>OY728140.1:840088245-844960745 GCA_963277665.1 Viscum album | reverse complement strand
GACATCTTTATCAAAAGACTTAGGTTCAACCCATGGTGCAAGAGTAGTATCGTTGAGTCTTTTCATTATCCTGGTTTGAACTAGATTATATTTGTCTCTTATAATGTTATCCTCATCTTTATTATTACTTATTTATCATATTTTAGATGAAAATATAACTTCAGTATCTTTTCCCTTTTCACCTTCATCATTAATATCCACTATGAAGCCTTTACTATTACCATGACATGTTGTGGGTTCATCCATTGATTCATTACAATCTATATAAACTTAAATTAAACTATCAAATATATCTTTATGTCCTTCATCCACTATAACATTTTCATTTCCAACCATGTTATAAATTCTCTTATTCTAGTATATGTAAGATTTTCTATTGAGAGGGTATCTAAGGAATATATCTTTATCTTATCTATTTCCATAATTCCCTTGTTTTTTTATTTAGTAAATATAACTCACTGTAAAAGACTCTAAAATAGTTCATATCAAGTTTTCTCAACTCATAAAGAGTCACTTTATCATATATAAAGATAATAGATCTATTCTAAATATGCATGATATCCTAGAAATTCTCTTTACAACAACATATTAGAATATTATTAATGATTAACATAGTCCTATACATGTTATTGATTATTCTATATATCCTTTAAACTGCTTAATTATGTTGGGGTGTCCTTGAAATAACCAATTGATTTATTATCCCATGATTCTCTTAGTATTTTTCCACTGAATGGTTTGTAAACTCAGTTCTATTATTATATCTCATTATTTTGAAATTCCTTCCCGATTACTTTCCAACCATTCTTTTATATCTCTAGATACTAGAAAAGACTTATGTGTTGTGCACATGGGCATAGTGTTACTCATCCCACTATAACCATACATAAATAGAAAATAAAACAACTAATATTTAGTGACCATATATCTCATAGGTCCACATACAACACTATGAAAAAAATCCAATACTCGATAAGCTCTCATATTCTTAGGCTTGTAAGACTTCTTGATGACCTTACCTTCTCAAGATTCTTGACAGACATGCTCCCCACTTCTTCTCAATTATGGTATATCAGAGGAAAATTTATACTTTAAAAGTTTCTCCCCACTTTCCTAGTTTAGATTACCTATTATTTTGTGATACAAAGTATTTTAATCCTTATTAGAAAGAAAACTAACATAAAAATACCTAGTTATCTAATACAATTTTCCATGAGATTTACTACCACTCATAATAACAATATCATCCATGACTTTGATCAAGCAATCTATTTTAGTGAATTAAATAGCATGTACCAAATTAAAACACTATATAAAACTTAGTATATTATATTTTAGACTATACACCAAGGATTCACTATATTTGAACGTCCCTTAAATACAAATATTTCTTCCCTCGTGTTCTTGATTTATATAGAACCATCATTATGAATCTTTTATTTCCCATTCACTTTGGATTTAATATTTCTTAATAGTTTATTGCTCTCTATCATGTGTGAGTAACACCCATGATCTAACATAAAAATCACTTCATTTTTACTTAATTTTAAAGAAACTTAACAAAATTATACCTCTCTAGCCTCTATATCAACTTTACCCCTTTCTAATACATAGACTATTAAAAGGGTTTTTAATGACCTTATTAGGATTAGAATCATAATAAATGTCTTCATCATACTAAAAATTAACTTTTTATTCAAATAACCTGATATCAAGGAGGGTGAAATTAATTCAGACCAAGGAAATTACCATAAATAATGGATATACAGTCATAAGGAAAAGAGACAATACAAATATAAAGTGTAAGTATATCACTTGAGATCACTTTCCACGCAAGGATACCAACCAAAAAATTATCTTTCCTCCAAGAATATAGAATAAAATTTCCTTGATTGATGATAAGTTTACATATTATGATGAAATAAATCAAATCCCAGGGAATATTCAAGTTATCGTTTAGATAGCCCACCAAGATTTTAGAATTAGACTCCACCCGAGAGAGATGAATGTTGTGCTATTTTCATAATGAAATTACACTATGAAGAGCCATTTCCTCTGCCCAAATAGAGTTTTCTAGGTCGTAGAAGGCACTAAATCCTAGGATCACTAATACCCTACCATAAAAAACCAACCCACCCCCTCATCTTTCCATCAACACAAGATCTATCAACATTAAATTCTAAACCTGAAATAGGAGGTTCCCAATCCATCCAACGCCCTAAAGAAGAATTTTTTTGATTCTTGAGAGAAACTCCATACTAAGGGAGAAATATTATAATAAAATCCACTAACCCTCCCAATGGAATGAGGGTTCCAAGTTTAGATACTAGAGTTTTCACCCAGAACTAGATATCAATATGGGAAGAAGGTCTACCTTCTCTTGCTTTATTCCTGACCTCCCAAAGAACCCATAATACTGCATTGAAAATCATACTTAGAGCTTTGATATCACAACCTTGGTGCTCCAACCCCTAGAAACAAGAACATAATAAGTTTTGTATCATCTTTCCCTAAAAATAATGCCTGTTTATTAGCCAATAAAGTCCTAAATGGTTCTAGACCATTCAACTTTGAAAAAAAGATGACAGATTCTGAGATTGAATTCTTGTAACACCATCACTGAGACTATAGGTAAACTCATATCTTTTTAATATTATCATATATATGGATTTCTTAATTCCTCATCTTCCAGACTAATAAATTATTATTTGTTGGTATCTCATGACACCAATACTTTCTCACCCATTCATCCTCCTCATGAATCTCCCAAGTCAAAAAGTGATACAAATTTTCACTAAATAATCTAGACATCATCCTAAGGAATAAAAACCTATATGGAACACTAATCAGACTGATAATCTCATACACGAGCTATTTATCCTAAGAAAGAGGCACTCCAATGAAGAAAGGTTACAAGCTCACCTCTCTGAAGTAAATATCAGGAACTTGGAAACCTAGAAAATACCGAACATCACCCACCCAATTATCTTTACAATACTTGATATCTCCACTTTTGACCACCCAACATGCATTTTCCTTAAATATGTCTAGCTGTTGAATCATACATCTCTTAAGACAAGAAGCTCTCTGAGATCAATCATCCTAGCCCCGCTAATCCTCATCATACATATCTTTCATACACTTTGACCAGAGGGACCCCCTTTAATGATATCCCATGAAAGTATTGCCTACATGATTTTCATGGAATCTGAGATACTACATAAATTCACCCCATCCTTGATTGGCCTCAACAACTGACACCAAGAGGCCCAAAGACACTTATCTTCCTAATTAGTGTCCCAAATGAATGCTGACATAAATTTTTGAAGCTAAATAATAGCTCCTTTGGGTTCCCTAATAAGAAAAATAATGTTCATCATAAAGTACATAAAAATGAAGTTCACTAGAGTGACCCTCCCTCCAAATGGAAGAAACTTACTCTTCTAGTTACATATATAGGTTGTGATATAGTTAACAATGTTATCAAAAAAACCTTCTTGATACTTCCATCCAAAATGGGTGATCCCAGGTACTTTATCAGGATATTATGCTTTTAAATTATTATATTTTCATGAATCTGAGTACTCTGTGTGTGAGAATAGTGGTTTGAAATATAGATGCAGCTTTTAGTCTGATTAATCCATTTCCCACTCCAACCACTATATGTGTCTATAAACCCGTTAATTATCAATGAAAAAATTCCTTGTTAAACTCTATTAGGTTCTTATGAGACCATATTAATTTTTTCACCTTCCATATTCCCTACATATTCTCATGATATACCCATAAATACCATAATAGTAGCATATTTTTTTGTATAAGATAAGTCTTCATGTTGACATGAGATATTTTTCTATTAACTGCTTTATGTTACTTGAAAATCATGACTTTAGTAGCTCCATTAATGTCTTGATAAGTATAAAATCATATCTAAATCCATATTTACCTATCACACTAGATCTTTGATTATCAACATAATCATATAACTTCTTAGAATCTTCATATAACTTGGATTGATTTTTTCTATCCATTATAATCCCAAACTTAAGACACTTACCATTAGTGAATGCATTATTTCAATGTTAGTATTTATTTTATTTTCTACTAACTTAAATTCAATATCTCCAACTCTATGCTTTCTCTCTCATGATGGTTTAGTAAAACCATAAATGATATTAGCATTCTCTTTAATTTTAAGTTTAATATTGGAAATATATTTATCTCATGTGTATTCTTTGAAATATTCAAGTTTATCCTCTAGAGCATTCAATTATTTTTTCTTTTCCAACAATACTTACTTATACCGCCTAATGATATAGTTGGAACTTTAAATCTCAGATATTTGTTTTTTAATTTAATTTATAGTACATTTAAGATTATCCTTTAAATAAAAAATTCCATAAAATTTTTATTCAAATTTACTAACTTTATTTATGACATATTATTGATCTAAAATTTCAACCATAATATCCCATTTACATTTTTTAATTCTTTCAACTTCTTCTTTCTCTGACTCACCCTCATCAATATGATGCTCACATAATATTTTGTTAAAATTTCTTATAAAAGGATTATTTTTATCCCTTTTTGGAAAGTCTTCATCATTTTATTTATCTTAAAACATTTTGGGACATTTGAAAATAATATTTCCAATATTTACAAACTTAAAAAAAGATATTAGAAACTTCACTTTAATATCACCCTCACCCCTTCTGAGTATACCTAGAATAAATTCCATCATCTCATAAACTTCATATCCAAATTAATTTTTCAAAGTGAGTTTTCTATATACTTAAGAGAAACTTCTATAGGATTAATTTCCTCTTTTTTAAACACCCCTGTGAATCCTCATTTCATAATCCACTAGTATACTTTGTGATACATTAAATGATATAGTGTTAAGGTATTTTTCTTTAATCATACAAATATATGGATTAAATTAAGGAGGTAATCACCTAAATATTCTCTTAACAATATAAATATAATTTATATCTTATCTAACCCCTATAACCCCCATAACATCAACTATTATATTAATAAATAAATCCATAAAATCAAATGATAGCTTTTAGATATCCTAAAAATCATTTCTTAAATTTTTTAGTTTAACTTATTTGAATTTAAATTAACCTTCATAAATATTTATTAGATTTACCATATGGACTTAGAATATTTATAGTCTATCACTTTAGTATAAATGATATCCGACAATGAATCTCTAAGTGAATTAACACCTTTAACACCAAACACAAGTTTCTTATTGTTCTTTCCTATCATTTATGTCCAAGTTTCTTCAAAAAAATATATTTTATATATGTTAGAAAATAGCACCTCTATTATAAGTGATCTAAATTAGTGACACATTATACTCTTCCACTATTAGAAGTTCTTCCTATAAAAAATTAGTATCACCTTATGGTACACTGATTTATCTATACTAAATAGAAAAAAACCCATAGATAATAATAAAATTAATGTAACCATGTATCTAATACCAATTATTAGCATTAAAATAAAAATTTATAATCCATAAAATGTCCTATGAGGAGGAGGATGGACAAAATATTTAAATCACTTCCACTTCTTTTCAATAAATATAATATTTTCAATAGATATTATCCTATATATTATGATAGACTGATTTATTTATAAATAAATGATTATATAAAAATAAATAGAGAAACATAAAACACACATCAGTGTACTTGGTTCAACCAATGTAAGCTATATCAAAGGTCTGAGGATCTCATTGCTTGTCTAATGGTTCCATTGTAATCTCACTGATTACATATAAAAAAAGTGAGAAGAATCATTATCAATCCCAAGTTAACAAGTTTAGATCACCACCTTCACTAAGTTAGATACACTACCTTCATCAAGTCTATCATAATTCCTTCACATGAAACATATATTAAAATGAAATAAAATAATATAGAAAAACACCTTCATAGTATAGATGGATTGATCAATATATCCCCATTAATGAGCCCATAAAGAGTAGGGATATTAAAGATCCCTCATGAAGTGAGTTGAAAAAGGTGTGTTGTGAGTTGATCTCAATTGATATATGGTCAATATAGTATTGATCTTTACACTAAGGGTTGGATACATCTTAAAAACATCATTATATCCAATGATGTAGTATTTAGATAACTTCCCCAATATGAGTATGTTATATCTTGTTTCTTGAGATAAAAAATTCATGTGTTTGATGATGGGTTCATGTTTTATTTATTGAAAAAATGATCATAGATAAGTTGGAAACTGATTGGAGTTGATTTTGATGGTTTTGAGTGTAGTAGAAGCACCTATTGGGCCAATGTACAACTTGACCTTTGTTGGATTCGACAAATCATTCGTAATGTACAAGACTTAAATTTCACAACCAATGAAAATATTTCTAAAGAAAATTGAAAAATAAAATACCAAAACCAAGAGAATATATTTTCACACCAATTTAATAATTAATTTAATCACAAAAAGAATATTTACCCTGATCTTGAGATCTTTATTCATTGAGGATATTGATCGTTCTAACCTGATCAGTGTAGCATTGTTCCAATTTAAGGACCCAAAGTAGATCCCCTTTATAGGTGATCCACATGTGATCCCTCGATCTTTGAATAACACTGATGAATTTTTGGGTGCTAGTGCATCCAATTGATTATCTTGTATTATTCTACTTTGATCACTTCATGTTCCTTAGGGATTGAAGTAATGTCTCTTATTCTTCTTGTTCTTGAGAGGATGAAAGGAGGAGGCAGATCTTGAGAGGAATCCATTGCACACAATTATTACCTTCTCTATAACGTGATAACAGTCTATTTATAGAACTAGTTCTAGGGTATACAATATTTAATTAAATTTACAAGGGCCCTTTAATAAAATATCAAACCCTAAGAAACCCCATGCCATGTAATCAAATAATAATTTTATTTTATTACATAGTGTGTGCTAACTAGAACAACAAAAAATATTATTTTACAGTCTTGCAAATTAATATTTATTACTGGACCTAATCTAGGTCCACCCATCCTCCTCGGCATTTATCAAATATCCGAATAAATATTTTTATTAAATATTTATTCATCTAATAAATAAATAAATATTTTATTCATAGTATGATGAATAAATATTTATTTAATATTCACATAACCAAATAATTTATTTATTTAATAATTAATTAATTATTAATTATGATGTGGATAATAAGAGATAAATAAATATTATATATTTTCATAATTAAACAATTACCTTGTGAATAAATATTTATTTAATATTTAAGATCATTTAATAAATATGAAATAAACATTAATCATTAATTTAGTTAATACTATTTATTCCAATTGTTAAATATAAATAATATTCAATTGAGATCAAAGGAAATACTTTGTGTGTGATCCTCTAGGCCTCCTCCCGAGTGGCATTAGGCAAAATTTCTTAAAGTTCAAGATTACTCTCTAGAAACAAGTCAAGGAACTCACAGAGGAAGAAGACATGTCACAATTATAAAACCATACATGAACACTCATTTTGTAGTATAACCCCTTTGTCATGATATCTCATCAAACATATTTTAAACTTGTGTCATCAACCTTAATGATTGACATATCTTTCTTTAACTATCTAGAATGAACATATCTATATCACCGTGGCCATGGAATTTATTTTAATGGTTCTATCCTAATAAAATAGTTGCGATATCAAATTCCATAAATATGGAAGGTAAAAATCCTTTATTTAATTATTCATTAATAACATATCATAATGCACCAAATATACCCAACTTTACCATGATCATATGTCATCATGATTTACAACAATACATCAAAGTGAGTGAGTCATGTAATTCATTAATAATAATCTTAAATTATATGGATCATTACACATGCTCATATATAATAATATACAATTACACATAAATATTTGGAATTCCTACAGGTGGGAATGTCCTCATAATCTTCCATCTCAGAGTTTACCAAGTGTGAACTTCATAAGATGAAGCCTTATCTGCTTACGAGTACTCACACCTTATAGGAACCATACTATGTGTGCCATTATAGAATGTTATCCAACCATATAATAAGGTTTAAGAATATCATCTTGTCATTTTAAGATTCTCATCATAGTGGAGAATGGATATGCTCTTCTCAATGCAAAAGATACTCTAGGACATTTTCACATTAAAGTCACATTGAACTATGAAAAATATGCAATAAGATATTTTAATTAATATTAAATTATTTAAATATATATTAAAACTAAATTATAAAAATTTGGTTCTAGGACACTGACTCCAACAGACTTCCACTTGGATTAGATCCAGCTGCCAATGACTTTCAGTCCACTAGCTTTCACGCGATGATCATGTTTTTATTGAGTTAAGGCTTTAGTTAAGAGGCCTTCCCTGTTTTATTCCATGGTAAATATTCTCATAGTGACATAACTACTGTGATAAAAAAACCCTTAATAGATTATATTTCTAAAATATGTGCTTCATATGCCGATGTGACCTTATCTCCTTGAAAAGATCCACTACTGTAGTATTATCACAGTAAAGTGTGATAAGATATTTACTATTATGAACCATGTTAATCTCTTGGATGAATTTGTGAATCTAAACTCCTTATTTATCTACCTAATAAGCCATAATATACTTAGAATCATCTTTAGAATCAACAACCATCACTTACTTTGAGCTCTTCTAGCTCACAACACTTCCATTAAGAGTGAAGATATATCTAAACTATGATTTCAGATCATCTTGATCTATTTGAAAACTAGAATTTTTATATCCCCTAGTGACTAGTCCCTTATCTACTCTATAAACTAATAATACATCCTTATCACACCTCAAATAGTTAAGGATATTCTTGAATTCCATCCAATGGCGGTCACTTGGGTCAGCTTGATATCTTCTACCATGCTTAAGGTGTAGGCGACATCAATCCATGCACATGGGACAACATACATGATTAAACCAATATATGAAGTGTATAGAGTCATTTACATCCTCTATATTTCCTCATGTGTCTAAGGACACATTTACTTAGAAATATGAATTCCATGTGACACCGTAAATAACCCCCTATTAGATTACTCCATACCGAATCTCTTTAGTATCTTGTCAATGTATGTCATTTGACTTAGTCCAAGTAGCCTCTTAGATCTATCATGATGTATATTTATCCTAATAATATATGTCACTTAGACTATTTCTTCCATGGAGAATCATTTATTCAACTAGTCTTTAATATATTTTAAGATTGGTATTTTATTTCTATTGAGTAGTATGTCATAAACGTAAAATATCTGGAAAACAAACACACTCCCACTAAACTGCTTATAGAAACAAGGGTCATATTCATTATTTATGAAAAAAAAATTCTATTATGGATTAATCAAACAAAATAGTCCATAACCTAGATGATATCTTTAATTCATATGGATATCTATAACTTACATATTTTTTTTCATCCTTTGGAGTCATAAACCCTTGAGGTTGTGTTATATAGAAATCTTCCTGAAGGTTTCCATTAAGGAAAGATTTTTTGAAATCTATATTCCAAATCTCATAATCATGATAAGATACAATGGAAAGTAGAATTATGATTTATTTTAGAATATATGATAATGAAAAGGTTTTTTCATATTCTATACCTTGATGTTGTTTGAACCCTTTTGCAACTAGTTGTGTCTTATAGGCACTGTATTGTCTATCCAAGTCCAGTTTCTTTTTGAATAAACATTTAAAACCAACAGGATTTACATCCATTATAGGATCTATAAAAGCCTAGACTTGGTTATGGTATATGAAATCCATTTTAGAATTCATATCTTCTTCCCATTTTTCAGCTTATGTGCCACTTAATTATTCCTTGTTACATGATCATTATTTTCAACTAATAACGGGTCACCATCATCAGTGATTAGAAAACCATATCATTCTAGTTCTATAACCTCTCTCATACTCATATGTAGTACTTGTGTATTTGGAATCTCCTCTTCCATGGGGATTTGTGGAATCTGTTCCTGTATAAACTCTTGTGTTTCTGGATCCTGGATTTCATCGAATTCTATATTTCTCCCTCTATCTCCTTTATACATGTGAACTATAACATCCCGCCTTTTTATAACATAAACTTTCATTACATTATACAAAACTGAGGATCTTTAAGGTTTAGTGTCTTGGAAACTAGGAACATAATACATGAAAACAACATAAAACATTCTTCTTAAACACTTGAAAGGCTTCTCCTTATGTTCATACTAGGTTCATTACTGCATCTCATAACCTGGGGACATACATCAAAAGAAAGGGTGAGCAAAAGGCCCAGTAAGGGAAACAAGATGAACATTTTACATGTGAACTTGAGATACTTCAATAAGGTCATGAAAAGAACTTTAAGGCATGAGAATGTAATCATGAGGCATATCATAATAAAAATAACATTTTTCATAACTTGAAGATGTGGCTGCAACATTTAATATTGACAATCGTTTTGTTTCACCAAGGTCCATCCCCAAGGTGTCATTAAAAATTACCAAGGTTATTCACCAAGGCATCGTTAAAATGGTCATCTCTAGAGATTAAGTCTTTACCCAATGCATTGGAGCGCTATCAGGGCGCACCCTTAAATTTGACTTTATTATCATGTGATACACATATATCATCATCAATAATTTCATAAACAACCCATATAGCATAAAAGAAATGGGTTTCATTTCACAATCATAACGTTTTAAAAACTGCTTTAAAGACATGATCTTTATGTCACTTTAAACCCACAGAAAGGGAAAGAGGGTTTCATGTATGTAAATCTCAGAATTTAAAATAGAACATTTTGATATATATGTGAATACTCCTGTAGAAATAAGATCTTTGAGTATTCAATTTATAACATAAAATAATTATTAGAAAAGAGATATAGGAACTTTGAGACGAAAATTCTGCAGCATAACGGCTCTGTTTCGGGGTTTTAGAAAACATTGAAAAGAGAGGGGACATGGGTCCAACATTCATAAATGACCCATAAACAGTAGAGGGACAAAATATAAGGGATTTAAGAACATGGTAATGAAATTTGAAAATATACCATATGAAATGAATAATATTAAAGGAAGACAAAAATAAGATTTCTCTTGTGAGAATTCGACAGCCTAACGGCGTCACTTAAACTTCAACAAAAATGAATTGACAAGGTCAAATAGGGTCTCTCATCATATGAACATAAGAGTCCAGTATGATAGATATAGAGATAATACCCCAACATAATAGAAAATAACTTGAAAGACTTGACATGAATGTAGAACTTTGAAAAAGAGAAGGGTGAAAGAATCCCCTAAAAATTCGGCAGCCTAACGGTGCCACTTAAAACTTCAAAATACTGAATTGAAGAGATCAAATGGGGTCTCTCATCATATGAAAATAAGAGTCCAGTATGATAGATATAGATATCATACCCCAACATAACAAAAAGGAAATTGAAAGAATTGACATGAAAGTAGAACTTCAAAACGAGAAGGGTGAAGAACCACTTAAAAATTCGGCAGCCTAACGACGCCACTTAAAACTTCAAAATACTGAATTGAAGAGATAAAATGGGGTCTCTCATCATATGATCATAAAAGATCAGTATGATAAATTTATAGATCATACCCCAAAATAATAAAAAGGAACTTGAAAGACTTTACATGAAAATAGATCTTGAAAAATGAGAAGGGAGAAAGAGTCCGTTACAAAAATTTCGGCAGCCTAACGGCGCCACTTAAAACTTCATAAAACGAAATAATGAGAGTAAGAGGGGATCTCTCATTATATGAAGATAAAAAGGGCAGTAAGAGGAGTATAAAATAACATTCTCCAACATAATAACATGTAGCATAAAAGGAATGACATAAAAGAGATTACTTGAAATGAAAGAGAGAGGTCGGATCCTTTACCTTAAAACGTGACTCTTGAAACTCAAAGTTTTGGACCTTGAGGGCTTAGGGGAACCATGAGAGGACTCCTTGGGAGGTAAGGAGACCAGAACTTCTTTGGGGGAGAGTTGGGAGTGAAAACCAAAGGAGTAATGGGTGGGTATTTATAGGGAAAGTGAGGGGACAAGGCATTAATGGCCAAGGGACACCTCATTAGTGGTTTTGGAAAAACCATGGGCTTGCCCATGGTATTTTCCCATGGTATTGGCCACTTGGGACACCTCATACCTTATCTTACTATTCACAATTCGACCATATTGAATATATACTTAATACATCATTTAATGATGTCATTAGACACCCGTAACTTAAAAACTGTATTTTCACTATTCATCGAAAATTCAACTTTCTCAGAATAATCCCAAAATTTCACCTTAACCAAATATCAATGCTCTGATTACAAATATGAAATCCATTTTATAAAAATAATTTTCTAAATATTTTTAATTTAATTTTTAAATAAAAACACTATTCACCGAAAATTCATTTTTTTCAGAAAAAACCCCCAAAATTACCATAGCATAATATCGGTGCTCTGAGTTCAAAAATGAAATCCGTTTTATAAAAATAATTTTCTAAATATTTTTAATTAAATTTTTAATTAAAAAACACTATTCACCCGAAAAAACTAATACTTGAATAATAATTTATGAAACCGTTATTTAACCATTTTATTGAATCACATTACTTAATCAAGGTGCCTAGATTATATTAATACTTTCTTTAAGTGAGATTACTAATCCATTTGGTCACATTACTAATCCTAAGCGTAAAATCACTATTCATAATTTACTATTCATCAAAAATCAAGTTGATCTTATTAGACTCGAAATTTCGTAGTGAACATAATTGTAGAAGACCATTTTTTGAAAATCATTACACATTTTTATTTATTTAAGGTTTACATAAACATTTTTAAAATATCCTTTCTCTAAAATTTATCAAAAATATGCATACTATATTTATCTGGACATTTGAAAATTCATAAACTTCATCATAAGAAGAAATCCAAATTTTTTATTTAAAACAAAGGATTACACAAGGCAATTACGGTCTCCTTACATAGCCCCTTATCACACCAGCATAGGACCTAAGTGTAAGGTGTGCTAAGGTGAGAGAATCCGAGGGAGGCTCGAACAACATCGCACGAGTCGTAATTTTTATCAGTTTGAACTTCTCGCGAAGGCGATCCCGTTCTAGCTTCACACGATGAAGTTCAGCTTGGGTTTGGTCCAGAGCAAAGCCCAGTGGTGCTACCTCCTTCCCAAGTTCTGTTAGATGGGCTTCGATCGGTCCAAGACTACTGGGTGAGGCCATCAAATCTTCTTTCTATATTAATTAACCAAGATTGCTTGTATTTAGAGACAGTAATCAAAACATTTAGTTTCCAGCGGTCATATTGACCAATGGTCAAATAATAGTCAAAACCCAACAGTCTCATTTTAATTATACTCATGTTATCAAATGAAACATTTTTGTTGAGTATAAAAATAAAATAAAATAACACATAAAATTAGGAAATAAGATTTATTCAAAATTTCGGGTCGTTACAATCTTCCCCCCTTAAGAAATTGCATCCTCGCAATTTTTAAAATTGGGTTTTGAAATTTCATTGAAAGTCCCACATCGGAAAAGGAGTCCGTAAAACTATTACTTTAAAAGAAAGAAAGGGAAGTACAAAGGTCACCTGAGTTAACTCATACTAGGATTCCATGGAGGAAAACATGGACATGGAAGAAAAACAAAGGGTCAATTTCTGGGGGAGAGTGATAGAGAACATGATTAGGAGAACGTTAACCATAAGAAAATCCCAAACTTATGATGTGTGTAAATGGTATTTGATTACCAAGTAGGAAACGTAAACCAACAACGTTTTTGTTTCACGTTCCTTTTCATAATTTTTAGGAATTCATTTACAACATAAAACAAAAACATAAGAAAATATACCTATCTTCATGTAGAGTTTCATCCTTTAATAAGTTTCTACCCAAAACTAATCTTTTCTCCAAATTATGAGCATTTAAAACTACTTGGTCTCATCAAAACACAAGAATCATCTTCATAATCCACAAAAGATTAACAATCTATTTCTTATAACTTTAAACATTATCCCAAAAACAGAAAGGGTAAGGTAAAACAACTCTTCAAAAAGAAATAATCCCATAGGAATGGAAACTACTTTTAAATCTTCAAAGTTCCATGGTACTACCCAAAGTTCATCATAGTCCATTCCATAAATAACTGTCCTTAAAAATCCTCAAAATAAACCAAACTAAGATTGAAACCCAAATACAAGAAGGATTTGATAACATAGTCTTCCAAGGTAAACTTTATCATTCATCTCCAAACAACATCAACCACTCCTAACATCTTATAAAAAAAGCAACTAACCTAAACATATTTACCCCAAGATAGGTTAATAATTTCCATAAGTAACCTAAATTACTATAATTCCACCTTAAATTCATCGATTCTTCAAAATATAAGTCAACCCTACTCTTCAATGAAAATACCGTAGTAATCTATTTACCTCGATCATATAGGGTCCCCAAAATAGTGAACATATTCCAAAATAATAATCATATTTTAATCTCCTAATCATCCCTGTCATATTAATACGAAAATCGTCGCATTTCCTATCACATTGGTTGTTTGGACATGTTCTTCCATTTCCCACCATTAACTATGAAGAGAAAGCATAATTAGGGGCTTAAGTACTTAGCCAATAATCATGAAAAGGAACTGAAAGCATATAAGGATAACTTGTAGAAGAAAAGTATACCCTAACTTGTGATCCCCTAGGTTCCCATATAGGTTATCCATGATCATATATTCTTATGTGAATCTTTATTTTATTTTATCTTTGTTCCTTTAACAATGGTTCATACTAAGCTTATGAATTTACCAAAGCATATCCCTCGGGAGTGTCATAACCAAGAGTGCAGAAAGGCCCGTTGTAGTGTACCAGTTCCCGTTCGAGTCTAGCTAAAAGCGGTGTTTTCGGGTTTTACCCCTATGTACATTTGTGCCAGAGCCACCTCTACCTGCTCATATCCAGACAGAGATGTATTTTCTTGGCAACCCCTTACTCAATACTCACCAAAATACCAGGAAGATTTCCTATTTTTTTAACTTTTCTATAGGGTTCTTCCTAGAGTTTTCATATCCTAATTTCCACAAATAACTAAACCATCCTTTGATACCAACTATAGCATCCCGCCTTTTTATAACATAAACTTTCATTACATTACACAAAACTGAGGATCTTTAAGGTTTAGTGTCTTGCAAACTAGGAACATAATACATGAAAACAACATAAAACATTCTTCTTAAACACTTGAAAGGATTCTCCTTATGTTCATCCTAGGTTCATTACTGCATCTCATAACCTGGGGACATACATCAAAAGAAAGGGTGAGCAAAAGGCCCAGTAAGGGAAACAAGATGAACATTTTACATGTGAACTTGAGATACTTCAATAAGGTCATGAAAAGAACTTTAAGGCATGAGAATGTAATCATGAGGCATATCATAATAAAAATAACATTTTTCATAACTTGAAGATGTGGCTGCAACATTTAATATTGACAATCGTTTCGTTTCACCAAGGTCCATCCCCAAGGTGTCGTTAAAAATTACCAAGGTTATTCACCAAGGCATCGTTAAAATGGTCATCTCTAGAGATTAAGTCTTTACCCAATGCATTAGAGCGCTATCAGGGCGCACTCTTAAATTTTCCTTTATTATCATGTGAGCCAAATATATCATCATCAATCATTTCATAAACAACCCATATAGCATAAAAGAAATGAGTTTCATTTCACAATCATAACGTTTTAAAAACTGCTTTAAAGACATGATCTTTATGTCACTTTAAACCCACGGAAAGGGAAAGAGGGTTTCATGTATGTAAATCCCAGAATTTAAAATAGAACATTTTGATATATATGTGAATACCCCTGTAGAAATAAGATCTTTGAGTATTCACTTTATAACATAAAATAATTATTAGAAAAGAGAGATAGGAACTTTGAGACGAAAATTCTGCAGCATAACGGCTCTGTTTCGGGGTTTTAGAAAACATTGAAAAGAGAGGGGACATGGGTCCAACATTCATAAATGACCCATAAACAGTAGAGGGACAAAATATAAGGTATTTAAGAACATGGTAATGAAATTTGAAAATATACTATATGAAATGAATAATATTAAAGGAAGACAAAAATAAGATTTCTCTTGTGAGAATTCGGCAGCCTAACGGCGTCACTTAAACTTCAACAAAAATGAATTGACAAGGTCAAATAGGGTATATCATCATATGAAAATAAGAGTCCAGTATGATAGATATATAGATCATACCCCAACATAATAGAAAATAACTTGAAAGACTTGACATGAATGTAGAACTTTGAAAAAGAGAAGGGTGAAAGAATCCCCTAAAAATTCGGCAGCCTAACGACGCCACTTAAAACTTCAAAATACTGAATTGAAGAGATCAAATGGGGTCTCTCATCATATGAACATAAGAGTCCAGTATGATAGATATAGAGATCATACCCCAACATAACAAAAAGGAACTTGAAAGAATTGACATGAAAGTAGAACTTCAAAACGAGAAGGGTGAAGAACCACTTAAAAATTCGGCAGCCTAACGACGCCACTTAAAACTTCAAAATACTGAATTGAAGAGATAAAATGGGGTCTCTCATCATATGATAATAAAAGATCAGTATGATAAATTTAGAGATCATACCCCAACATAATAAAAAGGAACTTGAAAGACTTTACATGAAAATAGATCTTGAAAAATGAGAAGGGAGAAAGAGTCCGTTACAAAAATTTCGGCAGCCTAACGGCGCCACTTAAAACTTCATAAAACGAAATAATGAGAGTAAGAGGGGATCTCTCATTATATGAAGATAAAAAGGGCAGTAAGAGAAGTATAAAATAACATCCTCCAACATAAGAACATGTAGCATAAAAGGAATGACATAAAAGAGATTACTTGAAATGAAAGAGAGAGGTTGGATCCTTTACCTTAAAACGTGACTCTTGAAACTCAAAGTTTTGGACCTTGAGGGATTGGGGGAACCTTGGGAGTACTCCTTGGGAGGTAAGGAGACCAGAATTTCGTTGGGGGAGAGTTGGGAGTGAAAACCAAAGGAGTAATGGGTGGGTATTTATAGGGAAAGTGAGGGGACAAGACATTAATGGCCAAGGGACACCTCATTAGTGGTTTTGGCATAACCATGGGCTTTCCCATGGTATTTGCCCATGGTATTGGCGACTTGGGACACCTCATACCTTATCTTACTATTCACAATTCGACCATATTGAATATATACTTAATACATCATTTAATGATGTCATTAGACACCCGTAACTTAAAAACTGTATTTTCACTATTCATCGAAAATTCAACTTTCTCAGAATAATCCCAAAATTTCACCTTAACCAAATATCAAAGCTCTGATTACAAATATGAACTCAATTTTTTAAAAATAATTTTCTAAATATTTTTAATTTAATTTTTAAATAAAAACACTATTCACCGAAAATTCATTTTTTTCAGAAAAAACCCCCAAAATTACCATAGCATAATATCGGTGTTCTGAGTTCAAAAATGAAATCCGTTTTATAAAAATAATTTTCTAAATATTTTTAATTAAATTTTTAATTAAAAAACACTATTCACCTGAAAAAACTAATACTTGAATAATAATTTATGAAATCGTTATTTAACCATTTTATTGAATCACATTACTTAATCAAGGTGCCTAGATTATATTAATACTTTCTTTAAGTGAGATTACTAATCCATTTGGTCACATTACTAATCCTAAGCGTAAAATCACTATTCATAATTTACTATTCATCAAAAATCAAGTTGATCTTATTAGACTCGAAATTTCGTAGTGAACATAATTGTAGAAGACCATTTTTTGAAAATCATTACACATTTTTATTTATTTAAGGTTTACATAAACATTTTTAAAATATCCTTTCTCTAAAATTTATCAAAAATATGCATACTATATTTATCTGGACATTTGAAAATTCATAAACTTCATCATAAGAAGAAATCCAAATTTTTTATTTAAAACAAAGGATTACACAAGGAAATTACGGTCTCCTTACATAGCCCCTTATCACACCAGCATAGGACCTAAGTGTAAGGTGTGCTAAGGTGAGAGAATCTGAGGGAGGCTCGAACAACATCGCACGAGTCGTAATTTCTATCAGTTTGAACTTCTCGCGAAGGCGATCCCGTTCTAGCGTCACACGATGCAGTTCATCTTGGGTTTGGTCCAGAGCAAAGCCCAGTGGTGCTACCTCCTTCCCAAGTTCTGTTAGATGGGCTTCGATCGGTCCAAGACTACTGGGTGAGGCCATCAAATCTTCTTTCTATTTTAATTAACCAAGATTTCTTGTATTTAGAGACAGTAATCAAAACATTTAGTTTCCAGCGGTCATATTGACCAATGGTCAAATAATAGTCAAAACCCAACAGTCTCATTTTAGTTATACTCATGTTATCAAATGAAACATTTTTGTTGAGTATAAAAATAAAATAAAATAACACATAAAATTAGGAAATAAGATTTATTCAAAATTTCGGGTCGTTACATGAACCCTTTCAAGAAAGGTGGAATATCTATTAACCAAAAATTTCTCATATGAAGTATCATATAAGTAATATCATTTAGTTTCCATAAGATACTATATAAAGATAGACTTCATGCCTTGAGGTGTAAGTTTGTTTCTAGAAATGGCCTTAACATATGCTTCACAACCCCACACTTGTATATTGACAACATGTGTTTATTTCCATACTAAAGATAATATAGAATATCAACTACTAATTTATTTTGAACTCAATTAAGTATGTATACTATTGTTTGCAATGCATATCCCCAAAAGGACCATGGAAGAATCACATGACTCATCAATGATCTCACCATTTTTAATAGGGTTTAGTTCCTCCTTTCACTTAGACTATTATATTATGGTGTATAAGGAGGAGAGAGTTGAGATAAAATCCAAAACTCCTATAAATAATCAATGAAGTCTCGATTAATATATTCTAGTCTGATCAAAGTTTCTTAATATTCTTACTGAGTTAGTTCTCAACTTAATTATTACATTCCTTAAATTTTTAAAATTAATTTGACTTATAACTCATTAAGTATACATATCCATATCTTCTAATTTCATTAGTAAAATTTATGAAGTATGAGTATCCACCCCTAGATCCAACTATAAATGGTCCACACAATGGTATAAACTAACTCAAGAAGATCAGTTTCCCTTTCACATTTTCCACAAAATGCGAATTTGGTTATTTTTTCTTATAAATGCACATGACATACAATAAGTGATTTTAGTGTAAATGAATCTAAATATTCATCTTGGTGTAAGTTGGCCAAACATTTTTCTTTTACATGAACCATCTGGTGATTCCATAATTAAGTATGGAATAATTCATTTGAACTTTCTTCATTATTGATTTCCATTACTTGGTTTGTATAATCCAAAATGTAAAGAACATTATTTAAATATTCCTTACCATAACAAATGATTTCTTTGTAATATAAGAAACAATTATTTCAAAACTTGAAAATAAATCAATATTTATCAAGTTTGGATATAGAAATAATTTTTTTGGTAACTGATGGAATATAATAATAGTCTTTTAAAACCAATATCATTCCATTCGATAATGTGAGGTGGTAGTACCCAATAAATGCTACAAAAAGTCTAGTTTCGTTGGATGCTCGTAGATCTACCTAAAATCAGGTAATATTTTAAAATATACATATTTATTGTATTTTAATACATATTTGAGCACCAAATGCTATGTATAATACCCAATTTAGAGAAATAAATGGACTTTACTTGATAAAGAACATACCTGAATCTTCCCCTTACTTATTAGTCTGGGTACAATTTTTCTTCTAGTGGCCCTTCTTACCACATGAAAAACCGATAGTGCATTTTTCAATTTCTTGAACCTTAATATTCCTACTATTTTAAATACATAGAGAAGAATATTTATACTTATAGTTAGTTTTGGAGCTCTTCACTTAGCCTTTCCTTTTATTCACCATAAGGAAAAAATGATTTTTTCGCTTCATATCCTTGTCAACTTGGAAAAGTAGACTAAGAAGATATATATGATACTTGTCTATGTTGTTCATATTTAAATTGATAAAAAAATTAGAGAATCTCTAAAGGAGTGATAAAATAATCAGATCAGTGAAAAATTTATTAGGCAATTTAAACCATATAAACTCTAGGTGCTCAATATAGCCAATATATTTGACTATGTGAGGCTTAGTTGAAGAACTTTCTCCAAGCCTACTCATGAAGAGAACCTTGGAGATATCAAACCATTACTTTATTTATCTCTCCTAATAATGTTCACAAAGATGCTAGAGTATTATATGGGCATCCATGTTCTCATGTGACTTGATGAGTTTTCTAGACATGGATGATAATATAAAACATAGAACATCTAGCATATCATTCAAGTATTTTTCACAGAAAATGAACTCATCATCACTCAACTCATTAACAGAAATATTAGGGATTGGTTATTATAGCATATATAATTTTTTTTCATGGTGAAACATAACTCATAGGCATCTGGACCATTTTTGGAAGTTACTGCAAGTCAGGAGATGATCTTTCTCCAAAATTGATCATAGGGATAAGGTGGTTGATGAACTTGTCATTATTCTAAAACAATAGAGTATATTATTATCACTTATATTGATTAATTTTTTTTGATACATAATAATAATAATAATAATAATTTTATTAAGTCTCACAATATTTTATCAAGTCTCAAAAAACCTCACCATTGTACTCAGAATGTCCCATTGCTTTAAACATTATAGTGGTAAGGATCTGTATTTACCTCCTTATAATCCAGACTATAGCCATGAAAACCATTATAAGGTGTTTAGGTAGGTGTTATTTCCAACTATGTGCTTTTTAAAACCCCAGTATTTTATAAAATATATTTTCTTTCAAATAAATTTAATTTCATTAATGGATTACGTTACATATAACACCAAGTTTAAACAAACTACAATATACAATTTAAATATTATTATTTAATGTGATAGTTATAACCTAGTTGTTAAATTGGTGGGTATAAATAAGACTAAATAAATTATGAAAATTATATGGTTTATACATTTATAAAATAAGTTTATTAGTTATGAATTTATTTGAAATGAAAATAAAAAAAATCATTCAAAGTAAAAGAAATATTTTTTTGAAAAAATGTTTTTATGCGCACAATGTGTCTTTATATTAATAAATTAAATTAAACACCATTATTGAATGATTTTAATGAAATTTATATATTATATATTAAATCAAATGTTTTATCATTTATATAATATTATTCTAGGCATGGGATAAGAATAGATCGAGTTTTATACTTAAAAACTGTATTTTTCTAAAAGATGATTTCGTTTCTTTTTGCACAATTATTTTAAAATAAAAATTTTCAAATTTATGAAATTTAATTTTAAAAAATAAATTTATTTTTAAAATAAAAATTCCAAAATTACCTTAGAGTTATTTTTTTGATAATTTTCTGAAAAAGTTTATTTTTTTGATGAATATTGAAAATACTAATTTTTATTAAAAATGTATTTTCTTTTTAAGCATTTAAAAAGTTCTATTTTGTTTTTAAATGGTTTTAAAGTAAAAATTAGTTCAATTATATTATTAATAATACAATTGTTTTCATTTTAATCAAATTTATGTTGATTTTTTTATAATTTTTTTATACTTATGGGGACTTTTTCTTTGTAAAACCACATTTTCATCACGCTTGCTAGTTTAATTTTAAATTGAATAATGAAAATTATGTGAATTGAATTTGATAAAATTGATTAATTTTTTTTAATTAAAATAATTAATATTATTTAATAGGGTCAAATTATTATTTTTTATAATAAATATTAAAAATAATAAAAATTAATTATCGCAGCTAAGGTTAAAATAGGGTTTTGCACGTTACATGCACCTATGTTAAAATTAATTTTCCACACACATAGTAATTTTATTTGATAAAATTGATTTAATATTTAGAATCAATGGTTATAAATTATCTAATAAGTCTCATTTATTTTTAGGTTTAATGGATAAATTACCTAGGTACATAAATAAAAAACTAATTACCGTGGTGAAAAATAAAATGCTAAAAGAAAACTTAGAGGACAAGGGGATAAAATGTTTAAAACATGTTTATTTTTTATGGTTGAGGTGTTACTAAAACTTAACTTTCATAAAATCTTTTATTTATCAATATTTGTGGTTCTTGGGTTGATAGTGACTTCCCATTATTGAATAGTTTTAAGTATTTACAAAAATGTCACTCCAAATATATTTTTTGATATTTTCTAATAGCCACTTTAAGGGTAAGTGGTAACCATACATCACAAGATTCAAAAGAATCAATAAAAAGACACACCACATTCCAATATCAAGAAAAAAACATGACTTCCTACTTCTTCAAAACCAAAGCTCCGCACCATGAGCTTCCAATTCAAATTTCAAAGTCATAAAACTGCTTTCAAACCACGTGCAAACAACATCATTTGGGTTGAACCAAGAGCCACCTCGAGTTGCGTAATTCGCTCACCTGCCTTGATTTGATCCAACAGAAATCCAACATCTAGTCACCTCTGTCATCACCACTCCTCGGAAACACCACCCTCTACGACGCCGCTATCTTCACTGGAGTATCCTTCACCATCTTCGTCGTCCACCGCTGGAAGCACCATCCTCACGTCACCAGCCAGGCTATGTCACCGTCTATGCGTAACACACCACCACCAAAGAATTAAACCTTCACGACTCATCACCGCTGGCCATCCACCAGCGCCACCGTCGTCAACATCACACCATCAAAAACTTCAAATAACAATCTGCCATCGTCGCCGTTCGAGCACCATCATCACAAAAATGTCACTCCTCCTCAATTATAAAAGAGAACCTCTCCCCTTCACTTATTCACACATCTTGATCCATTTATCTAAAAAAAATCCTACCAAAATCACTCTCCAAAATCCTTATATATGTTTTTTATCTTATGGTCATATAAAAAGACTTACCCTATGATCCTTAATAGGAGACACAAAGGTAGTTTTTCTAAGTGAAGGTAATTATATTCACTAATCTCTTTCTTTTTTACTTGTTATATTATCACATTAATTCATATATTAAAAATTATAATATAATAAAAAAATTATACTATATACTAATATTTTATTTTTTTGATTGAATAACCTATACCCATCTCATATTTCATAAATAGGAAACGAAACCGTCGATTGTGTGTATGGCGGACTACCACCTCACGAACCAATATAATTTATTTTCCATAAACATCTATCAAGGATAGATATAATGATATATTTAATATATTTATATGATATTTATAAAAATAATTATACTTATGTAATTATAATATCACATTAAACTTACTACCTTTCAATCTATTGGAAAATGACAACGTCACTGGTGTGTATGTGTGGACTTCCACCTCTACGAAGCATTGTGACTTGTTTTTCATTTTTATTTTACATGTATGGTTATAAGTATATATTTATTTGATAAATATGATATATATGATATTATAATGATTCAATAAAGGTGAAATATTATTTACCTTTATTTATTTCCATTCGCTAAAAATGGAAATATCATTCATGTGTACGTGCGATCTACTGTCTCAATGAACGATGTAATTCATTTTTCTATCTATAATATTTATGAATAAATCTAAATATGTATATAATGAACATATATTTTATTAATATAATGTTTAAAATTATGGAGATTATGGAATCACGATTAAATTATAAGGACTAAAACTACCGAACTAAAACATACATGAACAATGAAGCAGTTATTACCTAGAACATTTATTTTAATAATTATTTGTTAATAAAAAGGGGATAAAAGGTTATAAGTAAGTCATTTATGATATCATATATATTAGTATGATTATTTAATAGATTTATAATAAGTCAATATTTATTATATAAGAGGTTTGAATACGTACTGTAAGAACCCTGTTTTTGGCTACAAAAGACTTTTGGAATATTCTTGATGCTATTCCAGAGCAGCGCCTTCAGACGGCGTGTGATTCCGAGCCCCGGAGTGGCCGGAATTAAATTTTCAGTGCGTTCACACTGGAAACGCCAAATAAATGGTATAACTCCTAAACGGAGTTCCGGATCAGAGATATGAGTATACGGATGGGTCCAGAATGTGGTTTTTACCCTAGGAACGACATAAAACGTGTCGGCGCGGGACGTTTGGACCCATCGCTCGCTTTCAGAACGTTAAACGGATAAATAAATAAATAAATTTATTTGTTTAATGATGAAACTTAATTATCTCTTAAATGGTGGCTCCGATTGAAAAACCGAGGGCACCGTTGAGTTCGGAGCGTGCCGTTTACTCTAGGAGGGGTGTAAGTTTCGCGGGCGCGACCCGTTTGTGAAAAATGGCCCCAGGGTTGTTTTTGTAATTTGGCAGCCTCGGACGTTCAGTTTTATAACTTTTGAATGGGGTCTTGGATTAAAATTATGAGACCGCCGTTGTGCTCGGGAGGTGGTGTTTGGCCTATGGGAGGCTTAACCTCGACTCTGTCGAAGGTTTCGGATGCGGGTCAAATTACGGGTTTAAATTAATTAAATTTTTTAATTTTATTTGAACCCTTCATTCTTCCCCTTCCTCCCTTGTTCTCCCCTAGAAACCCCCCCCATCAAGGCAGCCCCTCAAGATCCCTCTCCTCCTCCACTCCGGTGAGGCAGCTCCGGCAATGCGATGACGCGGTGGCGGATCCTCCGTGAAGCTCCGGGAAACGCCCAAGAGGTAGGAGTTTTTCGTTGCGTTTTTATTTCTGAACGTTCCTTTCAATTAATTTAATGTCGAATTTCTGTCTAACTTGAAATCAAATCCCATAATCGTGTAGTATAAATTCTGAGCTTTCCATAGCACTTTTCGGAATTGAAATCGGAGTTCGGAGTCGATCACCGTCGTCCGCTGAAGTTTGCGGGTCTTGAAGGTGTTTTCCGGCCGGTTTGGGTGTTCCGGCGGTCCGAGGTGCGGCGGCGTGGGCGTAAGGCAGCAGCGGTTCCCTTGGAGGCGGCGGCCTCTCTTCCAGGCGGCGGGCGCTCGGCTTCAGCGGGGCGCGGCGTCTGTCGGCGGGGCGAGGCAGAAC
This sequence comes from Viscum album, assembly GCA_963277665.1. NCBI lineage: Eukaryota > Viridiplantae > Streptophyta > Magnoliopsida > Santalales > Viscaceae > Viscum > Viscum album. Next base: position 844,935,508 of record OY728140.1, on the reverse strand, counting down.
TCGCCGAGGGGCGCGGGGGAGCGCCGGGGGGCGACGACCTGGGTCGCGACGCGACCTCGGCGGACAGAGACCCGTGAACCGCGGGTCTCCGCGTGGGGGCAGCGAGACCGGCCATCCTGGCCAGTTGGGTGATAGTGGGGCGCGGCCAGCTGGTCGCGGCGGAGTGAATCGGACCCGCGGCCAGGCCGCGGGCCGGCTGTGGGCGGACCGGCCGGACCGGGCCGGTCTGGCCCAAGGGGGTTCCACCTTTTTAAATTTCCGACGCTCGTAGCTTTCGCTACGAACGTCCGTTTTGCGCGCCGTCTATGGCAGCGCGGACCTCGCGTTGAGGGGAACACTTATGAAATGGTTTTGGGAATTTTTAATTCCCGAAACGAGGGGCCTCGGTGGCACGACGCATACGTCGAGGGGATTGACGTCATCCCAGGGGTTCTTGTTTTGGGCGGCGCGGACACATCCGACGTCCGTTTTGAGCGCCCTCAGCAGCGTTGCGACCCTAGAACCGAAGCGGAGGTTTCCAAGGCAGTTTCGGGCATTGAGACTGGATTTGAGGCATGGGCCCCACGGGACTTCTTTCGAGCTGCGTGCATCATTTCACGCCTTTTTCATCGGACGTCCGTTCGGGGCGTGCAAGCAGTCAATTCTGGCTGCTTTTCTGAGCGGATTGCAATGGTGCAATCCGCCCGCTCTAATTCGGCATGTTAGTGCGGGGCCCATGAGGGCCGTCTGTGTGTCGACGATGATTTTCCATCTTTATCACCGAACAACCGATTTGAACAAGTGAATAGTCCATCTTCTGTGCTTTTTCGAGAGGATCAAAACGGTGCGATCCGTCCGTTGAGTTTCGGGACCGAGATGCGGGTCCCGCATTGTACCGCTCGTGCGCGGTAAGCTGGAATGAATCTTTTTCCCCGAGCATCCGCTCCACTCAAGTGAGTAGTGCTTTTGACAGGTTTTTCCGAGAAGCTTTGCGATGACGCAGTTCGCTCGACCTTTTTTGAGGACGTGGTGTGGGTCCCACCCAACCCGGATACGGTGAATAGTACCTTTTCCACTGGGTATCCATTTTGGGTGATTGAGTATTCAATCCCGTGTTTTTTTTCCGAGGGGATCGCAGTGGCGTGATCCGTTTGTTTAGTTTCGGGATCTTGGGGTGGGCCCCACACGGGTTTGGTTACGGTGAATAGTACCATTTTCACCGGTTGACTGTTTTGGGCGAGTAAGTAGTCTATCTCGTGTGTTTTTCCGCGAGGATTAGAACAGTGTGATCCATTTGGTTGTGCGGAGCCTCTTGCGTGATCTTATTAAATGTGGAGTGTGAAAGGCGCCCTGATGGTGGTTCTTCTCGCCGTGTTTGCAGAGAACCCTTGGCGTGTGATCACGTGCACTCCTGTGTGAGTGGAGAGATGTGGTTGGACGTGCCCCAGTAATTGAGTCGGCAAGTTGAAGATGTTACGTCATGCCTTCACGTTGACATTGGGTGTTGTGTGCACGATAGCCCTTGGGCTGGAAATGAGGTATACTCTGGGAGTATACGGGAGCACTTGGAGGTACGTGTGGTTTGTACCTGAGTCTGTTTGTGCGCTTGGTTGGGGATTGACTTGGGGCCACACGTCGTGTGGGCCCCATGTGCGTGCCATGCTCTGCTTTTCGTACTTTGACCTCTCACGACGTAGAGGGTCCCTCTCTGCTCGTTTGTTTGACCAGTAGGGTGGAGATTTTACCCTGGCTCTGTGCTCATTTGTTTGACCACCAGGGTGGAGATTTTCCCCTGGCTCTATGCTTGTTTGTTTGACTAGTAGGGTTGAGTGGTCTCCCCCTGGTTTTGTTCTCGATGGAACAGGTGCTGAACCTCTTTTGGGTGAGTTGTTCTGGAGTTGGATGGTTGCGCGATACCCACTCCGTGTTCAGTTGGCCAGTGTTGTACCCTCCAGTAGAGATGGCCAGAGCAGTTCTGATTTCTACCCTCCAGCAAGGCTGGGCAGTGGGTTGCCTGTCGACTTGTTCAGGGTTTACCCTCTAGCAGAGACTAGGCAGTGGGTCACCCGAAGACTCTTGAGGGTCTACCCTCCAGCAGGGCTGGGCAGTGGGTCGCCCGTCATCTTGTTCTAGGTTTACCCTCCAGTGGGGCTGGGCAGTGGGTCGCCCGTCGTCTCGTTCCAGGTCTACCCTCCAGCAAGGCTGGGCAGTGGGTCGCCTGTAGACTTTTTCAGGGTTTACCATCTAGCAGAGACTAGACAGTGGGTCACCCGACGACTCTTGGGGGTCTACCCTCTAGCAGGGCTGGGTAGTGGGTCGCCCTTCGTCTTGTTCCGGGTTTACCCTCCAGTAGGGCTGGGCAGTGGGTCACCCGCCGACTTCTTTCAGGTTTACCCTCTAGCAGAGACTAGGTAGTGGGTCACCTGACGAATCATTCCAGGTTTACCCTCCAGCAAGGCTGGGCAGTGGGTCGCCTGATGATGTATTATGGTTTACCCTCCAGCAGGGATGAGAAGTGGGTCACCCGTTGACATTCCAGACTCAGACCTATATACTAGGCTAGTCTGTGTCTTTCCTCCGTGATCACCGGAGCGGGACCCTTGGTTATACGGGTCAGTGATGGAACGACTTTGACTTTGAGGAGACCTCTCGACTGCGGGGCAGTGACGAGGTGTGGTTGACTTTCCCCAGAACTCTCAAGTACGAGGGGCGCTTTCCCCCACCGAGACGCGTCCTTGTGACGCGACCTAAAACCGTGCGGGCGATTCTGTTCCGCCCAAAGAGGATAGTGTCGAGGTGTGGTGGTTTGAGCCCCTTGACTTGTAGTTCGGGGCAGACTTGCGGGATTCTAGGCATCGATGATGGTGTTACTTCTGGGACTGCTGGTGACTCACTTTTCTTGGGATGAGCTATGGGATGGGGATCCCCTCACGATCTTGTTCAGGCTTCTTATTGAGCATATGAATATGTATATACCTTGTTCTGGTACCCAATTCTTGGGTTTGTTTACTCTCCTTCCAGGTGAGGCGAAGACGTGCGGGGTATGCCACGTGATTTCCGTGTCTAACTTCTCGTGGTTGGATGAGTCTACTCTCCTGATATAGGTAGCGAAGACTCGACGAGAATTTCATCTTCTCATCTTCTCACCCTTCGGTACCTCCTTTGTTTCTCCCTCGAGCCTTTGGGGTATCCTACTGAGTATTTTTATACTCACCCCTTCTTGGGCTTTGCCCGCACTTGGTGTGCCCTTGCAGATGACAGACAGGTTGGTCGTGACGTCAGAAGATCTTAGGAGCGTGGGAGCTTGGACTGCGTGCGGTGGTCAGAGTCAGGTTCCAGGTAGGGGACCCTTCCAGCTGTTTTCCTTTTTGCTTACTTGTTGCCGGGTTGTGGCACTTTTCTGGTTGGGCGCGTGTTTTTCCCCTTTTCTTTTTCAGTTACCTTTATCACTTTCTTGTACTATTTATAGGTCGATGCACATTTGTGGTTTGTATATATAGCAGTTTCCCTTTTCTTTACATGTATTTTATTTTACTTTGCACTTTTTCATTGAGTGTGCTGCGTGTGTGTGTACAGGTGCTTAGGAAAAGGCCTCCCCGAGTTATTGTGCCTTCGGTGCTGGTCGCCAGCCTCTGGCCTATGGAGGCGGGCTTGGGGTGGTTGCGGCTTGAGATCGGGTAGGGTCGGGTCGTGACAAAGTGGTATCAGAGGTGGTTCATTCCTTGGGACGTTTTTCGGACGTCCCTAAAATAAAAGGAATTGGTTGGGATTTAGGGAAACAGTGTCAACGTGTCTCGAGAGCGGCTCTCAGGCCAGGGAGTTCAGTGATGGTGCGGCGACCAATGTATCCATTCACCAGGACCCTGATAACCCGCTTTTAGACTCGGTATGCTGAGACACTTGTTGCAGGGGAACTTGTTTGTGCATCACATAGGACTGAGTCTTGACTGTCCTTCTTGAGTCAACTCCCCATTGTTGTTATTATTGGTATATACATATATTCTCATCTGACCGTGACACTCCTTGATAATATTCAGGATGTCTCTGCAAAGATAGCCAGCCAAGATACCAGCTTTGGTGCGTGATAACGACCCTGTGAGCTACGAGGCCACAGTCCAGGACCCATCATGCGAACCCCTTTCTCCGGGTGGGCTGGTAGCAGCACCCCCACCTGTAACGACCCGAGAATTCTTATTTCGGGTAATTATATGTTTCCCTTTAGTTGGACCATCTTTCTATAAAAAGAAAATGAAAATAAATGAAAACCCGTAGCAACAAGCATGAATGAAATACTCCTTTATTAATAAACACCTTGAAGATTACAACTACCCACGATCAAACATCACTAACCAAAGATCCCAACCAAGAACCCAATTACAACGACGGGAAGACTGCTTAGAACTACTAGGAGCCTGAGAATGCGATAGGGATTTCGAGCATCCATCATAAGGAACATAAGTATGGCTGACGCCACCGCGACCGTGCTCAGCACCAAGGGGATCACACGAACCATCTTCCGTTCTTCTTCGGTCACTTGGAGTAAGGGACACCCAAGACCAAACCCATTTATAAGCACCAAAGATGACCGTTGGACCTCAAACGGCCACAAATCTGACCGTTGGACCTCAAACGGCCACCAATCCGACCGTTGGGTTTCCCAAAGAATCCAATGATCATTTTGACCGTTGGAAATAAAATGATCCGAATGATAAATGTGTAGTTTTGCTTTAATATTTTTTAAAATGACCTCAACGTTAATTATCTTTTGTTTTCCAAAATAAGAATTTTATTTTATGTTTGAAATGGAGAAAAAAATTAAGATTTTTGTCTTCTTCCACTATACATTTTGATTTGAACAATTAAACTGTTGTTTTTCTAGTTATATCAAAACCTGATGGATTTATTTTGTGAGTTATATATTTTTATTGCATCAAATTAGATATATTATTTCTCGTATGATTTAACCTTTTATTAACTATTTTAGAAACTACGTCAAATTATGGTTTCTTCCACTTGCGTGTGTTGTGATGTTAATATTTTCATCAACTCACTTTTATGTGTGATAAAATATAGTCGCATTAAATGATATTATTTAATTAAGAAAATTAGGGTAGATAACTAGCAAAGGAAATTAAAATATATATATTTGTGTTCTTAATATTTGATTGTCATAATGAAATATTATGTAGTTAATAATTAAGGATTAATAATAATGACAATCTAATATTAATTTTTGATGTTTCAAATATATATATATATATACATATAATAAAACGTTTTGATTAAATCAATATATATATTTTTTTAACCAATGATATATTTTAAATAAGAGTGGTTTAATAATAATAATATAAATTAGTCTTGATTAAATTAATTGACAAAAGAATTTTTATTAAAATAATGAATGTTAATTTAATAATTGAGTTTAATAAATTAATAATAACTTTATTAATAAAGAGATTCTTTTTTTTTAGAAAAAACTGTAGAAAAACCGTGTTTTAAACCGCGGTGGAATTCCAGCCGTCCGATCTGCTCCTCCTCTGATCTTGGCCGTCGTTTTTTTTAAAGACCACATCAGTTCCAGCCGCTGGATCGGGCCATTTTTAATCCCTGCCGTCCATGTTTTTCCGCGTTTTCATTGTCCAGCTTTCTTCCTCCTTGCGCGCGCGGTTCTCCTTCTTCCCCACGTCGCCGGACCAGTGGTCGTAGGGTGCCTTTTTTTTACCTCTTCGTGTAGGCCGGCGAAGGGACCCAGGATGCTCCCTCCTTTCCACAAGTTGACGCCGACACCCCACCTCCCCCGAAGTCCTCCTTCTTCTTCTCTTTTTTTCCCTTTTTAACCCCCATTGCACCGAGGACCGAAGGATCAGCTCCTGATCTCTCCAACCTTCAGGCGACACCGACACAGCTCCGACCTTCCTTTTCTCCTCCTCCTCGTCGAGCTAAGGTAAGGGAGAAGGTTTTGCTGGTTTCTGTTTCTGTTACAGTTTCGGTTTTGTATATATATACACCCATATATATGTGTTATGTGTATGTGAACACATCCTATGGTTTTGCACCCGATTCCTCGTTATCTTCCTCCTCCTTCCCATCGAGCAGGTAAGGGACAACCGGTTCTAAAGTTTTTGTTTCAAACTTTGGTCTTAATTCATATACACGCTTACCCTAGTTGTGTATATATATTTATATAGGTGAAAAACCCCCATGTTTTCTCATACCTTGTTTTTCTATTTCTTTCTTCTCCTACCCAAGCCAAGGTAAAGATTTGTTCTCTATTTTTTTTATTTATGAAAGCTGCGGGTTTTATCTAAATATATGTGTACGTTATATATATATATATATATATATATATATGTATACCATCTATTTTATTTTGTCATCGGTTTCTTTTACCTTGACTGCATCCCCTCCCCAAGCAAGAAAAGAATTCTGTTATAATTTTTGGTTGGGTTTCTCTTTTACAAGAATCGGTTTTTTTTTGTATAAATATGTATATATTTATATATACTTGATATATAAATATATACTTTCAAACACACATTTTATAGGATGATAAGCAGTATTTTCTCAATGCTTATACCCCATGATTTCTCCTTTCCTTCTATAAAATGGATATTTTAAGTAAATGGGTGAATAGGTGAAATTGTGCAAGTGAATGATGTATAGTATTGTGGTATATACATACACGTATGTGTATATACCCCAATATGAACTTAGAGACCACGTTTACAATTTTTATAAAGCATTACGAGGTTTATGGTTGGTTGGACTACAAATTCATTCGTGAAACCGAGAACTTTCATTTATCACTGCTCGGGGTAAATGAGGATTTTTGTGAAAATGGACTCCTTGAATTTTCTTTTTTTCAAATATATACATGTATTCATAAGTGTGTGCCTATTTCTGCTTAAAGTGCTAATAAAAGAGTTCTTATAAGACAGTTTTGGGTGAAAACCCTCAAAATCCATTTATCAGTATATGTGTAAATGACTATGTTTTAATTGGATACTATGATGTTATGTAATGTTAAGTAATATGTTCGTTCTCTTGAAACCCATGCTTTTAAATGCAAGGTAACTTGTTATGTGAACAAAGTTTTAGCATGCATGTCATCAGGTTCTTAATGTTTAAATGGTCTTCATGTAATGAACAAGTATGTGAAAATGGGGTTTAATTAAGAATGCATGGAACCCTATGAACGAATGGCCATGTCAAGATATGTAAGGGATGTATAGGACTTACATGTGACGGGTGCGCCCGGAATTATATAGCGCTCCAATGCATTGGGTAAAGCAAGAGTCTCATGAGACGATCATGTGCGACGGTCTTGGCAAGTTAGCCTTGGATTGAGCAAAGGAAACGGGGTGGGCAGTGAGCCTTGACCCATTAAGTATGTTTTACGGTCATGATGAAAAGTCATGACAAAGTCCAGGATTATACATTCCCTCTACATGTAATGATAAAGGTTAATCAGGGGTTTGTTCAACTAATAGGACAACCCCTAGTTGAAAGCTCCCATGATCATGAAACCATACTTAATGTGATAAGAACTGTTTTTCATATGGTAAACTGTTAAATGAACTGCATCCTACTCACGAACCATGATATGCATGTTTTCCTACATATCCATAGAAATTCCCTTGGAATTAAAGTAACCTTGTTTTAAAATTTATGCATTGCTTACTCTGCTTATATTGCGCACTCTGACCATGTTTACATTAGAGCTTATTTCAAGTACGTGCTTCTTTGTGCAAGTGGTTTTCAAACACAGATGGTTTTCATGTTTTAAGAAATGACAATGTTTTGTTTTAGCAAAGTACGATTTATTCTTTTCAAAAGGACTTAAGAAAGGACTTTCATAAAATGTTTTAAAACCCCTTACTGGGCATTTTTTCTCACCCTACATTTTGTTTAAAATTTTTCAGGCACGGTTGATATTAATGAAGCTAATCTGAAGCAGCTGGTTTCCCAGAATCCCGAGCCTCGCGATCCTCTGTTGTGATGAGACATGATATTAAATCTTGAAATGATGTAATGTTAAGTATATCATGTCTCATTAAGCACCCCGGTTTTGGGGGTCACTATAGTTGGTATCAGAGGATGGGTTCAGGAAACTCTGGAAAACCAGGTGATATAAATATATTGCTAAGACTAATTAAGTAAAAACGTTGTGACTTTCAGATGGCTGTTGTACCTACTGACCTTTTGTCACTCCCCACCGAGGCTCTAGAGAACATTATGTCTCTAGTTAGCCGTGAAAACTTCCTAAACTATGCTCACATTCGCATGACGTGTAAGCGCTTGTACGATGTGTCGAACTCATATAGGGTGCTTAGTCTCCACCGGGGAATGGGGATGGATTATCTCCTAATGATGATGACCCAGTTTCCCTCGTATGCACGTCGAGGAAGGTATCACGAAGGACTCTTCCGAGTGTTTACTGCGGGCGAGGAGTTTGGCACAATGCTAGATAACCCTTTCCAAGAAGCTGCTGCTGCCGGAGATCTTCGAGCGGCTTATCTGTATCAGGTCCTGCACTATGGCTTCTGGGGCCAGTTAATGGACTTCGAAGCGTTGGAGAATGAGTCCACTCGTGTGTCTCTTAGGCAAGAAGTGTACACCGATGTTTCCCAACTCCACACCCCCCACGCTAAACTCAAGAGGCGATATAAATGTCCCCATGACTTAGTCCTGTATGTTCATCTTGTGTATGGTTTGTGGAGTTAGAGAGTTTCGCCTCTCTTTGTGGTGTCCGTCTCGAAAACTCAGACTTTAATGTGTAAACTTTCTTAATTAAAAAGTTTATGATCCCTTTCTTCTTAGTGTTGTTAAGTGACCTCTCTTGTATACCTTTTCTTCCAGATGGCAGGTCGGATGAACCTCTCGTCTCTACCTGACGAGTTAGTAGAGATTATCTTGATCAGAACTTGTATGGTGGACTTTCCCTCTTTTCTCCACTTACGAGGGTCCTGTCAACGTCTTCTGGACATAGCGAATAGTCCGGAAATTCTCCGCGCATGTCAGGAGAATGAACATGTGATCCACCTCCTTGCCACCACCCAGCTTCCCTACTATAGGCGAAGGGGGAGATACCATGAAGGGATTTTTCAGTGTTTCTCTATGGAACGGAACTTCTCCGCCAGAGCCTGCTTTCTCATAGCAGCTCAGGACGACAACCTCAGAGCCACCTACATGTTCCAGATCCTGAACGTCAGCCTTCTCAATCGCGTCGTCCCCCTCAACTACCTCGAGCGTAATGAAGTTCGAAGGGTTACTAGGGGATTCGTCCGCTCGGACGTTTCAGAGCTGTTTATTGAACGGGCCTCCCTGTGGAAGCCTGTGTGTAGTGCCCATGAGCGGGAGTACAAGTCTTATTGCTCAAAGTGTATCTGGGTCAGGGAAACAGCAGAGTTGTGTACCAGTTTAGGGGTTCCGTTAACCGAGCCAGGCCTTCAGTTTTGGTAATGTTGTGCGACCGAGGTCTTTCCTTGTCTTTTACGAATAGAATTGCGAGGACGCAATTCTTTGAAGGGGGAGATGATGTAACGACCCGAGAATTCTTGTTTCGGGTAATGATATGTTTCCCTTTAGTTGTACCATCTTTCTATAAAAAGAAAATGAAAATAAATGAAAACCCGTAGCAACAAGCATGAATGAAATACTCCTTTATTAAGAAACACCTTGAAGATTACAACTACCCACGATCAAACATCACTAACCAAAGATCCCAACCAAGAACCCAATTACAATGACGGGAAGACTGCTTAGAACTACTAGGAGCCCGAGAATGCGATAGGGATTTCGAGCATCCATCATAAGGAACATAAGTATGGCTGACGCCACCGCGACCGTGATCAACACCAAGGGGATCACACGAACCATCTTCCGTTCTTCTTCGGTCACTTGGAGTAAGGGACACCCGAGACCAAACCCTTTTATAAGCACCAAAGATGACCGTTGGACCTCAAACAGCCACAAATCTGACCGTTGGACCTCAAACGGCCACCAATCCGACCGTTGGGTTTCCCAAAGAATCCAATGATCATTTTGACCGTTGGAAATAAAATGATCCGAATGATAAATGTGTAGTTTTGCTTTAATATTTTTTAAAATGACCTCAACGTTAATTATCTTTTGTTTTCCAAAATAAGAATTTTATTTTATGTTTGAAATGGAGAAAAAAATTAAGATTTTTGTCTTCTTCCACTATACATTTTGATTTGAACAATTAAACTGTTGTTTTTCTAGTTATATCAAAACCTGATGGATTTCTTTTGTGAGTTATATATTTTTATTGCATCAAATTAGATATATTATTTCTCGTATGATTTAACCTTTTATTAACTATTTTAGAAACTACGTCAAATTATGGTTTCTTCCACTTGCGTGTGTTGTGATGTTAATATTTTCATCAACTCACTTTTATGTGTGATAAAATATAGTCGCATTAAATGATATTATTTAATTAAGAAAATTAGGGTAGATAACTAGCAAAGGAAATTAAAATATATATATTTGTGTTCTTAATATTTGATTGTCATAATGAAATATTATGTAGTTAATAATTAAGGATTAATAATAATGACAATCTAATATTAATTTTTGATGTTTCAAATATATATATATATACATATAATAAAACATTTTGATTAAATCAATATATATATATTTTTAACCAATGATATATTTTAAATAAGAGTAGTTTAATAATAATAATATAAATTAGTCTTGATTAAATTAATTGACAAAAGACTTTTTATTAAAATAATGAATGTTAATTTAATAATTGAGTTTAATAAATTAATAATAACTTTATTAATAAAGCGATTCTTTTTTTAGGAAAAACTGTAGAAAAACCGTGTTTTAAACTGCGGTGGAATTCCAGCCGTCCGATCTGCTCCTCCTCTGATCTTGGCCGTCGTTTTTTTTAAAGACCGCATCAGTTCCAGCCGCTGGATCGGGCCGTTTTTAATCCCTGCCATCCATGTTTTTCCGCGTTTTCGTTGTCCATCTTTCTTCCTCCTCGCGCGCGCGGTTCTCCTTCTTCCCCACGTCGCCGGACCAGTGGTCATAGGGTGCCTTTTTTTTACCTCTTCGTGTAGGCCGGCGAAGGGACCCAGGATGCTCCCTCCTTTCCACAAGTTGACGCCGACACCCCACCTCCCCCGAAGTCCTCCTTCTTCTTCTCTTTTTTTCCTTTTTAACCCCCATTGCACCGAGGACCGAAGGATCAGCTCCTGATCTCTCCGACCTTCAGGCGACGCCGACATAGCTCTGGCCTTCCTTTTCTCCTCCTCCTCGTCGAGCTAAGGTAAGGGAGAAGGTTTTGCTGGTTTCTGTTTCTGTTACAGTTTCGGTTTTGTATATATATACACCCATATATATGTGTTATGTGTATGTGAACACATCCTATGGTTTTGCACCTGATTCCTCGTTATCTTCCTCCTCCTTCCCATCGAGCAGGTAAGGGACAACCAGTTCTAAAGTTTTTGTTTCAAACTTTGGTCTTAATTCATATATACGCTTACCCGAGTTGTGTATATATATTTATATAGGTGAAAAACCCCCATGTTTTCTCATACCTCGTTTTGCTATTTCTTTATTCTCCTACCCAAGCCAAGGTAAAGATTTGTTCTCTATTTTTTTATTTATGAAAGCTGCGGTTTTTATCTAAATATATGTGTACGTTATATATATATATATATATATATATATATATATATATATATGTATACCATCTATTTTATTTTGTCATCGGTTTCTTTTACCTTGACTGCATCCCCTCCCCAAGCAAGAAAAGAATTCTGTTATAATTTTTGGTTGGGTTTCTCTTTTACAAGAATCAGTTTTTTTTTGTATAAATATGTATATATTTATATATACTTGATATATAAATATATACTTTCAAACACACATTTTATAGGATGATAAGCAGTATTTTCTCAATGCTTATACCCCATGATTTCTTCTTTCCTTCTATAAAATGGATATTTTAGGTAAATGGGTGAATAGGTGAAATTGTGCAAGTGAATGATGTATAATATTGTGGTATATACATACACGTATGCGTATATACCCCAATATGAACTTAGAGACCACGTTTACAATTTTTATAAAGCATTACGAGGTTTATGGTTAGTTGGACTACAAATTCATTCGTGAAACCGAGAACTTTCGTTTATCACTGCTCGGGGTAAATGTGGATTTTTGTGAAAATGGACTCCTTGAATTTTCTTTTTTTCAAATATATACATGTATTCATAAGTGTGTGCCTATGTCTGCTTAAAGTGCTAATAAAAGAGTTCTTATAAGACAGTTTTGGGTGAAAACCCTCAAAATCCATTTATCAGTATATGTGTAAACGACTATGTTTTAATTGGATACTATGATGTTATGTAATGTTAAGTAATATGTTCGTTCTCTTGAAACCCATGCTTTTAAATGCAAGGTAACTTGTTATGTGAATGAAGTTTTAGCATGCATGTCATCAGGTTCTTAATGTTTAAATGGTCTTCATGTAATGAACAAGTATGTGAAAATGGGGTTTAATTAAGAATGCATGGAACCTTATGAACGAATGGCCATGTCAAGATATGTAAGGGATGTATAGGACTTACATGTGACGGGTGCGCCCAGAATTATATAGCGCTCCAATGCATTGGGTAAAGCAAGAGTCTCATGAGACGATCATGTGCGACGGTCTTGGCAAGTTAGCCTTGGCTTGAGCAAAGGAAATGGGGTGGACAGTGAGCCTTGACCCGTTAAGTATGTTTTACGGTCATGATGAAAAGTCATGAGAAAGTCCAGGATTATACATTCCCTCTACATGTAATGATAAAGGTTAATCAGGGGTTTGTTCAACTAACAGGACAACCCCTAGTTGAAAGCTCCCATGATCATGAAACCGTACTTAATGTGACAAGAACTGTTTTTCATATGGTAGACTGTTAAATGAACTGCATCCTACTCACGAACCATGATATGCATGTTTTCCTACATAGCCATAGAAATTCCCTTGGAATTAAAGTAACCTTGTTTTAAAATTTATGCATTGCTTACTCTGCTTATATTGCGCACTCTGACCATGTTTACATTAGAGCTTATTTCAAGTACGTGCTTCTTTGTGCAAGTGGTTTTCAAACACAGATGGTTTTCATGTTTTAAGAAATGACAATGTTTTGTTTTAGCAAAGTACGATTTATTCTTTTCAAAAGGACTTAAGAAAGGACTTTCATAAAATGTTTTAAAACCCCTTACTGGGCATTTTTTCTCACCCAACGTTTTGTTTAATTTTTTTCAGGCATGGTTGATATTAATGAAGCTAATATGAAGCAGCTGGTTTCCCAGAATCCCAAGCCTCGCGATCCTCTGTTGTGATGAGACATGATATTAAATCTTGAAATGATGTAATGTTAAGTATATCATGTCTCATTAAGCACCCCGGTTTTGGGGGTTTCTATACCACCTGTTGAGCAGCAGACAGTTTCAGCGAAGCAGGCTGAGCTTGAGCATAGGTAGAGCACGCTCCGTGAGTTCTAGTGGCAGAGACTGCTGAGGTTCAGTGGTGAGCCAGACCCTCAGGCAGTAGAGGTTTGGCTAGAGGCTGTGGTTTTCCTTTTCAGGCTTATGCAGACGTTGACAGATCTTATAATGACTTTGGCAGCCGACCTTTTTCGCGGAGTATCTTGGCGTTGGTGGAGTCTGGTGACTCAGTTTCTTGACGAGTCGTCGCTTTCGTGGGGAGACTTTCAGTTGATGTTTCATGGGGAGTTTTACCCCTCCTTCTTGTGCTCTGTTCGGATTCATGAGCTCCTACAGTTTCAGCAGGGAGGGATGACGGTGGCCGAGTACGCGACTAGTTTCGCAGACCGTGCACGCTTTTACCCGGACTTGTTCCATGATGACAAATTTAGAGCATGGAAGTTTGAGCAGGGTCTCCTCCAAGAGATTCGTGCTATCATAGTACCCTTGGGTATTTCCACATATGCCGGTGTGCTAGAGCAGGTGTTGGTGACAGAGAGCTTCCTCTCACATTTTGCGGTTGGTGGTGGCAGCATGCACGTTGGAGCTGAGACTTCTACCGCAGCTAGTGGGTGTCGGAAAGTGGGACCTCTATGCAGGTGGCCTTTCCACTACCGGTTTTGGAGACATGGTCGTATACCACTGTGGCGGAAAAGTGCAGGGCCTTAGCCGAGGGTGCCCTTATGTGAGTGGGCTCCGGGCCATGGTCGTACACCACAGTGGCGCCGGAGGGAACCGGGAAAGCTCAGGGAGCGACATTGTTATGCTTGTGATGGGCGAGGTCACTTGGCACGGGACTGCCTGACCAAGCATGCAGAGAGCCTCGGGCAGGCAGCAGGTGCACCACCACGACGGAGGCAGCGTCATGATCGGAGTAGAACCCAGAGAGGTTGTGATAGCAGAGGAGTGAGAGGAACTGGTAGTGGGGGATGGTTTTATGAGGTCTTCCCATCACCACTAGGCAGTCCACGTCAGGCTCTAGGAGCTGACAGTTTGGACTGCGGACAGTCGTGAGCTTTGGATGTCTACGACCCTGCAGAGCATGAGGTGGCAAGAGGTACGCTCTACAGCTCTTCTACTTCTTGCAGTAGAATTGTTAGACTCTGTGTGTGAAGTGCTTTTTCTCCCTGCTCCTTGCCTGAGTTGATACTAGGGTGGCACGGGGCGTTGGTGTAACCCTGTGTTGGTATGATAAAAGGCGTGGGACCTTTTTCCTTTAGTCGATGGTGTTGACTCCTTCTCTTCCGAGCGTGTAAGAGGGCCTTGGCTGTGAGACATCGACTGTGGAATCTTGCAAGACCAGATATCCTTGGGTGTTCCACTATATGGATATTATGAAGGAGGGAATCACCAGGCCTTGTTCCAGATGCGGGCGGTGATTCCAGTCACAACGTGCGACTTAAGGGTTCGGTCGGGGAGGTGAGCTACCCCTGAGAGCCTTCGGGCCATTTAAAACTGTGCAAAGGGATGGCGAGGTTCCCTATCGCCTTTCCCTAACCCCAAAGTCTGGATTGGGTGCACGACATCGGCAAGGGCCGACCTCGTGTGAATAGATCAATCCATTGGTTTATGTGCGGTGGCGCGGAACTGTGCGAGGGTTCTTCTAGGTATGGGAAAGCCCGGTGTGGGCTTAGTACCCTGTGTTGCTCCCTAGTTTTGCTTTTCGGGGACAAAAAGCTTAAAGGAGGGAATGATTTAAAAACCCTGTTTTTGGCTACAAAGGACTTTGGAATATTCTTGATGCTATTCCAGAGCAGCGCCTTCAGACGGCGTGCGATTCCGAGCCCCAGAGTGGCCAAAATTAAATTTTCAGTGCGTTCACACTGGAAACTCAAAATAAATGGAATAACTCCTAAACGGAGTTCTGGATCAGATATCCGAGTCTACATATGGGTCCGGAATGGGGTGTTTACCCTAGGAACGACATAAAACGTGTCGGCGCAGGACGTTTGGACCCCTCGCTCGCTTTCAGAACATTAAACGGATAAATTAATTAATTAATTTATTCGTTTAATGATGAAACTTAAGTATCTCTTAAATGGTGGATCGTATTGGAAAAACGAGATCACCCTTGAGTTCGGAGCGTGCCGTTTACCCTAGAAGGGGTGTAAGTTTCACGGGCGCGGCCCATTTGTGAAAAATGGCCCCAGGGGCGTTTTCGTAATTTGGCAGCCTCGGACGTTCAGTTTTATAACTTTTGAACTGGGTCTCGGATTAAAATTCCGAGACTTCTGTTGTGCTCGGGAGGTGGTATTTGGCCCAGGGGAGGCTTAACCTCGACTCTGTCGAAGGTTTCAGATGCGGGTCAAATTACGGGTTTAAATTAATTAAATTTTTTAATTTTATTTAAACCCTTCATTCTTCCCCTTCCTCCCTTGTTCTCCCCTGGAGAAACCCCCCCTCAAGGCAGCCCCTCAAGCTCCCTCTCCTCCTCCTCTCCTGCGAGGCAGCTCCGGCAAGGCGACGACGCGGTGGCAGATCCTCCGTTAAGCTCCGGGCAACGCCCAAGAGGTAGGAGTTTTTTGTTGCGTTTTTATTTCCGAACCTTCCTTTCAATTCATTTATAATGTCGAATTTCTGTCGAACTTGAAATCAAAGCCCATAATTGTGTATTATAAATTATGAGCTTTCCATCGCACTTTTCGGAATTGAAATCGGAGTTCGGAGTCGATCACCATCGTCCGCCGAAGTTTGCGGGTTTTGAAGGTGTTTTCCGGCCGGTTTGGGTGTTCCGGCGGTCAGAGGTGCGGCGACGCGAGCGTAAGGCGGTGGCGGTTCCCTTGGCGGCGACAGCCTCTCTTCCAGGAGGTGGGCGCTCGGCTTCAGCGGGGCGCAACGTCTGTCGGCGGGGCGAGGCAGAACTCGTCGGGGGGCGCGGGGGAGCGCCGGGGGGCGGCGACCTGGGTCACGACGCAACCTCGGCGGACAGAGACTCGCGAACCGCGGGTCTCCGCGTGGGGGCAGCGAGACCGGCCATCCTGGCCGGTCGGGTGACAGCAGGCCACGGCCAGCTGGCCACGGCGGAGTGAACCAGACTCGCGGCCGGGCCGCGGGCTGGCTGTGGGCGGACCGGCCGGACCGGGCCGGTTCGGCCCAAGGGGGTTCCCCCTTTTTAAATTTCCGATGCCCGTAGGTTTCGCTACGAACATCCGTTTTGCGTGCCGTCTATGGAAGCGCGGACCTCGCGTCGAGGGGAACGCTTTGAGATGGTTTCAAGAATTTTTAATTCTCGAAACGAGGGACCTCAGTGGCGCGACGCGTACGTCGAGGGGATTGACATCATCCCGGGGGTTATTGTTTTGGGCGGCGCGGACGCATCCGACGTCCGTTTTGAGCGCCGTCAGCAACGTTGCAACCCTGGAACCGAAGCGGAGGTTTACAAGTCGGTTTTGGGCATTGAGACTGGATTTGAGGCATGGGCCCCACAGGGCGTCTTTCGAGCTGCGTGTAGCGTTTCATGCCTTTTTCATCGGACGTCCGTTCGGGGCGTGCAGGCAGTCAATTTTGGTTGTTTTTTCGAGCGGATTGCAATGGTGCAATCTTCCCGCTCTAATTCGGCACATCAGTGCGGGGCCCACGAGGGCCGTTTGGGCGTCGACGGTGATTTTCCATCTTTATCACTGGGCAACCATTTTGGACAAGTGAATAGTCCATCTTGTGTGCTTTTTCGAGAGGATCGCAACAGTGCGATCCGTCCGTTGAGTTTCGGGACCGGGATGCAGGTCCTGCATTGTACCGCTCGTGCGCGGTAAGCTGGAATGAATCTTTTTCTCCAGGCATCCGCTCAACTCAAGTGAGTAGTGCTTTTGATGGGTTTTTCTGAGAAGCTTTGCGATGGGGCAGTTCACCCGACCTTTTTCGGGGACGTGGTGTGGGTCCCACCCGACCCGGATACAGTGAATAGTACCTTTTTTACCGGGTATCCATTTTGGGCTGTTGAGTATTCAATCCTGTGTGTTTTTCCGAGGGGATCGCAGTGGCGTGATCCGTTTGTTTAGTTTCGGGATCTTGGGGTGGGCCCCACACGGGTTTGGTTATGGTGAATAGTACCTTTTTCACCGGTTGACCGTTTCGGGTGAGTAAGTAGTCTATCTCGCGTGTTTTTTGTGAGGATTACAACGGTGTGATCCGTTTGGTTGTGCGGAGCCTCTTGCACAATCTTATTAAATGTGGAGTTCGAAAGGCGCCCTGATGGTGGTTCTTCTCGCCGTGTTTGCAGAGAACCCTTGGCGTGTGATCGCGTGCACTCCTGTGTGAGTGAAGAGATGTGGTTGCCCATGCCCCAGTCATTGAGTCAGAAAGTTGGAGATGTTACGTCATGCCTTCACGTTGACGTTGGGTGCCGTGTGCACGATAGCCCTTGGGCTGGAAAGGAGGTATAATCTGGGAGTATACGGGAGTGCTTGGAGGTACGTGTGGTTTGTACCTGAGTCTGTTTGTGCGCTTGGTTGGGGATTGAATTGGGGCCACATGTCGTGTGGGCCCCATGTGCGCGCCATGCTCTAATTTGTGTACTTTGACCTCTCGCGACATAGAGGGTCCCTCTCTGCTCGTTTGTTTGACTAGAAGGGTGGAGATTTCCCCCTGGCTCTGTGCTCGTTTGTTTGACCAGCAGGGTGGAGATTTTCCCCTGGCTCTGTGCTCGTTTGTTTGACCAGCAGGGTTGAGTGGTCTCCCTCTGGTTTTGTTCTCGATGGAACAGGTGCTGAACCTCTTTTGGGTGAGTTGTTCTAGAGTTGGGTGGTTGCGCGATACCTACTCCGTGTTCGGTTGTCCAGTGTTGTACCCTCCAGTAGAGATGGCCAGAGCAGTTCTGAGTTTTACCCTCCAGCAAGGCTGGGCAGTGGATTGCCTGTCGACTTGTTCAGGGTTTACCCTCTAGCAGAGACTAGGAAGTGGGTCACCCGACGAATCTTGAGGGTCTACCCTCCAGTAGGGCTGGGCAGTGGGTCGCCCGTCGTCTTGTTCTAGGTTTACCCTCCAGCGGGGCTGGGCAGTGGGTCGCCCGTCGTCTCGTTCCAGGTCTACCCTCCAGCAAGGATGGGCAGTGGGTCGCCTGTCGACTTGTTCATGGTTTACCCTCTAGCAGAGACTAGGCAGTGGGTCACCCGACGACTCTTGAGGGTTTACCCTCCAGCAGGGCTGGGCAGTGGGTCACCCGTCGTCTTGTTCCGGGTTTACCCTCCAGCAGGGATGGGAAGTGGGTCACCCGCCGACTTCTTCCAGGTTTAACCTCTAGAAGAGACTAGGCAGTGGGTCACCTGACGAATCATTCCAGGTTTACCCTCTAGAAGGGCTGGGCAGTGGGTCTCCTGATGATGTATTATGGTTTACCCTCCAGTAGGGCTGGGCAGTGGGTCACCCGATATCATATTATGAATTACCCTCCAGCAGGGCTGGGCAGTGGGACACCCATCGACATTCTAGAATCAGACCTATCTAATAGGCTAGTCTGTGGATTTCCTCCATGATCACCAGAGAAGGACCCTTGGTTGTACGGGTCAGTGATGGAACGACTTTGACTTTGAGGATACCTCTCGACTGCGGGGCAGTGACGAGGTGTGGTTAACTTTCCCCAGAACTCTCAAGTATGAGGGGCGCTTTCCCCCACCGAGACGCGTCCTTGTGACGCGACCTAAAACCGTGCGGGCGTGTCAGTGCCGCCCAAAGTGGATAGTGTAAAGTTCCGGTGGTTTGAGCCCCTTGACATGTAGTTCGGGGCAGATGTGCGGGATGCTGGGCATCGATGATGGTGTTACTTCTGGGATTGCTGGTGACTCACTTTTCTTGGGCTGATCTACGGGATGGGGATCCCCTTACGATCTTGTTCGGGATTCTTATTGAGCATATGAATATGTATATACCTTGTTCTGGTACCCACTTCTTGGGTTTGGTTACTCTCCTTCCAGGTGAGGCGAAGACGCGCGGGGTATGCCACGTGCTTTCCGTGTCTAGATTCTTGTGGTTGGACGAGTCTACTCTCCTGCTATAGGTAGCGAAGACTTGATGAGAAGTTCATCTTCTCACCGTTTCCAGCTCCTTATGTCTGGACAAGTTTACTTACTTTCTCTTGTTGGGTTGAGCTGGACTCTTTACTACACCTTCAGTTGTACTCCTCTACTATTCCCTGTTCGCTCTACTGCTCACCCTTCGGTACCTCCTTTGTTGCTCCCTCGAGCCTTTTGGGTATCCTACTGAGTATTTTTATAATCACCCCTACTTGGTCTTTTCCCGCACTTGGTGTGCCATTGCAGATGACGGACAAGTTGTTCGTGACGTCAGAGGAGCTTAGGAGCTTGGGATCTTGGACCGCGTGCGGTGGTCGGAGTCGGGTTCCAGGTGGGGGACCCTTCCAGTTGTTTTCCTTTTTTTTACCTGTTGCTGGGTTGTGGCACTTTTCTAGTTGGGCGCGTGTTTTTACCCTTTTATTTTTCAGTTACCTTCATCACTTTCTTTTACTGTTTAGAGGTCGATGCACATTTGTGGTTTGTATATATAGCAGTTTCCCTTTTCTTTACTTGTATTTTCTTTTACTCTGCACTTTTTCATTGAGTGTGCTACGTGTGTGTGTACAGGTTCTTAGGCAAAGGCCTCCTCGAGTTATTGTGCCTTCGACGCTGGTCGCCAGCCCCTGGCCTATGGAGGCGGACTTGGGGTAGTTGCGGCTTGAGCCCGGGTAGGGTCGGGTCGTGACACGTAGAAAGGAAGTTAGTGCTGAGGTAAGGTATTTTCATCTAACTTTTATTTCTGTGGGATGCATGCCATATTCACCACTTGTTTCTTTTATGTGGTGTATATAATGCCCATTAATTTATTTTATTATGATTATAAATAAAATTATGGGAATTTAGATATCCCTATAAGGTTATTTATTTCATGGTGATTATGATTCAAAAATTCCCAAAGTTTAAGAGTTTATGTTACAATCTCATTGTTTATCAGGATTATTTATGATCATGTCTCCAATGATAAAATATTATGATATACCTCTCAAGAAATAATGAATTTTCTTCTAATAAGGTTATTTCTTGATAATATATATTGTTATTTCATTTTCCTCTCTTTAATTACTCAAGATATTGAGAGAATATTTTTAATGAAAACCGATTTTATTTCTCTCTTTAGTCAAAATCCATTTTTTACATATCCATGTTTTCTAAAAATGTTTTATTTTTTTTAATATTCTCCTATGATTGTTTAAATTAATTTTGAACAATGTTTTAATTTTTTAAAAATGGTTTAAGAGGAATCACCATGTTATTTTCCAAATGAGGTACTTTTGTCTTTTTGTTGAAAATGTGAAATGAATATTTGTTTTAACATACACGACATGAATGAAAATTTCCACCATCATGAACACTAAATTATTGGAAGTTTAATTTAAAAAATTTCAAGGTTATTTTAAAATATATTTTTTTCATTAATATTTGGTAAATTTTTATATTTTAAATATTTTATTTCAAAGTGAAAATGATATTTTACTCAAGAAATGTTCCATGTGATCTTTTAAAACCATTTTTCATATAAGATGACATATTTTTATATTTCCTAATATTTAATAGGGATATGATTCAATGATATAATCCTTATTATTTCTCTGGATGATTTATGATTATGATGAAAAGATATTTATGAAACCTATTCATTTTTCCATGGGTTATGATGAATTTATGTAATGATTATGAAACCTATTTTTTACATGGGTTATGTCATGGTGAAATGTATATAAAAAACATTTCCTTTTTCACAGGTTATGATATGATGAATGTTTTATGATATTGTGTAACACATCTATATAATTTTCATTATGTGATGGGTGGTCCCATAATTATACAGCTGTACAATTCATTGGGTAAATATGGATAACTCATGAGGTAAATATGTTATGCATAAACTTTATTTAATGTCTACAATTTCATGAATGGACCTAATTTTCATGTCTATAAGATTAATCTTGGACTTAGTTTTCATGTCCATATGTTTATGCATGGACCTAGAATTCATGTCCATAAGATTATGTGAGAACCTGGTTTTCATGTCCATAATATTATGAGAGGGTCCGATCTCATGTCCTTAACTTATTGAGTAAACCTTTTTCTATTTATACATATTAAAAATTTTATAAGTTTATGTTTTACCCCCACATTCCTATGTATATGTTATGCTCTAATGTATTATTTTCATTAAATTCCTTTATAATTCATGTCTTATGAGCTGTCAAGCTTTATTCCATGAATTGATATTATGATCTATGATATGTAGGGTATATTTTTTAATTTTATTCTCATGTTTTCATTCCCTTATGCTCATGTTATGCTTATGTGATCATTGATATCTCCCTTTTTACCCTCACTGTACATTTGAGCTCACCCTTTCTTATGTTTCCTTTCCCTAGGTTATTAAAAAAGGTATTAAGTAGGGTTTATCTTAGAAGAGTACTTTATGGACAGATATTTATGGTATATGTTTAATATATTTCATGAAATAAGAAATTTTTTCATCTAGTCTCTAAAGATACTAAACCTACACAATCCTCTGGCATGTATTTATGAATTGTATTGAAATATGTAATATCTATGTATAAAAATATTAGTTCATTATAGGCTTGTAGTTCCTTGTACTATTGAGTGGACTCCCCAATCATGAAATCCTGACTTAGATATCCTCAATATCAGCATCCAAATTTGTATTGAATATACTATGGCTATTAAATTCAATACAATTTTGGTTAAGTCAACCCATTATCTTGGTTAAGTCTCCCATATAATAAAAATTTCCCTGACTATGGCCTGAACTGATACTTTAACTATGGTTTGTCTTAATTCGGACAATGAAAGGCATAATGACTTAATATTAACTTGAAAGATTTTATTTATTATGTATAAATTTTCTTATTTTATCTTTTACATGTCTTGTTAATATTAAGTGTATTTTACTTAAGTGATTAACCATGTACTGATAAAACATTTACGCATAATAATTTTATTTTAATTTTGTATTTTTCATATTAAACCATTTATTTATATGATATTGGTCTTGTATCCATAAAACAAATAACGCATAGATAGAAATAAAATAAATAAATAAATGGCATGATCATAAGCTTATCTAACATTTGATTTATTGAGTGGATAATAAATCAACCTATTAACCTAGGGGAAGACTTCTTGTGTTGGTCTTGGCATGATTTGTAACATTCCACCTACCCAACTATGTACTAATCGGGTTCATTTTTTCTTGGTTCCATCTTGAACCGCCTCTGCCCCACCTATACCTTGAGACGACACCATGTTCCTCCAAATACTTCTTTTTATTATAAATGTTTTATAAATCACATGCAGGTGAGGGGAACCAAATTATTGGTTAAGGTGAAATGCATAAAAAAACCTTGGACACATAGATCCTACAAAATAAATGAAGGAGGGATGACATTCAAGCCATAATATTTAATTTAATAATAAATAATTTTTATCCCATGCAATAAAATTAAATTAAATAAACCAATAAATATATAGGTCTAGTCAAATCTCATGATCGATCACACTTATGAATTGACTATTAATTTAAATCATCTAGCTAGAATTCACTTTAATTTGTTCTTCAATAAGTTAAAATATGCATGAATTAATCAGAGTGATCATCTTTTTAATAAATTAATTCATTTTATCTTATTCCATCCAATTCTCTTGGATATTCTCATCCACTGTGATTTTTAATAAATCAATACAAAACTTTGTAATTGGAAGAAACTCGGTGATTACATGTTCTAACTACTTAGTATGGTCCTTATTGTGCACAATAAACTCACAAAACAATTTAATACATTGCATGTGTTGTAATTTCACGACATGTACTGTCAAATTAATGAAACATAGAACACATGAAAATTACATTTCTTGTATGATTTAATGTACACCGAGTCTTTAGTATGCTGTTAGGTTCAATAGGTTAGATACCCTGAGGGGGGGGGGGCTGAATAAGGGTATGAAAGATTAAAACAAATGCCCCTATTGATCTTGTTTTTTTATTAGACAAAACTATCTTCTCTCTCCTTCTTGTTGTAGAGTATGAACAAATATTAAAGCACGCACAAGACACATTAATTTTACTTGGTTCCCCCTCACTAGGATACATCCAAGGATCATACACCGATGATGTGCTGATATACCAAATCCACTAAAAGTGCACTGGTGTTTACAAAGTTCGGAGCAGACTCACTATCCCTCCTGGTTTACAAACACTCACAATATGAAAGCTCACTTCTCTATCAACTAAAGTGTGCCCACTACTTCTTCATAAGCTTCACTCATAGTTTAAATACTTGTAGGTCCCTTAATTATCACAAATTAATGCATCTTCCTCTATATGTAGATGCTCTGTTGAAGTTCCACTTTCATTCATTGATGAATACAACTTTATCACGGGTGTACCAGGCAATCTTCCAACTTTTGTGCAACCCTAGAATGACCAACACACTTCTCCAAGGTTGGAAAACAAGTGTCACTAAACCACTTACATGAAACTCTCTTCTTTAAATCAAAACTTAGGCAACACACACCCTTTTATGCCCAAACCAATATTGGCACACAACTATTAACTGGTGCACAACTTATGAATAACTTAATACTTTCGCACCCAAACCACCACTTGCGCGCCCAAACCAACTATGTGACTAGAGCTCAAAAATTTTCTAAGTGTTGAGATTAGTCACAAATGAGGAGGGGTAGACCTCTATTTATAGGTATTTTGGGCACCCTGAGCACTGTGTGCAAGTTTCCTCCTAGCACGCAAGTCCAGCCGCCTGAGCCTCTATCGCCCTAGTCACCTTGCACGCCCAAACCAAAACTTGGGCACCTCTATTTACTTTTACATATTTTGATGTTATGATCTTTAAAAACATATGGTGCAAATCCAAACCTCCATGAAACTTAAATGCAAGTCCATTTTCCAAAAACACTTTTTATCTATTTTTCAATTTTGAGAACCAAAAATTTGGCAAACACTAGAAAACGGCGCCACCTTGTATCTACTATTTTTATACTACCACCAGATCATCCATTCCTTTTTCATGGTTCTTCTTTCACTCATGGATTGTAAACAACATTTTCTGAACTCAACAACTCACCATGTAAACCCCCTTTTTCAATAAATTGAACATCGTGTTCTGCTTTGCCAACAAACACGACTAACCCAAAAATGCTTCAATGATGCCTTGAGGGATTTTTTCCCAACATATGAAATGACCATACATGACTTGTAGTTTCAAATATTATATGAAATTAATTAATCATTTAATATAATATAAAACCTAATGACTGATGTGTGATATCAATTTAATGACTAATGGAACTTGGGTTGATAAGGTTTAGTAGAGTAGTTAATTAAATTTAATATTTCTATATAAACAGGCAAAGTAAATTGTGTGTGTAAGATGGCTATATAGTGTGTACTTTGCTTCGTCAGATGTCCATAATACATGCCTATGGACTCAATGTGTACTTTTCATAGAAATTTATGAGGTACATGGAATGTATAAAGGATATAAAGTGTGTACTTCAAGTTACATGACTGTTATTCTGTATGTGTCGTGTATTAAATATAGGCAGTGTATTAATTACACTACAATTCTTGAACCTGTGTTTTTAGGTGTGAAAACATGTGGGCTTCATGGAATGTAGGGAATATACATGGTGTATAGTTCGATAAAACCATGTGCCACCCTGGTCAATCAACACATAGTGAATTTAATACACACATAATGTATTTATTACATGATGATCTAGGGTCTAGATGGGTGTCCTGGTGTAATAAACAAGGATACATGATGTGTAAAAAATAAGTACATGCTGTGTAACCCTGTATTATCTGGATAGAGTTCTTGTCACACCCAGATGATTTATTTAGATGTAATCTTCATTAATTATTAACCGATTTTGGGTATGAAAAATAGAAACAAAGAGGAGGAAGAAGAGATCTTGATGATCGGATAAAGAAGAAGAAAAAATTGAAATGAAATTTAACTTTTAAATGTGTAATGATAAACAATAAAATAAATAAATATAAATTTGAATGTGACCACTAGGATACCACTTGATTATTTTGGGTATAATGGAATCACCCATTGAACTAATGACCAACTCGGATTTTGTTGGATTCAACATATCATTTGTAATGTATAAGTTATAAAATCCCTGGATAATGATTTTTTATAGATAATATTGACATATAAAATTCTAGAACCAAGAAAAGATATTTTCATGTCAATTTTATAATTAATTTAATCACAAGAAGAAAGGTTTACTCGATCTTGAGATATTTATTCATTGGGGATGTTGATCATTCTGACCTGATCAGTGTAATGTCATTGTGATGTGGGGACCTAAAGTAAACCCCTCTAGTAGTGATCCATATATGCTCTTTAGGTCTCCAAACAATGCCGATGAATCAATGGATTCTAGCATGATTGATTGATTGTATTGTATTATTCTCCTTTGATCACTACATGTTTATTTGGGCTTGAAGGAATTTCTATTGTACCTCTCATTCTTAAGAGGATGAGAGGAGGAGGACCTTGAGAGGAATCTATTATACACAATGATTAACCTTCTCTGGAATGTGATAACAGTCTATTTATAGACCCAGGGATAGGTTTTAATATTTAATTAATTGTACAATGTACCTTTAATAAAATATTAAACCTTGAGAAACCTCATACCGTGTAATAAAATAATAATATTATTTTATTGCATGATGTGCACTAATTGGGGCAATGATAAATATTATTTTATGGTATTGCAAATTAATATTTATCATCATGCCTAATCTTGGTCAGCTCAGCCTCCTCGATATTTATTGAATACCTGAATAAAAATTATTCTTAAATATTTGTTTATTCAGCAAATAAGGAAATATTCTATTCACAGTCTGAAAAATAAATATTTATTAAATATTTTCTTAAAAAAATAAATTATTTATTTGATAAATAATTAATTATTTATTATGGTGCAGATAAAATGAGATAAATAAATATTATATATTCAAGTAATTAAAAAATTACATTGAAAATAATATTTATTTAATAATTAAACTCATTTAATAAATTTTGAATAAATATTAATCCACAGTTCAGAGAATGATATTTCTTCCAATTTTTAAATATAAATAACATTTAACTGAGATTAATGGAAACGTTTTGTGTGCGACCCTATTACACCCCGACCTGACACAAACCTTTTATTTTGTTTATTTTTTTGATCTATTTTGGTTTCTATGAGTTTTCCCAAGATTTTTTGGAGAAATAGTGGTTTTCGGGCCAGGTAGAGGGTGATGCACAGTTGGTGCATGGATAATAGAAATAGTTAATTATCCCTTTTTAAATCATGCATCCTAGACAGTGGGTTTGAAAAGGGCGTATAGCTAGGTGCACAACCATGTGGCTTACCCCCAAAAACCATGCAACTTCCTCCTCATTTGGAAAAAGTCTATCGCATGGTTGGTGAATGGTCTAGAAGACCATGCGGCCAAACCATGCAATCTGCCAAGTACTTAAAAAGTGGTATTTTACCATTTTACCCCTCTTAGTTTTTAACCCCAATCACCCCAATTCCTCCCCTATTAGACCCCAAACACCCATGAATCCCCTCTAATGCCTCTCCCCTTGGCTCGTCTCCTCCTCCATGATGAAATCTTGAGGTTTCTTTAAGATTTGTAGTGGATCTTAAAAGGTAATCCCTCCTTGCTCCTCCTCATTCCTTCTTCTTCTATTTTCTTATTTTTTATCATCCTTCTTGGGTTCCTATGACCTAGGGTTCATGTTTACTTATTTTTAAATTGGGGGTTTTGATCTTATAGGGTTCTCCTTGGTCCCTTTTACTCCCTTGGACTTTTTAGAAGTGATTTTGAGTTTCCATCACCATGCAAATCAAGATTTGAGGCAGTTTCCTTATGTCCAAGATTTTAATTTGAATTCCTTAATTTCTTGAGTATTTTAAAAGTGTGTTTTTATTATTATATAGTATGTTCATTCTGTGGAAGTTGATTTTATCCTTTGGGAATAGTTTTTCATTTGTTTTACTTAATTAACCTAAGCTTCTAACATGGGTTTTTCTTATTTAAGCATGTTTTCAACCATATTCAAAAATGTACAGTATCTTAAATGATAAATTGGTTTTCTAAATTATTTCTAACTTGGAAGGTGTAAATGTACAAAGATATTTTATTAAAGTGATGGGGCCTGATGGAACTTCCAATTTTTTTATGAAATTGGAAAACCCCTCTTAATGCATTCCCCCTTGGAATAAGAATGTGATATATGTGTGGTATGAAATGTGTTCCCGGTGATGGGATTATACTTTGTTTATATAACTTGGAAAGGGGCTACACTTAAGGTGGGAGTTCAGAGGTGAGGAGGAAGATGAAAATTTTAAGTAAAAAAGTTATATATATATATATATATGACAATTTGATAAAACTCACCTCCAATTATTATCATGGGGAGGCTTGGGTAGTTAGGTGGGAGCCTAGGTACACTTTCCGCACTAGTTGAGATTATACACCAGTTAGTGGTCCTGAGTATATAAACTGATTTCTTTTGGGATGTGCCCCTTTGTCGAGGCAGTGAGGGTGTCTACAAGTGTTTGGTAAGTGATTATGGATAACAAGTACTAGTAGAGATTTATTATGATATAGTATTATAGCTTTGTTTTAGGCTATCTTGACTAGCACCTAAGATCCCATGAAACTGGTTTTACTTATACACTACATTTATTTATTTTCTAGTATCTTTATAAAGTAACACCATTGCTTTTAATTACATATTAAAATACGTATTCCAATACCAATTATATTTTAAAGAAATTTATTGAAATGTTTTTCTTCATGCTTTGAAAACTATTTTTGATATGTAATGTAAAATGGTTTTATTAAAAATGGAGGCCTCTTTCCTATTTTTGAAAATAACAGAAAACCTTATTTTTATATATCCTATTTTCAAACTAGAAAGAATGAATTTTACTTTAAAGGTAATTAATAGGGCGTTTTTTATCCTTGTAATCCCTACTGAGCATCTTAGTGCTCACACCAACTTTCTTTATCATTTTTCAACATCAGGTTTTTCTCAATTATGGATCGCTCATGGGGAGAACCTAGTTCTTTGGTTGGAGGTGACCCATGAGGTCACATAGAGGTATGTTCTATTTTTATTTCTTTTACACCACCAGTTGTTCCTTTATTTTTGTTTATTTATTTCTTGTATAATGGCTAAATCATTCCCACTTGAGTATGCATGATTCCTAACACTAGTTTCCATCCCCAGAGGATTGAGAATGCCTCTCGGGTCTTATTGTGGGCCGAATCAGGGGATCGGTTTGGGTTTGACCTAGGTTGGTTCATGAAAAAATAGTATCATAGAAATTATCCCTTATTATTTTGGGATGCCTAGTATTTTTGAGCTAGTATTGTTTGAATTCAAGTGGTATGTCATGGGTAGGTTCTTGATCACCACTTATTCAGAAGGATGCTTGAATTTCTAGGGTAGCATGGGATGTTTTTTCCTAAAAAATATGATCTTGTATCCTGGATTTTTTTGAAGCTTTTGTTTTTTATGGAGTGTTTTGTTTGGTTTTTAGAATTAGCGGGTTATTTTGAGAAACTCTAGGCCCTGGAGTGTTTTTTTAGAGGAATTCAAAGGTGTTCATGATTGTTGTGCATGGTCTAGAAAACCATGCACAGACCATATAGTTTCCTTTGATGACCTCTAGTGTGCTCACACAACTGGAATACAGTCCACCAAACCGTGTGACCAAGATGTGTGTAGCAGATGTTTTTTTAATTTTTGAAATTTATGGCCCGTTGAGTGTTGATTTTATATTTTTTAGTTATGGTGTGGGTTTGAGTTAGTTTTAAGGCATTTCTTTTAGACTCTAAAATGATGTTTGGTTTATTTAAAATGGTTTCTAAAATAAAAATCTAGGTTTTTGAAAATGAAATGGTATTGTTTTGAAAATTGAAGAGAAATTGTGTAGGGTCTAGAAGGGTTTTATAAAATGGGTAATGAGAATTAAATTGGGAATTTGAAACAAGGGTTAAATGTACTTTTTTGAAAATGGGAAAATATCATTATGACCTTTGGTATTCTTATGAACACTCACATATATAGACGAGTGGTGGTATGTGTGGAGGTGTGGTTGATCTAGTAGGGATGTAGATATATGTGAGGATTCATAGAATACCAATGGTTAGTGTTCAGTTTATAAGGCTTTTTTTTATAAAAATGGTTTTTGAATAGGGGTATTTGATGCTTTGGAAAATAGGCATGGAGTGATTCTTTCAAACTGTGTTTTGGGATTTATTTTCTAATACTTGGTTTTTTTATATTTGATGTGATGTTGAAATGGTGTTTGATTTTGTGTTACTGATTGTGATTAGGATGTGGAGTTTTAGTTTTTTATTATGTTTTGATCAAGTCGAACTTCTTGTTTTTAGGGTATTATCCCCACTGAGTCATAATGAATTTCAAGAAACATATATAAGTTACTATACCACTATGTGTCTATGGTTAGTTGAGTCTTTCCTCAGTAATTTGGTTCATTTTGGATAAGTATCATGGTGGTCCTCAATACCATCATTTTGTCCGGATGTTCTAGGAGTTGAAACCTCCTCATTTAATTGAAAAACTAGAGACTGGGAAAGATGAAGAATAGTTGTGAAGCATTGAGGATATTTTCATTCAGTTTGATCTACTTGAGCCTCTTAAGATCAAGTTTTTAACCTTTAATCTAGAAGTTCTAGGCTATAAATGGTGTAATTTTTTTACCAGTCCAAACCATAGAAGAGATATTCATCGGAAAGATTCAAGGCCTTGTTCATCTGGAAATATTTCTCCGAATCCATGAGAGTGCTGAAGGATATGGAGTTGTTCCTTCTCAAGATAAGATATTATATAGTTTTGTATTACACTAAGAGTTTTGTTGAGTTGGCTTTGTATCTCCCAGAATTTCTCAAAGATTAAGCCTCTAAGGATTGATTATTTGAAAAGGGCCTTCGACCAGAACTATTTTAGGTAGTGTCTTCTTTCCTAGACACCTATGAATAAGTAATGAGATAGGAAATTAAGACCAAAGCCATTTTAGTTGAATATATAGAGATGGTTTATGTCTCACCTATCCTTGAGAGTAGTAGTGGTGGCTCTATTAGACGGAAAGGGAAGAGAGTTCCATATGGTTTTTTGGGAAGTAATATGAATCAATCGTTATGTTTCTTCTCATCAGAACCATCTAGGAATAAGCTATGGGTGTTCCATCAATGTGAGAAGACAAGTTACAATAATCCATTATGTCCAGAATCACTAAATACCTACCGTACTTGTGGATTCTTGGGTCATCTGCAATGATTTTTTTGGGGTGTTGATAGGAAGTGATGTGGAGACAAATATACCTCTTTGAAGGACACCCCAAACTATTTGAAGAATCATGGTGCTGATGTGGGATCAGTTTAAAGTTCCATTTTATGTAAATGTTTCCTTGATTTCAGGGATGCTGAGCATGGTGGTGCGGTCTTTTGTTGGTAATGGGGGTATATGTTGTATATATTTTGGGAAGTATTGTTCTTAATATTGATAATTTTATAGAAAATTATGAATCTTGTGGTTTTGGAAATGTGATGTACCTTGTTTTTAATCTCATCTTTCATAACTTGAGTTTTCTTTTGAATTTTATAGCTTGTTTTAGTTTGGGGAATCAGTGTTTAGCTAGGTTTCTAAAAGTGTGGGGAGACCAACCTTGGTTAGTTTGTGTTAAACATAGTTCTCCATCTCTCTGGGTGGGAAAATTCCTTTAACCTACCTACCCGACCCCAACCATGGTAATTGGTTAACCAATTATATGGTTCGCGTAAAGGATACTTATAAAAATCCCAAATGAACCACGATGAGATCCTTTTATGATTCCTAAGTTAGGGGGTTAGGGCATTCCATGCTTTGTGAGTGTGTATGGAATTGTGACCCCCTTGACCTTTTTTTGGTGGTTTGGGTCCTGTAGTCATGTCGATTATTCTTACCAGCTTCTGTAGATTTTGGAGTTTTGGGTTATGGATGGGAAGTGAGTCTTTATTCATTAGTATTCTGGTGGTTGAGGTTTTATTAGGGTTTATTTCCCCCTCTCATCGTGTTTTGTTTGGCCAGATCTTTCAGGACATTCTATGGGTAGAAATTGTCAATGGTGGGGAGAATTATCACACCTTGACCTGACCCAAACATTTTATTTTGTTTATTTTTTTTATCTATTTTGGGTTTCTTGAGTTTTCCTAGGTATTTCTATAGAAATGGTGGTTTTAGGACTAGGAATAGAGTGGAACACAATTGATTCATGGATAATAGAAACCATATTCCATCCCCTTTTAAACAATGCAACCTAGATAGTGGGTCAGACAAGGCCACACAGATAGGCGCACAACCACGTGACTTCCCCCAGAAAACTATGTAGTTTCTTCTTACTTGGGAAAATGGCCATTGAACAGTTGGTGCATGGTCTGGTAGACCGTACAAAAAAACTATGCAATCTGGCATGTCACTTAAAAAGTGATATTTTACCACTTTACTCCACTCAGTTTTAACCCCAATAACCCCTATTCTTCCCCCATTCGACCCTAGAACTTGTGGAGCCCCTCTCACACCTATCCCCTTGGTTTCTCTCCCCCTCCATGGTGGAATCCTGATTATTCTTCAAGATTTTAGGTGGGTGTTCAAAGGTAAGCCCTCCTTACTCCTACTTCTTCCTTATTCTTCCATTTCTTCTTATTCATCTTCCTCCTTAGGTTCCTATGACCTAGGGTTCATGTTGCATTATTTTTAAATTGGGGATTTTGATCTTATAGGGTTATCCTTGGACCCTTTAACTCCCTTGGACTTCTTAGAAGTGATTTTGAATTTCCACCTCCATGTGAATCAAGATTTAAGGTAGGTTTCCAATGTTCGATCCATTAATTTGAATTACTTGATTTATTGAGTATTTTAATAGTGTGTTTTTATTATGATTTAGTATTCTCATGATATAAAAGTTGATTTTATCCTTTGGGAATAGTTTTTAATTTGATTTAATTAATTCACCTAATCTTACAACATGTGTTTTTCTTATTTAAACTTTTTTTTAACCTTATTTGAAAATGTATGGTATATTAAATTCTCAATTGGTTTTCTAAATTATTTCTAAATTGGAAGGTTTAAATTCCCAAAGTTGTTTTCTTAAAGTGATGAGTCCAAATTAGTACTTACGATTATTTTATAAAATTGGAAAACCCCTCTTAAGGCATACCCTATTGTAATGGAAATTGTGATATATGTGCGATATCAAATGTGTGCCTGGTGATGGGATTGTACTTTGTTTATTTAATTTGTAAAGGGGCTATTCTTAAGGAGGGAGTTCAGAGGTGAGGAGGAAGATGTGATTTTTGAGTAAAGAAATTGATATATATATATATATATATATATATTATAGTTTGATAAAAATCACCTCTATTATTACCATAGGTATCCTTGAGTAGTTAGGTGGGATAATTGGTTCATTTTTGACACTAGATGAGATTACACACTGGATAGTGGCCCTGAGTAGATAACCTAACTGATTTTGGGATGCGATGCTTGGTCGATCCGATGAGGGTGTCACTGAGTGTTTCGGAAGTGATTATGGATAACTGGTATCGATAGAGATTGATTATGAGATAGTATTATTGCTTTTTTATAGTCCGTCTCAACTATCACCTAAGATCCCATGACATTGGTTTTACTCATATACTATATTTATGTATTTTCTAATATCTTTATAAAGTGACACACATACTTTTGATTCCTTATTAAAATAAATGTTCCATCACTGATTATATTATAAATGAATTTATTGAAATGTTTTTTTTTCATACTTTGGAAAAATATTTTAAAAATGTAATGGAAAATGGGTTTTCTTAAAAATAGAGGCTTGTTTCTTGTTTTAAAAAAGAACAAAAAAACTTATTTTTATATATCCTATTTTCAAACTAGAAAGAATGGATTTAACTTTAAAGGTAAGGAATAAAGAATTTTTTATCCTTGGAATCCTTACTGAGAATCTCACTACTCACTCCTAATTTATTTATCATTTTTCATCCTTAAGTTTTTCTCAGTTCTAGATCACTCATGGGGTGAACATGGTTCTTTGGTTGGAGGTGACCCGTGGGGTCATATAAAGGTATGTTATTTTTTTATTTCTTTTTCATTTCCAGTTTTTCCATTATTTTTCTTTATTTATTTATAATATATGGGCTAAATCATTCCCACTTGAGTATTCATGATTCCAAAAACTAGTTTCCAACATGGGAGGATTGAGAATTCCTCTCGAGTCTTGTTATGGTCTGACTCAAGTGATCAGTTCGAGGTCGACCTGGGTTGGTTAGTGAAAGATCCTCTAGGCCTCTTACTAAGTTTAATTAAGCAGGCTTGCCTAAATTCCAAGATTACTGTATAGTAACGAGTCAAGGAACCCAAAAAGGAAAACGATATGTCATAATGAAAAAACCACATACAAACACTCATTGTTTAATATATCCTTTTATCATGATATCTCATTGAGAAGATTTTATAATTGTGTTATCAAAATTAATGCTTGATATATCTTTCTTTGAATATCTAGAATGAACATAACTACATCACCATGACCCTGGAATTTATTTCAATGGTTCTATTTCAATCAAAGGGTCAAGATATGAACTTTCATAATTATAGAAGGTAAAAACAACTTTCTTTACTTACTCATTAATAACATATCATTCATGACACACCCAACATATCCAACTTCACTATAATAATACATAATCAATATTTATGAAAATACATCAAATCACATGAGTCATTTCATGCATTAATAATAATATTAAAGTCTAAGGATCATTATAGATGATTTTAGATAAGAATATCAAATGATACATAAACATGTGGAATTACTACTGGAGGGTTTGTTCTCATAATACCCCATATTAGATATTAACAAGTGTAAAATTAATAAGATAAATTCCCATTTTCTTATGAGTATTCACACCTAAAAATAAACATAGCATGTTCCCTATTATAGAATGTTATCTGAACATAGAACAAGGTTTAAGAATATCATCATGGCATTTTAAGATTCTCATCATAGTGGGGAACTACTATACCCTTTTAAATGTGATAGATGCTCTAGGAAATTATTGCATTAAATTCATTTAGTACTATGAACAATATGTAATAATATATTTTAATTAATATTCACTTATTTGAATATAAATGCAATATAAAGTACAAATGATTGGTTCTAAAACACTAACTCCAACAAAGTCTGCAGAAAATGAATAAAGAATTCATGAGTCCAGCAAAACCATGATGTGAAGTTACAAATTAATCTATGATTAGTTGAATGAAGAATAGTTTTTACATATGCATGGGAATCATGTTGTATTTTATATAAATTGAACCATGATTAATTTATGAGAAATAATAGAATCTATATTATTTAATCATTGTTCTATGATGATGGACCATGATATTTGTGTGTGAAGTTGTTTTTCATAAGTAATCGTATCACATCATAATCTAGAACATCACAACACATTAAAATAGATCACTCCATAATGATTTATGTCATAAAAAATTCATGGGCTACCATAATCAAAGGTCATTCCACAATCATCCTAGTCACACTATATTAAAGTTAAGCTTGATGTAAAATTTTTAGATCTTCTTGAGGTTTTTTAAAAGTTTATCTAAAAATATATGACCCATATTTTTTGGAATAGACTCTAACTAAGGATATTTCCACAATGGATACTCTCACATCATGATACATTCAAGGACTTTAAATAAAGGAGATTATCTTGGTAAGTGAATAAATGAAACTTTAATATATTCAATGATACATTATAGGGATAATTACAAAGAGTATTTGGTCAAGATTGAGGTGAATAACGAGGGTTCATAATTTATCCAAAATCTAGAGGAACTTGAGAAGGGAAGTGAAAGATTGATTGACTTGCTAATTATTATCTAGATCATTCTTATACTCATGAGTTCAGGATCATATTACTGCTTCAATTCCCTATTATTGTTGATAATAAAATAAGAACATGGATAGTGGGATCAAAATCCTTAGACACTAAAGACTAAATATTAAATAATAAGAGTGTGTTTAACTTTAATAATATTTTATTCCATGTGTGTTCTATCTATTTTTATATGATGCCTTAAATTTTTAACATTTTTTGATCTTATACACCAAAAAATAAAATTAATAATTATTTTAGAGTTGGTGTTTTGGAAACCAATGATTCCCCCTATTAGTAGTGGTGTATCTCTCACCCAAGCCTTATAATTGGTATAATAAAAAGTTTTTATTTTTTCAATCCAATATCTAATCAAGTTGTTCATGTGTATTTTCAAGAATTGGCTCTAGGTATTCCCAAGGATATGAGTTTATTTTTTATTTCTTATATCTTTTGATCAAATAGATCCGTAGAGAGTATACAATCCATCAATAACAAGGGTGTTCCTATATTTAATCAAAAAAATATTTCATTTATGGATAGAGAGGATAGTTCCATATCTTATATCTCTTAGATTGGATGTTTTTGATATCACTAAGAATGGTGTTTATATTTCTAATATTGGGAAAAACTATACTCAACAAGATGAGAAGAATATTGAAGTTGATGGGAGATCACAAAATGTATTACTATCATCCATCTTAAAGAAATAATTGAAATGAGTAATGGACATGAAATCAGAAAATATAATTTCAATAAAAATACTTGATATCCATGAAAGATACAAGAATGTTAGGGAGTAATGATTATAAACAAGTCAAACTCAATTTAAGGATACCTTAATAGGATACATGAGTTGGTTTATGAGTTATTAATTTAGGTTAACAAAAATTTTAGATTGATTCAAAGTTATTGTGAAGTTCTTGAGGATTTCACCATGGTAAAGAGTTTGATAAGAATTTTGTTAGATAAGTTCAATGCCAAAATATCTGCACTTGATTATCCAGACTTGGATAAGTTGACCATTGATACGATCAATAATGTCTTGATATACTATGAGATTAGGAGGGGGATAACATTAAGGAATAAAGAAAGATATAAAATTGATACTATATCCAAATATTCAAATGGGATAGGGATCATTGATATAAAAAGGTCTCTTAATAACGAATCTAAAGATGAATATACTTTCATGAGTTTTTATTAACTCATATCATTATTATATAATGGAATATAATATTGGAAATGAAAGTTTAAGGGATGAACTTATTTTAAGTGATTTTATTATAGAAGTATTGGATATATTTCAACTAGTTTCCCCAAAAGGAATGTCCATGTTAAGGATGATAATTAATCTCAATGATCATTTAGGAGAAACAAAGTGTCAAATGGTCATAATTATGGGAGGTTATTTAAATTAAACAAAAAGAAATCATGGAAAATGAAATTTATCTTAAAATAGGATGATATATCCTATGATGAGGAAAGTGAAAAGGAGGAAGAATATTTTGAAGATGAAGGACTCAAATCTTTCATGACTAAATATAATCAGTATAAAGAATCATCTAGCAAAGAAGAAGGGAGTAGTGAAGAGGAAATCAGTGAAGAGAAAATTGAACAAGAGGATATAGAAAAGGAATTATAATTTATAATGGATATTTTAGTGGGATTGAAATAATTCAAGAATATTAGGAAATAAAAGAAGGCATTGAAGAGTGAGAATGATTCATTAAGGAAATATCTTGATGAATAAAATGGTAAGGATATTATTGGAATGGGAAAAAAATTTATATAGAAGACGAGAGATATCAATAAAATACTTAAATAATGTTATAGGGTGATTGGGGTTATCACATCAAGTCTAATTACTAAAAATGGGGAAATAAAGTCTCTTGAGGAAAAGTTATTTGAAGTTGAAAAATCATTCAAATAATTCCAACAAGTGGAGTTTCAAATTATTTTCAAAGAAATTAGTAATATTTATAAGTCAAATAATAAATCCATTGATTCTATCAAAAAACTTAGAAATTATCCTATAGTTCCATGAACCATTTTTTCAGATGCTCAAGTTTTCTCTCAAAATTATGGGAATAATGATAAGAATATAAAAGAGGTGATAACTTCAACAAAGAGAGGAGGCGCAACATTTTTTACTTTAAATGATGGTTTGAAAAAACACAAAATCAATGTGGTGTGTAAGAAAAATAACATATAGGCTAATTATAAGGAAAAATTAAAGGAAAAGGAGAATTATTTTAAGTATTATAAATATGAAAAAAATCTATGGAGTTCAAATCAGAAGAAAAATCAATGAGTATATTTTGGATAATAAAATTTATAATAGAGTAGATTTTTTATTAAATAGAGATATTGGTGTTATGAAGTATATGGGAACAAATCCTACACATTATATTATAATATGACACTACCTTAATTAAATAGTGACCATGAATTGAGGGGGGAGTCAAGTATAAGTTAATATAGGATAATCGACACAACACCCAAAAGAGAATGTAATTACAAAATACTTTTGAATCTCTTGGGAAGACTTATGTGAGGCGTGATAAACTAAAAAACATCAATAATAAGTTTATTATAATACTTTTTTGAGTAGAAGAAAAAGTAAAACTCAAAATATATCAATAGGAGGAGTAATCTATAGCAAGAAATGCTGGTCGACGTGGATTACAAAGTAATAAATAGAGAAAATACATAGATCCTAAATAATAATTGCTCATAATGCATAACAAAAAATAAAAACTATTGAAGGATATAAAAAGGAACTCTGGAGGACATATAAATTTTAGAAATTACGGATCACTCAAAGTGAAATGTTTTAGAAGCACTGAAATTATTTTTTTAATCCAATGATATTCTCTTTGTTGATGGGATGAGGAATAACCTCTTGAGTGTATCTCAAAATTGTAAAATTTAGAATGAGATGATATTTTTAATTAATGTTTGTGTAATATGTAGGTTAAATAATGGAACAATAATCTATTCATAACAAATTAAAGAGAATGAATTTGAATAAAGGAAAAGTGGAAAAGGATCTATATATCAGGGGAAATGATAAAAACTCACTTATTATGATTATGTAAGTTTATGAAATTATTTTTACCAAAAATAAAGAGAAAATTTATGAGGATTTTATTTCCTAAATTAGAAAACACTTTGAGATATCAATTCTTGGTGAGATTACATTATTTTTAGGTTTTCAATTCATAAACACAATAGGTTTTATCTTTCTCTTACAAGATAAATGCAATCTTGATCTACTAAAGAAGTTCAATATGGAATAATTGAGAGAGGTATTAACTCAAATAGAACTTGGGACTAAGTTTTACTTGTATAAATAAGTAATGAGTGTAGATTAAAAGTATTTTTGAAGGATTATTTGTAGCCTACTATACTCAACCACATTTAGACTAAACATCATGTTTACAATTTCTCTATGTACACGATTACGATATAAGGAGTCACATCTTGTATCAGTGAATTTTTTTTACAATATGTCAAAGGGACTATTGTTTATGGATTGAAGAATAATATGGATTTATCTTTATAGATTTATGTCTATTCTGATGCAGATTGGATAGGTGATGTTGGTTATTGAAAGTTAACTTCTGGATGTGAATTCTTTATTAGTGGAAGATGTATTACATGACACCCTAAGAAGTAAAATTTTGTCACTCTAAGCCCAATGGTATATAATTATATTCAATAATATCAATCCATAACATAAATTATGTGGATGAAATCAAAACTTGAATACATGAGGTTGAATGTAACAAACCCATTGACGATTGAGTGTGGCAATCAAAGTAAAATCAACTTGTCAAATAATTTGGTACGACATACAATGTAAAAGTATATTGACATTAAATATCAATTTATCAAGGAGAAGGTGGAATATTATGAGAAATAATTGGAATATATTTAAATAAATGAGAAAGTTGTGGATATCTTGATAAAACCCTTAACAAAGGATAAATTCCAGTACTTAACAGTATTGTTAGGAGTGAATTATCTCCCAAAATCCATATAAGTTCACTAATTAATTTTAGCTATTTAATTATTTTTAATTTGTTGAAAAATAAATAGAATATAAAGAATATATTCTTGAAAATTTGGAGAGACTTTATTTCTTTCTGCAAGTGATAATGAAGGAAGAGAAGATAAGAAGAATTTTCCTTGTAATAGGATACATGGGGTATTGGTAGCTAAAGATTAGAGAAAAGATAATATCATCTTTCACATGTTTCCAATAAATAAAAAGGAGTATTTTAATTATCTATTGAATATTGGGGAAATTGAAAACACCATAATAAATGAATTTTAAAAGGGTGAGCTATGAGTTGATCTCAATTGAGACATGTAAACCATAGTATTAATATTTACACTAAAAGTTATAGAACTCTAAAAAACGTAATTATTTCATATGATGTGGTGTTTATATAACTTATATACTAGGATAATGTGATGAATTTTCTCTTGATATGATTCATTCACATGTTTGATGATGGTTTTGTATTGTATTTGTTGCCAAAATGCTCATGGATGAGTTAGAATCCAATCAAAGTTGAGTTTGTGGAAAATGAATGATGAATTCATGAGGTTTGAAAAACCAAAATCACTAGTAGAATACTAACCTATACCAACGGTTTGGAACCGTTGGTATAGGCCTCCAAACCGTTGGTATAGCCTATACCAACGGTTTGGAGAACCGTTGCGAAGTAAGCCGTTGGGATAGGTCTATACCAACGGTTTTCCCAAAACCGTTGGTATAGACCTATCCCAACGGTTTACAAAACCGTTGGTATAAGTAATATGAAAATCTATTCCAACGGATATAAAACCGTTGGTAAATGTATTTCAAAAAAAATACATGCGCTGGGATTTGATCCCACGACCCCTTGTTTATAATCGAACGACTTAACCACTAAGCTAATATCACTTTTGTAAACATAATTTCATAAATATATATATGTATTATCATAATTATTTAAAATTTAGATTTATATAATGTTCTCGGGTAGCAGACCTGGAAGAAATGAAAGAATCTATCCCAACGGTTCTCAAAACCGTTGGGATAGACCTATCCCAACGGTTCTCAAATGTGTTGGGATAGGTGGAAATTTGCAGGGAGGGTGAATGTTGGTTTTGGGGTGAGTTTTCCCAACGGTTCTCTCAAACCGTTGGGAAAGGGGGGGTCTTTCCCAACGGTTTGGGAGAACCGTTGGGAAAGGGTCCTCAAAACCCACCTTTCCCAACGGTTCTCTCAAACCGTTGGGAAAGGGGGGGTCTTTCCCAACGGTTTGGGAGAACCGTTGGGAAAGGTGGGTTTTGAGGACCCTTTCCCAACGGTTCTCCCAAACCGTTGGGAAAGACCCCCCCTTTCCCAACGGTTTGAGAGAACCGTTGGGAAAGGTGGGTTTTGAGGACCCTTTCCCAACGGTTCTCCCAAACCGTTGGAAAAGACCCCCCTTTCCCAACGGTTTGGGAGAACCGTTGGGAAAGGGTATATATAAGTGTTGGGAAAGATCCGATTTCCAGTAGTGAATGTAAAATAAACCATAAAGTCATGATTAGTTAAAGTAGGAGAAGTTTTTTTTACTTCTATACAGAAATTACACTTTGATTTATATGTGTTGCATCATGCAGAATTTTTGAGAAATCATAGGGTCTATCCTATGTGATAATTTTGATGTGATGATGGGCTGTAATATTTTTATGTGGATATTTTAAACATTATAAATAATTTCATGTAACAAGTTGGTACATAATTCCATACTAATAGATTTCTAACTGTAATGATTCTAGATGTAAGAAATTCCCAAGCCACTAGAATTTAAGTTCATGCCACAATATTTCTAGTCATGCTGTAATGAATTCAAGGTTGATTCAATTTTTTTGAATAATATTAATGTTTTTGGAAATTCTACCTAAAATAATAAACCATAGATTTTAGATTTTAGTTTGACTAAGGATCACACTGTAATGATGACCATTATACTATGATGCATTTGAGGTCTTTAAATAGAGGAACTACATATGACATGTGAGTAGAAAAAACTTTAAGATATCTAATAATAAATTCCAAGGAGAATTCCAAATAAAATTTTTCCATGATTGAGGTGAAGAAAAAGGGTGCACACTTGGTCCAAAATTCAAAGTCATTCATGATGGGAAGCATAATATTGATTGATTTATTGATGCTCATTTAGATCATTATTGTACTCAATAGTTTAAGAACATATTCTTTATCATATTTACTATTATTATTGATAATAAAACATGAAAATGGATAGTGGGATCTAAACCATTAGACACCGATGATTTTCCACTTGATAATAAGAGTGTGTGATCCTTGTAAAAATATTTTATTTCTTGTATATTCTACATCTATCTATCTCACATCATCACTTTGTTTTATTCATTAACCCTAAAAAATAAATGGATATGGGAATAATTGCTTGAGAGATAATGTTTTATCAACCATTAATTCAATCCCATATTAGAAGTGTTACAAATATTAGATAGGCCTCACACCCATTGTCACTCTTTTTCTACATCTTCACTATAATAATTTTATAAAGAGGTTCCTCCTCCTTTATATTATATAAAAATCATTGAATTATTTATAATTTCTCCCACCTTTCTTGTATCAAGTGTAAACACTCTATAGTTAATCCAAAATTACTCCGATTGTATTTTAAATTGATCCAGATCCCTTTGGAACCACAATCCGTATATTCAATTAAACTACTAAGACTATGATTACCATTGAATCCTATAATTTCTCACATTATTTTTTATTCTCCATTATATAATTGATATAAAATTTTTCCCCATGATAAGATAACTTGAAATAAAACTCTTTCACTTCCTCTTAAAATCTTCATTACTGATATCAACTTAAAGGTCCATGAAAAAACTTTACATGAAGAAAAAAATAAACCAAAAAATAAAAAATAATGCCAAACTCCACTTAATTCAAGGAGAAATTTAACTAGAATTTTATCCACATTAAGACTAAAAATAATAAAATGGACTTAACATCATCTGTGATACCACCTTTACTTTGGTAAACTAAGTGAAAAAAATGTTATCACTCCATTTCCCTATATGAAATGATTGTGAAAAATATTAGTTTCTTTCCACCATTAATGATACTCCTATGACCAATGAAAACCAATTTTAATTGTATACACTTTGACTTTTCCTATTGTTCATTTAAAATAGATCATCATTACTTCAAAAATGTTAATATATATATTTTTTATGATATATTGAACATCACAACATATGTTGCGTAGTTCCTTAAATGTTATTTGTGAACTACACATATAGTAGCCATGTATTTTATTCTCCTTCAATACAGGTGGTGTTATGGACATTTTTACTCTAAAATAGGACACCCTTATAACATAGACAATGTTAAGCCTAAAACAATGTCCATGGTATTATCACAATCTAGGTTAATCCCAATTTACTACCCATGATTTTATTATGGGTAGGGCTATATTGAAAACTTCACATGTGTTTTGTATCTTCAATTCAATGTGATCTATGATGGTCATATCATTACACCTTCACATAGAACATGGTTAACATTATTCTAATAATTTCAGTTATAGTATACTTCACACTTTCACTTAACATGATTTTTGATATTTTTTTCTTTTCCAATATCTCCAATTGAATTTAATTATTATCATATAGTTTACCCTTGTACACATTAACCTTGTAAATAACATTCAAGAATTCAAAAATTTAACAAATAAATATGAAATAAATATAAGAGAGATAAATATACCTTAAATAAATTATAATTCACATGGGGTTAAGCACCTAGATTTAGCCAATGTTTTTTCATACAATTATTTGGGAATATATTTTTTAACAACTTTACTTGGATACCCAAATCATGAGAACTGGTCCAAAATGCTACATGGCCTCAAGGCAAGTTACCTAAATTCCAAAGGCTGAAAACTAGTGTTGATGGATAAAATAAATTATTTATGGAAATATTTACCCTTAAATAAATAAACCAAAAAGTATTAATGCTTGTGGATATAAAATAATTTTAATTAAAAACTATTTAGAACACAAATTCCTAATAAAAATATTTTAGTTTTACAAAATACAAAATTAAATGGAATTAATTGAGAAAATATTCTTGAAAAAAATAAGTTGACTCAAGTTTTAAGACACAAAATCCTCCTTTCATATCTCCAATGTGAAACTATGACTCACCACTAACAAAGAATGAAGTCTTCCCTTTTCCTGCATCATGACTAATCACATATGCATGCCCACTAAGGTACACATATAGAAGGTGATTATAAACCCAATAACATTTCCCCAATGATTGAAATATTTTTCTAT
This sequence comes from Viscum album, assembly GCA_963277665.1. Classification (NCBI taxonomy): domain Eukaryota; kingdom Viridiplantae; phylum Streptophyta; class Magnoliopsida; order Santalales; family Viscaceae; genus Viscum; species Viscum album. The sequence continues at coordinate 844,891,579 of OY728140.1, read as the reverse complement.
GAATGAATAAGTATATTAATGTAATTCCAATCAATAATTATAAATAAAATACATTTATATTTTAAAACATTGATTTATTAAAAACCTTTCAAAATCAAGATATCAAAATCTGAACATAAACAATCACTTGAAAAGACATTTTTTAGAAATCATAAACCAAATAATTTATTTTAAATTAATTTATAAATTTTATTTTCTCCCTAAAAATATATCATTTAAGGGAAAAAAATTCTTTTTTCCCATGTTTAACAAAATATTCTTTGTTTCCTCAAGTCATCACAGAAAACTCCCAATTCCCTAAAAGTCCACCACACTAATAAAAATATAGAGCATAATACAATCAAGTTAATGATAGTTATTTATATAATATGATTCATCACTTTCATGAGAAAAATCGAATCATCATTCGCTTTATATCTAGTGTGTAAACCAAGTCATCACTATTTACATGTCGAATCCCAAAAAAAATTCTATATTACAATAAGGATCTAGGGTGGTAATATGACCCCATTCATCCCAATTATTTTCCTATTTAAAATATTCTCACTAAATCTTCACTTTACCACATATAAATCTTAGAGGTTTCAAAAATATTTTTCATAGTAAATTAAATTTTCATAAATATACACACTATATGATAATTTACAAATGAATCACTTCAAAACCAATTAAAAAAATCCAACCCTTCCCAAGGGTGATTTTATAAAAACTACTTTACATAAAATATCTACTTTCCTAAAAAAAAATAATAATTAAGGAAAAATAATTTAAACATACACATTAAAAAAATAATATTAATTTCATTAAAATAAATCCCATTTTTAATTTAAAATATTGATGGATGTAAAAATCCTCAAATATAAGAAAATCCCATTCCAAGTTAATATCAACTTTTTTTCACAAAATCATGATCTTATAAAAATCATGCAATTAAAAATAATTATTTATTCATAATTAACCAACAAAAGCATAATGAATTAGTTAATCTTATAAAGGTATCAAATCTACCTACCTAGACACGCCGTATCATAGAATCCCCAAACCCAAAATCCAAGATCAAAAAAATGGGAAGAATACTCAAATAATTAGAAAAATAAATGAAAAAATGTGATATAATATCTTAAATACATTGATATTATATCCCCAAGACAAAATATAAGAGAGAGAATGAGAATATAAGAGAGAGAAAATATATATTGATCTTACCCAAGTTCTGATGCTAAAGATTTTTTCCACATTAATGATCTATAAAAACAGGGAAAATAGACCTTTAAAATCCCCCCAAGAATCCCATGAAATCATAAAATATGTTGTGATAAAATATTGGGGTAATTTAGAGGTGTTTAAATTTGTTTAAAGAGAAATCACATAACTTAATTATGCATACAATACTAGGTTCCATGGATTTACAAACTATGAAATAATTGTGAAATTATTTCTTCCTCAAAACCTAGAATGTATAAGAAAAAATCATAGTCACACCTAACCATAAAAATAATAATACATTATTCTATATATCTAAAACTACACTACATGGTTAGTTTTCATGACCTCCCTAACTATACAACTAACTGTAAAACCTTTACCAAAATTCTTCATCAATCTAAATTCTAAAAAAACATGTTACTCAGGGTAAACAACCCATCCTAGATCCAAAAACACTGTTAAAATTAAATTTTGATATCATAAAAATATCTATTTCACATAATAAATGTCAAAAATAAAAGTGCTTCCTTAAATATCAATGTTTCATCCAATATTCACTAAAAGTAGAAAATAACACACTTCCAATAATAAGGCATTACAATTCTATCCACTATAGTTTTTTTCATCCTAAAAAATCCCATAAGAATTCCTATTAATAATTTTTTATGGAAATTTTCACTACAACTCAAAATTATTTTTCAAAGTCTCTTACTAGATTTTTTGTGCAATATAATACCCACACTAAAGGAACACCCTATTCTCTGAGGATTTTCACCACACGATCTATAGTGCAAAAAGGTATTTCCATATAAGACACATCAATATCCAACTTAATTATTCCCAAACTTAAGATGATATTTGGGTTTAGTTGACACTTCATCAACTGAAAAGTATGGAAAAAGTTTCGAATTATGATATAACATTATATAAATTTTAACTAGTAGTCTACTTCAACAATCCTATCTATGATATTGAAAGGGTATGCATAATTTGGCATAAATGTTTTATTCTTTTCCAACCTTATAATTTTTAAACACTTTAAAAAATAAAGGATCCATGTTATCATCCAATTGATAATTGATGAATTTGTGTTGGATTTTTTATTAGACAAAGAATTGTGTGTTGGATTTGTTATCAACCATGGAGTTTTAATCAATCATATTACAAAACTATAATATATATGGAGTTGATGATGGAGTTTTCATTGGTAATGAAATGAGGGATGCTTTGATTTTACATTTATAGAGGTTTAAAAAAAAAGTGAAGTGTGGTTGAAAGGCTGTCAAAGGATATAAGATATCCTTTGAATGTTCATTATATTAATGAGGAATTATTACATGGAGTATGGGAAGCTTTGGATATACTTGGAAGTGTTATGAATTTCATATAAAGTGTGAATATACGTAAGATTAAATTTAGTTTTCCAAAGTGTGTATAAGATTAACTTGGGAGTTCCAATATTTGTATAAGAATAGAATTCTAAAAAATATAATACACAGTAGTAATTATGAGTTTCCATAGAAACATAATATTTTTTTAAAGGGTACATGTAATATTAATCTAGGAGATATATAATATTAACTTGGAGGAACAACCAGATATATAAGATTAATCTCACTAATACATAATATTAACTTCCACTCCCAAATATGATTTTGGAAAAGTATGGGAATACATAATGTTAATCTTGGTAATACATAATATTAAAATATATGGTTCAACTATATACATGATATATATACATAATATTAAATCCATAGTTTCAATTGTGTATTTATAAAAGTATGGAAATGCATGATATTATGTTGGAGTTTTTATATGACACGTAAGAATATTTCTATAGTTGTGGGGCTCACATAAGAGAAAAAAATTGTGTCACATGAAGGAAATACAATAGGAATTAATTCAAATATTAAAAGATTATATATGTGAATATTTAAATGGTTAAATTCATGGAATATTTTGAGGGATCTTTACTCATGATTAATATAGGAATAAGCAGAATGATTTATTTCCATATTTAAAGATTGAAAGAGTGAGTTTTGTGGAAGATATTTAAATTATAAATCATATTTTATTTTATGGAATTATTATTTTCATATCTATGGAGATATTCAATAAAGAAGAAGATTTTGAAGATCCATTAATGGGTGATTATTGGTGGTTTGTCTTAGATAAAATCATGGAGAAAATTGTGGTGATCTTTCAAAGAAAGTCGAAGGTGATATTTTTTAAAGAGTTTTTATTTATAATAGGAAATATTTTATGGCATTTGTCTATAGTAAAACTTTGACCAAAATGGAGCATTAAATATGGTGGAACATTAACCTTTATGGTGATATAAATTCCTGGAAAGATAAAATAGAAAATATATCTTTATATTTTATATATCTACCTTTGAACATGATTTATTTGGTCAAAAATGGGAAATCATGGATATTAATTGGTATTTAATTAATGGTCAGAAAAAGAGAGAGAAGGTTTTTATCTTTATTTTTGACATAGAAACTTTGAGATCTAGTCATTATAAAATATTTGAATATATATTTTTGGTGGTATTTTTTGAATATCCATGTAAGGAAAAAGAAAGATTTGATTAAGATATAATTAACCATTAATATAGGAGATATTGATAGAATATATAGAACATTATGGAAATATAATATGGATTGATGACTTTGAATCATATTTAAATAATATGGATAAATGAATTTTACCATTGCACCCATGGTTAATTTAAGATCTAAAATAATGTAAATGTGAATAATTTATCTTGAATAGAGAAAAATAAATTTTAGAAACCTATAATTATAGAGATTCCACTTACCTATATAAAATAAAATTTCACTATCATGTGGAAAAAATGGGAATAAATGAATGTTGAAAGATCAGAGAAGAAATATAATTCTAGAAAGAGATATAAGAGGAGAAAAATAAAGTTTTGGAACTCATCGAAGATCTTTACAAAAAGAAGAAAGTGTTATATAAAGAATTTTTAAAGACATACTTATAGAAATAGGGGTAATGTTCACGGCTCTCCGCGGCCCCTCACAGCCTGCTGGGCTGGGCCCAGTGGGCTGGCCCGAACCCAACGGGCTGGCCTGCCCAATGGGCTGGGCCAGACCCAACGGATCAGGCTCGGTCGACCCGAACCGGGTTAGCCTAGACCAGGTTGGACCGGACCCGGGCCAACTACGATCCACTTACGCTCCTTCAGCCATATCATTGGAACCAGAAGTCCGTTTGACGAACCGTCAATGGAGCTGGAATTTTTGGAGCGAGATGGTCCTTTTGAGTATACCCTACTAGAGTTTTTGGTATAGTTGAGGTATGGTTAGGTTGGATCGAGCATGAATCCAACCGGACCCCCAGGACTAAAAGGATAATAACTCACAGACCGGGTGTCCGTTTGATGCGCCGTCTGTTGCATTGAAACCCCTATGACATGGTGGACCTTTGAGATAATTATTCATGGGAATTCGTGACTGTTGGATTATCGACCAGTAGATTGTGGAACGGATCCTCCCGGAGATGAGCGAGCATAGTGCAGAGACCTAGTAGCTGGCTGAGACCTGACGACTGCTAACTGTTTTTGACTCGGAGTGACTCTACTAGCCTAGTGGGGAACACCTTGGTGGCGTGGAAAACCCATAGTGGGGAGTGCCTTGGTATCATGGTAGACCCACGGTACTCGACAGGAGGAGTACCTCAGCAGGCTACGAGGGGGAGCGTGCTTGGTGACATGACAAACCCACGGTGGGGAGTGTGCTTGGTGACATGGTAGATCCACAGTACTCGACAGGAGGAGTACCTCAGTGGTCCAAGGTTAGTGAGAAGCACTCTTGGTGTTTTGGCAGACCCACTGTACTCGATAGAGGAGGAGTTATCTAGCAGCCAAGGTTTCGATAATGTGATTGGGGTTGTTACTTGATACTACCCCAAGAATAAATTCCTGGTTGAGCTGTGTCAGTTTTTTTTATGTTTTCCTCATGATTAAGATGGATCACTTGATAACTTAGGTATATGTATGGGAATATACCTAAGTAGGGTTATCTGTTGATTTCTTACCTTTTGGTTTATCCTTGGTGGATTTATTTGAGAACTTGAGGGTCTTGGGGTCCCTAATGAGTATCATTATACTCACCCCTACACAGGCTATGCCCACACCTTGTTGTGTTGGATGCATACATCGGGTAGTGCTAACTAAGGATGAGAGTTCTAAGACTGGATGGTACCCGGAGGTGGACCTTACAACGTGTCGATACGCGGAGGAGACGAACGAACGTGGAGTGTTGAGGAGGCGATCTGTACCTACACTTCAGGTAGGATCCTCGGAGGATGATCCAGTAGCTGCCTTTTCTCTTTCTTCAGTTGTATTATATTTCAGTTGTACTTGTACTTTCTAGTTGGTATTGTATTCTGGCCCCTTTTACTTTCAGCACTCTTTTGTTATACAATTTACTTGGTGTTTCGTATCTTACTGTGTGTTTAGTTGTGTGTGTTTATAGGTTATAAAGGAAATGCCTTCCCAGTTATAGAGAATTACACCTTTGGTGCTAGTCACCAGCCCATGGCCTATGGAAGGCAGGATTGGGGTAGTCACGGCACGGGCCCTGGGGGACGGGTCGTTACAAATTGGTATCTCTCACTAAAGACCTTTGTGGAACTAAAAATCCCCAGTATCAAATCTCAAGGGTAGTCATCACTGATCGAAAAAGACTTATGCTAACTCTAAAAATAAAATGTTCCAAAATCAATTTAACTCAATATTTTGTCTATTATAACAAATTGGGTCTCATAGGAGTCCTCTCACCCATATAGGTCCAAAATAATGGTGAAAAACATGGTTAATCATATAACTCTTCAGATGGTTCCACATGAATTGATGATTAATTATTTTTAATAAAAAACTCCACCAATTATAGATGATATCACCAAGAAATTCCAAACCCAAGAATAAATTTTTAAATCATGTCTTTAAAATTTTGAATAATACATTTTGTATGTCCATCCATTTGGGTGATATGTTGTACTCATATTCAACTACATCCCTATAATATTATAGAGTTCCCTCCAAAATTTAGATGTAAATTGGGGATCTCTATAAAAAACAATAGACTTTGAAACTCTATAAAATATAAAAATTTCCTTCATATATAGATTACCAAGATCATTAATTGAATATGTTTCTTGTATAACTAATAAATGCACCGATTTCATGAGTTAGTACACCATTACCCAAAAACTATCATGATTTTATAGTAATCTTAGAAACCTAATTATGAAATCCATGGAAATATCTATCTATTTCCATATTGGAATTAGTAATGGATAAAACAAACCTACCATTCATTTATGATCCACCTTTTATTATTCACAAATCAAATATTGTGATAAAAATCCAATAACATCCTTCTTAATTCTTGACCGCCATGATCAATGTATGATATAATGATATATCTTGGTATCTTATAGATGAATTTATTAACTTGAATGGTGAAAGTATTTTACAATTACATTCCTTAACTCCAAAAAAACTATTACCCATTTTCTAAAATAAAGGACTAAATCTAGTATAACAGTCCATCTATTGATAGTCACCTCACCATTTAAGGTATCCCTCATCCTTGACATTGACAATTAAATAATTTATACTCTTTCACTTGGTCTATAAACATAGATATCTCATTAAGGTTAAATATAAATACACCATCCATTATTTCCTCCATCTTTATATGAATATTTTCTAACAATCCCAATAACTACCACTGATCTCGAACTTACTTCACTATTTGAGTCAAAGTATTTCTTCTAAAAGAATAAACCACCACATTACATTTCCCTATACTATACATAATATAAAAATAAAAATTTTAAATATACTCAACCCAATTTCATTATCTTAAGTTGATATTACATTGGGAGAAAATTTATTTCAAACTCTTATAATTTTCATACACAAAAAATTTTGTATTGAAAAGGTATTGCCTACAAGTATTCAAGGCATAGACAACATCAACTAAATATAGTTCATGTGTAGGATAAATATTCTCAAGGGATATTGACTACTTAGATTTATATACCACAAAATTTATTCCCTACATCATAACACATCCTAAAGCGAATCCAAATATTTTATAATACACTCTATAACCAAATTATAGCTTAGGAAGAATCAAAACCAGAGTTTAAGTAATAATCTTCTTTAAGTCCACAAATTCCTCTTGAAACCTCACTTTACAATAAAAAATTTATCCATTCCATGTCAATGTTGTCATATGAGAATATAATTTCATTTTTTTGAATAAATATCTAGTAATAACTAAACAAACCAAGATAGATCTATATTTAAAATATATTCTTAGGTTTTTCCATGAAATCATAACTTTCATATTGTTTAGGATTAATTGAGATAATTTATTTAGAAATAATATTCCTAAGAAACTTCACATCTTGAATACAAAATTTATTTTTAGAGATTTTAACATATAAATTATGTTCACTCTATAAAAAAATATCAAATTTCCCCCATGATATTCCTATATCCTCTAGTATATAAGTATTTCATCCATAAATAACATTAAAAAGGTATTTATATATATATAGAAGATAGATTTATTGATTCCATGAACACCATAGGTGCATTGATAACCCCAAAAATCATGAAAAAAAACTTGTAATAAATATATTTATATTGAAAATATATTTCTAAAAAATTATATTCCTTTACCCTTAATTGATGACACACATACTGAAGTTTGATCTTAGAAAACTAGAAATCTCCCTTCAACTAATCAAATAAATAATAAATTCTAGGTTAGGTATATATATTTTTTAGTATCATTTAGATTAAATTATGATAACCAATATATAATCTCAAACTACATTTGGTCTTCATAGAAATAAAATTATTTATTCTAAAGGAAAAACACTCAGTCAAATGAACCCTGTTTACAAAAGTTTATATAGTCATGACTTCAACTCTCATTATTATTTTGGTGGGTGTTTAATATAATAAATAAATAGGATTAATCCTAGGAACTTGGACAATAATAAATTCAATGTCCCACCTTGGTGGTAATGTAGAAAAATCCTATGTGAAAATATATGGATACTGATCCACCTCCATTAAAAATGGTGGTTAATCCTTACCACCATCAATCCAAGTAATAGTCTCACTAACTAACAAGATATGGACCCAACATCAATAATCACTAGACTTTACCTACTTGAATTAATATCCTTATATCCTTTTAAAGTGTTTATATTACCATTTGGAATTATTAATATAACACTTCAACTATAATAGTTAATTTGAGCCTTGAACTTGATCAACCAATCCTTCCTAATAACAAGATCAGATGTTTCTATCTCAAGAACTAATAATCCCCATGATATTTTTATTTTTTCAATTATAACCAAGTAGTATGGTTAGTTAAAACCTCACCCATTCCTTTCACCCAGTGGATTATTAATCATTATAGAACACGATATCAACTTTACTCGAAACCCCTTTTTTAACCAATCATGTAAATACGAATGAATGCATTTCTCTAATATAATATAATATTAAAAAAATCATATAATCTATCAAAGTGTCAAGTTTGACCTCATTTTTCTAAATATTTTGAGGTTTTGACCTTATTTACTAATTATTCCTCCCCACTCAACTATTAGTCCCCCCAATTCAGTCTACTTCAATCCATGAATCTATATCCTTGATCTCCATATTTGGTTTGATGTACTGCCTATATTTGTTTGCAAGAGTCTCTATAATATTTATTCATATGAACTAATTTACCATATCATAATCATAAATAAGGTAGAACTTGACACTTTGATTTCATATGTACCAATACATAAAATTATTAACACTTCAGTGGACTCTTTTCTTGAGAAAATTTAGAATACGACTTCACTGATTTCCCTTAAAAGTTCATTCTCTTCCTCTTATAACCACTAAAATAATACCTTCTACTTGATTTAGGAATAATAATTATCCCATACTATGTGTCTCCATGAATGAATCCTTAATATCATCCCTATTGACTACCTTTTTTCACGAGGGAAACTTTAGTATAATAATACTAAATCATATCTCAAATCACAACCATATCTCAAACTTCCATGCCTTAAGGTTCCCATTCATCACCCACTCTGGTACGTATCATAGAAGCTTCAAAAATTTCAATGAACACTCTATAAAAGACATATTAACCTACTCATAATCTATAAATTATCATGATTTATCTAGATTCAACTCCCTAGATCAATGTCAATCATTAAAGATATTTTATAATCCCATTCAGTTAAGATCATTATAAATTCATAATTCCTTGATCGACTCACACCACCTATTAATTGATCCCTCTAGAAAATAATATCTAAATGAAACATTTGAGATCTTAGTAATTCATGAAAACTATAATATATGGTTGATCATCTATAACCACTCTTCCACCCACTTTAGCCCAATATCACCTTTTTCATCGTGACATTAACTTCTTTTTATGGGTTCCTTGACGTGTTGATATACACTGATCTTGATATTTAGGTAATTTCACATAATTACATTAAGAAAGTGGTATAGAGGGTCACCCACTAAATATATCTAGAATAAAATAAAATTATATTTAATTTAATATTAAGAATTTATATTATTCTAGGCATGTGGAATAATAATTATTCAAGTTAAGTTAGTCACATAAATTCAATCACTAGATATTTAAGTTTAGAATATGTGAGTTAAATTATATCTCTTTTTTATTATTCACATGATAATAAATAAATTAATATTTATTCACCAATTTAGTTAATAGATTAATATAAATATTTATTTAGTTATATGAATATTAAAATAAATATTTATTCAGAAGTTTCATGAATATAATATTTATTTATTTATTTATTGGAGAGCAATGGAGTGGTTGCATGAAAGTTGGATCTCCCTACTCCATTTTCTAGGTCTTACATAGACTAATGGACATGGAATCTTCCTTCATCCCTCCACCTACTTATAGGGGTAGGGGTCACTCAGACTCAGATTGACCCCTTTCTTTCTCTATGCTTACAGATTCGGCTATGCTTCCTCCCTTCCCGACCATCAAGCTTGGCCCTAAAGTTCCCTATTTTTTCTAAGGATTCCCTAAGATTTCTTTATCCATTCGGGAGTTCACTGAGGCATCATAACTATATAGGAATTCACTGGTGGATCTTTTTGGTCAAAATCAGTCATCCATCGATGATTTTGACCACTTCCTCTCTGATTTGTGGGGTTTGAATCATGACACTATCATTGGGATATTGGACCCCCATCATCTTCTCATTCGATTTGAGATTGAGGTTGATCTTATCACTATCTGTACTGACAAAAAAATATCCTTCAATGGTTCTCATTTATTCCTATTACAATGGTATTTAGACTTCCATTTGAGATGTGATCCTCTAACAACACAAATATATGTAAGTTTTCCAAACCTTCCACTTCCATTTCAAAACTCTTCAGTTATCTTGATGCTTGGAAACCTGGTTGTTAGTTTCTTGTGCTTTGATAATAGATAATAATCCCTTTTCCACACAATTTCTCTATGCATTTATGTGGAAATAGATGTTTCCAAACCATTGGTTTATTTTTATGGATTGAGATCGAGAATGAATATCAGATAAAATAGTGGGTATGTCTTGAATTTTGGATAGATTTCTGCTACTCCTGCCATTACTTAGGTCACCTTGAAGAGTCCTAAAAGTGTGTTATAGTCAAACAAGTATTTCATTATATGTACCCAATTTGTAAAGTTGAGAATGGGGGTAAATATATTGTGAGATCTTATGTGGATACCATTTCTCTACCCTCATGAGACAGACCAGGTTAGACTAATGCTAATGGTGGAAATAGCATTTTAAATTCAGAAGGTGTGAAGGGGGCTGTGGGGGTTTATTCTATTGGATGAATTCATAGAAAAATAATCTAGGGGCCTGTACCTTCAGGTTACAAGACACATATTTATTCACTTCCTTCATTGGGAAACATGGTTATCCACATATAGATTAAGAACTTCAATTCAGATGATGGAGTGTCTATCATAGAGGAACCAGAGGGATGGAAAATGGTTAATCATCGAAAGGCCAAGAGGATTAGTATATCCTTGGTAAAGAAATATTAAAAACTGAGGAAATTATAGTTTATGGTCCAATTTTCTTTTAGAATATGAGGAGGATTAGAATCACCTAATTTTATTTCAAAATGGTATGTTGAAAGGGAAGAAAAAGATAATTGATGTTGGTGACTATCCTATTAATGTAGGGAGGAAGACTAAGGCATGAAAGGATTATTTATGCCTTCCAAAACCAATGACTACTCGATCATTAGGAAAAGGTAATAAAGTTAGGAAGATGGGACAGTCTTCCACCAAAGAGGTAGAGGTAAGGCTGGACGGAACTAAAGAGGTAGAGGTAAGGTCGAACACAACGATGGTGAATAAATGTATTCTAGGGATGCCGACAATACCTCCTAGTGATGAGGTGGATGTCACTATGGATAAGGACGAGGAGCCTAACATGGTCAGGTTATAAGGTCTTAACTTTTTGTTGGATGTGGAGGTTGATGGGGTCCAGAAGGAAATAAAGATGGGGGATATTGACCAGACTCTTCTCATATATTCTAAGGAAGACATTTTAGAGGAATATTTTGATATCAACATTTCAAAGGCATATGCTGATAGAATGTATGAGAGGTCGATTCAAGTGGATCTTAATGATGTGCATGTTGATTGGATCAATAAACAAGACCAAATATTGGATCATGGAATCAATAGGGTAAAAATAAACCTGGAAGAATATATTCAGAACTGGGACAAATTGCCCTTCCACTTTGAGGATAAAATCAAATATGATCCAGAAATACAAGTAACCTCTATCACATAGAGCTTAAATAGAGTGATTAATTCAAATTGTTTAAATATTTTTGGAATAGATTGGTAATTTCCTATGCGATTTGATATTTGGTTCTGCATGTAAACTTTTTGGGTTCTCACTTTCTCTCAAAAGTGTATTTATAAATAAAAATTTTAAATTGTTAGGTCATTTATTTATTGAACAAATAATATTAATTAGAAAAAATATTTTATTATTAGAGGTTTGATAAATTCAAAGGAGAATTGGCAGACTTAGTTAAGAGGTAAAATATGATATATTTTATTTAATATCATTTAAATAAATATTGATCATTTATTTAATAAATGATATTTAAATTAACACATTTTATGTAAATAATAATAATTATAATAATAATATTATTATAAATGTAAATTAGAATTAATATTTGATAATAATAAGTTGCACAGTTATCAAATATTAATTATAAAAATATATTCCAGGTTATATCATTTTATAGAACAAATTTATTGTGCACAAAAGAGAACCTCTCAAGAAATTCTCTTAATCCCTAAAGAGAATATCATCCTCCCTCACTATCAAGAATAAAAGTGAAAAATATAGTTATCTCATCACAATCAATGAAAAAAATGAAGTGCCAGGTTCCTCTATGCTAGCACTCGGAATACTAAGATCATTTTTTGAAGATTAATGGAGCATGTATGGATAAATCTAGAGGAGTCCTCACTTGGATTATCCACCACAATAACAACACAACAAGAGTGACATTGAAATTTATTAAGGATAATTATCACATTCAAGGTAATTATTATTTTTAATTAATTATAAATTAAATGTGAAATATACTCTAGGATATTATAGTGATGTGACCATCAAGTTATTCAGATATTATTCATTAAAACTAATGAAAAACTAAAATTGGGAACAAAACCACCTCTTCTGCTATGCCCTAAAACTTTTAAGTGGTATCAGAGTGTTCACATTGTAATTTTTAATTAATTATTACTTTTTGATCAATTTTTAGGTTTGTTTTCTTGTTTTTAATTTCAAGAATTTTATTCTAAATATAATAATCAAGATAACATGTTCATCCAGTTTGTGTGGGAAATAATAGGTCAAGAGTACATGAATAATGATTAAAGGTCCCATCTAAAAGCACCAAGGCTATTGGATTCATGGAATAGATACACGAAGTTTAATAGTACATTACACATTGTGTACTAATGGTCAACCACATAATGTGCGGGCTATGAAAATCATGATACACTATATGGATCAGTACAAAATGTCATTACACACTTTTTATTGATTGATAGTGTGGAATATAGTTTGATAAGAATCATTTGATGTGTAGTTGGCATACATTATGTATAACCCCATAAGGTTTTTACCTCATGTAAATCATGACATGTCATGTGGTCAACTATGTGATGTCATTACATGATGCATATTGAATGATTACTAAGCAACATGACCAGATGTGAATTACATGGTGTATAGATGGATATATATTCTATGTAACATATAAAAACCCCTGAAATATATATGATGAGACTTTAGGCATGTCGTGTGGGTGGCCAAAATTATATTACATGATGTGTAGTTGGTTGTATATGTAGTGTAAAACTTGAAAACTCATACAGGGAACACACCAAGATAGGCATGTCATGAAGTTCAACATGTGAATATTTAAATAGATATATAAACTATATGGTGCGTAGCTGACCCTACATGCCATGTGATAGGTATCATTCCACACTAGGTATGACCCGAGTGATTTTTGGCATTTCATGTGGATATAAATGCTTAATAATTATTATCGACATAAAATTTTCAACTACATGACATGTAATGGTAGTTTTACATGCTATGTACTTCAAGTGTATTGCTAGTTCTACACATCACATATATTTATGGCATACTATTTGGCCATACACATTGTTCATACTACACAACTTGATCTACATAATTACATTCCATGTATATCATGACACATTGTGTGGACATATATGCCATGTAAGTATATAGTACATGACATAGACCATATACAACATGAGTCACATGACATATTGAGTCGCAATACACACCGTGTAAGTATTAAATTATAAAAATAGATTTAATTTGATTCCAAAGGTACACAATACGTCTCCTTTAGAGTATATTCCATGTATATATATATATATATATACATATATACATATATATTAAATTCTATTAATAGATTTAATCCGACGCAGAAAGGTACACGTCGTGCACTTAATTATTTTAAATTAAAAATTAATTTTATTTGAAATAATAATACATAATGGGAATCTTATTATATATCAAGGATTGTTTGGAAATAATATTAAGATAATTAATTAACTAATTAATTGATGAATTCCAATAAATTTAACTTAATTATAAGGAATTGGAATGAATTATAGCAAGTTTAAATGCATACTCATTGAATGTTGTGATTGATCATGAGCTTGACTGACCTTTGTGTGTGTTGGGTTTATTTAATTTAATTATTTATCACATGGGTTTTTATGTAATAAATTAATTATTCAATTAAATATAATAATCTATAACACATCCTCCCTCCTTTATAATATATGGTCTTGCATATACAAGGTTTATTTTATGTAACCCTAAACCCTCGGTCCTTGAAATTTCCCAGACTCACAATTCTGAGTCCAATGCTAAAAACACATACTTTACATACTAGCTTTGATACCAAGTGATATGACCTAAGATAAAATTACATATATTTCACATAATTTTCATAATTTAAACATGATATCTCAAAAAATATCACACAACCCTAGGAACTGAAGGTTTAGTGTCTTTGGAGACTAGTTACATAAAAATATCATTTCATATAATTAATTCAACATCTCTCACAATATATTTACATAATATTTCCTTTGATATGTGATTCTACATGTAATTCCCTGGGGAATGAAAAAATATGGGGTGAGATCAAACACTCAGTAAGGTAAAATCTTATCAACGATTAGTAAAAGGGTTAGATCATAAGAATAATAGATAACATGAACATGAGGGAAATATGGAACAATAAAAGTTTCCCATAAGGCATGATAAAAGGTAATATAACCTCAAATTATCAAACATATATCATGGAATAAGATTAAAAAAACATGAGATAATAAACATGAACTATAGAAAAAAACATAATCATATAACACAGAAATGTAGCACAAGTATAGGAAATCATAATATTGTAAATATATATAAATACAAATAGGTACACATGTAGATTTGTGAATGTGTCCAAACATTAATATGTTCACCCATAAAAGTGTGAATGTGTCCAAATACAAATAGGTGCATGCATTATATCATTATAACATGAGATATAAAACCTCAACAAATACATTAGAGAGATATATATGACCCCCATAAAATAATTATAATCCATACACACATTTTTTATATAAAATCAATCAAATATCATATCTTGAAGAACCCATGATAAGAAAATGGATTTTTTAACATTTCCAAATGGTATTACATAAAATGACATCAAGTGTTAGATCAGTTGCTACCATCAATCACTAAAAAGGAGTATTAAACAAGGGAATCTAGAGGATGATTCATGAATCATAACTCAAAATGCGGTAAATATTTTGGATAAAATAGGAAAATATGAGTGAAACATAAATAGAGTTCTTAGAAAACATTTTTCACCATTATCATGAAAGATAAAGTTATGAGTCACTTTTCAAAAGATCATTTTTTTAAGAAGTTGACATCAATACTTTTTAAAAAATTATTTAAAAATAAATATCAATAATGGATCCTTGAAAATTTTTAAAGGTTTTCTAGAGAAAATTTTGAGTGGAATATAAAATATACAAACATGAAACATAAAGTATTTTTAATATTTGAAAATACCTTTATTGAAACCCACACCGTAAATTGGATAATAAAACTTACATTTGAAAAGAGTTAAAGATAAATAATATGTTCACATGAGATAATACATATTTATTTTTTAAAATATGAAAATAAAAAATGTGTGTAAAGAAAGAATACAGATATTGAGGAAAAAGAGCTTTTAGAGGGGTTGAGAATTATTCTTAACAATGTTCCATTTTTATTAAGTAATAAATCCATCAAAGGATAATAATTAACTTAATAATGTAATTTTACCTAGATAAAGAAGTGGTAATTCCATATGAAATAAATAAATGTAATAATATAAAAAAATTATAATAATACAATCAAGGGTGAAAAATGATGATTCATTAAAAAGGATGTTTAATTGAAAATACCATTACCTTTACTCTCAACTTCCATGAAAACTCTTTAATTTTATCTATAATAAATATAAAAATATTAATAAATTATTTAAAAATATTATTAAAATATATCACATTTTTTAATATTTAACTATAATCAATTATTATACATTTATTATATAGTTATTTTATATTTTCATCCTTAGATATTAGTGATTTTTATTATTTCGCACATTCCTTATTATGTCGATATTTATCCTCATTATTTAATACCAAGTTCATCATTACAATATTATTTAAGGTAATATAATATATGTTCTATGATTATTTATAAATTTATAATTTAATTCCATGAGTTTTTTTAGTTATGATATGTGAAAATGAAATTAGTGATCAAATTGTTTTGGTACCTTTTAATAAAAAAAGTTGGTATATTTATAATAGTCTAGGTATTAATAGAATACTTAATTTACATTTATAGAATATTAATCATGTAATAAATATAACTTTTATTCATTAAATGCATTATTAGAACTATCCATATTAGGAGATGATGAAAATGGAATATATTGTTCATGGAGGTGGTAGTTCACACATAACACTAATGTCATTTTAATTTCCAAATAAATAGAATGGAGATAAATAATTGTTGTTACATTAATATAATAACATGTAGGTGTGATAATGTTACTTATTTCATTATATTAATATGGTTAGAATATTTTTGGAGGAGTTTGGATGAGAAATATAGATAAGAAAAAGTGGAGTGGATAATACACAGGTTAAGAGTTTGAATCTTATAACTACCCTAGACTTTTATGCATATTATTACATGATTTTAAGCATAATTAAAAATCAAATTCAAACAAGGATCGCAAATTCTAGTATCTTTGTAAGATTAGGTACATAATTATAAAACATGAAACCAAACTAAAAAAATATTTTATTTAATTTCCATAATGAAATCATAAATTCCATTGAGCTCTTACATCTTCATAGGATAACCTAGAGAATACATGAGTAAAGGGATGATCTAAAAAGACCATTATGGGTATAAACATAGAAATAAAGTGTAATAAAAGGGTTAGAAAGCATAACATGATGACATAAAAAGGCATTGAACATGAATAAAAATAAGTAATAATAACATATGTAACATGGGAACATATAATTATGGAATCATAGGAATTTGGAAAAATCATATAACAAGATATAAACAAGAGTCAATGCTAACTTCCAAGACTATATCACATGGTAGAAAAAGTCCCAAAAAGGAATCAAGCTCACTTTATGTCCCAACATGACGTATCATGAGACTAAAAATTTACCAATTAATTGTAGAACTATCTAGGTGAACCCATCATAACATGTTCATGAATATGTGTTACACATGAAGAATCATATATTAGAAATCAAACATAAACATAAGGGTTACCCATGGAAATAATTGGGTATCACAATCATTTGAAAAGGCAAAACAAAAGGTAATATCACAATGGTGTCCATACAATAATGTATTTAAATAATAAATGGACATTAATAAGAAAAAATATACATAGATAATGATAGGTGATGTCAAACTGAAGTGAACAAATGTAAAAATATTGGTTATGAAACTTTATAAATGATTCACTTTAGAGCAGTTTAAGGGAAAATTTTAAAGATTCTTTAAAATAGAAAAGGCATAGATTGTTTATATAAAACCATAAATTAACCAAAATAGTTTTTTCATGATAAAATTAGTGATTTTAGAAAAATAATGGGGGATTAAAATAGATTATGGAGTTCACTTGAAAATGGGTAAGAAATCGAGAAGTTCCCATTAATCGGGCTTGCTTATTGGGAGTAATTGAGAAGGAAACTTTTTTAAAACATGTATTTACCCATAAAAGAAGAATGTAATGATACAGATACATGTTTTTGGAACATATACATATAATTTATAATAATTATAGAAAAATAAAGTAAAGTTACATTGGGGTAAAGAGAGAGAAAATGTAACCCAAATGAAAAATAGAGGTTCAGAAAGAATCCCTTACCTTATATCTGAAACGGTTCTTCACTTATAAATAATGTCTTTAATAATAAAATTAGATTCAATAATTAATAATTATATAACCTATTATAGATTTCATTGATTTATTATGGTTTATTAATTTTATTTATGTTCTTTTTTATGAGTTATAATGTTTAATTTCATCGTTCAAGAGTGTTCATTTTCTTGGTTTTCATGATTGGTTCGCTTGTATATGAGTATGAAAGTTCATGTAAAATGGGGATAGTTATCCAGAATTGAAGTTATATGTTATTAATGAACTTAAAAGATATTAATTGTTATTATATATAATTTTTTATATGGTATGAGGATGATTCATTATATAAAAATTTAATGATAATCATTTAGATTATTTTGGCGGTTCTTTGATAATCACAAACTAGTTTCATTTTATTATTTAGTATTATGTGAATTTGTTAGTTCCATAAAATAAAATAGGTTATAACATAAATTTTAAATTTTTATTTAACCATAATAATGGTTTTATGACCAGTATTGGAGGCAGAAAGAAAAATGAAAAGGAATTTATCCTCCTTGAGAACCTCCTTAGGTGAGTAGATAATAAGAAAATAAAAGAAATTGAAAAGAAATTAAAAGAAAATGAAAGAGGATTTTACTTATTGAATTTATCCTCCTTGAGAACCTCCTTAGGGAAAAGGGTTTGGTATTTTATCAAGACCAAGGGATCCTAAAAATGGAGTAGAGGCTTGGGAAGGGGATTGATATAAATTTTAACAATCTTAAAGGCTTGTAATGTGTGAGTATAAGAGGAGGTGAGGGGTGGTATTTATAGTGGAGGAGAGGGGTGTTTTTTGATTATTTTATTCATTAGTTTATTATTTTGGATCAATAATATGAATGGTTTTAACATTATCACTAAATATATTAAAAAAATTAAGTATAATTCTAGATTTTAGGATTACATCATCCATACATCATCCATGACTCCATAATTCATGTATTTAGATAGTTTATTAAATTATCACATTTCACTATTCACAAAATTCAAATATTTTAGAAAAATACAAAAAATTCACCGTAAAAATTTATTGATGTTTTGAATTAAAAAATGAACTCTATTTAATGAAAATAAATTTCTAAATATGATAATTTAATTTTTAATTAAAATCATCATTTACTCAAAAAGACAAATTTTAAAATTATAATTGATTTTATAACACTTTGAAACATTAATTAAGGTCTCATAAAATTTTCTTATAATAATAAGACAAAAAAATATTAATTTATGAATACATTTTGTGAAAATGCATTTGTTTTAAATTATTATAACAATTTTAGTTAAATATATATGGCTTACAAAAATACCAACACTTAATTTATCATTTTTAAAAAAATTATTTATTTATGCCATAAAATAAATATATCATATTTTTATTCATAAGATACATAAATTTTATTTATACATTCATAGGTGAGGTTACTATTCTATTGGATGAATTACTATTCATAAGGGTCATATTACTATTCCAAAGGTCAAGTTACTATTTCATTAGTATATGTTCTCTAACTTATAGAAGTACCTATCATTTCATTCATTCTTCATTTATGATGTTTTTATTGTGTTCTCTGTATGGTTTTATATGATTTATACTATATGAAATAGTTATAAGAATAGAGTTTCTATTGATAAAATTATGGGTTGTTACATTCTTCCCCCCTTATGAAATTTTTCCCTTGAAATTTTGTTTTACATACTATGGTGAAAACAAGTTATTTTAATTATCCTTAATTGATTTCTATATTTCCCATGATTTCTCTTCACACTTATGGTTCCACCATAGTACTTTGACCAGGCAAGTAGTCTTGTTTCATAGAAATTTATCTTTATCGTCCAAGATATTCACTGGATGCTCCTCGTAAGAGAGATCATTTTATAACTATACAACCTCTAGAATCAGTACATGTGAATGATTTGGTATATACTTACTCAAGAGGGATACATGGAATACATTATGTACTTGAGAAATAGTAGGTGTAAGTTCTAGTCGATAAGCCACAATTCTAACATAATCAAAAATCTCGAAGGGGCCGATGCACCTGGGACTTAGCTTTCCTTTCTTCCCAAATATCATGATCCTATTTCTTGGAGATATGCGGAGGAATATCATGTATCCGAACTCAAACTCTAGGTCCCATCGATTATTGTATAAATAACTCTTCTATTGACTTTGAGCTGCCTTGATGTGCTGCTGAAGAGTTTTCATCTTTTCTACCATTTCTTTGACTATTTTAGGTCCTAGAATCTTATATTCACCAACTTCATCCCAATATACCGGTGTTCTGCATATTTTCCCATAAAGGGATTTATATGGAGACATTTAGTTGCTTGAGTGGAAACTATTGTTGTAAGAGAACTCAACCAGAGGTAGATTTTGATATCATCCTCCTTTTAAATCCATAGAACATTCTCTCAACATGTATTATAGTGTCTAAATAGTCTGATTAGATTGGTCATCAGTTTGAGGATGATAAGATGTACTGAAGTTCAACTCTACATTTAGATCATGTTGGAGACTTTTCCAGAACTTAGTGGTGAATCTTAAATCTTGATCAAATACAATCTGTAGTAGTAATCCATACAAACTTACCACTTATTTGATCTATATCTATGTAATTTTATCTAGTGAAAAGTCCTCTCAAATCTTGATAAAGTGAGATATCTTTGTAAGATGATCCATAATAAACCATATAGCATTATTTTCTCTAGATGCCTTCAAAAGTATAGTGAAAAATTCCATGGTGATGTTTTCACATTTTCATGTTGGTATGGGTAATGGTTGCATCACCCTATTATAAGTTTTCCTTTCAACATTCACTTACTAACATACCAGGAACTTTGAGATATATTCAATGATCTTTTTCTTCATATTGTCCCACTAATAATTCTCTCATAGATCTCAATACATCTCTGTACTCCCTATGTGAATAGAGAAGGTTGAGTTATGTGAATCACTTAAAAATCTCTTTCTTTATCTTTGGATTGGATGGTACACATATTAATTACCCAAATCTTATGACTCCTTCCTCATAAATTTTAAACTCTAAGGATTTCCCCTTTATCATGGCATCCACCTTCTTCTAAATTTCCACATCATTTATTTTAGAATCCTTTATTTTCTCTATAAGGGATGGTTGAGAAGTCATTTGATAAAGGATTGATGATGTTCCTTCATTAATGATTCCCATATCCATACATTTCAAATCTAAGAATATTGGATCCTTCTCAATTCTCATCATTAATAAAGTTGAAGGATCCTTTCTGCTCAGAGCATCCACCACTTTATTTTCTTTACCAAGATGATAGTGGATTGAGCAGTTATAATCCTTGATGATCTCTAATCATCTTTTCTGGTTCATATTAATATCCTTCTATATGAATATATATTTGAGGATTTTATGATTAGTATATATCTCACACTTCTCCCTATAGAGATCATGCCTCCAAGTTTTCAATGTGAAGATCAAAACCGCTAACTCCAGATCATTCATGGGATAGTTTTGATCTTGAATTTTTAACTA
Organism: Viscum album; assembly: GCA_963277665.1. NCBI lineage: Eukaryota > Viridiplantae > Streptophyta > Magnoliopsida > Santalales > Viscaceae > Viscum > Viscum album. The sequence goes on along the minus strand of OY728140.1, from coordinate 844,869,637 downwards.
CATTGAGATGTAGGCTATCTCTTCATCATTTTCATCTATACACAGCCTAATCCCTTCTTTTAAGTATCACTATATACCACAAATATTTCCCCACTTGTCTAAATTGTGAGTAATGGAACAGTGATAAGACTCTTTTTTAACTCTTTGAAGGAGTCTTTATATTCACTGGTCTAGACAAAATTTTCTCCCTTCTAAGTCAGCTTAGTTAGTGAGGTTCAAAATCATGATAATTTTTTCAAAAATCTCTCATAATACCCAACTAGACCAAGGAAACTACAAATCTCCATTACAGATGTTGTCTTGGGACACTCTTTTATTCCCTTTATCTTGGAAGGGTCTATAGATGTTCCTTTTATAGTGATAACATTCCCCAATAATGATACTTCCTCCATTCAGAACTCACATTTACTATACTTTTCATATAGTTTCTCCCTTAATAAAGTCTTTAGCAGAGTATTCAAATACTCCTCATGCTCCTCCTTAATTTTTGATTATATTAGAATATCGTCGATAAAGACTACCAAAAATTTATTGAGATAATATCTAAAGACTCTATTCATTAAATCCATAAAATTTTATAGAACATTAGTGAGTCCAAATGGAATTAATATGAACTCATTGTGTCCATACCTTGTTCGAAAGATAGTCTTGGGAATATAAACTTCACCCTTAATTGGTGATATCCTAACTGAAGATCCACCTTAGAGAAATAATTGGCCCCATGCAATTGATTAAATAAGTCATCTATTAATGGAAGGGGATACTTTTTCTTTATCATGATTTGGTTGAGCTCACAATAATCAATGTAGAGGCACATTGATCCATCCTTAATCTTAATGAAGAGGGCTGGAACACCCCATAGTAAAGTGCTCGAGCATATAAAACCCTTGTCCAGATTCTCTTGTAACTGCTTATTCAGTTCTTCCAACTCAATAGTGGCCATTATATAATGTGTCTTTAATATAGGAAGAGGTCCAAGTATAAGTTTAATTGAGAACTCAACCTCTTGGTTAGTAGGAATACCATGAAATTATTCAGGGAACATATCAGTGAATTCCTTCACAATGGGAATATCTTTGAGAATGATTCTCGCCTTTATATCAATAATTTGAGATAGATATGCTTGCTTATAAGGTAATAATATCAAAAACTAAGGCGATGAATCTGAATGAGATTTATTCGCATCCTTCCACTTGTACAAAATTAGAGGATGTATTAAAATATGAAGAGTGATCTCCCTTTCCCAAAACTTGATGTTTTCTTTGTATAAAGACAGTAAATCTATGTCCAATATAGCATCAAAATCTACCAAAGGAATTAAGACAAGATTTACTAAGAGGTTCAGTCTACAAACATTAACTGGGGAGGATTTATATACTTTTCATTCAATAATTTCCCCATTTTCTATTCTCACAAATAAATCAACCTCCATATTTTGATGTGGTTTTTGAATAGTTTTATTAAACTTGCAAGATATGAAAGAATGCATAGAACCAAAATCAAATAGTACGTTCTCTATTCTTGAATAAATAACCAGCCTACCTGTCACCACATAATTATTGGTTTCTACCTTAGTATTAGTGATTGAATATTCCATTCCTTATTTCCTTAGAGGTTGTTTTTTTGATTGCCTCCGATAACCCTTGGATTAAGGAAATGGATTGCATAATTCCCATGTTTCTTGAAGTTAAAACACTACACTACATGATAAGTTTTGATTTTAAACTTCCTTTATTCTTCTAAATTAGTGGGATTCTTCATATCCCTTTGGTAGTTATTATCCATATGACCTTATATTCCACATTTTAAGCATCTATTGGTTCCCTATTAGGTAGTTTCTAGGATACATCTTCCCACACTTTTGACATGTGGGATTTTGGGTTTTCTTTCTATCATGGGATTTATCTATTGATCCTCTCATATTAAACTCTATTTTACACTTTTTATCTCTAAAACCACGATACCATTGAGAGTATCTGATCTCCATTTCAACCTTAAGGGAACAATGAACAATATTCTCATAATTATAAAAGTCTAGAATCACCAACTATTTTCATAAAATCAGATTTAGTCTACTAAAGAATCAATCCACCTTGATTTCAATGCTCATGAAAAATATATAGGTGTATCTTGAAATCCTTGTAAAGTTTTCTTCATACGCCCTTATAGACTCATCTTCCTTTTTCTTTAATTTGAGAAACTCCCTTTCCATATTAAGATGGAGGGTTCAGGGAAAACATTTATTAACTAATATTTTCTTTAAATATTCCCATTCCATGGAATTAATTTCCTCCTTGGAATTAATGTTATTAATCAGTGTCCACCACTGATCAGCTTCCCTATTAAAATTATAGACCACTAACACAAATTTATCTTCTTCTAAGAACTGGAGGACAAATAATATCTTCTTAATGGATTTAATCCATTGTTTTGAAAGTAGGATATCGAACGATCCACTAAACATGGGATTCATTTTTCACATAAATGATTTTACCATAAAATTATCTTTCTTAGGAGAAGGAGGTAATTAAACATGATTCAAGTTATTATTCATAACTTGATACAGTTGATAAATTACTATCATGAAGTTTTGAGCACCCATTATCATCAGATTTGGAATATAATTAGGGAAATTGTCGCATTTCCTATCACATTGGTTGTTAGTACAAGTTTTCATATTTCCAGCCATTAACTAAGAAAAATAATTACAATTGGGGGGGGGGGTTAATAGTTATCTAATAATCATATAAAAAGGAAACTTTGGACATAGAAAAAAACATGTAAATGAAAAGTATATTCCAACTTGTGATTCCCTATATTTCAATATAGGTTATTCATGGTGATAGAATCATCCATAGGGTTCTTAATAAAGTTTTCTAGTAATAATATAAAAAAATGACTAGACCATGATATGATAAAAACTAAAACAACCCTATACTTTTAAACATATTATTATATTATTTTAATCATAATTAACCATCAAATACAACCAAGGATGGTAATGTCTAGTGTCTTTAGAAGATTAGGCACATAATTAGAAAACATGAAACCAAATTAAAAATATCTTTTATTTAATCTCCATAATGATATTATAACTTTCATTGAGCTATTATATCTTTATAGGATAACATGGGGAATACATGAACAAATATATGAGCTAAAAATACTAGAAAGGGTATAAACATAGAAATAAATCATACCACAAGGGTTAGAAAGCATAGCATGATGGAATAAAAAGGCATGGAACATGAATAAAAATAAGGAAGAATACAATGTATAACATGAGAACATATAGTCATGGAATCATAGGAATTTGGAAACATCATATAACATGAAATAAACATGAGTCAATTCTAACTACCAAGACTATATCACATGGTAGACAAAGTCTCATAAAGGAATCAGGTTCACTCTCTGTCCCAACATGATGTCTCATGGGACTAAACATTACCCAATACATTGGATAAATATCTTGAAACAACCATCATAACATGTTCATGAATATGTGTAACACATGAATAATCATATATAAGGAATCAAACATTAACATAAGGGTTACCCATGGAAATAATTGAGTATCATAATCATGTCAAAAGGCATAAAAAAGGGAATATCATAATGGTGTCCATGAAAGAATATATTTAAATCATACATGGACATTAATAAGGGAAAATAGGTATATATCATGATATTTTATGTCAAAATAAAGTGGAAACATGTAAAAATATTGTTTATGAAATTTTATAAATGATCCACTTTAGGGTGGTTTAAGGGAAAATTTTAAATATTATTTAAAATGAAAAAGGAAATAATTGTTTGTATAAAAATAGAAATAAACCAAGATAGTTTTTCATGATAAAATTAGTGATTTTATAAAAATAATTTTGGCTTAAAATAGATTATAGAGTGCACTTGAAAATGGTTAAGAAATCAAGAAGTTCCCTTTAACTGGGTTTGCTTATCGGGAGGAATTGAGAAGGGAACCTTTTTAAAACAAGTATTTACACATCAAAGAAGGATGTAATGATCTGGATAAATAATTTTAGAACATATAAATATAATTTATAATAATTATATAAAAATAAATAATATTTAAATTGGGGTAAAGAGAGATCAAGTGTAACCCGAACGAAAAATGGATGTTTGGAAAGAATCCATCACCTTATGTTCGAAACAGTTTTGAACTTGTACTTAATGTCATGAAAAATCAAATTAGATTAAATAATTAACAATTAAATAACCAATTATAAATTTAATTGATTTTTTATAGTTTATTGAGTTCATTTATGGCCTTTTTATCAGTTATAATGTTCAGTTTCATTATTCAGGAGTGTTTGTTTTCTTGGTTTTCATGATCAGTTCACTTGTATATGAGTCTGGAAGTTCATGTAAAATGAGGACAGTTATCTAGAATTAAAGTTATATGTTATAAATAAAATTAAAGGATATTAATTTTTCTTAAATATCATTTTGTTATATGGTATTATGATGATTCATTAGATAAAAAGTTAATGATAATCATTTAGATTATTTTGGTGGTTCTTTGATCATTATGAACTAGTTTTGTTTTATTATTTAGTATTATTTGCATTTGTTAGTTAGAAAACATAAAAAGGTTATAAAATAAATTTTATATTATAATTAAACCATTATAATGGTTTTATGACCATCCATGGAGGTGTTAATGAAAAATGAAAACATGTCATCTATGGGGGTGGTGAATCGACACCTCACGACTGGTGTTTTCATTTTTTAGAATAAAAGGGAGATGAGAAGAGGATTGATGATGAATTATTCCATTAAAATTATAAAATTACAATATTTATAATATAATTGAGTTTTCATGGCACTTGGATACGTGGAGGTGAGAATAAAATAAGAAAATAACAAAAAATGAAAAGAAATTAAAAGAAAATGATAGAGGATTTTACCTCTTAAATTTCTCATCCTTGAGAACCTCCTCAAGGCAAAGGTTTTGGTCTTTAGTTTAGAAAAATGGATCTTGAACGTGGGGGAGAGGCTTGGAAATATTATTGGGTATAATTTGGAAACTATTAAAGGTTTAGAAGGTGTGAGGATAAGAGGAGGTGAGGGGTGGTATTTATAGTGGAGTAGATGAATGCTTTTTTGATTATTTTATGCATTAGTATATTATTTTGGCTCAAGACTATGAATAGTTTGAAGATTATTACAAAATATATTAAAAAATTAAGGAGAGTTTGATATTTTGGGATTACATTGGAAATACATAATCCATGACAAAAAAACTCCATTTTTGAAAATAATTTTCTAAATATGAGAAATTTAGTTTTTAATTAAAATCATCATTTACTCAAAAAGACAGATTTTAAAATTATAATTGATTTTATAACACTTTTAAAAATTAATTTATGTATCATAAATTTATCTTATAATAATAAGGAAAATAAATATTAATTTATAAATACATTTGGTGAAAATAATTTTTTTAAATTATTATAAAAATTGTAATTAAATATTTATGACTTACAAAAATACCAACACTTAATTTATCATTTTTACAAAATTTATTTACTTATGCCATAAAATAAATATTTCATTTTTTTATTCAAAAAATACCTAAATTTTATTTATACTTTAACAGGAGTGGTTACTATTATATTTGAAGAATTACTATTCCTAAGGGTCATATTACTATTCCAAAGGTCAAGTTACTATTTCATTGGTATAAGTTCCTTAACTTCTAGAAATAAATATCATTTCATTTATTATTAATTTATGAAGGTTTTATTGTGTTATCTATATTATTTTATGTGATTTATACTATATGGAATATTTATAATAAGGGATTCTCCATTGATAAAATTCTTGGCTATTACAAATCTTCTCTTGAAGGATCACTTGGAGATGGTGGAATTAAGAAAATTTTTAATAACCAAGGTCTAAAAAATGTGAAAGAGAGATATATAGTAGGTAAAATGGGTAGATTTTTCAAGTAATTTAAAAGGATAAGTGTGTCTTGAAGTGAGTGGAATCGAGTTCCTTTTATTGGTGAAAAAGAAGTATATTTATTTGGAAACTAAAGTTAGGAGATGGGTAAAGATGGAATCACTTGGGAGTTAGGTGAGGAAATATTTTTGGAAAATGTGGTATTAAATTTCACAACTAAAAAATTTATTCTATAATTTCCATGTGTCAGGTTAATTTTTTAAAATTTGAGCGACTTTAAGTTACCCTATTTTACCCTTATTAACCTTGATTAAATTTTTAGCATGGTAAATATTTTTTTACTAAAAATACAAGATGAACATTCTTTAAAATTTTTGAATTGATGATTCTAAATTTAGACTACATCTAATCTAATCAAATTTATAAATATAAGATAAATACATTTTTAATTAAAACATATGATATATAGAAAAAAATTTTTTCATAGAAAAATAACTTAAAATATTAACTATTATTATTATTATTTCCTATCAAGAACTAATTAAATTATTGATAATATATTATTTATATAAAAAATATTTTATCATTATTTAACAATAATATATTTAGTTTCATAAAAAAATTAATAGTGCATAAAAAATAATTTTCAGTAAAGTATATTCTTAAGAAAAAAATTATTTTATTAGTTATTTATCTATATTAATTGAATTTTATCAATAAATTTATATTAAAAATAACTTTTCCATTTTTTTAAATGTAGAAATGAAAAATGTATAAAAATAAACATTTTCTACAAATAATTTAATACATTGATAATTACAATTTTATATCATCCCAACTTCTACTTACATAACCCCTCAAGATTTTCATGTGATACCTAAGGATATAATAAGCAATAATGGTTGTCATGGGTGGTGATTCAGATAACATGGATCCACTAGTGATTTCTATGATCTTGAATTTCCACCACAAATGATTCTACTCAAGATGAAATTGTTGGAGTTCAACATGAGCCTAGTCTAGGGAAAACCCTAGTGAAGCTACCCTACTTACAAGCTTTAACAAGTTATCCTTATAAAAATTACTTCTATTAATTGATTATATTTCTTATGTTTTCTATATTGATTTTCTAATTTGGTTACTTCTATTTATTCCTACTAATTCAACATCTATGTTATAATGATGATATTTTAATTATATCATAGTTTATTTTCACTTTGTGTTGCATATAAAATAAGTAATCATAACTTTAAAGTAATATAATTTCTAGGGTGTTAAATTATACCCCATTTAAAGGATTTTCCCTAAAAATTTTATTACTCAAATTAAAATAAATTAGGGTACTTTAGTTTCGTTACATATTTTCGTTCCCACATATCTTCTTTAATCTTATGGTTTTGCGACCAAACTTTGATAAGGTGGGTTGTATTGTTTTATATAATCTTATCTCTTCAATCTAATATTTTTATATCCAATTCTTCATAAGATAGATCATGTTATAATTGTATAGTTTTTGAGTTAATTACATGTTGTGGATCTAGTGTGTACTTTCTTAAAAGTGATACATGGATAACATCATGCACCCATGCGAGGTGTGGATGAAGTGATAAGTGATAAGGTATAACCTCCACATAATCTAGAATCTTAAAGGGATTGATGAATCTAGGGATCAACTTCCCTTTCTTCCCAAATACCATAAACCACTTCCAAGGATATATCCAAATAAACACCTTATGACTAGTTTTAAACTCCATATGTCATCAATGGTTGTTAAAATATCTATACTACTGACTTTATTCTACTTTCATATACCTATGAATGCTTTAAACCTTTTCTATCACTTCTTGGACAAGATTAGCCCATAATGGCTTCCTTTCTCCAAATTCATCCCAACATGTTGGATTCTTACATCTCCTCCCATAGAGATCCTCATATTGATCCATTTGGATACTGTAGTGTAAATTTTTATTATATGAGAACTCAACCAAAGGAAAATATTAATCCCAACTTAATTTGAAATCCATCGAGAAATATCTTAACATATCTTCCAATGTATGAATGGTCCTTTCAGATTGATCATCAGTTTGAGGATGATAAGCCATGCTAAATCTCAAATCCATATCCAATTCTTATTAAAGACTCCTCTAAAAGTTTTACATGAACCTTATATTATTAGACATATTTATATTGTTCCACCAGATATCATAAACTCATCTATATTTTGATGCTAAAAAAATCCTCATTTGTTTTACAGATAAGTTTATCTTAAGTGTTTTAGGATCATATCTTATTCTCAAATCATTTGAATTCTACGAGTTGTCATCAAATAATTTTCCTAAGGTATTTATATTACATGTTTAGATTTATTTTACACCCTAAAGCATTATATTATTGACATCATCATTACTCACACTAAAATTTAGTTTTCACTAAAGGATTTTATCTTATGGAAGAACAGTGTAAATAAATTATCTAACATAGTAAATGAACTTTCATATGGAAAGAAGTCAAGATCAAAAAACTAAATCAAATGTATTTGTATCTAATCCTTTTCTCTTACATGGATCTTGATTTATCTTACATAAAAGAACTTCATAAGTAAATTATCTTACACATTTAATAAATCAAAGATATGATATGTGTTTTATCTTATGAAATATTTTTATCTTATGACATTGTAATTAACTTACGAGAATGGTGATTCCATATTTTTATCTTATGTAGATAAAATTATCTTACAGAGGATTGATATGTTATTCTCAGAGTTAGAATATCATTAGGATACACTCTTAACCATCATTGTGTCATTTTAAAATTCAACTTATGATTTCTTATCTATTAAAAAAGTTGTTTTATAAATAAGGAAATGATGATTTGGACAGAGTTCCTTTTTCCAATAATAAAAAATATGATAAGATAAAATTTTCCACATTGTTCCATATCTATTAATGCCAAATTTGGAAAGTAAGAACACAAGTTAATTAAGATCCTATCATTTAATATTTCAAAAGGATTATTTTATTAATTATTGAGATTAAAAATTGTGCTAATTTCAACTTCAAAAAATGAGATATGAAAAGAAGATCATATGGATGCATGGACATATACATATAAAGAAAAAATATAATAAAGATACACATATGAATAGTCTCTGATATACTACACAATCATTTTCTTGATCATATATGTTGATGTGATTATAATATTATCCTTTAAAATATAAGAACTCCTAGATTTCTCCTTAAATATATTCTTCTTCTCTAAATGTTTCTTCTTCATTTTTCAGTTGTTACTTGCAACTATGTACTGAACCCATATCAATATCCAATTTCATCTTTATATCATTATTTGATCATTATGTTTGAGTATTATAAGATCATGGATAGGTCTTATAAAGGGACATCCTTTTTTAAATCTCTTGGACATTTTTATCAAGTAACAGATGCTTGAACTTAGTTGAGTAACCCTTGGAAAAAGGGATGGTGTGAAAATAACCAAACTCATGGAGTAGAGTGTTGGTGGAGTGGAATAAGGGATCTTTATGCCCCAAACCACTATAAATTATCTATGTTCTATTTTTCTCTTACTATTTTTCATTATATTTCTTTTTTTTGTTATAATATAAGATCATAATTGTTCATTCATTAAGAGAGGGTGGTTTTTAAGTAAATAAATTTCAAGAACTCAATTCAATCCCCCTATTGAGTCATTATGCTATATTTATCCGACTAATAATTAGTATCACAGGCTGGTAATCTTGAGTTATAAACTCTATATGGTTGAAGTCATAAGGATCATATTTAAATGGATATATTGGATAACAATAGAGAGGGAATATCTATAGTTAGATCACCCTATTTTAATGGTGAACACTATGGAAAATGGAAGGATCCTACGGTTATCTATTTGAAAAATCCTGGTCTAAAATTTTATCTTAAGGCTGTTAATCCCTATTAAATATCTAAAACTAAACTTAAGACATGGTATGCTACTACTGAATCCAACTATGATTTGTAATCCAAATCCATGAATGCTGTCATATGTGGACTTGGTCTAAATGAGCTCAATAGTGTTTCACAATGTCCTACAGTGCATGAAATGTGGAATACCATTTCATCAGCTTATGAAGGAGATGAAAAGGTTCCATAACTTTGATACAAAATTATAAAACTCAAGGTTGAAACATACAAAGTAGTGGAAAGAGAAATCATCACACAGTTAAATAGAATATTAACAGATATTTCAAATGATGTTGTTTCTATAGGAACACCTATTCCTGAACCATATCAAGCTCTAAAAATTCTAAAAATTCTACCAAAAAAATGAGTCAAATTTCAACTACCATTAGGTAATACAATTGTATAAAAAACATAAAAATAAAATAACTTATTGGTACTATAATGATGTATGAAGCTAAAATGGAAGATAAGGTTGGATAAAATAAGATATTTAAGAAGTAAAATACTACTTTAAAGTCATCTACTTCAAATGATGAAAATAAAAATAGAGACATAATTTTCATGATCATTCGATGAAGAGGCTTCAATCAATTTAGATTCAAGAAATGATCTTGCTCAATTTTCCAAGAAGTTCAAAAATTTTTATAATAAGATGAGAGGATTAAAAAAATCCTTTAACAAGTAAAAAGGTATGATGGAAATTCTAAATAATTTAGATACAATGAGTATAGGAATCTTGAAAACATAAAGACATACCACCCTTAATTAAAAGATGATAAGAAGTTTGTGAATAATTTCTCTAAAAAGGTTGGCTATAATAAGAAAGAAAATAAAGCTATGAAGGATAAATGGAGTGCCTTATAGGACTCTAGTAATGAATCTTGTTCTAATTTTAAAGTTAAAGTATCTATTTAGAAGGAAAACATGTGCGACATAACACAAACCGATAAGGTACATTTTTCTAATTACTCTTCTTATGAATTTGAACCTGAAAACAACTCTTATAAAAATTTTAATGTGTACTATTATATTTTTGAAAAATACTATGAGTATATGAATAAAAATAACATGACTCTAAATAAATAATATGATACTGTGGTCAATGAAAAATAAGGTTTAAACAAAAATATCTCTAAACTAAAAGTTAAACTTGATGAGTCTGCTTCTAGTTGTACTATCCATGAAAAACAATAAAAGACTTAGAGGCTAAAGTTAAAAATATAAATGATTATTCTAGTGTTTTTACTAAGGGGGAAAAATATTTAAAAAAAATATTTGGTAAAAAAAGGATAATAAATAAAAATATGAAATATAAAGTAAGAGAAAAAAACCCATGCTATATAAAAATTATTTTATACCTAGTTTCCAAAATAGAAATATGTTTAATATACACTAATTTCATTATGGCACAAATGGTCATTTTTCAAATGATTGTTTCCTAAGAAACCCTCAGGTATGTAAAATAAAGATGACTTTTTTATTTCTTTAATTTTATCTTGTTATAATTCTAAATATTCTAGAAAATATTAGTAGAGTTTCATTCCCAAATATTTTGTAGCCAACACTGATAGACCCAAGATTATTTGAGTACCAAAACATATTTTTTCTTAATTTTTTTATGGAATAAGAAACATCAACAAAAATGAAAAATGGTTTATGGATAGTGGTTATTCAAGGCATATGAGTAGATATTTTTCCAAATTTAACTCACTATATAAGATTTAAAGAGGATATGTCACATTTAGTAATAATTAAAAAGGGAAGATAATTTGTATTTTATCTATTAGAGATCCCCATTCAATCCTCATTAGAATAATACTTTATATTTAATGATTAAATCACTACTTGATAAGTATTTCCAAATATTTTGATGATGGATATACAATTTATTTTTCTAACAATGTATATTTAGTTTTTAAAGATAAATCCATTAAATTTAAGACACAAAGAATAGAAAATGTCTATATCTTAGATCTTAATTATTTGTGTAGAAAAAATGTAAAATATTTGAATTTTGAAATAAATGAATCATGGATCTAGTATAAGATACTTAGGCTTTATAATGTTTATTCCTTGAAAAATTTATCCAAAAGAAATTTTATTTCCAAATTTTTTGACTTTAAATTGGATAAAAAGAAACTATGCGATGCATGACATATATGAAATCAATACAAAAAAAATACTTTAAACCAGTAAAAGAAATTTCTACTTCTAGACCCTTAGAAATTATCCACATGGACCTATTTAGACCTGCTAGAATAAAAATACTAGGTAGTAAATATTTTTTTATGTCTTAATTGATGATTTTTCAATATTTACATGGGTTTATTTCTTGATACTCAATAGTAAATATTTTGATATTTTTATTATTTTTTGAAAATTTATACAAAATAAAAAGGATGAAAAAATTGTGACTTTAAGAAGTAACCATGGGGGAGAGGTTGAGAATCTTTAATCTAATTGATTTTTATTAAAAAATGACATTAAAAATACATTTTCTTCCCTAAAAACACCTCAATAGAATTGAGTTTTTGAAAGGAGGAATAAGAACCTGCAAGAAATTAATAGAACTATATTATGTAAATATAGAATTACCATTCACTTCTGGGTTAAATCTGTTAACACAACATGTCATTTCATTAAAATATTATCTAATAAGGCCCATATTAAATAAAAAACCCTATGAGAAATGGAATAATAGAAAAATAAAAGGTTGGATACTTTAAAATTTTTGGATGTAAAGTTTTTATCCTAAACACCAAAGTTGTGTAGGTTAGATCTAAAGGATGATAAAGGAATATTCCCAGGATATTATATTACATCCAAATATTATAGTTTTTTCAATAAGAAGTTAATTGCAGTTGAAGAATATACTCATGTTAAATTTGATGAAAGTGATCCTTTTGATCACAAAAAGAATTAGATTGATAATTAAAGTGATTATATGGAAAACTTATAACTTTAACCTATCATTTTTGAAAGAAGTATGGCAATTTGGAATATGATCAAGAACAATTCACACCTGAAGTGATTTATTTTTAAGAACCATAAAGTTTATTTCCTAGAAATCCAAGAAACCTTAAAGTCCATCCTTTAAAAATTGTTACAGGAAACCTAGATGTTGGTGCAATGACTAGGTGGAGTGTAAGAATACTTGTGGAATTTTCTTCCTTTCTTCCCCATCTTTAACCTGAAACTACAAAAGTTTCCCTAGATGATGAAAATTGGGTAGTTTCTATACAAGAAGAGTTAAACCAATTCAATAGGAATACATTATCAGAATTAGTTGATATACCCTCTAAATATCCTATTACTGGAACTAAATGGGTATTTAGGAATAAGTATAATTATCAGGGTGTGATCACTAGGTATAAGGATGTACTAGTTTCCAAAGGCAGTAACCAAGAATAAGGAATAAATTATGAGGAAACCTTTTCCCCTATTACTATATTAGATGACATTTGGATCCTTTTATCATAAAAATCTCATATAAAATTTAAATTATATCAGATGGATGTTAAATACTCTTTTCTAAATAAAATTTTAATGGAGGAAATTTTTATTGAATGACCTTCTAGTTTTTAAGACCCTAATTTTCAAAATTATATTTTTAGACTTAACAAATATTTGTGTGGTCTTAAACAAGTTCCTAGAGTTTGGTATGAAAGATTAAGTTCTTTTATTTTTTCAAATGGTTTTAATGTAGGATCGGTCGACCCCACTATTTTCTAGAAAAAATCATCAAAATATACTTTATTAGTACAAATTTATAATGATGATGTTATTTTTGGTTCAAAAAACCAAAAAATATATAATTACTTTAAAAAAAAATCATGTAAAAAGAGTTTCAAATGAGCATGATGGGTGAGTTAAACCATTTAATTGGTTTTAAAATTTTTCAAAATGATTTTGAAAATATTATAAACCAAAGAAAATATATACTTGATTTACTTAAAAGATTTGGACTTGAAGGTAGTAATACTTTTTCAACTCCTATGAGTTCCAATATTAAACTTAACTTGGATGAATCTAGAAAAATAGTTGACAATAATCTATATGGAGGAATAATTGGGATCTTACTTTATCTCCCTGTAGGTAGATCATATATTATGTTTTTAGTATGTCTTTGTGATCATTTTCAATCAAACCCAAAATAATCTCATTTTATCAATGCCAAAATAATTTTAAGATATTTAAAAGGAACAATTTACTTGTCTTTACTATTTCCCAAAACTTATAACTTTAATTTAAATTTATATTTAGATTATTATTTTGGTGGGTGTAGACTATATAGAAAGAATAACTCAGAAACCTGTCATTTTCTGGGAAAAAATTTAGTTTTATTATTTAGTAAGAAATAAACCTCTATTGTATTATCAACTACATAAGCTAAATATATTGCATCTGGTAGTTTATAGGCATAAGTGTTGTGGATGAAACACACCCTAATGTATTTTTGATTTAATTTTGATCATATACTAATCAAATGTGATAGTATAAGTGCTATCAATATTTCAAAAAATTCAATAAACCATTATATAAAAAAGCACATAGATTTAAGGAATCAATTCATATGAGATCATTCACAAAAGGGAGATATTTTATTTGAATTAATTTGTACAAATAAAGAATTAGATTTTTTTTACTAATCCCATGTATGTTTATTGAATTTATTTTATAAAATTGGAGTTAAGATTATTTTATTTTTATTAATTTCATTATAATTAAGTATTTTGTGATTTTATGTGAAGAAATACATTTTTATTTAAAATTTTCCCCTTTTTATTTAGAGTCACCATTTTGGTTCTTAACATGTCATAAAGCAACATGTTGTTTATTTTTATTATGATTAATTTTCACATCACTCTATGTGACCTTTCATCTATCTTGAAAGAGAGATACTAAATTAGTCTTTCACATTAAAATATCAAACCCTTGTGAACCTCATATATTTTTTCCTTCTTTCCTAAACCCTTAATTACATAAATCCTTGAACCTAGTTTATTTTTAATCCTTTGATCATGGGAAATATGAAGCGTTATGATAATGTTTCCTCTAGTAGATCAAAGAGACCAAGGAAACTGAGGAAGGTCCTCAATGGGAAAGAAATCTATTTTATATGGTTGGATAAAAAATATATGATCTTGAAGAAAGTCATAAATTATTAAGGTTGGGAGTTTATTTATGATGATAAGTGGAAAAAGTTATTCTTTTAGAAATTTGTATGAGAATTATATGAGGACATGGTCTTTCATTTATAAGATAATGAAGACCTCATCATTGTGATAGTTAAATATATTTCTTAATATCGCATGTGGAAATGGAAAATGTTTTCTGGTGTTCACATGAGGGAAGTTTCAACTTCAATACCTCACTTGCTTCTATAAATGAAGTAAGACCTTATGAGATTATGAAATATATTTATGAAATTTTTAATGTTGAGAAAAATGTTGTGAAGGATCTAGAGTCAAAAATAAATGTTCTTGTTAGGTTAATTCAATATACAATTTCTCAGTGAGATAGTGATTTTGAAAAGATTCTATTTCAAGTAATTAAATTGATTTATTTGTTTATAATAGAGAAAATCATAAATATTGAAAGATATATAATGAAATATATGCACCATGTTCAGAAAAAATATAAAAACTTCTATCCTTTTGGAAGTATTATGACACTAATTTTTGTAAATGATGGTGTTTTATTGAACAATGATATGGATACTCATTATCATGGGTTGAAAAACCATAGTATTGGAATTTTGAATAGAAGTGTATACTTCTAAAGTTTCTTTATAAATAATTTATTCCCATTTGATTTGAGTAATAAATTGAAGAGGACTATATTCCAATTGAGGGGTAGTAATCTTGAGAAATAATCATTGCTAGAAGACCCAAATAAGTTGCTAATAGTATGGTGTTAGAGTATCCCTTGGATTATGTAACTCTCATTTATTGAAGTAGGAGAGTTAGAGTTATTAAATTTTATGAGGTTCAAATTGAATATGATTCTAAATCTAAGAAAATTTCTCAATAATCTAAAAGAATGGTGAATCAGACCTTAGTTCAGAAACCTTCATTTGAATCTTTCTTTCCTCAAATACCGATAGAAGAGAATATGAAAAACCCTATTTCTGATTCATTTGTTCCATTTTCTACAACCATAAATGGTTTCACTATGTCAATTACAAGGCTTTTCAGTATTGGTTATAAAAGGGCTATCTTTACTATTGTTAATGAAGTTCCCTTTTTTGAAGCCTCTCGACCTGTTAAAGTTCTAAGGATAATAAGAAGAGAGTCAATTTGGTTTGTCAGGAGTGATTTTATAGGTTCTGAATAATAATAAGATAATTCAAAAAAAAAGGATGTTATGTTAGTAGATATAAGGAAGAAGAAGAGAGATTTAGTTGAACCATCTCTTGTATAAGAGAATCAAGAAGTTGAATAAAATAAAAAAGTGAAATATAATCATGAAGCTACTTCTCCTGCTCATACTAAATTCAAGAATAGTAGTTCTGAAATACATAATACTGATGTTGTAAATTGTGGTGAAATAATTCTTTCTCAGTCAGATGTGTTATTAGTTGATGTAAATTATTTAAAGGATGCTTTAGTATATCCCAAAGTTGATTTTTAAATTATTAAGAAGAATTTAGTGTCTAAGGATGATTTGAATATTGTAAATAACATGTTGTAATATCAATTTGGGTATATCCAAAGAATTATAATAGATCAATCTAATAAGGTCTATAAGATATATTTTGATAGTTTATAGAGAATGATCTAATCACTTTTGTATGCATCTCAAATGGCGCATGTTGCTGGAAAATATAAGGAAGGATCTGTTGCTCAAGTTATGATGGAAGATAAGAAGAAATATGTCTTTATTTTCCCTAAATCTATCATTATAATAACTTCTTTGATTTAATTTGACCTTATATCTCTAGAAAACTTACAAGTGGTTAAAATATATCTCTCTAAAGAAATTTAGAGTAATCCTAGTTTTTCTAGAAGTGATTTCCAAAGCCTTGAAAAGTATGTGAAAGAGTTAGGAAGATTTGTTCATGAAAATATCTATATAGTTAATGAAATTTATTCAAATAATTTAAAGGATACAAGATTTATTGTAACTGGACTTAGGAATATGTCTAGTTCACTTTCTAATATCTTTTATTTTATAAAATCATATAAAAATTCACCAGCTAGTTGCTTGGTCTCAGGCATATGATTCCTCATCATCTAAAGGGGATGAGTTTATTGAAAAACCAGAGAGGCTGTATCTTAATAAAGTTAAATAATTTGTTGTTTCTATTGTTACTCAAGATGTTTTGGCTATCTATTCCCCTATCACAAGTTTTTTAAGTATCTCTGATACTCATATGGATGTGCTAAAATGATTTATCAGTAGTTGCGTAAGGAAATCATACTTTCAAAGTTGCATCCGTACATTTGAACATAGTTCAAAACATGATTTTTCTATTCTTATTTACTTATATTAGAAATAAATTTTGATGAGGATTGACATATTCACAAATGAGCTCTTTCAGTTATGTGGTCAATGATATCTTGAATCTTTTATTCCTGATCGCCACCCTACAACCTCATAACACCTGGAAGAGATATTTGATCATGGTCCCATATATGAAAGGTAAAATCATAAGTTAATTCATGAATCCTAAAATCCTTTTATAATACCTTGATATTTTATGAAATATTCATTAAAAATAAATTTAATTTCTTCGATAGCTTGTGTTACATGCAACACTAAGTTTTAATGAATTGTGATATACTATTTATATTATTTTTTAAACCTGACCATTATAACCTAATTTCAAAATTTTGTGGGTTGAATATGAATAAATACATTTTGAAAATTAATTAAAAAGGTTTTTTATAAATAAAATATATTTATAAATAAGTACTTAATTTTTAGTTAATTTTTTATATGATTTGAAATGACTTTTTTTCTCAAAAAATGATTTTTATGGATTTTTGTGAAAAAATAATAAAATAATTTTTTACACTTTTAGAAAATATATTTTAAAAAATAAAACTAATTTTTGGAATCAATAGGTCAAAATTATCTTAGGGTTATTTTTTGAGAATTTTCTGAAAAGATTAATTTTTCAGCGAATAGTGAAAAATACTAATTTTTATTAAAAATAGCCTTTTCATTTAAAGAATTTATAAGCTATAATTTATTTTATAATAGTTATAAAATTAAAATTATCCCAATTATATACTTATTAATTCAATTTAGGTCAATTTAATCAATTTCATAGTGAATTTTAATATTAAAACTTTTTATACGTTTCAAAATTTTTCATTGGAAGACCATTTTTTCATCGCGTCTGCAGGTTTGATTTTAAATTATATTATGCCACATATGTAAATTGAATTTGGAAAAATGGATTCAATATTTTGAGTCATAATTATTTATTTTATGTAATAATGTCAACTTAATTTATTTTCATAATGAATAGTAAAAATAGAAAAAAATTAATTACCACAGTTAAGGTTAAAACGGGTTTACCAGGGCTAAAACTAAAAATATAAGTGGTAAAATGAACTAAAAACTTTTCCAAATACTATTTTATGGACAGTTTTTCATGTTTAAAACTTGGGTACACCTATTTATTTTCAAAAATTCGAAGTGTGTCCTCTTCCCCACTTATAAAAGGGTACCCCATACCCTCTCCTATTCAAACTTCCAAAACCATTTGGTTTTACAAATAAATAACCAAATAAATTCATTAATTCCATAACCACACCATATAGGACTTATTTTTATTAATAAACTCTCCTAATAATGCTTTGGGTTTAAACCTAAAGAGGTTCTCTGAAGAAGAGGTAAAATTCATAAACTCGTGTTTTTATTTTATTTATTATTACATGTCCTTAAAATATTATTAAAATATAATGAAATAATTACAATATTATATATAATATACTAATATGTTATTATGTTGATGTAATAATCTAAATCTGTGTCCTCTTCTATCAAATGGGAAACAAAACCTTCAACCATGTGTATAGTAAACTACCGCCTCACGATCTGATGTATTCCGTTTTCCATCACCACCTATCACAGATGGATATAATGATGGATTTTACAAATTTATATGATATTTATGAAATAATTAAACTTATTTAACTATTATATTACATATAAATTCATAATTTCTATTCCTTGTGAATATGATAACATCACTCGTGTGTACGGTGGACTACCACCTTGTAAAGCGATGTGATTTGTTTTTCACTTAAGCTTTACATGGAAGGTAAAATGGATAAATTTAATGAAAATATTTGATAAAAATGAAATAATAATAACTCTTTTAATGTTATATATTATTTAACTCCCTTTTATTCCTCCCGTTTAGAAAATGGAAATGACATTCATGCGTACATACGACCTACCATCTTCATGAATAATGTAATTCATTTTCTATATGTAACTTTTATAGATTACTCTAAAAAAATATATATTGAAAATATATGATATTTATATCATTTATAATATTCTAGATATTATTTAACCATGATCAAAGTAAATAGACTGAAAATACCAAATCAAAACATACATGAAAAACAAAGCAGTTACTACCTGAAACATGATTTTAATAAAGAATTGTTAATAAAAGGGTAATAAAAGGTCATAAGTAAATCATATATGTTTTTATATATATATAATTATGTTTATAATATATATATATATATATATATATATATTAAGCCTATATTTATTATACAGGAGTTCTGAAATTGTACGAATGAAGTCAAGAATTAAGGTAAGGGGTTTCTGTCTCAAATTGTCTTCTTTGGGATATATGTTGTGTTATGAACCTATATTATTTTATGAGGTGTATATAAAGACCATTTTAAATGCTATATAATTAATTAATTTATTATAATTATATTTAATGTTTCATTTAAGGTTATTATTTCATGGGGATTATGATTAAAAATTTACCAAATCATGTAAGCGATTTTTATCTCACTTTTATTTTTATGGGACATAAGTGTTATAAACCACTTGTTTCTTTTGTGTGATATATATAATTACAATTAATTTATTTTATTATTATTATAATAAAAATTATAGGATATACATATCCATATAATTTTATTTATTTCATGGGGATTACGATTCAAAAGATACCAAAGTGGTAACGACTTTATATTAAAATCTCATTATTTATTAGGAATGTTTATGATTATGATTCCAATGATGAGATATTATGATATAACTCTCAAGAAACACATAAATTTTATTCTCCTATGGTTATTTTAGGAAAATAAATGTTTTAATTTCATTTTACTCTTTTTATGTACTCAATATTCTAATTGTTTTTTACGAAAAACTGACTTTATTTCTCTCTTCGATCGAAAATTAATTTTCTTCCAAGTTCATGATTTATAAAAATATTTTAAAGAAAGTTTTTACTAATATGAAATGATTTATTAAATAAATTTTACCCATGTTTTAATTTTTACAAAATAGTTTAGAAGGAACCTTCTTTTCATTTTTCGAATGAGTTACTTTTTAATTTTTACTGAAAATATGAAAGGAATATTTATTATAACGTGTATGAATTGAACTGTATTTTTTTCCATCATGTCCACTCAATTTTTTTAAATATAATTTATAATTTTCAAATATTATTTTCAATGAAAAGGATTTTCTCAATTTTTTTCAAGCCTTTAGTTTTAAAAAAGGTGATTTTCAAAGTAAAAAATGTTATTTTCCTTAGGAAATGTTCCATGTGATCGTTCAAAATCATTTTCCATATATGATGACATCCTTTGATGTTAATTAATATTTACTAAGGATATGATCCAAGTAAACCATCCTATTATTTCTCTAGATAGTTTATAATTATGACGAAGAGATGTTTATGAAATCTATTCCTTTTCCACAGGTTATGAAATGATGAATTGATGAGATGATTATGAATCCCATTTCATTTATATGGGTTATTATATGATAAAATGTTTATGAGACCCATTTATTTTCTATGTATTACGATATTATGAAATTTTAATGATTTTTTGGAACAAAAATGTATGGATTATATGATTAGTGGGACCTATATATCCCTCCAATGTATTGGGTAAAGATTGATATCTCTTGAGATAAACATGACTAGAATGGGGAGTAAACCCAGTTAAATAAGGTACTTTGTCCAATATGATAGTCTTGGGAGTAAACCTTGACTACTATGATGGTTCGAGGAGTAAACCCATTCTATTATGATAGTTTTGTAAATAAAACTTGACTATTAAGGAAATTATTTTTTAGGCTTATGTGTATGCTGAAAATTTATGTCTTATAACAATGTTATGTACTCATGGATCATGTTATTTGATTCCATTATTATTTTTGTTTTATGAACCACCAAGATTTATTCCATGACTCATGTTTATGATCTATGATATGAAGGGAATGGTTTTCAAATGTTATTCTCTTATTCTCATGCCCTTATGATCACATTATGTTGTTATCTATCTTATTTACCCTTACCGAGCATCTGAGTTCAAGATTTATTATGTTTATTTTCCCTAGGTTATAAAGAAAGGTATTGTGTTTGATATTTCTAAGAAATGTTATAGTTATAAAGAAATTAGTGGGATATGATTTAGTTCACTTATGAACCGGTTTTTTCTGTATCCAAGTTTCAAAAGGCACTAGACCTATATGATTCTAGAATGGATAGTTATGTTATGTAATGAATATTCATCTATTAAGATGTAATATATATATATGAAAAGTTTTGGTCACTATAGTTGGTATTATAGTAAGGTTTTGCTAATACTTTAGAAACTAGGATGAGAAAACTTTTATGAGAGCCATAAGGATAAGTCTAAGTATAGGAAAATATCCTGGAATTTTGGTAAAAGATAGAGCGATTGGTTTCTGAGAATCCATAACTCTGTTTGGATACTGCAAGTGGATGTGGCTATGACATAGATTTACCTAGGGGTAATAACTTTGAAAATGGCACATTGACCTGTAATCAATCATCACCTTGTGCATGACAATAATTCTTACTATACACCTGGTTTGACATTCCCGAGGGATATGTTTTGGAAATTCACAACCTCTTTATAAACTACCATGAAGTATTTGAATAGATAATGACCATAAATGAACTAGGTTAAACCAAAGGTTCCATAGTTTGAAAGGAAGTTGTCAATATTTTGACGTCCTACGAATGTTTTTTTCATGATTTTTCACTCTGATCAAAGATTATTGGTATTCGTGCTAACAATTTTTGTTTTATTAAGGGATTCAATATAGAATGATAAAGTTGAGGTGGTAAAAAGTATGCTCAAATATTAAAGTACCCTATTTTATCATAATTATAATAACTCCTTTATATAATGGAAAGTATATAAGAATGTTAATTCCTATCCACAATGATTAGATATTGAATTATAAGTGAAAAATCCTAATGGTATGATGATCACATCTCAAGCATATGATTCTTATCTAGTTGAATTTTGTGGGAATGTGCTTCCTGAAAATCTCGTTATTCTCCCTCTGGTTTAATTTGATGTTATCTTAGGCATCGATTAATTTTATCTATATAAATACCACATTAATTTTTTGTGTTAGGAAATTCATATTTGATAGTCCAAACCAAACTATGTTCATCTATCAGTGTGATGATAAATATGAACTTCTAATGGAAACAACATCCATTTTATAGTTTTTGATTCCCATTCAAAAGGGGTGGTTATCTTAAATGGTTGGGAAGAAACTCAATATCAATGATATGGATATTTTATGAGAGTTTTTTTATGTATTTCTATAATATTTTCTTAGTCTTAAATTGTAACTACCCAAACTTTTTAAATAGTATATTAACTTACTCTTAACGATTTAATAAAGATGTTAATGGTTAATGTAGAAAGAGGAGTCGATGGATTCATCCAGTAGAC
This sequence comes from Viscum album, assembly GCA_963277665.1. NCBI lineage: Eukaryota > Viridiplantae > Streptophyta > Magnoliopsida > Santalales > Viscaceae > Viscum > Viscum album. The sequence continues at coordinate 844,846,809 of OY728140.1, read as the reverse complement.
TCGAAACTTATGAAGCCCACTTATCAGAGCTTGGGAAGGAGGTGACATCTTTGGGATTTACTTTGGACCAAGCCCAAGCCGAACTCCAGCGTGTCAAGCTTGAACAGAAATGCCTACGGGAGAAGTTCAATTTAGTAGAGATTACTACTAGGGAAATGTTATCTGAGCCTCCCTCAGATTCTCTCACCATAGCACACCTTACACTTAGGTCATATGCTGGTGTTATAAGGGGCTATGTGACGAGACCCTAGCTTCTTTGTGTAATCCTTTGGGATGAATAAATTGAGATTTCTTCCTTTAGTGATGTTTGTGAAATTTCAATTGTTCGGATAATTTTAGGATATATTTTATTGATGAATTTTGAAAAAGGGATATTTTAAAATATTTATGTAAACCCTAAATAATTAATGATGTGTAATGATTTTCAAAAAATGGTCTTCTACAAAAGTGTTCAGTAAGGAATTTGGAGTCTAATAAGAACAACTTAATTTTTTATGAATAGTAAATTATGAATAGTGATTTTACGCTTAGGATTAGTAATGTGACCAAATGGATTAGTAATTTCACTCAGAGAAAGTTTTAATATAATTTATACACCTAGATTAAGTAATGTGATTCAATAAAATGGGTAAATAACGGTTTCATAAATTATTAATCAAGTATTAGTTTTTTGGGATGGATAGTGTTTTTTAATTAAAAATTAAATTAAAAATATTTAGAAAAATATTTTTATAAAATGGACTTTATTTTTGAACTCAGAGCACCGATATTATGTTATGGTAATTTTTGGGGTTTTTTCTAAAGAAATGAATTTTCGGTGAATAGTGTTTTTATTTAAAAATTAAATTAAAAATATTTAGAAAAATATTTTTATAAAATGGAGTTCATATTTGTAATTAGAGAGTCAATATTTGGTTAAGGTGAAATTTTGGGAGTTTTCTGAGAAAGATGAATTTTCAGTGAATAGTAAAAATACAGTTTTAGGGTTTTGGTATATTTAATGACATCATAACTGTGTCATGATGATGTCATGAGATATTTTAAGGGTTGGCCGACCTTAGGTGTTGAATTATTGTTTTGGGGGCCCCATGTGGCCTAACTTCATGGGAAATATCATGAGAGAGCACATGCTTTTGAGTAAAGCACTTGTGAGGTGTCCCTTGGCCATTAATGCCTTGTCCCCTCACTTTCCCTATAAATACCAAGCCCTCCTCTCATCCTTTCGACTCAAAAACCATCCTCAACGAAGTTATTGTCTCCTTACCTCCCAAGGAGTCCTCCCAAGGTGCCTCCAAGCCCTCAAGGTCCAAACCTTTGAGTTTTAAGAGTTACGTTTTAAGGTAAGGGATCCGACCTCTCTCTTCTTTTCAAGTAATCTCTTTTATGTCATTTCTTTTATACTCCATGTTATTATGTGGGAGAATGTTCTTATATATTCATATTACTTCCCTTTTCATGTTCATATGATGAGAGACCCCACCTTTCTCTCATCAATTCGTTTTAATAATGTTTAAGTGGTGCCGTTAGGCTGCTGAAATTTTAAGGGGATTCTTTCACCCTTCTCATTCTTTTCAAAGTTATACTTTCATGTCAAGTCTTTAAATTTCCTTTTTAATTAAGTTGGGGTATTATATATATATCTATCATACTTAACTCTTATGTTCATATGATGAGGGACCCTATTTGATCTTTTCACTTCATTTTTGTTGAAGTTTAAGTGACGCCGTTAGGCTGCTGAATTTTCATAAGAGAAATCTAATTTTTGTCTTCCTTCCATGTTTTTCATTTCAAATGTTATGTCCTTCAAATTTCATTACCATGTTCACATAACCTTATTATTCTGTCCCTCTACTATTTTATGTTTCATTTATGAATGTTTGACCCATGTACACTCTCTTTTCAACGTTTTCTAAAACCCTGTAACGTAGCCGTTATGCTGCAGAATTTTCGTCTCAAAATGCCTCTCTCTTTTTCTAAAAATTATTTTATGTTATTAAGTGAATACTCAAAGATCTTATTTATACAGGGGTATTCACATATATATCAAAATTATATATTTTAAATTCTGGTATTTACATACATGAAACCCACTTTCCCTTTCCGTGGGTTTAAAGTGACATAATGATCATTCCATTAAAGCAGTTTTTTAAAACGTTATGATTATGAAATGAAACCCATTTATTTTATGCTATATGGGTTGTTTATGAAATGATTGATGATGATATATGTGGATCACATGATAAGAAAGACATGTCAAGGGTGCGCCCAGATAGCGCTCCAATGCATTGGGTAAAGACTTAATCTCTAGAGATGACTTTTTAGACTGATACCTTGGTAATTTTTAATGACACCTTGGGGATGAACCTTGGTGAAACGAAATGATTGTCAATATTAAATGTTGCAGCCACATCTTCAAGTTATGAAAAATGTTATTTTTATTATGATATATCTCATGATTTCTTTCTCATGCCTTAAAGTTCTTTTCATGTCCTTAGTGAAGTATCTCAAGTTCACATGTAAAATGTTTCTCTTGTTTCCCTTACTGGGCCTTCTGCTCACCCTTTCTTTTGATGTATGTACCCAGGTTATGAGATGAAGTAATGAACCTAGGATGAACTTAAGGGGAAGCCTTTAAAGTGTTTAAGAAGAACGTTTTATGTTGTTTTCATGTATTATGTTCCTTGTTTCCAAGACACTAAACCTTAAAGATCCTCAGTTCCGTGTAATGAAATGAAAGTTTATGTTATAAAAAGATGGGATGCTATAGTTGGTATCAGAGGATGGTTTAGTTATTTGTGGAAATTAGGATATAAAAACTTTAGGAAGAACCCTATAGAAAAGTTTAAATATAGGAAAACTTCCTGGTATTTTGGTAAGTATTGAGTGAGTGGTTTATCAAACAAATACGCCCCTGTCTGGATACGAGCAGGTAGAGGCGGCTCTGGCACAGATGTACATAGGGGTAAAACTTGAAAACACCGCTTTGAGCTAGACTCGAATGGGAACTGGTGCACGATAACGGGCCTTGCTGCACTCTTGGTTACGACACTCCCGGGGGATATGTTTGGTTAATCACAAGCTTTTTATGAATCATTATGAAGGAATTATAGAGAAGTGTAATTGTCTAAGAATGAAGTCTTAGTTAAAAGATTCATAAATGAAATAAGCTTCTTACTAAGGTTTTATTCTTTTAGAAAATGGTGGGAAATAGGAGGAACCGTGCCGATGGTGACCGCAATGCACCATGTGCTGACAACCCTCCGATGGAAGCCGGAATGGAAACATTCATGCAAATGATGAACCAACTGACTCAAGTTATGAGTAATAACTTGAATCAAGCTGAGAGGCCGAACTCACCACGAAGGGAACAACACTCTGTTGAGTCCTTCATGCGTCAATGACCACCACCATTCAGTGGATCTACTGACCCTTTGGTTGCGGAACAATGGATAAGCTTCATTGAAAAGATCTTTTTTGTACTCCTTTGTTCGGAACAAGAAAAAGTCACCCTTGCTGTTTATCGCCTAGAGGGAGAAGCTGATCAGTGGTGGTCACTGGTCAAAAACACGAAGCCTAGAGGAGAGATGGAAGCTATGGAGTGGGAAGAGTTCAGGGGAATATTCTTTAATAAGTATTTCCCTCGTTCCATGAGAACGAGAATGGAGAAAGAGTTTCTCGAGCTGAAGCAGAAGGAGAACGAATCTGTCGGAAGCTATGAGATGAACTTCACCCGACTTTCACGATATACCTCTAGCTTTGTCATGGATCCAAGTGGGAAGGTTGATAGATTTTTTGGTGGGCTGAGACCTCATATGCGGAAGAATTTAGCCAACTGGGACTATGATAGCTACGAGGAGATCATATAGAGTGCAATGAAAGTCGAGATAGAGTTTGGTGAGACACAGTGGTCTCATAAATCAAATGAAAAGAAGAGATCGTTGGAGCCCAGTTTAGGGAAGACTTTTGATCAGGGAAGAGGTGGAAAGCAAATTCAACTTACCACATGCAATAAATGTGGGAAGAAGCATATGGGGAACTACTTGGTTGGAAGTGGAAAGTGCTAAAAGTGTGGAAGAGGAGGCCATATTGCTCGGAATTGTCGTAGTGAGGTGAAGCCTCAACTCCCCAACACTAACGATAGAGGAAAGATGGTTATCGCCTTACCCGAAGTCCATTGCTTCAAGTGTGGACAGCTTGGGCACTATGCTAATCTCTATCCAAATCCAAGGGCAGTAGAGGGGAATCACCATCAACCTCCGCAAAGGCCAGGGGAGCATGGTCGTGCTTTTGCTATCACAACAACTGAAGTTGAAGCTTTGAATGACGTGGTAGCAGGTACTCTTATAGTCCTCTCAAAACTAGCAACTACTTTGTTTGATTCTGGTTCTACGCATTCCTTTATTTCTTCCAAGTTTGCAAAGAATATAGAATCAATCCCTGAATTTCTTGAGGTAGAGTTCTCAGTCAAGACTCCAAGTGGGATTATCCATGCATCAACAGTGTTTAGAGACTCTAGTGTTTAATTTAGTGAGCACAATCTTATCGCAAATTTATTAGTCATTCCCATGTTGGAATTCGATGTTATACTAGGGATGGACTGGCTCTCAAAGTATAATGCTAGAATCAAATGAAGAAGTAAGGAAATCTCAGTAGTCTTGAATAAACAACCTACAGTTATATTCCAAGGAGAGATATCCCGAACTGATCCCTATCTAGAATCACATCCTATAGCTTTCTTTATGGAGTTAATCGGTGATGATGAAGAAGGAAAAGGGAGCATACCAATAGAAGATGTTCCAATTGTTCAGGAATACATGGATGTATTTCCTGAGGAGTTACCTGGACCTCCCCCAGAAAGAGAGGTAGAGTTCTCCATTGAACTCGTACCTGGATCTCAACCAATATCAAAGACCCCGTATAGAATGTCAAATGTGGAGCTAGAAGAGTTAAATAAACAACTCCAAGACTTGTTGGAGAAGGGGTTTATCCAGCCGAGTGTGTCTCCTTGGGGGGCACCAGTTCTCTTTGTGAAGAAGAAGGATGGATCCATGTGGCTATGCATTGATTATAGAGAACTGAACGGGATCAAAATGAAGAACAGATATCCTCTTCCAAGAATTGATGATTTATTTGACTATCTTCGTGGGGCTCAATTCTTCTCTAAGATTGACCTTCGATCTGGTTATCATCAACTGAGGGTGAAGAAGGAAGATATTCCAAAGACCGCCTTCCGATCAAGATATGGGCATTATGAGTTTACTGTTATGCCCTTCGGCTTAACTAATGCTCCTGCTATTTTCATGGATTTGATGAATAGAGTCTTTAAGGACTACCTTGATAACTTTATGGTAGTTTTTATTGATGATATTTTGATATATTAAAAAAGTCATGAGGAGCATGAAGATCATCTAAGGGTTATTTTGAAAACTCTGTGGAAGGAGAGGCTCTTTGGAAAGTTCAGCAAGTGTGAGTTTTGGTTACAACAAGTGGCTTTCTTGGGGCACATCGTAACCAATGAAAGAATCTCGGTAGACCCTGCAAAGACAATGGTTGTGGAGGAGTGGCCTCAACCCACAATAGTAACTGAGATTCATAGTTTCCTTGGTTTAGCGGGACATTATAGGAGGTTTGTGAAAAACTTTTCACGACTTTCTAATCCACTAACCAAGTTGACTCGAAAAGGGGTTAAGTTCATCTGGACAAAGGAATGTGAGGAAAGTTTCCAAGAGCTGAAGAAGAGATTGGTTACTGCACCTGTGTTAACACTACCCTCTATCGGAGAAGGATTCGTTATTTTTAGCGATGCATCTCTGAAAGGGCTTGGATGCGTCCTCATGCAAAATGACAAGGTAATTGCTTATGCATCTCGACAGTTGAAGATTCATGAGAAGAATTATCCTACGCATGATCTAGAGATGGAGACAATTGTTTTTGCTCTAAAGATATGGAGGCACTATCTTTATGGGGAGAAATGTGATATATACACTGACCACCAAAGTCTAAAGTATATTTTTACACAGAAATAATTAAACATGAGACAAAGGAGATGGTTGGAGCTTATTAAAGACTATGATTGTTCAATTCATTATCACCCTGGAAGAGAAAATAAAGTCGCGGATGCATTAAGTAGGAAATACCCTGTTGTTCTGGCAACAATGAGGATCCTAGGAGATCCCTTGATTAAAGATCTAGTAAAACTGGACATGGGAATTATAAGGAAAGGGAAATCATCAACCCTATCCCAAATGATTTCTCAACCTTCATTACTAGAGAAGATCAAGAAGGCTCAGAAAGAATATCCTTTGCTGTAGGAGAAGTTTGAGGCTTTAAAGGATGGGAAGTTCCCTGACTTCAATATTGATCAAGAAGGTGTATTGAAATTTTGTACAAGACTATGTGTTCCATCTATTCCGGAGATAAAGAAATAACTGATGGATGGAGCTCATATCTCTACTTTCTCTATACATCTGGGAAGCACTAATATGTATAGAGACCTTCGTGATCATTATTGGTGGGATAACATAAAGAGGGAGATTGCTGATTACACTACAAGGTGCATGGTGTGTCAGCAAGTAAAGGCAGAAAGACAACTTCCTAAGGGGGTATTACAATCGCTACCCATACCAGTATGGAAGTGGGATAATATCAATATGGACTTTGTAACTGGTCTCCCAAAAACATCCAAAGGAAACAATGCGATATGGGTTATTGTGGACCGTCTCACCAAGACAACCCATTTTATCTCTATTCGGGAAGATTTCTCTCTGGATCAGCTTGCCAAGATATATGTAAGGGAAGTGGTAAGGCTACATGGGGTACCACTATCCATCGTGTCTGATCGTGATCCAAGATTCACATCAAAATTCTGGAGAAGTCTTCAATATGCTCTGAATACTGAATTGAATTTTAGTATGGCCTATTATCCTCAAACTGATGGCCAATCTGAAAGGACTATTCAGACACTCGAAGACATGCTGAGATTATGCTCAATGGAATTTAAAGGTGGATGGGATCAACACCTCCCATTAGTGGAGTTCTCCTATAACAACAGCTTCCATTCGAGTATTCAGATGGCACCCTATGAAGCTCTGTATGGAAAGCGATGTATAACTCCTACTTGTTGGGATGAAACTGGTGATAGAAAGCTTCTTGGGCCTGATCTCGTGCAAGAGATGATGGAACAGGTTCATGCCATCCAACAACACATAAAGGCTGCTCAGAGTCAGCAGAAGAGCTATGCTGACAATCGTTGGAGGGACTTAGAGTTTGGTGTTGGTGACAAAGTCTTCCTTCGAATTTCTCCATGGAAGAGAGTCATGCAGTTTGGGAAGAAAGGGAAGCTCAGCCCTAGGTACATTGGCCCCTATGAAATCCTTGATCGCATAGGAGCAGTGGCCTATTGTCTAGAACTTCCACCAAACGTAGCTCAAGTTCACAATGTCTTCCATGTATCTCTCTTGAGGAAGTACATACCCGACCCTTCGCATGTACTGAACCCAGAGGTGGTACAACTGGAACATGACCTCTCTTATGAGGAGTGGCCAGTGGAGATCTTAGACCATAGAGACAAGGTTCTATGAAAAAAGACTACCCACCTTGTGAAAGTGTTGTGGAGGAATCATAAATATGAATAAGCGACTTGGGAGCCTGAGGAAACAATGAAGCAAAAGTACCCTCACCATTTCGACTAGGCCTCAAGTATAAATTTCGGGGACGAAATTTCTTAAGGGGGGAAGAATATAACTACCCAAAATTTTTAAATAGTATATTAACTTACTCCTAACGATTTAATAAAGATGTTAATGGTTAATGCAAAAAGAGGAGTCGATGGATTCATCCAGTAGACTCGAACCTTATGAAGCCCACTTATCAGAGCTTGGGAAGGAGGTGGCATCTTTGGGCTTCGCTTTGGACCAAGCCCAAGCTGAACTCCAACGTGTCAAGCTTGAACGAAAATGCCTACGGGAGAAGTTCAAGTTAGTAGAGATTACTACTAGGGAAATGTTATCTGAGCCTCCCTCAGATTCTCGCACCATAACACACCTTACACTTAGGTCATATGCTGGTGTTATAAGGGGCTATGTGACGAGACCCTAGCTTCTTTGTGTATTCCTTTGGGATGAATAAATTGAGATTTCTTCCTTTAGTGATGTTTGTGAAATTTGAATTGTTTGAATAATTTTAGGATATATTTTATTGATGAATTTTGAAAAAGGGATATTTTAAAATATTTATGTAAACCCAAAATAATTAATGATGTGTAATGATTTTCAAAAAATGGTCTTCTACAAAAGTGTTCAGTAAGGAATTTGGAGTCTAATAAGAACAACTTAATTTTTGATGAATAGTAAATTATGAATAGTGATTTTACGCTTAGGATTAGTAATGTGACCAAATGGATTAGTAATTTCACTCAAAGAAAGTTTTAATATAATTTATACACCTAGATTAAGTAATGTGATTCAATAAAATGGGTAAATAACTGTTTCATAAATTATTAATCAAGTATTAGTTTTTTGGGATGAATAGTGTTTTTTAATTAAAAATTAAATTAAAAATATTTAGAAAAATATTTTTATAAAATGGACTTTATTTTTGAACTCAGAGCACTGATATTATGTTATGGTAATTTTTGGGGTTTTTTCTAAAGAAATGAATTTTCGGTGAATAGTGTTTTTATTTAAAAATTAAATTAAAAATATTTAGAAAAATATTTTTATAAAATGGAGTTCATATTTGTAATCAGAGCGTTGATATTTGGTTAAAGTGAAATTTTGGGATTTTTCTGAGAAAGATGAATTTTCAGTGAATAGTAAAAATACAGTTTTAGGGTTTCGGTATATTTAATGACATCATAACTGTGTCATGATGATGTCATGAGATATTTTAAGGGTTGGCCGACCTTAGGTGATGAATTATTGTTTCGGGGGCCCCATGTGGCATAACTTCATGGGAAATATCATGAGAGAGCACATGGTTTTGAGTAAAGCACTTGTGAGGTGTCCCTTGGCCATTAATGCCTTGTCCCCTCACTTTCCCTATAAATACCAAGCCCTCCTCTCATCCTTTCGACTCAAAAACCATCCTCAACGAAGTTATGGTCTCCTTACCTCCCAAGGAGTCCTCCCAAGGTGCCCCCAAGCCCTCAAGGTCCAAACCTTTGAGTTTTAAGAGTTACGTTTTAATGTAAGGGATCCGACCTCTCTCTTCTTTTCAAGTAATCTCTTTTATGTCATTTCTTTTATACTCCATGTTCTTATGTGGGAGGATTTTCTTATATATTCATATTAATTCTCTTTTCATGTTCATATTATGATAGACCCCACCTTTCTCTCATCAATTCGTTTTAAGAATGTTTAAGTGGCGCTGTTAGGCTGCCGAAATTTTAAGGGGGTTCTTTCACCCTTCTCATTCTTTTCAAACTTATACTTTCATGTCAAGTCTTTAAAGTTACTTTTTAATTATGTTGGGGTATGATATCTATATCTATCATACTGAACTCTTATGTTCATATTATGAGGGACCCTATTTGATCTTTTCAATTCATTTTTGTTGAAGTTTAAATGACGCCGTTAGGCTGCCAAATTTTCATAAGAGAAATCTAATTTTTGTCTTCCTTCCATGTTTTTCTTTTCAAATGTTATGTACTTCAAATTTCATTACCATGTTCACATACCCTTATTATTCTGTCCCTATACTGTTTTATGGGTCATTTATGAATGTTTTACCCATGTCCACTCTCTTTTCAACGTTTTCTAAAACCCTGTAATGTAGCTGTTATGCTGCAGAATTTTCGTCTCAAAATGCCTCTCTCTTTTTCTCAAAATTATTTTATGTTATTAAGTGAATAATCAAAGCTCTTATTTCTATAGGGGTATTCACATATATATCAAAATTCTCTATTTTAAATTATGGGATTTACATACATGAAACCCGCTTTCCCTTTCTGTGGTTTTAAAGTGACATAATGATCATGCCATTAAAGCAGTTTTTTAAAACGTTATGATTATGAAATGAAACCCATTTATTTTATGATATGTGGGTTGTTTATGAAATGATTGACGATGATATATGTGGCTCACATGATAATAAAGACATGTCAAGGGTGCGCCCAGATAGCGCTCCAATGCATTGGGTAAAGACTTAATCTCTAGAGATGACTTTTTAGACTGATACCTTGGTGAATAACCTTGGTAATTTTTAATGACACCTTGGGGATGGACCTTGGTGAAACGAAATGATTGTCAATATTAAATGTTTCAGCCACATCTTCAAGTTATGAAAAATGTTATTTTTATTATAATATATCTCATGATTTCTTTCTCATACCTTAAAGTTCTTTTCATGTCCTTAGTGAAGTATCTCAAGTTTACATGTAAAATGTTTCTCTTGTTTCCCTTACTGGGCCTTCTGCTCACCCTTTCTTTTGATGTATGTCCCCAGGTTATGAGATGCAGTAATGAACCTAGGATGAACTTAAGGGGAATCCTTTCAAGTGTTTAAGAAGAATGTTTTATGTTGTTTTCATGTATTATGTTCCTTGTTTCCCAGACACTAAACCTTAAAGATCCTCAGTTCCGTGTAATGAAATGAAAGTTTATGTTATAAAAATACGGGATGCTATATACATTGAAACATGAAGTTGAGTTCTTAATAGAAATCAAACCTGGTGATACACCTATTTCAAAGAATCCCTATATAATTTATTTTATTAAGTTGTAGGAATTAAAGAAACAACTTTAGGAGAACCTTGATAAGGGATTCATTCGGCCAAGTGTATCACCTTGGAGTGCACTTTCTCTTTTTAAAAAAATAAAATGGATTGATGTGACTATACATTGATTATCAAGATCTAAAAAAGATCAAAATCAAGAACAAGTATCCTCTACCACATATTGAGGACTTTTTTGATCAATTTTGTGGAGATCAATACTTTTTCCAAGACTGACCTTCATTATGGATATCATCAATTGAGGGTCAATAAGGAGGATATACCAAAGATAAAATTTCATACAAGCTATGAAAACTATGAGTATATAGTGATTCCATTCAGTCTTACTAATTCCCCTTCCATCTTCATGGATTTAATGAATAGAGTCTTTAGATATTACCTTGATTAGTTTGTGGTAGTATTTATAGATAATATTCTCATTTATTTAAATAGAAAGGAAGATCATGAAGATTACATGATAATTTTACTAAAAACCTTAAAGAAGGATAAAATATATGAAAAATTTACAAATTGTGAATTTTAGCTACAAAGGATTTAATTTTTGGGTCATATAATCTCAAGAGAGGGTATATCGGTGGGTCTATCAAATATAGAGCTATTAAAAATTGGCCCAAAACAAACATAGTGAATGAGATCCATAGTTTTCTTGGTTTATCTAGACATTATCAATGATTTTTGGATAATTTATCATGAATATCTAATCTACTCACCAAGTTAACAAGAAAGGGAGCCAGTTTCATTTGGATAGATAAATGTGAGTAAAATCTAAATGAAATGAAGAGAAGGTTAGTCGGTAAACCAATGCTTACATTATAGACGCTGGAGTTCACAGAAGCTTCAAAACTCTTGGATCTAACCCCTGTGGCCCATTTATAGCACCAAAGACCTTCTGTGGATGATTTTTACGAGTTCATATTTGATTCTTGGGGGTTACAAGATCATGTGATTGTTGGTATTCTTGGAAATCATCATCTAATGATTCTTTTCATCTCATAGAAAGATCTAATTCATGAATGGTCTAGGGCTCTGCGTAAGTGCCTTGGTTATAGGTTCTTTCCATTCTTTTGGTCTTATGATTTTCGTATGAAACAATATTCTTCCTCAGTTGTGATATGTGATAGTTTCCCAAAACTCTCATTTCCATTCAAAAAACCTTCAATCCATTGAATTCTAGGAAATATGGTAGGTAGATTTCTGTGATACAACACCAGAACCCTCTTTATTAGCCATAATATTAACCTATGTATATGTGTGGAGGTTTATGTATCCAAGTCACCGGTGGAGTGGGTGAAGTTTTCTATTGGTTAATAATTTAGGTGCAAACAATAAGTTTTCTTCGAATACTTGGTGGATTATTGCAATATATATAAGCGATTGGGGCCTTTGGATTTTTTTGCCAGCATGGAATTAGTAGTGGGGGTGTGGATCTGAAGTTGAGTAAAAATGTTAACTATGATTATCCCATGATTGTGTAAGGGTTAGGCTTTCAAATCGGGACCCAACAGGGCTTCAGCCTTTGACATCTAGTGTGGCAGCCGACTAGCAAGGTGTGGGTGACATGACTCCCACCCAAAAGGAGGTTCGTCCAAGTGTGATTAATCCCATAGTTGAGGATGTGTTCAGAAGTTTGAATCATGATCTGATTGGTTTAAGATTACACGATTCATCTAGGTCTGGGGGGATAGAGGGATTGGATGCATCAAGCCCTCCTAACCCAGCCAATGCCGCCTCTTATGTTGAGGCCTTGATAGCTAGAAGTGGGACCACGCTTACGGAGGGTCTGCATGTGACTAGGTGCCCCACTTAAGACATTAATCAGGGTGTGGTTATGTAGCCAAAAATTTGGAATTATTGCAATGGATTTTTTGAGCTTGAGTTTACAGGCCTCAGGGGGTTATTCTTGGTGATAAGTGGCCAGGTCCAAAGACTAGTCCATCAATTTAGCTGGGCAACCATTTGGAAGGATTAGCTATTGAAGGATTTGATCAGGATCAATCAGTCCCCATCAAAGCTGAGGGTTCTGATGATGGTCAATACTTTCTCAGGGTCGAGTCTAGTGATGGTACCTCTAGAGCTTTTTTAGATGACAGTATGAAGGGTCTCTATGGAATAGGGCACCACAATACAAGGTGGAAGAAGGGGTGGAGAGAAAACAAAGATTTATGTAAGAACCCGGAGTTTCGGTTTCAGGTATGGATCTCTTTTACAGGATTTTTAAGGAAAAATGGAGAATATGGAAATTTTCAGAGTACACGCTGTGTCCTTTATGAGAACACGCCATGTACTCCTCAGCCACTCTAAGCCGTGTGTTGGCCAAGACCGGGCCACACACACGGTGTGTATCTGGAAAGTTTCAGAGTACACGCCGTGTACTTTATGAGTACATGCCGTGTACTCCTCTTCCACTCGAAGCTGTGTGATTGGACGTATCCGGGCCACACACACGGTGTGTAAGGCTGAGGTGGAGGCCGGTTATTTCAGGGTACGGAAAATTGTAGTACACGCCGTGTACTCAAGAAGTACACGCCGTGTAATTTATTTTTATTTCATTAATCAGACTGGGGTTCTGCCTAATGCTCGTAAACACCTTCTTCTCCACCTAATTCCGTACAGAGCGTCTAAGGAGGCCGATTCTTCTCCGAGCCACCGATCCGTCACCGGTTGTCCGAATCAAACTCCGTCGATTGTAGAAGAATCACATCGGTGAGTTCTTGGTTCTTCTTTCGCCTCGTTTCCTGATTCTTCCTCTCACATGAGTTATCTGAGGTTGATAGTTTTAGACGTTTTTACTGATCTACTCCGTTCTAGGACGATTCAAGGGCTAAGGTTCAAGTATATCGATCTCCAAGGATCGAGGTAGGTGGTTTGTTTCCCTACGTTGAAGTTCTTTGAGTTTTGGTTGCAAAAGTGTCGGATACCCATGTATCAGGTATCCCAGGTTAAGGTTTTGGTCCTGTTTATTTATCTGCCTTAGATTTCTTGTATGCTTGAGGTTATTATATGATTAATAATTTATTGTTAGCATGTTTGAGGATCACCCCATGGGTGTTTTCCCTTGTTTTGGCTGTTGTTTGTCGTTTGGCATGGTTTGCCTACGAGACAACCCCTATTGCATTGCTAGTATGCCTGTTGACTTGATTGCATGTATTGCCTGCTGTTTATATGCTTGTGGATGCATTTTTTAGCTATTAGCCAATTAGTTGTTTAACTTACTTAGGGCTGCTAATAGTCGATTACGCATGACTGGACTGCTCAGGGCCGTGAGAACCTGGTGCAGGAGATCAAAGAGGGAATAGACGATTAAGTGCTTCCCTAGAGGGTATATTGGTTTTAGTTTCATACGACGGACCTACGAGAATCAGACTTTGTGCTTCCCAAGAGTGTTCTTAGTTTACTCACGCATCGAGACCACAAGGGGAATTAGATGTAAGTCCTTCCTCAGAGAGTCTGTAGCTATTATTGAAAGACCATAGGGGAATTGACGTAAGAGCTTCCCAGAGTGTCTGTGCCTTGTTTGATTACTGGACTATAGGGGTCTGATAGTTTAAGCCACCCAGAGAGTCAGTGTGAATTTTGATGGTTGGTTGTGATGAGTCCACCAAGCCAAAGAACAAACTTGGGTTTTGTACTGCTTGTGTTAGCTTGTCTTTTTAGATACCTGCTATGTTACTTTCTTATCTTGGAATAAGAAACTTTGATGGCTTTCCCTGGTTGTGTAGTTAAATGAATGTGAATGGTAATTGGTAGAATTGTTTACTGCATTGTTTACCTTTACTTTTTCTATACCACTCACTGACACTAGGGCACAAATCTTGTGGTGGTTGCCTACTGGGTTTAGTATCACACCCTGTTTGGGTCCTGCTTTTAGGCCCAAACAGATTATATGGTTGCAGGTTTAGGTAGGTATTGTGGCCCTTCTACCTCAGGTACTCGATTTCTGGTCGGAGCTGGAGAGCATGGGACCGGGTCTTGGCCCGCGATGCTGCTGGAGTTGCTGTTTACTTTTAGTAATTTGGTTTCAGTTGTATTTCAACATGTTGTTTTTCTTACTGCTTTCCATAGACACATGTACCATCCTGCATCATTGTTATATCAGACCTTGCTTTTACTTTAAGTTCAGTTGTTGCATGCTATTTACTGCTTCCGCTATTGTGTATGTTTATTCTTCCGCTGCATACTTTACCAAATGAGAGCATAGTTTCCCCATTGACTCACCAAGGCCCTCACTTCTAGTCAGAAGCCTCTGGCGTTTGGGGAAACACGCTTGAGGTCATGTGGTGAACTGGGTATGGGGCTCCAGTGGAAGGGCTTCAGATTTGGGTCGTTACAAAGTGGTATCAGAGGAGTTTTTCTTCTTTCTATTGCCTTACTGTTTTGCGACCATAGACAGGGATAGGAAGAACTGGGTAGTTATTACTTAACTGTGCCCGAGAGTAATTAACCCGTGTACAGGGAAAATCTATGTTACCTCGTAATTGAAATTTTCAGTTTTTGAAAGTTTTACATTTTATTATATTTCACCGTTGGGTGATGCACATGTTTTGTGTTGTTACAGTTTATTTGATTATGGTTCTATTTGGTTGCAACCCAATGAGATGAGGGTGTGCCATCTCATGCATCATATAGGAAATGGGTAGGAAATCACTGGTCATGCATTTTACCATGCCATCTAGGGTGCATTAGAATTTCATGCTGTTGTGATAGATGCCGTGATAGATTATGCATGCCATTGTGGTAGTTGCTGTGATAGAATTACTTGTTGCGTTGATAGAGTATTACTTCTTTTACAGCCTGTTTAGCATGGGCGCTAAGCTCTGGTCTTGGAGGTGTTATGGGCCCTCGAGGATCGGAATTTGGCGGATCATTGTTTGTTATGCTGTTTACTTGTTGTATGCATTGTGATGATTCCAAGATTTGATTCGCGGGGAGTATGGGCCCCCAAAGATCGGAATTTGGCGCATAACTGGTTGTTTTTCAGTGTTTCTGGTGTTCAGAGCAGTTTCAGAGCTACTGCCCGGAAAAACCCAGAATACACGACATATACTTCCTTCATACACACCATGTAGTTTTTAAACCATGTTACTATCTATGTAAACAAAAACACAGGGTGTCGGAAAATCTTTGGGGACATGCCGTGTACCTTATGTACACGCCGTGTGGTAGTCAACTGTGTACTCGGCCGTGTCGCCAACAACATGGGTCGGGGAAGCTCGTGTAGTACACGCCGTGTGTTATAAGAACATGCCTTGTAGGTTTCTTCTGGGTACCCGAGCGTGTCATGAACAACACAGGTCGATGTTATCCATCCTTATAAACACCGTGTTTTTTTGGAACACACCGTGTAAGGGGTTAGCCGTGTAACCTGTTACACGGACCGCCGAAGCCTGACTTGTACATGCCGTGTCCTTAGTGCACACGCCGTGTAGTCTAGTTTTTGGAGGACCGTGTAGGTTAGCCATGCAAAATACTTGGGCAGGGGAGTGGATTCCAGGTACATGCCATGTTTTTAGAAAACACGCCGTCTAGTCTAGAAAGTTACACGACCGATGGTGGCAGAATTGAAGGCCCATGTAAATGGCTTTAATAAACACACCGTGTAGTTTAAATACACGTCGTGTAGTTCAGTTTTTCAAGTTTAAGTGTTTCTCTCTCCTGTTCCCATTTTTTACTCTTGTATTTTCTGTCCTTGTTGATCCTAAACTTGGAGTGTGCTTTTGACCTTTCAGGCTTATGGCACCAAGACGTCCTCCCGTTGCACGCAAGGAACCAGGCAGTGACCATATGCCTGATACGGCAGACCAGGGACTACCAGTAGTTCTACCGATTGTTCCGGATATGGGTTCTACAGTGATTCCAGACACTGGTGAGGACGCTCAGTTCAGAGAGGGTTTCATGAGGTTCATGCATACCTTCTAGGGAGCTCAGCATCCTACCCCGTCTATGGAAGAGCTGACGCGAGTCTTCCACCAGCAGCATCCTCCCACTTTCACAGGGGATGGAGGACCTCAGGTTGCAGAGTCATGGCTATAAACCATGCTTTCCATCTTCGAGCATCTGGAGACACCCCCAGACAGACGGGTGAAGCTCACGACTTACATGCTGCGATATTATTCTAAGAGATGGTGGAATTTAGTCTCACAGGCAGGGCGCTAGCGGACTATGGCTTGGGATGAATTCCAGCATACGTTCTACGACTACTTCTATCCAGCAATGCTGAGGGCCGACAAGGCCAGGGAGTTCATGAAACTGAAGCAAGGTACTCTTTCGGTTATGGAGTATTCCTCCTTCTTCACTGAGTTATAGAGTTTCGCTCCCGTTCAAGGAAATGACGAGCTATTTTTGGCGAGGAAGTTTGAGGAAGGCCTCAAAACAGAGATCAGATCACAGGTGAACATTTTCCAGTTGACTTCTATTAATCTGATAGTCAACCAGGCGCTGATCACCAAAAGAAATATGAGGGAGACTGGAGCTGTTGACCAGGGTGGTTCAGCACCCAAGGCTGAGTCGTTTCATACTGACAGCAGGAAGCGCCACCGAGGGTCTACTCGAGGTGAATCGAGGAAGCAGGGTATATCTTATGGAGGACGGGATCTTCCTTTTGGAAACCCGGTGGTATGCTATCAGTGTGGAAAGAGCGGGCATAAGAAGCCTCAGTGCCTGAGAGATCCAGTGGAGTGCCGATCTTGCAGTAAGATGGGTCATCTGCAGCGTTTTTGCAGGGTTCTTCTTACAGCGACTAGTGAAGGAGGATCTGTTTCTACCCCCCATTCAGGAGCAGGACTACCAGTCCCACAGCAGACTAGGGGATAGAGTTCTTCAGGTCATTCAGGCCAGGGTAGAGGTCGTGGACGTGGTGGTCAGGCTCAAGGGGGATTAACTCAGGGATATCAGGCTGCTACACAGGGCCGCGGTACTGTCCAGACGTTTGCAGTAGAGCAGATTCATCTGGAGTAGGATCCTGGACCTTCCACAGTTTGAGGTACGATCCAAGTAGCCTCAGTTTTATCTTATGCACTTTTCGATACCGGAGCTTCTCATAGATTTATTTCTGTACACACAGTGGAGAGCCTTAGACTCACTGTCCTTACCTATGAGGAAACTTTGGCACTAGACACTCCTTTGGGACATAGAACTATTAATGTGCGTCAGTCCAGGGAGTGCCCCCTTGAGGTTGGTGGGTGTCACTTTGTGTGGGATCTTTATGTCCTGGAGATGACAGGTTATGATTTCATTCTCAGAATAGACTGACTAGTTCCTTTTCAGGCCTTTGTCGATTGTTATCACCATAGGGTGAGTTTCACGTCACTAGAGGGCGGGTCTTTTTTCACAAGGGTGAATGGGATGTCCAGGAAAGCAGAGCTGGACCAGAGCATCATGGGTTGGGCAGAGTTATAGCCCAGATTGCCAGTTTATACCTGGATAATCAGGGGACCTCTCAGATGGATTTTCCTCCAGTGGTTGATCTCTTTCCAGATGAATTTCCAGAAGACTTCTCAGGTTTGCCTCCGGAGCGTGAGGTAGACTTCTTGATTGAGCTTATGCCAGGAGCTGCACCGGTATCCATAAATCCTTATAGGATAGCTACGCTTGAGTTGAAAGAGCTCAAGAAGCAGTTGGAGGAGTTGCAGGCTAAGGGTTTCATCCGACCCAGTACTTCCCCTTGGGGTTCACCTATGTTGTTTGCGAAGAAGGCAGATGGTACCTTACGACTTTGCGTGGATTATCGGAAGTTGAACCAGTTGACGGTCAAGAACTGATATCTCTTGACGAGGATTGATGATCTCTTCGACCAGCTTCTAGGAGCTCGGGTGTTCTTGAATATCGACTTGAGATCCGGTAATCATCATCTGTGCGTTAGGCCTTCAGATATACCCCTGACAACCTTTAGGAGCAGGTATGGCCTCTACGAGTATACAGTTATGCCGTTCGGCCTTACGAACGCGCCAACAGTTTTCATGGCACTGATGAACCGAGTGTTCCATCCTTACTTGGATTCCTTTGTCGTGGTCTTTGTGGAAGATATCTTGGTGTACTATCACACTCGACATAACCATGCTACCCATCTTGAGATCATTTTGAGTACACTGAGGGAGCATCAACTTTATGCTAAACTCTCAAAGTGAAACTTTTGGATGGATGAGATTCACTTCCTAGGTCATGTCATCTCAGAGACAGGATTATCAGTAGACCCAGAGAAGGTGAGAGCAGTAGTCATCTGGGAGCATCCAAAGAACGTCTTCGAGGTACGTAGTTTCTTGGGGCTGGCTGGTTACTACAGGCAGTTTATATAGGACTTATCACGCCTAGCAGCACCGTTGATGGGCTTGACTAAGAAGGTGGTGAAGTTTGTTTGGTCAGAAGCCTGTGACTTAGCCTTCCAGGAGCTGAAGGGGAGATTGAATTCAGCACCGATTCTAGTTCTGCCAGAGCCGGGCAAGAGTTATACAGTTTTCGGTGATGCATCTAGCATCGGTCTTGGAGCAGTTCTTATGCAGGAAGATCGTGTTGTCGCGTACGGATCTTGGCAGTTGAGGCCACATGAGAAGAACTATTCTACGCACGATTTGGAGTTGGCTGCTGTTGTTCATGATTTGCGTTGTTGGAGGCACTATCTCATGGGAGAGCATTTCGTGGCATATACTGACCACAAGAGCCTCAAGTATATCTTCACACAGCGTGACTTGAATCTGAGACAGCGGAGGTGGGTCGAGTACCTACAGTCTTTCGACTTCGAGCTTGATTATATGCCTGGGAAGGGAAATGCTGTGGCGGACGCACTGAGTAGGAGGACTCAGTTTCAGGCAGTTTATGAATCCAGCAGTGAGTAGAAGCTCATGGCTCTGTTCTCTGAGATGCATCTGGAGGTACACGATAGACAGGGTCAGACGATTATTTCTTCTGTAGTTGTTACCTCTACCCTTTTTGACCGAGTTCGAATGAGGCAGCTATCAGAACCTGAAGGCCTAGTCCTATGGGAGGGTGTATCAGATGGAGACCCTACTCTAGGGTGGACAGTGGGTGATGATGAGGTGCTACGTTTTCATGGGTGCATATGGGTTTAGCAGACATACGTGAGGAGCTGATGCGGGAGTCTCATGCCTCATCTTGGGCAGTTCATCCTGGTGTCACCAAAATGTACCGAGACGTGCACCACCAGTATTGGTGGCCAGGTATGAAGAAGGATGTGGCTGGTTTTGTTATGCGGTGTTCCACCTGTCAGCAGGTGAAGGCAGAGCATCAGCGACCAGTAGGGCTTTTGCAGCAGTTACCGATTCCTGAGTGGAAATGGAATGATGTCGTGATGGACTTAATGACAGGGTTACCGAGATCGCCTCGAGGAAATGATGCGGTTTAGGTTGTAGTGGGCAGGCTCACGAAGGTTGCACACTTCTTTCCGATCAAGGAGACCTTCAGTGTTGATGAGCTGGGACGGTTGTACATCCGGGAGATTGTACGTCTGTATGGAGTTCCACACTCCATTGTTTCAGATAGGGATGCACGTTTTACTTCGCACTTCTGGCATGGGCTACAAAGGGCATTGGGTACACAGATACTTTTGAGTACAGCATACCATCCCCAGACTGATGGCCAGTCTGAGCGCAAAATCCATGTGCTTGAGGATATGCTCCGATCTTGCATTCTAGACTTTGGAGGTTCTTGGGAGAAGCATATTACTCTGGTGGAGTTCACCTACAACAACAATTTTTAGGCGACTATTCAGATGGCACCTTATGAGGATTTGTACGGTAGGCCATGCCGATCACCTTTATGCTAGCTAGTGGAAAGAGATGCGGATTTGCTGGGGCCTCATCTTTTTCAGGAGACTTCAGAGCAGATAGAGCTGATTCGGAAGAGGATGGCTAAAACGTAGTCTCGATAGAAGTCTTATGCTGATCAGCGGAGACGACCTCTAGAGTTCAAGGTTGGGGATCAGGTTTTCCTGCGTGTCACACTGAGGTTGGGACACAAGAGGATTCGGAGACAGGGTAAGCTTTCACCAAGATACGTCGGGCCGTTTGAGATTCTGGAGAGAGTCAGACTGGTTGCTTATAGGTTACAGTTACATCAGAGATACCAGGCTATGCACGACGCCTTTCATGTTTCTCAGATTTGACGGTATTTCTCAGACCCGTCTCATGTTTTGCAACCCGAGGAGGTTGAGTTGGAGTAGGATGCATCTTTCGAGGAGAATCCTATCAGGATTGTTGAACGTAGTACAAAAGTGCTCCTTGGCCGGTCTGTTCCTCTGGTACGGGTGCTATGGCAGCACTGCTGTATACAGGATGAGACTTGGGAGAGGGAGGATGATATGCGATCACAGTGGCCAGATTTGTTCAATATTTCTTCTTCTACGCCTTTCTAAGGAAATTCGGGGACGAATTTCTTTAAAGGGGAAGTTTGTAAGAACCCAGAGCTTCGGTTTTAGGTATGGATCTCTTTTATGGGATTTTTAAGGAAAAATGGAGAATCTGGAAATTTTCAAAGTACATGCCGTGTACTTTATCATCACACTCTGTGTACTCCTCGGCCACTCTAAGTCGTGTGTTGGCCGAGACTGGGCCACACACACGGTGTGTATCTGAAAATTTTCAAAGTACATGCAGTGTACTTTATGAGTACACGCCGTGTACTCCTCTTCCACTCGAAGCCGTGTGATTGGCCGTGTCCGGACCACACACACGGTGTGTAAGGATGAGGTGGAGGCCGGTTATTTCGGGGTATGGAAAATTGAAGTACACGCCGTGTACTCAAGAATTACATGCCGTGTACTTTATTTTTATTTCATTAATCGGACCGGGGTCGTACCTAATGCTCGTAAACACCTTCTTCTCCACCTAATTCCATCCAGAGCATCCGAGGAGGCCGATTATTCTCTGAGCCACCGATCCTTCACCGGTTGTCCGAATCGAACTCCATCGATTGCAGAAGAATCATAGCGGTGAGTTCTTGGTTCTTCTTTAGCCTCGTTTCCTGATTCTTCCTCTCGCGTGAGTTATCTGAGGTTGATCATTTTAGACATTTTTTTCAGATCTACTCCGTTATAGGCTGATTCACAGGTCGAGGTTCAAGTATATCGATCTCCAGGGATCTAGGTAGGTGGTTTGTTTCCCTACGTTGAAGTTCTTTGAGTTTTGGTTGTAAAAGTTCCGGATACCCATGTATCGGGTATCCCGAGTTAGGGTTTTGGACCAATTTATTTATCTGCCTTAGATTGCTTGTATTCTTGAGGTTATTAGATGATTAATAATTTCTTGTTAGCATGTTTGAGGATCACCCCATGGGTGTTTTCCCTTGTTTTGGCTGTTGTTTGCTGTTTGGCATGGTTTGCCTACGAGGCAACCCCTATTTCATTGCTAGTATGCCTGTTGACTTGATTGCATGTATTGCCTGCTATTTATTTGCTTGTGGATGCATTTTGTAGATATTATCCAAGTAGTTGTTTAACTTACTTAGGGCTGATAACATTCGATTATGCACGACTGGACTGCTCAGGGCCGTGAGAACCTGGTGTGGGAGATCAAAGAGGGAATAGACGATTAAGTGCTTCCCTAGAGGGTCTGTTGGTTTTAGTTTTGTACGCAGGACCTACGAGAATCAGACTTTGTGCTTCCCAAGAGTGTTCTTAGTTTACCCACGCATCGAGACCACAAAGGGAATTAGACGTAAGTGCTTCCTCATAGAGTCTGTATCTATTATTGCAAGACCATAGGGGAAGTGACATAGGAGATTCCCAGAGTGTCTGTGCCTTGTTTGATTACTGGACTATAGGGGTCTTCTAGTTTAAGCCACCCAGAGAGTCAGTGTGAATTTTGATGGTTGGTTGTGACGAGTCCACCAAGCCAAAGAACAAGCTTGGGTTTTGTACTGCTTATGTTAGGTAGTCTTTTTAGATACCTGCTGTGTTACTTGATTATCTTGGAATAAGAAAATTTGCTAGCCTTCCCTGGTTGTGTAGTTAAATGAAAGTGAATGGTAATTGGTAGAATTGTTTACTGCATTGTTTACCTTTACTTTTTCTATATCACTCACTGACAGTAGGGAACAAATATTGTGGTGGTTGCCTACTGGGATTAGTCTCACACCCTGTTTGGGTCCTATTTTTCGGACCAAATAGATTATATGGTTTCAGGTTTAGGTAGGGATTGTGGCCCTTCTACCTTAGGTACTTGATTGCTGGTTGGAGCTGGAGAGCATGGGACTGGGTCTTGGCCCGCGATGATGCTGGAGTTTCTGTTTACTTTTAGTACTTTGGTTTCAGTTGTATTTCAGCATGTTGTTTTTCTTACTGCTTTCCATAGACACATGTACCATCCTGCATCATTGTTATATCAGACGTTGCTTTTACTTTAAGTTCAGTTGTTTCATGCTATTTACAGCTTCCTCTATTGTGTATGTTTATTCTTCCACAACATACTTTACCAAATGAGGGAATAGTTTCCCCACTGACTCACCAAGCCCCTCGCTGCTAGTCAGAAGCCTCTGGCGTTTGGGGAAACGCGCTTGAGGTCATGTGGCGAACCGGGTACGGGGCACCAATGGAAGGGCTCCAGATTCGGGTTGTTACAATTTAGGCAGTTGTATTCCTCTCAAAAAATAAAAACCTAAAGGTCAAAAAGAATACTAATACCTACCTAAACCGATGGAGACATGGTCCTCAAAAAATTCGAGGCTTAAGAAGAATTTCCTTAGTACTCATAATAATGTGAAGGATCAGAAGGTGAGTACAATGGTTCAAGATAGTGGTGAACATTAATCTAGAGGTGAGATGGTAGAATCAAGTTTTTTTCTAGAACCCTCAGTGGTGGTGGTTGAGAACACCACTGACCGAGTTGATCTTATTATGGGTGTTCCTAACGTCCATCAGAAGGAGGCTTGCAAAGGGGTTCCAAATAATGCCAACCTTTGGGAGATGATTGTGCACTCCGAGGAAGAAATGATTTAGGAATCTATTGTGATTAATTACTCGACAAAGGATACAGATAAGATGACTGAGTGGTTGATTCTGGTGGATACTAATAAGGTGAAGATAGAGTGGATCAATAAGAAGGACATCATTCTGGTAAGAGGTTTCAATGAAGGGAAATTAAAAATGGAGGAATACATTTAAATATGGGAAAATATGGAATATTGGTTCGAAGATCTTATAAAATAAGACCTGACTAGAGAGGTAACCAATATTCACTAGAAATTATATATGGATAATGTTTCAAATACACTCAAATTGGACTTTAATGGTTCTTAAATTTCTTATGGTTATTGATGGCTTGTATTTTTTACTTTCATGGGTTTGTCACTCCTGCCTTAAAAGTTTTTGGAAAATAAAAAAGCTAATTTTTAGGTCAGGGACTGGGATGCGTTCTCAGGAAGAATGACATGGTTATAACTTATGTCTTACAAAAATTGAAATTTCATGATCAAAATTACCCAACTCATGATTTATATTTATCTGCGGTAATTTTTTCATTAAAGATATGGAGGAATTATCTTTATAGAGAAAATTGTGATATGTATACTGATCACCAAAGTTTAAATTATATATTTATATATAAGGAGTTAAATATTCACTAGAGAAGATTGTTAGATCTGATTAATGATTATGACAAATCAATACATTACTACCCTAGGAAAGCGAACATGGTGGATGATTATTTGAGTTAAAAGGATCATACTATGTTATCTATGATGAGGATAATAAAAGATCTAATATTTATGGATTTTATAAGGATAGATATTTAAATCTTGAAGGAAGGGAATAAATTACATCTTTTTCAAATAAGTGTTCAACCATACACACATGTGAGGATAAAAGAGGCACAGAGGGATGACATGGATCTAAAAAAAGGTGAGAAATTATACTGAGTTTAATCTTTATCATGATGTAATGGTAAGGTTTAGGAACCATGTATGTGTTCCATCCATAATAGATTTTAAGAAAGAGCAGTCAAAGGAAGCTCATAGTTCTTCATTCTCTATTCATCTTAGAAGTAAAAAGATGTATAGAGATATAAAAGAGTATTTATGGTGGGATTAAATGAATAGAGATATTGTAGAGTTTGTATCTTGTTGCTTGGTATATCAGAAAGTTAAGTCCAAGAGACAAAATTATAAGGTTATTTTCAATCATTACCCATACTAGAATTGAAATATAAAAAAATCACCATGGATTTTATCATTGGACAACCCAAAACATCTAAAAGGCACTATGATATATGGTTTTTAGTTAACCTACTTATAAAGTTGGCACACTTCATCACTATCAAAGAATATTTGTAAGGTTTCATGGAGTACCACATTTAATTGTATCTGATCAGGATTATAGGTTTACCTCAATGTTCTGGAAAATTATCCAGTAAGCTCTTGATATAAAGTTGAGTTTCAGTACTACGTATCCTCCTCAAGTAGATGTTTAATATAAGAGAACCATTAAAAACCTAGAGGATATTATTAGCACTTTTTATATGTATTTCAAAGGTGGTTGGGATCAATACCTTCCTATAGTTGAGTTTTCAAACAATAATATCTTTCTGTCAAGAATTTATATGACTCATTATAAAGCTATATACAGAAAGAAGTATAGAACCCCAATGTTATAGGATGAGGTTTGAGAAATAAATTTATTGGGACTAGAGATAGTGGAATAAATGTAAGAGAAGGTTACATCCATTTAGCAACACATAAGGGAAATAAAAATTCAGTAAAAAAGTTTTGCTGACAATTGTCAGTATGATCTAGAATTTGAAGTTGGTGACGATGTATTTATAATAATTTACCCATGGAAGAATGTTATGAGATTTATAAATAAGGGAAAAATAATCCCTAGGTATATTGGTCCCTTTGAAATTATTTATCGTATTGGGATGATAACATATCGATTAGTGCTTCCACCAAACCTCTCTCAAGTCCACATTGTATTCCATGTAACTCTGTTGAGGAAGTAAATCCATGATACTTCACATGTACTAAACTCATAGGTCCTACCATTGGATAATTATCTTTCTTATGATGAAAAATCAACATAGATTTTGAATTTAATAGAGAAATTTATATGAAACAAGACCACTCATTGGGTCAAAGTTTTTTGAAAAAACCATTAGCTTAAGGAAGCTACGTGTGAACCTAAGGATATAATGAGGTAGAAGTATCATTATTTGTTTGTAACAAAGTGAAAAATTTTAGAGGGATATATTAATTTTAAGGGGTTAGAATGTAACACCCTAAGATTTTATGATATATATTTTTCAAATAAATTTAATTTCTTTGATATCTTGCGTAACATGCAATAATGAGTTTTAACGAACCATGATATACTATTAATATTATTATTTGAACTTGAAAATTATAACATAGTTGTTAAATTTGGTGGAATGAATAGGAATAAAAATATTTATAAAATTAAGTATACAGGTTTTAGATAAATAATTTTTTATAAATAAGTACTAAATTTTTATTAAAGTCATTTTATGCTTCAAAAATATTTTTTTCTCAAAAAATTATTTGTATTTTTTTAAACAAATTATAAAATTATTTTTTAAAATTTTTTGAAAATTTATTTGAAAAATTTAAATTCATTTTTTAATCAATTTTTCAAAATTATATTAGGGTGAATTTTTGATATTTTTCCAAAATATTAATTTTTCAGTGAATAATAAAAAAATTGATTTTTATTAAAATATGGATTTTCATTTAAATAATTTACAAATAAAATTTATTTTATGATGGGTTTAAAAGTAAAATTTGTCTAATTATATATTTATTATTCCAATTTAGTTCATTGGAATCAATTTCATATTTAATTTTTATATTAAAATGTTTTATTTCTTTTAAAGTTTTTCTTTGGAAAACCGTTTTTTCATCACATCGATATGTTTAATTTTAAATTAAATTCTAGCACTTATGTGAATTGAATTTGGAAAAGTGGATTAAATATTTGGAATAATAATAATTTATATTATATAATAAGATTATATAATTTTTTTTATAATGAATAGTGAAAACAATAAAAATTAATTACCGTGGTTAAGGTTAAAACGAGGTTATCAGGGAGTTAAGCTAAAACGATAAGTGGTAAAATGATCTAAAACTTGTATAAATTTTATTTTATAGCCATATTTAGACCTTATAACCTCTAAGGTTTTATATTTATCCATTTTTATCATCTTTTCCTATTTAAAATGTGGGCACATATTTTTCTTTTAACAACTTCCAAGTGTGTCCTATCCCCCACTTATAAAAGGGAACCACCTCTCCTCTACTATTCACACATCCAAAATCATTTTTTTGGACAAGAACTACCCAAATAATATAATGAATTCACTACCAACATCCTATAGGACTTAGTTTTGTTATAAAACCCTCTTAATAATTCTTTAGGTATAAACCTAAAGAGGTTATCTAAAGAAGAGGTAAAATTCTTAAACTTTAATTTTTGTTTTATTTATTTTTCCACCTACTTAAAATATTATTAAAATTTTATGATATAAAAAAATATCTCCCATATAATGAGTTTTTATTATGTTAATGGAATAATAATTATCCATCTATTCTTACATCAAATGGGAAACAAAACTGTCGATTATGTGCACGACGGACTACCACCTCACAAACCGATGTATTTCATTTTCCATCACCACATCTCATGGATAGATATAATGATGAATTTAATATATATATATATATATATATTATATTTTTGTAAATATTTATTCTTATTTAAATATGATATCACATATACATTCTTACTTTTCATTCATTGGTAATACACTAACGTCACTCGTGTGTGCAGTGGACTACCACCTCACGAAGTGATGTGATTCATTTTTCACTTAAGATTTTCACGAAAGGTAATATGAACAATTTTAATGAAAATATGTGATATATATGACATAATAATTAATATTTAAATTATATATATTATTTACCTTCTTTTCATTCAATCTATCAAGAAAATGGATCCAACATTCATGCGAACGTACGACCTACCATCTCCATGAATGATGTAATTCATTTTCTATCTTTAAATTTTATTGGTTACTATAAATAAATATGTAATGAATATATATTATAATTATATAATGTTTAAAATTATTTATATTATAGAACCATGATGAAAGTAAATGGACCAAAAATACCAAATCAAAACTTACATGAAAAACAAAGCAATTATTACCTAAAACATGATTTTAATAAATAATTGTTAATACATGGATAAAATAAGGTCATAAGTGAATAATATATTTTATAATATATATTATTATGGTTATTTAATATATTTATAATAAACCTATATTTATTATACAGGATTTTTTAACATGTACAAAGAAAGTTGAGACTTAAGGTAATGGATTTCTGTCTCAAATTGTCTTCTTTGAGACATATGTTTTATTATGCACCTATATTATTTTATAAAGTGTATATACAGACCCTTTGAAATTTTATATAATGAATTTATTTATTTTAATTATTTTTAAATATTTATTTAAAGTTATTCTTTCACAGGTCTTATATTTAAAAAGTTAGCAAAGCATGTAAGGGATTTTCGTCTCACTTTTATTTATGTGGGACATAAGCCTTATACACCACTTATTTTTTTTGTGGTATATATACTGAACGTGAATGTATTTTATGATTCTTATCATGAAAATTGTAGGATATACATATAAATCTAATTTTATTTATTTCATTGGGCTTATGATTCAAAATATAACAAAGTGGTAACTACTTTATGTTACAATCTCTTCATTTATTGGGATTGTTTATGATTATTCTTCTAATGATAAGATATTATGATATACCTCTCAATAAACACATGTATTTTCTTATACTTTTATTATTTTATTAAAATAAATATTTTTATTTTATTTTCCTCTCTTCATGTACTCAATATTCTAAAAGAATGTTTTTAAGGAAAACCGACTTTATTTCTCTCTTCGGTCAAAAATATTTTTTCTTAAATGTAAATGTTTTCTAAAAATGTTATAAAATAAAGTTTTTATTGATATGAAATTATTTATTAATTTTTTTACTAATGTTTTAATTTATTCAAAATGTTTTAAAAATAATCTTCTAGTTGTTTTTCAAACAAGGTACTTTTTTACTCTTTACCATTAATATAAAAGGAATCTTTATTTTAACAAGTACGACATGAAAAATATCTTCCACCATAATTATCACTCAATGTTTTAAATATTCCTTTATAATTTTCAAATATTATTTTTCAATAAAAGTATTTTCTCAATGTTTTGTTAACTTTTAGTTTTAAAAAAGGTTATTTTCAATGTGAAAAGGTTATTTTCCTCAAGAAATATTCCAAGTGATCGTTTAAAATAATTTTCCATCTAAGATGAAATATTGTTATGTTAATTAATATTTAATAGGAATATCATCCAAGTATACCATCCTTATTATTTCTCTGGATGGTTTATTATTAAGATGAAGAGATGTTTATGAAACTCATTCCTTTTCCATGGGTTATATTATAATGAATTGATGAGATGATTATGAAACTCATTTACTTTCTATGGTTCATACTATGATGAAATATTTATGAGACCCATTTACTTTATATAGGTTTTGATATGATGAATGTTTTATGATCTTTTAGCACACAAATTTATGGATTATGTGATGGGTGGAACCTATATTTACCTCCAATTCATCGGGTAAAGATTGATATCTCATGAGATAAACTAGAATGGAATGGGGAGTGAACCCCGTTTAGTAAAGGAAATTTTCCACTATGATAGTCTTAGGAGTAAACCTTGAATACTGCAATGGTTTAGGGAGTGAACCCATTCCACTATGATAGTTTTGGTAATGAGCCTTTACTACTAAAGAAATTATTTTTTATGATTATTTGTATGCCAAAAATCTATATATTATGCCAATGTTATGCTCTCATGGATCATTTTATTTGATTCCATTATTATTCATGTATTATAAACTACCAAGATTTATGAAAAAATTCATGTTTATGATCTAAGATATGCAGGGTATGGTTTTTAAATGTTATAATCTTATTCTCACACCCTTATGATCACGTTATGTTGATATCTCCCTTATTTACCCTTATGAGAATTCGATATCAACCTTTATTATTTTTCTTTTCCCTATGTTATGAATAAATTTATTATGTATGATATGTATAAGAGGGGTTATAGTTATGAATACCTTAGTGGGAGATGATGTAGTTCACCTATGAACCTGTGGTTTATGTATCCAAGTTTCTAAAGGAACTAAACCTATATGATTATAGAAAGGATTGTTATGTTATGTAATTAATATTCATCTATTAAGATGTAATATATATTTATGAAAAGTGAGGGTTTATATACCTACTACCACCTCATTAAAGATTCAGTTCACTCCCTTAGTAAGATATGATTTGCTTAAATCTCTAGAAGCAACTTTTGGGCTTCAATATAGTAGCATTAGGATATTTACACATGATAGAACTGGTCTCAAAGGTCAATTTAGATTAGATGTCCCATTTGGTGAAATTGTTGGAGAAAAGTTTTCTACTCCTTTACCCATATAATCTTCACGACTTATCCAATCTCAATATTTTAATAACCCACCTCCTAAAAACCACCCTTATGATGTTCCACTGATAGACTGGTTATTCTCTCTATTTTGTTTGATTCCTAGTCTTTCATAACATTTTAATTTCTGAATGATCATTTATTGAATGTTTTTCTTTGAATTTTTACTGATTTTACTATACATGTTTTTAATTACTTTTGTTATTTTTTTTCATTTTATTCATGGAATGCTTAATTCTTAATTCCAAGGAAATATTTATTCATTTTTGTTCTTTATATTCAAATCATTTACACTTTTTAATGTGTTATATTAAATTTTTTTTCTCTATAATTAGACCATATTTTTTGCTATGACAATATAAGGGAGTATTTATGGGAGTATTTATTGAAATGTTTGTGAGACAACAAAATGTTTTCATTTTTTCCTTAAATGAGGAGTACTTGTAAGTTCTTATTGATTATTTGTTTTGGGTTTTGTGATCATCCCAAAGGGGGATATTGTTGGAAAATATTATGTTGTTCTACCATATCTCATAAACCCATATGTATTTTGATTATAACAAAATCTGCATTCATTTTATTGATATGTTTATCTTAAGTGTTTTAGGATCATATCTTATTCTTAACTAATTTGAATGATTTTATTTATCATCAAAGAATTTTCCTAAGGAATTTATCTTACACATTTAGATTTATCTTACACTACAAATAATTATTTTATGGAAAGTATCATCATTCTTGTTAAAATTAAATTTGTGCTAAATGATTTTATCTTAGGAAATACTGAAATAAATAAATTATCTTATAAAGTAGATGAATTTTTTATGTAAATAAGTCAATATCAAAATCCAAAATCAAATGGATTTGTAGTTAAGTATTTTATCTTATGTAAATATTTATTTATCTTATGAAAAGTAACTTAATAATCAAATTGTTTTATACAATGAAGAAATCATATATTTGATAAGTTTTTTATCTTATGGAAGCCTTTTATCTTACAATTCTATAATTATCTTATGAGAATATCACTTCTAGATTTCTATCTTACACAGATCAAATTATCTTACAGAGGATTGGTATGTTATTCTCAGAGTTATAATATTATTTAAATACAATCTTAAACATTTCCATATCATTTTAAAAGTCAAATTATAATTTCTTGTGCATCAAGAAAGAAGTTTTATAAATAAGTAAAGGTTGATTTGGATAAAGCACCCTTTTCCAAGAATAAAAAAAATTCAATGAAGTAACATTCTTCTACATCCTTCCAACTCTGTTTATTCCATATTTGGAAAAGAAGGTAATACTCTAATTAAGAGTTTGTCACTTCATATTTCAAAAGGATTATTTTCTCAACCATTGGGATTAATAAGTGTGATTATTTTAAATTAAAAAACATGTGATATAAAGAGGGGATCATGTAGATGAAAAAAATATATACACGTAGATAGAAAATATATGAAAGATACACATACACATATTATTTTATCTACCACATAATAATTTTCTTGATCATTACTATTTACCTGATTATAATATCACCCTTTACAAGATAATAACCTCTAGAGATACTCTGGATGTTTATTATTTATCAATCAATTATTTCTTTCAACCGTGTGCTAAACTATATCAATCCTTAATTTCATATTTTTATCATTTTTTACTAATTATGTTTGAGTGTTCTAAGACCATGGACAAGTATTATAAAGGGAGATCTAGGTTGAAAGTTCTTAGACCTTTGTACTAAGTAACAACTCCTTGAAATCAGCTAGATAACCCTCAAAAAAGGGATGGAATAGTGAAAACCACTAAACTCATGGATTATAGTATTGTTGGAGTGGACTTGGGGATATTTGTATCCCAAACCATAATAAATTCTTTTCATAATATCTTTATCGTACTATTTTTCATTCCATTACCTTTTATATGATAATAGAAGATTAAAATCATTTATTTCATTGGATAGTGTGGTTTTTAAGTGAATAAAATTTCAAGAACTCAAATCAACCCTATTGATTCATTGTTATATAATTATCCAAATAACATAGTTCTCGATCAAATAAAATTGAAAGTGTCATTCCATGTAGTCTTACCAATTCCTTTATAAGTTGTTCAAGTTAGGAGTCTTCTTGAATAGTAATGAAGTGTGTATAATTTTTAAGTCTATCCACCACCACCCAGTTGGAATTACATCCTTTTTAAGTACTTGGAAGATAAGTGAAAAAATTCATGGTTATGTTATCCCATTTCCATATTGGTATAGGTAATGGTTTCATTATACCTTTATATTTCTGATGTTCGATCTTTACTTTTTGGAACACTAATCATCAAGATACATAATCTGAAATCTCCCACTTCACGTTGTATCACTAGAAGTGCTTCTTAAGATATTTATACACCCTTTTTCTTCTAGTTTAAACAAATAAGGATGAGCTACGTGCATCATCCAAAAAGTTATTATTCAAATTTGGTATGGATTGGACACATATATGGGTTCCAAATCTTTTAACTCTATCCCCATCAATATTAAACTATAAAACATTATTATTTTCTTCTGTATCTCCATATCATTTTTCTGGGACTCCTTAATTTTTACATAGATGGATGGTTAAGAAATAATTTGGTAAAGTTATGATTTCATCCATTTATGATC
The DNA here is from genome assembly GCA_963277665.1 of Viscum album. NCBI lineage: Eukaryota > Viridiplantae > Streptophyta > Magnoliopsida > Santalales > Viscaceae > Viscum > Viscum album. The sequence goes on along the minus strand of OY728140.1, from coordinate 844,813,886 downwards.
TCTATATTTATCCTTTGAATGTTTATAAATATTGGGTCCATTTCAATTATCCTTAAGGATAAGGTAGCATGATCCTTTCTGCTTAGTGCATACTCCAACTTGTTTACCTTCCCAGGGTGGTAATGTATTAATAAATAATAGTATTTAATAATCTATAATTATCTCTATTCACAAATGTTCATATAATTTTGTTTAAATATATACTTTAATCTCTTGTGGTTAGTATAGATATCACACTTTTATCTATCATGATGGTAATGCTAAATTATTAATGCAAAGTCTACTGTCTCCATCTCTAGATCACATGTTGAGTAATTTTACTCATGAGTCTTTAATTTATGTGAAACATAATATATTACCTTTTAGTTTTGTATAAGAACACATTCAAAATCCTTTAATGATGCATCATTATATATTAAAATTCCTTCGCCATTGTGGGGTAATGAAAGTACAAATATAGTGACCAATGTCTTCTTATGATTCTTGAATCTTTTCTTATATTCTTCAATCTAGAGGAGCTTCACCTCCTTCCTTGTTAACTTGGTTATAGGATTGGACAATCCAGAGAAATTTCTCAAAAATCATCGGTAGTATCTAGATATCCTAATAAAACTATAGATTTTTGTCACAGTGGCTAGTCTCAACCATTATTCAATCACCTTGGTCTTTGATGAATCTGTACATATAATCTCACTTGTGATCACATGGTCTAAGAATGATACTTTTTGCAGCCATTATTCACATTTTTTGAACATGGAATATCATTTATTCTTTTATAGGGTCTTTAGAACAATCCTCAAACACTCTTAATGATCTTTAAACTTAGAATATATGATAATGTTATCAATAAATACAACCACGATTTTTTCAAGGTAATCTATAATGGTTATATTCATAAAATCCAAAAATACAAGTTGGGAACTTTTAAGTTTAAATATTATCACTATGAATTTATAGTGACCATACCTTGTATAGAAAGATATCTTGGGTATATATTCTCTACTTACCATTAATTGATGATATCCAGATCAAAGATCCACATTTGAGAAGTAATGAACTCATCTATGTTGATAAAAAATCACCAATATGGGGTAGAGGATATGTATTCTTGATCATGACCTTGTTAATCTCATGATAATCTATATAGTGATTCATTGATCTATCATTCTTCTTGAAAAAGAGGACTGGGGCACCCCATAGTGAAGCACTAGGTTGTATAAAACACCTTTTCAAATTCTCCTAAATTTTCTTCATTAATTCTTACAATACAATTGGGGTTATTCTTTAAGGACTCTTTTATACAGGTACAAAAACATGTATCAGTTCAATTAAAAACTCAACCTCAAATTTTGGGATATGTATAAATAATTCATTAGGGAATATATCGATGTTCTACTATATAATTGGAATGTCTTAAATTTTGAGTTCTTCTCTGATTTTCTTAGAAACTTATTCCTTGTTATTGGGTATCAAAACCCAAATTATAGAGTTTTCTTCCAAAAGGAGTTAATAATCATCTTTTCATTGATATTTGATAATAGAATAATTAGGGATATGAAATGATATTTCATTATCCCAACAATTGATATGGTATCTATGTATAGAAATCTAATCTATGATAAGTATCACATCAAATTCTACTAAGAGAAGAGGGAATAAATCTATATGAAGTATCTACCTATAAACTTCATTTTTTAAATATTTATATACCTTGGATGAAATCAATGGAACACTATGTGTTTTCACTGATAATTAAATATCCAATGTTTGAGGTGGTAAATCAAAATTATTAGAAAACTTGTATGATATGAAAGAATATGAATAAACAAAATCAAATAATAAAATTTCACATATGTAGTGGAGAATAAGTGTACCTTTAACTACTTCATTATCATGGTGATCTTTAACGATGGTGATTACATAAATTCTTCTTTGTTCCCTTGGTGTTAGAGGTTTATGAGGTATATTTTAATCATTATCCCTTAGATTAGGGTATAAATTCCTCTATCATGTTAATCTCCTCTTCACCTCTCCCTAAAAATCATAAACTCATTGGCCAACCCTTCCACAATTGAAACATCCTCTCATTACTTTTAGAAAATCTCTTGGGTGATTCTTCCCACATTTTTAGCATATGAGAAATTGAAATTTATTCCCCCCATGTGATTTATCATTAAAGTTTACATGAAACTCAATTTTCATTTTCATACCTCCATAATAATGAGAGTCACTAGCTTCTATTTCCACCTTAAGTGCACAAATAAAAATTTATTCATTTCTGAAAAAGTATCTTATAGATAATTCCTTTTGAATACTTGGTTTTTTTATGCGGTAGAATTGTTTGATCTTTCTTTTGGGGTTATTAATAAAATTTGAGGCTTAATTTGTGACTTTTTTGAAGTTTTATTCACAGGTACCTACAGATTCACCCTGATTTTATTTCAAATCTAGGAATTATCTCACCATTTTTGAGAAGATAGTCTCGGTAAAGTATTTAGTGAAGAATATTTTATACAAATACTCCCATTCCATAGAGTTAAATCCATACTTTTTCATCATATTATTAATGATATTCCACCATTTGTTAACCTCACCTTACAATTAAAAAATAACTAAAATGAACTTATAATGGCCTGAACACTAAAGGATAGAAAATATTTTCTCTGTTATATTGATCCATTGTTTGAAAATTAGTGGGTTTGAAGACCCAATAAGGGATAGTGTTTCCACATAAAAGACTTGATAACAAGTTGATCATTCCTTGATTCATTCAAGAGATAAAAATATTTTTCATTATTGTTTATAGATTAAAAGAGTTTAGTAAGAATCACCATGATATTCTGTACTTCAGCCCCTATCTCATTAGGTTACTCATTGGGACAATATTTTTATTTTCCATCACACCCACTATTAGCTCGGTTCCATTGGGGTTAAACCATTACTTTAAATAAATTAATTTTTTGGTATCATAGAATTAATGAATATATACAAGTAAAACTATGAGGTTATAAAAATTAACTCATAAATTACATGCATCACCTAACTTATGAATCTCTAAGTTTCAATCTAGGTTATACATGGTCACATTCCTATTAGGATATCTAACCTAAATAGTTATATGTTACATCATAAAATTACCTTTAAATACCTCAAAATGGTTCATAAAGAGTATGTGAATCACTAAAGCATATCTACCGGGAGTGTCAGACCAGGTGTGTAGTTATTCTCACTTGTTCTGCACTAAGTGAAGATTGAGTTAATACCCAACCAACATTTTTCAAGGATTATTACCCCTAAGTGAATCTATTTCATTACCTGTATCCACTTATTTGCATACAGATAGGGACTTTATTTCTAGGAAACCACACACTATATAATTTACCAAAATTTTAGGATGTTTTCCTATATTTAGATCTATACCTAGGGTTTTCACTAATTTTGTCCCATCATCATCCCTATAAATAACCAAACCCTAATTTGATACCAACTAAGATTCCTCAGATTGAAACTCTTAGGCGTAGTTCTAAAAACACATACTTTATATACCACCTTTGATAACAAGTGATATGAATCAAGATAAAAATACATGTATTTTACATCATTTTCATAATCTAAACATCACACATCACAAATAATCACACTAACCTAGGAATTGAAGGTTCAATGTATTCGGATAATAGCTACAAAAAAATCAATTTCACATAATTAATTTAACATCTCTAATAATATCTCTACATAATACTTTCTTCTACATATAATCCTATATATAATTACTTATAGAGTGAAAAAATGAAAGGTGAGATCAAACTCTCAGTAAGGGAAAATGTTATCAACGATTCATAAAGGCATTAGATCATAAGAATTAGAGGTAACATGAACATGGAGAAAATATGGAATAATAAAAATAATCCATAAGGAATTATATAAATAAATATAACCTCAAATAACCAGTCATTAATCTTGGAACAAGTGTGCAGAAACATGAGAAAATAAGCATGATCCATAGAGCATAACATGAACATATAACATATAAATGTGGAACAAGTATAGGACTCCTTTTAATTCTTGATAAATAAATTGTGCCTTGGTCTTTGAATGAGGAACCACCTTTTAAAAAAAGTGGAACAAGTATAGGAAATCATAAAATTGTGAAAATTTATAAATATGAATATGTCTACACATAAATTTATGGACATGAAATCAAGTATACATATATAATTGTGAACATGTCAAAATTTTAAAAATTCTATGCATAACATAATTTTCTTATGAGATATAAAACCTTAACCAATTAATTAGAGGGATATATAAGACCCCACAAATCACATAATGATAATATATATACATGTGTTCCATATAAAATCAATCACATATCATATCCCAAAGAACCCATGGTAATGAATTGGGTTTTATAACATTTTCAAATGGTATTATATAAAATGATATAATGAGTTAGATCAGTTGATACAAAAATTCAATCACCCAAAAGGAGTATTTCACATGGAAATTTAAATGGAGATTCATGAAACACAAATTCAAAGGATTTAGATATTTTGGATAGAAATAGTAAAATGAGAGTGAAGTTTAAGTAGAGTTATTAAAATTATTTATACAAATGTTATAAAAGATAAAGTTATGAGTATATTTTAATGAGATAATTTTTTAATAAGTTGATATGAATACTTTTTCAAATATTATTTTTATTAAAACACTAACAATTAATCCTTCAAAAATATACAAAGGTTATCCAAATAAAATTTGGAGTGGGTGATAAAATATAAAAATGTGAAAGGAAAATACTTTTTAATATTTTAAAATACCTTTATTGAAACCCACACCACAAATGGATAATAAAATTTACTTTTGAAATGTGGTAAAGATAAATAAAAATTTCACATGAGATAATACATATTTGGGTTAAAAAATATGAAAATAAAACACTTGTTTAATGAAATAATACATATGTAGAGGAAAAATATATTTTATAGAGGATGAGAATTATTCTTAACAACCATGAATTTTTATGTAGTAATAAATCCATAAAAGAAGAATAATTAACTTAATAATGTAATTTTCATGAGATATAGAAGATGTAGTACCATATGAAATAAATAAATATAATAATATAATAAACTTATAATAATACAATCAAGGGAGAAAAACTATGACTCAATGAAAAGGTGGTTTAGTTTATAAAACCCTTAGCTTTACTCTCAACTCATATGAAAGTGATTTAACATTTTATATAATAAAAATTACCATAATAATAACTTATTTAAAGAACTTATTAATTTAAATCACATTTTTTACTCTTTAATTATAACCAATATTTTTTCATTTATTATTTATTTATTATTTATTTTTATCCTTGGATGCTAGTGATTTTGATTGTTTCATACATGCCTTGTAATTTTGAAATCAATACCCACTCTTTGATACCAATTTCATCATTAATAGATTATTTAAGGTACTAGAATATATTTTATATTATAATTTATAAATTTATAATTTCATTCAATTAGTTTTTTAGTTATGATTCATGAAGATGAAATCAGTGATGAACTTTATTCAATACTTTTTAACGAAAAAGGTGGTATATTGATAATGGTTTAGATATAAATAAAATGAATAATTTATATTTATATAATCTTAATCATGTCATAAATATAATTTTTATTCAATAAATACATTTTTATAACCATCCAATAAAAGATGAAATTTATTCATTCATGGAGGCGGTAGTCCGCACATAACACAAGTGAAGTTTTCACTTTCCAATGGATGAGAGGGAGATAGATAATGGTTATTAAATTAATATAATAACATGTAAATATATTAATGTTACTTTTTTAATATATTAATATGGTTATAATAGTTTTTAGGAGTTTGGATGATAAAAATAGATAATAAAATATCAGGGAGTGGATAATACTCATGTTGAGAGTTTGAATCTTTTCTTAAAGGACCTCTTAGAAATGGAGGACTTGAGACCATTTATTTTAAAAGAGGGATAAAAAATGTGGAATATGGATATATGGGAGGTAAATTGGATATATTTTCAAGATAATTTCAAAGGATAATTATATATTTAAGTGAGTGGAAGTGATCTCCTTTTATAGGCGAAAAAGTAGTACATTTCTTTGGAAACTAAAGTTAGGTGAGAGGTAAAGATGAAATCACATGGGAGTTAGGTGAGAAAATTTTTGTGAGACATGTGGAATTTAAATTACCACCTAAAAAATATATCCTAGAATTTCTAATTCTCAATTTTATTTAGAAAATTTTGATCCACTTAAATTTACCCTGCTTTACCCATAATAACCATGATTAAATTTTTACCCTGGTAATTATTTTTACTAAAAATATAAGATGAACCTTATTAATAAATTTAAAAGCGATGATTACAAATTTGGACTCCATTTAATCTAATTCAATTTCTAAATATGTGAAAAGTAATTTTTAATCTAAAATATATGATATAGAGTAAAAACCATTTTAAAAGAAAAATGAATTTTAAAATATTAAATGTTCTTATTCTTATTTCCCATAAATTAATAATTAGATGAGTATTAATATATTATTCATGTATAAAATATATTTTATCATTATTTAATCATAATATATTTAATTTCTTAGAAAAAAGAATAGCATATAAAAAGATAATTTTTTAAAATACATTTTTAAGCACAAAATGATTTTTAAGTTATTTATCTACTTTAATTGAATTTAATCAATAAATTTTCATTAGAAATAAGCTTTATTTTTTTATTTTAAAAACATATATATTTTAAAATACACATGATATATAAATAATTTATTACATTAACAATTACATGTTTGTATCATCCTGACTTCTACTAACCTAACCCCTCAAGATTTTCAGATAAATATTAAGGATACGATAAGCAATTATGATTATCATGGGTAATGATTAAGCCAAATTGGACATAATAATGATTTATATGAGATTTAATTTCTCTCAAAAACTATACTTCTCAAGACACATTTGTTGGAGTTTTACTTTTGAGCTTTGACTAGGAAAAAACCTAGTAAATCTAACTCCCTTCCAAGATCAGACAGGTGAGCCTAATAAGGAATAATTATAATAATTTATTTTATTTATTAAGTTTTATGTATTTATTTTTTAATTTAGTTAATTTTATTTATACCTACTAATTCAACATCTATGTTATAATGGTCATATTTTAATGACAACACAATTTATTTTCACAGTGTTTCTTCTAAAACAAGCCATTGTAATTTTAAAGTATTATAATTTATGAGGTGTTACATTCTACCCCATTAAAGAAATTTTCCCTCTAAAATTTATTACTTGGATGAAAATAAATGAGGTTACTTTTGTTTTATTACATTTCTGGTTTCCATGTATCTTCCTCAAACTTATGGGGTTTCCACTAAAATTTGAATAGGCGGGTTGCCTTGTTTTTCATAACCTTATCTCTTCGATCCATGATTTTCATTGGTAGTTTTTCATAAAAGAGATAATCTACCAACCAAAAATCTTTTTATTTCATTACATGTGTTAGATTTAGTATATACTTCCTCAAAAGTGATACATGAAACACATCATGCACTTGAGAGAGGTGTGGAGGAAGTGATAATTAATAAGATATAGCTCTGATATAATCAAGAATCTCAAAGGGACTGATGTACCTAGGTATATACTTCACTTTATTCACAAATATTATAACCTGATTCCCAATATATATCCAAATTAACACCAAATCACCGACTTCAAACTCTATATCTTGTCTATGATTATCAGTATTTCTCTTCTGTTGACTTTATATTGTTTTCATATATCATTGAATGGTTTAAACCTTATCTTTCACTTCTTGTAAAAGATAATTTCTAAACATATTACTTTATCCAACTTCTTCCCTATATATTGTATTTCCATATCTACTCCCATATAGAGCCTCATATGGAACCATTTGGATGCTAGAGTGGAGAATATTATTATATGAGAACTCAGCCAAATGAAAATATTTATCCCAAATTCCTTTTAAATACATAAAAAAACATCTTAACATATCTTCAAATTTATGAATGGCCCTTTTATATTGGCCATAAATTTTAGGATAATTAGATAAATATTATATCTTTATCCAATTCCTATTGAATACTCCTTCAAAATTTTGATGTGAACCTTATATCTTGATCAGATATAATTGAAAGTGGTATTACATGCAGTCTTACCACTTCATTTATCTATAACTTATAAAGTTGATCTAGTTAGTATTATTCATAAATATAAATTATTTTTTTATATTTTTATATACCATCACCTATATGGAATTAAAGCCTCTAAAATTATTAGGAATCTAGGTGATGAAATATATGGTGATGTTATCCCATTTTTATAATGGTATAGGTAATGGTTTCTTCATATCTTTATATTTTTTATGTTTAGTCTTTAATTGGTGGTATACTAAGCATTAAGATTCATACTACAAATATACCTCTTCATGTTTTCTCACTGAAGTGCTACTTAATATCTCTATACATCTTCGTTATTCTAAGATGAATAGAGAAGGATTAGTTATGAACATCATACAAAAATTCCTTCTTCATATATAGCATGGATGTGACACATATTCAGGTTCCAAATATTATAAATCCATAACCATAATGATTAAAATATGCAATATTTCTTATCTTATTCTATAGATATATATAATATTTTAGGCCTCCTTAATATTTACATAGATGGATGGTTGAGAAATCATTTGGGAAAGGTTAAATTTTATCCCTTCCTTTATGATATTCATATCTATCCTTTGAATGTTTATAAATATTTATTCCATTTTAATTCTCATCAAGGATAACATAGTATGATCCTTTCTTCGTAGAGAATCTAATACCTTTTTCACCTTCCAAGGGTTATAATGTATTGAGAAATCATAGTCTTTAATCATCTCTAATCGTCTTCTTTGGTGTATATTTATCTTTTTTATGTTAATATATATTTTAATCACTTGTGGTAAATATAAATATCACACTTATCTCTATAGAGACAATGTTTCCAAATTTTCAATGAAAAGACTACTACTTCTAGCTCCAGATCATTTTTTGGGTAATTTTTCTCACGAGTCTTTAATTTTCATGAATTATAATCTATTACCTTATAGTTTTGCATAAGAACACATCCCAACCCCTTTAATGAAGTATAATTTAAAATTATAAACCCTTATCCCCTATAGGGTAATGAAAGTATAAGTGTAATGACCAATCCTTTCTTATTATCCTTGAAGATTTACCTATATTATTCTATCCAAAGTAAAATAACTCCATTCTATATTAACTTGGTTATAGGATTGGACAATCATAAGAAATTTTTCACAATACATTTATAGTATCTAGATAACTCAAGAAAACTATGGATTTCTATCACAGTGGTTTGTCTAGGAAATTATTAAATCACCTTAGTCTTTTATTAATCTATAGACATACCATCACTTATAATCACGTAACCTAGGAAAGATACTTTTTTTTGTAGCCAAAATTTACATTTTATGAACTTGGCATATAATTTATCCTTTTATAAGGTCTTTACAACAATCCTCAAATGATCTTTATGCTCTTCCTCACTCTTAGATTATATAATAATGTAATTAATAAATACTACCATGATTTTTTCATGGTTATATATAAAGATTATATTAATCAAATCCATAAAGATAGGTGAGACACTTGTAAGTCTAAATGAAATCACTTTGAATTCATAGTGTCCATACCTTTTATGAAAAGATATATTGGGTATAGTTTCTATCATAACCCTTAATTTATGGTATCTAGATTGAATATTACCCTTTTATAAGTAGTGATATCTTATATTTTATATAAAAAATCAATAATATAGGGTATATGACACTTTTTATTGACTATAATATTTTTAATCTCATAGTAATATATGAAAAGATGCATTGATCTATCCTTATTTTGGGAAAAAATTATTGGTTCTCCCAATAGTGAAGCAATAGGGTGTATAAAACCCTTTTCCATATTCTCTTGAAGTTTCATATTTAAATCTTCTAATTCAATGAGGTTCATTATAAAATAACTCATTGATATAGGAAGAAAACCAAGTATGAGTTCAATTGAAATATCACCTCACATTTTAAGGGAAGGACAAGTAATTCATAGGAAAATATACTAGTGTAATCCTATATAATTGGCATGTATTCAATGTTTATTTATTATCCAATTTTTGAGCAAAGTATCCCTTGTTATTAGGCATAAAAACCAAAATTATGGAGTTTTCTTCCGAAATGATTTCATCATCATATTTACATTGATACTTGATAACATAATCATTGGGGATATGAAATGATATTTCATCATCCCAATAATTGATATGAGATCTATGTATAGAAATCCAATCCATTCCCAGTATCACATCGAATTATACTAATAGAAGAAGGAATAGATCCATAAGAATATATCTTCATATAAAACCCAATTGGTAAATATTTATATACCATGGATTCAAAAAATTCACCACCATGTGTTTTCATATATAATTAAATATCCAATGTTTGAGGTGGTAAATCATCATTCTTAGAAAAATTGTATGATATAAAAGAATAAAAAGAATCAAAATAAAATAAGAAATTTTCAGATATGTAGTGAAGAATAAGTGTACCTTTAAACACTTTATTATCATGGTCCTCTTCATTTGAAATGATTATATAGACACTTCCTTGTTCCCTTGGACTTGGAGGTTTCTAAGCTCTATTTTCCTCATTATTCCTTAGATCAGAGCATCAATTTGTATAATACGCATACTCTTTACATCTAAAACATTTAAGCCTGGGTAGAGTATTAGTCGAGACCTTATTTTCCTCTATTATGTTAACATGCATCTTTATATCTCTGTGACAATAACGTGATTAATATCTATCCCTTTCACACTTGAAACATAGTCTCATTCCCTTCAAATAAGCTCCTAGTTTCTTTTTACAACTTTTTTAGCATGTAGAAATTTGTAATTTCTTTCACAATGTGATTTATCATTCAAGTTTACATGAAAATTTATTTTCCTTTTCCCACATGTGATTTATTCATTTATGTGATACATGGTTTATTCAGACGATTAAAAATGATCACATAATTTAAATAAATTAACTATCATGCTAAGATGAAATAAAAGGAAATTATGCATAAATTATTTTATTATACATGGTTAATTAATTATGTAAAATTCATATAATATTAAAAAGAACGAGGAGAATAAAATAAAGAATATTTACACATAAGTTAAACAAAATCCCTTAGAGAAAATATCAAGTTAGTGAACACCTTCCATTACTTGAGTTAATATACAACCATAGATCAAAGTATTGGTCTATCCATCACTAGTATACTTTCATTTATCAGGGAGTTCTAATGAAATTTTTGGGTTATATTAACCAAGTCATCATAAATATTAGTTTACCTCACAAGACTTAGAGTAACTTAGAGGAAATCATTGAGGAAATTCAATCATAGGATTTTAGGATTGGGGATTGCATTTAATAGATCAATGAGTCATGATTTAATGTATTTAGAAAGTAGATCCTACCTAAATACTTTTAAATAATTTTACAAGGCCCCTTCCAAGGTTATTTGAAGGGAAATATGAATCATTGCCACTAGAATATTAAAGAGATGATATATTATGAATATGATAATGAGGGCTCTTAGGATTTGATAAAATAGTGTAAGACTAATAAAATTACATCATAACCAATAATCAAGATAAAGTAATAAAAATATGATTTTATTTTTTATAGAAAATGGAAATACATTTGAATAAATCAAAAACCCTATTATCTATCTTGTAGAAAGATAATATATTGATCGATCTAAACTTCCAGGAATGATATAGGTGCTGGAACAATGTACTATTCCAAGAGCATAATTTTTATGTATTGGAGTCCCTGGTTCATACTAATACCTCTAAGGAGGAAAGTGAGGAGGCATAATAAATATACTAGAAACTCATGAATGATGCATTGTATATCCAATTAATCATGTTATCATCCATGACAAGTGATATCTATAATATTCATGAATACACGGATACATACACCATATTATCTCATCTATGTGATCTCTATGAGAGAATGAAAGGAAATAGAGGTATGAAATATCCAAGGAACTCTTTACATACAATCTAGGAGAAGAAGTTTCAACTGGACCTCATGTGTTTAATAATATTGGCTACATTAAGAATTTGTAAATTCCAGGATTCAGTTTACCTAAGGAATTCTGCACAAAACTCATACTCTCCTCACTTACTTCAAGTTTCTCAAGTTTTATTATGAATTTAAATATGAATAATATAGAGAAGATAATGTTGAATATCTCAAACTTGTTTTTTCAAGTGGGTAAATACATAAAGAATGAAAAATATTTTATCCTTATGGTTTACAATAGAAAAGTAAATGTGAAAAGGTTCAAGACTAACTCTAAGTCTAAGGAACATTCATACCACCGTTGTAAAAAAAGAAAGATATATAGAGAGGTTAAAGGGAAATATTAAATATGTTTTTATTATGGAAATAAAGGATACTAGAAGAATAATTTCACCTTAGTAATAAAGAAATGTGAAGCTTCAGGTATGTTCATTATCAACTATAATCTTTCAATTTCTATAAGTTGGGTATTATATACAACTTGTAGATCTCACATTTGTATCCAAATATAGAAAAATAGTATATTATGGAATATTAATAGAGATGCGATGTATTTTCAAGCTACCAATAGATAAATATTAACTACATTTAATATTAGATATAATCATCTCACATTACAAACTAGATTGATTCTAGTTTTAAATAACTATTATCACGTGCTCATTGTAACCAAAAACATCATTTTTATGTACCATTTAGAAATGGATGGTATTATTTTCTTCTTTGAAAATAAAATTTGATACTCTTATAAAGATAACATATGTTATGGGGTGACACATTTAAATAATGGTATGTATTTACTAGAATATGAAAATCATGTCTTGTAAATAGACAATAAATCAAGTTCACATGACTCATATCGCACCAAGTTGTGGAATAATTACCTTGGTCATGTAAATGATTTGCATTTGAAAAAATTATATCAATAATGGTAATTATATTATTTTAAACCAAAATAATTGGATATATTCCATAATTTTTTATACTTGAAAAAATGAACAATGATCTATTTAGTGGAAAATGATAAAGAGTTTCAGAGATTCTATAATTAGTTCATATAAATGTGTATGGACCTTTTCTAGTATAATCTAGAGGTAAGTAATCTTACTTCATAACTTTTACATATGATTTTAGTATATAAGGATATATCTACTTAATGAGGTATAAGTATTATTCCTTTTATAAATTTAATTAATATATGATTAAAGTAAATAATCATCTTGGTAACAAGATAAATACAATATGATTAGATTGAGGTGGGTAGTATTTTAACCAAGAATTTATTGAATATCTAAAAGATTTTTGGATAATATGTCAACTAACTCATCCTTATAAACCATAGTATAATGGTGTCATTGAAAGGAGGAACCACACCTTGTCAGACATTGTGAGATCAATTATGTGTCATGAAAGTATTCTATTATCCTTTTGGGGATATGCATTATATTCGATAGAAGACACACTAAAATGAGTGTCAAACAAAGTGGTAAGTGGAATCCCATATGATTTATGGTATGAGAAGAAATACATTATTTTATAGTTATGTGTGTAGGGATGTGAAGTGTTTGTTAAGGTTACTTCTAGAAACAAATTTACATCTGAAGGCACCAAGTGTATCTTTATAGGATATCCTAAAGAAATAGGGTGATATTATCTATTGAATACCTTATATAAAAAGTAAATCATTGAAATATATTCCATGTTCCTAGAAAGGGATAACATATTCAAATGAGATAGAGGGAGAAAGATCAACTTTGATGAAGTCAAGGATCAATATACACATGAGTTGGCACATAAAAAAATTCCATAATATATAGTGAAAGAAATTTTTCTAGAGACGCAAGTACTATATAGTATCACAAAATATGTTAGAGAACCAGATAGATATAGTTTTATAGTAACTAAATAAGTTAACACATTATTAGTTGAAAATAAATAAGATTTTTCCTACAAGGAAATAGTAAACGACTTAAAAGTTGTAAATAAGAAAGAATCCATGAATTATTAAATAGATTCCATATATTAGAACCATGTTTGGGTTTGGTAGATCCATTGGTTGATGAAAATTCTATTGATTGAAAATGGGTATTCAAGAAGAAACTATACATGGATGGTAAAGTCATTACCTATAAGGAATTAATAGTTTCTAGTGAGTAGAAATGTCAACGAATAGAAAATGACAAAACCTTTTCACTAGTCGCTATGATGAAATCCATTAAAATTGTAATTTACATAGTATATTAACATGATTATGAGACTAGGAACATGTATGTAAAATCTTCCTTTCTTAATGGAAATGTTCTAGAATATATCTATATAACACAACTAGAAGGGTTCATAACACCAAACGATGCTAATAAGAAATAAAATTTACTGAAATCCATTTATGGGATAAATCAAGCATCAAGATTAGGAAACATTCATTTTTATAAAGATATAAAAGAATTTGTTTTCATAAATAATGAATGTGATCCCTATGTCTACAACAAGTTTAGTGGGATTTTAATAGTTTTCCTAGTAATATATGATGATGATATATTATTGATGAAAAATGAGATACTAGTCTTACATTTAGTTAATAAATGGTTATAAAAATTATTCTCCATTAAATTATTAGGTTAAAAAAACCATATTATATGGATTATGTTCCATCAAGATAGATATAAGATTCTTCTTGGACTAATTCATTGAATATACATTGATAAGGCATTAAAGAGATTCAGTATGGAATAATCAAAGAGAGGATTATATCCAATGTCACATGGTATAAATATCTAAAAGAAAATGTTTCCTTATAGAAAATAATATATAGAGAGAATAATTATATCCCTTACACATTTGGGATAGGATATATCATATATTCCATGCTATTTACTAGGAATAATGTTTCATATTCCTTGAGTATGGTCTGTAGATATCAAGTAGACCCAAGAGAGGTAAACTAGTTGACTGTAAAATCTATCCTAAAGTACCTAAGTTATATGAAGGATATGTACCTATTTTATATATAATATTATGAATTAGTTTTAATGGGATACATAGATTTTATTTTTCGAATAGTTTAGAATGATCTGAAATCATAGTCGGGATAGGTTTTTTTCCTTAATTGAGGAGAAGTGAGCTGGAAGTGTTCTAAGTAACCATTGGTTGATGATTCTATAGTAGAGTTTGATTATACTGTATCTTCTAATACAAGTAAAGAATAATTTAGGTTACAAAAATTCATTTTGTAGGTTTATATTGTACCTAATAGTAAATATGAGATTACTATGTATTGTGATAATACTACAGTAGTGGTTTTAGCCAAGGACATTTGGTCACATAAAAAGAAAAAGAATATACTTCATAAGTCTCACCTCTTATGGTATTTTTCTTAAAGGGATGAATTAATAGTAAATATATTAGCCACAAAAGATAATATAGAAGATCCATTAACTAAAAATTTTCTCATATTTTTTTTGAATATCATGTAATAGCTAGAATACATAAAGTTATTATCAGTTGGATCTAGTGAATGTGGGAGTATATTGGACTTTTTTTCCTATAATAAACTAACATTGTACTTTCTATTACTAGAATATTAATAAATATCTTATTACATTATGATTTTTATTCTACATATCATCAATGTGATAATATAATTAGAGTATTTTTCACACTGAAAGGTAATAATAGTTCCCTTATATAATGATAAACATCCAATTTTAAAAAAATATTCTTAAACTATGACCTACTGTATTGATAATATCTTTCTAAAGGGACATATATGATGTTTTACTATCAGGTGTTGAAGGATCATAATATTAGATTTCATTAACTAGAACCAACTAATTTATTCTACATATTACTTGTATATTTAAATTATTGAACTTTAAGAAATATATTATCACATATTTATTGTTATTCTATTTAACATTAATCTAATAATTTAATCTATCACATTGAAAATTCATATAAGTTCCCCACTATGATGATAACCTTGTAGTGATATGATGATATTCTTAAATTTATGCCCCATGGTTAGGATAACATTGTTTGATGGAACACATAGTATATTTTACTATTAGGTGATTGATACTCATAATCGAATGATAAATTATCTCATGAAGTTCATACTTGGTAATCTCTAAGATGAGAGATTATAAGGACACACCTACTAGTAGAAATTCTATATTCATACATTTCATTAGATATTACTATCTACGAACATGTGTAATGATCATTGGAATTGAGATTATTATTAATGAATATCATGATTCACGTAATTTGATGTATTTCCCAAAACTGTGATAATCTATGATCATGGAGAATTAGGATACATTAAGTGTGTCACGATTGATATGGAGTTAATGAATAAGTAAATATAGTATTTTTTTTACTTTATGTTTAAGAAAATTGATATCTCAGGCCCTTTAATTTGAATGAAGCTATTGATCTAAAATTCTATATCCATAGTGATTGATGGGTTCATTTCTATATATTAAGGAAAGATATATTAAGCACATAGTTTTATGAAATGAGTTTGTAACCTCCTCAATTAGATATATCTTTAAAAGGGGATTATATTATATAACGAGTGTTCATATGCGACTATCGTCATTGTGACATTAACTTTTTCCTCTATGAGTGATTTTACATGTTGTTAAACACTCATATTATACTTTCGATAAGCCCTCCTAATGAAACTAAGGAATAAGCCTAGAGGGTTACTCACTTATTATATCCATCGATCTCATTTAAATTATATTTGAATTTAATAATTGAAATATATATTATTATCAAGTATGAGTAATAATATTTATTCAAGATATGTTATTTAATCACTATTTTTCAATCATTAATGTAAGTTGAATGATTAAATAAATATTTATTCACAATACTTTCAAATAGAATATTTACTTATATCTTGTTTTATTCATAAGGTAATAAATAACATTTACTAAATAAATATTTATTTAGTTATGTGGATATTAAAATAAATATTTATTCACAGGTTTGTGAATATAATACTAATTAATTTATTGAATGAATAATATTTATTATTCAAGGTTTGGTAAATGAGAAGGGGGAAACATGGACTGAGTTAAAGGGTTTAATGGGAATGATATATTTAATATCATTTAAATAAATGTTAATTTATTTAAAGAGTGATATTTATTTTATTGGCGAGACATTCATGCATAAAGGAAAATAATAATAATAATAATAATAATAGATGTGGGGTCCGCTAAGGATTATGAGAATAATAAAAGGCCTATGTGTAATTATTAATTTTCTAATATTGCTCTATCTATACCCAACTGTATCATTTACTAGAGTTTTTATAAGAGACATCGTTATGCACAACGAATATTTGGTAGAGAATTATCTCTTAATGAAGAACATCTCTAGGGTTTCTCTCAAGACCAAGAGTATGATTCTACCTCCTTCCTCTCAAGATCTAGAGAACAAGAGAGATAATCCTTCAAGATTGAAGGATTGTGTTGAGATCATGATGAACAATGTAATAAAATTGGACCATCTATTCTATCACCCAACATTCCATAGATGGTTTTTGAAGATTGAAGAGAACATGTGGATCACTACTAGAGGGATTCTATTTTAGATCCCCTCAGCATAATGATGGTACAAATTTAATGAGGTTATATTGATAAAAATCTACATAAAGGAAATATCTCAAGACCGAGGTAATTTTCTTATTATTAAACTAATTTATAAATTTAGAATTAAATATCCTCTTATCATGGTTCTAGGATTATTTATCAATTTTCTTCATATACATTCATCATACATAATGCTTATTTATTATGTTTTTTGGATTATTCATTGAATCTAACAAAAACCAAGTTGGTAAACAAATATACACACTATGTACCTAGGTCATAGTTGTAAACTATATGACAGGTTGTGTGGAGGAATAAAAAGCATCATTACATACCATGTGTTGAGCAAAACTAGTTGGCACATGGTTTTCAGGACTACACTCTATGTATATATATTACATTACATATAGTCCAACATGGTTCAAAAACCATGTGGTTAAATACATGACGTGCATTTATTACACACCGTGTAAGGAATTAAAGCCAAGAAACCTGAGCTAGATGGGATTACATAGAATGTAGCCGATATACACACAGTTTAACCCATAAATGTCTATGTGGAATATATACCGAGTCCCTAGTAATGTATCATGGATGGATATAAAAATTGATACATGATGTGTAGGCATCTATACATTCAGTGTAACATGTACCTGTTTATGCAGAGCACATGTTAAGCTAGGCTGTGCACTATGTAATTAATTTATGTGGAAAGAAAATTAATTATGACATTAAACCTAATTAACATGTGTTTTTGTTCCCTAAATTGATATCACATTTCATGTTATAGTTTTTAAATAGTATTTAATTCTTAATAAAATTTCATATTAAATTCTAAACTATACACCATGTATAGTCATGAAAAACAGTGTAATCCACAGGCATTAAAAGTATTGCACAATATGTAAATTAACACGTGTCCATGTGTCATTAATTGATAGTAAAATATATGTAATTATGTTACATGTTGTGTAATATACATGTTATGTGAGTACACAATATGTGATAAGAATCATAACATATGCTGGGTAGTTTGGATGGGTACATGTCGTGTTGCCTCAAAGTGCACACTATGTACTTAATCAATTTAAAAAAAATTAATTTACTTAATTTATTTAAAATTATAGTGGATGAGAATCTCCAGGACTATTTGGATGGACATTAAGATAAATTAATGAACTAATTAATAATATAATTAATTTATTAATTGGGGTAATTTATCTAAAATAAAGAAAGATTGAAATGAATTTTTTCTAGTTGTTTTAAATGAGTATTTATTTTATACATGGATGATCATGAGATTAGAACTAACTATGTGCGTTTTATATTTATTTAAATCTAATCATTATTTCATGGTTTTTTGTAATAATAATTATTAAATTAAAATGATAGCATGTGTGTCATATCCTTCACTATATTATGTAAGGGATAGTGTATCTGTGGTTTCTTTAATGTAACTCCATAACCATTTCTAAAGATTACTTCATCTATTTGTGATTAAAGTATTTGTAAATTATTGAGTTCCCATGTGAATGGAGGTGGTTCAAATTCAGAGCTGAGGTAAAATCAACCCAGGTGATACATAAGAGGATATGTGGAATGTGGAAACTCAAACCAAGCTATGGTTCTAAGAGTTATTACCCTAGGTTTAAGGGTCGTTTTATCTTCCCATTGACAATATAACCATTATAAAGATCATAATAATTCCAAATTATTTAATTTATTTCTAACTAGTGCATAGTTAATTTTTATGGATTCTTTATTGTGACCACATAAATAAATGAATTAACAAGAATGCAAGATGTAAATAAAATAAATTGGATTATATATAAATTATTTTATAATGATATATTTAATCAATTATGTAAAATACACGTAATATTAACATGAAATAAAAATGTTAAAATAATAAAATTTATGCATGATAAAAAAAATCCCTCAAATAAATATTAAGTAAAAAAGTCATCCATTGTTTGAGTTAAGATGGATTCATAGTTAAAGTGTCAGGAATGACATAGTTTGGGGAACTTTATAAGGAAGTCTAAACAATTTGATGGGTTAAATTAGCCAAACTTTTATTGTATTTAATGACTATAGTCTATTAAATACAAATTTAGAGTCAAATATTGAGGAAATATGAATCAGGATTTCAAAATTGGGGAGTTCACTCAGAAGATTAAGGAGTTGTAAGCTAGCGGTTAGAAATACCGCCAACCTAAATACCTTATTATGATTTATATGTCCATATTTTGGGTTATGAGAAGGTAAATGTGTATCCTTTCCACTAGAATATCTACATGAAAATTAATTTTGAGTCTAATGGTGAGGGATATTAATACTAGATAAAATAGTGCGAGACTAATAAAATAATTAAAATGATTAAGTCTCACATATTTTGGTAATCAAGATAAAGTACATAATTATTATTTTATTTTTTATAGAAAAATTAAATGTACATATACCTTGATATCCTTGTGATATATACTGGAGAAAGATAACCTCTTAACTAGAAAATACTTCTAGGATATGTACTAGTGCTCGTACATTGTACTATTCCATGAACAAAAGCTTTACATGATAAAATATCTAGTTTCTGATCCACCTACTAAGGAGGTAGGTGGATAAGATATTTTTTTCTACTTAAAAAACTTGGATGATGTATTATATTTCCATTGTGTGATGTTTTCATATGTGTCTAGTGAACTCTAGAATACACACAAAAACATGGATGAATATTCGATGTTCACCCATATCCATGATCTTTATTTAGAGAGTGATAGATAGAAGTGGGTTGGGATCTCCAAGGCACTATTTATGTAAAAAATTAGAGAATGTATTCTAGATGGACCTCATTTAGTCAAGATTATTGGATACATTGAGTGTCTAGAAATTCTAGGGTTTAAGTTTCTTGATGAATTATTTACCAATATCATACTCACTTCACTCCCTCAGAGCTTCTCTAGATTTTTTTTGTGAATTTTAACATGAACAACATTGAGAAGTATCTCCTAGATCTCCTTAATATAATTCTCTAAGTAGATAATTATATGAATTGTGAAAATACTTTTGTCCTTATGGTGAATAATATTAAAGTCCTATAAAAGATCTATGAAACTTACTCTAAGTATAAATCTTCTTTGCAATGACCTTAAAATAAAAGGAGGATCAAGGGGAAAGTAAGGTAACATGACACCTTCAATTTTTTAGGTAGAAAGAAAGGACACTAGAAGATGAATTGAATGAAAACAAATAAATAAGGGGAATGTACATTCATGTTCTTTATTAAGTGAAAATTTTCAATTTCTATAAATTTGGTATTAGTTATATAATGTGGTTCTCACATTTGTATCCAATTATATGAAAAAAGTATATTCAAAAGCATTACCTAAGGTTAGGTGGATCTATGAGCTACTGATAGAGCTATAGTCACTATAGTATCCATTGGATACTACAACCTCAATTTTCTAATAGGATGTATGGTTTTAATAAACTATTATTATGTTCCAAGCATTTCCAAAAATACTATTTTTGTATATAGTCTTGATATGGATGGTTTTGTTTTTAAATTTTGAAATAAAAGTTTATTATTTTATAAAGATAATATATTTTATGGAATGACACACTTAAATAATGGTCTTAATGTATTGGAATATGTTGAACCCTATGGTTTTATGTTGCATTTTTTTGATAATAATTGATTATGTTTTTTTTAAAATATAAGTTTTTTTCACCAATATATGATTTGTTTAGTTTTTTGACATGCTTGATAAGGTAACTATTAAAGAAAGTGGTGATGATTATCATGATGGAATCATGATTATATTTTTTGATACTCAATTGATAGCCTTGAAGTGGTTTAGGAGATGATTTTTAAATATCGGAAGAGGTTTGGAGAAATCTATTAAAGGTACAGAGGAACACTGTATATGATTAGGGTTGAGACAACCATCTGTAAGGTTGTGACAACTATGCGCAAGCTTGAGATAACCAAGAATAAGGTTGAGACAGACTATAAGACTATCATTGTAAGGTTGGTGCATGTTCTCATAAGGTTGGAATGTGCCCTTGTAAGGTTGGGGTGTTACCTCATAACATTGGGATGATACCACATAAGGTTGATGTGAGTCATCATAAGGTTTCTATATGACCTCATAAGGTTGATATGATTTATTATAAGGTTAGTAAGTAATTTCATAAGGTTGGTGGGAGTACTTTGTAAGGTTGATAAAGTCCCTCTTAAGGTTGATTCACCTACTTGTAAGGTTGAGATAAGCTTTATAAATTTGAATTAGGAAATTATATGGTTAAGTAATAGCCTTTATAAGATTCATATTTTTTTTACAATTTGAAGTGTGTCATTGTCATATCAGTATGCATTCACCTAGTTAAAGAATTCTATGTGAAATACACTTAATATTATCAATTATAATTATAATTTATAGTTTATTAAAATTTATTTAAAAATTATAGTTGTAATTTTTGACCAAGATTAAAGGGAGAAATTATTATGAATGAAATTTAGAGAATCGATTTAGACTTTAGTGATATTATTCTAAATCCAAAAGCTAAAATATTCACAATATTCCTAAAGATTTTCTATCTAAAAAATAATTCAATGCATGTATGGTTCTTGAATGATTCAAATACCATGATATAGTATGTTATCATGATTCCATCCGGAAGTTTAAAGGTGTAGATATTTTGGAATCCACAAATAAAACACACACATAGATGTATTTCAAGTCATGTGATGTAAAAAGATATTGTTTCTTACAAACTCAATTTTAAATAGATACAAGGTTTATAGAAGAGTTTTGATCATGCACACCTTATCTTGGAAAATTTATAAGATTGTGTGGATGGATCAACAATTAAAATATAGGTATATTTTTAAATACATGTTATGAAAGTAATTTATGTTTTTGATTTTTAGTTGAAATCTGCAACATGGAATGGTTCCTTTCTAAGAAAAAGAAAGTGAAACATAAGGAATGAGGAGTTGAACCAACTCTAAATAGGTGATCATGAATAACATTACGGAAATAAAATATTTCCATGTCTTTCACCTATAAATTAGTTGTTTCATA
This sequence comes from Viscum album, assembly GCA_963277665.1. Lineage (NCBI taxonomy): Eukaryota > Viridiplantae > Streptophyta > Magnoliopsida > Santalales > Viscaceae > Viscum > Viscum album. Next base: position 844,790,996 of record OY728140.1, on the reverse strand, counting down.
CCTAGGACATGAGAGAGAAAAAGAGGTGAAAAATATGGGTTTTCTATATTCTTAAAATATGGATAGTGATATTTCCTGATTATTTTTCTAGATATATTATAAAAAAATTGAGATAAGAATATAAGATCAATAATACACTTAATTTTTTAAAAACCTGTTCATTTAAGGATAAAGAGAATACACCATCCTAAAGACTCAATTTCTAGAGAATAAGGAAGTTGATGCAACATGAAAAGAAAGAGAGGAATTCCAAACACATTACTATAAAGTTGAATAAGTTAAATATTCACTTTAGAAATATATACCTTAGAACTTTGAGAAGAACATACTAAAGAATAATATATCAAGGTTTTTATTATAAGAGAAGTTCATAGATAATATATGAACAAGTAGCTGGGGAGTTTAACAACACATCTATAAAAAACTAAGGATACAAGTAGATACACGTTCATTTCTAATTATAAAGAGGCCTACATGTCTTTAAACTATTGGTGTTCTTCCTCAATGAAGTCTGTAAAGGAGGATAAAGGGATGTTAACCTTGAGAAAGGAGTGACCATGCTCAAAACATTATATAGGTAGTGAGCCTTGGTGTAGAATGAAAACCTCCACACTGTGCCCACCGAACTAGCGAAGTAAAGGATTTTAGAACATTAACACAATGTTAATGTTTTCTCATTGGATATATCCCAATATAGGTGAACCAAGTAAAAAATATCATATCCCTTGAATGTTTTTATTTTACCTCACTCACTTGTGGTAATTTGGTAAGTTTGTGAGGAAAGAAATTATGAAAAATTCAAACATTGTTTCCACCTAAGTGGGAAGAACATATAAATAGAAAAATAATTTAAAAGAGTGAATATGGTTAAAATTAGTTTTCACCTTGATTAACCCCTCTAGGGTGCCTTGGGGACCTAACAAGTGATATCAAATCCTAGAGGTTCTTTCTTGTTATAAACCTCATAAATATATTATGGAGTTCTTATACAAAATACGACAATGATTAAGCTACCATTTTCTAATGGTAAAAAATTCCATAGGCAAAAAAATGATTTCATGGAATACATAAAAGAAGTTATAAAATTCCCCCAATAAGCTATGCAAGAAATAATTTTTATATTAATATTTAATGGATTTATATTTGTAATATATAAAAGAAATCTATATATTGATGCATCTATTAAAAAATCATTAAAGGGTGCTTCAAAAGAATATAATTCAAAAATGTATCTCACTAAAATATCTATAGGGATATGTGATTTTTTTGGGATCTATATAGAAAAAATATATATTAAATGGAGAATTACAAACTATTTAAGTAGAAGTAGTGAATATAGATGGTGAATAATTCATTTTTTATAATGATAATAAGAATAGAATAAACAAAAATAATAATCCCATGATGATGAACTCTCCAACTATGGAAACTGATTTAAATATATTGTTTTATCAAATTATAACCCCAATTTGGAAGAATATTGTAAATTATAAATTTTATACTCTCTTATAAGATAGAGACAAAGTGATTCCAATGATAACATGAAAACATCAACAACCTGCAAATTTGGGCGTTTCTTATACAAACACCAAGAAGAGATCTAATCCTTACAATAATATGTGGATTAATGGTAATTCATGCATGGAGTGTACCTTTACGTCATAGAATATATATCCATAGAAAAAAAGAGTATGAATTGGATGGAATTGTACTTAACCACTAACATGAAAAAGATAAGTTAAAAAATTAATTACCAGAGTGATTTTCTTGATGAAATGTCACAATAGATTAGAAAAATATTTCTATTGGAAAGTGGTTAAAGGTAAGTATTCTCCCACTCAAAATTAAACTAGAAGTAAGGATATGGGTAATAATAGAGGATTCCTAAAGTATGGAATAAATGAATACCCTATTAAAGAAGAAAGATGAAATAATCAAGGAACTTTAAACAAAATTAATTCCTTTAAGAGAAAAGAGAAAGTGGAAGTTCCATTAATTATATCCCCAAAGAGTCCATACCTACAATCTTGAAACAAAAGAAAATATCCAGTTCTTGAATTAGTTAAAAAATATAAGTTTCTTGAAAAATATTAGAAAAATATTTCAAAAAATATGGTAACTATAAAATTATATTACTGTGGATGATTTGGGAATATTATAAGCACATTTTTTGAAGCCCAAAGGTCCCATGATGAAACAAATATTTATATATTAACATCTAAACCACAAAAAAAACAACACGATTTATGAATTATATGGGATATGTTTTAATTTTTCTACTCCCAGTCATTTATAAATACATTTCAGCATGGAGGGAACAAGACAATTCATAAGGAGTTCTTCCATTCCTACGAAATACAAGGAAAGGTTTTACCCCTAAAAAACCTATTATATTATAAAATAGGTTCAATGATTTCGAGGTAAATTATATAACTTAAATAAGGGTGCATAGAGCACAAAATATATTTCAATCTCAATAGATCACATAGAAAGAGAGAAAGAAACTCTAAAATATAAAGAAAGATAAGGCTACTATAATAGTGATAGAAAGTAGAATACACTTGAAGAAGGACTCAAACTAAACAATAAAGATTAATTTTTAGGCTACACTCAAGGGAATTAAGTAATAATCTTGTATTAATGGTAAAAAACAAACCATAAGGAAAGAGATAAATCTTGGAGGAAAATATCACTAATGGTGAAGGAATCCTGAAGAAAGATCCACTCATGTTTCATCACAATAAGATATTTTCACAAGTAGAATCTATTTTTTAACTATAGAAAATTTAAATACAATTAAATAGAATAATTATCACGTCTTAGAAGAAATGTGAATTAGTGGAGTCACTCATATAAGTTCCATTGGCAAGGGGCTAAAGAAGCTTGCTCTAAAGGATTAAAAAGAAGAATATGAGATTGATGTGGCTGTGGAATTACATTCCCTAAATTTTAAAAAGTGAAAATGAGAGTGTAAAGATGAGGGGTTGCTTTATTAATACAAACCATATTCCTTAACTTGAAGAAATTTGAGGTACCCTTCTCCCCATATGCTTTAAATATTGTTTAACTATTTTTTAAAGAGGTAAAATTTTAGGGGGATGGGGGGATGCAATCCATGGAGTAAATTTACTCCCAAAGTATAGCTTTTGAGTCTAAAATTTGAATTTATTATACTGTATTCAATCTTAAAATAAGTTTCCTTGATGAATTAGGGAGCCAAAAAATGCATTGTAAACATTAGAATCAAAGGAATATGAAATTTTCATGTAGTGATGAAGTTTCATGTTGAAAATAATAAAGAATAGCCTGGATTGGATAAAATATAGTTCTGTTGAAAAAATATAATGTAATTTATAATATCATGATGAATCTATCTATATATAGGTAATTTTAGTCCATAGGTTAGTGGAATCATCCCACTAAAAGAAGTGAATAAGTGGGAACTAAAGGCATGGATTGTATTTACATTTTTCTATTTATTCCCTAACATTTGGTATCATTTATTCTTGGTTACAAGATACTATAATCTACTTAATTGGATGATACAATTTCTTTAAGTGTTCTCCCCAAACTGAAGAACACTTTAATAAATATGGTGATACTATTTAGGGGGATTTGGTGCTTAATTTCAAGTTTGTATAACCTCACCAGATATTAAATAGAACTAAAAGTATGAACGAACTTAGAATATCAAGGGGTATAAATAGTTTATTAGTAAAAATGGTATCGATTGATTCAAAAAGTGGTATGTTTCTTACACTCAGTGTTTTCTTTATTATCTACTAATATTTTGGTGTAAAATTTTGGTGAGATAACATATTAGTTTTTTTGAAGAACATGAAAGGTTTTTAACTGTTAGTGTTTTAAAAGAAAACTAGTGGCTGACATGGGAAACATTGATGGAGTTAACATAAAATATATTTTTTCTACTTTAATCCTAGGATTAGTAGGCTTAGAGTATTTTTTTACACCCTAAATTATAAGTAGTAACTTCACTCATGGATTTCTTTGAGTTAGTACAAATAAATTTTGGAGAAGTGTTTCAAAGATGGCTAGGAGTAGGTTTTCTAAAATTGGAAAGTCCAATTAGAAATTTTTATCATTTGGTAAAAAGAGATAAATGTTAATCATCAAGTGTATAGATATGAATTGGAATAAATAAATGAGACTATTGATAAAGTAGAAGTTTTCAAGTTTATGATGTTCTCCCAATGGATTAAAAAACAAAGGGGGATAAATTTTGAAGGTTATAAGGCAAGACTATATTGGATTTGTATTATTTATATTTTATTGAAAAAGGAGAGAGGAAAAAGAACATTGTTGATGAAATTAAAGGGGGGATTGTTGATACCCTATGTGTTTTTGTTGTATTTTTTGACAAAAATTTATGAATTTTGTTAAAAATATATGTTTTGTCACCAATATGTGAATTTTTTGTATTTGGTGACATTATTTATAAGGAAGTTGTAAAATAAAGTGGCGATGCTTGACATGATGGAATCATGATTATGTTTTTGGATACTCAATTGAAAGTTATGGAGTGGTTCATGACATTCCTTTTAAATACTATATGAGGTTTGGAGAAATATATTAAAGGAATGAAGAAATTTTTGATATGCATAGAGTTTAGATAATTGCATGTAAGGTTGAGACAACCGGGTGTAAGGTTGGGATAGACTATGAGACTATCATCATAAGGTTGATTCCTATTCCTATAATGTTTTCATGTGTCCTGGTACAGTTGGTGCAATACCTCACATGGTTGGGATTCTACCTCATAAGGTTGATGTGATTCATCATAAGGTTGTTCTGTAACCTCATAAGGTTGATAAGATTCATCATAAGGTTAGTGAATGACTTCATAAGGCTTGTGTGATTACTTTGTAAGTTTTATACAGTCTCTTGTAAGCTTTATGTGAGATTCTTGTAATGTTGATACAATATTTTTAAAGTTAAATCATGGGATCATAAGGTTAATCATTGAACTTCATAAGATTCATCTTTTGCTGCAACAGGAAGTGTTTCATTGCCATATCAGAATTATGCATTTAGTTAAAGTGTACCACCTAGAATATCATGATTCTTTAATGAAGATAATCAATCTATATTTTCAGGGATATTATTCTAAATCTATAAGTTAAGATATTTTCAATATTTCTAAAAATTTTCAATAAAAAATCAGATAATTAATGAATGGTTCTTAAATGATTCAAATATCACGATTTAGTTAGTTATCATGATTCAAGATGGATGTTTGAAGGTGTATATTTTTTGGAATCTATGAATCAGATGCATACAAGGAGGTATGTTGAGTCACATGATGTATAAAGATATTGTTTTCATTTAACTTTATTTTTAAGAGCTATTATATTTGTAGAAGAGTTTTGACCACACATAACATGTCATAGAAAATGAAAAAGTTGATGTGGATTATAAAAAAATGACAAGATGGGTGTATTGTTAAATACATATTATGGAATTAATTTATGGTTTTAATTTTTAACTGAAATTTACAAGATAGAAAGGTTGTTTTCCAGGAAAAAGAAATCATAGTGTAAATAATGTGGAGTTGACCCAACATTAATTATAAGATTATGGAAGGTATTATGTAAATAAAATATTTCCATATCTTGTATCTATTAAGTAGTTATTTCGAACCAACGATATGAGAGAGAAGAAGATGAGAAAAAGGTGGGTTTTCAATATTTTTAAAATATAGAAAGTGATTTGAAAAGAGTATTTTTAATGATATTTTAGAAGATTAATGAGAGAAGATGAGACCAAAATTTCAATATCTTTTTTAAATACTTGAACATTTAAGGAGAAGGAACTTGCACCATCTTGAAGACTCGATTTCCATAGAAGAAGAAAGTTTCTACACTATGACATGGAATAAAGGAATTTCATCCATAGTACTATAAATTTAAAGAAGTTCTAGATTCAATTTTTAAGAAGATATCATGGAAGGTTGATAATAACCCACCAAATAAGAATATAGAGAGGTTTTTGTTTGAATGGAAGTTCATAGAAAATCGATGAAGAAGTGGTAGTGGAATTCAATAGTGCATCAATAAAAAACTAAGGATACAAGTAGCTACACTTTTTTTTACTAATGATGAAGGGACCTATTGGTCTATCAACCACTATTTTTATTCCCTAGATTAATGCATGAAGTATGGTAAAGGATAGTGATCCTTGAGTAAGGAGTGACCAAGATCAAAACTGAAGTTCCTAGGATCGAGTTGCTCTACTAAGAAGGGTGAGGGGGTGAATCAATAGAGATCAATATTATAATTTATTTTCTATTAAAATCAAACTCTATGAACTATTAATTATCAATCCACTAAAATATGAATTATCATCTACACTCATACATGAAATAAATGAAAGAGAAATGAACACAAGTTTTTTTATAGGTTTCATCCCCTCTATGGAAAATTTAGTCATTTATATGGCTGGTTAGTCCCCCTATAACACCCTTGTTTTTTCATTGTAAGAATTTGAAAAATATTAAAGAATATTTTTAGAACCAGGCTCTGAGAAGACATTAGATTCTGAGGCCAAGTGATCTCAAAAATAATATAATAAAAATATTAAATATATTATATCATGAACGCACAATTTTGGTGACATAATGAAATAAATACTAAATGGGGAATAAAATGGGAAATATAAAACCTTCTTTTAATCTAGAACATGGGATTTATCCTAGGTCCGATATAACCTTTTTTGGTATTGGTAATTTTGTTAAAGTACCATCACTGGAAAAAATAATACAATAAATAAATTTAATTTATTTATTTGTTATTTTTTTGATAAAGTGGCCTAAACCTCTCTATAAATACATTATTATGGAAAATATATATGGTTATCTATATAAACCTAGGAGATTAGAAATGAGGATAGAGTTTTTCATTGGCAGACCGAGATAGAGGATCTCTAACAAAAGGATTGTGGTGAATCGATAGATGGATGAAAAATGTAGCGGGATCTTATTATTCTTTTCTAGTAGACACATTATTCACCAAAAATCGATCCAACTTGAGGTTAAGTATTTTTTTATTTGGATTCATCATGTTTTGTTATCCCATGTAGAAAAAAACCCATTTACCTAAGAAAAATTGGTTCGTGGATCGATGGTTGATTTTTAATTGATAATTTATTTTCATATGAATTAGGAATTGATTTATTTAGTAATCCTATTCATTATTCACCTTCTCTACAATGAATTGAGGCTAACACAAACATTGGCCATGGTTTGTTCCTCAAAGTTTTATACATTTATCTCTTTATTATAAATGTGATCATTATTGGTATTTTTTAGCTAGAGATTCGATAAATACCCACTTAAAGATCATTACACAATAAATATTTGGTGCAACGGGTCATTATTGTGGGTTTGGGATAGAGATTAATGGAACATTTGTAATGTGGAGTGATAATAGGAGACCATGTTTATATTTTTTTAGTGATTCCTAGTTCATTTTTGGGCATAAAGTGATAACATGGTGTGATTGAGGAAATTCTAGATCAGATTTGATGTCCTCATTCTAGCCATAAGTGATGGTAAGCTCAGTCAACTTAGATCTGACATTCCTTGGTGCAGTTAATAGTGGATGTGAAGGTGACAGAAGAGAAATAAAACAAGTGAATAGTTTGTAATTTATAGGAAATTTCTAATTAAATGGCGTGTACTTAAAGAACACACACCATGTAGTCCCCTTAGTGCAACTCTAGGGATTCCACATATAGAAAAATATCACACACTATGTGACACATGTCACACACCATGTGATCATGAGATTTATAGCTTGACATTTAAAAGGATCACATGCCTAGGAATCCATGTGGTGTTACAGGACATGTGTTCAAGTCACACTCTGTGTAACCCTTGGTGGATGGATTGATTTGTACCGGGAGTAGATGCCCAATAGCCCATGTGGCTCCACATACTGTGTATGACAGGGCAAACACTGTGTACTCTGTAAAGTACATGGGTATGGGAAGATGAAATGCACCAAGTGATTGACCAGACCCTAAATTCCATGTGAAATGAAGTACACCTTATTTACCTTGAAAAAGTACATGGTAACGACTAAGTACATGATCACGAACTATGGTACACAAGCTAGGTAGTATGACATTCTAAGTGTTGTAGAGAGATCTACATAATGTGTACCCTATGGGACACATTGTATATTTTGGCAAATTCATACCAAGTGAGAACAAGACATGGGAAGTGACAAGAATTAGTGGAACACATTGTGTAACCTTAAGGGACATGTTGTGTAATCCTTAAAGGGTAGATTTGATGCCTTTTTCTTCTCTCTCATCTGAGTATGAGTTTTTGTGTTTTACCTTATACTATTTTAGTGTAGAAAAATATCGGTTAAGTGAGTTCCCTTGGATTTATCCCTATGAGTGTATAGTGAATCATTACATCCTCAACATGGGATTATGATCCCATCTATTAGATGAGTCTCAGATAGAGTTCCTGGTGTCCCCCAGTGGTCCTGGGTGTGATCCTCTATCATTATTTCATCCACCTTGGGTAGGGTTTATGGTATCAAAATAGGGTGTGGATACCCTATTTAGCGGGTTAAACCAGTATGGTTCACGATATCATCATCAATACAAGCTCCTATTTAGTGGGTTATTCCAGTAGGGTTTGTTGTGTCCCCCAGTGGTCCTGGGCGTGATCCCCTATTTGGATGTTGATATCTTGGTGATCTAGTGTGTTATTTTTTGGTGAGGCCCAATAAGCATGGCCTCTTGGATGAATGTCACCAGTGATATCATGGCTCATGGAGCGAGATATCCCGAATGAGTGTTTCCTTGAAACCTCAAGTAGAATTTTATGGATGGAAGTTTGGTTGAGACCTCCTTGATACTTGGAGTTTGTCTCGATTATATATAGGTTTTCTTATTGTTATTATTTCTATACTGATTGAAATACCTTATTATGAGATGTCTGGTATCTTGTTGATTTAATTTGTGTGATTTTGAGGTGTCCTACTCGGTATTGTTATACTCACCCTTTCATGAGATCTGCCTATACATATGATGTCTTATGAAGTTGAAATTCCTTTTTACAGAGTCCTTGGAGGACTGGGAGTAGAAGGATATTGTATCAGGATATAAGGATCAAGGTTCTTACTAGTGTTGAATTTGATAGGACCCCCTCCTTATGATAATATTATAATCCTTTCCAATTATTGTGGGATTTTATTTAAACCTTTATCACTTTTAGTACTATTTTCATATTTTGATTGTGGGTTATAGATGTATAAATTAATTGGTATCAGTTGTACTTTATATTCATAATTACATGGGATTGGATATGTGATTGTGTGTACAAAAACCTTAGGTTAATGACTACCATATGTGTAATATGCCTACTCAGCACTGGTCACCAGTCCCTAGCCTATTAGAGTCCATATTGGGGTGGTCACACTCACCTTACCAAAGGCCAGATGGGTCCTGGTAGGTTGGATCATGATAGAGAGGTATGAGAGAATGATTCTACTTTAGAACCTGAGTTTGGAGATTTTCTATATGTGATATTATTTTGGGATTTATAGAAACAATGATAAAGTTTTTCGATGTTATATTTTATATTAGCGACTCTAGTATTGATGTGGTGGTATCCATTCACCAATACTTTGATAACATACTTGTTGAATTAGTACATGTACACACTGGTTGCGGGTAAAAACATTGGTACACAAATCATATAGGAATGGGTTGTGGTTTCCATGTCCTCCTCGAGTCAACTCCACATATATACTCATTGACTATGATACGTCCTATATTCTTTAAAGATGTATTCATGATGAAAACAAGAGACAATCGAGGGTATTATTTGATGGGTGATGAGGTATCCATTTAGGGGTCTAGTCATGAGGTAGTTTTCTTTCAGGGTGGATAGTAGGTGGTTCTCTAACCTGATAATCCGTGCATAGACCCACCTCTGGTGGTTCATGTGGATTCATCATGTCATAATGAGCTGTGGATGTCTCTTTTGGTGTTGGATGATGGTGTGTAGGCATGAAAACCATTTTTTATCTTTTATATCATAGATCACCTAGGATCCTAGGTGAGAAAGACTCATTGACATCAGGTGTGCAATATAGGTCACATCATTGGAGGTTGCATCAATCTCTAGGACCTTAGGGATAGCTCGTTTTATCAAGGTAGAGGCATTATTATGCTTGTGATGGATTTGAACATCTTTCTCAAGATTGTCCTACCCATAATGATGCAGTCATATAGATAGTCAATAGACCACCCAAGAAGAAGTAGTGGTTGGAACAAGGAGGTCTACCAGGAAGTGGGTGGGGAAAAGGAGCTTAGAGAGTAGTAGGAGGTGGATAGTTCATTGATCTTTTTCCACCACCACCACCCCCATGTGGTCCACACCAGGCTTGGGGAGCTAGTGGTTAGGGACATGGGCTAATACAAGCTCTGGAGGATTTTTGACCTAGAGTCCATGGGAGTGATTCAAGGTACAATCTTATTTATTCTACTTTATATATAGTTTTGATAGACACAGGAACACACCACTCTTTTCTTTCTATATCCCTAGTTTGATATCTTAGAGTTTCCATTTGACCCCATGGATCAACCCCTGTGTTTTAAGGATCATGTAGAGAGGATGTAGGTTCTGAGCACATCAGGAGCATTATATAGGGCATGCCCAACTTTTTTTTGTCATGATCGATGATTAATATGAGATTTACATGAAGATAAATTACATTATCAAAAAAATAAAATAAAATAATTTAGTTAACATAAAAACTTTGGAACCAAATAACAATATCACCACATATCATTTATAATTAATTTAAGAAATTAAATAATTACCTTGAGAGAAATTATTTCTTCATTGATGGACCTGACAACATCTATACATCATACCATCATCGTGTTTTAGGAATTAAGAATATATTCCCTTCAGTAGTTATCCACACATGTTCCATTAAACTCTAAATGTCACCATAGGAATCTATGACTGATATCATGGAAGATACCAACACTTTCGAAGTTCATATTTGATCACCCTAAGAATTTATTCAAGAAAGGGTTCTTTTTAATCTCTCTAGATTTGAGAGTAGTGGTGGAGGAGTATTGATCTACATTATTGAGAGTGTTCTTTAAGAGGTATCTCTCTAGTGATTTGAGATGATTCTCTCTAGATCGCATTGTGCACAAAAATTTAATTGGATCCCTTAATAAAATAATAAAATAGGGTTTATATATCATTAGGGTTAGAAAATAATAATTTCACATACGCCCTTATTATCTATGTAATCCCTTATAAACCCCATGTCTATAATAATAATAATAATATTATTATTTATTTACATATTCTAAACTCACAGATTAAATGAAATATTATTTATTCAAATAATTTTCAATATATATTATTTCTCACCAGACCATTAAATCTAGTTCACTATTATTCCATAATATTTATCAGGCCTTGAATAATAACTATTTATTTAATAAATAAATATCACTACATTGTTATCCAATAAATAAACAAATATTATATTCACTAAATAGAAAATAAATATTTATTAAATATTTTTCTCACATAATATTTTCTTGAATAACTGGTGATGGAAGATATGAAGTCAAGAAAACATGAATAATTATTAAACCACATGTGGGAATAATATTTATTTAGCTTGTTTAATAATAAATAATAATATATTATTTAACTAATATTCTAGATACACTTAATATTCGACCCTCTAGGCCTCTTTCTCAGTTCCATTAGGCGAAGCAGACCAACATCAAAGGTTGCCATCTAACAGCACACCAAGGCACCCATATATAAAGAACTTAATTCCAAAATGACATAATAACCCATATAGATGCTTACTATTTAATATAATTCATTTATTGTGATATCTCTAATCAAGAAAGTTACATGTTGGTGCCATCAATCTATGTGATCGATGCCTCTTTCTTTGAATTTATATATTCCAAATTTACTGATAGAACACAATGGACATGGATTTATTTATGATATATCATTTTCAAAAAAAAATCTAATATATCAAATTATATTAAATAATATAAGGTTCAATTCCTTTCTCACATTATTCATTAATGAAATATTACTCGTGATGCACCCAACATATCCTACCACGCTGCTAACATATGTCATCATGGTTTTTGATAAAACATCAAAGTATGAAACTTATAATACTAATTAATAATAATATTAAAGTCTAAGGATCAATACAAACATTTTTAGATAGGAACATACAATGACATGTATAAATGAGTATTTTTAACTGGCGGGTCTCATTCTCATAATTTCCTACACTAGAATTACCAAAGTAATACACCATGAGAAGTTTCCTCAATTCCCTATGATTATCTACCCCTAACAGCCTATATCATTTTTTCCATAAAATTATTTTATCTATCTATATGACATATAATTAAGAATACTATCATGAAACTTCTGTGTTCTCATCATAGCGGGTAACTATTATGACCTTTTAGTGTGATAACTAATCTTAGGACATTATCACATAATATGTCACACAGAAGAACCAATTGATGTGATAATAAGTTTATTAATATTCAAAAAAATTAATATAGTTTATCATAAAGTAAATTTAAGTTAGTTCTAGGGAACAAACACTAAAAGACTCCCACTTTCACTAGATCCAACTGCTACCAACCTTCAGTCTACTATCTCTCACATGATACTTATGCTTATGATGTGATAGGCCTTTAATCAAGGGGTCTGACATGTTTTATTTTATGGGAACTATGTTTAGTTCAACTTCACCCCTCTAATAAAAATCCCTAAAGAGGTGATACTTTTGGAGAATATTATTTGTCCATCAGTGTGACCTTGTCTCTTTTTCAAGATCCAACACTCTAGTATTATCACAATACATTATTATAGGGTATTTAATTTTAGGTACCACATCAAGCTCCGGGAAAAGTTTCACATCCAAATAGCTTCCTTGGATTCATCATAAGCCACTATATACACAAAATCTACTATAAAATCAATGAAAACTGGATACTTTGAACTCTTCCAACTCAAAAATCCTCCTTTGAGACAGAAAACATATCTTAACTATGACTTTATATTATTATAATATGTTAGAAAACTAGAATTTTTATAACCCATGATGAATAGATAATCATATCTTCCATACACCATGAACATATCCTTAGTTATTATAATATACTTAAGGATAACCTTAATAGTAGACCAGTGATATTCTCTTATATCATCTTGATATCTTCCTACCATTCTCAATGTATAGAAAACATCAAGTCTAGTACATAACATGACATACATGATTGATCCTATCACTAAAGCATATGATATCTTACTCATTCTATCATTCTCTTGTTGTGTATGAAGAAATATTTTCTTAGAAAGATGTATACCATGTGACACTTGAATCAACCCCTCTTAGATTATTCTATACTAAATATCTTTAGTATTTGGACAATGTATGTACTTTGAATTAGTCTAAAAAGACTCTTGGATCTATCATGAATGATATTGATATCTAGAATATAGGCTATCTCACAAAAGTCCTTTATAGAGAAACACTTGTTTAACCAGTCCTTAACAGGCTGTAGTATTGGTATGTCGTTTATAATAAGTAATATGACATCAACATATACTAATAAGATAACAACTTCATTCCCACTAAAACTCTTGTAGATATATGGATAAAATTCATTATTAATGAATTTTTTTATAGCATCATAAAATCAAATGTTCCATGACCTAGATGCTTTCTTCAATCCAGAAATGGATCTGTATAACTTGGATTTTCATTTGTCATCACCTGGAGTCACAGACCTTTCTAGTTGTGTCATGTAGAAATCTTCCCGATGGTTCCCATTAAAGAAATCTATTTTTACATCCATATTAAAAAATATCATAGTCATGGTAATATGATATAGAAAGTATAATTCTGATGGATTTAAACTTGTAAACCAGTGAAAAGTTTTCATCATAGTCAATTCCTTGATTCTATTTAAACCCTTTAGTAACTAGCCTTATGTTATAGGTATTTACTTTACCTTCTATGTCCATTTTTCTCTTGAATACCAATTTTCACCCTATGATTTTTACATCAACTAGATCATCGACCAGAACCCAAATTTTCTTTTGATACATGGAATCTATTTCATAATTCATGGATTCTTTCCAGTTTTCCGCTTTTGAGCTCTCTAATGTCTCTTTGAAGGAGAGAGGTTCATCATTTTAAACCAATAATGAGTCACCATATTTGGTGACTAGAGAACCATATATCTTTGGTTCTCTTACCTCTCTAGTGTTCTTATGCAATAATTATATTTCAGGGACTAATACTTCTACGGGGACTTGTAGAATTTTTTCCTGTACTAACTCTTGTATATCTTGAGCATCAAATTCATTGAATTCAATCTTCATCCCACTATCCTTTTTGAGGATTCACTCCATCTTAATAAATATAGCTTGTTTGGTGATAATTACTTTCTTATGTAAGGGGTTGTATAGGTAGCATCCCTTTATTTCCTTAAGATAACCTATAAAGACACAATTTGTGCTCCAGGGTTCTAATTTTTTTCCTAAGAAGGCCATAACAAATGCCTCACAGCCCCATACACATGTATGTAACAAAGTAAGTTTCTTTACACTCCATAACATGAATAGAATTATATTTTACACTTTATTTTATACTCAATTTAGTGTACATGCCACATATTTTAATGAATATCCCCAAAAGGATAAGGAAATATCAACATGACCCATCATCTACATCACCATGTGTAATAAGGTACGGTTATTCATTTTACTAACACCATTACATTGTGGTGTGTAAGGTGGAGTGAGTTGAGATAGAATCAAAAAATCTCATAGAAATTCAATAAACTCTTAGTTAATATAATCCCTACCTTGATCTGATTGAAGATTCTTTATCTTCTTTCCAAGTTGATTCACTACTTCATTCTTTAATTCATTTAATTTATCAAAGGACTCGTGATTATACCTCATTAACTAGACATGGCCATATCTAATCAAGTAATTAGTAAAAGTTATAAAGTAATAATACCCACCTCTAGCTTATACTATAAATTCTTTACACACATCATTGTATACAAATACTAAAATCTCTATGTCCCTTTAACCCTATCCACTTATTGTTGGTTTAGTCATTTTATCTTATAAACAAGAATGTCATCTTTTAAGTGGTTTTATCTCAAAAGAGTCTAAATAACCATATTGATAGAGGTTTATCAAATTCTTCTCATTTACATGATCAAGACTGTGATTCCATAACTGGGTGTTATATGAGTCATGTGAACATGATTCATTATCTATTTCCAATACTTGTTTTTCATGATTTAATACATAAAGACCATTATTTAAATGTTCAATACCATAACATATGATTCCCTTATAAAATAAACAACTTTTATTTCCAAACATGAAAATAAAACCATTTATATCTTGGTAGGATACATAAATTATGTTCTTTGTAAAAATTGATACATAATAACAATCACTTAAAACCAATATCATTTCTATTGGAAATGAAAGGTGGTAGTATCCAATGGTTAGAACAACCAGCCCTGCACCATTGGATGCTCACAAATCCACCTCACCTCTAGAAATAGTTCATAATTTTCTTGGTTCCTACATTTAGATACATATGTGAGAACAAAAATATATATCTCATACCCAATGTGTAGATATTGAATTATTAAAATCAATAATGAATACACCTTTAGCTTCCCCTTTCTTCTAGGTGTAGTTCCTCTTCTAGTGGCCTTACTTTCCTGATGAAAAACATACCACTTCCTTTTCCTTAACCTATCTTTGGATCTTCCTCTTCTTGTAAGGATGATTATCATGATATTTATACTTTTTATGAGTCTTGGCCCCTTCACATTTTTATTACTTTTTTATTCACCATAAGGACTATGGGTTTATCATGCCCCATGTCCTTGTCCACTTGAAAAGTTTAATTAAGCATTTCCAAAAGGCAATTCTCATTATTTATCATGTTAAAATTAATAATAAAATTTTAAAATGACTTGGGTAGTATGTAAATTATGGGATCTTTGCACAACTCATATGGGAATTTAATCCCTAAGATGTCTAAGCATTCAATGTAGCCAATAAGCTTGAATTCATGAGGCCTAGATAGTGCCAAATCTCCAAGCTTAGTTATAAACAGATCATTGAAGATCTCATATTTCTCTTATCTTGGATTATATTGAGAGAGATCTTGATGGCGATATATCATGATATATGCATCCATGTACTCATATTTCTTCAAAAAATCATTAGTCATGGATGATAGCATGAAACACTAAACATCCATGGAATCTTTCAAATGTTTATCATATAGAGATAACACTTAACCACTAGCCTCTTTAACAGGTGCATCATGAATAGGTTCTTCTAGCACATACAGTTTCTTTTCATGGTGTAGGATAATGCATAAGAACCTTTGACACTCATGGAAATTTTTTCTAGTGAGAATTTTATCCTTATCAAGTATGGATCATAGTGATATTTTTTAATTCATTTTTATTGATGTTTCTAAAAATAATATGAATAGAGTTTTAGTACTTTATCTGATAAAATCTAGATGAATAAATAAATATTATATTTATTAATCTCCCACTATTTCATCAAAACCCAATAGCCCTCAAAATTGGACTCAAAATATCCTATTTCTTGGACATTTTAGTGGAAATAATCAATATCCCCCTTCTCATCACCTCGAATTTGGATAGTCAAGAAATTTGAAGGGTTTTAGGTAGTCATTCCAAATGATAACTGTATTAACTCATATACCCTTGATATATTGAGTGGACTCCATAATCCTAAAATCCTTAAATTTATTTTTCTCAACTTTTGACTCTTAGTTACACCAAACCCTATTTTAATTAGGGGTGTCTAGACCTGACCCAACCCAATGGGTTCGACCCGACCCGACCGAGTGGGGTCGGGTAGTGGACATTTTTTTTGGGTCAGGTTTATATCGGGTTGACCCGTGGATGGGTTGGTTTGGGTATCGGGTTGGCTACATATCGACCCAAACCGACCCGTTGACCCGAGCCTGTATGAAAAACAAACCTACCTAGGGTCGCGACCCGGCCTGGCCACCCTAATTCTCTTCCTCCCTCGCGCTCGCCCGCCTCTTCCTCCCTTGCGCTCGCCCTCTTTTTCATACCTCCTCTACTTACCATCCCCAACCTTCCCTCATGCACGAATGGATGTCCTTCCTTCTCCTCCTCCTCTCCTCGCTCGCCTCCTCCCCTCCCCGGACAGATTCTCCTCCTCTCCTCCTCCCCCTGACCCTGAACTCCCCTCCCGTGTGGCCAAACCCTAATCCCATTCCTTCATCCTTACCTCTCCACCAGAGACTGGCCTACTTCCTCCCACTCTTCTCCCTTCCTCCTCTCCTCACTCTCCTCCTCCCTGGATGGATATATTCCCTCACAAGTAATCGGGAGAAATACCTCCTATGGGCTCACTCCTCCCTACCTATCATGCGTTCTTTCTGGTGGCACTTGTGGTAAGGTAAGTATTTTTTTAATCATGTTCTTCAAATTATCTTCCTTAATTAATTTATTTATTCACCTATGTGACTCACATTATAGTGCATGTGTGCACATTTCAAGTAGGTAGTGATTGTTTCTCATTTTAGTTGTATGAACAGTAGGTATACTAGGGTGATTTTGTTTGATTTCTATTTCCCCTAAAAATGATTTGTAACTCTAGTTAAGGTGTAATCCTCCTAGTTAGTAGTTATCAAATGTAGTAAGGATATGTTTTTTTCTTCCTACTTGTCCACCTATATTCTATTTTTACATATCCATTTATGTATACTGATTTTGTTAAACATTCAAGAAAGAATACTAGTAATCCAAACTTATCCCTGTGGTTTGACCTGGTTAATCACCTAATTATTTATTACGGTGACTCTGTCCGTTTGTAGGGGAATGTTTTTTTTGATACAACATGTTTACACAATTAAATTTAATGCCATTTCCAAGGAAATTGTTAGGAACGTGGGCTAGCTGGGGCTGTGTAAGGGGGTATTTACTGCTAGGGGGTAGTATAATAATTCTTTAGTTGGTATATTCTAGATAGCTATAGTAAATAGTGGCTAGGCAGGTCAGGTAGGGTAATAAATGGGGGCTGGCTAGTGTAGTGGTGTCGGCTAGTGCAGTAGGGGGTGGGGGGGGGGGCTGATGCAGTGCAGGGAAGGGGGTAAGGGGAGGGGATGGTGCAATGGCAGGGGGAGGGGGAGGGGATGATGCAAGGTAAGGGGTTGGTTGTATAGGGAAGGGGGTAGGGGGAGGGGTTGGTGTAGTGCAGGGGGGGAGGGAGAGGGGGGGAGGGGCTGGTGTAGTGCAGGGGGAAGGGAGAGGGTTGGTACAGCAGGGAAAGGGGGAGGGGCTGGTGTAGCAGGGAAAGTGGGAGGGGGAGGGGCTGGTGGTGGGGATGGGGAATCATGGGGTAGGGGGATAGTGGGGGTGCAGTGTGGGGGGTAGGGGCTGATGTAAGGGAAGGGGGGAGGGGGAGGGGTTGGTTAGTGTAGTGTAGGGAAGGGGTAGGGGGAGGGGCCGGTGTAGTGCAGGGGGAGGGGGAGGGGCTGATGCAATAGGTGGGTAGGGGATGTTGGTAGGGATGGTGGAGTAGGGGGGTAGGAGCTGGTGGGGGGAGGGATATGGGATGGTGTGGGGTAGGGGGAGGGGCTGGTGCAGGAGGGGGGATGGGGAGGGGCTAGTGCAGGGCAGGGGGAGGGGTTGGTGCAGTAGGGGGTTGAGGGAGGGGCTGGTGAAAGGGAAAGGGGGGGGACTGGTGTAGTAGGGGGAGGGGGAGAGGTTGTGCAGGGCAGGGGGGCTGGTACAACAAGGAAGGGGTGTAGGGGGAGGGGGCTGGTGGAGGTGCAGTGCAAGGAGGAGGGGACTGGTGGTGGGGCTGGTGCAGCAGGGGGGATAGGGGGCTGGTGGGGGTGCAGTGCAGGGGGGATGGGCTGGTGATGGGGCTGGTGTAGCAGGTGGGATAAGGGGGATGGTGGGGGTGCAGTGCAGGGGGGGAGGGGATGGTGCAGGGGGGAATGGGGGATGGTGCAGAGGGTAGGGGGCTGGTGCAGGGGGGGAGGAGGAGAGGGTAGTCTGGGTGGGTGGGGGGCTAGGTCTGGGGGCTGGGGCTGGGTCCATCGGGTTGGGTCGTGTTGGGTCGGGGTCAGGGTCAGGGTCAGGTTGGTTTGGGTCGGGTTTACACATAGAACCCAACCCGAATGGACCCGACCCACAACCGGTTGGGTTGAGTTGGGTCTTTCGGCCATGCGTCGGGTAACCCGACCCCAACGGGTTGGGTCGGGTCAGGTCAGCTGCTCATGAAGCATATGACCCGACCCAACCCGAGCCAATCCTTTTTGGTTGGGTCGGGTCCCGAAACATCTTTGACCCGACCCAACCCGACCCATGGTCACCCCTAATTTTAATAGTCAACCGTTTATGTGAACTAAGTTACCAAAAATTCAAATTAGAATTACCTGATAACTCAAAGCACCCCAAATTTGGATCATCAAGCACTTTGAACTATGGTTCGATTTTAACTAAAGTAGTGGAAGGATATATTGACTTAATATATAAAATTGATGTATTTTATCTTTTATTCATAAATTTAAAATCATTATCTCCATTACATGCTTGTTAATATTAAGTTGATTTACTTAAGTGATTAACTATATCTTAGACAATGTTTACTAATAAGTCAATTTATTTTTGTTCTATCCTAAATTCTTATTTATTCATTAATTCACATGATAATGACAAAACAACCATAATGAAATAACCATGAAACTTGATATAAATAAAATAACAAAGTTGTATGATCATGTGCTTTTATTAATTATTATTTTATCTAGCGGATGATAAACCAACCATCGACCTAGGAGAAAAACACTTTGAACTATTTATGGTTTGTGTTGCAGATTTCCACCAATCTACCTATGTATATCTATTGGATTGGTTTCTCCTTGTCTCCAAACTTGAACTGCCTCCACTAGCTTGGGATATCTATCCGTAATATATTATTTTACTCACACGCAAGCGAGGGGAACAAAAAGTTTGGTTAATGGGTTTATATAAAAGAAACCATGGGAACACATTCCCTTATATAATGAGAGGAGGGATGACATGTAGGCCAATAATTTAATTTAATAATAAATTAAAACAAACCAATCACATATAAAGATATAGTCTAGGCTGATGATCATCCACATTCATGCAACGAATTAAACATTTAATAAAATTAGAAACCAATTCTAATTTTTCATCTTTAAGATAAATAATGATCTAATTAATTAATTATATTCTTTAATTAATAAATTATTCTATCTTAATTCTGATATGAATTTTCTTAATATTCTCATCCATCATAATTTTTTTTTAAAAATAAATAAATTTATTTAAAATTAACTATGTATAAAAAAATGTACCTTGAAGGAAAAATTGTGAGTACCTTTCCAAACTACCCAATTTGTATTATACTTATATACCGTTTACTCTTACAACATGTGGAATACATGAATTATCATGAAATTTCATGACATTTAATATCAAATTAATGACCACACAAAACACATGGTATTTATGTAGTGTTTTATTCTTCAATGCGCATAAAGTAATAACTGTAATACAAATTATACATGATATGAAGATCTAAACATTACAAATAAATTAATTAGACACACACACACACACACACACACACACACATATATATATATATAAAACATCACATGAAATGTACTATCAACTTAATTACCACACGAAACATATATTGATAAGGTTTTAATAGTGTAATAAATTATTTTTTAATTCTGTTTAATTTGGTAAAGTAGATAGTTTGTACATTGGTGCTACAAATCATGTGTTATTATCACCATCTATCTGCAGCACATGCTTAGGGACTTGATGAGTAACCATTACATTAAAAAAATTGTAGTACACAATGTGTACATTGGATACATGGAATGTGGTCTCCAAGTTTCTTGACCACCATTCATGTAGTATATATAAGAAGATACATTCCCCATCTATGGCTAAAGGAATATATATAATGAACGGAATTACATAGTGTGTACTCCGATTGACTGTGATATAGGATGACCTGGTCTAGACATATGGTGTAATTAAATTCACCATGTGTAATAAATGCACATGGATTGAATTAATTATGAATTAATTAATGTTGAGTTAAACACTAGTACACAACATCTACCTCCAGGTTACATGATGTGTACTCTTATATTGTCTATCCAGACTCGTCGTCACCTTTGGATGATATCTTTAAATTTATTTCATTCATAAAATTAATCAATTAGATCATATTTGTGAGATACAAAGAGGAATAAAGTGGATATCTCAATTCATATTAAAGAATGATTAAACTAGAATTGAAAACTAATGAAAAATGTGTAAATCAATAAACGACCTTTGAATAATTATAAATAATTAAGAGACTACTTTGATACCACTTGTAGGTTCCAAGAACAGTGGAAACATAGGATATATCATGCCCAATTGTTTTTGTAATCAATGGTTAATATAAGATTTTCATAATGATCAAAACCATGATCAACCTAATTGAATAAACGAATATAGAAAATAGATAAACTCTAGAACCAAAGCACAAGATGATCAAATATTATTTATAATTAATTTAATCATTTAAAGAATTACTTTGTGATAATTTTTTTCTTCATCGATGGATCTGGCAATGCTCTTCATTGTACCATCGTTTAATTGTAGGTATAAATAATATATTCCCTCCAGTTGTAATCCACATGTGTTATACGAACCTCTAAATGTTGTCATAGGAATATTCATGTGCTATCATGGTAGCTCCTAACACTTTCATAATTCATCTTTAATCACCCCAAGAATCACTTTAAGGAATGATTCTCTTCGATATCTCTATACTTGAGAGTAGTGGTGGAGGAGGATCACTCTATGTTCTTAAGAGCAGTGTCAGATAGGGAGATCACTAGGGATTTTAGAGGACTTTATCTAAATCTCATTATGCACAACAAATGAATTGACTCTCTTAAAAAAATAATATAAATGGGTTTATATACCACCAGGGTGAAAAAATAATAATTTCACATGCGCCCTTATTATTTTTTTATCCCCTATGAAATCCTTTGTCTATAATAATAATAATATTATTATTTCTTAACATGTTCTAAACTCAAGAATTAAATTAAATATTATTTATTCAACTAATATTCAATATATATTATTTCTCACCATACTATTAAACTCGATATACCATTACTCAATAATATTTATCGGTCCTTGAATAATGACAATTTATTTATTAAATAAATATCACCACATTATTTTCCAATAAATAAACAAATATTATATTCACTAAATATAAAATAAATATTTATCAAATATTCTACTCACATAATATTCTCTCAAAATAACCGGTGATGGTATATATGCGATTAATAAAATGTGAATAATTATTAAACCACATGTGAGAATAATGTTTATTCAACTTTTTAAATAATAAACAATGATGAATTATTTAATTGAGATTCTAGATACACTTAGTGTGTGACTCTCTAGTCCAATTTCTCAGTGGCATCAAGTGAAGCAAACCAAAGTCCAAGGTTAGTGTCTAAAAACACTCCAAGGAACCCATAGAGAAAAAAATTAATACTGAAATAAAATAATACCTCATACAAAAACTTAATATGTATTATAATCTGTTTATCATGATATCTCCAATCAATAAGGTTTCATGTTGGTGTCATCAAACTATGTTCTCAATGTATCTTTCTTTAACTTTATGTAATTCCAATATTCCTATAGAACACCATGGCAATGGATTTATTTAGAATATATAATTTACATCAAAGGTCTTGAGATATCAACTTATTTTAAAGAAAATAAGATAAAAATCCTTTCTCACGCTATTCATTAATGAAATATTTCTCATGATTAACCCAACTTATCCTACCTCACCACAAAAAAATGTCGTCATGGTTTTTATCAATACATCAAAGTAAACAACGTATAATAACCATTAATAATAATATTAAATTATAAGGATCAATACATATGTTAATGGATAGGAACATCAAATGACACATATAAATGTGGATTTTCTATAGGTGGGTCTTGTTCTTACAATTTCCTACACTAGAAATTATCAAGGGAATACACCATTAGAAGGTGCGTCAATGTCCTATAAGTCTTTACCCCTGATATAATATATCTTTTTTATCCCGAAAATTATTTCATCTGGCTGTAGAAAATATTTTTAAGAATAATATTGTGGAACTTCTTGGTTCTCATCATAGTGGGTAACTACAATGACCTTTCAGTGTGATATCTACTCTTAGGATATTATCACATACTATGTAATGTAGAAGAACAATCATGATGTGATAAAGAGTTTATAAATATTTAAAATAATGAATATATGTTATCATAAAGTACACATAATTTTATTCTAGGGAATCAAATCCAATAGAGGATCAGTGATCACACACTTCTATAAGCAGTGTGACCCGACTTAAAGGGATAGGGGGGGATCCCCACATGGAACATGTCCATAGTTGTAACACCCCTAGCTTCCACAATACGCTTCTCATTCAATAATGCAATAGCCTGCATTGTACGCAACTTCGAGTTCTAAAACACCGCGACTAATCACAGTAGCCGTTATGAATAGTAATAACCACTTTTTAAAATTATAGAAATTTTATATTTCAAAATGGACTTCATTTTTGTATTCGTAATATCGAAATTATCCAAAGTTGAATTTTTTGTAATTTTCTGAGAACTTCCAATTTTTTATGAATAGTGAAAATTACTTAAAAACAAATTTTTTAATCAAAATAATTTATAGTGATAAATTATACTATTTAGTGGTTTTAAAGTATAATTAGAATATATTTTTACCATTTTATCCAATGGTGGTCATTAGAATTAATTTAACATTGAAATTGGACATAAACAACTGCCAATCTTTTGATATAAATTGTTTCTTAAAAACACGCTATTTGTTGTGACAGCGGGAATTAATTATAAAATTAATTAATGAAACTTATATGTTTGTAATTTTGTAAAATAGACATCATTTTTGAATTCGGAATATCAATTATAGCTTAGGGTGAAATTTTGGCATTGTTCTGAAAAACTTCAATTTTTGATGAATAGTGAAACCACTATGTGGTAGTTAAATAACTGATTTTTCGATTAAATGAAATATTACCACTTCTGTGATTTTATTTTCAAAAATCCAACATACATGGTTTTAATTAAAAAGTAAAATGTGGTTCAATGAGATTAAAATAATTTTTTGATGAATAGTAACTTTTAAGTTCTTAATCGCGTTTAGAGGTAATTAGTGTAGTTTAAGGTAAAAATAATGTTTTAATAATATGAGATGAGCTTGACACTTGTCCTACTCCTATTGTATGAGTCATGGCCGACCAAGACAACCCATGGGTCAACTTGGGGACCCCATGGAGCCACTTTGGTTGGAAAATGACATTAATATATATTTATTTAATGTTAAAATTAAATTGACACAAACATGAGTTGTTCTACTAAAACAGTTTTTAAGTGGGGTTAAACAAGTCCAAATTTTGACTATAAATATTCATTAGAAAGATAAAAAGATTTTCTACATCATAGTATTTTTTTATAATTTTTAGACATTAAATAAATTAAATTATTTACGACATCATTATGATGCAGCAATGACCTCATTATTTAACGATTTTAATAAAATGAAAAGATAATGTACAATCCAAGGATTACACTTGTCCAAAGACAATTGTATGGGTAGATTTAGAACCCTTATAACCTTATCCACTAATTATATAAGTGTGGGACCTTTAGAATCCGAAAAGCATTGTATAATAATGTAAAATTTCCTTACTTTCTAAGAGTGCCCCTCCTCTCCTCTTATAAAAGGCCCCCACCTCTACCACCTCATTCACACTTTAAAGCCATTTGGCTCGGCCAACCTCTGCCCAAATACTCTCCCAACATCCCCCCATTACTCCTAGAAGCCTCAATTTGTGCATAACACTTCCCAAGGAAGCCTTTGGCTCAAATCAAAAAGAGTTACCCGATTTTGAGGTAATGTCTTCTCTAAGGTTGTTTTGTTTTATTTTTCTTCTCCAACCCCCTAAACTCTTTTTATTCATTTATTTTGTAACAACACCAGTATCCTCAATATACTAGGATGTTTTTATAATAATTATTCGATCTACACTTACATACACCTACATCTAATGGTTAAAGAACATACGGTTTCTGTGGATGGCGAATTTCTGCCTCACGAAACGATGATTGTTCAACACTCATATAACACCTTCAAAGGTGGCCATTAAGATGTCACTATATTTATATATGATATATAATATGTTTATGTTTTACTTATGCTTCTGTATTTCTCATTTATGACATACTTAATGATTTCCATTATGGGTAAACGCGATAATTTCATTTTAGGAAGTGCGGACTACCGCCCCCTCAAAGTGATTTGAATCGTTAATGTCATATGTGGGACGTATAAAGGATGGAGTAAATGGTATTATACACTATATTATACTGGAATTATATTATACATTTATATCATTATGATTTCATTCCATTAAATACGAAATAGAAATGAAAGTAGCGTTCTTGCGTACGTACGGCTTACCGTCTCCATGAACGGTGCATTTCATTTCTTACCTCTAAATGTTACGTAATATTATAAATGAATGTATATACTGGATATATATGATATATATGACATATAAATCATGAATATAATTCTGGAGATAATGGATATTCTACCACATAAACAACTTGTAATTATAAGAAGTTTATTGTTTACTCAAGTACCAAAGATCGACAAAACGACCGTTATTAACTTAAATAATTACATAATGTTCATAACATTGTAATAAGTGATATAAAAAGGATAATGAAATTAAAAATGGTTCTTAATAAGGTATATATTAACTCTAGTTTATTATTCAGGAGGTTAAAGAACGGTTGAGTCAAGTCAGACACGAGGTAAGGGAACTTCTTAACCCAATTTCTATTCTTTGGGTTAATCTCCTACTTTCAAATTATGTCATGATATTATTATGTCCTATCTTGTATTTTTACATTATTTATGTGTACTTATAGTGAATACACATAATAGACCTAATTTATAAAAAAATGATCTTTTTAAGGACTTCGTCTCAATCCCCTTTCATTGAGGCATATTTGGTTTTATACACAGCTTTCTTTTATACGGTGTATAAACCCCTTTGACTTTTACGTTTATTCAAAAGGAATCTTTTTTATACGAAGCGTTTTGCTAAACGACAAAAGGGAATTTTTTTCTTTCCGTACTTATGCGGAGACAATGAATTCTCCGCCGCCATGACCATTATTTGAGTTTCGGATTCGTCTACAAGCCATCATTTTTTTAATGAAAAATAAATACAAAGTTTTAACTTTCTTTTATTTTGGTATTGAAAATGGTTTTGAAAGTGTTTTTATTATATCAATGTGTTGTATTTATATCTTGTGATTGAAATGTGGAAATGTTATGTTTCCTTTGTGCATGTTTTATGTGATACGATTATGTTATGGTTTATGATATGTTTAAACCTATTCATATGAGGAATGTATTGGACTTAATAAGTGATGGGTGGAGCCCGCTATAGCTCCTCGATGCATCGGTAGGTCTCATGAGACAACTAGATGTGGAATTGGCCGAGACCCTTTCCCAATTTGATTTATGGTTTTGGCCGAGGCCTTAATCATTTTAGACGTCTTGGCCGAGGCCTTGACAAAATGTTTCAGAATGTCTGGCATTATACATTCCCTCATTATGAAAGTGGTTATTGATATTGCATGTGATTATTAGACCAGTAGAATATCCATGTGAAGAAGTGAATGGAATTATCTCATTTTACTTTTTCCATATTATGTTGATGTTCAAGTTTAAAAGGCTTTTGTTTTAGTTATACATTGCCTTAAATTTTTATGTTTATTTATGAAAGCTTCCGCAATATTGTTATCCTTACTGAGCATCTGAGCTCACCCCTTTCAATGTTTTAATATTATCCAGGATGTGAAGAAGTATTTTATGAATGACCTGCAGGGATAGTCAGAAGAGGATATGAGTGTGGACTATGAAGACTTTGTTATTAGTTTTTCACTTTATGATGTAATGTAACATTTATGAATGCATCTAGTGTTTCCAAGGCTACTAAACTAATCGGTCTTTCGAGACTTGATCTTTTGTGATCATGCCAATGTTACGAAGTAATGCACCGACTCCAGGTAGCTAGGGTCGGGGCGTTACAGTTGGTATCAGAGACAGTTTAGTACTAACCTTGGAAGCTAGATTTAGATAAACTCTGATTAGAGCACATAGCCCGAAGATAGACTTTGAGGATTAGTATAGATGAACTTCCTAGAATTTTGGTATTATAGAGATTTTGTGAGTTTTCCGAGCAATACATCCCTGTCTGTATACAAGCAGGTAGAGGCGGCTCTGGCACAGATGTACCTAGGGGTAAAACCCGAAAACACCACTTTGAGCCAGACTCGAACGGGAACTGGTGCACGACAATGGGCCTTGCTACACTCTTGGTTACGACACTCCCGAGGGATATGCTTAGGATAATTCTCATTTTCTTTACAAACCACTATGAAGGGTTATGAGTATATACTTCCTCAAAGAAAACATTTCTTTTTATGATTATGGATTATATCCATAAATAGTTCAATTTATGTAAAGTGTTTTACAAGTATGGAATTATGTATTTTGATTCATAAACTAATCTAGTTTATGCCATTGTATAGAAATGGCGCCTAGTGGAAGGAATGGAAACCGTATCAACGCACGCACTCCGTGTAGGGATTTCCCTCCTACTCAAGAAAATTATTGTAGGGATTTACCTCCTATTGGATGACTAAAAGTCGACCCATATCACCTAAGTGTCAGATTAGATTCATTTAATGGACTTTTTCCCAGGAAAAAAATTTTAATTATTATTAAAACCAAAGAATGTGACAACATGTCACTTTCTTAAATCTTATAAGTATAATAATTTTAATTTAGTGATAAACTTAATGAAACTTAGAACATTAGTAGTATCTAGAAAGATAATACAATTATCTACATCATAGGAATTTATTTATAATTTTTAGGTATTAAATAATTATCATTAATTATGACACAATAGTGATGTTGAAATTATTGTATCAAATAAATGGTTTTAAAAATATTAAAATAAATATTATATGAACTATTTAATGTGATCCACTAATTTTATAGATACATATGACATTTTATGAATATATTAAATCTTTTAGTTCAAACATATCTTCTGTATATATTTTATTTAAATTCAAATAAATGAATAGTGTCAAAATTGACACTATTGTTATTTTATAAAAATAACATATTATAAAATTGTTTAAAAATCAGAAAAATATTTAAAAATTATAAATTAAAATTTATATGGTCCAAAATGTCATAAATTTTAAAATTATGTAAAATTAAAAACACATATGTAATTATTTATAATAATTTAAAATTTAGAATATTATTACCACAAATAAAATTAAATTGATAAATAAGGATAAATCAATTTGATAATGTTTAAAATAAGTTCCTAACATGTATAAATTTTATTGGTTGATGATATTACAACCCTATCTCATCTAATATTTGTATATGAGTCATTTTGGAAGTTTTTAAGTGGGGTTGGGATTTAATATAAACTAATATTTCCTATATTTCCAAAGGTGCCCCTCTCCTCCCTTATAAAAGGGCACCACCTACCTCTCCTCCTCAAACCAATTTGAGCCTTTAAGATCGGCCAAACCCTGCCCATTTCACTTCCACACTTACATAGAAACATCCTAGAGGTCCTGGTCTTCTTCAAAGACCAATTGTAGTGCCCTAAAAGGAGGTCTCAAAGAGGCGCTTCAAAGAAGAGGTAATGTGCGTTACCGATTATTTCAACTCTATTTCTTCTTCTACTTATTATTATTTAGTTGTTTCATTATGAAGTAATAACATCAGTATCAATCATATACTGATATGTTATTATAAGTATGAAACAACCCTATTTCACCATCTATCCATCCTACAGAAAACAAAATCAGCGCACGTGCGTACATACGGAATACCGTCTCCACGCCGTGGTGTAATCTATTTTCCATCACCACCTTAATTGGATGGGAATAATGGTGCAAATAAATAACTATATATGATTATTGTAAAGTGGTATTGATTATGAAATAGTATACATACACTCCAATACAATTCCACGATCATGGGAACGATATCATCGCTCGTGCGTACGTACGGAATACCGTCTCCACGATGTGATGCGATTCGTTCTACATGATCTTCATTGAATAATTATTATATAAATGAATTGAATGAATAAATATGATATATAGTACAATAATACCATTCTTTAAATTAGGTATCTATAACCTAAAGAGAAGAATAAGAATTTATTCGACAAAACACGCATAAGAACAAAAAGTAATAAACACCCGAATAACAAGTAGCAATGAAATATTACTAATAAGAAGCTAAGAATATGACCATATATGATATCATAACAATGATTATGATTCTGGAATAAGTCAATGACATTATTTAAATCATTATACAGGAGGTTCAGACACTTACGAAGCAAATCAGACCTAAGGTAAGGGAAAATATCACAATCTCATTTTTATCCGAGATTTTTTATACTTTGGTATTTACTAGGGTGTATTTTATCATCCACATCCATGTTACCTCAATATGTAATATTGTTTCCATCCACCTACAATTGTTTAAATCAAAATTTACCCTTTGGTGAGTTTTTAGTAAAGGATATGAAAGGAATCTTTTGTCATTTTTCGTACGAGGTACTTTTTGACTTTTCCAACAAAAGTATAAGAAGAATGTTTTATTAACTTATACGACATGAATGGATTTTTAAAACATTATTTCCAAGAAGCTTCATTTACAAGTTTTCATGTTTATTTTTAATCAACTTCTTTTAGTTTAAAATTGTATGACATGTTAAGAAAGGAAAAATGTTTTTGAAGTGGAAAGGATATTTTCCTCAAGAATGGAGTTCAAGTGTTTTATCAAAATTATTTTACATATAAGATAATATAGGGTTCTGTTCCTATCCCTATTATTACATTGATTTGATTATGTTGTGATGGAATTATTTTTATGAATTCGTTTATCTTATATGAATTGTTTTATGATGTCACGATGTTTAAGAATCCCATTTTTATTACATGGGTTATACAATGATGTATGATTTATGATTTTGTGGCACACATAAGAATGATATCATTATGAGATGTGTGGGACTTATATCTCCCTCCAATGCATTGGGTAAAGATTTTATATCTCATGATATAGACATGTATGGAAAGGCAGGTTAAACCGGTTCAGTGAAACATGACTGAAACAAGGAGTGAACTCGGTTCAGAAATGGGCTTTGTCCACTAAGATAGTCTTGGAAATGGGTCTTGACTACTAAGAAATGATTCTCTATGATTATGTGTCTATGACACAAAGTTCCATGTTTTAAGTTATGATTCTTGTGATTACATTTCACTACCTTGATTTATCCCATGTTATGAAATTATGATCTCTTTTTCAGGGTAAGATTTAAAAAATGTTACGTTCTTATGAATTTGATGTGATTGATATTTCTTTTGTTTACCCTTATTGAGCATTTGAGATCACCCTTTTGTATGTTTTCTTTCCCCAGGTCAGGAAGAAGGGTATTAAGTAAGATATTCCAAAAGGGACTATAGATATGATGAAACAAATGGGAGACAATGTAGATGCTTTATGAACCAGTTGTTTATTTTTCCCAGTTTCTAAAGAAACTATACCTATACGGTCCTTTCATGGTTTTGTTATATGTTTTAATAAGTGTAATTCAATTTTGAAGTACTAACAATGTATGTAAATTATGGGTCATTATAGTTGGTATCAGAGGAAATGTATAGTCAACCTTTGGAAACTAGGATGTGAAAGCCTTAGTAAGAATCCTAAGGATAAGTCTAAGCATAGAACACAATATTAGTGTTTTAGAAATGACCATGAATAACCTAGGATAAGACCTTAAGTGTGAAATTTTATTCTTGATTATGTGGTTTTCTTTTTATAATTAGTGTTGCTCACACTATTATTCTTGGTTTTAGTCAATGGATGGAACCCGAAAGAACCGTGTTAATGCGGAATGTGACGAGAAATGCAATGATTGTACCCATGAGCAACCAAACCGTTATGGGAGCTGGAATGAAAAATCTTGTAGCCATGCTCACACAACTTTCTCAAGCTATGAATCATGCAGGACTTCCAAACGAGCAAAGGAAGGAGAAAAATTCTATTGAATCCTTCATGAGGCAGTGTCCGCCTTCATCTAGCGGGTCTACTGATCCATTAGTTTTTGAACAATGGATCAATACTACTGAAAAGATATTTTCAGTTCTTCAATGTTCTGAACATGATAAAGTCATCTTAGTAGTGTATCATTTGTAAGGTGATGTTGATCAATGGTGTAATCTTATCAAGAATACGAGGCCAAGAGATGAAATTGAGTCCATGGAATGGGATGAGTTCAAGAACTTATTTTTCAATAAGTACTTCCCTCGTATTCTCCGAACAAAGATGGATAAAGAGTTTCTTGAACTGAAGCAAAAGGATGATGAATCTGTTGGTACCTATGAAGAAAATTTTACAAGACTTTCAAGGTACACTTCTGGTATTATTATCCAACCTGAGAGTAAGATTGATCGATTCTTTAGTGGCTTAAAACCAAGTCTTCGAAGGGCGTTAGCCATAAAGGACTTCAATAACTATGAGGAAATTGTTCGATGTGCTCTCAAGGTTGAGATGGATATTGGTGTAACCCATCAGTCACATGGGTTTGATAAGAAGAGGAAAATGGAATTCAAAGGAAAATCTAAAGACCACACTGAAAAGAAGATGATTTTTCCCTTATGCTCAAAGTGTGGAAAGAAACATGGAAGAAATTGTCTTAAGGGGACAAGAAAATGTTATAAGTGTGGAAAAGAAGGTCATCGGGCAATTGAATGTCGAAATAATGGGAATAAGATGTATAATTATGCAAACAGAGAAAGGGATACAAAGAATGAACCTACTACACTTCAATGTTTCAAGTGCAAGGAGATGGGGCATTATGCCAATCAATGCCCAAATCCAAGGGTTGATGATGATGATCGACATCAACAAACTCTTAAGGCCAAAGACAAAGGAATTTCACATGAAATTACTATCGGCGATGTGGAGTACGACAATGAAGTAGTGAGAGGTACAATTACCATCCAATCTAAAGTAGAAAATGTTTTATTTGATTCTGGATCCACCCACTCTTTTATTTCTGAAGAATTTTCTAAGGGTATCACCGCATTACCTCAACAATTAGATGTTGAGTTGGCTGTGACAACTCCTAATGGCACAACAGTCGCATCAAAAGTTTACAATTCTTCTCTGATTGAAGTTTTTGGGAAAGTGATTCCTGAAAATCTTGTGATCCTTCCTATAGTAGAATTTGATGTGATTCTTGGCATGAATTGTCTTTCTTTATATGGGGATCATATCAATTTCCAAAGAAGGGAAGTCACATTTCATATTCCAGATCAATCTATGATCGTCTATCGATGCAAGGATGAATATAACCTTCCAGTGGAAATTTCTTCCATCTTATGGGTCTTGATTCCACTAAATGAAGGTTATTTATCTCCAATGGTTGGTGAGAAACTCACGATTAAGAATATTCCCATTGTACGGAAGTTTGATGATGTCTTTCCGGAGGAATTGTCGGGTCTTCCACCAAATCATAAAGTTGAGTTTTAAATAGAACTTGTACCAGGTGCTTTACCTATTTCAAAGAAACATTATAGAATGACCCCAATTGAGTTACAGGAATTGAAGAAGAAACTCCAAGAAAATCTTGATAAAGGATTCATACGCCCTAGTGCGTCACCTTGGGGAGCACCTATTCTGTTTGTTAAGAAGAAAGATGGATCAATGAGACTCTGCATTGATTATCAAGAACTTAACAAGATCACTATCAAGAAAAAATATCCTCTCCCATGCATTGATGACTTATTTGACCAACTACGCAGAGCTCAATACTTTTCTAATATTGATCTTCGTTCAGGGTATCATCAATTAAGGGTCAAAAGGGAGAATATACCAAAGACGACTTTCCATACAAGGTATGGACACTATGAATTTATAGTGATGCCATTTGGTCTTTCTAATGCCCCTACTATCTTCATGGATCTAATGAATAGAGTCTTTAGAGACTATCTTGATCAGTTTATGGTAGTTTTTATAGACGATATTCTTGTCTATTCAAAGAGCAAGGAAGAACATGAAGATCACTTGAGAATTGTATTGAAGACCCTGAGAAAGGAGAAGATTTATGCCAAATTTACCAAGTGTGAATTTTGGATTCAAAAAGTTTCATTTTTGGGTCACATAATCTCAAAAGAGGGGATATATGTGGATCCAGCAAAAACAGAGGTTATCGAAAGATGGTCAAGATCAACAATAGAAACTAAGATCCAATGTTTTCTTGGTTTGGATGGATATTATCGACGTTTTGTGAAAGATTTTTCACAATTATATAATCCACTCACCAAGTTGACTCGGAAAGGAGTTAAGTTTGTTTGGACGGAGGAATGTGAAGAGAATTTCAAGGAGTTGAAAAGAAGGTTATCCAGTGCACCTGTACTCACACTTCCTTATAGTGGAGAAATTTTTGTGATCTACAGTGATGCATCCAAGAAGGGATTGGGGTGTGTTCTTATGAAAAATGATATGGTGATAGCTTATGCCTCACGACAGTTGAAAATACATGAGCAAAATTACCCAACTCATGATTTGGAGTTAGCTGTGGTAATCTTTGCATTAAAGATTTGGAGGAATTATCTTTATGGAGAAAGGTGTGACATTTATACTAATCATAAAAGTTTAAAGTATATTTTCACACAAAATGATCTGAACATGCGCCAAAGAAGATGGTTAGAGTTGATTAAGGATTACGAATGCTCAATTCATTACCACCCTGGGAAAGCAAACAAGGTGGCAGATGCATTAAGTAGACAAGACCATTCCAGTTTATCCACGATGAGGATCACAAAAGATATAATATTTATGGATTTACAAAGGATGGATCTTAGAATTATAATGGAAGGGGGAAAATCATATATTTATCAAATGAATGTTCAACCATCTATACATGTGAAGATTAAAGAGGCATAGAAAGAAGATGTAGAGTTACAAAATAAGGTGAGAAATGTTCCTGAATTCAACCTTGATTGTGATGGGATAATAATGTTCAAAAATCGGGTTTGTGTTCCTCCCATCCCCGAATTAAAGAAGGAGCTGTTGGATGAGGCTCATAGTTCTTAATTCTCTATTCATCCTGGAAGCACAAAGATGTATAAGGATCTGAAAGAGTACTTTTGGAGGGATGGCATGAAAAGAGATGTTGCTGAATATGTCTCTCGATGCTTGGTTTGTCAGCAAGTTAAAGCAGAGAGACAGAAGTCTAAGGGGATGTTACAACCATTACCCATGCCCGAATGGAAATGGGAAAACATCACTATGGACTTTGTCATCGGACTTCCTAAAACATCCAAAGGCAATAATGCTATATGGGTCATAGTTGATCGTCTTACAAAGTCTGCACACTTCATTACTATTAGAGAGGATTTCTCTCTAGATCAACTTACCAGGATATATGTAAAGGAAGTGGTAATATTGCATGGAGTACCACTTTCTATTATATCTGATCAGGATACGAGGTTTACCTCAAAGTTCTGGAAAAGTCTTGAGCATACTCTGGATACAGAGTTGAGTTTCATCACTGCTTATCATCCTCAGACAGAAGGTCAGTCTGAGAGGACAATTCAAACAATAGAAGATATGTTCAGAGCTTTCTCTATAGATTTCCAAGGTGGTTGGGATCAACACCTACCTTTGGTGGAATTTTCTTATAATAATATCTTTCACTCCAGTATTCAGATGGCTCCTTATGAAGCTCTATATGGAAAGAAATGCAGGACTCCAACTTGCTGGGATGATGTTTGGGAAAGAAAGATATTAGGACCTGATATTGTTGATGAAATGGCAGAAAAGGTCAGATCTATTCAACAACACAAAAGACTAGCTCAGAGTCGACAAAAAAGTTATACCGACAACCGAAGAAAAGACCTAGAGTTTGAAGTGGGTGATAAAGTGTTCTTACGAATATCTCCCTGGAAGAGGGTCATGAGATTTGGAAAGAAGGGAAAGTTGAGCCCTAGATATATCAGTCCTTTTGAAATTCTGGATCGTGTTGGGAAGGTAGCTTACCAATTGGCGCTTCCATTGAATCTCTCTCAAGTTCACGATGTGTTCCATGTATCTCTCCTGAGAAAGTACATACCTGACCCTTCACATGTACTCATCTCAGAAGTTGTACCGCTGGAAAAAGATCTTTCTTATGAAGAACAGCCGATAGAGATTCTCAATCATAGTGAAAAAGTCCTATGGAACAAGACCACTCGCTTGGTGAAAGTTTTATGGAGGAACCACCAATTAGAAGAAGCTACATGGGAGCTTGAGGATATGATGAGGGAGAGGTATCCTCATCTGTTTGTTACAAGTGACGAATTTCGAGGGTGAAATTCATTTTAAGGGGGGTAGAATGTAACATCCTGAGATTTTATGAGAATTTTTTTTATGTCTTATGTTATACGCAACACCAAAGGAATCTTTCACCGAACACAATATGGACTTGGCTTGCATTACACGCAATCACGACCTTCCTCGATAACGTGTGTAGTACGCAATACCGGGTTTTACTAAACAATGATATATTATTATGAACTAGACGTTATGAATAGTATTAACTACATTTTGAATTTTATTATTCATCATACACATTTTCTAGAACATGGTAAGAGAACAAAATAAATTTTTCGGGTAAAATAAGTATTTTTCAAAAAATACAGTTTTTGCACCTTTTGATGGCGCACCCACATTAAATCTAGTTTTTGAAATGATTATAAGTTTAATTTTACAAAATAAAATTATTCTTTTGAATTAGGGTATAACAATTTACTTTGGATAAATTTTTGATATTTTTCTGATAACTTTCATATTTTGATGAATAGTAAAAATACGCTAATTTTTAATTAAAAACAACTTTTTTCATTGAGATAATTTATATGGTTAAATTATAATATTGAATGGGTTTAAAGTATAAATAGAATATATTTTTACCATTTAATATAATGTATGTCATTAGCATTAATTTCACATTGAATTCATAGGTAAAAACATTTCAATCTTTGGCAATGTTTTAACTTCTAAAACCCGTTTTCTTAACAACGAGATTTATTTTAAATTAATTACTGAAACTTATATGTTTTGAATTTTTAAAAATGGATTCCATATTTGGAATCAGTGGGTCCAAATTATGTTAATAGGCTAATTTTTATTTTTGGGCATTATGAATAGTAACTACGGTAAATTTTATTTACCATAGTTAAAGGTAAATCGGGTAATTAAGGGTAAATATAAGATTATAAAATTACCCTAACACCTGCCAAAATCCTATTGTATGACTAAAAGTCGACCCATATCACATAAGGGTCTGATTAGATTCACTTAATGAACTTTTGTCCATGAAAATAATTTAATTATTATTAAAACCAAAGAATGTGACAACATGTCACTTTCTTAAATCTTATAAGTATAATAATTTTAATTTAGTGATAAACTTAATGAAAATTTGAAGATGAATAGTCTCCAGAAATCTAATACAATTATCTACATCATATAAATTTATTTAGAATTTTTAGGGATTGAATAATTATCATTAATTATGACACAATAGTGATGTTGAAATTGTTTTATCAAATAAATGATTTTAAAAATATTAAAATAAATATTATATGAACTATTTAATGTGCTACACTAATTTTATATATACATATGAAATTTTATGAATATATTAAAGATTTTTGTTCGAACAGATCTTCTGTATATATTTTATATAAATTTAAATAAATGAATAGTGTCAAAATTGACACTATTGTTATTTTATAAAAATAACATATTATAAAATTGTTTAAAAATCACAAAAATATTTAAAAATTATAAATTAAAATTTAAATGGTCTATAATGTCATAAAGTGTCAAATTATGGAAAATTCACAACACATATGTAATGATTTATAAAAATTTAAAATTTAGAATATTATTACCACAAATAAAATTAAATTGATAAATAAGGATAAATCAAGTTGATAATGTTTAAAATAAATTCCTAACTTGTCTAAATTCTATTTTTTGATGAGATTACAACCCTATATTATCTAATATTCGGATATGAGTCATTTTGGAAGTTTTTAAGTGGGGTTGGGATTTAATATAAACTAATATTTCTTATATTTCCAAAGGTGCCCCTCTCCTCCCTTATAAAAGGGCACCTCCTCCCTCTCCTCCTCACACCAATTTGAGCCTTAAATCTCGGCCAAACCCTACCCATTTCACTTCCCCACTTCCCTAGAAACATCCTAGAGGTCCTGGTTCTCTTCAAAGACCAATTTTAGTGCCCTAATAGGAGGTCTCAAAGAGGCGCTTCAAAGAAGAGGTAATGTCCGTTACCGATTCTTTCAACTCTATTTCTTCTTCTACTTATTCTTGTTTAGTTGTTTCATTATGAAGTAATAACATCAGTATCACTCATATAATGATATTTTATTATAAGTATGAAACAACCCTATTTCACCTTCTATCCATCCTACGGAAAACGAAATCACTGTGCGTGAGTACGTACGGAATACCATCTCCACGCCGTGGTGTAATCTATTTTCCATCACCACCTTACTTGGATGGGTATAATGGTGAAAATAAATAACTATATATGATTATTGTAAAGTGGTATTGATTCTGAAATAGTATACATACACTCCAATACAATTCCACGATCATGGGAACGATATCATCGCTCGTGTGTACGTACAGAATACCGTCTCCACGATGTGATGCGATTCGTTCTACATGATCTTCATTGCATAATGATTATATAAATGAATTGAATGAATAAATATGATATATAGTACACTAATACCATTTTGGAAATTAGGTATCTCTAACCTAAAGAGAAGAATAAGAATTTATTCGACAAAACACGCATAAGAACAAAAAGTAATAAACACCCGAATAACAAGTAACAATGAAATTTTACTAATAAGAAGCTAAGAGTATAAACATATATTATATAATAAAAATGAGTATGATTCTGGAATAAGTCAATGACATTATTTAAATCATTATACAGGAGGTTCAGACACTTACGAAGCAAATCAGATGTAAGGTAAGGGAAAATATCACAATCTCATTTTTATCCGAGATTGTTTATACTTTGGTATTTACTGGGGTGTATTTTATTATCCAAATCCATGTTCCCTAAATATGTAATATTTTTTCCATCCACCTACAATTTTTTAAATCCAATTTTACACTTCGGTGAGTTTTTAGTAAAGGATATGAAAGGAATATTTTGTCGTTTTTTGTACGAGGTACTTTTTGACTTTTCCGACAAAAGTACGAGAAGAATGTTTTTTTAACTTATATCGCATGAATGGATTTTTAAAACATTATTTCCAAGAATATTAATTTACAAGTTTTCATGTTTATTTTTAATCGACTTCTTTTAGTTTAAAATTGTATGACATGTTAAGAAAGGAAAAATATTTTTGAAGTAGAAAGGATATTTTCCTCAAGAATGGAGTTCAAGTGTTTTATCAAAATTATTTTCCATATAAGATAATATAGGGTTATGTTTATATCACTATTATTACATTGATTTGATTATGTTGTGATGGAATTATTTTTATAAATTCATTTAT
The DNA here is from genome assembly GCA_963277665.1 of Viscum album. Lineage (NCBI taxonomy): Eukaryota > Viridiplantae > Streptophyta > Magnoliopsida > Santalales > Viscaceae > Viscum > Viscum album. Next base: position 844,751,984 of record OY728140.1, on the reverse strand, counting down.
CTTATATGAATTGTTTTATGATGTCACGATGTTTAAGAATCCCATTTTTATTACATGGGTTATGCAATGATGTATGATTTATGATTTTGGGGCACACATAAGAATGGTATAATTATGAGAGGGGTGGGACCTATATATCCCTCCAATACATTGGGTAAAGATTTTATATGTCATGAGATAGACATGTCTGGAACGGCAGGTTAAACCGGTTCAGTGAAACAGGACTGAAACGAGGAGTGAACTCGGTTCAGAAATGGACTTTATCCACTAAGATAGTCTTGGCAATGAGTCTTGACTACTAAGAAATGATTCTCTATGATTATGTGTATATTCCACAAAGTTCCATGTTTTAATTTATGATTATTGTGATTACATTTCACTACCATGATTTATCCCATGTTATGAAATTATGATCTCTTTTTCAGGGTAAGATTTCCAAAATGTTATGTTCTTATGAATTTGATGTGATTGATATTTCTTTTGTTTACACTTACTGAGAATTTGAGCTCACCCTTTTGTATGTTTTCTTTCCCCAGGTCAGGAAGAAGGGTATTAAGTAAGATATTCCAAAAGGGACTATAGATATGATGAAATAAATGGGAGACAGTGTAGATGCTTTATGAACCAGTTGTTTATGTTTCCTAGTTTCTAAAGACACTATACCTATACGGTCCTTTCATGGTTTTGTTATATGTTGTAATACGTTTACTTCAATTTCGAAGAACTAACAATGTATTTAGAGTATGGGTCATTATAATTGAACCAAAACATACATGAAAACGAAGAAGTTATCACCCAGAATAGTGTTTTTAATAAATAATTGTTAATAAATGGGTGATAAAAAGTTATAAGAAAATAATATATGGTATGATATATATTAATATTTTTCTATAATACACATAACACAAATAAATATTTGTTATATAGTAGGTTTAAACAAGTACAAAGGAAATCATACCTGAGGTAAGAGTTTCCCATATCACTTTTACTTTTGTGAGACAAATTCCATATTAAACACTCATTTATTTTGTGTGGTGTATATACTACCCCTTAGATATGTTATTTCATGGACATATTAATCTTCATGATATTTAATTTTTAATTTGAAGTTATTTCTTTCATGGGGCTTACGATTGAAAAGTTACCAAAGTGGTAAGGTTTTATTTCATAATCTCATCATTATTTAGGATTGTTTATGTTTATACCTCCCTTTGGGGTATTATTTATTATTTATATCTTAAAACCAATATATTTTCTTCTAATATAGTTATTAATTATTTTTTCAAGTATTAATACCATTTTCATCTCCTTGTTACTTAAAACGATCGAGAATTTTTTTTCAAGAAAAACAGACTTTATTTATTTCTTTGGCAAAAAATCCTTTTTCTTTCATATCCATGTTTCCTAAAAATATTTTAAAAAATATTTTTAAAATTCTAAAAATTATTTATTAAATAAATTTTTATTCACATTTTAATTTTTTAAAAATTGTTTGAAAGGAAAATTCTCATAATTTTTTGAATAAGGAACTTTTTAACCTTTTTATAATAGTGTGAAAAGAATGTTTTTTTAACTTATACAACATGTATAGAATTAACTCCATAGATTCAAAATCTTTATATAGGTTATCACTAGACCAAAAGGATATAAAATTGAAATAATCGACATGGAAATTTCAAAATCAGACCCTAATTTAATTAGTTAGACTAGATCAGGAAGTTTTCCTCTATTTCATCTATGTGATAATTTTAAAGACCCCAAATCTAGTAGCTCAGATCCATGGGTTACTATATTTCAATGAAATACGATATAAGTTATCACAACTTGAAGTAATGAATAGTTTATCAGTCTTGGTAAATTATATTCATAATTAAATCTCACATTACATTTGAAAACATAAAATATAACATAGTATTTTCTTTGAGAACATCATTATTATCTCTAGAATTTCCTTTCATATCATTTATAGTTCACTACCAAACATCCTATGGTAAAGAAAAAAAATAAGGGTGAGATTAGATTCTCAGTAAGGGTTATGTGTAATGGAATTTATCATAAAATAAATAAGACACAATCAATATGTAAAGGTAAATAACTAAAAACACATTCAATTTAATCAATAACATGAGTATGAAGAATAATATGGTAGGAATAAATGATGATCAAATAATTCTATATAAATAATCACATGAACTTGAAAATTATAGATGGATAAAAATTCAAATAATCATATAGACATCAATAACTAATATCATAATGATGGAATGTATAATATCGACCATCTTGAACATACTATAAAGGCCTCATTCTAGGACATATTACATAAATGGGTAAGGCCACAACCAAATAATCAAATTAGTTTGTCTCATGAGACCTACCGATGCATTGACGGTCTATAATAGGCCTCACCCATCATGTATTACATCTAATTCATTCATCACATGAAATGGGTTAATAATATAATCAACATAAACAATTATATTGAAAAACTAGCATAAAAAATGTTAATATTTCCCAAGTAAAACGGATCATAAACCATACAAATAAATAAAAGTTCTATTATCTTTAAAACATATAAATTTTGGAGTATAAAAAAATAAAGGTTTTTTTGTCATTGATGAATAGAAATACCATAAAAGATCATTAAAAAAATTATTGAGGAAAATACCCTTTTTACTTTAAAAAAACACTTTTAAAAACTAAAAATTAGAAAAATGTTAGGAAAAAAAATTTATTTGAAAGAATCATGGAAACTTATAAAGTAATATTTAAATAATTTAGAGATTACATTGGTGAAAAATTCCATTCATTCTGAGTATGTTAAAACAAATACTCCTTTCACATTTTCAGTAAAAAATAAAAAATTACATCATTTTGAAAATGAAAAGAAGATTTAGTTAAAACCATTTTTTAAAAATTCACATATGGGTAAAATGTATTTAATAAATAAATTAAAAATATTAAAATCATTATTTAAAACATTTTAAGGAAAATATGTATATGGAAGAAAAAGAGTCTGGACCGAATAGAAAAACAAAGTCGGTTATCCTTAAAAAATATTTTAGTAACTTGAGTACTTAAAGAGAGGAAAATGAAAAAGAAAAATTGTGATTTATAAAAATAACCATAGGAGAAATTTTTTTATTAGGTTTAATATTGAAATATAAAATAATTCTCCTAATATATATTTTAATATAAAAAATCCATAATAATGATGAGATTGTGAAATAAGCCCTTACGGCTTTGGTAACCTTTTAATCATAACCTCAATGATAGAAATAATTTAAAATGAAACTTTAATTTTCATAAATATAAAGTTAATCATGATATATTATATAAATGGGGTAGTATATACAAAACATGAAAGAAAGAAGTGGTGAATATGATATATATCTCATAGAAACAAAAGTGTGACAGGAAAACCCTTATAAAGATCATATCATTGGAGTGATAATTTAATCAATGAAGTGATTATATCTAACAAATGTAAATATAAAAAAGTTAAAATACAAGATAACACAACAAGAGGTCATTTCACACATAATCAAGTCATAAAATAGTCAATGAAGTTGAAGTATAACCCAATGAATGAAAATTCAATTAAGGCACCCCTTACAACTTGGTAACTTTCAAATCCCATTGGGTGAAATAATTTTAATTGAAAATTAAAATACCATGAAGTTTTAAGGATTCATGATATAACTTGTAAAAGGGAATTATATACACTATATATAATAAGTTTTTTCATGACATTTAAATATTCCTCAATGAAATGAAATTGAGACTGAATCCCTTAGCTCAGACCCGACTCATCATGTACATTATTTATCTTAAAAAATAATAAATATATTTTAACGATATACATAAAAAAGAACCTTTTTAAAATTTATAACTCATTTTATTTTATTTATTACCAGTTTATATTTATTTACTTAATCAATTAGGTTAAAAATAGATGTTTTGGTGATATTTGATTCATATGTTTAAAATGAATTTCTTAGGTTAAATATGGTAAAAGAGGACACTATTCAATTACCTAAAAAATAATAATCATGAAATACATATTCATTTTTGTACCTAAATTATACTTTTAAAACCAACCATGAATTATGGTTATAAAAAATGAACTATGTTACAATTATGGAGATGATAAGTCATACTTACGCATGACTAATGTTTCAATTTTTCAATGATCATGATGTAAAAAAGTTAAATATTATTTTATATTCAAAAAATTATAATTATATAATAAATACCATATTATTTTTTTAAATAAACTTATTTATATCATTCATGTGATGTGGTGATGGAAAAAAATCATACCACTTTGTTGAGGTGGTAGTCCAAACGTACGCGTGGACGACATTATTATTTTTTAATGGATAGAAAGTTAAGAAATTAATGATATTTTATCATTTTATAATGATAAATATTTCATTAATATCATATAATAAATTTTAAATCCATAATTATAACTAGCTATAATATTAGATGATGGAAAACGAATTACATCAGTTCGTGAGGCAGTATTCCACCGTACACACAAATGCTGGTTTTGTTTGCCATTTTATGGAATAAGAGATAGATATAGGGTATAAAATTAACATTTAAAAATTTATTTATATGTAATATTATGGTCTTATTATTTTATAATGTTTTAATAATATTTTAATTAGGTATAAGAATAAATAAAACTAGAACATTTGGTTAAAATCTATACCTCTTCTTCAGACAACTTACTTTTCTTTATACCTTAAGCCACCTAAGGTTAATATTATTTAAAAAACAAGTCCTATAGAAATTATGAAGGGATTTTTTAAGGTATTGTTTTAGTTATTTTCTGAACCATATGGTTCTTTAAGTGTGAATAAAATAGAATATGGGGTGTCATTTTATAATGAGGAAATTAGTATTCTTGAAATTTCATAAAGTATTAAATTAATATAAATTAATTTTATAATTTAAATGGATCAAAATTACGATAATTATAATATAAGATTATTATGAGTCAAAATAATCTCATATAATAAAAATTGAATATGTTTAGGGGATGTTTTCACCCTTAAAATTTTATTTTAACCCTTTGTTAACCCTTTTAACAATTACCACGATAACAAAGTTTTTTAGTATTTAGGGTTCAAGATATTAACTATAAAAAGAAAATTGGGACATAAATAGACCATAGTTTATATTTTCAATTATATACCAATCAATTGAAAAACATTAGGATTTTTAGAAACTTTATATTTTTTAATAAATATTATTTATTATAAAATAGTATTAATGTCATTTTCAGAACTATTCATTTTATTTGACTTTGGAAACAAAATTAAAGAGAATTAATTATAATATAATCATTTAACACACACATGACATGTTATATTTTTCTAATTTTTTTTTGGAACAAAATAATTAATTGAAATTATATTACTTTTAATATTTTTATGACCATTACTTTATTTTACTATGAATTGAATAAATACTATGTTAGCTTACGTAGGAATTTAAGATAATTATTTCATCACTAAAAAATAAGAATAAATTGACATGATAAAAAAATAATTTATCTTTTAAATAAAAAATTACAACATAACATAATTTGTTTTTATCCCTACCACAAAATATTATAGATACGAAAAACAAGAAATTGACATTTTTTACTTTATCTTTTACTTAAATATTATAGAGGTCAAAATCAATGAAATATGGTACCAAGTTTCCATATTTATGACACTTAGATGGAAATTACATAACTATACTCATATAATAGGATAAAGGTAAGTTTTATGGTCATTTTTTAGTCTTTATCATATTACTTTTAACCTTAATTACCCAACTTACCCTTACCATGGTGAACATTATTTACTATGGTGACTATTCATAATGACCAAAAATAAAATGGACCTATTTACTAAATTTAGAACTCATAATTAAAAACATGTAATATATTTTTAAAGTTTCAATTTCTATAATCTTCACAAATTAATTTAATATTAAAATGAAAAACACAATTAAAAATAGATTTAAAAAAAATGCACTTTTAAGTATAAAAAAGTTTTTATATAAAATCCAACCATAAAATTGATCCAAATGAACTAAATCGGACTAATAATAATATAATATTACTAATTTTACATTTAAAAATTTTTTAAAAAAATTAACCTTGTAAATTATTGAAAGAAAAATACATTTTTCAATAAAAATAGTATTTTTGACTATTCACTAGAAATTCAATATTTTCTGAAAAATTACAAAAAAAAATCCTAACATAATTTTAAAATTATGATTAAAAAATAATATCATTTTTATCAAATAAAATTTCTAAAATTTCCAGAAATTAATTATAATATTCACTCACAAGAATTAATAAAAAAACATTTTTTGAAGAAAACATATTTTTGAAGAAAAAATGAATTTGCTAAAAGCTGAGTGTTTATTTACTAATAATTAATCAGAACATTTTTATTGAGTAGGAACTTTTTATATTTTTCATAATACGGTCAATACTTTTCATACCTTTTAATTCAATGTTTAGGTTATAAATGTGAGATTTAAATAATAATATTTTGTGGTCCATTTAGTCTTGGTGTTGTATGTTGTATAATCTATTGAACATGGTGTTCTGTTAAAATCACGGGGTGTTACATTATCTACTAATTTAATAAATTTTATCCTTAAAATTTTAAATTTATCTTAGTAATCAATGGTTTTAAATTTGAAAATAATTTTGTTGAGAATCCACATTGTAAAAAGGGTTAATAAAACTTCCTCTTAAAAGAGGGAAATAGAAATTTATAGGTCATCTAGAATGACACATAACCAAGATTACAAATAGTATAACATTAATGGGAAGTAAATATATGTACATAGAGGAAAAATGTCCTAATAATTTTGGAGAGTGATAGAGAACATTGATCACCAGAAACTGAATGATCATGAGAAAGTCAATGACCACAAAACCATAAATCAATAAGGCATGAAAATGATTATCCATTCATCTAGAATTAATGTAAAAGGATATTTTTTTTTATTTAAATATAATTTTACTATATTTGAGTAATTAATTTACCATATAAAGTGAAAAATATATAAATATACTTACTTGATAAGTATAGTTTCATCCTTTAATGAGTTGCCATCATAATATCATCTTTTTCTCCAAAAAAGTGATTATTATTGATAAATGCTTCATTCCCAAAGTCCTAAAATAAACTTATAAAAATCATATAATACATAAAAAAATAAAAATATATTACTCCTATCTTTACTAAAATCAAAATGGATTTCACAGTCTACGATAATAACCAAAATTAATAAACCATCATGTGAAGAGATAATACACTAATATAAAAAATATAACAATAAAACCGAAGGTTTAACATATATCATTACATAAATAAATAAGCATATATACAAATGTTTTTGGTTTTGGGTGAAGTAAAAGAATATGGTGGTGGGTGATATATTAAAATTTATTTTAATAATCATTTTCCAAAACCATGATCTAGGATCTTGTACATCAAATTTATAATTAATTTATTTAATATCTAAAGAAATAAATACCTTGGATTAGAAACTTTATTCATTGATAAATATTGATCATATGAGAAAACCCTTTCATATTACCTTAATTTAAATTTGTGGATCCTAGGATAGGATCCCTCTAGTGGTGATCCGTAGGTGCTTCAATGATCTCCGACAAACACAAATCAATCTTCAGGTGCTAGCATGGAGAATAAAATATCTTGCATTATTCGTTCTTAATCGCTCATTCTTTAGTCTTGAAGAAATATATCTTACATTTCTCATTCTTGAGAGGAAGAGAGAAGGAGTATTTGAGAGAGAATTCATTGTGTACAAAGTTATCTATTCTAAATTTTTAAATGCAATACAAAATAGACACAACCATCTATTTATAGAGTTAGGGTTTAGGTTAAAATATTATTTAATTTCATTCTGTTAACTAAATAACATTTAAAAGATTTAATGAACCCTAATCCATATAATAATAATAATAATAATAATAATAATGATAATATTATTATTTTTTGGTGTTCCAACTTGTTCAAATTGAAAAATAATATTTATCATCTTGTAAATAATTATTTTATCACTGAAAGAGATCTTGGTCCATTTGAACTCCCTCATATTTTTGGAATGCATGAATAAATATTTTATTTATAAATAAATATTTAATTGACATACTGGCGAATTTTTTTTATTAAATATTAAATAAAATAAACAAATATATTTTTATTCACATGTTGGAGAATAAATATTTATTTAATTTATGCGATCAATACAACTTGAATAGAATTATTACTCAGTCTTGAGAAAAATATTTATTCCATTAATTAAATTTAAATAGAACTTAATCGAGATCAATGGAAAACATAGTGTGTGACCCTCTAGGATTCTTTCTCATTGTCATTAGGCATGATTACTAAAAGTCTAAGATTAATATCTAGCAACGGGTCAATGTACCCAATAAAATCAACTTAATGTCGTAACAATGACAACCACATATGAACACTCACTATGTAATGTAATCCCTTTATCACAATATCTCATCAAGCAGGTTGCACAATCACTACCATAAAATAGGGAAAGGGAAGTGCTTCCTTTTATCAGTGCTAAGAAAAAAGCACTGATAAAGGGGTGGGCCTTTATCAGTGGTAGCTAAAAGCCCAAATAAATGTCCACTTTATCAGTGCTAAAACAATCACCGATAAAGGTGTACCCTTTATCAATGATTTTTTAGCACTGATAAAGTAAACATTTATCAGTGCTATTATTAACACTGACAAAAGTTTTTATTATTAATTTATATAAAATTATTATATTTATATTGAAAAATAATGTTTATTTGAATAAATTATATAAAAAAATGTTTAAAATTAATATTTTTTTAATAATTCAAATATATATATATAAATTTTTAATTGAAAAAATTATTTCTAAGATTATAAATAAATAAATAAATAAATAAATAAATAAATATATATATAATGATAAGATTATAATAAATTACATTAAATAATAAATATATTTATTAGATTTTTATATTTATTAGAGATTTATTTGATGAATTCATTATATTTATTATATTTGTTATATTTAGTATATTTATTTTATTTATAAATATATAATACTTTTTAATATATATATATATAATTAAAAAGGAATACTGAAATAAGTATTTATCAGTGCTATAATTTTAGTGTTGATAAATATTTGTTTTACCAGTGCTTTTATTTTAGCACTGATAAAACATACCTTTATTAGTTCTTTTAACTAGCACTGATAAAGGTTCCAACAGTTTTTATAAAATAACCCTAACAAGCCCCTCCTCCGTCGCACCCGTTCAAGCCTTCGCGGAAGCTGCACCCTACGTCATGGCTCCTCATCCTCCTCCTCCAATGCCGCCACTACTACCTTGTCCTCCTCCTACGCCGCGACCATCCTCCTCCTCCATCGCCACCGCTGCCTTCTCTTTCTCCTTCGTCGCGATACCTCCTCCACCGCAACCCTACTTCTCCTCCTCCTCTGCTACCACTACCTTTTCCTCCTCCTCCTCCTTTGGCCGCTGAATCATCCTCCTCCACCGTGACTGCCTCCTCATGTGTTTCGAAAATGGATGATGGATCTTGATCGAGCCTGGATAAGCTTAGGATATGGTGGCTGAACATTATTAAGGGGTAAAATCCACTTTGAGGTAGGTGTTTTCAAACCATTACCAATGTTGTATGTATTTTTTCATGCATTGTGATATGTAGTTTTATGGTAAGAGGATTATACTTGTGGTTGAGTTGGGTGGGGTGATTCGGGATGCTTCAATTGACTATATAAGGGTGATACCAAAGTAGGATAAATCTAAGAGGAATTCATTTTGTGAGTTTCATCATTAGTTCTTATTTAATTACAAGGAAAATATCCCTAATTAGAAGATAGAGGTATGGTTAGAGGATTTTTACATTTTTTTTATTTTGATTCTTAATATAAAGGAACATTGGATTCTATTGTTTATTATCTTATTTTTGGTAGATATTCATTGGGGATGGATCTTGTTTCTTGGTGATTATGAGGATCCATAGATATCATGGGAGATGTTTTGTAGTCAATCATTGGATAATTTCATTTATTTGGAATTAAAGGAGAAATAATGACATGTGTTGTTTTCTATCTAATAGGGGAGATCCAATATATGATAGTTTGGAATTTATTTTAAGAATATTATTTTCCATACTTATAACATTATTATTTAATAGGATTCTAGGGTGTGGTATTTTTATTAGGAGACACAACTAGAGATCAAATATCAACCCACCCCATTTACATTTCCAATGTATTTTTTGTTCTATAAAAGTATAGGGTAATATATATTATTCTAGTGTAAAATGATTTATCTCAAGAGTGAATCCATAAAAAATTATTTAAGGGAAAGTATATGGATGAATTTCCTTAGTTGTCAAAGTAGTTCATGTGTTGGCTAGTAGGGATTTGGTGTCAACTCCCTTTTTCTAATTTCCCTAGAGATAAAAGTTCCTGAGCCTCAACCTATACTATAATTGTTTTTTCCCTTATGAACATCATGTTCATTACCTCTTCCAATGAAAACCTTCCAAAGTGGCCATCATATATCTTCCCACCCAATTCATGTTAAGAAATTGAAATAGTTTAATATAATGCATTATGATTTTTAATAATGTGATCAATTTTTTTGGGAGGTAGAAAGAATATTGATTTAGTTGAGGATATTCAACCTTAGGTAAATTAGGCTAAGTGTATCCATGTAAGTAGTTTTCATTAGGATTAGTGAGATAAAGGACCTAGGCAAGTTCAGATGCATGCTATGGAGTTGACAACATTGGGTGGAACAAACGATCTTCTAGGTACCATATAGTGACCCATAAATTTCATGTATAAATAATAAAAAATGTTAGATAAATATTAAATACATATCATTATGATCCACACTAGAATCATAATGGTTTAATATCTATGAATACTTGATACATAATCCTTTTATTTTGTCAAATATCTTTAATATTTCCCAGAGACAACACTTCTTAGGTATACCCTACATAAAACCATTCTTCTTAACATGGAAAAGGAAAACATAATAAAGGGATAGATAAAATGAGAAATAAGGGTAAACCTAGGTGATATTAATCAATGATCAATCATGATAATAGTATATAAATAAGGGTATGAGATTGAAAACATAAATTATTAGGGTTATAATAAATCTTTAATAGAATGTAAACATGAGTCATGGAATAAAACTTTATGAAAATAATGGAAAATATTCACAATAGTGAGAAATTATCTATAATCAGTCATGATCTATGAGATAAAAGCATAACCTTAGTAATGTAGAAAAAACATAAGTTTATAATCCCTCCGTATTACACCAACCTCCCCCTCCTCTCCTCTTGGGTGGTTCTCCCCCACCCAGTGTATGTTTCATCTTTAATAACTTGTATTGGAGAGCTTAGGATAATTTTTACCTCTCTTATTCCTTCTATATATTAGTGTCTACCCCCCCAAATACTATATTTAAATGGAAACGGGTCAATTATAATTAGAAATGTAATGATACGTCCCAGACTGGTATCATAACGAATAACTGACCTGACTTTCTACTAACATAAGAGGCGTTCATGATACCTATGGGATAACAACGATCCCCTAGGAAAAAAATACAATTAATGTGAAATATTTTACCCCTAAATTAGAGTAAATTAAAAATGATCTTTCTCCTGAAAAGTAGACATGTCCCATTCATAAGTTGAACATCTAGTTAAATAGTAGATAAGAAAAAAAATAAATAAACAGGAAGCAGATATCATAGATGGAAAATAAAATCCCTCTATTGACCAATAAAATTGTTTAACAAGTGAGTTATCATTTTAGGTTTTATTTTCAGTTAGAAATATCATATGCTATGCAACTCTCCTCTACTGAGAACGCACCTCTACTGTGAACTGAATGACACCTTCGTGGTGAGTTTTATCCTCTTACTCATTTGTTTCCTCTTGTTCGCATGTTATTACTGTTTGATATTTATTGTCATGTTGTGAAATTTACGGGCTAAACTCCCAGCTAAAAATTGTGTCCATTGGTGGTCCTTGTTTATGCACTAAATGAATTGCATGTTGGTTGGTTCCTGTTGAACATTTGAATATAAAAATTGGTAATTTATGTATACTAACTAATGAATGAATTCCCTAGGATGATACAAATTTTGTGATAATCCCTAAATTAACAAATGAAATTGAATAAGGGATGCTTTGTAAAATATGAAATTGTGATTGTTTGGTTTGTATGGTGTTGAGATTGTGAGCACAATTGTGTGTTTGTATGGTTTTGTGGTTTTTTTCATGATTGTTATGCCATTTGTTTTCCATGTTGTAGTTCTTACACCATTAAATATCAATCCAAACTATACCCATTTCAATGTCACCACCACTTTGTTACTAGTTCAATTCCACTGAATCTTAGAAAACCACTTCACTAGAGGACTCTATGAGACACTTTATGGACACCCTAGTCAAATAACCATAACAAAACATGTAATTAATCCTTCCTCCCACAATAAATCTATTGAAAATCATACCATCTATTAGTTCAGTACCATAGTTCTTTACTAGAGACATTATGTTTCCATAGAAACACTAAAAAACTAGTTTACAAAAATGAATATAGATCACATGTGGGATACTAAAACATTCTAGTGCAAGGGATTCTCATAGCTAGTTCCATTGATCATGTGGTTAGGAAGATGGGTGTGATCTACTTTGGTCCTGAGTAATGTATGGAAAGGTAAGGGTATTTTTTACCATATCTATTTCCATTGATTATAGTTGGATGATATTCATAGTTGAACATATTTTGTATAATTATTTTGTTAAATATTAATATTACTGTTTGAAATAGGATGGAAATGAATAAAGAATGGATGAATTCCAATCAGTTGGCAAAAGAGTATGAAGATGGCATGAAAGAGTTTATCAAGTTTGAAAAAGATCATGCATATGACCCTTCTCAAATCCTTTGTCCTTTTTTACACTGTTGTTATTCAAGACAAATTAGTCCAGAGGAGTTGGAAGAACACCTGATCTGTCATGGAATAGATCGAAGTTATACATGTTGGAATAAACACAGGGAAAAAATTAATGCAGGTAGTGGATGGGATAACACTATATTTTATGGATCATTTGATATGATTACAAGCGTGAAAAATGGAGACGATTGTATGGAGGATGTGATTATATATGTGAAGGATGATGAATATTGTATTAAGAAAATCACAAGGACAGTTGTAGATGAACTTCATGATTTCCCAAAATTGTTTGAGAAGTTAAATAGTTGTGAAAAGATTCCATTATATTCTGGTTTCACTAAATATATAACATTTTCATCCATACTGAAGTTGTATAATTTGAAATTTGATAATGGGTGGAGTAACGTCACTTTTACGGAACTACTTTCTCTCATGAATGACATGCTCCCAGAAGATAATGAGCTTCTAAGACGAGCATACAATACCAAATGAATTCTACGATCAATGGGTATGATCTCTGAAAGAATACATGCCTACCCGAATGACTGTATATTGTTTCGCAAGGACCACCAATCACTTAAAGAATGCCCAAAATGTGGTGCTTCTAGATATAGGAAAGATGAATCCAGTCCTACTAAAGTTGTATGGTACTTTCCAATCATTATAAGGTTTAAGTGCCTATATGGAAGTAAGGATACTGCAAGACAATTGAAATGGAATGCAGATACAAGAATTAAATATGGGAAACTATGTCACCTGACAGACTCTCCTCAGTGGAAGATAATTGATCATGAGTATCCCGAATTTGGAAATGAGCTAAGAAACCTTCGTATTGCATTACCTATAGATGGAGTGAATCCTTTTGGTTTTCAAAGCAGCTGTCATAGTACATGGCTGATTATTTTGGTAAATTATAACTTACTACCATGGTTATTCATGAAATGAAAATACATCATGTTATCAATACTTATATCAGGACCAAACAACCGGGTAATTATATTGATGTTTATTTGGATCCATTGATCGAGGATTTGAAATTATTGTGGGATTCATGTGTTACATTGTAGGATGCTTACAAAAATGAAGATCTCACTTTTAGAGACATGTTGTATGGGACAATAAATGAATTTCCTGATTATGGAAATTTTTCAGGATATATCATTAAAGTAACTCAAGGGTGTCCCATTTGAGAACAAGGTACACATTCAGTTAGGTTGAAAAATTCATCAAAACTATGTTTCTAGGACATCAGGGATTTCTACCCAGATGACATAAATACCGATCTTGGATGGCATCATTCGATGGAAGTTTAGAAGAATGTACAATACCGTCTCCACTAACAGGTGATCAATTGTTTGAGAAAGTAAAATATGTGGACACTACTTTTGGTAAACCGTTTTTGAAAAACCTTAAGAAAGCCAGTTGGAAAAAGAGATCAGTTTTTTTTGAATTACCATACTGTAATTTTCTATATGTCATAAATTTTCTTGATGTTATGCATGTTGAAAAAAATGTATGTGATAGTGTCATCAGCATGTTGCTAAATGAACCCAGAAAAAAAGGATGTAATTAAGTCTAGATTGGACATGGTTGAGATGGGAATACGAGAAGAGCTGGTACTAGTGAAGGGTGATAAACAAAAATTTCTTCCTGTTGCATCTTACACTCTTTCCAGGTAGGTGAGATATTAGTTTTTCAGCTTCTTGAATGATGTAAATGTTCCAGAGGGGTATTCATCAAATATCAAGAACATCATGTCAATAAGCGATATAAAGTTAAAGGGTCTAAAATCACATGACTACCATGTTTTTATGCAAGATCTAATTCCTATAGTTTTACGTTTATTTTTTCCCAAGAATGTATGCCATAAATTAATGAAGCTTTGTTTCTTCTTCAAAGATATATGTAACAAAGTTATAGACTTGGAGAAATTTCCAACTATGGAAAGAGAAATTTCTGTCATATTATGTGAATTGGAAATGTTCTTCCTACTGAAATTCTTTGATATGATGGTTCATTTGATGGTTCATTTGGTGAGAGAGATTCGACTATGTGGTCCTGTACATTATAGATGGATGTACCCCATTGAAAGGTATATGAATATTTTGAAAGGGTATGTCAAAAATCGATGTCGGATAGAGGGTTCTATTGTAGAGTAATATATTGTTGAGGAATCGATTGAATTATGTACCGAATACCTTTATGGTGTGGAAATAATCGACCTACCTAAATCTCATCACATTGGGATGATTGAGGGTGAATAAATTTCTGGAGGAGAGGTTTTCACAATCAATATTACAGATTGGAAGCAGACACACCTTTACATTTTGCATAACAATTTCAACGTTGAACCATATGTTCAAACCCACAAAGAAATTCTTAGGAATTTGAATCCATCTAGGGATGAAAAATGGATATCAGATACACATAATCGATAGTTTACAAGATGGTTTTAGGATCATATTTTTATTAAGTTAGATGAAAATCCGGACTCAATTTCAGAACAACTTTGATGGCTAGCTGGAGGAGCAAGTGTGTATGTATTATCATACAATGATTATGTAGTTAATGGTTATAAATTCTATACTAACGAACATGATGAAGACAATACCATGAAGAATAGTGGGGTTACACTTGTGGCTGAAGCGATGCATGTTTCCGGTGCTAAGTATAGAAATATAATTTATGTGAATATGTTATACTTTGGCATCATCAAACAAATATGAGAGTTGGATTATACAAAATTCCAAGTGCCGATTTTTCAATGTAAGTGGGTTGATAACATTATTGCTGTTAAAATAGATGAATTGGGATTTGTGAAAGTTTATTTTAGTAAGGAATGGGAGAAAATGAACCATTTATAGTGGAATCACAGACAATACAAGTATTTTATGTTCCAGATCCCACAAATCGAAACTGGTCAATTATTTTATTATTGACCAAAACAACTAAAGGGACAAATGAAATTTCAACATAGGATGACCCTTTCATTGGGACCTCTCAATAATTTCATAATGGCACCAATTTAGAAGGCATCTTATATTTCATAGGGGACCATAATGAAGAGATTTACATAGTCGATAGAGGGGTCAAATCTCTTCCGCCTTTAAAAAAAGAGTTCAATAATCAGGTTATTTGTTTATTGTAATATACATTGTGTTACGTTATGTTATTATCTTTTCACTTCTGCTTTAATGTAATCTAAATTAAATGTTAAACCAATTCTGCAGATAATGACTTCCTGTAGATGTGCTCAATCCTGAGGCACAACAGTTCTCTCAACCTACTGATGCTGGTCCCAGTGCAGAGCAACAATAGGTTTCTCAACTTGTTGTTTCTAGCCCCAATGCTGAGGTACAATAGGTTTCTCAACCTATTGCTATTGTTCCTAGTTTCTATGCAAGAACACCAAATGAACATAATGATGATTATTCTTAGGAAATTGTAGGAAATGAAACCCTGATGGTGAAAAATACAAGAGAATCGTAGTTTGAAAGTGTTATCCAAAATCCTTAAGGCAAAAGAAAAAGGCATCAAATATGAGGTGGGATGGAATAAGTGAGGCCAACATGTTAACCCCAACAAATCCATCTTTAGTAGCTATATTGGAATCATCACTTGGAAATGCGTGCCAACTGATATACAGTCGTGGCACCATGTTGTCACCAGGATTAAGACACTAATGTGGGAAGATATTATGGTAACATTATGATATCATTTATTTAATTTATTAAAATAAAATAAAATACTAAAATATTGACTTACTCTTCATCATCCATTGCAGAGTGCATTTATAGTAGATGCCTCGCACAAGGAATATGTATTAATAGTTGTAGGAAGGATTTATAGATGCTCCCACAAAATTTTAACGAAATATCATCTTAAATATGATGAAGGGAAAATCAAGCCACACCCACCTCCTTTTTAGGAACACTTGATATCCCAAGGAGTGTGGGATGCATTTAGTAACCATCGTGGGGAGAAGACTTTTCAGGTACATTGTATCTGGTAATACGTTGTTTGATGTTACTTGTATTCATCACTTTGATTGAAATTTTTTTTATTTATGAAACAACAACTAAGTGCTGCAAATAAAGAACGGGAAACAAAACCAGTGTACCCCTACCATAAATTAAGGATGGGGTACACTTCACTTGATAAAAAATTGGTACATATTTTAAATCTACCGTAATACTTTTATGTGACCTAAAACAACACCATATCCATATTCCTATGTTTATATACATATTGATCACTTGAAATTGAAATACACTTCCATCCCATTCCGTGTGCTACGGAAGGAGGGTCGTGTATATAAAGAGGGGATACTGATAGATGAAAACAGAAAAAAGTGTGGGAAACATGTGTAAGTATGACATAATATAAATTTGATTTACTTTAAATCTTTATTACATAACAATCACTACTTATTTTCCTATATTTTCTATCTAACATAGTAATAGGAATCAAAAACACCCGCACAAGATGAAAATATACTTTCAACGGCCTTGAAGCATCCATAATAGTATGGCCGTGTCAGAGGTGCGAGTTTTGGGGTGACACCCCGAACATATTTTCAAAAAGAAAAACAAGTGAAGGATCAAACTCAAGAAATGACAATGATGAGAGAAACAATATCTATGTTTCAATAAGAATTACAATACTGAAGAGAGATGATAGAAATCTTGATGGGGGGGGGGGAGGAAAAGAGAAGAAAAAACTCAAAAAAAACCATATGTGAGGATCCCACCCCACCGCCACCCCACCCCCCAGCTTTGAGGTGAGCTATTTCCCTCAAAAACCTGACTTAGCTGGGGTAATTAATGTTATAATAATTGTTTCTATGAAATGTGAATCACATAGACCCTGATACCATTCCTGTACTAATATTCTATAGGGTAAAAATGACTATGATTTATATCTATCAACTCTCACCTATCTCCTTGTAGCGAGGGTTACAATGTTCAATATGCAGAACGACATGCTACACAACAGACAACTTCTAATAAATCATGTTAGAATGTCAATTAATGTAGATAATGAGACGATTTCTAAGCTACCTATTCCAAATGATGATGACGACATTCATATAGTCGAACAAGCTATAGGAACATTCATCGCATGGATGTAAATTCTTATTAAAAATATGTCGACAAGGAGGTATCCATTTATAATTTATTTTTCAAGATGAACCTTTAAAATTTAACGAGAAAGGTCTAAACCGATGAATGTTATTACATAATGACAAAGAGAAGGGGTTGAAATGAAATATCAGCTCAAAAATATCTCAAGGATTAACGAACCAATTGAAATGATCTTTTGAGAGTACCTTCACCCCACCCGTTCTATAATGTCATCCCTACTCAAATAATTTGAAAACAAAATTAAGGATGAAGAAATATTTTTAATACCAATAATACAGGGGTAAAACTCTATAATTTAATCATATCAACTATATTTTCATTTCTTTCATTACTTATTCCTTTTTGTGTTTTTAGGCATCATTGGATGCTAATTGAAGTCATTTTGGATACTACAATGATTTATTTTATGGATTAAATGCATGGATATACAAAAAACCGACCACTCATGATGGAATTTTCAATTTTTAATACACTAGATCTAACATTTTAGAACTAAACATCTAGTTATATAATTTATATTATCTTTTAATGATGATTTATTTATGATCGGGTGATGTATCAATATCGTCTACTTAAGGGAATGAATCCAGGACCTAAGGACAATAATTCTTACAATATCTACAAATAGAAAAATATCCTGGTATATATAATAATATTTCACTATCCAAACACATATCAAAACAAATTACTTATTTTTCTCGATGTTTCTGCAGTGTCCAAAACAAACAAATGGAAAGAATTGTGGTTATTATGTTTGCAAATTTATGAAAGAGATCGTATTTCATAAACAAACTAGCATCCCTAGAGATGCATTTTCTAAAATAATTACAAGTTAATTTAAAATATTTATTAATCCTTTGTGTATTTATATTTTTATAGTATTACCATGACTGTCATAAAAACTCATATTCCCAAGATGATATAGATGTGTTTAGAAATGAATGGGCAACATACCTGATAGAAGATTGTACACAAATAGGATGAAGGTGAATTCCTACTACTTATGTTATCTTTATATGATCATTTATATCTCTCTTTTTTACACTTATTGAGCATATATGATCACTATTTATTATGTTTTATATCCTTAGGATATGAAGAATGGTTTTAGAAATGATTTGTCTTTCTAGTAAAGCATAAATTAATGAGAGACTCTTATGAACTAGTTCTTTATGTTTCCATGTTTTGAAGAGCACTAGACCTAAACTATTATGGAATGGATCATTTATATTCTATATTTTGTTCATTTATGTAGATGTTTCTACTGATGCAGTGTGTTAGAAGAATATTGGTGGTGCACCACTCACAAATTTGATAACAAAACTAAGGATTCTCCACTACTTTTGGTTAACTACCACTTAATATAGCATCTGATCTGAACTTCCTATTCGGCGTCCCCATATTGCTCTCATGTGACACCATATCTATGATACCATCAGGGTTTTCCAAGTCAAATGGAGCTTATGGATGTGGTTGTTTCTAATCCAAAGAAAACACCATTTGTGCCTCCATCAGAACCACCTTTGGCACCTCAAGTTATCTTTTGAAGTTCCTTCCTCTAAGAGGACTAATAAGAGAAAGTGGGCAAGTACATACACTATAAAACCTCTCAAAATCACTAATTTTTGTACTTTATGGACTTTTTTCCTTTTCATTACTCTAGTAGCTTATCATGGCCACTTACCTACCCATATCAAGGTCAGGTATCAAGTATCATCTAGTCGTATATCACCCTACCTACCAAAATGTGTATTTTTTTATTAAAAATTGACATTTTATTAATGTATTATTTTATATTAATGTTTAATTTATTTAATTATTGTATTACTAACATAATATTTATTTTCATATAAAGGTGTATTTTTTTCCTAAGTTCGGATGCATTGTTTAGAAACTAATACCATGGATGAAATTTTTTGAGAGGGGATCACGAATGCAAAAAGGATGAAACATTAATGTTTTAAACTGTTTATTGGATAATTGTAATTATAACCATATAAAAAATTGTTTGAAATGTATATAGAAGTGTGTTTTTTATATTCATGATTTTAAGTAAATTTATATAGAATTGTTTGCGAAACTCTTGTGTGCACTGTTTTGTTCTTCTATTCTTTGTTTGTGTGTAGGTGTTGTTTTGTGTAGCTATTTTGTGTATAGGTGTTGCTTTGTGGTGTGTGTGCAGGTGCTATCTCAGGTGTGCAGGTTTTGTGCAGGTTTTGGGTTTGCTCAGGAAACATGGACTTTATCAGCACTCAAAATAGAACTGATAAAGGTGTCCTTTATCAGCGATTAACTTAGCGTTGATAAAGGGGGCCTTTATCAGCACTAAAAAAAGTGCTGATAAAGGGTTCCTTTATCCCCTCTAAAAACACACTGATAAAGGGGGACATTTATCAGTGATTTTTAGCATGGAGAAAGGGAACCCTTTATCAGCAATTTTTTTAGCATTGTTAAAGGGGACCCCCACTTTATATTCACTGTGATTAACAACATTTTTCTAGCACTGTTAAATGTGGTTTTTAGCGCTTTTAAAAGCCCTATTTTTAGTAGTGGATGGTGTCATCATCCTATATGATTGATAATTCTTTCTTTGAATATCTGAAATAATCATGTTGTTACACCATGGCCCAGAAATTTAGGCAACAATTATATTCCAATCAAAGGGTTGAGATGTCAACTCCCGTAAAAATAGAAAAGAAAAATCATTCCCCAACTTATCTATTAATGACATGTCAATCATGATGCACCCAACACATCCTACTTTTCTCCAACATATTTAATGATGATTTTTTTTCAGTAAATATAAGTGCACAAGTCATGAAATGTATTAATGATAATATTAAAGTTTAATAACCATTAAACATGCTTTCATATTGGAATATCTGATGACACCAAAACATGCGGAATTCTTACTAGCAGATATGTTCTCATAATCTCCCATATTAGAGATTACTAAGTGAAAACTTCATGAGATTAAGACTGATTTACTTATGAGTACTTTCACCTAATGTTCTAAATACTATGTGTCCCATAATAGCATGTCATCTACACATAGAACTATATTAATAATATTGGAATAACACTACAAGGTTCTCATCATAGTAGGGAACTTCTATGAACTGATCAGTGTGAAAAATACTCTAGGAAAATATTATATTAAAGACCTGTAAAACAATGAAAAATATGTAAAAATATGTTTAATTAATATTCAATTTATTGAATATACATGTAATCAAAGTACAATCAATTGGTCATTGGACATTAACTCCAAGAAATTCCTCCTTGGACTAGAGCCAACTACCTATGACCTTCAGTCCTCTTGAACTCTCATGATATACATGTTTCTACTGAGTCAATGATTTTGTCAAGGGGTACACCATGTTGTCTTACATGGAAATACTACTCACTGAAACATCACCTCTTGGAGAAAAAATCCTGAAGAGATAATACTTCCAAAGTATGTGATTCATCCAATGATGTGACCTTGACTCTTTTTCAGGAACCACCACTAAAGTATTATCACAATAGAGTGTGATAAGATCTTTACTACTAGGAACCACTTTAAGATCATGGATAAATTTGTGTCTCCATACTTATTATTTAGCTTCTATAGAAGCTACAATATACTCAAACTCTATTGTATAATCTGCAACCACATTTTTCTTTGAGCTCTTCCATCTGACGACACCTACATTAAAATTGGATATGTATCCCATTTGTGACTTCATGTCATCTTGATTAATTTGGAAACTATAATCTTTATATCCTATGATTAATAGCTACTCATCTCCTCCATAAATGAAACACCCCAAGATTTTATGAGATAAATTATTTTTAATTTCTTTGATGTCTTGTTTTTTATGATATAATAACATTATCTTATGCTATATGAAATAATTTATTAAATGAGAGTATACTCAACACTATACTAGGCTTGTGTTACACAAAATTTCATGTTCATTTGATAGAATAAATTTCACGCAACACTGGGTATAGATTTTGTTCAATGTATAAAATAATTATGTTTAGATTATTTTATACAAAACATGAAATTAATCTTTCACTAAACACAACACTGACTTGGCTTTCATTACATGAAAGAGTGACATTTCTCAATATCTTTCATTGTATGCAATACTGAGTTTCGCTGAACAACGATATATTATTAAAATATTATTATTTAATGGGATATAAAGTAGCCATTATGAATAGTATTAACAAAAATTTTGAATTTTATATAATATTAAAATTCATCTTATTTATTTTCTAGAACATGATATAAGAACAAATTCAATTATTTTGATATAAGAAGTATTTTTAAAAAAATGTAGTTTTGCTGCATTTTGATGGTGCACAAATTTTAAATATGGGTTTTAACACTTTTATATATTATATCTGACAAAATAAATTTCTTATTTTTAAGAGGGACATCAAAATTTACTTGGTTTAATTTTCGGTATTTTTCTGATAAAATTCATATTTTAATGAATAATGAAAAATACTGCATTTCAATTCAAAACTAATTTTTATTCTAATTTATTTATATATTTAGTTTATATTTTTAATTCGTTTAAAAGTGTAATTGGATTATTTTTTATCATTTAATCCATTTTTTTCATTGGATGTAATTTCACATTTAAATTGAACATAAACACATGCCAATCTTTTGATAGTTTTTACTCCTTAAAAACCCGCTTTATGGTTTTGAAAATGGGAATTAATTTTAAAATAATTACTAAAAATTAAGTGTTATGAATTTTAAAAAATGGATTCCATATTTGGAATCAGTGGGTAAAAATTATTTTAATAGGTTACTTTTATTTTTTTTTTATTATGAATAGTAACTACGGTAATTTTTATTTACCATGGTTAAAGCTAAATCGAGTAAATTATGGTAACAAACAATATGATAAGGATACTAAAATTACCCTAAAAATTTAAAAAAATCCTATTGTATGAATACAAGTCGACCCATACTACCTATGTTTTGGAATTGATTCATTTAATTTACTTGTATCCATGAAAATGATGTAATTATTAGTAAAACAAAAGAAATTGACAACATGTCACTCTCTTATATCTTATAAGTATAATAATTTTATTATAGTGATAAACTTCATAAAAAATCAAAAATAAATAGTCTCCATAAATATAATGAAATTATATAAATTATTTTAATTTATTTATAATTTTTAGAGACTATATACTTACCATTAATGATGACATAATAGTGATGTAGAAATTATTTTATTGATAGAAATATAAAATAAATGGTTATAAAAAAATTAAAATAAATATTACATGAGCTAATTAATGTTATAAACTCATTTTATATATTAATATCACATGGTAGTTTTGTACTAAATATTTTTTTTGAATTTATCTTAGGTGTGGATTTTATTAAAGTCAAATAAATTAATAGTTTTAAAATTGACACTATTGATATTTTATAAAAATAACATTTTAATAAATTATTTAAAAATCAAAAAAATATTTAAAAATTACAAAGTGTAACTTTTATGGTCTAAAATTTCATAAATTATCCAATTATGGGTAATTTACAATACATAAGTAATTATTTATAACCATTTAATATTTAGAATAGTATTACCAAAAATAAAATTAAATAGATTAAATAAGGATAAATCAAAATGATAAGGTTTAAAATAAAATAAAAACATGTATAAATTTTATTGGTTGATATTATTTATACCCATACTCATATTATATTATAAATAAATTAGTTTTGGAGCATTATAAACCGAAAATGAATTTATAATAAATTAATATTTCAAAACATTCCAAAGGTGCCCCTCCCCTCTCTTATAAAAGGGAACCATTCTCTTTTAATCACACCTCCAAATCCATTTGGCTCGGCTAAAACCTTCCCAAATCTCCTAAAAAATTCCCTCAATTAATATTATAGTTAATCATTTGGGAAGAAATCCATCTTAAGGAGTCCTTTTGTGCATACCAAAAGGAGATACCCGAAAAATAGGTAGTTGTTTTATCTCCTCTTTCAGAATTATTTTATTTTTCTTCATCCTCTTCTTATGTAGTTCCCATAATAAAGTAATAAATATAGTATATTATATATTATGATATGTTATTATAATTATGGTATAACCTTATACCTCCTTTTATCCGACCTAGGAATAACAATATCACCATGTGTGTGTGCGTAAGACTTACCGTCTCCACATTGTGGTGTAATTTTTTATTAAACAATAATTAATTTGGGTGGGTATAATGATGATTATAATGGATTTAAATAATGAATATAACACAATAATTATTCTGTAAAATCCATATACCATCCAATTCAATACTATTTAACCATCAGGGGAATGATATCGTCGTTTGTGCATACGTACGGCTTATCGTCTCCACGACGCGATGAGACTCATTCACCATGTTAACCATTCAAGAATGATTATAATGTATATATAATAAATAATCATGAAATATATGACATAATAATTCTACTTTATTTATGTATATATATATTTCATTTACTTTATTCCATTCAATTCAATAAGGAAACGAAAACAATGTTCATGTGTACGTACGACCAACCATCTCCATGAACAGTTTATTCCATTTCATTTGTCTGTATTATATATATATATATATTTATATACTAAATATATATTATATATAAATTATTTTTTAAATTCGGTAATTAAATCATGATCTAAGTAATAATATCAAGAATAACAAGTCAAAACACATATGACAAATAAAACGATTATTACCCAAAATGTTGTTTTAACATGGAATTGATAAATAAACAAGTAATATAAAGTCATAAGTGAATCATATATGATATTGTAAATATTATTATGGTTATTCTATAAGTTAATAATATGTTTAAACCCAATATATAGGAGTTTCAGACACATACAGAAGAAATTGGACCTAAGGTAAGAGATAATTTTGGAATCTCATTTTTATCCGAGATTGTTTATACATAAGTATTTACTGGGGTATATTTGTCATCCATATCCATGATTTATAATTTTGCTCAAAAAATGTTTACTATTATTCTATGTATGTTTGAATTCATTTTTACCCATTTTGATTTTACTACATGGTTTAGAAGGAATCTTTCTTTCGTTTACCATATGAGGTATGTTTTGACCTTTTTAGTAAAAGTACAAGGAGAATGTTTTTTTAACATACAGTACATGAACATATTTTTACATATTCTTAACACATTATTTACATGAATATTACTCTACATTATTTCAAGATTATTTTCAACTAAAATTGTTTCTTTTAAAATTGCATGACATTTTGAGAAAAGAAATCATTTTTGAAGAAGAAGGGATATTTTCCTCAATAATTAAGTTTGACTGTTTTATCAAAATTATTTTCCATCTAAGATGATGCTCTTAAAATATGTTTATGTTTATATCCCTATGTTTACTATGGTTTTATTTTTTTGATTATTGAATGATATTTTATATGGATTATGTTATGATAGAATAATGTTTAAGAAACCCATTTTTATTTTTTGGGTTATGCTATGATGAATGATTTGTGTTCTTGTGGCACATGTAAGAATGATTTCATTATGAGATAAGTGGGACCTATATCTCCCTCCAATTAATTGGGTAAATATTTATATCTTAGGAGATAGAATTGACTGGAATGGAAAGTAAATCCGGTTCAGTAATACCGTGATGAAATGATAAGTAAATTAGGTTTAATAATACATTGCTGTAACGACAAGTAAACCCGATTCAGTAATGGATTTTTTCCAATATGATGGTCTTTGCAACAATGACATAGATACTATGTAAATTATATTATGTGTTTATTTGTTTTCCACAATTCCATGTTTTATTCCAATGTTATTTTATCATCGTTAATGTTCCTTTATGATATATGATTACGTACTACCAAGATTTATTTCATGAATAAAGATTTCTATATTTAAACTTTATGTTCATGTTTTTACATTCTTATGCTTATGATTTGTTTTATTTTATCCATGTTTACCCTTATTGAGCATTTGAGATCACCCTTTTTATATTTTCTTCTCCCCAATATATAAAGAAATGTTTTAGGTAGGAAAATAAAAGGGGAAGATCTTTATGGTATATGTTAAAGATATTTCATGATGTTAGAAGATTATGTTCCAAGTTTCCAAATGCACTAAACTAATACGGTCTTTGGGAATATTTTTGTGGCATGTATTATGTATTCAAAAAAAGTAATGTAATGTCCATGTATGTCTAGCTTGGGTCATTAGAGTTAGTATCAGAGTGAAGGTTTAGTCAAACTTTGGAAACTAGGATGTGAAAATTTTAGTGAAATCCCTAGAGATATTTCTAAGTATATGTCTAGGGATTTCCTAAGGATAAGTCAAGTATAGGTAACAATCCTAGAGTTTTTGTGATAATCATGAATAACCTAGGATTAAACCTAATATATCATAGATTGAAATATTATAAGTAATTTACCTGACTTATGTGTTTTTAATATCTGATATATATTTCTCACACTTTTCTTTCTAGTATTATTAAATAGACAAAACCACATAGAACATGGTTAACTATTGAAAGTTTTAGATGTGGAAATTATGGTAATAATGAAGATAGATTTATTATGTGGAAATATCATTAAGAGAATCATGATGATGTAATGAGTATTGGTCGTACTGCTAAGGATAAAGAGATTTTAAATGAAATGTGAAAGGTATGTGATGTTATTCCAGTATTGTTTACATTAAACCTAAGAAGATTGAGGTTGAGAAAAATTAAGGCATGATTCATATTTTTTGATAGATGAAGATGACAGATCCAAAGTAATGGTTTAAGAATAAAGTTTCATGATTGAGGTGTATATGTTTCAGAATTAAAATATCATGTTATTTGAATCATGAAATATACAAGTGTTTTAAGTATACGTTTCTCATTAAGGATTGGAAAGGATGTGTTGAATAGTTCAAAGGAGCCAAAAAATTGATTTAGGTGTAAGGTGATATATTTGGGGAACACGTGATTAAGGGAAATATAACCCTTAATATATCTTTATATTAAGATAATGATGTTTAGATAAAGATATATTGGATTTGAATAAGTATATTAGATGATGCTAGTTTCTTGGGAACTATTTATGGAATTTTTCACAAAAGGGTTATGCTATCATGGATGAAGCCTAAAACTTATTGGGACTCAAGGAATATATCCAATATGTTTTGGAATAATGAAACATTCATGTTTTCATTAAGGATATCTGATAATTCATGTTGTTATCATGACTCAAGAGAATACATGATGTAGGTGTTCACATTTTTGGAATGTGACCAACCAGAGATATCGTATGATATATGGGGGATAAATGTTAAGCTGAGTAAGTGAACCATTTTCTATGCATTTGAATTTTCAAATTTTATAAGTATTTTAAGGTAATAAATTTATGTAAAGTTTAAGTTAAACTTCAGATGAAAATAGTTAGAATAAAGTCTTATCTCACTATAGGTGGAAATATGCATATTTGATAACCTATACTAACCTTTTTGTTGAGAGGGATGTAATGACCTATCATTCTATTTATGGATCACATGATTTTCCAACAATTTAATAATGACAAATCCATATTAATTTCTTTGAATAAGAGATGAAGTGTAAATTATTCAATTCATGACCAACAGTGAGATTGTACTGAAATCAAGTAAGTATTTCTTCTCATGTTCTTCACCTTTAGGGAAAAGATATTGAAAAAAATGTTATCTTAGTACCTGCTTATCCGATGAATCATATGGTCCCTTAAATAATTTCAAATTTATAGGTTTCTAATTCTTAACTTTCTCCAAACCTTTTTCTCTATCACTATCCATTGAAACTTGATGGATAGATTTTTCTTCCATATCCAGGTTTTCACTTCCCACCTATGTTATCCTATGTGGAAACCCAGTGATGAGTTACTTTGGGTAATCATTATGTTTCTAAATTTACTTTTTAAAATTAATTTTTAGTATTCATTTTTACGATGTGGGTTTCTATGAAAGAAACTTTCAAGTAGCAAACCTTTTATAACCCCGAAATATTTCATGGGAAAAATTCATTTTATGGGGGGTAGAGTGTAACACCCTGAGATTTTATGAGATATATTCTTTTTAATTTACTTGATTTCTTATTTTGTATGTTACACCAAAATTATCTTGATCTATATGCAACACTGTATTAGCTTGCAGTATACGCAACACTATACTTGGCATGTGTTACACACAATTTCAAGTTCGTTTGCTAGAATTCATTTCACACAACACTGAGTATATATTTTGTTCAATGTATAAAATAACTATGTTTATGTTATGTTATACACAACATCAAAGTAAGATTTCACTAAACACAACACTGACTTGGCTTTCATTACATGCAAGAATGACCTTTCTCGATAGCCAGCATTGTAGGCAATATCGAGTTTCACTAAATAACGTTATATAATTAAAATATTATTATTTAATGGGATATAAAATAGAAGTTATTAATAGTATTAAAAACATTTTGAATTTTATATATCATTAAAATTCATCATAAGTATTTTCTAGAACATGATATAAGAATAAATTCAATTTTTTGGATAAAAGAAGTATTTCTCCAAAAATATAGTTTTGACACCTTTTGATGACATACCAATTTTAAATATAGTTTTTAACACTTTTATATATTATATTTTGAAAAAATAAATGTCTTATTTGGAATGAGGACATAAAAATTTACTTTTTTTTTGATTTTTTGGTATTTTTATGATAAAATTCATATTTTGATGAATAGTAAAAAATATTTTATTTCAATTCAAATTTTTTTTCTTCTAATTTATTTATATATTTAGATTATATTTTTAATTGGTTTTAATGTGTAATTTGATTATATTTTTATATTTTAATCCAAATTTGATCATTGGATGTAATTTCACATTTATATTGGACATAAACACATGTCAATCTTTTGATAGTTTTTGCTTTTTAAAAACTCGGTTTATGGTCTTGACAACGAGAATTAATTTTAAAATAATTAATGAAACTTATGTGTTATGAATTTTAAAAAATGGATTCCATATTTGGAATCAATGGGTACAAATTATTTTAATAGGTTACTTTTTTTTATTATTATGCATAGTTACTATGGTAATTATTATTTACTACGGTTAAAGCTAAATCGGGTAAATTAGGATAACAAAAAATATGATAAGGATACTAAAATTACCACAACACCTGAAAAAATACTATTGGATGAATAAAATTCAACCCATATCACATAGTATTTGATTAATTTAATGGACTTATTTCCATGAAAATGATGTAATTATTGTTAAAACAAAAGAAAGTGACAACATGTCACTCTATTATATTTCATAAGTATAATACTTTTAATATCGTGAAAAAATTTATGAAACATTGAAAACAAATAGTATCCCGAAAGATAATGAAATTATATACATGATGTGAATTTATTTATAATTTTTAGATACTACATAATTACCATTAATGATGACACAATAGTGATGTAGAACTCATTTTATTGATAGAAATATCAAATAAATGGTTTTAAAAATATTAAAATAAATATCATATGAACTAATTAATATTCTCCACTAATTTTATAGGTGACTATGACATTTTAGGAGTGTATTAAATATTTTATTTTTCAAATTTATATTATTTTTGTATTTTATTTTAAGTAAAATAAATGAATAGTTTCAAAATTGATACTATTGATATTTTATTAAAATAACATATTATTAAATTATTTAAAAATAAAAAAAATATTTAAAAATTACAAAGTGAAAATTATATGGTCTAAAATTTCATAAAGTGTCCAATTATTGTAAATTGACAACACATAAGTAAATATTTATAACCATTTAATATTTAGAACATTATTACCACAAATAAAATTAAATAGAATAAATAAGGATAAATCAAAATGATAAGGATTAAAATAAAATAAAATCATGTCTAAACTTTATTATTTGAGATGGTTTAGACCCATAATCATATTATATTTTAAATAAATGAGTTTTGGAGCCTTATAAACCGAAAATGAATTTATAATAAATTAATATTTCAAAACTTTCCAAAGGTGCCCCTCCCCTCTCTTATAAAAGGGAACCCTTCCTTCTCTTTTAATCACACCTCCAAATCCTTTTGGATTGGAAAAAACCTGACCAAATCTCCTCAAAACTTCATTAAATTCATTATAGAGGGCACAATTTGGGAATAAAGCCATCTTAATGAGTCCTTTTGTGCATACCAAAAGGAGATACCTGAAAAAGAGGTAATTGTTTTATCACCTCTTTCAAAATTATTTTCTTCTTATACTTCCTCTTGTTATGTAGTATCTATACCTAAGTAATAAATAAAGTATCTTATACATTCTGATATATTATTATAATTATGTGACAACCTTATACCTCCTTTTATCCATCCTACAAATAATAATATCACTATGCATGCGTGTGTACAACTTACCATCTACACATTGTGGTGTAATTATTTATTAAAAAATAGTTTATTTAGATGGGAATAATGATGAGTATAGTGGATTTAAATAATGAATATAACATAATAATTATTCTTTACAATCCCTATACCATCCAATTTCATACTATTTAACCATCAATGGAATGATATCATCGCTCATGCGTACGTATGACTTACCATCTCCACGACGCGATGAGACTCATTCGCCACATTAACCATTCAAGAATGATTATAAGGTATATATAATAAAAAATCATGAAATATATGACATAATAATTTTTATAGATTTATGTATATATATATATATATCATTTACTTGCTTCAATTCAATTCAATAAGGAAACAGAAACAACGTTCATGCGTATGTATGACCTACCATCTCTAATAACGGTGTATTCTATTTCATTCATCTATCTTTTATATATTTTTATATAATAAATATATATGATATATAAATCATGTTTTACATTTTATAAGTAAATAAATCATTATCTAAGTAATAATATCAATAATAACAAGTCAAAACACGTACGATAAATAAAACGATTATTACCCAAAACATTGCTTTAACATGGAATTGATAAATAAACAGGTAATATAAAGACATAATTGAATCATATATGATATCATAAATATTATTATGGTTCTGTTACAAGTTAATAATATGTTTAAACCAACTATACAATATTTTTGAACATATATGGATGAAATCAGACCTAAGGTAAGAGATAATTTTGCAGTCTCATTTTTATCTGAGATTGATTATACGTAAGTATTTACTAGGGTATATTTATCATCCATATCCATGATTTATAAAAATGTTTTTATAAAAATTTTACTATTCTTCTATGTATTTTTAAATTAATTTTTACCCATTTTTATTTTACTACATGGTTTAGAAGAAATATTTCTTTAATTTACCATATGGGGTACTTTTTGACTTTTCTGGTAAAAGTACAAGGAGAATGTTTTTTTAAACTTACATGACATGAATGGATTTTTATGTATTATTAACACCTTATTTTCTTTAATCTTAATATACACTATTTCAAGTTTATTTTCAACTAAATTATTTTTATTTAAAATTGTACAACATTTTGAGAAAAGAAAACTTTTTGGAAGAAGAAAGGATATTTTCCTCAAGAATTAAGTTTGAGTGTTTTATCAAAACTATTTTCCATCTAAGATGATTCTATTTAAATAGTGTTATGTTTATATCCCTATTTTTACTATTATTTTATTGTTTTAATGATGGAATGTTATTTTATATGAATTTTTTATGATAAAATGATGTTTAAAAAACCCATTTTTATTTATTTGGTTATGCTATGATGAATGATTTATGTTTTCATAGAACATGTAATGATGATTTCATTGTGATATGAGTGGGACCTATATCTCCATCCAATTAATTGAGTAAAGATTTATATCTCATGAGATAGACATGAATGTAATGGAAAGTAAATATGGTTCAATAATACAAGGCTGAAATGACAAGTAAATTTGGTTCAGTAATACATGACTGGAATTGTAACGCCCCAACCCTAGTTACCCAGAGTCGGTGCATTATTACATAACATTGGCATGATCACAAGAAAGATCAAATCTTGAAATAACGATTGGTTTAGTAGCCTTGGAAACACTAGATATATTCATAAGTTTTACATTACATCATAAAATGAAAAACTACTACAACAACATAATGTCTCCATAATCCACACTCATATCCCCACATAATATCCCTGCAGGTCATTCATAATTTACTTCTTCACTTCCTGGGAAAAATAAAACATAGAAAAGGGGTGAGCTCGAATGCCCAGTAAGGATAACAATATAGCGGAACATTCAAAAATAAGCATAAACATTTAGGCAATGAATTACTAAAACAAAAGCCTTTTAAACTTGAACTTCAACATAGTATGGCAAAAGTAAAATGAAATAATGCCATTTACTTGTTCACATGGATATTCTACTAATCGAATAATCACATGCAATATCAATAACCACTTTCATAATGTTGGAATGCATAATGCCAGACTATCATAACCACATAGCCAAGGCCTCGTGCCAAGACTACAAATAAGATTTTGCCAAGGCCTTGTGCCAAGACACTAGTTTGTCTCATGAGACCTACCGATGCATCGAGGAGCTATAGCAGACTCCACCCGTCACTTACTAAGTCCAATGCATTCCCATATGAAAAGGTTTAAACATAACATAAACATTCGTATTAAAACTAGCATACGAAATGTCAATAATTTCACCATAAAATATGAATGGTATAAAAATAGCACATCCATAGTCAAACATATCACAAAACCTTCAATACAATATAGAAGTTTTGTATCATAATAAATCAACTTCAAATAAGCGTAAAATCCATCAAAGGATGTTGACATAGATGAAATCAAAACACTTTTTAGAGAAAAATCTATTTCTATTTTTGAAATCATTTAAGAGCCATATAAAATAAAACATTTTCTTGAAAATATTCTTATAAGCTTGTAAGGGAAGCTTTGACGATTTTATAATGGCGGAAAATAACCGCACCCACCGTATAAGTTAAAAAAACATTCTTATCTTAATTCTGTCGAAAAGGTTAAAAAGCCCCTTGTTTGGAAAACGACGGAAAGATTCCCTTATAAACCTCTTATAAAAAGTCAAACAAGGGTATAAATGACTTTAACACATATTCTTTTAAATATTAAAAATGTTTTGAAATACATTTTGAAGAAACATGGACGTGGATGATAACGAGGTCCCAGTAGATAATTATGTATAAACAACCTCGGATAATGAAGAGATTGCGAAATAAACCCTTACCAACTTGGTAACTTATGAAACATACAACCCATGAAAGAGGTATCATACAATGAATATGTAAATACACATAAATTAGAGTGTATTACACAAAGAATATAATTATGGGTAGTATATACACCACACAAAAGGTAATGGTGGTAATATGGCATGAATCTCACGGGAATAAGGAGTGAGATGAAAACCCCTTACCACATTAATAAACTGAGTCGTATGGACAAAAGTTAATAACCACCAAATTATTTACAGAATAACATGAATATAAAGATAGTCATGATAATATATATCAAATTCCAGTACACAATACACCACTTTCAATAATTTAGTGGCGAATAATGAAAATCTCACAGAATTGAATGTGAGATAAGAAAATCCCTTACCTTGTACTTTTCCTTGGTTAGGGTAGGTTAACCTCCTGTATAATGGTGAAATATTTGTTATTAAATTATACAAGAATTATATATATTAATATGATATCATATATGATCTTTTAACATTGATTTGTTAATAATATCTTAGAATTATCGTCGTTTCGGGTGATAATCGATTCGTTCTTCTTAAATGTTTGGTTACATAAGACATGTTTGTAATGGATATATTATATCTTATTCATAATCAGAATGAGATTAAAATTATTTTTAACCCAAAAATGAGAATAAGACTTGAATGGATACGATGGAGAATGAATCTCATTGCGTTCGTGGAGACGGTAGTCCGTACGTACGCACGAACGCTACTTCCATTTAATTTTTATTTTAAAAGAATCAAATCCAAATGATACATAGGTATATTAATATTCCAGTATAATATAATATTTTATATATGTTACTTAAGTTCATTAACACCATCCTTTATACGTTCCATGTGTGGTATGAACGAGTCATATCATTTTAAGGGGGCGGTAGTCCGCACTTCCTCAAATGAAATTATCGTATGTATATACAACATGAAACGAATAATGATATGAAATAAAATGGAATTACAGAAGCTTATATATAAAATATATATCATTAATATCATATTTAATTACAGTTCCATCATAATTTAAACCATGAGAGGCGGTAAGATGTATTTGAACAATCATCGTTTCGTGAGGCGTTAGTTTGCCATCCACAGAAACATTATGTTCATCATCCATTAGATGGAGTTGTGTGTATGTGTAGTTTTAATCCTTCTTATAAAAACATCCTAGTATATTGTGGATACTGGTGTTGTTACAAAAGAAAGGAAATAAAAAGAGTTTGGGGGTTGGAGAAGCAAAATAAATGAAAATAATTTAAGAGAAATCGTTACCTTTAATTTAGGTAACTCACTTTGGTTGGAACCAAAGGACTTCTTGAAATTCTGTCTGCCTAAGGGGAAGCTTCAAGGAGGAGTAGAGGGATGTGGGGAGCTTATTTGGGCAGGGTTTGGACGAGCCAAGTGGCTTGAGAGGTGTGAGGAATGAGTAGAAGTGGTCTCCTTTTATAAGGGAGAGGAGGGGCTCTTTAGGAAAGAGTGAAAGTATTACTTTATAATATAATTATATTCGGTTTATAATGGTCCAAAAATCATTGCGGTCGAAGATAAGATGACTCATTTTCTAAATAACATCAACCAATAAGAATTATACAGGTTTTAGATAATATTTTAATCATTATAATCTTATTTATTTAAATGATTTATTAATGAGGTAAACATTGCATCATTATTGTGTCATTAATAATTTAACTTATTTGATGTCTAAAAATTATAAATAAAATAGAATTATGTAGGAAATGTTTTTAGCTTTCTAATAAATATTTATAATCGAAAATCCAACATGTATAACCCTATGTAAAAATTGTTCTTCTAAAAGATGTAAGCTTATGCCATTTTTATTTTTATTTTAACTTTTTTAATATAATGTGTCCCTACCACATACAAGTGGCTCTAAGGGGTCCCCAAATCGACCCAAGGATGCCCATGGTCGGGTATGTGTCCACCAATAAGGTTAGGACACGTTTTAGGGTAATTTTGTATTATTATAATATTATTTTTTAACCCTTATTTACCGGATTTACCCTTTAACCATGGTAAATAAAATATTTACCGCAGTAATTATTCAAAATGTGTAAAAATAAAAGTTACCTATTTAGATAATTTGGACATCCTGATTCCAAATATGTAATCCATTTTTCCAAATTCAAAACACAGAAGTGGCAGAAATTAATTTAAAATTAATTCCCGTTGTTAAAATAAAAAGCGTGTTTTTATGAGATAATAACTATCAAAAGATTGACACTTGTTTATGTCTGATTTAATTGTGAAATTATGTCCAATGACAATCATTAAATTAAATGGTAAAAATATATTATAAATATACTTTAAAACCACTCAAATTCATAATTTATCAATATTAATTATTTTGATTAAAAAAGTTGTTTTTAATTAAAATTTAGTAATTTTCACTATTCATCAAAATATAAAAGTTATCCGAAAAGTACCAAAATTTCACCCTAGGATAATTTCAATATTCCGAATCCAAAAATGAAGTCCATTTTGAAATATAAAATATATATGATTTCAAAAAGTAGGTATTACTATTCACAACGGCTAGTTTAATTAGTTGTGGTGTGTGTTAAAACTCAAGGTTGCGTACAACACACGCTACTGTATTATTCAATGAAAGCATACCGTGGAAGCTTGGGATGTTTCATTTTAAATTTTTGATGTCCCCATTTAGTCAAAAAGTTTAAAATATTGTATTTAAAAAGGGTTCACTATTAAAAGTTGATAAAAGTGCAATACTGAAAATGAATTTGTTCTGGCATTATATCTAAGAAACTCATAATATGGATTCTAAAATTATAAGGATTATATAAAGTTTAAAATTTAGATAATACTATTCATAAACTCTTTTGAATGGTTTTTTTTGTAAGTCATGGTGTGATTGAACTCGGTGTTGCGTGTAGTGCAAGTTATTGAATTATTTTGAAGAAATAACACACTATGAAATCTTGGGGTGTTACATTCTCCCCTCCTTCAATAAATTGCGTCCTCGCAATTTGAAATTGTTCTTTGAAAATAAAAGGTTGAAAATAAAAAATATATTTGTGGGAAAACCCACATCGGAAATTGGGTTACTAAAATTTAGTTTTAATATGAGGAAAAGAGAAATGAAAGGGTCACCACCAAATTATGATCTCGATTAGGAGAACATTGGTGGCAATTAGAGACATATAATTGGAGGAAAAATGTAAATATTTATAGGTAGTGATTGAGGTCATCAATCACAAACAAGTATAAAATTGAGGTCCTTAAATTCATCAATCTATGATGATTTGAAATACCATCGGTTCAACAAAACATAGGGTATTAGGATAACACATTTTTGACGTTTCAAAATATCTTAGTTGAAATCCCACATTGAAAAATGAATTAATGAGGCCTATATTTAAAATAAAGAGTCGAAAGTATGAAGATTACCGAAAATAACACATACTAGGGTTCCATGTAGTAAAATATGGATATGGAAGAAAAATATAACCATCAATTATCTGATGGAGAGTGGTAGAGAACATGGCTATGAAAAGGCCAACAATCCCCAAGCCATAAATTAGTGATGATTTAAGGTACCATCTAGGAAAACATTTTTGTTCTAATTTTCTTTTCTTAATATTGAGGAATTTTTTATGAGATTGGCTAAGATCGTATGGAGATATACTTACTTTATAATTTGAGTTTTATCCATTAATAAATTTCTACCACAAACTCATCTTCCACTCTAAAAGATAATAGAATGTAAAAAATTCTATTACACTATTCGTATAGGGTTCCAAAATAAACGAATTTATAATTCATCTAAAAGATCTTTTAATAAAAACTACATTATTTAATCCAGGACATCTTGTGGGCCAGTGGTAGGTGATACACCCTTGTCGCCCTTCGGTTGCGGGTTCAAGTCTCGCAGCCTTGCCGGATGCGACGGGTTGCCGCCTGACCTCCGGGTTGTCCTTTTATGGTAATCCAAAATAATCCAAACTAGAACTATCCAAAATACTTCTGTCCAAACTCACAGTCCAACATTTATAAGGAAGGTAAACATAATATAGATCCTTTTTACCTCGTAATAGCATATGAATACCTTCATCATGTATTACCATATTCCTTACTGATTACATTCATGCTCCCTTATTCCATATAGAATGCTGGATATGCTTCATTAATCCAAAAATGTTTTAAACTCCAACAATGATGGAATATACAAATCATTAATCAGTTCCAAGGTAGTCAAGAATATCCAATATAATTTATCCAAATCAATCATGTATTATTCCAAAATCACTACCTTAGTATCAGAACTATATTATGATTTATCATTCTCTCAACCATATATTTTCCAAAAATTTATCTTGCTATTGAGTCACTTTTCTTTATTCCACACAATCTCAAGTCCTTAATGAAATAGTACTGCAGTACAATCCTTATATACTCCATAATTATTATAACAATTACATTGTTGATACAACACTCAATTGACATAATCAACATAAGAACTCTAATCATTCCTCTTCATCTGTGGTAGTATCATAACTTGATTATTATCCAATAACATCATTTGCGGCATAGTCTGATGACTAGGACATAGGTTCGCGTAGTGTCCAAACTCCTTGCAAACGAAGCATTGTACATTTAAAACCATTTTCTTACCCTTGCAGTCACGTACTTTGTGCCCTTTTCCTCTACACTTATAACAAACTCCCATTCCTTTCAGGCAAGTTCCAGGGTGTTTCTTTCCACAGTTACCACATATGGGAAAATTCTTCTTTTCCCTCTTCCCTTTATCCATCTTTCTCTCTTCCATCCTTTTCTTCTCTTGCTTCCCTTTAAAGCCATAGGACTCAGTAAACTCTTTACTTATCTTATCAACACATGATATTATTTCTTCATATGATGATAATACATGGGAGACTATTTCTCTTATAAATTCTAGCTTAAGACCATGAAAGATATGATCCTTCCTTCTCTTTGGATCATGTGCATTTCTGGAGTTCTCATTCCTTCTACTGGGTGCCATTTCTAAATAATGGAATACACTAGATTAGTTTATGAATCAAAATACATAATCCCATACTTATAAAACACTTAACATAAATTGAACTATTTATGGATACAATCCATAATCATAAAAATGTTTTCTTTGAGGAATTATATACTCATAAACCCTTCATAATGATTTGTAAAGAAAATGAGAGTTATCCTAAGCATATCCTCCGGGAGTGTCGTAACCAAGAGTGCAACAAGGCCCGTTGTCGTGCACCAGTTCCTGTTCGAGTCTAGCTCAAAGCGGTGTTTTCGGGTTTTACCCCTAGGTACATCTGTGCCAGAGCCGCCTCTACCTGCTCGTATCCAGACAGGGATGTATTGCTCGGAAAACTCACAAAATCTTCACAATACCAAAATTCTAGGAAGTTCTTCTATATTAATCCTCAAAGTTTATCTTAGGTCTACGTGCTCTAATCAGAGTTTATCTAAATCTAGCTTCCAAGGTTTGTACTAAACTTCCTCTGATACCAACTGTAACGCCCCGACCCTAGTTACCCAGAGTCGGTGCATTATTACATAACATTGGCATGATCACAAGAAAGATCAAATCTCGAAAGACCGATTGGTTTAGTAGCCTTGGAAACACTAGATATATTCATAAGTTTTACATTACATCATAAAATGAAAAACTACTACAACAACATAATGTCTCCATAATCCACACTCATATCCCCACATAATATCCCTGCAGGTCATTCATAATTTACATCTTCACTTCCTGGGAAAAATAAAACACAGAAAAGGGGTGAGCTCAAATGCCCAGTAAGGATAACAATATAGCGGAACATTCAAAAATAAGCATAAACATTTAAGGCAATGAATTACTAAAACAAAAGCCTTTTAAACTTTAACTTCAACATAGTATGGAAAAAGTAAAATGAAATAATTCCATTTACTTGTTCACATGGATATTCTACTAATCGAATAATCACATGCAATATCAATAACCACTTTCATAATGTTGGAATGCATAATGCCAGACTATCATAACCACATAGCCAAGGCCTCGTGCCAAGACTACAAATAAGATT
Organism: Viscum album; assembly: GCA_963277665.1. Classification (NCBI taxonomy): domain Eukaryota; kingdom Viridiplantae; phylum Streptophyta; class Magnoliopsida; order Santalales; family Viscaceae; genus Viscum; species Viscum album. The sequence continues at coordinate 844,712,360 of OY728140.1, read as the reverse complement.
TTTCCAAGGCCTTGTGCCAAGACACTAGTTTGTCTCATGAGACCTACCGATGCATCGAGGAGCTATAGCGGGATCCACCTGTCACTTACTAAGTCCAATGCATTCCCATATGAAAAGGTTTAAACATAACATAAACATTCATATTAAAACTAGCATACGAAATGTCAATAATTTCACCATAAACTATGAATGATATAAAAATAGCACATCCACAGTCAAACATATCACAAAACCTTCAATACAATATAGAAGTTTTGTATCATAATAAATCAACTTCAAATAAGCGTAAAATCCGTCAAAGGATGTTGACATAGATGAAATCAAAACACTTTTTAGAGAAATATCTCTTTCTATTTTTGAAATCATTTAAGAGCCATATAAAATAAAACATTTTCTTGAAAATATTCTTATAAGCTTGTAAGGGAAGCTTTGAAGATTTTATAACGGCGGAAAATAACCGCACCCGCCGTATAAGTTAAAAAAACATTCTTATCTTAATTCTGTCGAAAAGGTTAAAAAGCACCTTGTTTGGAAAACGACGGAAAGATTCCCTTATAAACCTCTTATAAAAAGTCAAACAAGGGTATAAATGACTTTAACCCATATTCTTTTAAATATTAAAAATGTTTTGAAATACATTTTGAAGAAACATGGACGTGGATGATAACGAGGTCCCAGTAGATAATTATGTATAAACAACCTCAGATAATGAAGAGATTGCGAAATAAACCCTTACCAACTTGGTAAATTATGAAACATACAACCCATGAAAGAGGTATCATACAATGAATATGGAAATACACATAAATTAGAGTGTATTACACAAAGAATTTAATTATGGGCAGTATATACACCACACAAAAGGTAATGGTGGTAATATGACATGAATCTCACGGGAATAAGGAGTGAGATGAAAACCCCTTACCATGTTAATCAACTGAGTCGTATGGCCAAAAGTTAATAACCACCACATTATTTACAGAATAACATGAATATAAAGATAATCATGATAATATATATCAAATTCCATTACACAATACACCACTTTCAATAATTTAGTGGCGAATAATGGAAATCTCACGGAATTGAATGTGAGATAAGAAAATCCCTTACCTTGTACTTTTCCTTGGTTGGAGTAGGTTAAACTCCTGTATAATTTTGAAATATTTGTTATTAAATTATACAAGAATTATATATATTAATATGATATCATATATGATCTTTTAACATTGATTTGTTAATAATATCTTAGAATTATCGTCGTTTCGGGTGATAATCGATTCGTTCTTCTTAAATGTTTGGTTACGTAAGACATGTTTGTAATAGATAGATTATATATTTTTCATAATCAGAATGATATTAACATTATTTTTAACCCTAAAATGAGAATAAGACTTGAATGGATACGATGGAGAATGAATCTCATCGCGTTCGTGGAGACGGTAGTCCATACGTACGCACGAACGCTACTTCCATTTAATTTTTATTTTAAAAGAATCGAATCCAAATGATACATAGGTATATTACTATTCCAGTATAATATAATATTTTATATATGTTACTTAAGTTCATTAACACCATCCTTTATACGTTCCATGTGTGGTATGAACGAGTCATATCATTTTAAGGGGGCGGTAGTCCGCACTTCCTCAAATGAAATTATCGTATGTATATACAACATGAAACGAATAATGATATGAAATAAAATGGAATTACAGAAGCTTATATATAAAATATATATCATTAATATCATATTTAATTATAGTTCCATCATAATGGCCACCATGAGAGGCGGTAAGATATATTTGAACAATCATCGTTTCGTGAGGCGTTAGTTTGCCATCCACAGAAACATTATGTTCATCATCCATTAGATGGAGTTGTGTGTATGTGTAGTTTGAATCCTTCTTATAACAACATCCTAGTATATTGTGGATACTGGTGTTGTTACAAAAGAAAGGAAATAAAAAGAGTTTGGGGGTTGGAGAAGCAAAATAAATGAAAATAATTTAAGAGAAATCGTTACCTTTAATTTAGGTAACTCACTTTGGTTGGAACCAAAGGACTTCTTGAAATGCTTTCTGCCTAAGGGGAAGCTTCAAGGAGGAGGAGAGGGATGTGGGGAGATTATTTGGGCAGGGTTTGGACGAGACAAGTGGCTTGAGAGGTTTGAGGAATGATTAGAAGTGGTCTCCTTTTATAAGGGAGAGGAGGGGCTCTTTAGGAAAGAGTGAAAGTATTACTTTATAATATAATTATATTCGGTTTATAATGGTCCAAAAATCATTGAGGTCGAAGATAAGATGACTCATTTTCTAAATAACATCAACCAATAAGAATTGGACAGGTTTTAGATAATATTTTAATCATTATAATCTTATTTATTTAAATGATTTATTAATGAGGTAAACATTGCATCATTGTGTCATTAATAATTTAACTTATTTGATGTCTAAAAATTATAAATAAAATATCATTATGTAGGAAATCGTTTTATCTTTCTAATGAATATTTATAATCTAAAATCTAACATGTATAAACATATGTAAAAATTGTTCTTCTAAAAGATGTAAGCTTATGCCATTTTTATTTTTATTTTAACTTTTTTAATATAATGTGTCCCTACCACATACAAGTGGCTCTAAGGGGTCCCCAAATCGACCCAAGGATGCCCATGGTCGGTTATGTGTCCACCAATAAGGTTAGGACACGTTTTAGGGTAATTTTGTATTATTATAATATTATTTTTTAACCCTTATTTACCGGATTTACCCTTTAACCATGGTAAATAAAATATTTACCGCAGTAATTATTCAAAATGTGTAAAAATAAAAGTTACCTATTTACATAATTTGGACATCCTGATTCCAAATATGTAATCCATTTTTCCAAATTCAAAACACAGAAGTGGCAGAAATTAATTTAAAATTAATTCCCATTGTTAAAATAAAAAGCGTGTTTTTATGAGATAATAACTATCAAAAAATTGACATTTGTTTATGTCTAATTTAATTGTGAAATTATCTCCAATGACAAACATTAAATTAAATGGTAAAAATATATTCTAAATATATTTTAAAACCACTCAAATTCATAATTTATCAATATTAATTATTTTGATTAAAAAAGTTGTTTTTAATTAAAATTTAGTAATTTTCACTATTCATCAAAATATAAAAGTTATCCGAAAAGTACCAAAATTTCACCCTAGGCTAATTTCAATATTCCGAATCCAAAAATTAAGTCCATTTTGAAATATAAAAAATATATGATTTCAAAAAGTAGGTATTACTATTCACAACGGCTAGTTTAATTAGTTGTGGTGTGTGTTAAAACTCAAGGTTGCGTACAACACACGCTACTGTATTATTCAAAGAAAGCTTACCGTGGAAGCTTGGGATGTTTCATTTTAAATTTTTTATGTCCCCATTTAGTCAAAAAGTTTAAAATATTGTATTTAAAAAGGGTACACTATTAAAAGTTGATAAAAGTGCAATACTGAAAATGAATTTGTTCTGGCATTATATCTAAGAAACTCATAATATGGATTCTAAAATTATAAGGATTATATAAAGTTTAAAATTTAGATAATACTATTCATAACCTCTTTTGAATGGCTTTTTTTTGTAAGTCATGGTGTGATTGAACTCGGTGTTGCGTGTAGTGCAAGTTATTGAATTATTTTGAAGAAATAACACACTATGAAATCTTGGGGTGTTACAGGAATAACAAGTAGACCTGGTTCAGTAATGAAAATTTTCCACTATGATAGTCTTTGAAGAAATACCTTGGATACAATGGAAATTATATTATGTGCTTATTTGTTTTCCAAAATTTCATGTTTTATGATAATACTATTTTATCATGGTTAATGTTACTTTATGATCTACGCCTTACGTACTACCAATATTTGTTTCATGACTCAATATTTCGATATTTAAAATTTATGTTCATGTTTTTACATTCTTATGTTTATAGTTTATTTTATGTTCTTAAAGTTTACCCTTATTGGGCATTTGAGCTCACCCTTTTTAGGTTTTTTCCCTAGGATATAAATAAAGGTTTTAGGTAGGAAAAAAATGGGGAAGATCTTTATGGGAGATGTTAAAGATCTTTCACCAAGTTAGAAGATTATGTTCCAAGTTTCCAAAGGAACTAAAATAATACTATATTTGGGAATATTTTTGTGGAATGTATTATTTATTCCTAAAAATTAATGTAATGTCCATGTTCTTCAAGATTGGGTCATTAGAATAAACCATGAACATATCCTTAGTACACCTCAGATAATTAATTATAGTCTTGACTACCATCCAATGGTGGTCACTTGGATAGTATTAATATCTTCCTACCACACTTAATTCATATCTTACATCTATCCTAGTAAATAATATAACATACATGAACAACCCAATCAGTGATGTGTAAGGAATCATTTCCATTTTATTTCATTCCTCATGTGTCTGAGGAAATATTTTACTGAAAATATGAATTCCATGCTACACTGGTAACAACACCCTCTTAGATTTTTACATACTGAATCTGTTCTGTATCTTTTCAATTTATGTACTTTGAAATAGGCCAAAAAACCTATTTTATCTATCATGATGGATCTTGATCCAAATAATATATACTGCCTCACCCAATTCCTTCATAGAGAAGCATTTATTCGACCATTGCTTAACAGACTATAAGGATGGTATTTCATTTCCAATGAGTAAGATATCACCAACATATACTATTTAGAAAATTACTTCACTCCCACAAAACCATTTATAGACACATAACTCTTATTTTTTATTTATGAAACCAAATTTTGTTATGAAATCACTAATAGAAACAAACCCTATACCAACGGTTTGGAACCATTGGCATAGGTCTCAAAACCATTGGTATAGCCTATAATAATGGTTTAGTAGGGTGTTGGATATCATTGAATTTCCATAGACATATACCAATGGTTTTGTGAAAACCATTAGTATAGGTCATATAAAAAACCTGTACAAACATTTTTAAAAAATTATTAGTATATGTATTTTAAAAATAAAACCCAGTAGGTTTTGATCCCAACACCTTTTATTTATAATCCAATGACCTAACCACTAAACTAAGATGAATTTCGTAAACATAATTTCATTAATATATAATTGTATATTCACAATTATTTTAACTTTTTATGTATTTACTGTTATTTGAAAAGGAATCAATGAAACATATGGGTACCTATACCAACGGTTTTGAGAACCGTTGGTATAAGAAATTTAATTTTTTGAGCTATACCAATGGTTTTTCCAAAAAAATTGGTATAGGGTGGACCTATAACAATTTTATTTGGCCAAAACCATCGGTATAAGTCTATATAAGTGACCTATCCCAATGGTTTTGGAAAAAACTACTGGTATAGGTCCATATAACTGACCTATACCAATGATTTTGGGGAAACTGTTGGTATAGGGTCTCTACAAGGGACCTATACCAATAGTTTTGGCTACAACCATTGGTATAAGGTCTCTCCATGGTACCTATACCAATGGTTTTTTCAAAACCATTGGTAGATGGTCTCTCTAAGGTACCTATACCAACAGTTTTTTCCAAACTGTTGGTATAGGATACCTATAACAAATATTTTCTAAATAGTTGGTATAGGTCCATTGGTATAACTCTAATTTATAGTAGTGAATCATCAAAATGAATTTTCCATGACCTAGATTCTTTATTTAATCCATAAATATATATTTTAAACTTTCATTCCTTGTTGGAATCCTTTAGAGACACAAACTCTTAAGGTTGTGTCATATAGAAATCTCCCTGAAGGTTCCCATTAAGGAAAGATGTTTTGAAATCCATTTTTCCAATATCATAATCATGGAAATCCATAATGGAAAGTAGAATCCCAATTTACTTCAAAATTTGAACTGGTGAAAAGGTTTCATCATAGTCAATGGCTTTCTCCTATTTAAACCCTTTTGCAACAAGTTGTGCCTTATATGTACTAACCTATACTTCCATGTCTAGTTTCTTCTTAAATAACCATTTGAAACCAATGGGATTTATATCTACGGGAGGGTCTACCAAAATATTGGATTGGTTTTGGTACATGGAATCCATTTTAGAATTCATGGCCCCTTGCAACTTGAAAACATTTGTTCCACTTATTTCTTCCTTATAGGTTTAAGGATCATTATTATCAACTAATAATGAGTCACTATCCTCATTTAAAATAAAACCAAACAATTTTGGTTCTATAACATCTCTATCACTCCTATGTCGTAATTATGTCTTTGGAACAATTTCTTCCACCATGGGTCTTTATAGAATTTGTTCATATGCCAAATATTGTGTATATTGGGTCTAGACTTCATCGAAGTCCATCTTACTACCACTATATCTTTTAGAGATTAAATCCTCCTTAAGAAATTTGGGTTGTATTTCTGAAGTGCACTGTGTTGCATTTGTTGTCAATGAGGCATGAAGTTGTCTTGGAATGAATGGAAGTCAAGGAATGTCACGATGTGAATGACAAAGGTTGTGATGGTGTTGGTGATGAATGGAGAATGGCCATGGTACTAAGATGCATTTCACTTAGGAGATTCACTAAGTGGTATTGGAAATTGTGGTTGAAACATTCTCCATGTACATCTGACGATTGTTGAGCTGATCTTTAAGTTCATAGAACTTGTATCCTGATGATACAAAGTCACAACAATGATAGAAGACCATGCATTGTATTGACAATGCATGAGGAGATGAAAGGAGATCCATCCACAACTTCTAAGTGGATGAAGTGGATTAAGGAAGTCCATGTACTAACTCTTAGTGCATGTGAATCAGAAGAAGATCCAATTGATCTCTGATTAGATCAATGAAGCACATTGAAGAATTTAAGTGATTCAGGAATTCAGTTGAAGAAGTCCCTCCTAAGTATTGAACACATATGGAAGAGGAGATGAAGAAGATTAAGAAGAAACCTTTTGAATTCCATATCCTAAGTGAAGATCATATGAGGAGAAGTAATGGAATTCTTAAGAAGAAGATGAGAAGAAATGGGAGGAAGAAAGAAGGGAACTTGGTTTGGCATGTTTCATATGAAGAACTTTGTTTTTAATAGTGTTTTAATTCAACACTTAGCCAAAAATATGTCCACCAAGGAGGCCAGCCGAGGGATCACCCAAGGCACATATGGGCCTAAGGCGCCACGCCTATGGGGAACCCTCAAGGCCAAGGCGCTCCCTGAGGCAAGGCAGGGGCCGTGTGTAAGCCCCCGAGGACACGCGGTGGTGAAACCCGCGCGCCCGAGGTGCATAGTGGGCGTTAGGAGCGCGCCCGCAGGAGGCATGAGTGGGCGCAGAGCGCGCCCGCAGGGAGAACTCAGCGCGGGGTGGCACCGAGAGGGTTGGAAGTTCAATTGGTGAGTTGCGGCAGCGGCACATTGATAAGCCGCGTGAAAATCGACCGCCGTTTCGATGTGGGACGTGCAAAATTCACCCGGAGTGAATCCAGGCCATCCGAGCGATCTCGCGCTTGATCTGCGCCGCATGATTCATCTGCCGCGTGCCGCGATCTATCCGGCCGTCCGATGTATTTCAAATCTTCGATCCGACGGCTCCCTGTCCATCTTCTACCTCGAGCTCGACCGAGGCACCCGCGAAGCCGCCGATGAACCAGAGGCTACCCGAGTCCGGTTTTCGAGTTCCCGGCCACCTCTGAAGGATCTAAGACGTCCATGGAGTTCGTCTGGCCACACTGAACACAACCATGCATTAAAAAATGCGTGCATGCAATGAGAGGAGAATTCGGAACAAAGCCGAGGCAAAACGAAGTTGCCGAGGCTTCGGTGAGTTCGTGTTGTGCATGGGATAGAAGAGATAAAGGCCATACATGCATTCTAAAACGCATGCACGTGAAGGAGGAAAATAAAAAATGAACCCGCGATTGACAGAAGATAAAATCAAGATACGCGAAAGATTTTTAATGCGTTTGAAGTTTTTAAAGAACCGAAATCTTCGGGTGTTCGGTGTTGTATCACGCGGATGAGCCGAGGCACTCCTTTCCTATAAAACGAGCACCCAAAGCATAGAGATGTTTGCTAAAAATTTAAAGAGAGTCCCGCGAGCACCCTGTGCTTTGCGAAGCTTTGAAGCCCCGCGCAAATACCACTTGCGCGGCTGAAGTTCCAGAGCCACCCGAGGCTCTGAAGGAGGTCCCTGCCCGCGTACTCGCGCGGCAGAAGGAGCCCTCTCTGCCCGCACCCTTGCGCGGCAGGAGGTAGACCCCGCGGGTGTTGCACTTGCATGCCCCGCGGCAGGAGGGGCTTGCGCGCCCTGCGGCTTGGTGCCTTGCACCCAAGGCTTACGCGGTCCTTGAGGCCCGTGACACCTTGTGCGACTGCCCCTTGCACCAAGGCCTTGTGTGTGTGCTAAGTGAACAAGAAGACCACAACTTAACCTAAGTTAGTGTGTGCCAAAGAAAGAAGAGGTCGTAGCCAAGTTGTGTGTGCAAAGTGCAAATACACCCTACGAGCATTTATTGTGTGCAAGAAGAGGAAGGTCACTACAAGTGTATGCTAAGTGAAGAATTTGTGTGTGCAAATTAAAGAAGTGGCCGAACCTATGTGTATGCTCTAAGTGGAGTGAACACACATTGAAGAAGGAAGAAGTTGACTCACACTAAAGTATAATACACTTTTAAGTGAGTAAAAAAATTGGATAAAGTGTGTGAAGTTCAGTGAAGGTGTGTGCTTAAAGTGACTACAACTTTTGTGGGTTTACTGCACCAAGAAGAGGAAAGGAGGAGTGCATGCATGCATGCATGCACGTGCACACCTGAACAGTTCTAAATCAGTGGTGTGCATCTGAGGAGTCCAAGACTTGAAGATCTTGAAGAGATTTGAGAACCCATGCTATCAGTGGATGAAGATGAAGAGTTGCCATGCACTCAGTGCATGATGTTGAAGTGAAGTGAGACTGGACCAGACTGAAGTTAAAGACATCAATTGTCTGAGTATTCAGTAATTGGAGAGAGGCCAGGTCATCCTTAGAAGAAGGAGATAAATCCTGAGCAAGACGAGAAGACCTGATCATCACAAGTGATCAGAGGTACAGAGCAAGGCCAGCAGCCTTTATCCCAGGCTGCTGAAGATACTTGAAGAAGCTGAACAAGAAGAAGAGCTACTCGTGTGACTCGAGCAGCCAGGAGAAGACCCCTGTGAGACTCAGGGTGGAGGAAGTCTTCAGTGGGATTCTGGAGCAGGCCAGTGGGACTCTGGTAACACTGTGGGATGCAGTATAAAGACCCTCCTGTGGGACTCAGGAGAGATACGGTGGGAAGCTGTATCGACCATTGTAATACTAACAGATTATAATGGGAGAATCCATGCTGGGAGAGCATGGCAAGGATGTAGGCCTTTGGTGCCGAACCTTGTAAATCCTTGTGTCCAGTGCCTTTACATTTACTGCATCATTCGTGGAAAGGTGAGAGATACAAGAAGAGTGGATCGAGGCTTTAACCAGCCATAGATGTTTAATTGATTAAGAATCAATTAGTAAAAAGTTTTAAAGGATCACTGATTCACCCCCTCCCCCTCTCAGTGATTCACACTGATCTGGGCACTTCAATTGGTATCAGAGGGAGGTTGCCTCTAAAAGATCCAAGAGAGTCTATATGGAGTGCAGATTTGAGGAAATGAAAGAACAACCTCAAATGGAGATATCTGCCAAGACTCTGAAAAACAGAATGAAGAAACAGGCAAAGAAGATGAAGAAGAAGGCTGGTGCAATCAGAGAAACTCCTTCTATGGAAAGAAATGTGAAAGTCACATCAGATGACAATTCATTTTATCATTCTTCTGATGAAGCCTGCTCTAGCTGTGATGAAGATGGAAGAAACAATGATCTTCTAAATGCAATCAAATATCTTCAGAAGAGTGTCCCCAAGGAAGTTGCAATGTGTATAGCTACAGGCCTCCTTGATCTTCAAGAAGAAAAATTACAGCTAGAAGATGAAGCCAATTCTCTGGAAGTCCAATTGGCAAAAAGGGTTGGCATAACCAACACTCTCAGAAAGCTGGTGAAGGCCAAAGATGAAACTGTTTCCCTTTGCAATGAAAGATATGGAGATACCTATGAAGAATTGCAAAGGAGCTCTTCTGAGAAAGAAATATTTTTGATAATGATCAAAGATGTTTTCCATGAACTGGAAAAGAGACACAGAGTTTCAATGGTTGTCAAAGATGCTCAACTTGAAGACAAAGCAAAAAGGGTGAAGGAGCTTGAAAATTCATTGCTTGAATTGAAGACAGTGCATGATGACCAGATGAATCAGCTGAAAGAAAGTTGGGAAGGAAAGCTAAGAGCTGTTGAGGATGAGAAGAACTCCCTTAACATGAAGTGCTTAGAACTAGAGGAGATATTGACAAATCTGCAATCACCCAAAGCTGAAACCTCCCAGTCAGCTGGTAGAAGACATGTTGCTACTCAAGTATGCTTTGAGCAGGATGATTCTAAGAGAAAGACATCCTCTAATAAAAGTGCAACATCTTCTAGAAAGAAGGTACCATCCATACCATCTTGTACTGATGCTTCTAATTGTGTCTCCACAAAAAGTGCAGGATGGAAGAATAATTCCAAACAAGTATGGATGAAGACAATGAAGAAAGAGAGCTCTCCTGAAACAACACAACTTGTCAAGAAAAGTACCCAGCAATCAGAAGTACACAAGAGGTCAAGATTTGTGGATCAATGTTGGTGTTGTAACAAGTATGGGCATTGTGAAAAGGATTGTTGGTACAATCCACTGAATGCCAAAGCACAGAGGAAGCCCATGCCTAGGGGGAGCAATCCAGAAGGGAGGAAGCAACATCCACAGGTCCAGAGACATCTGTTTACTGCAAATAGATTTGGATTACTTGACAACATCTGGGATGATTGCACAAGTGGTCAAATAGATACATGTCAATCTCCAACTGTATCCAGAGCTAAAAAGAAGAGAAGATCACTGAACCTGGCTCAGAAATAATCCTTGGGAAGCAAGAAGAAAGTTGAAGATGCTCCCAAGAAGATTATGAAAAAGGAAAATAAGTCCTTGGAGTCTAAATCCAAGAAGGGTGATGCATCTAGAAGGACCACCAAGAAAACATGCTTCTACTGTGGAAAGAAAGGACACATCATGGACCTTTGTAAAGAAGCCATGAAACTAAATAGAAGCAGACTGAACTCCAAAAGACAATCAATCCAGAAGAAGAAGGGATTGATTGAAAATAAGTTGCCTAAGAAAGGTAGCTTGAAAGCATCAAAGGAACCATGTGGAATATCCAGAACTGAGGCCACACTTCCAAGAGACTTACTAGTCATATGGCCAAATCAGTTGCAACTTGCCAAAGATCTGCAAAGAGCTAAAGATGAAGTTCTGGCAATTGCTAAGGCAAAAGGGAAGAAGAATATTTCACAAGAAGATGTATTGAGATCCACACCAGCACAAACATCATTGAAGATCAAATGTGCAAGTGTGAAGAATGGTGAAAATGGGACATCTCGGTTGAGAGAATCTTCTCAACCTTGTTGTTCACATTGATGAACCAAGGAGGTTCCATCTTATTCCCTAATCACTTGTATTTACATGTGCTAACATTGCAGGGAATTGAAGATGATGATCATTCTCATCTGGAGAGTGGTTTGGACAGAATGGAGTGCACCCCTTGAGGGGGAGCCAATCTGAAGAAGATGGCATTCTTAGATTAATACCATCTTGAGAAAAGTGAAGGTATTCCAATCATACTTTCATCCCTTGTTTCTTAATTGAGTTTATCTTGTCAATTAAGGGGGAGTATGGATTGAAGATAAATGGATGAAAGGGGGAGCTTTATCATTGCACTGAACTTTCTAATGAGTTTTGTGAAGTATGTGCAGGATTTAGCAATTCATTGTTATATCTGAAAAATTTCAAACCCCTGAAGCATGATCTCACATGTTTACAGTGAATGTGGACAGCATTTGGTTCCTTGGTTACATCACTCTTGTTTTCTACACCGGGTTAGCCCAAGTAGACTTAGAGTTGATTTACTAAAGGTTCTTTGCTAAAGAAGAACATGTGGCATCATCTCTCTCTTAGTGTTTTTCAAGAAGATGCTATTCGAAGGGAGGAAGAGATATTTTGAAAGTGAACCACACCACACCTTTGCATTTGATTGCCAATAAGGGGCAGAAAATATTGGCAAACATATTGACCCATTCATATGTGATGAAGTGGTGTATTGACAACAAATACAAAGGGGGAGATTGAAGTGCACTGTGTTGCATTTGTTGTCAATGAGGTATGAAGTTGTCTTGGAATGAATGGAAGTCAAGGAATGTCTCGATGTGAATGACAAAGGTTGTGATGGTGTTGGTGATGAATGGAGAATGGCCATGGTACTAAGATGCATGTCACTTAGAAGATTCACTAAGTGGTATTGGAAATTGTGGTTGAAACATTCTCCATGTACATCTGACGATTGTTGAGCTGATCTTTAAGTTCATAGAACTTGTATCCTGATGATACAAAGTCACAACAATGATAGAAGACCATGTATTGTATTGAAAATGCATGAGGAGATGAAAGGAGATCCATCCACAACTTCTAAGTGGATGAAGTGGATTAAATAAGTCCATGTACTAACTCTTAGTGCATGTGAATCAGAAGAAGATCCAATTGATCTCTGATTAGATCAATGAAGCACATTGAAGAATTTAAGTGATTCAGGAATTCAGTTGAAGAAGTCCCTCCTAAGTATTGAACACATATGGAAGAGGAGATGAAGAAGATTAAGAAGAAACATTTTGAATTCCATATCTTAAGTGAAGATCATATGAGGAGAAGTAATGGAATTCTTAAGAAGAAGATGAGAAGAAATGGGAGGAAGAAAGAAGGGCACTTGGTTTGGCATGTTTCATATAGAGAACTTTGTTTTTAATAGTGTTTTAATTCAACACTTAGCCAAAAATATGGCCACCAAGGAGGCCAGCCGAGGGATCACCCAAGGCACATATGGGCCTAAGGCGCCACGCCCATGGGGAACCCTCAAGGCCAAGGCGCTCCCTGAGGCAAGGCAGGGGCCGTGTGTAAGCCCCTGAGGACACGCGGTGGTGAAACCCGTGCGCCCGAGGTGCATAGTGGGCGCTAGGAGCGCGCCCGCAGGAGGCATGAGTGGGCGCAGAGCGCGCCCGCAGGGAGAACTCAGCGCGGGGTGGCACCGAGAGGGTTGGAAGTTCAATTGGTGAGTTGCGGCAGTGGAAAATTGATAAGCCGCGTGAAAATCGGCCGCCGTTTCGATGTGGGACGCGCAAAATTCACCCGGAGTGAATCCAGGCCGTCCGAGCGATCTCGCGCTTGATCTGCGCCGCACGATTCATCTGCCGCGCGCCGCGATCTATCCGGCCGTCCGATGTATTTCAAATCTTCGATCCGACGGCTCCCCGTCCATATTCTACCTCGAGCTCGACCGAGGCACCCGCGAAGCCGCCGATGAACCAGAGGCTACCCGAGGCCGGTTTTCGAGTTCCCGGCCACCTCTGAAGGATCTAAGACGTCCATGGAGTTCGTCTGGCCACACTGAACACAACCATGCATTAAAAAATGCGTGCATGCAATGAGAGGAGAATTCAGAACAAAGCCGAGGCAAAACGAAGTTGCCGAGGCTTCGGTGAGTTCGTGTTGTGCATGGGATAGAAGAGATAAAGGCCATGCATGCATTCTAAAACGCATGCACGTGAAGGAGGAAAATAAAAAATGAACCCGCGATTGACAGAAGATAAAATCAAGATACGCGGAAGATTTTTAACGCGTTTGAAGTTTTTAAAGAACCGAAATCTTCGGGTGTTCGGTGTTGTATCACGCGGATGAGCCGAGGAACTCCTTGCCTATAAAAGGAGCACCCGAAGCACAGAGATGTTTGCTGAAAATTTGAAGAGAGTCCCGCGAGCACCCTGTGCTTTGCGAAGCTTTGAAGCCCCGCGCAAATAACACTTGCGCGGCTGAAGTTCCAGAGCCACCCGAGGCTCTGAAGGAGGTCCCTGCCCGCGTACTCGCGCGGCAGAAGGAGCCCTCTCTTCCCGCACCCTTGCGCGGCAGGAGGTAGACCCTCGGGTGTTGCACTTGCACGCCCCGCGGCAGGAGGGGCTTGCGCGCCCTGCGGCTTGGTGCCTTGCACCCAAGGCTTACGCGGTCCTTGAGGCCTGTGACACCTTGTGCGGCTGCCCCTTGCACCAAGGCCTTGTGTGTGTGCTAAGTGAACAAGAAGACCACAACTTAACCTAAGTTAGTGTGTGCCAAAGAAAGAAGAGGTCGTAGCCAAGTTGTGTGTGCAAAGTGCAAATACACCCTACGGGCATTTATTGTGTGCAAGAAGAGGAAGGTCACTACAAGGGTATGCTAAGTGAATAATTTGTGTGTGCAAATTAAAGAAGTGGCCGAACCTATGTGTATGCTCTAAGTGGAGTGAACACACATTGAAGAAGGAAGAAGTTGACTCACACTAAAGTATAATACACTTTTAAGTGAGTAAACAAATTGGATAAAGTGTGTGAAGTTCAGTGAAGGTGTGTGCTTAAAGTGACTACACCTTTTGTGGGTTTACTGCACCAAGAAGAGGAAAGGAGGAGTGCATGCATGCATGCATGCACGTGTACACGTGAACAGTGCTAAATCAGTGGTGTGCATCTGAGGAGTCCAAGACTTGAAGATCTTGAAGAGATTTGAGAACCCATGCTATCAGTGCATGAAGATGAAGAGTTGCCATGCACTCAGTGCATGATGTTGAAGTGAAGTGAGACTGGACCAGACTGAAGTTAAAGACATCAATTGTCTGAGTATTCAGTAATTGGAGAGAGGCCAGGTCATCCTTAGAAGAAGGAGATAAATCCTGAGCAAGACGAGAAGACCTGATCATCACAAGTGATCAGAGGTACAGAGCAAGCCCAGCAGCCTTTATCCCAGGCTGCTGAAGATACTTGAAGAAGCTGAACAAGAAGAAGAGCTACTCGTGTGACTCGAGCAGCCAGGAGAAGACCCCTGTGAGACTCAGGGTGGAGGAAGTCTCCAGTGGGATTCTGGAGCAGGCCAGTGGGACTCTGGTAACACTGTGGGACGCAGTATAAAGACCCTCCTGTGGGACTCAGGAGAGATACGGTGGGAAGCTGTATCGACCATTGTAATACTAACAGATTATAATGGGAGAATCCATGCTGGGAGAGCATGGCAAGGATGTAGGCCGTTGGTGCCGAACCTTGTAAATCCTTGTGTCCAGTGCCTTTACATTTACTGCATCATTCGTGGAAAGGTGAGAGATACAAGAAGAGTGGATCGAGGCTTTAACCATCCATAGAGGTTTAATTGATTAAGAATCAATTAGTAAAAAGTTTTAAAGGATCACTGATTCACCCCCTCCCCCTCTCAGTGATTCACACTGATCTGGGCACTTCAATTGGTATCAGAGGGAGGTTGCCTCTAAAAGATCCAAGAGAGTCTATATGGAGTGCAGATTTGAGGAAATGAAAGAACAGCCTCAAATGGAGATATCTGCCAAGACTCTGAAAAACAGAATGAAGAAACAGGCAAAGAAGATGAAGAAGAAGGCTGGTGCAATCAGAGAAACTCCTTCCATGGAAAGAAATGTGAAAGTCACATCAGATGACAATTCCTTTTATCATTCTTCTGATGAAGCCTGCTCTAGCTGTGATGAAGATGGAAGAAACAATGATCTTCTAAATGCAATCAAATATCTTCAGAAGAGTGTCCCCAAGGAAGTTGCAATGTGTATAACTACAGGCCTCCTTGATCTTCAAGAAGAAAAATAACAGCTAGAAGATGAAGCCAATTCTCTGGAAGTCCAATTGGCAAAAAGGGTTAGCATAACCAACACTCTCAGAAAGCTGGTGAAGGCCAAAGATGAAACTGTTTCCCTTTGCAATGAAAGATATGAAGATACCTATGAAGAATTGCAAAGGAGCTCTTCTGAGAAAGAAATATTTTTGATAATGATCAAAGATGTTTTCCGTGCACTGGAAAAGAGACACAGAGTTTCAATGGTTGTCAAAGATGCTCAACTTGAAGACAAAGCAAAAAGGGTGAAGGAGCTTGACAATTCATTGCTTGAATTGAAGACAGTGCGTGATGACCAGATGAATCAGCTGAAAGAAAGTTGGGAAGGAAAGCTAAGATCTGTTGAGGATGAGAAGAACTCCCTTAACATGAAGTGCTTAGAACTAGAGGTGATATTGACAAATCTGCAATCACCCAAAGCTGAAACCTCCCAGTCAGCTGGTAGAAGACATGTTGCTACTCAAGTATGCTTTGAGCAGGATGATTCTAAGAGAAAGACATCCTCTAATAAAAGTTCAACATCTTCTAGAAAGAAGGTACCATCCATACCATCTTGTACTGATGCTTCTAATTGTGTCTCCACAAAAAGTGCAGGATGGAAGAATAATTCCAAACAAGTATGGATGAAGACAATGAAGAAAGAGAGCTCTCCTGAAACAACACAACTTGTCAAGAAAAGTACCCAGCAATCAGAAGTACACAAGAGGTCAAGATTTGTGGGTCAATGTTGGTGTTGTAACAAGTATGGGCATTGTGAAAAGGATTGTTGGTACAATCTACTGAATGCCAAAGCACAGAGGAAGCCCATGCCTAGGGGGAGCAAGCCAGAAGGAAGGAAGCAACATCCACAGGTCCAGAGACATCTGTTTACTGCAAATAGATTTGGATTACTTGACAACATCTGGGATGATTGCACAAGTGGTCAAATAGATACATGTCAATCTCCAACTGTATCCAGAGCTAAAAAGAAGAGAAGATCACTAAACCTGGCTCAGAAAGAATCCTTGGGAAGCAAGAAGAAAGTTGAAGATGCTCCCAAGAAGATTATGAAAAAGGAAAAGAAGTCCTTGGAGTCTAAATCCAAGAAGGGTGATGCATCCAGAAGGACCACCAAGAAAACATGCTTCTACTGTGGAAAGAAAGGACACATCATGGACCTTTGTAAAGAAGCCATGAAACTAAATAGAAGCAGACTGAACTCCAAAAGACAATCAATCCAGAAGAAGAAGGGATTGATTGAAAATAAGTTTCCTAAGAAAGGTAGCTTGAAAGCATCAAAGGAACCATGTGGAATATCCAGAACTGAGGCCACACTTCCAAGAGACTTACTAGTCATATGGCCAAATCAGTTGCAACTTGCCAAAGTTCTGCAAAGAGCTGAAGATGAAGTTCTGGAAATTGCTAAGGCAAAAGGGAAGAAGAATATTTCACAAGAAGATGTATTGAGATCCACACCAGCACAAACATCATTTAAGATCAAATGTGCAAGTGTGAAGAATGGTGAAAATGGGACATCTCGGTTGAGAGAATCTTCTCAACCTTGTTGTTCACATTGATGAACCAAGGAGGTTCCATCTTATTCCCTAATCACTTGTATTTACATGTGCTAACATTGCAGGGAATTGAAGATGATGATCATTCTCATCTGGAGAGTGGTTTGGACAGAATGGAGTGCACCCCTTGAGGGGGAGCCAATCTGAAGAAGATGGCATTCTTAGATTAATACCATCTTGAGAAAAGTGAAGGTATTCCAATCATACTTTCATCCCTTGTTTCTTAATTGAGTTTATCTTGTCAATTAAGGGGGAGTAT
Source organism: Viscum album (assembly GCA_963277665.1). Taxonomy (NCBI): domain Eukaryota; kingdom Viridiplantae; phylum Streptophyta; class Magnoliopsida; order Santalales; family Viscaceae; genus Viscum; species Viscum album. The sequence continues at coordinate 844,694,696 of OY728140.1, read as the reverse complement.
GGATTGAAGATAAATGGATGAAAGGGGGAGCTTTATCATTGCACCGAACTTTCTAATGAGTTTTGTGAAGTATGTGCAGGATTTAGCAATTCATTGTTATATCTGAAAAATTTCAAACCCCTGAAGCATGATCTCACATGTTTACAGTGAATGTGGACAACATTTGGTTCCTTGGTTACATCACTCTTGTTTTCTACACCGGGTTAGCCCAAGTAGACTTAGAGTTGATTTACTAAAGGTTCTTTGCTAAAGAAGAACATGTGGCATCATCTCTCTCTTAGTGTTTTTCAAGAAGATGCTATTCGAAGGGAGGAAGAGATATTTTGAAAGTGAACCACACCACACCTTTGCATTTGATTGCCAATAAGGGGGAGAAAATATTGGCAAACATATTGACCCATTCATATGTGCTGAAGTGGTGTATTGACAACAAATACAAAGGGGGAGATTGAAGTGCACTGTGTTGCATTTGTTGTCAATGAGGCATGAAGTTGTCTTGGAATGAATGGAAGTCAAGGAATGTCACGATGTGAATGACAAAGGTTGTGATGGTGTTGGTGATGAATGGAGAATGGCCATGGTACTAAGATGCATGTCACTTAGGAGATTCACTAAGTGGTATTGGAAATTGTGGTTGAAAAATTCTCCATGTACATCTGACGATTGTTGAGCTGATCTTTAAGTTCATAGAACTTGTATCCTGATGATACAAAGTCACAACAATGATAGAAGACCATGCATTGTATTGACAATGCATGAGGAGATGAAAGGAGATCCATCCACAACTTCTAAGTGGATGAAGTGGATTAAAGAAGTCCATGTACTAACTCTTAGTGCATGTGAATCAGAAGAATATCCAATTGATCTCTGATTAGATCAATGAAGCACATTGAAGAATTTAAGTGATTCAGGAATTCAGTTGAAGAAGTCCCTCCTAAGTATTGAACACATATGGAAGAGGAGATGAAGAAGATTAAGAAGAAACCTTTTGAATTCTATATCCTAAGTGAAGATCATATGAGGAGAAGTAATGGAATTCTTAAGAAGAAGATGAGAAGAAATGGGAGGAAGAAAGAAGGGCACTTGGTTTGGCATGTTTCATATGGAGAACTTTGTTTTTAATAGTGTTTTAATTCAACACTTAGCCAAAAATATGGCCACCAAGGAGGCCAGCCGAGGGATCACCCAAGGCACATATGGGCCTAAGGCGCCACGCCCATGGGGAACCCTCAAGGCCAAGGCGCTCCCTGAGTCAAGGCAGGGGCCGTGTGTAAGCCCCCGAGGACACGCGGTGGTGAAACCCGCGCGCCCGAGGTGCATAGTGGGCGCTAGGAGCGCGCCCGCAGGAGGCATGAGTGGGCGCAGAGCGCGCCCGCAGGGAGAACTCGGTGCGGGGCGGCACCGAGAGGGTTGGAATTTCAATTGGTGAGTTGCGGCAGCGGCACATTGATAAGCCGCGTGAAAATCGGCCGCCGTTTCGATGTGGGACGCGCAAAATTCACTCGGAGTGAATCCAGGCCGTCCGAGCGATCTCGCGCTTGATCTGCGCCGCACGATTCATCTACCGCGCGCCGTGATCTATCTGGCCGTCCGATGTATTTCAAATCTTCGATCCGATGGCTCCCCGTCCATCTTCTACCTCGAGCTCGACCGAGGCACCCGCGAAGCCGCCGATGAACCAGAGGCTACCCGAGGCCGGTTTTCGAGTTCCCGGCCACCTCTGAAGGATCTAACACGTCCATGGAGTTCGTCTGGCCACACTGAACACAACCATGCATTAAAAAATGCGTGCATGAAATGAGAGGAGAATTTGGAACAAAGCCGAGGCAAAACGAAGTTGCCGAGGCTTCGGTGAGTTCGTGTTGTGCATGGGATAGAAGAGATAAAGGCCATGCATGCATTCTAAAACGCATGCACGTGAAGGAGGAAAATAAAAAATGAACCCACGATTGACAGAAGATAAAATCAAGATACGCAGAAGATTTTTAACGCGTTTGAAGTTTTTAAAGAACCGAAATCTTCGGGTGTTCAGTGTTGTATCACGCGGATGAGCCGAGGCACTCCTTGCCTATAAAAGGAGCACCCGAAGCACAGAGATGTTTGCTGAAAATTTGAAGAGAGTCCCGCGAGCACCCTGTGCTTTGCGAAGCTTTGAAGCCCCGCGCAAATACCACTTGCGCGGCTGAAGTTCCAGAGCCACCCGAGGCTCTGAAGGAGGTCCCTGCCCGCGTACTCGCGCGGCAGAAGGAGCCCTCTCTGCCCGCACCCTTGCGCGACAGGAGGTAGACCCCGCGGGTGTTGCACTTGCACGCCCCGCGGCAGGAGGGGCTTGCGTGCCCTGCGGCTTGGTGCCTTGCACCCAAGGCTTACGCGGTCCTTGAGGCCCGTGACACCTTGTGCGGCTTCCCCTTGCACCAAGGCCTTGTGTGTGTGCTAAGTGAACAAGAAGACCACAACTTAACCTAAGTTAGTGTGTGCCAAAGAAAGAAGAGGTCGTAGCCAAGTTGTGTGTGCAAAGTGCAAATACACCCTACGAGCATTTATTGTGTGCAAGAAGAGGAAGGTCACTACAAGTGTATGCTAAGTGAAGAATTTGTGTGTGCAAATTAAAGAAGTGGCCGAACCTATGTGTATGCTCTAAGTGGAGTGAACACACATTGAAGAAGGAAGAAGTTGACTCACACTAAAGTATAATACACTTTTAAGTGTGTAAACAAATTGGATAAAGTGTGTGAAGTTCAGTGAAGGTGTGTGCTTAAAGTGACTACAGCTTTTGTGGGTTTACTGCACCAAGAAGAGGAAAGGAGGAGTGCATGCATGCATGCCTGCACGTGCACACGTGAACAGTGCTAAATCAGTGGTGTGCATCTGAGGAGTCCAAGACTTGAAGATCTTGAAGAGATTTGAGAACCCATGCTATCAGTGCATGAAGATGAAGAGTTTCCATGCACTCAGTGCATGATGTTGAAGTGAAGTGAGACTGGACCAGACTAAAGTTAAAGACATCAATTGTCTGAGTATTCAGTAATTGGAGAGAGGCCAGGTCATCCTTAGAAGAAGGAGATAAATCCTGAGCAAGACGAGAAGACCTGATCATCACAAGTGATCAGAGGTACAGAGCAAGGCCAGCAGCCTTTATCCCAGGCTGCTGAAGATACTTGAAGAAGCTGAACAAGAAGAAGAGCTACTCGTGTGACTCGAGCAGCCAGGAGAAGACCCCTGTGAGACTCAGGGTGGAGGAAGTCTCTAGTGGGATTCTGGAGCAGGCCAGTGGGACTCTGGTAACACTGTGGGACGCAGTATAAAGACCCTCCTGTGGGACTCAGGAGAGATACGGTGGGAATCTGTATCGACCATTGTAATACTAACAGATTATAATGGGAGAATCCATGCTGGGAGAGCATGACAAGGATGTAGGCCTTTGGTGCCGAACCTTGTAAATCCTTGTGTCCAGTGCCTTTACATTTACTGCATCATTCGTGGAAAGGTGAGAGATACAAGAAGAGTGGATCGAGGCTTTAACCAGCCATAGAGGTTTAATTGATTAAGAATCAATTAGTAAAAAGTTTTAAAGGATCACTGATTCACCCCCTCCCCCTCTCAGTGATTCACACTGATCTGGGAACTTCAATTTCAACCAAAAAATTTTTGTTTGAAATATTATATAGGTAGTATCCCTTTGTTTCTTTATGATATCCTATAAATATATACTTTGTACATTTAGTTGAAATATTGTTAATTAAAGAGGCCTTAAAAAATTCTTCTCAACCCCACACATATAAGTAATACAACATAGGTTTCTTTCAATTCCATAGTTGGTATGGTATACCATCTGTAGCTTTTGTTGGAACTCAGTTTAGTACATATTCCACTGTCTTTAACGCGTATCCTCAAAAGGATAATAAAAAAATCACATGACTTGTCATTGATCTCACTATGTATAATAAGGTGCAGTTCCTTATTTTTCTTACACCATTCCACTGAGGTGTATATAGAGGAGTGAGTTGAGATAATATCCCTAACTCCCATAAATAATCAATGACGTATTGATTAAGATATTATCCACCAAAATATTAGTGGATTTTATTAATATTATTACCAATATGGATCTCAACTTCATTCTAGTATTCCTTGAATTTATAAAAAGAATATGATTTATAACTCATTAAGTAGATATATTCATATATAGTACAATAACTAGTAAAAGTTATGAAGTATGATTACCCACCCTTTTCATCAATAGAAAGTGGTCTATATATATTGGTATGAACTAATTCAAGAATGTCTTTAGCCCTTTAAAATTTATCACTAAATGGGGATTTTGTAATTTTTTCTTATAAACATTCTTGACATACACCAAGTGGTTTTAGTTAAAAATAATCTAATTATCCATCTTGATGTAATTTAGTTAATCATTTTTCATTTACATGACCTAAATGGCGATGACAAAGTTGGGTGTGGTATGAGTCATGTGAAGTATCTTCATTAATGATTTTCATTACTTGGTTTCTGTAATCCAACACATAATTAATATTATTTAAATGTGACTTACTATTCTTGTCACATAAAAAATAGACAAAATCCGATTCCCTTTCTTCCCCCATAATATTCATCTTCTTGGAGGGGCATGGAGATGATTTTGTCTTAAATATATTTGCTTGTAGTTTCTATTTGTTCACCATAAGGATAGAATTATTTTCATGCTTCTTATCCTTATATACTTTGTGAAGGAGAGTAAGAATATTTTATAGAGAGTTCTCAATGTTGTTCATATTAAAATTTACAACAAAGCTGGAGAATATTTGAGGGAGTGATGCCAGAATGAGATCAGTGTCTAGTTCTTTGAGGAGTTTAAAACCTAGAACCTCTAGGTGCTCAATGTATCCAACGAGCTTGAATAAATGAGGCCAAGATGGGAAACCATATCTAATATTTCATTGAAAGAGTTCCTTGGATATCTCAAATCGTTCCTATCTAGATATCTCTAGGTAAAGACCATAGAGGTTATCGAGCATGCTATATGCATCCATGTTTTCATGAGACTTCATGAGTTCACTAGACATAGACAAAAGAAACAAATATTGAACTTTTACTACATCGATCAAATGTTTTTCATAGTAAATGAGATCTCCATCATGTTCCTCCTTAGATAGAAGATCAGGAATTGAGGATTCTAGCACCTAAGATTTACATTCATTGCATAGCAAAACCTGAAGGTGTCTAAACCACTATTGGATGTTACTACTAGTTGGGAGGTTGTATTTGTTTTCCATTATTGATAATATGGATAATGTGGATGATGAACATATCATTTTATTCTACAATTTAAAAATAAGCATATTATTAGTACTTTTCTTGAATACAAATTTTGTGAGAAATAATAAATTAATTCATTTTTACTAAATCTCCCACTATTTTTCATGTCCCAATATCCATCATCATTGAATTCCAAATTTTTAGATAATATTACATTCTAGAGAAAAATATCACCATTTATTTTCTTAATGATACAAAAAATTTCTATAAAAACCATAAGAAAGTAATTTGGTAGGTGTTCTTAACAACTATAGGATTGCAGCTACTTGATCCATTGAGCGGATTCACTTGTCTTGAAATACTGAACTAGATTTCCTCAACAATTTCTATCAAATATTTATTAAATAGAATTTGGCTATTAAACTCAATAAATGTTTGGTTAAGTTAACCAAAAAATATCATGCTAACTTCCTAATAAAATTAAGTGTCTAGACTTTGGTCATGTTTTACACTTATTTCTTTGGTTTCATTCACAATCATGTAATAGAAGGTTTATTCTGACTTAATAATAGGCTGTGGGATTTTAATTAATCTATTCATAAATTTTATGTTGTTTTATCTTTTACATGTCTTGTTAATATTAATTGGATGTCAATTAATTAACCATGTTGGATAAAACATTTATTCATAATTTATTTATTTAATTTCTATCTTTGTATATTAATTCATTCATTTATGTGACTCCATTATTGCATAGATAAAATAAAAAAATTTATAGACAGAAACAAATAAATTAATTAAATTACTAGATCATGAGATTATCTAATGGTTGATTTAATTAGAGAACATTAAATCAACATATGATATAGGGGAATAAATAAATTTTCCAGCCATGGAATGAGTTATAACATTCCACCTATATATCTGTGTATCACTAATTTGGAATCATCATGGTTACATCTTAAACCTCATGCACGCACCATGTAATGCTCTATTAATTACAAGTATTTATTACTCACACATAGGTGAGGGTAACCAAATAATTTATTAAAGGGGATTATATAAATATCCTTGGGCATGCAGATACTACATAATAATCGAGTAACATATAAATCACATGCCATCATTTAATTTAGTATTAAATAATTGAAAACCCATGTAATAAATTAATATTCATAAATTCAAACACATACATAGGTCTTGGTGAAGCTCATGATCGGTCATACATGCAATGAATATGAAAAAGTAACCAGCTAACATTCATTTATGTATTTGTTCTTTATTTTTAAGATAAACACACTTCCATTAATTAATTAATAAATAAAAAATTAATTCACTTTAATATTAATGATCATCGAAACTTAATTGGAGATACCCATCATTAATGGAATTAATGGGAAATAAATGACAGAAATAATAATGACATATTTATTACATAGATTAATTGATAATTTAAAAATATTTATAAACATTTTTAAATTTTCAAACACAAAATAGGTTTCAATCAATAAATTAAAGTTTTAATACTGAAATTCTTTATTTATTGTAATTTAATTCTTCCATTAATTAGGATACCACACAGTGTGTACAATACAACTATAAAATGTGTGCCTTAGTTATCGTGTATCCAAGTCACATGCCTGGGGATTCAGTGTGTTAACTTATTCGAACTACATGTCATATACATACCAGCTACATGCCATGTATCTTCATGTCATGTGCTAGGTTGGACCAGTCAACACATGGTTTTCAATAAATGAACTATGTGTAATTAACTAATCAGCACATTCAGATGCATTTTTAATGGGCACACGATGTGTAATCCAACTACACACTATATAACCCAATTTTACCAGCCAATGATTTGACACTTCCCAATGGAATATCTGTTCGTTCTCCATCAATTCTTAAAACATTAAAAAAACGAAATACTGAATGAACATGATTAATATGTTGATAATTTGTTAATTAAAATCAAATTAAATAATAAATAACTTTAAATGTAAATATAACCATAATTGTGAATAGATAAACAATCAAATAAATAATTATAAATTTAAATGTGACTGCTCTAATACCAATTGATGGTTTCAGGTGCAGTGGAAGTGTGTGGTGGTGGGTGATATATTAAAATTTATTTTAATAATCATTTCCCAAGACCATGAGTGAGGATCCTGCACATCAATTTTATAATTAATTTATTTAACATCTAATGAAGTGAATACCTAGGATTAGGAACTTTATTCATTGATGAATGTTGATTGCCTGAAAAAACCCTTTCAGAATGTATTCATTATGCAGTGAGGATCCAAGGATAGAATCTCTATACCAATAATCCACACATTCTACAATGATCTTTGAAAAACACCACTCAATCTTCGGGTGCTAACATGGAGAATCAAATGCCTTATGATGTTCATTATTGATTTCTAGTTCTTTGGTCTTGAATAAATCTCTCTTTTATTTCCCATTATTGAGAGGCAGAGAGAAGGGGGATTTGAGAGGGAATTCATTGTGCACAATAATTCTCTATTCTAACTTTTTGGATGCAAAACACAATAGGCATAACCATATATTTATAAAGTTGGGTTTTAGGTTAAAATATTATTTAATTGTATTTCGACCATTAAATAACATTTAAAACCTTTAAGAAACCCCCTCCCACATAATAAAAATAACACTATTTTGTGGCGTATGAACTTATGAAAATTGATAAATAATATTTACTATCTGGTAAATAATTATTTTATCACCGGATGTGGTATTGGTATGTTCAAAATCCTTGGTATTCATTGAATACCCAAATAAATATTTTATTCATAAATAAATATTTCTTTCATATACCAATGAATAAATATTTATTAAATATTCAATAAAATAATCAAATATATTTTTAATCAAGTATTGGTGAATAAGTATTTATTTAATTTAAGCGATCAATATAACTTGAATAAAATTATTCCTTGTTCTTGAGAATAATATATATTCCATTAATTAAATTTAAATAGAATTTAACCGAGATTAACAGAAACACTTAGTGTATGACCCTGTAGGATTATTTCTCATTGGCATTAGAATGTCTTTCCTAAAGATCAAGATTATTGTGTAGAAACGAGTCAATGCACCCAAGAAAAAGAAATTAATGTCACAATGATGAAAACCACATATGAATTCTCACTGTATAATAGAATACTCTTTTCACAATATCTCATCAAGTAGGTTGCACAATGGTGTCATCAACCTATGTACTTGATACATATTTCTTTGACTATCTAAAATAAACAAATCATTACACCATGGACATGGAATATGGTAGATAGTTATATTCTAATCAAAGGGATTAGATATCAACTCCCAAAAATATGATAGTTACAAATCCTTCCTTGACTTATCCATTAATGACATGTCAATCTTGATGTACCCAACATATTCTACTTCCCACCAACATATGTCATGGTTTTTTTTTAGTAAATCTAAGTGCATGATTCATGACATGTATTAATGATAATATTAAAGTCTAAGGGTCGTTACACATGCTCGCAGATAGGAATATTTGATGACACCAAAACATGATGAATTCCTACAGCTAGATATGTTCTCATAATCTCTCATCTTGGATATTACCAGGTAAAAAATTCATGAGAAGAAGCCTCATCCACTTATGAGTATTTTCACCTCTTGGTCTAAATACTATGTACACAATCATAGTATGTTATCCAACTATAGAACTATATTATGAATATTTTCATAGGACTTCAAGGTTCTTATCATAGTGGGGAATTGTTATGAACTTATTAATACAAAAAATACACTAGGAAAATATTATATTAAAGCCCTGCAAAAAAAATGAAAAATATTTAAGAAAATATTTAATTAATATTCAATACATAAGATATACATGTAATCAAAGTACAATTAGTTGGTCCTAGGACACCAAATCCAACACAAATAACCTCAATAACCTCAAAATTGTAGAAAATTTTAACCTAAAAGGTTTATCATACCCATCCTCTTACATTTCTAAACACATTATAACATTATTCAAAAATATACCTTTACATTAAACCTAAATGTTATATATTACTCAACCTAATAAAACATATCATGAAATATTATTAATCACCTAAAAATATTAAAAATATTTGATCCTATAATATGATTTAAAAAATAAACTTAATAATTATATATCAAATCATTTAAGTTAAAGAAAATTAATACTAACCAAGACATCACATAGTCCAGTGGAAGGAGTTGCACCCTTTCCACCCTCTGATTGTGGGTTTAAGCCCCATGACCTTATCAGATGTGATGGGTTATTGTCTATGAAAGTTGTCATTTTTTAAAAACTATATTAATATAATTCAAATAATGTTCCCAAAGTATGATGAAAGTCCTCAAAAATAGCCTTAATCATCAAATAAATTTTAATGACTAATATTCTCTATACAACTTATTTTTTTCTCCCAAAATAACATAATATTAATTGACTATGATTACCTTAACATAAAAGATCATATTAACCCCAAGGTTTATCAATAAATTTATACTTATATCCAAAAAATATACAAGTATTATTCCTCAAATAACCTTCTCACTAAAATCTATACTAAACCAAAGGGTTTTATTCCTATACATGTCTCCCAAAATATCCTTAATCATGTTAAATTCATATAAAATAAAACCTAAAAGGGGTATCTATGCCTTTAAAAATTATGATAAACCTTATAATTATTATCCCAAGACACTTTAGTTTTACCCCATAACACTATGGAATATCATATATTTCCATAGATTCTATTATCACATTCATCATATGGGTTCATAATTAAAATGTGAATTAACCCAAGCATATTCCTTGAGAGTGTGAAACCAGATGTGTAGTAAGGGAACACTCACCGTGAACTAAAATGATAGCCAATATATAAATTACTGACTATTTTAGGGGTTATTATCACTGATGCATCTATGCCAAAATCATGCCCACTTATAGTATTCAAATAGGGATATATTTCTGAGAAAACAAAATAATCTATACCTTACCAAAATATTATTATATTATCCTATACTTAGGATTATCTTTAAAGTCATGCATAAGGTTACGTTCCCTAATCTATGTTTTCCTAAATCTAGTTCCCAAGGTTTCTACTAAACATCCTTTGATTCCAACTACAAAGAACCCATCTCCAATAGCCCAAATCCCATGGTAACTTTATTACATTGACATAAGATACATGTGATCACATCCCAAATTCCTAAATAGTTTACTAGTTTATGTAAATTATATTTATAATTAAATATAACATTACATTTGAAAACATAAAATCCAATGCAATATCTTCTTTGAGAACATCATTATTCTCTCTATAATTTCCTTGAATATCATTTATAGTACACTTACTGGAATACTAGGGAAAGGAAACAAAATAAGGGTGACCTCAGATGCTCAGTAAGGGTTATGTACAGTGGATGTTATCATAGAATAAATAATATATAATCAATATGGAAAGGTAAATAACTTAAAACACATGCTATTTAATAAATAACTTGATCACAAAGAATAATATGAAAAGAATAAATTATGATCAAATAATTCCATATAACTAATCAAAATGAACATGAAACCTATCCATATATAAATATTCAGATAATTTAATTTAAATCAATAAATAATCTCATAAATATGTAATTCATAATTTCATACAACTTAAACATATCATCAAGGCCTCATACAAGGACTTCTTACATAATTGGGCAGACCAGTTTGTCTCATGAGACCTACTGATACATCGAGAGGCTATAATGGACACTACCAATCAATTACTATGTCCAATTAATTCATCATATGAAATGGGTGAATAACATAATCAACTTAAACATTCACACTGAAAATATAGCATACAAAATGTTAATATCTTCCCCAATCAAATTGATTATAAACCATCCAAAGAAAGAATAAGTATGGTATCTTTACAGCATATCCCTAGTGGATTATAAATTAAATAAAAGGTTGTTGTCTATAATGAATCTAAATACCATAAAATATTATTAAAAGCATTCTTGATGAAAATACCCTTTTAACAGTAATCATCAGTTTTAAAAACTAAAAATTTCCAGAATATGAGAAAAACATTTCATTTAAAAGAATAATGGAAACTTGTAAAGGAAGAATTAAAGCATGAGTGATCATGATGGTGAGAAATTATGTTCATGATAAGTATGTATAAACAAAAATTACTTTATCATTTTTGGTAAAAATTAAAAAAGTACCACATTCATAAAACGAAAAGAATATTTTATTTAAACCATTTAGTGAAAAGTCACACATGGGTAAAAATATCTTTAATAAATCATTGGAGAATAGTAAAAATATTCACTAAAACATTTAATGAAAATATAGATGTGTAAGAAAAATATTCCCAACCAAGAAGAAAACAAAAATATAGTTTTAATTAAAAACATTATTTTGGTATCATAAGAACTTAAAGAGAGGAAAATAAAACAAAAAATTGTGATTTAAATAAATAACCATAGTAGAAGAAAATAAACTGGGTTTAATATATAATTATAATATAATTATCCTAACCGAGACTTAAATGTAAAAAATAATTAATAATGATGATATTATGAAATAAACCATTATTACTTTGTTAACTTTTGAATCATAACCCCCATTATAGAAATAAATTAAAATTAAACTTTAAATAACATGAATATAAATGGAATTAGTAAAGGTACTGAGGTCATAGTGGAATATGGTGGGCTGTAGATTTTAAAAATTTTCTTCATTGGGATGACAATACTTGTCATGTCTGATGATACGAGCCTCGGTATGGTCCAATGATCTCATGTAAATTTAACATAGCACAATACGAAAACTAAAAACATACCTTATTCAAAACTGAATCACACATGACTTAAACTTTTTTCCGGTGATATTTTCTCAAAGAATCTAAATCCAAAACCCTCTAAATAATCTATAAATTCCACAAGAATATTTGTGCTTTCTATTCATTGTAATTTGGGTGCAAGCACAGAGTTGCAATGCGTCCTTCAGTGTTGAAATGATCACCATGATTAGTTTCCTTCAATCCATTGAAGGTATTCTTTGATTAGTGCTCAGAGAGAGAGAGAGAGAGAGATGATTTCTCTCTTTAGAAAGCATGAGGAGAGATAAGTTCTCATTACTAGAAAATTAATAGCACACCAAGAGCTTCTCCTCTCCTACTTATATAGTGGGTGAGTAGATCACTCAGAAAGGGTTCCCTGCCCCTTGGAAATAAATTCCCACTAAATATGTAACAAATAAATAATATTAATGAAATAAAATGTTTCATAAGTATTATTTATATTTTATCACACTCCTATAATATATATTAAATATACCATATGATAAAAATGATTCATTTAACTCGACTCAAAATTCCTGCTATTATTAAACGAACCTAGAATATTAAAATAATATTCATTCGATTAATATTATTCCTAATATTTCCTTAACTTACAAAAACTCTTAATAAATAAATTCAACCTAATTATTCTTTCCTTGAATAATTATTAATTTATTTATTCATCGATGATCGATGACTTGGACAACACTTAGACCCTGTTGTGGGGCCCACCATATCCAATATACCTATTCACCCGAATAGTGTGGATCCTTGAATATTTTGTTGTGTGTGACCCTCTAGGACCTTATATCAATAGTATTAAATATCGTCCATAGACCAAGATCATATTCTAGTTATCCATTAAGGCTTCTAAAGAGATAAGGATAGTCATAGCAATGATAACCAACCAACAAACACGTAATGGGTAATATAATCTATTTGTCTTTCATATCTCATAAAGCAGGATGCACACTTGTGTTAGAACCCTTTTGTTTCTTTATTATTTTTTGATCTAACTAGATAGATTTACCCTTGACTATCTTTCCCAATTACTTATGAAGGTACTACCATCATGATCAATAAGGCTCAATATATATTACATCCTTAACCCAAAAATGACAAATCCTTTCTTGACCATTCAAGAAATTATATACCACCAATGACACACCCAACATAAGATACCTCACCATGATTTCATTATCATGGTTTTTACTTACATAAGAGTAAGTGATCAAATGGAACACTTTGATAATAGTTTCAAATTAGGAGACCAATACGCATGTCCATAGATAGGAACAACCAATGACACCCAAAAAATGTAGTGTTTCTATTAGTGGGTTTATCCTCATGATCTCACTACTAGAGATAACCAAGTGTGAACTTTATGAGAATAAGTGTCAATGCTTATGATCCCCCATCACCTAATAGTAAGAAATCTACTGTTCCCAGTTGGTAAGATGTATTTATACTATATGGCCTTTTTTTAAGATTAATGTCATTGTATCTCATGGTTCTCATTATATCATGGGATCTACTATAAAATTTTGATATAATAATTAATCTATGGAAATTACCATTAAATAGTAGATTCAGAAATATCTATACAATAATGGTAAGAATAAATTATGTATATCTAACTGTGTACATTATATGGTAATCAAAGGTACTGTTCAAGTTTGGTCTAGGGCACCCGCTATTACAACAATCCCACTTTCACTAGATTCAAATTGAAAAATAATCTTGTTAGATCTCACATGATAAAGATCTTATTTCTGCCGAGTAATGACTTTATCTACAAGTTATACCATGTTTCTTTCATGTGGATATTCTTCTATATACAACCTCGTATCCTTGAGTAAAACTTTTCAAGAGATAGTATCCCCAAGTATATTCCTCTATCCATTGCCAAAACATAACATCTTAGCTTGTACTAGTAATATAATAATCATAATGATAAAACTTTACTTGGTAGGTGTGATTCCAAGAACTAGAACAAATCATTTTATTGAATAAATGTTTCTAATTTTCCTTAAAAACTGCAACATACTCGGTATTTTTAGGTATGGATACCACTAGATTTTATGAGCTTGTCCCACTCAACACCTTAACCTAACTATGATGTTATATCACATTGATATAAGGAAGAATAGTTTACATGCCCTCAAAAATAGTATTTCATCCTGTCAACATACTGAGTACATATCTTTTGTACTTTCCCAAATATAAAAAATAGTTATGATGCTTTCCCTTGTAGTTCTCTTGGAAATAACTGATATTTTCCTATTATAAAGTATATAATGGAAATATCATATCTTGTACATATCATGGCATGTTGGGTTAATCCATCACAGAAGTATATGGAACTCCACTCATCACTTTAATCTCATACTATTCAATTGCATGTCTACTTTAAGGGATTTATTCCATGTGACATTGGTAATAATTCTCTTTTTAGTTGTTCTACCTTGTATTTTTCAATACCATTTCAATATATGTATGATTGAATAGATCTAAATACCCATTATATCTACCTTAGTAGATCATATTCCCTAGAACCTAGGTTTCTACTTTAATTCAATCACTAGATAGTTACTTTCATCCAAATATTCACTAAAAGTAAGAGAAATAGTAGTTTTTCATATGTTTCCAAATGTATTTTAATTAGAAAACTATGGTGATCCCACTAAACTTGGGTATACACATATAAAAAGATTCATTCCAAATGAATATTCTATGATCTTGTTTCTTACTTTAATCCTAAACTAGATTTTAGTAACTTGTAACCCTATTAGAATTCTTTTATGTAAGCATCCATTTCTGGTTGTGTCGAATAGACACCTTCCTTGATTGGTGGTCGTGATATAAAATTCACAATGAAATAATCATAGAAATTAGCTATGACAAGTAAAATTTTAATAGATTTAGGAATAAAGCTTGGTATAATCAATCAAGCCTTATTGGTGTCATACATATACCACCCATGTATCATTCCACTTGAATACCCACCGTAGTATTCAATATAATAAGACTCATTTCACTTTTATACCTAGAATTCATTATTGAATTTTAATTAACCCTTTCAATCTTAGATTATTTCCATATACTACTTACTTTTAGGATTTATTATTCACAATGAATAATTTATCATCGAATGCGGTGAATATAAAACCATTACTATGGTGTAAAGACCCGTAAAATTCAAGGGAAATTTTTTCTTAATTTTCTTTGGAATTTTACAAGAACGCGGTTTCTAACGACACCTGATTCAGAGGCCCGGTGTGCCCGGAATCAATTTTCGAAGTTTGGCTCAGGTACATTCAGTGAACAAACGAGCGGGATTTTCTAACTTTTGAACCGGTGCCCGGAATCGAATTCCGAGGGCACCGATGGAACCGCATCGCCGGTAATTGCTTAGGAACTCTTGTTCCGGAGTTGCGTTTACACGAGTGTTGATGATAAAAATTGTGGAAGTTTATTTTATAATTACTCTACAATTTTTATTATTTTTACTCTAAGTGTTAGTTCTTGATGGAAGTTGGGTAACCACCCAACCTCCCTTGGGAGGTTATGAGGGTGGTGGGGCCCACACGAACCCCACCCCTTCATATCCTCTAACCCCCCTCAACTCCCACTTTAATTTTGTTAACCTAAGTTGTAACTTATGACTTTAATGTAATAAGTTTAATGAGGTGAGTTGTGTGTGGTTAAATTGAATTTCAAACTCTTGAAATTCAAATGGTTAGGTTGTGTTAATAAAATAAGACTTGGTCTTATTTTATTATTGTTAGAATTTTTCAACCTTGAGAGTATTGGGAAGCATGGGACTTCTTCTTCTTCAACCTCCAACGAAGAACACCATTCTTCAATGAAGAACACCTCCGTCGAAGAACGCGACGTCTCTTTCCGCAACAGTTCTTCCACGACGCCGTATCCGCGACCCGACGTTCTTCTTCCGCGTCGTCTCTTCCGCGATGAAATCTCGGTCAACGACTTCGAATCCTCGCTTCACGACGTCGACGTTCATTCTCCGCGACGATCGTCTTATGCGGCTCGTTGACGAACACCGTTCTTGAAACCGAGGTAGGGGATTATTTTAATTATTTATTTCCGTTCATGATTCTAGTTTATCGATCATCGTGGATATTCGACTAGTTGTTATCGTTTAACGAGAGGGGGTCCGGACTGCACAAACACGGCCTAACACCCCCTCCTATGATCAAGTTTGATTCTTTGTGGATGGAACGGAATGGTGTGGTGCTGTCGCACCACGCAGGAATCACACGGCAAGTATTACGCGACGCCGTCGCGTCGTTCCGTGGAAAGAAGTCTAAGAACACGACTCCGTCGAGCCACGTCAAAGGAAAATGAAGGCGCCGTGGCCGGAGCGGGGCCGCGGCGGAGGGGCGCTCTGCCATCGCACCACGCCGGACGACAAGGGCCGCGGCGGAGCAAGGTGACCGGCGGCCGGACCGGGCCACCGGTGATGGAGCTGGAAGGGGACCGACCACCGCCGGTCCCGTTGAGAAGGAGTCGGCCGGCCAGGTCGGGCCATCCAGAAAGGGGAGGGGCTGGGGGAATTAAATTCCCCCAGACGGTTCAAACGGCCCCCCATAAATTGGGGGGGGGGGGTTACACAGGGGGGCAGGCGCCCCCCCCCCCCCTTTGCAGAAACGGCTCCGCCGAAGGCTGAGCCAGACAGCGCGCTGGGCGCGCTGTCCCCAGCCGAACCGGCGCCTGGCCGGTCAGCCAGGCTGGGCCAAGCCCAGCCGGGCCGGGTCGAGCCAGGCCGGTTCGACCCGATACTGGGCGGGTCGACCCGGTTCGGGCCGACCGGGGGGTCTCAGGCCGGGTCGGTCCGGGCCCGAAACCCCCGTTTTCGGTCCATTTGGGTTCAAATGCCCATAACTCGGGCTACAGACCTCCGATCGACGCGCCGTCAGCGGTGACACGATCCTTGGAACGAGACGGCCGTTTCGACATATTGCACTCAAGGTTTCAGAATACTTTGAGTTCGGCCGGGTTGGTTCGTACACGAAACCAACCGGGCCCTCGGAGCGGAAACGCTCATATCTTGAGCTACGGACGTCCGATTGATGTGCCGTCAACTTTGTTGAGTTCCTCTTGGTGAGATAGATCTTTTGGCTTACTAAGACCAAGGTTTGGATGCAGGTGGAGTACGGTCGGGTTGGTTTTTCCTTAAAAACCAACTGGGCCCCTGGGACGAAAAATCCAATAACTCTCAGACCAGGCGTTCGATTGACGCGCCGTCTGCGACGTTGAGTTTCTGTTGACGATACAGAACTTTTGGATACATCAACTCTGGACTATGTGACAGTTGATGTATCAGCCTCTCGGCTCGTGGAGCGGACCCTCCTGAACGAACATGCTATGTGCGGGAACCCTAGTGCTGGCTGCGACTGCTACTGTGACTGTGACGACGACTGTGCAGAGATCCTCAGTGGATTCGATGACGACGACTACAGCACTCAGCGATCCTATGTGGATAAGTGCTACCGATCCTGTGTGGGTCCAATCCTGTGTGGGTCAGCGCTCAACGGTTCTGTGTGAGCCAGCGCCTACAGATCCTGTGTGGGTCCGATCCTGTGTGGGTCTTTGCGGGGGTTAGTACCTATCGATCCTTTGTGGGTCCGACGGCTTAGATGGATCAGTGATCATCTCTATCATCTTCGAAGAAGTATACCGGTGTGAGATGAATCCTGTTTTCTTTCCTGTGTGGACTGTGTTGTGCTATCCTGTGTGGATTACATTTTGATTTCCTGTGTGGAATACGTATACTTTCCTGTGTGGACTGAGTTGTACTTGGGCTCGGAGGTTGGAGCGTATTGGAATTGATGACTTAGGTATATGTATTGGAATATACCTAAGCAGTGTCGGTTGTTACTTCGTGATTGTATCTTTCCTTTGTGGTTTATCCTTTGTGGATTTTGGGAGACCTTCAGGGGTCTTGGGGTCCCTACTGAGTAGCTTATACTCACCCCTGCACGGGATATGCCCGCACTACGTTGTGTTGGTTGCAGACGACGGACATCGTTGATCGTGGTTTAGGCTTGTAGAGCAGGACATTACCTGGAGGTGGACCACTGGGCGGGACATACTCGGAGTAGACGGCGGGACCCGAGGAGCAGTGGAGCTATCTGTACCCACCCTTCAGGTGGGATTTCCAGTGGACAGCTCGGTGTAGCGGCTTTACTTTACAGTTTCTGTTTTCCCTTTCGAGTTGTACTTTATAGTTGAGCTTGTATTTCCAGCCCCTTTTTACTTTCCACACTTTCTGTTGTACTCAGTTTTTACTTAGTGTTTACTTCTTCCGCTTGTACTCTGTGGTGCTTGTTTACTTTACAAAGTCAATGCCTTTCCTTTTTACCGGGATTTACGCCTTGGTGCTAGTCACCAGCCCCTGGCCTATGGAAGGCGGGCTTGGGGAAGTCACGGCACGGGCCCCGAGGACGGGTCGTGACAAATTGGTATCGAAGGAGTTCGGTTCTACCGTGAACTCTGATCATTTCTTTGTGAAGCAATAGTGTTTAGCGTATTGAGTGTGGTTATCTGTCCAGGGAGTGCAGTGTTGGTGCGGCGGCCGAAGTATCCGTACACCAGGACCCTGACTTCTGATTTCCGACTTAATGCACGAAAACATTGATTGCATGTGTGTTTCAAGTTTTCTTTGTGATTACTTTGCATCAGCTCACCAGGTATACTGTTCTGACTGTGGTGCACCTGTTTCTTTTTCAGGATGGCCCCACGACGGCAGCCAGCTAGGGTTCCGAGAGTTGAGCGTGACGACAGCCCACCGAGTGACGAGGCCTCGGTGCAGGGCCCTTTGTCAGCAGTGGCACCATCGGTAGCTCTACCAGCCGAGCCACCGATACTTCCAGCACCAGCCGCTGACGATGCACGTCATCTCAGTGCACTGCATGAGTTCTAGCGCCAGCGACCACCCAGGTTTCGTGGGGAGACGGACCCCCAGGCAGCCAAGGACTGGATGGAGGCAGTCGTACAAGTTTTCAGGCTAGTGAGGACACCAGCAGACCTCATGGTGATCCTCGCTGCGAGCCTACTGCACGCAGCAGCGGGCCGATGGTGGAGCTTGATGCTCCAGGTGCACGATGAGGCATCTCTACTTTGGACGGACTTTGAGAGCCTCTTCCGATCGGAGTTCGTCCCAACCACCCTCCATGCGGTGCGTATTCAGGAGCTTCTTCAGCTGCGGCAGGGCAGCATGACGGTCGCTCAGTACTCGGCGAGATTTACCGATCTCTCACGCTACTCGACCGACATGGTACATGACCCATTCTTCCGGGCCCAGACCTTTGAGTAGGGATTGAGACACGAGATCAGGACATCACTGATCTCCCTCAGTATTCCGACTCATACAGGAGTACTGGAGTATACCCTTTTTATCGAGAGTTTTCTTGCTGAGTCTACACCAGCACCGAGACCCACCGCATGGAGGCACGTAGTAGAGTCTTCTACAGCAGGCAGTTGACGGATGACTCAGGGGACCAGGCAGACCAGACCCTTAGGCAAACGACCTCAGGACACTGGCTCAGCAGTGCGGGGCACACAGCGCGGAGCCAGTCTTTCGAGAGGTAGACAGTGCTACTCGTGCCGCGGGCAGAGCCACATGGCTCGTGACTGCCCGACTCGCCTTTCCGAGGAGCTGTAGACGGTTGAGGGACCACCAAGGCAGAGGCAGAGGGTCGACCGTGGCGGTCCGCAGGGAGGAGGCGGATGAGGCATAGGAGTTGGTCGAGCAGCAGGTGGTAGGCGACGCTTTGAGGCTCTACCACCACCACCACCACCAGGAGGTCCACCCCGACCACAGGGAGCTGCCGGGCAGAGACAGGCATAGCTCCAGGTAGCGGAGGCCTATGACCACGGCACGCCCGAGATGATTCAAGGTACTATCTGTGTCTATTCCACCCTTGCTGCAGTACTTATAGACACAGGAGCGAGTCACTCTTTCATAGCCGCTGACCTTGTTCGGAGCTCAGAGATTCCGACAGAGCCGTTGGCTCTATCCTTACGGCTAGAGACTCTTACATGAGCAGACTCGACGATTACGCACGGTTCCGGTATTGTGAGCTTACTCTAGGAGGCGAGAGTTTCGGCTGGGATCTTCTTGTAGCGGCGTCGAGGCCTTACGACGTCATCTTGGGCATGGATTGGTTATCTACGGTCCATGCACAGATTGACTATTTTAGGCGCAAGGTGCGATGTGTACGCACCGACAGGAGCAGGTTCACCTTCACCGGCGAGAAGGGAGCCTTTGCAGCATAGGATGGACTTCCGTGGAGGAGAGGATAGACCATCACTCATCAGTTGGCTAGCCTCATCCTAGGAGCAGTTGACGTGTGGAGTCCTGGTTTTCCTACAGTGGTGGATCAGTTTGTGGACGTTTTTACCGACAAAGATCCAGGACTACCTCCTCGCAGAGAGGTAGACTTTTATATTGACCTATACCCCGGGACAACCCCGATATCCACCCCAGCGTATCGGATGGACCCTGAAGAGCTTCGAGAGCTATGGGTACAGTTGTAGGACTTGCAGGGCAAGGGGTTTATCCAACCCAATGTTTCACCCTGGGCTTCCCCGATATTGTTCGCCAAGAAGGCGGACGGGAGCTTGCGAATGTGTGTCGATTATCGTCGCCTGAACTAGGTGACAGTGAGGAACAAGTATCCGCTACCAAGGATTGATGACCTCTTTGATCAGCTCAAGGGAGCACAGTGGTTCTCAAAGATAGACCTCAGGTCAGACTATCATCAGCTCAGAGTTCGAGACGAGGACGTGCAGAAGACGGCCTTCAGATGTCGGTATGGCCACTATGAGTTCTTGGTTATGACTTTTGGTGTAACCAATGCTCTAGAAGTGTTCATGGCCCTCATGAACAAGATCTTTCAGCCATACCTCGATCGATTTGTCGTGGTCTTCATCGACGACATTTGGATTTACTCGACGATTGAGGAGGAGCACGCCTACCACTTACGGGTTGTACTAGACACACTCCGAGAGAACCAGATTTATGGTAAGATCTTGAAGTGCTAGTTCTGGATACGATAGGTCCACTTCTTGGGACACGTCATCTCTGAGGGGGGAGTTTCAGTGGATCTTGCGAAGATCGAGGCAGTGTTAGCTTGGGAGCCACCCAGGAGCATGACGGAGGTGCGGAGTTTCTTGGGACTAGCTGGATACTACCGGAGATTCGTGCCAGACTTCTCTAGAGTTGCGACACCACTCTCAGCTTTGAAGAAGAAGGGTAAAACCTTCGTGTGGTCATACAGATGTCAGCAGGGCTTCTAGGAGCTGAGAGATAGATTGACCAGCGCACCTATCTTGAGGTTTCCTGAGGAGGGAGTAGGGTACGTAGTCTACTGCGATGCATCCGGGACCGGACTCGGTTGTGTCCTGATGCAGGAGTGGGCAGTGATCGCCTATGGATCACGTTAGTTGAGGTCGCATGAGCAGAACTATGCTACCCATGACCTGGAGTTAGCAGCAGTGGTCTTCGCTCTGAAGACATGGCGAAACTACCTGATGGGCGAGCGCTTTACAGTCTTTTCTGACCATCAGAGTCTCAGGTACATCTTCTCTCAGAAGGACCTGAACCTGAGACAGCGGCAATGGCTCGAGTTCCTCCAGGACTATGACTTTGAGATAGTCTATACTCTTGGGTAGGGGAACATAGTAGCCGATGCCCTCAGCAGGAGGATTGGCATTCAGCTACTTGAGGAGGCGACAGAGCAGCTAGCCGCTTTGCAGATATCCTTCGTGGATAGAGATGGGGCAACCTTCCTTCAGTCTCTCACAGTCACTCCTCCACTACTGCAGCGGGGCATAGAGGCACAGTGAGGGGACACAGACTGTGAGACGCGGCGTGCACAAATATCCTCAGGACAGGCACCTGATGGTTTCTCCCTTGGAGCAGATCACGACATCCTTTTCAGAAGATGTAACATGGTACCAGTCGCTTTACGGGAGGAGGTGCTGAGAGAGTTTCACACTTCTACTTTGGCGGTACATCCTGGAGTGGCGAAGATGTACCAGGATCTCAGAAGACAGCACTGGTGGCCGGGCATGAAGAAGGTTGTGGCATAGTTCATTTCTCGATGCCTCACCTGCCAGCAGGTGAAGGCAGGGCATCAGGTACCAGCAGGCTTGGTACAACCCTTGGAGGTTCTGGAGTGGAAGTGGGACGGAATATCTATGGACTTCGTGACTGGACTTCCACGCACTTCCAGAGGTCACGACTCCATTTGGGTGATTGTCGATCGACTCACCAAGTCGGCTCACTTCTTACCCATCAGAGAGCAGGGCTCAGTGGAGAGCTTGGGGTGTATTTACGTTCAGGAGATTGTGCGGCTTCATTGAGTGCCATCATCTATCGTCTCCGATCGAGATACTCTCTTTACTTCCCGGTTTTGGAAGGGGTTTCAGGAGGCATTCGGGATGAAACTACGTCTGAGCACAACCTTTCACCCTCAAACGGATGGTCAGACAGAGAGGACCATTCAGACTCTCGAGGACATGATCCGCGCATGTGTCCTCGACTTTGGTCACAATTGGGAGGACCACCTACCCTTGGTGGAGTTTGCGTACAACAACAGCTACCACCCCACCATCGGTATGGCACCATACGAGGAATTGTACGACCGAACTTGTAGATCTCCTTTGTGCTGGACAGACCCTGGGGAGTCAGCACTTGTGGGACCGGAGATGGTCCATGCCACGACAGAGAAGGTCCAGGTCATCCAGGAGCGGATGAGGACAGCTCAGAGCCGGCAGAAGTCATACGATGACAGGAGGCGGAGGCCACTAGAGTTCGAGGATGGCGACCACATATTTTTGCGTGTCTCACCTCGATGTGGATTACAGAGATTTGGCTGAGGCGGCCAGTTATCTCCGCACTTCATCGGACCATTCCAGGTCCTCAGCAGGATTGGCGAGGTGGCTTATCGTCTGGCTCTACCACCTCAGTTGCACCAGGTGCACGACGTCTTCCACGTATCTCAGCTGAGGAGAAACGTGCACGACCCGACGCACATCATTGACCATGGGGAGCTTGACGTTGACGATGGGGCGACTTTTACGGAGGTCCCGGTGGAGATCGAGGATCGACAGGAGCGATTCCTACGTGGATGGTCGATTCCTCTAGTGCACATCAGATGGCAGCACAGGAACCTCCATGAGAGCACTTGGGAGCGGGAGGCTCAGATGCGTGCTCAGTACCCACATTTGTTCACTAGTTTTGATGTATATTTACGGGGACGTAAATCCCTGAGGTGGGAGTAATGTAAAGACCCGTAAAATTCAAGGGAAATTTTTTCTTAATTTTCTTTGGAATTTTACAAGAACGTGGTTTCTGACGGAACCTGATTCCGAGGCCTGGTGTGCCCAGAATCAATTTTCGAAGTTTGGCTCGGGTATGTTCAGTGAACGAATGAGCGGGACTTTATAACTTTTGAACCGGTGACCGGAATCGAATTCCGAGGGCACCGATGGAACCGCAGCGCCGGTAATTGCTTAGGAACTCCTGTTCCGGAGTTGCGTTTACACGAGTGTTGATGATAAAAATTGTGGAAGTTTATTTTATAATTACTCTACAATTTTTATTATTTTTACTCTTAGTGTTAGTTCTTGATGGAAGTTGGGTAACCACCCAACCTCCCTTGGGAGGTTTTGAGGGTGGTGGGGCCCACACGAACCCAACCCCTTCATATCCTCTAACCCCCCTCAACTCCCACTTTAATTTTGTTAACCTAAGTTATAACTTATGACTTTAATGTAATAAGTTTAATGAGGTGAGTTGTGTGTGGTTAAATTGAATTTCACACTCTTGAAATTCAAATGGTTAGGTTGTGTTAATAAAATAAGACTTGGTCTTATTTTATTATTGTTATAATTTTGCAACCTTGAGAGGATTGGGAAGCGTGAGAATTCTTCTTCTTCAACCTCCGATGAAGAACACCATTCTTCAATGAAGAACACCTCCACCAAAGAACGTGACGTCTCTTTCCGCAACGGTTCTTCCGCGACGCCGTATCCGTGACGCGACGTTCTTTTTCCGCGTCATCTCTTCCGCGACGGTTTTCCGCGACAAAACCTCCGTCAACGACTTCGAATCCTCGCTTCGCGACGTCGATGTTCATTCTCTGCGACGCTCGTCTTCCGCGGCTCGTTGACGAACACCGTTCTTGAAACCGAGGTAGGGGATTATTTTAATTATTTATTTCCGTTCAGGATTCTAGTTTATCGATCATCGTGGATATTCGACTAGATGTTATCGTTTAATGATAGGGGGTCCGGACCGCATGAACACGGCCAAACCCCCCTCCTATGTTCAAGTTTGATTCTTTGTGGATGGAACGGAATGGTGTGGTGCCGTCGCACCACGCGGGAATCACACGGCAAGTATTACGCGACGCCGTCGCGCCGCGCTGTGGAAAGAAGTCTAAGAACGCGACGCCGTCGCGCCGCGTTGAAGGAAAACGAAGGCGCCGCAGCGGAGGGGCGCGGTGCCGTCGCACCGCGCCGGACGACAAGGGCCGTGGCCGGTTCCGGGACGCGGCGGAGCAAGGTGACCGGCGGCCGGACCGGGCCGCCGGTGATGGAGCTGGAAGGGGACCGACCACCGCCGGTCCCGTTGAGAAGGAGTCGGCCGGCCAGGTCGGGCCGGCCGGAAAGGGGAGGGGCCGGGGGAATTAAATTCCCCCGGCCGGTTCAAATGGCCCCCCATAAATTTGGGGGGGGGGGGGTTACACAGGGGGGCAGCCCCCCCCCCCCTTTGCCGAAACGGCTCAGCCAAAGGCCAAGCCAGACAGCGCGCTGGGTGCGCTGCCCCCATCCGGACCGACGCCTGGCCGGTTTTCCAGGCCGGGCCGGGACGACCCGGTCCGGGGCGGGTCGAACCGGTTCGGGCCGACCGGGGGGTCTCGGGCCGGGTCGGTCCGGGCCCGAAACCCCCGTTTCGGATCATTTGGGTTCAAATGCCCATAACTCGGGCTACGGACCTCCGATCGACGCGCCGTCAGCGGCGGCACGATCCTTGGAATGAGACGGCCGTTTCGACATATCGCACTCAATGTTTAAGAATACTTTGAGTTCGGTCGGGTTGGTTCGTACACGAAACCAACCGGGCCCTCGGAGCGGAAACACTCATATCTTGAGCTACGAACGTCCGATTGACATGCCGTCTACTTTGTTGAGTTCCTCTTAGTGAGACAGATCTTTTGGCTTACTCCGCCCGAGGTTTGGACGCAGGTGGAGTACGGTCGGGTTGGTTTTGCCTTAAAAACCAACCGGACCCCTGGGACGAAAAAGCCAATAACTCTCAGACCGAGCGTCTGATTGACGCGCCGTCTGCGACGTTGAGTTCCTGTTGACGATACAGAACATTTGGATACATCAAATCTGGACTATGTGACAGTTGATGTATCAGCCTCTCGGCTCTTGGAGCGGACCCTCCCGAACGAGCTTGCTGTGTGTGGGAACCCTAGTGCTGGCTGCGACTGCTACTGTGACTACGACGACGACTGTGCAGAGATCCTCAGTGGATTCAACGACGATGACTACAACACTCAGCGATCCTATGTGGATCATTGCTACCGATCCTGTGTGAGTCCGATCCTGCGTGGGTTAGCGCTCAGCGGTTCTGTGTGAGCTAGCGCCTACAGATCCTGTGTGAGTCTGATCCTGTGTTGGTCTTTGTGGGGGTTAGTACCTATCGATCCTTTGTGGGTCCGACGACTTAGATGGATCATTGATCATCTCTATCATCTTTGAAGAAGTATACCTGTGTGAGCTGAATCCTATTTGCTTTCCTGTTTGGACTGTGTTGTGCTATCCTGTGTGGATTACGTTTTGCTTTCCTGTGTGGAATATGTATACTTTCCTGTGTGGACTGAGTTGTACTTGAGCTCGGAGGTTGGAGCGTATTGGAATTGATGACTTAGGTATATGTATGGGCATATACCTAAGCAGTGTCGGTTGTTACTTCGTGATTGTATCTTTCCTTTGTGGTTTATCCTTTGTGGATTTTGGGAGACCTTCGGGGGTCTCGGGGTCCCTACTGAGTATCTTATACTCACCCCTGCATGGGCTATGCCCACACTAAATTGTGTTGGTTGCAGACGACGGACATCATTGATCGTGGTTGAGGCTTTCAGAGCAGGACGGTACCTGGAGGTGGACCACTGGGTGGGACGTACTCGGAGTAGACGGCGGGACCCGAGGAGCAGTGGAGCTATCTGTACCCACCCTTCAGGTGGGATTTCCAGTGGACAGCTCGGTGTAGTGGCTTTTCTTTATAGTTGCTATTTTCCCTTTCGAGTTGTACTTTACAGTTGGGCTTGTATTTCCAGCCCCTTTTCACTTTCCACACTTTCTGTTGTACTCAGTTTTTACTTAGTGTTTACTTCTTTCACTTGTACTCCGTGGTGCTTGTTTACTTTACAAAGGCAATGCCTTCCCTTTTTACTGGGATTTACGCCTTGGTGCTAGTCGCCAGCCCCTGGCCTATGGAAGCCGGGCTTGGGGTAGTCATGGCACGGGCCCCGAGGACAGGTCGTGACATATGGTTTTAACCATCCCACATAGTCTGTGTCTCTGGAACATTCCTCTTCCACACTTGTTGTAGAACTTGTTCCAATTCCAACTACATGTTCATATCTATAATTAACTAAACCCCAATCAATCTGGCTCCCACTATATTTAATAGAGATATTCACCCTTATATAGAAATGTATTCTATAACTTGACTACCAATTTTCTATATTATGGATTTATGTAATATTCTAAGAAGCTATAAGTATAATTATTTGGATGCACAATGTGTTCAGATTAATGTAATTTTGTTTATATCCTAACAAACTCTTTGCATCAAAACACATGTTCTTATGATATTATGGATTTCCAACATATTATGACTTATATGATATCCATTTTTCATGATAGTTGGCATGTGATTATGGGATATCACCTTCATTTACAAATCACATCTTGAAATAAAATGGAAGTTTCAGCAAGTTAAAACATTTATAATACTTACATCATGGATCTAATATATAAAATGTGCATTTAGTAATTACTCCATGCTAAATTTTGTTGATCAATGTTAATATGTAAAACTTATAATCGATCCTCCTTATTAAAATCAATTATGTGATGTGGAAAAGGTAATTTACATTTAGGAATTACTCTATGCTACATTATCATGATCTATGAATGCTTGATCAAGATATTCTTTGACATGCCAGCTTGAAGAATCTTATATATTCTGACAATGGATATAGAATAATTCATTTTTATATTCATTAATTACTTAAAGAGAACTTATGAAGTATATTTATCACTATCTTACCCTTGGAATAGTTCACTCTCTCTTACTGAACTAATTCCAAAAGTTTTATGAAATGCATTTATTTCTAAAGGTTTATTTTTCATAATCTAAATAAGTATATATGTTGATAATACATACGGTGTTTAGCTCCACTATGTCTAAATACCATTTTGCATATATCCTTGATGTCCACTTTTATTTTTAATTGAAAAAGAATTATCTTTACACTACTATGTAAATAAGTCTTACATTTTATATTCATCACATATTTCCTATAATTCATGTAACATCCCAGAAAGTTTAAGTAATTAATAAATGAATTATAATATAAATAAATAGTGTTAAATGTTACTTTTTAAAAATATGAATACATATTAAGAATATAAATTAATTATAATTTTATGAAATATAGTATCATGAAATGATATTTTCTAATATATTGTATTGTTTTAATAAGTAAAGGTAATATATTATTATACATTTTGTTTAAAATAAACTTAATATTATTTTCAATATAGTATATATTTATGATTTTCTATAATTAAAAGAAATTATAGTGATTAGTTTTTAAATACGAAGTATAATGTTTTAAATGATATAATAAAATGAAATTATTTAAAAACACATAAAACATGAAAACTATTTTGATTTAATTTTTTGGGTTGTTATGAAACTATACAGGTCTATTAATAAGTTAAATCATAATATTTTATATAATATGTGTATATATATATTAATTATTGTTAGATTATATATATATATATAATTTGAAAAGAAAATAAATTATATATATATATCTATATAAATAAAATGATGAAATAGATAAAAAATGAAATTTTAAAGAAGGAAAATCTATTTATGGGAGAGATCAAATAGTGAAATTGTGAGTTAGCGATTAAGTGGGATCTAGATTTAGCTGACTGAAGCTGAAGCTCTAAGGAGATCTCGGGTGAGGTCATCCCCGACCAATGTTTTGAGCAGTAGGCGAGACCAAGGAAAGCGACAAAGGAATTTGAGCTAGTAATGGGGATTCGATAAGTGGAAAACAAAGCGTCATATTTAGGGAGAGGAGTAGTTGAGTGAGCCGAAGCGTGGCCATGTGGAGGTTGACATCGACGATGAGAGGTTCGACTACTGACAAGATTTCTGAATGTCAGATCTGTATCACATTGAGGGTTTCATATGAGATTTGGGAAAATGAACTTCAATTTTTGGAGATATGCTTTGAGTTGTCTTGAATCGCTAGTAGAAATGTTTTTAATTGTATTAGATATCCAAATCCTCTTTTTTTTTCACTAGACATCATCAAGTTCGATTGAAATTAGTGGTCTTGTAATCAATCAGATTATTTTAATCTTCCTTCTACTATAATCAAGTTGCTATCAGTTTCTTTCATATCTCTATTCTATCTTGCGCATATTAGAAGATAAATTTTATTAATTGATCTTATTACATACACTTCATTTTTCTTCTTATGTTGTTTTCAATTTTAACAATTGATGTATCTATTCATTTTGGGATTGAATCAAAATCTATCACTGTTGTCTTCTTCCATGAATGCATTAAATAAATAAATATATATTAGAAATATGTTTCGATGCTCGTATCACAAGCATAGGAAAATTTCCACCCCTTCTTCATTTTATTCTTTTTCCAATATGTTGACATCAACCGAAACATAAAAATAGAAATTTATTTCCCCAATTGAAGATTTAATAATAAACTAAAAAATTAATTAATTAGGATTTAGAGTGTATATATATTTATGAGAGGGTTATGTTTGGTGAGGTAGGCCTTTCAAGAAATTCATACTACAATTAGGAGTTTTCTCATGTTTTATTTGTCTCATATTCGAAGGGAATGAAACCATGTTTTTCCAACAAGTAGAAGAAGAGTATGCCAATAAAATTTTAAGGGATTTATTCAATTAAATATTTTAATTTTATATTTATTTTATCAAAATAATGTTTAAATCTGGTTTTGTTTAAGGGATGTTTTTATTTATCTCTATTTTTTGGTTTTTTGTAAGGGATCATTCTATTAGAATGATTTGTGTTTTATGATATGAAATCATATTATATTTTTTTAGAATTCAGATTTTAATTATTCTCAAGTTTTAATTTTAATTTTGTTTAAGGTATTATTTATAATTTCATTTAAATTCCATTTTATTTTCGTAAGGGAAGTTTTTATTTCAAGTTATAATCTCTATTTTTTAGTTTTGTGCAAGGGAAAATTATTTTTCAAGTGATTGATTATTGGTTTCTTGAAATCAAAATCAAACTTGTTTTGAAGTTCTTAAAATTTTGATATGTTTTTTTAGTAAACTGATGTTCTGAATCTTTTAGATAGTATTTTTAATTATTTTTATATTTCAAACTGATTTTATAAGGATCATATTATTACATGTGAGTCATATATATAAATATCTAAGTTTAGGTTCAAATTTGGTTTCATGTTAATTATTATAAGGGATATTTCTATTTATTGACATTTCATTTCAACATAAATTTATTCTGTTATTATGTGATATATATATATATACTTATATAATCTTCAATTATATAAATATTCTAAATAAAATTATTTTTTAACCAAATATTAGTTTAAGTATGAATTTATAAGATTAATAATATAATAATTTTATCATATACATGGAATATACAAATTATGATTATGGCCATAAATCGACGATTTTGTTTTTATGACATATAAATTTTATTTTATGCTTATGTATATATATATATATATGTATATACACATACACATGAGCAATGTGTAAAATAAAAAATGGATTTTATGGGATTAAGAATAAAAGTTTAAGTTCATGGATGATGACATGAAAAGACTATATATCATGAGATTTGTATATATTAAGTCAAACATGTAATTTTCGATAAATATCAGTTTTTATATATTTATATATATAATTAAAAGTGATCATATGTATTCTATGATTATATATATATATATATATAAATATAAATGTACTAAAAATGTTTTTTGAGTTTTTAAAGTAGAAACTCTAGTGGAAATGTATGTATGTATGTAAATCAAGGTTAAAATACTTTTATAAATCACAACACTAGAAAATTGTAAATATTGTAGGGAATTGAGGAGTGAACACATCCCTCAAAAAGTGGGTAGGCCCAAGATAGCCTTCAATGATTCAAGTTGGCACAAACTTTTTTTCTCAAAATCTTGCGTAATATTTTCAAAAAATCACTGGATTATATTTAAATCACATTTTGAACATAAGTAATTTCAAAAGTGATATATTATTTTAAAGAGTAGAGGATTTAAATTATGTTTTCAAAAGGTATTTTGCAAATTATTTTTATGTTTTTATCTAAATAATTTTCAAAAGAATTTCTAAAAGTTATTTTTAAAGAAATATTTTTCTAAAAATTATTTCAATGATTTAAAAACCTCCTACTGGGCAATTGAATTCTCACCCTTTGTTTTTAAATGTTTTTCATGGGTATCTTAGAAGTTCTAACTCATATGTCATCAATTTTGGAGTTATCACGCGAAAGAGTAGTAGGAATTTGTTTCTTTTTTGTTCAACTGTGATAAATGTAAGGTGTTGTCTAATCCTCCATGACCTAGACGGGTAAAAGGTCCTCATTTGTGTAATATGTTGTGTAATAATTCAGTTTATTTTTTTAAAAACATTACACATAATTTTCAAGCACTGAGTCCGAAAGCGCTGGCTCGGGCTGTCATAATTGGTATTAGAGGAACGATCTAGTTAACTTTTCAGATTAGATGTTGTCAAGCCTAGAATTTTAGCGGTCTTAGTTATCTTAATTCTGAATATGAAAATTCAGAATTTTCAAGAGTCCGATTATTGAATTGCGAGGGTGCAATTCTTTTAGGTGGGAGGAGAATGTAACATCCCAGAAAGTTTAGCTAATTAATAAATTAATTATAATTTAAATAAATATTATTAAATTTTACTTTTTAAATACACGATGACATATTAAGAATATAAATTAATAATAATTTTATGAAATATAGTATCATGAAATTATATTTTCTATTAAATTGTATAGTTTTAATAAGTAAAGGTAATATATTATTATACATTTTGTTTAAAATAAACTTAATATTATTTTCAATATATTCTATATTTAAGAATTTGTTTATAATTAAAAGAAATTAGAATGATTTTTTTTAAATATTAAGTATAAAGTTTTAAATGATATGATAAAATGAAGGTATTTAAAAGTATATAGAACATGAAAGCTATTTTGATTTAATTTTTTAGGTTATTATGAAACTATACATGTTTTTGAATAAATGAAATCATATTTTTTTGTATAATATTTGTATATATATATATATATTAATTACTGTTAGATTATATTTATATAAAATTTGAAAAGAAAACACACACACAAACACACACATATATATATCTATATAAATAAAATGATGAAATAAATTACAAAAATAAAATAAAATGTTAAAGAGAGAAAATAGGGCTATAGGAGAGCTCGAATAGGGAAATCTTGAGTTAGGGATTAAGTGGGATCTGGATTCGGCCAAGTGAAACTGAAGAACTAAGGAGATCTTAGGAGAGGTTAACCCCGAGCAAAGTTTTGAGCAGGAGGCGAGACCAAGGTAAGCAGCAAAGGAATTCAAGCCTGTCACAGGGCTTCAATAAAAGAAAAAAGTGTCACCTTCAGGGAGAGGAGTAGTCGAGCGAACCGAAGCATGGCCACATGGAGGTCAACATCGACGACGAGAGGTTCGACCATTGACGAGCTTTCTGAAGGTATGATCTGTATCACGTTGAGGGTTTCATATGAGAATTGGGAAAATGACCATTGAATTTTGGAGATATGCTTTGTGTTGTCTTGAATCGCAAGTAGATATGTTTTTAATTGGTTTAGATATACGAATCACCTCGTTTTCACTATACGTCATCAATTTCAATTGAAATCAGTGGTCTTGCTATCAATCAAATTATTTTAATATTCCTTCAACTGTAATCAAGTTGTTATCAGTTACTTTCCTATCTCTATTTTCTCTTATTCATATTAGAATACAAATTTTATTAATTGATCTTATTAAATACACTATATTTTTCTTCTTATCTTGTTTTCAATTTTGAAAATTGATGTGTCTCTGCGTTTTGGGATCGAATCAAAATATATCCCTGCTTTCTTCTTCCATAAATGCATCAAATAAATAAATATATATTAGAAAACTATTTAAATACTTGTATCGCAAGAATAGGAATTGTTTTCCCCCTTCATAATTTTATTCTTTTTTTAATATGTTGACTTAAAAAACATAATAATATAAATTTATATCTCTAATTGAAGATTTTTGAATCAACTAAATAATTAATTAATCAGGATTTTGAGTGTATATATATTTGTGAGAGGGGTAATTCTGGTGAGGTGGGCCTTTTATAAGAAAGGCATACTGCAATTAGGAGTCTGATCCTATTTTCTTTGTCTCTTGTTTGAAGGGAATGCAAACTAAGTTATGCCAAAAAGTAGAAGAAGATTCTACAAATAAATTTATAAGGTATTTCTTCAATTAACATTTTCAAGTTTATATTTACTTTATCAAAATTATGTTTAAATATTGTTTTTTCTAAGGGAAGTTTTTATTTATCTCTATTTTCTATTTTTTCAGAAGTGATCATTTTATTAGAATGATTTTTGTTTTATGATATGAAATCAGATTATATTAGTTTAGAATTCATCTTTTAATTACTTTCAAGTTTTAATTTTAAGTTTGTGAAATGTATTATTTATAATTTCATTACAATTATATTTTATTTTAATAATGTAAGTTTTTATTTCAAGTTATAATATATATTTTATGGTTTTCTACAAGGGGAAATTATTTTTCAAGTGTTTGATTGTTAGTTTCTTGAAATCAAAATCAAACATGTTTTGAATTTCTGAAAAATTTGATAACATTTTTTAGTAGGATGATGTTATGAATCTTTTAAATAGTCTGTTTCATTATTTTTATAATTCAAACTGATTTCAGAAGGATCATATTATTACATGTGAGTGGTATATATAAATATCAAAGTTTATGTTCAAATTTGATTTTTTGTTAATTCTAACAAGGGATATTTCTATTTATCTAAATTTTATTTCAACATGAATTTATTATGTTATTATAATATATATATATATATATATATATTTAAAAGTATGGGGCTGAAGCCTCATTTATTATTAAAGAAAAGGAGAGACCTCTTTAACTGGGTAGAGGGAGACCCATTACATAGCCCGAAGGCCCAGTTGGTATTTAGCCCATTACATGGCCTATAGGCCCATTTTTTTGGCCCAAAGCCCATTATAAATAAAATTATGATCTATCCAAATATTAGTCGAAGTATGAATTTATAAAATTAATAATATCATAATTTTATCATATACATGTCATATAACAATTATGATTATGGCCATAAATCAATGATTTTGTTTTCATGAAACATAAATGTTATTTTATGCATACGTATATATACATACACACATACATATAAAAGATCAATGAGTAAACTAAAAAAATAGATTTTATGGGATTAAGAATAAATTTTTAAGTTCATGGATAATTCCATGCAAAGGCAATGTATCATGAGATTTGGATATA
The DNA here is from genome assembly GCA_963277665.1 of Viscum album. NCBI lineage: Eukaryota > Viridiplantae > Streptophyta > Magnoliopsida > Santalales > Viscaceae > Viscum > Viscum album. The sequence continues at coordinate 844,660,568 of OY728140.1, read as the reverse complement.
TTAAGTCAAACATGTAATTTGTGATAAATATAAATATTTATATATTTATATATTTATATTTAAAAGTGAGCATATGTATTCCATGATTATATATATATAAGCATATAAATGTACTAATTTTTTTTCAAGTTTTTTAATGTAGATACTCCAGTGGAAATGTATGTATGTATATAAATAAATCTTAAAATGTTTTTATAAATCCTAACATTAGAAAATTATAAATATGGTAGGGAATTGGGGAGTGAACCCATCCCTCAACAAGTGGGTAAGCCAAGATAGCCTTCAATGTTTCAAGTTTCCAAAATGTTTTTGTTTTCAAAATCTTGCGTAATATTTTCTAAAAATCACTGGATTATATTTAAAGAACTTTTTAAATATAAGTAATTTCAAAAGTGATATAGTATTTTAACGAACAAAGTATTTCAATTAAGTTTTCAAAAGGTATTTTGAAAATTAGTTTTTATATTATTATCTAAATAATTTTTAAAATAATTTATCAAAGTTATTTTTAAAGAAATATTTTTCTAAAAAGTATTTCAACGATTTCAAAACCTATTAATGGGAAATTGAATGCCTACCCTTTGTTTTTAAATATTTTTCATAGGTGTCGTAGAAGTTCTAACTCAAATTTCATCGCTTTTGGAGTTAACAAACAGAAGCATAGTAGGCATTTGTTTCTTTTTTGTTCAACTATGATAAATGTATGGTGTTCTCTAATACTCCATAACCTAGACTAGTAAAATATCCTAGTTTGTGTAATATGTTGTGTAATTATTAATTTTCTTTTTATAAAACAATTACACTACATTTTCAAGAACTGAGTCTGGAATTACAGGCTTGGGTTGTCATAATTCAAGTGTCATTGAACTATTAGTTAAGTATGAAACAAAAAAAAATATTCCTAAACCTAGAATAATGTATCCTAATATCCAATGGTCAAATGAGACAAATTTTTTGGTTATACTCAATAACTTGTTCTACTAGAGTTAATCACATGTCAATTATAATTTATATACTTCTCACCACTGACTTAGGAATCATCCTTTCTCAGCTACTTGGAGAATGCACCTTACGTCCTATAATATTTCTATACATACTTTGTTACTGCATTAAAATACATATATGTGATTAGAATATTTTATTTTACACCCAAGAAGAATGTTAGAAACATTAATTGAATAATTTACACTGAATAATAAGTGAGTACTTTCTTCTAAGATTTAGTTTATTGAATTTATTTTCCATAGAATTTATTTCATGGTATATTATGAAAATAACCTCCTACCTAATAAAAATTTCTTAGAAGGATGTTGTGAAGGTTCCTTTAACATTGGTATTTCCATAGGGATTATCTCCATGTATTTCAACTTATTCACTATAAGAATTAAAGATTAAACTATCTTTAATATTATTATTTCTTGGTGAATTTTACCAAAAAGTAAATGAAACATTTAATCCATACTACTCATTTTTAAAAAATAAATGAAATTGGAGTAATGAGTGAAAATGATATGAGAATGGGATGTATGGAAAGATTGTGATCTTCCTTCCAATTTACACATACCTAGTGTAATCAACACATTAATATATTGCTTCACTTTATCCTTGTAAACTTTTCAGAGATCATACTACATGTCATATCATCCATGTCTTGATGTAGTGACCACAAATGACATCAGATGTTGATGATAGTATAATGACATAACCATCATATGATTCATACATGAGTCTCTTGTAAGAATTTTTACACCCTTTCTTCATGAGGTACCTTAATAGGTATTGGGATTCCAATACCTTGAATTAATGACATCATAGTATTGAAATCAACTGTAATACACTTGGAAATTCATGTTGGATATGACATTTTCTTTGCCCAATTATTATCACAATATTTCTTATGGTATTACTTTCCATTTTATACAAAAATAAAAATTCTAGAAGATTTTACTTTTATCTTGATTACCAAATAAGTCATTATTGATTAATTAATCATTTAAAATTATCCCACTATTTTATTGAATTCTAGGAACCCTCTGTACTAGAATCAAAATACTCTATCCCTAGAATATTCTAGTGGAAAGGATCCTTTAACTTACCCTCATAGTCTATAAGTCATGGCTATTCCACTACTTAGAGAGCTCAAGATAGGCATTTGACTAGACAACCACATTAACTTGCATCTCCTTGATCTCACTATGATAAAATAGGCCTTTAAAAATGATATAAATGGCCATTATTTGTGCTATAAAAGTGCTGACTACATGAGAAAGGTTAAAAGCCCTAGTATTTTATCAGCACTGACAAAGGGGTCCTTTATCAGTGCTCAAAAAGGTATTGATAAATGGGACCTTTATCAGTGCTTTCATTTAGCACCGCTAAAGGCACCACTTATCAGCTCTTATAAAAGTTCTAATAAAGGGTCTTTTATCAACGCTTATAGAAGTTTTGATAAAGTATAACTTTATTTTTGATTATAAAAAAAATTAAAAAGGATCTTTTATCAGTGCTCATAGAATTGCTGATAATGTATAACTTTATTAGAACTTTTTAAATAACTAATAAATGTGTCCTTTATTAGTGCTTTTAAAAGCATTGATAAAGGTCCATACTGTAGTACGTTGTAACAACACACTACAATACCACTGAAATGTGATGTAACAGTACACCACAACACCAGAAACACACCAAGTATCAAAAAAACAAGTCCCAATATAGGATTTTAATGAAATAAAATTTACAACACAAACATAATAGAAAAAAACTACATTATAGACATTTCAAACATTGGTTTATACAGTTACATAAATACAAATTATTATATGAATTCAAAATCATAAATGTTCATTTGTCTTTTAATCCTAGCCCAACTCATGCTATTGCCGAAAAAAACCTCCCCTTATTGAGAAAAAGAATGCACTTGTATAAGAAAATATTTCTTATGATAGTAATAATATAAGGAAATAAATTAACAGAAATTGTTAATATTACTATAATTGATGTCAATTTTAAATAAAAAACCACTTAGAGTCATATTGGCCACAATGTGCATCAAATTGAGGTGATGATGATTCCAACATGTTTAAAATGACTTGTAGATCATTTTCCTAAATTATTAAAACAACCAGAATCTATTTTCTTGGTTTTGAGTAGGCTAGTTTTCTTTTTTTTACTAAAATGTCATTTTAAACTAGAAACACACAATTTTGACTCATTTTGATCACATCGTGTATCAGTTTGATGTGAAATGGATTCCTACGCATAAAAAATGACTTATGAATCATTGTTCTAAATCATCAATAAAATATTAGTGCATTTGATTAGTTTTCAATGAGTGCCAATTTTTGAACTAAAATGTCAATTTTAAACTAATAAGAAACACTTTGAGTCATACCAGGAACATCGTGTACCGAATTGAGGTGCAGCTAATTCTTATACGTCAAAAATGAATTTTGGATCATTTTTATAAAGTATCAAAACAATTTGAATGTTTTTTATTGGTTTTTATTAGTACATTTTTACATTTTAGTAAAATTTATGACAATTTTAAATAAAAAGACACACTTTGAGTCATACCAGTCACACCATGTGTTGTATTGAGGTGTAAATGATTCCTACACCTTCCAAATGACTTAGGGATCATTTAACTAAAGTATTAAAACAGTATGAATGTATTTTCTTGGTTTTCAATATGTTACATGTATTTTTTACTAAAATTTAATTTTAAAATTGTAATACACACATTGATTCATACTAATCACATTGTGTATTGGATTGAGGTACGATTGATTCCTAAAAATAAAAAATGGCTTATGGATCATTGTACTAAAGTATTCAAACAATTTGAATGAGTTTTATCATTTTTCGGTAGGTTAGTTATCCTTTTTACTAAAATTGATGTCAATTTTAAATAAAAACACACACTTGGATTCATACCAATCACACCGTGCATCATATTGAGGTAAAGCTAATTCAATAACATCTCAAATCACTTTTGGATTTTTGTACTAAAGTATCAAAACAATCTAAATACATTTGTTCATTTTTTGAGTTTGTTAGTTTGTTTTTTTTACTAAAATTGATGTCAATTTTAAATAAAGATACACTTAGAGTCATATCGATAAAAACATGCATAATATTGATGTGTGACTAATTCCTACATGTTATAAATCACTTATGGATTGTTTTACTAAATTATGAAAATAATCTGGATGTGTTTTTTCAATTTTTAGTATGTCACTTTTCTTTTTTACTAAAATGTCATTTTAAACGTGAAACATGTACTTTGACTCATACAGATCACATAATGTAATAGTTTGATGTGAGAATGATTAATACATGACACAAATGATTTATGAATCGATTTCCTAAATTATCAAGAAAATTCAAGTGTGTTTTCTCAATTTTTAGTGAGTGACACTTTTTAAATTAAAATGTAGATTTTAAATTGATAACAGACACATTGAGTCATATCAGGAACATCATGTATCAGATTGAGGTGTGACTAATTCTTACATGTCACAAATGACTTATTGATCATTATTTTAATGTATCAATATAATATGAATATGTTTTATCAGTTTTGAGTATATAAATTTTCTTTTTTACTAAAATTAATGTCAATTTTAAATAGAAAAATGTACTTAGAGTCATATCAGTCACATCGTGTGTCGGATTGAGGTATGTTTGATTCCTACACATCCCAAAGTCTCAAAACAATCCAAAATGTCAATTTTACAATGATTTTCATTGAGTTATTTATTTAACTACCAATATTACATGATCATATTCAAACAAATCACATCTACTCGAAAAAAATAATCCACCTATATAAGAAAACAATTATTATGAGTAATAATAAAAATAAATTAATTAAACATAAATATGAAACAATTTATTAATTCTATAGATAATTATTTTACTGTGAAAATATCAGGATTACCTCTGTGATTGATAAGTGGAGGGAACTCGAAGTAAAGTGATAAATTTCAACACTACAGGGGTGAAAGGTTTCGAGGGAGAAGAAGTATATGAAAGTTTTGGTGCAAAAATGCCTGAAAGATATACATATCACCTTAACTCAAACAAAATAATCCACATGTATAAGAAATAAATTATTGAGTGAGTAATAATAAAAAGAAATAATATAAACATAAATATGAAACAATGAATTAATTCAATGGGCAATGATTTTAATATAAAAACATCAAGATTACCTCTGTAATTGAGAAGATGCAGCATCGTTGGTCTTCCTATAAAGTCAGTGTAGAGAACTTGAAAGAAAGTGATAAATGAAACACTACAAGGGTGAAAATTTTTAGAGAGAGAAGTAGTCTGTGGAAGTTTTGGTGTAGAAAGGAATGAAAGATAGATAGACCAACCCCACTCAAACAAAAGAATCCACCTGTATAAGAAACAATTATTATGTGAGTAATACTAAAAAGAAATAAATTAAACATAAAAATAAAAAAACATTAATTATATGGACAATGATTTTTCTATGGAAACATCAAGATTACATCTCTAATTGAAGCACCCCGGGAGGCCCATAGACACAATCAGAAGGAAACGTGGACCACCAGATCTCACCTGGTGGCCCGTGGAAGCCTTGTCAGCATGGCACCGATGTCGACGGGTGAAGGCATCGGCCCGCTCTCACCGGCCAGAAGGGAGAGGCGGTGCCCATAGGCGTCGCAGTGGGTAGCAGGGGTGGCCGACCCTTGGCTGACCGCATTGGTAGTAGGGGGCGCACCATCGCACGCCATGTAATGAGGCTGCGGCTTCGATCCACGGCAGAGGGGGACCCACATCCAGCGGGTCCCACTAAAAGGGGGGCGGCGCCATGTGGTGCCGCTGGTTGAAGAATCTCGAATGGCTCAACCGTTTGGGAAGGGGGTGGGCCACCTAGCTTATGGGACACGCCCAACCAAGTCGGGCAGGGCCAGCCCGTGGCCCAGTGGTACAAGCCCGCCGTGGCCCAACTCACTCGAGCTGGCCCAGTCGGTTCGGTCCGGGCCGGGATGGAGCCAGGGCGGACCCGGACCAGGTTGGGTCGTTCCGAATGGGTCAGACCAGACCCAGACTTTTTGCAGCCCAAATACGCTTAAAAGGTTGTATCTCACAACCCAGATGTTTGTTTGAAAAAACTTATATGACACTGGAATCCTTGGAACAAGATAGTCCTTTTGAGATACTCCACTTGAGTTTTTATGAAATCTGGAGTATGGCCAGGTTGGATCAAACCCGAATCCAACTGGGCCCTTGGTACTAAAACACTTATAACTCACAGAAAAAGTGTCTGATTGACGCGTCGTCTCTCGCATTAGAACCCTTAAAACATGGTGGTCCTTTGGGTGAGTTATTTATGGAACTTAGTGGATGTTGAGGCATGAATGAAATATTGAGGAACAGATTCTACGGAACTCAAGAACATCGAGTGCGGGGAATCCTGTGGCTGGCTGTCAATTGAAGAGTGACCCTTTGTGAATCAGCATCATAGCTACCATGTGTGAATCAGGATCATAGAGACCCTATTTAGATTAGCATCATAGCAACCCTTTGTGGATCAACATCATAAGGACCCTGTGTGGATCATCATTATAGCGACCCTTTGTGGATGAGTATCATAGCGACCATGTGTGGATCAATAGTGTGCGACCCGACATGGACTAGCCTTAGAGAATCCCATTGTGGATCAATGACATATGACCCTATGTGGATCGATAATGAAACAAATTCTTCATGGTTCAGTTTTGAAACTTCTTAACAGAATAAAATGATATAGCTTAAGACTAATTATCTTTATTCCTGAACTATGAGTTATATACCTGGTGTGATCTATCTATACTTTTTGCTTTCTGATTGAGGTCATGCCTTGCAGTTTTTCCATTATGGAATTCTAGGAGACCTTTAAGGGTATTGGGGTCTCTAATGGGTATTTTTATACTCACCCTTTCATGGGCTTTGTCTGCACATTATTGTGTCTCGTGCAGATGATGAGCAGCTTTGTTGAGAACTTAGGGAGCCAGGACCAGGTGGTACACGGAGGTTACTGGTTGATGTAGAGAGATGCAGAGATGAGTTATACCTAACCTTCAGGTAGGATCCTTAACGAGTGATCTTAGGAGCTGTTTTCTATTGTATTAGTTTTTATTTCAGTTGGGATTATATTCTGGACCGTTTAATTTTAGTTGTACTTGTACATAGTTTCTCAGTGGTATGCTATTTCCCTTTTGTGAGATTGGACTTGGTTGGGCGTGTGAGTTCCTACAAGTATCTAGGATAATGCCTCTCACTTTCAGGTTGATGCCTTCAGTGCTAGTCACCTTCCCCTAGCCTTCGGGAGGCGGGCTTGTGGTAGTCACGACATGGGCCCCGAGGGACGGGTCGTGATAAAATAAATAAAACTCTATATTAATTATGAAAATAGAGAGACATTGAAAATAAATAAATATGGAATCACCCTTACTAAGGTTTATATTAAAATAAAACAACACAATTATCAACATTTTTAAAGTAAAAACCATTAAAAAAAATATTAATAAATAATTTAAATAAATAATTTCTCTTAGATGAATTTCATAAAATCATCTTCTGATATTGCTATGCACCATCAAGAGACTAATAATTGGTTTGCTAAATCATTTTTCTTATTCATTTAAGGTTTTTATATTCAAAACCTCTACTATTTATATATTGGAATAAAAATTTATTTAATTGGTTTATGTACAGAACATAGGTGATTCTCTCATATTTAAAAACAATGAAAAATTTAAGCTTGCGGAGCAAGTTAGTGTACAGATATAGACAGTGAAAAAAATTGATTCAAAACAAAAAATTTAAAAGACCAAAACAGATTATCCAAATCACTATTCAATTAAAAAATGATCGTAAACAAATCTTTATGTTCATAATCTAAAAGAAAAATAGTATACAAGGACTGAACCACAAATAACTCATGACGTCATCGAACAAGAAATAAAAAATGAAATGAAAAACGCACAATGAAAATATCAAGGCCTACATTGCTAGGTTGAAGAAAATAGGATTTGGAAACCCTAACCACAATTGAACACTAGATATACAATGATATTCAAGAAACTGGAGGCAATTAGGTGGTGTGATTCGAGCTTCGATTCACCGAGGAGGAGCACCGACAATGGGTGTCTTCCACGGAAAGATTTTTATATCACAACGAGTTTACAAATGGTTAGGATTTTTTAAATAGATCATGACACTTTTATCAGTGTTTACAAATAATAACTGATAAAGAGTCCTTTTATCTACTCTTATGTAATAAGCGTTGATTAAAGGAATATTTATCAGTACTTTTTTAGCGTTGATAAAGGTATTTCTTTATCATTGTTAAAGTTTTAGCCCTGATAAAAATCGATTTTATCTATAATTTTTTTTAACATTGATAAAGATCTACCCTTATTAGAGCTTATTACTTAAGCGTTGGTAAAGGATTTATAATTATATTTATAAGTAAAAAAATGTATATATATATATATATACTTAATAAATATATATAAATATAAATATAGTAAATATATTCATTTTTAAATATATTTATTATAATTTTATAATTATTTATTTATAATTATAGAAATATTTTTTAAAAAATATTTATATCTAATTTTAAGTACATGCATGAATATTTTTTAAAAATGAGTGAAATTGAATAAATTAAATATAGGTAAACTTTAACAATATTAAAAAATGGATAAGTTTTGTGTGAGAGAATTGTATACAAAAATACATTAATCGTGTATATGTGAAATCAATATAACACACATTTGATCTATGTTAACTTGTAAAATCAAATGACACATTCAATTATATTTCCATTACACTCTGTAATTAGTCATTATTTTTAATTCATATTAATTTTTAATTATAAACAATTATTTATTAAATATATGACTATTTAATGTAAAGTGCATAAATATTTTTTAACATATAAGTCATGTTTATATAAATTAATATATATATATGTATGTATGTATTTAATATATACAATTTATTAACATTAATTATCATAATTATCTAATTAATAAATTTTTTAATACTTAATAATTTATAATCAATTCATTCATTTTTATCAATAATTATTTAATTAATAAATTTTTTAATATTTTTTGATAAACTCAATTTTTATTTTTTATTTATTGAATTATTTCATTTTATTTATTCATACCTTTATCAGCACTAAAAAAGTGATGATTAAATCTATCTTTATCAGTGCTAAAAATAAAGTGCTAATAAAGGGTACCCTTTATCAGTGTTAAAAATAAAGAGTAGATAAAGGTTCCATTTATTATCACAAAAAAAGCACTGATAAAAGGTTAAATTTATCAACGCTTTCTTTAGCACATATAAAGATTCCATTTATCAGCACTTTTTTGTAGCGCTGATAAATACCAACGATTTTAAATTCCAGTTTTTTAGTAGTGTCTGTTGAGTGAAGTCTCAGCTTCTTGGAATCGTAACCTTGATTCCCTTAAATTTTTCCTCTAAAGTGATAAAAATTTAGTTATGGAATATCTTTACTAAAAACTTCAGTAAATTCAACTCATCATTCTCATAAGAACTCTCAATTAGTAAGAGGCACCCTCAGCCATGGTAGATCAAACTCCTCGAACACCTGGTTGTGTTCAAATTCAAATGATAGAAGGTGTTTGCGACTTAGTTTTTATTTGAGAGGTTTTTATGTTTTGTTGATGAATGTAATGAATTTCTATTAATCTTGTTCAATATATATTGTCACACTCACAACTGAACATTAATAGAAAAATATTTATTACTTATTTATTAATTTTATTGTTTATCATTTTATGTATTTTCCCACTATTATAAAATGTATAAAATAATCATGCCTATAATGGTGGATCCCCTTGGGAATTATTATTTGTCTATTGTATTTCCATGTTCTATTCTCACTTATCCTCAAAGATATTTTATCTAAAAAATAAAAAAAAACTATATGTGTTATAAAATACATAAAATAATAAATAAATTCATAAAGGAATTTAACTACTCAAATGGTTTTTAGCATCTAAAGATGGTTAATCCATTTAAAATAAATGGACCAATCATGACCTAGGGATAACATACCTGAGTCTTAGATTGACTCTTGATGTAGCTATTCCCTTATCCAGTATGTCTACTACTCATATAGATTTCACCTCGAATTGGCATTGTTTGGAGTAATGTCTCAAATTAGAAGGGTTCACATCTCGTCTGAAGCATCTCTTCATCTTGGTTGGGTCCACAACATACTTCATCTTTATCTAATGTACAAAAATACTCATGTACAAGAGAGGGAAACTAGGTGTGTAATGTACATATAAATCACAATTCACACACAAGTCCTTATATATATTGACTTAAAAGAAATGATGATGCGCAGACCGCCTGAATTAATTACAATCATATCACATAATTTAATAATAAATAAATAAATAAATAAACATGACATGTAAAATTTGGTGCTCAAGACTAATTGATGGGTAAAATAATTAAAGTGCGATAAAATTATATTACAATAATTTAAATACGAGGGGTATTAAATAAATTAAAATAATTAAAAATTCAAATAAATTATTTAATTCACATTTGTTTGATTATTAATTTAGGTTTAATACAAAAAATTAAATTAATTAATTAATTCAATTTAATATTTAAATTGAATTAATTTTATTTTGAGCTATTAAAATATACATTTTAAAGCCAAAAATTAATATTTTCATTAATTTAATTTAATTATGAGATCAAAATAATCAATTATAATAATTTAAATTAACCAGGGCCTTGATACTCGGTATAGGGACTTTGTGGGTTGGGCGGAACCCGCACATGCCCATTCCCTGTCGTGAAAAGCACGTGCGAATCAATTCTAGGCTAGGTGGGCCTACCCAGGCTCATTCCAAGTTTGGTAGTTCTTTTTGGGCCCATTTCAAGATAGATCTAGGATGGATCCATCCCAGCAGACCATAGTAGGGTAACTCATAGGGATCTAGGTGAAACACCACAAGATTTTATGAAAAATATTCTTTTCATTAATGTCTTGTGTTGTACGCTACACCAAAAGGAGCTTGCACAAGACACATCCTTGACTTGCCTTTCATTACACGCAATCGCGACCTTCCTCGATAGCGTGTGTAGTACGCAATACCGAGTTTCACTAAACAACGATATGCTATTAAAATATTATTAAAACTAGCCGTTATGAATAGTAATAACCACTTTTTGAAATTTTTTAAATTTTATTTTTCAAAATGGACTTTATTTTTGGATTCGTAATATCGAAATTAGCTTAGGGTGAAATTCTAGTACTTTTCAGATAACTTTCATATTCTGATGAATAATGAAAATTACTAAATTTTAATTAAAAACAACTTTTTTTAATAGAAATAATTAATAGTGATAAATTGTTAATTTGAGTGGTTTTAAAGTATATTTAGAATATATTTTTACAATTTAATACAATGTTGGTCATTGGATGTAATTTCACATTTAAACCAGTTATAAACAAGTGTGAATCTTTTGATAGTTATTATCTCTTAAAAACACGCTATTTGTTATAACGACGAGAATTAATTTTTAAATTAGTTAATGTAACTGATATGTTTTGAATTTGATAAAATAGACATCATTTTTTAATTCATAATATCAAATATATCTTAGGCCTAATTTTTGGTATTTTTCAGGAAACGTTCATTTTTTGATGAATAGTGAAACCACAAAGTGGTAGTTAAAAAACTGAATTTTTCATAAAACTTAATTTTACCGCTTCTGTGAGTGGGATTTCGAAAATCCGAGAGACACAGTTAATATCAAGGACTAAAATGTGGTTCAATGAGATGAAAATATTTTTTGGTGAATAGTAACTTTTTACTTTTTTTTACCACGGTTAAAAGTAAATAGGGCAATTAAGGGTAAAAATAATATTATTATTACCTTAACACATGTCCTAATTCTATTGAATAAGTTTAATTCGACCAAAAACAACCTTATAAATAAAATATGACCATTTAGGCCCACTTGGATTAGATTAGGACATTTATTATTAATTTATTTAAAGAAGGGTTAAAATAGTTAAAATCAAGGTTTAATATGTAAATAATTTTTAATATGGGGATATACATATGATAAATTCGACTATAAATATTAATTAGAAAGAAAAAGAAATTTCCTACATAATGGTATTTTATTTGTAATTTTTAGAAATTAAATAATTTAATTTATTTATGACAGAACGATGATGCGGTAATTATCTTATTAATGAAATATTGACATAATTGATGTTATAAATACCCAAATAAATGTAATTTGAGACTTTTTATAAATTAAACTAATTTTATAGGTTAATATTACATGTTAGTATTGATTTAATTAACTTGTTTCGAACTAATAATTCTGTTATGATTTTCACAAAAATCAATTACTAAATAGTGTCAAAATTGACATAAAATAGTTTTTAAAACAAATATTATATTATTAATTGTTATTTTATTCCTAAAAATCTAAGGTTAGGCAAAATTACTTAGATAAGGTTATATATATTAATAATAAACAACTTGGGGTTCGTTTGGCTTATTATAGTAAGTTTATTAACCTTATAGTATAAGAACACAAGAAGACACGGTAAAAGTAAAATTATTTAACTTAATGTTAAATCTAAATGATAAGGTTAAAATAGGAACCTAAACTTGTCTAAATTCTATTGGATGAGATGATTTCGACCCATCCCAACCTTAGCTTCTAAATAAATCAATTTGGAGCTATTTAAAGGCGAATACGACTTTATAATAAAATAATATTTTTAGTTTTCCAAAGGAGCCCCTCTCCTCCCTTATAAAAGGGAACCTCCTCCCTCTCTACCTCACACCACATTGAGCCTTCATTCTCGGCCAACCCCTGACAAATTCTCTTATCCACTTCCCTAGCAACATCCTAGAGGTTCTGGTATTCCTCAAAGACCAATTTTAGTGCCCCAAAAGGAGATCTCAAAGAGGCTCTTCAAAGAAGAGGTAAATGTCCGTTACCGATTCTTTCAACTTTATTTCTTCTTCCACTTCTTCTTCATAGGTTGTTTCATTATGAACGAATAACATCAGTATCACTCATATAATTATATGTTATTATAAGTATGAAACAACCTTATTTCACCATCTATCCATCCTACGGAAAATGAAATCACCGCGCGTGCGTACGTACGGAATACCGTCTCCACGCCGTGGTGAAATCTATTTTCCACCACCACCTTACTTGGATGGGTATAATGGTTAAAATAATTACTATATATGACTATTTTAAAGTGATATTGATTCTGAAATAGTATACATACACTCCAATACAATTCAATGATCATGATAACGATATCATCGCTCGTGCGTACGTACGGACTACCGTCTCCACGACGCGATGAGATTCATTCTCCACGTTAACCATTAATGAGTGATTATAAAGTATATATATAATAAGTAATCATGAAATATATGACAGAATAATTATACTGGATTTATGTGTATATATATGTATTTCATCTACTTAATTCCATTCAACTCAATAAGGAAACGAAAACAGCGTTCATGCGTACGTACGGTCTACCGTCTCCATGAACGGTGTATTTCTTTCCATTTAATGATCTATTATATATATGTATATTCTGAATATATATTATATATAAATAATGTTTTACATTCTATATTTAAGTAATCATGATCTAAGTAATCATATGAATAATTACAAGTTAAAACACGAACGACAAATGAGACGATTTTACCCAAAACTCTCTTTAACATGAAATTTACAAAAGAACGGGTAATATAAAGTTATAAGTGAACCATATATGATATCATAACAATGAGTATGATTTTGGAATAAGTAAATGAAATTATTTAAATCATTATACAGGAGGTTCAGACACTTATGAAGCAAATCGGACCTAAGGTTAGGGAAATATTACAATCTCATTTTTATCCGAGATTGTTTATACTTTAGTATTTACTGGGGTGTATTTTATCATCCACATGCATGTTTACTCAATATTTAATATTATTTCCATTCACCAACAATTGTTTAAATCCTATTTTACCCTTCGGTGAGTTTTTAGTAAAAGATATGAAAGGAATCTTTTGTCGTTTTTCGTACGAGGTACTTTTTTGACTTTTCCGACAAAAGTACGAGAAGAATGTTTTTTTAACTTATACGGCATGAATGGATTTAAAAAAAATTATTTCTAAGAAGCTTCCTTTACAAGTTTTCAAGTTTATTTTTAATCAACTTCTTTTAGTTTATAATTGTACGACATGTTAAGAAAGGAAAAGTGTTTTTTAAGCAGAAAGGATATTTTCCTCAAGAGTGGAGTTCAAGTGTTTTATCAAAATTATTTTCCATCTAAGATAATAAAGGGTTCTGTTTTTATCCCTATTATTACATTGATTTGATTATGTTGTGATGGAATTATATTTTTATGAATTCCTTTATCTTATATGAATTGTTTTATGATGTTACGATGTTTAAGATTCCCATTTTTATTACATGGGTTATGAAATGATGTATGATTTATGATTTTGTGGCACACATAAGAATGGTATCATTATGAGATGGGTGGGACCTATATCTCCCTCCAATGCATTGGGTAAAGATTTTATATCTCATGAGATAGACATGGCTGGAACGGTAGGTTATACCGGTTCAGTGAAACAGGACTGAAACGAGGGTGACTCGGTTCAGAAATAGACTTTGTCCACTAAGATAGTCTTGGAAATGAGTCTTGACTAATATTATATGATTCTATATGATTATGTGTGTATGACCCAAAGTTTCATGTTTTAAGTTATTATTATTGGAATTACATTTCACTACTATGATTTATCCCATGTTATGAAATTATGATCTCTTTTGCAGGTTAAGATTTCCAAAAGATATGTTCTTATGAATATGATGTGATTGATATTTTTTTTGTTTACCCTTACTGAGCATTTGAGCTCACCCTTTTATGTTTTCTTTTCCCTAGGATATAAAGAAAGGATTTGGGTTTAAAAAAAAGATCTTTATGGGAGATGTTGAAGATCTTTCACCACGATTAGAAGATTATATTCCGAGTTTCCAAAGACACTAAACTATTACGGTCCTTGTGTGTGTGTTTTTGTTATGTACTAAGTATTCCGTAAAAGTAATGTAATGTCTATGTACGTCAAGATTCGGGTCTCTACACTAGGTCTTTGGTCCGATAGTAGTAGGTGGAGCTGTGTGTCACGACCCAATCATGGGGGTCCTGTCCCACACCAGCAAGAACATCAAAGCTGCGGTTCATCTGGTTTTTCCCTATCTAAGAGATGGGAGTCACCCCGACAAAGAGGAGGATGATGCGTGTCAGACTTGGAATTACTGGTAGGGAGTTGTGGCCACTCTCCTGATGAGTCCATGGATGGAAAAAACTAGTGAACCTCACATATGAAGAGCTGGATGGCTGAACTCCGCCCGGATTGGAGGGGGTGCCACACAGGAAAACTACTGTGCTGAGATGCTCAGCCCGTGAAAAGTGGTATCAGAGGGGATGTGCCTCGTAGTGTTACAAAATGCTACCGAATGGACCTTGGTGGTGGGAGCCGAGTCCCGGGGTGTCATTCAGAGGTGACACGATAGATAAGGTTACACTCGAGAGAATTTAGAGGCAGAGACACCACTATGAAGGGTGGGTCTTGTGGAGGTGGTTTTCGACCCTGAGAGAGAGGGTGGACCATGGTGGTTTGCGTCCCAGAAAGTGGGTGTGCCATTGATGCCAAAGACAAAGAAAGAACATCCCCTGAGGCCATGCTTGGTAGCCGGTTAGTTAGAAGTAGTCACAGACACACAAAAGGCCACAATCCTACATGCACAAGGGCTTGAATGGAATGGTGGTGGGAGAATGTCATGACCCAATCATGGGGGTCCTGTCCCAAACCAGCAAGAACATCAAAGATGTGGTTCATCTAGTTTGTACCTATCTAAGAGATGGGAGTCGCCCCGACAAATAGGAGGATGGTGCGTGTCAGACTTGAAACCATTGGTTGGGAGTTGGGGCCACTCTCCTGACGAGTTCATGGTAGGAAACAACTACTGAACCTCACATATGAAGAGCTGGATGGCTGAACCCCACCCACCTTGGAGGGGTCTGGGGTGCCGCACGGGTGAACTACTGTGCTGAGACTCTCATCCAGTGACATGTGACTATGTAGAGTGGAATCAACAAGGGAGGTGGTCTAGAACGGTCTCCCAATGGTGCTTGATGTGTGCTTGTGCCTGAATCTGGGGTGATGGAGGTGGTGTAGCTACTCACCGGTGGTTCTGGCAGGCAAGGGTGGCGGGCACCACAACTGACAGTTTTCATAAACTGGGAGGATGGCTAGTGGGCAACGGAAAACTCAAGCGGGATGGAGGGTGGCCTTGAAATGACAGCGGCCCTAGGTGTGTGTATAGGGATAATAGGCGTGACAAGGCGATTTCACTTCAGTCGGCGAGGCAGTGGCTCACTAGAGTGGGTGGCAACGATGCTGCAGAGGAGTTCTAGAGATAAGGGTGGGCCACTACACCTACTGGTCGGGCCGGAGAGGGTTCACGCTGGTAGAGGAAGTCGCGTGGAGGGGAGGTGCCAAACTGGATTTCTCCGAAATAACGGGGCACCTACGGGAAAAAATCTTCCAAAGGAAGATTTCATTTTTTTTTTGATTTTTTGTATTATTGTGGAAAAACCCACAACCTTCCAACAATTTCAAAAGTTTTTCCATGCTATTAAATTATCCTTTTGATTAATAATAATAATAATTATTATAAATAAAAATTAATTATTTTTTATAATATTATTATTATAATAATAATTATAATAATTATAATAATATAATAAATGATAATGATGATTATTATTATCGAAGATCCACAAAACTAGTGGAATTTACACCTACTAGTCGGTATTATATCTGGTCATCAGACTCCGATCAAAACTTGGCTGGATTTTTTAGGATGATCATAAATATCTTTTTAATTTTAATACCCATAACCGCAAAAATTTTCCATATCAAAAATTTCATATGACCATAACATGGCCATATGAAATAGTATCATTTCATAGTATGAACCATTTGGACCGAAATTAAACCCTTTAATTAATTTTAATGAAGCATATTTTTTAAAGGATCATATAATTTACGAAATCCCCTAGATAACAATTGAAGTTACTAGTGTCACAGTGGAAGCTGGTTGGCCAAATATTTTAAAATTTTTCATCATCAGGATGATGAGAATTTTCATCTCCATTGATCAGATCTTTGGTATAGTCCGACGATCCCTCGTAAATTAAACAGACCACAAAACATAAACAGAAAACATGCCTTGTTTGAAACTGAAGTGTGAATGAACTAAACTCATCACAAGTGATCGTTGATTGAAATATATGAAGACAAACCCATTTAGTTCATCCATACATACTCCAAGAATCTACACACCCATCATTCATCATAATTCGGGTGTTAGCACGAAGTTCCGATGAGTCCTTCAACATCATGGAGATCACCATGATTTGTTGCCTTCGATCCATCAAAGGTGTGTTTGGATCGACTCTCAGAGAGAGATGCTTTCTATATCTAGAAAGATGGTGTAGATAGAAGATCTCGTTCTTGGAGAATGAATAAGGCACCAAGAGCTTCTCCTCACCTGCTTATATAGCGGCTGAGTTGATTACTCAAAAAGGGTTCCCCGACCCTCAGAAAGAAATGAACATTAAATAAGTAATAAATAAATAATATTGGCGAACTAAATTGTGTCATAAATTTTATTTATATATCATCACACACCTGTAATATATATTAAATATATTATGTGATAAAACCGAGTCATTTAACTTGACTATAAATTCCTGCTAATATTAAATTAACCAAGAATATTAAAATAATATCCATTTGATTATTATTATTCATTATATTTACTTATCTTGTAAATAATTTTAATAAATAAATTCAACCCAATTATTCTTTACTTTAATAATTGTAACACCCCAAGATTTCAAAGTGTGTTATTTCTTCAAAATAATTCAATAACTTGCACTACACGCAACACTGAGTTCAATCACACCATGACTTACAAAAAAAAAGCCATTCAAAAGAGGTTATGAATAGTATTATCTAAAATTTAAACTTTATATAATCCTTATAATTTTAGAATCCATATTATGAGTTTCTTAGATATAATGCAAGAACAAATTCATTTTCAGTATTGCACTTTTATCAACTTTTAATAGTGAACCCTTTTTTAAATACAATATTTTAAACTTTTTGACTAAATGGGGACATCAAAAAATTTAAAATGAAACATCCCAAGCTTCCACGGTACGCTTTCCTTTGAATAATACAGTAGCGTTTGTTGTACGCAACTTCGAGTTTTAACACACACCACAACCGATCAAACTAGCCGTTATGAATAGTAATACCTACTTTTTGAAATTATATATATTTTATATTTCAAAATTGACTTCATTTTTGGATTCTTAGTGTCGAATTTACCCTAAGGTGAAATTTTGGTACTTTTCGGATAACTTTCATATTTTGATGAATAGTGAAAATTACAAAATTTTAATTAAAAACAACTTTTTTAATCAAAATAATTAATAGTGATAAATTATGAATTTGAGTGGTTTTAAAGTATATTTAGAATATATTTTTACCATTTAATATAATTTTGGTCATTGGACATAATTTTACAATTAAACCGAACATAAACAAGTGTCAATCTTTTGATAGTTATTATCACTTAAAAACACGCTTTTTGTTTTGACAACGGGAATTAATTTTAAATTAATTTCTGCCACTTCTGTGTTTTGAATTTAGAAAAATGGATTCCATATTTGGAATCAGGATGTCCAAATTGTTTAAATAGGTAACTTTTATTTTTAGACATTTTGAATAATTACTGTGGTAAATATTTTATTTACCATGGTTAAGGGTAAATCTAGTAAATAAGGGTTAAACAAATAATATTATAATAATACTAAATTACCCTAAAACGTGTCATAGCCTTATTGGTTGATACATGTTCGACCATAGAAATATTTGGATCGATTTGGGGACCCCACGGTGCCACTTGTAGGTGATAGGGACACTTTATTTTAATTAAGTTAAAATGAATACAAAAATAACACAAGCATATATCTTTTATAAAAACAATTATTACATAGGGTTATATATGTTGGATTTTAGATTATAAATATTAATTAGAAAGATAAAAAGATTTCCTACATAATGATATTTTATTTATAATTTTTAGACATTAAATAATTTATTTTATTTATCACACAATGATGATGTAGTAATTACTAAAATAGTGAACAATTAAATTAATTGATATTATAAATACCCAAATAAATATAATATGAAACTTTTAATGAATTAAAATAATTTTCTAGGATAATATGATATATTAGGAGTGATTTAAGTTACTTTTTTCGAAGTAATAAATCTGTTATGAGTTTCAAAAAAATCAACTATTGAATAGTGTCAAAATTGACATAAAAGAGTTCTTAAAACAAATATTATATTATTAATTGATATTAAATTACTAAAAATCTAAGGTTCGGCCAAGAGACTTATATCATGATAGGTTCATCATTAACGGACCACTTGGGGGTCTATTGGATGTATATAGTAAGTTTATTAACCATATTATATAAAAATACAAAGAGACATTGTAAAAGTGAAACTAATTAACTTAGAGTTAATACTTAAAGAAAAGGTTAATATAAGTACCCAAACCTGTCTAAATTCTATTGGTTGAGTGGTTTTAGACCTATCCCCACCTTAAACTTTGAATAATAGACTTTGGAGCCATTATAAACCGAATATGAATTTATTATAAATTAATATTTCTAGCTTTTCCAAAGGTGCCCCTCACCCCTCTTATAAAAGGGCACTCCTCCTTCTCATTTCTTAACACCTTCAAAGCCTTTTGGTTCGGCCAAACTCTGCCCAAATACTCTCCCAACACCCCTCACTACAACCTAGAGGCCTTAGTGTGATCAGAAAGCCAACCTAAGGAGCCCTTTTGATCAAATCAAATGGAAGAACCCGAAGAAGAGGTAATGTTTTCACCACCCCTTTTCAAGTTCCTTTCTTCTTCCACTTCTTCTTTCTTTGTTCTTACCATTCTAAAATAATAACTCCAGTATCTCACATATACTGTGATGTTATTATATATATGGTACAACCATATTCAGTATTCTATCCACCCTTTGAATAACATGTCACCATACGTGCGTACGTACGGCTTACCGTCTCCACGTCGTGGTGTAATTGTTATTCAATATATTATTATTTGGATGGGTATAATAATGATGTGTAACTCATGTAAATAATAAATATAACATGTTAATGATTCTGTTTATATGATATACCATCCATTTATATATTATTTTAATATCAAAAGAATGATATTGTCGCTCGTGCGTACGTACGGACTACCGTCTCCACGAACGCGATGAGATTCATTCTCCATCATATCCATTCAAGTATAATTATCATTTGATGATTTGAAAAATGATGTTTAAATACTTGATATCATTCTGGATATTAATAATATACAACCTATCCTTTACAAACATGGCTTACATAACAAAACATATAAAAGAAAACAAGTAAGTTAACACCCGAAACAATGATAATACTAAGTTATTATTATCAAATCAATATTAAAAGATCATATATGATATCATATTAATATATATGATTCTTGAATAATTTAATAACAATTATTTCACCATTATATAGGAGGTTAACCTACCCCAACCAAGGAAAAGTACAAGGTAAGGGGTTTTCATCTCACTCCTTATTCCTGTGAGATTCATGCCATATTGCCACCATTACCTTTTGTGTGGTGTATGTACTGCCCATAATTGTATTCTTTGTGTAATACACTTTAATTTATGTGTATTTACATATTCATTGTATGATACCTCATTCATGGGTTGTATGTTTCATAAGTTACCAAATTGGTAAGGGTTATTTCACAATCTCTTCATTATCAGAGTTTGTTTATATGTAATAATCTACTGGGATCTCTTTATCATCCACATCCATGTTTCTTCA
Organism: Viscum album; assembly: GCA_963277665.1. NCBI lineage: Eukaryota > Viridiplantae > Streptophyta > Magnoliopsida > Santalales > Viscaceae > Viscum > Viscum album. The sequence goes on along the minus strand of OY728140.1, from coordinate 844,639,452 downwards.
AAATGTATTTCAAAACATTTTTACTATTTACAAGAATATGGGTTAAAGTCATTTATACCCTTGTTTGACTTTTTATAAGTGGTTTATAAAGGAATCTTGCCGTTGTTTTCCAAACAAGGTGCTTTTTAACCTTTTCGACAGAATTAAGGTAAGAATGTCTTTTTAACTTATACGGCGGGTGCAGTTATTTTCCGCCGTTATAAAATCGTCGAAGCTTCCCTTACAAGCTTATAAGAATATTTTCAAATTGAATGTATTATTTTATAATTATGTTTCTTTTAAAATTATTTTAAAAAAAAGTGATATTTCTCCAAAATAGTTTTGATTTCATATATGTCAATATCTTTTGATGGATTTTAAGATTATTTGAAGTTGATTTATTATGATACAAAACATCCATATTTTATTGAAGGTTTTGTGATATTTTTCACAGTGGATACGTTATTCTTATGTCACTCATGGTTTTTGTTTAAAGTATTGACATTTCATAAGTTATTTTTAATCCAAATGTTTATGTTATATTTCAACCTTTCATTCAGATGAATGTGTTAGACAAGTATGTTCCGGGTTGGGGACCGGTAAAAGTAAGCCCTCTGGTTTGGTCTCCGGTTATTAGAGGAACTCCGGTTTGGTCTCCGGTTATTAGAGGAACTCCGGTTTGGTCTCCGGTTATTAGAGGCACTCCGGGTTGGTGTCCGGTTATTAGAGGCACTCCGGGTTGAGTTCCGGTTATAGTTAGCCCCAAGGTCTTGGGACGAGGCCTTGACAAAGAAATTAAAGTTCATCATTATGCATTCCATCATTATGAAAGTGGTTATTGATTTTTCATGTGATTATTCGATTAGTAGAATATCCATGTGAATAAGTAAACGGCATTATTTCATTTTATTTATGCCATACTATGTTGAAAGTTCATGTTTGAAAGGCTTTTGTTTTAGTTATACATTGCCTTAAATGTTTATTCTTATTTATGAAAGTTTCCGATATACTGTTATCCTTACTGGGCATTTGAGCTCACCCCTTTTCTATGTTTTATTTTTCCCAGGAAGTGAAGAAGTAAATTATGAATGACCTGCAGGGATATTTTGTGGGGATATGAGTGTGGATTTATGGAGACATTATGTTGTTGTAGTAGTATTTCATTTTATGATGTAATGTAAAACTTATGAATATATCTAGTGTTTCCAAGGCTACTAAACCAATCGGTCTTTCGAGATTTGATCTTTCTTGTGATCATGCCAATGTTATGTAATAATGCACCGAATCTGGGTAACTAGGGTCAGGGTGTTACAGTTGGTATCAGAGGAAGTTTAGTACAAACCTTGGAAGCTAGATTTAGATAAACTCTGATTAGAGCACATAGACCTAAGATAAACTTTGAGGATTAGTATAGAAGAACTTCCTAGAATTTTGGTATTGTAGAGATTTTGTGAGTTTTCCGAGCAATACATCCCTGTCTGGATATGAGCAGGTAGAGGCGGCTCTGGCACAGATGTACCCAGGGGTAAAACCCGAAAACACCGCTTTGAGCTAGACTCGAACGGGAACTGGTGCACGACAACGGGCCTTACTGCACTCTTGGTTACGACACTCCTGGGGGATATGCTTAGGATAACTCTCATTTTCCTTACAAATCATTATGAAGGGTTTATGAGTATATACTTCCTCAAAGGAGACATTTTTATGATTATGGATTATATCCAAAAACTATTTAATTTATGTTATGTGTTTTACAAGTTTGGGATTAGGTATTGTTATTCATAAACTAATCTAATGTATGCCATTTTTTAGAAATGGCGCCCAGTAGAAGGAATGAGAACTCTAGCAATGAACATGTTACAAAGAGAAAGAAGGATCATATATTTTATGGTCTTAAGCCAGAATTTACAAGAGAAATAGTCTCGCATGTATTATCATCATATGAAGAAATAATATCATGTGTTGATAAGATAAGTAAAGAGTTTACTGATTCCTATGGATTTGAAAGGAAGCAAGAGAAGAAAAGGATGAAAGAGAGAAATATGTATAAAGGTAAGAGGGAAAAAAAGAATTTTCCCATATGTGGTAACTTTGGAAAGAAACACCCTGGAACTTGCCTGAAAGGAATGAGAGTTTGTTATAAGTGTGGAGGAAAAGGGCACAAAGTACGTGACTACAAGGGTAAGAAAATGGTTCTAAATGTACAATGCTTCATTTGCAAGGAGTTTGGACACTACACGAACCTATGTCCCAGTCATCAGACTATGCCGCAAATGATGCTATTGGATAATAATCAAGTTATGATACTACCACAGATGAAGATGAATGATTATAGTTCTTATGTTGATTATGTCAATTGAGTGTTGTATCAACAATGTACTTGTTATAATAATTATGTATTATATAAGGATTGTACTGTAGTACTATTTCATTAAGGACTTGAGATTGTGTGGAACAAAGAAAAATGACTCAATAGAAGGTTAAATGTTTGGAAAATATATGGTTTAGAGAAAGATAAACCATAATATGGTTCTGATACCGAGGTAGTGATTTTAGAATAATACATGATTGATTTGGATAAATTATATTGGATATTCTTGACTACCTTGAAGCTGATTAATGATTTGTCTATTCCATCATTGTTGGGGTTTAAAACATTTTTGGATTGATGAAGTATATCCAGCATTCTATATGGAATAAGGGAGCATGAATGTAATCAATAAAGATTATGGTAAATCAGGATGTTTCAGTGTATTAAAAGAATACATGATGAAGATATTCATATGATATTACGGGGTAAAAAGGAACTACATTATGTTTACCTTCCTTATAAATGTTGGACTGTGAGTTTGGAAAGAAGTATTTTGGATAGTTCTAGTTTGGATTATTTTGGATTTCCATAAAAGGACAACCCGGAGGTCGGGCGGCAACCTGTCGCGTCTGGCAAGGCTGCGAGAGTTGAACCCGCAACCGAAGGGCGACAAGGGTGTATCACCTACCACTGGCCCACGAGATGTCCTGGATTAAATAATGTAGTTTTTTTTAAAAGATCTGGTAGATGAATTATAAATTCATTTATTTTGGAACCCTGTACGAATAGTATAAATAGAAAAAAAAATTACATTCTATTATCTTTTAGAGTGAAAGATGAGTTTGTGGTAGAAATTTATTAATGGATAAAACTCTAATTATAAAGTAAGTATATCTCCTTATGATCTTAGCCAATCTCATAAATAAATTCCTCAACATTAATAAAAGGAACTTAGAACAAAAATGTTGTCCTAGATGGTACCTTAAATCATCACTAATTTATGGCTTTGGGATTTTTGGCCTTTTCATAGCCATGTTCTCTACCACTCTCCATCAGATAATTGATGGTTAGATTTCTCTTCCATATCCATATTTTCCTACATGGATCCCTAGTATGTGTTATTTTCGGTAATCTTCATACTTTCCACTCTTTATTTTAAATAGAGGCCTCGTTAATTCATTTTTCGATGTGGGATTTCAACTAAGATATTTTGAAATGTCAAAAATGTGTTATCCTAATACCCTATGTTTTGTTGAACCGATGGTATTTTAAATCATCATAGATTGATGAGTTTAAGGACCTCAATTTCATACTTGTTTGTGATTGATGACCTCAATCACTACCTATAAATATTTACATTTTCCCTCCAATTATATGTCTATAATTGCCACCAATGTTCTCCTAATCGAGATCATAATTTGGTGGTGACCCTTTCATTTCTCTTTTCCTCATATTAAGACTAAATTTTAGTAACCCAATTTCCGATGTGGGTTTTCCCACAAATATATTTTCTATTTTCAACCTTTTATTTTCGAAGAACAATTTCAAATTGCGAGGACGCAATTTATTGAAGGAGGGGAGAATGTAACACCCCAAGATTTCATAGTGTGTTATTTCTTCAAAATAATTCAATAACTTGCACTACACGCAACACTGAGTTCAATCACACCATGACTTACAAAAAAAAGCCATTCAAAAGAGGTTATGAATAGTATTATCTAAATTTTAAACTTTATATAATCCTTATAATTTTAGAATCCATATTATGAGTTTCTTAGATATAATGCAAGAACAAATTCATTTTCAGTATTGCACTTTTATCAACTTTTAATAGTGAACCCTTTTTTAAATACAATATTTTAAACTTTTTGACTAAATGGGGACATCAAAAAATTTAAAATGAAACATCCCAAGCTTCCACGGTACGCTTTCCTTTGAATAATACAGTAGCGTGTGTTGTACGCAACTTCGAGTTTTAACACACACCACAACCGATCAAACTAGCCGTTATGAATAGTAATACCTACTTTTTGAAATTATATATATTTTATATTTCAAAATTGACTTCATTTTTGGATTCGTAGTGTCGAATTTACCCTAAGTTGAAATTTTGGTACTTTTCGGATAACTTTCATATTTTGATGAATAGTGAAAATTACTAAATTTTAATTAAAAACAACTTTTTTAATCAAAATAATTAATAGTGATAAATTATGAATTTGAGTGGTTTTAAAGTATATTTAGAATATATTTTTACCATTTAATATAATCTTTGTCATTGGACATAATTTTACAATTAAACCGAACATAAACAAGTGTCAATCTTTTGATAGTTATTATCACTTAAAAACACGCTTTTTGTTTTGACAACGGGAATTAATTTTAAATTCATTTCTGCCACTTCTGTGTTTTGAATTTGGAAAAATGGATTCCATATTTGGAATCAGGATGTCCAAATTGTGTAAATAGGTAACTTTTATTTTTAGACATTTTGAATAATTACTGTGGTAAATATTTTATTTACCATGGTTAAGGGTAAATCTGGTAAATAAGGGTTAAAAAAATAATATTATAATAATACTAAATTACCCTAAAACGTGTCCTAGCCTTATTGGTTGATACATGTTCGACCATAGGCATATTTGGGTCGATTTGGGGACCCCATGGTGCCACTTGTAGGTGATAGGGACACTTTATTTTAATTAAGTTAAAATGAATACAAAAATGACACAAGCATATATCTTTTATGAAAACAATTATTACATAGGGTTATATATGTTGGATTTTAGATTATAAATATTCATTAGAAAGATAAAAATATTTAATACATAATGATATTTTATTTATAATTTTTAGACATTAAATAATTTATTTTATTTATGACACAATGATGATGCAGTAATTACTAAAATAGTGAACAATTAAATTAATTGATATTATAAATACCCAAATAAATATAATATGAAACTTTTAATGAATTAAAATAATTTTATAGGATAATATGATATATTAGGATTGATTTAAGTTACTTTTTTCGAAGTAATCAATCTGTTATGAGTTTCAAAAAAATCAACTATTGAATAGTGTCAAAATTGACATAAAAGAGTTCTTAAAACAAATATTATATTATTAATTGATATTAAATTCCTAAAAATCTAATGTTAGGCCAAGAGACTTATATCATGATAGGTTCATCATTAATTGACCACTGGGGGGTCTCTTGGATGTATATAGTAAGTTTATTAACCATATTATATAAAAATACAAAGAGACATTGTAAAAGTGAAACTAATTAACTTAGAGTTAATACTTAAAAAAAGGTTAATATAAGTACCCAAACCTATCTAAATTCTATTGGTTGAGTGGTTTTCAACCTATCCCCACCTTAACCTTTGAATAATCAACTTTGGAGCCATTAGAAACCGAATATGAATTTATTATAAATTAATATTTCTAGCTTTTCCAAAGGTGCCTCTCACCCCTCTTATAAAAGGGCACTCCTCCTTCTCATTTCTTCACACCTTCAAAGCCTTTTGGTTCGGCCAAAATCTGCCGAAATACTCTCCCAACATCCCTCACTACAACCTAGAGGCCTTAGTTTGATCAGAAAGCCAACCTAAGGATCCATTTTGATCAAATCAAAAGGAAGAACCTGAAGAAGAGGTAATGTTTTCACCACCCCTTTTCAAGTTCCTTTCTTCTTCCACTTCTTCTTTATTTGTTCTTACCATTCTAAAATAATAACTCCAGTATCTCACATATACTGTGATGTTATTATAAATATGGTACAACCATATTCAGTATTCTATCCACCCTTTGAATAACATGTCACCATACGTGCGTACGTACGACTTACCGTCTCCACGTCGTGGTGTAATTGTTATTCAATATATTATTATTTGGATGGGTATAATAATGATGTGTAACTCATGTAAATAATAAATATAACATGTTAATGATTCTTTATATATGATATACCATCCATTTATATATTATTTTAATATCAAAAGAGTGATATTGTCGCTCGTGCGTACGTACGGACTACCGTCTCCACGAACGCGATGAGATTCATTCTCCATCGTATCCATTCAAGTATAATTATCATTTGATGATTTGAAAAATGATGTTTAAGGACTTGATATAATTCTGGATATGAATAATATACAACCTATCCTTTACAAACATGGCTTACATAACAAAACATATAAAAGAAAACAAGTAAGTTAACACCCGAAACAATGATAATACTAAGATATTATTATCAAATCAATATTAAAAGATCATATATGATATCATATTAATATATATGATTCTTGAATAATTTAATAACAATTATTTCACCATTATACAGGAGGTTAACCTACCCCAACCAAGGAAAAGTACAAGGTAAGGGGTTTTCATCTCACTCCTTAGTCCTGTGAGATTCATTCCATATTGCCACCATTACCTTTTGTGTGGTGTATGTACTTCCCATAATTGTATTCTTTGTGTAATACACTTTAATTTATGTGTATTTACATATTCATTGTATGATACCTCTTTCATGGGTTGTATGTTTCATAAGTTACCAAATTGGTAAGGGTTATTTCACAATCTGTTCATTATCCGAGGTTGTTTATACGTAATAATCTACCGGGATCTCTTTATCATCCACATCCATGTTTCTTAAAAATGTATTTCAAAATATTTTTATTATTTACAAGAATATGGGTTAAAGTCATTTATACCCTTGTTTGAATTTTTATAAGTGGTTTATAAAGGAATCTTGCCGTTGTTTTCCAAATAAGGTGCTTTTTAACCTTTTCGACAGAATTAAGGTAAGAATGTTTTTTTAACTTATACGGCGGGTGCGGTTATTTTCCGCCGTTATAAAATCGTCGAAGCATCCCTTACAAGATTATAAGAATATTTTAAAATTTAATGTATTATTTTATAATTATGTTACTTTTAAAATGATTTAAAAAAAGTGATATTTCTCCAAAATAGTTTTGATTTCATCTATGTCAACATCTTTTGATGGATTTTAAGCTTATTTGAAGTTGATTTATTATGATACAAAACATCCATATTTTATTGAAGGTTTTGTGATATTTTTCACAGTGGATACGTTATTCTTATGTCACTCATGGTTTTTGTTTAAAGTATTGAAATTTCATAAGTTATTTTTAATCCAAATGTTTATGTTATATTTCAACCTTTCATTCAGATGAATGTGTTAGACAAGTATGTTCCGGGTTGGGGACCGGTAAAAGTAAGCCCTCCGGTTTGGTCTCCAGTTATTAGAGGAACTCCAGTTTGGTCTCTGGTTATTAGAGGAACTCCGGTTTGGTCTCCGGTTATTAGAGGCACTCCGGGTTGGTGTCCGGTTATTAGAGGCACTCCGGGTTGGGTTCCGGTTACAGTTAGCCCCAAGGTCTTGGGACGAGGCCTTGACAAAGAAATTAAATTTCATCATTATGCATTCCATCATTATGAAAGTGATTATTGATTTTTCATGTGATTATTCGATTAGTAGAATATCCATGTGAATAAGTAAATGGCATTATTTCATTTTATTTATGCCATACTATGTTGAAAGGTCATGTTTGAAAGGCTTTTGTTTTAGTTATACATTGCCTTAAATGTTTATTCTTATTTATGAAAGTTTCCGCTATATTGTTATCCTTACTGGGCATTTGAGCTCACCCCTTTTCTATGTTTTATTTTTCCCAGGAAGTGAAGAAGTAAATTATGAATGACCTGCAGGGATATTATGTGGGGATATGAGTGTGGATTTATGGAGACATTATGTTGTTGTAGTAGTTTTTCATTTTATGATGTAATGTAAAACTTATGAATATATCTAGTGTTTCCAAGGCTACTAAACCAATCGGTCTTTCGAGATTTGATCTTTCTTGTGATCATTCCAATGTTATGTAATAATGCACTGACTCTGGGTAACTAGGGTCAGGGCGTTACAATAATGATGAATTTATTTATTCATTAGCGATTAATGACTCAGAGAACACCCAGACCCCTTAGCGGGGACCACCATGTCCAATATATCCATTCACCAAAATAGGGTGGATTATTGAATATGCTATTGTGTGTGACCCTTTAAGACCTTATCTCGATAGTAGTGAATATAATTCATAGACCAAGAGTGGAGTCTAGTAACTCATCAAATCCACTAAAGAGATAAGGATGATAATAACAATGACAACCAACCTATGAACATGTACTATGTAATATAATCTATTTTTCTTTTATATCTCATAAAGTATGATACATGTTTGTGTCATCACCCTTTTATTGCTTTATTATTATTTGATCCAATTGGATAGATTTACCCTCGATTTCCTTGGACACGGACTTACAAAGGTACTACCATCCTAATCAATACATACAAAGATATATTACTTCCTTAACCCATAAGTGACAAATCCTTTCCTAATGCTTCAACCAATTCCATACCACCAATGATGCATCCAAGACAAGCTACCTCTCCACGATTTCATTATGATGTTTCTTCCTTACATAAAAGTACGCGATCAAATGGAAAAAATTGATAATGATCTCAATTCAAGAGACTAATACACATATCCATAGATATGAACAACCAATGACACCCAAAACATGTGGTGTTCCTATTGGTGGGTATATCCTCATGATCTCACTACTAGAGATCACCAAGCTTGAACTTCATTAGAATAAGTCTAAATTCTTATGAGCCCCAACACCTGATAGTCATAAATATATTGTGCCTAGTCATTAAGATTTATCTAGACTATAGGTAATTTGTTTAATATTAATTCCACAATATCCCATGGTTATCATTATAACCTAGGATCTTCTATAACATTTTGATATTCAATTAATCTATAGACATTACCTTTAAATAGTGGATGCATAAATATCTACACCATAATAGTAATAATACGTCATGTATATCTAACTATATACACAAGATGGTAATCAAAAGTACTATTCAAGTTGGGTCTAGGGAACCCACTATTACAATAATTAGTATATATCATATCGAAGGGGAATTATATACACTACATAAAAGAAACCAGTGATGAATATGACATATGTATCATGAAAACAAAACTGAGATGAGAAAACCCTTACAAATATCATATCATTGGAGTGAAATTTTAATCAATGAAGTAATTATATGTAAAAAATTAAATCCACACAAAATAAATAAAAATAAAAACATAACAAAATCCACGGAAATTTCACACGTAATCATGGAAAAACATAGTCAATAAAGTAGATGTATAACCCATTGAATGGAAATTCATTTAAGAAAGCCTTTACCACTTGGTAACTCACAACTCAAACCCCCTCGAGTGAAATAATTGGAATTGAAACATCAAATACTTTGAAGTGTGAAGGATTAATGATATAACATGTAAAAGTATAATATATTCAATATATAAAATAAATTGGTTCATAACATTAAAATATGACTCAATAAAAGGAAATTGAGATGGAATACCTTACCTTAGGCCCAAATCATCACTTGCATTTTTATATTCTTGTATAATAAAATTATGTGAATTATTTAATTTATTAAATTTTTTTTCAATTTTATTATCCCTTTTATTTTATTTATTACTATGTTATATTTATATATTTTATCACTTAATTTCACGTCGGACATTTTGATGATTTTTGGTTCATACGTCCAAAATGACTTTGGTATGTTGACTATGGTAAAAGTGTTAATTACACCATCATCTCCAGAATATTAATAATGAAATGATGATTATTTTATACATCAATTATAATTTTAAAACTAATTAGGAAAGATGGTTATGGAAAATGGAGTACTTTACAATCATGGAGATGGTAAGCTGTACGTACTCATGACTAATATTTCCATTTTTAACGATCATGAATGAAATAAGGTAAGTATTATTTTATATTTATAGAATAATAATTTTTCTTTAAATACCATATTATTTATTTAAATAAACTTATATATATAATTCATGTGATGTGACGATTCAAAATGAATCACATCGTTTCATGGAGGTGGTAGTCCACGCGTATGCATAAACGACATTATCATTTTCAATGGATGAAAATTTAAGAAATTAAATGATATATTATCATTTAATAATGAAAAATATTTCAGTAATATCATATATAAATGTTAAATCCATCATTATAACCATCCATTATATGAGGTGATGAAAAATTAATTACATTAGTTCGTGGTGCGGTAGTCGATTGTGAACATAAACAACGATTTCATTTCCCATTTGATGGAAGAGGATATGGAAATAGGGTATAAAATTAACATAAAATCATATAATTATATGTATAATAATTTTTTGGTTATTTTAAAATGTTTTAATAATATTTTAAGGAGGTATAACAAGAAATAAAACTTAAAAATTCGGTTAAAATCCATTCCTCTTCTTCAGACAACCTCATTTTCTTTACACCTCAATCCATCTATGGTTGATATTATGACAAAAATAAGACCTATATAATTTGGTAAAAAATTTAATAAAGTTATTTGGTTAGTTATTTTTCTAAAAAGTGTGAATAAAAAACGAGATTTGGTTCACTTTTATAATGAGGGTATGGGCATTCTTGGAATTTCTTAATGTATTAAATTAATATAAAGTAATTTTCATGTTTAAATGGATCCAAATTTATATAACTCAAATATAATATTATTATGAGTCTAAATAATGTAATAAAAAAAATTAACATGTTTAAGTTATTTTGACTATCATATTTTTGTTTTAACCCTCTGTTAACCCTTTTGACGATTACCACTATAAAAAAGTTTTTTACTATTTAAAGATCGAGATAGTTACTATAAAATGAAATTTGTCTCCTAAATAGACCATGGTTGATATTTTAAATCATATCCTAATCACTTGGATGAGGATATAATTTTTATGAATTTTAAATAATTTAATAAAATAGTATTTATTATAAAATATTACTAATATCATTTTTGGATATAGTCAGTTAATTTGACTTTGAAAGCAACATTGCAGAAACGAAATTTAAAAAAATCATTTTAAACTTACCTAACATGTTATATTTATCTATAAGATTCATATAACACAATAATTTGTTGAAATTATATTACTTTTAATATTTTTAGGATCATTTATTTATTTTTCTATTAATTGAATAAATACTTTGTCTGTGTTACATATGAATTTAAGGTAATTATACTCTCAATGAAAATAGGAATAAATTACCCTGATAAAAAATAATTTATCATTAAAATAAATATTTAAAATCTAATATACTTTTTTCCCAAAATATTATAGTTTTTAAAAATAATAAAGTGACATTTTTGACTTTATCTTTTACTTAAATATTATACAGGTCAAAATCAATGAAATATGGTACCAATTTTCCATATTATAGAACATTTGTTGGAAATGGACGATATAAAATAATCCAAAAGGATAAAGGTAAGTGTTAGGGTCATTGTTTATTCCTTATCATATTATTTTTTACCTTAATTACCAGATTTACCCTTACCGTGGTGACATTCATTTATTATGGGCATCATTCATAGTGACCAAAAATAAAAGCAAGATATTTACCAAATTTGGATATCATGATTTAAAATATGGGATCCATTTTTTTAATATTAAATTTACATTATTGGAATAAATTAATTTAATATTAAATCTCTAAACAAAACGAAAAACAATTTTTCAGAAAAATGTATTTTTAAATATAACAATGTTTTTATACAAAATTAAACCATAAAATTTATTTCAATGAACAAAATTGAATTATTAATAATATAATTAAACTAATTTTGCTTTTAAACCATTTTAAAACAAAATTTCACTTTGTAAATTATTGAAACAAAACTACAGTTTTCAATTAAAAAAAGTTTTTTCACTATTCACTAGAAAAAAAATCTTTTAAGAAAAATATCAAAAATTAACCCTAAGATAATTTTGAAATTATTATGAAAAAAAGATATCATTTTTATCAAATAATTTTTTTAAAAGTTCCATAAATTAATTATAATACTTTCTCACAAGAAGTAACAAAAACATTTTTTAATAAAATAGATTTTTTAAATAAAAATTATTTTTTAAAAAATTGATTACTTATTTACTAAGAGTTAATCAATACATTTATATTGAGTAGGACCTTTATATTTTTTATTCTTAATATGGTTAAATCTATTCATACCCACCAATTCAGTGGTTATGTTATAACTATAAAATTTAAATAATAATATTTTTTGGTATGTTTTGGCTTGGTGTTTCATATTGTATACGCTATAAAAATAGTGTTATTTTAAAATACTGGGGTGTTACAAAAATCATACAGATGGTTAAAAATTAAAATGATCATGGGGAGAATATCAATCATTTGGAATATTTATGTTATCCTCACATGATGAAATCTCAACCCTTTGGTTGTGGACATAGTACATATAAAAGAAGTGTGGGCTGGGTACTCAGACCCATGAAGATTATAAAAGCACAATATTTGATCAAGAGATAGGCCATGTTGATCATGTAAAGTGGATATGAGAATTGATGAACCTCAATAACCTCTGTAAGAGTAACCACTATTCACTAGAGAGGTAGGATTCTTTTATGATTATTGGTTCAAGTGGAATATATGTTTATTGATTCCTTCCTTCATTATTATTTTAGTACACCTATGATGGCACACTAAGGCATTAATGGCTTATCCAAGGGGATTTCCCACACATATGTTAATGAATTAAACTATTTAATTGTTTATATATTTTTTAATATCTATGGATTTATTTCTATTCTTTAGGTATTAGGAAGTTTCTTATTTATATCCATTTAGAATTATTCTTCTCTAATTATTAGTTCACACACATATGCCACCTAGTATGTCTACATTTCCTGTGATTGTGAGTATCCAGATAAACCAAGGGTGATGGGATGTGTTTGATAATGGGATAGGATAGTGAAGAAGTTGCAGTGATCACTAAATTTTACTACCTAAGTCAAAATCACCGAGAGAGGGTAATCAAGTTAGGTTTCACTTGATTAGAGAGGGGATATGAGAGTAAAATAATGGAATCATGGGATTATATGATGGATCTCTTGAATATATCCAAGAATGCACCCCATGTGCCCCCATGTTTTTAAAATTTTCTGACTATTTCCTCTCATCCTCCCATCCTAACGCAATGGGCTCTACCTCCTTCATCATTTGATGGTGATCATTCCCCGTCATCTGTGTTCCTCTTAGAAGGTTCTCCAGTCCATCTGGTCAGGTAGTATCTATTATTTCCCCTAGTATAATCTCTAGTGTCCCATCAATGAAATATTTTCTTCTTAGAGTGTCCAGGTAGGCATTGCTTCTGGATATCCCTGAAATCTCGATGGAGGTGCTACTTTTATTCTCCATGGATGGATCCCTTGCACTTGAGTTTTTGGGTGGTTCCTTTGAAGAAACTATTTATTTCTATTAGTGGATGCTGATGGATCGATTTTTGTTGGATATCCTCCCTTTGGAATAGTTTTAGGCCTTCGTCAGCTCCTGGGGATTATCCTCTCCAGCTCAAGTTCCTATTCTCCACCGTAAGGCATTCTATGTGGTTCTTGCCTTTAGGGTGTAATTCGTGTTATCTTGGGATCTTTCGACTTGTGTGTTAGGAAGGAGGAATTTTTCTCTTCCTAGGTGGTCTATAGATATTCATTTTTTATGAGACTCACCCTAGGTTGAGGTTTGGATTGATCTTCCAAGTCTCCCTCTCCCTTTCATCAATATCTATTTTCTCTAGAGTATTGGAGATTCTATTGGATACTTTTTATGTGCTGATGAAAATTTACTCAACCTGTTGGATTCCCCAATAGATTAAATCAGCATGGTGGTGGATTTATTAAACCCCCTTCCATATCGTATCTTTTTTAGTGATGGTGGATTAGTTTCCTCATAGCAACACATTTTTTTCTCATCTATAGGTCACTTCTGATCAGTGTGTCATCTCCAGGGGAATTCACTATCATTATGAAGAATTTATTATTTCAGCCTCAACATCTCTCCCTTTTTGTTTCATTTACATCTACAGAGTCATCACTGTAGGTTTTTGGTTTGAAGGGTATCTCGACCCCAATGGCTATAGAGCCATTGGTGCAGGAGTTTGGGTTAGAGTGTTTCGTGGTTGTGGTGGGTTTGGAATCTATTTATATTTTCAGTTGGTTAGATCATTTTATACCTTCTTCTGTGGTGGTGCTCCCTCCTCTCCCAGGGATAAATTTTCCCGATCTCCCTTCCTCTCTGGTCAAGGAAGAGGTGTGCACAGACTTGGTGGTGTCCACAATAAGGCCCGACTTCTTGGTCTTTGATGTTTCTTCTCTGCATTATTTCCCTATAGCTTCTAAATCTATTATATATCGAATATAGTCTATGGTTTCTCCATATCTCAATCTATATAGACTTGATGTGGAGGATTCTGGTAGTTTGACCAACTCCCATCTCCCCTTTTCCAACATTTTTGATGTGATGTATGACTCTCAGCCTATTTCAGCAGTGTTGAAGGCTCATTTAGCGATAGTATATACATGATTTTAATCCCCCTCTCGGGTATGTACATGTTCCTAATCCATAAGATGGTTTGCTGGCTCTAAGTCCCAGTTTAATTCTTCGTAGATGCCAAGAACCATTACAAGGAATCTCATTATTCAATGATCTTTCTTATTATTTGAAACACCCAAGGTCCCAGTGCCCAGGTGAAAATTGATTTCCCTATCACTCAACCTCATCGAAATAATGTGTATGTTTTAGGTGTTCTAAAACATAAGCAAGACCCTTCCAAGATCTTTTATTTTTATCAAAGGATGGGCAATCATGAGTACCTGCATAGTGATCCTCTTAATCATCATATTTGGTTTTCTGGGAAGATAAGTATCATAGTGGATATGGTTGGTGCCTTAGATCAGTATACAAATATTAAGCTTAATTTTGGATCATTATCCCTCATTTTTTGTTTATTCTTAGTGTAAAGTGGTGGATAGGGAGAGGTTTTGGTTTCCACTTGGTTCCTTTGATCCAGGAACCCTTCTGTGGTTCACTGGAGGTGATTTTAATGCTATCATGGATGTCTCATAAAAGAAATGAGGAGAGGTGTACTATAGAAAGGCTTTTAGGATTTCTCCAGATTTGTCTCTCGTGCTATACTTATGGACATGGGATACACCAGTGACCATTTCACTTCGTGAAACAACCAGAAGGGTAACAGGTGGATGTGGTGTCACCGAGATAGATGTTTTTCTAATCTACATTCTATCTTCAAGTATCCAAATTAATATATCTCCCACCTCATTTAAACTTTATCTAACCAATCCCAACTTCTTATTAACTTGTATAATAAGGGAGGTAGGTGTAGATTCTTCTTCTCCTCCAACCATTGGGCCTCTAATTTTAGTTTTATTTCAGAGGTGTATGATTCTTAGGATCAACCCATGCAAGGAAGGTCATAGGTTCGTTTTTAAAACAAGATTAGGCACTTAAAAGGGGACCTAAAAAGATTTAATAACAAGAATCCCACCCACTATCTTAATTTGGATGCTCTCTTTCTAGAAATTATTCTCCTTGGGTATCGACTTGAGGATGGATGGGATGATTTTATCTCGAAATCTCTTATGTTCAAAAAAACCCAACTGTTAAAGATTCTATTAGAATCAGAGAGGGAGGCTTGGGCTTAGTCTAGAGAAATGTGGCTCAAATAGGGAGACCAAAACACATCATACTTTCAAACTTGCATCAAAGAGAAGAAACACACCATCATCCTGAATATCCATCTGAAGGAAGACTCATATTCTAATGAGCCATAAGTAATCAGGGGTATAGCTGAGGACTTTCTTAAATCACTACTTATTGATGCTAATACTTGCATGATTAGGGGTTAACCAAGTGATAATGTTGATATATTTTACTATATTCTTAATGTGGTATCTAATCCTAGAAATCCTATGCTCAGTGGTGTTCCCCATGAAAGTGAAATATGGGAGGCTATCAAGTGATTCAATATAGAGAGTTACCCTAGTATGGATGGTTTCCTAGGATCCTTTACATGAATGCATGTGATTTGGTTAAGTAATATCTTATTGTGGTGATCAATGATTTTTTTTCATGGTGGAAGTCTTCCGTGGGTGGAAAGTGTCACTACACTGGTTCTTATTCCAAAGTTAAATGATCCCTCCTCCCTTAGTAATTTTTTCCCATTAGTATGTGCCATTTCACTTACAAAATTGTTCCAAGCATCCTTAATAAAAGGCTCTCTGAAAATTTTCCCAGTTTAATTTTGGGGGTACAACATGGGTTCATCTAGGGCCGTTCCATTCAAGGTTCAATTAGAATTTCACAAGAGATTATAGGGGACATTGACTCAAAGTATTCTAGAATCAACATTTTCATCAAAGTTGATATGAAAAATGATTTTGATAAGGTTGAATGAAATTTCATTCTCAAGGTCATGTGATGCATGGGATTTTCTATTTGGGTCTCTAAACACCCCTTCAAATTCTATAGATCCACATGGATTTCCATTTCATTCAAGGGTAAAAAGTATGGATTCTTGAAGAAAATTAGGGTGTTGAGGTAAGGGGATGTGGTATACCCTATTTTATTTTTCTTGGTGCAAGACGTCATCATCAAACATATAATCTAGAGTCTTTACAATGGAGATATTCTGACTTTTCGTAGTTGGGGTTCGTACCCTGGTGTCTCCCATATGATGTTTTACAATGGTATGTTATTCTTTGTGAATGGTAGTAGAATATAAATTCTAGGATTTAGTATTTTATGAAGGATTGTTATATATGGGGAATCCAAATTATTTACTAGGATAGGAGAAGTGTCTACATTCTATCTACTTGTCCAGTGAGGTGTTCTATGCTGATTGAAGACTCTATAGGAATTCATAGGAGGGTATTTACCATGGAGTATATGGGTTCCCCATCTCTTATAGATTGATTTATATTCATCAATTTGATGATATCATTGATAATATTTATAATTGAATTAACAATTGGAAGAACTGTTCCTCTCGTTTGGTTGCATGATTACCCTAGTTAATTGCGTTCTTACTTACATTCTTATGCATGTTCTCTTGGTATGAAAGCTTCCCAAGGAAGATATAAATGATATTGAACAAAAAATATTTTCCCTTATATGGGATTCCCACACAGATGGAAGATTCAATTCAACTTCGCGGGTGAGGCTGGACAAGCCCCAGGATAAAGTTGGTATCAACCTGAGGGATGTTTCAGAAACAATATATTGAATGAAATCCAAATTAGCATGATATCCTTCTAAAGGAGGAATATATGGGAAAAATCATCAAGAACAAATAATGATTGTATTTGAGTCATCCAAGGGGATGTTATTTGGTTTTGGAACTCAATTCAGGGGCACATCCCGATTATCCTGAACAATTCTCATTGGATCATTGAATGAGGGGAGATTGGTTTTTGGAGCCACAATTGTGATAATGATTTACCTGGTTTTATCAGGTTTAAGATCTCAGATGTCTCATTTAGGAGAGTCAGTAACCACCCATCATTTATCAATGCTGTTATGAACCATCATCAAAATGATTTTTTTCATAGTATCCATATGAATGAGGACCACGACTTATCTGGGTTTATGGGATCTTCGTCAAGAAATTTCTCTCCGAAGGCATATCATCAGCTCCTGCATGCTAATGTAGTACTCTATTCATGGGTAAGTACTCTTTAGTTCATTGATATCCCTCCAAAATTTATCTTTTTGATATGGAGGATATAGAACCATGAAATCAACATGGATGAGTATGTAAAACACAAGAGTATCAGGTTAGCTTTGAGGTAAACCTACTATAAGAATCCCCATGAGGAGACTACTAATTACCTTATCATTGAGGGATACTAGGCTACCACAATCTAGAATGAACTTGATTAATTTACTGGTATCGAGTCTCATGATCTTACTAGTATTGTGTTTATCCATATCTGGATCAAGGGTGTTAAAGTAACAATAATGATAAGAAGGAATGAATGATTATCATGGTGGTAGGTTATTGGTGTTCACATGAAGAAAGGAATAAAACCTGTAGTAAGGGTATTATTGGCTTGTGTTAGTCCTTGGTGGAAAGTACTAGATGTTTGGTGATCAATCTGGTGCCTATTTTTATATATTGGTAGAATTCTCCATCCATTAAGAATATCATGCATGTTTGTGATCTCCCTCCCTCTAGGAAGTGTACATCCATGCAGGGACACTAGATCTGCTAGACCCCCCAATCAAAGGCTTAAAACTAAATGTCGATCGATCTTTCTGCTCAAGGATCATGAATGGAGGTGGTACTGTTTTTGATCCTAGTGAATCTGTAATTCTCACCTTCAGTTCAACATATGAGCTAGGATATTCTCCCACAACAAAAGCTTATTCCATGTGTGATGGGATGTAAATGAGTAGAAGGGAAAACATTGATCGATCTTCATTAGAAATTGGATCTGAGATCATATTGCACTTACTTCAAGGTTCGATCAATGTACTTTGGTCTATTACTTACCTTATCCACCATTGAAAATGTCTGATCAATGACAATACTACCTTACTTCATACTTGGTGTGAAGGGAACTTGGCTGCTGAATTTTTAGCTTCAAGTGTATACCATGATAACTCATGTACCTACTATTATAGTCTTGGCACTCTTCCTATAGGATGTGCAGATATTATTAGGGGTGATTCTCTTGGGATCCACCACTTTAGTCCCCCTTGATATTTTCTTCTATTTTGTATTATCATTTTGAAATAAAATAATTATTATTGTTGTGTGTAAGAGTCTAGTGTATTTGAAGATAATAGAGATGTTACATATCACATTAAAAATAATGGAATCATGATTTAATAGGAGGTGAGAGGATATCCAAGTTCAAGATTTTTTTTTAAACTGAATTTAAATATAACCCAATTAAATCATTAATTTCACAAACTAAACCCATTAAATAAGATAATAACACACCCAAAACACTCTCCTCTCTAGAGACAACACAATTACACTACTACAACATTTAATTAGGGTTCAAAATATTATTTTTAGGGCCCTATGAATTGAATATCATCGCTTACATGAGTTGTAATGGATTAAAGTTAAGTTAATGTATATAAAATTATATGGACTGTAATAGATCAAGGGTTCAATACGTGCACCTACTTATGAGTTGTAATGGTTTAAGGTTGAAGCATACACATATCCTCATGATATGTTGGCTTAAATTTATGTAATGTATTTATGATACAATGACTCAATTATATAATATGATTCAATTAGGTCATAATGTAGTAATGTGGTGGTTGTGATCTAGTCATGCTTATAGTGGTGTGGTAGTTGTTATATGGTTTTGGTTGTAGTGATATGGAGATGTGGTGCTTGTGGTGACATAATGGTTGATGGGATTTGACTATGATGACTATGTAATTAGTCAATTATGATAAAATGTGTTAATTATAAAACATGTATTTTTATTTTTCTTATTAAATGATTTTGATGTTAATAAAATTAGTGATTTTGTAACATCCTGAGTTTTTGAGTCGGGTTGAAATCCTATCCCATTTTCTTTTTTTTGGAATTAGTGGGTATGAAAATTTATTTTTCAATAATTGGAATATAATTATAAGTTTTTAAAACCCTATATCTTATTTTTTTGGATGGGTTTATAGGATTGGAGAGTTTATTGGGGGTTAAAATGGGTTTCAGGTGTGTCGAACCCCGAAGTCCTGTTTTAGAGGTTGTAGGTCAAGGAACATGGTTTGGGTAAACTGTGCAGACTCTTCCAGATAACTGTGCACCCTAATGTTTTATAACTACATGGTTTTTTCATACTATGTGGGGTGAGAGACATGGTCATACTAGGATCTCTATAATTTTTTCTGAGGGCTTTCACACAGCTTGTGCATGGTTAGGGTAAACCCTGTGCAAGACTCACAGGTAGTGCCATTTAGGTAGTACCTTCACACTGTAGCATGCACAGTTTGGAAAACTGTTTAAGATAACTATGAAGCCTCATTAAAGGAAAAAATTATTATTTTATCCTCCTTACTATTTAGTTTTCCTTTCCTCTTTTTCCTCTCTTGGTCACGTGTAGTAGTAGGGATCTGTCCCCTTTCTCCCTCCTCTTCATTTTCATCCACCTCCTTGAATTGGACTCTATTTTTATTGACGTCAATTACGTTGGATATGTATTGGTAAGGATCTCCTCACACAAGCTTATCCTTATTTTTTCTTTCACCTCATGGAGTGATAAATCCATTAGGGTTTCCCCTATTTTCAGGTCCTTCCATAGAAACATTCATTTATTTCAAACCGATCTGAGTTAGAGGCTAAATGGGATGTGCTTATGTCTAAAACTCCAAGGTAGGTGGTGCATACATTTTTTCATGTTTTCTCTATTGATTTGGGGATGATCCTTTTACAACACCATTGGGTAGTTGAGTGAGAACCTTTTTAAATTGAATGCTTGATGTTAAATTAATTGTATGACCTTATGAGATGCTATTGAGCATTCCCACACCTTGTTTTCTCATGCGAGGCTGGGTTAGAGGCCTTCAAACACCTGGGTAGTTAGGCCAGGGTGTGTCTCTTTTATTGAATTATTTTTATTATTTAATTTAAATTAAATTACGTATATATATATGAGTTTACTTGTGATGCGCTACTATGATCCTTTGGATCGTGACAGGATCATCCCAAGGAATTTGGATGACATGGCCATTGAGATTGAGGCAACATGGTTGTCTAATTGGCCTTGGGACAGATACATTGAGTGATATTAATCATAGGATTGGATGAATTTGTCATCAGTTTGAGTTAGTGAGGCAGTCGGGTTAAGGTAATGGCCTGTGATATTGGATAGAAAGGCCATCATTCTTGAGTGACATGGTTATAGGGGCATGAGGTGCTAGTTGGATGTGAATTATGTACTAAATTGGTGGTTTACACTCATAGGTGATGGAAAAATAACCAATTAGAGTTTTGTTCACATAGTTTGACTTTGTGATGAGGTGGTTTTGACCATTCATGTGGGTAGAGTCCCTCAGTAGTGTGGATTAGGTAATTTAGTTTTGGGGTTCTTAGTGTAGAAATCCATGAGGAAGGTGAGGAGCCTTTAGATGATAGTGATGAAGCTATCGTTTGGGGGCTAATGATTGTCGTATTGAGGCTGTTGGGCCCGAACTATATTAGGATGACATAGATAACTATTCCTTAGTATATCATTCTATGAGTTGAAAATGATTTTTATTTTAGGGAAGATATCGTTGTTGATTCAAATGTTGCGCTTTGACCCGATGGGTGATTTTGAGAAGGGGTATGAGGGACCAAAGTTCTATTTTACTAGGTGTGCCTTTGGGATGTTGGTGACTTTATGTGGGACACAAGGTGTCAGTTGGCATGAGGTGATGGGTTACTTATTTGGAGGTGTAACCTAAGGATTTACTTGGGATATTGACATGAAGGTATGCCTTGGAACATGGGCCAAGTATCCTCTCCATTTCAAACATTCCAGTGTTGGATAAAGTAGGTGACTGCTTCCTAGTGGATATTGAGCACCAAATAATCATGTATTTATTTAAATTTCATGAGTTATTTCCTTTATTTAATGTTACATTACACACCTTCTTAAACATATATGTTGGGTATGCACACATGGGTGGTATCCTACTGAGAATCATTCTTTCACCCTACAAGGGCCCTTCAGAATGCATATAGAATTTATGCCTTTATGTTTAGGTAAAGGTTCAGGATCTAGAGCTAGATCCTAGTTTGAGTTATCATAGGATTCTAGGATGGTACCTTGAGGTTCTTGCCTCAGTTGGAGAATCATGTTTGAGTTTCCCATTCAGTTTTATCTTGTTTATGTATCTGTATATACTATTGGTCCACCATTGGAGACCCCTTATAGATATTGTATTTTATGACTTATATTGGATTCATTATCTATATTATTAGATTATTGTGGTATGTTTTCTTATTTTATTTACACTTTTTTGTTTATTATTACTTCCATTATTACTTGATATTGATTTTTGTTCATCCATTGGCAGGTCTGGTATGAGTATGATGAGTCTTTATTTTTCATTTCATGTTATATATATGTACTCAAACCATTATTATACCTTTACATGAGGGTATATACTTCCCACATTCCCTCTTTACATTGTCTCAACTAGTCATAAGCCTTTGGAATTTGGGGATGTGTGCCTAAGGCAAGTGGTACCCGGCCTAAAAGCATAGTTCAGGTGGATAAATGGGGTGGGGATGCTACAAATGGTATTAGAGGAGTCTATTTTACCTATTTCTTGGTTTTAATATTTGGGTTATGGTAGATTAGAGATTACGATGTGGTTGAAATTGGTTTTAGAGATCATTATTGGGTGCTTGTAGCCCCATGTATGAGTGATAGACCAAGTTAGCATGGGTGGGAATTTCTAATCTATTTTTTTTTCTCATTTTACAATTTATATGATTTCCACCTTGAGTGGTATTCTTGGATGTGAATTGTTATTTTTTATGAAATGTGAATTTGTCCTGGAACGATAGGGGATGAGATATGGACCCTTGGCCCGGTATGGAAAGGGGGTTGTATATGCTTGTTATGCTTTTAAGAGGCACATGGTAGGTTGTTTTAGTTATGTAAATCATGCGTCTATGAACATTTGTTGTGAAATATTCTATATACACATGTTTATGTGATGTAATATATATATATATATATATAGTGATATATATGGGTCTGGATCTTATAGAAGCAGGCATGGGAAGTGAAATGGGGTGATGTTGATCACCATATTGGGAGACATGGTCGTCAGTTTAAGATGAAATGGATTATCAGGATGGGCATGGTCCAAGGTATTTTTCTACTTGGATCTATTAAGGGATGTAAAGGAGTCCACGAGGCCTAGATTCCAAGGGGAATGGTTGCAATGGGGAAGGGTAAGGGTAGGGAATTGACTCTTTTTGTTACTGCTTTCCCTATATGTGTTTTTTATATATATGTTATTAGGGATGTCTAACCATGTGACGGTATTTATAAGGTTTCCTCATAGAAGGATTAGATGGTGCATCAGGTGGGTGATGGGTAAGTTCCATAAAAGAATGATCATATTGATACCCCCTAAGGGTTAGATAGATCAAGAGCTCTAGGTATAGACTCGAGTACTAATTCTAGTGCAGGTAGGAAAATTGCCATATTTGATTGCCTTTGGGCTATGGCATGATGAGCAGCTCAGAGAAATCATGGTACATATTATCTAGGGTATCGATAGGGTTTATCAGAGAGAAGAACCTTCAATATAATATCTTATTAAAGAGTTCAGTCACAACACCCACCAATTTTTCATGGTGAGGGTGGTTTGTTGGCAGCTACGAAATTGATCGAGTCCATGCAGATGATCTTCGAGAATCTATAGATAACTCTAGGGTAGAAGTTGAAACTAGAAACCTACATGCTCAGAGGAATAGCTAAGCCTAGTGGGGTGCACCGGTTTAGGTAGGTAGACATGATGGACTATCCTTAAAGAAATTTGAGTCTAGGTTCTTTGATCATTTCTTCCTAAAAATGTTGAGGGCGGAAAGAGTTTGGGATTTCTTGAGACTTTAGTAGGGCTACATGTCCATCATGGACTATGTAGTGACATTCACCAAAGTTTCTCACTTTGGACCCAAAAATGCTGAGAAACAACACCTCGAGGGTGAGGACCTTTAAAGATGGTTTACGACACACCAGTCGTGTGCAGATTAACATCTTTTGGTTAGATTCATTATTAGAGGTGGTGAAGCAAGTGCTCATAGCTGAGGGAAACTTGATGGGAATGTCTTACTCAATTCGGGTGATGGATTTTGGTGACTTTAGTGGTGATGCTTCATAAGGCAGGAAACAAGGCATAGATGAGTTCCAATAGGACAGTTAGGCCAAGGAATTGAGTAGACCACTTCAGAGTGGATCGTATGTGGTTTTCTTTCCGTATGGGTAGCCAGGACATATATAGACTCCATGCGAGCGGCCTCCAAAGGAGTGCTAGACATGTGGTTTGGTCGAAAATCTCAAGAGGTTCTCATTATTTGGTATGTATCCTTGAATTGAAGAGCTATGAGAAGAATAATGATTTAATAATTCTACTAGATCTATTATTATCATTATACTAGATCTATATCACATCAATTCTTTTTTCTTCTCATAGTTTGTGGAAAATATCTAATTTGATCTCTATCCCATTGATATGAAACCAAAGCTCTTATTTTTTGATGAGTAAAAGTTTGATTAAATATTGAATGATCTCCTCGAAAACTTGATGTAAATAAATGATTTTTTTCACCATCTATGAGTTATATATCCTCATCTAATTATGGTCATTGACTAAATGAAACATTGATGAATAAATAATAATTTGAGTTTCATTTTATTTTTTCAGTTATTATTTCCCCCCTTATCAGTATATTAATAAAAAAATAGATTTTTTCAATATATAAAATATAAATTTCAATAGTTTTTCTACAATAACCTTCCCAACCATGCTCTTTTTTTTGATATGATGACCTATATACTATATATAATAATAAGAATATAAATTATAAATATTGGTGCCCAAACAATAGATTATGGTGGATTACATCATTTATATGGAGACGAAAGATCAACCTAATGTTTTTGTTTATAATGATCAAATTCTATCAAGTCTTGCTTCCACTTTTCCAGTTATTTTATATAATTTTTTAAATATTAGATATTTCATTATTTGAGATCAGACCGGGATCAATACCAGGTGAAGGTATTTGAGCTTCAACTACATGGAGAGGTTATGGAAGAGACATTGGGACCTAATAATGGGGTTAGAGGCTAGTGGCTAATGCAGCACGATAGGGAGTTCTGGATCCCTGAACATGGGCTTTAGGATAGGGGTATACTGTAGAACAGTTAGGCCCTGATCAGGCTAGTGAGATGATAATGGTTAGAGGTATGCTGTGGGTGTAACTGTGTTTTCTGTTTTATTTTGAAATTCCCTTTTTAGGAATGTCTACTTCAGGCCCATAAGGTGCACGAGATGTAATTATATACTAAACAGATTTGGGTTAGAAGGTTGGTATTGTATCAGATGTGCTATATATTTATATTAGGTTCATGGAACCCGTATTTATATGCTAGAATCATTGGATGTGTGATTATTAAGGTGTGATGGAATCAATGAATTGAGTATATGTAGGTTATTTGAGGTGTGTTATCATCTAATAACCATTACAATGTAGTACTTGATTGATGTGAAAGTCATTGGGTTTTATTTGAGCATATGTTGAGATTCAGGACTTCATTGGCTCCATGTGTGACATGGTCATGAGGTAGGAATCAATGAAGTGTGGGATGATGATGGGTGTGTGGTATGAAATAAGAGAAACTGATGAGGTGTAGGAGTAATGATTTATCAAAAGAAAACCTTATTACTAGGATGGTTGATGGACCATCAGTTTTATTTGAGTTTTGGGATGAGATGAGATCGGGGTAGGTCACTTCTAAGGTGAGGAGCCCCCTTAAGGTAGTTGACATGTGCCCTTGAGACCAGAGTAGTCTGGACTAATTTTTACAAGGATGGGTATGTTTGGTACAATATATGGGTTTTATTTTATAGACCGTGGATGATCTATATTAAGGTGGGGATATTGTAACATACCTGGGTTTTGAGTTGGGTCGAATTCCCCTCCCGTTTTAATTTTTTGGAATTTGTGGGTATGAAAATTTCTTTTCCAATCATTGAAACTTATTTTGAGTATTTTTACAACCTTATATATTATTTTTTATGGTTTTAAAGTTTTGGAGAGTGGGTTAGAGGTTTTAAATGGTTTTAGGTGTGTTGGAGGCCAGAAGGACTGTTTTGGAGGTTGCAGGTCAAGGCACACAGTTTGGGTAAACCGTGCGGCCTCTTCCAGCTAACTGTGCACCCTTATTTTGTATTGCCACATGATTTAGAATACCATGTGGGGTGAGGTTCATGAATTTTCAGGTATTTATATAGTTTTTGAAGTGGGATTTCGCACATATTGAAAATGGTTAAGGTAAACTATTTTCAATCTGCATGGGTAGTTCCATTTAGGCAGTACTGTCACATTATAGCATGTACAATTTGCACATGGTTTGGAAAACCATAGGAGCTTACTATGTGGCCTTATTAAAGGTAAAATTTATGATTTCCCCTATTTCCTATTTAGGTTTTTCCTCCCTATTTTTCCTCTATTGGTCACATATAATATAAGGGGTCACCCCTTTATTCCTCCCTTTCTTTTTGATCAACCTCCTTCAATCAAACTCTATTTTGATCACCATCTGTTGCATTAGATCCATATCGATAAGGCTCTTCTCACTTATGATTATACTTCTCTTTTATCTTTCCTTATGGTTCACTAATTTTTTTTGTTGTTTTCCCTATTTTTAGGTTATTAGATAGAAACATAAATTTATTCTAAACCACTTTGAGTTATATGCTAATATCGAATGTGCCTAAAACTATGCCTACAAGGTAGATGGTATGTACCATTATTTGTGTTTTCACCTTTGATTTGGGGGTGCATATTTTATCACACCATTGGGTAGTTATGATATACCCATTTTAAATTTATTTCTTGATGTTAAATCAATTGTATGACCTTATGGGATGTCGTTGGGCATGGCCAAACCTTTTTCGCTCATTCGAGGTCGAGTTAGAGGAAATTGGACACCTAGGTAGTTTAGACATGGTGTATTTATTTTACTGAATTGTTGTGATTATTTAATTTTAAGTGAATTATATATATATATATGT
Source organism: Viscum album (assembly GCA_963277665.1). Taxonomy (NCBI): domain Eukaryota; kingdom Viridiplantae; phylum Streptophyta; class Magnoliopsida; order Santalales; family Viscaceae; genus Viscum; species Viscum album. Next base: position 844,612,355 of record OY728140.1, on the reverse strand, counting down.
GTGTGTGTGTGTTTTATTGTAATATACTACAATGATCCTTTGGATCGTGATGGGATCAGCCTAAGGAATTGGGATAGAGTGGCCATCAGGATTGAGAAGACATGGCCATATGGTTGGGATTATCCTGAATACATTGAGTGATGTAGATCATAGGATTGGATGACTTCGTCATCAGTTTGAGTTAGATATTCCATCATTTTGATGGAATGACCCATGATATTGGATGGTAAGGCCATCATACTTGAGCGACATGGTCGCAATGGCATGAGGTGCTGTTGGAAGTGGATTAGGTACTAAATTGGTAATTACCACTCACCTGTCATGGCCAAAGTGCTAATTGGAGTTGTGTGCACATAGGTTGACTTAGTGATGAGGTGGTTTTAACTACGCATGTGGGTAGAGGACCCCAATAGTGCGGATTAGGTTAATTGGTTTGGGGGTTCTTGTTGTAGAAATCCATGGGGAAGATGAGGAGCCTTTATATGATAGCATTGAGGCTATAAGTTGGGGGATGAGGCTTTTTGTATTGAGGTTATTGGGCCTAGACTATTTTAGGAGGATAGAGATCACTATTCCTAAAGACATCATGCTATGAGACAATGGTAATTTTTATTTAAGGATATATATTGTTGTGCCTCCGGATGCTGGGCTTCAATATAATGGGTTCTTTTAAGTAGGGGTCTAAGGGACTTGGGTTCTATTTTCTTGGGTGTGCCTTTGGGAATTCGATGATTTGATGTGTGACATAAGGTATCAGTTGGAACGAGGTTACATATTACTTATTTTGAGGTGGAACCTAAGGGTATACCTAGGATATTAACATCTTGGAATGCCTTGGTCCATGGGCCAATGATCATCTCCGTTTATATCATTTGAGCATTGTCTAAAGTAAGTTAATGCTTCCTGGTGGCTATTGAGCACTAGAGAAGACTTTATTTTTTTTAAATTGCATGAGTCATTGCCTTTATTTAATGTTATATTACACACTTGATCTAACACATATGTTGGGTATGGATACACAGGTGGTATCCTACTGAGACTCATTCTCACACCCTACATGGGCCGTTTGGGGTGCGTGTAGAATTTATGATTTTATGTTTAGGTAAGGGTTCAGGATCTAGATCTAGATCCTAGTTTGAGTTAGCATGGGATGTTGGCATGGTACATTGAGGTTCTTTCCTCAGTTTGAGATTTCTGTTTCAGTTTCCCATTTAGTTTCATTTTGTTTATGTATATGTATATACTGTTAGTTATCCATTCGTGACCCCTTCTAGATATTTTATTGTATGAATTTTATTGGATTCATGCTCTATTTTAGTAGCTACTAGTGGTATTCTTGGATGTTCATTTATTTCCATTGTTTTTGTTTATTATTGCTTCCACTGTTTCTTGTTATTGATTTTTCTTCTATCATTGGCGGGTCTAAATTGAGTCTACTGAGTATTTATTTTCCACTGCATATTATCTATATGCACTGAAACCATTATTATATCTTTACCTGAGGGTATAGACTTCCCAATTTTCCCTCTTTACACCCTCACCTCTATTCGATAACCTTTCATGTTTTGGGAGGTGCAACTAAGGCCAATGAAACCTGGCCCAAAAGAACTATTCAGGTGGCTAAATTGGACGAGGATGCTACAAATTTGTTTTTGAACCCTTTTCATCATTCGTTTTTGATTCTAGAATTCTATTATTACCCTAATTATTCCTATTAAGGAAATATCAATATAATGTGTTATGATTGATCAATTTATAATGATATGATTTGAGTCTTCATCTTTAATATAACTTTGGGAATCTAAAATCCCTGTTATTTAATTAGGCTTGTATAAAGTTATTTATCTAGTATGATAATATAGGTAGCACAACTGTACCTGAAATCTAATAGATAGTGTAATGTTATATTTTCCTTTTGACTCTACTCAATTCCTAAATATTTATCCTTGATTAAACCTTATTTATGATTAATCATTCTCATGAATGTTTTACTAACAACTTTATTTTATATGGATATATAACTATTGAGAAATATGATACTAATGAGTACTCCCAACTTTTTACAAACTGACCATTATTTTCATTATTAGTTTATTTATTTAATGGATTTTGAATTTATCCTTGAGTTTTAGGCTGAAATATTTTGATCTTTTAATTTTTGGAAGTTTTATCCTATCACATGGTCTGGTTATATGGACGCTGCATGGTTTACTGAACTGCATAGTCAACTATTATATAATTCCCATGGTGGCACATGGTTAGTGAAAATAGTTTAGGGGAAACCATGAGGGTTACTATTACATAGGTTCTTCTCAGTTCATTTTTTAACAAGAATGGTTAGTCTGTATGAGTAGATAATAGTTGGGGGGAAGCTATGCAGGTTTACCCTTCTATAGGGATTTTTGGGCACATGACTTGTGCATGGTTAAGAGAAACCATGATACAACCATGAAAAGGACTATAGGTTTTAATAGAGACATTTTCATGGTTGAAACATGGTTTACCTAATAATGATTCCAAACCACGTAGGTGATGATGTATTTCTAGTGAGGGGTGCACGGTTGGTGCACAGTTTAGTAAAACATGAAGAAAAACTATACAACCATCCCATAACTTAAAATTATTGAAATTACCGATATACCCATAACAAATTTAAATAGCTAAGCTACCCCATATCCTCCCAATTTACTCACACACCCTGTGCCCACCACCTTCCTCCATTTTTATCCCTTCCATGGTGAACCCAAGTGGTTTCTTTTATATATTGACCCTCACTTTTCATAAATTAACATTACATCACTTTTGCAGAATATTAAAAATATTATAAAAATAGACACCCAAATACCATATTAGTTTAGTGCCTTTGGAAACATGGAAACATAAACAATGATATATAACAGAGCTACATTATCTCCCACTAAGTTCCTCATGCATAACACCATTCTTAGACACATCATACTTAATAAATACCATAATAACATGGGTAATAAAACATAAAAAGGGGTGAGATCAGATGCTCAGTAAGGGTAAACAAGGGAGACATGCAAGAATAAACATGAGCATATGGGTATGAGATCATGATAAAAAAAATTATAGGATCATACCCTTCACATCAAAGGTCATCAACATGAATCATGGAATAAAGCTTGATAGTTCATAAGACATGAATCATAAGGAAATAAAGAACATAAACTGTGTAATCATAACATAGGAATAAAACACGGAATTATGGAAAACATATAAGAATATAATATGATTTTCATAGTTTCCAAGGAATTAATTTCAACACCATACTAGTAGTATGGGTTCACTCCCCATACCATCTTGGTAGTCATGGTTCACTCCCATGGCCATCATAGTAGCATGATTTCACTCCTCAAACCATCATGGTAGTCATGGTTCACTACCATGTCCATCATAGTAGTCATGGTTTACTCTCAAGACTATATTTGTATATCTCATGAGATATAATTCATTATACAATTAATTATAGGGAGATATAGGTCCCACCCATCTCATGATGAAATAATAAATACATGTACCACAAAATCCTAAAAAATAAAATCACAACCCATGAAATGAAATGGGTATCATAAACATATAATTTGGTTTCATAATCATTTCATCAAATCATAACCCATGAAAAGAAGTAGGTTTCATAGGCATGCATCCCATGAAAGAGAAATGGGTTTAATAAATATATAACCTATGAAATAGAAATGGGTTTCATAAATATCATTACATAAAAACATAAATCATTTAGAGAAAGAATATGAATGGAACCTCTAGATAATTTCCCAATAAGGCATGATTAAAATCAAAAGATGTCATCTTAGATGAAAAATAATTTTGAAATATTATTAAAAAACATTTCCTAAGAAAAATATCCATTCTTCTTCAAAAAACACTTTTTAAAAATATAAAACCTTTTGAGATCCATTTTCTTTAAAATAAACTTGAAAAATTATAAACAAATCATGAATTTTTTTTGAAAACCATTTTACTTGAAAACACATAAAATAATCTTGAAAAATTTTTGAAACCATTTTCCATGAAAACTTATAAAAGAAGATTTAAAATATTTTTAAAACCATTTTCCATAAAAACTTATATAATAATCTTAAAAACATTTTCAAAACCATTTTCCTTGAAAACATATAACAGAATAATGAAAACATTTTTGAATTTTTTTTTGAAAAATTATTTTTTTAAAAACATTTTCTTAAAAATTAACCTTTTAAACATGAAAATTAAGCTTCATATAAATTATGGCGGGTAAATCCGTACATGTCATATGAGGTAAAATGAATATTCCTTTTTAAAGGTAAAAGGTTAGAAAAATGCATAGTTCAGAAAGTGATAATAATATTCTGTTGAAAACATTGGTAAAAGAAAAAAAGGGAAAATGTCTTTTAATTATTATAGTATAATAATAGAATATTATTGGAAAACCTTTTTAGAAAACATGGTTTTGAAGGAACACAAATTTCCACCAAAAAGAGGGAAAAGTCAGGCTTTCTTAAAACCACTTTCTTAACTGTCTTATGAACTAAAGAGTTGAAAAATGCTACCAATACGTGAATAAATCATGAATAACTAGAGAATAAGAAAATTCATGAATTTTCTTGAGAGATGGATCATAATATTTCATTAAAGTAATCATAAACATAAACAATATGAAAAAGTGTTGAGACTATTTCAATAAAATCTTACCACTTGGTAACTTTGAACCATACTCCCCATGTAATAAAATAAAGATTAAAATATGATTAAAATAATTATATTCGTGTTATAACATTTCAAAAGTAGTATATACACCTCATGGAAAAATATAGGCGCATAACATGACATCTGTCTCAAAGAAGGAAAATTGAGACAAAATTACTTTACCAACTTGGTAACTTTTGAAACATAAATACCATGCTAGAAAAATCATAAAATGGATAGGTAAATATCCATAATTTTAATTATAGTGGTAATAGAATACATACATGGGTAGTATACACAACACATAAAAGGAATGTGTGGTGATTAAAGCATGTATCTCACTGAAATAAAAAGTGAGATGAAATTCCCTTACCTTGTGTCTTGAATATCATAGTACTCATACAAACTTATGGAATAGTAAATATAACTTTATTATAAATCTATCAAATAACTATATTCTTATATATAATATCATATATGGTTTGATTAGGACCTTATATTACCCTCTTGTTAACAATTCAATCTTATGGTTTTACTTTGGGTAATATCCGCTTTGTTCTTCGCATGTATCTTAATTTGTTATATGTTTGTTTATTATACTTATATAATGATTTACATAATGTAAAAAATGATATAAATATAAGTATATTTTAATTATAATAATCTATATAATATAGAAGTATTAAATTAAATACACCATTCATGGAGACGGTAAGCTATACGTACACATGAACCCTATTTCTGTTTTTATTTTCTTTTTGAAAGAAAGAAAGTATGTGAAATTTATATATATATATATATATATATATATATATTCTAGTAGAATTATTATATCATATATATCATATAAACAATTCATAATACATTCCATGTAGTGTGTGTACGAATCACATCACTTTGAGGGGGTAGTAGTCTACACTTCCTCAAACGAAATTATGATATTTACACCAAGTGGAAAGTAAAAATACATGTGTGATAAAAGGAATATAGAAGATTAAATACATAATAAATATAATATATGACATATATAAATAAATTTACATCATAATTTCCACCATGAGAGGTGGTAAAGGAAAAATTAATAATTATTGTTTAGTGAGGCGGTAGTTCGCTGTATACATAAACAATATGTTCGTTACCCATTAAATATGTGTGTGTGTGTGTAATTGAAGGTTAAAAACTTTTTTAGGGGGTGGTAACATGGAAAATAAATACCAGAGCACAAATTTTATAAAATAAGAATATATTACATGAGTCTAAAGTACATAATCATATTACAATCCTTCTCATGAAGAGGTATAAGATCAGCGAGGCGATCATCAATCCAAGTAATGTCTTGATTTAATCCTTTATTAGAAAGGACATATACAAACGTATTAGATTCATGATAAATATTAGTTATAATGTAGTTGATGTTACAATGTGAGTGGGTTCAATCCATCCAACGGGTAGTAATCATCTACGCAAGGCGTGTCACACCGTTTCAAATTGCTTGCACAATGGTGGTCGAATCACATTCAATTCAGAGATTGTTCCAACCACAAATCTTTGAGAAAGTAATAGCATGTATCATACCGATCATTTCAGACCCCAAAGAAGAGGCAATGCCATAGTTACCAATAAAGAATCCGAGGATCTGAGCAAGGTGATTTCTGAAGATCGTGCCAAAACCCGTGGGACCTAGATTACCTTTGGAGGAGCCATCCATATTAACTTTAATCCAACTAGGAAAGGGAACACACCAAAAAAATCAAAGGTACAACACATTTGATATTTTTTCCATCAATATAAAGACATCACAGAATTGTGAAGTCATCAACAATGGTATTTCAGTGAACCTTTTTCATCAATACAGCTTCAAGAATGACAGTAAAGATCTGCATCTTACTTGTATTATGATTGAGTGAGTAATTGTTATGAATAATAGAAATTCTATCATATCAGATCACATGATGTAGCTTAGAAAAATAAGTAATAAAGAGGTTCTTACTTTTCTGAGAATTTTCCATTTCCACACATCTCTTTATTTGAGTGTTAACAGAGTCCAGAATCAACCATCTACAGTTAAAAATGTCAAAAATATAGTTCCAAAGAGCAGAAGCAGTAGCACAAGAAAGAAAGAGATGATTAACGTCTTCTCTATGGTGATTGAAGTGTCAAAATTTTGAGAAAACTTGAATACCAAACAATTGAAGGCATCCTTCTGTGGGAACTCTATTGTGAGAAAGGCGCTAAATAAGAGTGAATGTTGAGGGTTTTGTTCAGGGGTTGTAAAAGGGTTTTATCCAACTAAAATCACTTTTAGAATTAAAAAAATAATGATTATAAAGGTTTTTTGAATTAATTATACCATTGGGTGAAGGATCCCAAATTAAAAAGTCACTAGTTTTTGAGAAAGGGTAGTTATTAATGATATTAATAATGTCTTTAGGTAGATGATCATTTTGAGAATTTAGAATATCTCTAATTGATTAGTTGGTGCTATCAGGGGGTTGCTTAGGATGAACCATAGATATTGGGGGGGGGGTGCTAGTCCAATTATCCAACCAGAAATTTATGGGGGAATCCATGGTAACCATCTATATGAAATTATTCATAATGATAAAAAATATTTCTTAATAGATGGCCAGATAGAGGAGATAAGGAAATTCAATTTTCATTCCTTATGTTTTCCAAGAAATGTCTTATTAAGAAAAGAAACAGAATATGAATTATTATAAAGTAGGTTCCATGTGATTCTGGATTGAAGGGCCTCATTAAAGTACCAGATATTTTTTATTCCAATCCCACCCTTTTTAATAGGTTTGCAACAGGTCGACCAAGGGATGGTCACAAGATTTATTTCCAATATTCTACCAGTACAAATGAAGTTTTTAATTGAGATATTCATTTTTTTGATAATCCCAATGGGCCATTTATATACCATCATGGAGTAAACCATTTTAGAAACAATAGTGGATTTGACAAGGGATATTCTGCTTACTATAGAGATGGATTTACCTTTCCAAGAAGATAGTTGGTTCAAAACTTGGTAAAATTTTGCAGAAAAATGAGAGGACTTAGGTCTACCTCAAAAATAGGGAACACCAAGATAAGTAAAAGGAAAAGAACATTCTTTAATGGCTAAGTCACTGATAATATTAAATTTCTTATTGGGAGGAATGTTTTTCCCAAATAATTTAGAAGATTCATTCTAACTAATGGCTTGACCAGAAACCTCTTCGTAATGAGAGAGATAATTTTTGATGTTTCAAATATTTCTTTTATCACCTTGTAATAAAAGGCTGATATCATCATCATATATGAGATGGGTGGGAGCATTCACATTCCTAGAAACATGAATGGGCTTGAGTTTGGTCTGATCCACAAGATGAGTGAGGAGTCGACTAAGATAATCATCCACAATTGAGAAAATAATGGAAGACAAGGGGTCAACTTTACTTACACCTTTGGTGAATTTGAAGTAGCCCTTGGGAGATCCATTGACCAATATAGAAATAAACGATGAATTGAAAAGGGTTTTTATTGTAGTAATAAAATATTCATTAAATCCAAATCCTTGAAGAACCTTGAAGATGAAGCTCCGGTCCATGGTATCAAAATATTTTTTGATGTACATGCCAAAATCATTTCTAAAGTTTAGTGGAAATATTAACCCCTATGTTTACTTTGTTTAGAGTGTTAATGCACTCAGAGGCAAGAAAAATAAAATCATGTATGAATATACCATTAATAAACCCAAATTGGTTCTACGAGATAATTTTTTCCATGATAGTTTAATGTCTATTAGAAATGATTTTGGTGATGATTTTATAAAGGTTGTTAGTGAGAGAAATGGGTCTAAAAAAGTGGATTTCAAAAGAATTATCCATTTTAGAAATCAAAGAAAGAAATTTACAAATAATACCATGAGGGAGGACACCATTAGAGAAGAAATATTTAAAAAATTTACAAACATCTAATTAGATAATGTCCCAATAATATTGAAAGAAACCATTATTAAAACCATCAGGACCTAGAGAACTATATGGATTCAAACTAAAGACAGTATCTTCAATTTCATGATCAAGAGGTATGCTTATAAGGAAAGTGTTATCCTCATAATTAATAACCTTTGTAAGGACCTTAGGTAATAGGTATTTGTTATTATGAGGACCATTAAAGATGGATTCCAAGTAAGAGAAAATATGACCAGAAATATAATCCTCATTATCTAAGAGGTTGTCCCCATCTTTTAATAGAGATAGTGGTCTGCAGGCTTTCATGAATCTATAAAGAAAGTTATAGAACTTAGTGTTTCTATCACCATCAGATAACAAGTTAATTTTAAATGTTTCTTTCCTAATATTCTCTGTAAAGGTGAGAAAAGAGTTTAGTTTTACTGATAGGTTGATATATAAAGTCATATCTGTGTTGAAATCATAGATAATGTAATTATTTTTAAGTTGTTTAAGATCATCCTCAAGAAGAATAATTTCATTGTTAATTTTTTCGGATGTGTAACTACACCAACATTTGAGAATTTTTTGAGGTATTTTAACTTAACATAACAAGAAAAGGCATAATTGTAGTGTGACATAGAACACCAATTTGTTTGATGATATTAGTGCATTAAATATTAGAAAATCACACATTGTTAAACCTAAAAGGTAATGAGGGTTTCATATTTTTTATGGAGACATTGAACAAAATGGGATAGTGGTCAGAGTATAATTTGTGGAGGGTGATACTGGAGATAATATCCCATTTATCTAAACAAGGGACATTCTTGAAGGCTTTTTCCATCTTGGAAGAAACAAACCTATTGTAATGCTTTCTATGCCAAGTATATTTTGTTCCAGTAAGATTAATTTCTACAAGGTTGTTGTCTTCAATGGATGTTTTTAATTCTGTTTTGTAAATAGCATCATGAGACGAACCAATTCTCACACTTGTTTTAAGAATAACATTAAAGTCCCCAATCAAAAACCAAGGAGTATTGATATTGGTGCCTAAATAGGTAAGATCATTCCAAACGGGCCTCCTATCTTGATATCTATTCTCAGCATAAACCAAGGAGCAGAAATAATGAGTTCCATAAAATATAAAGTCACAATCAAAGTCTTACCCAATAAAATTAAAAAAATTAACATTTTGTAGAGAAGAGTGCGAGAAAACCCAGAGAGATTCAACATTAGATGAATTTTTGGTTGCACCTATAAAAGAGTAAGAACACTGGAATAAATGGGAGTACTTAGATGAAAAATTAGTTTTGGAATCAGCAATAGAAAACAACATCAGGTGATGAGTGTTAATAATTCTTTTTAAAACTATAAACATGTCATAGTTGGAAATAACCTGACAATTCTAGAAGATTATCTTCATTTAAACCTAGATTTGGAGTTGGAGTTCCTTTTTTTTTGTTTCTTAAGCCTTTTTTTCTAGAATATCTTCTAATATTTTTAGCATTGATTGGGATGGTAATCTGTTTTGGCATAATTTTATGAGAAGTCTAGGGGTTTTTTGTTAATAATTCCTTATCATTATCCTTGGGAGAGTCATAAAAATTGATAGACTATATGGACCCAACCTAAAACATTACATATTCTTGAGTAATATCAAGAATTCTCATTGAGGATATTTTCAGGTGTAGAGTTTTAGAGAATTTTTCCATAACTATTACATTACATCTCAAATATTACAAAGTAGACACTTCTAATCAGTATCCATTTTTTTCATAAAACAAAAATTCTTAAAAGAAAACAAGAATTCTTTTCTTGATATAAATCTTCTGGAATTATTCCTTTCTCTTACCCTGCCTTATGCCATGTGAAAAACATTTCCAAAACATGGGATGAGCATAAAAAGCTCTGTAAGGGTTATAAAATAAAGAAATCATTACTACGTCAATACATACAAAACATAATCTCTTTAACACAATTCATGAAATCATAAGATTTATTAATAACACATAGTAATCACAAATCATAAAGGTAACTTATGGAATCCAAAACATTCTTACCTTGTAGATTTCACAGCAACATAGAGAGTTACATTTGGAATACCAATCATGGTATATTACCTAAATCTCTTTGGAGAAACATTAAAATTTACCATCATCACATTACCCAATTAATTGGGGAGTTATCCTGGGCTCACCCACCCTAGGTTTATCACGAAACCACCCGTATACGTAAACAATTCCCAAGAACCATAACATAATCATAACACATAACACAAGTATAAAATAAAGATAACATTTCCATATTGCAATAATAATATATCATTACAATATATTGACATAATAAATCTATTATTAAAACTAGTTTCAAAACCAAAATACATAAAAAGAGTATATGGTATTTATTTTCCTTTTAAAAACATTATGTCTTATTAAGGAAGCTAAATATAAAATAATGCTCATGGCGGTATAAAGGTCATTTTCACCTCATATGTTAAAAAGAAGCATTCTTTTTTTCATTTAGTAAAACACTTCATAGATAAAATATTCTCTTTGAATGAAATAAGAAGTAAAATTGGTTTATACACCGTATAAAGTAAAGTCTTTTATAAATCAAAGTATGCCTCAATGAAAGGATATTGAGATGAAGTGCCTTACCTCATGTCCGATTTGACTCGTTCATTATTTAATCTATTGAATAATAAAATAAAGTTAATTTAAAATTTCTTCAGAACCTTTTTCAAGTTTATTTTTCCTTTTATATCCCTTATTACCCTGTTATAAACATTACATAATAATTTAAGTTAATAACGGTCATTTTGTCGATATTTGGTACTTGAGTCAAAAATAAACTTCTTATAATTACAAGTTGTCTATGTGGTCAAAATTCCATTATATCCAGAATGATATTTATGATTTAGATATCATATATATCATAAATATCCAATATATATATATATATATATATGTATTTATAATAGTACATAACATTTGAATATAAGAAATGAAATGCACCATTCATAGAGACGGTAAGCCGTATGGTACGCAAGAATGCTACTTTCATTTATATTTCATATTTAATGGAATGAAAACATAATTATACATAGGTATATTATAATTCCATTATAATATCATATATAATTTCATTACCTTTAACCTTTACACATTCCACATATGAAATGAACGAGTCATATTACATTGAGGGGGCGGTAGTCCGTACTTCCTCAAATGAAATTATCATATTTACCCAATATAGAAACCATAAAGGTATGCTATAAATGAAAAATACAGAAAAAAAGAGACAATATAAATATAATATAAATCACATATAAATATAGTTCCAATATAATGTCCACTATGAGAGGCGATGGAGATATTTGAACAATCATCATTTCGTGAGGCAGTAGTTCACCATCCACAGAAACTGTATGTTCGTATCCATTAGATGGAGTTGTGTGGAAGAGTAGTTAGAATAACTGTCATAAAAAAATCATAGAATATTTATAATACTATTTTTTTATAAAATAATGGAATAAATAGAGTTTAGGGGGTTGGAGAGGGAAAAGAAAAGAAAAGAACTTGAGAGAAGACATTACCTTTAAATCAGGTAACTCCCTTTGGTTTGAACCAAAATGCTTTATTTAATTGACATATTCTTAAAGTAAGGATTCTAGGTGGAATATAGGTATGTTGGGATATTATTGGATTATAGGTCGGATGAGCCAAGGGGATTTATAGGTGTGAGTAATGGGTTAGAGGTGGTGACCTTTTATTAGAGAGAGGAGGGGCTCTTTAGGATTGTTTGAAAGAATTATTTTATTATAAAATGATTTTCAATTTGAAAATGTCCAAAAATTATTTAATTTTAATATAAGGTGAATATAAGTCTAAATAAAATTATACAATAAGAATTGGATAGGTTTTGGATATTTATTAATCCTTCAATTTTTATTTAACCCTTTGTTAACTTATTTAACTTTTACCATGTCTTCTGTATATTCATACTATATGGTTAATAATTACTATAAAATTTCAAGTGACCCAAAATGGATGCTTAATGAAATTTTTAACATAATATATGTCATTTTGAAGAATATGAGATTTTTAGTACAATTTTATCATTTAATAAAATATTGATTTATTTAAAAACTCATTTATGTTAATATTCATACTATTCATATCATGACTTTTTAAAAAATCCAAACCAACTTGATTATTTCAAAAAACCTTCATTAATTCAAATATAAAAAGTCATAAAAACCTCTAAAATTCTTGGATGGCATAAAAATTTTCAAAATAAATTTATTTTAATATTTTTAATCTCATTTATTTAAGACATTCATTAATTAAGTAATTATTACATCATCATTGTGTCATAAATAAATTTATTTTTTTGATGTCTAAAAATTATAAATAGAATATCATGATGTAGGAAATATTTTTAGATTTATAATTACTATTTATAATCAAATATATCAATTATATAACCCTACATTAACATTTCTTTATCAAAACAATACATATTTATGATATTTTTATTTTTTACTTTAAATAGAAAGTCATTAATGTCATTATCTTACCCAAGTGGCTTTTAAAGGCCAAAAGCTTCACCCAAGGATTTTATTGTTTGTAAATGACACATACAATAAAGTCAGGATAAGTGTCAAGTTAATTTTATTTTATTATAATATTATTTTTACCTTGAATTACCCTATTTATGATTAACTGCGGTAAATAAAAATCAAAAGTTATTGTTCACCAATTTTTTTTTCATCCCATTGAATCAATTTTTTTGTAATGATGAAAACCATGTATGTAGGATTTTTGAAATTAAATTAATAGAAGAAGTAAAATTTAAATTAAATGAAAAAGTCAGGTTTTAACTACTATGCAATGTTTTTCACTATTCATTAAAAACTGAATGTTTTCAGAAAAATACCAAAAATTCACCTAAAGATAATTTTGATTTTCCCAAATTAAAAAATGATGTCTATTTTACCAAATTAAAAACATATAAGTTTCATTAATTAATTGAAAATTAATTTCCATTGTCAAAACTAGAAAGTGTGCTTTTAAGAAATAAAAACAACAAAAATATTGACATGTGTTTTTGTCCAATTTCAAAGTGAAATTTCTTCCAATGACCAACATTGTATTACATAGTAAACATATAATCTATTTACACTTTAAATCCAATTAAAAATATAATCTAACTATATAAATAAATTATATTAAAAGGCATTTTTGAATTAATATGCAGTATTTTTTCACTATTCATTAAAAAATGATCTTTATCAGAAAAATACCAAAATTACATCAAAAGTAAATTTTGATGTCTCGATAATAAATAATAATTTTATTTTGTCAAATAGAACATATAAAATTGACAAAAAATAGATTTAAAAATGGTTCGCCATCAAAAGATGGTTAATCAGCCTTTTAAAGAATATTAGAGTATTTATCTTTAAAATTGGATTCATTCACATTTTAAGCCTCTAACCTTTATTAGGTAAATGTAAAAAAATTTATTTGTAGTTATTTCTGTTCATTCTCACCAATACAATGACTATGTGTTAACTACCATTTAAAATAATAATAATAATATATTATTTTTTGGTATAACTCAACGTTGGGTGCAACATAAGATTTCAAAGATTCTCGTTGTTGCGTATCAGGTATGCCATCGACCATAGAATCCCCTTTAATGAAAAATTAATATTTAATTGACAAATATTAATAAATATGAAAATTTCATATTCTTTATTTACCTGGGATGTTACATCCTTCCCCTATTTTGGGAATTACGTCCCTGCAATTCTATTCACTTATCAAATAAATGGGGGTGTTTATCCCTCATAGAATTCTCAAATTCCCATGTTGCCTCTTCAACTACATGGTTCTTCCACAAAACCTTTAACTGATTAATTACCTTATTCCTCATCACTTTGTCTCTTCGGTCAAGAATCTGGACTGGTTCTTCCTCATAAGAAATATTTTCTTCCAACTGAACTATATCTAGACTCAAAACATGAGATGGATTTGGCATATACTTTCTCAACATTGAAACATGAAAAAATTGTGTACCTAGGATAAACATGGAGGTAAATCCACTCTATTTGTAACTGGTCAAACTTTTCTAGGATTTCATAGGATCTAATGAACCTCGGACTCAGCTTTCCCTTCTTACCAAAACACATCACACTTTTCCCTGGAGAAACTTTGAGAAAGACATGACCAACTACCTCAAAAGAAAGATCCTTCCTTCAGTTATCCGCTTAAATTTTCTGTATGCTCTGAGCTGTTCTCATGTGATTTTGAATCAACTAAACCTTTTCTACCATCACTTCTACCAATTCTGGTCCCATCAACTTCCTTTCACCTAATTTATCCTAAAATTATGGAGTTCAACACTACTTTCCATATAATTCCTCAAATGGAGACATATGTATAATGGAATGAAAACTTTTATTATAAGAAAATTCAACCAAAGAAAGATGTTGGACCCAATTTCCCTGGTAATCCATTGAGCAAGAAAGTATCATATCTTCTAATGTTTGAATTTTTCTTTCTGACTGACCATCATATTGAGGATGAAAAGCTGTACTAAAATTTAATTCAGTACCCAACAACTTCTGAAGGCCTTTCCAAAATTTAGAAGTAAACCTGGGATCATGATCAGATACAATGGAGAGAGGAACTCTATGCAACCGGACTATCTTTTCAACATACAACTGAGAAAGTTGATCTAGAGAAAAAGTATCTCAAATAAGAAGGAAATAAGCAGATTTAGTCAATTGATCAATAATAACCTATATTGCATTGTTACCTTGATATTTCCTTGGTAATCCCACAACGAATTCCATGGATATATTTCCCCATTTCCACCCTGGCACCGGTAAAGGCTGAAGAATCGCTTTTGGTAATTGTATCCCTGCTTTAACCTATTGACAAGTCAAACAATTTATAGTAAAGTCAGCAATATCTCTTTTCATTCCATCCCACCAGTAGTACACCCGAAGATCTCTGTACATCTTAGTACTGCAAGGATGAACTGAAAACAGAGAACTATGAGCTTCACATAACAACTCATTCTTCAACTATGAATCACAAGGCACACATAATCTCTTACCAAATATCAAAATACTATCATTATCAATGTTAAATTTAGGAAACTTACCCTTCTGAACCAATTCTACCTTTTTTGGAAACTCACTGTCTTCCTTCTATGCTTGATTATTTCTATCTGATAGAGATAATTTCACTAACACCTGAAACAAAATAGAGGAATCTTATACACCACAAACTTCTATTCCAAATTTCATCAAATCATTAATAAAAGTATCTTGTTCTAAATGTAACATAGTTAATGTAGCATTACTTTTTCAACTCAAAGCATTGACCACTTTATTTTCCTTTCCTGGATGGAAAATGGATTGTGCAATCATAATCCTTGACTAATTATAGCCATCTCCTCTATCTTATGTTTAATTCTTTCTAACTGAATATATACTTCAAACTTTTGTGATCAGTATATATTTCATAATTTACTCTATACAAATGATGCCTCCAAATTTTTAAAGCAAAAACCACAGTAGATAATTCCAAATCATGTGTAGGGTAATTTAACTCATTTGCTTTCAACTTACGTGAAGCATAAGAAATTACCTAATCATTCTTCATAAGGACACAACCAAGTCCTTTCAATGAAGCATCACTTTAGATAAAAAACTCACAATTTCTGGAAGGCAGTGCCAAAACTAGAGCATTCACCAATCTTCTTTCAATTCCTAAAAACAATAATCACATTCTTTTATCCAAATGAACTTAACACCTTTTCGAGTTAACTTAGTCAATGACCTAGATAACCATGAAAACTTTTCAAAAAACCTCAAGTAATAACCTGATAAACTAATAAAACTATGGATCTTAGTTATATTTGAGGGTCTTGGACATTCTTTAACAACATTTTTAGTAGGATCAACAGTTATTCCATTTTTTGAAACAATGTGAACAAGGAATGAAATTTGTTGTACCCAAAACTCACACTTTTTGAATTTCACACATAGTTTCTTTTCTTTTAAGGTTTTAAAGACAACCCTTAAATGAATTTCATTATCCTATTTACTTTTAGAATAAAACAAAATATCATTAATAAACACAACCAAAAACTTATCCATGAACTCACAGAAAATTCTATTCATAAGATCCATGAATACAATAGGTGCATTTGTTAACCCAAAAGTCATAACTACAAATTAATAATGGTCATATCTAGTAAGAAACTCGGTCTTCAGAATATCTTCTTCCTTTACTTTCAACTGATGGTAACATGACCTCATGTTCATCTTCAAAAAATACTGAACTCGCAGAATATGATCAAAAAAATCATTGATATGAGGCAATGGATACTTGTTCTTAACAATGATGTTATTTAATGCTCTATAATAAATGAAACGTCTCATTGAACCATATTTCTTTTTAAAAAACAGGTCACTATCACCCCATGATGATGTGCTAGGTCTAATGAAACCTTTATCTAATAACTCCTGCAATTGATTCTTTATCTCTAAAAGTTCAATTTGAGCCATTTGATAAGGGGTTTTGAAATTGTCTTAGCATCAGGAACTAAGTCAGCAGTAAATTCTACTTCCCCATCAGGTATTATACCAGGAAATTCATAGGAAAAAACATCAAGATACTCATTTACCACTGGCACTTCCTTAATCTAAATAGTTCCTTTATTGTCAACAATATGTGCAAGGTGACATTCATTTCCATATTTTACTAGTTTCTCAACAACCTAACATGTTATTCAAATTAAGGGTTCATTATTTTTCGCAAACTGAAACTCTTTCTGAAAGGAAACCACTTTAGATTGTAGTCAATATTAGAATGATAAATAGAAATCCAATCCATACCCAAAGTAACATCAAATTATACTAGAGGAAAATCAATAAGGTTTGCAGGTCAATTCTTTTCGCACACAAGGACATGAAGCTTCTTATAATTTCTTTTTGTCTCCGCATTTCCTCCTAGTGTTTTTACCATAAGTTTAGTATTCATATATTGAGATGGAATTCCCAATTTACTAGAAAAATTCTTAGAAATGAAAGAATGTGTTGACCCAGAATAAAAAAACACGTTGGCATAATCTGAATAAAAAAACAGTGTACCTGATACTAATTCATTTGATGGACTAACATCTGCGGAAGTATTTTGAAAGGATTTCACTACCCCTTTCTGATTATAGTCTGGATGTTTCCCTTATTTGAGTTCTTTTTTAGACACTTATTTTCCTAATGACCGATTTTATTGTACTTAAAACATTTTACTGAATGTAGATCATATTTTTTCTTACCATTACCATGATCCTTTTCAGCAAAATTATGAGCCTTATGTATAATTTTACCACATCGGTAGCACTTACTAGAATTTAAAAGACATTCCACAACGCGATTTTTACCACAATGCTCACAAAATCTAATATTAAGTTTCTTACCATCATAATTTTTTAAAGAGTTCTTCCCTTTCATCTTCCACCTCGACCTCTTATTATGTTGTTTTTAAATAAACACCTGATCATCATTAAACTCCAATTCCCCCTTCTCCGCATATTGAAAAAGTTTTTCATAACTTTTGAAATCATGAGAAGTTAAAACCCTTCAATAATTTGGATTTAATCCCAAGAAAAAATGGTTGATTTTACTATCAAGATCTCATATAAAATTTATAGAATACCTTTCCAGTCGAGTGAATTTTTCTTCATAAGCAGCCACTGAGTCATCATCCTACCTCAAATCTAGGATTTTTTTTTCAATTCTAAAATGAACCAACTTAGGAAAATATTTCTCAGGAAACATACCTTTGAGTTCATCCCAATCATGAGAATTAATGTCCTCACTATCCCTGATATTTTTAACCATCAACCACCATTGACCAGCTTCACCTTCAAAATAGTAAACAATGAGAATAACCTTTTTATGTTTTGAACACACCATGAAATTGAAAATATTATCTAGTGCTTTAATCCACCCTTCAGATAGCATAGGGTCAGAGTTTCCTCTAAATGACGGGGGATGTTGCCTCATGAAATGATCTACTACTGACATATTCCTTTTTGGTTGATCTATCTGATCTCGTTCATGGATACCATCACCATTTATAGCCTGATTCAACTGTTCCATCACTAAAACAAACTATTCAGTTCCAATTATGACCATCTCAGGTTACTGAATTGGAAGGTTGTCTTCCTCCTAATGTCATCCCATCATATCTTCCCTATTTCCTCTACAGAAAACAATTCTAAACACAAAAATATTTTAGGTGAAGCAACATGGTAATATGTAAATGCTATATCATTTCAATTTAACAATAAATTAATTAATCGATATTAATTTAACAATATCCCAACACCTAAGGTTATTTAAACAGACAATTGATACCAAATATAATGCCCCAACCTTAAACATTACATAATCTTGAGTTAAGTTAAGAATTCACATTGAGGATCTTTTCAGGTTCAGAGTTTTAGAGAACTAGGCCATAAATATTACATTATATCTCAAATAATACAAAGTAGACACTTCTACTTAGTATCAATTTTTTTCATAAAATAAAAATTCTTAAAATAAATTAAGAATTATTTTCTTGATATAAATATTCTTGACTTATTCATTTCTCTTTCCCTACCTTGTACCGCATGAAAAACATGTCAAAAACTTGCAATGAGCATAAAAAGCTCAGTAAGGGTTATAAAATAAAAAAATAAATCATTTGTCCAAATATACATAAAAAACATAATATCTTTAATAAACCCCTTGAAATCATAATTTTTATGAATAAAACATATTTACCACAAATCATAAAGGTAACTTGTGGAATCCATAACATACTTACATTGTAGCTTTCACAGCTACATAGGGAGTTACGTTTGGAATACCCATCATGGTATATTACCTAAATCTCTTAGGAGAAACATTAACATTTACCTCTATCACATTACCTAATGAATTGGAGAGCTATCTCTGGCTCACTCTCCCTAGGTTTATCACAGAACCACCTGTATACATAAACAATGCCCAAGAACCATAACATAACCACAACACATAACACAAAAATAAAAGAAAGATAACATTTCCACATTGCAATAATAATATATCATTAAAATATATTGACATAATCAATTCATTCTCAAAACCATTTTAAATACCATAATACATAAAAATAGAACGTGGTATTTATTTTCCTTTTAAAAACATTATTACTTGTTAAGGAAGCCAAATATCAAATAATGCCCGCGGAGGTGGAAAGGTAGTTGTCACTGCGTACATTAAAAATAAACATTCTTTTTGACTTTTAGTAAAACAATTCGTAGAGAAAAGATAAAATTTTAATTAAATTATAAGTAAAAGGGTTTTATACACCATATAAAGGAATGTTGTGTATAAATCAAAGTATTCCTCAATGAAAGGAGATTGAGACGAAGTCCCTTACCTCGTGTCCAACTTGACTCCTTCATTCTTTAATCTCATGAATAATAAACTAGGGTTTATTTATACATGATTAAAAACCATATTCATGTCTATTATTCATTTTATATCACTTATTTCCATGTTATAAACATTACATAATCATTTAAGTTAATAACAGTTGTTTTGTGGATATTTGGTACTTGAGTCAAAAATGAACTTCTTATAATTGCATGTTGTCTATGTGGTCAAAATTCCATTATCTCCAGAATGATATTCATGATTTAGGTATCATATATATCATATATATCCATAATATATATATATATATATAATAGTACATAAAATTTGGAGATAAGAAATGAAATTCACCGTTCATGGAGACGATAAGCCGTACGTATGCAAGAATGCTACTTTCATTTCTATTTCATATTTAATGGAATGAAAACATACTGATACATAGTTATATTATAATTACAGTATAATATCATATATTATTTCATTAATTTCAACCTTTATACGTTTCACGTATGGCATGAACGAGTCATATCACTTTTAGGGGGTGATAGTCCACACTTCCTCAAATGAAATTATCGTATTTAACCATTATGGAA
The DNA here is from genome assembly GCA_963277665.1 of Viscum album. Taxonomy (NCBI): domain Eukaryota; kingdom Viridiplantae; phylum Streptophyta; class Magnoliopsida; order Santalales; family Viscaceae; genus Viscum; species Viscum album. The sequence continues at coordinate 844,591,626 of OY728140.1, read as the reverse complement.
ACCATAAAGATATTACATAAATTTAAAATACAGAAGCATAGATACAATATAAATATAATATATATCACATATAATTATATTTACATCATAATGGCCACCATGAGAGGCGGTAGGAGATATTTGAACAATCATCATTTCGTGAGGCATTACTTTTCCGTCCACAAAAACAGTATGTTCATATCCATTAGATGGAGGTGTGAGGAAGTTTATTTAAAATAATTCTCATAAAAACATCCTAGTATATTTAATATACTGGTTTAGTTATAAAATAATGTAATAAAGATATTTTAGGGGGTTGTAGAATGAAAATAAAATAAAATAACTTGAGAGAAGATGTTGCCTTTAAATCAGGTAACTCCCTTTGGTTTGAACCAAAAGTATTTATTGAATTGACTTCTTCCTAAAGTACGGATTCTAGGTGGAATATAGGGATTTAGGGAGCTTATTGTAGAATATTTTGGATGATACAAGGGGATTGAGAGGTGTGATTAATGGGTTAGAGGTGGTGGCCTTTTATAAGAGGGAGGAGGGGCTCTTTAGGAATGTTGGAAAGTATTAATTAATTATAAAATTATTTTCAGTTTCAAAAGGTCCAAAACATATTTAATTCAAAGATAAGATGTATATAAGTTTAAATAAAATCATCCTATAATAATTTTATAGGTTTTGTATATTTTTTAATTCGTATCTTTTTTATTCAACCCTTTGTTAACTTATTTAACTTTCACCATGTCTTATTGTATATTCATACTATATGGTTAATATAGTTACTATAAAATACCAAGCGACCCAAAATAGATCATTAATGAAAAGTTTAATATAATATATGTCATTTAGATAAATATTATATTTTTAGAACTATTTTATCATTTAATATAATATTGATTGATTTAAAAACTCATTTATGTCAATATTTATACTATTCATATCATGACTTTTTAAAAAATCCAAACCAACATGATTATTTAATAAAACCTTCATTAATTCAAAGATAAAAAGTCATAATAACATATAAAATTCTCTTATGGCATAAAAAGTTTCAAAATAAATTTATTTTAATATTTTTAATCTCATTTATTTAAGACATTCATTAATTAAGTAATTATTACATCATCATTATGTCATAAAGAAATTTATTTATTTGATGTATAAAAATTATAAATATAATATCATGACGTAGGAAATATTTTCATATTTATAATGAATATTTATAATCAAATATCTCAATTATATAACCCCACATTAACATTTGTTTATCAAAACAATACATGTTTATGATATTTTTATTTTTACTTTAAATAAAAAGTAATTAATGTCATTATCTTAACAAAGTTGATTTAAAAGGCCAAAAGCTTCACCCAAGGATTTTATTGGTTGTCCATGACACATAAAATAATGTTAGGATAAGTGTTAAGTTAATTTTACATAATTATAATATTATTTTTACCTTGAATTACCCTATTTACCATTAACTACGATAAATAAAAATCAAAAGTTACTGTTCACCAAATATTACTTTCATCCTATTGAATCAATTTTTACTTACTAATGAAAAACATGTATTTAGAATTTTTGAAATTCAATTCCCAAAAGTGATAAAATTTAAATTAAATGAAAAAGTCAGGTTTTAACTACTATGCAATGTTTTTCACTATTCATTAAAAACTGAATGTTTTCAGAAAAGTACAAAAAAATCACCGAAAGATAATTTTGATTTTCCCTAATTCAAAAATGATGTCTATTTTTCAAAATTCAAAACATATAAGTTTCATTAATTAATTTAAAATTAATTTCCATTGTCAAAACTAGAAAGCGTGTTTTTAATAAATAAAAACTACAAAAAGATTAACATGTGTTTTTGTCCATTTTCAAAGTGAAATTACTTCCAATGACCAACATTGTATTAAATAGTAAACATATAATCTATTTAAGCTTTAAATCTAATTAAAAATATAATCTAACTATATAAATATATTAGATTAAAAGGCAGTTTTGAATTAAAATGCAGTATTTTTCACTATTTATTAAAAAATGATCTTTATCAAAAAAATACCAAAATTTCATCAAAAGTAAATTTTGATGTCTCGATAATAAATAATAATTTTATTTTGTCAAATATAATATATAAAATTGAAAAAAACTAGATTTAAAAAGGGTTCACCATCAAAAGAAGGTCAATCAGCCTTTTAAAGAATATTAGAGTATTTATCCTTAAAATTGGATTCATTCACATTTTAAGCCTCTAAATTTTATTAGGTAATTGTAAAAACATTTATTTGTAGTTATTTCTGTTCATTCTCTCCAATACAATGACTATGTGTCATCTACCATTTAAAATAATAATAATAATATATTATTTTTTGGTATAACTCAACGTTGGGTGCAACATAAGATTTCAAAGATTCTCGTTGTTGTGTATCAGGTACGCCATCAACCATAGAATCCCCTTTAAAGTAAAATTAATATTTAATTCACAAATATTAATAAATATGAAAATTTCATATTCTTTATTTACCTAGGATGTTACATCCTTCCCCTCTTTTGGGAATTACGTCTTTGCAATTCTATTCACTTATCAAATAAAGGGGGGTATTTATCCCTCATAGAATTATCAAATTCCCATGTTGCCTCTTGAACTATATGGTTCTTCCACAGAACCTTTAACTAATTAATTACCTTATTCCTCATCACTTTCTCTCTTCGGTCAAGAATCTGGACTGGTTCTTCCTCATAAGAAATATTTTCTTCCAACTAAACTACCTCTAGACTCAAAACATGAGATGGATTTGGCATATACTTCCTCAACATTGAAACATGAAAAACATTGTGTACCTTGGATAGACTTGGAGGTAAATACACTCTATTTGTAGATGATCAAACTTTTATAGGATTTCATAGGGTATAATGAACCTCAGAATCAGCTTTCCCTTCATAGAAAAACACAACACACTTTTACATGGAGAAACTTTGAGAAAGACATGATCACCTACCTCAAAAGAAAGATCGTTCTTTCAGTTATCCACTTAAATTTTCTATATGCTCTGAGCAGTTATCATGTGTTTTTGAATCAACAAAACCTTTTATACCATCACTTTTACCAATTCTTGTCCCATAAACTTCATTTCATCTACTTCATCCTAAAATGTTGGAGTTCAACACTGCTTTCCATATAATTCCTCGAATGGAGCCATATGTATACTGGAATGAAAACTGTTATTATAAAAAAAAATTCAACCAAAGAAAGATTTTGGTCCCAATTTCCCTAGTAATCCATTGAGCAAGCACGTATCATATCTTCCAATGTTTGAATTGTTCTTTCTGACTCCCCATTATATTGAGGATGAAAAGCTGTACTAAAATTTAATTCAGTACCCAACGACTTCTGAAGGCCTTTACAAAATTTAGAAGTAAACATGGGATCATGATCAGATATAATGGATAGGGGAACTCCATGCAACCTGACTATCTTTTTAACATACAACTAAAAAAGTTTATCTAGAGAAAAACTATCTTGAATAAGAAGGAAATGAGAAGATTTAGTCAATTGATCAATAATAACCCATATTGCATTGTAACCTCGAGATTTTGTTGGTAATCGCACAACGGATTCCATGGATATATTTCCCCATTTCCACTCTGGCACCGGTAAAGGCTGAAGAATCTCTTTCGGTAATTGTCTACCTGCTTTAACCTATTGACAAGTCAAACACTTTATAGTAAAGTCAGCAATATCTCTTTTCATTCCATTCCACCAGTAGTACTCTCAGAGATCTCTGTATATCTTAGTACTGTAAGGATGAACTGAAAACGGAGAACTATGAGCTTCATATAACAACTCATTATTCAACTATGAATCACAAGGCACACATAATCTCTTACCAAATCTCAAAATACTATCATTATCAATGTTGAATTTAGGAAACTTACCCTTCTCAACCAACTCTACCTTTTTTTGAAACTCACTATCTTCCTTCTGTGCTTGATTAATTCTATCTGATAGAGATAATTTCACTAACACCTGAAAAAATAGAGGAATATTCTACACCAAAAACTCCTATTCCAAATTTCATCAAATCATTAATAAAAGTATCTTGTTCCAAACATAACACGGTTAATGTAGCATTACTTTTTCGACTCAAAGCATTGTCCACTTTATTTACCTTTCCCAGATGGCAAATGGATTGTGCAATCATAATCCTTGACTAATTCTATCCATCTCCTCTTTCTCTTGTTTAATTCTTTCTAAGTGAATATATACTTAAAACTTTTGTGATCAGTATATATTTCATACTTTACTCCATACAAATGATACCTCCAATTTTTTAAAGCAAAAACCACAGAAGATAATTCCAAATCAGGTGTAGGGTAATTTAAATCATGTGGTTTCAACTGACGTGAAGCATAAGAAATTACCTGATCATTCTTCATAAGAATACAACCAAGTCCTTTCAATGAAGCATCACTACAGATAAAAAACTCACAATTTTTGGAAGGCAGTTCCAAAACTAGATCATTCACCAATCTTCTTTCAATTCCTGTGAACAATCATCAACTTCTTTTATCCAAATGAACTTAACACCTTTTCGAGTTAACTTAGTCAATGACCTATATAACCATGAAAACGTTTCAACAAACCTCCATTAATAACCTTATAAACTAATAAAACTATGGATCTTAGTTATATTTGAGGTTCTTGGCCATTCTTTAACAACTTTTGTATTAGTAGGATCAATAGTTATTCCATTTTTTGAAATAATGGGACCAATGAATGAAATTTGTTGTAACCAAAACTCACACTTTCTTGAATTCCACATATGGTTTATTTTCTTTTAAGGTTTTCAAGAAAACCCTTAAATGAATTTCATTCTTCTATTTACTTTTAGAATAAACCAAAATATCATTAATAAACACAACCAAAAACGTATCCATGAACTCATAGAAAATTCTATTCATAAGATCCATGAATACAACAAGTGCATTGGTTAACCAAAAAGGCATAACTAAAAATTCATAATGGTCATATCTAGTATGAAACATGGTCTTCAAGAAATCTTCTTCCTTTAGTTTCAATTGATGGTACCATGACCTCATGTTCATCTTCAAAAAATACTGAACTCGCAGAATCTAATCAAACAAATCATTGATATGAGGAAATGGATACTTGTTCTTAACAATGATGTTATTTAATGCTCTATAATCAAAGAAAAGTCTCATTGAGCCATCATTCTTTTTAACAAACAAGACAAGATCACCTCATGGTGATGTGCTAGGTCAAATGAAACATTTATCTAATAACTCCTGAAATTGATTATTTAACTCTAAAAGTTCAATTTGAGCCATTCGATAAGGGGTTTTGAAATTGTCTTAGCATCAGGAACTAAGTAAACAATAAATTAAACTTCCCGATCAGGTATTATACTAGGTAACTCATCCGAAAAAACATCAAGATACTCATTTACCACTGGAACTTCCTTAATCTAAACAGTTCCTTCATTGTCAACAATATGTGAAAGGTATCATTCATTTCCATATTTTACTAGTTTCTCAGCAACCTAACATGTTATTCAAATTAAGGTTTCATTTTTGTACACAAACTGAAATTACTTCTAAAAAGAATCCTCTTTAGATTTGTAGTCAATCTTAGCATGATAAACAGAAATCCAATCCATACCCAAAGTAACATCAAATTCTACTAGAGGAAAAGAAATAAGGTTTGTAGGTCGATTCTTTCTACACACAAGGACATGAAGCTTCTTATAATTTCTTTTTGTCTCAATTTTTCCTCCCAGTGTTGTTACCATAAGTTTAGTATTCATATATTGAGATGGAATTCCCAATTTACTAGAAATATTCTTAGAAATCAAAGAATGTGTTGACCCCGAATAAAAATACACGTTGGAAAAATTTGAATAAAAAATAGTGTACCTGATACTAATTCATTTGATGGACCAACATCTGCTGAAGTATTTTCAAAGGATTTCACCACCCCTTTCTGCTTATAGTCTGGATTCTTTCACTTATTTGAGTTCTTCATTGGACACTTATTTTCCTAATGACCCATTTTATTTCACATAAAACATTTTACTGAATGTAGATAATATTTTTTCTTACCATTACCATGATCCTTTTCAGCACAATTATGAGCCTTATGTTCAATTTTACCACATCATTAGCACTTACTAGAATTTAAAAGACATTCCCCAACGTGATTTTTACCACAATGTTCACAAAATCTAAACTTAAGTTTCTTACCATCATAATTTTTTAAAGAGTTCTTCCCTTTCATCTTCCACCTCGACCACTTATTCTATTGTTTTTAATAAACCTCTGATCATTGGTAAACTCCATTTCCCCCTTCTCCGCACATTGAAAATGTTTTTCATAACTTTTAAAATCATGAGAAGTGAAAGCCCTTTGATACTTTGTCTTTAATCCCAAGTAAAAATGATTGATTATACTATCGAGATCTCATATGAAATTTAGAGCATACCTTTCCAGTCAAGTGAATTTTTCTTCATAAGCAGCCATTGAGTCATCGTCCTACCTCAAATCTAGGTATTTGTTTTCCATACTAAGATGAACCACCTAAGGAAAATATTTCTCAGGAAACATACCTTTGAGTTCTTCTTAATCAATATAATTAATATCCTCACTATCCCTGATATTTTTAACCATCAACCACCATTGACCGACTTCAACTTCAAAATAGTAAACCAAGAGAATAACATTTGGATGTTTTGAACACACCATGAAATTGAAAATATTATCTAGTGCTTTAATCCAACCTTCACCTAGCATAGGGTCAGAGAATCCTCTAAATGATGGGGGATGTTGCCTCATGAAATGCTCCACTACTGACTTGTTTTTTTGTGGTTGATCTATCTGATCTTGTTCATTGATACCACCACCATTTATAGCCTGAGTCAACTGTTCCATCACTGCAAAAAATGGTTCAGTTCCAATTCTGACCATTTTAGGTTACTGATTTGGAAGGTTGTCTTCCTCCTGATGTCATCCCATCACAACTTCCCTATTTACTCTTCAGAAAACAATTCTAAACACAGGAATATCTTAGGTGAAGAAACATGGTAATATGTAAATGCTATATCATTTCAATTTGAAAATAAATTAATTTATCGATATTAATTTAACAATATCCCAACACCTAAGGTTATTTAAACAGGCCATTGATACCAACTATAATTCCCCAACCTTAAACATTACTTAATCTTGAGTTAAGTTAAGAATTCACATTGAGGATCTTTTCAGGTTTAGAGTTTTAGAGAATTAGGCCATAAATATTACATTACATCTCAAATATTACAAAGTAGACACTTCTACTCAGTATCAATTTTTTTCATAAAACAAAAATTATTAAAATAAATTAAAAATTATTTTCTTGATATAAATATTCTTGACTTCTTGATTTCTCTTTCCATACCTTGTACCGTATGAATAACATTTCAAAAACTTGCAATGAGCATAAAATGCTCAGTAAGGGTTATAAAATAAAGAAATAACTCATTTTTCCAAATATACATACAAAACATAATATCTTTAATACACCCCATGAAATCATAAGATTTATGAATAACACATATTTATCACAAATCATAAAGGTAACTTGTGGAATCCATCACATACTTACATTATAGCTTTCACAGCTAATAGGGCATTACGTTTGGAATACCCATAACCGTATATTACCTAAATATCTTAGGAGAAACATTAACATTTACCTCTATCACATTACCTAATACATTGGAGAGCTATCTCAGGCTCACTCTCCCTAGGTTTATCACAGAACGACCTGTATACATAAAAAATTCCCAAGAACCATAACATAACCATAACACATAACACAAAAAATAAAAGAAAGATAACATTTCCACGTTGCAATAATAATATATCATTAAAATATATTGACATAATCAATACATTATAAAAACCATTTTAAAAACCAAAATACATAAAAAGATAATATGGTATTTATTTTCCTTTTAAAAACATTATTACTTGTTAAGGAAGACAAATATCAAATAATGCCTGCGGAGGTGGAAAGTTCGTTGTCACTACCTACGTTAAAAATAAACATTCTTTTTTTCCTTTAAGTAAAACAATTCGTAGAGAAAAGATTACCTTTTAATGAAATTATAAGTAAAATGGGTTTATACACCATATAAAGGAATGTCGTGTATAAATCAAAGTAGACCTCAATGAAATGATATTGAGACGAAGTCTCTTACCTCGTGTCCAACTTGACACCTTCGTTCTTTAATATCATGAATAATAAACAAATGTTAATTTATACTTGATTAAAAACCTTTTTCAAGTTTATTATTAATTTTATATCACTTATTTCCATGTTATAAACATTACATAATCATTTAAGTTAATAACAGTTGTTTTGTCGATATTTGGTACTTGATTCAAAAATGAACTTGTTATAATTGCAAGTTGTCTATGTGGTCAAAATTCCATTATCTCCAGAATTATATTCATGATTTAGGTATCATATATATCATATATATCAATAATATATATATATATATATATAAAATAGTACATAACATTTGGAGATAAGAAATGAAATGCACCGTTCATGGAGATGATAAGCCGTACGTATGCAAGAACGCTACTTTCATTTCTATTTCATATTTAATGGAATGAAAACATAATGATACATAGTTATATTATAATTCCAGTATAATATCATATATTATTTCCTTAATTTCAACCTTTATACGTTTCACGTATGGCATGAACGAGTCATATCACTTTTAGGGGGAAATAGTCCACACTTCCTCAAATGAAATTATCGTATTTAACCATTATGGAACCATAAAGGTATGATATAAATTTAAAATACAGAAGAATATATACAATATAAATATAATATATATCACATATAATTATAGTTCCATCATAATGTCCACCATGAGAGGTGGTAAGAGATATTTGGACAATCATCATTTTGTGAGTCATTAGCTTTCCATCCAGAGAAACAGTATGTTCGTATCCATTAGATAGAGGTGTGTGGAATTTTTGTTCAAATACTTCTCATAAAAACATCCTAGTATATTGAAGATACTGGTTTAGTTATAAAATAATGGAATAAAGAGAGTTTAGGGGTTGTAGAACGAAAATAAAAGAAAAAAACTTGAGAGAAGATGTTACCTTTAAATCAAGTAACTCCCTTTGGTTTGAACAAAAAGTCTTTATTGAATTGAATTATTCCCAAAGTACAAATTCTAGGTGGAATATAGGGATTTTTAGATCTTATTGGAGAAGAATTTGGATGATACAATGGGACAGAGAGGTGTGATTAATGGGTTAGAGGTGGTGGCCTTTTATAAGAGGGAGGAGGGGCTCTTTAGGAATGTTTGAAAGTATTATTTTATTATAAAATGATTTTCAGTTTCAAAATGTCAAAAAAATATTTAATTCAAATATAAGGTTCATATAAGTTGAAATGAAATCATCCAACAATAATTGGATAGGTTTTGGATATTTTTTATTCCTTATCTTTTTTATTTAACCCTTTGTTAACTTATTTAACTTTTACCATGTCTTCTTGTATATTCATACTATATGGTTAATATAGTTACTATAAAATACCAAGTGTAAGAACTCGGTTATTATCTTTTGAGGCACGGGGTTCTATTTTTCTCTTTTCCATAAGTGTTTTTGAGAAAATAAGGAAAATGGGGGAAATCCCAAAATTTTGGAAAGTACACGCCATGTACTTTTCCACACACCGTGTAATGTTGGCCATGTGGGATGAGTACACAGGTCATGTGGCAATGTTAGCGATGAAGGATATAGGAACTGACTACACACCATGTAATGGTCCTTTATACGCCATGTAGTCAGTCGACAGGTGAATAGTAAGGCGATGGCCAACTGTGCGACAACACACGCCGTGTACTCATGCAGACACGCCATGTAGTCATGTAGGCAGGTGAACAGTGCCACACTGGCTGGAATCCACCAGAGGAGCAGTTAAAAAATGGGAAGTACATGCTGTGTACTTGGAAATACATGCGGTGTAATTTGTTTTTTTCACTTAAAATGGGAAGTAGCCTCCACTGTTCACAGGGAAGTCTTAAAACGGGAAGCAAGAACGGGAGAGGGAGGCCGGAGCTTTGGAGATCCACTGAGCACACGTCGGGAATCCATTTTCTACACCGTCGATCTCCCGGGAACCGCACGGGTGAGTTCTCCCTTCTCGTGGTGTAGTTCTTACCAATTATTTTCCATATAGATGTTATTTAAGTTTAAGCATGTTTTATTCTACGTCAGATCTATGTCTTTCTTGGGCGTTTCTGGAATCGACGTTCACATATACCGGTCGTTGGCGTTTAAGATAGGTGGCTTGGTGTTTATTTTCCAACTGTTGTGCGTTTTGTGTGTTTTTGAGCTACAAACCCATATTTGGGGTGTTCTGTGGCTGAGGCCATGACTATTTTAACTACCTATAATTGTATAGGTAATTAAGTAAAATTGTCAAATTGTTGTTTGGGAGCAGTGCTTGGATTGAGGACCACCATGGGGGTGTGTTCCTCTGTTTAGTCGTTTGGCCAGGATACCTGAGGGTATGCCATGTTTAAATTATGTATTACTTTTTCCTTGAGAGGAATTATATGAAAATTGCATGTTTATATGTGGGGCATGGCCCGATTACTTATGCCTAAGGGCGGTGTTTTACTATAGCCTGAGGGCGTGACTGTATTAGCCTGAGGGCAACGTTCTATTTCGCCTGAGGGAAACCTCTCGTGACTAAGTGCTTGACTTCTGTGCCTGAGGGAGACACTTCGTATGCCTAAGGGAAAGACTCTAATACGCCTGAGGGAAATGCCTAAGGGAGAGATTCTGTATAGCCTGAGCGAAAGGCTGAGGGCGTGGTTTTACTATATTCTCCTGAGGGAAAGGTTCTGGTTGGCCTGAGGGCTTGGTGCTGTTGAGCACAAAATGTTAATAAATTGAATGGTTAAATGAATAATTAAAATGGAAATGTAACTAGTTATGTTAGTTACTTTTGAGTACTACTTAGTTTATTGCATTTACTACTCTACACTGTTGTTTCATGTTTACACATAGTGGAGCACGTGCCTTAGGTTGGTGCCTACTGGGAATTATTTCTCACACCCTGTTTGGGTCATGCTTTTCGGCCCAAACAGATTACATTTCTGCAGGTGTAGATAAGGGAAATGGTCCTTATACAAGTACATGATTGTTGCTAAGGAGTAGGGGAGCATGGGACTGAGATCAGGCTCGCGATGCTACCAGATGTTTTGTTCTATTTTGCTTTCCTGTACTTGTACTATACTGTACTAATGAGTAACATGTTCTGGCTATTTTCTTAGAACTTGTGGCATGTTGCACCATTATGTATATACTGGTCGGTTATATCTACTCTAGTTGTGTATGGTTTACTATTTCCGCTGTTGTTGTATGTTTTATTTCATTCCGCTGCGCTACACTTTGAAAAATGAGGGAATATTTTCCCCTCTATCAGATCTGGTCCCTCGCTGCTAGTCGGCAGCCTCTAGCGTTTGGGGAAATGTGCTTGAGGTCACGTGGCGAACCGGGTTCGTGGCACCCGTTGTGTGGCACCCGGAACCAGGACGTTACAAAGTGGTATCAGAGGGATGTTATTTTCTTTGACTTACTATTTGGAGCCTTAGTCAGGGATAGGATGAGAACGGTAGTTGGTAATAATCTGTGCTCAGGCATAGCTAACCCATGTATAGGGAAAATCCAATTTACCTCGTAGTGTAATTTTACTGAATTTTCAATTTAGAGTTGATATGATTTCGCCGTTGGGTGACTCACTTGTGATTATGCTGTTTATATTTTATCCTTGGGTTCTATTTAGTTGCAACCCGATGAGATGAGGGTATTCCATCTCATGAATCATTTAGGCACATACTAGAAATTACATGCCATGCATAGTTTCCATTCCATGTAGGTGCATTAGAAAGTGCATGTTGTTGTGATAGTTGTTGTGCTAGAAAAGCATACTGTTGTGACAACTTCTTTGATAAATACCTGTTGTGTGATAGGGTATTTTCTTGTGATCCGGTTTATAGAATGAATGCCAATATTTGGTTTTTGGGGAGTGTGGGCCCCCATTGACCGGAATTTGCTGGATCATTGACTGTTTATTATGTTAGAACACAAATAAGATTTCAAGCTTTGATTCGCGGGGAGTATGGGCCCTCACGTATCGGAATTTGGAACATAGGTGTTGTTTTTGGTATTTTCTAGGTTTTGGGGAAGTTTCTGAGGCATACTGTCTGGAAACCTAGTATACACATTATGTAGTACCTTAAACACTCCGTGTATGTTCTTCTGTTCGGGAAGAAAAGAAAGCTTTTTGAGTACACGCCGTGTAGTCTCTTCCCGTGTCACAAACCGTGTGGGCGGCGACACAGGGAAGTGAAGAGCGTGGGGAAAACACACCCTGTAGCTTCTTTACATGCCGCGTAGTGTTGACCCGAAGACCCGGTCATGTAACTAACAAAAACGGGCCAGTGTAGTCGTTCCTTGAACACGCCGTGTCAATGAAGAACACACCGTGTAGTGAGACCTGGGGAGCCAGCCATGTAACTAACAACACGGGTTGGAAAAATCCTTTTGTATATGTGCCATGTGTATATAAAACACACCGTGTAGGTTCATCCATGTGTCCGGTCGTGTAACTAACAACACAGGTCAGTGAAGCTTGTCTAGTACACGTCGTGTACCTCTGGGACACGCCGTGTAGTCTTGTCCGAGGACAGACCATGTGGAGTTAGCCATGTGGTGGGGAAAATGGGGTAGTGTACACGCCGTGTTTGGGTGTCACACACCATGTAGTGTCAAGCTGATTAGTCATCCGTGTCACAAGCGACATGGGAAGTTGGAAACTTACACCATACATGCCGTATAGATGATATACACACCGTGTAGTTTTTTTGAATGGGATCCATGTAGCTCAACCATGTAGAAGGACCCGTGTGGGGATATAGAATTCAAGTACATGCCGTGTGGTCGGTATACACGCCATGTAGTCTTGTTTTGAAAATTTTGAATGCCTTCTTTCTCCTGTCCCCTTTTGGGTTTCTTCATTTTCGGTCGTTGTTAATCTTGTTATAAGGTTTGCTTTTGACCTTGTAGGGTCATGCCGCTGAGACGACAGCGTGTTGTTCTCCAAGAGAGTGGAAACAAGTATACTCCTAAAATGGTGGGCCATGGGATACTAGTGGATCCTCCAACAGAGCCATATGTGGTGCCATCCATTATACCGGACACATGAGCGGAGGCGTAGTTCCGTGAAGGCTTTATGCGGTTCATGCAGACCTTTTAGGGAGCACCGCAGGCTGCCACATCTATGGCTGAGCTGACTCGTATATTTCAGCAGCAGCATCCACCTACGTTTTTAGGGGATGGCATACCACAGGCTGCAGATTCTTGACTAGGATCGATGCAGACTATTTTCTAGCATCTTGAGACGCCTCCAGGGAGGAGGGTCAAGCTCGCTACTTATATGTTGCGTGATTCCGCCAAGAGGTGGTGGGATGTTACCACCTAGTCGGAGAATCATAGGTACATGGCATGGGAATATTTTCAGGTAGTCTTCTATGACTTCTTCTTCCCAGAGATGCTAAGGGCAGATAGGGCTCGACAGTTCATGAATCTGTAGTAGGGCTCTATTCCAGTGATGGACTATTCTGCTCGTTTCACCGAGCTTCATCGTTTTTCACCTGTACTGGTGGGTGATGAGACCTTGAGAGCTAGACGTTTTGAGGATGGTCTTTGTTATGACATGCAAGCACTGGTGAATGTTTTCAGGTTGCCTTCAATACATGCTATTGTGAACCAAGAGCTGATTTCCGAGAGGAACCTGCGGGAAGCTAGTGGTGTGGGCCAGGGCAGTTCAGCACTAGTTGCTGGTACTATTTCTACTGGAAAGAGGAAGAGACAGATGGATTTTTCTCAGGGTGGCACTACCAGCTAGGCAGTCTCTTCAGGTGGCCCAATCAGGTGCTACCTGTGTGGTAAAGAGGGGCACAAGAGACCGTAGTGTCCACGTGATCCAGTGGAGTGCTGAGCTTGTGGCAAGATGGGGAATCTGAAGCACTTTTGCAGGGCGTTTCTACCAGTGGCTAGTGAGAGGGGTTCTAGGAAGACTCCGCGAGCGGGAGCAGGACCAGTAGCTTCTCACCAGTCGGGAAACTAGAATATGTCAGGGCGTGCAGGTAGAGATGGTGGTCGTGGCCGTGGTAGTTAGACACCAGGATCTCAGAGGCAGCAGGGTGGGACAGCTCAGGGTAGTCAGGCTGTGTCGCAGGGCCGCGGCACTGGGCATGCTTATGCAGTGCAACAGACCCAGTAAGAGTAGGATCCTAGACCTTCTACAGTTAGAGTTACTATTCTAATTGCTTCTCTTTTATCTTCAGTACTTTTCGATACAGTTTCTACACATAATTTCATCTCTGTACCCATAGTGGAGATCCTTAGGCTCTATGTTTCTACTTCTTCTGATATCATGATGCTAGACACTCCGTTGGGGACTAGAACGGCTGGTGTGCATCAGTGCAAGGAGTGCCCCCTTGAGGTTGGTGGGTGTCACTTTCTATGGGACCTTTATGTCTTAGAGATGACAACTTATGATGTCATTCTCAGGATGAACTGGTTGGTTCCCTTTCGAGCATTTGTAGACTTCTATCATCATAGGGTGAGTTTCACGTCACCAGAGGGCAGAGAGTTTCTATACAAGGGAGAATGGGATGTTCAGGCATGTCGAGCTGTACTAGATCATCATGGGCGAGGTGGAGTCACAGACCAGATTGTGAGTTTATATATGGATGATCATGGGAATTTTCAGATGGATTTCCCTCCAATTGTTGATTGTTTCAGGGATGTCTTCCCAGACGAATTTTTAGGTCTACCTCTGAAGCGTGAGATGGATTTCTCTATTGATCTTGTGCTAGGAGAAGCACCGGTGTCAATTCCTCCTTATAGGATGGCTACACCTGAGTTGCAGGAGTTCAAGAGGCAGTTAGAGGAGTTACATTCAAATGGTTTTATCCAACCCAGTACTTCTTTGTGGGGTTCCCTGGTCCTTTTTGCAAAGAAGGAATACGGTACCCTCAAACTCTGTGTGGATTATCGGAAGCTGAACCAGTTGACGATCAAGAACCGATAGCCCTTGCCATAGATAGATGATTTTTTTGATCAAATTTGAGGAGAACGAGTGTTATTGAATATTGAATTGAGATCAGGATATGACCAGTTGCACGTGAGACCATCCGATATACCGCTTACAACCTTCAAGAGTAGGTATGGTCTATATGAGTACTTGGTTATGCCATTCGGACTCATGAACACGCCAACAATTTTCATGGATCTGATGAATCATGTATTCCATCTGTATCTTGATTATTTTCTGGTATTATTCGTGGACTACATCTTAGTGTACTCTCTCACTCGAAACGACCATGCCACCCATCTTGAGATCATATTGAGTACACTGAGAGAGCATCGACTATATGCTAAGCTCTCAAAGTGCCACTTTTAGATGGACTAGATTAACTTCCTAGGTCATATCATCTCAGAGGAAGGAGTTGCAGTAGACCCAGAGAAGGTAAGAGTAGTAGTTTCCTGGGAGAAGGCTAAGAACGTGTTTGAGATACAAAGTTTCATGGGGATGGATGGTTACTAGATACGCTTTATCCAGGACTTCTCCCGCTTAACAGCGCCATTGACGGGTTTGACTAAGAAGGGTGTGAAGTACATTTGGTTAGAAGCTTGCAAGACAGCCTTTCAGGACCTAAAGGGAAGGTTGACATCATCACCAATCCTAATACTTCCAAAGTAAGGGAAGAGCTATACAGTTTACTGTGATGCATTAGGTATTGGGCTAGGAACAGTATTGATACAAGGTGATTGAGTTGTTGTGTACGATTCTTGGCAGTTGAGGCCACATGAGAGTAATTACCCGATGCATGATATCGATTTGGCTACAGTTGTGCATGCATTACACTATTGGAGACACTATCTGTTGGGAGAACATTTTGTGGTTTTCACAGACCACAAAGGTCTCAAGTATATCTTTACCTAGCGTGACTTGAACCTGAGGCAGATAAGGTAGGTCGAGTACCTACATTCCTTCGATTTTGAGCTTACCTATACACCTGGTAAAGGTAATGCAGTAGCGGATGCAATGAGCAGGAAGTCTCAGATACAGGCAGTGTAGGAGGCCAGTGGTGAGTGGCAGCTTGTGGCTTTGTTCTCTGAGATGCATTTAGAGGTGCATGACAATCAGGGGCAGAACTATCTTTCATATTTAGTTGTGACTTCTACACTCCTAGATAGAGTGAGGATGAGACAACTATCTGATCCAGAAGGCCTAGTTCTATGGGAGTCGGTGGCAATTGAGGACCCTCCTCCTGGTTAGACGATAAGAGATGATGAGGTACTACGTTTCCAGGGATGAGTGTGGGTTCTAGTGGGATATACACGAGGAGATGATGCGAGAGTTTCATGGTTCAGCATGGGCAGTTCATCTAGGGGTTACCAAGATGTACCAAGACTTGAGACGTCAGTACTGGTGGCCGGGTATGAAGATAGATGTAGCTGGTTTTGTTACGAGATGTTCCACCTGTCAGCAGGTGAAGGTGGAACATCAGAGGCCAACTGGAATGTTACAGTAGTTACCCATTCCGGAGTGGAAATGTGATGATGTCACGATGGATTTCATGACTAGTTTGCTGAGGTCACCTTGAGGCAATGATGCTGTGTGGGTTGTTGTAGACAAACTCACAAAGGTAGCTCACTTTTTTCCGATCAAGAAGACCTTCGGGGTTGACGAGCATGGAAAGTTGTATATCCGAGATATCATACGCCTTCATGGGGTCCCTCGTTCTATCATTTTAGATAGGGATGCCCGTTTTACGTCTCTTTTCTAGTAGAGTTTGTAGAGGGCACTGGGTACACAGGTGCTTTTGAGCACAACATACCACCCTCAGACAGATGGCCAGTCAGAGCGTACAATACAAATGCTAGAGGACATGCTCTGTGCATGCGTCCTAGACTTTGGGGGCTCTTGGGAGAAGCATATAACCCTAGTTGAGTTTGCCTACAATAACATATTTCAGGCAACTATTGAGATGGAACCATATGAGGCTTTATATGGTAGGCCATGATGATCACCCTTGTGCTGGTTAGAGGCAGGTGAGGAAGCTTTACTGGGACCACGTCTCGTGAAGGAGACTTCTGAGAAGGTCTAGTTGATTCAGAAGCGGATGGATACCACAAAGTCTCGTCAGAAATCTTATGCTGATCACCGCAGACAACCTTTAGAGTTTTTGGTCAGGGATCAGGTTTTCTTACGTGTTTCGACAAGGTTGGGACATAGACAGATCATGAGATAGGGTAAACTTTCACCGAGGTATGTGGGGACATTTGAGATTTTGGATAGAGTCGGGACGGTTTGTTATCGGTTGAAGTTAACTCAGAGGTATCGGGCCATGCACGACGTCTTCCATGTATCTCAGTTGCACCACTATCATTCAGACCCGTCTCACGTCTTTTATCTTGAGGAGGTTGAGCTTCAGATAGATGTATCATTTGAGGAGCATCTGATTCGTATCGTTTACAGGAGCACACAGAGGTTCTCCAAGGCCAGTCAGTTCGTCTCATATGGGTGCTATGGCAGCATGGCCGAGTGCAGGACGAAACCTAGGAGCAGGAGACCGGCGTACGTGCTCAGTGGCTAGATCTGTTTTGAGATTTATCTTCACCACCCTTGGAAGGGAGATTCAGGGATGAATTGCTTTAAGGGGGGAAGTTTGTAAGAACCCGGTTCTTATCTTTTGAGGTATGAGTTTCTCTTTTTCTCTTTTCCTTAAGTGTTTTTGAGAAAATAAGGAAAATGGGGAAAAACCCAAAATTTTGGAAAGTACACGCCATGTACTTTTGTCCGTGTGGGATGAGTACACGGGTCGTGTAGCAATGTCGTCGATGAAGGGTGTAGGAACCGACTACACTTCGTGTAGTGGTTATTTACACGCCGTGTAGTCAGTCAGTAGGCAAATAGTAAGGCGGTGGCCAGATGTGCGATAGCACACACTGTGTACTCATGTAGACACGCCGTGTAGTCATGTCAGCAGGTGAACAGTGCCACGCTGGTGAGAAGCCACCATAAGAACAGTTAAAAAATGGGAAGTACACACCATGTACTTGGAAATACATGCCGTGTACTTTGTTTTTTTTCTCTTAAAATGGGCAGTAGCCTCCCCTGTTCATAGGGAAGGCTTAGAATGGGAAGAAGGAATGGGAGAGGGAGGTCTGAGATTTGGAGATCCACCGAGCACATGTCGGGAATCCGTTTTCTACACCGTCGATCTCCCTGGAACCGAACGGGTGAGTTCTCCCTTCTCCTGGTGTAGTTTTTACCAATTATTTTCAACATAGAAGTTATTTAAGTTTAAGCGTGTTTTCTTCTACGTCAGATCTACATCGTTCTTGGGCGTTTCTGGAATTGACGTTCACATATACCGGTCATTGGCGTTTAAGGTAGGTGGCTTGGTGTTTATTTTCCAAATGTTGTGCGTTTTGTGTGTTTTTGAGCTACAGACCCATATTTGGGGTGTCATGTCGCTGAGGCCATGGCCATTTTAACGACCTAGAATTATATAAGTAATTATGTAAAATTGTAAAATTGTTGTTTGGGATCAGTTCTTGGATCCAGGACCACCCCGGGGGTGCGTTCCTCTATTTAGCCATTTTTCCAGGATACCCGAGGGTATGTCATGTTTAAATTATGCATTACTTTTTCCTAGAGAGGAATTGTATGAAAATTGCATGTTTATATGTTCGGAATGGCCTGGTTACTTATGCTTGAGGGCGGTGTTTTACTATAGCCTGAGGGCGTGACTGTAATAGCCTAAGGGAAACATTCTATTTTTCCTGAGGGAAACCTCTCGTGCCTGAGGTCTTGACTTCTTTGCCTGAGGGTGACACTTCGTTTGCCTGAGGGTGAGCTTCTGATACGCCTGAGGGTAATGCCTGAGGGAGAGATTCTATATAGCCTGAGGTCAAGCCTGAGGGCCTGGTTTTACTATATTCACCTGAGGGCAAAGTTCTGGTTGGCCTGAGGGCTTGGTGCTGTTGAGCACAGAATGTTACTAAATTGAACGATTAAATGAATAATTAAAATGGCAATGTAACTGGTTAAGTTAGTTACTTTTGAGTACTTCTTAGTTTATTGTATTTACTACTGTACACTGTTGTTGCATGTTTACACACAATGGAGCATGGGCCTTAGGTGGGTGCCTACTGGGAATTATTTCTGACACCCTATTTGGGTCATGCTTTTCAGCCCAAACAGATTACGTTTCTATAGGTGTAGATAAGGGAAAGGGTCCCTATACAGGTACATGATTATTGCTGAGGAGTAGGAGAGCATGGGACCGAGCTTAGGCTTGCGATGCTACCGACTGTTTTGTTCTGTTTTTCTTTCTTGTACTTGTACTGTAATATACTGATGAGTAACATGTTATGGCTATTTTCTTAGAACTTGTGGCATTTTGCACCATTATATATATAATGGTTGGTTATATCTATTACAGTTGTCATTTCAGTTGTGTATGGTTTACTTTTTCCACTGTTGTTTTATGTTTTATTTCATTCCACTACGCTACATTTTGACAAATGAGGGCATAGTTTCCCCACTATCAGACCTGGGCCCTCACTGCTAGTCGGTAGCCTCTGGCATTTGGGGAAATGCGTTGGAGGTCACGTGGTGAACCAGGTTCGGGTAACCCATTGTGTGGCTCCCGGAACCAGGATGTTACACCAAGCGACCCAAAATGGATCATTAATGACATTTTTAACATCATATATGTCATTTAGACAAATATTAGATTTTTAGGACTATTTCATCATTTAATATAATATTGATTGATTTAAAAACTCATTTATGTCAATATTTATACTATTCATATCATGAATTTTTAAGAAATCCAAACAAACTTGATTATTTCAAAAATCCTTAATTTATTCAAAGATTAAAAGTCATAAAAACATCTAAAATTGGTGGATGGAATAAAAAGTTTCAAAATAAATTTATTTTAATATTTTTAATCTCATTTATTTAACAAATTCATTAATTAAGTAATTATTACATCATCATTATGTCATAAAGAAATTTATTTATTTGATGTATAAAAATTATAAATAGAATATCATGATGTAGGAAATATTTTTAGATTTCTAATTACTATTTATAATCAAAGATATCAAGTATATAACCCCACATTAACATTTTTTTATCAAAACAATACATGATTATGATATTTTTATTTTTACTTTAAATAAAAAGTTATTAATGTCATTATCTTACCCAATTGGCTTTAAAAGGCCCAAAGCTTCACCCAAGGATTATATTGGTTGTCCATGACACATACAATAATGTTAGGATAAGTGTTAAGTTAATTTTATATTATTATAATATTATTTTTACCTTGAATTACCCTATTTACCATTAACAGTAGTAAATAAAAATCAAATGATACTGTTCACCAAAATTTATTTCCATCCTATTGAATCAATTTTTACTTACTAATGAAAACCATATATGTAGGATTTTTGAAATTCAATTCACATAAGTGGTAAAATTTAAATTAAATGAAAAAGTCAGGTTTTAACTATTATGCAATGTTTTTCACTATTCATTAAAAACTGAATGTTTTCAGAAAAATACCAAAAATTCACCTAAAGATAATTTGGATTTTCCCTAATTCAAAAATGATGTCTATTTTTACAAATTCAAAACATATAAGTTTCATTAATTAATTTAAAATTAATTTCCATTGTGAAAACTAGAAAGCATGTTTTTAAGAAATAAATACTACGAAAAGATTAACATGTGTTTTTGTCCAATTTTAAAGTGAAATTACTTCAAATGACCAAGATTGTATTAAATAGTAAACATATAATCTATTTACTCTTTAAAGACAATTAAAAATATAATCTAACTATATAAATATATTATATTAAAAGGCAGTTTTGAATTAAAATGCAGTATTTTTCACTATTCATTTAAAAAGGATCTTTATCAGAAAAACAAAAAAAATTCATAAAAAGTAAATTTTGATGTCTCGATAATAAGTAATAATTTTATTTTGTAAAATAGAACATATAAAATTGACAAAAACTAGATTTAAAAAGGGTTCGCCATCAAAATATGGTAAATCCGCCTTTTAAAGAATATTAGAGTATTTATCCTTAAAACTGGATTCATTCACATTTTAAGCAGCTAAATTTTATTAGGTAAATGTAAAAACATTTATTTGTAGTTATTTATGTTCATTCTCTCCAATACAATGAATTTTTGTTAACTACCATTTAAAATAATAATAATATATTATTTTTTGGTATAACTCAATGTTGGGTGCAACATAAGATTTCAAAGATTCTCGTTGTTGCGTATCAGGTACGCCATCGACCATAGCATCCCATTTAAAGTAAAATTAATATTTAATTCAAAAATATTAATAAATATGAAAATGTCATATTCTTTGTTTACCTGGGATGTTACATCCTTCCCCTCTTTTTGGGAATTGTGTCCCTGCAATTCTATTCACTTATCAAACAAATGGGGGTATTTATCCCTCATAGAATTCTCAAAGTCCCATGTTTCCTCTTCAACTATATGGTTCTTCCAAAAAACCATTAATTTATTAATTACCTTATTCCTCATCACTTTCTATCTTCAGTCAAGAATCTGGATGGTTCTTCCTCATAAGAAATATTTTATTCCAACTGAACTACCTCTAGACGCAAAACATGAGATGGATTTGGCATATACTTTTTCAACATTGAAACATGAAAAACATTGTGTAACTAGGATAAACTTGGAGGTCAATCCACTCTATTTGCAGCTGATCAAAATTTTCTAGGATTTCATAGGGTCAAATGAACCTCGGACAAAACTTTCCCTTCTTACCAAAACACATCACACTTTTCCATGGAGAAACTTTGAGAAAGACATGATCACCTACCTCAAAAGAAAGATCCTTCCTTCAGTTATCTGCTTAAATTTTCTGTATGTTCTGAGCTATTATCATGTGTTTTTGAATCAACTAAACCTTTTCTACCATCACTTCTACCAATTCTGGTCCCATCAACTTCCTTTCACTTACTTCATCCTAAAATGCTGGAGTTTAACACCGCTTTCCATATAATTCCTCGAATAGAGCCATATGTATACTAGAATGAAAACTATTATTATAATAAAAATTCAACCAAAGAAATATGTTGGTCCCAATTTACCTGGTAATCCATTGAGCAAGCACGTATCATATCTTCCAATGTTTGAATTTTTCTTTCTGACTTCTCATCATATTGAGGATGAAAAGCTGTACTAAAATTTAATTCAGTACCCAATGACTTCTGAAGGACTTTCCAAAATTTAGAAGTAAACCTGGGATCATGATCAGATACAATGGAGAGGGGAACTCCATGCCACCTGACTATATTTTTAACACACAACTGAGAAAGTTGATCTATAGAAAAAGTATCTCTAATAAGAAGGAAATGATCAGATTTAGTCAATTGATCAACAATAACCCATATTGCATTGTTACCTCAAGATTTACTTGGTAATCCCACAACGAATTCCATGGATATATTTCCCCATTTCCACTCTGGCACTGGTAAAGGCTGAGGAATCTCTTTTAGTAATTTTCTTTTTTCTTTAACCTATTGACAAGTCAAACACTTTATAGTAAAGTAAGATATATCTCTTTTCATTCCATCCCACCAGTAGTACTCTCAAAGATCTCTGTACATATTTGTACTGCAAGGATAAACTGAAAACAGAGAACTATGAGCTTCACATAACAACTCATTCTTTAACTTTGAATCACAAGGCACACATAATCTCTTACCAAATCTCAAAAATACTATGATTATCAAAGTTAAATTTAGGAAACATACCCTTCTGAACCAACTCTACCTTTTTTTGCAACTCACTGCTTTCCTTCTGTGCTTGATTAATTCTATCTGATAGAGATAATTTCACTGACACCTAAACAAATAGAGGAATCTTCTACACCAAAAACTTATATTCCAAATTTCATCAAATAATTAATAAAAGTATCTTATTTTAAATGTAACATGGTTAATTTAGCATTACTTTTTCGACTCAAAGCATTAGCCACTTTATTTTCCTTTCCTGGATGGAAAATGGATTATGCAATCATAATCATTGACTAATTCTAGACATCTCCTATATCTCATGTTTAATTCTTTATAAGTGAATATATACTTCAAACTTTTGTGATCAGTATATATTTCATACTTTACTCCATAAAAATGACGCCTCCAAAATTTTAAAGAAAAAACCACAGTAGATAATTCCAAATCATTTGTAGGGTAATTTAACTCATGTGGTTTCAACTGACGTGAAACATGAGAAATTACCTGATCATTCTTCATAAGGACACAACCAAGTCCTTTCAATGAAGCATCACTGTAGATAAAAAACTCACAAGTTCTGGAAGGCAGTGTCAAAACTAGAGCATTCACCAATATTCTTTCAATTCCTAGAAACAATCATCGCATTATTTTATCCAAATGATTTGGATACCACATTGTTAGAAAAAAAATACATAATCATGAAGTGCATGATTGTTTCTGCTTCATGGCAATCCATCTTCTCTTGGAAGATTACTAACACCTGAACTGGGGCATGATACCAATGGATATATCTTCAATGGAACTTTGGACCCCTAGATAATCCATGTATAGATTTGACATCTCTTTAGTTTTAACATATAATCTTCATCATTTCATCTCTTATTTACATAGCACACATCCTTCTGATAATGATTTGGATAATAGAAATGTTGTGTTGAATCTGATTAGGAAGTAGAAAGCTCCCCCTATGATGTCCAGCTCTTCCAGTTATAGGTTTGAGAAACTTTTACAACTCCATTATATCAATGACCTATTTATTGGTTAAATTAACCACTCAGCAATGATCCATCAACAAAACCTCTAAACCTACTAGGTCAAAGTCATTATAGGAAACATGAGAAAAAGTTAATAACACAATCACTCTCTATTATCCTCAATTTATTTGACCGGTCTCATGAATCCATATTACATTAAATCTTTCCGTTGAATTCTTCCAGATACCTTCTCTAGCTCTAGTAACTTATTTGAATCAGTTGACATTATGGATCATATTACCTCATCCCTTTGCATCTTTAGATTCCACTTACCCGTGAATCGTATCTACCTAAAACATAAAACACATAAATCATCAGCTAACAACATTTATGTATATAGGGAGAGGGGAACTTCTGGAATCCTCAATGTGAGGATTTTGGTTGATCCTAATGGGTCAAACCTTTGATTATTTCATGAAAAGCATCACACTTATTCCTTGCTTCTTAAAGCTTCCTAACCAACTTTAACTTCTCTGGCCATATGACTAGGCATTCATTACCCACACAATGATTCTTTTTCTGATATGTAGATTCTACAGGCATGGTATTTCTCACAATTTGGGGTAAATCCCATTATTATACATTTCCTTCTTTGATGTTCCACCAAAATGACACTTCCCCTAATTCATTCTTTGAGTAGGAATCTATCTACTTTCCATATTCCATTACATCTTTCTCCATTGCAAGGATATTACTTTTTCCTCCACTTCTCTCCGTTTCACATGACAAACATATTTTTCAATACATTATTTGTTAATCTTTATTTTATCAGATACCTGATCCACCACACTCTTTTTCACTAGTGGTGAGTCCTCCATTGAATGTGCATTCATCTTACTCTTATCTAGAGTAGATCTCCCCTTAATATTCTAGGTTTGTTCACATTCTCTCCATGAGAGATGTTGTGAGTGTGATTGAGAAGGTGATTGATACACATTTTGTTTATCTCCTTGTGATTACCCTGAGGTAGTAAACCTATTATTCAATTTACCACTTTGTCTTGTAGTATATGATTTCTCATTATATACCACCAGAGTCGAGAATCTCCTTTCGAGTTCCTTTTCCTTTCCTACTTTCTTCATGATGCAATGTCTTGCTAAATGCCAATAATCAGAACATATAAAACATTTTACACCAAAGGCATACCTTATTTCATCATTTCTCAGTCAAGATGTTGATGTAGCTTGATTTATTCTTCTAACATTGAGCCCCTGAGATTTCTGACACATACTCATGGTGTGTCCCATTCTTCCACATTAATAACATCTAATTAATGATTTCTTCTAAGAGACTTCTATTTCTGATTTCTCATGAAACTTATTCTTATTCATAGATTAAATAAAACATCTATCTCCACAACATGAAATGTATTATGGAGACTCTGAACAAAAGCATCATGTATGACCATGAATCCCACAAAAATAGCACATGTTTTCATTAATTCTTGTAAAAGACTTTCTAGGTCTATCTTCAACACCTACAAAGTTTTTCTTATCTCTTGAGCTTTTCACTACTCTCTTCCTATCATGCATAGAAGTGGGATCATTGTATTTAATTCTAGATTTTCCCAAAATGTATGGCCTTTGGGATAACATTATCTTTTCATGCTTCTCCTCTGAAGTAGCATATTTGGCTTTCATTTAATCATCACCTGCCGAAGGACAATCAAATAGTAAGTGTAGTGCATACTTTAATGTAGGATTTCCTTTTTCATTTGGTTTCTCCATTTATTTCTTGACTGATTCTACCTATTCCTTTAATTGCTGAATCTTTTTATCCCTTGATTCAAGTTGAGAATTGAGCTCTCTTCTGAGATTCTTTCTGCTACTCATCTCATCTTCCAGTTCTCGTATGAGATTATTTACTATATCACTTTTCTACTTTATTTTGAATTTTTCTTGAGAAACATAATTAGAGAAGGATGCATTCTCTTGTTGTATCATTTGATTCTTCTGAACTAGTTCAGTTAGTTTTGTACCAAGACCATCATTTCTAGATTTCAGATTCTTAATTTCATCTGACTTATGATTCTTTCCCTTGTCATTAGCTTTTTGGTTTTCTCTCTTTGTAGATATTTTTTGTAGTTCTTTAGCTTGAGAATCATTCTTCTCCCTGAGGTCAGTAGCCACTTCAACAATCCTTTGATTTAAGCCTCTTAACTTGTTGATCTCAATCTATAATTCTTAGATTCAGATATCATTAAATTTAATTTTGTCACCAAATTTATGATCCAATTCCTTTGTTTCATGGATATCTTTCTCTTCTGGACCTCTTGGAGTTTCTTCATCAATAGTAGTTTCATCATAAATTAGTATGTCAAGTTCATCACTCATTCCTATAACATCATTGAGTGAGTCTATCTCTTTCATTTCTGATTCATCCAAACAATTATTCAGTAAACTATTGGATTCCTTAAACACAATCACACATTTTCTGTAGACATTTCCACACTGAGGGATACCACCTGACTTCTGCTTCTTCTTTATAGTTATTATCTTTTTCATGGATCACAAATATAAGAGTAGAATGAATCTTTAACTTCATAAATTGAATGAACCAAGTCGGCGAACACAAATACTGATAAAAGAAACCTTCCCTATGATACAAATTGTTAGATCCAAAAGGGGCCTAGATTCCCTAAGAGGGGGGGGGGGGTGAATCAGGGTTTGAATATTCTTCTCAAAATTCTTTTTCCCCACGTGATCCTGGCCTCTTTATTAAAAGGGTAACTTGTTATGCTATCTAATGATAATGTCCTTTCCAATTTTATCCAATGATGATGCACTGAAAGTAAAGTAGTAAATCATGCACAAGGAAACAAAGATTTTTACTTGGTTTACCCTCACTAGTCTACGTCCAAAGATCATACAACGACAATGTTCCGATGTAACAAATTCACTAAGGCACACTTCCAATAATGATTAAAATGTTTGAGCTAGATCTTCTATAACCAGGCTCACTACCTTTACAAGGTTCAGGGTCTTCTCATTGCATTCCCAAGGGTCACTCCCCATGCCTCTTTCTATGGATCACTGCAAATGCAAAGGGTAACTATCTTCCTATTCCTTCACTCACTGCTATTGGAAATGAATCCACTGACAGTTTATTGAATTTTAAGTTAAACACAGTTTATAGACTTGTAGGTCCCTTCATTTTCATGAATTCCTACATCCTCAAATATAGGTATTTGCTCTGTTAAAGTTCTATTTTCACCCACATATGAATTCCACCTTCCTGAGTACTATTAGGTACCGGAAAATACTTTCGCAAACTGAATTTATGCTTTCAAAAGATTCCTAAACAAATCACGAACCACCTTGTCTCTCCCGCATAATGAGTACTGGGTTTGATATGTGAACTCCCTTCTCCACATACTACTACCTCTTCCGTGAAACTCCTATATTTGTTGACTACCTCTTCCAGAAACCTCCTATGTCTGCGGACTACCTATTCCGCTATCCTCCTTTTTATACGGACAACCTATGCCTTTGTTAACACATACAGCCACCACGTACTGACTTCACGAACCTCCTCTACGAAACCCCTCTTGTCTGTGAAATGTTCTCTATTCATGGAATGCCTTAGCTTCCGCATAGATGGATTTGTTCTGTCTTTGCAAACCACCCCTTGTCAGTGAACTGTTATCTGTTCGTGGACCATCTTCGCCTCTGCGTACTGGAGCTCCCCCTCCACGTACCACTTGCGGAATTATTCCTATCGCATACTGGAGATTTCTCCTCCGCATACCAAGACACATCCTTCCACGTACCAGACTTCCTCCTTCGCGTACCAGATTTATTTTGCGGGTTAAGAATCCCCACAAACACCTTCAGCATGAACCACTTTCTCCTTCTCGAATTTCCTTCGGTCTTTTCCAAAATCCCAGAGCAAAATATGCTTTCTAATGATTTTCCATATCCATGGTAATCGATGAGATTAGCAATTATTATAAAGGAAAAGATATCCGCTTAATCCACTGAATCGATATTTAACAAATCTTCAAACCAACCTCCACCACTTACCAATTCTTCAGCCACCGTGAACCAAAAACCATCCATGAACCATTTTCCTACGTGCTCTGTATACCACCATTTCTCTTATGTGGTTGAACTTCTCTGCCGACTCCAAGCCTTCCACATACCACTCCACCACTAATTCAAAACCATTTTTGGTTTCGTGAACCACTCTGGTGTACCATTTCGGCCACTCTGTGTAATGTTCCCAGAACATGGTACACAACCCCTGAATAATGTATGCTATTCACATCCTTTTCCACCATTATTCAATGTTCTTCATGCCATTAACTCCTATGAAGAAATAATTCATTTTACAACATTAAACTCCTAATTTTAAGGCCCATAAATTTGGAAAACACTGGGAAACTATGCCACCTAAAAAAACTATCTTTGGAAAACACCAACCATTCTCATTTGCGGTTATCTAGCTTTGTTCAAAAACAGAATTACACCCAAAACATTCCAGGGGACACCTTGAGGGATTTTTTCCCAATAAAAAATAATTTTTGAATATATTTAAAAAATATTTCTGCAGGAAAATATCCTTTCTTATTAAGAAAACACTTTTTAAAAATGTAAAACCTTTTGAGAAACATTTTCTAGAAAATAAACTTGAAAACTTTTAAAGAAATCTTCAAAATATTTGGAAAAAAATTTTCCTTGAAAACATATTAAAGAATATTGAAATTTTTTTGAAAACCATTTCCCTTTAAAACTTATAAAAGAAGCTTGAAAACATTTTTACAACCATTTTACTTGAATAATTATAGAAGAATATTAAAAAAATTTGAAAACAAATTTTCTTGAAAACTTATAGAAGATGCTTGAAAGAATTTTGAAAACCATTTTCCTTGAAAACATAGAAAAGAATCTTGATTTTTTTTAAAATTACTTTTTTTAAATTACTATTTTAAAACAATTTATTAAAAATTATCCTATTAGACCTAAAAAGTAAGCATCAAAGAAATTATGGTGGTTAAATTCATACATTCTGTTTGATGTAAAAAGAACATTCCTTTTGCACGATAAAAGGTTAGAATCATGACTTGTTTGAAAAGAGACAAGAAGATTCCATTGAAAAAATTGGTAAAAGAAAAAAAGGTAAAAATTTATTTTAATGATTACAAGAGAATAATAGAATATTCTGGGAAACCATTTTTAGAAGACATGGTTTTGAAGGAACAAAAATTTTCGATTGAAGAGATGGCAAAGTTAGGCTTTCTTAAAACCAATTTCTTAACTATATTATATACCAAAGAGTAGAAAAATGGTAAAAATACATGAATAATCATGAATAACCAAAGGATACGAAAATTAATTAATTTTACTGAGATATGGATAATAATATTTCATCAAAGGAAGAATAAATATAAACAATCCTAAAACATGTCGAGATTTTTTCAATAAACTATTACCACTCGGTAACTTTTAACCATACACCCCATGTAAGAAAATTAAATTAAATGAAGCTTAAAATATTATGAAAATAATTAAATTCATGAGATAACATTTTAAAGGAAGTATATACACCTCATGGAATAATATAGGTTCATAACATGGCATGTGTCTCAAAGAAAGAAAATTGAAACAAAATTACTTTACCAATTTGGTAAATTTTGAAACATAAATACCATGAATGAAATATCATAAAATAGATATGTAAATACCCATAATTTTATGTATAAAAATAATATAATACATCCATGGGCAGAATGTACACCATATAAAAGGAATGGTTGGTGAATAAAACATATATCTCACGGAAATAAAAAGTGAGATGAAATTCTCTTACCAAGTGTCTCGACTCTCATCATAATCATACAAAATTACTGTATAATGAATATAAGATTATTATAAATATATAACATATCCATTTTATTATATTTAATACCATATGGGGTTTGATTATAACCTTATATTACCTGCTTTTTAAAAATTCAATGTTAAGTTTTCACTTCAGGTAATATCCATTTGTTCTTTGCATGTGTCTTAATTTGTTATATATTTAGTCCTTATACTAATATAATGATTTAAATAATATAAAACTTGATATAAATATAATTACATGTTTATTATAATAATCTATATAATATATAAGTATGAAATGGAATACACCGTTCATGGAGACAATACGTCATACATATGCAAGATCACTGTTTCCGTTTTTATTGTCGCATTGAAAGAAAGAAAGTACATGAAATATATGTATATATATGTATATATATCATTATTACATTATAATATTATATCATATATATAAAATAATTTCAATAAACCCACTATTAATACATTCCATGTATTTTGTGAATGAATCACCTTGCTTTGAGGGGGCGGTAGTCCACACTTTCTCAAATGAAATTATCGCATTTACACCAAATGGAAAGAAAAAAAGACCTATTTTGTAAAAGTAAAAAATAATATTAAATATATAATAAATATAATATATTAAATATATAAATATATTGTTCATCATAATTTACACCATGAGAGTCGGTAAAGTAAAGATGAACAATCATCATTTAGTGAGTCAGTAATTTTCCTTACACATAAATAGTATGTTCGTTACCCATTAGATGGATGTGTGTGTAAGTGTAGTCCATAAAATTAGCATAAAAACATCCTAGTATATTGAATATACCTGTTATATTATGAAATAATGGAATAATAAGAGTTGTGGAGTGGATAAAGAAAATAAAAGGAAGGAGTTTGTGGGAGGGTATTACCTCTTAATCAGGTAACTCATTTTGGTTTTCACCAAAGGACTTAATTGGAAGGATTTATTACCAAAGATATGATTAAATTAGTATGGTAGGGTTTTTCAAAAGTGTATTGGGAATATATCTTCTGAACCTAAGAGGTTTTAGAGGTGTGAAGAATAGGGTGTGGTGGTGGCCTTTTATAGGGAAGGGAAAAGACTCACTTGCTATTCATGAAAGCAAGTTAGGTGTACCCACATTTTATCTAACAAATTCATAAAAAACCTAAATAAATCACTAATGGAAGGTTAATTGGTGAATAATTTCCATAAAATGGGGTTTTTACAAGTCGATAGGTCATTTAGGCCCTTATGCTTAAGGTTTATTCCATTGATAGGCTTAATTTTACCATAATCGTTGTAATTAATTTTTCTTACTTTCACTAATTTTTTTTTCAAAAACTAAGTTAAACTTATTAGACATTATAAATTATTATTATTACAAATATGGAATCCATTTTTTCAAATTCCAATTACTAAATTGGATGATATTAATTTAAAATTAATCTTGCTGGTGGGATGACACTACGAGTTTTTAAAGTAAAAAAGATCAATGGTTTGCTAAGTTTTTATATCAAATTTTATAGTGAAATTGGTTCCAGTGAACTAAATTGTATTAATTGATAAAAATATCATCTTATTAAAATTTTAATCCAATTTAAAATATAATTTAACCTTATAAATAAATTATTTGAAAAAGCAGTTTTGAATTAAAATTCAGTATTTTTAACTATTGAAAAATGAAACCTTATATAAAAATACCAAAAATTTATCCTAACCTAATTTTTATGTTTTAATTTAAAATATTAATTTTATTTTAAAATATTAAATATATTAAAGTTCCAAAATTTGGATTTAAAATGTGTTCTCCATTAAAATTATGTAAAACTCCATTATAAAAACATTGGGTTTTAAGCATAAAATTGGGTTTGTTTTTATATTATGTCTATGAAATCTATTATATGAATATAAAAAATATTTAATTAAATATATAAAATATATATTAAATTATTATCTCTCAATAATTATAATTTATTTAATTTTTTTTGGTAAAATAACTTTGTGACCCTAAAAATAATAATATTTCACTTTATAGTCAATCTGTTTTCATATTAATTTCTAATTAATTGGTAAACTATGAATTCATATTATATTTGAGTAAACCATATATTTTCATAAATTATTTAATAATATTAATAACCAATAATTTAACAACTCGGATATAAATTATTATATTAAATAATAACATTTTAATAATATATTATTCTTTGGTAAACCTCGATCATGCGTGTTATGCAAGCCATCAAGGAAAGTCTTTGTTTTGTATAAAATAAGCTAAACTCGGGGTTCCATATAGAGAAAGATAAAATTTATTTTTCATATAGTTCATGATTAACTTGGTGTTTCCTATAACACAATCCAAACATAGTTCTTCAATATAAAATATTCTATTTTCAATGTTGAATGAAATGAAAAATATCAAAAAGATTAAATTAATTATAAAAAAATCCCAAAATCTTATGGTTTTACATTTTCTATTTGAGGTACTTTCTTCAAGGTTTGGTTTGTTTATCCTATATTTCTTCCTTCTTTCTTATTTCTTCTTGTTTTTATATTCTCCCCTTATTATGTTTTTCCTTGGCCAAACCATAGGGTGTGGTTTTGACCATTTTGCATGTTATTATTCATGTTTAGGGTGTGTGAATTGTATTTGAGGTTTTTTTCCCGTATATAAACTTTAATCCCATTTTCCTTCTCATTGAGGTATATTTCTCCTTGTATTATCCTTTAAATTTTGGAACCATGATTTTTATATTATTTAAATATATGTTTTGGATATAAAATGAAAATATTAAATGTTTTTTTATGTTTATTTATAAATAAACCTATATTTTCTATCGATTCTCATCGAATGTGATGGATTTTATTTTTTTCATAGTTGGAATGTTTTTTACTCAACCAATAACTTCATGTGTTTGATAAAATTCTTGTATGGCCTTTCTAAATGAATCCAAAAATTTCAAGAGGTATTTTTGTCTTCAATTTTTTTTTCTAAAATTTTAATTGAATTTTTATGGGAGTTCTTGGATCTTTTAAAAAGGGCACTATACTTGGAATTCATAGAGTATGGGGAGGACCAGTTGGAACATAAAAAGAATATTTTATTAATGGAAATACCCTTATAATATTCCCCTAGACTAGCCTATATCCCAATGGGTGATAATATACCTGATATATTCGAATTTTATTATATGGATGAATTTGTGAGTAAGGGTTATTCCTAAGAGGGGTGCTCAAGGGAAAGGATTTCTTGTGTTTCATTTTATACATATGGGAATGAATCTAGTTTCAAATTATTGTTTGTTACTACTTATTAGCTCATCCCCATTTTATAAATCTTGGGAACCAAGAGTAGATAGTGGAATTTCTGTGAACACTTGATGTACTAGCTTAGGATAATGCTCTGTATAGTGTCCCTTATTATAGATATGCCTTTCTATTAGAGTTTTCCCCTCATTTATGATATGAAGGGTATGGAAAAGCATTAGGGTGGTTAGATTACATTAGGCATGTCAATATAATGGATCATGCTTAGTATGTTCTATAATTTCTCTCATCTCCTAGGTATTCCAATGATAATTGGTACTCGGATTTATTATTTGGAATATGTTTCCTTTATTATGGTGATTATTGGACACTATATATATTTCCCTCAGTTTGTTATGTTATTATTATTATTATTATTATTATTGTTTCTATCCATTTAAAAAGAGAAAGTTTTTTTATTTTAAATAAATGATTAAATGTTTTGAAAAGGTTTTCAAACTCTCTTTATCAACCATTACACATAGTACATTAAAAAAGAATGTTCTTTCAAAAATGTTTTAAAATCAATGATTTAAATTAAACTATTTTAAAGAAATATAGAGAATGTATTGTGATTGGTTTTTAATCTAAAGTAAAAAATATATATTTGTAAACCATATTTCAAACTAGTAGGAAAATGATATTTTATATAAATTTAATATATGGGTTATGGTTTCCTTAACATATGTACTAAGATTCCTACTCATGCCTATCTATAATTTTTAGTTTCAGGTTATTCTTCTAGTCACTCATGGAGCATCTGTTGAGTCCTTCAAGGTTAAAAATATGTGAAAAGGAATGAAGATAAAGTCTATATAAAAATAATGAGACAAACTATATGAAAGGAAATTATAATTTAGAAAAAGGTATAAATCTTAATATCACTCTATCCATTCTACAAAGTCGCCATAACACTATGTGAGGAACTCCTTACTCCATAATGATGTTTTATCTAAAAATAATGTGCACTTCCATGTATAGCGCATACTCCAGCATAAAATCATCATTTTTTGTTTGAAGGTATATATTTATGTTATCCCGCATTGAAATTTTAGTTTAAAAACATGTAAAAGACATGGTAGACTCATAACAGTTTGATCCTTCCATGAAGAAACTGATGCGCTCTAAAAAGAACATTCATTTATGAGAGGTGGTGATTTTATGCCCCCTAAAAAGTAAAAGTTTTGTTTAGGGGAGGTGGTGAATTTGTTCCCCCGAAAATATAATGTTTCTTTTTTATGGGGAGGTAATTTTTCACCTCTCACAAAATAATTTATTCATTTTCAACTAATAGTTTGGGAATTTATGCTTTCCACATAACACCATAAGGAGTGCCCAATTCCAATGCAAAGTCTCTTTATAAAGGAAACTTTTTGTGAGAACTTAATAAAGGAAGTATTGTGTAGGACCTCCACAAATGAGGCCCTTCACGATGAAACCTTTAGGAAGCCCCTTTGCGAAACAATCCTCACACAAACTCTTCACGAATGAAGAACTTCATGAAGAAGATCCTCTCATGAATGGAACCTTTTATGGTAATCCCATTTTTTATTGAATGAACCTATATAAAATGGGGTTCCCTTAGGGAGTTTATTACTCCCTTATAAATTTTCTATCTTATATATCATTTGGATTCACAATATCCCTTCAATGGAGAATCTAAATAATCCCCATGACAGTTCTACTAGGGTCAAAACCTTGAAAAGGCAAAGCTAAGACCTCTCTCAAAGCCACTGAATGTACATGATTAGAGAATTTTAATCAGCACACACCCTTTATGATTATAGATTCCTTTGAGAAAGTTAGGCTCAATAATTATCCTCCCAGATAGGAAGAACCCCCAAGGGAATCATAACCATGGATTCTATTGATAATGTGGGTCCTTATTAAGAGGACCCTAGAGCATCCTTTCTTAGCTCGATGCTTAATTTCTTATATGTTCATCGAACAATGCTAGTAAGGTAATCCCACTTGGATTAAGACCCTAGATTTTTCAGAAAGGCACTATAATCCTTCTACCACCATGAAAAACCCTACCTATCAGCAGGAAGGAAGATGGTATGCTGGCCCTAATCTCAGGTATAATACACAAGATAGCTCCTATTATTGGTGACACCAACTCATCAAGTATATTTTCCTTATACACACTAAATGTATAAACCCCATTCAAATATAATTTTGAACTTGCATACAACATGGCTGATCTTCTATTGTCTCTTTTCCCAAAAAAATCATGACATACATGGGCTCAGAGATTCAAGTTGATCATTCCATTAGAATAATTGAAAATTTTATCACTAGGCTTCCTTCTAGGTGAAAATCCAAACATCCAACTCAATGATCGATTGGTTCTCTATCCAATGATCTATACCCCAAATGAGCCTCCTACTAGGTGTAATCCTTGAAATATCTCTTGGACTACCCCATATGTGTACACCTTTTTCAATAATCTATCTTTTCACATTTTAAAACACCAACTTCCATGCATAATTATGTTAAACTACATAGCCAATATCCTAGTTGCATGATGTGAAAATTCATGACACAATCCTTACCGTATGACGTTAAAATACACCATGTGGTCCTATCACATGACCTTAAACTATTCATCTCAAAATAAATGAGACTTTATTTCTATTAAGTAGGATACATAGGAAATATCTATAAGGTTCAATCCCAACATCAAATCCATTTATGTATCTCCTCTCTAAGCCATATTCCCTTGAGTTTGTACATCCTCACTCATTATTAAATATTCCTTATAAGATTTCATTCAACTCCACCAAGTACATATTCCCCATGTATAATAACCTCTATCAGACCATACTCTTAATAAAATCATACCCCACCTAGAGGGTCTTATTTTCTATAGGCCCCATCATATTACACTCACATGGTCATATTTTTAGAGAGTCCCATCCATATAAATCCATATTCTTAGTGAGACCAAATTAATATCATTGGGACATATTCAATTTTAGGTTAACTATAAAGGGATAATCATGCATAAGTTCTACACTATCCATTTCTAGGAACTTTTCACCTATATTTCCTTTCCACATTATATTAAACTGCATGGATCAACCTTTGGAACATGATCTTAAAAGGTATAGAATGTATTGCTAAGTGGAATCGAACTATATAAGACCTAATTCCTTTAATAAGGTTATATAGAAAGCCCATTTCATGGTACTAATCCCAACACCATGACCATTTACTACTTATCTAGAATGTGACAAACTCTAGAGTGCTTACCTATATAAATGTAAACTATAACACCTTAAAATTAAGCACCACCAAGTAATAACCCAAAAATATGAAGAGCCTATTATACATACGTATGGTGTTGTTGATGGAGAAAAAATTATACATTAAAACGTTCACATTAATGGAAAACCTATGATACATACAAATGTTCACATTTATATAGAAACATTGATACATATATATGTTCACATTGATGGATAAGATTTTATACATACTTATTTTTACATCGATAAATGAAAATAACCAACTTATGTCACATGTGTAACCTATTACACACTAGGATATGAGAAAGATTCATGAAACACGTTATAAATCTATAAGAGAGTATGAGTAAGAAAATCCCCTTAAAAATGTTTGATGAGACTGATCTACCACCCTCTTAACCAATGTTCATTATGAAGTGCTGCTGACAAACCACCCTAGTGAACACATTGTTTTATTAAATAGTCTTGTTGCCATGTTCATGCCAAACCATTGTGGATGTGAAGAGATAATGGGTGTTTCTAGTTCCATGAAAACATTTATATTGGAATATAATAAAAAGAAAAATTGTGAAACCTATGTGGATATTTTTCATCCATACCCACCCTCTAACAATCAAGCATTAGCCGATTTCATGTTTCTAGTGAAATAGAAATTGTTAATTCGATGTTAATATTTTAACCATTCAAAGTCTTTCACTAACAAAAAAGGACTTTTTTCCCATTACATGTCAGACCATTTTTTTAGGTGTTACACACATATAAAAATGGAAAACTCTACATGAATCTTTCAACCATTATGACCTTTCACAACTATAAATTAGGAAATTATCATGAAAAAGGCCCTATGTGAATCCTTTAATTATGGAAGTGATTTCTCAAAAATGTTTTACTTGTGATGATGCATTGATGGGTTTTCTTGTCCATGTTTTTTTGTTATTTTTAGGATTAATAATACTCCCTTCAATCCAAACCCATGGGATTATCTTGATAACAATCACATGACTTAGCTACTACTAACGTTGGGGCCCTTTAAAACTAGAAGATGTTGTCACCCACCCATCACCTTTAGTGATATATGAAGAATACACTAGTGAAGGATTACCACCATAATGAAATAATCTTGACCATGGTGGTTTCTTGTGAATCCATCATGTAGGTGTACCCTCACTAAATGATTGTGTAATGATAGGTCATGAAGGAGCAGGTAGCACCAACAACCAACTCAAACCAATTCAATAGTATTTCCCTAGGCCCCAAAAACAAACACTTACCTTATATTACGGAGGGTGATTTGGATGTTGACTATGACTTCACCCTAGTTTAGGATCCACCTAGGAGGGATCTCATCAACTGCCATTATCAGAACAACATGGAATCAACCCCTCAGTGGCCTACCAAGGACACCACTTAAGCGATCCCTACTTAATTCACCCATACCCAAGATTCCAAGAGTTATCTCTAAGAATGATGAGATTCCAACCACAGGGAGTGGGATATCATCTAGATTCCTTCAATGAAGACCACTGATATATCTTGGTGGAAATTAGAAAGTAGAACACATTACTACTCCCATATACTAAGCCCAACCTAACAATTTGGAAGCATCGGAGGAAGTATTTTGGAATATCCTGGAAGAAAAAAGGGAGGATGCACACATTCCATCCTGTACACATCATGTCTATTAGTATATACTTATGGTAATTAGAGGAAATTAATATACACATATTCCTAATCCCACTAAGGAGTGTGAAAAAATCCTCATTCTTATTGTAGAATCCCAAAAATATTTTTTTTGTGGAAATTTATGGGTAGACACATATCCATACCCACATCTTAAAAAAATTTCCAACATATCCCTTAGTGGTAGTATAAGAAGGTCATTTGTATATCCTGACACCCAATCAGGGGAAGGTACATATTCCCTTCCTTTTGAAAAAAGTAGATCTTCAATATATATCAAGATCCACTGAAGAGTAGTCACACATTTATGATACCATTCATGAATATATTTAATATATTATAATGAATAATGAAAAATAGTATTGGGCACACATTCTCAATCTAATTGAAGACTAATGACCAATTTTAACGGCCACTTTAGAGAAGACACATATCCCTGAAAAACATTCAAAGTATTACTGAAATAATTCGATAATAGTTTAAGATAAGACACAAATTATTTCTCTCTTTCAGATCATTAAATATAATTAGTATATCTAGATGGAAATTGAAATGTTAGCACACATTCCTATACATTTTGAAGAAGTTCATCACTGTAGTCTGATGGGTATGCGATAATCACCTAAGAAGGCCCCCATATATGAATTTCTTTGTGTAGTACATGTGACCTTGGCTACCCAAAAGAGAAAATATGAGATGAAGTCTCATCAAAGGCATACCAAAGTTTGTGTGTAGGCCAATATTCCTTCCCTTCTCAATGCTAGTTCCTAAATCCCTAACACATATTTCAATAACAACCAAACAATATACTGTCACATCATCTAAAAAAGTGGCTAAAATTTTGAAGGTAATCCATAAAATATTTCCACTAGTAGCTATATAGGTCCTCTCTAGAGTGTTATCCATGAAGTTTCTTCTTATGGGAATATTAAGATCAATCTTGAGAAATCATATCATGAAGTTATCCACAAACATCCTACTCATAGACGAAATACCAAATAGAAAGAAGGATGTACCACCACCATTTTCCTCCTTGATGGTCCTACCTATAATCAAATTTTGAGATTGGATTATAGTCTTCCCCATAATGGTATTAACTTTTAAGGTATCCCCCACATTGAAATTTCACTTTTACAAGAAGGTTCTTCCATTTCCAAATCAACCTTGAGAAATAATTCACATCATGAGGAACTGACAAGGTTGAAGCCAGTTACAAAAATAACCCTATATCTAATGAGTGATATAGTTTATTAATAAAAATAAATCCAAAGGTAATAATTAATTTTCATACCACATTCGGATCACTTAGATTCAGATTCAATAGAGAATATTCCAACTGGTCTCGCCTCTTTCAATAAGGCTGTTAGAAAATTAGCTATCTGGTTAGGTCAGGTAGAGGAATATCTTACTATGGATTAAGATAATACTGTGATTATGAGGAAATAACTATCCAGATACAATATAACAATCATGTTTTGGCCTAGA
This sequence comes from Viscum album, assembly GCA_963277665.1. NCBI lineage: Eukaryota > Viridiplantae > Streptophyta > Magnoliopsida > Santalales > Viscaceae > Viscum > Viscum album. Next base: position 844,552,067 of record OY728140.1, on the reverse strand, counting down.
TCCACATCTAAATATGATAGTTATTAAATATTTGGCGATGAATTTATCACTATCTTCATATGAATCTATGGATGTCTCGTCATCATGGTAAGGAAAAACCAATACCTTGCATGGAATATAAAAACTATTTCAAGTAAAAAGAATAAATTCTCTATAATATCAATTTGGATACCCTTTCAGCTTCATGATACCAAAATTTAGGAAATCATCCTAAAGATATTCAATGTGCATGCCCTAATTCTTTGAGGACTCTATAATAATTAATTATTGATAATCTTTCTTTTGTGAACATAAAAGGATGGGGTGAGAATGGAGGACTATATTTCACTCTACCCGCAATCAAAAAATACCACTACTAGAGACTTCATGAAATTCCATTACTTTAGGAAAAGTTTCAACCTCATGGTATTTATGTTCCAGATAGTCTATTCAGTAGAGTCCCCACTTTTCAAAATCTAAAAAATGAAAAAAATAGGTTCTATAAATCTATTGTTAATATCTTATATAAGGGCATTTGAAAAGGTTTAAAAAGATTATCATTTGAGAAAATCAAAATATTCAACTAAAACACTACCCATAATATCAAGAAATTTCCATTCAAAACATGTATTGTATGTAACTCATTATTAAACAAAATCCCACAAAATTAGAAAAGAAAGAAAAAACTAGTACAAGAGTGATCCCAAACTTCTGGGATGAGGCCATTTTTACCACCATTGTTAACCCAAGGATCGTAAAATCCTTAGTTGGTCTAATATTTCATGGAAAGAGAATTAAATTAACCCTATCCCACAAGGATATGTATATTTTTTATTATAACCTTATACTAATCCATGAAAATAAGTATTCTCTTGGATATATGTCACATCACAATAGTGAACTTCACAGTTCCTCCCTTCACATGAACCATCTCTCTATATGGGTATATTCTTGACAAGGGTTTCCAGAGTATCTCTCAATATTACTCTCCACAATCCAATTCTAGGATAGATTTCTATTGAAGAGGAAAGGCATCATAGGGACCATAAGTTGAAGCAGTATACCAAGAAAAGAAATAATAAGGAATATTATGATTTTTCTCTTGATTTATATTCAAAAAGTAGTCAATCCCATTATTATTTTGAGGAATACATGATTTCAACTACATGTTATGCATTAGTGAACATCATTAACATCATTCACACTAGTGATCCAAAAAATTATTAAAAAATAGTAGAGAGGAATAAAGAAATATTCATCTGAAACTTGACTTAAACCAAAATATTGGAAGAAGGTGTATGTACCCATCAATAAATTCTGAACCAAAATTTGGGGCCTCCTCTAAACACTCAATTTCAACATCTCTAATCAGATTAAACCAAATAAATGGGAAAGGTGTGGATAAATCCCATTAATTACATTAATAGGTTGAACATCCTACCATTGTAGAGATATTTTATTAGTATTAAGTATAGATAAAGGAGTTAAGGAAACTTAATGTCAACTTGCTCATGGGAAATATTCTACCTAAGTATATTCCCCAAACAGAGACCCATAATATCATCTATAAAATATCCCTCAAATATGGAGAGTTTTCCCCACTAATGAGAGAATAATCACATCATTTTATCAAATCAATATCTAGGACACAAGTCTAACTAGACCCAATGGATAGAGAATATTAGGAGTTTCCATCATTGGGGTAGAAACCAGAACCATTTCAAGAAAGCTACCCTAGGATGACCCATATTGGTTATCTATAATAAACGTACACAATATAAAAACATCAAGTTATACCCACTAAATTTCCTCAAATGTCTATCCAAACATCTATCATATCAGACTTTATCAACTCTATTGAATCTCTCAATGCTTGATAGAAAACTATACCCCTGAAGGGTGTACTTGACTTCTCCTTCAACCAGTTTTAGGAATCCACTTTCCCAAACTTCATTGAAATTAGGGACATGGAGTAAAATTTGATGAAATTCATGTCTTGATGTGCTCCCATGATTGAACACTTAATCAATAAGAGGATACTAAGCTCAGATTCTTTATGTAGACTTTGGATTGGAAAAAATTTGAATGGTATAACAATATGCTAGCTAGATCAATCATAGAATGGGAACAAATCTACTGAAAATTTACCTTTTTTAGCTCCATACTAAGAAATAAAATATTCCTTATATTCTAAAATTATAAACAGTGTGAGTATGAGAGAGTCTCAAACTTTATTCTTAGGTAAAAGGGTTTTAGTTATTACTTAAACCTATAAATACCCCAATAAAAGTTGATATGAATATTCATTGAGAGTATCTATGATGAGCTGAAAATGACACCCAACCCAGTATAATATCTTGGTGGATTCCATAATCTTACCAAAATTTCACAAAGGTTGAAATATTCCATTATAAGGAAAAATCATAAGTCTCGACCAACATCAACAGCTCTAGGAAATATGATTGTTAAATTGGAAACAAATGGTGTTATGCTTAATCTATCTCCGAAACCATATTCTATACCCAAAACTATTTAACATCACATGTTTCTTCATATTAAATAATAAAGACTAAAATAATAAAATCTTTAAGAAGGGAAAAAGTAATAGAGGCACACATTTTATGAGGTTCAAAAGAATAAAGTTTATTATTTTCAAGATAAGAATGTTGCTAGTTATTGCATCACAACTATGGAAAAAAATTACTAAAACTTCTAGATACCAGGTATCCTGATCGGGTTGGCCTCAATAACCACCCAAACTATTTACTATTACAACAAATGTTGTGGCATACAATCCATGAGTGCTTTGTCTTTAAATACATCATTAAAAAGATGTCATAATATGTGTCGGTCAATCTAGGAAATTCACTAACATAAGTGTCTTGCATCTCTACCATTCTACCATAAGAAGAAGCCGAATAGAAGAAGGTCCCAAATAATGGTTCATGGAAGTTTGATGATTGGATGACTAGAAATATGTTAAAATAGGACATTATATTATCAGGGTGTAATTGTATCAACCATCTGTGACCCTAACTTTGTGAAAATTGATCTGACTTATTCATAACTACAATCCCCAAGTAATCGATCTTATAAGAACCTATATAATCAGTGAAACAAGGTGAAGATCCAAATGTTTCAAAAAGCAGAAAACCCTGAAAAATAATCCTTGTCAGATGAAGAGTATAAATATAATGATGTCAATATGAATCACTTAGAATATATTTTCTCTAATGAATAAGATACTTATGATCTTGAGTCCCCCTCTCATAGTCATGGAGTAGGAGGAATATTCCACTGAGTCTGATAAGGTCAAGGGAGATGTATTTGATATGGACCTTGATATTCAGTCCACATATGTATTGAGATCATATACACTATAGAGACCAGAAGATAAGAACTCCAGTGGGCTTAAAAATAAATCTGATCTACTCTTAAATCATCCAAGTATCATTGAATTCCAATTATACTTGAGGTACTACTAAAAATATGGCCTTTAAGAGAACTATTAAAAGGGATTTATCAGCTCTATAGAATCGCTAACATTGCAAGTGGTGTTAAAGGGTTAGCTTTGACAATACTCATTAAAAGTGATGACAAAGTCCGCCTTTATTAGTCATTTTTAGCATTGTTATAGTCCCCCTTTAACAGTTCTAAAAAGTGTTGATAAAGGACCCACTGATAAAGGGGATATATTTTTTTATTCATGACCTATCAGGGCTCCCCCCTTTATCAGCACCTCCCCCACCCCTTTATCAGTACTCCGCCACACCTTTATCAATACTCCCCCAAACCCTTTATCATCTCTTTAGATAATCCCACCCTTCCACATGCACCCCCACCTCCAACGAGTTTTGAACCCGAGAACTCCTGTTTATATAGTGACGCCTTTTCCACTACCCTATATTGGTTTGTATTTAATTTTATGATATATCTATATATTTATATATATTACATTACATTTTTATCCACACACACACACACACACATATATATATGTTTATATATATATATATATTTGAATACATATATAAAATATGTTAGTGTGTGTGTGTTAATAAATACATACAAACACACATATGTCATATATATATATATATATCTGTGCATCTATAAATATAAATATATATTTTTATATATATTTATATATATTATATATTAATATTTATACACATATATTATAATATATAGATAAATATAAATCTATTTGTCAACACACACATAAATAATATATATATATATATATATATTAATTTCATAGGTATATAAATATTAAAAAAAATTATTTCAAATAAAATGGATATTAGTTTCTATTTAGATAAGGTTTATATATTGGGAAATATATTTTATATGTAAATATTTTTAATTATTTAATTATAATATTAAATTTTTATGTGTGAATATATAAAAAATATGTATATATTGTTATATATTTGATTATAAATAATAGTTCATTGTGAAAAATGATACAACTTAAAATTCATAATATCAATATAAATGTAAGACCTAGGAATAATTTTATTCTCCAATGAAAAATGGAAAAATACCCCCTTAATCGAGATGGAAAATCTACCCAATGTTAAAAAAATTTGGTACCCCAACTAAAAAATTATCTTTGGAGGAATTTAGGGAATTTTTTGCCTAAAAAAAACTTACTAGGGACCCTTATTCAAAATGTAATAGATATTGTTTCATGATTTAATTTGATATGTGGTAGATCCCAAACAGATGCCCAAATCAAAAGTTATGGCCATTTTAATTTTGAGTTACATTTTCAACTTATTTTAGATCTTTTATTAAATTTTTTATTTTTCATCTTCAATTTTTTATTAAATTACTATTAATCAATAATAATTAGAAAATTATTAATTATAATTATGTATTTTTTAAATTATTTTATCAGGCATTTTCACTAAATATCTTACATATTATCAGTAAATTCCTATTTAGCCTTATCTAAAACATATTTCAAAAATATATATTATATTTATATCAATATAAATATATTAATATATAAATATATTATTTTTAACGAAATGTATATTATTTGAAATATACCCTTCATTATCCTTTTTTTAGAATCACTGATAAAGGCCCCATTTTATCAGTGTTTTTTACTAGATATTATAGGGGGGCTTTATCAATAGTTTTTTCAAGTGCTGATAAAGTGCCCCCTTTAACAACCTTTTTTATAGCACTAATAATGGGGGTTTTTAATAGTGATATTATATAGTACTGTTAAAACCCTAGAACTAGATAAAACTAGTTTTATAGTAGTGAGAATCAGTTATAGAATCAGTATCTATCCAATCAAAAACAAAATTTGTAATTGTTAGCTAAACCCAATACAAAAATTACTAAGATTTCATAAAGATCTATCATGGAAGACAACCACTAGTAAAGGAAACCTTAGATCTTAAGTCTCAGACCAAGGAGAAGACTCATGATGGAAATAAAAAATCATAGGCTAAAAAATAGGATATCTTGTAGTAGGTTTCCATCATTTTAGTTAATATCACAAGACTAGATGTAATCCATTTTTCAAAGGAGCTCTAGGTAGCACTTAGTAAGGCTCTCCCAATACTTTAATAATTTGAAGCTAAGGTTGCTACCACTGAGGTATATAATGTAACGACTATCCCTAATGAGTTTCATATGGTAATATCTTTCCTAGAGTAGGATAGGGAGGATTCTTTATATGTATATATCATGCTCCTTTATAAATATCCAAAAAGTTGGATGGCATCGACATCTACCGAGATCTCACTGACACTATATCCAGGTTCAATATTATCCCAATCTAGATACATTGAATATTTGTCTATAATGAATCTTATTTTTATCCCTCCATTATAAAAATTAAATAACATGAAAAAATTAAGAAAAATACTCTTGGCTAGATTAATCTTAGATCCCATTTTAGAGATATTATTTATGATTTTGAATTCATGGTTGTTTGCCAAGATATTTATTTAAATGTTCTATTGGGAATACCATTAATACATTTACATATGGAAGTTACCTCATCATATCATCAGTGACTCAAGTACTCCATCAATGGAAATTATGGGTGTGCTACATGGCGATGGTATCCGTTTTGATTTTCATGCATCTTAGTACATAGATGCACGATTCTATGAGAGAGAAGGTAAAAAACATACTATAGGTGACTTCAGCTGAATCATTTCCCTTACTAATTTGGATATATCCCCTATCAAACCATTTCATGAGATTTATGGGGATTATATATTTCTTTTCAACCAAATTGAGGCAATAACTCTTTGGTTGGATACATCTGCACCTATCTTCATGATATTAGTGGTATTAGTTGAGTCTAGTTACATGATGGAAGGGTAAACTATTGATCATAATGATAATTTCCAAGATTAAAGTGTTCCTTCTTCATATTTAGATCCTGATTATATCCTTAAAAATCTTCATTTAGATCAGAAAATTCCCCCTCTTCATTGATAAGAAATGAAAATTCCCCCATTGAAATTTCCTAAATCTCAAGATGTCAGCACTTCCTCTACTCTTGGAGATAATGGAGAAAATAGAGAACATATTAAAAATACTCCTAATTATAATACCAACGCATTTTCACTTTTTGAGTTTTTATACATCTCCTCATAATTTACATAAGAAAAAACCTCCCTCACATTATCTTATAGCCCCCAAAACATCCCGTTATTTCCATCTTTCATCGAAATTGAGGTAAATGAAAAAAATAAGAGTATATCCAAAATACCCCTAACAATGATGATAATGCTTAAGTACTATAAAGAACTATATAAATTTCACCATCATTTATAGAGGTTAAAAATTTACCGTTATTGTCTCCTAGTCCTAAACACATCCCTTTATCACCCACTTATTCCAAAATTAATGTAAATAAATAATTAGAAGAATTTATTTGAGATACCTCTCTAGTATTGGAGGAAGGAATCTATACCACTATTTATGAACTCAAATAAGTGAATAATGGTATATAAGAAGACCCATGATCTATATTAATCATTATATTTATTTCCCCTGAAGAACTAGGGACATACACATCTTTCTCAAAGCATCATCATGATGTATTTTCTTGGAACTAAACAAAAATTTCTATACTTGATCCCAATGTGGTCACACATCATTTGGGTATAACTAAAGATCATCATGAATTTAAGAAGATAGTTAGGTTAATGCATAATACTCATGATACCAAGGTTGAAGTGGAAGATTACAAGATCCTTAAATATAACTTCAATAGGGAGGACCAGTGCCCAAAATAGACCACTGAAATTTCCCCTATTAAGAAGAAGAATGAGAAAATTAGAGTATGCATTGACTTTAATGATCTCAACCATCATTTACTAAATGATGAATTTTCTATCCCAATCATGGAAATTTTGATTGACATAACTAATTTTTTCTAGGCCTTATCCTTCATGGATGATTATTTTGGAGATAACCTAATCCATATTGGCCCCAAAGATAAAGAGGCGATTGATTTTAGGGATCCTCAATTAGTATATTACTACAATGTATTTCCATTTTTCTTAAAGATTGTTTTTCCACTTATTAGTGTTTCATGTACCATATCTTCAATCCATTTATAAGAATGTACATGAAATTATACATGGATGATTTTGTGATTAAGTTTCAACAATTTTTTGATCATCCTACTAACCTTAAAACAATTTTCAATAAATCATGAAAACATAACTAAAAAAAATAGCCCCTGATGTATATTTTTAGGGAGAAATTAAGTAATTTTCTTCAATTTTTGGGACACCATCATGGCATTAAAGTTGAACTTGAAAATACCAAGGAGATCCTTAACATAAATCCTCCTAAAAATCTCAAAGAGTTGAGATGAATTCAATTATAGACCACCTAAATAGATGCTTTATAGAGGACCTTATAGGTCATTGCCTACCATTCACCAAGATCATGAAAAAGGGTGTCACCTATCAGTGGAATAAAGATTACTAGGAGGTTTTTGACAATATAAATATATATCTCTGAAGAACAATGGTATCAATGCTGTATGTCGAAGGAAAGACACTTATTTTGTATGTGGTATATTTAGAGTGATCACTTGTTTCCCTTATTTTAAAAAACTAGTACATTAAAATAAAATAGTCTATATTATCTCAAAAGAACCATGTTAGATACTAAGACTTGATATTTTGACATTAAGAAGAATTTCTTTTCATTAATCTTCATAGTTCAGAAGTTGAGCCAGTACTTGTGAAATCACAAGGTCCACTTGGTCTCTTATATTGACTCGCTAAAGTATTCTCTATAGTATAATGTTGATTGGATGATTGGAATAGTGGGTGGTCATACTACATTAGTTATTACTATAAAAGATAGTCAAAGGGAAGGTATTAGAATATTTTATCTTGACACATCCCATTTCAAAAATATCTCTAGTGGATACTTAATTTACTAAGGAAGATTTTTCTCTATATACAAATCTACAAAAACATGTGATATGCATTTCAATGGTGATTACAGAAGATCAACATGACGAAATATTCAAAACCTGAAATTCAACAAAGTCAACATAGAAATTTCCCCTATATTTATAGAAAATACTATCTTACACTACTCCATCATATTGTCACAAGGATAAACCAATAATGAATCATAATACCATGATATCATTACATGTTTGGAATTGGATATACAAGAACAAGTTTCTCAAATAAATCTCATTTGTGATTCAGATCTAGTAATCAGAAATATTAATGTAGAATATAATATTAATAAAGATGAATTAATCCCCTTCCTCAACTATGTATGGGGTCTGATGGTAGAATTACCCTCATAAAAAACACTATCTCACATATCGTTTTCACAAAACCCCCACACATATGCATTGGGTAATACATCCATGACCTTGAAAGATCCAGACCAGGATGAGATAGTAATCAAAATTGCGCATCATAGGGTAGAGTCCCCATTTATTATAATAAATTGGGAACATATCAATGATCTCAACACCACTATTGAGAATGGAGATCCAATATATTTATTAAATGATGATGCTATTAGATGGATGTACCCAACATTGGACTAAATCTAAAGTAAAATTATTCATTTAGATTGAGTAAAAAAGGAACAAATTCAATGATGGGATGTCAACTTCATTCTTTGAAGTAGTCATGATACAAAATAATTTCTCTATCAATGAGTCTTTGGTAGATTTCTCCTTGGATTCATTGAAGTAGGAGAGACCCTCACTATTATTGAAGAAGTACATGAAGGCACCTATGGTGTTCATCAATATGGGACCTTGATTTCCAATTAAATCATTAGGATTGGATACTTTTGGACATAAATGATTGATTATTTCATGGAATTCACTAGGAAATGTCATTATTTCTAGATACATACCAATTTCATTCATTAAATCATAAAATTACTTCATATCACCAAATATTAAGGTTTTTTAATTATTTGGGGAATAGATGTTATGGGATTATATCCCCCAGCTATATCCAAGTAGTTCAAGTATATCCTTACTACCACATACTTATTCTCTAAGTGACCCAAGGCTATATTACTCAAGGATGTTAGGATGAATTCTATCATCAACGTTTTGAAGGAAAATATTATCACTAGATTTTGTGTCCTTTACACAATATTGATGGATAAAGATAATAATTTCTACTCTTCTGAGTTGAAGATGCTATATCAGAAATATGAAATTTAGCATTACCACTCATCCCATTACCCTGTAGTGAAAAATATATAAATATTAAGGGTTTTAATAAGAATATATCTAATAAACTCTAGAATATGGTGGATAAAGACTTGAATCCCTGTCATGAAAAATTTTATATGATTTTTGGGATTATATCACCATAAACCATATGACAATGAAAGTGACCCTATATTGTTTTTGTATATGGGATAGATGAAGTCCTACACATCTAGATTTATCAACCCTCACTTTGAATTTCCATATACAACCAACTATCCAAGTGTGAATAGATTAATAAGTGACTGGGTGATTTGGAATGAATCAATAAGTATATATTATTCACCCTAAAAAAATTTGAAATTCATTAAAATCGTGTTCCATCAACTTTTAATAATTTTTTTATTTTCATTCCTTCTTCTATGGATAGTGGGTATTGATTCTTCCAATTATGACAATACCAAAGAACAATCCTCTAAATCTTAAATGAAAGTGCAAGAGACCCTATGTTATACACAAGTTTTACTCCAAATAAGATTATTACTTGGTCATAATGGATGGATAAATCATAATTCCTTATACCAATGAAAGGTTTCCCAAAATATTTCTTTGTATAGACTTCACATCGATCAAAAAATGTCCTTGTCATATAACCTTAAAAAAATAATGAACATCCTCACTAGATGACATTAAATTTCATGGACAAAATCATAGTCACATGATGAAAAACTGAATAATAAATTCATCACCTTATGTTGTTCGACTACATGGTTATCTTTCTCATTGCATGACATTAAACTAAATAGTAAATGAAATTATGACAATAAATTTTATTATATGATGAATTTTATATCATAAATTAAAAATCTTGTGATAAAAAGTTTAAAATACCCTAGTATTGTGCCCTAGTAAAATGCTAGTTATTCTTTAACTGCCTATTGTTTCTCACATAGATCATGACTCATGTGAGATTATAGGGCTTGGTCGATCAATCCATTTGTAATGAATAATAGATCCATGACCAAAGATGTAAATAAAAATATCTTTCCTGCATGACCCTAAACTACTGAGATATGACCTAATTTACCTACATAAGAGCCATATATGTGTATAAATCATTATAATAGAGTTTTTATATGTCCAAAAGATATCAATGTGCATTTATATTAATATGATACATATCTATACGTGGGGATTTATTACCAAGAAATATGTGAGGCATGATTCCTGATTACCACATGATACATAGTGATACATGGGACCTTTATCCTAGGCCTAGATGAGAATAAAAAATGCCACTTTTACCCATGTATAAGCCATATCTATGGGAGATAATTTATTATCAAGAAATACTTGTGGATTGATTCCCATTACTTTAGTTTATGTAGTGATTCTTCAATCCTTTATCCCAGGCCCAACCAAAAATAAAAAAATGTCACATTCCTCACATATGAGCTCCATATATTTAGAGAATTTCTATTTAATAAGTAAATTTAGGTTGTATTATATTCAATGGGACACATATTGATTCCTATATCGCATATCCTAGGACTAATTATAAATTCAAAAAAAATCCTTATTTTACATTACTGTTTTCCCCCTTCAGATAGTTTTTTATTTCTTGATGGAATAACACTAAAGTGAAGCCTAATTTTATTCCTTGTACATGATATTTATCTTGAAGAGGCCTCACAATAATTATGCTATCTTGATAAAAATGCCTCATCCTATAAATGCGTTGAATTATGTAGATGCCCTCAATATAGATCCACCATTGGAATCTATCACTATGAATTCCCATTCTTATACATATGACCCAAATATACTTATGATGTCTTAATTTTGGAGTTATTAACCTTTTAATATTCACTATAAATCCTCCCCTATGTATGATATTGATAAAAAATAGGGAATACAATATTAGAGTTACATGATGTTTGATTCACATTATTGGCACCTTCTTATGTGGAGTGTGTTTCAAACTTCCATATTTTAATGATCCTAAACCATGATTCTTTTAGTACTAATTATTTACATAATATATGATATAATTTTATATGGTAAGACATTTGTTATGATAATTTGTCAAAGTTTTATGGTGAGTCTCCATTAGTTGGGAGTCACTATAAGGACTTGTTACCACTAAGCAGGATCTATCGCTAGCAAAGTCATCACCATCCTTGTCACTACTGGAGGAGTCATCACCAGGCTTGGAACCACCAATGACTCACCACTAGACTTACTACCCCTAAGGAGATATTGTCAAGACCTTTCACTAATAGACTCCGAATCACTATTGGACTCTGTGTCACCACCAACCAGAGTTACAACTAGCATGAGTTACCACCAGATGTCAAGTCACCACCAGCTTTTTGTTGCCATTTCTATCCAAGGAATTTGACATGAATTGATAAAAACACTATTTTTATTCAAGGATAAATTGAAAAAGTCTTAATTACAAAGTCAAATCTGATATGAGGATTGTGTATCTACTCTAACTGATGCTTCTATATCTATTTGAAGGATAAATGTTTATCTATATGGCGATGACTGAATGAAAAACAAAAAATTAATTATGTGATTGAATCTATGATACCTTCCAGGAGTAATGATTCATTTTATGTGAAGACCAATTACACAAAATAATATAATCCATTATAGAGATTGATTGGGACACTGACATAGATCAAATGGAACATTCTTGAAAATTCTTATAGTCCTCTGTCTTACAGAAACCTTAAAAAATAAATCTCGAACTCTTCACCAAAGCTGATCTTAGGAATTCGACCATTCAGAACATACCCGAATAAGCATCACTATTTTCTTTATTGATCTTTCTATTTATTTATTTTCCTTTGAACAATTTATTGTTACTCTGTTATCAAACACACACTGTCTCCTACACTTAACTGGAGAATACTTGTTATTCTCTCCTTCCTTTATATATATCCCCACATGGTGTTTGTGGAAGAGGTCATTCTATGGTCCGTGTTATCTTTGCTTTCAACGCATAATTATGGAATATGATCTTTATTATGGAAAACCTATAGCTATTGTTTGATTACCTAATCCAGGTTATGGATTTGTATTACTACTATTATTATTACTATTTTCTTGGTTGTAGGTGATTTACATGTGGAGGGGATTGAGCCTCATTTTGATACCAAACCTCTTATTTATTATGCTATGTTATTGTGTTTTATTTTATTACAAAAACCTAGATTGTTTTTATTATATAAACAAAAATATTACTTTGATAATTAATATTAACTAGTGTTTATATTTGTTCTTATATAAGTGAATTGATTTTAAAAGCTAAGGTAATTATAAACATTATTTTAACTGACACATAATCACTCTTTAAGAAATATTTTAAATGGAAAGATCTTATATCGATATTCTATTTTGATTAATTGACCATTTTTTTATTAATTGGATTTTATTTTAACCTAATTTTTAATAGAAATTTTTATTGGGAACTCTATTCACCTGCCTTTTGAGTTACTCACTCTGAACAACATTTGGTATCAAAGGTTTTTTAAATTATGTTTTCTACTATGATTTTATTTTTATTCAAAATATATCATATTTCTATCAATTCTAAATTTTATTTCTTTATGGATAATAGACAAGAAGGATTTACTACCAATAGAACTCCTTATTTTAATAGTAAAAATTATGCTCAATGTAAAATCAAAATGAAAATAAATTTATAAATTATGGGTTTTGATATTTGGATTGTAATAGAATATCAGTATGAAAAACTACAACTTGATGGAATTACTTGGAGTGATGCTAAAAAAACTTCATATAATAATAATTATAAAGATATGAATGCTTTGATATTTGCCTCGGGTGACGATGAATTTAATATAATATGTAATTGAAAATATGATTTTGAAATATGGGATACCTTATCTATACCACTTGAAGAGACATAAAATGGAAAAAAATAATACTAAACACATATATAATCAAGTATAATACTTTTAGAATGAAATATGATGAACATATTTATGATATGTATCTCCAGTTCACTGAAATTGTGAATACAATGCATTCACTCAGGCAACAATTGAAAGATAAAGAAAACGTGATGATACTACTTAGATTGTTACCAAACATATGTAGAGGAACATTTGTGTCGATTCAAGAATCTTATGATGTTAGTAAACTACCTATTAAATAATTGATAGGAAAACTGATGATTTATGAATAAGTGTTGAAATTCAATAAGGATAACAATAAAGATAAACCAAAAAGAAAATCATTAGCCTTCAAGACTACCACCTCCAAAAAAGGACAAAAGGCACAATAAAAAAATATCAGTGAAGAAGAATCACTTGTGAATGTCTTGAAGAAATGACCCACATGTTTAGAAGATTTAAAAAACTCTATAGGAAACATAAGTTCTTCAAGAAATCTAATTTTAGAGGAAATTATGAAAATAAGGGAAAGTGAAAAAAGGATTGAAAAAATAATGATACTCAAATTGAAATCACCATCTATGAATGTAAGAGAAAAGGACACATTAAAGCTGGCTATCCAAAAATGAAATATAAGAAGAATTATGAGGATAAGGATAAAAGATTCAGGAAATACATGAAAGATACATGGAGAGCCTCTAAAGATAGGTCAAGTTATTTAGACACTAACAAAGAGGATAAGTCTGACAGGGAAAATTTTTTCTTTGTAGAAAGAACATTAGAGGTACAAAATATTCTTCATGATTCTTCTACTAATATTCCAAACATCTCTAAAAATAAATATAATGATTATATTGAAAAATTAATGACCAATGAAGATATTTACGGTTACTATAACATGCTTGAAGAGAAATTTCATGAGTTGAAAGATAAAAATAAGTCACTTAAGAAACAAAATGCATTGACAATAAATATTTAAACCGAATTACTATTGAAAAGAGAAAAATGATCAATTATTAAAAGAGAAAAATTAATTAAAATTGGCAAATGAATAGATAAAGAAAGATATAGAAATGTTAACCAATGTTAAGAAAACTTTAACTCAAATATTTGGAAATAAAGTTTCTCCCAAGTATATAATTGGCATAGGTTATCAACTAGGATAGATAAAAACCATAAAATCTAGATTTATGTCCAATACCAGTTATGAAAATCCATATACTACCATTACCTACTCAACTAGACCTAATAAAATATTTATTTCTAGAAGAATACAATATGTTTATAAATAATCCATTAGGAAATTATGGGTGCCAAAATCACTTATTATCAACATAACTAGAACCAATAATATTTGAGTTCCAAAATCATTTTGGGAATAAAAATTATTTTGTAAGAAACCTATTTGAAAACCTCTTACAAAAGCCTATGGTATCTCGATAGTGTAGTTTCCAGACATATATCTAGTGATTATTAAAACTTAAATAATTTAATCAAATTTGATGGTGGTAATGTCACTTTTGGTGACAAAGCTAAAGGAAAAATCATCTACTTTGGATAGATCGATAATTATAATTCAGTATTAATTTATAAAGTTTTATATGTAGATTATTTAAAATATAATATTCTTATAATTTCTCAATTATGTGATGATGTATTTTATGTACAATTTGAAAATAATTTCATTTATATTTTTGATGATAAAAATGATTAATTTTTTACTTGTTTATGAAATGATAATATTTATTAAATTGATTTAAATTCCTTATCTTCTAAAAATATTTCTTGCTTAAGTGCCTTTCATAAATAATCTTGGCTTTGGCATATGAGACTAGTCCATTGCAATATTCATTCACTTAGAAAGCTAAATTGGAAAGGATTAGTTATAGATCTACCAAAGAATGAATTCTCAAATGATAGAATTTATAATCCCTACCAAAAAGGGAAACATCATAAAATTTCCTCAAATTTAAAAAATATTTTTCAACCTCTCACCCTCTAGAGTTAGTTCATATGGACCTCTTTGGACCTTCTAGAATTTATAGTTTAAATATAAATCATTATGTCAATGTCCTTGTAGATGAATTCTCTAGATACACTTGGGTATTTTTTCTAAATAAAAAATGTGAATCTTGATTTTACTTTATTAAGTACTCTGAATTTCTATAAAATATATCTGTAATTAGGATTAAGACCTTAAGAAGTGATAGTGGTTGAGAATTTTAAAATCAAGACCCTGAATCATTTTGTTCTCAAAATGGTTATAATCACAACTTTTATGCTCCTAGCACACCACAAAAAATGGTGTGATATAAAGAAGAAATAGGAATCTTCAAGATATATCCCAAGCTATGATAAATGAGAATAAATTACCTTTATACTTTTGGGAAGAGGCTATTAACACATCCTGTTATTCTATAAATAGAGTATTAATTAAACCTCTCTTAAAAATAACACATTATGATTTATGGGATAATAGAAAACCAAAGGTTAATTATTTCATAGTTTTTGGTTGAAAAGTATATATTATAAATACAAAGGATAATCAAGAAAAATTTTCTTCCAAGAGTGATGATGGAATTTATCTTGGATATTCAACTTATAGTAAATCTTATTGATTGATTAATAATAAATTCAAAACAATGGAAGAGTTTGTTCTCATTAAAATTTGATGAAACCAACCCCAATGAACCTAAGACTATCTCAAAGAACATTGAGTATGATCTCCCAAATCTAAATCTTAATTATAATCCTTATAAAAGTTCTATTAAACAAGAGGAAAGTTCATCCAGTGAACTTCTAGAACCCAAACCTAAAGAAGTTCTTGAGACAACCATCACCTATTTTCAATGAACTATTAAGACTCATAGAAACCCCCATTTAGATTCTATAATAGGAATCCTAGATAGAGGTACAAAAATTATATCTTCCTTTAGGAATCAAATTGATCACCAAGACTTATTGTCACAACTTTATCCTAATAATATTAATGATTCTATCAATGATTTTTTTGGGGTAATATCTATGCAAGAGGAACTCAATCAATTTTAGAGAAAAAATGTTTGGGAAACTGTTGATATATCTAAAGACAAGTTAACTATTGGAACTAATTAGGTATTTAGAAACAATATTGATGAGTCAAGCACTATTGTAAGAAACAAAACTAGATCAGTTGAAAAAGGTTATAATCAAGAATAAGGTATTGATTATGAAGAAAAATTTTCACCTATAGCAAAACTTTAATCCATTAAGATACTACTTTCCTATGAAACACATTTAAATTTCCAACTATATCAAATGGATGTTAAAAATCCATTCTTAAATGGGGTTATAATTGAGGATGTTTTTTAGAACAACCTTATGGATTTCAAAATCCAAATTTTCCAAATCATGTTTTAAATACAAAAAATCCTTATATGGTTAAAAACAAGATCCAAGAGCTTGGTATAATAAGATTACCTCTTTTATTACTTAAAAAAGTTTTTCAAAAGGATTAAATGATCCAACTATTTCTATAAAATTAATTTCAAATGATGTTTTAATAGTAAAAATATATGTATATGATATTATTTTTGGATTTATTAAATATTCCCTATGTACTAATTTTTCAAAACTAATGAAAAATGAATTTTAAATTTGTTTAATGGGTAAATTAAAATTATTTCTTGAATTTTATATTTTTCAAAATAGATAAAAAATTATTTTAAATAAAAGTAAATATAATAAAGATATTTTAAAATAGTTTGGACTTGATAAAACTAAAAGTAGTGATACTCCCATGAGTACCACTTATAAAATTAACTTGATGAAGTTATGAAATCAATAGATAAAACTTATTTCAGAGGTATAATTTGTGGTCTATTGTACTTAACTATATTTGGGCAAATATTATGTTTAGTGTGTTTATGTTTTCTTTCTTTTAAGAAAATCCCAAAGAGTCACAATTAATATCCATTAAATGAATATTTAAATAGCTCAAATATAAAACTGATTTAGGATTGTTCTATCCAAGAGGAAAATAATTTGATTTAGTAAGTTATTCAGATACTAATTTTTTTGGCTGTAAGTTATATATAAAAATCACATCATTAACATATCATCTTTTAGGAAAATATTTAGTATCATAGTGTAGTAAGATTTTTTTTTCTGTTTTGATTGTATACTGCTAAAGCTAAATACATAGTTGCAGGAATTTTTTGTGCAGAAATATTTTTGTTGAAATATATATTAATAGAAATTCAATACCAATTTATACATTTTATTATAAATTTTGATAACACAAGTGAGATAAAAATTTCTAAAAATCAAGTATCTCATTATAAAAAAAATCACATTGATGTAAGACATCAATTTTAAGAGATAATTATCAAAAAGGTGAAATAACTTTATAATTTTTTATAACTAAACATCATATTGATGTTATCTTCATAAAACCTTTGAATTCTAAAATATTAAACTATATCAAACATGAATTAGGAATGATGAGTTTTAGCTGAGTCACTGTTGATGATTTACCGTTCCTTTTGTTAATGTTGTTTTATTACTATTTCTATCTCTTTCCCCAATTTAAATTTTATTATTTTATATTTCCTTATTATTATTTCAAATCCCAAAATGGTATAATTAATGGAATAAGTCTAATCGATTCCATTTACCCTAAATCCTTTGAACTCCCAAACCTTTTCCTTCCTATCAGACCGATCATCTTTCCTTATTATCTCATTCCACATTAGACTTAAACTGATCAAAATGGACCATTTGAAGAGAATATTAGAGTCAAATCTCGAATATATGAGGAAATCCAAGAAATAAAATGTGTTTTCCAATAGTTTGGTTGTTTTTTCATGAAACCATCATCTAAAAAATTGGATTTTCGAATAATTAAAGGAAATTGATGTGCAATGGATTCCATCTAGAAATAAATTAGTATGGAATGTTATAAAAGATCATAAATGGATGACCTGGTTCACATTAAATCACCATGTGTATTATTTGAGGTTGTTATATTATTTTTATTAGAATTATGAGTTTATTTTTAGAAATAAATAGGATAAAATAAGGAGTTACATTTATGGAGAAGATTATTCCTTCTCTTCAAGGGAATGGGAAAAGTGACTAAAAGTACCTCATAAAGGGGTATATGAGGATATTCAAGGAATCCATCACAATGATAGTGAAATGTTCAATTATGAAGAGGATCTTTCCTATAGTTTACATGAGATGGTAGACTGAGGAGATCTATAGATGATGAACTTGATGGTGAGTGTAAATTACAGTTTATGTTTTTACAGCATGTATTTTATCCTAGAAAAGGATATTTCAATACAATGAGATATAAAGATTTTTACTCCCTATTTATGATGAAACAAGGGAAAAAGGTCAATCTATGTAGATTTTTTATGATACACATTAATGAGATGTGTAAGAAAAATTCAAGGTATAACTTTCTAATATACCCTGATATGATATATGACATATTATATGCTAAGGGTTTAGTCAAAGAAGGTGATGAATAAGAATAAAATTATTATGATTTTTTCTTATCAAAGAAATTTTCAAAAGGGTTAAAGTGATCTAAAATCCATGGAAAAAGTGATGTGTAATAGACAATGAAAGATTTTATAATGAATTCATCCCTATTGACCTTGTAACGAGACCTCAGGATATGGTCGATCTTGGTCTTAAGACCAATGAGTTAGTTGAATATTTTAATGATGATGATAATGATGTTGATAGTGATAATGTTGAGAATGCTATGGAAGAAGAAGAAGAAGAATTGTCAGTGGATGTGTGGAGTGATCTAAAGATTCCTAAATCTCTTCCCAAAGTTTCTTTTGGATCTATCAGTCAACCAAGTTCTCTACCAACCTAAGAGTCTCTTTTAGATGAAAATGATGATGAGTAAATTTAAGTATCTAGAGATTCATATTTTAAGACAACTTCCTCCAAATCTTCAAGATACCAGAATGATAATGGGAATGGAAGTGATGAAAATGATTTCAAGGAAGCAGATGGTGATTTGGAAGATGAAAAATCAAATTGAAATGAAGGTAAGATGATGAGGATCATAATTATGGAGATAATGATCATGTATCTAATCATATATATAATAAAAATTGTGAATATGATTATGATCATGGATATGATCATAGAAATGATCATAATAATAAAAATGACAAAAATAGAATGATAATGAATATCATGATCATGATATGGTTCAGAATCATTTTTTCTTCACCAATGGTATTAAGTACTATCTGGGATGATGATCAATATAAAGATGATGAAATTTATGTTATACTATCTATTTCTATAGATGATATTGAAGATTTCCGTGAGGGGGATAAGTCTCCAAAACCTACCGATCTTACAGAAAAAATGGATCACATAGAACCTGTAGATATCATACAGAGATCTCTTGTAGATAATTTTCCTTCTTTACTTGAAACTGGTAAATATTATCAAGTTCCCAGATAATCTCTAATTATTATATATATAGTACCTTATGTTTGTTATTTTTATTAATTGGAAAATTTTCTTGGTTATTATAGACTTGGTCTTGATTACCGTGGTTCAGATGATGAAGAACGTTAGAATCCTATCAGAAGAGAGGGATCCTTAGTGGATCAAATTGATCAAGCTAGTGTGTTTCATCCTTTAACACCAATGGAAATAGATATTTAGGATGAGGATGTTATAAAACCTAAAAATAGAGATCATCCAACTACTCCAATAAGTTATGTTGTTACAAAAGATTATTAACATCTTTTCAAAGAAGTGTGAATTCTGATTTTGAATCCTCAATAGGAAATTTGATTTCAGATATTAATAATGTCATAAGATCTCAGTAATATCCAATTTCCAGAATCAGTGAAGAAATTACTAGATATTTTTTTTTGAGATTTTTATATATCATTTACAACAAAAGGTTAAATTTCACATTCAATATCTATATGTGGATAATAAAATATTATCAGAATAAGTGGGAGTTTGAAAGCCTTAGAAGAGGGAATGACATCTTCCTTCTTAGAAAGTTTGAATTATGAATTTAATAAATTGGAAAGTATGTCTACTGTAGACTCTACATCCTTTAGACCTCCTCCTTCTCCAGTACCTATTGAAAAATATCTAGTCATACAAGTTATCAGGGAGGAACAAAATATTTCTTTGGGAGATAAGTCAACACATAAAGACCAATTAAGATTAATACACCATCATAAAGTGAATCTTTATAAGATGACAAGGGAGTATGACATTGCTCTTAAGATTGATAAGGACATCATTAATAAATAAGTAATGTATTATTTATCCAGAATTTATACAAAGCATGAGATGTCTAATAATTTCAAATTCCTAACAGAAAACATGTGGTCTACACCAGTTACAAAGGCTTTCAAAGAACAAGTGAGTCAACTTTAGGTTATCACACAAGTGTTTTAGAGATTCATTGAAGATAAAAAAATTATTTCTTTAGTGATATGGAAAGGGGTGGTAATATAATTTTATATTTTACTAACCTCATTAAACCCTTCCTATATGTCCGCAATACAGATATAATAGAAAGAGGAAATTACATTGAAAAATTTTCATTAAAATACAACCGTAGATCCAATTAGATATATAATTTCTATGATTACTTTGTCAGATGGTCTTCTACCTCCTCTATACCAACCTATGAGTTTATCACCAGTTGAATCTATTCATCACCTCATACCAGTTCTTGTTCGTGAGACACTTCCTCCTGCAACAACAATCCCTTCCATTACCACCTATGCTTCAACTTTCACTACTAATTCAACCTCTTTGGATAGAGAAAAGGAAAAAAACAAGGGAAAATAAAATTAAAAGATTAAATATATCCCTCAATTTACCTAAAACAGTGAATCTTATTAGATATAACCTTTGATAGGGATCTAGTTCTTATATTCTTTCTCTTTTTATTATTGTACTATTTCTTTTGATTCTATTAAATTAAATATCATAGTGTTATTCTTATTTACTTATAACTTCATTTTCTTCTCTTATTGATAACCTCAAAGGGTAAGATAAAATTGGAATTTATTTTATTATATGTAAAGAACCTAAAAATTCTATTTTTTTGTGACATATTTAGTATATATTTCTTCTTTTTATCTAAGTTGTTTATATCACAGACATATCTTTTGAAAAGATAATCATATTTTCTTTAACTTAAATAAATCTCTAATTATATATATCTACTTATTTAGTACATATCTTATAAAATTTCATGTTTTGTGACAAAAAAATGGGGAGAATATTAGAACATCCTTGCATGAAGTGTGTTTGAAACTTCCATAGTTTAACAATTACAAACCATGATTATTTTATTACTAATGATTTACATGTTTCATTATAATATTTTATTTGGTAATATAGTTTTTATGATAATTTGGATAAGTGTCATGGTGAGTGACCGTTAGTCAGGAGTCACCGCCAGGACTGATTACCGCCAGGCAGGAGCTACCGCCAGTGAAGTCACTGCTAGCATTGTCACCGCCAGTGGAGTCACTTCCATCCTTATCACTACCAAGGATTAACCTATAGAATTTATACCATGAGGATCTATCTTTAGTACCTATCACCTATAGAATTTGAGTCACTATTGGACTCTGATTCACCACTATCTTGAGGTACCACTAGCATGAGCTAACGCCAGAAGCTGAGTCACCACCAGCTTCTTGCTACCATTTCTATACAAGGACATTGATTTGAGTGCACCAAAACAATATTTCTATTAAATTATAAATTTAATAAGTCTTAATGACATAGTCAAAGATGATATGGGGATTGTGGATCTCCTACAACTGATGCTGCTATATCTACGTGAAGGAAATATCTCTCTCTGTACAACGATGACTCACTAACAAACCTACGAAAATTGTGCGATTGAATATATGATACTATACAAGATTAATGATTAATTTTATATGAATATCAATGATATAGAAGTGTAGAATCTATTATATATATTGATAGAGACACTGACATAGATCAATTAGAACATTCTTATAAATTTATATGATCCTTTGTTTTGCTGCAACCTTCAAAAAGAAAGATCAAACTCCTCACCAAAGATTATTTGAGGACATTGAAAATTCTAAACATACTATATTAAGCATCACTATTTTCTCAATTTCTCTTGTTGTTTATTGTTTTTTCCTTTGAACATGGTGTTGTTACTCTGTTATCAAACACACCCTATCTCATGTAGCTAACTGGAGAATACATGTCATTCTATCCTTACATTACATATGTTTTCCCACAGTGTTTGGAGATGAGGTCCTTATGTGTCTTATGATATCTTTACATACCATTTATTACTGTGGAATAAGATATTTTTCCCAGACAGCTTGTAGCAGTTGTTTTTGTACATGATCCAGGATGTGGATTTATTTGATTATTATTATAATCTTCTTAGAAGCTGGTGATTCCAAGTGTAGTGGATTCAGTCTCATATTGAGACTAAAAATTTTGTTTATTACACTTTGTTATTACGTTTTGTTTTATTACCAAAACCTATATTTTTTTAATCTATAAAAAAACTATTACTTTGATAGTTAATCTTAACTAGTGTTTATATTTGTTTAAGTAAATTGATTTCAAAATCTGAGGCTATTTTAAAAATTATATTAATTGAAACATAATCACTATTTAATAAATATTTTAAAAGGACAGATCTTATATAAATTTTCTATTTTGATTAATTGTAAATAAAAATTATTAAGGGGATTTTATTTTAACTTAATTTTAACAAAATTTTTATTGGGAACTCAATTAATCCCCCCTCTTGAGTTACTCACTCTGACCAACACACACTACTATAAGATATGTAGTGATGCCTAAGTCTTATATTTGGGTCCCAATAAAAAATTCTTTCAATCAAAATGTATTCCTTTCCTATGTATGAGTAAGATCTATATAGGGTATTTTAGTAAAGGTGCACTTGTGAACCCACATTAAAGAAGTACAGAGGAAAATATTATCCTAGTGTTAGAGTACTCTTAATCTATATTTGGACCTTCCAAATGACCTTTCATACAAGAATTATTTAATAAATATGCATGTATTTATTCCTAATCCTGAAGGATATTAATTGATTCATGGATTTTTTATCCAAGTCCCTTCCACAAATCATAATAAAACCACAACTTATCTCTGCTTATACCTTGAGGATACCATCCTTCACTTGGTTCTTGAGTATATTTGTTATTTTTTGTGTAATTTAGCCAAACAATGTGCCTCCAACATGTGGTTATATATCTATGGATCTATGTTATAATTAAATGTTTCCATTTTGAACTAAAAACATTTGAGACCTTGTAATATTATATTAAATTTCATGACATGTGGTCCAACCTGCATGACCTTAAAGTACTCAGAGTGGCCTATTATACAAGGAAACGTCTCATGTATGAGATCTAAATCCATTTTAGGGTACCCAAAATTGGGATACTCTCCGAAAAACATCATAATAAAATTATCCTTTCTCAGTATTATATAATAATATTTAGAGCCTCCCCTATAATATAAGAACCATGAATTTATTAAATCCTATTATCTTAGGATAAACATATGAACCACATGTTCAAGGCCATCCATAATTTTTCATTCACTTCCACCCCTTCAAAGGGAACCATAGAAACCTAGAAATGTAAATCTCAAGTTTAAAATCCTTCCATCACCCTTTCTAATCATAATTTAGTTCATAAATTACACATCATGATCTGAGTGTCTTGGATTTCTAAAATCCATTCCTTGGCTATTGGTAATAATTATATTTGACATCAAAGGACACCTTAATGTGATTATTCATACTATACCCCCAATACGGCTTTATATATGCACCCAAAATATGGCATGTCAACCAAATACATCTTCATCCTAAAGGGGAAGATCCTTTAATTTATATATTCCATTGCAGCATCATAGAATCTTTTTATTTCAAATATGGTCCATGGTCATATCTTTAATAGCTCCTCTAATTACATCTATTGATCTAAGAACATAAAGTTTAAATTTATAATATTCCCACACCCTGATTAAAAGGTGTTGAGATATACATAGTCTTTAATCCCTATTTTGGTTTTCATCTCTATCTCTATGTCAACACATCATGAATGTAAACTATGTGTACCACATTTATATGTTATGTAATGGAATTCAGATATCCATCCATGATAGGTTTTACTTCATCCTTTCAATATAAATTGTCCCACCTTTCCCTGGTCAATTCTATATGACCTCAAACTCTAGTCTCTAAATGGTAAAAATTATAATAACTTAAAATGTAACTAAAAAAGGAATAAAAATTTTCAGGATAAAACATATGTAAACGAATCAAAATTTAAGTATCTACTATATAATCCTCCAATTTTTTGGGATCATAAAAAATTCTAGAAAAAATTGAAAAATAAAAAAAGTATGGCATGTACCATCATATGGTCCTATAAGAATTTGACCCATGATCGCTGGTCCCACTGGTTCAGGAAAAAGATAGAGTGATGACATATCATATCTCTTCACCCCAATTGTATGTTTCATAAACAATGGAAAAACCTTTAGTGTCAAAATATTTCTTTAATATTCCTTCCTTTAATGAACCTACTTCATTTAATCAGATTTTTAATCCCTTTAAGTCTTCCTTGGTATTGGTAATGAGTGTATTCAACCCAAAAAGAAAACTATACTTGACTTTTTATAATATACCCTCAATATGGCCTGTCAATCAGAGGTATCTTAATCCCAAGGGTATGATACTTTAATTCAAATACAACCTAGAACTATTATAGAAAAACCCATATTTCAAATATGGTCTACAATCATACCCCACATACATGTCTCATCTCATCACTCCCTATTTAAATTTATTGAGTTATGATTTACACTATCCATAATCCAATTATTTGAGTGGATTCGTTTCCCTTGATGTTACAAACTTATTAATCATGCTCATTTTCTATGGTCAGAATATTAAATATTTCACATTATCTTTGAATTAGTACTTATAATATTACTCTGAACAACATGACAAAATGGTCTGAGCTTCATGACCATAAACTGAATTCCCAATTTTTTATTATTGTCTATTTCAACATTAGGATATCTATTCACATTGGTTTTTTTCTAGACCTTTCTAGGTAAACTGAACAATATATTTAGTTGAATCTACAAAACATTAAATTGAAACAATATCTAGTCAAATTTATTCAACCTAAAACACTATCCTTGTTTGTACAACTTGAATGATCTAAAACTATCAAAGGAAAATAACTCAATCCACTAGGTAAAATAACTACAAAGGGAAACATGGATACAAGTTGAGTTTATATGATCTAGACGCATACCTCATGTAATCCTAGAAAAATATATCATTTGAAATGGAAAGTGAAAAAACACTTGTTTGGTTTAAAATCCAAAAAGGGGAACCTAAGAAAAAGAGAGTCCATGTCTGCTAATCTTCCCCATGTGAAGACTTAAGAAAATATTTGGGCAATGAAACAAATGTTTCAATTTCTATGAGTTATGAAATATAACCTCAAAATATGTCAAGATATGTTCATTATCCCCGCCTTTATTAGGAAAAACTTGGAGTATTCATCATTTCCTTAATCCCTTACAAATCAGCCAAAGGTATCCACACAAAATTCATAAAGACTCAACATTAGTATATTGGAATCCTTTTTAACAGTGGAATACTCATTCAAAATCCCCCCGCCACGATCCCTAGCACACTAAGTAAAATTATTCATCCAAATGTACTAACTCTAGTGCTATAGTGATAGTAATTATTCCTATACCCACATATGAGCCACACATGAGAAGAAACAATTCATCCAAATAAACCAAATATAATGTTGTGGTGATTATAGTTATTCATATATCTATACTTAATACATGATTAGGAGGAAATAATTCATCTAAATGGGTCAAATCTAGTATTTTGGTGATGGTAGTTACGCCTATACCTGTACGCGATCCATGCTCAAGAAGAGAACTCTATTTTGAATCAAGTGTTTAGGATCCATGATTGACTTCGAATATTCAAAAATCAGTGTTTAAGTGGTTTTGAATTATCTTTATTATATTGTTTTCCACAGTACCATAGGTTATCATAAATTGATAATCTATCTGTGATGGATTAATGGATAGAAAATCAAGGAAAAAAATGAGTCATCATTAATTGATCACAAAAAAATGAGTAGAAAATCCATAATATGGAGTTTCAACCATATAGATAAAGGTGTTATCATTAAAAAGTAATGCCCAACAAACTCTCAAAGTTTAATCATTATTCACTCAAAGTCATTCAGATCGTAGAATAATCCACCCAATGTCACTATATCTGGCTCCACATTTAATTTTAGCACATCATACCTTGTAGCGACACCGTGTCCCACTTTCTCCACCTCCTCAACTAGCCATTGTATATCATTAGTCTATCTTTCATCATTAACGAATTATTGATAAAGCCAATCCAACTTATGATGCTGTCAATCCAAGTCTTGGAAAAAAAATTCCCATAAGTCCAAATTCTCTATATCATGAATTTTTCATCCTACTATAACCTCAACTTTATAGGAGGCTTCATTAAGCATGATATTCCCACCCATAATAAAATGAGCCTTAAATTTGGAATCCATGACCTCTGATTGAAATATAATCATTTTTATTGATATATAACCCCATCCTTCACCTTGTAATGGATGAAATGGTAATGTAATATTTCATACACTAGAAATTAGAATGTGTGACATAGAATATTTAGTTTCCTTAGAAACAATTATTGGGGAGTCTGAGAGATCAAATTATATATGTCTCTCTAAATGGTTTGTTGAAAAACATTTATGTCGTTGACATTTTCCTAATCAGTCTCAAGATCACTTTTACAAGGTATTACATATTTAGTGATTAGATCACTTAGAGAAGGCCCAGTATCAACACCTTATAGATGAGAATACCCCATACCAGTTGATGTCCCTATAATTTATGTTAGTTGAGATGTAAAAATAAAATTATCTTTAACTTTGGATGGTTTTGATAGGATTCCTAAAATAAAAACTAGCAATATTTCAGTTGAAAATAATAAAAGAATCAATATGACTAGAAAGATGAGCACTTAATTTAATCTATAGAACCATTAACCTCTCTAACTGTCATTTCCCAAGTGAAAGGCACCACAGGTAGGTTCCTTTATAGTAACTCTTGAACTAGATCACAAGATAATATATCTATAAATATAGGAATTGTATAAACTTCCACTACTAAGGTAATGAAATCTACTATTTGATTAACAACCCCATAAGTAATCCCCAACCCGACACTATTGTCGAGAGAAGCACCTAAAATTTGATAAGAGTTATCTCAGTTATGGAGGGAGTCTACAAGTTGCAAGAGTCACTAATCTTATTTCATGGATTATTTGACAACTTCAAGGTTAGCGACTGAGTATTTGGTCGGGTTTTTGACCCCCATATGACTATATAGAAACCCTTAGTGTGAAGGAGTGATGAAAAATATATTTATATCAAAGGACAATTTTTATCCTTTCTAGGATTCAACCATCATCACTTGTTAGGTAATTTCTCTTTCTATGGGTGTCCCCTATAAAATATTCAGGAGTGTCTTGATCTTGTTATGTGGGTACTACTAGATCTTGAACCCTAAAAAAGTCATCTACTAGAATTTTTCGGATAAAATTGAGGATTTTCACAATCATATCCAACATATTCAGTTCTTTACCTATCACCACACTTATAAAACCATTTGCAGAAGTGTATAAGTTTTTTAATCCTAGGGAGATAGTTCACTGGGATCTATATCCCTAGGGGTGTTATCCATAAGGATTATCTTAGGATTGGGGACTACCACCATTTGATATATCCTCTCATGAAATCCATCCATTATTACCGCTAAAAATTTACCTTTTGGAGGAACAATGGATAACTGTTCTTAGAGAACTTATACCCCCAGGTCTAAATCTTCTATTAACTTATCTATTGTCCTAGTATCTGTGGGAGGGATGAAAATTATAATTTGACTCTCAGTTGGGCTTGAAAATCTTTGAGATTCCTCGACTATTCCTATAAATATTCCATATAAAGGCATAAGGGCTTTATATTCTCTAGTGACTCATAGAATCAGATGTATAGAGAGAAGGAAAAAATTTGTAAGATTGTCATGTTGATAAATTCATAATAATGATCCAATTATGAGTAATAATGTTTAATTGTTACCTTCTGATACCAAATAGATATGAATTTATAGATTTCTCACTCATCATTTACTTTAATCCTCCCATTAAGGTAGTGTTGGAGAGGTGACAATTAGAAATGGTAATAGTGGAAATACTCTTTTAGGGTTATTAATCACTTCTTATATATGTTCAATAATTTACGGGGAACCTCCACCTTTAAATATTTATTTTATAGGAGTTCCCAGATAGACTTCAATTCCTGAAATAGAATACTCCATAGAGGATACAGGAAAGTTCACTCCATCGACCTCCTTTAAAGATAAAAATGGGATTAATTGAACACTGATTGTTATAGAAGATTAGTGTGAAGAGAGGAGTTATTGTATTTCCTCCCAAGAGGTTCTCCCATACTCATATATTATATCTATTCAAGTGATCAACATCTTCTAGACTCAATTTGTATAAATGGTCCTACCATTGTGAGAATTGATTGCAGATTCAATATCATCTATACTGGATTCCACCTCCCTAGAATGATCTATAAAATAGATGTGCATAGGGGAAGTCATAACCCAAATTTTTTCAATACAATATCATCCTTCTAGATAATAAATATGGCATCTTACATAAATCATGTGATCCTCCAGGCATCCCATTCTTTCTATGAAATGGGGAATTATGCATCAAGAGGAATGGATGGAGGGGAGAGGTACCCCATTAGTGGATGAAGGTCCCCTAATTTTGTAAGGATTAGAATATAATCATATATTTTTCCTACTTTATATCTATAAAATTGAAGGTATTCTTGGATAAATTAATTTGTGAGGGATTATTGTACTTGTTGGTAATGGTAGTGGAATCTATCCTTAATGGTTAGAAACTAACACCCTTCCATCTTGTTTCTTTAGAGGAATTTTTATATTGACCACCATTACCTTGGTTAAATGAACTAGGGATATAATAGGCCAATTTACCTCAATTTCCTCCTAGATGAAAAAGAAAAAATTTGACCAAATTTAATCCAATGGAATCCTAAATATGTAAAGAGATAAATTATATTACCCCTTTTAAGGAAGTATCATCACTTCCCTCTCCTTCTTTTCTATCACTAAAATCAGGATTCAATATTTTGATTATTTGGGTAATGCCCTGCAATTTTTTGAATTATTATTTTTTGAATTAATTTAACATCTGTGGTATTTTATATTTCACGTAAAACTAAAAATAGTTTATTTTATATTAAAACACCATGTGAGGCTCGTGTTATGTGAAACACTAAGTTAATTATGCACTACTCACAATATAAAATTTATCTTGACTAAATATAACACTTAGGTTATATTTTTACTTGGAATACATTAGACGCAACACCAAATTGACATACGCAACATGCAACACTGACTTGGCATATGTTACCCACAACACTGAGTTTCTATGGAACGTCTTATTATTATTATTATAATTATTTAAATGATATAATTATAATCTATACATTATGATTAGTAATATAAATAGTAATAAGTAATTTTAAAATATTTTTTATAATGTATTTAAATAAATAAAAAATATTGATAGTGAAATAGATAACTTTTGATAAAGTGCTTATATGTTTAAAATTACTATCTTCCCAAATGAACCAATTTTAAAGTCCTTTTGTGAAGAATAATAAAATTAATTTTAGACAAATTTAGTAATTTAATTTGAAAAAAATAAACTTACTTTATGAATTTAGAATGTCTAAATTATCTTAGGGTGAATTTTTGGTATTTTTCTGAGAAAACTCATTTTTGGATGAATAGTGAAAAATACAATATTTTAATTCAAAACTAGTTTTTAATCTAATTTATTTATAAGGTTAAATTATATTTTAAATAAGTTTAAAAGTGTAATTAGATAATAGTTTTACTAATTTATTGAATTTAGTTCATTAAAATCAATTTCAATTTTAAATTTGGTATAAAAACATAACAAATTTTGGACATTTTTACTCTAAAAACCCTCATTGTGGTCCTGTCAGCAAGATTAATTTTAAATTAATTTCTGACACTTATGGGATTAGAATTTAGAAAAATGTATTTCATATTTATAATTGGAATAATTTATAATGTATAATATGGTAAAATTATTTTTTGACTAAAAATATTAGTGAATGGAATTAAAATTAATTACACTGATTAAGGTAAACTTAATCTCAACTAAGGACTAAACCTTAAATTTATGACCCAAAAAGAATTATAAACTTTTAAAAATCCAATTTTATAGAAATTATTAGTCCATTAATATTCCATTATTATTTTTTGTTTTTTATTTCTTTTGTTAGGTAAAAACATTGGTACTCCTAACATGTTTTAAAAAATGATTAGTGTGTCTGTTCCCTTCCCTATAAACGGCCACCACCTTTCCCTCTTCTTTCCACCTATCAAACAGCTTAGGATCAACCAATATATACCCAATAAACTTAGTGATATCTCTCCATTCCTCATTTAATCCTCCCTTTGGTAATAATGCAACCTAAGGAATCCTTTTGGCACAATCCAAAAGGAGTTACCCGATTAAGAGGTAACGTCTCGTCTCAGGCTCCTTTATTTTATTTTCTTTATCCACTCCAAAAAATATTCTTATTAAATTATTGTACAAAAAAAGAATTTTACTCAATATTCTTGGATTTTTTTATTCAAAGGTTTAGACCTACAGTTACACACACCTCCATCTAATGGGTAACGAACCTACTGTTTACGTGTATGGCGAACTACCACCTCACGAAATGATAATTGTTTATTTTTTTTACCGCATATCATGGTGGAAATTATGATGGAAAATATGTTGTTATATATTATATAATATATTTATTATATATTTCATATTATATTTTCATTTTAAAATACATATATTTTTACTTTCCATTTGGTGTAAATATAATAATTTTGTTTGAGGAAGTGTAGACTATCACCCCATCAAAGTGATGTGATTCATTCACACACTACATGGAATGTATTAAGGATAGTTTTAATGAAATTAAATGATATATATATATATATAATATTATAATTCTAATATAATGATAATATATATATATTTATATATCATTTTCTTTCTTTCTTTTAATAAAACAATAAAAACGGAAACAACATTTATGCATACGTACGACTTACCGTCTCCATGGACGGTGTATTCCATTTTAAACTTCTACATTCTATGTATTATTATAATAAAAATATACTGAATATAAATGATATTTATGTCATTGTTTAAATTATAGAATCATTATATAAGTATATGTACCAAAGGTATAACAAATTAAGACACATGTGAAGAACAAAACAGATATTACCCGAAGTGAAACCTTAATATAGGATTGTTAACAAGAGGGAAATATAAGGACATGATAAAACTAGATATGGTATTAGATATAAGAATATGAATATATAAAATAGGTATAATAAGTTTATATTTATCATATAGGTGGTTTGACTGAGTATGATGAGAGTCAAGACACAAGGTAAGGGGATTTCATCTCACTTTATTTCCATGAGATACATGATTTATTCATCACCGATTACTTTTGTGTGGGGTGTATAATTACCATGGATGTATTAAATTATTATTATAATTAAATTTATGTGTATTTAAATATCCATTTTATGATCTTTATTTTATGGGGTTTAGGTTTCAAAAGTTACCAAATTAGTAAAATAGTTTTGTCTCAACTTGCATTCTTTAAGACTCATGTTTTTTCATGGTGTATATAATTCCATTTTACATGTCATATCATGAATATAATATAGTGAACCAAGCTATTTACATATAAAATTACATGATTTTAAGAAAAATTACACAATAGAGTACAAGCAATGGATCGTTAAGTCTACTGTCTTGGAATACTAGGTATATAAAATATAAAACATGGGGCTAAGAAAAACATTTCTTTAATTAACCTCCATAAAGAGCTCATAAATTCCTTTGAGCCAATACATCTGCAAAGGGTACCCTGGGGAACACATAAACAAAGGGATGTGCTTAAAATCCCAGTAAGGGAATGAACATAAGGATACGTCTTAAGCACATGAGTTAGGAGGCATGACATAATGATATCAAAAGAATGTAACATATAAAATAGTATCATATAAAAATTTAATCATATAAAACTTCAATAATATAAATGTGTAACAATAATAAAACATGTATTTAGTATGATTCAAGGCTATCCGCCAATCCTGTTTCCCATTTTAGTACGGGTCAAGGCTGACTGCCAATCCCGTTTCCCATCTTAGTACGAGTCAAGGCTAACCGCCAATCTCGTTTCACATCACATCTCATGAGACTTAACTTTACCCAATTAATTTGAGAAATATATGAGTGCACCCATATCAACATTTTCAAGAATATTCATTCCTCATAAATAATCATACATAATCAACCATACATAAATATAAGGGTACCCAAGGAAAAAATTGGGTACCACGGTCATGACATAAAGCATAACCGTTGGGCATATCATGAAAGTGTCCATGAAAGAAAGGATTTAGAACATGCATTGAAATTAATAAGGTAAAATAGTAATATAAAATTGTAATATATTTTAAACATAAGTGAAACATATAATAAATGTATTTTGGGAACATTATCATTAAAACATTTTTGTGCGGTTTTAAGGAAAATATTATAGTGCTTTGAAAATAGAAAAGAGGAAAATATCTTATATAAAACCAGATTTGAACAAAGAATGATTTCATTATAAAAATAATGATTCTATGAAGACAATGTTGTCTTAAAAAAGAGGATATAGTTCACTTGAAATTGGGTAAAAAATCAGGAAGCTCCCTTAAAACAGGTTTTCTTATCAGAAAGTTCTAAGTTGGGAATATTGTAAAAACATGTATATCCTAGGAAGAGAGTGATGACAGGGTCTTCATAAATAAATTTTGTAAAAATAAATAGAATATATAATAATTAAAAAAATAGATAAGATAACTCCACTTTCATATAAATAAATATGAGGAAACCTGAATGAACAAAAAGCGTTCGGGTAGAATTAGTTACAGCTTATTGGCATGGTGTTGGGTGTACCCAAAAGGGATTGATGAGAGTGAAAAGAGGTTTCTAATCACTTATAAATCATGATGGAAGTATGGGGGAGGTTAAAAATAATACCCCATCATTTTTAATTACACATAAAAAGGCATAGCATAGAGGACAATCTTGATTAAGAGTGAAAGGGATTGAATCGCTTACCTTAAATTAGTGGGTGTTCTCCACTTGTTATTAAAGACCTATTGAGACTTCCTCCTTTGAGAACATCTTAAGGGGAGAGGTTTTGGTATTTTGAAGATGCTATGAGATTTTGGACGTGGGGGAGGATCTTGGGGAGAGATTTGGGAAGAATATTTGCAAGGAAAAAGGCTTGAGAGTAGTGAAGAGAAGAGGGAGTGAGGGGGGGTTTATAGTGGAGGGGAGGAGGGTTTTCATAATTTTTTAATCATTAGTTTATTATTTCTTCACAAGACAAGGAATATTAATTATTCCATGACCAAGAAAAGAAATAAATATAAGTGAATTCGAACCAACTAGGCTTACCTCAGCAGATCATCATCAATGACTCAATAAATCCCTTAGCATTTATTGTAAATGATCATATTTTACTATTCATAAAAATCCAAGTATTTTAGAAAAATCCAAAAAAATTCACCATAACAATTTTTTGATGTGTAGAATCTAAAAATGATTTCCATTTTTCAAAAATATTTTTGTAAATATGATTAATTTAATATTTAATTAAAGTCATAATTTATTATCAAGAACTAGTTTTAAAGCATTCGTTTACTTATTCCAAAATATAGCTATTTCCTAATTTCAACTTGAATTTTATTTTTATAATATCATAGGTAAGGTTACTATTCATTAGGCTATATCACTATACATAAGGGTATGTTGCTATTCATAAGGGTAGGTTACTATTCACCTAAAATTATGTTTTTCTTATCGGACTCCAAATAACTTACTGATCGCAACCGTGTATGTGCAATTTTTTAAATTCAAAACACAGAAGTGAAAACTTATATTTAAAGGTCACTTAGCACTTAATAGTTCATTATTTTGTGTTTTCATGTGATTTTTTGACATATTTATAAGAAGGAAATTTTCATTGAAAAACATTGGGTCATTACATTCTTCCCCCCATATGAAATTTCTCCCTCTAAATTTCATTTTACATTCAAATCCAAAAATAGGTGGGGGTTCTTTTTGTTCATTGCTTCCTCCAATTCCCATGTTGCCTATTTGTACTTATGGTTTCACCATAGTACCTTGACCAGATTAGTAGTCTTGCTGCATAGAACTTTTTATCTATGATTCAAGATCTTCGCTGGCTACTCGTCATAGGAATGATCATCCTCCAACTATACCACCTATAAAGAGAGTACATGTTAAGGTTCTACTATGTACTTCCTTAAGAGTGAAACATGAGAGACATCATGTACTTTCGAAATGGTTGGTGGAAGTGCCAATCGATAGGCTACAGCTCCGACCCAATCATGGATCTCAAAGGGGCCGATGTACATGGGACTTAACTTCCCTTTCTTCCCAAACCTCATGACCTTTTTCCACAGAGATATTCATAGAAATACCCTATCTCCAACTTTGAACTCAAGGTTTCATCGATGGTTATATTCATAACTCTTCAATTGACTTTGGTATGCCTTGATATTCTACTAAATGGGTTTCAACTTCTCTACCATTTTTTCATCCATTTCAGGTCCTAATAGCTTATGCTCACTGAATTCATCCCAACACGCTGATGTTCTGCACCTTTTCTGATAAAGGGCTTTATATGGTGCCATTCAGATGCTCGAGTAGAAACTATTGTTATAGGATAATTCAACCAGTGGATGATGTTGGTTCGATCCTAATTTGAATTACATAGAACATGTTCTCAACATGTCTTCTAGTGTCTAAATAGTTTGCTCAGAATGACCATCAATTTTAGGATGATAGACCGTACTGAAGATCAGTTCAGTGCTTAGAGCTTGTTGGAGACTTTTCCCGAACATCGAGGTGAATCTAGGATCATAGTCAGATACAACAGATCGTGGTACTCCATATAGCCTTACCATTTCTTTGATGTAATTCCATTCAAGTTGATCCAATGAGAAGTCCTATCAAATCGTGATAAAATGAGATGTCTTTGTAAGATGATCCACAATGACCCATATAGCATTGTTTCCTCTGGATGTACTTGGAATTCCAGTGAAAAAGTCCATGGTAATTTTCTCTCACTTCCATGCTGGTATGGGTAGTGGTTGCATCATCCCCTTAGAATTTTCTTCCCAGCCTTCACTTGTTAACATATCAGGAACATTGATGTATATTCAACAATCTTCATTTTCGTTTTGTTCCACCAAAAGTTTTCTCAGAGATCTCGATATATCTTTGTGTTCCCTGGGTGGATAGAGAAGATAGAGCTATGTGAATCATTAAATAGACCCTTATTTATCTCTAGATTGGACGGTAGACATAATTTGTTTTTCAAATCTTACAACTCCTTCATCATCAATGTTGAAATCGGGGGATTCCCCATTTTTATAGCTTCCACTCTTTTCTGAATTTCCACATCTTTTCTTTGAGAATCCACTATTTTTTACAAGAGGGATGGTTGAGAAATCATTTGAGAAAGAATTTATGATGTTCCAAACTGAATGATTCCAATGTCCATCATTTTCAAATATAAGAAGATTAGATCCTATTAAATTTACATCAATGATAATGATGATGGAAATTTTATAGTTAGAGCATCCGCCACCTTGTTTACCTTATTGAGATTGTAGTGGATTGAGAAGTCATAATCCATGATGAGCTCTATCCATCTTTTTCGGCGCATATTAAGCTCTTTCTGTATAAATATATATTTTAGACTCTTGTGGTCAGTATATATCTCACACTTCTCCCCATAAGGATAAGACTTCCAGATTTTCAACGCAAAGATCACAACCGCCAACTCCAGATCATGCGTGGGACAGTTTTTCTCATGGATTTTGAGTTTCCTTGAGGAGTAGGTTATCACTTTATCATTTTGCATTAGCACACAACCTATTACATTCTTTGAAGCTTCACTATACATAAAAAATAGTCCTCCACTTGTTGGAAGTGTTAGAACTGGCCCAGTGATAATCATCTTTTTCATCTCTTTGAAATAGTCTTCACATTCTCGAGTCCAGACAAACCTTACTCCCATCCATGCCATCTTGGTCATTGCGTTTGAAAATTTTTAAAAGTTATTCAAAAATCCTCAATAATACCCAGATAAACCCAAAAAGTTATGGATATCTGTTATAGAAGTTAGCCTGGTCCACTCTTCAATTTCCTTTGTCTTGGAAGGGTCTACAAATATCGATTTGTTGGTGATAACATGCCCCAAGAATGATACTTCCTACATCCAGAACTCACATTTACTATAATTTTTATGCAACTTATTAGTTCACAGAGTCTTTAACACAATATTCAATTACTTCTCATGTTCCTCCTCGCTCTTAGAGTATATCAGAATATCATCAATAATGACTACCAAATTTTTTTCGAGGTAATCTCAAAAGACTCTATTAATTAAATCCATAAAAATTATTGGAGAATTAGTGAGTACGAAGGAAATCACTATGAACTCATAGTGTCCATACCTCATTCGAAAGGCAGTCTTGGGAATATCTTTCTTCCTCACCTTTAATTGATGATATCCTGACCGAAGGTCCACCTTAGAGAAATAACTGGCCCCACGAAGCTGATCAATCAAGTCATCTATCCATTGATGGTGATACTTGTTATTTATTGTGATTTTATTGAGCTTAAAATAATCAATGTAGAGGTGCATTGATCCATCCTTATTCTTGAAAAAGAGGACAGATGCACCCCATTATGAAGCACTCGGGCGTATAAAATCCTTATTCGTATTCTCCTGTAACTGCTTCTTCATCTCTCCCAGTTCTACGGTAGCCATTCTGGAAGGTGTCTTTGAGATAGTCAGAGATCCAGGTATAAGTTCAATTGAGAACTCAACCTCTGGATTAAGAGGAAGACCAGAAAAATCCTCAAGGAATACATCAGTGTAATCCCTTACAATGGGAATGTGCTCAAGCAATATTCTCTCCACTGTCTCAATCATTTGAACTAGATATGATTGATCATAAGGCAATAATATCCACACTATAGATGATTATTTTAAAGGAGATTCATCTTCCTCCTTACACTTGTAAAGAATTGGAGGATTCTTTGGGATGTGGAGAGTGATATCCCTTTCCCAACTGTTAGTGTTGGATTTGTATAAAGATATCCAATCCATGCCCAAGATAGCGTTGAACACTACTAAAATAAGTATAATGAGATTTTCTGGGAGGTTTAGTCCAAAAATGTTAACCGAGGAGGAGTTATAAACAATGGATGCAATAATTGACCCATTTACTATTCTCATAGATAACTTTTCCTCCATATTTTAAGGTAGTGTTTGAATAGTTCTAAAAAACTTGCAAGATATGAAATAATCCATAGAACTAGAATCAAATAGTATATTTTCTATTCTCGAATGAATAAATAGAATACTTGTCACCACATCGTTGTATGGATCTACCTCAACAGTAGTGATAACATAATCCCTTCCTTGTTTCCTTGGAGGTTGTTGTTGATTTCCTCAGACAACCCTCAGCTCAGGGCAATTTTTCATATAATGCCCATTCTCCTTGAAATTGTAACACTACACTGAAGGCTTAGTGTTGATCTGAACCTTCCTTTCCTCTTCAACATTAGTGGGATTTTTCATATCCCTTCGGCAGTTCTTGGCCAGATGACCAAACATACCATATTTGAAGCAATTCATGGTTCCGTTCAGATAGTTACCAGGATGTTTCTTCCCATAACTTTTATAATGGGAAAAGTCAGTCTTCTTTACATCATGGGATTTTTTTGATGAAGCACCCATGTCTTTCTCCATTTTTCCGCTTCTTGTCACTGGTCCCATGACACCACTTATAGTCTCCAATATCCATTTTAACTTTGAAGCCATAATGGAAAATCTCCTCATAACTATCAAAGTCTCGAATCACCAATACTTTTCTCGTAGACTCATATTTAGTCCGCTAAAGAAGAGATCCACCTTACTTTCAGTGTTCATGACAAACCCATATGCGTGCCTTGAAAACCTTGTAATTTTTTCTTCATACGACCTGATGGAATCATCTTCCTTTTGCTTGAGTCTGAGGAACTCTTTTTCTATCTAGAGAAGGAGGGTTCGAGGAAAATATTTTTTGAAAAACATCCTATTGAATTCCACCCAATCCATGGAATCAATTTCCACTTGGGACTTTGTATTCTTGATCATTTTCCACCAGTGATCAGCTTCCCCATCAAAATGATAGACCGCCAGTACAACCTTCTCTTCTTCTGAGCACTAGAGGACGGAGAATATATTTTCAATCGAGTTAATACATTGTTCCACGAGGAGGGGATAAGAAGATTCACTAAACATAGGAGGCCTTTGCTACATGAAGGATTCTACAGTAACTTTCTCTTTCCTTGGTGGAGGAGGACGTTCCGCATGATTTAAGTTATTATTCACAATTCAAGCTAGCTGAGAAAGTACTATCATGATGTTTTGAGCACATACTCCCATCATATCATGTATATCATTAGGGAAATCTTTACATCTCCTATCAAATTGGTTGTTTGAACGTTTTCTTCTATTTCCGCCATTATCTAGGAAAAAGAACATATAATTAGAGGTCTTGAATGCATATCTATTGAGCATAAAAGGAAACTTTGAACATAAAAAGATAAACTTATAAAGAAAAATTATATCCTAACATGTGATTAATTAGGTTTATATCTAGGTCATCTTTGATATATTCCATAACTTATATTCTTATGGACTTTTTTCCCTTAATAATGGTTTGTACTAAGCTCGTGAATCTACCAAAGCATATCCCCTGGGAGTGTCGTAAGCAAGAGTGCACCAAGGCCCATTATCGTGTATCAGGATACCATAGGTCAAGCCTGAAACTCCATGTTTGAGTTTCCACTCCTAGGTACATCTATGCTAGAGCCTCCTCTACATGCTCGTATCCAGACAATGATGTATTTTCTCAATAAATCACTTACTCAATAATAACCAACATTTAAAAATGTTTTCATATAATTATTCTTATCCTTAAGGTTCTCACTAAGGTTTTATATTCCTAATCTCCAAAAACTACTAGACCATGATTTTATAACAACTATAGAGACCCAAGCCATTTATATATAACAATACATGATTTTTAGAACAATTACACATCAGAGTACAAGCCAAGGATCATTAAGTCTAGTGTCTTGGAATACTAGGTACATAAAACATAAAACATGGGGCTAAGAAAAAAATTTCATTATTTAATCTACATAAAGAGATCCTAACTTTTTTTGAGCCCTTAGATCTGCACAGGGTACCCTGGGGAACACATGAACAAAGGGATGAGCTAAAAAGACCAGTAAGGGAATGGACATAAGGATATGTCTTAAGCACATGAGTTAGGAGGCATGACATAATGATATCCAAAGCATCGAACATATTAAATCATATCATATAAGCATGGAATCATAAAAAATGGAATCATATAAATGTGTAATAATCATAAAACATGTCTTTATTTCAGTTCAAGTCTATCCTCCAATCATGTTTCCCATTTTAGTATGGGTCAAGGCTAATTTCCAATCCTGTTTCCCATCTTAATATGGGTCAAGGCTAACCGCCAATCCTGTTTCACATCACATCTCGTGAGACTTAACTTTACCCAATGAGTTGGAGCACTATCTGGGCACACCCATCTCAACATTTTCATGAATATTCTTTCCACATAAAATCTTACATAATCAACCATACATAAACATAAGGGCACCCAAGGAGAAAATTGGGTTCCACAATCATGACATAAAGCATAACCAATGGGCGTATCAAGAATATATTCATGAAAGAAAGGATTTAGAACATATATGGATGCCCATAAGATAAAGTAGGCATATAAAATGGTAATAGAAGTCAAATAGAAGTGAAAACATATAATAAATGTATTTTAGAAATAATAACATTAAAAAAATTTTGTCTGGTTTTAAGGAAAATACTATAGTGCTTTTAAAATAGAAAAGAGGAAAATCTCTTATATAAGACCAGAGTTGAACCAAGAATTTTTTCTTAGTAAAAATAATGATTTTATAAATACAATTGTGGCTTAAAATAGAGGATATAGTGCACTTGAAATTGGGTAAAAATTTGGGAATCTCCCTTAAAATAGGTTTTCTTATCAGAAAGTTCTAAGAGGGGATCTTTTAAAAACATGTATGTCCTCAAAAGAGAGTGATGAAAGGGTATTCAAAAATGAATTTTGTAAAACTAAAAAACATATAGAATATGTAAAAAAAATATAAGACAACTTTACTTTGATATAAAGAAAAATAATGCAACCCGAATGAAGAAAAAGGGTTCAGGTAGAATTCATTACGGTTTATTGGCATGGTGTCAGGTGTACCCAAAAGGGATTGATAAGAGAGAAAAGAGGTTTATCATCACTTATACATCATGAGGGTAGTATAGGGGAGGTTTAAAATAATACCACATAATTTGTAATTACACATAAAAATTAATAGTATAGAGGACCGTCTTGATAAAGAGTGAAATTGAGAGAATCCCTTACCTTAAATCCGTTAGTGTTCTCCACTTGTTATTAAGGATCTCTTGAGAATTACTCCTTTGAGAACCTATTAGGGGGAGAGGGATTGGTATTTTGAAGATTCTAGGAGATTTTAGATGCGGGGGAGGATCTTATGGAGAGATTTGGGAAAAATATTGGCAAGACACAATGCTTGAGAGTAGTGAAGAGAAGAGGGAGTGAGGGGGGTTTTTATAGTGGAGGGGATGAGGGTTTTCATAATTTTTTAATCATTAGTTTACTATTTCATTAAAAGACAACGAATATTAAGTATTCCATTACCAAGAATAGTAATAAATGCATGTGACTTGGAACCAATTTGACTTACCTCAGCAGATCATCATCAATGACTCAATAAATCCCTTATTTAACATTTATCATAAACACATTTTACTATTCCTAAAAAATTCATGTATTTCAGAAAAATCACAAAAATTAACTGTAACCATATTTTGACATATAGAATCCAAAAAAGAAGTCCATTTTTTAAAAATAACTTTCTAAATTTGATTAATTTAATATTTAATTAAAATCATAATTTATTATCAAAAACTAGTTTTAAAACATTCATTTACTTATTCTAAAATATAGCTATATCATACTTTAAACCTCAATATTATTTTTATACTATCATAGGTAAGGTTACTATTAATTAGGGTATATCACTATTCATAAGGGTATGTTACTATTCATAAGGGTATGTTACTATTCAAAAAAACTATGGTTCTCTTATCGGACTCCAAATAACTTATTGACCGCAACTGTGTATGTCAAATTTTCAAAATTCCAAACACAAATGTGAAAAAATTATGTTTAAAGGTCACTTAGAACTTAGTAGTTCAACATGTTGTCTTTTCATGTGATTTTATGACATATTTATAAGAAGGTAATTTCCATTGAAAAACATTGGGTTGTTAAATTCTCCCCCCCATATGAAATTTCCCCCTCAAAATTTGTTTTACATTCTAAGACAAAAATAGGTGGGGGTACTTTTCCTTCATTGCTTCTTCTAGTTCCCATGTTGCCTCTTCGTACTTATGGTTTCACTATAGTACCTTGACCAGATGAGTAGTCTTGTTGTGTAGAACGTTCTCTCTATGATCCAAGATCTTCACTGGCTTCTCCTCATAGGAAAGATCATCCTCCAACTATACCACCTCTGAAGAGAGTACATGTGAAGGGTCTAGTATGTACTTCCTTAAGAGGGATACATAAAAGACATCATGTATTTTCAAAATGGTTGGTGGAAGTGCCAGTCCATAGGCCACAGCTCCGACCCGATCAAGGATCTCAAAGGGGCCGATGTACCAAGGAATTAACTTCCCTTTCTTCCCAAAACTCATGACCTTATTCCATGGAGATATGTGTATAAATACCATGTCTCCAACTTTGAACTGAAGGTATCATCGATGGTTATCTGCATAACTCTTTTGTCGACTTTGGTCTTCCTTGATATGTTGATGAATGGTTTTCACCTTCTCCACCATTTCTTTGACCATTTCAGGTCCTAGTATCTTATTCTCACTGACTTCATCCCAACACGCCAGTGTTCTGCACCTTTTCCCATAAAGGGCTTCATATGGTGCCATTCAGATGCTTGAGTTGAAACTGTTGTTATAGGAGAATTCAACTAGTGGAAGATGTTGGTCCCATACTCCTTTGAATTCCTTAGAAGACTCTCTCAACATGTCTTCTAATGTCTGAAAACTTCACTCAGATTGGCCATCAGATTTAGGATGATAGGCCATACTGAAGTTCAGTTCAGTGCTTAGAGCATTTTGGAGAATTTTGCAGAATATCAAGGTGAATCTAGGATCACATTCTGATACAATATATTGTGGTACTCCATGAAACCTTACCACTTCTTTGATGTAAATCCGCGCAAGTTTATCCAATGAGAAGTCCTCTTGAATTAGAATAAAGTGAGATGTCTTTTTAAGAAAATCTACAAAGACCCATATACCATTATTTCCTCCAGATGTCCTTGGAATTCTAGTGAATATGTCCAAGATAATGTTCTCCCACTTCCATGCTGGTATGGGTAGTGGTTTCATCATCCCCTTTGACTTTTTCCTCTCATCCTTAACTTGTTGACATACCAGGCACTTTAATGTATATTCAGCAATCTCCATTTTCATATTGTCCCTCCAAAAGTTTTCTCAGAGATCTCAATATATCTTTGTGCTCCCTGGGTGGATAGAGAAGTTTGAGTTATGTGTATCATTCAATATCTCCTTCTTTTTTATTTGTATCAGATGATAGACAAAATCATTTCCTAAATCTTACAACTCCGTCATCAATTCTGAAATCGGTGGATTTCCCATTTTTGATATCTTCCCCCCTTTTCAGAATTTCCACATCTTTTCTTTGATCATCCTTTATTTTCTCCAAGAGAGATGGTTGAGAAATCATTTGAGAAAGGATTAATGATTTTCCTACCTTAATTATTCCCATTTCCATCCTTTTCAAATCTATAAAGATCAGATCCTTTTCAATTCTCATCTTTGATAAAGATGCATGATCCTTTCTACTTTGAACATCTTCCACCTTGTTTTCCTTACCAGGATGGTAGTGGATTGAGTAGTCATAATCCTTGATGAGATCTATCCATATTCACTGGTGCATATTAATCTCTTTCTATGTGAATATATATTTTAGACTCTTGTGGTCAGTATA
Organism: Viscum album; assembly: GCA_963277665.1. Lineage (NCBI taxonomy): Eukaryota > Viridiplantae > Streptophyta > Magnoliopsida > Santalales > Viscaceae > Viscum > Viscum album. Next base: position 844,507,862 of record OY728140.1, on the reverse strand, counting down.
TATATCACACTTCTCCCCATAGAGATAATGCCACTATATTTTCAACACAAAGATCACAACCGCCAACTCCATATCATGTGTGGGATAGTTTTTCTCATTGATTTTGAGCTACCTTGATGTGTAGGATATCACTTTATCATTTTTCATTAGCACACATCCTAATCCCTTCTTTAAATCCTCACTATACACCACAAAGAGTTCTCCACTTGTTGGGAGTGTGAGTACTGGCACAGTGATAACCCTCTTTTTCAACTCTTTGAAACAGTCTTCACATTCCTGAGTCCAGAAAAAATTAACTCCCATTCGTGTCAGCTTGTTAATTGGGTTTTACAATCATGAAATGTTCTTCACAAATCATCGATAATACTCAGAAATACCCAAAAAGCTATGGATATTTGTTACAGAAGTTGGCTTGGTCCACTCTTCAACTGCCTTTGTCTTGGAAGGGTCTATAGATATCTCATTACAGGTGATGACATGCCCCAAGAATGATACTTCCTCCATCCAGAACTCACATTTACTGTATTTTTCATAAAAATTCTCCCTTTTCAACATCTTTAACACAATATTAAAATTCTCCTCATGTTCCTCCTTGCTCTTGAAGTATATCAGAATATCATCAATAAAGACAACCAATTTGTTTTCAGGTAATCTCTAAAGACTCTATTCATTAAATCCATGAAATTTTTTGGAGCATTAGTGAGTCTGAATGGAATAACTATGTAGTCATAGTGTCTATACCTTGTTCGAAAGGTAGTCTTGGGAGTATCTTGCTTCCTCACCTTTAATTAGTGATATCCCGACCAAAGGTCCACCTTAGAGAAATAACTGGACCCATGAAGCTGATCGAACAAGTCATCTATCCATGGAAGGGAATACTTGTTCTTTATCATGATTTTATTGAGCTCACAATAACCAATGTAGAGGTGCATTGATATGTCACTCTTCTTGATGAAGAGGACTGGCACATCCCACGGTGAAGCACTCATGCGTATAAAACTCTTCTCAATATTCTCTTGTAACTACTTCTTCAGCTCTTCCAGCTCTATGGTAGCCATTCTGGAAGGTGTATTTGAGATAGACAGAGATCCAGGGATATGTTCAATTGAGAAATAATCCTCTCAATCAAGAGGAAGAATATGCAACTCCTCATGGAATACATCAGTGTAATCCCTCACAATGGGAATATCTTTAATAATGATTATCTCCATTGTCTCAATCATTTGAGCTAGATATGCTTGCTCATAAGGCCTAAATATCCATACTTTAGACAAAAATTCTAAAGGAGATTCATCTTCCTCCTTACACTTGTATAGAATTAGAGGATGCTTTGGGATGTGAAGAGTGATCTCACTGTCTTGACAGTTGATGTTGGCTTTGTATAAAGATAGCCAATCCATTCCCAAGACAGCGTCAAAGTCCACTAAAGGAAGTATGATGAGATTTTATGGGTGGTTCAGTCCAAAAATGTTAACTGAGGAGGCGTTATAAACCATAGATGAAATAATTTCCCCATTTTCTATTCTCAAAGATAACTTTTCCTCTATTTTTATGGTGGTTTTTGAATAGTTCTACTAAACTTGCAAGACATGAAAGAATCCATAGAACTAGAATCAAATATTATATTCTCTATTATTGAATGAATTACTAGCTTACCTATCACCACATCATTGTCTGGATCTACCTCAGCAGTAGTGATAGCATAAACCCTTCCTTGTTTCATTGAAGGTTGTTGTTGATTGCCTCTGATAACCCTTATCTTATGGAAATTGTTTGTATAATTCCCATTCTCCTTGCAGTTGTAACACTGCACTATAGAATGAGTGTTGATATGAACCTTCCTTTATTCTTCAACATTAGTGGTATTTTTCATATCCCTTTAGTAGTTCTTGGCCAGATGACCAAACATCCCACATTTGAAGCAATTCATGGTTCCCTTCATATAGTTACTTGGATGCTTCTTCCCAAAAATTTTACAAGGGAAAAATTCAGGCTTCCTTCCATCATGGGATTATTTTGATGAACCACCCATGTTGTTCTCCATTTTACTCTTCTTGTCACTGGTCCCACGAGAGCACTGATAGTCTCCAATATCCATTTTGACCTTGAGGGAACGATGAAAAATCTCCTCATGACCTTCAAAGTCTCTAATTTACAATGCTTTTCGTAGAATTGACTTTATTCTGCTAAAGAACTGATCCACCTTACTTTCAACATTCATGAAAAACCCATAGGTGTACCTTGAAAGCCTTGTAAAGTTTGTTTCATATGCCCCGATGGAATCATCTTTCTTCTACATGAGTCAGAGGAACTCTCTTTCCATCTTGAGATGGAGGATTTGAGGAAAATATTTGTTGAAAAACATCCTTTTGAATTCCTCCCAATCCATGGTATCAATTTCCTCTTGGGATTTTTTATTCATGATTAGTGTCCACCACTGATCAGTTTCTGTATAAAAATGATAGACTGCTAGTACAACTTTCTCTTCTTCCAAGCACTAGAGGATAGAGAATATCTTTTCAATGGAGTTAATAGATTATTCCATAAGGAGGGGATCAAAATATCCACTAAACATGGGAGGCCTTTTCCACATGAATGATTCTACGAAAACTTTCTCTTTCATTGGTGGAGGAGGGTGTTTTAAATGATTTATGTTATTATTCATAACTCGAGAAAGTTGAGCAAGTACTGTCATGAAGTTTTGAGAACCCACTCTTTCCATATCAGGCACATCATTAGGGAAATAGTCACATATCCTATCACATTGGTGATTGGAAAATGTTCTTATATTTCCCACCATTAACTAGAAAAAAGAACGTATAATTAGAGGTCTTGAATACTTATCTATTGATCCTAAAAAGTAAACTTCGAACATAAAAGGATAAACTTATAAAGAAAATTTATATACTAACTTGTGATTCCTTGGGTTTATATCTAGGTTATCCTCGATATATTTCTTAGCATTTATTCTTTTGGGATTTTTTGTCCCTTAATAATGGTTTGTTATAGGATTTTCAATCTACCAAAGTATATCCCCTGGGAGTGTCACAATCAAGAGTGCAACAAATCCCATTGTCATGTACCAGGATACCCCAGGTCAAGCCCAAAACTCCTTGTCGGAGTTTTCACTCCTAGGTACATTTGTTCCAAAGCCACCTCTACCTATTCATATCCAGACAGGGATGTATTTTCTTGATAAATCACTTACTCAATACTAACCAACATTTAGGAATGTCTTCCTATACTTAGTCTTATCCTTAAGGTTCTCACTAAGGTTTTATATTCATAATCTTAAAAAATAACTAGACCCTACTCGGATACCAACTATAGATACCCAAGCCATTTACATATAACATTACATGATTTTACGAATAATTACACATCAGAGTAAAAGCCAGGGATCGTTAATTCTAGAGTCTTGTAAGAACAGGTACATAAAACATAAAACATGGGGCTAAGAAACATATTTCTTTATTTAATCTCTATAAAGAGATCCTAACTTCCTTTGAGCCCTTACATATGCACATGGTACTCTAGGGAACACATGAACAAAGGGATGAGTTGAAAATCCCATTAAGGTAATGAACATAAGGATATGTATTAAGAACATAAGTTAAGAGGCATGAGATAATGATATCCAAAGCACAAAACATATATAATCATATCATATAAGCATGAAATCATATAAAAATGGAATCATGTAAATGGTGAATAATCATAAAACATGTCTTTAGTAGGGGTCAAGGCTAATAACCAATCCCGTTTCCCATTTTAGTATGGGTCAAGGATAACTGCCAATCCCATTTCCCATCTTAGTATGGGTCAAGGATAACCACGAATCCTGTTTCACATCACATATAATGAGACTTAACTGTACCCAATGCATTGGAGCGCTATCTTGGTGCACCCATCTCAACATTTCCATGAATATTCTTTCCACATAAATAATAATACATAATCAACCATACATAGGCATAAGGGTACCCATTGAAATAATTGTGTACCCCAATCAGGACATAATGCATAACCAATGGGTGTATCATGAAAGTGTCCACGAAAGAAAGGCTTTAAAACATATATGTATGTTCATAAGGTAAAATAAACATATAAAATGGTAATATATGTCAAATAGAATTGAAAAAAATCTATGAAAGTTATTTGAAAAACATTAGCATTGAAACATTTTTGTGCCGTTTTACGGAAAATACTACTGTGATTTGAAAATAGAAAAGAGGACAATCTCTTATATAAAACCAGATTTGAACTAAAAATGGTTTCATAATAAAAATAATGATTTTATCAAGAAAATGGTGGCTTAAAATAGAGAATATGTTTCACTTGAAATTTGGTAAAATTTTGGGAAGCTACCTTGAAACATGTTTTCTTATCGGAATGTTCTAAAGAGGGAATCTTTTAAAAACATGTATATCCACGAAAGAGAGTGATGAACGGGTCTTCCTAAATGAATTTTGTAAAAATAAATAGAATCTAGAATATTTAAAAACACAGGTAATATAACTCCAATTTTATATAAAGAATGATAAGGCAACCATAATGAACAAAAAAGGGTTCGGGTAGAATTCGTTACAGTTTATTGGCATGGTGTCGGGTGTACCCAAAAGGGCATGATGAGAGAGAAAAGAGGTTTCCCATCACTTATAAATCATGAGTGAAGTATGGGGGAGGTAAAAAATAATACCCCATAATTTTTAATTACACATAAAAATGAAAATCATATAGGAAAATCTTGATTAAGAGTGAAATGGAGAGAATCCCTTACCGTAAATCTGTTCGTGTTCTCTGCTTGTTATTAAAGACCTCTTGAGACTTCATCCTTTGAGAACCTCTTAAGGGGAGATGTTTTGGTATTTTGAAGAGGCTAGGAGCTTTTGGAAGTGGTGGAGGATCTTGGAGAGATATTTGGGTAGAATATTGTCAAGGCACAAGGCTTGAGAGTAGTGAAGAGAAGAGGGAGTGAGGAGGGTTTTTATAGTGGAGGGGAGGGGGGTTTTCATAATTTTTTAATAATTAGTTTATTATTTCTTCCCAAGACAAGGAATAGTAAGTATTCCATTACCAAGAATAGTAATAAATACATGTGACTTCTAACTAATTAGGCTTACCACTGCAGATCATCATCAATGACTCAATAAATCCCTTATTTAGCATTTATCGTAAATTATCGCATTTTACTATTCATCGAAAATTCAAGTATTTCAGTAAAATCCCAAAAATTAACCATAACCATTTTTCAACATGTAGAATCCAAAAATGAAGTCCATTTTTTCAAAAATAATTTTATGTATATGATTAATTTAATATTTAATTAAAATCATAATTTATTATCAAAAACTAGTTTTATAAAATTCATTTACTTATTCTAAAATATAGCTATATCATACTTTGAAATTGAATATTATTTTTATACTATCATAGGTAAGGTTACTATTCATTAGGGTATATCACTATTCATAAGGGTATGTTACTATTCATAAAGGTAGGTTACTATTCACCAAAAAAAATTATGTTTTTCTTATCAGACTCCAAATAACTTACTAATCAAAACCGTGCATGTCCAATTTTCGAAATTAGAAACAGAGAAGTGAGAAACTTATGTTTAAAGGCCACTTAGCACTTATTAGTTCATTATGTTGTGTTTTAATGTGATTTTATGACATATTTATAAGAAGAAAATTTCCATTGAAAAACATTGGGTCATTACATATAATTATATTAATGATATTTAAATCTTCCTATAAATTCATTTTATTACATTGTGAGTATGATCTCAAGTAACCAAGTGGTAAGATTTTATTGAAACAATCCCCTCACCTTTCTAGATTATTAATGATTACGCTTCTTTGATGAAATTTTATCATCCATCTCTTAAGAACACTCATGAATTTTGTTCTCCTATGGTTAATCATGATATATAAATATATTGGTACTAATTTTTCCACCATTTGATATATAAGATAGATAAGAAAGTGTTTTTTAGAAATCCCTAATTTACCCTCTCTTCAGTCAGAAATATGTGTTTCTTAAAAACCTTGTTTTATAAAAAGGTTTTACATGAATATTATACTAATATCCTATGATAATTAAAAGAACATTTTACCCTTTTTATCTTTTAAAAATGTTTTAAAAGGTATCTTCTTATCTCTTATCGAACGAGGAATTTTTCTAAAATTTTTAATGTATAAAAGGAATGTTCTTTTTTCCTCGTACAACATGTAAAAATTTATACACTATCAATACTTTGAAGATTTATTTTCATATTTAAAGGATAATTTTAAGACATTTTTTTAAAATATATTTTCAAGGAAAATTATTTTCAAAAGGTTTTCAAGCTTCTTTTATATATTTTCAAGGAAAATCGTTTTCAAAATTTTTTCAAGCATCTTTTATATGTTTTCAAGGAAATTTGTTTTCAAAACATTTTATATCTTATTTTATAAATTTTCATAGAAAATAGTTTTCAAAACGATTTTAAGCCTCATTTATATTATTGAAGATTATTTTAAAAGAAATATTTTCCAAAACCTTTACTATATCCTTTTATAAGTTTTCAAGGAAAATGTTTTTAAATTTTTTTTCAATCTCTTTTGATAAGTTTTTAAGGAAAAAGGTTTTCAAAATATTTTCAAGCCTTCTTTGTAATTTTCAAATTATTTTTAAAGGAAATAGTTTTCAATAGTTTTTATGTTTTTAAAAAATATTTTCAAAGAAAAAATTATATTTTCCCCATGAAATGTTTTTAAATGATCTTTCAATTTTTCCCATCTAAGATAACATCCATTGGTGTCACTAATGAATTTTTGGGGAAAATATTCAATGTTTCTATTCATATTATTTCTCTAAATGGATTTTATTTTTATGGAATGATGTTTACGAAACCCATTTCTATTTCATGGGTTATAGTCTTTTGAAACCCATTCTTTTTAGGGATTTTTTTTATGAAATGGTAATTAAACCTATCCTTTTCGTGAGGTTATGATTTTATTACTTGTTTATAATACCAATTTCATTTCATGGGTTATGATATGATAATTTATGATCTTGTGGAACATATATGTATGATTTCATTATGAGATGGATGGGACCTATATCTCCCTACAATGAATTGGGTAAATATATATATCTCGTGAAATAGAAATGGCTAGAACAAAAAATTAACTAAGTTTAGTATTAATGGACTGGAATGGGAAATAAACTCAGTTAAATATTACAGGGCTTAAATGGAAAATGAAATCGGTTTAGTATTACAGGGATGGAATGAGGAGTGAACTCAATTCAGTAATACACTACTGGAATGGGGTGTGAACCTAGTTCAGTAAAGGAATTTTTCCACTAAGATAGTCTAAAAAAATGCCTTGACTACTATAGAAATTATTATATATGTTTATGTGACTACCAAAATTCCATGTTTTCTTACAATGTTATGTTTTCATGTCTTATGTTCATCATTTCATTATGATTAATGTTTTATTAAATGCCAAGATTTATTCCATGATTCATGTTTATGATCTTTGATATACAGGGTATGATCTTCTATTTTCTTGATCATGTTCTCCTACCTTTATGTTTATGGTTATGATTATATATCTCCCTTGTTTACCCTTATTAAGAATCTGAGCTCACCTATTTTTATGTTTTCTTCCCCCGTTTATGAATTCATATTTCTTGTATGATATGTCTAAGAGGGTTTATAGGATTGGAAAACCAAGTGGGAGATAATGTAGCTCACCCATGTACTAGTGTTTACATTTACATGTTTCTAAAGGCACTACACTAATATGGTATTTGATTGTTTTTATATTCTATTTAGTATTACACAAAAGTGATGCAATTCTAATGTATGAAAAGTAAGGGTCGTTATAGTTGGTATCAGAGTAAAGGTTGTAGGTTCTGGGCGCAGCGGAAGTGCATTGGTGGGTTTTCCCAACTTAATTTTTCATTAAACAATGTTCAATCTGAGATCCATCACGATATAAAACGCCGAATCTTCAGAATAGAACGAATAACGAAAAGAAAAGATGAGTCCCGAAACCCTGGAGGAGGATCATCATATGTTGATTATAATTAATTTAATTAATGCATAAGAATTACCTCTTTGGAATTATTTCTTCGTTGATGTGTTCGGTCACGATTCAGTGATCCGTCGTTGCGTCATAGAATCCAAGTGTAGGATTCCTCTAGTGGTGATCCACACGTGTGTCACGTATCTTCGGACATCGCCGAAGAGATCTCCGGGTGCTAGCGCGGAAGAACCTTCGCTTGCAATGTCCGCCTTCGACCACCTTGATCCGGTGGAGGATCTTGATCTCGTAACTTGAGGGCGTTCTTGGTGGAAAGGGAATTCTCTCTTGGCTTGAGAGTATTTCCAAATCTGTTGTGCACAACAATGGCTCACCAAAAAATGTTGGGGTTGCGAGGATATTTATAATCAGATTTGAGGTTAATAGAGTTATGACAATAAATAAACGCATTACGCGTTTTATTTATTTCATTAAATCTTATTGAAAACCCCCCATGTCGAATTATTAATTCCTTGACATGCGCCCACGCTGATTATAATAAATATCATTTAATAAAAAAATATTAAATCCTCAAAATCCCAATTGGAAAAACTACACGGCGTGTAATAATTAATACACGGTGTGTACTTGTTTTCCATAAAACTACACACCGTGTATATTTTATATACACGGCGTGTACTTTTATTTTCCATTTTTCTCCACCACATTTATTAGACCTTGAGTAATGACTATTTATTTCTTAAATAAATGTAACTGCATTACTCGCTAATAAATATATTATTTTATCCACAGTATATTCTCTCGAATAACTAGTGTCAAAATAAATGCGATCAGACATCCTTAAATAATTATTAAACCACAGTCGAGAATAATATTTATTTAACTTGTTAAATTAATATTTATCTGTGATACATGGAAACACTTAGTGTGTGACCCTCTAGGCCTCTTTCTCAGTGGCATTAGGCTAAGCCTGCCTAAAGTCCAAGGTTAGCGTCTAGAAACACGCCAAGGAACCCATAGAGAAAGAAGTTAATGCCGCAATGACGTGTCACCTCCTACGAACGCTTACCGTGTAATATAATCCCTTTGTCTCGATATCTCCAATCAAGCGGGTTGCATGCTAGTGCCATCAACCCATGTGCTTGATTATTCTTTCTTTGACTTCCCGGAATTGAACTTTCCCATACATTACCATGGCCATGGATTTATTTAGGCTATATCAATTCCATCAAAGGGCCTGAGATATCTACTTCCGTTATGGAACAGAAGGGACAAATCCTTTCTTGTATCATATATTAATGCGGTATTACTCATGACGCACCCAACGTATCCTACCTCACTGCGAACAGTGTGTCATCACAGTTTTCGTCAATACATCTTAGTGCGTGAGTTGTAATACCCATTAATAATAATCTTAATGTCTAAGGATCAATACACACGTCCGTAGATAGGAACATCCAATGACACTATGAAATGTGGATTTCCTAGTGGCGGGTCTCGTTATCATAATATCCTCCTGGATATTACCAAGGGTGCACACCATGAAAAGGTGCCTCAAAGTTTTATGAGTCCTCACCCCTAATGACGTGTATTATTTGTGTCCCTCAAATAATATCATCCGACCATAGAACATACATTCAAGAACAGTGTTGTGGAACTTTCAGCTTCTCATCATAGCAGGGATCCGCTACGACCCTTTAATGCAACAACTGTCCTTAGGACATTATCACATGACATGTCACGCAGAAGAACAATCAAGATGTGATAAGGATTTTATTTAATGAATAAAGTACAAAGTAGTTGGTTCTAGACCACCAACTCCAACAGACTCCCACTTGGACTGGAGCCAACTGCTAACAACCTTTAACCCGCTAGCTCTCACATGATATTCATGCTTCTGCTGAGATAGGCCTTTAGTCATGGGGTCCGCCATGTTCTCTTCCATGGACACTCTACTCACTGAAACTTCACCCCTTTGATAGAAATCCCTCAAGAGGTGATACTTCCGGAGTATGTGCTTTGTCCGTTGATGTGACCTTGGTTCTTTTGCAAGAGCCACCGCTGCAGTATTATCACAATACAATGTAATGGGATCTTTACTGCTAGGAACCACATCAAGCTCCTGGACAATGTTCCGAATCCAAAAGGATTCTTTGGCTGCATCAGAAGCCGCTATATACTCGGAATCCGCTGTAGAATCGGCGAAAACTGGCTGCTTTGAACTCTTCCAGCTCACAGCTCCTCCATTGAGACAAAAAACATATCCAGATTGCGACTTCAGATCATTATGATCTGTTTGAAAACCAGCATCAGCATACCCTCTAATGACAAGCTCCTCATCTCCTCCATACACCAGGAATATATCCTTAGTTCTTCTTAGATACTTAAGGATAGTCTTAACAGCAGTCCAATGCTATTCTCCTGGATCTGCTCGATATCTGCCTACCATTCTCAGTGCATAGGCAACATCAAGCCTGGTAAATAACATGGCATACATGATGGATCCTATAGCCGAAGCGTATGGGATCTTGCTCATCCTATCTTTCTCCTGTAGTGTCTAGGGACACATTTTCTTAGAATCATGTAAGCCATGTGACACTGGAACCAATCCCATCTTGGATTTTTCCATACTAAATCTCTTTAGTATCTGGTCAATGTATGTACCCTGACTTAGTCCAAGAAGCCTCTTGGATCTATCACGAATGATCTTGATCCCTAGAATGTAGGCTGCTTCTCCTAAGTCCTTCATGGAGAAACACTTGTTCAACCAGTCCTTAACTGACTGTAAGGCTGGTACGTCGTTTCCAATAAGCAATATGTCATCAACATATACCACTAGGATGACAACCGCATTCCCATTAAACCGCTTATAAACACATGGATCACATTCGTTCTTAATGAAACCAAATTCCTTTATGGCTTCATCAAATCGAATGTTCCATGACCTGGATGCTTGCTTTAATCCATAAATGGATTTCTGCAACTTGCAAACCCATTTGGCTTCACCTGGTGTCACAAACCCTTCTGGTTGTGTCATATAGACATCTTCCTGAAGGTTCCCGTTAAGGAAGGCTGTTTTGACATCCATCTGCCAAATCTCGTAGTCATGGTAAGCTGCTATGGAAAGTATGATTCTTATGGATTTAAACATCGCAACTGGCGAGAAGGTTTCATCATAGTCAATTCCTTGACGCTTTCTGAATCCTTTAGCCACTAGCCTTGCTTTATAGGTGCTAACTTGACCTTCCATGTCCAGCTTTCTTTTGAATACCCATTTGCATCCAACATGCTTTACATCAACTGGCTCATCGACCAGAACCCAAACTTGATTATGATACATGGAATCCATCTCAGAATTCATAGCTTCTAGCCATCTTGCAGCTTCTGAGCTTTCTATTTCTTCGTTGTAGGAGAGAGGTTCATCATTGTCCAACAATAATGATTCACCATCCTCGGTGACTAGGAAACCAAATCTCTCTAGTTCCTTTACCTCTCTTGAGCTCCTACGCAGTACTTGTGTTTCTAGAACCTCTTCCATGGGGACCTGTGGAACTTGTTCCTGTACCAACTCCTGTGTATCTTGAGCATCAACTTCTTCGAAGGAAATCTTACTCCCACTAGCCTTCTTGAGGATGTGCTCCCTCTCAAGAAAGACGGCTTGTCTGGCGACAGTCACTTTCTTGTCTTGGGGGTTATATAGGTAATATCCTTTTGTTTCCTTGGGATATCCTATAAAGATACAATTCGTGCCCCGGGGTGCTAGTTTGTTGCCTGATAAGGCCTTAACAAACGCCTCACATCCCCATACACGTGTGTGCGACAAAGTGGGTTTCTTTCCATTACATAACTCGGATGGAATTCCATTTACCGCCTTAGTTGGTACTCGGTTTAATGTGTATGCTGCAGTTTGTAATGCATATCCCCAAAAGGATAATGGAAGATCCGCATAACTCATCACCGACCTCACCATGTCCAACAAGCTGCGGTTCCTCCTTTCACTAACACCATTCTACTGTGGTGTATAAGGAGGAGTGAGTAGAGATAGAATCCCAGACTCCCGTAGAAGATCGATGAACTCTTGGTTCAGATATTCTCCACCTCGATCCGATCGAAGCTTCTTTATCTTGTTACCAAGTTGATTCTCTACTTCATTCTTAAATTCCTTAAATTTCTCTAAGGACTCTTAGTTATACCTCATTAAGTAGACATAGCCATATCTACTCAAATCATCAGTAAAAGTAATAAAGTAAGAATATCCACCTCTAGCTTCTACTGGAAATGGTCCACACACATCTTTGTGTACCAATCCTAGAAGCTCTGTGGCCCTTTCACCTTATCCACCAAAAGGTGGCTTGGTCATTTTTCTTTGTAAACAAGCGTGACATCTATCAAGTGGTTTTAGCTCAGTAGAGTCTAAATAGCCATCTTGGTAGAGCTTTGTCAAGCGCTTCTCGTTCACAAGACCAAGGCGGTGATGCCATAACTGGGTGATGTATGAGTCATGTGAGTTTGTTTCGTTATCGATTTCCAACACTTGGTTTTCGTAATTTAATACATACAAACCATTATTCAAATGTCCCATACCATAACATACGTTGTTCTTATAAAAGAGACAACCCTTATTTCCAAACGTGAAAATAAATCCATCCATATCCAAACAAGATACAGAAATTATGTTCTTGGTAACACTAGGCACAAAATAACAGTTTTGTAAAACCAAAATCATGCCAGTTGGCAATGAGAGGTGATAGTCGCCAATAGCCAACGCAGCCAGCCTTGCGCCATTGGAAGCTCGAAAATCCACCTCTCCTCTAGAAATCTTTCTAAATCTACTTGGTTCCTGCATTTGAATATAGATGTGAGCCCCACAAGCTATATCTAATACCCAATGTGTAGAAATAGAAAGATTGCACTCGATAACGAACACACCTTTAGCGTCCCCACGCTTCTGGGTGCAGTTCCTCTTCTAGTGGCCCTGCTTGCCACATGCAAAACACACTGCTTCCCGTTCCTTTCCCTTGCTCTGGATCTTCCCCTTCTTGGAGGGACGGTGCTCGGGGGCTTCAGACCGTTTATAAGTCTTTGGCCCCTTTGCCTTGTCCTTCCTTTTCTTGTTCACCATAAGGATCGCAGGTTTGTCACACCCCATGTCCTTATCTACCTGGCGAATCAAGGTCAGAAGCTCCGATAGACTCTTCTCATTGCCACTCATGTTATAGTTGAAAATGAAGCTAGAGAAGGTCTTGGGAAATGATGATAGGATGAGATCTGTACGCAACTCATCTGGGAATTTAATCCCTAAGATGTCCAAGCATTCAATGTAGCTAATAATCTTGACCACATGAGGCCCAGCTGGCGCAGACTCTCCAAGCTTCATGGTAAACAAAGCATTGGAGATCTCATACCTCTCCTATCTCGCCTTCTCTTGGTAGAGATCTTTAAGGCGAGACATCATGCTATACGCATCTATGTTTTCATGTTTCTTCAAGCGCTCATTAGACATGGCCGATAACATGAAACAGTGGACATCTATGGCATCATCCATGTGTTTCATATAGAGAGATAATTCCTCATCACTAGCCTCTTTCCCAGGCGCAACTGGAATAGGCTCTTCCAGCACATATAATTTCCTTTCGTGGCGAAGGACGACGCGTAAACGCCTCTGCCACTCTTGGAAATTGGTGCCGATGAGAAGGTTTTCTTTTTCGAGTATGGTGCGCAATGATATGTTTGAAGTCATTTTCTTGCTATTTCTACAATTTAAGATGAGCAAAGGTTTAGTACTTTATTATAAAAATTGATACAAATAAATAAATTAATACTTATTAGTCTCCCACTATTTTATCGAAATCCAATAGCCCTGACCATTGACTTCGTAATATTCAATTGCGTGAATATTCTAGTGGCAAGGATCCATATTGCCCTTCGCATTACCCCAACTAGGGTTGGTCAAGCAACTTGAAGGGTTTTAGGTAGGCATTCCAAATGCCAACTGCATTAACTCGCAGTTCCTTGATCCGCTGAGTGGACTCCCCAATCCTGAAATCCTTTTTGGATTTCCTCAACCTTTGCCTCTTGGTCACACCAAGTCTTGCTGTGGTAGTCAACCCTTGATGCGAACCAAGTAAAGTTAACCCAAAACCTTGAATTAGAATTCCCCGATAATTTAAAGCACCCCAACTAGGGTTGGTCAAGCACTTTGAACTATGGTTCGATTCTAACCAAGATTATGGAAGGCTATGCCGACTTAATATTTATTTTGAGGGATTTTATCCTTATACGTAAATTTCCATTTTATTATCTTTGATTACATGCTTGTTAATATTAAGTGGGATATAATTAAGTGATTAACCATGTCTAAGATAATATTTACGTATAAGTCAATTTTATTTTAGTTCCATCTTGCATGCTCGTTTAATTCATTAATTGTGTGATCGTGACAACACACCCACAATAAATAAACCATGCAACTGACAGAAATAAAATAAATGGTATGATCATGAGATTTTATATTGGTTAGTTTATCTAGAGGTTGATAAACTAACCCAAGACCTATGGGAGAAACACCTTGAACCTTTCGGGTTCGTGTTTACAGCTTTCCACCTGTCCACCTTTGTATCTCCTTGGATTGGTTTCATCTTGGCTCCTGACTTGAGCCGCCTCCACTAGCTTGGGAGCTCCATCAATTACACATGCATTTATCTCACATGCAGGTGAGGGGAAAAAAGGGGTTTTTACATAAAAGAATCCTTGGGCACGCATGCCCTACATATTAATGAGGAGATGGCTCGCAGGCCAAAAAATTTAATTTAAATAAATAAATTAAAAGAAACCATTCACATACAAAGGTCTCAATCTAGCTCATGGTCATCCATACATGAAACGATATTTACGCATAAATAAAACTGGCATTCAATTCTTTAATCGTTCTTGTTTAAGATAAATCACGCTCGAATCAATTAATTATCTTTAATTAATCAATCCTTTTATCTTAAATCCCTTTTCTGAATTTCCTTGAGATTCTCATCCATCATAATTATAAACAAATAAATTCATTTAAAATTATCCTTGTACACAACTTATACCTTGGAGGCAACCCGGCGAATTCCCATTTATTACGCAGATGTTAAATTAAACATATATATATATAAAACACCTATCACGTGTTGTGCCTCAACTTTATGCCTGCACCATGGTACACGTCTCAAGGGTTTGTATAATATAATAATAAATTTTAATAAATCTGCGTAATTTGGGTGAGTACACGGCATGTAGTCTTGACTACACGGCGTGTAATTTTTCTTCATCGTCCATCCGAAGTACACGCCCGGGGATAGGGAGTGTTAATGTACTTCAGAAATTTTCGGAGTACACAGCGTGTACAGTGGGACACACGCCGTGTAGTTTCCGCGTTACAAGGTTTCCAGCCGGGCAGGCTATGTACGGAGTTCACGACCCAACCCTAACCCGAAGGGACTACATGCTGTGTTCATTGGACCACATGTCATGTCTTCCGGAAACCATGTGCCACCTATTTCTGGTCAACACACGGTGTCTTAAATTCTTAGAAAGAATCCAATACACGGCCTGATTTGGTGGATCAGTCAATGCATTGAACCTAGACTACACGGTGTGTACTTCCGAATACACGCCGTGTATTCTGGTGTTATACGGCTAGAAACATTTGGCTCCTCCGGATGAGTTCCTCTATTTTATTTTAATCAAAATTAAAAGAAAAATCCGTTTCTGTGAGGTGAACGAGAAACGAGAGAGGAGGAACAGATCTCGATATTTAGATTTCTAGAACGATTAAACATGAATTGAAATAACTAAATTATTAAATGCGTAAATCACCAACAAAAAACTAAATAATTATAACCAACGATATGACCTGCTCTGATACCACTTGTAGGTTCCGGGCGCAGCGGAAGCGCGTTAGTGGGTTTGCCCAACTTAATTTTTCGTTAAACAATGTTCAATACGAGATCCGTCACGATATAAAACTCCGAATCTTCGGAATAGAACGAAGAATGAAAAGAAAAGATGAGTCCCGGAAACCTTGAAGAGGATCATCATATGTTGATTATAATTAATTTAATTAATGCATAAGAATTACCTCGTTGGAATTCTTTCTTCGTTGATGTGTCCGGTCACGATTCGGTGATCCATCGTTGCGTCGTAGAATCCAAGTGTAGGATTCCTCTAGCGGTGATCCACACGTGTGTCACGTATCTCCGGACGTCGCCGAAGAGATCTCCGGGTGCTAGCTCGGAAGAACCTTCGCTTGCCATGTCCGCCTTCAACCGCCTTGATCCGGTGGAGGATCTTGCTCTCGTAACTTGAGGGCGTTCTTGGTGGAAAGGGAATTCTCTCTTGGCTTGAGAGTATTTCCAAATCCGTTGTGCACAACAATGGCTCACCAAAAAATGTTGGGGTTGCGAGGATATTTATAATCAGGTTTGAGGTTAATAGAGTTATGACAATAAATAAACACGTTACGCATTTTATTTATTTCATTAACTCTTATTGAAAACCCCCTTATCGAATTATTAATTCCTTGACATGCGCCCACACTGATTATAATAAATATCATTTAATAAAAAAATATTAAATCCTCCAAATCCCAATTGTAAAAACTACACGGTGTGTAATAATTAATACACGGCGTGTACTTCTTTTCCATAAAACTACACATTGTGTATATTTATTATACACGGCCTGTACTTTTATTTTCCATTTTTCTCCACCACATTTATTAGACCTTGAGTAATGACTATTTATTTCTTAAATAAATGTAACTGCATTACTCGCTAATAAATATATTATTTTATCCACAGTATATTCTATCGAATAACTAGTGTCAAAATAAATGAGATCAGACATCCTTAAATAATTATTAATCCATAGTCGGGAATAATATTTATTTAACTTGTTAAATTAATATTTAACTGAGATACATGGACACACTTAGTGTGTGACACTCTAGGCCTCTTTCTCAGTTGCATTAGGCTGAGCCTGCCTAAAGTCCAAGGTTAGCGTCTAGCAACACGCCAAGGCACCCATAGAGAAAGAAGTTAACACCGCAATGACGTGTCACCTCCTACGAACGCTTACCGTGTAATATAATCCCTTTGTCTTGATATCACCAATCAAGCGGGTGGCATTCTAGTTCCATCAACCCATGTGCTTGATTATTCTTTCTTTGACTTCCCGGAATTGAACATTCCCATAACTTACCATGGCCATGGATTTATTTAGGCTATATCAATTCCATCAAAGGGCCTGAGATATCTACTTCCGTTATGGAACGGAAGGGAAAAATCCTTTCTCGCATTATCTATTAATGCGGTATTACTCATGACGCACCCAACGTATCCTACCTCGCTGCGAACATTGTGTCGTCACAGTTTTCGTCAATACATCTAAGTGCGCGAGTTGTAATACCCATTAAGAATAATCTTAAAGTCTAAGGATCAATACACACGTCCATATATAGGAACATCCAATGACACTATGAAATGTGGATTTCCTACTGGCGGGTCTCGTTCTCATAATATCCTCCTGGATATTACCAAGGGGGCACACCATGAGAAGGTGCCTCAAAGTTTTATGAGGCCTCACCCCTATTGACATGTATTATTTGTGTCCCTCAAATAATATCATCCGGCCATAGAACATACATTCAAGAACAGTGTTATGGAACTTTCAGGTTCTTATCATAGCAGGGATCCGCTACGACCCTTTAATGCAACAGCTGTCCTTAGGAAATTATCACATGACAGGTCACGCAGAAGAACAATCAAGATGTGATAAGGCTTTTATTTAATGAATAAAGTACAATGTAGTTGGTTCTAGACCACCAACTCCAACAAAGGTTTTCTTAACCTTTAGAAGCTATGATGACAATAACTTAATGAGAAACCTAAGGACATGTCTAAGGATAAGTCTTAGGACAAGGAAAAGTATAAGAAAATGTCATGGAATATCGGTAAAGGATAAAGTGAGTGGTTTCCTAAAAATACATCCCTATATGGATAATATAAGTGTATGTGGCTCTGGAACAAAATTACCTAGGAAGTAAAAAATCCAGAAAGATGTTATGAGCCTATATTGGGGTAATATGATACACAAAAATGGGCCTTATAGCACACCTAGTTTGACACTCCTGTGGGATATGCTTTGGAAATTCCCAAACTCCTCACAAACCATCATAAAATATTTATATATATGTTGGATATGAATAACCTAGGATGAACCTAGGGAATCATAGATTAAGGATGGTATCATGATTTAGACATCATATAAGTAATTTTATTAATGGAAATGTGGTTTTCTGCTATGATATGTAATGATCACACTATCATTCATGTTTTAGTCAATAGTGGGAACCATACAGAGTTGGATTAAAATTGAATCTGATGGAAGGTTTTCTGATTAGCATTCAAGTGGGATGATCAATGGAGTGAAAGATGTTGTGATCACTCCAAATCAGTATTCAAAAATCATGATTAACAATGTGTACATTAACAAACTCCCAGACTCACCAAGGAATATAAATAAATAGTTCATTGAGAGTTGGGTAATGTAAACCATGGAGAAAAAATATTTTGTTTTCTTCTATGTCAAGAATGTGGAAATAATCACCAATGTTAATGTCTTAGAGGAACAAGAAGATTTTTTGACTGTGAAAGAAATTACAAAATGAAAGTGACTGTAAGGAAAAAATGATGAGTTCGGTTAACAAAATGGATGAGAATATTGGCCTCCCTAGGACATTATTGAAGGTTATGTTTTTTGTGTGTGGAATAAATGGTCATTATGAAACTCAATGTCCAAAGAGGAAAGATCCTGAAGAGGATCAACAAGGTTGTATAAGTAATGGTTATATTGCTGATGATGACGAGACTCTAGATGAAATGTGAAAGTAAAGATGTATTGTATAATAGGATGAGGTATACTTGTTAATGGAATAAGGATGAAGTGGAATAATAAAAGTTTATATATATTAGGGTTCAGTAATTATGTTATATTAATGGTGAAATTTATAAGGATTGTTCAGTTAATTTTTTTCTCTAGGGATTTACAAGAACACGTTTTCTGGTTCCAATGGAATAGAAAAGTGATATAATAGAAAAGAGATATCCATGGAAAACACATGATTAAGGGAAATATAAACCTTAATAAATTCCTTATGTTATGATAATGTTGTTTAGATAAATATATGTGGTATATGAATAAGTAATTTGGATGGTACTGATTACCTTGGAACTAATTAAGGACATGTTGACAAGCAGATCATGATATCATTGAAGAAGTTTAAAACTTCTTGGATTTTTGGAATATATCCAGTAATAAATGGAATAATGAATCATGCATGTTTACCCAAAGGATTTAGGGTAATTCATGTTGTTACCATGTTCCAAGAGAATTAACTATGAGGGTATTCACATGTTTTGAATGTGATAACCAATATCTACTTTGTGATATACGGGGGAGAAATGTTAATCTAATTTCGTTACTTTCTTTATAATGTTTTAGATTTTCATCTTTTAGAGGGGTTATAAGGTTAACCATTCTTGAAAAGTTTATTTTAAACATCAAATGATGTATTTATGTATTGAGATTGTATTGAAAACCTCGGTTAAAAGGATATTTAGTGGTTAACCTCATTTTAAGGATGTACATCATATTTTAGAAAACATAATAGTGTGGTTTTAGAAAAGGACATAATTTATGTCGGGTGACAACCAATAAATTCTGACATGGCTGTAGATCTTGAACATATTGTTCAAGGATGTTAAGGGTTTCACGCCTACCACTAGCCTATGTCATGTCCTGGTTAATGTATAATTATTTTTGATAAATAATTATTTATGATGAAACAATAGTGTTACTTTTTATGTTTAGAGATTAATGTATTAACCATATTTATTTTTAAAAATATTTATAGATAAATAGTTATGATTTTAATACTTTTACGGGCCTTAATATCTTCTAAAAGTTTATTTTAGTGCTTCGAGAATTAAATTAAATTTCTAGACACCCATTTCATGAAGTAATGGATGAATTATAAATAGTTAAAAGCACAACCAAAGAATGAATTTTTGTTTATAGAAATACATCATGAAAGTACATTTACTTGTATAATTTTCCAATAAAAGAATTACTCAAAGATATTATAATGATAAAAAAATTTGTCCTAAAACCATAATTTTTTTAACCAACGGACTTATAAACTATCACTGATTTATGACATTGAGGCCCTTAATTCTTCTTTGACCATTCTCTTATTTGTGATTGATGGCCTCCATCACTCCCTATAAATATTTACTCTTTTCCTACACGTACAATTTTGAATCCCAGCCTATGTTCTCTTATGTTTAAATCTAGTTATATGTTACTTTGGGTAACCTTTATAGTTCCAACTTTTCCATTTTTTAAGGAAGTTTGAGTATCCATTTTTACGATGTGAGTTTCTATGAATGAAAATTTCAAGTATTAAACCTTTGATAACTCAAATGAATTTCAATAGAGAAATTCATTTTAATTGGGGTATAATGTAACACACTAAGATTTTTTGAATTATTTCTTTGAATTATTTTATCCTTTGTGATATTTTTTATTTCACGTAACATTGAAAATAGTTTATTTTATATTTAAGCACCATATTTGGATTGTGTTATATGTAATACCAAGTTAATCATGCACTACACACAAACTAAATTTTAGCTTGAATGCATATAACATTGACGTTATCTTGTGACTTGCAATAAATTACACACAACAATGACATTTCATATGTGACACACAATACCAACTTGGCGTACGTTACACACAACATTGAGTTTCTACAAAACATCATATTATGGTTATAATTATTTAAATGATATGATTATAATATGTCCATTAAACATAGTAAGATGAATAGTAATGAATAATTTGTAAATAATTTTTATAATATTTCTATATAAATAATGCATTTTGATAATGAAATATATAATTTCTGGTAAATGCCTTATATGTTTAAAAATAGTACTTTCTCAAATGAATCACTTTTAATGTCCTTTTGTGAAAAATAATAAAATTAATTTTAAACAAATTTATGAATATAATTTGATAAAATAAACTTCATTTTATAATTTATGATTTCTAAATTATCTTTGGATTAATTTTAGGTATTTTTATGAGAAACTTCATTTTTTGATGAATAGTGAAAATACCTAAATTTTATTCAAAACAGCTTTTTCAAATAATTTATTTATGAGGTTAAATTATATTTTAAATTGGTATAAAAGTATACTTCTATAATATTTTAATCATTTAATCAAATTCAGGTCATTTTAAACAATTTCACTTTGATATTGGGTATAAAAACATTTCAAATGTTTGGACGTTTTTACTTTAAAAACCGACAGTGTTGTCCCGTCAGCGGGATTAATTTGAAATTAATTTCTATTAATTATGAGATTAGAATTTGGAAAAATGGATTAAATATTTGGTATCATCATAATTTATAAAGTCTAATAAGGTTAAATTAGTGTTTCACCAAAAATATTAGTGAATGCAATTAAAATTTGTTACATCAATTAAGGTAAGATTAAGCTTAACTAAGGACTAAACCATAAAATGAAGACCCAAAATGACTTATACACTTTTAAAAAACCCTTTTCTAACCATTATTCATCCATTAAAATTCAATTCTTTAGTTTTTTTATTTGGTATGACATTTTTTGGGAAAAAATGTGGGTACACCTAACTTGTTTTAAAAAATACCAAGTGTGTCATTTTCCTTCCCTATAAAAGGACACCACACCTCCCTCTTCTTAACACCTCTAAAAACACTTAGGTTCAGAAAATATCTTCCTAATAAACTTCCAAACATCCCTCCCTTTCTATTTTTATCCAAAATTTGGGCAGAAATCAACCCTTGTAAGCCTTTTGGAACAAACCAAAAGGAGTTACCCGATTAAGAGGTAACGTCTTCTCTCAAGCTCCTTTCTATTATTTTGTTTCTCCACTCCCTAAAATATTATTAACAAATGATTTTATAAAAAAACCGTAATCATAAATAAACTATGATTTTTTCATGACAAGGGTTCTACCTATACATACACACACCTCCATCTAATGGGTAACCAACATACTGTTTATGTGTATGATGAACTACCGCCTCATGAAACGATGATTGTTCATTTTTTCATTTACCACCAACCATGGTGGAAATTTTTATGGAAAATATATTTTTATATATTATGTATTATATTTATTATATCTTCAATATTTTTTATTAATTTTACAAAACATATGTTTTTATGTTATATTTGGTGTAAATATGATAATTTTGATTGAGGAAGTGTAGACTACCGCCCCCTCAAAGTGATGTGATTCATTCACACACTACATGGAATGTATTAAGGATAGGTTTAATGAAATTTTATGATATATATAACATTATAATTATACTTTAATGATATTATATACATATATACATATATTTCATTTTCTTTCTTTCTTTCAATACGATAATAAAAATGGAAACAACGCTCATGAGTACGTACAGATTACGTCTCCATGAACAGTGTATTCAATTTCATACTTTTATATTCTATATATTATTATAATAAAAATATAATGAAAATAAATTATATTGGATTACATTATTTAATCATTAAATAGGTATAAGGACCAAATATATAAAAAATTAAGACACGTGTGAAGAACAAAGAGGATATTACTCGAAGAGAAACCTTAACATAGTATTGTTAACAAGTAGGGTAATATAAGATTAGGATAAAAACGATTATGGTATTATATATAAGAATATGTTTCTATAAAATATTCATAATAAATTTATATTTATTATATAGGTTTTATGAATGAGTATGATGAGAGTCAAGATGCAAGGTAAGGGGATTTCAACTCACTTTTTACTTCTTTGAGATACATGCTTCATTCACCACTCATTCCTTTTATATGGTGTGTATACTTCCCATGTGTATATTCAATGATTAATATAAATATATTTATGGGTATTTACATATACATTTTATGATATTTATTTCATGGGTTTTAGTTTTTAAAAGTTACCAAATCGGCAAAAATATTTTTGTCCCAATTTTCCTTCTTTGAGACTAAAATTTTGTTTTGCACCTAAATTATTTTTTGAGGTCTGTATAATTACATTTTACATATTATATCATGAATATAATTATTTTAATAAAATATTAAGCTTCATTTAATTTCATTTTCTTACATGGTGAGTATGATCTCAAGTAACCAAGTAGTAAGAGTTTATTAAAACAATCTCATCGCTTTTCAAGATTGTTAATGATTATGCTTATTTGATGAAAACTAATGATTCATATCTCAAGAACATTCATGGATTTTATTATCCTCTGGTTATTCATGATATATTAATATATTGGTCTCATTTTTCCACCCTTTTGTTCATAAGATCATTAATAAAGTGTTTTTAAGAAATCCCGATGTTACACTCTCTTTGGTCAGAAATCTCTGTTCCTTCAAAACAAGTTTTCAGAAAATAGTTTACTTGAATATTGTACTAATATAATTTGATAATTAAAAGAAAATTTTAACCTTTTTTCTTTTACCAATGTTGTCAAAGGAATCTCATTATCTCTTTCCAAATGATGCATTTTTCTATCCTTCTTACCATGAAAAAGAAATGTGCTTTTTACCTCATACGACATGTACATATTTATCCGCTGTGAATAATTTGAAGATTTATTTTCATGTTTGAAGGTTAATTTTTAAAAAACAGGTTTTAAAATATGTTTTCAAGTAAAAGTGTTTTCAAAATGTTTTCAATCTTATTTTATATTTTTTCAAGGAATTTTTTTTTCAAATTGTTTTCTATCATATATTATAAGTTTTCAATGAAAGCTTTTTTCAAAATGTTTTCAAGCTTATTTTATAAGTTATCAAGGAAAAAGGTTTTAGAAATGATTTTAATCATCATTTATAAGGTTGAAAATTATTTTCAAGGAAAAGGATTTCAAAACCTTTTTATTATCCTTTTATAATATTTCAAGCAAAATGGTTTTGAAATGATTTTCAAGGAAAAAGGTTTTCAAAATGTTTTAAAGCCTTATTTATAAAATTTCTAATTATTTTTAAACGAAATGATTTTCAAAAGTTTTTATGTTTTAAAAATATTTTTTCAAATAAGAAAGGATATTTTTCTCAAGAAATATTTTTAAAAGATATTTCAAAATTATTTCTCATCTAAGAAAATATATATTGGTGTTACTCATTCCTTTATGGGGAAAATATTAAATGTTTGTATTCATATTATTTCTATTAATGGATTATGATTTTATGACATGATGTATATGAAAACAATTTCTCTTTCACATTTTACGGGCTTTTGAAACTCGATTCTTTTCATGGGTTATGTTTATGATGAAATTAATAAAAAACATGTATTTTTACATAGGTTATTATACGATTACATGTTTATAATACCCATTTTATTTCATGGGTAAAGATATGATTATTTATGATAATTGTAGAACATTTATGTATGATTTCATTATAAGATAGGTGAGACCTATATGTCCTTCCAATGAATTGGGTAATTATTTATATCTCATGAGATAGACATGGTTGGAATGGTAAATGAACTAAGTTCAGTATTACAGGATTGGAATGTAAAATGTACATGGTTTCATATTACAAGGTTGGAATGAAGCGTGAACTTAGTTTAGTAATACAAGGTTGGAACGGGGTGTGAACCCAATTCAGTAAAATACTTTTTCCACTAATATAGTCTCAACAACAATGCATTGACTACTATGGAAATCATTATAAATTATTATGTGTCTTCCAAAATTACATGTTTTATTCCTATGTTATGTTTTTATGGATTATGTTAATTATTTCCTTATGATTCATGTCTTATGAACTGCCAAGATTTATCCCACAATTCATGTTTATGATCTTTGATATGCAGGGTATGATCTTATATTTTCTTGATCATGTTCTCATAACTTTATGCTCAAAATTATTCTTACATATATCCCTTGTTTACCCTTACTTAGCATCTGATCTCTCCCTTTTTTTTTATTTTTTCTTCCCCATCTTATGAAGATATATTTATTTTATGATATTCCTAAGAGGGGTGATAGTCTTGGGAAACCTAGTGAGAGATAATTTAGCTCCCTAGAGACATTTAAGAGTGCGACATCAATATGTATAACTAATGGATATGATGATTTGGTATAATGGGGAACATTAACCGAAATAATTAAACCATTTCATCAACATCTTAAATATTAGTGTCTTCCAATATGTAACCACATTAGTAGGATATGCTTCCTCCATGAGTTGATATCTCTCTTCCACTTCCTTGAAAACTGGGTTTCGATCAACTATGGACACTATTTGAGCTAGTTTCCCACCTAGTTATGAACAAATAAAATCCTCCACATAATTATTTACAAGCCTAGGAATAAAGTTAGTAGGTTGAAGTTTCACTCAAATTCCCAGATCCTCTCATGTGAATATGAGAAAAAAAATCCGTTAGGTAACCATTAAGTGATTATATTTCTATTCACTATTCAGAGAAGCAAGAAACCATTTTTGGATGTATAATAAATTCCACCAAATTTTAATAGGTGATTATCCCTTGTAGATAATGTCTTCATAGATTCTAGTAGTTGACATACCTTCTCTTAAGAAAATGATATATCCTTGTGTTGCATGGGTGACCAATGTATTATTCATTAAAATACTAGTTGAAGGTGTGA
Source organism: Viscum album (assembly GCA_963277665.1). NCBI lineage: Eukaryota > Viridiplantae > Streptophyta > Magnoliopsida > Santalales > Viscaceae > Viscum > Viscum album. The sequence continues at coordinate 844,482,055 of OY728140.1, read as the reverse complement.
AAAGATAATAAATGAAATATTAATAACTATTGACCCCAATAATACACTAAATACGTGGCTTGAACCAGGAAACTGACATTGTCTGATCATTGATGAATTCATATCCCCTCTTGTGAGCTTTCATCCAACCCCAGGAGACTAGAAATGGGTTAGAAAGTCAAAAAAGGGGACTTCCCCATAAATATCTGTCGTAATTGATGATATATATTTTCCATGACTAGGACCACCAGATTATTGTGCTTATCCATTTTTAATTGGGACTCCATGAAAAATTTAATCACACTAATTTTTTTGGGACTGATGCATTGGTAATAGATAACCACTTAAAAATAAGTCCTATAAGGCTTCCAATCATACCAACTAGTCAACCCCAAGATAAAATTTCCAATACCAGTAGGTAAAATTACCATACTATAACATTGTTTAATATTATAATGTGAGCCTCTGGGTTTTGGGGTATGGGTGAGCCCTTAGTCTCCTCGTATGTGGCTAATGATTTTTTTATGACAAATACTTGATCCAATTCAAGGAAAGGAGCATATATCTTTATATGAGACTCTACCTCCAAATTAATTTGTATTATAGTAATTAGTTCCTTGGAAATTTGATGTTTTCTCTCTAAATTATCCAATATAAGTGAATGAGGGAAGAATTCAGCATACATATCCCTTATAATCGACACCCCAAGATCATATGAACATGCTAGATATTGATGTAACCTCCCAATTCACTTCATGAATCATATTTGTGTTTGGAATATATATTCTAAGAAGTCTTGAAAAAAGGAACATATTATGATTAAAAAAAATTTGTGACACATTGGTAGATTCATAAATCCTCAAAAATTTTAACTCTTTCTCAAACTCATTGTATCTTTGATGGAACCAAAACATCAACCCCCAATCCCAGTCAAATAATCCCCCAGGGTGAAGGTACAATTTTGATGAACACCCCAATTTATCATCAGCTGTATCCTTCTTGATAATTAATTTATAGAAATGAATGTATAAATTTGGAACTCATAGATCTTTCTCCAATGAAAAAGTGGTATATCCCAATATATTCCATTTAGAAAGATCCTCTTTGATATATGTCCCCTTTATAGAAATATTTTATTGAGGTGTGTGTTGATTGTTGTTTATCAAGGTAAAAAGTTAGTCTATATAGCATGGTGTTGGAATAGAAACATTTTCCAACAACCTAAATCTATAAATAGGTCACCTATCTAAGATGAGATAGTCTTGTAAACATGAATCTATGAGATTTGAGAAGATCTAGTGATTTTGATGAACATTTTTCCTAAAATTATCCACAATAGTCTCAATCATGGTATTCCGTCTCTCATTAGAATAATAGATTACTTTTTGAAGAAATATTTTCTATAAAAATTATAGTTTTTCATATTTTAAGAATTTTGGATAGAAATTTTTTTGAAATCCAAAATTTCACATGGTATAATAGGGGATATGTGAGTCATGTAACACCTTCATCACCATACAAACCATACAATTTATATGTGAATTAATTTTATTATTAAAATATTTCCTCTATAAACCATCAAATATATTTTTCAAAATAACGTTATGTGAAACCCCTTTTCGTATGTTAAATGAGATCAACTGTAAAGGAATATCTCTATGAGGAACAAATATTTAATATCGAGCTCTCAAAGTGATCACAAAGTAAATTTAAGCTCTATGAACCAAATAAACTCACTTTAAACCCTTTATGTAGGGGTGATACCTCCTCCATACACACCAATAAAACATAAATAACCTTATAGGTCTAAGTTTCTTCCTTATAATTGGATCATCTTCAAGTCGATCGGACCCCATATAGAGGGGAATGTTTTGATCCTCAAAAGGTTGTAAAGATGTGAAAAAGAATTAGGATAATGTTTATTAACCAACAAAAATATCAATGAGATGAAAATATAAGTATAATTTGGAAAAGGGGAATAATCCACATAACACTTGGGATATTCTGCAAAGTATACATAATAATAATTGAGGAAATCCTTCCTCAAAAAATCTGTTTTATCCAAAACACACCTGTGTGGGACTAAAAAAATGTTTTCTCTTATATAACATTATTATTTTCAGTCTGAAGTTGTATTTTTGTGGGCTCCTACATATAGATTTTGGATGAAAAATTTGGTAAAGTTAGGGTAGTTGTATAACAGTTTGATCCTTCCACTAAGAAACTAAATCGCTCCATGAAACACTTTAATTTACAGAACATGGTTATGTTATTCCCCCCATAAAAAAAATTTAATTTGTGGAGGTAGTGATTTTGGGCCTCCCATAAACCATTTTATTCATTTTCATCATAGAGGGTGGGAATTGATGCCCATCAGATAGTGCCTTGCAGAGTGACCACTTCCATTATAAAGTCCCTTTCAAGGCACTAGGCACAACTCCTATGAGGTCTCATACTCCTTAAAAAACCACTACATGGCCCACCATTTTTGGAAAATGGTTAACCTAAAAATGTTTATAAATACTCTACTCCTTTGTAAATTAGAGATAAAAAAGTAAAAAGTGACAATAAATGGGAAATTAGAGTGCCAAAGACTCTCAATTCAAAAAACCCAAGACCTGAATATCAACATGGAACACCTACAGGTAATTATCCTACTATAAAATAGAACCACCCTTATAGATCCCTTCATGATGGAATCCTTTCTTAGGCCCTCCATAAAGGTGTAACTACATGAATGAATCTTTATGAAATCCCATATGGAAGAAAGCCTTGTGTAGGCCCTCCAAAAAGAGTGTCTTTAAGAAGGATCCTTTTCATATGACATTTTTGAAGGAACCTTTGTGTTGGATCTTGGTGAATGAATATGTGTGTAATATCTTCTCAAAGGAACGTCTTCATGAAGAAAATTTTCTTGTGAAGGGAACCATTTGTGGGATTCCCATTCCACATAGAAATCCATTACTAGAAATGGGATTCCCTTAGGGTATTTATCACTTCTTTTTCAGTGTTTTTGTCCCAAATATCATTTTGTGTAATAAAAAAAACCTTATAAATAATATTTTTTCCCTGAATAAATGTGTAATATGTCATTGAAAAGTATCAAACTCATAAAACACATAGAAAAAATAAAAATCACTTTATTTCATTAAAGCAGATCATTACATTAGTCAATTACCTAACCAATTAAAATTACAATATGACAATGAGATAAAAACTAGAAAATAAAAATACTATAATTAGAAAATTTGGATCATCCTGATCTGTTATAATCATTACTCCCACAAAAAAAATGAAAAAAAACAAAATAATATTAAACCTATCAACATTTTTGAAAAGTAAATTATATAACCTTGGGATGAATTATAGTGAAGTTTTAATGATGGAATGTAGTGGTATTTATAGGAAGTAATATGATTATTAGAAATAGTAACCTAACCATTGAGAATTTTAACCTGGCCGTTATAATAGTAATTTTAACATTAAAAAATACAATGTAATATAAATAATATTTATCATGATTAATTTAATAAAATAAAAATATTTTAATCCCATAATATAAATATCAATATTAAAAACTCAAAGAAAATACATGCACATTTTAAATAAAATGTATTTTGTAAAAATCATAATTTTTATGTTAAAAATTATTTTTACCTATGTTATAATATTATTTTGATAAAATGAATTCATTTTTTAGATTCACATTATTGATATTATCTAATTTTTTTGTAAATTTTTTGAAAGACATTAATTTGTAGGTGAATAATAAAAATACATTTTTTTCATTACTAGTGTTTTTAAATTACATCATTGATTATGAAATAATGACCTAATCAATTTTAGAAAATTTTTATAAAAAAATATTTAATGTGATAAATGAGTCATTTAAATCCAATAAAAATGTTTTCCAAATGTAAAAAGTATGTTCCAAAGTCTAAAGTCTAAAGTATTCCATTAAAATAACAATTGGTTATTTATCCACTTTCCATTTTATAAAATAATGAATTTGGTATTGGAAATAATTAAAAGTACTAAGATGATTTTATTTTATTAAATATGAATTAAAATTTCAATAATATTACTATTAAAATGTTAACCATGGGAATTATATTTATTTAATATTTTATCTTAAGAATGCCCATCTCCTCAAGTATAATACCTCCTCACACCTCACTTAGAAAAAAACATACCACCGACTTACTAAAGACAAATAAATAATAAAATAACCTTTTTTAATACCCTTATAATACATAGGGTTGTTATAGTGTCACTAAAATCTATGCATTCAAGGAGTTTAACACCGTAGAAAGAAGAAACACTGAGAAGCGGGTAAGCTTTCATTAACTGTTGTACTCATTTTCCAATTCTATTTCTCATTTTATCTATCCATTTTAAACCAAAATAATCTAATATTAATTTAGTATTATTTAAACATTATATTAATTATTTTAACCTTCTATAACTTTTTATATTTATGAAATATTTATATTTCATACTTCTCTTTCACCATCTTTTGATAGTGTCCCATCAACAGTCGGTAAACGACCCATGAGAAAATTTATAACTCTCTAATTGTCAAAACCATTATGGATGATTATAAAAAATTATCTATAATATATTAATGTATAAATATATGTAATTTTATACTTTTTAGTTAATATTTATAATTTATAAGTACAAATAAATCTATATTATTGAATCGAAGTAAGAGGGGATATTTTAAGGAAAATATGACATCAAAATGTTTCACCATTAACAAAGGTAATTAAAGAATAAAAAACAATGGTTATAATTGATAAATTGTGAAAAAATGAACATAATTAACTTCTAGTTCTATATTTTAAGAAACCATTTTTATTTTTATAGGAGGCAGAAAATGAATTAAATAAATTAGTATTTAAGGTAAGGGGATTCTTGATCCCACTTCTATCTTTTTTGGGTTATCTCATATTCTAAATTATTTTCTATATTTATGTTCTTATAATTTACTTAAAATTTACTTATGATATTATTTAACATTTATTTTTGAAGATATAAATGTTTTCACCTATTCAATTGAGTTAAAAGATAATTTAAAAGATTTTTTCCAAAGAGACATTATTTTCCAAGACACTACATTGACTGCTCTGAATTTGTTTCTTATCCAATCAATAATGATGATGTTTTATGCAAAAATTTGATTCCTCTTATTCATTTTGGAACCCTAAAGGTTATACATGAAATTATTATTCAAAAAAACATTATGAAACACATTCATTCCAATGAGTTTATATCAATACTATGATTGCTATATTTTTTCTATTTTCATGTGGAATGAATTATAATTAGAAATTTATGATGTGAAAGGTGGGACAAAAATTATATATACCAAAAATTAATTGGTTAATGTGATATATCTCACTATATTATGTGTATTATTCGTGAAAATGATAATATACTTTTTCACAATTATGATGTTATGATTTATGAGCATATGCTATGCGTAAATATGATGATAGATTTGTTCACAAATATGTCTGGTATTTGAAAAATATGTTATAATGTTTAGTTATGATTCATATTCCACATTCTATGCCCCTTAAAAATGATTACATCATTATTATTATGATTATCGTATTATTATGATATGTTTATGATGATTATGATCAACTATATATAATTGATTCATGTATCTTATTCCTTCTATGTTATCCATCTCCTTATTGGGATTTTAGCTCACCTATTTCTTATATGTATATCCTCAGGTGAACATATGTACAAAAAAGAGTTTGATATATTTAAATAGGTTAAACAAGAATGGTTTTAATATTGTTTTTGTTTTTTATGTATAAGTGATTTATGACCCTAATTTTCCATGATACTAAACATTTTGATCATGGAATGTATTACTAGAGTGATATTTATCTAAATAATAATGTAATAGTCACGTAAGAAAATGTTAGGTCACTATAGTTAGCATTAGAACACAATTTATTTAATTTTTGATTCAGGACTGGAAAGAAAAAGTGGAAAACCAAAAGATAAGTCTATGTATTGGTAAAAATCCTAAGTTTTGGTAAAGTATAAGAGTGTTTGGTTTCTAAGAAATGACATCCCTATCTGGATACTGAAATTAGATGTGGATCATACATAGATTCACCTAGGGGTAATTACCATGAAAAGGGATGATTTTGTATTAAATCATTTGTTACTTAGTGCATGATAAAGAGGCCTTTATACACATATAGTTTGATACTCCCAGGGTATATGCATTAATTAATCACATGATCTATACAAAACATTATGAAAGATATATAACTAAAGTAATTATTCCTCCTAAATTTAGAAAAGGATTAAATTACATGATCATAGAAGCATCATTTTAGAAAAAGGATAAACATATTAATCCAATAAGATATTATTTTAGAATTAATTTCGACATGATAATAAATTATTTATTCATGATTTATTTACTTATGTTTTGTTTAAAATTTTATAATTTATAAAATAGTGGGAACTGAGAGAAATATGACCAATAACCTCTGTGAGGGACAATTTGATGATTTTTTGAATGTCATTCCTAATGAAATGGGTATTGGATTTAAAATTTTTATAGTGATGGTTTCCCAGATGACTTAGGCTATAAAAAATAACCTGAACCATGTGGAATTTTCACCTTCACCAAAGAAGGAAAAATTTCTATCTAGTCATTTATACAATAATGACGACCAATGTTTAGTGGGTCTTCCAATCCACATATCCCAAAAATGGCAGGTTAAATCAATGGAAAAATTCTTTTCTATGCTCCACTGTTTTAAGAAGGAGAAGGTTACTCTGACATTTTATTATTTAGATAGAGAATATGATCAATTTTTGATGTTGATAAATAATAAAAAGATGTAATATTAATTATAATAATTGTATTGGGAAGACTTTAAGAAGTTATTTCTTAATAAGTAGTTCCCTTGAACTATTTGAATAAAGTTGGAGAGAAAATTTATAGAGCTTAAAAAAAGGATGGTGAATTTCTCAAAAAGTATATGGAAAATTTCACAAGTATTGAAAGATATCACTCATGTTTTTTTATAAAAAATGATAGAAGAAAAGATGGATTCATTAGTGGATTGAAACCAAACCTTTTAAAGGCTATAACTATCCATGTTTTTAGGATTTATGAAGAAGTATTTTTTTGTGATCTAAATGTAGAGATGGAGCTTGAAGAATGGTCCCATGAACATAATTATAAGAAGTGGAGAATGGATTTTCAAGATGGAAGATCAAATGAAAAAGGAGGAAAAATATTCAACCACCAACATGTCAAAGATGTGGGAAAAATCATAAGGTAATTTTTTGAAAGGGATGTAAAAATACATTATGTGTGGGAGATTAGGACACAAAGCTCATGAATTTCGAATAGACATTAAGTATATGGACAACATGTATAGGAAATTAAGGAACCTCCCAATGCACCACACATGGTTCAATTCTTAAACTGTAAAGAGAAAGGAAACTATGCAAGCCAGTGCACTAAACCATGTTCCTTTGAGGATAATTAGTGATAATAACCAAAAAGTTAAAGGACCAATTGAAAACCTATTCCACCACCATTTATTGAGGTGGATCATGGAAATTAAGTTATACAAGGTACACTTCCTATTCCCTTAAGAATTCAAAAATATTTATTTGATCTTGGTTCAACACATTCCTTTATATCCTTCATGTTTTCCAGAACTGTTGAATCACAAACCTGATACCTTTAATTATTTATATCTACAAAATACCTAGTGGTGTGATCAATTCAACATAAGTGTCAGACTATCTCCTATTATAATTTTTTGGAATATTATTATAGTGAGTCTTTTAAACCTTTCTATAGTGGAATTTAATGCTATAATGGTAATGGATTGGATTTCATTATATAAATCTGAAATAAAATTGAGAGAAAATAAAATCTTATACTATATTCCTAAACGTCCCATGATCTTGTACAAATATAAGTAAGATCATGCATCTCATTTGGAAAATACATCAATGGTGTGGGTGCTGATACCCAGGAAAGAAACTTTTGTTTCTTAATGATTATGTCAAAGGAAATAAAAAATCTTGAGGAAATGACCATTTAAAGGGAACATACTAATGTATTTCCAGAATAATTCCCCAAACCCCCCATATTGTGAGGAAGAGTTCCTAGTAGATCTTATAAATGGAGCTAAAATTATCTCTAAATGAACCTATAGGATGGCCTTGATTTAACTTTAGGATTTGAAGAATAATTTTCAAAATAATTTGTAAAAAGGATTCATACACCGTAGTGAATTACCTTGGGGTGTAATGATGGTCTTTGTCCAGAAAATATATGGATATATGTGGTTGTACATTGATTACTAGGATCTCAATAAAATCACCATAAATAAAAAGTATCCATTTCCAAAGTTGATGACTTGTTCAATAAACATTGATAAACTAGATACGTCTAAATGGTGGATTTTTTTTTTCTGGATATCATTATTTGATGTTAAAGAAGGAAGATATTTAGAATACTTATTTCTATACATGATATACACACTATGACTTCATAGTGATTCCCTTAGTACATGATAATTCCTCTTAAATATTTTGGAATTTGATGAAAAGACACTTTAGAGACAACCCTTAAATTTTTTTGGTTTTCCTTATTAAAATTAATCTCATTTACTCAAAGAGTAAGGGGGAACATGAAGAGTATATAATGATCATTCTAGTAATATTAATTAAGGATAAAATTTATGATATGTTCAGTAAGTGTGAATTTTGGATGCAGTAAGTCACATTCATGGGTAATGTGATCACAAGTGAATGAATTTACATGGACCCTTCAATGGAAAAAGCAATTTAAGAATGACCCAAACCCACTAGTGTCATATAAATCCATAGTTTTCTTGTATTATCTAGGTAATACCAATAATTGATGAGAAATTTCTCATGATTATACAGCCCACTAACTAAGGTAACATGAAAAGGGGTAAAACATATATGAACATAAGAACGTGAAGAAAGATTTAAAGTCTCAAGAAGAGGCTAATAACTACACTTATACTCACAGTACCCTTAAGTGGAATTTTTTTTGTAATATACAATGTTCCTTTAAAGAATTTATTTGGTTTTGTACTCATGAAAAATGAAAAATTGATATCTTACTCCTTATTACAGTTGAAGATCCATTAGAAGAACTACCCGATGCATGATTTGGAGTTAGCAAATGTGATCTTTTCTTATAATATTTGGAAACACTACATCTATAGTGATAAGTGTGACATATATACATATTAGAAGATTCTAATGTATATATTTAAGGAGAAAGATCTCAAAAAATATCAATAAATATGTTTATAACCAGTCAAGGTCTATGATTACTCTATGAACTACCATCCTAGAAAAGAAAACGAAGTATCTGATTCTATTGGAAGAAAAGAACCTGTCAAACTATCCATTATATGGATTGAGAAACACCCTATCATCATGGATATACAATATATGGATATGGAAATCATAATAGTAGATAATAAATCATATCATCCCTAAATGATTTCCCGACCAACTATCTAAGAGAATTTCATGGAGGCATGGATGAATTATTTTGATCGTCAAAAGAAGACAAAATTAGAAAATGATGAGAAGATTCATGAATTACACATAAAGGAAGATAATTACAATCAATTTTGGACTAGAATATATGTTCCATCATCACTAGAGACATAAATGAAACTATTGAATAATGATAATTGCTCATTTTTCTCCATCCATCCTAGAATTACCAATATATATTGTTATTTTCAAGAGCACTTTTGGTGGGACAACAAGAAGAATGAGATTTTAGAGTACATATCAAAGTTATTGGTATGTTATAAAGTTAAAGTGAAGTAAAAATGTATAAGGGGATGATGCAACAATTTCTCATACCCATATGGAAATGGTAAAACATCACCATGCACTTTGTTACTAATCTCCTGAAGACATCCAAAGGAAGCGATGTGATATGAATTGTTGGGGATAGACTCACCATGAATTACCACTTCATCACCATTCATGAATATTTTTTCTCTGGACAAAATTACAAGATATATTTAATGTAATCGGAGAGTCTACATGAGACCTCAATTTTGATCATTTATGATCTTGATCTAAGTTTTACATCTAAATTCTAGAGAATCCTTCAAAAGGATCTGAATAATAAATCGAATTTTAGTATGTGCAATCACCCCCAAACTAATGTCCAATATAAAAGAACCATTTAGATACTTGAGTACATGTTGTGATCTTTCTCAATGGAATTTAAAGGAGGATGAGATCAACAACTCCCATTATTGGAGTTCTCATACAATAACATCTTCTTATAAAATATTCAAATGGACCCATATGAAGATATATATGGGTAGTGATGTAGAACTACTACACATTTGTTTGGAGTTGGTGAATGAAAGATACATGGACATGATATTTTAAAATAGAAGACAAATAAGGTTCATTACATCCAATAACATATAAAATATAATCAGATCTGATAGAAGATCTATGCTAATAATAGTTTATGGGACTTAGAGTTTGAAGTTAGAGAAAATTATTTCCTTTAAATATCACCATGGAAGAGAGTCATGTGGTTTGGAAAAAAGGAAATCTTATCCCCAGGTACATTGGAAACTTTGAGATCTTCAACCTCATCAAAGAAGTGGCCTATTAGTTATCAATTCAACTATAAAAGGCTCATGTTCATGATATATTCCATATATCACTCTTGAGGAAGTATACACTTTATCCCTGACATGTAATTAATCTTGAGGTGGTAAAACCAGAGTATACCATCTCTTATAATTATTATCTAGTGAAGATATTATATTGTAGAAACAAATTTCTTCACATTAAAAAAACTCACCCTGTCAAAGTTTTATAGAAGAACTATGAATATGAAGTGGTAACATGGGAATCTATGGAAACAATGAAACAAAAACACCCTCATCTATTCTCAACTGAGAATATGAGTTGAAATTTTTGGGATTATATTTTTAAATAGGGGAAGAATATAATGGCCCAAACATTATAATAATATATTTTTCCTAAATAAACGTGTACTATATTATTTCATAGTATTAAAACGATACAACACATAGAAGAGATGAAAAACACTTTATTTAGTTAATCTATATTGTTACATTATTCAACAGCTAAACACTTGAAAAATAAAACTATTACAATCGGATAAAAAATATACTATAGAAAAACTAGATTGGGAAAATTTAGATCATCTCGATATGCTAGAATCTTCAGTCTTATAAACAAAACTATGAAAAAGAAACAAAATGTTAATAAAAAAATAAATACCATAGGAAAGGAAAATATAGAAAGTTGGATGTAATTTAAGGGAAGTTTGAATTAAGGAATGAAGTGGCATTTTTAGAAGGTAATTTGAACATTAGGAATAGTAACATGACCATTGGGAATAGTAACTTGATCGTTGGGAATAGTAACCTGACCACTAGAATAGTAATTCAAACTCAAAAAAATTTAATGTAATATAAATAATATTTATCATGTGTTATGTAATAAAATATAAATATTTTAAATCTATAAAATAAATATCATGATTAACAACTCAAAGAAATATTAGCATGTTTTTAATAATATGTATTTTAATGCATTTTGTAAAAATCATAATTTTTTATATTTAAAATTAAAATTACATATGTTTGAAAATTATCTTGATAAAATTATTTTAATTTTTTGATTCACAATATAAAAATAATCTATGGGTTATTTTTTTGTTAATTTTATGAAATAATTCAATTTTTAGCTGAATAGTAAAAATATAGTTTTTTCACAGCAGATGTATTTTAAATTACATTATTCATGATGTAAAAATAAAAATATAAATTATAGTATTTATACCATGATAAAATAATATTTAATGAGAAAAAATATTCATTTAAATAATATAAACTTTATCTACAAACATACAAAGTTTTTCCAATGTCTAAAGTCTAAAGTATTTCATTAAAATATCAAATTGTCATTTTTCCACTTTCCTTTTTAATAAAATAATGAATTCAGTTTTGTAAAGAAATAAAAGCAATTAAATAATTTTATTTTATTCAAATATGACTTAAAATTTTAATAATATCAGTATTATAATGTTTACCATGGAAAATTTATTTTATACAATTTTTAATCCTAAAAGCACACATCTCCCCATGTATAAATAACCCCTCACACCTCCGTTGAAAAAATACTTACCATCCACTTATAAAATCAAATTATCTATCCAAATACCACATATTAATCCCCTTATAATCCATAGGTATATTTTTGTGCCACTAAAATACAATCATTCATGGAGTTTAGTGTCGTTGAATAGAAGAAACACCGAGAAGAGGGTATGTTTTCATCAGCTATGTCTCTCATTTTCCTCTTATCTTACTATTTTTATTTATCTATTTCAAACCCAAACCATAGAATATTAATTTATTATTATTTTAAAATTATATTAACTAAGTTTAATTACAATAATTATTATATGTATGACATATTTGTCCACAATCGAGGCGTGCATATTTCTCGATATTTCCCTATAGATGCAGTTAGCTGTGGGCATGTGGAGATGCTGGGTTCAAGGGTGAAACTTTGTTTATTTTATATATTTGAAATTTGGTTGATCAGGGTTTGAATTTTGTAACTTTAATTTTGAAATCTGGTTACTATTTGAATTTATGGTTACCACTAATCCATAAAGTGGCTTTTTAGAAAATTAAAAAATGTTTTGGAGGACATTTCCAACTCTCTATTTATCAAAACCAATGTGGATAATTATAATAAATTATTTATAATATATAAATGTATAAATATAAGTATTTATAATCTTATATATTTAATATTATTAATTTATAAGTATCAAAAAATCTATATCATTAAATCGAAGCAAGATTAGATATTTTAATGATAATATGATATCAAAACATTTCACCTTTAAAAAATGGAATTAAGGAATAAAACACAATGATTATAATTGATCAATATTGAAAAAAATTAACATAATTAACTGATGGTTCTGTGTTTTAATAAATCTATGTCTATTATACAGGTTTTAGAATACTGAGGAAATAAATTGGGATTTAAGGTAAGGGGATTCTCAAACTCGATTATCTCATTCTGGGTAATCTCCTCTTTCACATTATTTTCTTTATGGATGTTTTTATAATTTACATTAAATATTATTCCACCATTATTTACCCATTATCTCATGGTATACACATGTTTTTACCCAATTTAATTTATTTATAATCCAAATATATTGATCTTTTTTTCAAAGAGAGTTTATTTTCCAAAAACATCACATTAACTCCAATTGATCTGTGTATTATCAACTAAATAAAGATGACGTTTTATTAAAAGATATTATTTTCATTATTCATTTTTTAACCCAAATTTTATTTATGAAATTAAACTTTACAAAACATTTATGAAAACCATTAATTTTCATGGGTTTATTTCAGGACTACGAATGTTATATGTTATCTTTCCATGTAGCTTGAAATATTATGATAATTTTATGATGTGATAGGTGAAATTGGAATTAAATATCCCTCCAACTAATTGGGTAATGTGATATATCTAATGAGATTATGTTCATTATGTGTGAACATGAATATATAATTGTTCAAATTTACGATGATATGATTTATGAACATATATTATGCGTGAACAGAATGACAGATTTGCTCACAACTATGTGTCATATCTGATAACTATGTTATGATATTTAATTATTATATATATTCCACATTTCATGCTCTTTTCAAATGATTACCTCATTCTTATGATGATGATCATATGCTTATGATATGATTATGATGATTATTATCACCCAGGTGAAATTGATTTATGTATCTTATTCCATCTATGTTATCCTCCCCTTACTAGAATTTTATATCACCCTTTATTTGATGTATATCCCCTAGTTATTACATGTTGTAAATAGAATGTGAGAGATTCTTGGAGGTCAAATAATTTTTATTTAAATAATGTGCTTGTTTTTTACATATAAGTGATGTATGAACCTATGTTTCCAATGATACTAAACCTATTGATCATATAATATATTAACGTTATGTAATTTATCCCAAAAATTATGTAATAGCCATGTAAGAATAAGTTGGGTCACTATAAATGGATTTAAATTATCCCCTTTATGAAGTATCTAAATGATCCCCATGGCTCTCTCACCAAGGTCAAATCCCTAAAAAAGTCTAGGATGATACCTCTCCCAAGTCCATTAGATATACAGAATCAGAGCATGTGCATCAACACACACCCTTTAAAATAATAGATTTACATGATAAAAGAAGGCTTGGGAATTATCCTCCCAATTAATTACAAACCCTAAGGGAATAAAAATAATATATTACTTTGATAATATGGGTACTTATCAAGAGGGTCCTGAAGTGATCTATATTGGGTCGATGATGAATTTATTATCCGTCTATCGAGTCATGATAGTAAGGTAATCCCTCATGGAGTAATCCCCATGCATTTTTTATAGATGGGAACACTCCTTCTTCCTTCATATCATTCCCTACTTATCAGTATATAGGAAGATAGTGCATTGGGACTCCTCTTAGGTATAAGACCCAACATGGTTACTATTGACGATGTCACCAACTCACGAAGGATATTTTCCTTAGAAAACCTCAATACATAATCCCTATTTAAATATAATTTTTCAGTATCATACAATGTGATATATATTCTATGTTCTATTGTATCTCACATAGTTCCTGACTCATGTGGGATTAGAGATCTGTGTTGAACATGCCATTAGTACAATTGAAAAATTCCTCCATAGGATTTATTATAGGTGTATGTCCCAACATGAAACTCAATGATGGATTACTTCACAAACCAATGAGCCATACACCAAATGGGACTCAAACTAGGTGTAATCCCTGAAATAACTCTTAGGAACCCCATATGTGTAAGACCCTCTTAATATGCTATTGTCATACCTTTCACACCACCAATTTCTTAGCATCATGACAATAAAATGAATTTCCAACCTCCTAGTCCAATGACTTGAATCTTCATGAAAACATTCATACCGTATAATGTTAAAGAACATTATATATTCAAACAACATGAAGATTAATTATGTATCTTGATCTATGTGGAGCATATTTCTTTCTAGTCCCGTAATATATGCCTCACTAGTTTGTATTCCCTATAAGGCCCATCCTCACAAAGAAAACTTCTCCATGAGACCAACCTAATATCATTGGACTAAATTCCCCTTGATGTTAACTAGAAATTGTCTCTCATGAATAATTCATAAACTAACCATTACTATTCTCCTATCACCTATATTTATTTTCTGTATGATGTTATACTTCATTGACTGGTCTATTTCACATGACCTTAAAAGTTATGCCATATCTCACTAAGTGGTACCAAACTATGAGTGTTATGATTCCTTTCATAATGATATGTATGATTCCCATATAATTCACCTAATCCCAACACCATGAACATTTTTTACTTCCCTGGATGGATATAAACTCTAGAGTGATTGACTAGGTGGATGTAAACCATTGTACCTTAAAAGTAAGAATCACTCTATAATAATAAAAAATATGGATAATATTTATACATACAGATGATTCTATTGATGGAGAACCTTTGATATATAAAAATATTCAAATTAATAGATAACCTTTTAACATAAAAATGTTCACATTTATGGAAAAAACCTAACAAATGTATATGTTCATGTTGATAGAGAACCACCTATAAATACAAATTCTCACAATGATACATGATAACAAACAACTACTGGAACATGGGTATCCAATTCCACACTATGACATGGTAAATGTTAATAAAACATGTCTTAAATCTATATGATAGTCCAAGATTCGAAAATAATACCCTAAAAATATATGATGATCCTGACCTACCGCCATATTGAACAACATGAATTCTAAAAAATTGCTAAAAAAAATAACCCAGTGAACACATTCCTTTGGAAACAAGTCTTGTAGAAACATTCAGACTGAAACATCTCAACAGTGGAGAGTCGTTTAATATTTTTGGATCTATAAACACATTCCCATTCAAAACTAATTGAAAAAAATGGTGAAACTAACATGAATATTTTGATAACATTATTTTTCTTTCACAATCAAGAATTGGGTGATATCATGTTTTATGTGAAACAAAATATCTGGTAATGAGGTTGGATGGTGAATTTTGGAGTCACGTGGATATAATGTTGTTTATATTTTTATTTCCCTTTTGTTATATTATCATATTATCCAAGACGACTCTCATGTATTTGATTTTATTTTAGTTTTATATTTTTCTTTGAGATGGGGATTTATTTTTTTATCATGAAATGATTAGAATTCATTTTCCTATAAAAATATTTGTTTAGTTTTGTGTGGATGCCTAATGTATGGATGAGTGATGCAATAATTTCTATAATAATTCAACATCTTATATAATCATGTTTATTGGGTGAAATCGTTTATATGAGTTTGTATCTGATGCCTTGGTGATTTTTTCCATCTTGTGGGGATCGATAATTCCCACCAAGTATGTTGCATTATAGATCAGGTGATTGGTTTAATGGTATCCCATAATTATTTAATAAAAAAAGTGGTTACCCCTCTATAGTTTTATTGAGTTATTTCATAGGATAGTTTGATAGAGTTTGGAGATGTTTTTGTTTGAACAGTTACAGTGGAGTCTAAGAGACAATCTATACACTATTCTTATTTTATTTTTCTCATTAGCAAATAGTTTCTAATGAGGAATGAGAATATTAAATTTTTTATATCTATTTATATAGTTTATTTGTGGTTTATTTTATTTTTATTGGGAATTTATATGGGAAATTACTCTCATATGTTTAACAGATACCCTCAGTACTGGTCACCAAGACTTGGCCTATTAGAGGTGGGATTTAGGGGGAATACATGTCTTTATTTTCTACTGAGGATAGATTATAGTGAGTGAAAATATTTACAATGTGGTATCAAAGAATTAGTTGTAGATATAGTATGGAGTTTTGAGTTAGGAATAGATACAACTTTAATGGGTTTGGTAGGGAAGCTGTGTCATAAAGCTATGATGAATGTGGGGATCTAGTTAGAGCACTGATTATAAATGACCCCATGACCGTTACAGTCAAGGAGCTCATCAAGGATCTTGGTATCATATAAATGTCTTATATAATATAGGTACCATGACATCCAACTATGTTTGTATAATAAAATGCACTAATTTTAGGGTAGAAAATTCAACAAAGGTTCACAAATCATTATGATTGGTTCCATTTAAGTTAAAAATTTTGATTTTTGATTTTTTTTTCTTTTTATTTATGAGGTCATATATCTATATAATGTATTATTTATAATTATATATAATTTACTCATAATAAATTTATTCATACTAAATAAAAGCATGCTTTCTTATAAAATCATGAGATGATAAGATGTGATTTTCTTAACACCATGTTTTATTTTATATTATTAATTTTAATGCATGTTATTTAAAAAATATATAAGATAATGTTAGAGACTAGAAGTGCTATTTTAAATAAATATAATTAGAAGGATTATATCTATTTTCTTTATAAAGAAACATGTAAAAAATATTGTTATTTATATATAAAAGTTTCTTATAAACATTCTTGAAAAAGATTTCATTTGATGAATTATTGATTAAGTTAATAGATTTTGAAATAGATTATTTGGAGGCATGTTTTAAATTCAAACATTCCTTAATATGAAATTTCATTCATGTGATAAACCAGTAGGTAATTCAATATGTTTATTGAAATTAAATGCAAGTTGTAAGTATGAGATAATTTTCATATAAAGTATACTATTGTTATAAATTCTTATAACATAACAATTATGACTTGATGAAATATTATGATGCATTCTCAGTGAATGTTCTAGACATAGTGGAAGCACCAGGTGAATTGTAACCAACTCAGGTTTTTTCATAACCCACAAATAATAAATGATGTACATGATGGAGAATTTTCATGGCCAATGGAATTAATATAAATATTAACTAACAATAAAACAAAATAAGGAATAGAGTATTTTTTCACATATAATTTATAATAATATTTTTTTAATTAAAGAACAACATTTCATTGAATTATTTATCAATTTTTGATGATCAGATGAAGACTTCTTATCACACCATTGTTGCATTAGAGGAATTAAGGGTGGATTCCCTCAACCAGTGTTCCACGCATGCTTCACAAACCTCCAATATTCACAATAGAATCATCTAGGTGCAAGCATGGATGGTTACAACACTTGTGGCGATTGATTTTGATGAAAACTGAATATTTAATGGGAGAAGGTATTTGCTCTAGCAGAGGAGGAGAAAAGATATGCATTATTTAGAGTGTTCTAGGGGTGAGATCTCTATGTCTTGATAGAATCCTCTATAAAACATGTTGTTCATACTGAAATAATGTTGTTATCACACTTGTAAAATGTTAAAATTGAGTTTAAATAGTACTAGGATTGGAAAGAAATAATTACACAAGGGACTTTATATTTTTCTTAATCCTCGATGAACCCCATGTATAAATAACAATAAAATTATTATTATTTACCTGTCATGTACTGAACTCATGGGAGAAACAAATACTATTTTTCATGAATAAATAAATTAAAATTTATTTAAATAAAATTTAATATTAAAATTCTTAGTGGAATGTTAAACTTTATTCTCCAATACTTCTCAATATTTATCGATCCTTAAATAATTACTAATGAACTAGTTAAATAATTGTTACTCTATTATAAATTGATAAATATATTCATATTTTATTCAATGAAATTAGTTACTAAATATTTATTAAATATTTACATAACTGAATAAATAGATATTTTTTTGACCTTTTGAATAAACAAAAATAAATAATTATTATATATTCTTGTAATTAAGTAAATAACCACCCGATGAATAAATATTTATTAAATATTTAACTATCATATATATTATCTTGAATAATTGCTGATTTAATATTTTTTATCAAAATAATTTTTAAACCACCAGTGTGAGAATAATATTTATCCAACATGTTAAATTCATATGAAATTTAACTGAGGTTATAAATACACTTACTGTGTGACACTCTAAGACCCTTATTGGGATTAGTAAAAACTTCCTAAAGTCTGAGGTTAACTTCTAGAAACCCACCAAGAATACCATAGAAGAATTAGTTAATATCACAATGATATGAAATCTATTATGAACATGCAATGTGTAATATAATTTTTTAATCTTGACATCTCCAATAAAGAATTTTTCAAGATAGTTTTATCAATATGTTTGTTTGATATATCTTTCTTTGAATATACAGAAATGATATTTTTGACAACACCACCATGGTCATAGACTTAATAAGGAAGTTCAATTCCCATCAAAGGGCCTCATATATCTACTTTGATTAAAGAATAAAAGGTATAAATACTTTATTGAATTATTTATTATCATACCATCTTTCATGAAACACACAACATATACCACTTCACTACAAGAATACATCATCATCATTTTCATCAATACATAAATGTATGGAACCGATGACATAAATTAATAATAATATTAAAGTCTAAAGATCATTAAACATGCCCACAAATAAGAATATCAAATGAAACATTTAAATATGGACTTCTTATTGATAGTTCACATTCTCATAATCTTATACACTGAAGATTACAAAGGGCGTACACCATGAGAAATTGTCTCAAATTACCATGAGTCTCCACCCTCAATAGAATGTATCATTTTACCCATGAAATAATATCATCAAGCTATAAAACATAGATTTAAGAATACTTTCATGACACCTCTTGGTTCTCAACATAGAATGGAACATCTATGACCTTTTAATGCGACATATAAACTTCAATTCATATACTATGTAAAAAAAAAGAACAATCTGGAAGTTATAATATATCTTATTTATATTCAAATACATGAATATAAGTAAATATAAACTACTTATAAGTTCGTTCTATGGTACCAAACCCAATATAATCTCACTTTCACTAGATCCGACTTCTAAAAAACTTTCGTTTACCAGAACTCATATGATATTTATGCTTCTACTCAGATAAAGACATAGTTAATGGGTTAACCATGTTTTCCTCCATATAAAATCTTATCAAAGGGACTTCACCATTTTAGAAAAATCTCTCAAAAGGTTTTATTTATAGAGTATATACTTCATCTATTTATGTGAACTTGGTTCCTTTGTGGGAGACACCAGTATACTATTATCACAATACATTGTGATAAGATATCTACTAATATGAACCACAACCATATCTTGGATAAAGTTATAAATAAAAACAATTTATTTGGATATATTAGATTCCACTATATACTCAGACTCCAATGATGAATCAAGAAAAGTTGACTTCTTTGAACTCTTCTAGGTCAAAACTCCATAATTGAGACTAAAGACATATCCCGATTATGAATTTGGATTATTCTTATCTATTTGGAAACTAGAATAAGTATATCCTCCTACTACTAGATCATCATTTACTCTATGTACCAATAACATAATATTAGTACACCTCAGATACTTATAGATAGCCTTAACAATATACCGATATTGTTTTCCTTGATCAACTTGATATCTACCTACCATGGTTAAATCTTAGGAATCATCAGTCCTATAATATAACATGGAATACATGATAGAACCTATCATAGATGAATATGGTATCCTACTATTTCTCTATCTCTCCTGTTGTGTCTAAGGAAACATTTTCTTAGATAGATATATACCATGTGACATTGAAACAAATCCCCTCTTGGATTTTTCCAAACTTAATGTCTTTAGTATATGGTTAGTGTGTTTACTTTGAATTTTTCCAAGAATTCTCTTAGATATATCATAAAAAATCTTGGTTCCAAGGATATATATTACCTCACCTATTTTCATTATAGGGGAGAACATGTTTAACTATTCCTTAACTGACTATAAGACTGGTATGGCATTTCTAATAAGTAATATTTCATTAACATACACTACTAAGAATACAACCACACTGCTAATAATCCAATTATTAACACATGGATCACATTCATTATTTATGTAACTAAATTATCTTATTGGTTCATCAAACTGAATGATCCATGACCTAGATGCCTAATTTAACCCATAAATAGATCTCTATAACTTTCATATCTTATTATCATTTATTATAGGAAAAAACCCTCCAGGTTGTGTCATATATACATATTCCTAAAGGTTTTTGTTAAGTAAATATATTTTTAGATCTATTTTCCAAATCTCAAAGTCATAAAAATATGTTATGGAAAGATTAATTTTGATGGATTTAAACAAGGAAACTAGAGAAAAGTTTTCATCGTAGTCAATAATTTAATGTTTTATAAAAAATTTATCCACTATCCTTTCTTTATAGGTACTCAGTTTAACTTTCATGTACAATTTTATTTTTAATATCTATTTATATCCTATGATATTTACATCAATTGGATGATCTACCTGAACCTAAACATGATTTTGATACATGAAATCCATCTCATAATTCATGGAATATTTCTATCTCAAATCTTTTCATATCACTACCACCTCATATTTGGAAAGAGGATCATTATTTTCAACCAATAATTATTTACCAAACTTGGTAACTAGAAAACTATATCTTTATGGACCACTAACCAATATAATTCTCCTATATAATATTTGTCTTTCTGGAAGAATATCTTCTATGGGGACCTATGAAACCTTTTAATATACTAAATATTGTATATCTTGAGCATCAACATCATTTAGTTCAATCTTTCTCTCACTATCCTTCTTGGGGATGTACACCCTCTTAATAAAATTGGTTTTTCTTCTAAAAATAACCTTATTATATGAGGGTTTTTAGACAATATCCCCTTGTTTCATTGGGATATCCTTTAGAGATACAATTTACAATTAAAGGTGTTATTTTTTACCTAGAGTTTTCTTAACAAATACCTCACAACCCCATACACAAATATGGGAAAAATGGGTTTCATTCCACTCCATAACTCAAAAGGATTACAATTTTATTCATTAGTTTGTATATAGT
The DNA here is from genome assembly GCA_963277665.1 of Viscum album. Classification (NCBI taxonomy): domain Eukaryota; kingdom Viridiplantae; phylum Streptophyta; class Magnoliopsida; order Santalales; family Viscaceae; genus Viscum; species Viscum album. Next base: position 844,459,946 of record OY728140.1, on the reverse strand, counting down.
TTAGTGTGTTCTCTGAGTTTTATAATGTATATCTCCAAAAGGATAATGCAATACTTTCATGGATCATCATTCACCACACCATTTACTGATAGGTACAATTTCTCCCTTCACTGACACCATTACACCATGGTGTATATAAATGAGTGGGTTAGGGTAAAATCTATCACTCATATGGAAATTCAATGAATTATTAGTAAAAATACTCAACACCTTGATCAAATAAAAGTTAATTTATCTTCTTAACAAGTTGATTCTATATATCTTCTTGAATTATTTGAATGCCTAAAAAAATATTTTGACTTAAACCACATTAAGAAGATTTATCTATATATACTTAAATAATTAGTAAAAGTAATGATGTTAGAATAACCACCTATAGATTTCATTGGAAGTGCTCTGCACAAATTAGTGTATACCAATTCAATAAGCAATGGATATTTTTCACCTCTTCCACCAAAAGGTGGCTTCGTCATTTTTCTTTATAAATAATAATTACATCTATCATGATTTTTTATCTCAATAGAGTCTAAGTAATCATCTATACATGTATTTTTTAAATGATTCTCATTTACATGACCAAGATAGAGAGTCATAAATTGAGTGTCAAAGAGTCATGGAAAATTGATTCATTATCAATTAAAAATACTTGGTTTTCATAATTTAATACATAAATACAATTATTTAAATATTCCACAACATAACATATGTTTTATTTATAAAAGAAACAATTTTTATTTATAAAATTGAAAAAAACCATCTATAGCTAGGAAGGAAATAAAAACTATGTTCTTTTAATAGTTGGTTCATAATAAAAATATTCTAAAACCAATACCGTCTTAGTTGGAAACTAAAGGTGGTAATATCTAATAGTTATATAAAGAAACCTTTCACTATTGGTAGTCTATAAATCCATATATCCTCTGAAAATATTTTTAAATATACTTGGTTCCAACATTTTTATATATATGTGAGAAAAAAAGTTGTATCTAATACCCAATGTATAGATATAAAAATATTACCCTTGATAATGAATTCAATTGAATATACCCCTTGCTTCCTTAGTTGGGTACAATTATTCTTCTTGTGGCCCAACTTACCGCATGAAAACATACTGTTTCGTTTTCTTTTGACTATCTTTGTATCTTCTTTTTATGGTAAGCACAATGATGGGGATGTTTACACGAAGAATGAGTCTTAGTATCCTTCACCCTCTTCTTCCTCTTATTCACCACAAGGACATTATAATTTTCATGACTTATGTCCTTGTCAATTTTTTTGAATCAATTTAAGGAGTTATGAGAGATAATTATCACCATTTATCACATTATAATTAATAATAAAAATATACTCTTAGGCATTAAAGATAAAATGGTACCTGTGAACAACCCATTAGGAATTTTAAATTTTGAGTTGTCCAAAAGCTCAGTGAATCCAATCATCTTGACCATATGAGGCCAAATAACATTTACTCTCTATTATTTCACATGAAAAATGCATTTGAGTTACCATATCTCTCTTTTATAACCTTATCATGATAAAGATCTCAAAGGTGAGACATTATGAAATAAACATCCATATCCTCATGTTACATTAAAATATAACTGGACATGGATGATAACATAAAACACTAAAAATTTATGGAATCATAAAAATGTTTCATGTAGATATATAGTTCTTCCTCACTAGCCTCGTTGGTAGGTGCATCAGGAATATGTTTTTATAGCACAAATACTTTATATTCTTGGAAGAGTATAACATGTAAAATCCTATACCATTACTATAAATAAAATATGATGAGAAGGTTATCCTTCTATATAATGGATTTAAATGATATAATCAATGTCTTATGGGTTTCTATATCTAAAATAAATAAGACCATAATTTTACTACTTTATGTGGATTACAAATTTAGGTAATAAATTTTAAATTTATTAATCTCCCACAATTTTATCAAATCCTAATATCCCCACCATTAGTATTAGAATATCCCACCACATTGATATTATAGTGTAAAATATGCATATTACTATTCTCATAACCTAGTCTTAGGCTTGAAAAGTTATTTGAAGGGTTTTGGGCAGGTGTGACTTTCCCACTGCAATAACTCATAGATCCTTGATCTGTTGAGTGGGCTCCCCAGTCCTAAAATCCAATATAATAATTTACTCTACACTTTACCTCTTAGTTACACAATGTATAGCTTGTGCAGTCAACCATTGATGTGAAATCATTTAATTATTCCCAATAACTCAGGTTAAAATTACTTGATAATAAAAAGAACCCCAACTTAAGCAAGGAAATCACTTTGAACTATGATTTGAAATTAACTCTGTTAGTGGATGGCTATATTGACTTATTATTTAATTATAGGTACTTTAATCTTTATGTGTAAACAAACCATTTTATTTTCTTATAACTTTTTTAATATTTACTGTATTTTAATCAAGTGATTAACCATGTCTAGATAAGTTTCAAACATATTGTAATATTTATTTTAATTCCATGCTTGTTAATTATTTAGTGTAATGACATGAACATCTATAAATAATTAACTATGAAATTGAAAGAAATAAAATAAATAAAGTGTAATGAACCTTAGATTCTCGAATGGTTGGTTTATTTAGAGGATGAAAAAAATAACACCATCAGATTATAATAATATATATATATATTTTAAATAAATTTAATTTCTTTGAAAACATGAGTTACGTGAAACAGTGGGCTTAGACTATCCAGGATATATTATTAAAATATTATTTTCCCCTAGGTTTTAGATTGATGGGTATCAATATGGCTAACTAAATTATAAAAAATTATGGTTTAAATATGTATAAAATAAAATTGTTAGTTATCAATTAATTATAAAGGGAAAAAATCATTTGAAAATAAAGGATATGTTTTTATTTAAATTGTTTTATGGAAAAATGTATTTTTATCCAAATAAATTAAATTGATCACTATTTGTGAATTATTTTAATGAAATTTATATATTATATAGTTAATGAACTTTTTTAACATTCATCTAATATTTTTTATTTGTAGGATAAAAACCTACTTTATAATTAATTTATTACATTTATATGCATTAAATTAGATAAAATAAATTACATATTTAGAATCAATCGATTCAAATTTCGTAAATACATCAATTTTATTTTTTATCAATATGAATAGTAAGAGTGGTAAATTTTGTCACCTCAGTAAATGGTAAATTAGGTAAATATAGGCTAAAACTAAGTGGTAATGGTATACCTTTTCATCCTAATTATTATTTCAGTTATTAGAATACGAGCCTTAACACCTTATACTTGAAATTTATTTATTCGATGGACACTTATCCATGAAAATTGACTTTATAATATTTAAATCAAAGAATGTTAAAAAATATCGATTTTTTATTTTTAATATCTGTTACGTGTCCACATAAAAAAAGCTAGTAATGAATGAATATAAGTGTCTAATTCAAGACTAATGAAATTATTTTTTTGATAGAAATTTATTTTCAGTTTTTAGTACTTTTATAATGACTTTAACTACTTATGCAACACCGATGAAATATTCCTTCATTTAATAAAAATAATAATAAATTATTTTAAAAATATTAAAAGTGATATAATTTGAATGATTTAATGTGTCCCATGAATATTATAGATCTTTAAAACATATTAGGTAGGTATGAAAGAATTATATTCAAATACCATTTTAATGCATTAAAACTTAGATTAAATGAATTTTTTTCAAAATGAAATTAATGATATTTCATAATAAATCATACTTTTTTAAAGATATAAATTTTATAAAAATCATAGATATGGCCAAATGAATGGGATTTTCTTTTAAACATCAACCATGTTCTATTTATTGGGTTTTTTCATTTTATAATAACATTATTTACCATTAAAAAATAGAAATATTTAATATTATGGTATTTTTCAAAATGGTTAATGATGTGGGGGGGGGGGGGGGTGGTGACAACTAAAAGAGTAGGATAAAATGTTATCCAACTAGAACAAATTTAATTGGATGATAAGTCTTCGACTCATCCTCATATTATATTTTAAAACTGTCAATTTGGAGCCATTTTTATTTCCAAATTAATTTATATTAATCGAATATTTCAATAAATAACAAGAGTACCCCTCCCCTCTATTATAAAATGGCACCCCTCCTTTATCTTCTTCACACCACATTGATCCCTATAGCTTTATCGTAATTTACCAATTTATCTTCTCAACAACCCTAAACATAGTCTATAGGTTCTGGTCTTCTAAAAATACCAACCCTAGAGCCCATTAGAGGAGATATAGAAGAGTCATTTAAAAGAAGAGGATGCATGAATATATATAAAGGAATCCGAAACTAAGGTATGGGTTTTAAGGTTGCAATCTTATTATTTGTCAGGATTGTTGATGATTGAGTTTATATGATTAAATATTATGATAAATCTATCTATATAATCATAAATTCTATTCTACTATGGTTATTTTTTAAAATACATGTTTTCCTTTCATTTTCCACGCATTATGTACTCAAGAGACCGAAAATTTATTTTTATGAAAAATTTACCTCATCTGTCCCTTCGGTTGAAAATCCATTTTCCTCTATATCCAAGTATTCTAAAAATGTTTTAAAAAAGTTTTTTATTATTCTCCTATGATTGTTTAAATTAATTTTAACAATATTTTACTTTTTAAAAAATGGTTTGAAATAGAATTTCTTATTATTTTCCAAATGTGGTACTTTATGAATTGTATGAAAAAGTATGGAAGAAATGTTTTTTAACTTATAAAACATGGAAAAAAATCCCAAAATCATGGGTAATAAATGTTTTTAATCTTCTTTTATAATTTCCCATGATTAATTTTAAGAAAAGTTTTTCCATAATACTCTGGAAATTATTAGATTTTAAAAATGTTATTTCAAAATGAAAAGACTATTTTCCACAAGAATTTTTTAATTGTATTTTGATTCATCAACAATAATAACTATAAATGTTTGTTATTATTTAATAGGAATATGATATAAATATAAAATCCTTATTATTTTTTTGGATGATTTATGTTTATGATGGAATGATGTTTACGAAATCCATTTCTTTTCCATGGGTTATGCTATGTTGAAATTTTTATGATACCCATTTCTTTTCATGGGTTATGATATGATGAAAGATTTATAATATTATGTCTCACATATGTACAATTTTAATCATGTGGAAGGTGGGACCTATATCTCCCTCTAATGATCTAGTTAAATATTGATGTATCATTGGATAAAAAGGACTAGAATGGAGAGTGAACCTCATTTTGTAAGGGATGTTATCCACTATGATAGTCTTAATATTGAACCTTGACTACTACGATGGTTTGGGGAGTGAAATCATTAAACAATTATAGTTATGTAAAAGAGAATTTATAACTAAGTAAATGATATCCAATACTTATTTTTATGATAAAATCATTTTCATTTATTATTTTATGATTCATACTGTATAAACTACCAAGATTTATTTCAAGATTCAAGATTATGATCTATGATATCCAGGGTATGGTTTTCAAATGTTAATTTCATGTCATAATTCTATTTTTATCATGTTATTCTTATATAATCATTTATATCTACCATATTTTCCCTTAATGAGAATCATAGATCACCCATTCATATGTTTCGTTTCCCAAGATATAAAGAAAGGTTTTATGTATAACATGTCTAAGAAGTGTGATAACTATGATGATCTAAGTGGGAGATGATGTAGAAATATTATCAAATAGTTATTTATGATTCAAATATTACAAATATATTAGAACTATACAATTATAATGTGGATCATTAAGTTTTTTAAAGAAAATTAAATTTACATTGATGTAATATCTATTTATGAATATTTTGGGTCACTATAGTTGGTATCAGAAAAATGTTTAGTTACTTTTGGAAAAAATGATGAGATAACTTTACTGGTAACCATAGGGATTAATCTAAGTATTGGATAAAATAATAAATATTTGGGAATGATCATGAATTTTCTAGGATAAACCCAAGGTTTTATAGAATAAGGTTTCATTATTTAGGCATCCTATAATTGATTTTTCATGATCATGTATTTTACCATAATGAATATTATCTCTCACACTAAGATTTTGGTTTTAGTTAATGGTTTAAACATGAAATAATCACGTTAATGATGAATTCGATAGATAATGAAATGATTTTACTTCAAATAAACCAAATGTTATGGGTGATAGTATGAAAAATCTCATTTATATGGTGATATAAATTTTTTCAAGTTATGAATCATGATGATATTATAAATGAGAAGAGGGAACACCATTCTGTTGATTCCTTAATAGGGAAACATCCACATTATTTTAGTGGGTCCAATGATCCTCTAGTAACTGAGAAATGGAATAATACCACTAAAAATAAATTTTCTATTCTCCAGTGTTCTTAACATGAGAAATTTATTCTGGTGATTTATCATTTGGAATGTGAAGCAGATCAATGGTGGACTCTTATCAATAACAAAATGTCATACGATGAAATTGAATCTATGGAGTGGGATGAGTTTAAGATATTTTTTTATCAATAATTATTTTCTTTATATTATTCATATGAAAACGGTGAAGGAATTTTTTGATTTTAAACAAAACGATTATGAATCCATTGGTTCCTATGATGAAAATTTAACAAGGATTACGAGGTATGAATCTAGTATTATCATACAACCTAAAAGTAAGGTTGATCAATTATTTAGTGTCTTAAAACCAAGTATCCAAAGGGTTTTAGCAATAAGGGACTTCAATATCTTGGAAGAAATATATTTTGTGCTATCAAGGTGGATATAGAGATTGGAGTTTCACATAAATATCATGGTTTTGAAAATAAAAGAAAAATTGAATTAAAACGAAATTATAAAAACCATGGAGATTATAATATAAGATTTACTTTATGGTCAAAATGTGGAAGGAAACATGGGGAAATTGTATTGTGGGAACTGGAAAAAATTTCAAGTGTTGAAATTAGGGTCATCAGGAAATCAAATTACAACGTGATGGGAAAGAGTTATCAAATCATGCGAATTGAGAGAAATCACCTCCAAATGCTCTATCCAAACTCTAGTGTTTTAAATGAAAGTTTTATAGGGAATATAATAACCAATTACCATATCCAAATGTTAATGATGATGCTATATGTAAATAACAACTTAAGCCTACAAAAAAGGTAAATCTCATGAAATAACTCTTTCTAATGAGAGGTACGATAACAACATGGTGAAAGGTACACTTACTATTCACTCTAGAACTCCTAATGTCTTACTCAATTCTAGATGTACCCATTATTTTATATCTAAATAATTTTATTTGGGTGTTATTGTACCACTAAAAAAATTATATATTGAGTTAGTAGTAAACCCCCCTAAATTTATGATGATCACATGCTACATCTATGATTCTTCTCTAGTTGAATTTTGTGGGAATGTGTTTCCCGAAAATCGTTTAATTATTACTCTAGTTGAATTTGATGTTATTTCGGGTATGAATTTGATTTATTTAAATAAATATCACATTAATTTTTGAGGAATGAAAGTTTTGTTTGATATTATGAATAAACTTTTGATCTTTTGTTTGTGCGTTGAAAAAAATTAACTTCTAATTGGAATTTAATGTATCTTATTGGTCATGATTCCGATTTTAGAAGGGAATTTAACTCAGATGGTTGGGGAGAAACTCAACATTGAATATATGCCTATTGTCTAAGATTTTATTGATGTATTTATGGAATAATTTACCATTCATCCATATAATATTGAATTTGATTTTTCAATAGATCCCATACCTAGTTCTACACCAGTTTCCAAGACTCAATATAGAATGGACCCAATTGAAGTGAAAGAATTGAAGAAGAAACTCCAAGAGAATCTTGATGAGGGATTCATTCATCCAATCATAATGCCTTGGTGTGCACATGTTCTATTTTTTTTAAGAAACATGGATCACAAAAACTCTACATTAATTATTTAGAACATAACAAAATCACCATTAAGAATATATGTCCTATACCCTATATTGATGACTTGTTTTATCAACTGCATAGAGATCAGAACTTTTCCATGATTGATATTCATTTGGATATCATCAATTAATGGTCAATAAGTAACATATACCCAATAAATAATTCCTTAAAATTTATGGAAACTATGAATTTTAAGTGATTCCATTTGGTATTACTAATTCCCTAACTATATTCATGGATTTAATGAATAGAGTCTTTAGAGAATGCCTTGAATGGTTTGTGGTAGTCTTTATAGATGGTATTATTATATATTCCAGAATCAAGTAAGAGGATTAAGATCACTTGAGTATTACACTGAAGACCTAGAGGAATAGGAATCATAATGAAAAATTTAACAAGTGTGAATTTTTTCTTTGGAATGTTTCATTTATGGGTCATATAATCTCAAGTGATGGTATAATAGTAAACCCTTAATAGATAAAAGTTATAATGTTTTCACTAGACCAACAACTAGGACTGATATACATAGTTTTCTTTGTTTTTATTTATATTATAAGAATTTTTTGGAAAACGTTTCATGGCTATTAAGTCCACTCACCATGTTAAATCATAAGGGATACAAGTTCCTTTGGATAGATGAATGTGAGGATTATTATAAAGAACTAAATAGAAGACTAGTTAGTGCGCCAATGATTACACTAACCTAACGAAGAGAAGGTTTTTTAATCTATATGGATTAATCAAAAAAGGGGATGAGATTCATCCTCCTAAAAAAATGATATGGTTATATCCTATGCATCATGCAAAATTAAGGTCCATGGGAAATATTACCCAACTCATTATTTTTAGTTAGTTATGATAAATTTTTCATTAAAAATACAAAGGCATTATCTATATGAAAAAAGGTGTGACATATATACCAATAAAAAAAGGTTAACGTATATTTTCACTAAAAAAGAGTTGAACTTGTGTCCAAGAAGATGGTTGGAGTTGATTAATGATTATGACTTCTTAATACATTACCACCCTAGGAAAGTAAACATGGTGGGAGATACTTTGAGTCAAAAGGGCCTTGATAGCTTATCTATGATTAGGATAAAAAATATCCAATATTTATGGACTTTCAATGTTTGGATATTTAAATCTTGAAATAATGTGAGAAATATTATCTTTGTCAGATGAGTGTTCAACCGTCTATACAAGTGAAGATTAAAGATGCACAAAAGAAAGATGTAGTGCTAAAAAAGAAGGTGAGAAATGTTCCTGATGTAAACCTTGAATGAGATGGAATAATAATGTTTTGGGACCATTTTTTTCCCCACATGATACCAAATTTGAAGAAGTAGCTACTGGAATATTCTCATAGTTCTTCATTCCCTATTCATCATAAATGTACAACGATGTATAGATATTTGAAAGAGTATTTATTTGGTATGATGGAATGAAGAGGGATATTTTAGATTATATTTCCTGGTTCTTCATTTGTTATAATGTTAAGGATTAGAGACACAATTATAAAGGGATGTTACAATCATTACCCATACCAGAATGTTAATGAGAAAACATTACCTTGGATTTTGTCATCAGACTCCCCAAAACAAATATAAGGAATAATTCTATATGGGTTATAATTGACCACCTTATGAACTAATTAAACATTATTACCATTATATAAGATTTATATCTTGATCAACTTACATGGTTATAGATTAATTAAGTGTTAAGATTTCATGATGTACCATTATCAGTTGTATCTAATCGGGATTTGAGGTTTTCCTCCAAGTTTTGAAGAAGTATTAAGCAGGATCTAAATATATAGTTTCAATAGTACTTATTATACTAAGATATATGGTCAGTTTTAAGTACCACTAAAACTTTATAATACATATTGAGATATTTCTATATGTATTTCAAAGGTGTCTAAGATCAACACCTTCATTTGGTCAAATTTTCTTATAAAAATAGTTTTCACTCTAGTATTCAGATGGATCCCTATAAATCTCCATATGGTAGGAATTATAGAGCTCCAATATTTTGGAGTGAATTTGGAGAAATAAATCTATTGGGACCATATCTAGTAGAGGAAATGACATAGAATGTTAGATCCATTCAAAAACATTTAAGAGTAGCCTGGAGCTGACAAAAAAGTTATACTGATAATCATAGGAAAGATATTTATTTTGAAGTTGGTTATGAGGTATTCCTATAGATATATCCCTATAAAAGAGATATGATATTTTGAAATAAGGTAAAACTAATCCCTTGGTATATCATCTATTTTTAAAAAAATTATTGTATTGAGGTGGTAGCATATTGATTGGCACTCCCACGAAACCAGTTTCAAGTTTATGATAGGTTCCGTGTATATCTCTTGAGGAAGTACATAAATTATCCTTAACATATAATAAATTCATAGGTCATAAAAATAGATAAATATATTTATTATTATTAAAAATAAATGGATATTTTAGATCACAAATAAAATGTTCTATGAAACAAAACCACTCACCTGGTCAATGTTTTGTGGTGAAACCACCTATTTGAGGAAGCTATATGGAGAAATGAGGATATGATGAGGTAGAAGTATCTTAAATTATTTTTTCAGAGTTAAATAATTTCAAGGGTGAAGTTATTTTAAAATTGTTATAATGAAACACCACAATATTTTAATAAAAAAATATTTTTCAAATAAATTTAATTTCTTTGATTACTTGCGTTGTAAAAAATGACTTTAAAAGAATCGTGATATACTATAAAAATATTATTATCATATAGGTGTTGGGTTATGTGGTATGAATAATAATAACGGAATTATGAAAATATATGGTTTATGCATGTATAAAAAAATTTATTTGTTATTAATTAATTTCAAATGAAAATTAAAATCATTTAAAAATAAAGGAAATGTTTTTCTGAAAAATTATTTTTACGCGCAAAATGTTTTTTGTCCTAATAAATTAAATTTATCACTATCAGTGAATTATTTTAATGAAATATATATATTATATATTTAATAATTATTTTTAACATTCATAAAATATTCTTTACGTATAGGATAATAATAAATTCAGTTTTATGCTTAGAAATGTATTTTTACTAAAAAGCATTTTTTATCACATTTTTTCACACCTAATTTAAAATTAATTTCTAAAATTTATAGGTATTAAATTATATCAAATAAATTTAATATTTATAACTTTTAGGTTTAAATTTTTTAAAAAGTCCTCTTTAATTTTTTGTCAATATGAATAGTAACCGTGGTAAAATTTATCACCTCGATAAAGGGTAAATCTGGTATATTTATGTTAAAACTAAGTGATAAAGCCATAATTATTCACCCTAATTCTTATTTTATAAATTTAATTCTACCCTTAATATCATATAACTATGATTTAATAGTTTAATGGATAGTTGTCTATGAAAATGACATTTATAACGTTTAAATCAATGAAATTTAAAAAATGTTACTCTCTTTGTTTTTAATATATATTATGAGTCCACATAGGGAAAAAAGAAAATTATGAATGAATATAAGTGTCTATATTAAAATTAATATAATTTTTTTTATTGATTTTTTTAATTTTTAGTAATTATATACTGACCTTAATTTCTTACAAGCACCAAAGCGGTATTTCTCACTTTAATAAAAAATATAATTAGTGATATTAAAAATACTAAAAGTGATATAATTTGAATATGTTAATGTGTCCCAAGAATCTTATACATCTATATGATATATTAGAGATATATTAAAGAATTATATTATAATTCCCCCTCTATATTTATGTATTTAATGTTAAATTGAATGAATAGTGTTAAAAATGAAATTTATGATATTTCACAACAAATAATATGTTTTCAAAATATATAAAATTATTAAAAATTTTAAATTCATCCTAATGAATGGTATATGGTTTTACATACAAACCGTGTTCAATTTATGGGTTTTTTCCATTTTATAGTAACATTATTAACCCTCAATGAATATAAAACTTTAATATTACATTAATTATCATAAGGGTTAACAAGGGGTTAAAACTAAAATACCGGGAAACAAATGCGAACCAAACTTGTAAAAATTTTATTGGATGAGAGAATTTCAACTAATACTCATATTATTATATAATCTTATAAATTTTTGGCAATTTGGAAATCAAAATTAATTTATATTAATTTAATAATATAATAAATTCCAAGAGTGCACCACCAATCAATTATAAAAGGTCACCCATACTTTATTTTATTCACAGAAACTTGATCCCAATAACATTAAAAAACTGTGAAATTTATCTTATAAAATTACATATCCACATTCTATAGGTTGTGTTATTCCAAAAATACCAACCCTGGACCCCTTTAGAAGAGATATAAAGAAATTTTTTCAAAGAAGAGGAGGCTCAAAAATGTATTAAGGAAGTCAAACCTGAGGTAAGGGGTTTTATATTACAATATCATTCCTTATAAAGATTGTTTATGATTAAATTATTATGATGGAATCTTTTGATAAACCTCTCAAGTAACTCATGAATTTTCTTACCCTTAGGTTATTTCTTTAAAATACATATTTTCTTTTCATTTTCCTCACCTTATGTACTCAAGAGATTGGAAATGAGGTTTTTAATGAAAATCTAATTAATTTATCTATTTAGTTGAATTTTATTTATTCATATTAATGTTTAAAAAAATTAAATATGGTTTTTAATATTATTCTATGATTTTATAAAATCATTTTTACCCACATTTAACCTTTTAAAAAATATTTTCAAAGGAGTATTCTTTTCGTTTCCAAAAGAGGTACTCTATGAATTTTCCAACTAAAGCATGGAAGGCTTTTTTGATAAATTATACAAAATGAACTAAATTTTACTCCATCATGGATGATCAATGTTTTGAATCTTTATAAAAAAGTTCAACTGGTTATTTTTAGAAGAAATATTTTCTATAATATTTTGAAATTTTTTAGTTTTTGAAGAAGTGATTTCAAAATGGAAAGGTTATTTTACTTAAGAATGTTTTAATGATATTTTGATTCATAAATGACAAAAAAATTAAATATTTATTATGATTTACTATGAATATGATCCAAGGATAGCATCCTTATTATTTATATGGATGGTCTATGTTTATTATGACATTATTTTTATGAAACCCATTCCTTTTCCATGGGTTATTCTATGATAAAATGTTTATGAATCCAATTTCTTGTCCTAATTTATAAGGTGATGAATAATTTATGATATTGTGGCACACATAGGTATGATTTTCATTATATGATTAGTGATACCTATATCTCCATCTAAAAAATCTTTTCATGATTGATTTCTCATGAAGTGAATAGTTTTGGAATGAGGATTGAACCCAATTCACTAAGGGACATTGTCCTCTATGATAGTATTGAGAGTGAAACTTGAATACCATGATGGTTTGGGGAGTAAATCCATTCCACTATGATAGTATTTGAAAAGAGCCCTAACTACTAAGTAAATGATTTTCTATGCTTATGTGTATTCCATAATTCCATGACTTATGACTATATTATGATCTCATGGATCATGTTATTTGATTCCTTTACAATTCATGTCTTATAAACAACCATGATTTATTCTATGAATCAATAATATGAAATATGATAAGAATGTAATGGTTTTCAAATGTTTTGATCATGTTAGTATACCCTTTTAATCTTATTATGCTTATATAATCATTAATATCTAACTTGTTTACCCTTACTTAGCATCATGGATCACCATTTACTATGTTTCCTTTCCCGAGTTATAAAGAATGTTATGATGTATGATATGTATAAGAATGGTGATAATTATCAATATGGAAGAGGCATAAAATGTAGAATTGTTATGAACCAACTATTTATGTTTCCATGTTTTATAAGATATTAGACCAACATGATTCTAACGTTGATCATTCTGTTATGTAAAAAATATTCATTATTTTGATGTAATATTGATGTTTGAAAATACTGGGTTTCTAAACAACAAATTCTTAACCATATAGAATTAACTCATGGATTCACTCCTGGTTCGAGTTATAGAATTCCATTAATGCTCTTGTGTACCTCGTGGATTTTTTTTCTTTGGCTCCAAACTTCAACTGCCTTTACTCACATATGATCTCCATTCATTACATAATTTTACTCACATGTGGGTGATGCGAACTAAAGGATTGGTTAAAGGGGTTTTACAGAAAAAGATACCATTTTCATGTAGGATCTTACATAATGAGAGGAGATGAATAAATCAGAAGACATTATTTCTTTTAATAAATTAATAGAAAAACCATGAAATAGTAATAAATTAAATAAACCAATCACATACATAGGAAAATCCAAGATAATGGTCATATATATATATGAAACAAATAAAAAAAGTACATTATATAACATTAAATTTTTTTTCATTATTATGATAAAAATACATGAATTAATTAATATAAATAAATAAATAAATAAATAAATCTATTTATTTTAATGACCATCCAAAGTCTCTAGGTAATAACTACATTTGGTGAAATATGGAAAAAATGGATTGACTCATTTTTATAGATAATTAAATGGAATTAATTAAGTATGTATTAATTATGAAAACCTTTATTACATATCCAATACTTTAGATTCCAATAATGAAATTATTTTTTAATTTTGTAATAAATTATTCTTTATGATTGTTTCTATTATTTAATGGGAGACTAAACGACATGTACTAATGAGATTCAAGCCATGTTTATAGATTTATGTGTTTCTGGGATAGACACAAAGGTACTCGAAAAGTATCTCAGCTGGGTTACAGGGTGTGTATTAACAAGTCACATGCTATGTGTTCTGCTTACCATGTATATGCATAACTCGCCGATTGATTCTGCTTGTTCTTTAGATGTGGGGATAAATTGTTCCACAATGCGTACATCTGTTACGTACCACATATCTCATTAATGGGACATCATTTCCATATCACAAAGTGTTATGAAGTATATTTGACCGCATGGTTAATGTGAATTTCACCACTGAACCATGTATATGAAAAAAATGTGTACATTAACCACACTCAGTGTGGTCCAATAGATCATATTCTAGTCTGGCTTGGTTAACACATGGTATGAAATAAATATAAAACATGTTATTATTGATTGGTACATCAATTATCCCTAAACACTTCTAGGTAGAGAGAACATGATTATATTGAATGTAATTTTGATCACATTCCATGTGTCCTTGAATACTAGCTAGAATCCTCAGAACCTCTCGACAGTATCTTCGATCATTTTTCATATGTCCTTAATATTTTTAATAGTGCATAAAACTTGAATGACGGGAATTAATATTTTGAAAACATGTTAATTAAAATTTGGATTAAATATTGAATAAACTAGATACAAAAATATAACAAGAATTGTGTATAATCAATCAATGAATAATAAATAATTATATATTATTATGGGACTCCTGTAATACCACATGATGATTTAGGGCGCAATGAAAGTTTTGGGTAGGATGTAACCGACTAGGTTTTTTTTCACAATCAATAAATAATTTGTTATGTACATGATGAATAATTATCATGAGAAACATTATTAATATAATGATTAATTGAATAAACCTAGAACAAAGAAGAGAATATCTTTTCACATATAATTTATAATAAATTTATTTAATTAAAGAATTACCTTTTATTAGATTATTTCTTTTTTGTCGATGATCAGATGAATATTTCCTATCATACTATCATTTTATAAGAGGAATCTAGGGTATATTCCCTTTACCAGAAATCTACATATTCTTTGTAAACCTTTGGCGGTCACTATAGAATCCTATGGGTGCTAGTGAGGAATGTTCTAACACTTTAAATGATCAACGTTTATTGAAGTAAAATATTTCAAAAGACAAGGGATTATCTCTAGTGTAGGTGTAAAATAGATTTGAATTCTTCAGAGCATTATAGGGGAGTGATCTCTAGGGCTTGAGAGAATACTCTCTATAACTCTTTGTTCACATCAAAAGAATCTGGTTTTCACATTTAGATAATTTCATAACTCAGTTTAAAAAGTGATATAGCTATAAAATAATAATCACATAGGGTCACTTATTATATTTCTTAATCCACGATGAACCCCACATCTCGATAATAATGTAATTATTATTATTTACATGACATGAAATACATTTTTTGTTAAAGTAAATTTCATTTTCTTGAATAAATAAGTTATTATCTATTCAAATAATATTTAATATGACATTTATCATTGGACTGTTAAAACCCAGTTCACCAATACTCCTAAATATGTATTAGGTATCGAATAATGACTAATTAAATAAATAAATATATATATATATAGCACTTCATTATTTTTTAATAAATATATAAATATTCAATTCTCTGAAATTAATGAAAAGAGATTTATTAAATTTTCAAATTACTAAATTAATAAATATTTTTATACCTTGTGATTAAAGTAGAATAAATAAATATTATATATTTTCATAGTTAAATAATTAATTGTCTAGTGAATAAACATTTTTTAAATATTCAACTCACATATATATTGTTTCGAATAACCAATAATTGAATATTTGCGATCAAACTAACACAAATTTTTATTAGACTAAGTGAAAGAATAATATTTAACCAACATGTTAATATCATATGAAATTTAACTAAGGTTCTATATACACTTAGTGTGTGACCCACTAGGATCCTTTCTCAGTGGCATTAGGCTACCAACCCAAAGTCCAAGGTTATCATCTAAGAAGACTCCAAGGATCTCATGGAGAAAGAAGTTAATGAAATAATGACATGTAACATCCCCTAAACCTAAAATATAAAATATAATCCCTTTATCTAAATATCACCAATTAAGAAGGTTGGATTATAGTTTCATGAACCTATATGCTCGATATGTCTTTCTATGACACTATTGAAATGAACTTTCTGACAACACATCCATGGAAATAAACATAATCAGGATGTTCGATCCCCATAAAAGGTCATGGGATATCAACTACAATTAAATAATATAAGGAATAAATCATTTCTCACATTATTTATTAATACAACATCACTCATGACTAACCCAATATATCCTATATCTCAAGGACCATATGTCATCACGATATTCATCAATACATTACAGTAAATGAGTCATAAAAAGTATCCTAAAGTATAAGGATCATTACACACATCTGAAGATAAGAATATCCAATGATACATTTAAATGTGTATTTTCTATTTGTGGGTCATTTTTTCATAATATCATATAATAAATATTAGCATGGGTGTACACCATGATAAATTCTATCAAATCCCTATGAGTCACCACCCTTGATATATTATATCATTTGTTCCCCCATTAAATGATATAATTATCTATAAAACTTATATTTTAAAATACTATTGTGTCACTTCTAGGTTTTCATCATAACAGGGAACTGGTATGACTTTTTAGTGAGACAAGTACATTTAAGACATTATCACACACTATTTTATGCAAAAAAAGTCATGATGTGATAAGATATTTTATTGATATTTTAATACATGAATAGAAGTAAAAATACAGTAATTAGTTGTTGGTACTAGGAAAACAACTCCAAAACAAAATAAATATTGTACTTAACTGGGATTAATGATGTATGATTTAAATAAATAATTAATGTTATATGAACTGATTATAGTATACAACATGTCAATGATTGTTAAATTCTATGAGAAAACATTTATGAAATAAATATAAAATACATGATAGGAAATTTTTTTTTTCCCACGTTAAGTATGATAAGTTTCAATTATTAAAATATTATTTAAATTAATACATGATTTATTTTTTTGATGATTTTATTAGTTCCAGTCATGAAAAAGAAACATGTTTAAAGTATGTGATGGAAATAAAGAAAGATTAATAAATGAAATAAAATGTTTAAATTATTAAGAGGTAAGTATAATGAATATTTGGATATATGCATGTAACAAATATAAATATTCCATATGAAACTTATCTGAAACTTTTCTTTAAAATCATGTGTCAAATGTTTATATTTATATTGATTGGTTAACTATTGTCATGTTATTTTTATGATACGAATTCTTTAATCCTCAGGCCCGATTATGTGAATATTGATTTATCATTTCAGGATAAATATTATAAAATAAAGTATTAATTGTTGATATTTTTGGTAATATTTAAAATTATATATTATGCATGATAGTGAAAAGGAATAGTTGGTGTGTAAATTATTAAAAAATTAAGTGATTGTTAGATACTACTTTTTCTATTAGAAAATTTTTATTTATTTTATATCTATCTTTTATCTAATTTTTTGGTAATGATTTCTTGATTATTAGCTATTGTTATCTGGTTTTATCTCTATTATTTTTTATATTTCTTGATATGTTAAAGAATCACATTATAAATATTTATATGATGTTTATTGATGTTATAAACACTATTATAATTGGTTTTGTTACTTATTGAAAACCCACTCAAAGAATATTAAATGAATTAAAATAGTATGAAATGAGGTTGTTTCTGAAATTGAAAATGGTTGTTTATTAAGTACAGTTCTTATTTTTTATAATATCTCATACTCTAGTTTATGTGAATTTATTTGCTTATTGAAATTTAACGTTTCTAGTATTATGATTTTTCTTCTATGTATGTATTGAAATATAAAGCCCTTCCTATTATTTTAAAGATGGAAACATGATTCTTATTTGATTGGAAGGCTATGATTTTTTCCATATTATAGATATTATATATTAAATATATTCTAACCTTATTTTTTTTCCTTGGAAATGGATTAGAGATGATGAGGGATGACCTTTAGACACTCAAATGAGGTTAATTAGTAAACTATTCTTGAAAAGTTTGGGAATAATTTGATTATCCTTTTGTAGATAAATGAATCCTAGAAGAAAATTAAGAAAGTCATGTAGAGATAGAGACGGATAACCTATACTATGAATCTCAATTCTTGTGAAGGAGGAATGTGTGGTGATCCTTTAGAGTTACTGTTGTACACCCTAAGGATTCATGTTGGATTTATTAACAATATATGTTAAGGAAGTTGTTGTGTCCAAGATAGTTTAAGAAGTTGAAGTTCCTAGGCTATATGAGTAAAGACAATGATGATTCATGGAGGAATGTAATTGATTCATATTTGTAGGGATAACAAGGGTGAGTTTCAATTATATGTCACAATTTACAAGGCATAAAGAAATTGTTGAGGAAATCTTGAAATGGCATGGTAGAAGTCTTAATATGCTTCTCGTAAGGTTCTAAAAACCAAGAATAAGGTTGAGAAAACTTCAAGTCTGTATACACATAAGGTTGAGACATAACATGCATAAGGTTGTGATACGTTGGTCATAATATTGGTATAGACTTATTCTAATACACATATGGTTGAGAAAACCCAGAATAATATTGAGACATATCACAAGGTAATCTTCCTATGGTTTGGAAAACACTTTGTAAGGATGATACAAGTCATTATAAGGTTGGTGAGTGACTTCATAAGGCTGGTACAAAGAATTATTATGGTTTATACAGTCTGTAGTAAGGATGATGTGGGCTTCCCATAAGTTTGAGTCATGTATTGTAAACTGAAGTGGGGTATCATAAGGCTCAAGTAGTAGACTTCATAAGGATCATGTATTACTTCAATATGAGATATTGGAATGCTATATCAACATACATGCATCCAATTAAAGCATGACACATGGAATAAAAATTCAATCTAGAAGAACTATACTAATACTAAATGATAAATATTCTGAATAATAGATGGAAAGATTAAGCTGGATTTTATGGATATTATTTTGAATTCAAAGGAATTAATATATGAAATATTTCTAATGATTTTCCATTTATTTTAGAAAATGTATGAACTATTTTTTAATGTTTTGAATATCACCAAACTTAAAAAATTATCCATTATTCTATACAAATATGAAAAAGGTATTTTTAATGGTTTATTAATGGATTAAATGAAAATAAATATCTCACTATAAAGAAGAGGAAGAAATTCATGAAGAAGGTGCATGCATGAAGATTAATGAGACATGTGAGACTTGATCATATAACTATGAGATTTATGGAATCAAAAAGTTTGTAAAAGATAAAATAAAATGAGTTTATCAAGTTTCCATATTCAAATATATAGAATATATTTGATAATTAAATATTATATAGGTTGGACTAAGATGAATGTATCCTGGAATGAGGAAAATATAAAACAATATTTTCAGGAGAATCTTTCCAAGATACTTGATTATTTTAAGGGTGATCAAGTATGGATATGTGGTACTAGACGTTTCCACACACACAAAAAATATTTGGAAGAATTAATATGAAAATAAATACGTTTCTATAGCATTAGTTGTGTTTATTTTTATATAAAAAACATTCCAAATTAAGGAAAACGAAATTGTAACATGAGGAATGTGGAGTCAACCTTACTCTAAATATGAGATTTGATAATAAAAAGACATGAAAGTATTTAGATATAATATTTTTATACCATTTGAAAACAATAAACATTAAAATAATACATTCTATACTTCCACATGAAAGTGGAAAAATGTTCTCTTGCGAATTTCAAATATGGAAAGTTATCTCATATGTGGAGTTTGGTTTTCTATAGAAAAAGACAGGAGAAAAAAGGAGAATAGATAGGAACATTGATAAATAATATTGAACATCTACTCATAGATATTAGGATACATTTTTGACTATAAATATTTAATACTTGTATGCTAAAGATAAAAAGGAACTCGATCCATCCTAAAGATCTGATTTCTAGGAGAAAAAGAATGAGATTACTATTTTGTAGTAAGGTGGAAATGAAGGAAGTCATAACAATCATGAAATGAAGAATAGGATTCTATAATTGTGCTATAAGGAAGTAGATGATGTTGTTCATGGTGAAATTTACATCCTACCTATGAAGGTGCAACCAAAGAATTCAATGTTACCAACACATATATATTGCAATTCATAATAGTGGTGAGACTATGCAGGCTTAACCTGAAAGATATTCTTATTTTCCCTTTGATGTAGTGATAAAGGAGGGAGTGTAAAAAAATAAATCTTGGTTGGTAGTGAGGTAACCATTTATCAATATGGTTAGTGGTTAATTAGTTCTTCAACACAATTTTTATCACATTCTCCTTATATTAGCTTGTTTGGGCAAAATAAGTAAAAATATTATGTATCATGTGTGATTTTTTTCTTTTACCCTATAAAAAATAACTAATAAAGTGAGTATAAAATATATTAGAAACATGTGAAAAGTATGTTCAAGTAAAAACTATATCAGTATTAAAAAATAGAAAAAATAAGTGGATTTAAAGATAAGTGGTCATGATCACATAGGGTTGTAAGAGAATTAAAGGAAAAGTGTTTAAATTGGATAGATTGAATGCCCTAATTTTCCCCATATCAGGGTATATCTAACTTAAGTACCATATATACCCAACAAGTCATATTATATTATATGTTTCCTTTTATTGGTTTAATTTTCCTCTAACATAATCATCTTGATTTTTATTATTAGAGTTCCGATTTTCTCTTACATTCTTGTGAGCCATGGAAAAAGGAAGGAATCAGAAGAAAAATAAATACTCAGGAGGAAATAAACTTTGTGGAAGTGTTTATGGGAAAAGAGAGATTTAGTTGAAAGAGTATAGTTACCTTTAAAACAAATATATGAACAATTCTAATTGTGAGTCTCTTTATCTATTTAACGATGCTACTAGAATGATTGATGTGGGCAATATTCCAAGTGAAATTGTAACCATTGATGATAAATAAGTATCTAGGAGGAAACAATTTTAATTTTTCACTTGTAATAAGAATTATATTAGGATTTGAAGGACTAAAACCTGAAGATAAATAATGAAAACTGGTCTCATGAGATCTGAACAAAGTGTTGGGAATATAACTTGATAAGATAAAAGTTGTAAAAAAGGCTTGTTGAAGCAGCTACAAACTTGAGGGATAAGAATGACTCCCCAGCTAGAGAGTTGGAGGAAATGTTCATAAAGGTGTATAAACTAAAAGATGATTCTAAGGAGAATATTTTAAACTCAATATAAATTTAATACTTAAAGGCTAATAAGGATAAACTCATTGCACATATACCAGAATTATTATATGGGAAGCAATGTATATAATAATATATGGTGGGATTTCAATATTTAATTTTGAAATTTAATTCCATAATGATGGATTAGAGTGTTATACTAAAAAAACTCTCTCATTCATTGGAGGATAAGATTACTATTGGGAAGACTATCCTGGAAGAATATAATACTGATCTTTAATCAAAGGGAAATAAAATATAGAAATTGGAAAATGAATTATCATATTTATGAATGAAGTGGATCAATATAGGGACAAATGTAAGACTAAATAAAAGGATACTTTTAATTTGTTGTTTGACTACCCTTTTTAAGTTTATAAATAAATGAAGAGAAAATATTCCTCATTAAAATAAGAGCATGAAAATAGAATCATGATATAAAGAATATACTCTATTTTAAAATTTGTTTTTGGATATGATGGAACCCCTCCAAGGTATGAGAAGAATAAATACTTGGAAATTCCCAAAAAAAGAACATTTTAGAGGTTCTTGAAATAGATTTAATAAATTACCTAAAAAGTTAATGGTAATTAGATGATATCTACAAAAAGGTATGTGGACACATTATATATTTCAAGAATGCATAGATAAATATCCATATTTTGTTCAAAGGCATTGAAATAAATTAACTATTTTCAAACTTAGAGAAGATATTAAAGAATGGGTCACGAAGAACAATAGAGAAGGTATGGTTATTATTACTAAAATTATAACCATGATAATCATGTATCAAGTGGATATTTCAGGAGGGCATTAGGTATAAATAAAGGAATTAATAGGCCTACACTAAATCATAAATCTATTCCATTAATAAATAAATTTTAGGATATGAATAAATAAGAATTCAATATTAAAATATACTAGAAAAGGGGTTCCAGATATATTATTGAGTAAAATATTATATATAAAGATAATAAGAACTTTTGAAATCTAGAGAAGAACTGAAATGTTTCTAAAAATAAATAAGGCCACATGAAAGTAGTGACAGAAGGAAATGGAATTTTTGAAAAGGTTAATGACACATTCAAGATTAAATTGGGTAGAAAAATAATTATATAAAGAAATATCTATATTATATGAGAAGATAAAACCTTGGGGGTAAGGATTTACAAGGATTTTTTTTTGTTTTATATATTGTATAAAAAATAAAACTAAATAATAGAAATTTTATTTGTATTACATTAGAATAATTTCAAATCTAAACATTGATTCCAAAGTGAAGGAAATAAAAAACATAGTGGCCTATAATGACCCACCATCTTCTTCAACTTGAGGAAAATGTAATGTAAACCCCTATAAATATGATTTATATGTTTCAAAATTATTTAAATAGGTGTATATCTCTTGAGGAGTTATAATCCATAGGTGTAGTGTTATAAAAAAGTAATTGTTTTTAGAGATAATGTCAAATATATTTTAAGATATAAAGTTCATGTAATAGGTAGATTCAAATGCGTTTCAAGTATAAAGGCATGTACAACTACAAAAAGGTTGATCCTAAAAGACTATTTATATGAAGAGACTAATTTGGTTCTCAATAATGTTCCTAAAAATATCATGTAGAGGTGGAGTTCCATTCAAAATCTAAAAAATACATGGAAAAGTGACTAAATTGTTAGAATAAAATGTGTAAAAGACATAATTATGATATATTTATTGATATCATGAAATTATAAGTTTTTATAAATGATACAAAACCATGATTTATTGAATGTATGCTACTAGAAAAAGGAGAAAAAATCTAGATATGAATTATCTAAAACAAGTGGAAAAGAACATGAAAATAGTGGTAACAACCAACTAATAGAATAAAGTATATTGGGATAATCTTCATGAAGTTTATTAATGTTATCCATTTATTTTATGATAATTGGTATTAGTTTTTTATGTGTGTTTAGTACTAAATGAAATGGTAAGAATGGATTTTTACAGAAAGGTGGTGCCCTTGAATTTAAAAACATCTCAATCTATATGGTGTAATAATTGGGGGGGGTGTTGGTGTTGAATTTTTCAGGGTTGTTAAACCTAAAACGTGATCAGATAAATTTATAAATCTATGAGGGAACAAAAAATTCAAGTGGCGTTATTAGTTCATTAATAACAAGTGGTATCTTTTAAATCAACAAGTTGTATGTTCTCACACATTGTGTTTTATTTCATATCGACTAATGTTTTATGTGAATGTGTTATGATATCATTTGTTAAATTATAGTTAGTAAAATTGGATGGTTTTTATATACTGGTGTTTAATGGGAAAATATTTAGTGGCATTGATAGATTTTATGGAGTTAAATTAAACTCTTGTTTAAAACCATAATCCTAGTCTCAATAGTCTTAGATTATTTATTTATGCCCTTAATACTAATTAGTAAATTTACTTACTAGGATCCCTTGATTTAGTGTAGTTAAAGATGAGAGAGTGGTTTAGAGTTGGTTATAGTGAGTTATTATAAAATTAGATAGTCCAGCCATAAATTTCTATTTTAAAACAACTGTTAAAAAGAGATAATGTTTAATCAAAAATTGTTTATATCCAAAGGATGAAATGTGTTTATTGAAAAATAGGGGGAGCTCGGTCCCATTCATTCCTTCCATTTTATATCCATGACTACTTACCTTCATTCCCCCAGATCCCACTCATCCCAAAAGTACACGATTTATTTGAAGGCTACTTGCAACTTTCAATCTCATCCTCAGAATTCACATATGCCTCTTACATACTAAATTTGATGTTTATTTAACATTTCAAGCATCGTCATCCGTAGGTGGATGGGTTCAATAGATTTATTTTCAGATCCTGCGGTTTTTAAGGTCAATATATGCGGGTCTCCAAAATAATAGACACATCATGACAAGGTTCACATTAGAGAATTATTTGGTGGTGGCCTAGTCCAGTACTCCCCGTATCTATAATATATTTCAGTTCTACCTTTTCGGGTGGTCCAAAAATGTCCACATGATGTGGGATGTACTGACGATGGATATTTGGTAGATATTTCTAGAACTCCTACTTCCATGTAAAATTTCATTGATTCTTGGAATGATTGGAAACCTTTTAAGACACTATCTTCGCTCTAATATTCTAACTAGATCAGTGATCCATCCCATTTCTCCATGAATCTGCATTGAAGTGGATGTGTGAAGACTTCTAGTTAAATTCAATTGTATTTTTGTAGGAGAATAATTCTTTTACCATATTCTAGCTTTGTTCGCAGGGTGTACACAGGGGAGGTCGAATACTTATTAGATGCTAATTGTGGGTCAGAAGAACATTGACAATTAAGTGGTGCCAGATTAAGGTGAAATAGAGAATGAAAATATTCTAGTTGGGGTGTCAATGAATCGAAGTATCTACTCGGAGGTTGCATTTACTGGAAGTCAGGTGGGTAGGGAACCGGTTAGGATTTTGACTGCTGGATATATTGTTGATCACTTGGTTTTGTGTGCAATTATAAAGGAGATAAAAAACTTCAAGAAGACTCATATTATACCTACGGATATAATTTTTTTTGACATATATGGTAGATTATTCAGAAACATATAGGGTGTGTGTGTAATAGATAATATGTCTACAACAACATTGGATGCTAAAAATGAGGTAGTTACAGTTACAGGGAATAGAGTTAAAGGAATTATAAAAGAAGAAGGAGATAACCATTAATCAGCCTACCCAACCAAGAGAGGAAACAAGGAATGGGTTCTTGTAATAAGTAATGTGAGGTCATGAAGGATGATTATGACAATCCTAATCAAAAATATCTTTGAAAATTTCATCTCTAAAGGTTCAGTTTAGGAGAAAGGTGAAAATCCCTAAGATGGGAAGGGAAGCCAAACACCAGAATAGAAGAAGAATCCCTTTGATGAAAAAATGAGCATGGGACAAAATCAGAGGATGAGACTTCATCACATGCTTCAAGGGACAACATTTATTGAGATAATGAAAGATATCTACACATCCCTAAGAAGAATAATGGGTGAAAGGGTAAAATGGATTCATGGGGTTGCATTATGGTTAAGGGAAATAATTCCAAAGGTCACAAGGATTATTATTAGCCACCTAATCTGAAGAAAACACGGTGTTCTAAAAAAATAAGGTGAAGGATAGTAAATTCATTTCATTGGATAGGGAAATAATTCCAAAAATTATGAGTAAACATCATGAGATGGATTATGGTGTGGTCAAGGAACCCAAACAAAATAGTGACATGAGGGTTGATCATATCCAAGAATAGATTGTTCCTAATGGAAAAGTTAGAGAAGCTAAAAATATTGATGCTGAAAAAAGGGAATCATGGGAGCTCATCTTCGATTCCAATGAAGAAATGGTAGAGAAGAAAATTTAAGTCAATTCTACCTAAGTGGAGTTCATCAAGATATATCAGATAATGATACAAGTGGAACTCAACGAAGAATAATGTGCATGGATTGATAAAAAAAACCATATTTTGACATGTGACATCAATTAAAGGAGGATTGGTGTGGAAGAGTTTATAAAAACTTGGTATAATATGGACTATAGATTTTAATACCTCATCATGGAAGATCTTGACATGAAGGCTGACATCCTACAATAGAGTCTCTATAGAGTTAGGGATTATAATAGTCTTAATATTGCTTTTAATAAATTAGTTATTTATTATGATGTTAGATATTAGAATACCCTAAACCTGGATGGTTTCCCCCCTTTTACATAAATTTTATTTTCATAATAAAAAAGGTCTATTTTTATTCATAGAGGAGTTCTTCATCATTTAAAAAGTGGATAAGGTAATCATAATTTGTCCCATTTTAATTTCATTTTTAATAATGGGGAGTAGATTATCCACCTTAAAAGAATATTTTTTTCTTAAAGAATCAATAGATTTAGGGGAGTTAGTATGTTTGGATTCAAGGTTTATATTGTCTAAAAAATAAAAAGGAGGTAGATTTCTATCCAACATAAGGATCCATGTTGGATTTTTTGATAACATATGTTGAATAAGTTGGTGCATGCAATATAGTATAAAACATTTAATTTCCCAAGATATATTATTAAATAAAGAGGTGGTTCTTAGAGGATTTTTATGGATTAATCCTTATAAGACTGACACGGGTGAGCTGGAATTAGATGCCATGCTTAACAAGGAACTAGTTAGATATTAAAGAAATCTAGCAAATATGTGAAGGAATTATGGGCATGATTCACATAAGGTTGATACAACCAAGCATAAAGATGAGATAACTGAAAGTTTTCATACACATAAGGTTGTGACATAACACATGTAAGGTTGTGAATTGTATTTCATTCATAACAATGTACAAGGAAGTTATTGAATAAATATATAAAAGGAATGGAGGTCATATTTACATTTTTTAAATAAGGTTTAAACAACTGAGAGTAAAGTTAATATAATTGAAAGTCTTCATACACATAAGGTCAAGACATAACACACACATGTTTTTAACTAGATAGTCATAAGGCCATGATAAATTTAGTTTCATATGAACATAGTTGAGATAACCACACAAAAAGTAGAGATAGACCATGGGATAATCTTCTTATGGTTTGGCAAATACTTTGCATGTTTGATATGAGTTATATTAAGGTTGGTGAATGATTTCACAAGGTTAGTACAAGGACATTATATGGTTGACATGGTCCCTTCTAATGATGATGCGTGATACCCATAAGGTTGAGACAAGTCCCTTAAGGTTGAGTCATGGTATAGTAAGGTTCAAGTGATACAGTTTATAAGTTTCATTTATTACAAAAATTTGAGATATTTTTTCCATATCAGTATAAATGAACCCAGTTAAAGCATGCCACATGGAATATACATTCAAAATTGAAGATATATGTGGATATTATAGGGGAATTTTTTTTAGGAATATATGGAACGATCAAGATGTATTTTTATAGATATTATTTTTAATTCAAAGTAATTAATATTTTGAATATTTTTGAAGTTTTTCCACTTATTTTAGATGATGCATGTACCAATATTAAATTATTCAAACATAATTGAAATTCAAATGAGTTCCACGATTATAGATGATGATGAATAATGTATTTTTATAAATTTACTAGTGGTTTAAATAAAAATAAATCAACCACTATGAAGAATATGAAGAATACCACAAAGTAGCTTCATGCATTAAAAGGAATCATGTGAGGCATGATCATTAATTCTATGAGATTTATGTAATTATAGTGATTAGGGAAGATTAAAGAATAATAGCATATCATGTTTCCATATTAAAATATAAAGAATATATTTCATACTAAAATATTACACATTATGGACCAATATGAATGAATCATTAAATGAGGTGAAATTTAACCATGATTTATGGGAGAATCATGAAAATATTTTTTTGTAATTTTATGGGCGATTAAGGTTGGATTTGTGGAACTGACAGTGTCTTTGGATTCAATGTCATAAAGAGTGGATATGGATATATAGAGGTTTTTGTAGAAATAGTTTTTTGTATTTTTATATACATGGATTTATAGATTAATGGAAAAGAAATTGCGGTGTGAGGAATGAGGAGTTGAACCCACTCTAAATATGAGATTCAAGGATAAAGAGACTTACATGAATTTTAATACATTATTTGGCTACCACATGAAAACTGGAAAAATGAAAATAAATAATTTCTAACTATCATGAGTGAGTGAAAAATGTAGTTTCTATATTTTCAAATATGGAATGTTATCTCCTATGAGGATTTGGGTTTTTTGTACAAAAATGTAGAAAGAAAAATGACAAGAGGTGAGAATTTTGATAGAAAACATTTAACATCCATTTGAATAGAGTAGGAGACACTTTAGACTATGAATATTATATACCTTCATGTTAAAGAAGAAAAAAATGGAATTTTCACTATCTTGAAGATTTGATTTCGAAGATAAGTTTAAGGAGATTTTTGTTTTACCGAAAAGTGGAAAAGAAGGAATACATCACTATCATGTAGTAAAAAAGAGGATATAGACTTTTTATAAAATGAATAGTATTAAGATATTCATGGTGAAGTTCATAGTTTTCCTATAAAGGAGTAGTTTTGTAGTTCAAAGGCATCAATACATATTTTATTCAATTGATAATAGTTGTGAGGCTATTTGGGTTTGGCCTGCATATGATTTTTTGCTTTCCCTTTAGAGAAGTAAGAATTTGGTGGTAGTGAGAAAAAAACCTTTTTAAGGAGAGTGAACCTAGGTAATAGTGACCTATTCTAAACCCAACATCTAAAAAATTAGGTTAGTGGTTAATTGGTGTATCAAAACATTTTCAATCAGATTCTTTATGGTTCAACTCTTTCAAGTAAACCAACTAAAAATCCAAGGCGTCCAACGTGCTTTCTTTCATCATAACCAGCCCAACACCAACTGATAATCTGGTTAATTAATCTAATAGTAAGACATGGAAATATTGGTCAAGTAATAAATAGATCAATATTAAAAAAGGATAAAAAAATAAGTAAACCGTAAAGTCAAGTGATCAAGATCACATAGAGTTGAGAGAGAATTAAAGGGAAAGTGTTTAAATTGGAAATATTATATACCCTAATTCACATCCCTCCCATAGTATCTCTCACCCAAGTCTGTTGAGGATCTAATAGATAGTGCGTGGCTTTGATCCTTTTCCTTGATCCGTTTAGAGTGTCTTGTCAATGTTAGTCATCCTATCTTCATTACTTTATGACATCATCACTATGAAATTTTTAAGGCCAGTATGTATCATATTCTTTACCGAGTGATGTTATAAATTAGTGAATCGACTAGTTTTACAAAAACCATAAAATTATTTTGAAACAAATTTCAAATCCTATTTAAAAAAGGGGATGTTTATTGATCTATTGAAAAAAATTCCACTATCAGAAAAAGTCGTTAGCCGAACTCTAAAAGTTTTAAAGGAATTTGATTTCAAGAAACAAAATGGATTTTAAATAAATTTATGGATTATTTCAAATTGAAATTTATTTTTAAAATATATGGTTGAGAAAAAGGAATGGTTAAATAGTGTTTACTTATAATTTTTTCTTTTCATAATCTATTTTTCCCCAGTAATTAGGTTCCATTTTGATAGTTATTTTCCTTGGTTGTGTAGTTTGAGATGTTTTATTATTATAAGTTTATCTATTCTATTTTAGTGCTATATTCTCATGAATGTTATTATTTGGTATCGTCTTTTTTTTATTTGGTTTGGATACTCAAGGGAAACAATAATCATTTAGGTATTTAGTATGATTACATAGGATTCCCTGTCCTTTACTTTGGTTAGTTTTCCCGTTTTCCTCTAGGTTTTATTATTGATTCTTAAGGATGAGAATTATTTGAGTGGTATTTTATGTAAAGGATTAGATTTTATCAAGACATTACCCTTATAGTTTCATATGTTTTTTTAGTTTCCACGAATATTTTGTAGTAGTTTTTAAGGTTTTGAAAAGTATGTGTTAAATTTATTTTATAATTTCATGTAATTTTAATTTTTGGGCATTGATCTAAATTTTGGCTAATTCCAAAGTGACCATTATGTATTGAGATAGAATTGGAAGTTAAATTTTTAAAAGAACACATTACCTCTATGTATGGAACTTTTATAGTATGAATCACCTTAAATATTCTCACACACCATGCCTTCCCATGGAAATAACCCTTACTTTCATTGTGCAACTCTATACTTTACCGATGTTTCAAAATATTAGAGTTTTCCCCTTGATACCTGAGAGTAAATTATTAATACATAAAAGTAATATTTCCACACATAAAAGTAAAAAAATGATACATAAGATTTATTTTTGAATGTTCAATAGTCATTAATTTCAGGCATAAAATTCGTAATTTCATTTTAAAAAATAAAATTTTAATATAGAATAGTCATTTATTGATTGATAATGGTAAAATCCTTTGATAAATTTCTATATATAAGGCTCTTACCCATTATAAGAAAGTGTATGTTTCTTTTATGAACATGAGTCACCCTTTTTTAAATTCTCTTCTTATAGGATTTCTTGAGTTATATTTTTTTATAAACAAATTTATTAATTTTAAATCTATTTAATTTGGGGAAATTATTATGAAATAAATCCCCCTTCATCACTTCTAAATTTACAGAGTAATTTTTATAAGATTAAGTGTTGTTATGTGGTTATGATCATCAGACCATAACTTCCTTAATTTATTTAGATTTAAGAGATTTACATCTATATTTAAAAGAGAATTTCCTAGGGGAAAACATTTCATGACTTGTAAGACACATTTTAACCATGGAATTCTCAACATATAAATTTATTTATATATTAATGTTTTTTATCCCTTATGGGTTTTCTTCTCCATCCCTCAAACCAAGGTAGTCTTGAATTTTTCTTTCAATAGTCCCTAGAGCCCATGGGGGATTGACAACCATCTAGGTCTATCTCTATGTATCCATTCCATTTATTTTCCTTTTTTACAAAGTAAATAATGGTAGTAATTATAATTTTTATTAATGAATTACTTGGTTTTTAATTACATGAAGAGGGTTAGTGAGTGATTCTTCTAGATTCTATGGTGCTCTACCAAAACATCCATGATATGGAGCTACTCGATTTAT
Organism: Viscum album; assembly: GCA_963277665.1. Lineage (NCBI taxonomy): Eukaryota > Viridiplantae > Streptophyta > Magnoliopsida > Santalales > Viscaceae > Viscum > Viscum album. The sequence continues at coordinate 844,428,221 of OY728140.1, read as the reverse complement.
ATAAGGTATAGGATTTATAACTATTTTCATTAACAACTAAAATATATACTTCTTTATATTTGCTGTGAGAACCTCCTATGTTATTCTTATTTTAACATAAAAATAATCATTTGTTAGTTTTTTGAAACCAATTAATACAAATCTCTTTGATTGATAGCCCCTTAAAAATGCATTATTGGAGCCATTATCATTTATCTTGATTGAAAACCTACCATTGTATCCTATAAGATATGAATTATTGTATCAATCCTTAAAATTTTTAATCTACCTTGGCCAAAACCCAAAGGGAAACTCATGTTCATCACTCTCTCCTTGGTCTTAGTGGAGATGGTTGGTCGGCAGGGATGAGTTGCATTTTATTTTTTTCATATCATTATTATAATCATTGCTTAGAAATAGTTTTCATTGTTTTGGTCATATGGAATGGATTATTGTATGTTTATATTTTTAATTTATATATTTATCTTTATCATTATTTAATTATCGTAATTGTTTTCTTACTCTATTTTGTTTAAAAATAATTAGAATATTAATAATATTATTCAATTTCGTTATATTAATTACAGAATATTTGAGTGCTACTAACACCATGTGATATCATATATGAGATGAGAAGTGTTTTGGAAATGATATTGGAGTGGTAAAATATGGATCAATAAGGTAAATAAAAAATAATGGTTATTATATCTCATTATGAAGCCTTTTTTAAATATGCATTCACTGTTGCATTATTTATTGACAATATGATAAATCATATTTCTAAATATATGTTACTGCATTTAATCAATGATATTATCTTATGTGTATATAATATTGTATTATATTCAGATATATATTATATCTATAAATAGAATGTAAGTCGAATATAGTAATTACATATAAAACTAGAATTAAAATTAAAGTAATATAAAGTACCTCAAGAATGAGTATAAAAAGGAAGGTAATAAGAAATTAGTACTATTTAATGTGAGTGTATTTTATAGTGATGAAATTTAGAATCTTATAAAGTAAGGAGTGTTTCTGTGGTTTGTTTTCATATCTATGATTATGTTTTGATGTATTAGTTTAGTTTTTTTTGTTTTGGTATTTATCACTTGGGATTCCCTTGAGTTTTTGGAGAACAAATGGAGTTTTTGGGCTTGATAGTAGCTAGAGCATAGTTAGGAGAAACCATGTGCCATCTTCTAGGAAACCATGAGGCCTTATTCCTCTTGGAAAGTGGGGAACACATAGTTTCCACATAGTTTGGAAAACTATGTAGGATAATTTTGGGTCATGTTTCTCTTTGATAGTGAAGGATGTATAGTTTCTGCAAAATTTAGAAAATTGTGCGACATGTCTAGGTCATTAAAAATTAGAAAATTAACTTTCTACCTCTTTATATTTGACCCTAAAGAACCCCTAATATGATACTAATGGAATTTTCATCCATTATATATTACTCTAATCCTACTTGGAACACTTGATCATCAATCCTGGGTGGTTTTGGCCTTGGATCTTTATGGAATCATCAAGTATGTCTGTTTTCTCATGATTTATTTTTTCTTATAGGGTTTCTCTGGTTCCATCTCTGGGTTCTTATCTTATAGTGGGATATTTGACCTAATTAGGGGTTGATCTTGTGTTGTAGGGTGGGATCCTGTTTTTGTGCTTAAATATTTCCTTTATAGGGTCTCTCGATAGTGTGGTTGTGGTTTTCCACTAGTTTTTGGATGATTCTAATTGTGAGGTGGGCGGTTCCATGATTTTAGATTATTAGATGATTTTGATTTGCTTTCTTTGTTTTTTAAATGTGGTCAATGGATTATGTCTGTCGAGAGTACTATGTTTTAAAAAGGTTTTGAGATGAATATGTGATGGAAGTTGGTTTTCAAAAAGAATTTGGCTATATTTATTATGATCTTCATTGTGGTGCTTCTTGAATGTGTTTTATACCTTATGAGAAAGGTGTGAAATGTATTTTTAAATGAAATTGAGGTGCATATGTGTTAGATGTTTATTTTACAAAATAAATGTATTTCGTTTCATATTGGTTTTTTTGTGCACCTTAAATGTGTTTGTGAATTGTGGAAGTGATGTGAAGAATGTTATAAAATGGTTTTATTGTGAATATGGATTTGAAAGGGGTTTTCCCATGGAAATGATTGGATTTAATATGTTGCTTTTTTTTTTGTGTTTTTCCACATGGGTTTCATTCATTTTATAAGTGGTGTTAAATTGATTTCCAAATTGTTTTAGTGTATGTGTGAAATGGAAAGTGGGTTTGTTTATGGGAAATGGTGGTTTCCATGTGATTTTTTATCATTGGATAAATGTAAATTATGAAAGTGGTGATTTAATTATGTGATTATAATGCTTGGAATTTGTATGTTAATGTGATGATTTATGTGACTTTTGAAATGGAATTTAAGATCAAAGGGAATCATGGGTATCTAGGGGGTGAACTAGGACTAGTACGCTTGTTGATTCAGAAGGGGATGAGGCCCAAATTATTCTAGTAGGATTGATTCTATAACACTAAATAAACATGTGATATATTCAGAGACCACAATACCTTGGTTTGGGATCCCTCTAGTGTCTCATTCACAGGAATTCTGTTGATTTTGGATTAAGATATAGAGACCACTAGACATTTGGAGACGTTCTCCTCTAGTGGCTTATGCATGAAGATGTTGTTGGTTTCGGTTGGAGTCTTTTTTATCACTGAGGTACGAGGTTCATAGGGTCCCACTTATTCTTGATACATACAGTTATTTTCCATTGTTCTCTCTTGTGACATGATGATTATGTGATGTGGTTCTAACCACCTGTATATGGTGGACCTTGTGTTTTTCAATTTCAATGAAATTTTCTTTTGATATTTTTTTACCTTAAAAGCGTTTTCCTAAAAATGTTTTCCTTGAAATTTTATTTGGAAATGGTTCCAAATGTTCTTAAAAAATTGTGAAAGTTGATTTATCTTTTAATGATATAGTGTGGAATCATTCTTTTAGGTGTCATCCTAATATGATTTGGATCATACCCTACAAACACTTTTGGGTGCATGAAGACTTATTGTTGTATAACCTAGGTAGAGGAAATATGACCTATGGTGGTGATGGTGGATCTGATTTCTAGTCTACCACTTCTTACTGATGTTGGTGGTGGTGGCTGGAGGGTGATGGACCTATTTTTACTCAAATGTTTTTGGATGTTTTTTTGTTCCCCTTCCATTGTGTTATTTTGGTTTTTGGTTAAAGTTGTAAAACATTGAATCGGAAAATTGGTGTATTTCATTTGGTTATGATTATTAGTTATGTGATGTTTTATTCTCATCGGTTAGTTATTATTATACCCATGGATGAAACTATTTCCAAAGTGTATTTTTGATACCGAGATACTAGTTTTCATCCTATGGGGATTAAGAAAGCTCTTATGGACTTGTCTCGAATCGGGTCAGGCACCTAGTTGAATTAAATCATTTCTTGGTTCATGAAAAAATAGTATAAAAGGTAGGTTTCATTCTTTTTGGGTCATGTCATTTGGGGAGACTCTAGATAGACTAGATCTAGGATTGTTGAGGCTTGAGGTTTTTGTTGTAAGTGGGATGTCTGGCCAACACACCTCATGACACATCTCGAGTCACCATGGTATGTTAGGAGATTTGGTTTAAATTCTCCTCGAGGTGAGACATAAAGGATATAGACTATATATAGACACTATATGGAAGTGTAATGGTTTGTTTTGGCTTTTTTATTTTGTTTTATGTGGTTTTTTGATTTACGGAAGTGTTTGGTAATTGTTATTGTTGCTGAAAATTTTCAAAAAGTTTTGTTGTTAGTTTTGTTGATGGTTTCTTCTTTGTGGTTATTTCTTATTGTAGAAAACTAACTCCTCAGAGACATCCTATGCAACCATAGGAAGAAGTTGGAGAGAGTTATCCCTCACCAATTTATCAGATGCTATTGGAAGTCATGGTAAGGATATCCAATATTTAGGTTATAGAGCAGGTTCTAATCCTTCTCATGTTAGAGAAGTTGAACTAGGGAATGAAAATGTGATAGCTCAAGAGTTCCCCAAGAACAAGCCACCTTTTTTTTGAGGTATCATGGAAACTCAGGAAGTAGAAGAGTATCTTGGGAAGATAGAGAAAATGTTTGAGTTTCTTGAAACTCATGAAGCGGTCAGGGTGAAGTATGATCCATTTAGGTTGTAAGGAACCCGTCAAAATTGGTGGGACTCAATGGTGAAAGATGGGAAGTACGAGCAGATGGGTTGGAATGATTTCCATTCCATCATCAATGAGCAATAATTTTATTAGATTTTGTAATTTTCCAAGTCTTGTGAGTTTTTAGATCTTCACCAGGGAGACCAAAACGTAATGGATTATGATAACCACTTTGTAGAATTGGTTTGGTTTTCACTCGAGGTGGTTTCTAATGAGTAGCTGAAGGATCAAAAGTTTGACATGGGGATGCAACTGGAAATATGATATCAATTCTTCTAGTTTAAGTTGAAATCACATGCAAAGGTGGTTGATCATTCCATGAGGGTATAAATTGATCATATAGGAATGTATGGTTTCTCTAGATCAGGTTTAGTAGTGGATAGTGGTAGTTCAGCTGATAAGAAGAGGAACTAGGATAAGTAGGAGGAGAGGGGTGGTGGTAGTTCATGCCATTCTCCCCAACGATCATTGTTTGTGATTTCAGGTGCTTGTTTAGTTGTGTTCCATTAGTGTGGGAAGATAGGGCATATACGATCTACATGTTCACCCGAATTATAAATTTCTATCAGTGGGGAGATATAGGTCACTTGAAACATTTTTTCAAGGCGGAATTCCCCTATCATCATGGTGTAGGATCCATTACCTTCAAAGAGATGTCAAAACGGTCCGAGCCTTCTAGGATAGTGGGCTATCAGTTCAGTATTCATGGTGATAGGGATGGATCTTCTTCAAGGTAGAGTTAGTTCATGGTAGAGACACAACTTAGTGGTCATTCTCAGGTTCAGGAAAATATTAGCTAGCTTCATGCTTTGGATTTATCAACAGTGGAATCAAATGCAGGGCCTATAGTAGTTTGAGGTACTGTTCTTATTGCATCATCATTATCTATAGTTCTATTTGATACCAGTGCCTATTTTTATTTTATTTCTTCCTTTATTGTAGATGTATTAATGTTTCCAACTGATCTTATGACTTATGTGATGGATTTTATGACACTACTTGGTAATAAGTGGAAGCAGGGGTATATGTGTACATCTTCCACACTCATCATGTCAGGGGTTGATCTGAAATGCTCTTTCCTAGTTTTGGAAATGGACCTATTTGACATGATTCTTGATATATATTGGATGGTATGATTCCATGAACATGTTGAATATTATCATTTCTGAGTGAGTTTCAAGGAACCTGATGTAAGTACCTAGGTTTTTAGGTGGAATGGGATCCTTGGTCAGGACATGATGGACCTCCACTTATAGATTTGGGAAACTTAATTTTTTAGATCTTGTTTCTCTCTTTGGAGGAAGATTATGGTTCTCCTGAGTGTGGGTTTACTCATGTGTTGGATGCGTTCCCAGAGATATTCCATATGTTTTTTTAGGTTTTCCCCTAGACTAGGATGTGTAATTAACCAAATATATGGCACCGAGAACATAGCTAATATCTATTCCCTTGTACCATATGGCCCTCACTGAGTTAAGGGAATTAAAGGTACAGACAAATGATATGGAATCCAAGGGATTTATTTTCGTAAACGTATCACCTTAGGCAGGACCATTGCTAATTGCGAAGAAGGATGATAGATCTCTCCATTTGTGTATTGATTTACAAAATTTTAATAAAGTGTTGATCAAGAATAATTATCTCTTTCCCCATATTGATGACTTATTTAATGAGATCAAGGGGTAATTTAGTTCTTCAAGATTGATCTGCACTCTTTGTATCACCAAGTTAGAGTTAGAGAGGTGGATGTTCCGAAAATGGACTTCCAAAGCAATTATGACCATTTTGAATATTTGGTCATTCCTTTTAGATTGATGAATGATCTAACTCTCATTATCGGGATTATAAATGAGTTGATCTATTAGTATCTCAACTATTTTATCATGGTATTCATGGATGACATCCTAGTCAATTATAGGATAGAGGAGGAGCATGATCATTATTTGAGGATTGTTCTGGGAACCCTTTCGGATCATCACTTCTATGTGAAGCTTTACAAGTTCAACTTCTCGATCAAGGAGGTGAAGAATCAGGGTCATTTGGTGTCAAAACATGTGGTTTTGGTGGACCCTGAGAAGATTAGTATAGTGATGTCATGGGAGAAATCAAATAATGTTTTTGAGAGAAAGAGTTTTTTTGGGCCGGTTAGGGTATTATAGGTAATATTTTTGGTATTTATCTCATCTTTCTTCAACCATAATGACACTCACCTAGAAGGTGGTGAATTTTTGATGGATCCCAAAGTTTAAAGTGTCCTTTGAGGAGCATAAAAAGTGGTTGACCATAGCCTCTATTATAATCTTACTGGAGTCTAGAAAGGGATACATGGTTTATTGTGACACTTCAGTTATGGGTCTTATGTCTGTGATGATGTAGGATGACCTTGTAGTGGTATATGGTTCTTTAAAACTTCATCCACATTAAAATAAGTACCCAAACCATGACCTGGAGTTAGAAGCAGTAAAATATTATTGATGTCACGGTGTGCCTATATTTCTAGGGATAAGTTTGTAGTTTATTATAATCATTAGAGATTAGCCTACATATTCTCCCAAAAAAGATCTGAATCTAAGGTAGAATCATTTGGTTGAGTACCTTCAGGGGTTTGATTTTGATATCATATATACCCCATCCAAAGGAAATGTGGTTGCAGATTACTTAAGAAGGAATGTGCCAGTGGAAGTATTTAAGGATTCCAGTGATGAGTGGACTTTGATGGGTTGTTTTACAAATTCATCCAAAGAGAAATGTGCCTAGTGGAGGTGTGTTCATGGCCAGTGTTTAGTTAACAGCTTATGTAACTCCCCAAAATTATAAAGTAAGAACATTTTATTTGATATCATGTATGACACACGATACTAAAAAAGTAAGGGAATATAATATCCCGACACATTATAATATATTTAATATTAAAAATAGATTCTATATATATGAAACACTGAGATATATTGTGTTACATTCAAGGGTGACCTTCCTTGATAGCTTTATTTACATACAAGAGTGACCTTCTTCAATAGCTTGCGTTATATGCAAGACCGAGTTTCCCTACATAACAATGTATTATTAAAATATTATTATTTAATATAATATGATATAACCTAGGAATTATGTTATAAGTTATGAATATTATTAACTAAATTATGAAAATTTATGGTTTATATACATATAAAATGATGTCATGGGTTATCAATTAATGATAAATTAAAATAAGATCCAATTGGATATAAAAAGAATTATTTTTATTTTTATGCTTCCAAATGAGTTTTTCCTTACTAAATATAAATAATTATAGTTAGTTAATGATTTTAATGAAATATATATTTTATAAATTCACTAATATATATTTTTTATTCATCCAATTTATTTTATAAGCACAAGATAAGAAAAAACCCTAGTTCACACAAAAAATGTATATTTTTATTAAGGAATTTTTACCACCTTTTAAAGGCACACCTTTTTTAAACATTCATTATGAAACATCTTTGAATTTAATTTGAAAAAATAAACTTAATGTTTTAATTAATAATGTAAAAATTATCTTATTTTAAATTTTTTGTATTTTTCTGAGAAACTTAATTTTTTGATGAATAATGAAAATAATGCATTTCAGTTAAAAACTGCGTTTTTGTATAAATAATTATTAATGTAAAATTTTATTATAATTTTTTTAAAGTAATATTATATCAATTATACATATATTAATACATTTTAGTTCATTCTAAATAATTTTAATTATAAAATGAATATAAAAACATAACAATATTTTTAACTTTTTTCTACTGAAACCAGTTAACTCATCCGTTTGTGGGATTAGCATTAATTTTAATTTTCCCACATATATGAATTTAATTAAAAAATAAAATATATTTTTTTAATAAGTATAATATTTATACTATAGTAATATTGTGTTAATTTTTGACCAAAAAATTACTAAAAGTGATTACAATTAATCATAGCGATTAGGGTCAAATTAAACTTAATTAGGGACTAAACCATAATCTTAGGGGGCCAAATAACATATAAACTTGTCCATAACAAATTTAATGTAAGTTTTTAGACCATATAACTTAAATTATTTACTTTGTATTTTTTTTGACATTTTATTAGGTAATAACATGTGTATACATAACTTGTTTCCAAAAATTCCAACTCAGCCCTTTTCCTTCCCTATAAAAGGCCACCACATATCCCACTTCTTCACACCTATAAAATCTCATAGTTTTGGACATGAAATTTAAAAATACTCTCCCAATATCCTTCCTCAATACCTATAATCATCCCTTGGTAATAAAGATTTCTAAGGAAGCCTTTTGGTATAAACCAAAAGAAGTTACCCGATTAAGAGGTAACATATTCTCTCTAGTTTCTTAGTTTCATTTCCATTCTCCAACCCATAAAATATTTTTATTCTATGATTATAAATAAACATTATCCTAAATATACTTTAATTTTTTTATGTTAATATTTATACCTACACTTACACACACTTCCATTTAATGGGTAATGAACATACTGTTTATGTGTATGATGAACTACTGCCTCATGAAATAATGATTGTCCAATTTTACATTACAACCTATCATCGTGGAAATTATGATAGAAAATATGTATTATATGAAATATAATATATTTATAATATCCTTATCCTTCTGTAATTTTCATTTAAAACATACCTTCATGCTTTCTATCTTGTGTAAATATGATATTTTTGTTTCAAGAAGTGTGGACTAACACCCCCTCAATGTGAAGTGACTCATTCATGCCTATAGAATGTATAAATTATGTTATTAATAAATATATGTAACATATATAAAATATATATTATAATTTAATTATAATATAAATATTTATCATTTACTTTCCATTCATCTAAAACAACAGTGAAATTAAAGTAGTGTTCATGCATACGTACAACCTATCGTCTCCATGAACGTTGCACTTCATTTCTAGTCTCCAAAAATTATGGAATATTATAGATAAATTTATATTGGATATATATGATATTAAAATCATTTTTTACGTTATTTATATTATTAAACCATGATAAATTTGATAATAAAAGTTGAAAACAAATTAAAATAAACTCGACGAACTAAGCAATTAACACCCGAAATAGTCAAAATAATAAAATAGTGTTAACAAACAGGTAATAAAATATTGTAACAAGTTAATATATGATATTATAAAAATGAGTATGATTTGGGTATAGTTTGATAACATATTTTTAGACCACTATATAATAGTATAAAGAAATCACAACAAAATGATGTTTAAGGTAAGATATTATTGTCTTACTTTTCGTTTTGTAAGGCATACACCATATGCACCACTTACTTATTTGGTTTAGGGTATCTACTGAATATTTTATACATTATACCATGAATAATTTTTATTCATTATATGAAAAAAATTCTTCATGGGGATTTCAAATTAAATTTTTAAGTGTTATGGGACACTTTGGAATGTTTAATGTTTAATTTTCTAAAACATATCCACAATGGTTATCTTCGCAATCTCACTTTTTTTATGATTGTTTACCTTATCTTGAAAAAATAACTTTATTGTGCTCAATTCTCATTGTAAATTTAATTTAATATCCATATTATCATACAATGGATATTAGTATTTTCTAAATCATATACAATTTTTTATACAGTGTTTACATTGACAGTTATTTAATTAATTGGGGAATTATTGATAAAATCATAATTTCTCATTCATTATGGTTATTTGATAAGAAATATTAGTTATTTTTATTATTAAATATGAGGAATGTTTTGTAATAGAAATTATGGGTGGATCCTAGACTTTATATAGCTCCTCGTTGCATCAAAAGGTTCTCATGAGACAAATTAGTTGGCCAAATTAAATAGGTTTTTATCCATAGTTTTAACTTGTCTTGTGAAAGGTCTTGACGGTAATAGGTTTTCATGTGAATCAGACATTACACCCATAAAGAAAAAATATCCCTCATTTATATTTATTTATTATTCATCAATTAGATTTTTCATCGACATATCTATGGATACATTTCATTATAAATTTATTGAGTTAGATGTCATCAGTTTCAGTTTCATAACATTCCATATTGATATTTCCTTATCTAGTTTTTGAATGGCATGTTTTATCAGTTACATACCATTCCATGTCAATTTATTCCCATGGATTAATTATTTATTCCACTTTAATTACCCTTACTAAGAATTTGATCCCCCCTTATTATGTTTCGTTCTTAAGTAATGAAGAATAAATAATTGAATATAGGTTCATGGATGAAGTTCATTTTAGTTTATTAGGTAGAATGTTTTATTTTTATTCCCAATGTATTATGGGTATCATGAATGCAATACTTGTTTCCAAGACTACTAAAGTAATTGGTCCATTTGGATTTTAATCCTTGTAATCATGAAAATGTAATGTAATAATGCACTGGCTCTGAGCATCTAGGGTCAGGGCATTACTGTTGGAATCAAAGGAAGTTTATAAACAACCTTGTAAACGAGATTTAGAATAATTAAATTAGGGAACATAACCATAAGATATATTTTGAGGTTTATTATATAATAAAATCATAAAATTTTGGGTAAGGAAGATATTATGTGTGTATTCCTACCAATACATCCATATCTAAATATTACAAGTGGGTGTGGTTCTGTCACATATGTACCTAGAAGTAATAATTATAATAAGGTGTTCCAAGCCTGACTTGGAGTAATGCGGTACACAATAACATGCCTTACTACACTCCTAGTTTTACTCATAGGGGATAAACTTAGGATATATCATATTTTATTTACCTACCATTATGAAGGACTTACAAGTAATGCCTTCCCCAAAGTAACCAATGTTTATGATTTTGGTATTTATGATGCATAGATTTATGTTATGTTCTATCCCATGTTTTGAGTTATATAAATTTCATAATTTTATGAGCTAATGTAGTATATGTCATTGTATATAAATTGGTTATGAAAGGAAGAATTATATCAACAGTCGTCGAAAATTTAGATATTTCCCTACTAAGGAAGTCAATGTATCTAGTATTAGATCTGAGCATATTATAGATATATTAGGATATATTAGTCAATTTATGATGAATAACCCTACCCAAATGGAGAAAAATATTCCACCAAGAGAATATCTTATGTTGGATCACATTATGTGGTAGAATCACCCGTCGTTTAGTGGGACTACTAATCCAATTGTAGCTGAGCAACACATTCAGTCTCTGGAGAAGATATTTATAGACTTGGAATTTAGTGAAAAGTAAAAGGTTACACTTACTATCAATTTAATCTAAGGTGATACTGATCAATGGTGGTCCTTGATACATAATACTAGGGAAGAAGAATAAATAGAACTCATTTAATGGAGATAATTTAAGGATAAATTCTTTGATAAATACTTCCCTCTTGATTAGCTAATTGAGATGAAGATAAAGTTTATTATCTTAAAGAAAAAGGATGAAGAGAGTGTTGTGGAATATGAATCTTTTTTTGCAAGGTTATTCAGGTATTTTATGGATTATATATGAAACACATAGTGTAATATCAACCAATTATTTGAAGTTCTTAAGAAAAATATTCAAATGGAAATGGATTCTTAGACTTTTCATCATATGAAAGATAGTTTTATGTTCCATAAAACAGATAAGGAAATAACTAGATCCCCTGTATTCAAGGGAAACCAATAGAAGAAGACGTCTTATGAACACCATGAAAAAGGTAATGAGTCAAATAAGATTAATAGAATGAATAATTTTACAAATTTTTATAAGTTTGAAAATAATCAATTAGGTAAATTCTTGAAAGGATTGGGAATTTTTTATAAGTGAGGAGAAAAAGGTCATCGAGAAAAAGAATGTAAGGGGAAGAAGTTGATCAATGATTATCAGTGACACAACTATAAGGAGATGGTAAAATAAGAAAATGATTTCCCCAAGTTTCATGGAAATATACCACCAAAGAAAATAAGGGATCCAAGTCCAATATATGTTATTGGAACAACCCAAGTGGAATGATTAATGTTTTTCTATAAGGATTGTACTATAGTAAATTATTTTGATAAGTGCTGACTACCTTGGAACTTATTAATGACTTATTGAAAAGTGATATATTCTATTATTGATGGATTTTACATCATTTTTTGATTTAAGTAATATACCCAATAACATGTTTATTACATGAGGGATAGGTAATAATTCATGTTTCTTATAAGGTTTTATGGTGATTTGAGTTATTAAAATATTTCAATAAGATACATAATGAAGTTATTCACTTGTTTGGAATGTGAAAAATCAGAGTTGATTCATGTTGATTAAGGGATAATGATAAGTTAATTTTTTAAATTCATAAACCTTCCATACAAAATGTTTGATCAAAATATTTTTGAAAAGTAAACCATTTATGAAATTGTTTAAGTTGAACTTTGGATCTGGTTTTAGACATTGACATATTACACCACTATATGATGAATCCTATTCTATAATATGAAGTATAAATAATTCAAGGAACAACCAAAGGATAAGATTGTACTTATAGAAATGTACCAATAAGTATATTTAATTATATTATAAAATAGTGAAATAATTCCTCAACTCTAAGAAAAATGATCTTGAAACCAAAAATGTTGTCCCATTATCATCATTTTTGATGATATCTATGGAATTTATTCACACCTATAGATTATTTTTTTTATTCTACAACTTTAATCTGAAAAAGTTCTCTAGAACTCTCCATCTAAACTTTATTGTTAGATTTTTCTTCTATATCCATGTTTCTATTTCCCACCCATGTTCTCCTAATAGGGAACCTAAATACATGACCACTGTACTTTCCTTTCTATGTTATTAAGAATATGTATTATTAAACCTACTTAAAATTTGGATTTTTTATCAATAGTTTATTTTTAATCTGTATATTACTGATATCAAGTTTATATTGTAAGGATCCAATTTAATTAAGGCAGGTAGAATGCAACACCCTGAAATTCTAAAGTAAGAACCTTGTATTTGATAACATGTATGACATGTGACACCAAGCATGTAAGAGAACATAATATCTAGATAATTTATTATATATTTACTATTTAAATTAGATTCTACATATGAAACACCAAGATATCTAGTATTACATGCGAGAGTCACCTTCCTCAATAGATTTCATTACATGTAAGAGTTACCTTCCTTGATATCTTGTGTTACATGTAATACCGAGTTTCACCAATTAACAATGTCTTATTAAAATATTATTATTCAAAATAATATGATATAACCTAGACATTATGTTAGTAGTTATTAATATTATTGAAAAAATTATGAAAATTTATGGTTTATATAAATATAAAATTAATTTATGGGTTATCACTTAGTGAGAAAAGAAAATAAGATCCAATTGTACATAAAAAGAAATATTATTATTTTTATGGTTCCAAAGGAGTTTTGTCTTAATAAATATAAATAATTATATTTAATTAATAATTTTAATGAAATATGTATATTATATATTCAATAATATATTTTTTATATTCATCCAATTGATTTGATAAGAATAAGATAAGAATAAACCATAGATCACACATAGAAACCTATAATTTTATTAAGGCATTTTTGTAGCCTTATAATGGTGCACCAATTTTAAATATGATTTTTGAGACATTAATAAATATAATTTGATAAAATAAAATTCATTTTTAAATTCATTATTTCAAAATTATCTTATGGTGAATTGTTTTTATTTTTTGGTGAAAATTCATTTTTTTATGAATAATGAAACATACTGCATTTTAGTAAAAACTTCCTTTTTTATAAATAATTATTAATTTTAAATTGTATTTTAATTTTTTTAGAGTAAAATTAGATAAATTATAAATATATAAATATAATTTATTTCATTAGAATCAATTTCACTTTCAAATTGAATATAAAAACATAACAATCATTTGAACTTTTTTCTACTTAAATGAGTTAAATCATCCATCTGCGAGATTGACATTAATATTAATTTTCCTGCTTCTATGAATTGAATTTAGAAAATATGAAATAAAAATTTTAATCTATATAATTTTTAGAGTCCAATAATACCAAGTTAATTTTTTACCAAAAATATTAGTAAAATTTATTAAAATTAATCACAACGATTAAGGTCAAACTAAGCTTAATTACGGACTTAACCTTAATTTTAGAGTCCCAAATGACCTAGAAACATGTAAAAAATCAATTTAATGGACATATTTAGACCATATAACTACCAATATTGTGTTTTTATTATTTTTTAAATCCATTTATTAGGTAATAACATGTGTATACAAAACTTGTTTCTAAAAAATCCTAGTGAGTCATTTTCCTTCCCTATAAAAGGACACCACCTTTCCCACTTCTTCACACCTCAAAAAAAATTTAGATTATGAAACTACCTACCAAAATATTCTTCCAAAATAGCTAATATATACCTAGAAAAATAACTTTGGGAATAAACCCTTCCAATAAATCCTTTTTTCGTATAAACCATAAGAAGTTACACAATTAAGAAGTATCATATTTTCTCTAGTTTCTTAATTTAATTACCTTTCTACAACCCCTAAAATCTTCTGATTATATTCTTAAATAAATAAAATTATCCTAAATATACTAGTATGTTTTTATGTCAATATTTAGACCTAAATGTATGCATAATTCCATCTAATGATTAATGGATATACTGTTTCTGTGTACGACAAACTATTGCCTCATAAAACGATGATTGCTCAATTTTTCTTTATTGAATATCCTGCTGGCCATTAAGATGGACATTATATTTATATATTATATATAATATATTTGTAATATATTTATTCTTCTTTAATTTTAATTTATAAGATAAATTTATTCTTTCAATCTTGTGTAAATACAATAGTTTCATTTGAGGAAGTGTGGTCTACTGCCCCCTCAAAGTGATGTGACTCGTTCATGACATATATTGGATATAGAGAAGATTTTATTAACAAAAATACATAACATATATATATATATTAGAATATATTTATTATATTCATATTTATCACTTAGTATTCATTAATTTAATACAATAATGAAATGAATGTAGCGTTCATGCAAACGTATGACCTACTATATCCACGAACTGTGGACATCTTTTCTAGTGTCCAAATATTATGGACTATTATAGATATATATTAGTTATATATGATATTAAAATCATGGGTCAAATTATTTATATGAATAATCAGGGATAAATTTGATAATAACAACAATAAAAAGTTAAAATAAACTCGATGAACAAGGCCATTAACACCCAAAATAGTAAAATTAATGAAGGAGTGTTCACAAAAAGGTTATAAAATAATGCAAGAAGTTAATATATGATATTATAATCATGGGTATGGTTTTGGTATAAGTTGGTAACATATTTTAAACCACTATAAATGAGGATAAAGACCAAATAAAAAAATGAAGGTTAAGGTAATGGGTTCTTGTCTTACATTTCTTTTCATAATGCATATGCCATATACACCAAGTAAGTCCTTTGTTTAGTGTATATACTGCACCTTTTATATATTATATCATGAATACTTTTTCTTCATGATATGAAAAAATTTCATTCATGGGTACTATGATGTAAATGTTTCAAGTGGTATGGGACACTTTGGGATGTTTAATGATTAATTTCGTAAAACAAATCCTTAATGATTATCTTTGCAATAACACTTACTTTTGTGATTGTTAACCTTTTATTGAAATAATTAATTTATTTTAATCATTTTTCAGTAGAAATTTACTTGAATATCCATATTCTCATACAATGGATATTAGTATTTCTTAATCCATATACAATATTTTATACGGTGTTTACATTGACAGTTATTTGATTAATTAGGGAATTATTGATAAAATATGTATTTATCATTCAATACGATTATTTGATAAGGAATATTAGTTAATTTGATTATTAAATATGAGGAATATTTTGGATCGGTAATGATGGGTGGAAAATGAACTTTATTTATCACCTCGATGCATCGATGGGTTCTAATGAGACAAATGAGTTGGCCAAATAAAACGGGTTTCTATCCATAGTTTTAAATACTCTTGTGAAAGGTCTTGATGGTAATAGGTTTTCACGTGCCTCAAACATGATGTCCATAAATAAATTATTTACATTATTTACATTTAGTTATTATACATCCATGAGATTTTGTGTGGACATATATATGGATACATTTTATTCTTAGTTTATTGAGTTAATGGCATGAGTTTCAGTTTCTTACCTTTCCATATTGATATTGCCTTATCTGGTTTTTGAATGGAATGCGTTATCAGTTAATAACCATTCCGTGTTAATTTTTTCCAATGGATTAATTGTTTATTCCTATTTACTTACCCTTACTGAGAATTTGAGCTCACACTTATTATGTTTTTTTACCCAGGTTATGATGAATAAATATTTGAAGAAGCTTTCATGGATGATGTTTAATTAATTTTATTTCATAGAATGTTTTATTTTGTTTTCCCAATGTATTATTAATATCATGTTTGTAATATGGATTTTCAATATTGCTACTCTAATTGGTCATTTGGGGTTTAAATAATTGTAATCATGACAATGAAATGTAATAATGCACCTGTTCTGGGATTCTGGGGTTGGGGCGTTACACCTTCCCTTCTATATTTTATTTGGACAGAGAATACGAGTTATGAATTTTCCTAGCATTCTATGTTTTTCTTAAATGGTGGGGAGGTTCCTTTTGAGTTTTCATTGTATCTTGAGGGAGTTTTTACTCAAAGGGAAATTTCACGGTGTCATTGTTGCTGTTGAGTGTGGTGATGGATAGTCACCAGTCTCAGCAGGTCATTCATCCTTGTACCACCATGATGCTTTATGATGCATCAATAATTTTGGTGGAAAGGTATGAGTTGATACATAGTTGACTTAGTATTGTGGTGTTATACATGTCATAAGGTTAAATAATAGCACCAAATACCCTATGGTTTTCTTTAGACACTACTCATTCATACCTGGAAGGGGGATGAGATCTCCCTGGACTCAATTGTTATTTTACCTCATACGCTTATATGAAATAATTCCAATAGGGTAGTGATTAACCAGCTGACTAAATCATCTTATTTCATTCCAATCTGGGATTAAACCAAGGTGAATGAGTTGGTTTGGTTGTATGTTCAAGAAATATTGAGGCTTAATTTTGTGTCATTGGATATTATTTCATATAGGACCATCACATTACATCATAGTTTCAGGAAGGTCTTTTGAAGGCTGATTGGGTCGCAGGTCAAGTTGAGTATGACATACCACCCTCAAACAGATGGTCAGACGGAGAGGGTGAATCAGATTTTGGAAGTCATTTTCCGGGAATGTGTTTTGGATTTCAGAAGCTCATGGGATAATAATTTGGTATTGGTTGTGTTTTAATATAATAAAGAAAACCAATCGTAGATTTTAATGGTTCATTTTGAGGTGATTTATTGTTGGTCGTGTCGGTACCCTCTGTGTTGGGATGAGGTAGGTGTGACTTCATTTTTGGGACTGAACTTTCTAGAGTAAATGTTTAATAAATTTATATTGACCAGACAATGTTTGTTGATAGTGTAAGTCTATCATAATTATTATGATGATCAGATGCACTGATCTTTATAGTTTTCTATGGGTGACTAGGTGTTCTTGAAGATTGTCCCTCATTTTGGTCATTGTCATTTGGCTTAGAAAGGTAAGCTAACACCAAGGTATGTCAGAACTTTTGATATCACTTAGAGTGTCGTTAAGGTGGAATACCTGTTGGATTTTTCCTGCCGATTTATTTCAACTCATGATGTGTTCTATTTTTCTCAATTGAAAAAGAATAATATGTATTTGTCTCATGTGTTTATTTGGGAAGAGTTGGGGTTGGTGCCGAACCTGTCTGTGTTTGAGAAAGCAGTGTGGATAGTGGATTCTCAGGATAAAGTGCTTCATCAGAATTCCATAACATTTTTCTGAGTTATGTGAGAGCATAACAGTGATAAATATAATATATGTAAGTAAAAGTATTGGGTTGAAGAGGAATATCCATTTTTGTTCTCTGATCAGACATTGGAATGAGTTTTCAGGGGGAAAAATATTTCACAGCGGGAATAATTTTAATATCCCTGATTTCTTTTTGATGTATTCGTTTATTTTCTTCAAGTATTTATCCCTTCGGATTCCGATGAGCTTGTAAAGAAAAAATGGTGTTATTGTACTTGACTACATGTGGTTCACGTTTGGTGAACAGTTAGGAAAAAACATGTTTCATCCTATAGGAAACCGTAATGTCTCATTCCTCTTGGACATTGGGGAGAAAATGGTTTGGAAAACTATGTTGTCTAACTGTGAAACATGTTCTTCTTGGACAGTAAGGGACACACAAATGCTGTAGAGTTTGGAAAACCAAGCGGGTTAACTATGAAACCTGTCAAAGTCTTTAAAAATAGGAAAATTACTCCTTTCCAGACTTTGGATTTAACCCTAAATCACCCCTAATCCTATCATAATGGGATTTTAATCCATGGGAGCTTCCTCCAAACCTTCTTGGACCTCTAGAGCATCAATCATTAGGTGGTTTTGTCCTTGGTTTTTCATATAATCATCAAGTACACATCTTTTCTCATGGTTTATTCATTCTTATAGGGTTTATCTCCCTTCCTCTTTGGGTCTTCTCTTCTTGAAGGATTCTTGAATTAATTAGGGGTGGATATTGTGTTTTTTGGTGGAATCATGATGTTTTTGGATCTATATTACATTTATAGGTTCTTTGGGCGGTGCAATTATGGATTTCCACTAGATTCTAGAAGTTTCCATGTAGGAGGTAGGTTGTTCCATGATTTTACATTATTAGATGATTTTTATATTCTTTCTTAGATGCATAAATATGTTCTATGAATTATTTTTATCATTTTGAGGGATATTTTTTAAATAGATTTTGAGATCCATATGTGATGGAAGTTAGTTTTTTAAAATAAACTGTGAATATTTCTTATGAGATTCATTGTGGTGCTTCTTGAATGGGGTTTATGCCTTTTGTGAAAGGTGAGAAATGTGTTTAAAAGGAATTTGAGGTGTGTATGTGTTTAATGTTTATTTTCAAAATGAAATGGATTTTTCTTCCTATTGGTTTCATTTTTTTTCACCATAAATGTGTTTGTGAACTGTGGATGTGATGTGAAGAATGTTATAAAATGGATTTGGTGTGAGTATGGAATTTAAAGGGTATTTTCCTAGGGAAATGATTGCATTTCATATGTTCCCTTTTGGTAGGTTTTTTCAAATGTATTTCCTGAATTGTGAAAGTGGCTTGAAATGTATTTCTCAATGGTTTTGGTTTGTGTGTGAAATGAAATTTGGTTTTTATGAGAAATATTTGTTACCATGTGATTTTTGATCATTGAATCAATGTGAATTGTGAAAGAGGTGATTTCATTATATTCTTATAATTCTTGTCTTGCGTATGTGAAAGGGATTATTTATGTGACTTTTGGAATATAATTTGAGTACAAAGCGAATTATTCATATCTAGGTGGGATAACTCGAATTTGTATGCTAGTTTATTTGGAAGCCACTGAGTCCAACATTATTCTAGAAGGATTGATGCTACAACACTAACTAAACATGTGATATTTTCAAGGAACACTATAACTTGGGATGGGATCCCAATTAGTGGATTGTGCATGGGAACAATGTTGGTTTTGACTTAT
Organism: Viscum album; assembly: GCA_963277665.1. Taxonomy (NCBI): domain Eukaryota; kingdom Viridiplantae; phylum Streptophyta; class Magnoliopsida; order Santalales; family Viscaceae; genus Viscum; species Viscum album. The sequence continues at coordinate 844,408,296 of OY728140.1, read as the reverse complement.
GATATAGAGACCAATAGACCTTGGGAGACATTCTACTCTAGTGGATTTTGCATGAGGACACTGTTGGTTTTCGTTGGAGGTTTTTTGTTCACCGAGGTACATGGTTCATAGGGTCCCAATTGTTATATCTACCTATAGGGATTACCCATGGTGCTATCTTATGAAATTATTATTATGTGATTTGGTGCTAATAGTTGGTATACGGTGGACCTTGTGTATGTTAAATTTTAAAGAAAGCTTATTTTGAGAAATTGTTTTACTTAAAGTGTTTTCCTAAAAATGTTTTCTAAGAAATATTCTTGGAAAATGTTTCTAAATGTTCTTACTAAATTGTTCATTTTTATTTATCTTATCATGTTATATCATGGAATTGTTTTTCCGGGTTATATCTTACTAGGATTTGGATCACACCCTATATACACCTCTAGGTGTATGTAGACTTTATTATGTTTGACTTGGCTAAAGGAAATATGTTTCATGGTGGTGATGGTGGATTTGATTGCTTGTGTTCTACTTCTTGCAGGTGGTGGTGGTGGTGGTGGTTTCTTGAGGGTGATTTCCCTACTTTTAATTTTAGGTTTTTGGGATGGTTTTGTTGTTTAATTTATATTTTGGTATTTTGGTTTTTGTTTATAGTTATAAAATATTGAATATGAAAATTTCTTTATCCCATTTGGTTACGATTATTAGTTATGTGATGTTTTATTATTGTGGGTTGTTTATTGTTATAATTATTGGTGAAATCATCCCAAAATTGTATTATTGATACCCATACTCAAGTTTTCAGCTCATAGGGATCAGGAACACCCTTCGACCATTGTCTTGGATCGATTCTGGCATCGGGATAGATGACATCTCATCTTGGTTCATGACATTGAATAAGCTTATAATATTTTTTTGGTTTTTCATATTAGGATTGTTTTGAGATATAGGGTATGATTAGAGTGCTAGTTCTATCATACCATTTATTGAATGATATTTTAAATAATGTATGTTCATAATATTTTGGTGAGATATAGTGTGTTTTAAAAAGTATATTAAGTATAATTTTTGTATTAAGAGGGTATTATTTTCCCTTGAGTAATTTCCCTGGGGTTTGAATTGAAAAGTAAGAGATTTGTTGTTGTTCAGGTTATTATTAAGATGGTTGGGTAATTATTATTTTTATTTATGTTTTGGTGGTCTTATTTAGGGTGTAGGGTAGTTGTATCTATTCAATTAGTATCCTCTTATGAAGTAGTATTTAGGGTTGTGGTACTATATTGTGGTAATGTCTTAGTGGATCAAATTTTTCGGTTATGTTTGATTATCTAAATGAATAATTATAATGAATTAATTGAATTTTTTGGTTGGTATGGTATTAATTTATCATGGCGCATATAATTATATTCAATAGAGATATCTTGCATGAAGTGGTTCTTTTATTATCCTATGTATTGATGTTGTATCTTTTTAATATCTTATGATGTTAAATTAATTAATATAATTATTATTACTTGTCTATTTAATTGATTAATTGTCTATATATTATTATTTTTTTATTTTTATGATTTTCTATTTGTTTTCGAATTTATATGTGATTCTATGTTACTATACATGTAGGCTATAATTGATTTAAGAATGTGTATTCTTATAGGATATATAACGGATTGAGGCATATGACACTTATAAATGGGATGTAATGTATTAAAGTTATCATGTGTACAGTTCTTATAGGAATTAATGGATTAAAATTAATAATTACATGTTTAATAATGGATTATGGTGAAGTGTAAGTGTATATATACAAATGTGCATTGTAATGCCTCAAGGGTTTGACTTTTACACCTAATTAGAAGCTTTAATGGATTATGGTTGACATGTACACATATCCCCATACTATAATGACTTAGGGTAATTTCATGTATATAGGATATCATGGATTGGGAATATATAAAATGTTGATGAGGTCATGATGTGGGGATGTGGTGGATATGATGTGGGTGTGGCTATGTCAATGTGGTCATTGTGATGTGGTTGTGGTTGTGGTGATATAATGTTTATGGTGATGCAGATGTGAATTTGATATGACAATGATGACTATGTATTTGATCATTTATGATTAAATGTGTGGATTATATGGCATGTATTATTATTAATATGAAAAAATGATTATAATGATTGAAAAAGTGATGTTTTTTTTCGGATCCTTTTCCACTATTATTGTTAAATTATTAAAACATGATATTACACTTTTTATTCATATTAATGGAATATTAATCTAATGTGATATGATCAATCCATTGATAATGATATGATTTGGGGATTCCTCTTTAATAAAACTCTGAGAAACTAGAATCATTGCTATTTAATTATTCCAATATAGTGTTTTCAATATGATATGATGATATAGTTGACACAGACAATGTTGACTTTTAAGGGATCACATAATGTCAGATTTTATTTTTAATTTAATCACTTTCGAAATATCTATCCTTGATTAAGAGTTCCTTATACTTAGTTGCACTCACACATTTTATCATGGCACTTTTATTTTACATAGATATAGAATTGTTTAAAAATTTGATCCAACTAAGTACTCGTAAATAATCAGACCTCTCTAATTTTGAGGAGTTTTTTAATAGTTTTATATAGATTTGAAATTATATTGCTCGGGTTACTATAATGGAGTCTAGGAGGTCATCTATGCATTTTACAGGTTGTATTATTTTCATTTTCATGTAGTGAAAAATTAGGAATGTAATTATTACCTTTTTATATCTATTTATGAAGTTGACTGGTGGTTCATTTTATTTTTTATGAGAATTAATGAGGGTAATGTGTCCCACATGTGTGATATATACCTCCGGTGATAATCACTAACCCACGTCTTATTGGAGTCCACTTTGAGGACTATACTTGTTTTTACTGCTTACCTAGTAGGGGTTCTAGTGGGTGAGGGTTGCAATATTATAAGGATAGACCCACCAAAAGTAATTCCATATGTTTATGTATCATTTTATATTCCCATATATTTATATGTGTATTGGTACATATACTTTATATTATTATCAATGTATACCATAAATAACTTACTTTGATGTATGGACAAAAATTATGATGAAATATTCTTTTGGTGAGGTAACAAATGTTGGTTGTGTCATAAGTGATATGAAATTAATTAAATAAGTGAAAAAAGTATTTTTTTCCATTTTGAGAATATATCTCCGAACCTTTGATCTAAATGGAACTATTTGATTAAATTCATGTCCAAGGTAGTTCATTGACTAGTTTATTTTCAAAAGTTAAAGAAAGATAAATCAAACATGTAGGATGATGACTTGAGTATGAATCGTACAAGATGAGATATTGATACAAGGACATTATATAAAAATGTAGTGTTTGTAAGAAGGTTATTTTCACTGTGCCATTAACTTCTTTGCCCATGTGTGCCTTGAAGTATTTATAGCTGTTGATCTGGGACTTTATTTAAGTTCACCCAATGCGACCAAGAAAGAGGAATAGTGGTGACATGCTAAGTGTATCTAGAATCTCATTAAACATAATATTAAGATAGATATTATTGTCATCTTATGGAATTATAATTATTCAAGTTAAATTGATTTCATAATTTCAATTACCAGATATTCAAGTTTAGAATATGTGAGTTTAATTTTATATCTTGTTTATTATTCACAATATAACAAATAAATATTTATCTATTCACCTGTTTAGTGAATAAAATAATATAAATATTTTTTAGTTATGAAAAAATTAAAATAAATATTTATTCATTAGTTTATTGAACATAGTACTTATTTATTGAACAATTAATATTAATTTGAATAATTTTTTTATTAGTCAAGGTTTGATAACTCTAGAGGAGGATTGATGAGATGAGTTAAGGGATCAACATAAATGATATATATTATTTATTATTATTTCAATAAAAATTGATTTATTTTTTTAATAAATGATATTTAATTACAAAATGTCATATAAACAACAACAACAACAACAACAATAATATTATTCATGGGGAATAACTTATAATGAATATTTTATAAAGGGTCATTGAAAAATTATCAAATATTAACCATAAGTATATATTATAAATTATATTTTTTAGAGAACATTATTATTGTGCTCAACATATAAACTTTCATATAATTCTATCAAGTCCCATATATTATATACTCTTACCTCCTTCTGTAGAACAATACAGAACAAAACAATCCTCTCACTATGATCAATTATGTACAATATGAATCTCTAGGTTCCTTCATTCTAGCACCCAAAATACCAAGATCATTATTCAAATATTCATAGAGAACATGTGAATACAACTAGAGGGATCCTCACTTGGATTCTTCACCACAATGATGACATGACAAGTGATTTATCAAAATTGGTCAGGAATAAGTATAATGATCAAGGTAATAATTATTATAAAATATTTATAAATTAAATACGAATAATATTCTATAAGAGATTATAATGTTTAATTTGTCATGTTATTTGGATATTATATATTTAAACCAATGAAAAAACAAAATTGAGAATAATCCCACAACTTATACCACACCCCAAAAACTTCACTTTTTTAATACATCACCTTTAAATGATGTTGTATTTTATTTATGAAACTTTTTGGATTGATAATTTTCCCCAACCTATATTTATTAGATTATCTTCCAATTACCTAGATGGCTTATTAAATTTCTCTTACAAGTTAAGGATCTATAAGAGAAACCTCTATTTCTCCTCATCCTTATCCATCAAGAACCGTTCTAGATGTCATAGTTCAAAAACATAAAAAAAAATTTATGATCACATTATATATTAATCGTTCATCACCAAAATAATAAAATTTAATTTATATAGTGTTTAGTTGAATTTTTATACCTTTTATTATATATAATACTAGTTTACACCACTTTATCATATTATCCAAAAAATATGTTTACAAAACCCTTTTCCAAAACCACCTTTGAAGTGCCACAATTTACAAGTTATTGAAAATACAGCTTATACAAGAAAATTAACTTTGTTTTAAAATTATGATCACATGATACAATTTTTAATATTCTTAACATGATGTATGAAATCCTGCCTATCCCAACCCATTTTGGGTTAACTTGGCATAAATAAAAATATTCAATGAGGTTATCATCATCCTATCCATCTACCTAAACATCTCGTAACTCAATGTTTTTCATAAATAGGTTAGTTTTGTCTTTTTATGGGTGTATTTCATGTTCCGACCATATTATATTCCATAACTACTATAACTTCCCAAAAAGAAACTTAAAAATGTGTTCTGCTATAATGTTTTAACAACATGACTCAGATACAAATATTTTGAGACCTAATCTAGATCATTACAGGGCCTCACGAATATTCCCCAATCACAAAATGATAAAAACTATTATTAAGGGATACAATAAAAAATATGGGGGAATTATTTTCCCTCAAATAAACTGGCTAAAAATTATTTTCATTTGTGGATATAGAAAATATACACTTAAATTATAGGGTATACCTTGAATATATTTTTTATGTAATGGTAAATAATAATTTGATGGTCTCCAATATTTCCACTAGTGAAACTGTTTATTCTATATCTAAAATATCAATCTATGCATACCCATTAAACATAATACATTATTTGTTTTGTATCCCTTCTATTTACTCATTTATATTTTTATCGTGTACTTGTTTGGTGCCTATGAACTTTTCATCAATGCATTTTAACATCAATTTTCATGTTTTACTCTTCTCAATCTTATTTAGATCCTCATTCATAGATATAACATATTTCTCATACATTGTAGCTTAATTAAATGATTTAGTTTCACTTAAAGATAAGAGAGTATTACATTAGATTATTTTCACTTTCCTAGTTTAAATATGTACATATTTGTATCACAAACTGATATCCACATCAATAAATTTTCTCCTAAATCCTATTTTAAAAAACATAAACATTAATGTACTTTATTTTTTCAAATTAATCATCAATATCCACAAAAAGTCTTTACTATCACTATAAGGTATAATTGGTTCATCCGTTGATTCATTATTCTATTTATGAACTTCTAATAACATATTAAAAATACATTTATATCCTTTAATAATTGTACTATCTATACATCGCACTATATTATTTTGCCTCTAATGTGGTATATTCTTGTTTTATTGTTTAAGGAGTATCTATATAATATTACTTAAGATTCCAGAATTCATACCTTTATTGGACTACCACATTATTTATTTGGTATAACTTACTTCTAATGAACCTGAAATACTTCACAATTAGATTTAACTTAAACAATATTTTGTGATGGAATAATGCGGCCAATTATGGACTTAATTATAGAGAGATTGATCGATGAGAATAGTTAGTTTTTTATGCTTAAATTATATTGGTCATGGATCCCAAACAACGTTCTAGATAAGAAGTTATGGAAATTTGAAGTCTAAATGCTTAAAATAGCCAGCCAGGGTGATTCTTGAGAGAAGTATGAAATTGTGAACAACTTTTAAAAAGCGCATCAAACTCATCCACAGTCACAAAAATATGTTAAATTTTAAAGGTGATGTCAAACATGAGATAATTATAAAAGTCAGTGTAAATTTAAAAAAGATTGTGTAACTCTTCCATGGCCTCATAACATAGTTTTTTGAGAAAGATGATGTCAGACATAGAATATCCACACAAACATTAGTTAACCTCCAAAAAAGGTATTTTCATGTAACTCCATAAAGTTTCATGACACATTGAAAATATTTTCGACACAGGTCAAGTTGCATGACATAAAAAAATTCTTATAAATATGAAATCAACTCCTCATTCATAGGAGGACCTCTAGGATTTGATTGAAAGAGTTTTTAATTGTGCAACTTCGAGTTGTGTGCTTCATGTGACCCCCAAGTCCCAAAGTTACATGAAATTACCAAGGCAAAGTCCTTCAATAATGGGATTTTTTGATATATTTTTATGAAAATGTAACCATTGGGAACACAATTTCATGCAAAGTATAATCTTTCATGAAACTCTATTTATGAACAACTAAAAAGGTTGTTCAACACAGTGTTTTCCAAAATCATGTTTGTAGGTCATTCCTCAGAAAAACACATATTTTCATGAAAATTTGTAGTTGCATGAAATAATTCAATGTTGGTTGACCAAGTTCATAGTTTCTCACATAAACAGTTTGAAACAACACGAGACTGCATCCCAGCCTTGACCCCCAAGAAAAATAGAGAGTCGCACCAAGAACATCTCAGGCCGGGTCAAGTAAATTTTGGGTTATGACCTTATATCACCCCAACATACACCGCAGTTAATACCACGAGTTAAGATAATCCTCTACACTCTTTGAGATACCTTGAGTTTACCAACTCCTATTATTCAATTTTCCATGCCATGAGTTGAGATTCTCTTATTGGATTCCCCGAGTACCTTGAGTCAAAATACTTCTAAAAAAACTCCTAAAACCCCATTTCCTGACTCCTATTCTAATTTGAATCAGATAGGTCTGTTCTTGCATAATTCCCACACCATAAATTTATAGGCTTCTTCAACCTAGTATTCCTCTCTATATAACCTTAAACTGTTGAATAAAATACATGACTAGTATAGGATGCCTCCCATGGAAAACACCAGATTATTTATACCTCAAGTATAATATACCTCATGAAATGATCATGAAATGACTACCTCAGTCCTCACTACATGAAGTTAAATTTTAGTACACCCTATATGAAAAAATAGACTGGCTCCTGTGATACACAGGAGATGACTTATGTGTCAAGTGTAATATTACTTGTTCCATGATCATGAGATTATATCCTTAGTCCTTGCCACATGATATTAAACTATATTACACCCAATATGGAAAAAATAGGCTTCCACTTGTGACACACACGAGATGCATTATGCATTAAGAACAATATTCCTCATTCCATGATCATGATATGACCCCCTATAGTCCCGGATTCATGAAATTAAACTGTAGTATACCCTATGTAATTAGAATAGGATTCATGCTATGAATACAACAAGATGAATTATGTTTCATGTGTAAGATTCATCATATAATAATCAATAGAAAACAAAAAAATAGATATCATGGGCCTCTATCTCAGGTACAATACCCAATCATATCCCTCAACCCATCAGGAAGTCTATTCCCTCATGAACTGACATGAGGAAGAAGAATGAGAATCCCTAGAATGAAAGCCTAGTATATTTCCATGCTTATCCCATGAAACCCTATGGGCCTCTATCTCTAGTGTAAGGCCCAATCATATTTCTCATCCCACTAGTAGGTCAAGATACCCTGTTGACCCAACATGAGGAAGAAATTATGGGAAGAAAAGTGCATAAGACCTACACACCATGTCCTTTCACATGTTATTAAACTATAATCATAACCCATGCGATGGAAATGGGATTACCTCTTGAATATCCATTAGTAAGAAATGATGGATAACTTAGTTCATAAACCCCAAGCACCATATACTTTCACATGACATTAAATTGTAATTTTACCCCAATAAATGGACATAGAATTCCCTCTTGACTTTACATGAGGAGAAAAATACTGGTAGCTTGAACTCACAATCCTCATCCACACTATCACCACTCTTAGCGGTGCTTTAACAGCTTCCAAACGTAATCGCTATTCACATCTTTAACCCTCAATAGAATCATTTAAAAAACTCCCACGTATAAGACCCAATCACATCATTACTTATCCACAACAACACTCGATTATCTCCCATGCATAATACCAATTCACATATTTGATACTCTATAGCATAACTATGAAATCATCCTTTCATAAGACACATACCACATCCTTTATAGTGATCCTCTTATAGTGGAAAGCTCCCATGCGTATGCCCCAAAAAATTATCAATTCTCCTAACATCACCCTTGGTAGCTTCCACGGTGAGCCATATACAATCTCTCAAAGAGTGATCCCATTGAATTGGGAAAATTCCATGTGTAATCCCCCACCATCCCTTTTTGACGATCCTTCTGAAACATGACCATCCTTGCCACATGATGTTAAAATGCGCGGATCGGTCCTATTACATGACCTTAAACTACAACATCAATCTATGTGGGTTTTGATCCCTGTATCTTAAAAAAGGAATGTAGGAGACATAATTATGGTTAAATACCGATAACCTAATCTCAAGTGTGACATATTCCCTCCTAGGGACACACTAAACCATCAATCCATCTCAATAGGATGTTCTGATTTGTCTCCTAGAGACATTAAACATGCGGGACATTCCCCTTCACCTGAGTGTGTCATATTCCCTCCTAGGGACACACTCATAAATAGATAAATCCTAATAGTACATTTTGATATATCTCCAAAATATTTTAAACCTACAAGACACACCCCTTCAACTGAGTGTGACATCTTACCTCTCAGGGACACACTCAAGCATCAATCTGTATCAATAGAAGATTTTGATTAATATCTGTGAGATGTTAATCCTATGGGACTCACCCCTTCACCCAATTGTGATATATTACCTCACAGGGACACACTAAACTATTAATCTATCTCAATAGTATGTTTTGATCTATCTCCAAGAGATGTTTAGTCCACGAGACACACACCATCACAAAAGTGTGTCATATTCCCTCTTAGGGACATAATCAACCATCAATCTATCTCAATAAGATATTTTGATCTGTATCTGTAGGATGTTAAACCTATTGGACAATTCCCTTCACCCGATTGTTACCACTACCCTCAAAGGGATACACTAAATTATCAATATTATTCAATATGATGTTCTGATTTTTCTCCATGAGACATTAAACTTTTGGGACACACCCCTTAAACCGAGTGTTTCATCTTCCATCCTAGAGACACCCAATAATTGATCCATCTCAAAAGAATGTTTTGATCCATATATGAAAGATTTAAAACTTACAGGACACACCCCTTCTCTCGAGTGTGACATCTTCCCTCATAGGGACATTCTCAACCCATGATCCTTCTCAATAGGACATTCTGATCTGTCCATGGATGATGTTAAAGCTATGCCCATCTCCACAATATGTTAAACTTGTGACCTGAACCATAATACCTACCCCATGAAATAAATATGGGATTCTTGAGGTAAAAATCCTTAGAATAATTTCTCCCCTTTCCTCAATTAACTCAAAATCAACATGGGATTCCTTGGGGTTCCAAATGTAAGATGCCTGATGCGAGATTTCTCTCATAAGGAGAAGGATGTATAGGTTCCAAATATACCCAATGAAAAAACATGAAAAAAATGCACAATGTGATTAGTATCCTAATAAAATCTTTATTCCCTATCGGGAAATAAAAAAAATTAATCAAAATCCATATTATGTTGGAACCAAGAATGATATCGATGAACATGACTTAATATTTGAGGGAGACCCAAACTAGGAAACGTGCTGTAAGGATGCATCCATGGAAGGAGGAAACAACATCACATAATCCTATTTTGATAAAGTAGCATACATTTTCAATGAAATTGATGAAATATGTCCACCTTAGGGAAGTGAGAATGTCGGGAAATGGAGGCAACATGTAGCGACACGCCTGTTCCTTAGTGAAAGTATTTGTAACGGAAATGGGGAACTCAATGTGAAACTCTTCTCCCCAACTTGGAGACTAGTAGCATTGTGGAATCAACATACTTTCATGTCACTTAATCTAGATATTAGGTTCTAGTTCCCACTAAGAAAATAACGGTCCTAGACTAAAACTTTATTATTAATTATGGTAGTTAGCCTTAGGCATCCTCAGTCTGTGTCATCATCAGTTAGACTAATTCTCTACGTCAAAGGATTGAGTAATTTTAGGGAATCAAGAATCATTTATCTTGTACCTACACTGATTTATGAATCCACATTATTTATAGTAATCAAGAAATACGAAGTATGAAAACTAACACTAGTAGGAATCAAGGAAAGGAGAAACGTTGATGTGAAAATCTCACACAACTACACCTCTGCCATTAATTCCACCTCACCTTTAGCTACTAGTAACCCATGCCTTGTATCACCATTTGAGATCATCCAGAAGATGGTGATCAAGACTCTGGGGTGTTAGTACAAGAAAAAGCGATTCATTACCACCAGGTATATGACCCTCCAATACCTAGAGAAATTAGCACCTCATTAAAACCACCACCCCTGAGGCCCACAGAATGGGAAAGAAACCCTTTTTCTAATGATGAATCACTTCAGGAGTCTCTCCCTGGAGTTCTATGATGACTATCTTCCCAAAAACGAAGAGGTAGAGGACATTAGAGTCATGACTGGAGTGACTACTGCTTGGGAGCCTCTTGGGAGGGATCACTCAAGGCCCCATCAATGCTAGCATCGACTGGTCCCACAAGTTGAAGAGAAAGTGGAATTCATCATCACTCCACTGACCCCAATTCAAAGCACCCAACACCAATGTTGGGGGAATGCTCAGGATGCTTCCCATTAAGGGGAATCTTCTAAGGCTCCTGTTCCCTCTTCCACCATTAGTGTATCCCAGTAGATCCCTGAAGCTGGAGAATAAGGATCCGTCTTTTACCAATTGGGATCGAGACCCCAACCACCTGATAGGAAGGTTGAGTTGACTCTCTTAATTAGAAACACCATCAACAGCTTTACAAGACATATCATGATGAGTAGAATCAGTGAAAAGGTTATCCATGCACTTTAACCAACCAATACAAAGGTCATACCCATGATCCAACCAACCATTATAGAGGTCATCCATGTGCTTCTGCAATACAAAATGGAGGTCATCCCCATGTTCCAATAATCAAGTATAGAGGTCCTCCCTATAATGTTAATGATCAAAGTAGTGGACCTCCTTGAACAATCACCAATTTGATTGGAGGTCCCCCTTCTCCATTTCCAGCCAACAGGAAGGTCTTCCCTATGTCTCTCATATCTGGAATGGATATCCTCCCCACTCGACTGTTAACCAGTATGGAGGTCTTCCCCATATCGAAGGCATACGCTATCCTAAAGAACCGACCCAGGGTAGAAGGGATAACTCCCTCTATTGAAGGTGGAACCCTAGAAGCACCATATCTTCATTGAACCCTCATATTTTTAGGTGAAATATGAATTGATTATGGAACCTTAACATCATTCACTAGAGTTTGGGGAAGATGACTGCCAATTGAGGTTTTCAATCCCATAAACTGAGGTCCAAAATATTCCTATATTTATTAATAGGTACCTAAAGGTGGGGAATTTTTTATCCCCCTTCCCATGGCTCACAGTGTAGCCATCCCAATCACCACCAATTTACCTCCTATCGATCTCCACACAAGGATATGTAAATATTTTATGGTCTGGGAAGATGACCTCCGATGATGGAGAAAACATCACAGAACCATAGATGGATGATTCCACCCTCACACATGAGGTAGTGATGGATAACATATCTTATAGGGATGTGATAATGAGGCCGGAACCAACCCTAAAAGATGTTCTAGAATATTATGAAAATTAGACTCATGAAATGACTCCTTTGTTGGAAAACTAGAAGAAGATATGATATACATCAGTGCCACCACCCATTTCTTGACCATCACTGATTGGAGATTATAGAGACCAATAATAGAACCCTTCCTCTAAGAAAGAGGTCTTGTGGGAGGTTTTGACCACTAACCAACTATTAGTGGTGTTATGGACACCTGAATCTCTAAACATTGAAATTACAGAGCCCCTTACAGAGGTCTAGGTCATGTGTTTATTCTAGATTATATGGGAAATGCTTCACCACCTATGTGGTCATCAGTTGGCCTATCTAGGAAGTTAGGAGCACCTTGATTCCATCACCCAGTAGTGAACAATGATTGAGGTCACAATAATACCAATGTTATGGAACCCTAATTCATATGGATACCACCAGAACCTTCAACAAAGATGCATTAAGAGCCTTATAGTGATCAGTTGAGTTATGGAATAAGATTCTCTACCAGTACATATTAGAAGTTGGGGACAGTATGCTACTCTCCATTTCAACCCTACCTTACAATAGTTTGGCCTATCCACTAATGAAAAAAGTACCCCTACATCCACTTCCATGGTATATATGTTTATCGCCAACCTACTAGAGGATCAGAGAATCATGGCCACCAATGCAGGGCATAATAGGGAAGATCCACCCCAAGGGGTGATGCAGTACCAGGCATACCCTCAAGAAGGTTCCATCACTCATCAACATAGGCATACACTTAACCTTAAAATCCCCCTAATGAGGCATTTATACCCACTAGATGGTTCAAAAACAAAGTAAACGTTCACTTTGATACCTTAAATCCATTTGAAGTTGCATCGAAGGCAGATAAGGAACCCATGGTAGCTTCTTTACTACAAAATATTTTGGAATAAAAAAGACCCATTATAGAACACATCGTTGAGAAGTGCCTAAAATATAGAAATTATTTATGACACCCCATGTCTCCCACAATGGGGCTCCCATTCCTCTTCATCCAAATACCTCTATTTGAGATTGGCGTCCCTTCATGTCTAGTTGGAGAAAAACTAGGAGGATATATAAAGTGGCTGAGGTACAAGTTTTCAAACCTACCTGAGTAGCATGATTATCTACCTTGGGATCTGGGCTGTGCTACTCTTTAAGTCGATGAGCAGACTCCCTACATTGAAGTTCATGTCAATGAATTTCTAGCTAGAGCCCCTTTATATGGTGACTTGATAGATTCTCTCATTTATCACCTTGAGGCCATATAAATATTACAGGTGACAATCCTGCTTAATGGAAAACCATACCCAGTGTGGGTGGACAATGTCGGGTCACCCCCAGAGGTTGGAAATCCCTGTTTCTCCCCATTCAATGGGATAAGTTACTTGTTTTGGAACCTGTACCAATTTATTTCAAGGTGTGGACCTATGTTGGGGACCCCGAAATAGAATGAGGCTACCAAGCTTCAATGCTTTATTTAAATACTAGAAGGACTTATATTCATCTAGTATAGACAACTACCCATAGGGTCCATTTCAAGATGGAACAACCTTTTAGACATTTACTCTACCATTTCAGTTATACCATGTAAAATACATATATTCCAAACCACTTCAAGTGAAAACAAATGCCTGATGAGTGATTCACATATTTTTTATCATGAGGGAAAGGCCTCGAGTATTCACTCAATATGACACTGTCCCAGAATTAGTTTCTCATGATGTGAATGAGGAATTTTAATGTTGATCTGGTCCCTACCATCATCACCTAGAACTACCCAAGATAGTTTTGGGAGTTTTTAGAAAAGCCTTAGCATCTGGAATATACCTTGAAACAGATCAGACAACAGTCGCACCTATTTCCTCTTCCATCTCTTGTGAGAACACATACAGATGTAGAGATTGAAATAATTATTCATGTAGAGGTTCTTGAGATAATAAACATATTTTCCCCTTTTAAATAAGATACTCACTGATCATAACTCTACCAATCACATCCCCTCCCTACACAACCAGATTAGGTACCACTTCACCAAGAGAATCTAACTAGATGTGAAAATGTGGCTCCAACCCCTAGTAAAGGATAGTATCCTAAAGTGCCTTTCCTAGACAGAAGAAACTACACATACTACTTCAAGGCTTTTTAGGTCCTAGGCTATTTCATCCCCACCCAAGAGAAGGGAATCTTTAAATTGTTAGAATGTAGGAATACCTATGAGGATAGATTCATCAGACACACAGACCATTTCCTATACTATAGGATCCTAATATACACCATAAAAAAATTATTAATGTTCAATGATTGGATTTAGAACCAAGTGGATCATGGTTTGGTAAAGTTGGGTGATTTTTCGGCATAAGTGGTGCATGTCTCTGTCGACCTTGACATCAATAGTGAAGGTTGTAGTATATGGAAGTAAAATTTTTGTCAAATAATGAAAAAATATGATGACTGGTTGGATTGAAAGGTAGTTTCTCAAGCTTAAAGTTTCATCTATGCTGATTTGGGAAATACATAACCTTATATGGTTTCCAAAACCCCTTCAGCCACTACCTCTACATCTATATTACAACTTTACAAATCCTAAAAGAACAGGCACCGATGACCCACAGGGAATAAAAGTACCATGATGGTGCTGAAGCTATCTCATATTATTGGATATTATAGGAAATTTGAGTTAGTATGTGAACCCAATGTATTATTAACTCTAGAAAACTATACTGATGAAGAGAAGAATTATTCCTTCATGAATGATATCGAGCTGGTGTACCACTTAACTATGTATGATAATGAGGAATGCCATGAAAACTCCGTGAGTGTCTCTGGTAAACTCTGTCAAAGGGAAGGATGAGGACATGTGATCTTCCAGAATGCCCGGGCCAATGCCTATTGTTGGTCCATTAATAAAATAGAGACCAGGTAGTAGGTTTTTCACAATTCTAAAAAAGAACAATCCTCCAAGTATGATCTATTAGGTATGTCTCCATAGCCAACAATGATAGTTGACTGAGGAGTTCAACCATGACCATTCCACGATCAGAACCATATAGCTAGAGACTATCCTCAACCAACATATAGTTAGTCTATAGTTACTCATAGTTGGTTAGTTAGTTAAAAAAATATTTTCAGTACTAGTCAGACCCTATTGGTTCATTCAACAACATTTGTTACACCCCCTTCAAAGGAGTGACCCTATGTGGGAAAAAATATTCCCTCGGTGAGAAAGTATGATGTATTGAAGCCCCTAATCAATATAACTAAAATATTTCAATCCTCAAGGATATCCAATTGTCAAAAAAAATTCATGAGTCCCTTGTATAAGCTTTTAAAAGCACTCTATAGTTTAAAACTGAGGTAGTTGCTACTGAGGCCTAGTATGTGGAGGAGGATAAGTAAGAGGAATGTCAAGGAATCAAGTAATTTTCCACAGAAGATGAGGGAGTCCTAATATTGGGTCACATATTCACACTAGACATCAAAATACAATTCAAATTTGTGGAAATATACATCTTCCTAGAAAACAAAGGTTCCTTGATGAACCTCATCTCAACCCAGACACTCCAAAATATCGGACTGAAAGAAGTAGATTTTAATCCCTCCAACCTGAAAATTCAGGGTTATGATATGAGTGAGTGAAAGCTTCATTTCATGGTTTGGATAAATACCTAGTTTTTAGTCTTGATATTAACCATCATATTCTTGGAAGTCTCATAGGATACAACCAACAATTCACTATTAGGTAGGCTCTGTCATCATTTTTGTATGGAGTTCCCATCCATAGATTATCTGTACCTTAAATATAATGAACCAAGAATGATGTATATGAATATTACTTCTTTTTAGATGAATATTCATTACATTTTACAAATGAACACCTAAGGATCATAATAATTTAGTGCCTTTGGAAACTTGGATTACATTCTTCTAACTTGTGAAAGATCTTCAACTTCTCTCATAAAGATTTTCTACTTTAATAATCCTAATTAAATGATTTATTTATAACATGAGGGATGGAAATATAAGAAAGGGTGAGCTTATATGCTCAGTAAGGGTAAGTAAACAATTGATGAACATATGAATGTAAAAAAAAACATGAACATAACTTTTGAATATCAAAATATCGAGTCATTAAATAAATCTTAGTAGTTCATAAGGAATAAATCATAATGGAACATTAACCATGATAACATAGTATTGGAATAAAACCATAACTTGTGGAAAATACATAATCATAAAAAATCATTTCCATATTAGCCAAGTCTCAAAGCCACGACCATCATAGCAGACAAATTCCATTACCGAACTAGGTTTACATGCCGTTCCAACAATGTATTACTGAACCAGATTTACTTACCGGTCTAGTCATGTATATATCAAGAGATATAAATATTTAGTCAATGCATTGGAAGGAGATATAGGTCCCACCCATCTTATAATAAAATCATTCTTACTTGTTCCACAAAAAATAAACCATTCATCATAGCATAACCCAAGGAACAAAAAATGGGATTTTTGAAACATCATTCCATCAAAATAAATATAAAATAAATAGATTTCATAAAAATAATTACATCATAAAAAATAAAATCAATTTAATAATAGGTATATAAACATAACCTTATGTCATATTAGATGGCAAATAATTTTGATAAAATACTTGAAATTAATTCTTGAGGAAAATTTCATTTCTTCTTTAAAACATTTTATTTTCTCAAAATTAAATGCAATTTTAAAAGAAATAATTTTCTTGAAAATAAAATTGAAATATTAAAAATTAAGATTCATGGAAATAAGGAATTATGAAAGTGTAAAAATCCATTCTTGTCTTATAAGTTAGAAAACATTCTCCTTATACTTTTCCCAGAAAAGTAAAAAAAGTACCTCATTTCGAATAATGAAAAAATATTCCTTTCATACCATTTAGTAAAGTATTCAAAAATGGGTAAAATTTTATTTAAAAATTGTATAATATTATAACTAGTATTAAATATGTATGGAACATGGATGTTGATGATAAATATTCCCTAGTAAATAATTATTTATAAACAATCTCAAATAATAATGAGATTGAAAAATTAACCCTTACCTAAGGTTTGATAACCTACATATGTATTTGAACCTCCTGTTTAATGATTTAAATAATTTTATTTAATTATTCCAGAATCATAATCATTTTTATGATATCATATATGATTATATTGTTATCTATTTGTTAGTAACATTTCATTGTCACTCGTTATTCAGATATTAACAACTTTATGTTCTTATAAACATTTTGTCAGATAAGTTCATATTACACATCGTAGGTTATAGTAATATAATTTTTAAAATGGTATTAGTATAATTTATATCATATTTATTCATTAAATTCATGTATATAATTGTGGTTTAATGAAGATCATGTAGAATGAATAACATCCCATCATGGAGACGGTAGGTTGTACGTATTCATGAGTGATGATATCATTACTAAATTTGTTGAATGGTATTGATTTGGATGGAATATTAATCATAAAGAATAATTATAATTTTATATTATTTATTTAAATCCATTATAATCATCATTATACCCATCCAAATTAAGTATTTTTGAATAACAAATTACACCATGATATGAGGACGGTAAGCCATACGTATGCACACATGGTGATATTGTTATTTGTTGAATGGATAAAAGGAGGTATAAGGTGTCCCATAATTTTAATAACATATAATAATGTATATGATACTATATTTATTAATTTATTAAGGAAACAAAATAAAAAGTGGAAGTATAAGAAGAATTTATTTTGAAATAGGTGATAAAAAATTGCCTATTTTCGAGTATCTTCTTTTGCTTTTCATAAAAGGTCTTGTTAGGATGGATTTCTGCCAAAAGTGTGGCCTCTAAGATGATGTTATGGATGATGGGAGATTATTTTATCAAAATTTGGATTATACATGGGGCATTAGAGGTGTGAGTAAGTGGGTAGATGTGGTGGCATTTTATAAGAGGGAGGAGGGGAACTTTAGGAAAGTCATGAAATAATATTTTTTTTTATAAATTTGTTTTTGAATTATAATAGAAAATAGTGATATATTTATAGTATAATATTGGTATATTTCTAAATAATCTCATATAATAATTTTATACATTTATTTATTTTATTTTAAACCTTATCTTTTCGGTTTACACTTAATTACTCTCTTTTATGTTTAATTGAGGTAAGAACATTTTAATTATTAAGAGGCTGTTATGTTTACTTATATGGGGTAACTTTTCCATATTTTGATAATTAATTAACTTTTAAACCTTATCAAATCATCTTTGTTATTTTTAAATATATTTATTATTTTTATTTAAATTAATAAAATATTATTTTAAAAAAATATCAACAACGTCAATTAGTAAACTATTTATTTCATTGACTTTAAATATAATCTACATAGAGATATAAATTACAAAAAAGCATTAAATTATCTTCTAAAATGTCATATTAACCTATAAAAATAGGTCATGACATAAATTATTTCAATTAATATTTAATTTTCTATTTATAATATCATTTATTTGATATTTGTCTTCATAAAATAATTATTTTATGACTATTGTGTCAATATTTATGGTAGTTATTTAATTTATAAAAATTATAAATAAATTCACATGATGTATATAATTTTATTATATTTCTGGAGACTATTTAGTTTTGATTTTTTATTATGTTTATCACTACATTAAAATTATCATACTTATAAGAGATAAGAGAGTGACATACTGTCAGATTCTTTTGTTTTAATTATAATTACATCAATTTCTTGAAATAAAGTCCATTAAATAAATCAATTCCGACCCTTAGATGATATTTATTGACTTTAGTTCATTAAATAGGATTGTGGTTGGTGTTAGGGTAATTTTATTACCTTTATCATATTGTTTGCTACCCTAATTTACCTGATTTACCTTTAATTATGGTGAATAAAAATTACCACAATTACTATTCATAATATCCAAAAAAATAAAAGTAACCTATTAACATAATTTGGAACCACTGATTAAAAATATAGAATCAATTTTTAAAAATTCAAAACACATAAGTTAGAGTAATTAATTCGCAATTAATTTCCGTTTTCAAAGCGAGAAAACATATTTTATTAATGTAAAACCCATCAAAAGATTGATGTGTGTTTATATATAATTTCATTGTAAAATTACTTACAATGAACAAAATATTATTAAATGATAAAAACATAATATAATTATAATTTAAAATAAATTAAAAGGATAACCTATCTGTATAAATAAATTAGATAAAAATCATTTTTAAATTAAAATGCATTGTTTTTCACTATTCATTAAAAAAATGAATATTAACATAAAATACCAAAAATTAAAAAAAGGTAAATTTTATATCAGTATTCCAAATAATAAATTTATTTTGTCAAAAATAACTTATAAAAGTGTAAAAAACTATATTTAAAATGGGTTCTCCGTCAAAAGACTGTAAAATTACATTATTTAGAAAATGCACGTTTTAATAGTAAAATTGAATTTTTTTTCTTATATCATGCCTAGAAAAAATATAATATGAATTTTAAACATTAAATTGAATATTATATATATATATATATATTCCTCTCTAATAAAAGTTTTAGATAATTATTTTATTATTTTATATACTCATTTATTTTCATTTAAATAGTTTTTTAGAAGGAAGATAATACTTTTCATACCCACCATTATAATAACTAGGTTATAATGTTTATTTATCACTTTTACTCATACTTTTGTAAAATTAATTATATCAAAATAACTAAAAATTTTGTGTAACACAAGCAAAGAATAGTGTTGCATATACAACAACCTAATATAGTGTTGCATATAGCACAAACTAATCATGGTGTAACAACAACACAAGAAATCAAAGAAATTAAAAAGAATATATATCATAAAATATATTGGTGTCACATTCTAACCCACTTAAAATTAATTTTATATCAAAATTCATCTGGGTTATAAAAGGTTTACTGTATGAAAGTTTCTTTCATAGAAACCCACAACGTAAAAAGGAATACTAAAACTTCATTTCAAAAAGGAAAGTTAGAAGCATAATGGTTTCCCAAACTAACTCAACAGTATGATTCCAAATATGAGAACATGGGTGGGAAGTGAAAAATGGATATGGAAGAAAAATCTAACCATCAAGTTCTGATGGATAGTGATAGAGAATGAGGTTTGGAAAAAGTCAACAACCAGAAACCCATAAATCTGTAATGATTTAAGGGACCATCTGATTCATCAGCTAAGAAGGTACTAATATAACATTATTGGTTTCCAAGATCCTTTATATAAATTTGAAGAACATGAGAGTAAATACTTACTTTATTAGAGTACAATCTCACCAGTTGTCATTCCCTGAACTATTTCCACTTAATCTCTTATTCAATGAAATGAAGTTGAATTTTTCATTCATGAATTTTTCGCAGATCATGCGATCCTTAAATAGAATGAAAGGTAATTCCATATATCAGAAAAAAATGTTTATTTTTTTTATCAAATATGAATAATCCCACCTAAAGTGAGATAATACATTAATCCAAAAAAATTCAACTGGAGTATAACTTATACTCTCTATAATTGGATAACCTTAAAATCCTTCAAAAAACTGAAAATCTAAAAGTTTAGAAAGTGGTGAACTAAATCAGTTTAACATTTATCTCTCATATATCCTATGGTAGTTCTTTTTTTTCACATTCCAAACATGTTTGTTTCTCAATCCTTTATTCTCTCGAGTGAAGGTAACAATATGAACTATCAGATATCTTTATCGAAAACATGCATGTTTCCTTATTCTTAAGTCCAAAAAGATGTAATCTTCATCCAAGATAGAATAACCCATAAGTCAATAAATCCTTATTAGTTACAAGGTAACTAATATAATCCAATTTATTTATTCTTATCCATCATACCTTTATCCAAATATAATTATATTAACAACATGTTCATATTAAGGGTCATCCTTCCCTAAATCGTGTGTTTTCCAAAAACATCAACTTATTACGTTAATCACTATTCATGGTTACCAATACCACTCATAATATACTTTAAATACATGTGGAAAACCATAGTGGACCATTACATAGAAATTTAATTATTCCCTGATACCATAAAAGTGATTCTACAACATTATTTTGGAATCCCATTACATAAACACTCAATTATTCCACAGCTTCATTATCATACTCAACATCGCCAATAGTGATCACATGTGATTTTCCTTAGGTTTTTGCCTTAAGAGTTTGTTGACATCAATCATCATCCATAACCCTTGGATTAGGTCATTGTTTAGCATAATTCCCCATTTCCTTTCACTTTTAGCATTGAAGTGTGTGTGGTGAATTCTCTATATCCTTTTCTCTATTCACGTCATTAGAAACCTTTTTCTAATTACATTGGCACTCAACTACCTGATGACCTTCTTTTCGAAACTTAAAACATTTTCTATTACCTTTAATATAGTCTCCACCATGTTTATTTACAGACATTGAGCATAAGGAAACACTCATTTTCTTTTAACCATTGTTTTTGGATTTTCCTTTGAACTGTATCTTTCATTTATTATAAAAAACATGAGATTTATATGTAAACCCAACTTTAATTTCTATCATGATATCACCACACAAAATATCTTCATAGAAAGAAAAGTCTCCTATAGCTAACTCCCTTTGAAGACTTTTTTTAAAGCCACTGAAGAATCGATGAACTTTATATTCAGTTTGGATGATAAATCTAGAGGCATACCTTGAAAGTATTGTAAACTTTTCCTCATATGTACCAAAAAATTCATCATCATTTTGATGAAGCTCAAGGAACTCCTTTTCTATATTTTTTCAAATAATAAAATAAAATTACTTATTGAAAAATAAGTTCTTGAACTCATCCCATTCGATTGATTCAATTTCATCTTGTTTCCTCATATTCTTGATCAGGGTACACCAAAGGTTTGCTTAACCTTCTAAACAATAAATAGTAAAATGGATTTTTCATGATCTTAACCAAAAAGGATGGAAAATATATTTTCAATGGTACTAATCCACTATTCAAAAAAAAGTGGATCAGAAGACCCACTGAAAGAAGGTGGATGTTTCTTAATAAAGGAGTCAATCGAATGTTATTACCCTCTCTGGTCATTTGGAAGTCCATAATGATTCGAAACTTGAGTAAGTATAGTGATATGATTTTCCATTCCATCTCCCATAGTATTTTTTTGTCCAGGAGGACAATCGTTACATTTCCCATTGCATTGATCATTAATACGGTTCCTTCGGGTCGCATCCATTTTATAAAACCCAAAAAAATACTGTGAGAGGGAAAAATCATACTAGAAAAAAATATAATCAAGGGGGTGTATTTTCAATATTAAACATCTTAGGTTTAATCCTAGGTTATTCATGATCATTACCATAATTCTAGGACTGTAACCGATAATTATACACATCCTTATGAAATCCCTTAGATATACCTCTAGGGATCTCACTAAAGTTTTTTTGCATCCTAGTTTCCAAATGATAACTAAACCTTTCCTCTGATAAAAAATATAAAGAACCAAGAATGACATATAGGAATATTAAATCTTTTTTAGATGAATATTCATTACATTTTACAAATGCATTCCTGAGTATCATAATAGTTTAATGCCTTTGGAAAATTTGAATACATTCTTCTAACTTGTGAAAGACATTAAACATCTCCCATAAAGATATTTCCCTTTAGTACCCATAATTAAATGATTTATTTATAACCTGAGGAATGGAAACATAAGAAATGGTGATCTTAGATGATCAATAAGGGTAATAAATAATATATGACCATTTTAATGTAAAATAAACATGAACATAACTTTTGAATATCAAAATCCTAGGTCATGAAATAAATCTTAGCAGTTTGTAAGATATAAATCATAAAGAAACATTAACTATGAAAACATAGAATTAGAATAAATAATAAACTTATGGAAAACACATAATAATATAAAATCATTTCCATATTATCCAATGAATATATCCAAGACCATCATAGTGGACAAAGTCCATTACGAAATATTGTTTACTTACTATTCGAGCCCTGTATTACTGTACCAGATTTACTTTACATTCCATTCATGTCTATATCATGATATATAAATCTTTAACCAATTAATTTTAGGGAGATATAGGTCCCACCCATCTCATAATGAAATCATTTTTACATGTTCCAAAAAACATTAACCATTCATCATAGCATAACTCAAGGAAAACAATTTGTTTCTTAAACATCATTGCATCATAATACATATAAAATCAATGGATTTGATAAAAATAATTTCATCATAAACAAAATAAAATAAATTTAATAATAGGTATATAAGAATAAACCTATGAAATCTTAGATGGAAAATAATTTTGATAAAATACTTGAAATTAATTCTTTAGGAAAATATCCTTTCTTCTTCAACAAAGTTTTATCATCTCAAAATGCCATAGAATTTTCATAGAAAAGAATTTAATTTAAAATACACTTGAAATAATATAAAGTAAGCTACATGGAAATAAGGTGTTATGAAACCTTAAGAATCCATTCATTCCTTATAAGTTAAAAAAACATTATCCTCCTATTTTTGCTGAAAAAGTAATAAAGTACCTCATTTCGAATAAAGGAAAAATATTCATTTCTTACTATTTATTAAAAAATTATTGAATGGGTAAAATTGAAATTAATAATTTATAGAAGAATATATCTAGTATTGAATATTTAGGTAACATGGATCTTGATGATAAATATACCCCAGTTATTAATTACATATTAACAAATATCAGATAATAATGAGATTGAAAAATTAACCCTTACCTTAGGCCCAATATCCTTTGTATGTATAAAAAATTCCTGAATAATTATTTAAATAATTTGATTGAAATATTAAATAATCATAATAATTTTTATGATATCATATATGATTAAATTATAATCTGTTTTTTGTAACATTTCATTGTCACTCGTTATTCAGATATTAACTGCTTTATATTATTATGAAAGTTTTATTAGATAAGTTCATGTTCCACTTCTTAGTTTATAGTTATATCATTTATATAATGATATTAGTATAATATATATCATATTTATTCATTCCATTAATGTATATAATTTCAGTTTAATGATGATCATCTAGAATAAATCACATCACATCATGGATATGGTAGGCCATACGTACACACGAGCGATGTATCATTCCTAAATTTGTTGGATGGAATTGAATTGGATGGTATATTAATTATATAGAATAATTGTCTTGATATATTAATTATTTAAATATATTATACTAATCATTATACCCATCCAAATTTTGTATTTTTGAATAAAAAATTACACCATGACGTGGAGACGGTATGTCGTACGTACGCACACATGGTGATATTGTTATTCTTTGGATGAATAAACGGAGGTATAAGGTTGTACCATAATTATAATTAAATACCATCATGTATAATATACTGTATTTATTACTTTAGTATGGAATCAACATAAAAAGTAGAAGTATAAGAAGAAAGTAATTTTGAAATAGGTGATAAAACAATTACCTCTTTTTCTAGTATCTCCTTTTTATTTTCACAAAAGGTCTTATTAGGATGGTTTTTTTCCCAAAGTGTAGACCCTAGGAGGAATGGTGGGATGTTGGGAGATTAGTTTAGTAGAATTTGGATGATCAAAGGAGATTCAGTGGTGTGATTAAATGGGTAGATGTGGTGGCCTTTTATAAGGGGAGGAGGGGTACTTTAGGAAGGTTTTGAAATATTTTTTTATTATAAATTTATTTTCAAATTCTAATAGCTATAGAGTAATATATTTCAGGTATGAGGTGAATATAGTTCTAAATAATCTCATCCAATAATTTTTAGACATGTATTTTTTTATTTTAAACCTTATCTTTTCAATTTACCCTTAATTACATTATTTTAATTTTAATTGAGGTAACATCATTTTAATTATTAAGATTCTATTAAGTTTACTTATATGGGGAAAAGTACATTAAATAAATCAATCCCAACCCTTAAGTGATATTGGTCAAATTAATTAATCCAATAGGATTTTGGAAGGTTTTAGGGTAATTTTATTATTTTATCATATTGTTTGTTACCCTAATTTACCTGATTTACCTTTAACTATGTTAAATAAAAATTATCATAGTTACTCTTCATAATATCACAAAAATAATAGTAACCTATTAACATAATTATGACCCACTTATTCCAAATATGGAATCCATTTTTAAATAATCAAAACACATAATTTATAGTAAATAATTTAAAATTAATTTTCTTCATCAAAGGGAGAAAATGAGGATTTTTTAAAGTAAAAACCATAAAATGATTGATGTGCGTTTCTATCCAACTTCAATGTGAAATTACCTCTAATGAACAAAATTTTATCAAAATATTTAAAATTAATATAATTATACTTTAAAACTAATTAAAATGACAACCTTTATATATAAATAAATCAGATGAAAAATCAATTTTAAATTAAAATGCAGTATTTTTCACTATTCATTAAGAAATGAATATTATCATAATAATACCAAAAATTAAACCAAAGAACATTTTTATTTCCTTAATCAAAAAAAATAAAATTATTTTTTCAAAAAGAACTTATAAGAGAGTGAAAAACAAGATTTAAGATGAGTTCTCCATCAAAAGGTGGTAAAACTGCCTTTTTAGAAAAACACTCATTTTATCCGTAAAATTGAATTTATTATTATGTCATGTCTATAAAACATATAATATGACTTTTAAAAATTAAATTTAATATATTATATATATAATTCACTAATAAAATCCATAAATAGTGATTTTATTATTTTATAGACTCAATTATTTTCATTCAAAAAGTTTTTTTAAAAGAAAGTTAATACTATTCATACCCGCCATTATAATGAATAGGTTATAATATTTAGTTATAACTTATAATTGGTATTTTTTGAAAAGAATTCTATCAAAGGAAGTTGAAATTTTTCATAACACAATCCAAGAATAGTGTTTTGTATACTACAAGCTAATACATTGTTGTGTATAGTGCAAGCTAATCTTGGTGTAGTGTACAACACAAGACATTAAAGAAATTAAAAAGAATATCTCTCATAATATCTCAGGGTGTTATATAAAGTACTCCTTCTATGGTAATTTTGGGGTTCCCCATGGTGATTCTTCCCCCTCTAACTCCTTTGAAGCTCTCTATCTAGATGCTGGCTACAATAAGAGAGAAGGGAAGCATGTTCAGACTGATAGGGTTGAGCGTATTAATGATCCTAGTGATCTGAGTGCCACTACAGTCAATATGTGGAAAAAGTTGAATGAAACATTCATTCCCCTGATTCATTAGTTATATTTCACAACACTAGACATGGGTTTTTTTTTCTCTAAGGAAAAAGATATTTTTATCCCTAAAAAGAAGTGGCATGCAAATACTGCCCTGTACTCATACATTAAATATGAATGAGTGATACCATAAGTCCCTACTCTTATGAAGTATTGAGAAGTTCATCCCATGGAAACCAATCCATGATATTCCTACCTATTCCATAAAGAAGGGATGACTCGATGAAATCCAACTCACCACTATTACTTTGATATCAAGAACTGGACTCACAGTTGGAGGTTGGTAATGATTGGCTTAAAAACCTCTATCACTATAGTTTCAGAAAAGAAGGAACCCCTCAGTAAAAATTTCATATCCACCAGAGAAGACAATGGTGCTTCCACGATTTCATAAGGCTTGTAAGTTATACCTCCTCCCACTATTTATCCTATCTCATAGGATGATGAGAATTTGGAAGATTCCCCTCCTGTATTTGAAGAGGGTGTCTCTACCCCCATTGATGAGTTAACCCAAGTGAACCATGGTATTGAGGATGATTCAATGATGATACTAATAAGCATATCCATCTTTTAAGAATATCGGTAGTAGTTTTTGGCCTTACCAAAACAAAACCACGATGGTTAATCTTACAGTTATAAAAATAATCATAGACTAGACTGTCAAGTCATTGTTCACCGTCTTGGCCTCGAAGCGAGTCATCACGGGTTGAAGTAGTCTCCCAGAAATTGGAACCAATCTCATGGTTCTTTGGTTGAGGCCAAAGATGACAATATCATGAAATATAACTTCATTAGGTAATTAAAATATCCTAGATGGATAGCCAACATTAGCCCATGTTAGGAAGAAAAATGGGTAGATCAGAGTCTGTATCGACTCTCGAGGCCTTAACCGCTATTGTATAATGGATGATTTTTCACTTCCAGTGAAAAATCTCTTTATTGATTCTATTGTAGGGTTTCATTCCCTCTCCTTCATGGAAGGATATTCCATCTACAAACAAATCCATATATTCCCTAAGGATGGGGATTCCACTGACTTCAGGGTGCCGCAAGGGACCATCAGCTACCAAGTGATGCCCTTCACCTAAAAATTATAGGATCCACCTATCAATGGGACATGCACCACATCATTAATACAATTATAAGGACATTAATATAATTCAATGTAGAAGATTTTTTGGTTATATATCTCTAGTTCTAGGACCATCTCAAGGATCATGAGAAAGTGTTCGACTTCCTATGCTCCCGAAACTTGAAGACGAACCCCTTGAACTATGAATTTGGGGTTGCCTTTGTGAAGTTTCATGGATTAATCATAAGATATAGAGACATTGAGATTGACCTAGAGAAGATCAATTCCATCAATCATATGACCCCTTTGATCAATATTAGGGAGTTGTAGGGCCTTGATGGCCACTTAGCCAATATATATTGTTTTATTGCAAATATGGTCAACAAGTGTAATTCCTTATTAATTATCCTCTAGGAAGGAACTATTTACTTGTGGGATGAGGAGTTCCATACCATATTTGAGTATATCAAGAAGTATCTACTATATCCTTCGATTCTAATTCCACCTAATTCAGGAAAGCCCATGGTCCTCTATGTGACCAACCCGGAATGGTCCCTCGATGCCTTTATATACTAGAAATACAGAGAAGTAGAAAAAAATGTATATACTATCTTAGTCACATGATTCTCATCATGGAGAATTGATACTACCCTATCGATAAGAGTTTCCTTATACTGGTTTTTTCATTGTAGAAGTTGCAGCATTATCTACAACATCACAATATACAACTAGTATCCCTGAGTGGACTTACTAAAGTACATCCTCAATAGACCTATGCTGTCGAGTTGATTGGCTAGCTGAGCAGTGATACTCTAGCAGTTAGACATCTGGCTTGTTCCACATAAGGCTATAATAGTCATGACATTGGCAGAATTTCTATCCACCCATCTGGATCCTGAAGATCTACCCCTGGATGTTGATTTCTCGGAAGAGGCTATTCTCTAAGTGTATTAGTCCATGCCATATTGGTAGATGCATTTCATTGGTGCCTCCAAAATCCCAAATGTTATAAGTCTCAATAACCCTAAGATTAATAAGGTAGGACTAAGGATCATCCTCATCACCCTAAAACAAGAAATATTTTAATACTCATTCCTATTGTTAGAAGGCTACCCCAACAATGAGGAAAAGTATCAGCCTCTAATTACTATTCTTGAGTTGGCCCTCAAGATTAATGTCCTCAACTCACAAGTGAGGGGATACATTGAGTTAGTCATAAAACATATCAAGGATGACTATATAATTAGAAAAAAAGAGATCATTACCCTATTGGATAATATCCATTAGCTGATAACCTAGTTCACTTTCTAGACGAAGGTGATCCATGTCCCTCAGTCACAGAATTTTTGAGCCAGTGCATTAGAAATATTTGATATGTCTCTCATAGAACCTATCCAGGATGACCAGATCATACATGTGGGACACTAGAGGGTCATAAATCCCCTTATTTCTAATGATTATGAGAGGAAATTGGTAAACCAACTGGTAGTCAGTGCATTTGTTCCATTTCCTACAGTTCCCCCATAGTAGAGGAGATTTCCGATTAGGCAACTAATTTTACTGAGTATCTCAAGTGTGGGATTATCTCGCTAAATCGAACCGAGCTTGAGTGAATCCGCTATTGTACAATATATATCACCATTTAGAGTGTGAATAACCTTGAGAATACTCTTTATATATATGAGTTTGAGGTAATTATCATCTGTTTCACTCAAGGAAATGAGATCCCTTAGGTTATGCATGTGGTCCATGTTGGGCCTTGTGGAGCCTATCAGGTTGGATTGAAGCCCTCCCACCAATTTTAGAGGTTGTGATATGTCTATCCCATTATGGTTCATGAATGAATTGATTTATCTAGAAGGTTTCATGTGTGTTAGATCCATTCCAAATTTTTTCATCAATCATTGATGATTCCATACACCACAAAGTGTTCATTACCCATTGCAGTGAAATGAATCAATGTTGTTGGGCCATACCCTCCAGTGAAATCTCACTAGTGTAGGTTAATTCTAAATAAAAAATCTTATTCTCCAAGTGGGTAGAGGAAATTACACTCAAGGAAGTCAAATACAGATCCATGATTGAGTTCATGAGCTCCCACATCATCTGTAATTTTATATTTCCTCACACCATTATCATCTACAATGACTCCAACTTCTGGACTGATTCTTTGGATAAATTGTACTCCAAGGAAAAAATTCATTCCAACCATACTTCTCGCTACCATGCATATAAAAATTGGAAGATTGATGTATTAAACATTATCCTCTTTAAAATACTATAGAATAGTGTGGTCTAGAATAATAATAGTTAGTCTAACAAGCTCCTCAACTACCTTTGGGCCTATATGATGATGACTTGAAATACCACCCGAGTGACCCCAAAATACTTAGTTTATGTATAAGACGTAGTGTTTCCCATTTAGGTTTAGTTGTTGTAAATTTGAATGAATATCTCTAAGTATAAGATTCTATATAGAATGATAATGGTTCTCCTAGTTGTATCAAAATCCCTTGAAGATAACATGTTCCGGGCCTTGCAAAATCTAGAGAGGCACCAGAACATGATAGCGATTGAATTCAACAAGAAAATGTTTCCTCTACTCACTTCTCTAACGTGACATGACATTGGATTTCAGAATGATGATGATACCTAAAAAAATTCCATCAATGTTGGATATAAAGTAGGAATTACCTAACATAATTTATAAGGTCTATTCCAATGGTGCATACTCTATAATCACCATGGACGAAGAGAGTATCACACCTCCCACCAATTCCAAGTTTCTAAAGTAGTAATTCATGTGGGGATCACCATGGTCTAAGAAATACATCCTTAAAATATTTGAAAATGTCCCACATAGTATGAACTTAAACTGTTTGAAAAAGGCTTAAGAAGCATGAACTTAAACTGTTCGCAAAGGTTCAAGGTTGTATGACCTTAAACTATTTTCAAATGGTCTATGTGACTTGACCTTATAATTTTTTCAAAATTCAATGATTTAAGAACTTAAAATAATAGAAACCTATGGTCTAGGCAATGCGAGCATAAACTGTTTGCAACATTTCCATGCATTATAACCTTAAACTATTTATATCCCTAGAGTATGAGTTATACAATGTTAAAATAAAAATCTTGGCATCCTTAGTGCATAACGTTATACTACGATATTACCCCATATAAAACTGGGACTCCTCATGTGATAAGTATAGGATGATCCAAGAATTCATACCTTATACACAACCAAGATGTCTCAGAAAATAAAGTATGATATGGTCAAAAAGCATACCACACTTATAATCAGGATTACTCATATGATATTAGATGAACCAAAACTAGTGTCCTCTTCACACAACCTTCAAATGTATCCTTAACACACGTAATAAGAATGTGATTCCCTAAGGTTACAATGAGATGCCTCAATTCCTTCTCCAGAGAGGATTTAACCACATATAGGGTGGTTCTTCTACCATTCCATGTTCTAGAACTATGTGTGGCTTGTTTAATATTCCCATGTAATACGTAGAAATGCACAAACCTCATATCTATCTAAAATAATTTTATCAACCCTTCAGCCATTTTACCCTATTCACAGTACAAAAATTATGATCGTAAACTGTGTGAAATTCATCTTAAGGTGCGCATGTGGTATGTGAGCTTCCCTGGATACATTCATGTCGGGTCACCTCTTCTATTCCACATAGATAATCTTGATACAAACCACTTCCTATTCTAATCATCAATAATTTAAACTATTTTCCACCTTCACCCAAGTCTATAAAATACGACATTAAACTATGTGTTGTTTTTTTCAAGGTATTTGTGTTAGAACTAAAGATTTTCATTGTTTGAAACCGAATCTAGTTTTTTTGTTATAAATACACACTAAGTTTATTAGGGAGTTTTCAAGGCAAGTGTCGTTATAGTACAAGATGATTACAATGATGAATGTGGCATCATTTCCTAGTGTTTGAAAAGATTGTAAACTTATAAATAAGGATAAAGGAGAAAGATTCATGAAATTATGTTTTCCAGGATTGAGTCCTCTCAAATATAGTAAAGGAATAAGTTTTTTATGGTTGGGTTTCATGAAGATTGGGTATCGCAAAAGGTTGAGCTTCATGAAGTTATAGAGCTTTATGAATGTGTGATAGAAATGCAATGTTCTTCATGAGTACGGAAATAATTACAAGCACATGATGAGTTAAAGATATTATTCATGAATATGAGAATCATCCAGAATAGATTAATTGTCACTAGGTATTTTCAAATAGAAGGGGTTTGAAAATTGGAATTTGGAGTTTTATGAAAATCCATAGAGATCTTGGGATCTCCGTGAAAGGCTAATCCTATGAATTGGCTAATACCCCACCTCAATACACACAAATTTAATTGGATAAAAGTTTTAATCAATCTAAATTAATGAATGTGGAGATCTTTGAGAATACATTATTCATTGTGAGCCTAAGTATTAAGGAATTATTTTCATAGTCTTGACCAATGATTAGGTATATTGGAAAAAAGAGTTTTGTAATGACTATTTATTCAATGAGGACTTAGAGTTCTATGATTGAAGTTTACATTGTGAAGTTTGTGAGCTCTATGAATGATCTTTACAAATGAGCTTCCCGAAATGTAGTATTGAACATATGGTTAAAGTGACCTAAGTTTTCATGTGCCTCAATTTAATACTATGATGCAAGAAGAGTCTTAAGCTATTCAAGGACAAAGACTTAAATGAAAATCATATGAATTAAACTTCATGATATTAAAATGATTATGAATTCACCCAAATAAGTTAGAAAGGGGGAGTCAATGAATGTTCTTTGATGGAGGCATTGTGTTATCCCTGAAATATTGTAAAATAAGTTTTTATATCATAGAGTTACTGTGTGATAACTTTAAAATTCCAAAACTAGTGAAGAATAGTAAATTTAGGTAAAACTGAAACATTACAGTGTAAGATCATTGGATTGAAATTACTAGTGAACCAAGTAAAGTTTATTTGTTATCTCTCTACATGTGAATGTTTGATTACTGTATGATTTCATCAGTAAAGTTTAACAAGTTCAGACCAATGTGGGAAGAAGATCTATTTCATTTAAAGAATAAGTTGATACCTTGATTTAACCCTACCCTCTTAGGGTTTTCTGGGGTCCTACAAGTGGTATCAGAGTATATAGGTTTCTAGAGATTAATCGGGAATTAGTTTTTTTCATGGATAATACATGTAATGTTAGAGGAGTTTCTCTATTTTTTGGAAGAAGCTTCAATATGTGGAAGAATAGGATGAAATATCATCTGAGATACCTTGGGATGGAATTTATTATTTCAATAGATTAGGGGATCAAGGTCACTAACATGATATGTATTAATATGACTGAAACAAAACTGGAAAATGGTTGTTATAGATACAAAAGAAAAAAAATATCTTTACTGTATCTCTATATTATCAATTATATTTGAAGGCTATGTGTTTCACTGTAGCCAACTATTTGTGGGGAAAACATAAAATATTTATGAAGTGATAACAAAGTTAAGGTGAAAAAACTCCATGTTTTTTCACAATAGGTTAGATGATATGAAAATGTAGATACCGTTTTTCAGTAGAATTACTGATGTTGTTGGAATAATTTGAGGAAGTGGTAAAGAAATTAAAGATATTGACATTGTGAAAAATGTTTTGAGAAGGATCCAAATATATATAATCCAAAAGTGTCAGTCCTTGAGGAAAGGGATCTATATAAACATTTTCTTGATGATCTTATAAACAGTCTAGTGTCTTATGAAATAAGATTCTAACTAGTAGATTCAATAAAATGATTATGAAAGGAAATGAAATTCAAATCTATTAAAAAACTTGAGGTTTCTAGAGATAATGTTAATGAAGATATCAAGGAAGATGAAGTACATTCCCTTTTTTCCAAGAAATATAGGAGAACAAATTGAGATTTGAAGGAAATATTTCTATGGCCTGTTTTCAATGTGATAGATGCAGGAACATTACCTCTCAGTGCTCAAGGAAGTTCGATGTTGAAGAAAGTGAATATGGAAGCACGTATAATCATTAGAAAAAGTTTTCATAAAAGGGAGACATCAAATTAGGAAAGAAATTATAGGGAAGGAGTTTAATATGTAAATAATAAAATGTTGATGATGATTTTTTGGAGGATGAAGAACTAGAGTTTAAATCTAAAACCCAATAATCAGTTATAGATACAGTTGAAAATGTAGAACCTTTAAAATATAAAGATAACCAGTTGATTATTGTTGTTAATCTCAAGGTATAAATTTATTATTCACTTGATAAGATTTATGTTCAAAGAACAATAAACAAAAATATGATATTCTTTATTGATGATTCAACGGAATATACTGATCAGTTTTAAGTCGAAATTGATTGACTGAAATCATGGGTAGAAGAACATTAAACAACTATTTAAAACTCGAAATATGTTTGAGAACTTAAGATCATGATTGAAGAGTATGAAAAAGTCATCAACGAATATACATCCAATCCAAAGGAGAAGGCTAATAGTATTTAAGGGATTGAATAAGAAGTTGTTACTCTACGGAGTAAAATGGAAACTAAATCAAAATCAAGGGAAACCAAAAAGAAATTATAGTTTAAAAGATTGTCAGATGCAGAGCTATTAGAAAAAACTAATCATGGTTATGAAGGAGTATAGAATGCCTTGAATAATCAGAGATCCAAATGTATAGGAAAAAGTGGAATTGGCTATTATAGTAAAACATCAATGGTTGGAAACAATATGAGTTAAAAAAAAGGGATGAAAAAAGTTATACATATCACAAAGGCACCTGATGCCTTAATAAATAAAGCTTAAAATAAAATAGAAAAGAGAGTTTATTGTTATCCTCAAGTATCCAGAGATTATATAAAATCAAATACTATTATAAAATCGTGGAAAATGAGGAGTAATTGAATTGATAAGACATTTCCTCTTATGAAATGTCAATTATGTGGCTTTTGGGGACATGCTATGTCATACTATGAAGAGGTAAGGAGCTATCTGAATGAGGAAAAACATGGAAGTAAACAAAGGAGAATTATACCATATGCTTAATCTTATAAAATAAATAGATTCTATGGATATTTTTTTTCATTGTTCTAACTATAGTTGTAAATCTATTCATTACAGGAAAAGGAAAGGCGAGAACATTAACTAAAGGTCTCAGAGAAAATTCAATACCCACAAACCAAGAAAAGTTAATCTTGTAAATATGTATTATCCCATGGAAAAAAATATGTTTCTAATGAACCCATGAATATTTAAAATATATTGGAAATGAAATCTTTATCCCCCACCCAATCAAGTATCTCATGGAACGAAAAAAGGAAAATATAGAGATCCAACCTTGCAGAAATAGCTCTTAATGCTACAAAGAAGAGTAGAACCTTAACTCTTGACAGTGGATGGTCATCCCAAATAATAGTAAATGAATATTTATTGAAAAATGTTATTAAAAATGTTTATGGAATCATGATATTTGGAAATAATTGTTCCTTAAATATAAAAGGATGTGAAAGTACAAATCTAGAAAATGAAGAGCTTAGGTCAACTGAAGTTATATACATGGGATGTTTTCATCACAGTATCCTGAGTTTGATTAAAACCTATAGCTCATGACATATATTGAAAATTAATCAAAATGGGTGCACTATCAAAGTAAATACCTGTAATTAAATCATGAAAGGATGTAGAACAGATGGAAATTTATACCAGGTTGACAGTAAAGAGAACACTTGTTGCTTAGTTGAAAAAGAAAACAACTTCTAGAATTGGAGTTTGGGTCACATTAATCAGCATAAAATGGAAAATATATCTAAGATGAAGATAAATGTAGATAATCCTAATATAATATGTGAATGAGAAAATACATGTGATTCTTTCAGGTTTGTAAATATGGTCAATAATTCATATCGATCAATGAAAAAATGACATGAAATATTCTTGATCTCATCTACACAGATGGATGTGGTCCTATAAATATGGTTGAAAAATATAGAGAGAGGTACTTCCTTACTATTATTGATGATTATAGTAAAATATAATGTGTAATGATTATGTGGAAGAAACACTATGTGATTAATTATATGAAGATTTATCGTCAAATTGCTGAGAATGAAACTGGCCACACAATCAAGATTCTATTATATGAAAATAGAGGAGAATAAACATCCATTGAGGTTAATAATTATCTAAAAAACATTGAATAAAGAATAACGTTGATGTAGTGAAAACTCTATATAAAAATGGAGTTTTTGATTGTATAAATCAACAGGTTAACAATATGGCTAGAACTATGCTGATTGAGAGTCATAATTCTTATCATTATAAGAAATAGGTTGTTCATGTATTCGTGTATGCTCAAAATCGAACTGATAGTTTTTCTATGAGAAACCAAGCCACTTTATGAGTAATTATATAGAAGGAATCCCTCTATAAAGAATTTTCATTTTTTTGGATGTAAATATTTCATCCAAAACAATGAATTAAGTCAAGACATTTATTGTGATGCTGTAGATGAGAGAATATTTCTTAGATATTCAATGAAGAGTAAAGCATACAAATGTTACAATAATCATCTCAGAAGAGTTGCAGAAAGAAGTTATGTAAATATCATTGAAGATAAAACTATAAATACCTTGAGGATATCACGTTATGATATGATAGAAGATGAAGAAGAAAGTGTACAAGGGACATATTCTAACACATATATAATGCAAGGCATAAAAAAATTTACGGATCATAAAATGATGATGAATATGAAGAATAACTAGAAGAGGAAACCATGGATGTTGAATCTTCATCAGAACATTAGAGGATAAATATTAGAGAATAAATTGATCAATACAAAATCAATGGTGTTTGGGATACACTAAAACAGATAAGGAAAATGAGGAATTAAATGAATTCCACCTTCTTATAAATTGTGGAACCAACCTCATTTGAGAAAGTAACGAAAGATAAATCATAGGTTAAGGCTATGAAAGAAGAATTAGATTAGTTTAAAATGAACCAGACCTGACATATTGTCAAGAGACATTAAAATAACAATATGATTAGAACAAAGTGGATCTTTAAAAACCAATATGATGAGAATGGAAATGTGATCTGAAATAATGGGCACTTGGTGTTTAAAGTCCATGCACTGATAGAAGGAATTTATTTTGAAGAATCATTTTCTCCAGTGGCTTGACTGGATTCGGTCATGATCTTTATTTCCATTTATATTCTATGTGTATATAAATTTCATCATATGGATGTCACAAAAAAATTCTTAAATATTTTTCTTGAATAAGAAGTCTACATTGAACAACCAATGGTTTTTTTGATTAGTAATGACCAAATAAAAGTTTATAGATTAAAGCAGGCACTCTATGGTCTAAATCAGGCACCAAGATCGTGATATTATTGACTATATTCTTATCTTATGAAGATAATATTTAAAATAGGATCCATAAAACATAATCTATATATAAATAATTCTTATAGAGATCCATTTATAGTTCTTATGTAAGTGGACGATATTATTTTTGGTAGAAACATGAAGGGATCACTAGAAGAATTTTATAATCACCTGAAATCATAATTCTAAATTTCAATGTTTGGTTAAATCGCATACTTCTTTGTGTTATAGGTGATTAAAAATAAGGATTACACCTTTATTTCTTAGGAATAATATGAAGAGAGATTTGGAATAAAATGAACATGCATTACTCCAAACCAATGTTGACACCAATTATGATTGGGGAAAAATATGGAAAGAATAAGGATGGGACTTTTGTGGAACCCACATAGTATAGGAGAATCATTTTAATATTATTATACTGGACTGAAACATATCCAGATATCATCTTTTCAAAATTCTTAGTGGATCACTTTCAATGTAATATGAAGGAAGAATATTTGGAAGCAGTTAAAAGAATCATGAGATGTATTCAAGGTACTCTCAATTTTGGATTATAATTTTATAAAAAAATAGATAATGAATTTTTGAAATTTTGCGACACTAAATGGGATGGATATATTGGGTATAGAAATCACACAAATGGTGGATCATTTTCATTGGAAACCAATGAGTGGATGGTTATGAAAGAAACAATAAATCACTTCTACTAGTTTGAGTAAAGCAGAGTATATATCTTCTTAAAATGATTTCACTCAGCTATTGTGGATGAATAAACAACTAACTGATATTGGTGATTAGGTTAAATAACCGATGGTGATTCCTTGTGATAATAAGAGTGTGATCGATCTTACAAAGAATCTACTTTATCACTCTCATACAAAACATATTGAGATTAGATATTAATTCATCAAGGAAAATGTTGAACAACATGCGATTAAAATGGAGCATGTCTGAAATGATGAATATGTTTTTTGATATTCTGAATAAGATATAGGTATCACATGTGTTCAAGAAAAATCAGATGAACCCTGGTGTTCGACCACCTCCTAGTGCATGAGGAGGTTAAGATTGTTCACCTCTTCTCTTTCCTATTAACTATTTTATACTATTTGTGGATATGATATAGGTTTGTGGTAAAGATATGATCTTGGGTGATTCTATTTTGAGCTCTAAAAGTATAAATATATGTTCATTGGGTTTATTTATAACGGGGAAAAATGCATAAATGCAACTTTTAAAGTTTTGTTGGTTTTAGGATTTTGAAAAACCATGAAATGCTTCTGTGACATGATGGGAATTAGGTGTTATGAGGATACAGTTCAAATTTCTCAGAGCTTATCCTAGACACATTGAAGCATTAAAAATCATGATAACCTAATTCATTCTTCGCCCCTCATTTTATACACCAATTTATCTTACATAGACTTAGAGTTTTAGATTAGTTTTTATCTCCTTTTAGGTTTTGATAGTAGATGGTGCTTTATTGAATTTATCTACATATTTCCCACAAATCCATAGGGATATATTTTTGGAACTAAGGATTTTCATTACTGGAAATAGATTGTAGTTTTAATTATTGTAAATCCACAATGGTTAGATCAATTATTTTTCATGTTAAGTGACCTTACAGAAAAAGTTTACTACAATGTTGAAGTTGGTGTCAATTCCTAGTGTTTGACAAATATTTGGGCACAAAATCATGAGGAAGGAGAAAGCTTCGAGAAATGTAGTTTTCGAGGAATGAATGTTCTTATATTTGGTAAAGTCATGAGTTTCACAATTCATGGGTTTTGTGAAGACTGGGTTTCAAAAAAGTTTGACCATTATGAAGGTATGAAGATTAAAAAACACA
This sequence comes from Viscum album, assembly GCA_963277665.1. Taxonomy (NCBI): domain Eukaryota; kingdom Viridiplantae; phylum Streptophyta; class Magnoliopsida; order Santalales; family Viscaceae; genus Viscum; species Viscum album. Next base: position 844,369,061 of record OY728140.1, on the reverse strand, counting down.
CGATGGAATGACGATGTTCTTCACAAGTTTGACAAGAATTGTGAGTGAACGATGAGTTGATAATGTTCATTATCGTTGCGATAAGATTAAAAAATGGTAAAATTTCACTAGAGATTTGTGAATAGAAGAGATTCATGAAAATTATTTTGGAGTTTCAAAAAACATCTACTGAGAGCTTGGGATCTTCATGAAAGGATAATCAAATAAATAAGATGCTACCCCCACTTCATTAATCATGAATTTAATTTGAGAAAAGGATGAATCGCTCTTAATTAATGATGGTAGAGAGCTTCATGAATCCTGCATTCATTGTGAGCCTGCAGATCGTGAAAAGACTATCATTGTATCGACCAATGCTTAGGTATCTTGAAAAAATGAGTTCCACAATGAAGGGTTATTTTGTGAGGACTTATTATTACACAAAGTTAGATTTATTCACAAATAAGATTAAAGAAAAGTAGAATTGAACATCTGGTTTAAGTTAATAGTGATTTCAAGTGCATCAAATCAGGCCTACGGTGCAAGCATTGTCTAATTATTGTTATGAAAAAATACATAAATTACAATATACTAAATCGACCATTAGGTCTTTAAACCGAGTAAGACTTCATCCAAATAAGTGAACTAAGAAGAGTCAATGGAAGTGTTCTGAGGGAGGTAGTATTATATCCTTAAAATCTGGTAAAGGAATTATGCTTAGCAAAGAGTTTCTATGATCAGAATTCTATATTTTTAAACTTGTGAAGATTAGTGGATTTAGGTACGACCGACACACTTTCAACGTATGATCTTTAGACTATCCCTTAGTGGTGAAACACGTAAAATTCACATGTTATCTCTCTATATGTGAATGTTTGATTACTTCCAAATTTTAGTAGATAGTTTTAACAAGTTACTACCAATGTGGGAATAATATCCACCACTTAATAAGAAAAAGTTGACACCCTGATTCACTCATACCATCTTAGGGTGTTCCGAGGTTCTATAATTTGTGTGGTATGTGGGCCTACACAACTTCCTTTCACATCATGTCCTACCTCTATCATTCTACAAAAATAACCTAAAAAACACTCCCCTTATTCTAATCATCATGACTTTAAAATATTTTCTAATAGTCCATGCATCATTACTTTAAACAATTTTCCATGGTCAAGGATGTACGACCTTAAACGAGTGCAACCAGCTTCAGGATCGCTTAATGTGGTGTAGTGCCTCATTGGCATCATTTTCATCAGGTTTTAACTATTTTAGACAACAATATTATCCTCAAATCCCCCATCCCTAGTCCAAGAATTATAACTATAAACTATGTTCATTCACCCATAATTTGAATGGTTTGCTTCACCCAGGGTGTTCCGGTAATACTATTCCTCCACCCCTTTCCAAAACTATGTGTGGTCTGATTCTCATCCTCATGGGATTTTAGTGATGCCTAGAATATCTATCTCCTGACCCATCTAGAGATTCACCTCAAGACCATATCTTATATGAAGTTCTATCACCTCTAAATTCTCCCATGAGTCCACATTTTTAGGTATAATACCCATTCATTTTCATTGAACCATCAGTGGGATGGGGTTCCCTCATAACCCAATACGTGGAAGAAAAGAAATGAGTAGCTTGATGCACAATCCTCACCAAAATAATCAGCACACAACATTAATATGTAGCATTACCCAATGTAAAAATGTGATGCCTCTGAAAGTGAGATTATTTACCTCTATCAAACCGATATTCTCCATATGAAAAATATGGGATTAAAAAACAAAAACATACTTAGAACACAAAATTTAATTATAGCCTTACCCCATATAAAATTAGTATTCATCTTGTCCTAATCTGAGATGATTCAATATCCTCATTCTAGAGGCCATCCCCTACCAACATCAGTTTCATACCACATCAAGTTCCAGAACTACATGCGGCATGATTCTCATACTCATGGGATATGTAGTGACACCCAAATATCTCATCATGGGCCCACCCTCTTCATTAACACACTATGGGGCATTTATTTCTCTAATGTCATGATGTCGACCTGAGGTATGGTTTTTAATGTTTTGTGTGGAATAGGGTCCCTTCGACACTCCTTTTACATCAGGTTATCAATCTTTAATTTCATGAAAACTTCTATAGAACACCCATTCACCTTGGTCCAATGTATATGATAGTAAACTAGTAGCTACCCCATATATAACTGGAATTTCATATATGACATATATGGGATAACCATCAAACCAATTTTCTTAGTGCATGACAATAAACTCCAATCTTATCCCATATAAAAACCAGGATTCCTCATAATTAGAGATAATTTTCCCCCATACAAAACTGTGATACCTCATATGATATGTATGGGATGAACCACACATTACCCCATATTAAGCAAAGATTCCTCATAAGATGATATTATTTGATATCATTTCTAGAGAGGACATCACCGCACTAGCATCATTCTCCCACTATATCGTTTCATAGAACTACACATGTATTGATTCCCATCCTTATGAGGTATATAGTGAACTCAAATATATTGTCTTGGGACTAACCCTACCATAGACTCACCTTTGGTTTTTCACCCTCAAGTATATTCTTGATTATCACCTACCCACATGTTCATCTAGAACATTCGATCACATGAAGGAATAGCTCCTAGGGCACCGAATATTCCCTCTAGGAAATTTAATACATTCACTTCAGTGTTTCTCACTATATCTGAGTAGAATAATCATCATCCTCCCAATCAAAATAGTATCATTAATGGAATGGTCTCATGAAACATTGTCTCCCCTACTATCCTCAGAATAAACCTCAATGTATATTAAATATAAGATAATGTATCCAATGTTTTGAACTAGGTAAAAAATCAATCATGTTTTTTCTCACCTCATATTTTATTGATTTGGGTATATAAATTGTGTTTCAAACACAGTAAACAGTTTTTCAACATCCACCATTTACTCCCATTTCACTATCTAGGTTTAGTAAGTCTCAATTGACGCCATAGAATTTTTTATCCACTTTCTCCCCTCATTATGTTCTCCTATACAAACAACGAGAACTCCATACCTCTACTTATTTCTCACATCGATCATGGATCATGAAGGCTTAGGGCTTGGGAGTATGTTCTCCTCGATCAAGGTTGAGACATGCATTCTCCATATAGTCCAAACTCTATAACATTAAACTAGGCTTCCCAGTCTAAGAATCATGACACTAAACTATGTGAAATTCATACTAGGAATGTTTTTTATGGTGTTGGTCCTCCTTGTCCTTAAATTCACATTGTTTTCATCACTCCATCACACTATACATATCAATTTGAGATGCTCATCCCTTGTCAAATAATTTTGACCAAAAACTATTTACAATAGATCTAAGCTATATGACCACATACTAGGAGCCCTGGTCCCAGAAAAATAACCTTAAACTATGTGTATTTTTCTTAGAGAAATTTTCTGCATCATCAGGTGGTCTTTTGGGCCCCTCCTTTTACATCAGGAAACCGTCTCAATGATTCCCACATTCCTTTAAGACACAAATTCCTCTGGTCCAAAAATTATTAATTTAAACTAGTTTCAATTTTCTTGAACTCTATGAAATTAAACTAGAGGACTATGTTCCAACATAATGAGCTTAAATTGTTTGTAGTATGCGACTTAATTTTTAAATGTCCTAGGGCCTTTCTTAGACCCCAATTTACATTTGGTTACTAATATTTCATGTCATTCCAGACAATTTTGGGTTCTTATGGTCCAAATTCAATGACCATAAACTAATTTCCCATGGTATGAAATCTATGACCTTAAACTAGGAGTCCAATTCTAATAATCACGAATTTAAACTATATGAAAATCTCCTCTAGAATGTGTTGTGTGGAGTTAGGTATTACTGGCTCTTAATTCATGTCGGGTTGTAACTCCACCATGCTACACATATACTTTTAGGATGATCAACCTACAACACAAACTCTATGACAATAAACTAGGAGTCATGGTCCAAGAATCATGACCTCAAAATATGATCATAAAACATGTATCTACGATATCTTGTGTAGAAGTGACTCTTAGGAACTTCATTCATGTCGAGTTTTCTCTCCCCTATGCCACACATATACCCTTTGAGATATGCATCCCTTTAGTCCAAGCATCATGAACTTAAAATATATACGACTCACCCCATATTAGTTTTCTTGGTGATGGGTATTCTAATATCCCCTTTCATTATAGGAACCTCTAGGGAGTACCCCCATCAGGATTACCTCCTGCACATCCCGTCACTACAGCTGAGCAGGTTCTATTCACATCAGTTCACATGTCCTAGTTACAAGACAATAAAATATATGAACAAACATCCCAATCCCATTATGTTAGTCTATACGATAAATCATCCTTATTGTATGAAATTAATCTTCATGTCCAACATCCTCACCATATGATGTTAAAGCACTTGTCTATCGTCCTCATCACATGATGTAAAATTGCAGTGTATCTTAGACCCTTGCCTCCAGTTCTAGTCACCTAGCACATCACACATGTTCTTTGATTATCACTCGGTATTTGAGATGAATCTCCCCCATGAATATGATTTTGAACTTTGTTCAGACTAATATGGCTACCAAATTTGATCAATTCTATGGTGTCATAATTCAATGAGGGTTGAACTACATTCGAACATTGCATAAATTCATCTCTCTGCTTTGGGTATCCCTTTATTTGGATCCTCCTCCTCCTCCATCCCTGAACGGGTCCCCCATAAAGACATGGTCCCATACCATATTGTCTCTCCTACCATCTTAGCACACACCCTAAAAGACTTAGGATAAAAGTTTGATATAGGTTTTATATTTCAAACTTGGCCAGTAGTCAAACCTCATTTGTTTTTCCCCATCCTCAGAAAAATGATAATGGATGCTATATTTCAAACATGACCATGAGTTTTCCTCCATAATTAGGCTACCCCTTTGTATTCCGAAAACAAGGTGTCTCGATTCATGCTCCCCATTCCCATTTTTTGGGTAGAATTCAACACCCCTTGCATTACCCTAAATTTTACACTAGTGATCATTGGAAAATCAAGTCGGATGTGTTTATATCCACTCACTGACTAAGGAATTCCTGGTCAACACACTCATAAATGTGATCGATGTCCCATTAAGATCCCAACATATATTCCCCTATTTAGTACTCTCTTAATGTTGAGTGATATTCTATTGTCTCTTGTTTCCCACAGTGATCATGACTCAAATTATCTTATATATTTTAGTTGATTGTTTAAAAACTGATCAAGATATAATGGGCCTCAAGTTATGGAATTTTCCTCAATGAATTCCTTTAGAATCTGGTCTATGTCACCCTCCTCATCATTATTAGACCCCATTTTGAAGGGGTTATTTTTTGGTTCTTTAAAAATACTTCCAATGATATAATTAATTCCATAGAACATGATCCAGGATCATAGTTCATTTTTTAGGCTTCTATTTGACTAGTCTTCGAGCCTAAACATAGTTACAGATCAAAAGTTATTACAGTTTGAAGCCAGATTGTCGAACACGGACAGCCTGGGATGTTCTGGAGTGATGTATAGAATTGATTGAAACTTTCAAAATGTTAAAACTACTCTTATGAGGTCATGAAACTATGTATCATGATAAAGGTGATTTCAAACATGAGTGAAGTATGAAATTGTGTGCAGATTTACAAAACATTCACTCAAATACTCCACATTCACGTTACTAAGTTGCATGAGAAAGGAAACATAAAACACAAAATCTCTACTCAGATGATAGATGACCTAAAAATATATTATTTTCATGAAAAATCATAATTCTTCATGAAAAATCTAAAAGTTTCATGACACAGGATAAGTTTCAGGAAATATAGAAAATGAATTTAAATATTGAATCAACACCACATTCATAGGAGGACCTCTAGGATTCATGTTCCTAAGATATCGATCATTAATCTCCAAGTTGAATGCTTCTAATACCCCCCATGTCCTAAATATTCACAAAATTACATTATTCAAGTCCTTCCTGTATGGGCTTCTACTGGGGAGTTTTGCAACACTGTATCCATTGGGATCACAATTTCACACAAAGTCTAATCTTTCACACTACTCTCTTTGTACACAACTAAAATGTTGAGTGACATAGCGTCTTCCAAAATCGCGCTTGTAGCCCTTTCCTCATGAAAAATATTTTTTTCACAAAAGTGTATAGTTTCGTGACATTTTGAAAATTTGCATGACCAAGTGCATAATTGCATGCGACATAATTTGGACATGTTCCTGGTATTCTATAACATATGGTATATATCCCTTCACCCCCACTTGGTATCAGTGTTGGGATGTTTTCCTTAGACTTTGGACTAGTCCCTTTGCTATGGTCACTGACTCCCATGAAAAATAGAGATTCACACAACAAAAATTTTAGGCCGGGTTGAGGAAATTATGGGTTGGGCACTTATATCACTCCCATGTTCACCCCAGTTAATACACTGAGTCGAGATACTCCTCTACACTCAATGAAATAACTTGATTTAAACTACTAATATTGGTCTCTTTCCCATTACCTAAGTTGTGATTCTCCTCTGGGATTCCCTGAGTACCTTGAGTCGAAAAACTTCTCAAGAAACTCTTGAAACCCCATCACTTGACTCTAATGCTAGGTTGAAATAGAGAGGGACGCCCTTGTGTATGTCCCAAACCAGAAATTTCTAGGAATATTTGGCCTAGTATTCCTCACTACATGATGTTAAATTGTATTGTGTCCTATATGAATAGTATAAGATTCCTCATTTGATAAACACGAGATTCCTTATGCATAAAGCATAATATGCCTCATTCCACGATCATCTGATGACCCCCATAGTCTTCACTACATGATGTTAAACTATAGTGAACCCTATATGAATAAATAGGATGCCTCCTATGACACACACAAGATTCCTTATGCGTCAATATTAAGATGCGTCATGCCAAGATAATGATATAAACTCCTTAGTCCTCACTACATTACACTAAACTATAGCACACCCTATATGAAAAATTTATGAAACCTATTATAAAACACACGAGATGCCTTATGCCTCAAGTGTAAGATGCCTAATTCCACAATAATTATATGAGCCCATTATCCCTCACTATAAGAAAATAATTTGTAGTGTACCCTCTATAATTTGAATAAGATGCCTCCAATTAAAAGAACAAGATGCATTATGTGTCAATTATAAGATACCTCATGTAATAATAATGAGAAAACCACTTAATAGAAACCATGGGATTCCATATCAGGTGTAAACCCAAATCATATTCCTCAACCCATTATCAATTTGAGAGTCCCTCATGAACCGACATGAGAAAGATGAAAATGTATCCCTAGAGGTCAATATATACGTTAATCCTTACTGCTCCCATGAAACCCCAATGGGCCTCCATCTAAATTGTAAGCCCCAATCATATTCCTCAACCCACTAGTGGGTCGAGATTCCCACTTTAAAATGATGGAAAACTCAGTGCATAAACCCTACACACCATGTCATTTCACATGAAATTAAACTATAATCTTACCCCATGAAATAGAAATGTGATTCCCTCTTGAACTTACATGAGGAAGAAATAAATGGATCTTATTGAATAACCCCACACACCAAATCCTTTCACATGATGTTAAACTTTTACCTTTCCCCATGCAATGGACATGGGATTCCCTCTTGTCTTAACATGAGGAGGACATGATGAGAAGATTCAAAACATAAGCCCCATCCGAACCATCAGTAATCCAAGAAGCACTAGGTAATCTTCCACGTGTAATCCTCATTAATATCATTGTTTCTCCATATCATCTCCCAAGTAGCTCCCACACATAAGACCCAGTTACATCATTGCTTCTCCATAGCAGCAACTAGGAAGATCCCACGCATAATCCTCATTTACATCATTACTTCTCCATAGAGGCACCTCAACATCTTCCATGCATAATACCCATACCATCTCTTACATATTGATTATCTTATAGTGGGAAGCTCTTATACATAAGACCCTAACACATTATCACTACTCCTAGAAGCACCCTGGGTAGCTTCCACATTTAATCCCCATACCATCTCTCCAAGAGTGATCTTATTACATCGGTTAGCTTCCATGTGTAAACCTCCCCACCATACCGCATTGAATCTCCTTTTCTTACATGATAATCCTTACTAAAAGACATTAAACTTCATGGAGTGGTCCATTCACATGACCTTAATTTATGGTATCGAACTACATGGGTTTTGATCTTTGTCTCTTAAATAGGGTAGGAAGGATGCCTCCTTCACCATTAATCCCACGAACCTTCACTTGAGTTTGACATATTCCCTCATAGAGACACACTTAACCATCGATACAACTTAATATGATGTTATGATATATCTTTACGAGGCATTAAACCTACAAGAAATGCCCCTTTACCTGAGTGTAAAATATTCCCTCAATGGGAGACACTCAATTTTAATTTATCCATCTCAATAGGACATTTAGATCTGTCTCTATGAGGAGTTAAACCTACAGGACATACTCTTTCACCCGAGTGTGGCATTTTCCCTCATAAGGACACACTTAACCTTCAATCCATATCAATAGGATGTTCGAATCCATCTCTATGAGATGTTAAACCTGTGGAAAAATCCCCCTCACCTGAGTGTGATATCTCTCCTCCTAGGGACACACTCAACTATCCATCTTTCTAAATAGGATGTTTTGATCTATTTATGTGAGATGTTAAACCTATGGGACACACCCCTTCACTCTAGTGTGACATCTTCTCCCCTAAGGACACTGTCAAGCATCAATCTATCTCAACAGTACATTTTTATCCTTCTCAAAAATATTATAAACTCGAAAGGAACTCTCCTTCACATGAGTGTGAAATATTCCCTCCTTGAGACGCACTCAACCATTGGTCCACCTCAATAGGATGTTCTGATCCATCTCCGTGAGATGTCAAACTTGCAGGACACATCCCTTCATTTGTATGTGAAATCTTCCCTATTAAGAACACACTCAACCCTTTATCCATCTCAATAATTGTTTTTGATCTTTCCTTGAAATACATTAAACCTGCAACCACCTCTAAATGATGTTAAACTTGTGACTGGACGTAGAATACCTACCCCATGTAATAATTATGGGATGCCTTGGGTAAATATTATTAGAAGACTTGCACCCCTAACGTAAATTACCTTATGATCAACACATGATGCCTTGGGTTATACACAAAAAATGCATCATGTGAGATGCCTCTCAGAAGTAAATGAATTTATAGGTGCCTAATATACCCAATTTACATACATTCCTAGGAATTCTCAATATAACTATTCTCTTTACAGAAGGTTTCTTCCCTATGTTTATGGAGAGAACATAATTAATCGACATCCACATTGATATGGAACTAGGAATGAGTTCCATGAACATGAATTAATTGTTATGGGCAAACTAGACTAGTAAAAAAGATTTAAGGAGGAATATAGTGAAGGAGGAATTGATATCCCATAATACAATTTCGATCAAGGAGTACAGATCGAAAATGAAAGTGATGAAAGCCACCCGCCTTTGGAAAGTGAGAATGCAGGGAAATAGAGGTGAGGTTTAGTGACCTACCCAAACCCTGAAAAAAGGTTTGGAAAAAACCATATATCCTAGGGATTCACTTTTTCTATTTGGAAAAGAAATATCTATTATTAATTCACACAACAACCTAAAAAAAATTTCTAATAGTACTTTGTAACACCAAAAGATACTATCATAGTTTTGGAAATTATATTTATTATATAATTTCTCCTTTAAACCACTCAATTACATTAGGGTGTGTTGGTACTAACATGTTACAATATATGTCCCAAGGCACCCCGAGGGGGGGGGGGTGAATCATGGTACTATCTAAATGAAAAATTTCTCATCTCATTAAACCTAACCCATTCTAAGATCATGTTCTCATGTTGATAGGAATCATATACAATATAATGATCACTTAACTTATATCAGATTTAATACTGAACTAAATATGTAATTTTCATAACACAAAAACATTAGTATTTTACTTTTTTCACTAGTACTGGGATACGCCTAATTATCATACAGATAGTGTTGTGTTAGTGCTCTAAAATCCACCATCAATTCACTATTAATTGTATATAATGTTTCTTTATTGGTAACTATATTACAAGAATCACTGAATTTATAAATTTTTTAGGGAAGATGAATTGAATCCAAATAGTCACTCACTTTGTTTCCTTATTTGTGCACTACTTCAAAGATATATATCAATTTATAGACTTGTAGGTCTCTTCTAGTCCAATATAAGGAACTAATTAATTGTTCATATTTACCTCAAAATATTTTTCAAAAATCAAAATCCCTCATTATTTACTTATCCTTCTTCATCAAGGATATTATCAATTTCTTAATGGGATATTTGAATAGAAATTTTCCAAAAAACATCAGAAAAGTTATGAAAATTATCCAGATAAAGAAGAATTTCACACTATAAAAACCTTCATTGAACTATATATTCCTCTATAAGATGACATATGTGACCAATTATTTTCTATAAGTCTTGTGTATTTTTTCTTACATCAACAATATCTATAAATGATACTTTATCATGGATCGTTTTATCTCATTATTAAAATAAAATTACATTTTTTAATTTTTTTCTATTTATCCTCCAAATTTACCCTATAACATTATATATATATATATATAAATCCATATAAAATATCTTCAATTGGAAACTTGGATTAAATATCATTCATCTACTGTTATGAGAGCATGCCAAGTGAACTGCACATCTCGATGTGGTAAAATATATCTATTTATTTCAAGATATCCACCAAAATATTGATCTATATACTCTGTATATGAAATCAAAATGAATATTTTATCTTTAAATTTTTTACTCACCAAAGTGTGTTCATACTATCCCCATGATGTGGTAATATACAGATTATCCTTTGAATCTATATAACATGTATTTAAATTTCCATTTCAAAAAATATAAAACCATTTTGAAAATTATATTTTCCCCTTATAATGAACTACTAGGACAAAGAACACTCTAGAATTGAAATAATCACCATCACCTCTAAAAAACCATCCTCCTTTTATTATTCTATGATCGGATTCCCATTAATATTTTATTCTATAAATGTTAATACTCTCTGTTACCTCCACTATGAAATATATGACATCTAGATCACCTTTTTACATAATGAAATGTAAATACTTCCATGAATTATTTTGCATCCATTTCTAGAATCCCAATGTTATAGTAGGATTTTGTAAACCACAACAACTTTATTTATTTAATAGTCAACAATAAATCCACCTTTCTAGTTTATCCTTAATGTTTTATGATATCCATTAAACCTTACATCATTACATGCAACACAGTTAATCTGTATCCTTTTATTTTTAGCACCATGACAAATAATATAACATATTCATCATAAATAATTTCATTTTCCTTTTGTATATTGATCTATTGTCATAGATATTCCATTAAAATGTATAACTTCTCATTTGATTTTCTCACTATAATCACCATTAAGGGTGATTTCTCCTTCCCCATGTTATAAACGGAATCTTCTAAATATAGCATTCAACCACGAGTAATAAAACATTTTACACCATAATTAACTTCTCATTTTCCCATAACTATAGTGTGGTGATATCCTCATTACAATGTGGTGTAATATCCCTTCATTAAACATCATATGGACATATACAAGTGTTTCAATTCAAGATTCCACTCCTTAAAATGACATTGTAATCCTTCTCCAGTACTATTTACCACGTGGAAATACTCCATCCACTTGGGGAACAAAGAAATTATCATACAAATTCAAAATTTATCTTCCAATGTCAAAAGATATTCTAAATATACTTCCACTATAAAATATTTTCATCATGTCAAATTACAACTTTGAAAAGAATCACCAATAAATCCTCTAAGCCCATCAACTTGGAAGCAAGTTTATGAAACATGGGTATAAGTTAATTGTTATAATGGTTTGTATTACACTCAGTTACTTATAGAAATATGTATTTTTATCCTTAAAATATATTAAGAGTATCTTAGTGATCTCAATCATACATACAAAATATCATTATTTAATAATTTGAAAAGAAAAAAGTGTGATTCATATTTATTGTTGAGGCCACCGTAACATGGATTTATAACTTTCTAATTAAATATTTTTTCCTTTTCACATTATCCTTTATTTTTATATTTTTGAAATTTATTTATATAACCATTTATTTTATTACACAAAATTCTCTCCTGTATATTTTATCCTCTCATAAGGTTGTGTTTTTTGAGGGATAATATTATATTAATGTCACTTCTACTTGACTATCTGTTCTTCTGCTTCATTTAAAATTATTATGATTAATTAAATTGGATTATATATCTTTCCACCCGCATGTTCAATGTATCATTTCAAGGAAAATTACTCTTGTTTCAACCTTTTTTATAAAACCATTTCTAAAATGAATTCATATCATAATATATGGGTGATCTCTAAATGATACACATTTTTACACAAGTATTGGATTTATCTTTGATCTCGGTGTGAACATTTCCATGATTGATTGATTTATTTATTTTCTTCATCCATGAAATCAACATCCACAATCAAATATTTTATTCAATATTTTCAAATGGCCACTTTTTAAGGGATATAGAGGAAACTCACATAAATTATTGAAAGTAAAAAATTCACCTATAATAAATTCATAAATTTAAAATTACAAAGACAAAGTTTATAAAAACTAAAGAGCCTAAGAAAACTAGAAAAAATGGTCTGAGACAAAAAAGTGGCATACCTGAGTCCACTATTACATCAACACAAACATAATCCTTGTAAATTAAACCATGTTAAATGAGGGAAAAATTCATAAAAAAGGTAACTGATAGATTTAATGTTTTAATTATTTTTAATGTTTTTTTTCAATGATTTAATACCTACCAATTATTAAATTTTAGGTTATTTTCATTAATTTAGTGTTTTTGGTAAATTTTGGGGTTCATTGTGAAAATTGCTTAATTCTTTAAATTTAACAATTTTTTTGAGTTTCTGTATTTCATTCATATAAATTAAAATTATCATAGAAATTATGTGATTCATTTTTTATTATTTACTTATTATTTGTATTCAACATTTTCTTCCGGGCCCATAACCAATTTGAAACACAATGGCCTAGAAAAATCAATCAAATGGAGAAATACTTCTGGACTTCAGAATGGAAACCAGATAATTAAATTAGGAATATATCATTATTAAGGGATTAAAATTATGTGATTAAATATGGTTTCAACATAAGAATATAATGGTATGGTTCACAATAAATTTCATAAATTAAGGGTCTTCTTAATGTATCTTTTTGAGTGAGTCCAAGTGGAGTGAGTGAGTCAGTGTTTGGCGGAAAGAAATATACATGTCCATTATTTCAGATATATATTCATTAAAACCTGTCCAAAATCTTTGAAATTTTGATTCTCTACAAAAAAATTAATTACTAAAATCTTTTAAGGAGACATATCTGTGATTTTTAGGTGAATGGTGTGCAGAACATAATCAAACTTCTGACAGACAGATTCTAGAGGAGTAAAATTTCTGCTCTTTGTTTTCTCTCTTTTATTCTTCCTAGTTTTGTAATGAATTATTATTACATATTATTCACAAATACCCCTACCATGGTGGGGTAAAATTATGCATGATTGGGTAAGGAGTGGTTTTTATTTTTGTAATTATTGAGTTCCTGTACTAAATATTTTATGATTATTTTTTCTATCCTGCCAAATCAGTTTCAATTTATTATAACAGTTTTATTATCATATAAGATTGTATTTGATTTTAGATTATGTTATTTTATTAATTTTGTAAATTATAAATATCTACCTCCATTAGGTTCTAGTATATATATAGTGGAATAGATTAGGGCTTAGTGATGAAGTACTCGGTGATCACTAGTACATGTGTGAGGAGTAGTGAACATTCTAGATTATTTGGGATAAACAAGACATGATTTCTAATTGACTAAGTCAACTGAGGGTATTAAATAGAACTCTATCACAAAATGTAAGGAAATTATACCAATATTATATTTTATTAAGGTTTATTCTCACCATTACTATTTGACCTAGGGAGCGAGAAGGAGCGAATTTAGATTATCAGTTTTATTGACTTAGCAGAAGAGAATTCGATAAGTTGATCTATGGTAGAATTACAATTGGATAACCAATCCTGACTTGATGACCATATCATATAATAGTTTTCAATCACTTGTTTTATCAAGTCTATCTTAATATATATTTTTTTAATTTATTTCCCTTGTTTATATTTTTTTGTCTTTTCAAAATAAAAAATTTAAAAAAACAACCTCACTTCTTTCTCTAATTTTAAGGTGACATCTTGATTTTTGTGCAAATCTCTCTAAAGAAAAATTAGGTTAATCAGGATAAAGAATTTTAACTTAATATTTTTTTTCCAAACCCCAAGATAGGAATGTGTCAAAATATGGTGCCATTTACAAGGAGGTAGTGCCAATATTCTTTTTTCTTATATAGAATGACTAGAAGTACAAACCCTGACCCTTCCCCCATAGATCCTAAAATAGAAATAATATTATTTCATAGGCATAGAAACCTTAATATTCAATATTAATTTGAATACATATATCTTTTATACTCTATTTGAACTTCATGTGTTCACTCTGATCCTATCATCATGGATGGAAATCAAAACCAAACACATAGAGACCTCTGCGCACCATAATTACTCAATCATAACAATCAATTTTTTTGCGAGTGTTACAAAATGATTTTTATATGAAATAGAAAATGATTCCATTTCTCATAAAATTTTATGGATTGGAAAGTGAATACCCAAAAAAACATATCAAAGATGTCACACATGTCTACTCTACTTTCAGACCTTGAGGTGTAATTGGGGAGTAGGTAAAGTGGAATGCGTTCCTATTTTCATTGGAAGGAGCTACCAAATAATGGTTGTATGGACTAAAACCTAGAGATGTGTATTATTTTATGGAATTTTTAATATGATTCATGAAAATATTATTCCCCCCTTATAGGAGAACAACCATCGGAATGGAAATCTATGCCATCAAATAGTCATCTAGAGAAACTCTTTACGAGTACCAGGAGAGATTTAAGAAGCTATGTTCCAGATGCCCACATAAAGAAATTGAGCAGCATCAATTTCTTGTATTATTTTAGAAAGGCTTAATATAAAGTGAAAAAATCCTTCTAGATGAATCATCTGGAGGCACATTGATTGAAAAGTCACCATAAGAAGCCCAGGGCTTGATTGAGGCAATTTATCAAATCTCCCAACAATTTGGTACAAGAAGTACTGGCATACGAGTTATTCATTAGGTAATAACTTCTCAACCATAACCATTAGTACAAACTAATATTGAATAAATAACTAGT
The DNA here is from genome assembly GCA_963277665.1 of Viscum album. Taxonomy (NCBI): domain Eukaryota; kingdom Viridiplantae; phylum Streptophyta; class Magnoliopsida; order Santalales; family Viscaceae; genus Viscum; species Viscum album. Next base: position 844,353,568 of record OY728140.1, on the reverse strand, counting down.
TTTTTGATATATATGGACATGAAACAAGTGGGTGACCCACAAACACCAGCTAAGGTATATAGTTTATGATCATCACCTGATCATTTCACTGACCAGTGTGATAAAATAACTGGAATGGAAAGTTGCGTGTAGAGTCCTTTACTACAAGGAAGTTTCAGAAAAATGAAGGATGGAGAGAGATTAACCAAGTACAATATGGATTTGGAAATTACCAGAATCAAGCTAGACCCCCGTACCAAAATCAGTTCCAAAACCAACCCCCAATCCAAAATCAATTCCAAAACCCACCACTATTTCAACAAAAGAAATCTTATAACCAGATTTCTTCCAAACAAACACCCACTTTCCAGAGAACCTATGATCATCCATATACCATTGCATAACCTCCAATTGAAAACCAACAACATAAATCTAATATTAAGGTGCATAAAGACACTCTAAAAGATTTTTCCAACAAGTTAGAAAGTCTCATGGACTTTGTAACCAAAAAACCGTGGAAACCACCCATCCTAAACAATACCAAACAAAAAGGAGAATTTTAGAATGATAAAAAAATATGTGGAAAAGAACTCCCACCACCTGTCATCATTGATCCCAAAACAAGACCAACTGGGCTAAGGGAGAATGAAGTTGGCAATTCAAAATTCATTGAAAATACACTGGGAAGAAGAGAAGAAAGAGGAGGAGGATAAGGATAGGACTAGAAATAAGAGGAAAAAAATACCATTTCAAAAATAAAAAGGTATAATATAGACTTACCCCCACAATTACCATCAATGATGATTGAATCAAAGAGGTTTCAGGAATAAGATAATTATAAAGAACTTCTGGAAACCTTCTAGAAAGTGGAAATAAACATCCCATGCTATAAACACTCAAACAAATTCCAAAGTATGAAATATTTTTAAAGGATATTTGTAAAAATAAGAGGATACATAAAGGTAATGAAAGGATAAACGTGGGATAAAGTATCTCAGCCCTTATCACACCATAGTTTCGAACTAAATGTCAAGATCTAGGGATGTTTTCCATTCCATGCACCATTGTTTCTTCAAATTTCTCTAATGCCTTGTGTGATATAGGTGACTCAAATAATATATTTCCTCACTTAGTATACACTTTTTGGAATATGGGAGACTATATTGCCACAATATTGGTTGTCCAACTTACAAATAGATCCATAGTTTTCTCAGTAAGAGTTCTGGAGGACGTCTTGGTAAAAGTAAAAGATCTCTTATTCCCAACTAACACCTATGTGATAAATATGGAATATGATAGGATCCAACCACACTAAACCATCACTCCAAAACCATAATAAATTTCCAAGATTGTACCCTCACTATGGATTTTGGAGATAACACCATGTACTTCAATATCTTTGAATCCATGAGGCACCCATCCGATGATCACTCAATCTTTGAACTCTCCCATGAAGTTGGTACTGAACACATTGATGAATCAGGTGTGTTCCATGAATTAATATCCTTATAAGATACTTTATACATTTAAAGTATCATTAAACATATGTATTCCCAAACCATTATAGATTCTGATTTCATGTGGGAGGAAGGGGTAAAATCTAATTTCTTTTATGATTTTTTAAACGATGAAGATGATGATATTATTTATTGTGTGTAGTATGTTCAACATTTTGATGTGGGGAACCTATATTTAATTTCATCCCCTGAGAAGCCACGCGATTTGGAATTAAAACCACTCCCCACTGATTTAAAATATGTTTACCTTATGGAGAGAGAGAAATTACCTGTGATAATTGCTAATAATTTGTTTCAAACCTACGAAAAATATTTTATTTAGATTTTTAGAGAGAATTTAAAATTAATAGGTTGGAGCTTAAGTGATATCACATGAATCAACCCAAAAATATTCTCACATGGAATTATTCTTGAGGGAGATTCCAAACCTGTCAGATAACCCAAAAGGAGGATAAACTCTACCCTGGCGGAGGTTGTGAAGAAGGAGATTGAGAAGCTCTTGGATGATGGGATCATATATCCCATATCATATTCACAATGAGATAGCCCCATCCATGTAGTTCAAAAAAAAAAATTCCTAACAATTATGAGGAATGGGAAGAATGAATTAATCCCTGTAAGAATTCAAAATAGCTGGACAGTGTGCATAGATTTTATGAAGACGAATCAGATCACTTGAAAAGATAACTTCCTCACACAATTCACTGACCGGATGCTAGAGAGATCAGTAGGGAGAACTTATTATTTATTTTTGGACGGATTACCAGGTTATTATTAGATACCTACTGCTCCTCAGGATTAAGATAAGACTACCTCTACATGTCCCTTCAACACTTTTGAATAAAAAATTCCATTTGGATTATGCAATTCTCCAGCTAAATTTCAGATGTTTATGGTATGTATTTTTTCCATGACCATATAGAAGAGTTGTTGGAGGTTTTTTAGATTATTTCATAGTTATTGGAATTTTTTTACCATTTTTTGAAAAATCTAGAAAATGTTTTGAAAACATGCATTGAAAAAATATTGTTTTGGATTTTGAAAAGTGTCATTTTGTGGATGAGAGTGTAATTTTCCATGGGAATGTCATTTAAAAAAGGGAATAGAAGTTGATAAATAAAAAATTGAAGTCATAAATTATTTTACTTAATAAAACTTGTGTGAAGCATGTTAGATCATTTTTAGGACATGTTGGGTTCTACCTGATGTTTGTGAAAAAATTTAGTAAGATTACTATCCCTCTCCCTAGATTACTTTTGAAAGATGATGATTTTGATTTGTATAGTGCATGTAGGGAATCCATTAATGATTTTAAGAGGAGATTGATTACACCACCAGTAATGCAACCACTAAATTGGGAAAAACCGTTTGAGCTACTTTTTAAGGATTCAAAGAAAGCAGTTGGAGTAGTCATTTCTTAGAAAATTGGGGGTAGTCCACAAGTCATTTACTAAGACTCAAGAACCTTATATGTGTCCAAATTAAACTACAAAACAACAAAAAAGAGTTTTTAGTAGTTATATTTGATTTAAAAAGATTTAGATCATACCTACTTGGAACTAAAGTCATGGTGTTTTCTGATCATGAAACTCTTAGGTAATTAGTAAAGAATGAGGAAGCTAAACTGAGGCTAGTAAGATGGATTATATTATTGAAAGAGTTAAAAATATAAATCAAAGATAAGAAGGGATATAAGAAACAAATGGTTTTTCACTTAAATAGACTACCCAACACCACTGAAGTTGAAACTATAGACAGAAAAACACTGAATGACCAATTTCTTAGAGAGAAGTTGTACTTGGTTGATAGAGATGTGCTTTGGTATGCTAAAATTCTAAATTATTTGGTAACATCTCAGGTCACATATCATTTTAATTCCCACCAAATTAAAAATATGAAATATAAATCTAGATATTACATCTAGGATGATCCATTTCTTTTGAAGATTGGTAATGACCAAGTGATAAAAAGATGTTTTATAGAAAGTGAATTTTATTTTGTCTTTATGTTTTTTCACACATACCCTTGTAAAGGCCACTTTGAAACTCAAAGGACAACGTGGAAGGTTTTGTATTCTTGAATTTATTGGCCCACACTTTTTAAATATGCTTAGGAATATTGGAAAAGGAGTGAAAAATGACATTTTTTGGGGAATATCTCAAGGACATAAGAAATTCCCCAAAATCCACTGATTTTTTTGATAATTTTGATGTTTAAGGGATAGATATTATGGGAACTTTCCCAATGTCATTTTTAAATTATTATATCTTTCTTGAATTTTATTATGTAACCAAATGGGTGGATGAAAAATCTAACAAGACTGAAGATGAAAAAGTTATTTTTGATTTTTTCAGGGCTAACATATTTTGTAGGTTTAGAGTTACCAGAGCTATCATCAGCAATTAAGGGACTCACTTTTATAATAGGATAATGGGGGTTTTACTGAATAACACTGGGGTGAATCATAAAACATCAACTCTATATCATATATAGAAAAATGGGAAAGATGAAGTGTCTAACAGGGAAATCAAAGGATTTTTGAAAAACAATGTTAATCCAAACATGAAATATTGGAGCAAATAATTAGAATATACATTATGGTACTATAATATATACTAAAAACCCCATTATAATGAGTCCACATATGTTGATTTATGGGAAAAGTTGTGATCTGCTAGTGGAATTAGAGCATAAGGCATATTGGGATATGAGAAAGATTAATTTGGATCTTGAAAGTGCTGGAAAAGAGAAAATATTGTAGTTGTAGGAGTTGGAAGAAATTATAAAGGATGATTTAAAAAATTCTAGGATTTATAAATAGATAATAAGAGTGTCTCATGATAGGAAAATACAACCGAAATACTTCCATCATAGAGACATAGAGTTATTATTCAACTCAAGACTCAAGTTGTTTCTAGGTAAACTTCGTTCTTAGCGTGAAGGTCCATTTATAGTTACTCATGTATATACTTTAGCTATTGTGTATATTGTGAAGGATAGAGCACATGATACATTCAATTTTAATGGATATATACTGAATAAATACTATAAGACCATTCCATAAGATCCAGTAGAGGCGATCACACTTCTCTAACCTATTTCTCAATAAAATCCACCAGGTCATACCTCTCCTTTAAACTTGCTTGCTTTCTGGGATTCATTTTTCAAATCTTATTACTTGTTAAATACATTTTAATACATTGTATACATTTCTTATTTTATGTGTGGGGGAGGGAACCTTTTTAGTTTAGGACTTTTATTTATTATTTGTTTTCATTTTTTTTACAAAAATGTTTCTTTTTCAAATTTTGAGAGTTTCCTTTTCAACTTTTGTGTGTATTTGAAACTTTTGGGAAGAAATGTATACCGACCCATACTTTACATACATTGTTATTACTTCAGAATTTAAGCACACTTATTACAACATATAACAAAACCAATAAAGGACCGTATAGGTATAGTGTCTTTAGAAACTGGGAAACATAAACAACTAGTTCATAAAGCATCTACTTTCCCTCCCATTTATTTCATCACATCTACAGTCCCTTTTTGGAATATTCTACTTAATTACCTTATTCCTCACTTGGGGAAATAAAACATACAAAAGGGTGAGCTCAAATGCTCAGTAAGGGTAAACAAAAGAAATATCAATCACATCATATACATAAGCACATAACTTTTGGAAATCCTAACCTGCAAAAGAGATCATAATTTCATAACATGGGATAAATCATAGTAGTGAAATGTAGTCCCAATAATCATAACGTAAAACATGAAACTTTGTGGCATACACAAATAATCATAGAGAATCATTTCTTATTAGTCAAGACTCATTGGCAAAACTATCTTAGTGGAAAAAGTCCATTTCTGAACCGAGTTACCCTCGTTTCAGTTATGCTTCACTGAACCGGTATAACCTACCGTTCCAGCCATGCCTATATCATGAGATATAAAATCTTTACCCAATGCATTGGAGGGAGATATAGGTCCCACCCATCTCATAATGAAACCATTCTTATGTGTGCCACAAAATCATAAATCATACATCATTGTATAACTCATGTAATAAAAATGGGAATCTTAAACATCATCACATCATAAAACAATTCATATAAGATAAAGGAATTCATAAAAATAATTCCATCACAACATAGTCAAATCAATGTAAAAATAGGGATATAAACAGAACCCTTTATTATCTTAGACGGAAAATAATTTTGATAAAACACTTGAACTCCATTCTTGAGGAAAATATCATTTCTTCTTCAAAAACACTTTTCCTTTTTTAACATGTCATAAAATTCTAAACTAAAAGAATTTGATTAAAAATAAACTTGAAAACTTGTAAAGTAAGCTTCATGGAAATAACGTTTTAAAAATCCATTCATGCCGTATAAGTTAAAAAAATATTCTTCTCGTACTTTTGTTGGAAAAGTCAAAAAGTACCTCGTACGAAAAACGAAAAACGATTCCTTTCATATCTTTTACTAAAAACTCACCGAATGGTAAAATTGGATTTAAAAAATTTTAGGTGGAATATTACATATTGAGGAAACATGGATGTGCATGATAAAATACACCCCAGTAAGAACCAAAGTATAAACAATCTCGGATAAAAATGAGATTGTGATATTTCCCTTACCTTAGGTCCGATTTGCCTCGTAAGTGTCCGAACCTCCTATATAATGATTTAAATAATGTTGTTGACTTATTAAAGAATCATAATTATTGTTATTATATCATATATGATCATATTCTTAGTTTCTTGGTAGTAATATTTCATTGCTACTTGTTATTCCAGTGTTTATAACTTTTTAGTCTTATGTGTGTTTTGTCAAATAAATTCTTATTCTTCTCTTTAGGTTATAGATAAATGATTTCCATAATGGTATTAATGTACTATATATCATATTTATTCATTAAATTCATTTGTATAATCATTATTCAATGGAGATCATGTAGAACGAATTGCATCACATCGTGGAGACGGTATTCCGTACGTACGCACGAGCGATGATATCGTTCCCATGATCGTGGAATTGTATTGGAGTGTATGTATACTATTTCAAAATCAATATCACTTTATAATAGTCATATATATTCATTATTTATACCATTATACCCATCCAATTAATGTGGTGGTGGAAAATAGATTACACCACGGCGTGGAGACGGTATTCCGTACGTACGCACGCGCGGTGATTTCTTTTTCCGTAGGATGGATAGATGGTGAAATAGGGTTGTTTCATAATTATAATAACATATCAGTATATGAGTGATACTGATGTTATTACTTCATAATGAAACAACTAAAGAAGAAGAAGTGGAAGAAGAAATAAAGATGAAAGAATCGGTAACAGACATTACCTCTTCTTTGAAGTGCTTCTTTGAGACCTTCTTTTAGGGCACTAAAATTGGTCTTTGAAGAAGACCAGGACCTCTAGGATGTCTCTAGGGAAGTGTAGAGGAGAAAGTGGTAGGGGTTGGCCGAGATTTAAGGCTCAATGTTGTGTGAGGAAGAGAGGGAGGAGGTGACATTTTATAAGGGAGGAGAGGGGCACCTTTGGAATAACTAAAAATATTATTTTATTATAAAGTCATGTTCGGTTTTAAATAGCTGCAAATTGATTTATTTCTAGGATAAGGTGGGTATGAGTCGAAATTATCTCATCCAATAGAATTTAGACAAGTTTAGGTTCCTATTTTAACCTTATCATATAGATTTAATATTAAGTTAAATAATTTTACTTTTACCGTGTCTTCTTGTGTTCTTATACTATAAGGTTAATAAACCTACTATATGCAGCCAAACGTACCCCAAGTTGTTTATTATTAATATATATAACCTTATCTAAGTCATTTGGTCGAACCTCATATTTTTAGGAATAAATTAACAATTACTAATTTAATATTTTTTTAAAAACTATTTTATGAAAATTTTGACACTATTTAATAATTGATTTTTGTGAAAATCATAACAGAATGATTAGTTCGAAAAAAGTCAATTAAATCAATACTAACATGTCATATTAACCTATAGAATTAGTGGAATTTATAAAAAGTCTAAAATTACATTTATTTTTGTGTTTATAACATCAATTATGTCAATATTTCATTAATAAGATAATTACTGCATCATCTTTGTGTCATACATAAATTAATTTATTTAATGTCTAAAAATTAGAAATAAAATACCATTATGTATGAAATATTTTTATCTTTCTAATGAATAATTATAGTTGAATTTATCTTATGTATAACCCCATATTAAAAATTATTTACTTATTAAACTTTGATTTTAACTATTTTAACCCTTCTTTAAATAAATTAATAATAAATGTCCTAATCTAATCCAAGTGGGCCTAACTGGTCATATTTTATTCCTAAGGTTGTTTTAGGTCGAATTAAACTTGTCCAATAGAATTAGGACATGTGTTTTCGTAATAATAATATCATTTTTACCCTTAATTACTCTATTTACTTTTAACCGTGGTAAAAAAAAGTAAAAAGTTACTATTCACCAAAAAATTATTTTCATCTCATTGAACCACATTTTACTTACTGACATCAACCGTGTCTCTCAGATTTTCGAAATTCCACTCACAGAAGCGGTAAAATTAAGTTTTATGAAAAATTCAGTTTTTTTAACTACCACTTAGTGGTTTCACTATTCATCAAAAATTGAAAGTTTTCGGAAAAATACCAAAATTTCACCCTAGGCTAATTTCGATAATCCAAATCCAAAAATGAAGTCCATTTTTAAAAAAAATTATAAAATTTCAAAAAGTGGTTATTACTATTGATAACGGCTAGTTTTAATAATATTTTATTAGCATATCATTGTTTAGTGAAACTCGGTATTGCGTACGACGCAAGCTATCGAGGAAGGTCACGATTTCGTGTAAAGCAATCCAAGAGAGTGTTGTGTAGAAAAAGATTCCTTTGATGATTTATATAACATAAAAGTATCGGGTGTTACATTCTACCCCCCTTAAAATGAATTTCGCCCTCGAAATTCGTCACTTTGTAACAAACAGAAGAGGATACCTCTCCCTCATCATATCATCAAGCTCCCATGTAGCTTCTTCTAATTGGTGGTTCCTCCATAAAACTTTCACCAATCGAGTGGTCTTGTTTCGTAGGACTTTTTCGCTACGATCCAGAATCTCTATCGGTTGTTCTTCATAAGAAAGATCTTGCTCCAGCGGTACAACTTCTGAGCTGAGTACATGTGAAGGATCAGTTATGTACTTTCTCAGGAGAGATACATGGAACACATCGTGAACTTGAGAGAGATTCGGTGGAAGCGCCAATCGGTAAGCTACCTTCCCAACACGATCCAGTATTTCAAAAGGACCGATATATCTAGGTCTCAACTTCCCGTTCATTCCAAATCTCATAACCCTCTTCCAGGGAGATATTCATAAGAACACTTTATCACCCACTTCAAACTCTAGGTCTTTTCTTCGATTGTTAGCATAACTTTTCTGTCGACTCTGAGCTGCTCTTATGTGTTGTTGAATAGATCTGACCTTTTATGCCATTTCATCAATGAGATCAGGTCCTAATAGCTTTCTTTCCCCAACTTCATCCGAGTAAGTTGGAGTTCTGCATTTCTTTCCATAGAGACCTTCATAAGGAGCCATCTGAATACTGGAGTGAAAGCTATTATTATAAAAAAATTCCACCAAAGGTAGGTGTTGATCCCAACCACCTTTGAAATCCATAGAGCAAGCTCTCAACATATCTTCTAGAGTTTTAATTGTTCTCTCAGACTGATTGCCTGTCTATGGATGATAAGCAGTGCTGAAACTCAACTCTGTATCCAGAGTATGCTGAAGACTTCGCTAGAATATCGAGGTAAATCTAGGATCTCGATCAGATATAATAGAAAGTGGTACTCCATGCAATCTTACAACTTCCTTTACATATATCCTGGCAAGATGATCCAGAGAGAAATCCCCTCTAATAGAAATTAAGTGTGCAGCCTTTGTAAGATGATCAAATATGACCCAGATAGCATTATTGCCTTTGGATGTTTTAGGAAGTCCTGTGACAAAGTCCATAGTGATGTTTTCCCATTTCCATCCGGGTATGGGTAATGGTTGTAACATCCCCTAAGACTTCTGTCTCTCAGCTTTAACTTGTTGACAAACCAAGCATCGAGAGACATATTCAGCAACATCTCTTTTCATGCCATCCCACCAGATGTACTCTTTCAGGTCCCTATACATCTTCGTGCTTCCAGGATGAATGGAGAATGAAGAACTATGAGCCTCATCTAGTAGCTCCTTCTTTAATTTGGGGATGAGAGGAACACAAACCCGATTCCTGAACATTATTATCCCATCACAATCAAGGTTGAATTTAGGAACATTTCTCACCTTCTTTTGTAACTTGACATCTTCTTTCTGTTCCTCTTTAATCTTCACATGTATAGATGGTTGAACATTCATTTGAGAAAGATATGATTTTTCCCCTTTCATTATAATTCCAAGATCCATCCTTTTTAAATCCATAAATATTGGATCTTTTGTGATCCTCATCATGGATAAACTAGCATGGTCTTGTCGACATAATGCATCTTCCACCTTGTTTGCTTTCCCAGGGTGGTAATGGATTGAGCAGTCATAATCCTTAATCATCTCCAACCATCTTCTTTGACGCATATTCAGCTCCTTTTGTATGAAAATATATTTTAAACTTTTATGATCAATATAAATGTCACACCTTTCTCCATAATGATAATGCCTCCAAATATTTAATGCAAAGATTACCGCAGCTAACTCCAAATCATGAGTTGGGTAATTTTTCTCATGTATTTTCAACTGTCGTGAGGCAAAATCTATCACCATATCATTTTGCATAAGAACACAGCCCAATCCCTTCTTGGATGCATCACTATAGATCAAAAACCTTTCTCCACTACAAGTCAGTGTGAGCACAGGTGCACTGGATAACCTTCTTTTCAACTCCTTGAAATTCTCTTCACATTCCTCCGTCCAAACAAACTTAACTCCTTTCCGAGTCAACTTGGTGAGTGGATTAGATAATCATGAAAAATCTTTCAAAAAACGTCGATAATATCCATCCAAACCAAGAAAACTTCGGATCTCGGTTACTTTTGTTGGTCTCGACCATCTTTCGATAACCTCTGTTTTTGATGGATCCATAGATATCCCCTCTGTTGAGATTATGTGACCCAAAAATGAAACCTTTTGAAGCCAAAATTCACACTTGGTAAATTTGGCATAAAGCTTCTCCTTTCTCAGGGTCTTCAATATAATTCTCAAGTGATCTTCATGTTCTTCTTTGCTCTTTGAATAGACAAGAATATCATCTATAAAGACTACCACAAACTGATCAAGATAGTCCCTAAAGACTCTATTCATCAGATCCATGAAGATAGCAGGGAAATTAGTAAGACCAAATGGCATCACTATAAATTCATAGTGTCCATACCTTGTATGGAAAGACGTCTTTGGTATATCCTCCCTTTTGACCCTTAATTGATGATACCCTGAATGAAGATCAATCTTGGAAAAGTATTGAGCTCCACAAAGTTGGTCAAATAAGTCATCAATGCATGGGAGAGGATATTTGTTCTTGATAGTGATCTTGTTAAGTTCTCGATAATCAATGCAGAGTCTCATTGATCCATCTTTCTTCTTAACAAACAGAACAGGGGCTCCCCAAGGTGACGCACTAGGGCGTATGAACCCCTTATCAAGATTCTCTTGGAGTTTCTTCTTCCTTTCCTGCAACTCAATTGGGGCTATTCTATAAGGTGTCTTTGAAATAGGAAAAGCACCTGGTACAAGTTCTATTGAAAACTCAACTTCACGATTCGGTGGAAGACCCAGTAATTAATCTGGAAAGACATCATCAAACTCTCGTACAATGGGCATATTCTTAATTGTGAGTTTCTCCCCAACCATTTGAGATTAATAACCTTCATTTAGTGGAATCAAGACCCATAAGATGGAAGGAATTTCCACTGGAAGGTTATGTTCATCCTTGCATCGATAGACGATCATAGATTGATCTGGAATATCTAATGTGACTTCCCTTATTAGGAAATTGATATGAGATCCATGTAGAGAAATCCAATCCATGCCAAGAATCACATCAAATTCCACTATAGGAAGGATCACAAGATTTGCAGGAAGCACTTTCCCACAAACATAAATCAGAGAAGAATTATAAACTTTTGATGCGACTATTGTGCCATTAGGGGTTGTCAAAGCTAACTCAACATCTAACTGTTGAGGTAATACGGTGATATCCTTCGAAAATTCTTCATAAATAAAGGAGTGGGTGGATCCAGAATCAAATAAAACATTTGCTACTTTAGAGTGGATGGTAAGTGTACCTTTTACCACATCGTTATCATACTCCACATCGCTGATAGAAATTTCATGTGACTTTCCTTTGTCTTTAGCCTTAAGAGTTTGTTGACGTCGACCATCATGATCAACCCTTGGATTAGGGAATTTATTGGCATAATGTCCCAACTCCTTGCACTTGAAACATTGAAGTGTAGTAGGTTCATTCTGTGTATCCCTTTCTTTGTTTGCATCATTAGACATCTTCTTCCCATCATTGCGGCTTTCAAATGCCCGATGACCTTCTTTTCCACATTTGAAACATTTACTTGTCCCTTTAAGACAACTCACTCCATGTTTCTTTCCACACTTTGAGCATAAGGGAAAGCTCATCTTCTTTTCAGTGTGATCTTTAGATTTTCCTTTGAATTCCATTTTCCTCTTCTTATCAAACCCATATGACTGATGGGTTACTCCAATCTCCATCTCAACTTTGAGAGCACATCGAACGATTTCCTCGTAGATATTGAATTCCCTTATGGATAAGGCCCTTCAAAGACTTAATTTTAAGTCACTAAAGAATCGATCGATCTTACTCTCAGGTGGGATAATAATACCAGAAGCGTACCTTGCAAGTCTTGTAAAATTTGCTTCATAGGTACAAACAGATTCATCATCCTTTTGCATTAGTTCAAGAAACTCTTTCTCCATCTTTGTTCAGAGAATACGAGGGAAGTACTTATTGAAAAATAAGTTCTTGGACTCATCCCATTCCATGGACTCAATTTCATCCCTTTGCCTCATATTCTTAATAAGATTCCACCATTGATCAGCATCACCTTCCAAAGGATACACTGATAAGATGACTTTATCATGCTCAGAACATTGAAGAACTGAAAATATCTTTTCAGTAGTACTAATCCATTGTTCAGCAACTAATGGATCAGTAGACCCGCTGAATGAAGGTGGACGCTGTCTCATGAAGTATTCAACAGAATGTTTCTCCTTCCTTTGCTCGTTTGGAAGTCCTGCATGATTCATAGCTTGCAAAAGTTGTGTGAGCATGGATACAAGATTGTGCATTCCAGGTCCCATAACGTTTGGTTGCTCAGGGGGACAATCATTGCATTTCCCGTCGCATTCCGCATTAACACGATTCCTTAGGGTTCCAGCCATTGACTAAAACCAAGAAGAATAGTGTGAGAAACACTAATTATAATAGGAAAACCACATAATCAAGAATAAAATTTCACACTTAAGGCCTTATCCTAGGTTATTCATGGTCATTTCTAAAACACTAAGATTGTGTTCTATGCTTAGACTTATCCTTTGGGTTCTTACTAAGTCTTTCACATCCTAGTTTCCAAAGGTTGACTATACCTTTGCTCTGATACCAACTATAATGACCCATACTTTACATACATTGTTATTACTTCAGAATTGAAGCACACTTATTACAACATATATCAAAACCAAGAAAGGACCATATAGGTATAATGTCTTTAGAAACTGAGAAACATAAACAATTGGTTCATAAAGCATATACTTTGCCTCCCATTTATTTCATCATATCTAGAGTCCCTTTTTGGCATATTCTACTTAATAACCCATTTCCTGACCTGGGGAAATAAAACATACAAAAGGGTGAGCTCAAATGCTCAGTAAGGGTAAAAAAAAGAAATATCAATCACATCATATACATAAGCACATAACTTTTGGAAATCTTAACCTGCAAAAGAGATCATAATTTCATAACATTGGATAAATCATAGTAGTGAAATGTAGTCCCAATAATCATAACATAAAACATGAAACTTTGTGGAATACACACATAATCCTAGAGAATCATTTCTTATTAGTCAAGACTCATTTCCAAGACTATCTTAGTGGACAAAGTCCATTTCTCAACCGAGTTACCCTCATTTCAGTCCTGCTTCACTGAACCGGCATAACCTACCGTTCCAGCCATGTCTATCTCATGAGATATAAAATCTTTACCCAATGCATTGGAGGGAGATATAGGTCCCACCCATCTCATAATGAAACTATTCTTATGTGTGCCACAAAATTACAAATCATACATCATTGCATAACCCATGTAATAAAAATGGGAATCTAAAACATCATGACATCATAAAACAATTCATATAAGATAAAGGAATTCATAAAAATAATTCCATCACAACATAGTCAAATGAATGTAAAAATAGGGATATAAATAGAACCCTTTATTATCTTAGATGGAAAATAATTTTGATAAAACACTTGAACTCCATTCTTGAGGAAAATATCCTTTCTTCTTCAAAAAAACTTTTCCTTTCTTAACATGTCATAAAATTCTAAACTAAAAGAAGTTGATTAAAAATAAACTTGAAAACTTGTAAAGTAAGATTCTTGGAAATAATGTTTTAAAAATCCATTCATGCCGTATAAGTTAAAAAAATATTCTTCTCATACTTTTGTCAGAAAAGTCAAAAAGTACCTCGTACGAAAAATGAAAAAAGATTCCTTTCATATCTTTTACTAAAAACTCACCGAATGGTAAAATTGGATTTAAACAATTTTATGTGGAATATTACATATTGAGGAAACATGGATGTGGATGATAAAATACACCCCAGTAAGTACCAAAGTATAAATAATCTCGGATAAAAATGAGATTGTGATATTTCCCTTACCTTAGGTCCGATTTGCCTCGTAAGTGTCCGAACCTCCTGTATAATGATTTAAATAATGTTATTGACTTATTAAAGAATCATAATTATTGGTATGATATCATATATGGTCATATTCATAGTTTCTTGGTAGTAATATTTCATTGCTACTTGTTATTCGGGTGTTTATAACTTTTTGTTCTTATGCGTGTTTTGTCGAATAAATTCTTATTCTTCTCTTTAGGTTACAGATACATGATTTACAGAATGGTATTAATGTAATATATATCATATTTATTCATTAAATTAATTTATATAATCATTATTCAATGAATATCATGTAGAACGAATCACATCACATCGTGGAGACGGTATTCCGTACGTACGCACGAGCGATGATATCGTTCCCATGTTCGTGGAATTGTATTGGAGTGTATGTATACAATTTCAGAATAAATATCACTTTATAATAGTCATATATAGTCATTATTTATATCAATATACCCATCCAAGTAAGGTGGTGTGGAAAATAGATTACACCATGGCGTGGAGACGGTATTCCGTACGTACGCACGCGCGGAGATTTCTTTTTCCGTAGGATGGATAGATTGTGAAATAGGGTTGTTTCATACTTATAATAACATATCAGTATATGAGTGATACCGATGATATTACTTCATAATGAAACAACTAAAGAAGAAGAAGTGGAAGAAGAAATAAAGATGAAAGAATCGGTAACGGACATTACCTCTTCTTTGAAGTGCTTCTTTGAGACCGTCTTTTAGGGCACTAAAATTGGTCTTTGAAGAAGACCAGGACCTATAGGATGTCTCTAGGGAAGTGGAGAGGAGAACGTGGCAGGGTTTTTCCAAGCATGAAGGCTAAAAGTGGTGTGAGGAAGAGAGGGAGGAGGTGCCCTTTTATAAGGGAGGAGAGGGGCACCTTTGGAATAACTAAAAATATTATTTTATTATAAAGTCATGTTCGGTTTTAAATAGCTCCAAATTTATTTATTTCAAGGCTAAGGCGGAGATGGGTCGAAATCCTCTCATCCAATAGAATTTAGAAAAGTTTAGGTTCCTATTTTAACCTTATCATTTAGATTTATCATTAAGTTAAATAATTTTACTTTTACGGTGTCTTCTTGTGTTCTTATACTATAAGGTTAATAAACTTACTATAAGCAGCCAAACGAACCCCAAGTTGTTTATTATTAATATCTATAACCTTATCTAATCCATTTTGCAGATCCTTAGATTTTTAGGAATAAAATAACAATTACTAATATAATATTTGTTTTAAAAACTATTTTATGTCAATTTTGACACTATTTCGTATTTGATTTTTGTGAAAATCATAACAGAATGATTAGTTCGAAAAAGTCAATTAAATCAATACTAACATGTCATATTAACGTATAAAATTAGTTGAATTCATAAAAAGTCTCAAATTACATTTATTTGGGTGTTTATAAAATCAATTATGTCAATATTTCATTAATAAGATAATTACTGCATCATCTTTGTGTCATAAATAAATTAAATTATTTAATGTCTAAAAATTACAAATAAAATATAATTATGTATGATATCTTTTTATCTTTCTAATGAATATTTATAGTCGAATTTAAATTATGTATAACCCCATATTGAAAATGATTTACTTATTAAACATTGATTTTAACTATTTTAACCCTTCTTTAAATAAATTAATAATAAATGTCCAAATCTAATCCAAGTGGGCCTAAATGGTCATATTTTATTACTAAGGTTGTTTTTGGTGTAATTACACTTGTCCAATAGAATTAGGATATGTTTTAGGGTAATAATAATATCATTTTCACCCTTAATTACCCTATTTACTTTTAACGATGGTAAAAAAAGTAAAAAGTTACTATTCACTAAAAAATTATTTTCATCTCATTGAACCATATTTTACTTACTGACATCAACCATGTCTCTTTGATTTTCAAAATTACACTCACAGAAGCGGTAAAATTAAATTTTATGAAAAATTCCGTTTTTTTAACTACCACATAGTGGTTTCACTATTCATCAAAAATTGAAAGTTTTCAGAAAAATACCAAAATTTCATCCTAGGCTAATTTCGATATTCCGAATTCAAAAATGAAGTCCATTTTGAAAAATAAAATTTATAAAATTTCAAAAAGTTTTTATTACTATTCATAACAGCTAGTTTTAATAATATTTTATTAGCATATCATTGTTTAGTGAAACTCGGTATTGCGTACGACGCAAGCTATCGAGGAAGGTCGCGATTTCGTGTAAAGAAAGCCAAGAAAGTGTTGTGTAGAAAAATATTCATTTGATTATTTATATAACATAAAAGTCTCGGGTGTTACAAAATGATTATCTATGAATTTTTTGAAAACCATTTCCATGAGTGAAACAATTTATTACTTTTTTAATTTCATGAAAAGTACACAGATATTTAAATTCTATGCCACTTATCACTATCTATATATTTGAAATCACTTTTATATGAGGCTTATGATTTTTTTTTAAAATTCTGTACATTCACATCACTTATAAAGAGAACCAAATCATGCTTGATTTAACTTGAATTTGATTTATTCCAATAAAAACATGAGGGATTGAGGTACATTTGTTTTAAATAATTGAGGAATTTATTTGGTTTTAAGCCCCCTTTTCAAAGAATCTTTTTTATAATGGTGTTCCTTGAACATTTAATCTTTTTAGACCTTATAATTGATGAACATCCTATTAGTTTTTCTACATTAAAATCCAATTTTCCCTATCCAACATGCTCTTGTAGTGAAATTTCATGGTCTAGTTGAACTTCAATGTGGAAAAGGTGTACTGTATTGTGATACCTCATTTAATGATACTTTGGATGGAATATAAAATATTGAATATATGATTTTTCGACTGAATAATTCATTATATAAAAAAATATTTATTTTTGGAGCTTTCATGTATGAAAATCTAGGCCTTTCTAGAGATTCTAAAGGAGAAAGAAGGTTATGCCTGTCAGGAGCTTTGAAGAAAAATTATATCTGGGCAGATTGACATTTGTACTGATGAAATGTTGAATGGTGAAAAATTTCCTTGATTTTGCAAGATGATGGAGCTTATTTTTTTTTCTAAGGGGAGTTAGGAGGATACCATACTTGAGTGAAAATTATAATCTTTCAATTTTGATTCAAAAAGAGCCAAGCCCTCCTCATTCAGCCTCAGAATTTTTCACATAAAAATCCTATAAACTAAAAGATATAGAACAACCCTAAAAACTCCTGATGATAATCATATGTCCTTGAATCACACCGGGTTGATATGTTGGAATTTATCAAGCCTATTTTGACCTTTGTATGAGTTTGGATGAGAATGACATTGTTGGAAAAAAATGAAAATTTTATGATGAGAGAAAATGAATGTTTGGTAAGTGTTCTATTTGAATGGGAAAAGAAATTAAGAGGAAATATATTGAATTATCTAAAATGAAGAACATTAAATAATGTTTTTTGAAGAGGCATTATATTTTTTTTTCTTGTTGTCAAATTGGTAGATCTTAAGGGAATGGGTTTTGAATTTGTATTGATTTGATTTTGATGCTGACTTGTCTTGGAGTCCATGTTATGTGTTTGGGGGAATTGATAGAGTTAATATTTTAATTGTTTTTTCTTGTGTGTTTCAATGATTTAATCCCTTACAATTATTAAATTTAAGGTAATTTTCATTAATTTAACATTTTTTTGTGAATTTTGATATTAATTTTGAAAATTGAATAATTATGTAAATTTAATAGTTTTATGGAGCTTTTGTATTTAATTCATATATTTTAAAATTATATCCAAATTGTATGATTCATTTTTTACATTTTTTTGTTTTTTGGGATTCAAATTTTTGTTCTTGTCCAATAACCAATTCGATACACAATGGCCCAAAAAAATCAATCAAGCAGATACATATTTATTTACTTTTGAATGGACCCCACCTTATTAAATTAGAAATATATCATTATAACGACCTTAAAATGATGTTATTCAAAATTTTCTCAACATAGGACTCTAAAGGGACGGTTAAAATTAAATTTCACAAATTAAGGATATTCTTAAGGAATATTTTGGGCAATTCCAAGTGGAGTGGGTGAAACAGTGTTTGGCGGCCATAAAAAGTGATGTACATTATTTTATCCACATATTCTTTTAAACCGATCCAAAATATTTTAAAGTTTTAGGGTCTATATAGAAATTAATTCAAAACATCATATAAGAAGAGATATCATTGAGTTTCAGGCAGATGGTAGGAATTACAAAAGAAAACATCTGAAAGATGGATTTTGCAAGAGAAAAATTTCTATTCATTGTTTTAAATATTTAAATCATCCTAGTTGTGTAATGAATTATTCTTCTCTCTTATTTAAAAAATACCATTACCATAGTTCGTAAACTTATGTGTGATTGAGGAAGGAGAGGTTTTCCTTTTTCTTAATTCTTTAGTTCTTGAACTTAATTTTTTAAGATCATTTTCTCTCTTCTGTGAAATCAATTTCAATTTAATATAATCATTTTTATTATTCTGTACATTTTTATTTTATTTAGATTATATTTTTTATGACATTTTTCAATGATAAATATCTCCATCCATTAGGTTCTGGTCTATAAACAGTGGAATAGATCATAGCTTAGTGGTGAAGTACTCGGTGATCACCAGTATGTGTGTGAGGAGTAGTGAACATTCATGATTATTTGGGATAAACAATACTCGATTGGGAATTGCCTAAGTCAATTGAAGGTACTTTCTACAAATATATCACACAATGGAAGGAGAGTAGACCAATTAGATATTTTATTAATTTTTATTTTCACCATTACTATTTGACTAAGGGTGTGAGAAGAAGCGATTGTGGATTCTCACTTCTATCGACAAAGTAGAAGAGAATTGAATAAGTTGAACTATGATAGAATTATATTTGGATAACCCAACCTGAACTAATCACCATCTCATATAATATTTTTCAACGAATTTTTTTATTAATTTTATCTTAATATTTTTCTTAATTGCATTCCTTAGTTTATCTTTTTTCTTGTCTTTTCAAAATCATACAATTTAACAAAAACAACCTCACTTCTTTCTCAAACATGAAGGTGAAAACTTGATTTTTGTGCGCTCTTATCTGGAGACAAATAAGGTTAATCACTATACTGAATTTTTTACTTAGGAAACAATAGTTTTTCCACAACCCATGATTGGAACGTTTGAGTCACATTGATTCCCTATCATCATATATGTTGTCATCATTGTTATCTCACCATTAGGGATAATTCCAACAACCCATTATTCATATTCAATGATAATTTCAGTCTACCATCCTCAAAAGACAAAAATAAATTTTTGATAATAAAAAATTACCATAAATAAAAGATATATATGAACCATAATAAAATTTAACATCCCATAGTCACCCACAAGATAAGTTGATTACAGTAAAATAGAATAAAAATTCCAAAAACAGTCACCACTGATCCAACAGGGGACACTATCATCACTATCATCACCAAACACAAAGTTAATCATTGAAAAAATTCTATCAAAAATAACAAAACCATGGATTTTTCAGCGAGAAATAACACCATAAAGTAATTATTAGAAGAGATCTCGACCCCTCGACGATCCATGTCATTCATAAAAATTTCACCATTGTAGCCAAAACCCATCATACAATGTCATCATCCATAGAAGGCCACCATTACAAGAGCAATCTTCTAACACCATAAAAGACCACCCCAGAGAACCATTCCAAAATAAGTACCCTATAAGTATATAGATATGGAAGGAAAAAAGTATTTCATGAAGAGACTAGGAATGCAGTAACTTCTAACAGAAAATGTGAACACCAATGGGTGGACCAAAAGAGGATAAGAAAAAATGTTGATACCACCACACGATAACAACAAGGACCATGCCACCCCATCATGAAACTAGAATCTATAAGTCATACCACTAATATAATCCCAAACCACAATAACCCCACAAAATTAGAAAAAAATGGGGTATTGTATAGTGGATTAGTAAGAAAGAGAAGAGTTAAAAAGGATTGATTTCCTTGATATGAGTAGGGACCACTAAGAAAAGAAAAAAAATAAACCTCAACCAATGCATCCATGCATTCAAAGTACCACTGCCAACAACTACATGATCACATATCCAAGATAATTTTAAAAAAGAATCAGTCTAAATATAGGGTAAAATATGAATTTTCAAGAATAAAGAGTGGAGGAAGAGGGAAGAGAAGGCCCCGAATACTGAGTAATAATGACAGAAATAAACATAGAGAAGACAAATGACCAAAAAGAAGAAGTGGAAAAACAAAGGCTATCCGTGCAGTGGGAGAATAAACAATATAATGGGATATGAGAAGATTGGAATGATGAGAATGATTTTAATCTCATGACGAAGCTATGGATAAACCCTATCTCTCTAAAGAAAGAGATGAAACATGGATATTGGGGAATAAAGGAGTCCTCTCTCTCCAAGAAATAACCATCAGCCTCAATCTCAATGGGGGAATCTATATTTCCAGATTAACTATTATTTGGCTATATTTTATTAGTTTATGATTTATTAATAAATCCAATCACACTTTAATAATTATGTTCTTATTATTAGGGATTTATTCTTTTTTCTCCTCCTATACATACTTTTTATCATAAGTAAATTTTTACCAACTTAATATATTCAAGGATCATCATCATAATATTTTCATTTAACTCTTGATGGGGTATCATAAAAACTATTGTTTACTTATATTTTCCATATATATATTCTAAATTATTCCATATATTGAATTCACTATCACAATTAATAGTTTTCATGAGTGCCACATTGGTTATAACACTATCCAATAACTTTTCCACCTTCATAGCATGAATTCATTCACAATAATTTCTCAAGTTATAATTATTATATACATACATAGAATCGTTATAAATCTATGTCTAGAAATTGTAAAGCACATATTTCTTTGAATAATCAAAGTATGCAATATTATAAATAATATTATTCATAATGAATTCCATATGTGCAATAGAATCGTTTTTTTGATAGATTTATCTTCAATTTTTAACCTCTTGGAGATGATACCTATTATTGTAGAAAAAGTATGTATATAATTCCCAATGATGATTGAGGGGGAGGGGGTGAATCAAGGTGTTGTTAGAATAAAAAATATCCCTCTCTTTAACAATCACCTATAATCAATTCTTGTGCTCATGATAGTAAGAACCATATATATTATTGTTTTTGACACTTTTTCCAGGGAGCACATCCGTCTTTTAAGGAAGCGTTGATTGTTTCCCCACATTCCCACATTCCAATGGCGGGTGACATCTATCAATTATTCATAGATAGTTACTCCTTGATTGAAATGGGATGATGGGATGTCAGTTTGTCTTTCTATGTATTCCTCCTTGGAACTCGTTACCTAGTCTGGGCCTCCCTCAAATATTTCAGTCGTGGTTCATAAATCTCCTTCTTGATGCCATATCTTTATGGAATCTAGTTAATTACACTACTTTCTTCAGGACATTCCAAGGGGTCTTGACATGGTAGCATCCTTCAATCAGAGTAGATGACAACATCATGCATGTTGAGGCATCTCTGGATGCGTGGACATTGGGGAACCTATATTCTTCCTCATAAGAGGGCTTATGAAGTTTTTAGAACCTGATGCATCACACGTCAGTCATAGGGTATCTTATGCCGAAGTCATGTGTTTGAGTTTTTCCTTAACGTCCCATGTTTAACATTGGATATGTCGAGAGTTTAACGTCTTGAAGAAATGGTTACGCCAAAGGCGTGTCCTACGAGGTTTTCCTCAGGCATCTCATGTTTAACACGATGTAGGCCGCACGTTTAACATCTTATGGAGATGAAATGATAGTGATCAGAACATCCCATAGAGATGGATCAAATTGGGACATCCCTAGGAGGGAACACCAAGAAGGGTTACCAGATGGATGGATCAGAATTCCTAATGAGGAAGGATCCGAGGTGGTGTGCCCCATAGAGAAAAGATATCACACTGGGAAGGATGATCTAGATTCCACAAAGGGTAGATCAGAAAGAGGTCACCCCATAATAGGTAACACCATATGGATAGGTCATAATTCCTAATGTGAGCAGACCCAGGGTGTTGTGTCCCATAATGGTAAGATGTCACACCACGAAGGCTGATCTTGACACCACTAAGGGTGGATCGGGGAGAGTGCACCCCAGAAATGGGGGACACCAAGGTTTACCATTGACTAGGATTGAACCTCGTGGTGGATTCCTACACACCCTATACAGAGAACAGAGATCAAAACCCACGTAGTTAGAAGTGGTGATGAATCAGGGTGTACAAAAAGGACAAGGACCTAGAGACATGCTTGGGTTTATGCATGGTTAGCAGCCCGTTGCAAGAGGGACACTCTTGGTTGAATGATTATGGATTGTGTCGGGGATTATGCATGGTTAGATACCTAGGTGCCACTAAAAAATGGCAGTGGGATGGATGACATGATCTCACTAGGATGTGGCTGCCCAGGTATGAACCATGATGGATGATGGATGGTTGAGTTGATTGGATGGGAGGAATGGGATCGAACCAACCAGAAGGTGAAGAAAGTGTTGGGATTGAACCCCTGGTAAGCTTCCTACATATCCCTGTTTTAGGAAATCAAAGTCCGCATAGTTTGGTGAGGTGATGTGACACCTGAGGAGGCGACCCGTGAGAATGGACGCATGTAAGGGATCTAAAGGATGTAGAACCTTCGGGATGGGGCATGACCTTCCCGAAACACAAAAAATCATAGGATAGACCAGGATGGGACATGAATGATGGGTTTGAACCTCAGGGAGGCTTCCTACTTATCCCCATGGAAGGGAATCAAATTCCATGTAGTTCAGGATGAGGGCATAGAATCAGGGTGTGTGCAGAGGACAACGACCTGAAGATGAGGTTTGGGGATTACACATGGTTAGTATCCTAGGTTGGTCTGATTCTTGAGGGGAGGACCAGAGATGTGGACCCCATCAAAGGGGACTACAACGACTTACTGTCGATTGCAGATCACAATGGCTTTCCACTAATGGGATATAAGGACTTACCACTGATTGAGGAACACAACGACATACCGTCGACTGGGGAACAAAACATCTTAGCATTAATTGGGGAATACAATGACTTACCGTCGATTGGGGAACACAGTAGCTTCCTATCAGTTTGGGAACACAATAGCTTATCATCAATTAGGGAATTGAATGATTTACTGTCGATTGGGGTTGACAATGGCTTACCGCTGAATGGGGTTCATAACAGTTTACTGCTGATCAGGGAACAAAAAGTCTTACCATCGACTAGGGTACAAATTATTGCTTCTAGTTGTGGTACAAAAAATTTACACTAGTTGGGGTACAATGGCTTACCATTGGTTGGGGTTCCAATAACTTACCACTATTTGGGAATCACAAGGGCTTACCATCGGATTGTGGATCACAACAGATTACTATCGGTTGGAGAACACAATGGCTTACCATTGACTGGGGAACATAGAGGCATACCGTCGATTAGGATTGGACCTCAGGGAGGCTTCCTATGTACCCTGTCTAGAGGATAGGGATGAAAACCCATGTACTTTGAATAGGTACAGTTTAACGTCTTGCGGGATGAAAAGGGGGCATACAGTTTAACGTCTTGCAGGATGAGGGTGGACCGACGTATAGTGGTTGGGACCGATGGGTGTTGGGATTGAACCTCAAGAAGCTTCCATTGAATCATTCCTTGGCAAGGATTAAAGTCCACATAGTTCTGAAGGTGTTTGGTGAACCAATGCAAAGGGGGTCGGGACAAATATGTGTTTGGATTAAACCTTGGAGAGGCTTCCTACGTATCTTTCCTTGGCAAGGATCAAAGTCCACGTAGTTCGGGATGGTGGATACCGTTTAACATCATGCGAGACAAATGTGAACCAAGGTGAAGGGGTCGGGTTAAGTAGGTGTTGGGATTGAACCTTAGAGAGGTTTCCTACATACCATGGCTTGGCAAGGATCAATTTCCACGTAGTTCCAAATGGTTTGGTGAACTGACATGAAGGGGTAGGGATCAATATGTGTTGATCATGAACCTTAGGGAGGATTCCTACTTAACTTAACTTGGAAAGGATCAAAGTCCACGTTGTTCAGAATGATTGGGGATTACACTCTAGGGAGGTCCAAGGAGGACATCATGGTCACTATTTTCTCTACACTCCTTTGAGTCATGCTCCATGTGTGAAAAAAGAGGAAAAAATAGACCTGACGATCATGGTGAAAAGGTGTGGCCACAAAGGGTGGTGAATGCGGCTTAGGGACAGAAGCTACCTGGGTGCCTCTATAGAGAAGCAACGGTGGATGGGGCTTACTCATGGAAGCTGTCCAAGTGCCGCTAAGGAGGGAAAATGGTGGTTGGGGCTTACACATGGATGCTGCCAAGGGACCACTATGGAGCGGCAATGGTGGTAGGAGATTATACATGGACGCTGCCCAGAAGCCACTAAGTAGAGACAATGGTGAATGGGGATTACACATGGAAGTTGATCGGGTGCCACTAAGGAGGAGAAATGATAAATAGGGCTTACACCTAGAAGCTAGCTATGTGTTGCTATGGAGAGGCAAAAATGAATGGGGCTTACGCATAGAATCTTCCTAGGTGTTGCTAAGGAGTGGCAATGGTGCTGGGGGATTACACATGGACATTGTCCAAGTACCGCTAAAGAGCAGCAATGGTGGTTGGGGCTTATGCATGGACGCTGCCTGGGTGCTGCTAATGAGCGGAAAAAGTGGATGGGGCTTATGCATGGCAGCTGCTTGGGTGCTACTGAAGAGCGGCAACAGTGGATGGGGCTTACACATGGAAGCTACCCCAGGTGCCGCTGAGGAGCGACAATGGTGTATGGGGCTTACACATGGAGGCTTCCCGAGTGCCGGTTCGGGGCTGTAACGGTGGATGGGGATTACGCATGGAAGATGCTCATGTGCTGCTAAGGAGAATCAATGGTGGATGGGGATTATGCATGGAAACTTCCCAAGTGCCACTAAGGAGTGTAAGTGGTGGATGTGACTTACGCATGGATGCTGCCCGGGTGCCGCTAAGGAGCGACAATAATGGATGGGGATTACACATGGAAGCTTCCCATAATGTCTTCCTCATGCCTGGCCATGAGGGCATCCAAACTCACTGGTGGGTTGAGGCATATAATTGAGGTCTACACTCATTCCGTTGTGCCCAAGAACGATAATTCCAAGGGCATTGAAATCAGTCCGAACAAAGGGAGATGAAAAGTGTCAATCACATACCCGACATTTGAAACACAGTGAGGGTGGCATGTCAATGGTGGATAATTGTTGACCAAGTTAGAAACACAACATCCATATCACGTTAGCCTAAAATGGGGACAAACAAATGAGGGTCGACTGTTGACCTTGTTCGAAACACAGGACCTGACTCAATGTGTCGTCCAAAGTCTTCCAAGGCATTGGCCCAAGATGGTAGGTGAGCCAAGGTGGCATGGGACTATGGGGGGTCCCTTCAGACATGGAAGTGGATGAAGATCCGAATGAAGGACAAAAAAAGCATGAGGTGGAGTGATGGAATGTTTGAACTGATTCAGACGCTCTTGAAATAATGCCACTATAATCATGGAATGAGGTATCTTATGATTTTCACATAATCCATCTCTTATTTGGAACAAGGGTAATCCTATTATTTAATTATTGGGGATTCTATAGTTTATATTCATGTAGAGAGGACTATTGGAATCTTATGCTTGGCACATAAGGAATATATTTTTTAGAGAAAGAGGCATTCTTTTATTGAATGATAGGGAATACTACCATTTATAGTCATACAGATAGGACTATTGGAATCTTATGATTGGTGCATAAGGAATCTATTGTTTAGAGAATGAGGCATCCTATATTTTTCATATATGGCATACTATAGTTTATAGTCATATATATAGGACTATTGGAATCTTATGTGTGGTGCATAAGGCATCTCTTATTCGAAACAAGAGGAATCCTATGTTTGGAACATTGGGTGTACTACAGTTTAAAGTCATATAGATAAGACTGTTGACTTCTTATGATCGGTGCATAAGGAATCTCTTGTTTAGAGCAAGAGGCATCATATGTTTGTCACATAGGGTGTACTACAGTTTATAGTTATGTTGATAAGACTATTGGCATCTTATTGTCGGCGCATAAGGCAACTCTTTTTTGGAGAAAGAGGAATCCTATGTTTGACACATAGGGTGTACTACAACTTATATTCATGTAGATAGGACTATTAGGCATAAGGCACCTATCAATGGATGGTGTTGGGACTTACACAAGAGAATCCATTTCTGGTTCAACCAAGCATATGAGCCAAGTGATAGGGTTTGGATGAGTGACTTGAGGAATGGTTTGACTCAAGGTACTTTGGAAATTTATGATTTGAATCTCAAATCATGACATGGGAAATGAGCCAAGAGGATAATTTCGAATGAAGATGTTTCATGGTGTTTGGAGGAGTATCTTAAATCATGGTATTCCATAGGTGGAAGGTTGTTGCGTAGAAGGATTCAATTGAAAATACCGACATCCCGAGCCGAAATGTTCATGGTACGAGTATCCCTTTTTCATGGGGGTCAGTGATGGAAGGGAAATGACTAGCCCAGAAGGCTGAGATTGCAGCCCGACACATATGCTAAGTGGGGGTGTGTGGGCGTAGCCCCCATGGTATGGACCGGGGGGCACGAAGGTAGAAGCTTCACAAAGGATAGGGCTTCGCGAAGTAGATTTGTGGAGGAAAGATGCTCGCGGAGCATGGGGTCTCGTGAAGTAGCTTCTCGAAGGAATGCTGCTCACGGAGCATGGACTCGTGGAGCATAGGGGATCATAGAGCAAAGGGGCTCGTGGGGCAAAGGGTCTCATAGAGAAAAGTGGCTCGCGGAGCAAAGGGCCTCATGGAGCAAATTGGCCTACAGAGCAAAGCAACATACAGAGCCTTGAGCAACCCGAATGAGCTCCCTTCTTCGCAAAGGGAGGAGCCCTTTGCGAAGGTCATCACATCGCATTTCTTAGGAGCTATGCGAAATTGGATATCGCCCACCGAATGGGCGGTGTGACCATCCTTATGAGGGGGGTGGGTTATCTGGATATTTATAAGCGATGGAGGTCGGTGGAGCACACCGTGAAGCACAAATGCGCACTGCGAAGAGAAAATCGCACTGTGAAGGAAATTGCATTCCACAACTAGTGGGAGTTTCCTCAAGTTTCTCGTAACTGTGGAGTCAACCATCATCGACCTTCGTGGTGCTCATGGAAGCTCTGGTCAGGTTCCCTCAAGTTCATCGTAATCGTGGATTCAACTGTTATTGACCTTCGTAGCGATCCTAGAGGCTCTGGTCAAGTTCCCCCAAGTTCTTCGTAACTATAGAGTTGACTATCATCGACCTTCACGGTGATTACAAAGGCTCTATTCAATTTCCCTCTACTTCGTGATCATGGAGGGAGCTTTACGAATGGGCTCTGTGAACCAATTTTCCATCCCAACTTCAAATGTCCATAACTCATAATTTGTAACTCTGTTCAGGCTCTACGACTAGTCAAATCGAAGCATGCGATATGGGATACGATCTTAGATCATGTATGGAAATATTTAGAATATTTTGTGGATGCGTTTTTCGATGCCAAAAATATACTAATCCCATAAAATTATATGATGGTGAATTTATAGAAAATGTAGATAACACAATAATGAAAGGATTTCATAAAGTGATCTGCCAATGTAAAAAAGGAACTATTTGGTGTGTATAATTATTCAGTTATGGTCACTCTATTATAGTGCTAAATTTCATTATAATAATTTTTATAAATTGTCACCACCTCCCAAGGGTCACTCCATTTTATTCTTTCTTCATGCACTACTTCGTGTAATGTTATCAATTTATAGACTTCAGGATCTATTCTGGTATGGTATAAAAAATTTATTTTTTGGGAATCTTTAACTCTAGATACAATTCTATAATGAAATCCACATTGTTTCACTTATTCCCTTTCAATCAAGATATGATAAAATTATCTATGGGAGAGTTATATTTTCATCACCCAAAATATCTTCATAACAATGATATATCCTCCAGATGAGGAATAATTTCACACCATAATTGTCCTTATTACAGTCTATGTTCCTCTATAATAATATTAATATGATCCATGATATTCTTTAAGTATTGAACATTATTATATCAATAGAATTTGTCAATGATGCTCTATATTCGGTTTATTTTATTTTTATAATCAATAACAATCATATTTTTAAATTTTATTATCCTTTTCCTATAAAAATTCCATAGAATATTATATATGTAAACTTTCACCTATAAAACATTTATCTGATAAACATGATAATATCATATTCCTATAATGTTCAAGATCATTCCAAGTATACCACCCATCTCAACGTGGTCAAACACATCTATTAAAGCCATATTATCACTCAAAATACTCTATCCTAATATTTTATATTTTATATCAAACAAAATATTTTATTCTTCCAAATTATTAATCACTACAACATGTTCATCACATTACCATAGTATGGTTTCATCTTGATTATCCATTGAATCTGTGTACCATAACTTTAAAATTATATATCAAAAAATATATGATCATTTTTAAATTCAAATTTTTTTCCTTATCATAAAACACAAAAAAATAGAGATGTATTTACCTTAATATAATCATCAACACCTCTAAAATTCATTCTTATATGGATCATTTTTTGTTCTATTTCCCATTTCATGTTCATTATTTAAAACCTAATACTTTCTATAGCCCACACTATGATATTAACAACATCCAACTACAAATTTTAATTAATCATTTTTAAATAAATCCAAAAATAAATTTACATCAATTTATAGATTACCAATGGTGTATGAGTTTTTACAACCCACAATTTATATTTCTACGACGTGGTCTCAACCAACAACCCATTTCTAGTTTATTCTTCAAGTACTATGATCTTCAATTCTCAATGTATTATGAATTTTATTCCATTTTAGTATCCAAATTTTATTTTGAGAACCAAGATCTATAAAATTAAGTAGTCATCATTAAACATACTATTTTCCTTCAATATCTCAATGTACAATCATAGATCCTCCATTAAATAGATAAATCCCTTATTTATCTTCTCATTATGATCACTATCACATACAATTTATCCTCACCCATGTTATATAATACATATTTGATTTATAGAATTGTACAAATAGTTACTAATAAACTTAAACCATGATGTAATCCTCATTTCTATTTAAATATAATGTGGTTATCTCATCATTGAACATGGTGTAATCATTCTTAAGAAAACATAATTCAACCTTATCTAAATATTTCCATGCAATCTTCTGCTCATTAAAATTCAATAATAATCCAAAATAGAAAATATTTACTTTATATATAATACATAAAATCCACATAAATTCATTACTCTTCATGAAGGATTAATCTTCTCCAATATTCCTTATCCTTTCCATGTTAGGCCATATTCACTTTATATTTTGTATATAACCATGTAGTCACTATAGAGACCTCAATATATGATCTCTTGTTCGTTCATTCATCACCATTCTCACCAATGATATATTTTTTAATTTTAGGATTCCATCACCTAATTGATATTCATTCATGTATCACCATTAATCCATGTATATTCACACACAAACTATTTCATGGCTAAAACATTATTGGCATTGAAAGATGTATGACATACCATTTTTCAAAGAATTTATGACACTATCCTAAAATTATTGAGACATGTAGAGTTTGAATAGAAAAGTATCTCTATACACAAATAAGAAGAAAATGGCATCTTTATGTGCCACTAATTTAGTACTCAACATGGTATGGAAATTCTTAAGAAACATTTCATATTTTTGTGATGTGGTGGTGAGAACCTCCCACCATGGTAGTCCATGAATTTCATTCATTTATAACAAAAGGTTGTAAAGTAATTAAAACCCATTTTAATGAATTATGGAAACTTTTGGACATAAAAATAGGTAATATGGGGTAAACAGCTTTTCTAGGGGTATATCCCATTTCACGGACATTGATTTGATTACTCATAGAGCAAAAACGGACTTACAAATCAAAAGTTATGGCCATTTTAGTTTAATAATAATTTTTAAAAAATATAAAAGGAGATATTATCACATAAGAGTTATTTTTAAAAAGAAAATACTTTCCAATCACATAACATACTCATGAATGAGAAATCATTTTTAGTGAAATAATGTTAATACTTCATGACTGTGTAGCATGTGAATGAGTTGGAATTTTTCTGTGAAAGTTTAATGAGAACCCTTAAGGATCACATTTTTCCTACATGAGAAAAACTCATTGTTTTCAGGTGGATGGGATTCGTTCATGGTTTCATTATTCCTTTAGGGATGTAAGTCATTTGTGATAAGTAGGAAATATTCCTTCACAATCACACACCCATCAACGACCACAAGATTCTTATGTGACCACCTATTATGGGAATATGGATACCCAATTAATCTATAAATACCCCAACCCAAACCACCAGAGATGGGGAAAATCTACTTCTTCTTTAGAATTCATGTTAAGAGAAGATCCAAATAATTAATGAATTGTTACATTTTTCATGAAACCCCATAAGTAATTCCTGAGTTCAATCATGTTGAGATGAGGAAAGTAAACACAAAGTAACTTTGAGGTATTAATTTGTAAAATATAAGTTCTATAGAGGTCACTATGTATGCTCAAACATAAAGAACCCTACAAATATCCTTCATAAAGAACTATCATGTGGCTCTTTGATAGATTAATCTCATGAAGATCCTTCATAAATCACTTTTATGAGCCAAATTAATGGAAAAATATGATAAGCCTCCTTTATGAATGGATATATATGAGCCTACTTCATGTGAGACCACACATGAAACTACCTTCATGAACCAAGTGACCTTAAATGCTAAGAATCCTTGGAAACCATACCCAAAACACATATAATTCCAATATAATGAAAAGTTGATTCTTCCTAAATCATTTGATGTTTTATTTACCAATGGTATACTCCCACATACTATTTGATGAAAGATATCCCAATTCATGAAATATTCCTTTTGTAGGTGTCTAAGATTCCTTTTATGGAAAATCATCCTTTCACATGAAATAAATCTTTCACAAGACTCTAGAATCTTGTATAACATGTTTTCCCTTTTACAAAATCCCACCACTATATAAGATTTGGTGTAGGTAACACCATATGTGAAAGATTTTTTATCTAGGTAACCCATGCATAAAACCCACTCAACCCCATGTTGTCACCCCTTTCATGACATATGTGTCCTTACCGCAATATGCTAAACTACAAGGATTGATCCTTTTCACATGATCTTTAAACAGTTCACCTCAAACTATGTGGATTTTGATTCCTTCTCTAATGGGATATGTTGGATACCTCTTTAGGGTTCATTCAAAACACCCTCAAACATACTTTTCCCTTATGTGGTGAGAAAAAGATAAAGTCCACCTTTCCTTTATAAGATGAGAATAAGATGAAAATTTCCCATAATATACCTTGATTCAATTTCTACTCTTCATTTCCTAATATTTAAATTGAGTTGAGATACTCCTATTTGTTTCCTCATATTAATTTATTTGAGATAATATTATTTGTTACCTTAAAAAAATTTATTTAAGATACTTCTCTTGGTTTCCAAAAATTCCATGATTCAATACAAACCTCTCTACACCAAAAAATTATCTCACCAAGTTCATTTTCTTGGGTAAACTAGAAAGGTATGATATAGTGTAATTCCCAAAAAAACAATTTCTAGGTACCTTTCACCTAGTAGTCCACATTAAATTAATTTAAATTTATTGGATGTGTTTGTGGATTCATGAACATAAAACGAACCACTATGGTACTTTTCACATGAACATAAAACATACATTGTGTCCTATTAAGTGGTATTTTGCTACATGGATTATTATTTCCATCATAATGGTAAATAGTAATCCCCATTAACGGTCCCAATCCCAACCCCAAAACACCTCCAACCATCATTCGTAGGATCCCAACACTTCCATTGATGGTGATAAATTCTATAGAACCTTTGTGAATAACTTAAAACCTAAAGTGAAGATGTACATTAATTAAATGAGAGATAATATAATTCTCATATGCAATGTTCTTTTAAATTCATGTTGTTAGTTATTTGATTTCATAGGGTGTCTAGTATTGTTATTGGTAAGGATTAATGAAAATGTATTAAATTTATAAGAAAATCTAGTGTATGTAACAGTTCCTCATCACAAGGCTATGGATGAGCCCGACCACCCACCAACTTGATCAAATGCATGAATTATTCTATCACTGGTATATCCTAGTGATATCAACCTTTGAAAATAAAGTCAAAAATTGATATAAAATAATGAATTTGATAATTCATGTTATAAAAAAATCTCCACTTTCCATGATCTTCCAATCATACAACCTTTGGGTTTATACTGTACTTACTATTTTGATATTGGTCCAAGATTCACCATACACCTTTTATATATTCCAGAACACAACTTCTTGGATAACATTGATTGTAAACCTCTTAAAAAATGATATTAATCACTATTTTTAACAGTTATTTTCGATACATCCAACATTCAGTCTTTGGAATCAAAAATTCGTCCTCCCAACAACCACTTGATGTATAATCTCATGAATAATTAGACATTTTTTATACAAAGTGAGTTATAAAACGAGTTATATTATCCAAAATCTGCACTTATATATTATTTAAAGATTTATTTTAAACCATTAAATCTCTTGATAAATATAAGGATTTATATAATATGATATATGGTTATAATGAAACACATCCTAGTATAATAATCCACAAAAAAGATAAAATAAATCACCTCCAATTACCTTCTTTCTCATTTGTACAAGATCATCATTGTAAACTAAATCTAGTACTTGAGAACCTTTCTTATTGTTTGTCTTTTAAGACTTCCTGATATTCTTAACTTCTTAAAATTATTGATAGGTACTATCACAATGTATTCTGAATTTTGGAACATCAGAGTTAGCTTTATACCCTTCAAGTTTTTTATGATCCCTTGATTCAGGTGAACCTGTATTTCTTTAAAAAATAATTTTAATCTTCCTTGGACATAAAATAGACACCATATTATACATTTATATTATATAAGTTTCCATGAGCCACTCTTCCTATATTAACAACATTCCTGTCCATTATATTAATAAAAAAAATCACTTCTAGTGAATTTTATAATATTTTATTAATTACACAACCAAAATATACTCAACAGATTATGTTTGAGACATTTCACCAATAATACATCGTCTTTAGAGATATTATTCTTATTAATATTTAATCTCCACATGACCTTGATTATTAAGGAACCATTTTAACCATAATTCACATTCCCATTTGGATTTAATTTTTCTTAACAATTTGATGTTTTTTCATGTATGAGGAACACCTATTTTCTAATACTAATGCCCCTTTATTTACAATTTCATTTAAAAAAACTAAATCTAAGAGAGCTCTTTCCTTCCTCTGTCTTAACATAATTTTTTCAATCAAATAGACCATTTATATGGTTTTTAATTAAACCATATAGGTTTAGAATCACAATAAAAGTCTTTATATTCATCCAACCCATTAAAAAAAATCCTAACAAATTAAATGATTAATAAATTCATTATTTGCATTAATTATTCTCTCATATCCCATTTGATAGAAAAAATATTTATAAACATAGTCTCTATATGAAAATTAATATCCATGGAATTCATAGACCCTATTCCATGGGATTAATTTAAAAAAATTCCAATTATTATAGATTTTAGCTCACTATAAATTCTCAAGATATGACCATAAATACCATTTTATTAAAAAAATTAGCATAAGTTAAAATTGAAACAAGGATGAAGTATTTGTTTCTATAAACTTTGTATTAGTTATTTATAAGATTGAACATAGTAGTTGCATTCATGTTTTATGTTATATTTAAATCATCTAACGATATATATTTACCTAGAACAACAGATCTTTTACTGTTAAAATAATCAACTAAATTTTTATAAACATCACACTAATTTTATTTAGTTTTTTTCTTCCATGACACTCCAAAACATTAAATACTTCATATTAGTGAGGGTTTTGATTTTACCATCCATATTTGTTTTAGTATCCACTAATGTAATTTCCAATTATTTAACTCCTAAATTTTTTTACCTTTAAATAGTTCATTATAACCATCAATAATCTTATCATTTTATTTAATATTGTTTATTTTGAAATTAATAATATAAAAACCATTCATTTCTATTTTAAAGTCTGTTGGTTGATCCTCTAGACCATTTTTCTCTTCATCCTTCTCCAAAAATACTTATTTATACTTCCTTGTGACATCATTGGCCTTTTAAATATTATATATTTAATTTTAGATATCTTATATGGAATATTTTATCTTAGCCTCTAAATCAAAAACACTAATAACTTCCTCTCTAAATTTTTAAATTTTATTTTTGATATGTTATCGATCCAAAATTGAAACCAATACATCCAATTTAAAATTTACAATTCTTAAAACATCATTTATCTTTGAATCAAGATCATCAGACTCATGATCTATTTAAATTATATTCATCCATTTAAACATCCTTGAAAGTTTAATAAATTTCTTATAAAAACTACTCTATACCATATTTGGATATTCTTCATAAGATTATTGGTATTTAAACATTATGGGAAGTCATAATAAAATAATTTTAACCAACACACATTATAAATAATCTAGTGAAATATTCCCTTTGAAAATAATATTTATTATTTTGAGTTTAATTGAAATAAATGACATTTTCTCATCATATTCATATCCTCATTCTTCATTAACAATGATTTTTTCATAGACTTGAATGAAAATTCTTTGGGGGTATTTACATATTTTGAATGCCTACCTACATCCTTATTTTACAATCCCCCAATATGATTTTTAATTCATAAAGTGGGGAAAACCCATTTTTAGTTTCTTCAATTATAAAACCCATTGTTTTAAAATGAGATGAAAATCTATTTAATATTTTCTTGTTAATTTATATCATATATATCTTATTAAAAATATATCATGGTTCTAATAACATAATAAATCCTGTTAAAAAATAAATTCAAGGACTATTTTCCTAAAATTATGAAATATTCAAAGAGTATTTCTTAATTTTTTTTGAGTTTCTCTGACTATAAAGTCTCTCTCATCTATATTAATCGAACCATATTACATGGATTTTAATGATTTACATCCCCTCATTTTAGAGAAAATAATTTCTAAAAGTGATCTTATAATTATATCAACATGTTTATAAAATATTAAAAACTACTGAAATTTATTATCTAATCATTTCAATAAAAGTTTCATTAAAAATTGATATTTCATATATGTAATTAGACAAAAAATCCATTATAAGTTATCTCAAGTAGTGGCACATTTTACTCTTCTATAATTGGAATTTCATCTTATTAAAACGGTTATTCTTTTATGATTCACTATTGTATCTATAGTGCATATAAAAATAATCCACCTATAAATTTAATGGTCTCATAAATAAGGTTATGATACCCATTATTATAGGTAAAATAGAAATGTACAATCCATTGAATGACTTGAGAGGGATGAATTACACCATTAAATTTTTTATACTTCTTTTTGAGGAATATGTGATTAATTAATATATTTTATCCTCTATATTAAGGAACATTAACCCATTTATCATGAAATATTTTTTATAAATAAATAGAAATAACCAAAACACATCAATATATACTTTGTTTACCCATTATAAGAAACATCCAAATATGAGGTATATTACTACCCGCCTGGTTCAATTATAATCTCTTTGATCATGAATAAAAATTAATGTGAAGACTCGCTATAAATCCCGATTCAAAAAGTTCAAGTCATCACTTTCACTATGTTTGATACACTAACTTCACAAATTACATAAACCAAAATGAGAGAAATTTATACAAAAAAAATACCTATATAGTATTGTCGAATCAGTCAATATATCGTTATCATTACTCTTCTTCATATTCTTCACTATAAATGTTATAAAAGAACTTATTTGTTATTTATATGTTACAAAATTTAAGTTAATATTTATATTTTCGTATACCTTCACTATCTTTGTGTTAAAGACCATATCATTACTCTAAAATCACTCCACATGCCCACAAAAATGTGTTTTTATCCCTTTGGAATGTTGATATAAATCATTGTAAAAACAACTAACCCCAATACTATTTTGAAACACAATAATAATCTAAAGTTATTTTTTATTATCCATTAATTACTAAAGGAAAACTGGAAATCCGTGTGTGAATCTTGATCTTTCTCCTAAAATCCTCATCATTGACCTCTACTTAAACATATATGAAGAAACATCCCATGAAGAAAAAAATAAATTAGATAGATGAAAATATATTAAACTATACATAATATAGGAATAAATTTACCAAGAATATTTCCAAAATTTTGACCATGTCCAATAAAATATCCTTGATGACATAAATTTTATACCCATTCCTTCAATTAAACTATGTATAAACAAATATATCACCTTTTTTAATCCCAAGTCACTATTATATACATCAGTAGTTGTTAATTAGCTTTTGAAATACTATCACCATTGGTGAATAACTATTTTCACCAACTGTGTTATTCCTTCTTAAATAATTCTATTAAAATATAGCCCCATTAATTAAAAAATGTTAATATATGAACATTATTAAAGAAATTTATATATCAAAATATGGGATATATAATTCATTGAATGTTATCTTTGAGCCACGTAGACAATTTACATGAAATCACTTCCACATCAAAACAGAAAATGTTATAACCATTTTTATAATAAACCTGATTTAGATGCCTCTACTACATCCAAACTAGGTCATCACTAACCCAAAGAGTTTTCCTCAACTCCTAAGGGCTAGTAACTAGGAATGTGATTCTTGGATTATTATTTTGGAATGGTTTACCCACTACAAAATATTTAAATAAATTTTTTTACATTATACCAAAAATACGGAATGACCCATCTATATGTTGGATGTTTCAATACTTTATAGAATGAACAATTCATTAGGGGGTACATATTATTCCCCTAATGTTTTATAAGAAAAATTCTATATGAATATTTTAAAAATTATAATTCATACATACCAAATATATATTAATCATATAAAACAATTTCCAAGATAAAAGTTAGGAAAAAACTATAAGATCAATAAAATAAATAGATAAGGAAATGTGTGGACATTAAGAAAAATAAGGCCTTTAATACTCTAACTCCTATTGGATACGAAACCTACACATAAAAAAACATAATAACTAGTTTTCAAGAACCAACATATTTAATAGTGCCATATTTATACCAAAAATGAAATACATGAAACCGTATTTACACCAAAGTGCACATGTAGGGTGTGAGTACATAACTCAATAGTACAATTACAATAGTGTATTAATGGAAACAATGTATAATCAGGTTCTTACCTCAAAATTTATCTAATAATATATATACGATAATAAAATAGTTTTCAATAACAATAACAAAATAATTATATCTACTAGTAATTGTACACTTCACCGGTCAAGATTTACCATCCCAAATAACTGTTTAAACTAGGTGAATGAAAAATTGTGATCATCTACATCCAACCTAGTATGGAATTTTAATAAAAATAATATAATATATTCAGGGTGAAATGATCATGCCATTGGGGAAAGGGTATGTTAATGATTATATGTAGATAAATCTTGTAGCCCATCCCATTAAAAATAGAATAGTGTATAATACAATTCAATCTACCTTTCATCTTTCCCCCTTTCTAATGATTTATCCATAATTTTTGACATACCCATTCTAGTAGTTTATAAAATAATATAATACATACCACATGATACATATAATAATGTAGTAATTACACATATATATGACATTAAACCTAATTCAAATATGATACACGTTAATTCCACATGAATAAAAAACATAACTATTAGGTAGATCCATGAATAAAAAATAATATAAAGAGAAATTATAATAAAATAGAATTATACCAAACAAGGCATAAGGGGTTATATGATATAATCAAGGAATATTTTATTGATAAGAATAAAAGGAATAAAATATAACATATTCAATAATAGAGGAATATTAATACCAATCCAAAAAATCATGAAATATTGAATAAGTAAGAGTCAAAACATATTTATGGAATGCCAAGAAATGGATAAAACATCAATTAAGAGACAACCATGATAGTGTGTTTTGAAAAAGGCTACATAATTTTATTAAATTATAGGTTAAAGAACCTACATGTCCCCAAAACTCTATTAATGTAAGCATAACCAGTGTTTTCTAAATTTAATATTTTTTAAATTTATATTTCCCAATAAATATGTTATCAAAATCAGTGTTTAAAATTTTAAATTAATACTAATTAATTTATGAAAATATACACGATTAGTACCTATGAGAATATTTTACCAATTTAAAGTATAATATTGTACCAATTTCATATATAATAATTTACCAAAACATAGTACTGGTGTTTAAAGAAGTAAATATTAGTTTAAAATACCAATTAACATGTAACACTTTATTCAAGTAGATGCCACTAATGTTTATCAATTTAAGGTTTTCTTATAAAACCAACCAATATTAAATATGTGATTTTATAGGGTGTAATAATTTAATATACTACAAATTCACTTTATTACTTACCCTAAAAAAAGACTACAATAAATCCAAAATTTAATTAAGGAAAAATAATTAGTGTTTGTTAAATCAATTTTTAGTTTAAAATTGATTATATAATCATGACATTTTTAAAACATTAACAGTAATATTTATGAATATAATTTTTATGTTTATAATAAATTTTATAATACTTTTTAAAAAAAATTAGTGTCCATGAATCAATGTTAGTTTGTTTTAATAAAAATAATTTTATATCAGACACTTTATTTTAAGAAAGGAAATTTGTGTGTATAGGAGTAATGTTCTATCCGAATACCAAGTCATACCCATTAAAGGAATATTTGATGAAATAATACATATAAAAACTAATATATCACATATAAAAACACTTAAAATAAACATCCCCTTAAAATATAATTACAATCCATCACCATAATATAATTCCACATTTACAAAAGTAATAAAAGAGGCACACCATCGTGGATGTAAGAAGAATCAGATTATAATCACTTTATTCCGTCCTAAGAAATTCCTTATCCTTTTAAAACAATTTTGATATCATGATATCCTTAATTTAAAATATTAATAATTCATTGAATAAAACAAAATTTATTACTTAAAAAAACATACATAACATTTCATCAAACACCTTGTGCACTCCACTTCAATAAAAAAATAAATTGAAAATATATCATTAAATATTATCTTTATAAGCTCTAAAAATACACTTTTAAGTTTATAAAAGTTATTGAAAATGGTATATAACACATATTCAAGCATCAGAAAATTAAAAAGTAGAGGGAGGATTCAGATAAATTACCAATTAGTCAATCAACAAGCTCATATAGGCCCAAAAATACTAATACAAAATCTTATAATTAAAACCCCCATAAATATATAATCCCATAATAAAAAAGTAAAAAAAAAAACATAAATAAAATTTAGTCAAATAAAATAAAATAACACTTCACCCCAACCATAATAAAAACAATAATTTTTAACAACCTAAATTAATTCTAAATTAATTAAATCCAAAAAAACTTTAGGTAATGAAAAAAAATAAAATAAATGAAACCAAAATGGATTGTAAAGGACTGAAATTAACACTATTACATCTATATTAAGATGATATTCAATAATTACCCAAAATTAGTATGGTTTTTACATATATTAGAAAAATATGAAACTAAATCCTTGGTTTTACTAGATGAAATTGAAGGAGATGTGTACAACTTGTTGTTTCATAATACACCCAAACATCCTTGTATTGAAGGAAGAAGGATGAAAGAAGTTGGAGAAGTTGAGGGGAAGTTGATCTCATCAACCCCCATGACCTCCCTTACATGCACCAAATAAGAGAACCCACACAGGGTTAAAGATATTTTACCTTTTCATTCCTGTTCACATTCACCTTTTGATTTAACAGACTATTATATAATATTAAAATTAATAATAACCATTCATGTTATTATGTAAAAATAATATAATTAGTAATTATATTTTATAGATTAATACTAACATGAATTATAATAATATAACTTATGTATATATATTAAATAATGATGATGATTATTATTATTATTGAAAAAAATATTAATAACATGTTTGTATATATTTATGAATTTAAAATATATTTGTTATAACATATTAATAAAATTTTTATTTAGGAATT
The DNA here is from genome assembly GCA_963277665.1 of Viscum album. Classification (NCBI taxonomy): domain Eukaryota; kingdom Viridiplantae; phylum Streptophyta; class Magnoliopsida; order Santalales; family Viscaceae; genus Viscum; species Viscum album. Next base: position 844,312,551 of record OY728140.1, on the reverse strand, counting down.
ATGTTGCATATTTATTTCAAAGTAACAAAAATAATATCAATATATATATATATGTATGTATTTTATCACACACTAATAATGATCCTATATATATGTATTTATAATTTAATAATAATGATGATGATGACAATAAAACGTATATGTATATATATATATATATATCACAACAAGATAATATATATGTGTGTCATTATGTAATAATAACACATTTATAATGTCATTGTATATGTACCATAACTCTCTAATTATTATATTGATAACAATAAAAACTCAACTCATTTAATTTATAAATAATAATTCAAGAACATTATTTATCACAATATTTAATTTAAATCACTTACCTATCTTCTGTTTTAGATTCTTATTTACATTTTCTTGTATTCCATCAATAATATTATTTTATGATTCATATTTTGTTTTAATTTTTTTTAAATTTATAATAACAAGTATATTTTATTTAAATATATTAAATTTCTATCATTAAATAATAATAACAAAAAATAATATAAAAAAATTAATCAAAGAAGAAAAAAATCATTAAGACCTACGAATGCTTGGTGGCCCACATTAAACTCTTAGTGAGACCACTAGGTCTTTGATTCCAATAATCAGACTCTTACAGGGGTGGGGGGTCTATAGCTACTGGAAGGCTACCAAAACATTGGTTCCATCTATCAGGGTTCTTATGGGTCTCTGTTACCTTTAATTAAAATTCATCTATAATTTTTTTATAAATCCCTATTCTCATACTATCTTTAAAATTTTAACATACGAAATTAACGTTAATTAATAAATCTTGGAAATAATCTACAAAACAATCCCAACTATATGACATATCATGTTTGGGATGTATAACGTACATCTTTACCAAAAGATTCTATCCTGATTTACTCACCATTTCACTTTTACTCTACCAAATCCTAATCCACGAGACTCACTAATATTATACTATTTGACTCCTAAAGGCAAGGCATGTTTCGAAAAACATGAGAATTCTACAACAGAAAGGAAAAACTCACACACCTATATCTCCCCAACATAAAAATCAACTAGGGTTTACCTTTTATGTTATACTATTATATTTAATTTTTACCCAAAAAACATATCAATCAAAATAGAAACACTCAATGTTATGTATTATTTAAAAAAATCAACTAAATTTAATTGTTAAAATCCTTATTTTCACAAACTTAACTACCATTACGAATTTATTTTTTTTGAACAAATCAACCCACTTACTTTATGTTTTTTACCCTTTCCTAATAACAATCACCTACCATAGATTAATTCCATATTAAAAAATTTCTAGGAAATATTTTTCTCTATATTTTTGATAAAATAACTATCCACTAAAAATTTAATTATAAAAAAAGCACATTATTCTCAATAGTAAAATAATAAAAATTAAGAAAATCATGAATAAAAACATATGTATAAATATAAGAAAATTAAATTAGTAATATAATCCTTGATAAGGTAATAATTAAAGTAATGATTAATTTATTAGTTTCTTATAATTAATTAGTGATATTAATAAAATTACCCAAAACATATAATAAAATTAACATGTCTTAATGTTCAAATATACTGATAATGCATACATAGATACAATATTTAAATCCTATTTGATCCTTATACCACCTTTTTAGTATCCTTATAATATACTTGATGGACTTAAATAAAGTCCCCAGTCATTACTAATGTGCCTACTAAATACTCATATATCCCTTAGTAACCTAAACTTATGTTATAAAGTGGTTTATCAATACCTTTTATGGGCTCTTTAACATGTTATCAAAATACTATATCCTATCTATAATATCCTATAAAACCCCTAACACCACTCTAATACCACTTCGTAATATACATAATTTAGATACCGAAATAGTGCATTGTTGGGTCTTTATAGACCCCAAGAGTGTTTCCAGATCCATAGGGGATTGGAAATGACATCATGGGTCTCAAATTATTATTAGTGAATTTTTTACCCACTTATAATATGAAAACTTTCTATTTACATATTCATCCAAAAATATTTCAAGATTCTTAATTACATCAAATTTGGTGAAAATTTATAGAAAAAAATAGAGGTAATTATTATACCCATGTAGTTTTATAAATACAACTAATTTATATATGGATTAATAAAAATAATACAATAATCTAGTCATAAAAAACATTACTTAATTGTAATCAATAATGGCCATAAATAAAACAATTCCAAATAGACAATAAGATAAATAAACGAAACATATAATGAAATGTTTCAACACTCAAACCAAATGTGGCCTTTGATACTCCAACTACTATTAGATGTGGAAACTACATGTGAAATGTCAATTACCAGTAGTTCTCAAGAACCCATACATCCTATTATATCCCTATCACACCTAAAATTAAATATGTAAAGTTTCATGTCTAATATATTTCATGCGATGAGTGTGATTAAAATAGTCCACCACCAAAAGTGTCTCAACTAAAACAATGTATAATTAGGTAGATAAATCAGAATATATCTACTCATTTTACTAAAAAAGACACTAATAAAACAGTTTTATTATAAAATAATAAAAGAATGTTAACTAATAGTAATAAAGAACTTCAAAAAATAAATATTAACCATAACAAATAACTCCGAATACCAGGTGTTTTCAAACCTATGTTGACTTTTTTTATGCCTAGCTCAAAATATGAGAAAATATAATATTATATAGCCATGGATCAATAAAATTCCCATTGGTAAAAGGGAATGATGTATATATATAGTGGGGTCAATCTTGTAACCATTCTGATTAGAAAGGTGATGGTAATTATACAATCAAGTTAATATTATAGCTCATCCCATTTCTAATGACCTATCTTTCAGGGATGATGTAATTTGTAAATTAGTCAATAAAAAATAATATGATAAGTTTCATATTATTAACATAATAAATCCACAATTACACATGTATATCACATTAAACATAATTCAATAATAATACACTATGGTTCCACATGTATACCGAATATAACTAGTAAAAAAACCATGAATTAACTACAACATGAAGTGGAATTATGAAATACTAAAAACATGAAAAACAAGGTATAAGTGGTTGTGGAACATAATCAAGTCATACTTAATTGAAAAACAAGAAAGGCATAAATCATAACATAATCAATAACATGATCCTATTAATATCAATCCAAAAAAACACAAAAGATAACTTAATAAATAATCTTGGTAAATTAGTGGCAAGCCAAATCATGCACAAAACATGGATTAAGAAAAAATCAAGAAATTTGGACTTGATAAAGACTACATAATGTGATCAAAAATTATGTTAAATAACCGATGTGTAACCAATACATTATTAAGCTAATAATAATTGATGTTTGTTAAATTTAATGATTTGTTTAAATACATATTTACTACTTAATATTATATTATCAAAACTTTTTATAAATATCCTGTTAATATACGTGAAACCAAATTTTAGTTTTAATACAACTTCATATTTAATATTTTTTTGAAAACACAACACTAATTTTTATAAAAAATAAATAAATATTACTTTGAAAATACAAACTCATATGAAAATTTTATTTAAGTAGGCACAAAAAATATTTTTCAATTTAATGTTCGGTTTTAAAACCAACACATATTATTTAAGTGTATCAAAAAAAATATATACAACTAATTCAAATTCAAATTTACAGAAGACCAAAGTATTTAATATTCCAAATATTTTATAGATTTTAAAAAATAATGTCTATAAATTCCATGTTTATTTTAATATTGATTTTATACTCAATGAGTTTCTAAAAAATATCACTACTATTTTTAATGTCAATTTTTGGGTTTAAAACCAATTTTATACAAATTTTTATATCTGAAACAAATATAAAAAGTTTTAATGTGAATATTTTTTTTAATATAAAATAATTTTATAATTGATATTTATTTGACGAAAAGTGATTCATGTTTTCAGAATTTAGGATTGGTTTAAAGACTAAGTCATACCCATTAAAGTAATATGTTTTGACATAATATATATAAAAAATTCGCATATCACCTTTAGACAACCTTCTAATAAACAAGATACTTCATAATAATTCCAAATTAATCATCTTATTCAAATTCCATATTTTCCTAAATAATAACATAAACATACCATCAAGGATGTAGGGTGAATCACATAATAGTCACTTTACAAAATGTGAAAATCCCTTATCCTTTGAAAACACTATTGAAATCATGATATGTTTCCTTTATAAATCATAAGAGTTACTTATATAAAAAAATTATTTATAAAAAAAAACATAATTACTATTCTATTAAACAACTTGTGTGTACCACTTTAATAAAAAATAGAATTTAAACATTTAACATGAAAATAATATTTTATAATATCTAAATCTATAACTTTAACTCTGTTAAAGCAGTGGAAATTACTATAAAAAACATGCCTATGAATCACTAAATTAAAAATTAAATTGAGGGTTGATACACCTATCAGTTAACCAATTGGAAATCACATACATACCCAATAATTATAGTGAAATATTTTATAATTAAATATCCATTAATAATCAAATTACTTAATTTATAAATTACTGAAACAAAAATAAAATATGGATAGGAAAATTGAGAAAATACCAAACACCAACCATAAAAACAAAGAATTTTTAACAACCTAAATAATTGGTAAATTTTCTTGATTAGTAATATATAACCCATAGATTAATAGAAATAATTTATGAAAATTATTAAAATATAAAAATTTATATGATTCAATCTCTATTAGACTAATATTAGATAGATCTATTTCCTCTATATGATTTCATCTTACTTTGGTAAAATTTAAACCCAAATCCCTAATTTGATTTGAAGAAATAAAAGAAGAAGAGTATACCTTACTATAGTGGTTGAAAATATAGTTTCAAACACCTAGATCTAATAAAGTTGGATGAAATAAATGGAATATATAGAGGATAATCTGAACTCATTTCCCCTACGAAATCCCTTGCATGTAGTAAAAAGGAGACCCCCCATTGGGGGGGGATTTATTTTTCTTTTTAATTCCCCATACTATTTTAATTTAACACATTATTTTATAATTAGGAGTAATACAAGATATGGATCAATATAAAATATTCCCATTAAATAAAAAAAATAATGTAAACATAATTGAAAGGTATGAAAAATAGATGTAAACATCCCCAATCACATTTTAAAGATAAAAAATCACAAATAAATCACTCAATCCATAAGTCCAAAGGGTGTTAAAATCCTTAAAATCTATCCTACCAATAGTATACACCAATGTGTTATATTCCTTGTAGGCATGATATATTAAATCAATATTCTTTCCAATTGATCTAAATAGTTTTTTGACATTGTGTAAAGTTTCCAAGAAATTTTGTATGACCTATGCGTGACCAAATTAATGAAAATCATAGAAACTGTCTCTATCCAAATATTTTTCCAATTTTAATACCATCCTTTCTTCCCAAAATAAATATTAAGCTAGGTATTTGTCTAAAAATAGTATTGGATCCAAGGACGAAAGAAAATGAGACCTTAATAACCCCTTGATTGTTTCAAAAAATCATACCATAACAAGATAAGCTTTGGTATCCCATAGAAACACCATCCACATTATCCTTAATTAAGGGTGTAAGTAGTGGTATTCATCTCTTGTATTTTTAATGGTGTGGTTTCCAAGGAATTCAGTAAAAACTAAGCATACATGAGATAATAAGACCATCCATACAATTATTTATAGCAAATTTTTAGGATTTAAACTCCATATAGATAACCCTATTGATGAAAATATAAATATATAGAAATTTAATTAATAGAAAATTTAAGAGGACGTAGTTTCTAACTTTCTAGATATAGAATAATCCATCCACCACTATAGATAAATTCACATTAAACATCTATTGACTAGTAGTCAGATTCATATCAGCGCCTATAAAAAGAATACAATCATTCCCCATGAAATGTTTCACTAAGAAATTGGATGAATATAAAATACCAAATAGTTTTAGAGAATGCGCATTTAAAAAAACATGATCAATGGTAATTGAAGCCTTTATATAAAGATGAATGATTAAATTGATATAAAGATAAGTTTTGAACAATTAATCATCTGTGGGAAGCATATGATGCCAAATCCCTTAAAGAAGGATAAAACTATCATGTTATTATATGATAATAATAATATTATTAACAATTATATGTTTTGGATTAATCATAGTATCAATTATTATAATATCACGTATTCATATATCACGTAATGATAATGATAATGGTAAAAATAATATATATATACATACATTTATCATGTATATGTTATAAAAGAATAGTAATATTATTAATTGGAAATAATGTTATATTTGAATTTAATATAAATAATAACAATGGAAATAAATATATACATATGTATTTTATAACATTCTAATAATTATTAGCTAGTTAGAGATGTGGGGAAATAAAATGGAAAACCACAAACACACCCAATGAGGATCAAAATCCAAACTTCCTGCAACCGCTACAATGTTATTCCAACTAGGCTACACTCCATGGGTAATAATAATAATAACAATGATAATAATAATAATAACAATGATAATAATAAATTGTTAAAAATATGTTCTTTTTAACCAACCCATGATCCCCAAATAATTATTAAAGAAAAGTAAAATTAGGGTGATTAAATGAGGTGTGATAAATTTACAACAATAAAAGAGACAATGAAAGAAAAAACAAGTGAATAAATCTAGAACATTTCATGATAATGCATTTAAAATAGTTCTACTAGAACAAAGTTCTTTAATATTTAACACAAATTCAATAATTTATGTATAATTCATTTCAAACACCTAAATTAATCAACTAAAATCCTTAAGGCATTAAAATTTTATACATGATACTTTGTCAATGTTTCCACAATCCTCTTGAGAGATGATTCAATGTATGATTTAGTAATTATATCATTTTTATTAGTAACATTTTAACTAATCAACACTATACCCTTCCCTAATTATAGAGATGATTTCTATGAAAAAATCATATAAGGAAGTTGTATACCAAATAAGTTATGCCACCATCAATATTAAAAGTGAAAAACCAATCACTACATGTAGTCAATGTCTTTAAAAGAAGACCAAATGGGTTAATAATATTGAGACCATCTTAAAATTTATCACATAATATTTTAGTATTTGATTAGAATAACCTTGATCTATTTATTAAGCAATAGTTTATCCTCTTTATATGTGAAAGAAACACTAATTAACGACCATCTTAACCATTTTTATAATTCTTGACAGGATGTATCTCACACCATTAAACTTCATTCATTGTATAATAGCTTCCAATATTAAATATTAATTAATGATTTTATGTTACCCCATCACTAATGTTTCACTGAAAATGATTAATTTATAGTAAATGTTCATGTTTTTATGATAAACACATATTTAGAACATTTTTTGAATTCATTCGATTACATATCACATTACTATTTTGACAAAATCTTTCAAAATATTGATCCAAATATTTGGATTCTTTATTTTTATTTATCCTATTTAGAATTCAAAAGAATCATTAAACTAGATATTTTTTTAATTCATCCATTTAAAGGGCTATATAGACCACACAATAAGGCCCACGAAATCTGAGAGGATACTGGACCATCCATGATTATTGAATTTATGAGATTAATACAGATATATAAATTCAATGAAACTCCATAATATGGTCGAGGATATGAAAATACATCCTGGATATAAATTGTAAGGCAGAGATTAACCAATAAGTGACCCAATTGATGCATGACATTCCTTCCAAAAATTCTAGGTAGCATTAAAAATAGACTATAATTATGGACATTTACCCTCATATAATCACCCCATGAAGATGAAATGTTGTGGTTATAAATTCAAGATATAGGTTCTAATGTTTTTAGAGGGAATGTTTTCTATTTGAAGTCATATTCCACGCCTAAAACTCATTCACATTAAGTCTATGGAAAAGATGAGATAAAAGTGGACATCAATACATGGATGTGAAAATATCCATATATATGGTTTCAAAAGTTATATGGTCACTAAATTTGGAGGGTAGAAATTAAAAACACATATTTATAACTTTTATGAATATGAGTTTCTTATATTTATCTATCTTCATGTTAAAATGGTTGATCAAAATTTATTGGAAGTTTTGGAAGGAAAATTGTCCACTCCCTTTGGTAATAAATAGATACTCATCATCACCTTGAAAGGAGTTGGAACTTCAGAACTCAAGTAGGGTCATTTTAATAACTACATCCTTTCAAAATTATTGGTATTACTTTCCATAATCTTATTTAAACAAGATATACATATCCTCCACTTTTTTTACCATGTCTGATTTTTTTAAATTTTAATTGCATAAGTTTTTTTATTTAAATTTCATCCAATGGATGTTTTCCATTATATAAAATTATTTCTTGATCTAAATTATGAATTTTTTATTTACTTTTAAAATTAAATTCATTTCTTGTATAAATCCTTCCCTCCTTCACATTCTGATTCTATAAAAAGTGAGTGTTTTACTTCTCTTCACCGTTCATGTGTGTGTTCGGTGCATAACTCTTATATTGTCCCATTATTTTTATTCTATTTTTATCTTATCAATAAAAATATCATAAAAAATATGATTAACCACCCAAATGGATTATTAAATCTCCCATTGGGGGGATTCATAATTTATTAATGTTAAGTGATTGGGATATTTCACTTGTTTAATGTTATTTGAATTAATATTGTGCATGTCAAACAAGCAATTATAATGATTAATGACATGTTTTGTTTGACTTGGGGATTACATTTATTGTTGAAACCACAAATACACATGGATTCATGAAATATTTAACCTTCCATAAAAAATAATTGATAATCATTAGAACCCTTGTTAAATATAGGATTAAATTCAACACATTTGGGAATGTTGATAAATGTTATCTTTTGAATTAGAATTTAATTTAATGAAATATTTTGAAAATATTGAGGATATAATAAGATTAAGTCTACAACAATGAACTCACACCAATAATTATTAAATTATTAAATATAATTAAACAATAAATAATTTTAATTAATATCTACAAACCAACCATCTGATAAAAAGAAAAAAGAAAAACAATTAACTCCAAACCATAGCACCATCATTGAGGATTTGACTATAGGGACCCTATAAACATTATAATAGAGCATTATACTCTTGAACAATCAATATGAGACAAAAATCCAAGTTTAAAGTGAAAAAACATTTTGGGACGGTGAAATTAGTAGTCAATTTATTTGTTTTATTAAAAAAAACAAAACCCAAAATGAAAAAAATCTAAAAAAGAAGAATATAGAAAAATCATCCTTCCCTATCTTCACCAAATTTCTCCTCAAAAATGTTTTATTGATTCTAAATACTCCATAGCATCCCAAACAATCCCTCTGATTTGTTTGACCACGAAATATAGTTAACACTTCATCGAATTAAGTGTAACATAGGGATAAGAAAAACATTTCCCATACAATGTATTTATATATAAAAAATCATTGGGAAAAAACCCACAAAGACCTCACTTCCCCTAATATGAACAACCAAACCCTTTTTATTCAATATTAAAATATAAAGGAGTATTTTAATATAAAATCACATTTTATTCATATTCGAACTCATTTCCATCAGCTATCCAAAGAGTATCCATATATTCCCCTAAAATAGTTCCATGCAGTGTACACTTCCATGAATCCTCAAGGGATTTCTGAAGAAAAAAAAATCAATCTTTAAGAATTCAATTTCTCCCAAGACAAATCCACAATGTCATGTCTCTACTACCTCCCTTCTTGTTCCATAAATTCTTGGAATTACATGAAATTAATTTTCATAGAGAAACTCGTTCTTGCTTCTCAAACATCTTCTATTAGATATAAAATTAATGGTTTCTATCAATCATGAATAAATCACTCTATGAGTTTTGGTAGAGGATCAAAAATCTTATTACAACTTTCCCACTCTTCCAAATCTCAAACCAACTGTTGATAAAATACTTGTATGAGGGGTTATTGGATATGGGGAGAACTCTAATCGATTTCAAAAGTGGAAGTGTGATTTTTGAATAAAATCCCACAACTATACAAAATATTATAATAATAATAGATGTAATCACACAAAAATACATACTAGAGAAAATTATCAAGTCAAACATATCCAATATAATAAATCTTTGGGGACTAACAAGATAAATTAGGGGATCAGTGATCTTACACGACTTGTGAAATAACTTTTTATGGATTCCAAAGCCCAAAATTCGTCCTCTCTATAATATTAGATTCTTAGACCTGTAAAAAACTATGGAATCAGCTGCTCACCCGTTCATCCTACCGACACTTGGAAAAAATTACAAGATGGTACATTATATTCTTCTATCTCAATGGGGATTAACACATGATTTTCTTAATGGAATGTCAATCTTCACTACTGAAAAAACTACCTATACCCACGGTTCAAAACCGTGGGTATAGCCAGCAAAACCGTGGGTATACCCTATACCCACAGTTTTGGGAACCGTGGACTAGAAAGGCACCGGTATTGAGGTCTCACCCTATACCCACAGTTTTGGAGAACCGTGGGTATAGTGGGTGTCAAATGTGGGACACTTCTGTGCCACCATGGCACACAACAGACCCCACAATTTTCAAACCATGGGGAATTTAATTCAAAAAATACGCGCCCAGGGGGTTTCAAAACCGCGCCTCCCTCAGCGCCTCGCATTCGCACTCCACCATTGGACCAACCAGGCTGTGAATTTTATTTTTTATGTATATATATATATATTCTTATATATATATTAATATAATCCACATTGGGTTTTTAAATTCCAAAAACACGGTTACGGGGTTTCGAACCCACACCTCCGGCTGCGCCTCACACCCGCGCAGCACAATAGACCAACCGAGCTGTTATCTTTATTTGTTATAGGTATATATATCGGCGTATATATATTAATATAATGGGGTATTTAAATACAAAAAGCGTGACCATGGGAATTAGAACTCTCACCTCACAGGGCACCTCAAAGACGCTTTTCACTAAGGTACCAACCGAGCCGAAATTATTACTTGTTATATATATATTCATCTACCTATATATATTAAAATGGTATGTGAAAACATTTCTTCCCACCAAATGTTTTTCGTCTCCCGCCTAATGTTTTTTCCCCACCATAACGCGGGAAATCTATACCCACAGTTCTTCAAAACCGTAGGTATTGCAGTTTTTTTGGAAGACCATCTAACTATGAGGTATGGTAACCCCATATCTCATGATCCCCAATTCCTTCCTCAAAATCTAATCCAATTTTAATATGGTCAATGTGGGGTTGACATTAAACAATATTATCCTTTTATCCCCCAAAATCAAAGAAGCAATCCTCCTCCTCATGGTTTCCACTATCGTAGTGATCCTTCTTAATTCCCAACACTATAAAATTGATTTCCCAAGAACCTAAATCAAGGTAATACAAATTAAGGACTTACATCCTCGTCTAAGTATCCATGGAATGGTGTTGAGGAAGATCTAGTCTCCTTTACCCATTTTGTCCTAAAAAGCACTAAAAATACAATAGGACCACCGAAATCCCACCAATGACAAAAACAACAATCAAATTCTTCCCAAACCTTATCTCACCCATTCCCTATCTCAAGTGTAATTTGATTATAATTTCACTTTTATTTGGAATGAATATTTATATTCCTCATGATGAATTCTATAAATCCCAATTTTTTTGAGTCTGAAAAATAAAAAATCAAAAGGAGGAAAAAGAACCTGAAGCCACTCCCTCACCTCCTTCAATCCGTATAAGAAACCCAATTCATTTTAATCAAGTTGTCTCTAATACAAAGAATCCATTTGAAAATTATTCTAAAATAATAAACATGTTTATATGTGTTGAATTCAAGATTACCCTCTTGGATTTCATATAAAACATTACTAAGTATGAAATGTTTTTTTAAATAATTGTGCACCCATAAGAGACAACTTATGACCACTGAAAATTTATCAATCCAATAGTCCATTCCCATGAAGTGAAGAGATCCAGATACATTTATGATTCTATTCCAAATATGGAGATCAACTTTGATGATTCACACAGTGACCTTGGATCATTGAAAAATGTCATTACCAAATCCATCGTCCCCAACATTGGTCAAGGACTCCTATAACCAAAAAGTGTTTCATCTAGTTATCCAATCGATAAAATTATATTCTTAAGGGAATAACTGAGGAATTCCTTTATTATGTCAATGATCTTATCTTACTAGTGGATATCTATGTCATTTGCATCGTGGGTGAGAAGTATTCTTCAAGATCTCCCATGATTTTAGGAAGACCATTCCTCATGACTTCTAGTAGAAAAATTGATGTTTCTTCTAGAATATTATTCATAGAATTTGGTGACCAACTAGTAAGTTCTATAAGCCATGTGATACCCAACATAGGTTCACTCTACATTCTGTATACATGTTTCTGAGGAAACCTATGAGAGTGGATTGGACCCCATTCTATCTATTTCATCATGTTCAAGTGAGAGATGAGTTTTTTTAAATTATCACCATTATTAACCATGTCATAAATAAAGAAGATGATGTCGACCTTTAATTATTAAACACCATCAATCTAAAGGATCTAGAAAACAATTTGTAATCCCATATCACCACTGATATCTAATTAGAAAACACATAAAATATTGATGAAAATGAATCAAAACCAACCAAAATATCTTCCTTTATAGATAATTTTTCAAGAACACAAATAAAGGATGAAACTAATTGGAAACCAATTCCTATACACATGAAGTATGAATTAATTTTCAATGATCACTCTTACCTTGTTACTATATCTACATCACTTACTAAAACTGAGGAGTAAAAATTTTTTTAATTGTCGGAGGAAAAAAAAATTCCTTAGGTTGGACCCCATATGAAATACCATGAATACAACCCACCCTTTTCATGAATCACAAAATCTAGAAGAATCATCCAAACAAGATAGAAAGCCTCAATGAAGAATCAATCAATTCATACTGGAGGAACATAGTGATGAGATTACCAAGCTTCTATTATCTACCCAGTTTCAAATATTTAATTGGTTAGTCCAATTCAAGTGGCACATAAAAGGGTGGGACAACTATTTTTACAAATTAACATTGATAATTTGTCATAATGAGAGTGAAACCAAATGGAATGTGTGTAACAATTATTAGAAATTTAATGCTGAATCATAAAAAGATCACTTCCAACTTCCTTTCCTTCATCAAATACAAGAAAGATTAGATGTAAAGTCCCATTGTTTTATTCTTTATGATTATACCAATTACTTAGAAATCTAAATAGAAACTCAAGTGGAATAAAAGACTATATTCACTTACCCCTTTGGAACATACACTTATATGATATTTACTTTCAACCCTTGAAACACTTCTTCAACCTTCCAGAGGTGTATGATGAGTATATTTTATGTATTCATTGATAATTTTATTGATATCTTTATGTATGACTTTACTATTTATGGATCGTAATTTGAATATTTCATGAATTCAATCTCCCTGGTCCTATAAAATTATGTCAAATATAACATTGTATTGAAATTTGAAAAATGTAACTTCATGGTTACTAATGGTAAATTTTAAAGAAATATAATTTCTTAAGAGTGTATTCATGTTGATCCAGCTAAGATAGTAGTGATCCAATCACACAATGAACCAACAATAGTTTAACAAATTCATTCATTTCATAGTAATTTTAGTTTTATCAGAAATTATCCAAAACATAAGAAAGGTTACCATCCTACTAATTCAGCTAATTCGTAATAATTCCACATTCCATTTTTTTGAGGCTTGCAATAAAAACTACATTGAACTCAAAACTGTTATTACATCTACCTCAATAATCCAACCATAAATTTTTTATTTACCCTTCTAATTGGTGTGTGATTCTTTTGATAGGTACATTGGGGTCGTACTTGGTCAAATAAGAGAAAAACTTTCTCATGTAATCTATTACTCCTAGAAAAACACTGGACGAAACTCAATCTTGTTACACTATCACTAAAATGGAACTTTTATAAATAGGTTTTTTTGTTGATAAATAATATCATTATCTCTTAGGATCCCAAACAATAATATTTATATAAAAATCAACATTCAAGTTTTTACTCAAGAAAATTTATTCCAAACCTAGGCTAATAAGATGGATCTTAATTATATAAGAGTTTTACCTAGAGATCAAATATAGACCTAGAATAGAAAAACATTTGGCTGATCACCTGAGTATAATTTCTAATTATTCTAATTATAAAATAATTAATCCTAAATTTACCATTTATAACTTCTCATTAATCACTCCAAAGTTAACATGGTATGACCCAATTTTGAATTACTTTGTTTCCACAATTTTCCTTTTTTTTCAAAAGAATAAAAATCGAAGATAAAAAGTGGTTCAAAATACTATTCTTGGGAAGATAATAAACTTTGAAAATCTGGGACTGACATGGTTATTAAGAGATGTGTTGATGAAGATGAACATTCCTCTATCTTGTAATTCTTCCACTAAATTCCTAGTAGATGCCAATTTGTACAAAAAGGACCTCCTAAAATTTCCTTGACATTAGATTCTTCTAGAATTCATTCTTAAAGGACTCACTTGAGTTCTATCAATAATGTACCACTATTCAAAATATTGGATCAATTTTCAAAATAAATAAAATTGCCCAAAATATATTAATATTCTTTGAGGTCCCCTATGTTTGGGGAACCAATTTCAGGGGACCCTTTTCCCATTAAAATGGATTTTCTTATATTCTTATTGAAATTGACTATGTTTTTAGGTGGGTAGAGTCCGCACACTCTAAGAAGGATGATTCACAAACCATTAGTGAGTTTTTTAAAACCCACATATTAAATTTATTTAGAGCATTTTATCCCTTGGTTAGCTACATAAGAACATATTTTGGTAATCAAACCCTTAATTCTCTTTCAAAAAATAAAGGGTTTTTATATAAAATAACATATGATTTTCACCCCTGAAAAAATGTATGGGGGTGAACTTTCAACAATATAAGTTAAAGGAGTGTTTGAAAGAACTGTTAAGAACATAAGAAAAGGTTGTTATAAAAGACTTGGTTAAGTGATTTGGTCTTATCAAACTACTTATAATACACCAATTCGAATAACTCCTTTTTGTATAGGTTTTTGGTAAATATTTTCATTTAATGTTTTAAGTCCAACATAATTTATTTTGGGATATGAAATATTGTAATTTTGATTTTGAAAAATCTGGTGAAGAGAGATTGTTATAGTTGAATTAACTAATGGAGATTCTACTTGATTCCTACGACAATTCAAACCTCTACAAACATAAATCTAATTCAATCCATAAAAACACATCATACGAAATGTATTTCGTGAAGGTGAAAAGGTAATTCACTTAAATTATCAATTTTATCTTCACCTAGGTATGCTTAATTATTTTAGGGAAGATATTTTTATTGTTACAAATGTTTACCTATTTGGTGTAGTGAAAGATCAAGTTCTTTCTTTGAAAAGAAAATTCATAGTTTATGGACATTGGTTATAACATCTCTATGAGAGGACATACATCCCATGAACCATATATTATTCACAAAAATATCCAACCAATAGAGTCAAACCACCATTGGATATAAATATAATCTCACCAAATCCAAACTAGTGGAACCTATTTCCCTTTAACTCCCTCTCCATCTCTTCCTTAGTATCCTATCTTTTTCTGTATTTTTCTTATACTTTCTCTTTCATTATGATAGTATCTATAAAATTTTCAACCACTTCCTTAATCTAATTTTTTCTCCCTTTTGTGTGGGTGTATTTAAAAGAAAATAAATTACCGAAAAAATAGAAAGAGGCATAATTACTCACCATCCCATTTTGATAAATTTTCCAACCATTCTAGGGAGTCCAAAGACTTGTTTTCATCTCAAACATCTTTTATTTTCATCATAAACTTGGATAAAAAATTGTGTGAGTAGACTAATAATTTTTCAATGATCGATTTTTGATTTAGAAAATGATTACACCCCTACCATGAAGAAAAACTAAATCTTTCCATCCTAGGTAACATATGACCATCTTTTCATACCGTGTGATTTCACCCCTAATTTTGAGTCTTGAGTTTATGGGCCTTTGATATGAATTTATTAATTTCATTTACATTAATATGGTGGATGAATTTTATGTATCACATGATAGTTAAAATATTAAAATATCCTCCCATTACCATTACATTGATTATACTTTTGAAACCCCTTCATGCACATGATTGTTTTATTCTAGTAGCCTTATTACGAGACAAAACCTTATCCCACCCAACATCTACATTAATTTTCATTACATGATTTATTAAAATTAAGGTTTGGGATTAATGGATTTAATATTTGGAATCCTTTACTTTATTTTTAATGCTTAATTATATTCTCGAGGGAAGGAATACATGTATGTGTGGGGGATAGGTTATCATTTGGTGAGGTTTGGGAAGGGATTTATGTTTTTCATTTTTTAAAAAATGTTTTTTAAAAGTGTTTAAAAATAATGATAAAAATGAAGAAAGTTATTAATGAAAGAAAATGAAATGAATAGTTTGTGTCTAGGGTTGGTTAAAAACCACTATTTTATAACTTTTTATTTTGTTATAACTATTACAATTAGTGTTGTGAGGAGAACAAACAAGGTTTCATATATGAGTGTGAGATTTTTCCAAGTAAAACTTCCACAAAAAAGGGAAAAGAGAAAACTTGCTTCATGTTTTCTCGAGTTATTGGGAGAAGTTTTATGTCTTCAATATATTCCATATTTTCTATATATTTCTATTTTATCCCTCCCTCCCTCTATCATATTTCCCAGCACATTAATATCCTTGTAAATGTGTGTTTCCTGTTCCTTTGATGCATCATTTAAAAAAATCTTTTCTTTTTTCCATGATGGTGTTTCCCCCTCTTTCCTTATTTTTTGAACATTTTATTCCTACCGTCCCATATACATTGAAAAAACCCTAAAAATACCTCTTGATTCATATTAACTCTATAATATAGAATGGAATCTAAGATATCTTATAAATTCTATGATTTTCACTTTTTGTTGATGAATGAGTGAACCTTCATCGATAAATATGACATTATTGTTAGAGGTGTGAGATTTGGGTGATCAAAATTACTTTTTCTAATTTCAAGTAAGAAAAATGAATTATTTTTTAAAAGGTTTTTACTTTATGTTTTCTGGTGGAATACATTTTTTGATAAGTATATTAGTCTCTACCTTCCTTTATTGGAAAATAATTTCTTTTTAATATTTTTTGTGTGTGAAAATGATTTTGTTGTGTGATTTTTTTGTTACTATGAACATGAAATATATTACGTGTGGTGGAGTAGACATTAATTATTAATTAATAATTTCCTATTACTCCCACAAATAAATTTTTATAGGAAAAAATTTAATTTCAAGACAATTTTCTTATTTTTATCATAAACAAATATTAATAACACACTTGGAATTCATTCAATTACACTCCAATTTAATATTTTGATCATATAACTCAATATTATGATCTTAATTTTTCATTCTTATTTTCGAGTGATCTTGATTCAAATGAAATCAAATCATTCAGCTGGATATTTGGATAATTAATCCTTTTAAAGGGCTATATGGACCACATAAGAAGGACCACCGAGTCTAGGGAGAAAACTAGACTAACCATGATGATTGAATTTCTTGGATCCTTAAATAATCCCAAATTTGGTAATTTAAAAAATATGTTCTATGATATAAATATACATATTGGATAAAAATATAAAGTCCCAAATATACTAATAAGTGGCCCAATTTATTCATTATATTGAAGCCCACAATTTTTTTCAGGATTTGAAAACACCCCACAAGTCCGGAGTTTTCTACCAATAAAATTTCCCAATGAATCTGAAACATTATTTGGAGATATTTAAGATATAGGTACTATAACATAAGAATAAATGGTTTCAATATAAAGTGATATTACTAAACTAAAACACATTGAAATTTAGAAAATGTAAAAATATGAGATTAAAATTGACCGCCACACATGGTTTATGAAAATTATCGTATATTTAGACACAAAAGTCGAATGGTATCAAAATTTGGAGGGTAAAATTTCAAAATCCATTTATAATAATTTAAATATTGTTATTCTTTTAGATTGAAATTTTTTCATGGTTAAATTTTCAATCCAACTTGAAGGGAATTTTTAGAAGGCAACTTATCCACTAGTTTGGCTATAAATAGATACTCATCCATACCTTGAAAGGGGATGTAACTTAATAAATGAAGGGTATGGTCTATAATGAACATATCATTTCCAAACTCCTAGGATGAATCTACATACTATTTTTTCTATAAGAGATACCAATCCTCAACGTTTCTATTCATGCTGGATTATATTTATTTTTAATTGTAATCACACAAGTTGTTTTCCTTTAAATTTAATGTAATGATTTTTTTATATAATATAAAATCCTTTATTAATGAAAAATCTATATATTTTTTATTAATTTCTTTAAATAAACTCAATTATATTATAAATCCTTCTCTCCTTCAATTTCTCATTCAATCCAGATGCATGTTTTACTTCTCTTTACCGTTCGTGTGTGTGTTCAACACACAAATCTTATCTTCTATTGTATGTTTTCTTCTGTTTTTATATATTCACCCAAAAAATTATAAACCAAGTTATTAACCACCCAAATATATGAGTAAATATCCCATTATGGTGAGTCATAATTTGTGGATGTAATGTGATTGAGAGCATTCACTTGTTTAAGGTTCTTTGAATTAATATTGTGTATGTCAAAAAAGAAATGTTACTGATTAATGACATATTTTTTTTGACATGTTGATTCCAAGGATTATTGGAGTCAAAAATAAACATGGGTTCATGAAATACTAAAACATCCATCAATTGGAATTTATAATGATTAGAACCCAAGTTATGTCTTGGATTTAAAGAAAAATAAATGGGTATTCCAATCGAAATCATCTTGTGAAGTGGATGTTAATTTAATGAAATGATTTGAAATGATCAAGGATATATTAATTATATATCCCAATTTATGATCTCAACCCAATAATTATTATATTTTTAAACAAATTTCATTAATAAATTATTTCACAGAATCACTAAAAATAACCCCTCATTTAAAAAGGCAAAAATAAAAACAATTGGCTACAAAATATAGTAACATCCCCAAGGATTCAACTCGAGCACCACTATACACATTATAGTAGATCACCATAACTTTGATGGTCTATAGGTGGAAAACATCCTTTATCCAACTTCATATTAATAGCATCAAATATCATGGATCAAGTAGGATATCTCATACCTTTATATAAAAAAGTGATCTCTCAAAGAAATCATCAAGCTATTCAAGTAAAGATCAATAAATAGTCAATAAAAAAACTCTATGGTTTTATATGAAAATATACTATAAATTTAATAGTATTCAAATAAAACCAGTTAAGGTGGAATTTCTATTAATATTAGGAAACACTACTCTCATGGAAGATATATATAATTAAGGTTGGTATTTTAACCAAATTCAGATTCAATTTTTGCAAACTTATACTCTCTAATAATAATTATACATATGCACACACACACACACACACAAATATATATATATATGCTGAAACATGATAATAATAGTAACAAATTCATAAATATATACAAATATTTGATCATAATAGAATAATAAAACATTTTTAATGACATTACAATTGTGTTATAAATATTTAATTCTTACACCAAAACCAATAACAACATAACACATTTTATATATAAATAATAATTCAGGATCATTATTCATCACAAAATTTATTTTAAATCACTCTACTTATCCACTATTTTATATTCTTATTCATATTGTCATATTATTTTTTCAATAATAATATTTTATACATAATATTTCATTTTTATATTTTTTATTAAAATTTTAAAACCTAGATATATTTTATTAAAATATATAAAATTTATATATATAAATATTAATAATAATATTAAAATAATATAATAAAATTTAAATCAATAATGGTATAACAAAATTCATAAATACCCCTAAAATTTTGGGGGCCCACATCACCAGAAGTCTAGTGGCTTTCATTGGGCTCCCAGAGAGACCATCGAATCTTTAGTGCCCACCATTGGCTTCCCAATGGTGGGTCTTTATGACTACCATTAAATATTAAACTATTTTTTTAAGAAAATAAATTTTTTTCATTACTAATTTTCCAATTTAAAATATAAAATTTACATTAATTAATAAAGGTTAGACACAGGTGACTATAATTTCACACATTAGAATAGTCCTCCATTATGATGTTGATAACGTTATTCTGAAAACACCATATGTGATCTTCTTGTGCGTTTTGTTTTGAATTTTCTATTAACTATTATTATATAATGTAAAATTATATGTTTTTAGTGACCATTATATTTAAAATATTTTCTTTAATGAGAGTTGTGATAAGATCATCACATTGTATGTGTGTAAAATATATGCAATATTATCCTCATAATTCTAACTGTGACACACTCCACATATTTATGTCACTAGATTTACAATAATGTTCTTATTTTATAATGTCTCTAATACTTATTATATTTAATCATAATCATATAGGTTTCCAATAATTCAAATCAGACTAACTAACATGACCAATGGGGATCCAAAATATTTATTTTGATATATTGTGGGATATGATATGGAGATGTCATAACACATGATTTTTAATAACAAAAAATGACAGGGATGGAAAAAAACATGTTAAAAATACTTGTGGTCATTGGTGGTTGGATATATGGATATCACTACCAATGATATTGAGTAATGGTATGTAACGCCACATTGTTAGGGGGTTTATGATGTACAAAAAGTTTATGTTGATTTATACAATATAGTGATATCATATAATGAAATATAAAAAAATGTTTTTATGAATTTATAAAATGTAATATAATTTATAAAATGTTTTTAAATTATTATTTTAAGTCAATATAAAATGTTAATATTTAACTCATATTAAATTCAAGATTTTTATGAAACCTTATGAATTATTAAATGAATTAATTATTAAATATTTATAAAATATTTAATAATAAATATGATTTATTTATATTAATGTCTTATCTTAAGAACATTCAATAACACACACACATATGACCTATATAGAATTATCATGACTTTATTCTATACCATTGTTTAAAATATGTGATCTTTATTTGTTATAGATTAAATACATGAAAATTAAATTAAAATACAGAGTAATTTGAAATTTTCATATTATATGAAGTGTTCATATATATTTTAAAATGATATATGAAGAGTTCATATTTCTAATGAATTATATATTTTAATAAATATGAAAAATTAACATATATTATGTACTTTATAAATATAAAGTGTTCATATTTATGTCATAAATGTGAAATGTTATTCTCTATGTTTTATTTGTTGAAGGTCTATAAATAATGCTTCGAATTATATATTTTTATTGTAATTTTTATATTAAGTATTTTTATATTATATGAAAAATTAAGAAATATTCACAAGGATAATTTTTAAATTTACAAAATTTTTATTCATTTATTTTTATATATTATAAATATTCTTAATGTAGATTTGTGTTACACTACATAATTTTTTAACTTCACAGAACTCATGTTAATTCATTTCTTAAATGAACAAAATTATACTACATATAGTGCTAGTATTATGGTTAATCCCATGGAGAAATGATGTATTTTATAATTAATGATGGTTTTATTAATTATATAGAACTCCAGAATAGTCAATTTCAAATAAGGATTTCTATTGAAATGAGTTAACAACATTAATTTATTAATTTAAAATAGAATGTAAAGAAACTAGTTTTTAATTATGAATAAAATGCATTGATTTTGTGGATATAATGTGGGTTATTTCTTTAATAATTGATCTCATTTGATTAATATAATTTTTGAACCAACTCATTATGATAATTAAAAGGTGATAAATTCACTTGAACTAATGACACATGACTAACATTTATAAAAATTAATTTATTAGCCTAATGATTAATTTTTAAAAACTATATTTTGATATAAACTATTAACTATGAAAATGGTCTTGTCCAATGGTCATGAGTTCATTTTTTTGTAATCTATCCAATAATATCTAATTTCTTTGAAATTTACCTATCTTAATAAAAATATAAAACTATAATTAAGACAAAAATAAATTATGAGTGATATTCAAAAATAAAAACATTATATTATTACATGGTTTAGTTATAATAATATATCACCGTTATCTATTATAATTTCAATAGAGTAGAGAATTAGTTGCACAAGTTGAACATGATGATTAAAGTGAGCAGAAAAAAAGAATCTATAAATAATATAAATATCATTGATGAATAAAATTAAATAAAAATCAAACTCTATTAAATAATGAAATAATCCAAGACAAACTAATTCCAACTGCTCTTGGAGGTTCTCCCACATCCAACATATTATATCCTCTTTTCAAAGATTGAGTACCTCACTAACCAGACCATTAAAAATAGATTATGTTAACAAAGGTAGCTGGGGGTAGTTGGAACACTACACAGTTAAGTGGAATCAATTACAAACCTTGTCACAAAGTCGTTCTTCACCCCTAGAAAACAATTTTGATTCAGTGTGATTTGGAATCATGATTTACAAATTGTAATTCTCATCCAAAAAAGGATACACAATTTTATAAATATATCAACATGGTTCTTAGTTTTGTGGTATGGTTTATGGGAATCCCTCCAAATCATGCAATGCTTAAAAAGACCCCAATATAATATATTTTTTCCAAAAATATCTTAGTTCATGATCAAATATTTTCAGGCATCAAACATGGGAATATCTAACCAATCCCAAGATAATTTTACCATATATAGAGAATATATGATTTAATTTACTAATTACTTCAATGAATTCATATAAAAATTGGATCAAGAAATAGTCATATCAATCTATCTCATATTTATACATTCTCGTGTACTCACGTAAAACTAGATAAAAATTCTATAAGAATCACATAAATTAAAGTATGAAAATAATCATACATAACAATAAATAAAACATGATATTAATTTAATATATTTAAAAACATGAACAAACCCTTCATAACCCACTCGTACTTAAAGTAAATAAACCAATTTTATTCAAGTTAGTCTTATTAAATTTCAATTAATTAAACTTTGTATTTAAGAAAAAACTCTCTTTTTATTTGAAATAATTCATCTCATTTTATATCAGTCATCTCATAAATTTGGGTGATATAAACTAAGATACTATCAATCCCAAATAGTAGTTAATTAATTTTATAGGGTACACGACCACAAATAATTAGAATTTGAGTGTAGATGAGGGTATTCATCCTTCTAACTGTACTTATGTTTCCTCTTATTGTACCACATGGATTTAGTATTATAAATGGTAATATTAATGTTCAAGTTTTAACCATTATTGATAACTATTTTTATCAACCAGTGATGAGAACACATCAAATTTATTTTTGGTATATAATATAATTAATATTACGAATAGTAATCATGATGTTATTTTCATTAGAAGTTTATTTTATACCAATCATCATTATGAATCTTGTTATATAAACCATGAAGATATTATTATAAGAATTATGAGAAATATTTGAATTATTATGACACTCACCCTGATTGAAATGTTCCAGCATGGGTTTCCTAGATCGACCAGGAAGGCCACATGATGCCAGGTGCACCTTCATATGTCTCAGAGGTGTCCATCAAGAAAAAGGGTCTAATAATATGATTTGGGATATTATACCGATAATATAAAATCCACCAACAATATTAATAAATAACATATGATCCCTTAAAATAAAAATCCATGTAAATTATGGAATTGTAATGAATTGTTAACAACCATCAATATGATAAATCTTACAATAACATATGAACTCATTCGATTACATACAATAAAAAATCAACGAGGTATCTTCCCAGGGTTAATAAAATACATAATATAGTCAAAATACATAATTAAAAATAGGAAAACCACTATAAGGTCCTCAAAATCACCTCAAAACCATATCTTCCTCCAAATAAAGATATTAATCCCCACACTATTGTCACCAATACATTTCAATCATCTACATCTTAAACATAGGTACTGTATTCCCACTAAGTTGGACATGTAGGGTGTAAGTATCAAAATCAGTAGGGTACCAAATATAGGCCCTCAAAATATAAATATAAATATATATATACATATATATAATTACATGTAAAATATATATATATATATATATATTTAATTACATGTATATTAACATATATAAATCCATAAAAATAAACATGTAAATAAATAGATTGAGTCATCATGTGTTAACTAAGAAAAAATAAGGCTTGACCTTACCGAATTTAGTCAGTGTTGGTGAATCATACCAATCATACAAAAATTCTTATAATGGCGGTATAATGATATTTGAGATGATCCACTAATGAAGAAAATATTTTCACAAATTTTATAATTAAATTCAATATTTTAATCCCACCATAGTGTTATTTTATATGAAATTATCACAATTTTAGGTTTCATTAATATTTTGAGCCTAATTACTGAAATGGACTAATTTTAGATATTAAACTATTTTAATTTATTTTTTTTATTTTGGATATAAATATTACTAAACTAATTAAAATTATTAAATTACATTTTTATAGAGTTCCATACATGTTATGAGTCATTTCATTCAACTGTAGTCCAAACATATTCGAAAATATTGAGGCCCAAAACTATCTCCCAATATGGGCCACAAAATCTATGCATAGATATAAATAATTTAGAATATGGGACTATATCTCAAAAATGGACAACCAAAATAAGAAAAAATTAGACATGGATATAGAAAATAACATGGGTAACAACGTCATTAATTATGGAAATTCAGAATTATACCTCCTTGAAGATCATAACTTCATGGGAAGTTTGAGCATTGGAATTCAAAAAATAACTAAGAAATAATTATTTTATGGAGTAAATATATAATAAATCATTCAATATGTGTCCAATTGTGGTGAAAATCTAATGGTAGATGCTATCGACCACTCAAAAAACATTAAAATAACCTCATTCCCAAATTCTTCCATTTAATGGGGCTACCATGTGCCAAATTTTGGAGGTTGTTTTCTGATAGAAAACTATTCCACCTATCCCTATAAAAATGTATCTCATCCCTATTTCAAGTGGTTGAAAAATTATTGTAATTTTTTTTCTTTGGAGGATATTTTATGTTTTATAATTTTTTAATGTTTTAAAATATATTATTCTCATTATTCATCCACCAAGATAGAGACTAGCTTCATAATCATGGGAGGGGTGGACCATATCCAAACCCTTAGGAATAGACCATGTTTTAGGTACCATGATACTAACATTCATGTCCCAACTACCTAATAATGACCCTAAAGACTAATTTTCAAATGTAATATAAATTAGGTAATGTTCTTAATATAGATAGTTCTCTTGGTAAAGGAAAATAAAATGTGTGTCCTCACACATTAATTGGGCCCATAGTATTCATACAACCATCAAATAGAGAATCTGAATAATTAGAGTGGTATAACGTGACCAAATACTTCAAGAAAGAACCATAAAATGAGGGTATAATAGTTTATATGAATCCCCCTTACATCTAAAGAACCATTATGAATGAGTGAACTCCATTCATGCATGTTGCATCAGATAATAATTATAACAACCAAGCAATAATAACATGCTTCACACAACCCACATTCTAACCTTATCTATATATTGATGTGTTCTAAGTATCGTACATTTTGAAACATTACTAGACCATGAATGATACCCATAAAATACCAAAACACTATACTCAAATATAATACATTATAGGAATAAATCTCCATGCTCAATAATTACCTCTCATATTATATCATAGCTCAAAATCCATAACATGTCATTCCCATACCCTTACAATAAAGTTAAGCTAAGATAACTGATTAACTAACTTATCATATCCTTAGTACATTATATCACATGGTCAGTTAGGAAAATTATTAGTTTTTGAACTTTTATTTTTGTCTCATCAAAGGTAAATCTTATGCTAATAGAATTCATTTCCATCACTTTTATATAGAATACCCTTGAATGTACCATTCATCAAACCTAAACTAAATGGCCAACTCTAAGTGTAATACTCTACTTGATCATACCATACCTCATGTTCCCAATCACAGTCCAACCCATGCCTAGATCCCAATTCACCTACTTAACTAAAATGAGTTTACCCCCAAGAGTCATTTACTCGATTCCATTTAATTATACAGAGATTAGAATCCAATACATAATCCCTTATCTCATATAATTTTTTTAAATAATTAATTTTTAATAATTAATAATTAATCATCATCTGAAATTATTTATGATAACTAACTAAATGTTTTGATGATGTCAAAACTCAACCAACAACATGAAGATAGTCCAAATAAGTCTCTTGCTATATTTACAAGTAAAATCCCCATGATTCCCAGTTTAATTGATCATCAATTATATAAGATAGTGGATAAAATTCATATAAAAGATTACTAGGTAACTAAACATCATCAAAATGAAATATGATAGGGTATATTCATCATCTATTTACCACATCTAGATATCTTAAAAAAATCCCATCACTGAATATGTATTTAACTATTATCTATTGAAATAAACCATCTACCCCTAACCTAGAGCTTCCTAAATTTAAAAGAAACTATGAATAAGAGAATATAAAAAATAAAACGAATTTAATACCCCAAAACTACATGAAAAATTCTTCCATACTAACTCAAATAAATAGAGAAAAAAGAGTGGGAATGGGAAGGGGAGAGGGAAAACTTCCATATATGTGAATCAGCCTCCAAGGAATAACCCCGAGTAGCATTTTTCAAAAAACCCTACAAATATCCTAATATACAACTATTGAAATTAAATGGTCTCAATAATCACTT
Organism: Viscum album; assembly: GCA_963277665.1. Taxonomy (NCBI): domain Eukaryota; kingdom Viridiplantae; phylum Streptophyta; class Magnoliopsida; order Santalales; family Viscaceae; genus Viscum; species Viscum album. Next base: position 844,285,399 of record OY728140.1, on the reverse strand, counting down.
GTAATGCCCTGACCCTAGAAGCCCGGATCCAGTGCATTATTTTAATACATTGCTATGATTACAAGAAATCAAGTCTCGAAGGACCGATCCGTTTAACAGTCTTAAAAAATAGATTTCACACATGAACCATTAATTACAATTAAAAACATAATATGGAACATAGTCCCTTATTTTAGAAAATAATTATTATTATATATTAACCATGAATATCTATCTTAAAACACTTCTTGGAATCTAGGGAAAATAAAATATATGAAAGGTGTGAGCTCAGATGCTCAGTAAGAATATATAGTATAGCATAAGCTATCATGAATAAGTATAAACTTTTAAGGTTGGGTATAAAACTAGAACACAAGTCATTTAAACATAATATTCAGAAAAATATAGTAAGAATAAATCAAATAATTCCATTTATACTTTTATAAGGATATTCTAATAGTTAAATAATCACATGCAATATCAATAACTAATCTCATAATGAGGGAATGCATAATGCCAGAAATTATAACCATACTGTCAAGGCCTCGTGTCATGACCATTACTATACCATCAAGGCCTTATTCTAAGACACTATTTTTTCTCATGAGACCTACCAATACATATAGGGGATATAGCAGGCTCTGCCCATCACATACTAAGTCCAATTCATTACTCATATGAAAAGGGTGAAACATATAAAAAACATTCATATTAAATCTTTCATATGAAAACATAATATTTTAACTATAAACTATGAATGGTATATAAATAGCACATCCATAGTAAAAAATATCATAAACAATTCAATAAAATATGTAATATTGTATCATAATAAATCAACCTTAATGATGCATTAAATCCCATAAAGGATGTTGACATAGATGAAATTGATCTAATAAAATCAATAAGACTCTTTGAGAGAGATATCTCTTTTTTACTATAAAATCATTTAAAATAAATGATATTATAAAATAAAAGATATCTTTTGTAAATAACCTAGTAAAATTATAAAGGAATCTTAAAAATGTTAAGGGTTCAAAACGGTAGAGTATAGCCACTAACGCCATAAAATTTAAAAAACATTCTTTCTTTTGTTTGTAGAAAAAGTCATATAGTACATCATTTAGAAAATGAAGGAAATATTCCTTTTCAAAACATTTTTTAAAATGTAAAACATGTTCAAAAATGACTTTAAAAATTGATGAAAATATTTTAAATTACATTTGAAGAAACATGGAAATGTATGATAAAGATTTCTCAGTAGATACTTACGTAAAAGCAATCTTGAATAATAAAGCGATAGTGAAATTAACCCTTACCTTGTAATTTATGTTAGTAGAGGGTATGTTGACCTCTTTTATGATGCTTAATTTATGTTATTAAATTATTACAGAACCATATACATATTTATGATATCATATATGATCATATTATATCATTTTGTTAATAGTATTTCAATATTACCATTATTTCAGATGTCAACTGCTTCATTTTTGAATTCTTATTTTGTCGTGTAAGTCATGTTTATTATGAATAGTAGGTATTTTATTCATATAAAAAATTATATTAGGTTTCTAATTAGTTTTTTACTCATCATATAAAATTTATAATCATTATTGAATGGTTAACATGGATAACGAATGTCACTGCGTCGTGCAGACGGTAGGTCGTACATACGCACGAGCGACAATATCATTCACTTGATGGTTAAATGGTATAGAATTGGATGGTATATTAATTATACAGAATAATTATAAGGTAATATTATTTATTTACATCCATTATACTCATAATTATACCCATAAAAATAAATTATTTTTGAAAAAAAAAATTACCACTATGTGGAGACGGTAAGTCGTACGTACATACAAATGAAGATATTGTTAATCATAGGATAGATAAAAGGAGGTATAAGGATGTAACATAATTATAAAAAAATTTATGTTTATGTATTATATTGGATTTATTATTTTTATATGGAAACAACATAGAAAGAGGAAGTAGAAGAAGAAAAGAACGTTCAAATATGTGATAAAACAATTACCACTTTTTCAGGTGTTCCCTTTTGATTTATACAAAAGGACTTCTTAGGATGAACTTATGAAAAATTAATGGAATTGATGATGTATTGAGTGAATGTGGGAGTGGAAATTGGCAGAGCTTGGCCAAATCAAAATACTTTAGAGGTGTGATTAACAGATAATGAGAGGTACCCTTTTTTAAGAGAGGGGAGGGGACCTTTGGAAATACCAAAACTATTAATATAATATAAATTAATTTTTAAACAAAAATGGCTGAAAAGTGGATACTTTTATGATAATATGACAATGGGTATAAATAATCTCAATAAATAAAATTTATACATGTTTTTATTTTAATTGTGGTAATAACACTCTAATTATTTAATTGTTACAAATATTTACGTATATGGTATAAACCAAGAATAAATGGATATTTTATTTCATTTTAGACCTTATAATTAACTATTTTTAATTTTTATATATTGTTTATTATTTTTAAATAATTTAATAATATTTTATTTTTATAAAATATCAATAGTGCCAATTTGACACTATTCATTTCGTTGATTTTAATTAAACTCCACACACAATATAACATTGAAAAAACCTTTAATATACTCATAACAAGTCATATTAACCTATAATATTTATTTATCACCTTAATTAACTCAAATTATAATTATTTTAAAAATTTTAAAATAATTTAATTGATATTTCTATTAATAAAATAATTTTTGTGTCCCAGTTGTGTCATCCTTAATATTAATTATATAATATCTAAAAATTATAAATAAATTTATATGATTTAGGTAAATATATTATATTTCCAAATAATACCTATAGTCTATTTTATCTTATGGGTATCCCCATATTAAAATTAATATACTTATATAAAATGAGAGTGTGACCGTTTGTCATATTTATTGATTTTAATAATATTAATGTCATATTTAAGGGAAAGTGGCCATTACATGATTAAATTTAGAACCATAGATTATACGGGTATAATTTAGTAATCCAATAGGATTTTTACAGGTGTTATGGTAGTTTTATAATATTATATTTACCATTAATTACTTAATTTACATTTAACGGTGTTAATATTTTTTTTAATAAAGTCACTATTCATAATGTCCAAACTGAAAGTAACCTATTGACATATTTGGGATACACTTATTCCAAATATGGAATACAATTTTTAAAATTTGAAACAAATAAGTTGTAGGAATTAATTAAAAATTAATCCCTCTTTTCAAAATTAGAAAACATGTTTTTTAAAAGTAAAAACCATCAAAAGATTGACAAGTGCTTATATCTAATTTTAAGTAAAGAAAAATTCTAATGACCTAAATTTTATTAAATGATAAAAATATAATCTAATTAAAATTTAAAACCATTAAAATGTATAATTTATCATTGTAAATTATTTTTATTAGAAATTTTTTTTCAATTAAAATTTAGTATTTTCAATATTCATCAAAATATAAAAGTTATCAGAAAAATACCAAATATTTATCCAAACTAATTTTTTATGTCCCACTTATAAATATTATGTTTATTTTGTAAAATTTAATATATAAAAGTTTCAAATATTGGATTTAAAAAGGGTTCCCCATTAAAAGGTGGTAAAATTGATTTTTCTGAAAAATATTTGTTTTATTAGAAAAAATTTAATTTTTTATTATATAATTTATAAGAACCATATGAGATGAATGTTAAAATAATATAAAATATATAAAATTAAAAATATGATTTATACTATTCATAACCCCTAATTCAATGGCTATGTTATAGATCATATTAAATAACAATATTTTATTAATATACTATTGTTCGGTAAAATTTGGTCTTGCGTGTAACACAAGCCAAGTGATTATTGTGTGTAACATAAGGTTAATATTGTGATTCATAAAAATAAATCAAGAAATAAAATTTATTTTACTTAGAAATGAAAATATTTTAAAGTCTTGGGGTGTTATATTCTCCCCTCCTTCAATAAATTGCGTCCTCATAATTTAAACTTGGGATAAAAGACTAGGGGTTAGACATTTAAAAACAACGTTATTGAAACCCCACATAGAAAAATAGAGTAATGAGACTTATATTTTAAAATAGAGAAAGGTAAGTATGAAGGTTAATATAAATAACACATACTAGGGTTTCATGTAAGAAAATATGGATATGAAAGGAAAATGTAACCAACAAGTTCTTATGGAGAGTGCTAGAGAACATGTTGAGGAGAATGTTAACAATAACCAAGCTATAAATATACAATGATCTAAGGGACCATTTAATTCATTGGAAAAAGGAGTAAGATAACATTTTGGTTACAATATTATTTTCTTAGAGTTGAATAATTAATTTACATCGTAAACTAAGAACACAATGAAGCACACTTAGTTGACAAGTAGGGCTCCATCCTTTAACTAATTTCTTCAAAAAACTCATAATTATCTCAAAAGATAATAAAAATAAAAAATATTATATTTATCTTAATCGTATAAGTTTAAAAAAGTTATCTTATACTTCTTTTTTAATTAAATTTAAATTAAGAAAACTATGTTATACAAACCAGGACACACGTAGGCTAGTGGTAGGTCTTTCACCCTTGTCACACTTCAGTTTCATGTTCATGTCTTGCGGCCTTGAAAGATTTTATGGGTTGTCTCCCAACATACGAGTTGTCCTTTGCTTAAAGCTATATTATTATAACATTCCAAAAATAATCTTATGAAATGTTTTAACCTTAATCAATTATATCCAATGTTCAACATAATCCATCCCAACCTTTAGACATATACAAAATACTTTTTTCCAAACTCACAATCCAAATATTTATAATAAAGGTCACATAACATAATGTTGATCCTTTTTTGTCACCTACGAAACATGTGAATACCTTCATCATTTATTCTCTTCAAACATGGTAATATCATGAATTACCATAAAACATTAAGTAATATGTTCATGCTTCCTTATTACTTTCATAAAACAAAGAATATTGGATATACTCTTTAAATATAAAAATTTTCTAAGCTCCAATAATGATAAAATAAAGAAACCATTAATAAGTTCGAAGGTAGTAAATAATATCAAATATAATTTATCAAAATCCAAAATATCTTTCTTCCAAAATCATTATCTAGGTATCAGAATCATATTAAGGGTTATCTTTCCCTCAACCATATATTTTTCAAAAATTTGAACATGAAACTGAGTCACTTTACTTGGTACCAAAAATCACAAATCCTTAATGAAATAATACTGTAGTACAATCCTTATAAACTCTATAATTCTTATAACTAGTATATTTCTAATTAATATAAAATTATACATTAATAGGCACATTAATTATTCATGTTCATATGAGGTAGTATCATAACTTGATCATTATCTAACAGAATCATCTGGTGTATATTCCGTTGATGATTGGAACATTGGCTCAAATATTGTCCCATCTCCATGTAGTTAAAGAATTGTACAATGGAAACCTTCTTCATACCCCTGAAATCACAAAATTGGTGTCATTTTTTGCTACACTTATAAAAAACTCTCATTCGCTTAAATTATTTACATGGGCTATTCTTTCCAGAATTATCCCATGTGGGAAAATCATTCATTCGCTTCTTCCCCTTTATCAATGTTTTTCTATTTCATCCTATTCTTCTCTTGATTCCCTTTAAATCCAAAGGAATCAGATTATTATTTACTTATCTTAATAACACATGATATTATTTCTCCATATGATGAGAATAAATGGGAGACTATTTCCCTTCAAAATTTCCTTTTAAGACCATCAATGATATGATTATTCTTACTCTTTGAATCATGTGAATTGGTTAGGTTAAGATTCCTTTGAATGGGTGCCATTTATAAATGATGAAATACACTAAGTTAGATCATATCATAATGTATAATCCAAAAAACAAGAAAAATGCATAATAGAAATTGAATATTTACACGTATCTAGTCACATAATCATAATTTTTTTCTTTGGGTCATATTTACTCATAAATCCTCATAATAGTTTTTAAATAAAATTTTAATTATCCTAAGAATATTCCCCAAGAGTGTCAACCCAGGTGCACAATAAGGCTCGTTTTCATGTACAAGGTTACCTCAAGTCAAGATCAGAACAACTTATTGGAGTTATTACTCCTATGTACATCTATGCTAGAACCAATTCCACTTGTAGTATTCAGACATGGATGTATTTTCTAGTAATACTCACATTATATTTACATTACGAAAATTATAGGATGTTATTATATACATATCCTTAAAGTCTATCTTAGGTTAATGTTCCCTAATGAATGTTTTACTAAATTTAGTTTCCAAGGATTGTATTAAACTTCCTCTGAGACTAACTTTAATGCCCAAACCCAAGAAGCCCTAAGTCAGTGAATTATTTTATCAAATTGGTATGATTGTAAGGAATCAAGTCCCAAAGGACCGACGAGTTTAACAATCATGGAAAATAGATTTCCTACATGAATCATTCATTAAAATTAAAAACAAAATATGAAAAATATTTTTTATTTGAGAACTCATTTATTCTTCTATCTTAACCATGAATATCAACCATAAAAAACATCTTGGAATCCATGTAAAATGAAACATATGAATGGGGTGAGATTAGATTCTCAGTAAGGATAAAAAATATAGAAGAAGTTATTATAAATAAGTACAATCTTTTAAGGTAAGGTATAAAACTAAAACACAAGCCTTTTAAACACAATATTCAGTACAATATGCAAATAATAAATCAAATAATTCCATTTAAACATTCACATGGATATTCTGCTAGTCAAAAAATCACATGAAATATCAATAGATAATCTCATAATGAGGGAATGTATAATATAATGAATCATTACCAAACCTTCAATCCATCCAACTTGGAAAGATGAATTTGTCACAGACGTTAATGGATAAATGGGTGAACTGTTTGGACAAGATTTCTTTTATAAGCTACATTAGCACTCACATTTATATAAAATCCAACTACCTCGTGGTTGGACTTGAAATTAAAGGGGTAACTAAATAGGGGCATACATGCTCTAGTAATCTTCCTAATGTATTAATTTTAATTTTTCTTCGTGATAAATGTTTAATGACTTCCTTTAGACTGATTTAACTTTTCTTTGACCCAAAAAAATGATCCTTTGAGCTCATCTTTCTCAAAAACACCATCAAGGCCTATGTCCAAGACCATTACCATACCTTCAAGGTATTGTTCCAAGACAATAGTTTGTCTTATGAGACCTATCGATGCATCGATGAGCTATTGCAGGCCCTTCTCATCCCTTTCTAAGTCCAATGCATTTCTTATATGAAAAGGGTGAAACATAACATAAACATCCGTATTAAAACTAGCATACTAAATGTTAATACTTTAACCATAAAATATAAATGGTACAAAAATAGAATATACATAGTCAAAAATATCATAAAAACTTCAATAAAACATGGAAGATTGTATCATAAAAACCCAACCATAAGGAAGAATTACATCTAGCAAAGGATGCTAATATAGATGAAAGTGATCTAATAAAATCATTAAAACTCTATGAGAGAGATATCCATTTTTTAATATAAAATCAATTAAAAGACAAGAAATTAAAAAAGAAAACATATCTTCTTAAAATAACCTTGTAATCTTGTAAGGGAAGCTTCAAAATTTTAAGGCTTTATAATGGTAGAATACAACCGCTCATGCCATATAATTTAAAAAAACATTCTTTCCTTAATTTGTCAAAAAGGTCAAAAAGTAACTAGTTTGGAAAATGACGAAAAGATTCCTTTCAAAATGTTTTGTAAAAAGTATAACATGGGTAAAAATGAAATTAAAAAATTATTGATAATATTTTTAATTACATTTTAGGAAACATGGACATGGATGATCAAGATGTCCCAGTAGATACTTATATATAAGTAATCTATGATAATAAAGAGATTGTGAAATTAACCCTTAAATTGTAATTTACGTAAGTTGAGGGTGTGTTAAATTACTGTATAATTGTTAAAGTATGTTATTAAATTATACTAGAACCATATACACATTTATGATATCAGATATGATCCTATTATATCATTTTGTTAACAGTATTTCAATATTACCATTATTTCTGGTGTTAACTGCTTCATTTTCCGATTTGTTTCTCATGTAAGTCATGTTTATTTTGAATAGGATGAATTTTAGTCATATAAGAAATGATATTAAATTCATAATTATTATTTTTACTCATCATATAAATCTTATAATCATTTTGTAAAGGTTAACATGGATAAGTAATATCACCGCGTCGTGGAGACGGTAGGTTGTACGTATGCACGAGCGACAATATCATTCACTTGATTGATAAATGGTATAGAATTGTATATTATATTACTTATAAAAAATAATTATCATGTTATATTAATTATTTAAATCCATTATAATTATCATAAAACCCATACAAATAATTTATAGTTGAATAATAAATTTCACTATGTTGTGGAGACAGTAAGTCGTACGTACGCACATATGGTGATATTATTATTGGTTGGATAGTTAAAAGGAGGGATAAGGTTTTCCCAAATATTATAATAATATCTTAGTATATTGATGACTCTATAATTATTATTTTTATATGGAAAAAACATAGAAAGAGTAAGTAGAAGAAGAAAAGAACTTTGAAAGATGGGATAAAATAATTACATCTTTTTTAGTGTCTCCTTTTGATTTTTATAAAAGGACTACTTAGGATGGATTTATTCACAATATATGTCCTCTAGTATGTATTGATGGAAGTTTATAGAGAAAATGGGAAGAGTTTGGCTGAACCAAAAGGCATTTGAGATGCGATTAAAAGGGAATGAGAGGTTCCCTTTTATAAGAGAGGGGAGGGGATCTTTTGGAAATACCATAACTGTTAAAATAATACAAATTATTTTTTAAATAAAAATTGAACCCAAGTGAATAATTTCAAATAAAAGATTAGTATGGGTCTAAATACTTTCAACTAATAAAATTTAGACATGTTTTTCTTTTATTGTAATCCTTATCATTTTTATTTATACTTATTTAATCTATTTATTTTTATTTTGGTAATAACATTATAAATTTTAAATGGTTATAAATATTTACTTATATTATATTAATTGAGAATAAATAGATATTTTATAAAAATTTTGAACTTATGATTACCAAATTCTAATTTTTAAATATTTTTATGATTTTTAAATAATTTAATAAAATTTTATTTTTATAAAATATCAATAGTGCCAATATTGACACTATTCATTTCATTAATTTTAAATAAAATCCACACAAGAGATAAATTCAATAAAAAATATTTAATATAATCCTAACATGTCATAGTCACCATGAATATTCATGGATAACCTTAAATAATTAAAATTATATTTTTTATATTTTTAATATCATTTATTTGATATTTCTACTAATAAAATAATTTCTATGTCACTATTGTGTAATCCTTAATTGTAATTATTCAATCTTTAAAATTTTTAAATAAATTTATATTATGTATTTAATTCTTATATATTTATATAAAATAGCTATTTTCAATTTTATCTCAAAGTTATCCTAATATTTTAATTAATATACTTATATAAAATGGGAGTGTGACATTTTGTCACATTTATTGATTTTGAAAATATTAATGTCATATTCATGGGAAGGTGACCATTTAGTGATTAAAGTTTGAACCATAGATGATAATGGTCTACTTTATCCATCCAATAGTATTTTTACATGTTTTAAGGTAATTTTATAACATTATATTTTCCATTAATTACCTGATTTACCCTTAACGACGGTATTAAAAAAATAAAAAAGTTAATATTCATCATGTCCAAAAATTAAAGTATACTATTAACATAATTTGGATCCACTGATTCCTAACATGGAATCCATTTCTCAAAATTTAAAATATATAATTTTTAGTAGTTAATTTAAAATTAATCCCCGTAATCAAAATAAGAAAACAAGTTTTCCAAAAGTAAATACCATCAAAAGACTAACATGTGTTTATATCTACTTTTAATGTGAAAATAATTTCAATGAACTAAATTATATTAAATGATAAAAATATAATCTAATTGTAATTTAAAAACATTCAAATGTATTATTTAACACTATAAATTATTTCGATTAAAAAATATGTTTTTAATTAAATTTTTTTATTTTTCACAATTCATCAAAATATGAAAGTTATTAGAAAAAACCAAACAATTATCGAAAATAAATTTTTATGCCCCTATTATAAATAATAAGTTTATTTTGTAAAAATTATTTATATAAATGTATCAAATATTGGATTTAAAAAGGGTTCCCCATTAAAAAGTGGTAAAACTGCCATTTTTGAAAAATACTTCTTTTACTCAAAAAATTGAATTTGTTATTATATAATGTCTTAGAAACATATGGGATGAATGTTAGAATTATATGAAATATATAAAATTAAAAATGTGGTTAATACAATTGAAAACCTCTAATTCAATGACTTTGTTATATATCATATTAAATAAAAATATTTTATTAATATACTGATGTTCAGTAAAAATGGGTCTTGCATGTAACACAAGACAACTCATTGTTGTGTGTATCGTAATATTAATATGGTGTTTTGTAAAAATAAATCAAGAAATAAAATTATGTTTATTCAGAAATAAAAATATTGTAATGTCTTGGGGTGTTACATCACTAGGTATTTAATGGCTACCTATCAAGTAACCAGTGAAGAATTTGACACCATATTTTGTTCCATAGTATAATTGAATTATGAAAAAGAGTATAAGTATCTGATTGAGTATGAATTATAAATTGTCTTTATATTTTATGATATTGTTGGGAGTGTATTGAATGTTAACAAATTAAATGATTGAATCTGGAATTTTGTTTTTGTATAGAGTGTTGTAAATAGAAGATTATGATTTATGGGATGTTTATTGTATAATTTATTTATAGGAATATCAAAAAAGTGATTTGATGTTACATCTCCCATAAAAATCACATTAAAGGAGTTATAGGAAACTTGCGAATGGTAATTAGGAAAAACAATATTAGAGATTCCCCTATGGATAATAATATAAGAAAAACAGTTGTTGTGATTTCACTATGGAAAATAACATGAGTATGAAACTTGGTAAATTTTGATGCGTGACTGATGGTTTGAGTGTGGAATTATGTATTATTGAGGATATATCTGTATAAGGGTATAGTATATTCAATATTTGGGTTTTATTAGAATGTGTGATACACTACTTTTTTTCAATGAAAAATAAAAAACATGTTTAATGTATGTGGAATATTGACACAACATAGCCTAGGATTGAATCAGGAGTACTAGTATAAGAGATCATAGGCTAAAGAACCATGTGACCTATATTATGGATGGTTTAAAATGAATACCATTTATCATGGACTAATAATAAATGATGGTATAAGAAATTCGTGGTGGATGGATCAGAAATCATGATGATTTGATTTATAAAAAGAATAATTAACCATAAAAAATAGTTAAATGTACTATCACTCACCATCCTATTTATTTAGTGGATAGGATTATATCATAATGAGTGATCTTATATAACATATCATATATCTATGGTGAAAATTATTTTTTCATTTGAATTTACTTTCATTCATATACTATGTTTTGAGATAAAATAATACAAAAGAAAATGAGAACTTATACATAGATTGATCCATAAATATTGTTAACTCCGTCAGATCTTGAGTCATTGATGTATACATTAGGACACATGTTCATGATTTATACAATAAACATATTTTTATAAAGATATTTTTTTTTGTAAAATTAAATAATTCAATGGAATGATATTGATTTCAAACATTCACGATGAAAGAAAATTAAAGGATAAAATGATGTTAAATGAAGTTAGTGCAGAGTTTTCAGTTGTTGTAAGAACTGATCATGAATTAAAGGTAATATAATTTACATGGGTTTGTCATATTTTCCCTTATGGAGTGTTCAAAATTCCTTAATTACACATCCCCATATGCCAAATGATAACAACTAATGGAATGTAGCTAAATTAAATATTGAGGATACGATATCTAGATGAATATATATCAAATTATTTAAATTAAAATAAATTAGTAAAATAATTCCAACATGGAAATCTACTAACACTCCATCACCTATCATAACTAAGAAGTAGTAATAATGTTAATAATTAACTCTATATATAAATAATTTCACATTCATGCAACATACAAAAAATTAATTCCACTTAGGCCAAAAATGATTGTTAGCATACAATTCCTTTTTACCAAATATCTTTTATCATTGATTAATTATTATTCAAAGAAAGAGGCTCACTGGTCACAAATAAACAGGGACTTTGGGGGCTTGAAGTAGTGAAGACCAAAAACATCCCCTTGAATCAAATTAACCCCTTGGGGATTAAAATACATCACATTGTGGAGGGAAAGGGGGTTGAGACCAGAAACATCAAGGGTAACAAGGTGATCAAAAACTTGGTTCCCTTCTCTCCACACGTGAAACACATTAATGTTGCTATTTAGAATGCTTCTGCACTTTATGACGATGTAAGAAATAGACTCGGGTTTGGGCTAAGACCAATAATGGAATTATATAGGATCATAGAGTCTGTTTTGACCTCTGATAGCTTGATAACCTTTTGATGGCCAAAACTGATACCCTAGAACGAAAGCATTGGCCTCTTCTTGAAGGGAAGATCTAGGACCAAGGAAGGAGGAGAAAGCAAGGATAAGTCACCCTTTGTTATCATGTTCCACTCCTTCACCAAAAAGGACCCCCATGCAGTAAGAACCATTTGGATTTAGTCTGAGACCTCTGGAGGGGGGGGGGGAGCCATCAAACCCAGTGATCTACGACAGAGTTAATACTTAGCTGGGCGTCGTGGGAGCTTCATTGGAGAAAAAGGAGGGAGGGTGATTCTTTCCAGATTTTCAAGAGACAGGCGATATCCAGAAGTATGTTTTTCATTCTGATGATGATTGCACTACCTAAGGAAGAGACCCCATCGTGTCTCACCTAGTTACATGCATACCAGAAGTTCCATAACCACACATGTAAGATAATGGCACGAGCCTCCTTCTATGGGACCCTGTCTCCTGATGCATGAAACCACCACTCCAGGAATGAAACGACATCAATCCTAGGAACAAATAAGGACATGAAATCACCAAGGTAGATCCATAAACCACACACCCATTCGCCCCTAGTTCCTTAATCCGTGCTCAGGTCATATAACCCACATGGCATTTTCCAATTTCGTTCACATTCCCCATGCTTCCATATGTTTCTCCCAGGCCATGTACTCTACTAAATAAAATGATCCACCCTTGCATGATCATTACACATTCCATGGTCAGATTGTGCATATAAATAGAACCCAAGGGATCCTCATTTGGTACATTTTGGGAAGAAGATGAAGAGACCCTGAATCTCACTTAACCTAGGTCCCCTATTACCTATTTTTTTTAAATAGGTTGATGACATGTACTGGTTTCCCAGTTCATGCCCCCCAAAGGAATTTATTAAAAATAAAATGTATGCAGTACAGACTCGAGGTGTAATGAATTTACACTAGCGGGGAATAAAAGAGGATACAAGTAAATGAAAAAGAAAAACCAGAGGAAAAATTCAGGTCTTCAGAATTTGAACACAGTTGTGATTCTTCCATTTGAGACTCCATTAAAACATCCAAGCGCTTCCTAATGTTTCAGCAGGTTCACAATACAGTCATCCTGCATGATGTTCCATTCCATCCTGAACGCTTCATCAAAAGTTGGGAGCCTCCTTCGAGCATCGCCGATCCATGCTCCAGTTTCAGAGAAACATCAACCACCTTCGATCAGAGAAAAACCAGCATGAAGAGAATCCGATGGATAGAAGGTGCAACCATAATAAAGAAAGAAAGTATCAGCACAAGATTCCATCAAAGTCAGCTAATATCTTTGGAGAAATAACATCTTCTTCAGGTGGACTCTTTAATCATAACATGCAGGAATATGGTTCTTGTGCAACTTCATAAGATGAGGAACTGCAGCATAAAGTAGTCACACTACTTTTCAGAAGTCCAGAGACTTGCTTTATGTTTTGGGAACTGGCTGTCCAGCATTTCCTGGAAAGAAAACATGGGTTTCAACTGATCCAGGATGCAATCGTACTCAAAAGAGGATTCAGAACAGTTCACCAAATAAAAGCTCATAATGGCACAAACCAAACATCTACCAAAGTGAGTATAGGCACTCCCAAGGGCTAGTAAGCAGAGAACTTTCAAAACAGACTGAGAACTCCTTAAAAATTCAGTAACCAAGTAAGAAGATAAACAGAAATTCATGATATGATCCTTTCATATCTGGAACATAAAGCATATGATTCATACTTAGGTTGCTTCAAAAGCTCCACAGCACAGTAGAGCCATTGAAATGGAAAATAGGCAGCAAAGAGATCAGAAGTGATAAGTGAAACTGAAATTTCAAAATTGAAAGCAGGACCATTTGAAGTAGAGAAGAATGCCTTTTCTGCATCTGTCTTTGAGAGTCTTCCAAAAAACCAATGATGCTTGCCCTCCTTCTAGGTTGATATGGTGAGTTATGTAATCTTTAAATACTGAGTGGGAGATATCTTTTGAAATTCCCATTCTGGAATTAAGTAATCATGATCTAAGTAATCATATGAATAATTACAAGTCAAAATACGGACGACAAATGAAACAATTTTACCTAAAACGCTCTTTAACAAGGAATTTACAAAAGAATGGGTAATATAAAGTTATAAGTGAACCATATATGATATCATAACAATGAATATAATTCTGTAATAATTAAATGACATTATTTAAATCATTATACAGGAGTTTCATATACATACGAAGCATATCAGACCTATGTTAAGGGATAATTTTTGCAAATCTCATTTTTATCAGAGATTGCTTATTCGTAAGTATTTACTAGGGTTATTGCTATCATCCATGTCCATGTTTTATAAAATTGTATTCATGTATGTTTAATGTCCTTTTTACCCATTTTTACTTTTACCCCATGGTATGGAATAAATCTTTCTTTTATTTACCCTATAAGGTACTTTTTGACTTTTCGGACAAAAGTACGAGTAGAATGTTTTTTTAACGTATACGGCATGAAAGGATTTTTACGGTTTTATAAAGCGTTATTTTCATTAAGCTTCCTCCAAAAGATTTCATGCCTATTTTCAAAAAAATCATTTTATTTTAAAATTTCATGACATTTTGTGAAAAGAAAATGATTTTGAAGAAAAAATTATATTTTCCTCAAGAATTCATTTCAAGTGTTTTATCAAAACCATTTTCCATCTAAGATGACATTGTTTCATATGTGTATGTTTCAAGTATAAAGTCTCTATGATTTACATGGATTCACTTTTCTTATTATGAAATGATATCCATTTCATTTATATGGATTATGTGAAGATTAGATGATGTTTATGAAACCCCTTTTATTCGTTGGGTTATTATGAATGCTGTATGTTTATTTTGTGGCACAAGTAAAAATGATTTCATTATGAGATGGGTGGGAACTATATCTCCCTCCAATGCATTGGGAAAAGATTTATATCTCATGATATAGACATGGCTGGAATGGTAAGTTAATCCGGTTCTGTGTTACAAGACTGAAACGAGGAGTGAACTCGATTCAGAAAGGGAATTTGTCCACTAAGATGGTCTTAGTAGCAATGCCTTGGCTACTATGGAAATCATGACATGTGCTGAATGGTTGCCACAATTCCATGTTTTATTCCCATTATATTTTATCATGATTGATGTTTTTTATGATATATGCCTTACGTACTTCCACAATTTATGCTAAAGGTTTTAATGTTTAGATTTCATGTTCAAGTTTTTTCTTTCAAATGTTTATGGATTGTTTTATGTTATCTATGTTTGCCCTTACTGAGCATTTGAGCTCACCCATTTTATGTTTTATTTTCCCTAGGAAACAAATAAAGGTTTTAGGTAAGGAGACGAAAAAGGTAAGATCGTTGTGGGAGATGTTGAAGATCTTTCAACATGATTAGATGTTTATATTCCGAGTTTCCAAAGACACTAAACTATTACGATCCTTGTGTGTCTATTTTTTTTATGTATTAAGTATTCCACAAAAGTAATGTATCATCCATGTATTTCAAGCTTTGGATCTCTACATGAATCACAAGAGGAAGTAACTCTTTCTTAGGATATCTCAAATCATGCACCACATGAAAAATATAAAGGGATTTCCTTCCTCGAAGCTCATAAATGTTCATATATTCACAAAGCATCCCCGTTGAAGACTCCCTTATGGAAAAAACTCAACGATGGAGGTTTCTTGGTTGAAGCTAATCTTGAAGCTCTCCAGAAATGAGATCAAATGGGTATGATTTTTTATTCTTGGCTACATTTCATATTATAAAAGGGATAAAACCTAGCTGATTCCTGGACTAAAACCTCAAATTTTATATTGTTGGGGATTTTCAAATTGGAAACTAGTTCCAATAGGTAGAGGCTATTTTTAAATTTTACCAAGCTATCAGGAGGACATAGTTTGGGTTTTAAAGATAGGTAAAATTCAACTTATTCCATGTCTTCTCTATATATCTGAATGGGATTACACTTTTAAACCTCACAATCATAGGATCATTATGGATCAAATTTGGATTGAATTGAATATAATTAATCAGTATTTTTGGCAATTGAAGATATTTAATGATATCACCTCCTATATTAATGTCCCCTAAAGATAGGTCAATGAACATTAAATGTAGAATTAGGTATCATTTCTGGAGTTATGGATGAATAAAATTTGGAATAAAAACTTCCCCAATTCATTTTCTTCCATGAGAATGACAACTGAAAAGAGGTTTAGATAAAATATGAATACAATCCTCCCTTTTGTGAATTATGAAAATAATTGGTAATTATATCTTCAATTGTAGAGTGGTGAACATTAAAGTCATCCATACTAATGACAAGGAATGTATAGAAGTCGAGAGGAAAAAGAAAGAAAAATTCCCTATCTTGGATAAACCTGGACCTTACAAAAGGAAAGAGGAAATATTTTTCAAAATGGAAAGTGACCCAAACCCCTCAAAGCATGAATCAGGAAAAACTTGGGATGAATTGTTTGAAGAAAATGATAATTAAACTAAATAACAATGCATTGTTGATGACACTGATAAACGTTTCATGGATATAATTAGGCATCCTCAACAGGATCTAGCATTTGAGGAACCCATGTCCTACAAGGATGGTAAAGTGATAGATAGGAAGCTGGAACATGGCACTATTTTATCCCATTCTCATAACACCATAAGGAATAGTACCTCTACTCAGATAGCTAGGAATATGGCCTCTATGCCCGTTGAAAATAATTCCAAAGACATTATTAAAGGTAGTTCTATGTCCTCTAAGACTTTTATATACCAATCTAACATTGTTCTTGACTCCATAACTATTGAGGGACTTAAAGATAATATTACTAATGGAAGTGAAATCCCTCTCACTAGTTCTCTTAATAGGGACAAGCTTTCTAAAAAACCTAACGAAATTAGAAACTAGGATCAAGCTACTGGAGTTAATCAATTGACAGATAAAGAGGTAACACCTATAGTCTTTACTCTTTAAAATGTGATCCAAAATCACATACTACCATATGATAATATCTCATAGAATCAACCTGAGATATCACAGAACTCAACAAGGTAGACTTATAATCTTGTTGGCATTATACCCTTGGGTCGTTCTAAGGGAAACAACATACATAATGCTGAGACACAAAATCCTTATACTACCACTAATGCTATTAGAAATTCAATCACTGAACCTAATGGGGATCTAACCCTGCAGTAGCCCCATATTGAACTACCACTGAATACAGTGGATGATACCAATGAAAAGGTGAGGGACACAGACTCCTCACTAAAAGTGAAGGATAATAATGATGAAAAGGCATGGTACACTGACTCCTTATAGAATGTGTTGGATGATACTAATGGTGAGGTAGGGGACACAAAATACTCATTGAATGCTATTGCAGATATTAATAAAAAGGCATGGGAAAAATCTCCTCCATGAATATTAGAACAACGAAGGACCATTTTGTTCACATTGCTATACCTTGAAAAGGGTACAAAAATTAACACTCTTCTCTTGAAAAAATAGTAATTCCTTGGATCATTCTGTTAAAAACATTTGCCATGATCTAATGTCCACCACTGATCTAAGGGAAGGTACTCCTAGTACCCTTCCTCCTGTCACTTCAATAGTTTAACAGGGAGATGGAATTCAAATCCTATCTTTATCAAGACTAAAAAAGATTGAAGATTATCTGAGAGGAAGATATATATGAATAAAATGAAGGGGGTTCCAACCCCAAGTAAATGTTTAAATGAATATATTATATTGTAATTATTTGTGTATTGATAACTATGACAGATTTACTACGTTAAAAATATTTATTTATAATCATTAACTCAAATTTGTTTCTATTGATGAGCCTAAAACTAAATTTTCACCTACATTTTATCACTTGAAACATAATGGTTTTTTATCTCGGTGCTACAAATAATAACTATTATATTGAAACTCTTTGGATATTTTGACATATATTTATGAAACATATTAGTGTTTACAATATTTCCGGCTAAGTCTTCACTTTTTATGTAACCAACTTGAACTGCCACTATTTTTCTCTTTTTTCAATTATATGGATAGGAATGATGATAGAATAACTCTTTGGAATTCATTCTTTTTAGGAAACAAAATTTAGGAACTGTGGATTTTGGTTGGGGAATTTAAAACCATTCTTGGTCGAAGTGAAAAATGGGTGCTCCCACTCAACTATATCCTCTAGATAATTCAAATCCTCCATCAAAGATATAAATCTAACTAAAACCAACCTTTTAGGGTCCAAATAAACATGGTATAGAATTCATTGTAATTCGGTGGTTTCTATTAAATTCGATAGGTATTTTTCTAATGGAGAATCGCTGTACAAGTGGGATACCATATCCAGCATCACTCTCCCCAAACATAACAATAACCATCATCCTATCATGGTCACTATATCTATTAGAAAATCTATTCCCATTCTTACTTTTAGATTTAATAATGCTTGGATTTCTGAACCTGATTATTATAGCGCTATCAAATATTATTGGAATTTTATCAACGATATAAAAGATACATTCACTTGCACCATAAAGTGAAAATTACTTAAACTAAAGCTAAACAGATGGTGTAAATTCAAATCCAATAAAATTAATAATGAGGTAGCTTCTTTGGAAGGTAATATCAACCAAATTAAATCTTCAATGACTAGATTTAATTTTACTATATATACTCAATAAGAAATTAATCAAACAACCAAACTCAATTCTCTCATCTCTATTAAGGATATCATTTAGATGAATATTTTTAGAGATAAATGGATAAAGGATAAAGATAGGAACACTATGTTCTATAATTCTCTCTAAATAATATTTGAAATCTTGCACGCCTCTCTCTTTTATTAAATATGGAGAAAACATCATTGATAGTGAGGATGGTATTTCTAATCATTTTGTTTCCTACTTTTCCAATATATTTAGTGTCCTTAATATTAATAAATACCTTCATCCTGATTTTATTCATGTCATTATTAATGATGAGGATAAATCCTTCCTCTCTAACATTCATTTTGATCATGAGATCAAGGATACTACCTTCAGTCAAAATTTAGACAGTTCCTCTAGGCCAATAGTGTCTTTTTTCAACACTACTGGGATGTTACAAAACCTAATGTCTGTAGGTTGGTTAAAAATCTCTTCACCAATGGTATGTTTCCACATGGTATTAATGAAAAATTACTTACTTTGATCCCTAAAGTTGATAATTGCTCTGAGATTCATCTCTTTAAAACTATTTTACTTATCAACACTCTTTATAAAATCATTATTAATCTTCCTCCGAATAGACTTGAAAATATCATGAAAAATATAATCTCTTAGAAAAAAATATGTTTTGTTAAGGGTAGAGATATTCAAGTAAGTATCTTTCATACCTATGAATGCACTAACCTCTTAAAAAACAAAAAAGTGGAATCATTATTTCCATAAAACGTGGCATCTAAAATGTTTTTGATACTATTTGTTAGATCTTTATTTACAAGTTCCTCAAAGGATTTAGTTTTAATAATCTTTTTATTAGAAAAAATATAACTCTTTTAAACACGGATCATATATTCATTCCGAATACTGAATCTTTGAAGGTATTTTTGAACCTTCACCAAATGTGTATGAAATGGTGATCCCTTATCTGTGGTTCTTTTATCTACTGTGGAATAATACTTAAGTAGACTGCTCACTCGTCTAGT
Source organism: Viscum album (assembly GCA_963277665.1). Lineage (NCBI taxonomy): Eukaryota > Viridiplantae > Streptophyta > Magnoliopsida > Santalales > Viscaceae > Viscum > Viscum album. Next base: position 844,265,008 of record OY728140.1, on the reverse strand, counting down.
CAAGCAAGGGAAGCTTATTCCTAGCCATGCTTCTAAGAATCTAACTATGCCCACAAACCTCTTCTTTGTGGATGATATTTTTATATTATTATAAGGAGGTAAAAGAAAGATTAAAAATCTGAAGGATGGTTTATCTGATTATGAGGATATCTCTAGTCAAGCCATCAGTTGGGGGAAATCCTTTATTTTATTTGGAAAAAGGTTCCCAGCCAATAAAAAAGTCCAACATTATTACAAATCTTGGCCTAAAATAAGGATATTTCCCTTTCACCTACCTTGGTGTTCCAATATTTTGGGGAAGACGTAAAAGTAGTTACTTCTCAAATATTTTTGTGTGGACTGGGAGCACTCACTAAAGGAAATTAGTAATTTTCCCTTAGTCCAACTATTGTAAACATCTAAATAAAGTTGTTCTAGGAATTATAAATATTAAACTTTTAAATGATGCCTTACATGATAGAATCACTTAGAATTTCATTCATAATGACTCCAATCCTCTTACATTCCTTAAAAAAAGAATCCTTGACATGTTGAATAAAGGTATCCTAAATCACATGGAATCCACTATGTGTCCATCCATTAAAAAATCCTTCTTCAATATTATGTAAAATTTTAGATGGATGGTTTCTAATGACTCTTCTATGAACTTTTGGTTAAAAAACTAGTCTGGTTCTCCTATGATTTATATTTTTGATCCCAATAATTTAACTGAGCACACTAATGTCTCTATTAAATATTTCTTCAACTCTCATAGAATAGATATTCCAAATATTATTAATCAGATCCTTTATAACTATTCCTTCGCAAACACTGATGTTTTTTTAATTTCAGAACCTTATCACAAAGCCATGATTTAATATAAATGTTTTTTATATCCACAAATTTAGAAATGTTGATAATGATTTTTCTTGGTTAATTTTTTTGATAAACCTTGGACAAAAAAATCAAGATTCTCTTTTGTTTGGAGAATTTCTCAAAACCGAGTCCCCACTAATACTTGTCTCCAATATTTTGGGGGTTCATCTTTTCAATAAATGAAGTATATGAAATCAGTATAGAGAAGACATTGACTATATTTTTATTTCATGTGATACAACTTCAACTCTTTGGAAATGTTTCTTGATATTTTTTATTATAAATGGTTACTTTTAGATTCAATCAACTCTCAACTTTAGCATTGCGCTTCTTCTGATGCCTCTCATCATATAAAGAATATTTCTCTAGTTATGGTTTCCAAGATTCTTTAGGTGACCTGGTATGAAAAAAAATTCTTATTTACATAATAATAGATCATTCAGTCTTCATGAAGGATGACTGAGGATACTTGCTGACATAGACAAAGGTATCACAATCCAACAGGGACACTACAACAATTCTATTTCTGATTTTATCACCATATATAGCATTGGTGTTGAAGGGATATATAGTCATCATTAACACATGTTTGATGTCTTCTGGAAATTTTCTATCATAGAAAAGTGTAAATTAAATGTTGATGGGACCTAAAAAGGTATCTCGGGGCCCTCTGGATGTGGAGCATTGTTCAAAGACAACCTTCAGAAGACACATGGTTGCTTCAATGGAACATGTGGATTTTCCAAATCATTGGAGGGATAAATATTAAGTGTTATTCATTCTATAACCTTTTCAAGACAAAATATTTGGAATAATATCTAGATTAAAAGTGATTCAACCACCATTGTGAAGTATTTAAAGAATGATGTGGGGCATATTGTATGACCGCTCACAACTCGATGGAAATATTTACATCACTCACTCATGGATATTAATAATTTAATTATGCATGTATTTCATTAAGCGAACATGGTTTTAGATGTGATTTCCAATTAGGGGGTCAGCCATGACATCACCTGGTTGGATGATCTCATTAATTGCAAATTGGAATTATCCTAGGCCTTCTCCATGGCCTCTGTAACACCCCCAATATTTTATGATATATTTTTCTTTAAATAATTTTTATTTTTTAATAACTTTATGTATATACCACATTATGTTTAAATAAACCACGATATACTATTAAAACATATGACTATTATTTCAAGAAATTGGATTGAAGAGTATGAATACGAATAAGTAAACTATGAAAAAATATTTTTACACAAATAAAAAAACTTCAATCATTATCATTTGGTTATGAAAGAAAATAAAAGCATTTGAAAGTGAACAAGAGTTGATTTTCTCAAAAAATGAATATGTTTTTATCTTAATAGATTAAAATTATCACTATTTATGAATAATTTTAATGAATGTGTAGATAATAAATTCCATAAAATATTTTAGAATTTTTTAATTGATATTATTCGGAATGTAATGATAATATATTCATTTTTATTCTTAAAAATATATTATTCATAAAACCTGTTGGGTTTTACATGCTTATTTTAAAATAATTTATACCAGTTATAAAAATTGAATATGATATAATGGTATGAATATTTTGAATCATAATTTAAATGTTTCTTAATGATAAATTTTTACTTTTTGTCATAATTAATAGTAATATAAGTAAACATTAATTGCTATGGTAGAGGATAAAAGGGTTAATATGGGGTTAAACTAAAGAGATAAGGGTTAAAATGAACTAAAAACTTGTCTAAATACTATTGTTTTAATTTATTTCAATCCTGTATCATTATATATTCTAAAATGATCCAATATAGATCCAAAATCATATAACATTGGCTTTATTATAATTTTATAATATTTATAATTACAATTATGCCACTCCCATCACCTATAAAAGGGAACCACCTACCCTCTCTTCTCTACACAACATGAGCACTTTATCTCAAGAAATCTATACCCAAAAACTCTCCCAAAATACTTATCCATGCCTATTTGGTTATGATATTTCCAAAATACCTATCCAAAAATACTGAAGATGATCTTAGAATGAGGATACCCGATGAAGAGGCAAATGTTATTATCGATCATTTATAGGTTTCATTCATATTAAATCTCTTCTAAATGATACATAAACATCATAACATGATGTAATTATTATATTAAATGTATATAGAAGTTTTTTGTTAATTTTATATCAATTTTATATCTCTTTCCTACCCTTTCGAAAATGATAACACCGCTCTTGAGTACACGTTGGCTACCATATCCATGAAGTTATGTGATTTATTTTTTATTTCTTATTTACATCGATGGTATTAAGTGGATTTATTGAGTATAAATGATATTAATTATATAATTATTTTTCTATAAAATCCAATTATTACTTATGTTTCTTTTGTTCCATCCATAAAAAATGGGAACATCATTCGCGCGTATGCACAGACTACCATCTCCACAAAGTGATGTAATTTATTTTTAATCATCATTTTATATGAATGGTTAAAAAGTTTATATAATGAATAAATATGATAATTATTAAATTAGATAGGATATTTAGAAAATTAAACCATTGAACCAAACCATGTATGGAAAATGAATGAATTTTCACCTAAATGTTCATTAAAATTAAGAATTTTTAATAAAAGTATAATCTAAATTATAAAATAATGATATATAGTATGTTATGTATTAATATGGTTCTATAATATATTTGTAATAAATCTATAATTATTATACTCGATTTTCAATTTTACATGAAGCTAGATAAGATGTAAGGTAATGTTTTATGCTGCAATCTCAATTCTTTTCAGGATTATCTATGTTAAATTTAAATTAAGAAAAATTATATGATTTGTATCCTTAAAACCCCATATAGTTTCTTATCATATATTTATTTACTGTATTTTTATTTTTTTACATTCAATATCATATCTTTTTTAAATAAAAACATCGATAAAACATTTTTAAGAAAACTTTACTTTATTTACCCTTTTGTTAACATACTTTTTCCTCCAGTTCCACGTTATTTAAAATATTTTCAGTAATTTTATTTTCTATGATCAAATTATTATTAAAATTAATTTTCAAATATTTTTGAATTTATTTTTAATTTTTTAAAATGAATTTTATTTTTATTTTTTAATTGATAACTTTCAATTTTTTTTCCAAAAGTGTGAATGTAATAATTTCTTAATGTTTATCGTATGCATGAATTTTCCCACCCTCATGAGTATTATTTTATTTTAAGATTCAATTACAAGTTTTCAGGATTATTTTAAAATAAAATATGTTCCTCCATATTCTAGAAATCATTAGTTTTAAATATACCAATGTAAAAATATATTTCCCTTGTTTTTAAATAAAATTTTAAATACACATTTAAATGAATTTTCCGCCCATGTAAATATACTTTGATGATTATAATACATAAATGGGTATATGATCTTATGAAACCATTTGTTTTATTTATTTTTATATATTATTATTATCTGATGATAAAATATTTATGAAACACATTTCTTTTCCATATGTCATGCTATGATGAATTGATGAATATTTTTATGAACTTTTGGAACACATATGAATGGATTTCATTATGTGATGGGTGGTCTTGTAAAATCCATCCATTTAATTTGATAATTAATTAAATATTATAATATAATATAGATTGGAATATTTTGTGAACCTAGTTTTGTAAGGGAATGTTTCAGTTATGATAGTCTTACGAGTGAACCTTGACTATATAGATGATGTAATGAGGTGTAAACCCAATAAAATATGGGACTTTTTCCACTATGAAATTATTAGTAGTGAGCCTTAACTGATGAAATTATTTTCTAGTCTTATGACTATGATAAAAAATTCATATGACAAGTTTTTATTCTTAAGATATGATCTCATAAATTACGAATGTTTAATTTTGATTCCAAACATTTATGACACATGTCTTTTGAATTTCCAAAGCTCTATTGAATGACTCGTGATTTATGATCTATGAGTGTTTGGATATAAACCTTTTAAGTTATAACAATTATTTCACACCCTTATGAATATATTATTATTTTATATGATCATTGATTGATATCTACCATGATTAACCTTATTAAGAAGTTTAGCTCACCCTTTCTAAAGTTTTCATTTTCCCCAAGTTATGAAGAAATGATTCAAGTATAAAATGTATAATAATGTTACTATGAGAGATGAAATTTGTGGGATGTATTAAATATATTTTTTGAAATAATTTGATTATGTACATAATCTGTAAAGACACTAAACCTTTATATCATCCAACATGTATTATTGTAAAAGGCATGAGATATTCATCTAAAATGATGAAATATATATGAATGTTATTATCAGGTCACCTAATTTGGTTTCAAAGGATGTTTATTGGAGATTAGGATTATATAAATTTGGTAAAAACTCTAGGGATATGTATATGTATAGGATAACATCTGATATTTTTTGGTGAAGTAGAGTTTGTGCGGTTTCCTAGCTTTAACATCCATCTTTGGAAATTGCCAAGTTGATGAATCTATGATATAGATTACCCTAGGATCAAACACCCTAAAAAAAATTCATGTTTAGTAGAAACTCAATACTCAACCAGTGAATGATGAGTGGGGATAATATTTCATGCCCGAATAGACTATCTCGTGGATATAATTTGGTTAATTCATAGTCTTTACAGACAATTATAATGAATGAGTGATATGAAGTGAAATTATAGTTTCATGTGTTGATATAAGGTGTCAGAATTTATGAAATCATAAGAATGATTTTCATTATTATATTATATTGTACATTTATTATTGATATTTTACACTCACACTATGTTTTTGGTTTTACCAAATGGTTGGAACCAAGAGGAATCATGTGAACTAAGAATGTGATGATCAATGTAAAGAATATACTCATGGGAAACAAAAAAATGGGATTTTAAATAAAAAAATTGTGATTATACCAACCATATATCACAATATATGATTAAAAACTCTACATGGGTGATTTTATGACACACAAAATATGAGAAAAAAAGAGTTTAATGAGAGTTTAGTTGATGAATATTATGAATAAAATAATATTCAACTACCTTAAAAATGTGGCAAGAAGAACCAAGGTAAATTTATCAATGGTATGAGATGATTTTTTTTGTGTGAAAAAAAAGTATATAAATCCAATAATTTTTGAAGAAAACTAAAGTGTTAAATAGAGTAAAAATAAGTTCATTATAAGGTAACACTAATAGTTCAGTGTTTTATGTGTGGGGGACTTGGTTATTATCCTATATAATGCCCTAATCCAAGGGATAACTCCTAGATTGAGGTAGTAACTATGCTATGTAAATCCCTAGAGTATATCTTGATGGTTAAGGAATACATATTATCCACTATAGTGTGGGATATTTCATATTGAAAATAAGTTCATTATAAGGTACCACTAATAGTTTAGTGTTTTATGTGTGGGGAACTTGGGAATTATCCTAGGAAATTCCATAATCTAGGGGATAACTCCTATATTGTGGAATTATCTATGCTATGTCAATCTATGAAGTAGATCTTTATGGTTAAGGAGTAATTATCATACACTCCAAAGTTTCATATGTAATTTTAAAATTTGTAGGAATTCACCCAATTAAATTATTATTACTCATCCTTTAGTAGAATTTGATGTGATTTTGATCATTGATTATATCTATTTATATAGATCCCACATCAATTATCGATGAAGGGAAGTCACATTATTATTCTAAAAGAAACTATAATTTTCTTTTGGCGTAAGGGTTAACAAGAAATTATGATGGAAATTACTTTTTTTATGTTTCATACATTCTATGAAAGAGGGTTATTTATTTCAAACAATTGTTGAGAAACCCAAAAATTTAATATATTCTAATAATTTGGGAATATACTGATGTATTTATTGAATACATTCATAGTATTCCCTCAAATCATGAATTTCTTTTTTCAATAGACTCATACCTAGTTCTATACCTATTTCAAAGACTCCATATACAATGACCCTGATTGAGTTACGTGTATCAAAGAAGAAAATACTAGAGAATCTAGAGAAGGGGTTTTATACAACCAAGGTAATGACTATGGGGTACACCCATTATTTTTCTTAAAAAGAAAGATATTTCAATGTGTCCATTCATTGATTATATAGAACTTAACAATATCACAATCAAGAAAAAGTACCCTATACCCCATATTGATGGCTTCTTTAATCAACTACATGGAGATCAATAATATTCCAAAATTGACCATAATTATGGATATCATAAATTGAGTATAAAGAAGGATGATTTACAAAATAAAACCTTTAATATAAGGTGTGGTCATTATGAATTTATAGTGATACTATTTGGACATACCAATGCCCCTGCTATCGTTATGGATTTAATGAATAAAGTATTCAAAGATCACCACGATCAGTTTGTGGAAGCCTTTATAGTTGATATTATAATACATATAAATGGAAAGTAAGGGCATAAAAATCATTTGAGGATTTGTTTAAGAACATCAGGAAAGATAACCTATATGAAAAATTTATAAAGTGTCAATTTTTATCTAGAAAAGTTCTCAATATTGGGCCATATAATAAAAAGTGATGGTATACCGATGGATTCTCCAAAGATGGAAGTTAATTAGAAATAGTTCATAATAACCATAATAATTTAGATAAATAGTTTTCTTGGGTTGATTGGATACTATTGATTATTTATGAGAGATTTATCATGACTATATAATCATATAACCAAGTTGACATGGAAGGTATCCATATTCTTTTGGATAGATAAATGTGAAAAAATATCATCGAATTAGAGAGAATTTATTTTAGTTATCCTAATCTCACACTAAATTGTAATAGATAATGATTTATGTTCTATAGTGATGCATCAAATAAAGTACTCAGATGGTTCCCCATAATAAATGATTTAGTGATTGCTTAAGTCTCACACTAATTGAAAATTCATGATTAAAATTTCCCAAATCATGATTTAGAATTTTCTGCAGTATTTTTTATTTTAAAAACTTGGAGGTATTTTATTTATATTGAAAATTTGATATATATATATATATATATATAATTATAATGTAATCTTATAATATATATTCAAACATAAATATTTGAATATATGCTAAAAGATATGGTTGGAGTTGATTAAAGTTTGCGACTAATCAAAACATTATCACCCTAGGATGGTGAACAAGGGGAATAATACCTTATGTTGAATGAACCATGCTTGTTTTTCAATTATTATGATTGAAATAAGTCTAATAATTATTGATTTACAGAATACGGATCTTGAAATCATGGTTAATTGGTTGTGAAGTTTTAGTAGTCTATGTAATTTTAGGAGGCACATCTATGTGGTGGATTCATCTCTATCCCTAGGATCTGGAAGGACTTGTTCGTAATGAAGGATTGTAGAGTGTATTCACTTCATGTTTTTTATGGTTTTTGGTGATCATTTTTGGTTCTTTATAGTGGTGGTGGTTCTTCCTCCCTTAATGATGTTTATCAATGTTGGTTTTGGGTATGTGGTTCTCTTTATGTGTGTTTTTTTATTACAATGGTGATTTCCCCACAATGAAATTGGATTATGGTGGTCCTTCCTTACTAGTGACCTGGTGTGATGATGCACTCACTATTTTTTTCAGGTTACGCAACATTAAGTGGGATGTGGCCCAAGGTGGTGATGTAGTTGGAATTAAAAAATTTTAATTATGAAATCTTAATTTTGAATCTGATGTTTTGTTGTTTAATGAATAGAAGTTTATGATTTTGTTGGTTCCCATTTGAAAAAAAAATTTATTTTCAAAATAATAATAAAAATGATTGGATATGGTTCATGAATAGGTCATGTGTCTCATTGATAACAGAATTAAATATGTAGATGTTAGATGAAATTTATATTTTATCATTCTCAATCTAGCTTAATATCTAAAGGGCATAATTCTATTTGGGATATAGTTGATGAACATAAAAAATAGTCACATTTCATTGGTATTTGAAAATATTTACCTCTTAAATTTCTATGTTATATGTTAAGGAAGTGGTAAATTTGAATGAAGTACTTCTCTCAAGCATATATGATCAAGATCTGGTGTTTCCCTCAATGTTCTAAAGAGTTATTTAATATGTTTTGAATATGAAGGTGAACTTTCTAAATGAATATTATACATATAAAGGTGGTAATTCTAAATGTATCATTAAAATACTAGATGGTATGTTGAGATAATGTTATATATATTTGGACGGTGGATTGGATCAATGCCTTTGTCTGATCAAGTTTTCTTACAACAATATCTTTCAATAAATATTTTAGATGGATCCTTATGAATCGATATATGGCAGGAAGTGCAAAACTATAATATGTTGGGATGAAGTTAGTTAATGAAATATATTTGGACCTAAGATATTTGAGTAAATGGAATAGAAGGTTTTATCCACACAACATCACATTAGGTCATATCAGAGTTGGCAAAAATGTTATGTTGGAAATCATTGGTGAGATCTGGAGTTTGATGTTTGTGAAAAGTGATTATCATAAATATCTCATTAGAAGTGTTTTATGAGATTTAGAATGCTGGGAAAGATGATACCTATATATAATAGTCCCTTTGAAATTATTGATCATATTAGGATACTTTCTTATTGCTTGGTTCTTCGACTGAATCTCTCAATTGTACAAGATCTGTTCCATGTATTTCTGATGAGGAAGTATATATATAATCCTCCACATGTAATTAACTCATAGGTATTACCACTAGAGAATGATCTCTCTTACAAGGAAGAACTAATGAATATTCTATTTTGAGGAGATAAATTACTAAAGAACATGACCACTCACATATTTAGTGTTGTATGGTGAGACTATAAATTTTTGGAAGCTATGTGGAATCCTAATGACATGAATAGGCAGAAGTACCCTCAATTTTTTGTATTAGAGTGATGGCATTTAGAGGGTGAAATTATTTTAAGGGGATATAATGTAACACCCTAATATTTTATGGTATATTTTTATTTAAATAATTTTTATGCATTTGATATATATCATTAAATGTAGTAATTATTTTAAATGAATCATGATATACTATTGAAATATTATTAAAAAATGTGATAGTTGTCAACTATATAGTGGATAAAGGTACGAATAGAACCCAATAGATTATGAAAAATTATTTTTTACACATGTAGATGATTTATTAATTGGGTATAAATTGGTTATAAATGAAAATAATATCACTTTAATGAAAAAAAAGTTTTTTTTGAATTTTTTAATACATATAACATGTTTTTATCTTAATAAGTTAAATTAATAATTATTGATGAATTATTTTAATGAAATTAATAGATAATATTTTAAAAAAATATTTTAACATTCATTTAATGTTTATTTATAGTAATTCCATTAGAATAAATTCAACTTCATTTTTAAAATTCATTTTTCTTGAAATAGTTTTCATTGTGTTTTTCAAACTTATTTTAAAATTAAATTCACCACTTATATGAATTGAATTTCATAAAATGGTTCCCCAATATAGAAGCATAATATCCATGTTTTTTATTGATTATTGTAATGTACTGGTCCAGAGGCTACTCTACTTGTGTCATGGCCCAGTTTTCCATGTCACCCCAGGCACCCCTCCCCACATGCCAAAGTCTGACGATTAGTAAATGGGGACTGGGGTGTGATTGTGTGATGACTGTACCACCGTACCCAAGTGCACAAATACAAATTAATAAGAAATAGTTATACATATTTTAGGACACAATAATAATAAATAAATTTATCATTATATAATTAAATGGAATGAAGTCATGCCCATTACATCGATAAAAAATACATAAAAAGATGAAATAATGAATTAAAAATGGATAAAAGGTATCACAAAAAATAGGCCTCAATTTTAATTTTATTATCTCAATTTATCCACTCCAACTCAAAAACATAATACAAGTCAACATCCAATCCTATACTTACAAGAACATGATGGTCCACACATGTACCCTTATGAGATAGCAACCTGAGTAGGGTGTGAGTACATAAATAAATATGGTTCAGCCAATATGATCCCATACACAACTAGATGTGAAAATTTATGTACATGTGAAATTTCTAACCAAAATAACTAAATAAACTAAAAGAAATTAATAAATTAATAAACCACCACTGATCCTGTGGTTTTAAACTTTTATCGACCATACCTACCTCAGTCAGTTACGAGGTTTGTTCGAGCACTGCATGATATTGTTCCAACCATAAAATAAAAAATCCTAATTTATAATCCAATAATATCTTATTGGTAAGATAAAATTTCTAAAAAATCAACATAAATAGCATAAAAACTAGATCCAGGTGTTAGGGACATCTCTCCAAACTCAAGTTATAATAAATGTTTTTAAATTTATTCCTAAGAATCCTTCAAACCCATTAAACCGAAAATATCTCCCATGTCACTATGGAAATCGAATGAATCTCAAAAATTATATGAATTATGACTAATTTCATCCGGAACGATAGGCCAAATCCTAGGGGTGACCTTTGAATCTCATCATAATATTAGTGATCACAGTCCCAAATCTTGAATGGAAAGATCCTAGACATGATAAGAATCCTATGGACCCATGGAATCCAGGGAATCCCATATAAAACCATGGTTGAATATCAATTTCCTATGAATTCTAAAATTTATCAAAACCTAATCCTACGAAACACATATGGGAAACCATGATTACCTCATATTGACACTCATATCAAACTTGTATCATATGAAGTACAATATCAAGATCCTAGGAATCAACTCTAGTCATATAAAATGTCACCATAACATCATATCAGAACCATATGCCCAGTCCTAGGAAGAACACTTTGGAATTTATAGTAGAATAAAAAATAAATACATAAATCATAAATAAATGTTAGGTTTTGGCCAAATGTTTGAACCCATCAGCACATTCAATATCCCCTTAGGATTCCACATTGGGTATGATTTCCATGGTAAAAATCCTTACCCTCGATAATCGGTACAAAATATATCCTCTTCAGTACAATTTATTATTGGGGAGGCTACTAGGGTCCCCTAGGTCACATCAAGGGAGATTAACATTACTTAGAGTCCTCTAGGTAATCTCAAGGGAAGCGCCACCCCACATGGGTCTTCAACCTCCATCTGGTTTTTTGGGTTATCTCCCTATAATTAGAGGATTCCATGATCCCCAATTGTTTCATAAACATAACATAGCCTCATGTGAAATCAGAAGTAAGTCATACTAGAAACTATCTAATGATATGGATCATTTCCCTTATCACTGCCCTGATCATCACATCAATCCCTAAGTCTATAAGGCATTACACCTAACCAAACAGACCTACAAGGGACAAATAATATTAATACACCACCGTTTTAAACATGGGGGAATCCAAGTGTCCCTTTAACATGGTCTTATAAGGAATACTAGTATATCCCAACATAATCCATGACACCCCACCTCTTGGAAGTGTCTCATAATTTATAGGTAAGGGATACTAGACCCTGTCTTTTAAAATTCATTTGTTTATCACCCCTAAGGTGGTTCGAGAACCAATGTCCTACTATTAGTCTATTACTTGACCATCATGACCCCATCCATTAATACCATGCACGAAGTCCATAATGGCCCAGGAACTTTGTACATTTTACTCTCAGGCGGTCATACAAACTTAAAAATTTAATTTAAATTAAACTATTTAAATTAAATCTAAAAATTTAATTAATAAAAGGGTTGTATCCTCAGTTGTGTGACCATATACACACATGGAAATAAGAATCATTCATACATCCATAAGGTAATTTCTACTAATACCTATGTCACCCCAAAAGTGTTTACATTTATAAACAATAGACTGATAGCTTTGCTAATGCTTGTATATGTCTCAACTAAGATCATCTTTATTAATATGATCACCACCCCTTTACCTATGCTAATATGCCATGCCAATAAATATAAACTTTAATTATAATATTTTATAATGAAATAAAACATTTATTAAAAAATGGTATAATTTCCTAACTCTCACTAGGCACTCCTACACCAAAATCACATCCAACATCACAAAGAGGGTCCATAACACACCAATAAAATCAACTAGGCCTAAATCCCCAACATCCCATGCCATGTAAATTTAAAAATAAATTTTAATTTTTTGATAAAACATTTAAATTAATTTTTGAAATTTACCTTAAACTATTCAACAAATGACATAAACTAGATGTTGTCCTGAGACATTCCCTACATTGGTGGAATGAAATCCCCATCCCCAACATCTAACTCCACAATGATCTGGTGGAATAGGAATCAAAAAACCAAATTGGAGATCCTAAATTTAGAGGAAAACACATAAGGAGATGGAGAGATTCCAATGGAGGGTGGGATGTACCTTTATTCACCACAAACACCCTTAAGAACAACCTCTAAAAAAGGTGAGAAGGTAAGAGGAGGGGGTTTAGACCCAGTGATCATGCAAACAACCAAAGGGTAAGAGGAGGTTTTCCCACATTAAAATTTTTAGGGGAAAATATAATTTCTCCCATTTATGTCTAATGAATAACTTAAATTGGGCCATTGAAGATCTAATGGTAATTGTAACCTACATAGTTTTGTATATAGCCACCCAAAACCCTTTTAAGGCTCTCTCGATCTCTCAAAACACCTCATAAGCATAATTTCTTATCTAGAAACATTATTTTACAGTTCCTAAATTCGTTGAATTTGATTCTAAATCCAATTAATCAAAACAACCCATCCATAAAAAAGTCAAATTCCTCCTTAATTTCAAATACCCTTATGGTCATGAGGTATTATAATCTCCCCACCACAGAACTTCCCATCCCTATGAATTCATATAAATAATTCTATAATCCACCCTAACCATCTCGAGTAGTAAATTTCCATTCAATATTCCATGTCCCATCCTCGAACACTAAACATGCTTCTAAATAACAACTTTGAAGTCAAGATTTTTAAACCATCAAAACCAAATCCACCACTCAAATTCAACACAGGAACACTGATATGGTTCTCTCTCATTCCTATCATCCTAAGGTACATGAGGTGTATTAATCCAATTTGTTACAAAGATCATGGGGATCCCCACCACAAATCTTATCTAAATACAAGTATAAGACATAACAACATCCAGCATTGTAATTTCCTATCAAAACACCACACACATGTCCTTATGAGGAACCCATCATGGTTTATAACTTAACATAAAAAAACAAACATGAGATTAATAATAAAAAACTAGTTTCAAATACCACCTCCCATTTCCAATTAAATATACAGGTGATCTCACTTTCTAATAACAACAAAATAACATTTAGTTTTTTTCTCAATATTACATGAACAATGAATAAAAAAACCTTTGATATCCAAAAAGATGCACCTAATGTGGATCTGGGCCTACCACATTCAATTACACAAAAAATATCTGAGAATTATTCTGAATAACCAGTCTCAAAGTTATATAGAACTATTCACTGAAGTTCTAAATTATCTAATCATGACACATTTATCCTTAAATACATCCCATTATTATTTGAATATTCCCATGAAATTTTTTTACCGGGATTTTGGTGAAACTCCATGGTTGGAACACAAAACTACTAAAATGATCATTTGTGCCCTGCCATACCATGAGCATCCATTCACCTATAATCCAACACATCCAAATGATCCAAATTTATCATGAGCCCAAATTTGATGCTAAGAAATCACTTGAAATCACAATATAGGTTGCATCCAACATTCAAAGAGGACTCCAGATAAACCCACACCCAATTTATCACCGCCATAAAAATTATCAATTGACCATCCGATGAATGATTTCACGTATCCATAGTCCCTATAGTGAAAGGGTATTATAAAAATATCTAAAATTCGACTCCCCACCATCTTAATACCCTGTCATCATATCACAAATTCAAAACTCTGATCTCCATAACATGTTTCCTATCTACCACTAAGCTCAATGGTCGAACATTTCATTCCACTCATATTTGAACTCCAACATGAAAAACACTTCACATCCCAATCTCATCCCATGGAAACTTAATCTATAAATTCTTCCAAATTTTAGCTCACATTGATAGTCACCACCTTCAATTATCCACTAGAATACTCCCCACCACATGGATGACCTTGTACCACTCATTGAGTGGAACCAACATTGGATCATTTATGGTAAAACACATGTGATGCTCCTCTTGAGGAACACTCATCATGTTTCTAGGCTAATAGGCCCATATGTAACTCCAAAATACCCACAAACTTTGACCCACCCACGACCATCACCAATTCAAAATTCAATATGTTTCATTCATAAAAATGTGTGTTACCTCAATCCCATTAAAAAATGGACTACACTCCTTTACCACACAAACGTAGAAACCTAGATCATGATATTGTGAGTCATAATCCAACAGAACTAGGCCACATGCCTCAAAATTTACCATGTTACATAGAATATCAGTGTTATAAAAATATAACACCCTTGTTACTCAATCTCAAAAATCAGGCACCTTACCAACACCATGTGGAAACACATGATTCCCTCTTACTAGTGTCATTAAAAACACAAGTGTCTACCCATGATCACACCACACATGAACAAAACATCATGAATCAATAGGTCCATGAATCCAAATTATTCATCCATCCCAAACTATCCTTGATAAAAATAACTCTAGTATATTTCCTTAAACTGAAGACATTAGCATTACTATGCCCAAAATCCCCAAGAATTGCGTATGTATCCATCATGAAAAAAAATAATATACTAGTGCATGACTTTTTGAAGGGATCAAAAGCTCGAACTAACTACCCTCATGGGTTTCCATCAATCACTAATACCACTAACTCACTAAGGTTTGGGTGAAAACTAAAAGAGTCTAGTTCTCCAACATAAGCCAAAATATGAGTCCCATGTAATTTTTAAATGATGTGATGATAAGCGTTCTCACTTCATAACTATAGATTGACATGAAGCATGGAAAAATACACTCAAGAGTATCATATAAATGTATAATCATATTCAAATTTCAAAACTATCAACCCATGAGGAATTGATCCCCACTAAAAATCACTCTATAGTACTTCCCCTCAAGGATCACCACTCTTTAGTCACCAATGTCAAAACCAATGACATTGTATTGGATGACCTGTACCAAGGAAAACCAAAACCATTTCCTCTATTAAGAATAATTTTATTCTAATATTTATGTGAATTTTTTTTATAAGTTTTTAATAGAACTTCTATTTACAAAACCTAAATAAAAACACACACCAGGGTTTCCCCACTAAGCCATAATGTGACTAACTAACTTACATATGTAACTACACCTACTATGTAGACGAAACAATGTTGTCATTAACATCATTGAGTATATTTTCCGAGATACACATGTCTTTTATCTAAAATGAAACATACATACATAACGGTCTAGCTGAGTATAATACCACCAAGTAATTATGCAAGAAAATGTTGTATGAGTAGTTTATAACACTTTAAAAATCTAGGACTCATCATCAGTGATAGAAATAACACAATAAAAATCCTAGATGTCATGTGAATCCATAAATTATAAGAATGATGCATTAATATTACTCTTTTCTATGTGGGTCATGATTTAAAATCCAATAAATCATAAACCTAAAACATCATATGCATCACATGAGGTGGAATCAGTCACCAGTAACATCACAAATACATAACATCGATAATATCCATATAAACCTAGAATTCTTATTAGAACATGAGTTTATGATACACCATACTAATATCCATAGAATACTTCAACACATTCCTATCATCAGTCCACTATACCCTATATAGTAAGAAAAAGAAAAACAACTACTCTAATACTACATTGTAATGTCATAGTCCATAGGCCGCTTGACTAATTACCCAAACCAGTTCACTGCATGATCTCATGAATGCCTATTTATATTCCAGAGGCTTCTAACAAGCAATGGGGGTTTGGGGTGTGACTGTGGGAAGACAATACCCTCATATCGAAGTGTGTGATCAGAAATAAATAACCAAAAAACATACATATCATAGTACTAAAAAATAATAAATAAATTGATGATTATATAATAAAATGTAATGAATTAATATAGGATATAAAGGACGATAACCCATTGGGTAGATCAAATATTTAAAATAATAAAAGAAAAGAAACAAGAATATATCAGAGGTACAACCCCAAACTCTATGAAACACCTCGAATATTCTAATCCCACTCGAGCCACTCTATCTCAAAGGATAAATAAAGGAACTCATCCTAACATATACATAAAAACACATGATGTTACACTGAAGTACCACAGTGCAATATCATACCATGTTGGGTATGAGTTTAAAACTTAGCATGGTACCACAAACTCAGACCCATACATAACATTAAATGTAGTTATATGTCCATGTGACAAGACTAGCTGAAAAAAATATATATTATGATAAATAAATAATATAGAAATGTAATTAAATTCAATGATATGGATCAACCATAATTATTTTGGCCAGAATGAGGGTGTTTTAGAGCATATCATGATATTTTTCCAATGATATAAATTCCAAATCGTTGGGTATAGCCCAGATATCCATAGTATATTGAATTAAATGGCCAATTATTAATTATGAATGGATCAAAAACCTTATACTAGGTATCCCAAGTATCCCTCTAAATACTAGGTATAATGAATGTATAAGATTAGATCCCCATGTATTTTTGGCAATAAATTAATTTGAAATATCTCCCATGCCGCCATGTTAATGGCCACGTTCCAAACATCATGAGAATCCACATTAGGTATGAATATTTTCATGAATCATGACTAGATAGATCCAAAGGGTGATCTTAGAATATAATAATAATAATAGTGATCATAATCCTCAATCATGAATGTATTGGTCTTAGAAATTCTATCTATGAAAGGGACCTAAGGAATCCAAGGCATTATATATAGATTAGAGGTCAAATCCTGGAATCTTGAGGATTCTTATATGGATAAAATATGGATTATATGCAACACATAATGGAATCAAACTTGGTGTTATAGAATCAGTTATATCACTCTTTTATCAAATGAGGCTCAAAATACAGATCCCTTGAAGTAAATATTGGAATCCACAATGTCACCATCACATCGTATGAGGCCCATAAGATGGATCTCAGAGAGCACGTCGAGGCATAAAAAATGTCATTAAAAATAAATATGTAATTAATAATTAAAATATTGTATTTGGAAGAATACCTGAACACTTCAACATTGACCAAAACCCATCAAGTTTACACAGAGGGGTTGAGTTTCAAGGTGGATCCTGTTACCGTCTGTAATCAATCCCAAACAGACCCACTCAAAGTTGATCTATCCTTATAGAAACTACTGGGGTCCACCGGGTCACATCAAGAGAATGGAACCATGTGTGGGGTCCACTTTTTAAGATCAAGGGAAGAAGAACCCCACATGGGTCCTCAGTTTCAGATTGGTCTCATGGGTTATCACCCAATTCTTATAGGATGTCATTATCCATAGGCATTTCATAAACATATCACAAAGTTATGAGACCTAAGAAGTAAGAATTATATGAAACTTTATAAAGATATATCTCATGTCCCATATCACTTCTTTGGTTATGACACCTATACCTATGGATATATGACATCACATCTAACCAAAATAGCTCCCAGGGGAAAAATATTAATATTCCATCCACATATACAAGGTCGTACCCAAGGGTCTCCATAACATGGTTCTATAAGGCCTACTTGAGTCTCCCCATGACATCTATCACACCCCCATCTTGGAGGGGTCTAATGATTTACAGGTAAGAGAGAATAGAACTATATATCTCAAGTAATTTGATTAACATCACTCATGGGGTTTGTGGCACTACAATTTGTCGAAGACTCATACATCAGCGACCAAGGAATCAATCCAATACAACAGTTCCATTGTGGAATATAAACATTTTCCATTTTAATCTTAGGTAGTTATTCAATATTAAAAATTCAATTTCAACAAAATTATTTAAATTAATTAAAATAATTTAATTAATCAATGTGTATATCAACTTAGTAGAATGATTTTACATACACATATAGATAAACATCATGAAAAAGGCTATAGAGAAAGTACTAGGACCACCTACCTCATCAATTAATATTTTCCTTTTATAAAACCCAGATCAAGAGCTATAACAAGGATTTTACATGTATCAAATTAGTTAGTAATATATAAGTCGATCAACACCTACATACTCAGGAACATAAAATATTCCAGTACGTCACAATGGGTAATTATAACAGTTTATAATTAAATTAAACATTTATTTTAAAAATTATACAATTTATAAAAAATATACGGGTTCCCCTTCTACATTAGAGTTACACCCAATGAATCCAAAAGGGTCCACAATACAATTAAAAATTCATTTCAGACTAAATCACTATCCGATGATGTCAAGTTAATTTCAAAATAAATTTGATTTAATTGAAACACCATATTAAATTTGATGATGAGATGTACCTTCGAAAATTAAAAAAACAATATAATCTAGATGTTTTGATAGGATACCCCCTACATAGGAAAAAATAAATCAACAATAATATTTTTTATTCCATAATTCTCCAGTGGAATTATAATAAAAAACTATGACTGACAGTATTAAATTCTATGTTGATAAAAGTAGGATATGATGAGAGATTAACATAGGGAAAGAGGTACTTTTAGTCACTACAAAAGGACCTCTAGAACCACCCAAAAAAGGGAATAAGGGAATAAGAGGGGTTTGAACCCCCTTCTCATGAACAAAATTAGATGGGTGGGGGAGGGATTCCCCTTTGAAATGTTCCAAAAAAAAAATCAATTTACCCATTTTTTAAGTCACATACTAGCTGATACAGGGCCACAAGATAACCAGTGGTTAAATTATGATATCAGTTTGTTTTATACATCCACCAGAGAGCTAATGAATTCTATTACCAAGGTTTTTTGAAATAGCCTCCCCAAACCCTCTTTTTCCCTTCCCAAGATTTTAGGAGACCACCTAAGCCTCATTCCTAATCAAAAGACATTCTTTTAAGGTACCTAAAATCACATAATTTATTTCCAAACCCCAATCCTCAAAATGAACCATCCAAAAAAAGATCAAATTCCTCTTGAATTTCAACCACCCATTGGGAAAAAATGTATGAAAAAGTCACATTCATTTAAGAGTACTATGTATAGTGACTAAGGTAAAAATCCATTACTATGATAAAAGACTAATGGGTTAATTACATGTCAAATTAAAGAGACAAGGGTTAAAATGATCTAAAAACTTGTCTAAATCCTATCGAATGAGTGTATATTGATATAATCATATCCTATAAATTAACTTGATAAAATTTTGATCCACTCCCCCATGATAGTGACTTTATTATATTTTAATATTCATAGTAATTACAAGTGTGCCACTCCCCTCACAATTAAAAGGGAGCTTCCTATTATCTTCTCATATACACAACTATAGTACTTCAGATCAACCATTATCTACCAAAATACTCTATCAGAATCGTTATTCATGAACTTGAGGTGATGGTCTTCCAAAAAGACCCATCCAAGAATCCTTAAGGCTTTCTTAAAAAGAGGATTTCTAAAGAAGAGGTATGTTCTCTTACCATTTTTTTCACATTTATTTCTTATTAAGCCTCTTAAAAATGTTTTGTAACCAACCTAACATGATTTACTTTGTGTATTGAATATAATTAAAGGTTTTTATGGTATGATTATTTCCATTTTCTATATCATTCTTATTAAATATTAAATGATAATGTCACTCATGCGTATGTGTGGACTACCATCTCCAAGAAGCACTATGATTTGTTCTCCATTTCCTCATTACATGGATGGTATTAAAGATATATTTACTAAATATATATTATATTAATGAAATAATTAATAATTTTTAAAACAAATGTTCTTTTCTATAATTTTTTACATCAATCAAAAAGTGGAAACATCATTAAGTGCATACATACAGACTACCATCTCCACAAACTAATGTAATTAAATTTTGATCATCAATTTATATGAATGGTTATAAAAGTGGATATAATGAATAAATATGATACTTATTATGTTATTAATCATCTGAATATTATGAAACTAAGACCAATGTATAGGGAACAAAACAATAAAACTGAAACATCCATGGAAAATACACTATTTTCACCCGAATGTTCATTTTAATTATGAATTGTTAATTAAAGGATAATTAGAAATTATAATGAAATAATGCATAGTAATTTATGTATTAACATGGTTATGGAATATTTTTATAATAAATATATATTTATTATACATGAGGTTTTAACATGTATGAATTTAGATGAGACTTGAGGTACGAGTTTTTTTACAATCTCTTATTTTTTAAGATTGTATATGCTAAATTTGTATTGATAGAAATTATAAAATAGTTATCTTTTAAAAACCAGAAATTATTTTATCTAAAGGTTAGTTATAAAGATTTCATGTTATAATTTCACTCTCCTCTATTTTTTATATAAGATAACTGCTAAAATGTTTTTAAGAAAAGTTGACCTTATTTACCCATTAATCAATAAAATTTTTCTTCCATGCCCATGTTCTATGAAATATTTCAAATAAATTATTTTATATGATAAATGATTACTAAAATTAATTTTGAACTATATTTGATATTTTAATGTTTTAAAATTAATCTTATTTTAATTTTCCAAATGAGCTACTTTTGTATTTTTTTTACCAAATGTGTGAAAGGAATATTTGATCGAATTTTTAACATACAAATGTATTTTCTACCACCAGGAATGTTCATTGATTTGAATTATTTATTAAAGGTTTCCATGGATATTTTTAAAGAAAATATTTTTATCAATATTATGGAACTTTTTCATTTTAAAGATACCAAAGGAAAAATTATTTTCTATGTTTTCAAATAAATTTTCAAACACATTAATAAAGTTATTTTTCATCTATTTAAAAATAGTTAGATGTTTCTTATAATTTATTAGTGATATGATATAATGTTATCATATATTTTTTTTACGGTATGTGTTATGATTATGTGGTTATGAAATTTTTATAAAACCTATTTTTTTCATTTTTTATAATATGATGAATTTATTAATGTTTTTATAATCTTGTGGCTCATATATGTATGGTATTTATTTTTTTATCGGTAGGTTTGTTAAATCCATCTAATTAATTGTTAATGAATGATATATCATGAGATTATATGGACTGAAATAGGGAGTGAACCTAGTTTGGTAAGGGACTTTGTCCACTATGAGAGTCTTGGGAGTGAACCTTCATTAAGGAATGGAAGGAATAGGGAGTGAACTCGATCCAATATGGGACCTTGTCCGTTAAGATAGTCTTGATATTGATCATTGAATAATGAAATTATTTTATATACTTATTATTGGGCTATAAAATTCATATGAAATGTTATTATTCTTATGATATGCTCTTATAGATCAATATTTTTTAATGATGATTCCTCACTCTTATGACTCTTATATTTTGAAATTATTATTATTTATTCGAAGAATCTTGATTTAAAATCTATGACTAATTGGTTATAAATATTTTAAGTTATAATCATGATATCATACAGGTATACATATATTATGCCTGTATATGATCATCGATTATTATATCTCTTGTTTACCCTTAATGGGAATCTGAGATCACCCTTTATTATGATTCCCTTCTCCATAGGATATGAAAAAAAATTATTTATTAAATGTCTTAGAAAGAATATATGAGAGAATAACCATATAGAATATGGGGTAGATATTTTATAATATAAGTCGATTATGTAACTAGGTTCTAAAGACACTAAACTTTTATGGTCCTCAGGAACATATTATTGTGAATTTTATTAAATATTCATCTAAAATGATGAAATTTTTATGTATGTTATTCTAGGGTCACATCATCCTATAATTATAAAGGGTAATATTATGCACCTTAGTGTTCACCATTTCAATCATATATTCCCTTAATAAAAATATTTTCTTTGGGTTTCCTCCCAGACTGTTATAACCCTTATGTTAGTCATGATCATGAACTACCTTGATAATGAGAGTCCCTATTATGAGGATAATAGTGAGATATTACCTAAATCGACATGCTTATCATGGAAGCTTAAGTGTTGAGTTTTTCGACCATTTCTACTTTAGGATCCAGGGATCCATGGCCATCCTTCCCATGTATAAGGACTAGCCCTGTTTGCTTTGATTATCCTACCATTATTTTTAATTAATGATCCATGTAAATCTATGAAAGTGGCTTATAAAACCCTAAAATTTTAGAATATATATATTTTTTTATTTAAAAGTGTTTGATATCATTCTTTATATATAACTTCAAGCGTAAATTAACCATGATATAATATTGAAATATTATTAATAAATATGACTATTATAGAATAACCGTTTGATTGGAGGGTATGAATAAGACTAACTAAATTATGAAAAATATGTATAAAAGTTTTCCTTATTGAAAACTTATTGAATAATTCCAAGAAAATAAGTAACCATTTTTTAATGTTAAAAATAATATTTTTATATATCAAAAATAAAAAATTTCAATTGTTATATTTTTATATTTTATATATATTGAAAACGAATGAAATAGGATTTTGATAAAATATATTTTTATTTAAATTTAAAAAATGAATAATCATTCATACATTTATTATTAATTATACAGAAATGATGATAAAATCATTTGAATGTAAGAAGATTGATTTTTCAAAGAACTGTTTTTTTTGCATAATATATTTTATGAAAATAATTTGAAATGATCACTATTGATGAATTATTTAAATTAAATGTAAAAAACTATATTCAATAAAATATATTAACTTTCATATAATGTTTTTTTACTATTCATGCAATGGGAATAAAATCATTTTTATGTATAAAATTATTATTTATCTAAAAATGGTTTTACACATTTTGTGAAAGGATATTAGAATTAATTTTATCTTATTAATGAAACATAATAATTTATAAAATATTAAATATTTTTAATCATCATAAATAATATTTTTTTTAATTTCAACTTAATTGTTTTTCATAATGAGTAAGTACTATGGTAAAAATATTATTACTTCAGTAAGGTTTAAAGGGTCAACCTATGAGATATGGTTTAAAATATCATAAAAAACTTTCTTTAATTTGACATTTTTATTTTATTTTTACCATTAACATATTATATTTTTTATATGGAACTTTTGAGCCACTTTACTTGAGTACGAAATATATTATATAATAAATATTCAAATATTTACTTGTTTTAAACCCAACTCACTTATAAAAGTGAAATCCATCTTCTCAATTATCCACAACACATGATCCATTAGTCTTGAAAATTATATACCCAAATACTATTTGAATATTCCTTCACATGAACAAAAGGTTCAGATCTTTCCAAAACAATCATCCAAGAATCCGTAATGTGATTTTCAAAGGAGGATACTTGAAGAAGAGGTGTATGTTCTCACTGACCATTTTCAAGTTTCTTTCCCCTTAAACCCCTAAAAATATTACATAAAAAGCTTAAAATTATAATATTTAAATATTTAGTTTTTCATGTTAATGTTATATCAATTTTATATATCATTTACGTCAAATAATAGATGAGAACATCGCTCATACATACGTACAAACTACTATCTCGCTAAAGCGATGTATTTTATTTTTAATCACCCACACACTTGAATGGTTATATAGATGAGATTAATAGATATATATTATTATTATAACAAAATTATTATTCTGATAATATAATATATTATCTAACATCTTTCCATACTATCATTTGGAAAATGATAATGTTGCTCGTGCATACATGTGGGATACCACCTCTTCGAATCATTGTGATTAATTTTTCATTTTTGATTTACATTGATTATAATATAGAAATATTTAATGAATATATGTTATAGTTATGTTATAGTTATTATTCTACATATATTAATTGTTATTTACCTTTCTTTTATTCTATCTATCAAAAATTGGAAACATCGCTCAAACGTATGTACAGACTTCTATATCCACAAGGTGATGTAATCTATTTTTCATCACCACCATATATTAATGGTTAAAAGGTTTATATATCGAATAAATATTATATTTATGGAATTATTTATATTTTTTATATGGAAAAATTGGAACCTTAGTGCTAAAAATTTAATAGAAAGTGGACTGGTTTTTACCTGAACAATTATTATAATGATAAATTGTTAATAAAAGGGTAATTAGAAATTATAAGGAAATGATATATAGTATGATATATTTTAATTTTATTAATATTTATGTATAATAAATTTAAGTTTATTATATATTAGGTTTAGTGTGTCTATAGATATAGTCAGTACTTGAGGTAAGGGTTATGTTATAATCTCATTACTTTTTGGGATTATCTATATTAAGTTTACATTGAGGGAAATTATATGATCCATATGTTTTAAAACTAAAATATTTTATTCCCATATATTTAATTCATTATTGTTCATGATTTCCCTAAATTTTCTTCTTTTTTGTAGTTATAATGATTGAGAAATGTTTTTGAAGAAAAATAATTCAATTTCTTCTTTTAGTTTGATAATATTTCTCCTCCATTTCCATCTTCATCAGGATATTTTATGAAATTTACGGTATATACTTATATTTTTGAGGATTTTTATTCTAAAAAAAATTAAATTATTTAAATATTATTTAAATCAATCTTATGAAATAATTTTATATGTCTCACTTTTGTTGATAAAAGAGTAAAATAATGTTATCTTTTAATGTGCATGTCATGAGTGAATTTTTCCACTAACACGACCTTCTATTTTCATTAATATTAATTTAAAAGTTTATATAGTTTTTAAATAAAACTATATTTTCATTATTTTATAGATTTTCATTCTTAAAAGTATCCAACCGAAAAGGGGTGTTTATTCTTTGTTTTCAAAGAATATTTTAAAAGATTTCATAAAATAGATTTTCATCTATGTCAAAATCCTTTAAGGATTGTTATGCTTGATTAGAGATACGATCTTATGTAACCATACACTTTATTTCACTAGATTTATTATGATGATGATTATTTAATGATTATTATATGAAACCTCTTACTTTCCCATTACATAATTATGTTACGATTAAATCTTGATGAAACAATTTTCATTTCCTTGAGTTTTGATATGAATATTGTTTTTATGATATTATGGAACACTTATGTATGGTTTTAATTAGGTATGAATTTACAAAGTTATGATTATGTTTCTATACCCTTATGAATATCTTCTTCTCACGTATGATCATTGATTGGTATCTCATATTTTTAAACTTACTGAGAATCAGAGCTCACCCTTTATTATGTTTCCTTTTCACATGCTATGGAGAATGGTTTTAAATAGGGAATTTTTAAGAAGGGTACTATATTAGAAGAAAATTATGGTATATCTTGAAGATATTTCATAAAATAATTTTCTTATATATCTAGTCTCAAAATACACTAAATATTTACAGTCTCCATACATGAATTATTATGATATGTATTGAATATTCATCTAATATTTTGAAATATTTATGTATCTAACACTTGATTTTCCTCATCTAGTATAATATTATGGTTTATTTATTTTTCCTGATAATGATTAATTTTTTTAAACTCTACAGATATGTCCAATTATTGGATAATATCCTAAATTTTTGGAAAGTTAGAGATCATGTATTTTCCTAACAATGTCATCCCTTTATGGATACAAACAAGTGGAAGAAGCTCTTAAAAATATATCTAAGGGTAATAACCCATAATATCCTAGTTGTGTATTAACTCGATCTTCACTTATTGCATGATAAATAGACTTTACCATAATCTTAATTTGACACTCTCGAGGGATATAGGATCTTTTTAATTTACATTCTCTTTGTGAACCATTATAAATAATGATAGGATATAATCTATGCTAACCTATAATGAATTAAGTGTAGTTTGGGATGAACATAAAGTATCATTGGTTTAATTACGGGTGCATGATTTAGGAATTATTAGAAATTATTTTCATTATCAGATGATTTCTTAAATTTATTATTGATTCTAGATACCAACACTAAGTTTTATTGTTTTAGTCAATGGTTTTAAATACGAGGAACTGTGTGAGTAATGAATGTGAGGGAAAATTAAATGACCTTCCTCATAAGAAACCAATAAAAATGGGATCCATAATATGAAATCTTATGATTATTCCTAATTATCAATCTTGATTTATTATTCACAATGGGAACCTTGGTGACTTTAGTAGAACACCAAATAAGAGAAAAAATTGAGTATCAAGAAAGTTCAGGAGATAAAGGCCATGAAGTGAAGAAGATTTATCTTCCTACATGTTAATAATGTGGGAATAAACACGCATGGGAATATCTAAAAGGAACAGGTATATTGTTTATGTATGAAAATTATGTTCATATTGAAACTTTTTACTATGGAAAAATTTATATTTTTATTGTTGTAAATAAATTTCATGTTATTGTAGCACTAATTGTTCAATGTATTAAATGAGAGGAACTTGAGAATTACCAAATTAAATTCCCTAATATAGGGGATAAAAAGGATTATATACATAAAAAAATATCAAGTCCAATGGAATAAGGGAAAGCTTATGTAGTTACAATTACTAAATAAGGTCCTAAAAAGAAGTAGATTATGATGCACTGGTCATCCACTAAAGATCTATAAGTATTGTTTTTGGTTCTTATTGAACCCACTAATATGTACCTAGAATGTTTTATAAGAACATTAAATCACTACCCTACAGAATAGATGATAAATTAAAAATGACAAACTCACAATGGAATGATCATTGTATCTCAAATCTATAGCTCTTTTCGGATAAATGTTTGTTGTAATTTTCTTCTTTTAAGTGTTTGTCTTCTTTCTATAATTGAATTTGATGATATTTTTTTCACTAATTGAGTTTACTTATATAGAACCTTTACCAATTTATATAGTAATTACAATCATATATTTTGAATCAACCTATGATCATACATTAGTGTGAGGATTAATAAGAACTTATAATGGAATTTACATCCACTATATGAGTATTACTACCTATTCATGATATATATTTATCTCTAAGGGTTGGAGAAAAACTCAACACTGATGATATGCCTATTTTCCTAGTTTACGACAATGTATTTCAAGAATACTTTCTTAGTTTTTTATGGAATATTGAACTTGATTTTTCAATAGAACTCAATCCTGATGCTACAACTATTTCAAAAAAATATTTAAATAATGGCCCCAATTATGTTTAAGAAAATAATGAAGAAAATATTATAAAATATATAAAAGGGATTCATACCCCCCGATTTCATAATGGGCTGCACCTGTTATTTTTGTTATGAAAAATGATGGGTCAATGAATCATTACATTGATTATAAATTACATAACATGATCACTATCTAGAAAAAGTAACATCTACCCATTATTGATGAATTGTTAATGAACTACATGGATCTCAATACATTTTCAAGATTTACCTTTATTCTGAATATCATCAATTTAGGGTTAATAAAGAAGATATACCCAATCCATCCTTCCAAATTTGGAATGGTCATTATGATCTTATAGTAATTTCTTTTGGACATACCAATACCCTTTCTTTCTTCATGTATCTAACGAATAGAGAGTAACTTTTTCATCTTATAGTATTATCTATAGATGATATAATTATATATTCAAATATAAATTAAGATAATAAAGATCATTTGTAGATTGTGTTAAATACAACGAGGAAGGAGATGTTGTATGCCAGATTTTACAAGTGATTATTTTTTCTCCAAAAAGCAGTATTATCTTGTCATATGATCTCATGTGAGGGTATAACAATTGATCCTTCAAAGATGAATATTACTGAGAAATATCCTAGACTAACCACGGTGATTGAGATCTATATTTTTCTTAGGTTGGATGGATACTAATGATTTGATTTGAGAAATTAATCAAAGATATATAATCTAATAACCAAGTTAACTAGGAAGGTGTGATGTCCAAACCTAGGAGCCACTAAATAGTTCCCCGATCTGGTTGTCCACATTCCCTCAAGCACTTCTCCTCATACGCCATATGGTGTCGAATAGCAGTGAGGGTATGGTAAGTTAGCCTTGGGGAGACTATACCATCTTTTTTTATAATAAAACACCAGTAGAAGAAAATAAAAATAACCAATAACAAATCCATTTCATATGATAACCAAAGCATGAAAATACAATACGCAACTAAAAGGGAAAACATGCTTTGACAATGCAAAAGACAAGGGTCTACAATGAAACTGAAAGTAAAGACACTACCAGTCCCAAATGGGTCCTGAACCATGTCTGGTTTCCTCTTTCATGCACCAATCCCAAAATAAAACCTATCAGAGGGCCTTCTCTTATTCTCTCCTGCAACAACAAAGTCAGCCCGGGTGCTGATCAGGTGGCCTGAATAGGGTGTGAGTATGACTCAGTAGGCCACCACCAATGGTTTGTAAAATGTGTTCAGTAAAAAGATAATGCATTCAGATTTATGAAGCATTAAATACAATGCATAATTTAAATAGTTATTACATTATTATTTACTATTTATTCATCACATTAGGCCAATTTAATTCATCTTTCCCATATGAATCATCATTTATTTGGTGTAGGTCTTCATTCCAAACACCCTATAATCTCATTTGAAACATCATTCATTATTATCATTCATTGGTGTAGGTTTTCATGCCTAGCACCCCAAATATCATTGTGTGTATGTCATCATTCATAACACTTCTGTTCTCAATATATGTAGGTTGTCATGCCAAACACCCCATAATATATATCTTGGATAACTATTGGGGAGGAACTCCATGTACAAGTCCCAACTTCTAATCAGTCTAGGATTCCATGCCTAGAAACAAAAAATCTCATCCATTAAATCATTCTTTATGTCAAAAGAATTTTTCACATTATCACTTTACTAATCCGTTGATTAGTTTAGCATTTCAAAGGTTATTAGTTAACTCTACAATTAAATAAGCATATACCCATTAAATAATTCCTCAATTAATTAATCAATCAATGCCATTATCATTCCATAATTAATTATTCACAATTAATTATCAATTTAAAAACTCAACTTTCCATAATTAATTCTCCCAAATAATTATCTTTGATATACATCATGACATATAATTAATTCTTCCAATTAATTATCATTATTCAAAATCTTGGAACATAATTAATTATCACAATCAATTATCCCACATATCCAAAAATCATTTCATAACTGATCCCACCCAAATTAATTATCTTTTCAAATTCAATTAAATATCACAAATAAAATATCAAACCACCAAAAGAACTATTTGGTCATCCCCCCATCATATCTTTCATGATTCAATTATCAATTAAATCTCCAAGGAAACTCTATTTAATTCTATATCCCTAATTAATATAATTTAGGAAAACAATAATTAAGTCAAACTAGAAATAATAAAATCAAATTCACATATCATAAAACATGACTATGGGAGTTTTATTTTGACCACCTACCTTGGTTTATTGACAAAAGTTATCCCAATGGAAATACCTAAAAATCTGAGCGGAAAAACGTCATCGATCAAGCTCTAGATCAAAATACCTAAACCAAAATTATGATCGAAGGCATCAAGACCTTGAAAAACTAGATATAGATCCACAATCATAGATATATATCTCAACTCATAGGTTTATATCCATGGAAATATTTAATATCCACCATGATAAGATCATGCAAAGATAGAGGAATAAACAGGAGAAGCAATGGGATGATATCCACTTACCAGGAAGAGAGTGGATAATCATTTCGGGTTTTCAATCTCAAATAACTCTGTTTGGGTTTCCTTGGATTCTCATAGGGAGGATTTAGAAAAACCTATAATTTTTCAAGCCCGACCCAAGGTCTAAAAAATGGAATTCCTAGGGGTTCGGGTAGTTTTAAAAAGGTTTTATTTTTGGAATTAAAATCCCATGCGCAAGGTTTCCTGGGTAGAGGTGCACAGTTAGGGAAAAACATGAACCAAATGTATGGACCCCTCTGTCTAGTTTTTCATGATTGGAACAGTTTGGTTTCATTGTTTGACAAATTGTTCCCAAACTGTGTAGACCTCTCTGTCTAGGTTTGCACGCTTGGCACAATTTCGTCTCACGTTTTTTCAAACAATGCACAAACCGTGCACATCCCACTATCCTTTAGTTTTCCTAAAAAGTTCACCCAAACTCACACCAAGCCACTACTCTAAGTTAAGGTTACTTAAAACCTTTAAACGTACATGAAAATTCTCCGGAGATCACTCCAGAAATGGTCGGGATCTTATAATCTCCCCACCTTATAACAGCTCTCCCTCGATATGCACTACGAAACTTCTTTAATATTATGAGCCAAAAATAATAGGCCATTAAGCTCTCATGTCTTCTTCCCATTCCCAAGTTTCCTCTTGAAAATTTCCATGTTTCCATCACACATTTACTAATAGCACAATATTTCCCCGTAACAATTTCTCACTATGACCCAACACATGTACCAGATGCCCCTCAAAGAATTCATCTATCTCGAGGTCAACATCCTCCACATCAATCACAAGTGAAGGGTCTAGGTGTTACCGTCGTAGTTGTGACACATGAAAAACATCATGAATTGCACTAAATTTCTGAGAAAGTGTTAATCTGTACGCCACTGACCCGATTATCTCCAGCACCTCAAACGGTCCCACAAACCTGGCCGATAACATTCCCGGCCTCAATATCCTATGGTGACCCAATCTCGGAGACACCCAAAGGAATATAGAATAACCCTATGTAAACTATAGGGGTCATCTCCATCTATCAGCATACAACTTATTTCTACTCATAGTTGTATCCATATGTTTTTGAATAAACTGCACCAGCTCTAATGTATCTTAAATGAGACTCGGTCCCAACAACTCTAGCTCACTCGCCTTTAACCAACACAACAGTGATCTACAAGTTCTACCATAAAGTGCTTCATATAGTTCCATCTATATAGTTTCCTGAAAACTGTTGTTATAGGAAAACTCAACTAAAGCCAAGTGATTCTCCCAAGAACCACCAAAGTCAAGCACACATGCCTGCAACATATCCTCTAACACCTTTATAATACACTCCAACTACCCATCTGTATGTGGGGGGAAGGTCGTATATAATAGAACCTATGTACCAAGAAACATTTTAAAGCCCTACCAGAAGTGTGATGTAAATATTGAATTGTAGTCTAAAACTATAGTCTGTGTCACCCAATGGAAATGAACAATCTCTTTCACATACAGTTCTCCCAACTACTATACTGTAAATGATTCCTTAATATGCAAGAAGTGTGCTACCTTTGTTATTAAATCCACAAAAACCCAAATAACATCATTCTTCCTATGTGTATTTGGATGTACTACCATGAAATCCATATTCATGTCATCCCACTTCCATTCTAGAATAGATAGTGGAAATAGTAGGCCTCCAGGTATTAGATGCTTTGCTATCACCTACTGATAGGTGGAACAACTTTTTACAAGCCCTACTATCTCATTTTTGATGCATGGCCGCCAAAACTACCATTGATGTTTATGGTACATTGTTTTCAACATTGGATGTACCACCCACCATGAAGCATGAAATTCTCACATGAGTTCCTCTCACATAATCGTTGGCACAATAACCTGATTTTTCTCATAGATGATCTTATACTCATCTGTTTTCTTATATAAAAGTTTCTCCCCACCTTCACGCCTTTCCCTCAAGGCTAAAAATTTTAGATCCTCGTACTTCATATCCCTAATCCATATCAAAAGTGTAAAATCCACTACTATAGAAACCAGACTAATCCTCTCATGACTCATGAATTTCCACACACATTTCCTCCAGAAAAGTCATTGTGTTCCACTCTCCACTCGACTCATGTACCAAATGAGTCTGATTTTTTATCCTCAAGGTATCAACAACACTATTTCCCTTTTTTGGTTTATATGCTAGTTCAAAATCAAAGTATTGCTTATACTCTACACATGTTTGATTCCAATGAGTCAAGTCGCACTGTGAAAAGATATAATTCAAGATTTAGGGATCCATAAAAACTATAATTGTTTCACCCAAAATATAGTGTCTCCAACACTTAAGAGCATAAACCACTACTTCCAACTCAAAGTCATGAGTAGGGTAATTGCATTCATGTAGCCTCAACCGTCATGATCCATATGCAACAACTCTATCCCCTTGCATCAACATGAATCCTTTTCCAACCCCAGAAGCATCACAATACGCTGTGTACTCCTCACTTGACTCAGGTAAGATCAAAATTGGTGTTGATGTCAATCTCTTAGACAACTCATGCAAGGCATTATCACAAGATTTTTTCCAAACAAACATTACCCCTTGTCTATCAAACCAATAAGAGATGGTTCCAAATGAGAAATTTTCTAGATGAACCACCTTTAATATACATATAATCCCAAAAATCTTTTAATATTAACAAAATTATTGGGATGCTCCCAAGAAATCACTTCATTCACTATTTTTGGGTCCACTTCCACACCATATTTTGAGATGATGTGCCCCAAAAATTGTACCATTTCAATCCAAACAATGACATTTAAATTGCATGGAATATAGCCGATGCTCTCTTAGTGGACCCAGGATGATGTCAAGTGGTTGGGCATGGCCATCATGAAGTCTTATAGTACACTAAGATGTCGTCCACAAACACCACCAAAAACTGATCTAAGTATGGATGAAAGTTCCTATTCCTCAAGTCTATAGACACTGTTAGAGAATCAGTCAACCCAAATAGAATTACGACAAACTCATAAAGGCCATACCTACTCCTGAAAGCAGTTCTTGGTATATCAGATGTACGAACTCTAACCCGATGATACCCTGATCCCAGATCATTCTTTTAGAACACCCTACCCCCTTAAACTATTCAAAAAGATCATTGATACATAGAAGATGATATCAGTTCTTCAGAGTCATTTTATTCAACTTTCAATAGTCAACACACAAGCATAAATTCTCATCTTCCTTATTTGGAAAAAATACAGGTGATCTCTAATGCGACATAATTTGACGGATAAACCCTTTATCTTCCAACCCCAAATGAATTTTCATCTCTTGAAGCTCAGTTGGTGCCATTATGTAAGGTGGAATAGATATTGGCTCAGCCCCCAACATGAGCTCAATAGCGAATTCCACATCTCTATTAGTTGGAAAACATGGGATGTCTTCAGGAACGACATCATAAAATAGTTTTACTACTAGTGAAAGTACGTGTTGCCTACCACACCCATCATCCAAAAAAATACTAGCAACTTGGGTTGTGAGCTCTCCCAGTTGCTAAGTAATTGGCCCAGATCTACCTGCATAGATATCCCATTCTCCATATTGAACATACTAGTCACCTTTTGGAGATAGAAAGTTCACTCTCATATGGTACCAATCTATGTGGGATCGGTATGCGACAAGCTAGTCCATACCCATAATCAAGTCGAAGCCCATTATATCAAGAAAATAGACATCCCAAAGGAAATGATACCCTCCGATCTCTAGAGAACATACCTAGAATAAACAGATATCCCTAGTCCATGTTCCCAACGGTGTATCGATATTCATCATCCTACTTACATATTAAACCTCTAGGATCAAGCCATTAAAAAGGTTTTCAGATTTAAAAGAATGAGAGGTACCAATATCAAACAAGGCAGTAGCTAAAGTAGAAGCAACTCAAATAGTACCTCTCACTGTCAATAGACCAACCTCACTCTCCACAAGTGTAGGTTACACTACATGTATATGTCCTTCCCCTCTTCCCTTTGGTGTCATATGACTCCCCTGAGTAGCACAACTCTGATGGTACGGGTGATCATTCCCTGAATCACCACGCCCACTTCCTCAACCACCTACAATAGTAGAACTCCAATTTCTAGACCTGTATGGTGTAGAAGAGCCTCTTCCCACACTCTGACTCTGTGCAGTTTCTCCCTTAGCACCAACCTTCCACTTATTCCTACAAAGATTCTATAGGTGTGCCATCTTGCCACAAAACTGGCACACCAATGGTGGTCGAGGACAATGTGTATGACAGTTTCCCTACCTAACGCACCGGTGGAAAATCAAATGAGAAAGATCTGGTGCAATTGTTCCTCCCGAATTTCCACCTTTCTTTCCAATTTCTGGAGTATGATTCTCGTGATGACGCTTCCTACTATCGGAATGCCCACTCTCTGATCCTCTAGCTACATGTCTAGTACTAGACGACTCCTTCAGGTTCCCCTCTGAAATTAGAACCTGGTTAACCAATTCTAAAAATTTCTTCAGCCTAAAGATATTCACCTGGGAATTAATTTCAAACATAAGTATGCCCTAAAATAATTATACTGATGAAACCCCATACTCCACCAATGTTAGATAAAAACTCTATAAATCTATGAAACATTCAATACACTCCATTGTTGACATGCTTCCATATTTCAGATGCATAAAATCTAAATCCTTTTCTTTATTTAGCATCTCTGGATAGAAGTGCTCCAAGAACTTCTCCAAAAATTCCTTCCATAACATCTCATCAGTCTTCTAGATCATACTTGAATGTCCCACCAATGTTTTTTTGAACCACGTAGAATATAAGAAACAAACTTGACCCTCCTCTCACCCAGAGTCTCCCAATGGTCAAGTATCATCTCTAAGGATTCAATCTTGGATTCATCTCCCACAGGTCCACCCCCTCCAGTAAAAGTAGGAGGGTGTTGCAAGTTAAACTCCCTTTTCAACTTAGACAAGATTTTCAAAACACACCCTACATCTCTCTCCAAAAACTGCATGAAATGAGAAAATTTCTCTCAGAACTATTCCCCTTCCTCCTCATCTTGAACCAATGGTGCGTCAAGCTCCCGGTCTGGAAGTTCATTTCAAGCCACACCCATTAGTATCTCCCTCAACAAGCATAATGGAGGCATATATCTACAAATCCAAAAAGACATATTAGGCCTCATTACACAACCTTATAACATTTAGGTAATAGGAGAAACTAACACAACAAGTTTCAACATAGTATTTTTCCCCTTTTTATTTCCACACAGGTAACACTGAGGCATTGTCACTACAATTACCCATCCTACTCCTAGGTCATTGTTAAGAAGGGTATATTCATTTTAATTAATTTAGCTAAACATTATTTAATAATATTATTTTTAATTAATTAATTCAACAAATAATTAATTTCTCATACTCATTTAATATATTAAGGTTCTCATTAGACACCCATTAATTCTCATTTTTCATCATTGTTTCAAACTTATATCAAGGAAAAATATTACAAGTTCAAAAACATACCCCTAATCCATTTTTTCATGAGTTCCTAGAATGATTCATGTCACAACAACCCTGAGTTCCTAGAATTATGCATTCAGACTCAAGTATCGTGCTTCTTTAAGCTAGGAATAAAAGTTCAAAAATTTTATAAATAAATATTACATCACACCACAAGTGCATCACCAAAGGTGAAATAATATAAAATTGTAATAAAAAAGAACAATCCCACCCTAAGTACTCAGATTTTACCCCGTAAAAGGTTTTACAACTCCCATGCATGAGCTCATTACCAATCCTCGACTCTTCATAGTCTCTTTTTTACCTTTACCAAAATAGTAAGACAAAATAAGAATAAAGAAAATAAAACTCCTTTGATACCACATTGTGACGTCCCAACCCTGGAGCCACTAAATGGTGCCCTGAGCTAGTTGGTCACATGCCCTCAAGTGTGCCTCCCCATACACCAGAGGGTGCCGAATAGTAGTGAGGGTCTGGTAAGTTAGTCTTGGAGAGACTATACCCTATGTTATTAGAATAAAACACCAGCGGAAGAAACTAAAAATAACCAAGAATAAATCCATGTCATATGATAACCAAATCATGAAAATAAAATAACCAATTGAAAGTTAAAACATGTTATGACAATTACAAATTAAAGTGTATACAATTTAACTTAAATTTAAGACACAACAAATACCAAACGGGTCCCGAACCACGTTTGGTTCCCTCTCCCATCAGAAATCCCAAACTACAACCTATCACAAGCCTTACCATTATCCTGTCCTGCAACAACAATGTCTGCTTAAGTGTCGATCAGGCAGACTGAATAGGGTGTGAGTACAACTTAGTAGGCCACCACCAAAAATGTCTAAAACAGGTCCAGTCAAAAGATACTGTATATATATTTTTGATGCAATAGATAAAATTCATAGTTTAAATAGACATCACATTTTCATTTAACATTTAATCATCACATTAGGCCAACTCAATTCATGTTTCCCATTTTAATCATCAGTCATTATTATCATTCATTTGGTGTAGGTCATCATGCCTAATACTCCATAATATCAGTTGAAACATCATTTATTGTTATCATTCATTGGGTGTAGGTAGTCATGCCTAGCACCCCAAATCTCGTTGAGTGTAGGTCGTCATGCCTATAAGTTATTTTCTCAATCGGTGTAGGCCATCATTCCTAAAGCCCCATAATCTCAAGCTTGGATAACTATTGGGGAGGAAGTCTAGGTCCAAGCCCTTACTTCTAATCGGTTAATGATGCCATGCCTAACACACCGAAATATCACCCATTTAATCATTCTTTATTGCATAAGAATTTTTCACATTATCAGCTTTCTAACTCATAGATTAGGTAAAAATTTTAAATGCCAATAGTTAACTCAACAATTAACTTAGCACATACCCATTAATTAATTCATTAATTAATTAATCAATCCATACCATCCTTATTCCATAATTAATTCTCCACAAATAATAATCCACTTCAAATATAAACTTTCCATAATTAATTCTCCCAATTAATTATATTTGATCAATATCATGAAAAATAATTAATTCTCCCAATTAATTATCCTTAGTCAACATTATGGCAAATAATTAATTGTCATAGTAAATTATCTTACATATCCAAACATCATTTCATAATTAATTCCCACTAATTAATTATATTTTCACATTCAATTAAATATCTCAATTACAATATAAAATCTCTAAAAGATTTATTTGGGAAACCACCCATCATTTGTTTCGTGATTCAATTATCAATTAAATCACCAAGACAACTCAATTCAATTCCACATTCCTAATTTCTAAAATTTAGGAAAATAACCATCAAGTGAATCTAGAAATCATTATCTCACATTCACATATCATAAAACATGACTATGGTAGTTATATTTAGACCACCTACATCGGTTTATTGATGGATGTTAGCCCAAAGGAAAACCCAAATAAATCTAAGTGGAACATAGTCGTAAATTAAGCTCCAGATCTAAATCCCTAAACAAAAATTAATATCAAAGGCATCAAGACCATGTAAAAACTAGATCTAGATCCAAAATACTAAATCTAGAACTCAACTCATTGGTTTAGATCCTTATAAATAGTGAATATACACCATGAAATGATCATGGAAAAATAGAGGAAGAAATTATAGAAATAACAGGATGAAATCCACTTACTCAGAGGAGAGTGGATCTTCAATCCGGGAATTTGATCTTAGAGAATGGTGTTCAGATAACCTTGGAAATTATATGAGAGGATTTGGAAACACCTAGAATTTTTCAATCCCTTGACAAGGGTAAATATATGAAAGTCTCGAGGATTCGAGTTCTTTTAAAAAGAGTTTTTGGAATTAAGATCTCACATGCATAGTTTTCATAGGCAGAGGTGCACGATTAGGGAAAAACATGTGCCAACCGTGCGACCCCATCTGTCCAGTTTTATATGATTAGCATAGTTTGGTTGCAGGGTTTTTAAAACTGTGAACAAACAGTGCAGACCTCTCTATCCAGGTTTTTTACGATTGGCACAGTTTGGTCGTATGGTTTCTCAAACTATGCACAAACCGTGCATAGTACAACGTCCTTTAGTTTTCCATAAAAGGTCACCCAAACGCACCCCAAGACACTACTACATGTTAAGGGTACTTAAAAGATTCATATAATATCTAAAAATGTGCCCAGGATAACTCAAAAAAAGGTTGGGATCTTATAGGATGGATCTATGTTCATTTGGAAAGATAAATGCGAGGACAATTTTAAGGAGATGAAAATAAGGTTGGTTAGTTCACCTAAACTCACCATACACAATAATAGATAAGGGGTTGTGATCTATTTTGAAGCATGAAAGAAGGGGCTGGGATGTGTTTTTATATTTAAAATATGAATGAATTATCTATATGGTGAATGGTGTGATATATATATTGATCAAAAAATACAAAAGTATATATTCTACAAAGAAAGAGTTGAATATATTCCAAAGGAATGATTATAATTGATTACTGATTATGAATAATCAATTTAATATCAGCCTTAGTAGGAATGTAAGGTGGTTGGTGCTTTGAGTCAGAAGGACCATGCTAGTTTTTTCCATTATGAGGATTTAAAGGGGCCTAATACTTATGGATTTGTAGATAATGGATATTGAAATCACATGGAAGCTCGAAATATATTATCTTTCAAATATTTACATTCAAAAATCTATCCATGTGAGGATTAAATAGGTAAATAAGGAGGATGTGGAACAATATATGAAGGTGATAAATGTTCCTGAGTTAAACCATGATTGTGATGGAATATTCGGTTTTAATAATTGAGTATGAGTCCAATCAATAATATACACAAGGAAGGATGTATTTGAAAAATCTCATACTCCATCAATATCTATCCTTCCTAGAAGTAGAAATATGTACAGAGATATGAAATAGTATTTCTAGTGGGGTGACATGCAAATTGATATTACAGAATATTTATCTCAATACCTGGTATCTCAATATGTTATGGTTGAGAGAAAAAATTAGAAGGGGATCTTACAACCATTACCCATAAAAAAATAAAAACGAAAAAACCATGAATTTCATCATTGGAATCCCCAAAACATCTAAAGACCAAGATTATATTTGGGTTATAGTAAATTACCTTATAAAGTCAACATATTTTATTTATACCAAATAATATTTCTATCTTGATCATATTTCTAGGATATAAATTAAGGAATTGGTAAGGTTGTATGTGGTTCCATATTCTATTTTATTTTATTGATATTTGAGGTTTACATGTAAGTTATAAAGATACCATTAACAATATTTTAATACAGATTTAATCTTTAACATTGTATATCTTACTTAGATAGATAGTAAGTCTGAGAGGAATATTTAATCCCTAGAAATATTTTTGATATTTGTTTTATAGATTTCAATGTTGGTTAGGATCAACACATTAATCTAGTTTAATTTTATTATAAAATAAACTTTCACGTGAGAATTATAATGGTTCCATATAAAAAACTATATGGTAGGAAGTGAAGAAACCAAATTTCTTAGGATAAAGTCGGAGAAATAGAGATATTAAGACATTATATAGTTGAGGAAATAGAATAGGAGGTTATATCCAATTAGCATCACATTAGGGTATATCAGATTTGATAAAAAGTTATGATAAAAATCATTAGTAAGATTGAGCGTTAAAGATGGTGATAAGGTATCCCTATGAATATCATATTGGATGAAGGTTATGAGATTTGAAAAAAAGGGATAGGTTATACCAGGATATATCATGCCATTAAAAATTCTTGATAAAATTTGGATGGCTTCTTATCATTTGGTTCTTCCAATTAATCTCTATGAAGTCCATAATGTGTTCTACGTGTCACATTTGTAAAAGTACATACATGATCCTTAAAATGTAATAAAATCATAGGTTGTAACACTAGATCATGATATTTATTATGAGAACAACCATTATAGATTCTGGATCAAATATAGAAATAAATGCGGAAAAATTCCACCCACCTTGTCAAATGTTTTTTGAGAATCCATAAATTCTAGAAAGCTATGTAAGAACTTGAGTATGCGATGAGGTATAATTATCATTTTTTGTTTATATTATATAAATGAAATTTCAATGAAAAAATTTTATTAGGGTTTTGGAATAAACCACCATGATTTTTAAAAAAACTATCTATTTTTTAAGATTCAAATTGTTCAATAACTTTATTTATTATCAACCATGAGATTAAATGAACTATAATATACTAATGAGATATTATTAGTAAATGTGATAGTTATTAAAAAATCATTGGAATTGTGGGTATGAATAAAACTAACTAAATCAGGAAAATTAGTTATAAATGTTTTACTTAATTATTTTTTTATTAATTCCTAGGAAATAAGAACATAATTTTAAATATTGTAAATAATATATTTTTATATCAAAAGATCAATTTTTTAATGTATTATAATTTTCTATATATTTCGTATCTTGATCATGAATTCAATAAGATTTTGATTAAATATTTATTTTTAGTGTAAATAAATGAAAAATCATTCATATATTTATTTTAAATTGGTTATAAGTGAAGATAAAATCATTTTAAGTTAAAAAGAATTATTTCTCAAAAAACTGCTTTTCTATGTGCCATGTATATTATCTTAATATATTGAATTAATCTGTATTTTTGAATGATTTTAATAAAAGTTTTAAATTCTATTTTCAATAAAATATATTAACATTCATCTAATTGTTGTTAATATCTATTTAATGAGAATTAAATTATTTTTATTATTAAAAATAAAAGATTTCTAAAAATAGTTTTTTGAATTATATAAAAAAATGTTAAAATTAATTTCTAAAAATTATAGGCAATTAATATTATATAATATATTCTATATTTATAATAAATATAAATAATTTTTTATAAAAATTTTAACTTTATTTCTAACCATAGTTAATTTTTCCACAGTAAAAATGTTGTTACTAATATATGATTTAGAGGGTAAAAATAGAGGTTCACATAATAGTTATGAATTTAAAAATAAAAAAAACATTATTTAGTTTTATTTATTGATTTTATGTATACCATAACCAAATAATATTGAAATAATTTTCAATATGGATTCACGTTACTTGAAAATTATATATTTTATATAACAAAGATTAAAGTATTTATATGTTTTCCACCAACCTAAATTATAAAAGGGAACATCCTCTTCTCACCTTATCATACTACATGGGCCCTTTATCTAGAATAATATCTGGCCAAATACCCTCCCAAAATCCATCTCCACTATATTTATGTGATTTTTCCCAAAATACCCATCCAAATTTCTTAAAGTGCTTTTCAAAGGAGGACACCCAAAGAAGAGGTATATGATATTATTAGTCTTTTTAATGTTCGTTTCTCTATGAAACTCATAAAAATCATCCAAACAAATATTTAAATAATTAAATAAGTATCTTTGACATACTATAATTTCTATAGGTTATTATTATACCCATTTTCCATCTCCTTTATATCTAACAAGAAATGAAAAAAATCACTCAACCATGTGTATGAACTATCATCTCCATGAAGCAATGTATTTTATTTTTCATTTACATATCTATTAAATAGTTATATATATATATATAACCAATAGATATTTTTTATAATTTAATTATAATTCTATAAATATAATATAATATCTACCTTATTTAGCTTCTATTCGTTTTAAAATGTCATCATTTTTTATGCGTACATGTGGACTACCTCCTCCACAAATTAGTTTGAATCATTTATCATTTTTTCCTTACATGGATGCTAATAAGAATATATTTAATGAAAATATATGATATTAATGATTATAACTCTTTAAATGTTCATTAATAGTTTCATTTATTTCATTATATCAATTGAAATATGGAAACATCGCTCATGCTTCAGTAT
Source organism: Viscum album (assembly GCA_963277665.1). Taxonomy (NCBI): domain Eukaryota; kingdom Viridiplantae; phylum Streptophyta; class Magnoliopsida; order Santalales; family Viscaceae; genus Viscum; species Viscum album. The sequence continues at coordinate 844,222,240 of OY728140.1, read as the reverse complement.
GAACTACCCTATCCATGAAGTGATGTAATTCCATTTTTAACACCACTATATATGAATGATTGTAAAATTATATATAATTAATATCTATTATATCTATTACATTATTATGATACTAGATATTATAAAACCATGTCCAATGTTTAAGTATTACCAAAACATGAATAGAAATGGACCATTTTGATCTAAATAATGATTTTAATGAAGAATTGTTAATAAAAAGGGAATTGGAAATTATAAGGTAATGATATGGAGTAATAAATATATGAATATGGTACCCAAATAGGTTTATAATAAACCAATATTTATTATATATTTTTTTGACATCATATATGAATAAATTAAATACTTGAGGTAAGGGTTTATGATACAATCTCATTACTTTTCAGGATTGTCTATGTTAAATTTATTTTTAGAGAAGTTATATGATACATATCATTAAAACCATATTTTTTTATTTTACACTAGATATTTATTTATTTTTCATTTTTCATACATTTTTCTCTCTTTGGTACTTAAAATGATAAATATTTTTTTTATAAAAGATGACCTTTTTTCTTCATTTCGGTTGAGAATATTTATCCAATATATACACATTATTAAAATGTTTTATAGAATTATTTATATATAATTAAATGTTTAATAAATTCAATTTTTATTAACTCCTAATTTATTTACAAATGATTTTAATAAATTGTTTGAATGGTTTTTTATATGATTTACTTTTGTATTTTTACAAAAAGTTTGAAAAAAATATTCTCTTTTAACGTAGATGACATGAGTATATTTTCCCACCATAAATTCCTTCCTTATTCATGATTATTAATTTAGAAATTTATATGGTTTAAAAAACCCTATTTATTTTATTATATATGTTTTATTTTTAAAATTTATCAAAATAAAATGAATGTTTTTTCTTGGTTTTCAACTCATGTTTTAAATAATTTTATAAAAGATATTTTTTATCTTTCTCAACATCATTTAAGGATTATTTTTATTCAATAAGGACCTGATATTATTATACCTTCCATATTATTTATCTGGATTTCATATGATGATTGTGTTTTTTTTGATGATTTTTCAAAACTTATTACTTTCCAATGGGCTAATTAAGTTATGATAACATATTTATTAAACCTGTTTCTTTTCCATGAGTCATATTATGACAAATGTTTCTATGATCTTATGGAATGCTTATGTATGTATTCTATTAAGTTATGGGATTTACAAAAATTATTTATCCCTATAATGCATTGATTAAATAATAATATCTCATGAGATAATATGAAATAGAATAGGGAGTTGAACCAATTTAGTAAGGGATTCCATCGACTATGATAGTCTTCTCTATTAGCCTTCATTATGTAAATGATGGGAATGGGGAGTGAACCCAATCCACATTGGGAATATTTAAATTATGAGGCTATTAGAAATCAAATTTTACTAAGGAAATTATTTTATATTCTTATGTATATGAAATAAAATTTTGTCTTATACTTATGATAAGTTCTCATGGACCATGATTAATTATTGATGATTCTTCACTATTATAAATCCAAGAATAAATTTTTATTTTAAGAATAAACCATATGAACCTTATAGATGACCTGATACTAAAATAAAAAACAACACAAAAAGTAACATCAATGCAAAACCAACCCATGAAATTCAATATTCAAAAAAAACCAACAAATAATCACCTAGAAATGAGATCTATCTCAAGTTGCAGACTTTGATTCCTGGGTCCCCCTAGTATTCCTCTACACCCATAAAATTGACGATGATATTCTAGAACCCCATCAACATCATCGTATAGAACCACCAGAACTAGAAAACAAAAAACCATGGCCAATGAATGTCCACCAAAAATTACCATAACCGTTGTATACATGAAGAACAACATCAAAGCTCAATGGCCATCACTGATCACCACCAGAAGTACATCTAACATGAAATGTACTGTAATGAAATGGGTGAAACGTTAGAGCCAAAAAATTTGGATTCGGACAAACACCATTTGCAAGGCCACACCTCTAGGAACACTAAAACCTATAGGAACACATCCCTAAACCTCCATGAGTTCCACCACACTGAACCTATGTATAATGGGAGTGAAATAATCGAAAGTGAGGGTATATTTTAAATAGAAAAGTCTTCTAGTGATATGTGACCTTTTGCAGGACTGCATCAAAGCACATCATCTGCAAAGAACCAATTTGAAATACAATTAACAAGAAACTAACATCATTGAGGATAATACCTTTGTGGGATATATTGAACATATTTCCTGAAATATGTTAATTATGTATCATGTTTCTAAATACACTATACCTTTATGTATTTTGAGTGTATATTATTATTATATGTATTCAATACTCATCAAAAATGTTAAAAACAATTTATAAGTATTTCTAAGCTCAACGGAGACCTTCGACTAGTTGTAAGTCCTGAAATCCTACCTTCACCTCAGCCACATTCCTTTATAGGTGCCTTTGGGAACCATTCATGACTACTATTCTTGATCCCTGGCTAACCAACCCATGTGTAAGTCCTGATCTATTTATCATGGATCCATATCTCCAATGGTTCTAGTAATCCTTCACCATCCATGAATCAATCAGTATTAAAAATAATTTCATGGGCCTCATATTTGGTTTAATCACAAAAAATATTCATTAAAGGGTAACCCATGTGTAAGCCCTAACACATCATTAGAGGGCCATAAAGATTATACGATCTTCTTCAAAGGACCATATTCCTTGTGAGGCATAATATCATTTATTTCCACCCCTTATCTGATGCAAACATCCATATATAATAATGAAAAAATACATGATAACATCCTTAAAACATTAAAATAAACATCATAGTAAGTTATAGAAACATGAATATAAATTGTTAAAATCAAACTATATAGGATTTAACTCCAATTAACTAGGATATGTATGATTCCTCTCCAATGTTCAAACCCAAAATTATAATCCATATAATCAATAAACTATGTTATATATGAATCTTTTTCTCATCAAGTTATATACCCTAAAGGCACACCCTCTCTAGGATATACTCCTTGTAAACCATATCACTCATTCATACTAGACAATATAACCCAAGGAATAACATAATCCATTCTCACTGGTGAAATATTCAATTATGAGACCATCCCACCTCCAATTTAGTTAATAAATTACAGGGTTATCCAAAATGGGCCTCTTATACATAAGTCTAATATTAAACTTTTGCAGGCAACCCCATATAGTTATTAAGTCAATGAAACATGGTCTTAAAAGGAATTCTATTTGGTCATACATGTATAACCTTAAAAGGAACCACAATGATCCTTGTCATAGAACCCTAAAAGGCATGATGTATTCTGTTAGGTGATATCCTACTACATGGGTTTTGATTACCTTTATAAGGATACATAGGAATCCCCTATTATGGGCTTGATCCCCAACACCATAAACACCTACAATACTTTTGAGTGATGATAAAATATAGAGTTACCAAAAATATTGATTTTGTTGTTCAAGGTGGATAACTTAAGTAGTGGTGAATTGATATTCCAATAATTTTTTTTCTAAAAAAAATTTAAAATTAAAGTCTTAAAATTTAATAAAATATCATAGTTAAAAAAACAGTATTAATAGATAATTTTATCTTTTGAAATGATTCTAAAAATATCAGTCATAGCTCTGTTAAAATACTTTTGAAAATAATATTACATTCGAAAATAATATACTCATATAAAAAACAACATATAAAATATTATTTTAAATTAAATATAAAAGTTATGTTTTGTTTAAAAAACTAAATAAAGAATCTAATTCAATTTTAATATTAAGAAAACAAAAAAAATAATGTAAATAATAGAATTTCATCAAGCTATTTGACCTCAAGACATGACTTAATCCCCTCAACCTGGAAGTCGCCTACTACCAAGAAGTTTATTTTTAAATAAATCGATCCAAAACTTGGATTAGGTTTTATAAAAAATATCACACCATTATTTATATCCACATAGCCTCTTCTCTATTTTTTCATGGGATAAAACAAGATACTAGGAGAAATAGGACCTCTTCCATAATTGTTCGTGTGAATACTAAATAATGATTTGAGAATGTATCAAGTAATATTTATTTTAGAATAAGAGACTACGTTTTTAAAAATTAATAGAGTAAAACAAAACCTATATCAAATGTAAAATAGAAAAATAAATAGAAAGAGATATAATATAAGAAATTTGATGCAACTCGATCAAATAGATTTGACTGTCCAGAATCCATTGAAATTGTATTTGAAATAACTAATAAAGCTAGAATTTTCACATATTTTATTTTATAATTCAATTTTTACAAACCCACCATAGTGTTAATTTATGGTAACTATCACGTTTTTAGGTTTTAATATTATCATGATCTTAAATGAAATAATGGACTAATTCTAGAATTTAACTCATTTTAACTATATTCAGTATTTTGGGCATAAATTTTTCTAAACTAATTTAAATTTTAAATTTAATATTTATTGGTTTACATAAATCCTAGAATTGATTTCCTCATTAGGGATCTAAATTTTTTTACATCATTTGGAGCCCTAAAATCCGCTCACAATCCATACCTTGAAATTTGTTCATAGATATGGATATTTTGGATGATGAACCTATATCTCATAACTGAACAACAAAAAAGATCAGTAATTCTACGTGGATCTAGAATACCTGTATAGGAAAAACTTTTATTAAGGTGTACACACGTGATTCATTCATTTTCAAGGCCATAAATTCATTGTAACATGGAGAAGTGGAATATGAAGAGTCTCTATGGGTAGAATAAATTAGTTATATCCCTCAACAAACATGTTTAGAAAAGGAAAAATGCATTAGGTAGATTCATGATAGTTATGGGGAAAAATTTTAGTAATAAAAGTTCATAATATTCTTCTATTTATTAGGGTGGACATGAGTAAAATTTTAGAGGAAATATTTGGGATCGAAAATTTCTCACATTTTTCCTATAAATATGTGTCTCATCTCTCATACTATGGGATTTCCATTTTCGGGGGGATAAGGTGGAGTTTTTCTATTTTAATAGTTATTTTTATTTTGAATATATATTAGTGTATTTTTCTTCTTCATACCTCTTATTATTCTATTTTATTTATCTAATGTGTTCTCCCACCATGTTCCCATATAAACTCCACTAAAAATGAGAACTAACTATAGTGATTGTTAATGGGAGGAAATGGTGGTTTGATTGAGTTTCTTGGGATTTAACTTTATATTTTTTATTCAATTCTGGTAATTTTTGAGGTTTTTAAATCGATTAAGGTGAGAGACCTCCCGATTGTTTATACCACCAAGTTCTTTTTCTTGTTTATCAATCATCCTTGCCTTAACAATCTGGGTTGTGCATACTGTGGAGTATATATTGGGTTGTGATGGTCAACAAAGAGGTCACCTAGATGAAGTAAGAAGATAATTTCCCAGTAAAAAGAGGTCTTGGTATAGGGTGAGGGAAATTCAAGTTAGAAGGCGGGGTGTGATAGGTCTTGATCACCTCATTGAGTTGAATATTGAGAACCATTCTAAATAATGATTTCAACCACCATAGCCTCCTAAGAACAATCACCTTATTTATTTATATCTAACCTAATTTTGTGATTTCATTTCATTATTATACTAAAATTTTACATTTCTTGTATTTCAAAACCTCCCCATTTATATTAGTTAAGTTAGTTTTATATTAGAAAATTTATAACAGTGACTATAAAAATAGTACGTGTGAGCGGCCTCCTCGAGAGATCAACCGAAGTGTACAAAATATATTCCACAATTAGGTAAATAAAATATTGACTAGGGTAAAATGACTAAACCCCTATCATCAAGAAGATCGAAAAAGATTCGTAATAAGTTTAGGAAAATAAAGTGTCATAGAGTATTCTATATTGCATAGGTGCATGTGTAGAACCCACTATTTTTCAATACGTGCAACTTTAACTCACATGAACACAAGCGACTCTTTTTAATAAAAAGTACTCCATCCAAAAGTATCTATAAGAGAATAATCAATACAATATTAAATTAACTGAAACTTCATTTAATGATTAAAAAACTATCCATAGGAGATTTAAAATTCTCCATGATAATGAAGTAGATAGTTTTTCATACAACCAAATGCAGATTCATGTAGTTGATCTATATGTGTGTATTTTATAGAGGTAGGACACTTAGCCAATTCAATCACATAGAAAATTGCTAATTAAGAAATTTCAATGATGTAGGTGATTTTACAACATAGTTGAATGCTCACATAGTAGGTTCTTGAATTCTCATAGTCAACTATTTCTCAATGTAGTCACTTGAATAATATATATGAAAAGTTTATTACTTTATTAAAAATTATACAAATCTTGTCATGGGAACTTGTTTTCTTCACTTGGTTGGTAGTTTCCTTTAAACCATCAATTCACTGATTTGTAGTGTCAGGCACACGGTTGGTATATCAGAATCTCATGGTGGGTTGAACGTACATGCGGTTATGTGATTATCAACACAAGGAATGTTAAAATTCACCGTGTGGTTAGTTCAAGAATTAGAAAAAAATTTCTTATCTGACTCACAATAATCAGTTTCTTCATGTGGTAAAGTGAAATATAATGTACAGTAAGGTAAAATGGTCACTTGAACTACATGGTATGTTCAAAATATTTCTATGGTAATCACATTTCACATGTGGTAGAGTGTCGCGATAAGTTCATTAGTAATCCATTTTTATATGTTTTGGAAAAATAATAATTATTAATTGAAAACATGAAATTCACCAGTAACATTATAAATATGATTTGGGATCATTGAAATAATAATGTGATGGTCTAATCCAAAAATATATCCCTTTTTTATAATAAAAAAATTACGAAATTTAAATTTAAATGAATTGAATAAAAAAAAAGTGTATTTATAGAGAATTTATTTAATTGTTTACTATGTTCATAAAATCATGAAATGTTTTCTAAGGAATTCGATTTGTTTATATTTATCAGAAATCACTACTCATTAATTACTCCACCATATGGTAATATCAAAAAGTAACAATCTAAAAATTAAAAAATGATAATAAAATAGAGTATACCATCAATATATCAAATGACATTATAAAATGATTATATAGTGTTAAAAAAATCCCCTATCAAAGATTCTAATAGGAATATGAATTTGGGAAATTTGTAAAATATATAAGGAGGAAATTTTCCTTTAATTTGTATATAGAGGTAGGATAAGAGATATTATGACGAGAAGATGATGAGGCAAGCATACCAAGAGCTACCCACATGAAAATTGGTTAGAGTTTCTGAAAGGCTGATGTAGTAGTCCAGATAAATGGATTAATGGTAGAAGAGGTATTAGATAGGAAAAAATGAATGTATGAGGAATCTAGTATTACTATATGAGAAGTATATAGATAGGGTTATATTAACCATGTGAAATAACTAATATGTCGAGAACCGTGCAACAAATCCAAAAGAAATCATATCTATTCTTCATGAAACATTCCAATATGTGATTCATATCCTTGAGCTTATCAAATTGCAACCTAAAATCCTGATTCAAATGTGGAATATTCTAGTCCAAGTAAAGAGTTATAAATAACCTTTTTAGTTTTGACTTTGTGAAGATCCGGCCTAGGTAATAATCAATTGCTCTCTTGATGGTTTCTCTATTGTAATTAGATTTATTGTCAACCTCTCGAACTACTTCCAAGCTCTTGGAATCATGTGGTTGAAACACATCAAACATTACCACAATGGTCATTATAAACTCATAAAAAAACCCTTAAACTCATCTTGAATTATTTTTATAACCTTATCTCCATCAAATACTGACTGAGAAGAAGGAGTAGAAGATGTCACATGAGAAGATTGAAATAAAACATTTATAAACCATTTGTCTAACTGAATCACCATGTTGGATATATTGGCCCAGTGAGACCCAACCCAATATATAAAATCCATTAACTCATTTTACATCATCCCTATCTAGAAATGAAATCAATAATGAAGGTGATTGTTCAACAATGTAATTGATTCATAAATTGTAGCTTTTATCACTTATTATAACAATTTTAAAAATTAACAAATACCTACATAATCATATCCATTTACTTTGAATTGAACACAACTTGTTCATTGTTAGTGGCATATTATATATAATGAATAGAGGGTGAAGGATATGATGGATATGGATCACTGTCCTGATTACAACCATCTATCTCATATGAGTCCTCCAATGATCTATCAGAACGTGATCATCAAATTCTATTAGAAATTTCAACTCCATATCTATCAGAATATTCAATTATATAATCACAAACAACAACATGACATTCCCCACCATATCTGGTGGGTGTAGGACCAAATATGTCTTGAATTTTTTTATCAATGTATGGTCTTGTAGGAGACACCTCAATTCTCTCTTTAATATAAACCTTAACAATAAATTATCCTTTAAATGTTCCTTCAACAGAGAGAATTTTTGGTCTTCCATGTCCACATGGACTACCTCCAAGAACAGAAAATTCATATTAAAATTTAATAATCCCAAAATAAGAAATCCAGAGGAGCTATCCATCTTATAAGATTCACTAGGTAAAGGTTTTATAGGAGTACTCTATATAATTGGTTATCCATCTAAGACATCCCCAAATTTTTCGGATTCAAAATTATTATCCAATTTTGGATCATCCTAATGATCTATTCAAGATTCTTCTCCAAGGTATACAACATATCACTATTATTTTAATTCCTCTTCTATAATATCAATGTTGTACATTACTTCATTAGAAGAAGAAACATCATCTTTTAAATATTCTACAACATCATCAGGTTCAAGACATTGATTAAACAAATCCCCAGCTCTAATATAATACTTCTTTGGATTAAAAATTTCTTATATTTTTTTCAGTGTATGCCACCCATTCATGTTTATATGGGTTCTATATTGCTCTGGTTTTCTTATAATTTTTTTTTTCAAATAAGATAGCATCCATCAGATGATGTTATTCTTTCCTCTCTTAGAGGAATTAACCCTTTATATTCTAGCATTGATGAAATGATCTTAGGGTATGGTCAAGAACAAAAAACATGAAGTTTTATTACAAAACTCAACAATATTTCTGATCAAATTTATTTAAATACAAATTTTAATATCATTATTCATAAAAAATTAGGAAAAAAATCCTAATGCCATAGGATGCTAAAATACACTTTTCTTGGACAAATTAAATGTTGAATTAATTTTACACGTAACCTACAGTCTCCACTAAGTTAGACTACAATATGTCGCATAGGGGTCCCATTCATAGTTATTTCATCTAAATAATTAGTAAAATCAAAATGATTATGATTAATAGAATACTATCTCTTATAATCATCATGTTATCCATTTTTCGAAACACTTATACACTTTTCCAAACATTTCAAGAAAAATTATATAACTTTACTACTAACCATTTCTCTGACGATATGTATTTTATCACCAAGTAAAAACTCTATATGTTAATAAAATACCTTAAAATATTGAGATAAAAGGATAACCTTTTTCTTTAAACCAACATGCCCATCCCTGATTCTGAATCACATTCTAGATGAATGATCTTCTAGATTGGAACCACTATTTATAAATTTATTTTTTAATTGAAACTAGATGATTGACCAGGTACATATTATTTTGATTTATATATGTAACTGTGATACATTTTAATTTCCTAGAATTCTTAGCAGGAGATAGCTCCACAAGAGGCATGACATCGACAAAAGTTTTTTACTTTTATCATTTTTGATCTGGTTCTGGTTATCTAGAAATTTTGATATGGGTTGAAAAACAATGTGTTTTGAGTTAAAGATAGTGAGAGGTTAAAGAGAGGTGAAATCATTTCCCTGAAAAGATCTCAGAAGTATATAAGATATTTAAGGGAAAAGATATGTTTCAATTAAGTTTCATATTCCATTTCTAATTCAGATATTTATGTAATACAATAATAATAATAGAAAATAAAATCCCACGAATATATTTTCATGAAAAAAAAATAAAAGGAAAAAAACACAGTAGGTCTGCTGACCATGGGTATGTAATAACATAAGAATGGTAGGCATGCTAACCATGAACTCATGGTAGTTATGGAAACCACATGAACAAAATTTTCACCATATTTATATTAACTGTGTGATTTCATACTCATAATAAGTATAGTGACAACATGAGTAAGTGTTCATCGTATGTATAGTGACTATGTGAACAAAAAATCACAGTTGGTATACTAACTGTGTGGAATTCACTTCCAAGTTATTTCTATAATATACTCATAAAATATAAGCTAAATAGAAATTAAATCACTTCAAATTATTAAATATAATTGAAAAAGTTTGTTATAATTTACCATTCCAAATTTGTTTATATTATAATTTATTCTCTCAACATTCAAGGGTTTTGTAAATATACTAGTAAGAAACTATTTAGTACTGATAAACTAGTGATTCATATGACATTTCTGAAAATGATCTCCCAAAAAGTGATGTCATATATCAATTTTTTTTTAATTCAATAATGTGATATAAGATTCTTATTAATATTTATCACACTTTTATTGTCACAATTTTTAGAGAAATTTTCACATTGATATATATAGTCTAGTAATGTATGTTTTATCCCCAAAATATATGCCTAAAACAATGTACAACTATGTACTCTACTTCAGTAGTGGATAATGAAACAAAATTATATTTCTTACAACACCATGGTACTAAATATTTCCCCCAAAAGTGACATGTTTCCAAAGAGTTTTCTCTGTATAACTATCAACCACCATAATCAGTATATGAGTAAATCACTAAGTCAAATGAGTATTCTCTAGAGTTAAATTTATTATGTTGGTTTTATATTAGAGGTATTTTAAAATTCTTTATAACAAGTAATAAATGAGACTCTTTTGGGTTTTCTTGAAAACCACCACATATATACAAACTAAACATTATATCATTTTAACTAGTAATTAAGTTTAGTAAAATTCCTATGATATATATATAAGTGGTTTGATCAATAGGATTCATAATTTCATCAAGATACAAATTATAGTTAGTACTCATGGGAGTATCAATACCTTTAGTATTATCTATACCAAAACATTTTAAAATTACTTTAATGTACTTGTTTTGATTTAAAATTGTTAATTATTTATTTTGAAAAATATGAAAACTTGAAAAGAATGTAATTTCACCCATCAAACTCATTTTAAAAAAATTGCATCATTTTTGAAAACTCTGTACACATATAATTTATTTATGAACCAAAAATAATATCATCGACATAGATTTTTCTTAGAATAACATCTCTTGAAATTATTTTAATAAATAAATTAAAGAAAATATTCCTTTAAAAACATATATTTAAATAAAATATGAGATGAGCCTATCATACCAAGGTATAGAAGATTTTTCTAAACCATATGCATTTTTTTATAATTTAAAAACATAATCTAGAAAGTTATTGTTTTGAAATTCATGAGTTTATTATTCAAAAACATCCTCAACTCTATAAGAATTAATGAATTAACTCTTGAAATCCAGTTGATATAATTTGAAATTCAAATGGTTTTTATATGTAAGTATCATTATGATGGATTCATGTCTAGCTATTATAGAAATGTTTTCCCCATTTTTAAAACTCTATTCTGGAGTGTATCCTTGTGAAAATAGTCTATATTTGTTTCTAACTATTTTCCCTGAATCATGAACATTTTTTCTAAACACCCATTTGGCTCCAATAGTTAGGTAATACCAGGGTCTTTTAATAATTTCCCATAATCAATTTATTTCAAACTAATTTAACTCTATTTACATTTCCACAACCCAAAATTCATCATTAATTGTATCATTTGTGTTCTTAGGTTCAAGTTATGATATGAAATATTGATTTTGAACTTGGATTTTTAAAGAATATCTACTATGAGTTCATTTGTATATGTCACCTACAATTACATCTAAGGGATGATATCTAAGAGTCCTAATAGTTCTAGGAATAGAAGTGTTTAAAACCACATTATCAAATATAGGTTGGGGTTCAGGCTGTTCATCCAAACTAGAAGAATTATTTATAGGATTTTGGGTTGAATTGATGTCCAGATTTTAAGGATCACCTTCCATATTTTCAATAGAATTCCTATACTTATGTGGATATATTTCTTCAAAATTAACATTTAATGATTCTTCCAAAATCATTTTCCTTTTATTAAATAACTAATATGACTAACTGGTTGTATAATATCCAAGGAAAATTCATTCATTTTTCTTAGAAGAAATTTTTTCTATATTCTATTTTATATTGAGTATAAAGAATTTAAAATAAAAACATATATGGTAATTATCCATTGGTATTCTACCATTCCACAATTCATAAGGGGTATTTTCTAAAAGAGGTATAATTAAAAATTTACTTGTTATATAGAAATAAATATTCACAAATTATTCCCAAAAAATACTAGTAAATCAAAGTCAGTGAGTATGATTCACGAAATTTCTTTAAGGGCTCTCTTTCATCTCTCCATTTCAGAATTATTCTATGGGGTATTAGGAGCATAAATTTTATAGATATAGTAATGTTTTGAATATAATTATTCATAATCATGAAATTTAAACTCATGTAACTGATCACTTCTTAAGGACTTTATTCCAAGTCCACTAATATTATCTTAAAATCTATCATATTAGAAAAACATGAAATATCTTTCCTTTTATTATAAAAGAAAAACATCCATGTATATCATGAATAATAATTAACTATATCATAGGCATAATTTTTTAATATTAAACTAAAAAAACTAGATGGTCTAAAGAAATCCATGTGAGCTAACTATAAAGGTTGATAAGTTGAATTTTTTTCATTGATTTGAAAGAGATTTTTTACATATTTCCCTTTTGAAAGGGATTACAAAAAATTGTCTATTGGGAATTTTAGTTTGGGTAGATCCTGGACTGAACCATTCTTAGTTATATTTCTAAGTGAGTGAATATTTTAATGTCCTAGGCTTTTATTCCAAATCCATGATTCCTTGTGAAAGGCACTCAAACATGAAATATTTTTATACAAAAAATAATTTGAATCGATTGTATTATCAAATTTGTTTATGATAGTAGTAAAAACTAATGAATTTTTGGAATTATAAACCATAAAAGAATTGTTTTCAAAAATAATATTAAAAATATCATAAAAACAGTGAAATTCTAATAATATTACATTTTAATCCATCTAGAAATAAAACTTTAAATTTTTTAACTATACTTGAGTTACTGATTTAGCTAAACCCAATTATTTTACCTATGTAATTTTCACTAATAATGACATGTAAACCATCCACTTTTATTAGGTTATTTAAGCTTTAGTAGTATCATGTCATATGACTAGAGGATACACTATCGAGGTACCATATGTTTTTATTGGGAATCTTCAAGAAGGTTTCTAACAAAATATACTTAAACCTAAAATGATTTTCTTACCCATGTTTTCTTAGGTCTATAAATTTTAATACGATTTTCTTTAGTAATACATAATTAATTAACTAGTTTTCTATAAGTAGTTATTAGAATTTTTGAAATAAATAATTTACTAGGTCCAAAAATTTAGAAATGTTAGATGATCCGGCCAAACTAGAACTTGGGGAATATTAACTATTATTGAATTTCATTTATCTAGATTGGTATCCAATTCCAATAGTCTACTTTTGAGTAGTATGTTTACCAATAATTTTTATATGGTGTTTTTCTTCCATTAATTAACATCTCATGATATTTCTTTATTTCATCATTAGATAATTTTAATTCATTATTATCTTTAATAAATTGAATATTATTTTCCTTTTCTACAATAAGATCTGTTTTAAAGTTAGATGAAAAAGCATGTTACATCTTTAAGCTTTTATATTTATCTTTTTATTCATCAAATTTGCCTTCCATCTTGTTATAATGATCAAATAATTCAACAATGGACATATTTTAATCATTATTTTTAGTCTCATAATGATTTAAAATATGTGTCAGAGATTTAGGAAAAAAATTTAGTATCGATTTTGTGTCTATCATAAAACATATATTAGTTTTATCATTTGGTTTTTCTTTGATTGAATATGACTCACTCAAATTATCCTAAGAGGCACTCCAAGTGGATTTTAAATACTTTTTTATAATTTTTTATTTTCTAGTCATATTTATTTATATAATTCAACTTGTGATATTATTCTTTAATGTTTCGTTTTATCTTACATTCATAACAAATTGCTTAATTAAAAGAATCACCTGTTACCTATCTTTTATCTAATTTCCTTTGTTTTCATAGTTTCCATTACAAATTGATTTCTTAAATTATTTTTTCTTTCAATACAACTTCTTAAAATATTTGGCCAGATTTTCCATTTCCTCATCACTGTCAGATGGTGTTTTTCCATTACTATAAATTTCATCTTTGATCATCTATTTTTTTTGATTCAATAGTCTTAAAGGATACCAATTTCATATTTGGTTCATCCACATCCTCTTTTTTCACATGTAATTATTATTCATACATCATAAGTTTCCCTTTGATTACCTTTAATAGTTGTCTATTAATGTTAAAATATCCTCTTATGGACACAAATTCTCATCTCTATCTATCTGGGAAGCACCTCAAAATTCCCAGGACTTGATCCTTGTCAGTGATTTTCTATCTGATTTCATGCATCGTATTAACAATCTCATTGAACAAGAGATATATTTCACAGTTAAATTCATCATAATTCATTTTAAAAGTATCATATTTTAAATTATATGTATTTAAGATAATTTCAATAAATATATAAGTTCTGTCAAGTGATATATCAAGTGAACCCTGTATTTCAAAAGTAGTAACAAAAGCAGATATTATGTCAAATTCATATTATCATAACACACAATACAGATAATTAATTACTTTATAGTCACAGTCATATGCTACTTTAGTGGAATCATTCTGAGAATCTATAACATCTTGAGGTTTTTATATTTATATTCAATTAAAGCCCAGAAATCAAATCCCATAATTTCTAAATTAATTTTCATTTTGATTTTCCATTGTTCATAATAATTTCCATTAAAATAAAAATGTTTATTAGTGGAAACTCATTCATATCTATTCTTATCAATAAATAATTATATTTATATGAAAAATAAATTATGATCTCTAAATACAACTAGATCATTGTAAAAATAAATTTTAAAGCCTTTGATACCAAATGTTGGTCAAAGTAGATAAATCAAGAGGGGTGAATCTAGTTTCCAATAAATTTTTTTAAAAAAATTTAAATCTAAAATCCTCTAATTTAATAAAATCATCTTGTTAAAAAAATATTAGAAATATATATTTCGATATTTCAAAATGTTTCTCAAAATATTGATCATAGATCAGTTAAAATAATTTTGAAAATAATATTACTTTTGAAACAAATATACTCATATAAAACATAATATAAAAAATAATAACTTAAAATAATTATCAATGTTATGTTTTTCTTCAACTAACTATAGAAAAAATTTAATTCAATTGGAAATTTAAGAAAACAAAGAAGATAAAGAAAACATTAGAATTTTAAGAAGGGGATATTTATCAAGTCATGACATAGTCCCCACAACTTCTAAATCACTTAAAACAAGGTACTTTTTTATTAAATAAATAGATCAATAACTTGGATCATCTTCGAACAAATAGTGAAAAATCTTATCAAGGGACGTATCCTCTTCCGTATTTATTTGTGGGATAAAAAAATATACTAGGTAACGCATAACCTCTTACATAATTGTTTGGATTAATACATAAGAAATATTTGAGAGTATTAAGTACTCTCTAGTTTTTCACAGGACACTGTGTTTTTACAAAGAAATATATCAATAAAAAACAAAGAATTAATGTAAAGAATAAAATGAAATACAAAGAGATAAATGATATGAAATGAGATGATTCTTGATCCTAATAGTTTCAGTTCTATGGAGTCCTTTGAATTTTCTTTGATAGATGTTCAAACAAGTTTCATAGCATGTTTAGGAAAACATAGTGTTGCTGAGTGTTCTCTATTTTATAGGTGCATGTGTAGGACCCTATGTTGTTTATTATTTGAAAATATAACTAATATTAAAACAAGAACCTCTTTTTCTTAAAAGGAACTATAAGCAAAAGTATATATTTGAGAGAAAGAAATGCAATATTTAATGCAATGAAAATTCATTTTAATATTTGAAAACTAGACATTATAGATTCAAAATGATCCATGAGAACGAAGTACCTGGTTGGTAATGTAGAAAAATGAATATTCACAAAGAATATTGGAATGTAGTCATTTTTAGAAGTTTTTTACATGATAATTTTTTTCACATTTCAAATTTTTACAGAAGCCATCACATAAACATAGGAAATTCACTGACATTGCTGAGTGATCACATAATGGGTTCATAAGTTAATATGGGCAGAATTTTCTTTATGAATTATATAATAGTAGACATTAGCAGTATATTAAATTATGGAAAATTATATATACCATAGAATGGTAACATTTTTCTTCATGCAATAGGATGCTTCCTTTACATTTTCACTTCACTAATCCATAGTGTCAATTACACGGTAGGTACATCTCCATCTCATGGTAGGAATAATTTACATGCGGTAAGGTGATTCTCAACACATGGTATGTTTAAATCTAATTCATGAATAGGTTCTGAGTTTAACAAATATTTTTCAACTAACTCATAATAAATAGTTTTATCATACAGTTAGGAGAAAAATCACATGTGTTCAGGTGACACAGTCACTTGAAATTCATGGAAGGTTCAAACTCTACATACGATGATCATATTGAATATGTGTTAGGGTTTCAGGGTAGGTGTTGGAAACATCTAGTTTTAATGATCACAAATCATTCCTAATTATGTTTTATTGAGTTTCATCCTATTTAATAATGTTTAAATAAAACCATAATCTTTTTTGTTAGTGTTTACCTCATAACACATGTTTACAAAAATTTGAATAAGTATAAGTCACCGATAAGGATAATTAACTGATGCTTGACCTACTGATAGATGAGACACCGTTGCATCAAGTTAATAATAGCCTCTTAGACTTTTTGCTATATATGAGTCACCAATATATGTCTGAGTTACCAATGGTATAAGTCACCAAGGTCTTGACCTATTGAAAGAAGTCTATGTTACTGATGGCATCGAGTTACAAATAGATTAACCTACTAATAAAGAGACTAACTGACTCTTAGAATTTCAGCTAAGTATAACCTACTAATATATGAGTTACCAGTGCATCACCTACTAACCTATCAACCTAACAACATGTGAGTTATCGACGCAACACCTTCCGACAGACTGAACTACCGAAAAATGAGTTACTGACATATCACCTACCGAATGACTAACCTACTAATCCAGAGTCATCGATACAAGTCTAAGACACCGAAAGAATAACCTATTAATATGTGTATCCATTCAAGACTTA
Source organism: Viscum album (assembly GCA_963277665.1). NCBI lineage: Eukaryota > Viridiplantae > Streptophyta > Magnoliopsida > Santalales > Viscaceae > Viscum > Viscum album. The sequence goes on along the minus strand of OY728140.1, from coordinate 844,204,692 downwards.
GAAAAAAATTTATCTGTCATTTAAATTAAAAAATACTTCTAACGGTCATATTTATAAAACTTAGTACTGCCTATTATATTAATGGTTCTTGTCTATTTTTTTGTAGACATCATTTAATGGATGTCATATACCAGTACAGGGTATAGGGTAGATTATCCTATATGTTGGATTGTATTAAGTGCATACCTAATCCAAAAGGAAAGAGATTCATGCACTCTACTATATAGATCATGTGCCTATGAAAACCCAAGAACCTTAAACTAAAGAAACATAAATATATAATTTAGAACAATAACCAATGAATATTTTTTCATTAACAGTCTAAGAATGTAAAAGAGAACATCTAATAAACTACACCTAACTTAAATATAAGACAGAAGCACTTATGACACTCTATTTTGCAGTCAGTTTCTCGAAGTCAACTCCAGCTTCACTTATTCTATCTTTAAGGAGTCCAAGAGCTATAAATCACATCACATAGATCATTATAACTCTATTATATTTATTTTATGCTCTGTTGTTGAGCTGTTTTATCTTTCGAGTAGTGTGGGTGTCTTTGTTTGAAAAACACACACTATCTCCTATGCATAACTGGAAGATACATTGATATCTTCCCAAAACTCCCTTTTTACACTTTGCACTTCCACAAATAACAGTGAAAGAAGTCCCTGGGTGGCCTGTTGAAATTTTCACTCACACGAAAATTGTGGAAGAGGTGTAGTTGACCAAGACCTTTGTATATGCTATTGTGTACCCCAATCTAGGGAGTGAATCATGTTTTATATATATTTCATAGAGGTAGGTGATAAACATGTGGAGGGGATTAAGTATCTTCTTGAGACTAAACTGGTTATTTTTAAATCTGTTGTGAATTTCGAAGATTTTTTTTCACTATTTTATTTAATTCATTAAGAAATTTACATCACTTTGATAGTTAAACTTAGATAGTGTTTATATTAGAATTTTGTTTAGTAGATTTATTTCTAGATCTAAAATAATAATCCATATTTTTTAACTAAGAACTAATCAATCATTGAAAAATATTTCAAGAGATCAAGACTTTTATAAATCATCCAATTTAGTTAACTGGTCCTTATTTGATTTTAAATTGTCAAAATTTTAAACAAGTATTTTATATATAATTTTTTAAGAACTCAATTCACCACCCCTCTTGAGTTTCCTTGTCCAACAAACATTTGGTATTAGAGGATTTCTTACCTTTAATGTTTTGATTTTTTAATCTTTTTAACTTTGATTTTAGTTGTGTTTTAAAGATCTCCAAATTTATATCATTTAAAAATGTATAGTTCTTTAAAATATTTATAAAATGTTTTAAGTATAAAATATATTGGAAAGTGTTTCTACCATGAGACCTCTCTATTTCAATAGTCCAAACTATGCATGATAGAAAATTTAAATGAAAATGAATTTTGAAAGTGTGGGTTTTGAAATCTAGACTACTATAGTAGAAGAGAAGAAGATTCCTTCTACTAGTAGAAATATGTGGGATGATTCCACTAAGGCAGCCTATAATAATAATTGTAAAGATATTAGTTATTTAAACTATTATTTATGGGATAAATAATTCAACAGGATTATACATGTAAGATATACTATGTGATTTTGGATACTTTACATGTTTCACATGAAGGAACTAATAATGTTAAGGAAATACGACTTTACACATATATTATTAAATATGATAACTTCAAAATGAAGCCTGAAGACCCTGTTTCTGACATTTATCTCGGGTTCAATGATATTTCAAACACTATTACCTCTTCGGGAATGGATATTTCATCCAAGGAAAAAATAATTTGAATTTTTATATGTTTACTAAAAAGATATAGAGGAACCTCAATGTCAATAAGGGAATCCTTTGACATTAAAACTTTTTTAGTAAAGGACCTGATAAGTAAAAAGATGATGTATTAAGAAGAATAGGAGGTTAATAGAGAAGAATCTACTAAACCAAAGAGAAATTAAGTTGCTTTCAAAACCAAAAATTCTAAACCCTAAGAACGAGAGAAAATGAAAGTTCATTCTAAGTGTTCAATAATGAAGAATCACTAAGTGACAATGATGAGGAAATGAATCAGGTAGCCAGAAGATTCAAAAATTTCTATAGAAAGAATAAATTCGGTAGAAATCCTAGTTATAATGGGATGTATAAATATAAGGGAAACTTGAAAAAGGATTGGAAGAGGAGTTATAATACTACTAAGATAGTCGACTGTGATTTCAAGAGAAGTTGACATGTAAAATCTGACTATCCAAAATTACATTATAAAAAGAAGTTTGAGGACAAAGATAGAAAATATAAGAAGGAAATTAAGGCCACCTAGAGTGCTTCTTAGGAAATATCCAATGACTCATAATCATCCCATGATGAAAAGTCTGAAAAATCCAACATGTGTTTTCTGACAAACACATCCAATTTAACTCTAGAATATCCTATATAGAATTATTATTATTCAAGAGATGAATCTAATTCGGAAAATTTGACAAATGATGATATTTTTTAATACAGTGAAATTCTTGAGGATACCTACAATGAACTGTTGGATAAGTATACATCATTAAAGAAGAAACACCATCTTTCAGTTTCTAATAAGATTGAAATTAATATTGAAAAGGAAAATAATTCTTATTTTCTCAATGAGAATAATGAACATAAACTACCTTATGATATATTAAATAAGGTTTTAGAGAAATTTTCAAATGGTAACAATACTTTAACTCAAATTCTTGGTAAGAAATTTTCACCAAAATACAGTACTCTTATAGGTTATCAAATAGGGAAATGAAATTTTATTAAAATAATTGTGTATCAAAATATGGAAAATTTGGTTTTGTGCCAAGAATTGAAATATATTCTGAATGTTCTAGCACTAGAAATTTTCTTACTGCTTCTAGTTTCTATGTAACTAATAGAGTTTATTTTTTAAAAAAATTACATAATACTTATTTGATTCCCATGAAGAAAATTTGGGTTCCAGAAATTTAACAACTAATGTTACTAGACCCCAGAAAATTTGGGTGCCAATTTTTTTTATTTTTGTGATTTATTTTTGTAGGAAAGTTGTTTGAAGAGTTCCTGTAAGAGCTTTTGGTATATGGATAGTGGGTATTAAAGACATATAAAAGGGGAGTATTCGAGCTTCAAGAACCATATGAATATTTATGGTGGGCATGTCACCTTTGGTGGAAAATAAAAAAAGAAAATAATTGGCCTTGGCCAAATCAATAATAGTGATTCAATTTAAATTTCTAATGTTATTTTTATAGATGTTCTAAAGTAAAATCTTCTTAGCATTTCAAAATTATGCGATGATGAATTTCCTGTTAAGTTTGAAAATGATTCTTGTAATGTTTTCAATTGTAGAAATGATTTAGTATTTACATCTTTTATAAATGAAAATGTTTATGATGATGATTTAGTTTCTTTAGTTTCTCAAAATGTGACATGCTTAAGTTCCTTTCATAACGAGTATTGGATATGGTATAGGAGACTAGGAAACTATAATATTCACTCTCTTATAAATATTACTTAAAAATGACTAGTCAAGGGTCAACCTACACTTGATTTCCAACATTATTTTGTCTGTTATCCTTGCCAAAAAGGAAATCATCATAAAATACCATTCAAACTAAAGAAAGAAGTTTGAACTCCTCAACCAATTGAGTTGGTTCATAAGGATTATTTTAGACCTTCTAGAGTTTCATGTTTAAATGAAAATCACCATGTCAATGATTTTTTGGTTGACTTTTCTATGTATACGTGGACTTTCTTTTTAACTCCAAAAGTGAATATTTCTCTTATTTTTCCAAGTATAGTAGATCTGTAGAAAACCTAAGTGGACTTAGAATAAAAACCTTAATAAGTGATCATGTACATGAGTTTTAAAATAAATAATTTTAATCCTTTTTATAAAAAATGGCTAGATTCATAACTTCTCTAATCCTAGGACACCCTAGAAGAATGGAATTATAGAAAGAAGAAATAGCACCTTATCAGAAATAGTCCTAACTATGCTTAATGAATATGATATACTAGTTTATTTTTGTGTAGAAGTTATGAATAAAAATTATTACATAATTAATAGAGTTTAAATTAGACTTATCCTTAAGAAAAATCCCTATGAGTTGTAAAATAATAGGAATCCTAGGGTTAATTACTTTAATGTTTTTGGTTGCAAAGTTTATATCCTTAATAAAAAAGATAATCTTGAAAAATTTTCATCCCATTGTGATGAAGGTATTTTACTAGGTTATTTGACCTCTATGAAAGAATATAGGTATATAATAAAAGAACCAAGTGTGTGGAAGAATTTGCAAATTTCAAATGGGATGAAACATATCCAAATGAACCTAAGACCTCCATATAAAATATTAAGTACAATTTTTCAAAGCATCACATGAATTATAAACCTTCTAACTCTATAATTAAGAAATAAGAAAAATATTATAGTTCTTGAACATCTCTAGATTCTGATCATAGTGACCTCAATCCTATTGAAGAACCTAAAATAACTATCCTATAATTTTCTAGATCTATTAGAACTCTTCAGGATAATCCTTTTGATGTTCTGTTTGGATTCCTAGATAAGGGAACAAATATTGGAGCATCTCTAAGAAACTAGGTTGAATATGAATCATTTTTTTCATATATTGAACCTAAAAAATCAAGGATTCAATAAATGATGAATTTTGGGTTATAGATATACAAGAGGAATTAAATAAGTTTTAATGAAATAAGTTTTGAAAAAATTTTGATAGACCAAAAGACACCATGACCTCAGGCACTAAGTGTGTGTTTAAAAACAAATTGGATGATTATGACACTATATTAAGAAATATGGATAGATTATTTGCACAAGGTTATATTCAAGAAAAATGAATTGAATAAAAAGAAACATTTGCACCTATTTAAAGACTTTAATCCATTAGGATTCTTCTACCTTATACATCACATTTTAACATCAAAATTTATCAAATTTATGTCAAAAATGAATTCCATATTTTTTTATATAATTGAGGATGTTTTTGTTGAACAACCCACATTTTAAAAAATCCACATTTTCTAAATCATGGTTTCAAAGTAACAAAAGAATTTTATGGATTATAATAGGCTCCAAGAGCTTGGGATGATAGGATCAACACTTTTTTTATTTTTAATGGTGTTTCTAAAAGGATTTCTGATCCTACTCTTTTCATAAAAATAATTTCTAAAGATGTTTTAGTTATTCAAAGATATGTTTTTGATAAGATTTTTGGATCTTTTAATGATTATTTATGTATTTAATTTTCAAAATTGATGAAGAATTAATTTGAAATGAGTTTAACAGGTGAAATCAAATTCCTTTTGGATTTAAAATATTTCAAAATAAGAAAGGTATTATTTTAAATCAAAGTACATATAATAAAGTTATTTTAAAATTTTTTGATATAAATAAAAATAAATGTTTCTATACTCATATGAGTACCAGCTATAAATTGGATCTTGATAAAGAGGTAAAATCATTGGATAAAATAGATTACAAAGTTATGATTAGAAGTCTTCTTTACTTAACTACTAGATGACCTGATATTATGTTTTGTGAGCTTATGTGTGCTCATTCTCAAGAAAATACTAAATATTCACACATTATTGATGTTAAAATAATATTAAATTACCTCTAGTATACTAAAAACATAGGATTGTTCAATCCTAGAGGTCAACCATTTGACTTATTAAGTGATTATGATGCCGAATTTGGTGGTTTCAAGTTAAATAGAAAAAGAAACTATTAAACATGTTACTTTTTGGGAAAATATCTAGTTTCATGGTGCGGTAAAAAGAAAAATTATAAGGCATTATCCAATACAAAAGTTGAATACATAGCTCCAAGTAGATGTTGTGCTTAGATTTTGGGGATGAAACACACTTTACTAGATTATGGATATCAATTTAGGCATTCCCATATAAAATATGACAACAAAAGTACTATTAACATATCTAAGAACCTCGTTACTAATTAAATAACAATGGATATTGATATAAGGAATCTCTTTATGAGTGATCATTATCAAAAAGGTGATATAACTATTGAATTCATTGAAATGAACATCAGCTTGCTGATATTTTTACTAAGCCATTAAATTATAAAAGAATGAGTTATATCAAACATGAGTTAGGAATGATCAACTTTTTTTGTCTCATTATTGATGTCTCACTGATGATGTCTCACTAATGATGTATCACTAATGATGCCTAATCGATGATGTCTCACCAATGATGTATCACCAATGATGTCTCAATGATGATGTCACACTGATTATGTCTCACTGATGATGTCTCACCGATGATGTCTCACTAATGATGTCTCACTTATAGGACTCTCTGATAGGATTCACTGATGTGTCTCACCAATCTGCATTTCCATTTCACTGTTTGGAAGTCAAAAATCGATATTTTATTTATTTTATTTTATTTTTATTCCATTTTTATTATTTTATTATTTTATATCCCTAAATGATAAAATTAGATTCGATCCAAATCCTTTGATTAGTCTCACACTCCTTCCCTCACACTCTTTCCTTCGATATTTTCTCTCCCAAAATCCTACCACCTTAATCATTTGAATCCAAAACCCTTGAATCCCACCAATGTCTTGGGTTAAGAATATCTCTGAGAAGTCTATGGATGAGTCACATCCTTCTTATAAGTATAAAGGTGAATCTAGTTAACCTATACTAAAACCTATCCATCCCGAACTCACAAGCCAAATAGTCACTCTAGAGAAATAAGTGGATTGTTAATGGTTATTAACAAGTAATTATCTCGTTTTGAATTTATTGTAAACACAAGGATGGTTTGATTGGTTCTACAATAACGAAATTCCTTTTTACTTGTGGCTAGTGAATGAGTTCTATATATTTGTGGAATTTCTTCTCAAAGGCTCAGATGTATTTTGAATTAAGTATATAGTAAATAGCAGAAGAATTTCTTTTTCATCCAAGTAGTGGGTAGAATGCTTGAAGGTACCCCATGAAGGTGTGTGTGAAGATCATTAGGGATGTTCAACTTCACAAATTTATTTGTTCAATTATGAGGAATCTTTGGCTAAGTGTACTAGTAATGGGGTTCGTATAAGGCCAATAACAATGTATCTGGATGTTTAATGTGGGTTGTTGTTCAAGTTTATTCAATATCAATTATGTACAATATAAGGGGACATTTACTCCCAGAAATACCAATTTTTTTTTATATTTTTTAAAAAGGGACATTAGATTAACTTGTGTATTTATTTAATATTTCATATGAATGAGACGATAAAACCATAATGAAAGAAAAATTCATTGTTATATTTAAAGATTATTTCTCCAATGCTTGAAGTTAATTTCACGGTGAATGTGGTCAATGAATCAGTAACTAACTGTGATGGGTTTTTCATCACAAAATTCATTTTTAAGAGGATGAAAAGCAATTAGAATTTCGGGAATAAAATTTGGGTTGTGGAAAATTATAATTTTTATGATGCATTTGATCCAGTTGAACACCCAAAAGGCCAAGAGACATGGTTGAATATGTTCTAGGACTAGAAGAGGCTGTTGAGTATTCTGTTATGGAAAATAAAGATGAGGAAAACCATGGAAATGAATCACCTATTGAAAATAGTTATGACCCTGATATTGAGGGAATTCCATAGAAAATGACTTATAGACCTACTATCCCTACTAGGAATCTTCTTACAAAATAAAATCTCATGTATGATAATGATGATGATGATACCGAAGAATCAGATAATGGTAAGTATAACAACAAAAATGGAATTGATGAATATTAAGAGTCAAATAGAGAATAAGAATATAGTGGTAGTGAAGAAGAAGATGCCGACGATGGTGATGGAGATGAGGAAGGTAATGAAGAAGCTGATGAAGTGTCTAGTGAACAAAGTAAAGGTGGTGGAAGTGATGTGGAAGAAGAATGAAGTGGTGAATGTAATAGTAGACCAGATCATCCCGATGATGATCAATGTCTTATTTTAGAACCTATTTACCCTAATATAGATCACGTTGATCCTGATAATCTTATTGATACTCTTTTACTAGAACATGCATCAATTATGTAATCGCATGAATCTCTTGATTCAGTTATTGTTGAGGAAAGATCTCAGTATGTTCATATGAATGATAAAGGTCATGGTGAAGGGGATGTTTCAACAACTCTAGTGAAAGAAATAGTTTATGTTAGAAGAAGAGTATATTTTGAGGGGGAGAGATAGCCAAAAATGGTTAGAATTGATATTCTTACTGCCTATGATGATACAGTTGTGCCTGAATGGGAAATGGATCAAAGATGTGTGACTCTGGGTTTGGAGTACCCTATTTCAGAGGATGAGAAAGATGATCCTAATGGATCTATAGTATAAGGAACAACACCTGTTGAAACTAATCTTGTTGTATCTCCTATTTATACTTATATAGATGCACCAGATCCTATAGATTATGTGACCATGGATGAACTGAATATTCTTAAGGAAGAGTTGTGCTTAGTAGTGAGATATGTCCTTCCACAACAATGAGCTCCATGGAGAGTCTTAATGAAAGTGGTGTAGTTATGTTGATAGAATGGATGTTACTCAAATAGAACATCGTATGATTATAGTGGCTAAATAAATTATATCATACAATCAAAAGATGCATAATGAACAGATTGATATGGTTTATTCCATTAATTTCATGATCATTGAATATAGAGCATCTTTAGACCAGGTTCTTAAAGCTCTTGGACACACCACTTCCATTTATTTTAAAGATGATACTCCTTTAACTAAAAATCTAGATTTGAATCAATTGATAATAGTAGTTCAAGATTTAATTCAAGGTGCCTCAACCTTGATTGGTCCTACAATTTATACTTATAATATTGAGATGTTCTGATTTGTGATCAGAGAATTGATTCAGACCATGATGGCTGGCATAGATCAGGAAATCCTAGAAAAAATTAAGAAAAATAGTGATCATGTCAGGATATGGTAAGATTACACACTAAGGCTTCCACTAATGGCAAGGGAGTGACAACCAAGAAAGTTAAATTTTACATTAATAGGGTTCATACAAAGCATTGACTGGGTAGTCATTTCAAGTATATGGTTGAGAATTTGAGACTACCTCTAGTCACTCATGAATTAAAAGAACAAGTCAAAAAACATAAAGATTTCACTCATAATATTCATCAATTTATGGAAAATAAGAATAATTTACAAAGGATATAGACCATGGTGGTAGATCATAACAGAATTTATCAATCTATTGATGCCCAACCTGTATCATGAGAGTAATACAATTATTTCTCAAGCAGTTTCTCCTTTTAGAATTATCCAGTACCCTTTTTCTCCTTATTCTTCACCACTGATACGTTTTTCCATGCCTCTTTCTTAGGTTCTTACTCAAATCAGACCTGTCATAATTTGGGAATTTATAGGCCCTCTTACGTCTTATATCCCATGCCTTGCTCCTTCTATGTTTATTGGTGTTCCTCTTCTTTCCTCTAGTATCCCTACCGTAATTCCAACAAATACCTCTTATGAATCTACTGATACTACCACCACTAATCTTGATAAAGAAAAATCCAAGATGGATTCTACATTGGAGATGTAGTGACTGGATGACTCCTTGATAGGGAAATGTTGTAACATTTTTGTTATCTCTTCTACTATTTGTTTAATGACACATATTATATATTTTCATCTCATTTTTGGTTCTTTAATTTAATTTTTTGTTTCCATTTTGATAATCCCAAAAGGTGGAGAATGTGTATGGAATATATATCCAGGGGAGTATGAGATTAAAAGAAATCATTACCATGAGATTAATAAAAAACTTACTAATTTATATGACTAATATTTGTGATTATCATAAAATTTCATCTCTTAGGCTTTGTATAATATGTTAAGCAGACCTTACTTTGATCATCATAATTCAATTGTAGTGGTATATAATGCCTTGATTTTTTATCATCCAAAAGGGGGAAATTATTGGCCTCATATAGTTTTAATTGTCCCAAATCAAGCTTAATTATGTTCTATTAAGTTACATCTTGTTTAATCATGGTTACATATTACATTAATCTATTGTATTAGTGTTTGCCTCATAAGACTGGTTAATAATATTTGGATCAGTATAAGTCACTGATATGGATTAGTCCTTGATTCCTTACCTACAAATAGACAAGACATAGTTTCATCATGTTACTAATAGATTCTCATAATTTTCTCTAGGGATGAGTCACTGACATAAGTCTGATTTACTGATGGTATGAATCACCAAAATCTTATCCTAGCAATAGATGTATAAGTTACCAATGGCATCAATTTAACAATAGTTTGACCTACTAATAGAGTTAAAAACCAATAATAAGAATTTCCAGTAAGTATAACTTACCTATAACTGAGTTTCCAACACATCACCTACCAACTGGCCAACCTACCGACTAACCAACCAACCGATAACTGAGTTATCGATGCATCACATACCAACTTACTACCTTATCGATCATGAGTTACCTATATAAGTATTAGACACTAACAGAATGACCTATCTACCCGAGCTACCATTCAGGAAATAAAAAAAATTATTATCATTCATTTAAATTCACAATTACTTATAATGGTCATACGTATGAACTTTATACTTATTATTAAATTGATGAGCTTGTTTTTATTTTGTAAACAACATTTAATGAATGTCAGAGACAAGTATGAGGTATGTGGTACATTCTCTTATATTCTCTATTGTATAAATTGAAAACCTAATAAAAATAAAAGAGATCTATACACTCTAATAGAGATCTCATGCACATGTGAGAACCCAAGGATGTAAAACTAAATAAAAAAAAAGATATTACTGAGAAAAAAAAACTAAAGAACATTTTTTTGATCAACAATATAATAAAGAAGAAGAGATCATCGACTAAACTATAGATCACTAGAAATAGAAGATAGAACCACTCACGATACTCTATTTTAATCTGTTTCCAAAATTCGACTCCAACTTCACTTATTTTATCTTTAAGAAGCCCAGAAGATGCAGATAACATCACACAAAGCATTATAACTTTATTATATTTATTTTATTATCTTTTTGTGAACTGTTTTACTTTTAGAGGAGCATGTGGGTGTCTTTTTAATAAACACAGACTATATCTTATTCATAACTATAAAATACATTGATATGTTCACAAATATATCTGTTTACGCTTTACACTCCCATAGATAACATTTTGGATCAAGTTTTTTATATAAATTTCTTGGTGGAAGGTGATCACTATATAGAGAGGATTAAGTATCATCTTGAGACTGTACCTCTTGTTTTAAAATCCATGGTGTATTCAAATGTTCTATTTTCACTATTTTATTTAATTCATTGAGATATATACTCCATTATCATAGTTAATGTTAAGTAGTGTTTATATTAAAATTTGGTTTAGTTAATTGATTTCGTATGCTAAAATAATAATCCATATTTTTTTAACTTATAACTAATCAATAATTTAGAATTATTTCAAATATCAAAACATTATTTATCGGCTACTTTTGTTAACTCAGATGTATTTGATTTTAAATTGCGGAAAATTTAAATAAGTATTTTAGATAGAAATTTTTATAGGAACTCAATTCACACCCCTCTTGAGTTTCTTACTCTGACCAATAGTAGGTTAAAAAATTATCCCTTCTTTAATGTTTTTAGCATAAAACTCGTACTAATAGAAAACAAGGAATTCATCAGTAACATTATATACAAGATTGATGATCATTAGTATAAAAAGGAGATGGTCTAAGTAAACATATTTCCACTATAGTATCATTAATTAATAGAATAAATATAGGGAACCTCTGGTACATACGAATGGATATGTAGATGGATAAAATATTATATATATATAAATTATTACATTGATAAAGAACCACTAATACATATAAATGATCATATCAATACATTATTTCTATTGAATCACTAGCATAGTGGTATCTAGCTTTAGATTGAAACATGGTTTGGATTCATAAACATATATTAAATCTATAAGAGAGTATCAAAGTAGAAAATAACCCCCAAACTGGTTAATATGAGACCAACCTCCAACTCCATCAACCAAAACACATTCCATGTTGTCACTGGTAAAATCCCAGTGATAAGATTAATTTGGAATGTCAGTCCATCCTAACTGAAAATTTCATTACTGATAAACATGTCGAATTTTCCATCAAAAAAATAGTTAACCGAATATCAATATTTACCCATAAAAGTGATCAATCAATCATACTATTACCTTTTATAACACAATAATGATTTTTTTGATTGTGTTTTTTGATTTTTAAAACATTGAGGAACCTTCGAAAGAGACCTATGTGATCAAAAAATGGCATCAAACATGTTCCAAAACTACTAAATTGGTTTTGGCCTCATTAAATTAGAGGATTCAATCACTTAAACAACATATTCAACATTAGGTGTCAATTATTTGATTATAGAATACCAACTCAACTATATTATCCCCACCACAGAGGATTCCTAAGAGAACCATAATGAAATGAATCCCCATAGACCACCTCATTGATATAAGACTTAAGAAAATCTAGTGAAACTTATTTCCACCCATATCCACTTCTTAATCATATATTTGGTGTGAGAGAACACATAACTACCCTATCTTAGGAAGATGGAAAAGATTATAGATACATCTTTACCATGATCTAAGAGCCACCTAAGAGGGATCCTATCGATCTTTAATACCCCAACACATAGTTGGGGTCCTAACCAAGTGGTAAAGTATCACCTGTAACACTTTATCTTTTATGATTCAAACAATGGTATCCTTCATGTTGTTGGAATTTATTGATTACAACACGATTCAAGGGAGTCATCCATGGTGAATGGTTGCAACCATGATGTAGGAAATATTACCATGATAGAGTGAAAGACCAGTTACAAGAATAGTGAATGATTCCATGGAATAACAATGATCATATAGATTCCAATATAAACACTATGATAATGTTCTTGAGTGATATAGTGTGGAGGAAGAGCTTATGACATAGTATGTACATCCATGATGGAGGTGGGTGTTGTGGTTATGATGTTCATGGAATTATAGTGTTTCTTAGGGTCCAATAGTGATATGTTACATGCCACGACAAATTGAAAAGGGAAATTTATATGTATTTGGGTATGAGGACCCTTATCTATTGGGATATTTTAATGGTTCTCTATCAAACTATCTAAATAGAGAATTGTCATAAATATAATATAAAATATAATTTAGAAGAATTATTCGACCAATATCATGTAGTCCCTATTTCAGATGAATCATTTGAGGAGTCATCCCAGGGCATCTCAATCCTAGTCACTCTGACTTGGGTAAAAAAGAGGAGGTCTTTCCCAATGAAGTAGGATATTAAAGGAAAGTAGTGGGCCCATATCCCTATTCCCACTAAAGATAAAAGTTAGTATATTCTAATGAAAAATAAAGAGCATGCTTATATTCCATATCACATTCAACAAACATTCCAACATATTCTATAAGCATCAGAGGAAGCACATCATCATCCTCTAGAGATAATTAAGGAGAAAGATCATATCCCTACTCCCCTAGATGATGCATATCAGTATATTTTTATAGGATATAAAGGATTGGAATGAGATAATACCCACACTCCCACACATCAGTAGGCATATGTCCCAATTATCAAGGAAGAATAAATTTATAGTATTCTGGATGAAATCTACAGTGTAAAGAATTGAATTTTACTTGTGTAATTTTTTGGGTATTTTAAGGATTATTTTTGAGACCAGGAACTAAGAAATTGTGCGATTCAGTGTCCTAGTGTTCCCATAATAAATGTTTGAAATATATTAAATTTTTTAAATCCATGTGTGTGAAGTTTTAATTTAAAAGTGGAGTGACCTATAAATATGGGACCATATTAGATATCTGAGTGCACTATTGAGTTTAGAATGCAAGTTCTACCCTAGGTATGACATAACCATTGTTAGTGTGTGTCGTTTGGGGAAAAATCATCATGGGGGTGGAAATGAATAAAATAATTAGATAAATTATTTGACTTATTTTTATTGACGTAGAGAATAACATGTATTTAAATATATTGTTATGTTATAGCTATAGGTTTTTCCACATAAACTTGAAATTATTGGATATCCATTAGAGGCATCATTGGAGGATATATCTCAGATGAATGGAAACCAGATCATAGATCAATGATTGATGTGGAAAATAATCAAAGGATCTTTCCATTGACTATGGTGCGACATTGTTCTTCATAAATGATCAATCTGAATCAAGGTAGGATGTTTGTTTTGGTTGGATTATTTCCCCTTTATTAATTTCTATGATGAACTTGAATAAATCAAGAAAGGGATATATTCATGGATCAGTCATCTTTCAGGATGGGTGTATTTGTAGAGATTTTATCTGGATAATTTCTTTATGATTATTTATTCTCATTTTTATTATAATTATGATGGATTGAGGCCAACATGAACATTGTATGAGGTTCATTCCTATATTTTTTTCTTTTCATTTCTCCCTCAGTTCTTTGTTCATCACTGTCATTTTTAGTTTTGTCTTTTGTTCGACATATCTCGATGAATCGATCATTGTGCATGTGTTTCTTCAAAAAATGATTCAATATCATAGATCCAGGATTGACATGACATGATAGAGGTGGGATTATGGGATCAATGATGGATTAGATAATTTTTTATACCTGATTTCATTTTATTCAAGGAATAATTAAGAAAGACATATCAACCCATTTTTTGAATGGATTGAAGGGTAGGGATATATTTATTGAGGATGGAAATACCTATTAGGACATGATACCTGATTTTAGGGAAGGAATGAATCATATATAAGGATGTAGGAATGGATAAGGACGTGAAAAAGTGATCTATGTTTTTGGAAAATTACATTTTACATGGCATGTATGTATGAGCTACATATTTTGTGGGTCCCTCTTAGTAGTGACTATGTTTTTAGATAATTTTAATTATCACACGACGTGTGAACCTATCACATGATATGTGGTCTATCTTAGGTGACTTGGTGTGTACGTTGGAGGGCACATGAGCAGAAGTTGGGGTACAAATGTTGGAGAATGTTGTTTACTCCACTATAGATACATAACCTGGACAGGTGCACAGGCTAAGCCATGTACAAGCACACGAGAAGAGTACATGGGTAGCTGGAACACCGACATGGGTCATTTACATGTGTAGGACCCGGTGTCAAGGGACATGGCGTGTGGCCCCTTTTACATGTTGTGTACTTTAGAAAAGGTTTTTTAGAGCCCCTGTACTATGTATCTTGGATAAGTTTGGTTTGGAGTTTTCCACATATCCATTCACTAAGGGTTAGCATGAAAAAAGTTCCAACTCCTAGGACAGAGATCCCCTCATATGACTTATTAGATAGTGTTTTTTAATTCATCTATAAGGCCCAAAGTGAGATCCTATATCCATGTGTGGTCCCTATGTGGAGTTATTGGTATCTTCATGATAAACACTATGTGGGAACCAATCCTTTACTTAATGGGTTAATCCATATTTATTTATTAATATTCCTCATGGACTTGGGTGTGATCCTCATATGTGTATCATATTTCACATAGAACTGTCATTTAGTGATTCTAATGGAGAGACCCAGTGAGCATTAAATTTTGGACATACTTCATCAGTGTTATCTGACTTAGGAGTGTGTTCTCCTAGATGATTGGTTTGTGTATTCTTCATGATAGAATCCTAGAATATTATACTACGGTTCTTGATTACATTTAGATTTTTTGCTTTTGTTGAGTATATATGGATATTATTTTTATATGTTCCCTAGACATATACCTATATAGAGATGACTGTATTTCCTTGGATGTATGAATTGGGGTTTCATGGCATCTTACTAGGTATTTTTATACCCACACCTGCACGAGATTTTCCTAGACATTTCATATGTTGTGCATATGATTAACCTATTGATAGAGTATTTGATGGACTAGGACCAGGTGGTGCTTAGTGAGACCAGATAGACCAAGGTGTGTTCCTATGATATTATGAGAGAAGTCTCTGTTTTTCTTTTAGGATGGGCATGTTTTGAGACTCATTGTAGCAGGATTTTATATTTCCATGTTTACTTTACATCCAATTGTACTCTGGTTGTAGGATTTATATATACTCATTCATGGTTATTTAGTTATTTTTTCATTTCATCCTTGTATAGGCTTGGAGGCGTGTTCGTATGTACAAGTACTTAGGATAAGGCCCCCATGTCAGTGATACCCCTACTCGGCACTAGTCACCAGGCCCTGGCCTATTAGATGCCGACATTGGGAGTCATGGCATGGCCCCCTTTGGAACAGGTGATGATACAATGGAATAAGAGTTGTCAATTCTACTTTAGGATTGGAGACTTTCAAATTGGATTGGTAAAATAGAGTTAAGTGTTTTGAGTTCACATTTTAGGAAAGGGACTCTAATGTTGGTACGGTGGCTGACATGTTGATATACAAAAAATATAATAAACTACTTTTTGACTCGGTCCTTGAGAACATAGATTACACTGAAAAAAATGGTACAAGAGTTATATAGGAATGGGTTGTGATTTATATTTTCTTCCCGATTCATCTCTCTAGATATACTCATTAACTATGGTACATCTATTATGTTTTA
Source organism: Viscum album (assembly GCA_963277665.1). Lineage (NCBI taxonomy): Eukaryota > Viridiplantae > Streptophyta > Magnoliopsida > Santalales > Viscaceae > Viscum > Viscum album. The sequence continues at coordinate 844,187,970 of OY728140.1, read as the reverse complement.
GGATACCTCTATGATGTATAAACAATAGGATTCAACATCATGATCGTGACGATGATTCCTTTAGTGATAAGGTATCGATACAGGGACCAGTTCCTGAGATTTTTTCTCTAGGTGGTGCCCCAGATATACCACCTATTATAGATAATCACTTGGTATGTTCATGACTAGAAATTAGGTGTACATGCTGAGTGCACTTAATTATTTTCCATCAAAGATAACCCTTAAGTCCTATGGAAAGCCCGACCCATAGGTGGATGATAAATCAATTAAGGTGGTGAACCAATTTTTTCATCTGTTCATCATAATAGATGCTTATATGGTGTTCCTAGAGGTGATACTTCTTCATTAATCAACATGGGGTAGGAGAGTTTTAGTGATCCAGTCTTCTGATGAGGCAAATCTTTCATGGAAAGAGTCTGAGGGACTTTTCATATAGCATCTCTCACTAGCTACTCTGAGGGTTTTACAAATTTGGGAGCTTCTGTAGCTCTAGGAGGGAAGCATGATAGTAGAGGAGTATTCATAAATGTATACCAACCTCTCTTGGTACTTGATGGGTATGGTTAATGAAAAATTCTTCAGGTATATGACTTTGGAGTGAGATTTTCATAGATAAATGAAAGCTACTGTTATAAATTTTTTTATTCCTATCTATTTTGGGATTTTAGAGTGAGATTTGGTGGTTGATATTTTCTTTGATGAGCAGATAAAACCACTGGTTTCAAGTAATGAGAATACATGAAAAGAGACCTAGAAAGCTGGGATCTCATGGTAGTATAAGGGACCTGAAAATGTGAGACGTTTTATGAGGAGGTCCCAAGACAAAAGGATCTTTGGTTTAGGTCTCACATAGTTGTTCCAGTAATTCTAGAAAGAGGAAAATCTACACATGTTATGGTAGTGGACATATTTCATGAGATTTTTAAACCCACAGTATAGTTGATAGAGAAACAGTATATGGTCCATATAGATAGAGTCAGTGGAATGAGAAGGAAGGTTCATAAGTTGGATGACGAGGAAGAGGAGCTGGGAGAGTAGTAGGAGGTGGTAGATTTTTTGACATGTTACCACAACCCCCATGTGGTCCACACTAGGTTTAGGGAGATGGAGGATAAGGGGGGGATAACTATAGGTGGTCGAATTTTATGACCTAGGGGCTTCAATAATGATTTTTGGCACAATTTGTGTCTTTTATACCTTAGCTATAGTACTAATAGACAAAGGTTCAATTCATTCCTTTGTTTCAATATACATTTTATAAGACTTTGAGATTTTGGTTGAGACCTTGGCTTAAAACTTGTTCGGGGAGTCTCCTAATGGAGGAGACTCTGTGATCACACAAAAATTCAGATGTTGTGAACTGAATCTTGTTGGAGAGTTTTTATTTTGTGAAATCCTTTTAGAAGTAATGAGGCTATAATATTTCAACAGAGGTATGGAATGGTTACCCATAGTTCATGACCATATTGAATATTTAAATAAATGGATGCAGTATGTCCTCTGTGATGGAATTAGCTTCTTTTTTTTCTGAAAAGGAAATCTGGATAGAACAGAATGGACTTATTTATAGGAGGGTGCAGTTGATTACTCATTATTTGGATAGCCTAACCCTTGGTTCAGTGGATTTTATGAGTTTCTAGTTTTCCATAGTGGTGTCAGAGTATGAGTACATCTTCCCTATCGATGTTTTAGGTTTACATCCCCACTGAGTGATAGAATTATATATTTATCAAAACCTAGGGATGAAACCAATAGTTTAAACAACATATCATATGTCTCTTACCAAGCTTCATGAGCTAAGTGTGCTGTTGGAGGACTTGTGGAGAGGAAAAGATTTATTAGACCAATTTTTTCACTCTAGGTATCCCTAGATCTATTTTATAAGATGGTGGATGAGATATTTAGGTTGTGTGTCGACTACTGGCACTTGAACCTGATGACTGTGAAGAACATGTATCCACTATGAAGGACCAATTAACTCTCTGATCAGTTGAGAGGGGCGTAATAGTTCTCAAAGGTTGAACCCAGGTTAGACTATACTTAGTTGTGAGTATGTGATGATGATATAATGAAGACAATGTTTTGATTCCCCTATGATCACTATGAGTACATGGTGATTCCATTGGGAATTATGAACATCCTGGTAGTGTTCAGGAGACTCATGAACTGAATATTTTAGCCTTTATTATACCAGTTCATGGCAGTATTCATCATTTGTATCCTTATATACTCATCATCAGAGGCGGATCACGTGAGACACATAATTATATATATATATATATGTATGTACCCTAAGAAAACAATCTTTATATAAATCTCTCGATGTTATAGTTTAGGATTCAAGTAGTCCAATTTAAGATACATATTATCTCAGTAGATATAGTGGTAGTGGACTTAGCTAATGTCAAGGTAGTGTTAGTTTTGGATCCACCCAATGTGTGATTAAGGTGTATATGTTCCATGGGTTGATAGGATATTACTATAGATTCAAACATTACCTTTATAGAATATAAGCACCCAGGAAATTTTTGACCCGAAAGGGGTAGTGTTTAGTGTGGATGGAGAGGTTCTATGAGGATTTTCTGTAGTTGAGGTAGTGGTTGACTAGCAATCCTATATAAATGTTTCTAGAGGAGGGTGTCATTTAAATAGTGTTACGCGATGCATCAAGTACTGGTCTTGGATGTGTTCTGATGTAGTGGAAAGTGGTAATTTCATATGGTTTACATCATTTGAGAAAGCATGTGAAGAACTATGAAACCCCCAATATGAAGTTAGCAGTGGTAAACATCTCATTGAATATTTGGTGACACTACCTAATGGAAGAGTGGTTTACCATAAATTATGATAAAAAAACCCCAAGTACATCGCCTCTAATAAGGATCTTAACACGAGTTAGAAGAGATGACTAGAGTTCCTCTAGTAGTATGAAATTAAAATTTTTTATACTCTTGGGAAGAGCAATGTTGTAGAATATGATCTTTGTAAGAGACCTTATTTTTAGTTATTTAATGTGACATAAAAATAATTTCCCTCATTGAAGTTATATTTTATTGATGGATATAGAGAATCTTACCTCCAGTTTATGATATTCACCCTATGCTCTTGCAATGTTTTAGGGAGAAAAAACATATAGATACCAACAATGAGACCCTATATACTCAGATATCCACTGGACATTATTTTGATGGATTTTATAAAGGTGGGTAGTGCACAGTTATTTTTATTGGATGTATGATTGAACCAGTGATTTTGTGAGAGGAGATTCTAATAGTGTTTAATATATCTCATTTGGTGATACATCATAGTGTGGAAAAGTTGTACGATGACCTTCAACCATAGTTTTGGTGGAAAGGTATGAAGAAGGGAGTTGTAGAGTTTGTCTCTCGATGCCTTACATGTAAATAAGTTAAGGCTAAGCACCATGTTATAGAGTGATTAGCTCAACCCCATGAGGTGCCATAGTGTAAGTGGGATGAGATATCAATGGACTTCGTGATGGTATTTCCATGTACCTCTAGGGGACACGATGTCATTTCGTGATCGTAGATAGAATCAAAAAGTCATCCAACTTCATATAAATTCAAGAGTAGAGTTCAATAGAGATAATAGGATGCCACTATGTGTAAGAGGTAGTCTGACTCATGGAGTTCCATCGATGCTCGTTTCTAACTATGATTCTTGCTTCATATCTCGGTTGTGGAAGGGATTTCAGGAGGATTTTGGGACTCAGTTATGCTTGAGAATAGCATTTCAACCCTAAAATTATGACCAGACTAAACAACCAATTTATTTTTTAGATTAAATGACGCAAGCTTTTTTGTTGGAATTTTTTCATAAATGGGAGGATTTCCAACCATTGGTGGAGTTCGTGTACAATAACTATTACCATTCCACCATCAGTATGACACCATTTGAGGATTTGTATGGGAAACATATAGGTCACCACTTTTCTTGACTGACCATGGTGATTTAGAAATCATGGGACCAAAGTGGGTGCAAGAAACTACTATGAAGGTGAAAATCACTTTGGAGAGGAAGAAGACTTCACAAAACAACCATAAGTCTTTTACGGGAAGACAAAGGAGGCCACCAGAGATTGAGGAGGGAGATCATGTGTTCCTATAGGTTTTACCTGAACATGGATTACAAATATATTTCTAGGTAACAAGATATCTATGGGATTCATTATCCCTCTCCATATACTATGTATAGTCGGGGAGTTGTCATACCTCTCATCTCTACCACCCTAGTTATACCAGGTACACAACAACTTTCACGTGTTGCAGCCGAGGAGGTACATGCATAACCCATATCATTTTATCGACCTGGGTGAGATAGACATCAATGATAGAGCTACCATTTCCGAGTACCTGGTATAGATTGGGTATTAGAAGGAGTTTATCCTTCATGGGAGAGTTATTCCTTTAGTCCATGTCTAGTAGAATCACACAAATCTATTGGAGAGCACCTGTGAGTGAGAGTCTCATATTTGTGCTCAGTACCGACATCTCTTTGTGTGACCACTTGTTTTTTCATTTTTGGGGATGTAAATCCCATAGGTGTAGAGAATTTAATGACTTTAACATTCCATGTATTATTTTTGGATATTTTAAAGATAATTTTTGAGACCCAAAACAAAGACGATGTGTGACTATGAGGCCGGATGTGCCTGGATTAAATGTTTTAAATAAATTAAATATATTAAATAGTAAGCACGCATATTTTTCTTAAAAAAGTAGAGTAACATATAAATGGGGTCACATATCCAAAATCCAAGAACACCATTGAGTTTAGAACAAGGGTTTTACCCTAGGAATGATATAACCTTCATCAGTGCAGTTTGTTTCTGTAAAATCATCGTAAGTGTGGAAAAGAATAAAAGAATAAAATAAATTATTATTTTTCATTTTTCATTGATTCAATGACAAATGTGACTTTAAATAAACTATTCTTTTTGGAATTCCAGGGTTATCCACATATCCCTAGAACTATTGGGGAGCTGTTGGAGAGAGGATTGGAGGATCTCTCTAAGATGAATGGGTACCAGATCGTAGATCAATGATTGATGTGAAATGAAATGAAATGATATCACCAATGACTACAATGTTGCATTAGAATTCCTTAGAGATTGATATGAATCTAGATATTATGTTTTTTTGGGTCATATTATTTACATGTTTTTAATTTATATGATGAACATGAATCACTATACCAATGGATTGATTTGAAGATTGGTCATATTTCGGGATGGGTTTATTTGTAGGGATTTTATTGGGAGAATTTATTTGTGATTATCGATTCTTAATTTTAATTTTAGTGGGGATGGATTGTGGCCAACATTAAAATTGAATGATGTTTATTCCTCGTGTTTGTTCTTGGGAATTTCTCCCTCAGTTATTCATTCATCACAAGAATTAATTGTTTGTCCTGTAGCTATAAATATCTTGACGAATTTATGTATGTTCACCAGTTTCTTATTAAAATGATCCAATATCATTGATTCTGGATTAGAATGACACCATGGTGCTGTGGCGATTAGAGTGGCGAAGGATCAAATTATTTTTGATACCTGATTTCGTGTTATTTATCATGAAAATAAGAACAATGTATATGACCATTTTACAAATGGATTGATGGGACATAATATGTTGATCTATAATGGGTAGACTCATTGGGACGTGATACCCAATTTTCCAACAAGGCGATCATCAAATCAATGTCTGGAGGAATGGTTGAGGATGTAGAAACTAGAATCGAGTCTATGAAAAATTCCTTACTACAAGGAATTTTGGTAGGAGCTACAAACTATGTGGGGCCCTCTATAGGTGTCTAGGGTAATATATATTGTTAAGTATCACACGAAGTGTGACCCTTTCTATTTCCTTGTGGTCGCTCCCAGGTGACTCTGTGTATACCACAGAGGGGGAAGTGACACAAGTTGTGGTATACTAGTTGGAGCACATCATGTACTCCCCTACATGGGCATGGGATGGACAAGTACATGGGAAAATATGTTTACTACCACATAGAAATATTACAGAAGAATATAAAACCCCATGTACTTCTACATGGACACAAGCATGAGACACAATCCATTTACATGGGTAGGACACAGGGTTAAGGCACACAATCTATGACCCCTTCTACAAGCTATGTACTTTATAAAAATGGATTGGTTTCCTTATCCTCTATACATTTGAGAATTTTTATTATGATGAGTTCCCCATATACATTCTCTAAGGGTTAGTATGGAATCACCTTATACTCCCAGGACAATGATCCCTTCATCATGACTTAATTGATAGGGTTGTCAGAATCCTTCCATGAGTCCCTGTGTTAGATCCTCTATTCATCTTCATGACCTAGGTGAATTTATTGGTAAAATCATGACCATCACTACGTGGGTGACTATCCTATAATTAGTGGGTCAATATAAATTGATTTTTTTGTGATAGTGATTGTAACATCCCAGGTAATTAAAGAATAAATAATTTTCATATTTATTAATATTTACGAATTAAATATTAATTTTTAATTAAAACGGGTTTCTACATTCGATAGCGTACTCGACACGCAACGATGAGTTTCTTTGAAAACATACGTTGCACACAAGTAATAAAATAATATTATTTTAAATGTTAGTTAACAAGTAGCCATTGTACTGGCGGGAATGGATAGAAATAACTAAAATATGATTATATATGTTTTTAAATGTTTTTACATTTATCCAATAAAATATAAAGTCTTAAAATACGGAAAGAATTTAGTTTTAGGCGTATATGCCCTAGTTTTCACTAAAGGTTCACTTATCGCCTTTTGATGGACAACTGTCATTAAATATAGTTTTGTTCACTCTTATACATTCTATTGGACCAAATAAAACTCTTCTTAAGAATTGGGACATCAAAATTTACTTTGTGTAAATTTTTGGTATCTTTCTGATAAAGTTCATTTTTAATGAATAGTGTAAAATGTTGTATTTTAATTCAAAACCTCTTTTTAATCTAATTTATTTATATGATTAGATTATCATTTGAATTGGTTTTAAAGTCAAATTAGAAAATATTTTTACCATTAAATCCAATAGTTGTCGTTGGAATTAATTTCACTTTGAAATCGGACATAAACTAGTGTCAATCTTTTGATACTTATTGTTTCATAAAAACACGCTATTTGCTCTGACAGCGGGAATTAATGATTAAATTAATTAATGTCACTTATATGTTTTGAATTTTGTAAAATAGACTTCATTTTTGAATTCATAATATCAAATATAGCTTAGGGTGAATTCTTGGTAATTTTCTGAAAATCTTCAATTTTTGATGAATAGTAAAACCACTAAGTGATACTTATAAAAACTGATTTTCCATTTAAATGAAATTTTGCCATCATTGTGTTTTGATTTTCAAAAATCCGACATACATGGTTGTCATTAAGAAGTAAAATGTGGTTCAATGAGATTAAAATAATTTTTTGGTGAATAGTAACTTATTAAGTTTTTAATCGCGATTAGTGGTAATTAGTGTAGTTTAAGGTAAAAATAATGTTTTAATAATATGAGATGACCTTGACACATGTCCTACCTTCATTGGATGTGGCATGGCCGACCAAGAAAAGCCATGGGTAAACTTGGGGACCCCATGGAGCCACTTTGGTTGGGAAATGACATAAATAACTTTTTATTTAATGTAAAAGTAAAAATGACACAAACATAATATGTTTTACGAAAACAATTTTTACATGGGGTTATAAAGATCGGATTTTTGATTATAAATATTATTTGGAAAGATAAAAAGATTTTCTACATCATAGTATTTTTTTTATAATTTTTAGTCTTTAAGAAAATAAATTATTTATGACATAATTATGATGCAGCGATGACTTCATTATTTAACGATTTAAATAAAATGGAAAGATAATGTAATATCTAAAACCTAAAAATTTCCAAAACCTATTGGATGGAAATATTTCGAAGACTTATCATCTTATCTTCGAAATATATCAATGTGGGACCTTATAAATTCGAAACACTTTTGAAAATAAAATAATAGTTTCATGATTTCCATAAGTGCCCCTCCTCTCCTCTTATAAAAGGCCCCCACCTCTACCTCATTTCACACACTCCTCATGCCTTTGGCTCGGCCATCCCCTGACCATTTACTCTCTACACATCCCTCTACTCATCCTAGATGATTCCCTTTGGGCATAATCCTTTCAAAGGAATCCTTTAGGCTCAAATCAAAAGAAGTTACACTTTTAAAGGTAATTCATTCTCTCTTGTTCATTTGTTTTATTTTGCTTCTCCAACCCCATAAACTCTATTTATTTACTTATTTTGTAACAACACCAGTATCTTAAATATACTAGGATGTTGTTATAAGATTTATTCGAGCTACACTCTCACACAACTACATCAAATGGTTAAATAACATACGGTTTCCGTGGATGGCGAAATTCTGCCTCCCGAAACGATGATTGTTCAATACTCATTTAACACCTTCAAAGGTGGCCATTATGATGTCACTATTTTTATATATGATATATAATATGTTTATTCATTCTTTAAGCTTCTGTATTTTTCATTTATGGAATACCATTATTTTTTCCATTATGGGTAAACACGATATCTTCATTTTAGGAAGTGCGGACTACCGCCCCCTGAAAGTGATTTGATTCGTTAATACCATATGTGGGATTTGTAAAGGATAACGTTATTGATATTATATATGTTATTATACTGGAATTATAATATACTCTTATATCATTATGATTCCATTCTATAAAATACAAAATAGAAATGAAAGTAGCGTTCATGCGTACGTACAGCTTACCATCTCCATGAACGGTGCATTTCATTTCTTACCTCTAAATGATTATGTAATATTATAAATACATGTATATGCTGGATATATATGATATATATGATATCCAAATCAGTAATGTCATTCTGGATATAAAGAACCTTTTACCACACGAACAACATGTAATTGTAAGAAGTCGACTTTCGACTTAAGAACCAAATATTGACAAAACAAACATTATTAAATTAAATGGTTACATAATGTTTATAACATGGAAATAAGTGATATAAAAGGAATAATGAACTTTAAAAAGGTTCTTAATCAAGTATAAATTAACTCAAGTTTATTATTCAGGACGTTAAAGAACGATCGAGTCAAGTCGGACCCGAGGTAAGGGACTTCGTCTCAATCTCCTTTTATTGAGGCATATTTCGTTTTATACACAACTTTCATTTATACGGTGTATAAACCCCTTTTACTTTTACTTTTATACAAAAGGAATCTTTTTCTACGAATTTTTTTTCTAAACGACAAAAAGTAATGTTTTTTTACGTACGCGGTGGCAATGACCTTTTTCCGCCGCCGCGAGTATTATTTGGTCTTTGGCTTCCTCAACAAGCCGTAATGTTTTTAAAATAAAATAAATACCATATACTATTTTATGTATTTTTGTATTGAAAATGGTTTTGATAAAGGATTATATTATTTCAATATATTTATGATATATTGTGGTTGAAATGTGGAAATGTTATCATTCCTTTATATTGGTTTTATGTTTTATGATTTTATATTGGTACTTGGACATTTTAATGGGTGGTTATGTTATAAACCATATGACGGGTGGTGCCGTGAATACCAGGACGGGTGGTTACATTATAACCTCCAATGCATTGGGTATGGAAGTCGGCCGTATGGCTATTTCATTAAGTATGTATAGAATTTGGCCATATGGATATTCCATTAAGTGATATGTGTGGAAGTTGACCTTATGGTTATTCCACTTAAGTATGTTTATGTCCCAAGTTACCTTTATATATGTTATGTGTTCTTTATATGGGTTTTATGGTAATCCTTTGGTTACAAAAAGTTAAGTAATGATACTTTATTCAGTGGAGAGTTTTTACTACTTCATGAAGGTGAAGGTATTACTTTGATAGAGTATACATGGTTTACTTGATGTTTGAAAAACTAACAGTTTTCATTCTTTTTGTATCCCTTACTGAGATTTTTATGCTCACCCCATGTTTTTTTTGGAAATGTTTTTCACAGGATTTAATGTGGAATAAGGTCAAGGATGGGATCAAGGGAATGTCATGCTATATAAAACATGGAACTAGACATGTTTCTTTTAAGAGTTTTTTTATTATGGAAACTTAGTAGAAGTGACTACTTTGTAATCTTTTGAGATGTAATAGTTATGTTCTAATTCTCTAAGACTCTAAACCTGAAAGGATCCTCAACGTGAATTATTCATTTAATTCAATATTAAGTAAGGTTTAAGGCCGGGGCCTTATAGTTGGTATCAAAGGTCGGTTTAGACAACTTTAGGAGTTAGAACAGTGTAAAATTATAATATGATTGAAATGATATAGCATTTACGGATTACCATGTTGCCTCACCTATGGTATTTATGTGATAATAATGGTTTTCCATAGAGGAAGCAGAGCAGCTTTTCTGGGAAGGCATATAGAGGGTAATGACCATTCAAATTAGTATCCTGAGATGGTTAGAATCAGAACTAAACAGTTTGTTGCAGTGATGGCTCAGTTGACTCAGGTGAACAATTTTGGTTTTTTTCATTGATGATATTTTGGTGTTTTCTAAAAGTAAATAGGAGCATGAAAGAAATTTAAGGGTTATCTTGCAAACCTTAAAAGAAAAGAAACTGTATGGAAAATTCATCAAGTGTGAGTTTTGGTTACAACAAATTTCTTTCCTAGGTCACATTGTTTCAAAAGATGGCATAACTGTTGATCCTACTAAAACAAAAGTTGTTGAAGAATGGCCAAGAGCCACAAATGTAACCGAGATCCGTAGTTTTCTTGGTTTGAAAGGTTACTACCAAAGGTTTGTTGAAAATTTTTCACGGTTATCTAGTCCAATGACTAAGCTAACTTGTAAGGGTGTTAAGTTCATCTGGACAAAAGAATGTGATGATTGTTTTCAGGAGTTGAAGAGAAGATTGGTGAATGCTCCAGTTTTGGCACTTCCTTCCAGGAATGGTGAGTTTTTTATATACAGTGATTCTTCGTTGAAGGGACTTGGCTGTTTCCTAATTCAGAATGATCAGGTAATTGCTTATGCTTCACGACAGTTGAAAACTCATGAGGTAAATTACCCTACACATGATTTGGAATTAGCTGCTGTTGTCTTTGCTTTAAAAATTTGGAGGCATCATTTGTATGGAGTAAAGTGTGAAATATATACTGATCACAAAAGTTTAAAGTATATATTCACTCAGAAATAATTGAACATGAGACAGAGGAGATGGCTGGAATTAATCAAGGATTATGATTTTACAATTCATTACCATCTGGGAAAAGAAAATAAAGTGGCTGGTGCTTTGAGTCGAAAATGTAATGCTTCATTAGAAATGTTGCGTTTGGAACATGATCCTTTGGTTAAAGATTTGATGAACTTTGGCATAGAAGTTTTTGGTGCAGGAAGTTCTTCTGTTTTGTTTCAGGTATTAGTGAAATCTTCTCTATCAGACAGAATCAAGCAAGCACAGAAGCAGGACAGTGAGTTGCAGAAAAAGGTAGAGCTGGTTCAGAAAGGTAAGTTGCCTAAATTCAACATTGTTAATGATTGTGTTTTGAGATTTGGGAAGAGACTGTGTGTACCTTATGATTCACAGTTGAAGAATGAGTTGTTATGTGAGGCTCGTAGTTCCCCGTTTTCAGTTCATCCTAGCAGTACTAAGATGTACAGAGATCTGCGGGAGTATTACTGGTGGGATGGAATGAAAAGAGATATTGCTGATTTTACTGTGAAGTGTCTGACTTGTCAACAGGTTAAAGCAGAGCAGCAGTTACCAAAAGGGATGCTTCAGCCTTTACCAGTTCCAGAGTGGAAATGAGAGAATATATCCATGGACATTGTTGTGGGATTACCGAAGACATCTCGAGGTAATAATGCAATCTGGGTTATTGTTGATCACTTGACCAAGTCTGCTCATTTCCTTGCTATACGAGATACTTTTTCCCTAGATCAACTTTCCCATTTGTATCTTAAAGAGATATTTAGGTTACATGGAGTTCCCCTCTCCACTGTATCTGATCGTGATCCCTTGTTCACATCTAACTTTTGGAAAGGCCTTCAGAAGTCATTGGGTACTGAATTAAATTTTAGTACAGCTTTTCATCCTCAATCAGATGGGCAGTCAGAACGAACAATTCAGACCTTGGAGGATATGCTTCGAGCTTTTTCGATAGATTATAAGGGAAGTTGGGACCAACATCTTTCTTTGGTTGAGTTTTCTTATAATAACAGCTTTCATTCCAGTATACAGATGGCACCATTTGAGGCATTATATGGGAAGCGGTGTCGAACTCCAGCATTTTGGGATGAAGTGGGTGAAAGGAAGCTGATGGGACCAGAATTGGTAGAAGAGATGGCAGGAAAAGTTTAGTTGATTCAGAGGCACATGAGAATAGCTCAGAGCAGGAAGAAGAGTTATGCGGATAACCGGAGGAAGGATCTATATTTTTGAGGTAGGTGATCATGTTTTTCTCAAGGTTTCTCCTTGGAAAAGTGTGATGAGATTTGGTAAGAAAGGAAAGCTGAGTCCAAGGTTTATTGGACCATATAAAATTCTGGAGAAAGTTGGATCAGTTGCTTACCGAGTGGCTTTACCTATGAGTTTATCTCAGGTACACAATGTTTTTCATCTTTCAATGTTGAGGAAGTATATGCCAGATCTATCTCATATTTTGAGTCCAGAGGTAGTTCAGCTGGAGGAGAACCTATCTTATGAAGAACAACCAGTCCAGATTCTTGACCACAGGGAGCAGGTGTTACGGAATAAGCTGATTCATCAGGTAAAGGTTTTGTGGAAAACCATGTGATTGAAGAGGCTACGTAGGAATCTGAAAATTCTATGAGGGATAAATACCCCCACTTATTTTGATAAGTGAATAAAATTGTGAGGACGCAATTCCCAAAAGGGGGGAAGGATGTAACATCCCAGGTAATTAAAGAATAAATAATTTTCATATTTATTAATATTTACGAATTAAATATTAATTTTTAATTAAACGGGGTTTCTACGTTCGATAGCATACTAGATACGCAATGATGAGTTTCTTTGAAAACTTATGTTGCACACAAGTAATAAAATAATATTATTTTAAATGTTATTTAACCAGTAGTCATTGTACCGGAGGGAATGGATAGAAATAAATAAAATATGATTATATATGTTTTTAAATGTTTTTACATTTATCCAATAAAATATAAAGGCTTAAAATACGGAAAGAATTCAGTTTTAGGCGTATATGCCCTAGTTTTCACTAAAGGTTCACTTATCACCTTTTGATGGCCAACTGTCATTAAATATAGTTTTTTTCACTCTTATACATTCTATTGGACCAAATAAAACTCTTTTTAAGAATTGGGACAGCAAAATTTACTTTGTGTAAATTTTTGGTACCTTTCTGATAAAGTTCATTTTTTAATGAATAGTGTAAAATGTTGTAATTTAATTCAAAACCTCTTTTTAATCTAATTTATTTATATGATTATATTATCTTTTGAATTGTTTTTAAAGTGAAATTAGAAAATATTTTTACCATTAAATCCAATAGTGGTCGTTGGAATTAATTTCACTTTGAAATCGGACTTAAACTAGTGTCAATCTTTTGATACTTATTGTTTCATAAAAACATGCTATTTGCTCTGACATCGGGAATTAATTATTAAATTAATTAATGTGACTTATATGTTTTGAATTTTGTAAAATAGACTTCATTTTTGAATTCTTAATATCAAATATAGCTTAGGGTGAATTTTTGGTAATTTTCTGAAAAACTTCAATTTTTGATGAATAGTGAAACCACTAAGTGGTACTTATAAAAACTGATTTTCCGTTTAAATGAAATTTTACCATCATTGTGTTTTGATTTTTAAAAAACTGACATACATGTTTGTCATTAAGAAGTAAAATGTGGTTCAATTAGATTAAAATAATTTTTTGGTGAATAGTAACTTATTAAGTTTTTAATCGCGATTAGTGGTAATTACAGTAGTTTAAGGTAAAAATAATGTTTTAATAATATGATATGAGCTTGACACATGTCCCACCCTCATTTTATGTGTCATGTCCGACAAAGACAAGCCATGGGTCAACTTGGGGACCCCATGGAGCCACTTTGGTTGGGAAATGACATAAATAACTTTTTATTTAATGTAAAAGTAAAAATGACACAAACATAATATGTTTTACGAAACAAAATTTTACATGGGGTTATAAAGATCATATTTTTTATTATAAATATTCTTTGGAAAGATAAAAATATTTCCTACATCATATTATTTTTTTTATAATTTTTAGACTTGAAATAAAATGAATTATTTATGACATCATTATGATGCAGCGATGACTTCATTATTTAATGATTTAAATAAAATGGAAAGATAATGTAATATCTAAAACCTACACATGTAAAAAACCTATTGGATGGGAATATTACGAAGCCTTATCATCTTATCTTTGAAATATATCAATGTGGGACCTTATAAATTCGAAACACTTTTGAAAATAAAATAATAGTTTCATGATTTCCAAAAGTGCCCCTCCTCTCCCCTTATAAAAGGCCCCCACCTCTACCTCATTTCACACACTCCTCAAGCCTTTGGCTCGGCCATCCCCTGACCATTTACTCTCTCCAAATCCCTCTCCTCATCCTAGAGGATTCCCTTTGGGCAGAATCCTTTCAAAGGAATCCTTTAGGCTCAAATCAAAAGGAGTTACAATTTTAAAGGTAATTCATTCTCTCTTGTTCATTTGTTTTATTTTGCTTCTCCAACCCCCTAAACTCTTTTTATTTACTTATTTTGTAACAAAAACAGTATCTTCAATATACTAGGATGTTGTTATTAGATTTATTCGAGCTACACTCTCACACAACTACATCAAATGGTTAAATAACATACCGTTTCCGTGGATGGCGAAATTCTACCTCCCGAAACGATGATTGTTCAATACTCATTTAACACCTTCAAAGGTGGCCATTATGATGTCAATATTTTTATATATGATATATAATATGTTTATTCTTTCCTTATGCTTCTGTATTTTTCATTTATGGCATACAATTATTGTTTCCATTATGGGTAAACACGATATCTTCATTTTAGGAAGTGCGGACTACCGCCCCTGAAAGTGATTTGATTCGTTAAAACCATATGTGGGATGTGTAAAGAATAACGTTATTGATATTATATATGTTATTATACCGTAATTATAATATACTCTTATATCATTATGATTCCATTCTATAAAATACGAAATAGAAATGAAAGTAGCGTTCATGCGTACGTACGGCTTACCGTCTCCATGAACGGTGCATTTCATTTCTTACCTCTAAATGATTATGTAATATTATAAATACATGTATATGCTGGATATATATGATATATATGATATCCAAATCAGGAATTTCATTCTGGATATAAAGAACCTTTGACCACACGAACAACATGTAATTGTAAGAAGTCGACTTTCGACTTAAGAACCAAATATTGACAAAACAAACATTATTAAATTAAATGGTTACATAATGTTTATAACATGGAAATAAGTGATATAAAAGGAATAATGAACTTTAAAAAGGTTCTTAATCAAGTATAAATTAACTCAAGTTTATTATTCAGGACGTTAAAGAACGATCGAGTCAAGTCAGACCCGAGGTAAGGGACTTCGTCTCAATCTCCTTTTATTGAGGCATATTTCGTTTTATACACAACTTTCATTTATACGGTGTATAAACCCCTTTTACTTTTACTTTTATACAAAAGGAATCTTTTTCTACGAATTTTTTTTCTAAACGACAAAAAGTAATGTTTTTTTACGTACGCGGTTGCAATGACCTTTTTCCGCCGCCGCGAGTATTATTTGGTCTTTGGCTTCCTCAACAAGCCGTAATGTTTTTAAAATAAAATAAATACCATATACTATTTTATGTATTTTGGTATTGAAAATGGTTTTGATAAAGGATTATATTATGTCAATATATTTATGATATATTGTGGTTGAAATGTGGAAATGTTATCATTCCTTTATATTGGTTTTATATTTTATGATTTTATATTGGTACTTGGACATTTTAATGGGTGGTTACGTTATAAACCATATGACGGGTGGTGCCGTGAATACCAGGACGGGTGGTTACATTATAACCTCCAATGCATTGGGTATGGAAGTCGGCCGTATGGCTATTTCATTAAGTATGTATAGAATTTGGCCATATGGCTATTCCATTAAGTGATATGTGTGGAAGTTGACCTTATGGTTATTCCACTTAAGTATGTTTATGTCCCAAGTTACCTTTATATATGTTATGTGTTCTTTATATGGGTTTTATGGTAATCCTTTGGTTACAAAAAGTTAAGTAATGATACTTTATTCAGTGGAGAGTTTTTACTACTTCATGAAGGTGAAGGTATTACTTTGATAGAGTATACATGGTTTACTTGATGTTTGAAAAACTAACAGTTTTCATTCTTTTTGTATCCCTTACTGAGATTTTTATGCTCACCCCATGTTTTTTTTGGAAATGTTTTTCACAGGATTTAATGTGGAATAAGGTCAAGGATGGGATCAAGGGAATGTCATGCTATATAAAACATGGAACTAGACATGTTTCTTTTAAGAGTTTTTTTATTATGGAAACTTAGTAGAAGTGACTACTTTGTAATCTTTTGAGATGTAATAGTTATGTTCTAATTCTCTAAGACTCTAAACCTGAAAGGATCCTCAACGTGAATTATTCATTTAATTCAATATTAAGTAAGGTTTAAGGCCGGGGCCTTATAGTTGGTATCAAAGGTCGGTTTAGACAACTTTAGGAGTTAGAACAGTGTTAAATTATAATATGATTGAAATGATATAGCATTTACGGATTACCATGTTGCCTCACCTATGGTATTTATGTGATAATAATGGTTTTCCATAGAGGAAGCAGAGCAGCTTTTCTGGGAAGGCATATAGAGGGTAATGACCATTCAAATTAGTATCCTGAGATGGTTAGAATCAGAACTAAACAGTTTGTTGCAGTGATGGCTCAGTTGACTCAGGTGAACAATTTTGGTTTTTTTCATTGATGATATTTTGGTGTTTTCTAAAAGTAAATAGGAGCATGAAAGAAATTTAAGGGTTATCTTGCAAACCTTAAAAGAAAAGAAACTGTATGGAAAATTCATCAAGTGTGAGTTTTGGTTACAACAAATTTCTTTCCTAGGTCACATTGTTTCAAAAGATGGCATAACTGTTGATCCTACTAAAACAAAAGTTGTTGAAGAATGGCCAAGAGCCACAAATGTAACCGAGATCCGTAGTTTTCTTGGTTTGAAAGGTTACTACCAAAGGTTTGTTGAAAATTTTTCACGGTTATCTAGTCCAATGACTAAGCTAACTTGTAAGGGTGTTAAGTTCATCTGGACAAAAGAATGTGATGATTGTTTTCAGGAGTTGAAGAGAAGATTGGTGAATGCTCCAGTTTTGGCACTTCCTTCCAGGAATGGTGAGTTTTTTATATACAGTGATTCTTCGTTGAAGGGACTTGGCTGTTTCCTAATTCAGAATGATCAGGTAATTGCTTATGCTTCACGACAGTTGAAAACTCATGAGGTAAATTACCCTACACATGATTTGGAATTAGCTGCTGTTGTCTTTGCTTTAAAAATTTGGAGGCATCATTTGTATGGAGTAAAGTGTGAAATATATACTGATCACAAAAGTTTAAAGTATATATTCACTCAGAAATAATTGAACATGAGACAGAGGAGATGGCTGGAATTAATCAAGGATTATGATTGTACAATTCATTACCATCTGGGAAAAGAAAATAAAGTGGCTGGTGCTTTGAGTCGAAAATGTAATGCTTCATTAGAAATGTTGCGTTTGGAACATGATCCTTTGGTTAAAGATTTGATGAACTTTGGCATAGAAGTTTTTGGTGCAGGAAGTTCTTCTGTTTTGTTTCAGGTATTAGTGAAATCTTCTCTATCAGACAGAATCAAGCAAGCACAGAAGCAGGACAGTGAGTTGCAGAAAAAGGTAGAGATGGTTCAGAAAGGTAAGTTGCCTAAATTCAACATTGTTAATGATTGTGTTTTGAGATTTGGGAAGAGATTGTGTGTACCTTATGATTCACAGTTGAAGAATGAGTTGTTATGTGAGGCTTGTAGTTCCCCGTTTTCAGTTCATCCTAGCAGTACTAAGATGTACAGAGATCTGCGGGAGTATTACTGGTGGGATGGAATGAAAAGAGATATTGCTGATTTTACTGTGAAGTGTCTGACTTGTCAACAGGTTAAAGCAGAGCAGCAGTTACCAAAAGGGATGCTTCAGCCTTTACCAGTTCCAGAGTGGAAATGAGAGAATATATCCATGGACATTGTTGTGGGATTACCGAAGACATCTCGAGGTAATAATGCAATCTGGGTTATTGTTGATCGCTTGACCAAGTCTGCTCATTTCCTTGCTATACGAGATACTTTTTCCCTAGATCAACTTTCCCATTTGTATCTTAAAGAGATAGTTAGGTTACATGGAGTTCCCCTCTCCACTGTATCTGATCGTGATCCCTTGTTCACATCTAACTTTTGGAAAGGCCTTCAGAAGTCATTGGGTACTGAATTAAATTTTAGTACAGCTTTTCATCCTCAATCACATGGGCAGTCAGAACGAACAATTCAGACCTTGGAGGATATGCTTCGAGCTTGTTCGATAGATTATAAGGGAAGTTGGGACCAACATCTTTCTTTGGTTGAGTTTTCTTATAATAACAGCTTTCATTCCAGTATACAGATGGCACCATTTGAGGCATTATATGGGAAGCGGTGTCGAACTCCAGCATTTTGGGAGGAAGTGGGTGAAAGGAAGCTGATGGGACCAGAATTGGTAGAAGAGATGGCAGGAAAAGTTTAGTTGATTCAGAGGCACATGAGAATAGCTCAGAGCAGGAAGAAGAGTTATGCGGATAACCGGAGGAAGGATCTATATTTTTGAGGTAGGTGATCATGTTTTTCTCAAGGTTTCTCCTTGGAAAAGTGTGATGAGATTTGGTAAGAAAGGAAAGCTGAGTCCAAGGTTTATTGGACCATATAAAATTCTGGAGAAAGTTGGATCAGTTGCTTACCGAGTGGCTTTACCTCTGAGTTTATCTCAGGTACACAATGTTTTTCATCTTTCAATGTTGAGGAAGTATATGCCAGATCTATCTCATATTTTGAGTCCAGAGGTAGTTCAGCTGGAGGAGAACCTATCTTATGAAGAACAACCAGTCCAGATTCTTGACCACAGGGAGCAGGTGTTACGGAATAAGCTGATTCATCAGGTAAAGGTTTTGTGGAAAACCATGTGATTGAAGAGGCAACGTAGGAATCTGAAAATTCTATGAGGGATAAATACCCCCACTTATTTTGATAAGTGAATAAAATTGTGAGGACACAATTCCCAAAAGGGGGGAAGGATGTAACATCCCAGGTAATTAAAGAATAAATAATTTTCATATTTATTAATATTTACAAATTAAATATTAATTTTTAATTAAACGGGGTTTCTACGTTCGATAGCATACTAGATACGCAATGATGAGTTTCTTTGAAAACTTACGTTGCACACAAGTAATAAAATAATATTATTTTAAATGTTAGTTAACCAGTAGTCATTGTACCGGAGGGAATGGATAGAAATAAATAAAATATGATTATATATGTTTTTAAATGTTTTTACATTTATCCAATAAAATATAAAGGCTTAAAATACGGAAAGAATTCAGTTTTAGGCGTATATGCCCTAGTTTTCACTAAAGGTTCACTTATCACCTTTTGATGGCCAACTGTCATTAAATATAGTTTTTTTCACTCTTATACATTCTATTGGACCAAATAAAACTCTTTTTAAGAATTGGGACATCAAAATTTACTTTGTGTAAATTTTTGGTATCTTTCTGATAAAGTTCATTTTTTAATGAATAGTGTAAAATGTTGTAATTTAATTCAAAACCTCTTTTTAATCTAATTTATTTATATGATTAGATTATCTTTTTAATTGTTTTTAAAGTGAAATTAGAAAATATTTTTACCATTAAATCCAATAGTGGTCATTGGAATTAATTTCACTTTGAAATCGGACTTAAACTAGTGTCAATCTTTTGATACTTATTGTTTCATAAAAACATGCTATTTGCTCTGACAGCGGGAATTAATTATTAAATTAATTAATGTGACTTATATGTTTTGAATTTTGTAAAATAGACTTCATTTTTGAATTCTTAATATCAAATATAGCTTAGGGTGAATTTTTGGTAATTTTCTGAAAAACTTCAATTTTTGATGAATAGTGAAACCACTAAGTGGTACTTATAAAAACTGATTTTCCGTTTAAATGAAATTTTACCATCATTGTGTTTTGATTTTTAAAAAACCGACATACATGTTTGTCATTAAGAAGTAAAATGTGGTTCAATTAGATTAAAATAATTTTTTGGTGAATAGTAACTTATTAAGTTTTTAATCGCGATTAGTGGTAATTACAGTAGTTTATGGTAAAAATAATGTTTTAATAATATGATATGAGCTTGACACATGTCCCACCCTCATTTTATGTGTCATGTCCGACAAAGACAAGCCATGGGTCAACTTGGGGACCCCATGGAGCCACTTTGGTTGGGAAATGACATAAATAACTTTTTATTTAATGTAAAAGTAAAAATGACACAAACATAATATGTTTTACGAAACAAAATTTTACATGGGGTTATAAAGATCATATTTTTTATTATAAATATTCTTTGGAAAGATAAAAATATTTCCTACATCATAGTATTTTTTTTATAATTTTTAGACTTGAATTAAAATGAATTATTTATGACATCATTATGATGCAGCGATGACTTCATTATTTAACGATTTAAATAAAATGGAAAGATAATGTAATATCTAAAACCTACACATGTACAAAACCTATTGGATGGGAATATTTCGAAGCCTTATCATCTTATCTTTGAAATATATCAATGTGGGACCTTATAAATTCGAAACACTTTTGAAAATAAAATAATAGTTTCATGATTTCCAAAAGTGCCCCTCCTCTCCCCTTATAAAAGGCCCCCACCTCTACCTCATTTCACACACTCCTCAAGCCTTTGGCTCGGCCATCCCCTGCCCATTTACTCTCTCCAAATCCCTCTCCTCATCCTAGAGGATTCCCTTTGGGAAGAATCCTTTCAAAGGAATCCTTTAGGCTCAAATCAAAAGGAGTTACAATTTTAAAGGTAATTCATTCTCTCTTGTTCATTTGTTTTATTTTGCTTCTCCAACCCCCTAAACTCTTTTTATTTACTTATTTTGTAACAAAACCAGTATCTTCAATATACTAGTATGTTGTTATTAGATTTATTCTAGCTACACTCTCACACAACTACATCAAATGGTTAAATAACATACCGTTTCCGTGGATGGCGAAATTCTACCTCCCGAAACGATGATTGTTCAATACTCATTTAACACCTTCAAAGGTGGCCATTATGATGTCAATATTTTTATATATGATATATAATATGTTTATTATTTCCTTATGCTTCTTTATTTTTCATTTATGGAATACAATTATTGTTTCCATTATGGGTAAACACGATATCTTCATTTTAGGAAGTGCGGACTACCGCCCCTGAAAGTGATTTGATTCGTTAATACCATATGTGGGATGTGTAAAGGATAAATTTATTGATATTATATATGTTATTATACCGTAATTATAATATACTCTTATATCATTATGATTCCATTCTATAAAATACGAAATAGAAATGAAAGTAGCGTTCATGCGTACGTACGGCTTACCGTCTCCATGAACGGTGCATTTCATTTCTTACCTCTAAATGATTATGTAATATTATAAATACATGTATATGCTGGATATATATGATATATATGATATCCAAATCAGGAATGTCATTCTGGATATAAAGAACCTTTGACCACACGAACAACATGTAATTGTAAGAAGTCGACTTTCGACTTAAGAACCAAATATTGACAAAACAAACATTATTAAATTAAATGGTTACATAATGTTTATAACATGGAAATAAGTGATATAAAAGGATTAATGAACTTTAAAAAGGTTCTTAATCAAGTATAAATTAACTCAAGTTTATTATTCAAGACGTTAAAGAACGATCGAGTTAAGTCGGACCCAAGGTAAGGGACTTCGTCTCAATCTCCTTTCATTGAGGCATATTTCGTTTTATACACAACTTTATTTTATACGGTGTATAAACCCCTTTGACTTTTACTTTTATACAAAAGGAATATTTTTCTACGAAGCGTTTTACTAAACGACAAAAAGGAATGTTTTTTTACGTACGCGGTGACAACGACCTTTTTCCGCCGCCGCAAGTATTATTTGGTCTTTGGCTTCCTCAACAAGCCGTAATGTTTTTAAAATAAAATAAATACCATATACTCTTTTATGTATTTTGGTATTGAAAATGGTTTGGATAAAGGATTCTATTATGTCAATATATTTATGATATATTGTGATTGAATTGTGGAAATGTTACCATTCCTTTATATTGGTTTTATGTTTTATGATTTTATATTGGTACTTGGACATTTTAACGGGTGGTTACATTATAAACCATATGAAGGGTGGTGCCGTGAATACCAGGACGGGTGGTTATGTTATAACCTCCAATGCATTGGGTATGGAAGTCGGCCGTATGGCTATTCCATTAAGTATGTATGGAAATTGGCTGTATGGCTATTCCATTAAGTGATATGTGTGGAAGTCGACCGTTTGGTTATTCCACATAAGTATGTTTATGTCCCAAGTTACCTTTATATATGTTATGTGTTCTTTATATGGGTTTTATGGTAATCCTTTGGTTACAAAAATGTAAGTAATGATACTTTATTTAGTGGAGAGTTTTTACTACTTCATGAAGGTGAAGGTATTACTTTGATAGAGTATACATGGTTTACTTGATGTTTGAAAAACTAACAGTTTTCATTCTTTTTGTATCCCTTACTGAGCTTTTTATGCTCACCCCAAGTTTTTTTTGAAATGTTTTTCACAGTATTTAATGTGGAATAAGGTCAAGGATGGGATCAAGGGAATGTCATTCTATATAAAACATGGAACTAGACATGTTTATTTTAAGAGTTTTTTTATTATGGATACTTAGTAGAAGTGATTAATTTGTAATCTTTTGAGATGTAATAGTTATGTTCTAATTCTCTAAAACTATAAACCTGAAAAGATCCTCAACGCGAATTATTCATTTAATTCAATTTTAAGTAAGGTTTATGGTTGGGGCCTTATAGTGATCCTCATTTGTGTATTGTATTTCTCTTCATTCTATTAGTGTTCACTTCTAATAGAGAGTGTTGGTGAGAATTACCACCTGGATGAATGACATCAGTGTTATTAGACTTAGGAGTGTGTTCCCCTAGAATATTTATTTATAGAGTCTTCAAGCTAGAATACTCACATGGTATATTACAGTTGTGATTTACCTCTAGACTATGTGTCTTTGTTGAGTATATCTAGTCATTCTTTTTATATGTGTTATAGACATAAACCTATGTAGAGAAAATGGTATTTAATTGGTTGTATGATTTTTTTTGTTTTGGGGTGTCCTAATGGGTATTATTATACTCAGACCTAAATGATCATTTCTCTCACTTGTCGGGTCTTGTGCATGTGATCGAACTTTTGACAGAGTCCTTAATATACTAAGATTATATCATACTTTGTGAGACTAAACATAACGAGGTGTGTTCCTACTGTATGATGACAACAATATCTATTTTAATTTTAGTATGGTAATGTTTTCATACTCTTTGTGAGGTTATTTTATTTGCCCCTATTTACATTATTTTACTTTCTTTCTTACTCTGGTTGTGGGATTTAGATGTATGTGTGCATGGTTGTTGAGTTATTTTTACATTTCAGTATTGTGTAGGCTTAGAGATGTGTGTGTGTGTGTGTGTATAGGTACCTAGGTTAAGGCTCTGATGTTAGTGATATGCCTACTCAGTGCTAGTCACAAGCCCATATACTATTGGAGCCAGGCCCGGGGAGTCGCAGAATGGTCCCCTTTGGGAATGGTCGTGATAGATGGGCATGCTTATATCCCAGATCATGCCTTACAAAGATGTCATCTTATCATGGAATTGATAATGGAGCACTATAATAGAAATATTTTAGTGAATAAAAAGTTGATTTTCCATATTTCTTTTTCCATCGTCAGAAGATCTCATTAATACAGTCCAGTGCCTACACATGGATGGGATCATATTCCCACTCCCATTTGTGAGGATCGTCTTTGTATCTTCATAAGGAATGAATAATAATAACGAGTTCATATTACCATTCCAAATAAAGTTTTCTAGAGTACAAAAATAGTGTCTTCAAGAATGGATTATATCCCTTAAAACCTCTTAGGATCCCTCCAATATATCTAAAAAATTTATCAAGGGTAGGCCCAAATTCTTACCCCCCATTTTAAGAATGGTTTTTTATATTCCAATGGATACTAAGAGGAAGGATTAAATCTGTCCACATTCTAAGGAAATCTATCAAAATATTTTTGTGGTATGAATGTGGAAGGATCATATCCTCACCAAATCTAAAATATTTTTCCATTATATTGTAATGAAAAAATAAGAGGCATCTAAGAGGGAACTCACTTATAAAGGTTTATTCCAATCTTGTATAAACCCAAACACTTTATAGAGAACATCCAAAATTAAATCTCACCAAGGGAAACACATAACCCAGAAGAAGGATCATATTCATACCCTAATTATTTTTAATGTGATTAGGTCCCTTAAACACCTCTGATAATTGCCCATGAATATGCTGGATCTTCATAGGAAATCTAATGAAGTTTCAGTCATAGAGGTCCTCCTCATGGAAAAAATATTGATAATAGGAACTATTCTCAGGAGGAAAGCAATTAATGTCCTCCTCACATCCAAAAGGTCAATTGGAAAAAAGGTACACCAATTCTGACTCCATCAAATATTCGTAATAATGAAGCTATTACTTATAGAAACCATACCATCCTCCTTGGAGATCCTCTCTATGGAATATATTATATTTTTCCTCCTTACTACTGGATGCGAAGATGTAATGCAACTCTTCCCCATGATTGTGAGTATGAAGATGACCATTGAGGTTATTCACATAGAATTCAATGTGAAGGTCCTCCCTTATTGAAGTCACACATCGACAAGAATGTCCTACCATTATTGAAACTACATATAAAATTACCTCATATTGATAGGCACCTGGGAGATTGAGGCTAGCTTCACAAAGTGCCTCATCACAGATTGGTTATACCTTGTCTTAGATGAAGGAGTGTACAAGACAAAAACCATCATCTACACCACCATCTTGTTTAATATCATCCAATTAAATGGTGGTGATTCAAAAATATCCCACTCCAATCAATAAGGCAGATGGGAAGAAACCATTTAGGTTATATGATGTAGAGTAATCCCTCTATAAATATGAAGAGAACATTTTGGTCTTGAGAAAATAACTAAATGAAGATAATATACCAATTATGTTTTATCCCATGTCCACTTATCAAAATGATATCCTAGATACGTTAAAATTGGAATGAATATATTATATTTTCATAAATTTTTAGAAAATTATCCTTTAACTCAATATAAAATATTTTTCTTTGAGAGAATATTCTAACCTTGTCAAATAAATAGGATAACTCTACTGCTATATCAACTGGGCCTCACTTTCAGTTACATGAAACCCATATTTAGGGAGTGAGATTAAATATCTATATAATTATTTCATTAGTTGTTTTAAAACATCCATAAGTTAATCATTGATTCCCTACTTGATGTGTACATCACAGGGTGGGGTGAGCATCGATCATTGCATTTTACCCAACTCCACAGCCAGAAGAGTCCACTGAGAATGATATTATTTAACCGCATCACCTCAAGAACTGTAATAGTCCAGATATCTATAAATTACAGATGGTATATATAATATAACATCACAATATCTGGGTACCAAAAAGGGTGTACTCAACAAGATAAATCCATTTAAAATTTGTCATTTCAAGCTACTAGTAAAGTCAAGTGAGCCACCTATTTAAGGAAAGAAAACCATCATCCACAGTAAATATTTTGTGGAAATTGACTCACATTCAAAAAATTTATTTAATATAAATAATAATAAGTAAAATGATCAAAAATTTTAATAAGTAAACTATGATATCCTCCTTAGTGACGGTACAAGGGAAGATCCAACCCTTAGACTTGAGAGAATGTTTACCTCCATCACCGCCCATGGGATCATCAAATACTATTCAGAACCATGATTTGATGGCGGAAGAACCAATTCAACCCCAAAATAATTTTTTTGGGTATTAATATCACCACCACATCCTTTCCCATGAGAATCATTATTTTTCATATTGGGGGAAATTTCACAAGATAAGATTTCACAATTTATTCTATAGTGTGATCTATCCTCGTAATTGGGGAAATTTTTAGTAAATATAATTGATGATTTATTTAGGATCACTGTTTATAAATAAATTAAAGGTGGAATATATATGAGAGAAGATAAGACCCCATATGGGTTTTATGGAAAAGGAATCCTTTAAGATGTAAAAAATCAAGGAGGATTATAATTTTTCCTTTGACAGATAATAAGAAGGAGAAAGATCTTCCTTCCCTTCTAATGAGGCTATGATTATAAAAATATATTATTAATTAGTTTCATTCATTATAATTTCCTTAAAAATAACTCAAATAATCACATTAATTCTAAAGGAAATGATTAGGAAGTCTCTTCCCAAAATATGGTCTAGACTAAAATATTTGAGGAAGGTGTGTGATGTTGACATTAGAGAAAGAATGAAAACCAAGTAACTATTTAATATATGAAGATAACACCTCCTTGATGATATTTTCCCACATAAAAGTGAAGTTCATGACTACATCCCACCCACTAATCAATGAATCTAAGGATCCTAATATCAAGGAAAATTTTTCCTAGTTTGAAACTAAGTCCGAGGAATAAAGGTTACTCAAGGGTGCATTTCTTAGGAGAAATATTACTTCCTAGTATAACTTATTGGAAGACACAACAAATTTCATCTCTAAAGGATTATTAATAACCTAAGAAAACTTCTCTAACCTTGAGGGAATATTACAACCATTCAATAGTCATATGAGACCATAAAATCATTGTATATAAAACCTATGGAAAAAGAATAACAAAATTTACATCCATTAGGGACAGAAATGTACACATGTTAGAAATGACGTCCCAAGACAACACATATCAGATACAAAAAAACATCACATGAAATATGACCATATCAAGTTGCACTAGCTTCCTAAACTAGAGTGTCTTCTTAATCGACAATCGTACTAGAACTCCTTTACTCCATTAAGTCCTTTTATACTTTCAACATATTCATGGAAGGATAAATAGTAATGATGAAACCAAAAATGAAGTAATATTATGAGTTGATTGATGTGAAGGATATGAAATATCAATTAGATTCATAAAGAAGTTTGATGACTGGATGGAAAAAAATATTTTATCCAAGAAAATTCTCAACAATGATATAATATAATCAACTAATTATAACCTAGTTCCATTTTCAATAATTGACATAATTTCGTCAGAATCACAGTCTACAAAAATACAACCATCTAATTGATGGTGTAACCAGTGTGACATGAATTAGGTGTAGGAGGAAGAATCTATATTGAATCCCAATCCAGTTCATATTCTTCATGATTTCCCACAACCATCACTAAGAGGGCATGAAACATCCTCCAAGATGAGTGAATGGGATCCACAACACTAAATAGGACGCTCAACTAATTAAGAATCAAAATATAGTTATATTAGTTATATCAAATTGAAAAACCCTTCTATAATGAAGATTGAATAAAAGAACCTAAGTTCATTACCCATAATTGGGGAATAGGGGGAAGAGGCTACAAAATCCAAGGTGGTTAGGGAATATGAATTGAATATGGATCTCAATGTACAAGTAATATATTTGATAAATTCACATATATTATAGAGTCCAAAAAAATCAACTTCAACAGGATCAATGGGTGAACCAATCTAATCATGACTCATCCAAGGCCAATTTAGAACTAATTTTATTGGATGAATAACTAGATAATGTGCACATGTTTAGTGAACATTTGACTGTTGGAAGCCCAAATCATTCCAATATACTAAATAAAAACATCCCCAAATCGTTGTCAAATAACAGAATCACCAACATAAGTATCCTTATCCTCCAGGCCTCAAATAGGGGAGAAACCTCATTGTGGTAAATACATGGCTCTAATGTAAAAATATGATGTTTTTAAATATATTTATATTATTCTAGATAAGAAATAAATTTTTGTGGCCCTTTATATTTTAAGAGAGATTTGAGAAGTTATCATTGAGGCATTTCAAGCCCTCAATAATTTTAGGCTTAATTTGATGTGGTTGAGGTGCAGCATGGAGAAATTGATTTAGAGTATGAATCTCTAAATCTATGCTCATGGTTTTCCACCAAGACACTACTTTCAATGGCCTAATAGGGAGTTTTTGGTTTCATATGTATGTGAAAATTCCTTCATCATGTCATTAAGGACTAAAATTTTCCATAATTGAGAAATTAAGGTTATTTTATAATGATAATTTTCCATTTGATACTTTTAATCCCAATATATAAATAGATGATTCTACAATAGAATGGTGAATCAATCAGTGGTATATAGATTCATCTAGATTAATGACTCTAATGTCTCAACAGTAACTCATATCAATCTATTAAAGGAACTTATTGAAGACAATGAACTACCTACCAATCAGATTAGGTAAATCACTATAGATTTAAGATGTAATCAGGACATGTATCTCTAGTTTTAAAGGTAAAATAATCTGATTATTATCCTTTTATATCAATGTCAGGTATACTCCCCCACTAAGAAACTCCAACCAAAAGAGTAAAACGAAACCACACTTTTCAGGCATATAAATCGTTCCCTTAAGCACCATTACATGAGTGCCAATCTGAAAAATATCTCTATCACAAAATAATATCTATTTAATAAAATTAACCTTAATCATTGGAAAAGGATACTATCATGGGTTATGGGAATGTTTTCTCCCACCCTTATGATATTAGTTTCATCATATAAGCCTATTAATGAGGAAGAAAAATGTTATCATGTTAAATAAAATCAAATACTTGATAAATATAATCTATAAATATATTTATAGTCTATATATTATCCCATATCATTACTTTTTTTGATATAAAAATTCGTCCTTATCATTTAAAGGAGTAGATAATATAACCACATCATCCAGGAAATATGGAAATGTCAACACATCATCTTCCCTTGATGATAATGGGGATTAAGCAAGAAAAAATTTAAAGGATTTCATTGATATTGATTCCCCTAATTTAGTGCCTTCAAGATCTAAAGAAACCTACTCAACATTTACAAGGGATAAAAATGTCCCCATATTATCATATATATCCCAATATTTCCATTTTTCACATACATTCAATGATATTAAGGTAGAAGAATAACATGAAGGATATCTCAGATATTCCCATCAATCATTTTAGAAAAATTTATATACCACTATTAATGATCTTAGACAGGTGAATTTGGGTACATAAGATGACGAGCGACCCATTTTGAGAAGTTCCACCATATCCCTCAAGTATTAAAACATATAAATCTTATTCTTGAAACAATAATAGGATGTATTATTCCTAAAACTATACATGAATTATTTGTTTATACTCTAATGTATCTATCCATGATTTGGGTCTTCTAGATGATCATCATGGTTATCATGTATATAGTGCAATTCATCATACTCATGCTACAAAGTTGGAACCAATACTTGATGATCTCATCAAATCTAACTTCATTTGAGAAATTCAATACATTAAGTGATGAGATAACATGATCCCCATTAGTAAGAATAATATAATAATTCAGGTTTACCTCAACTTTAGGGAGCTCAACGAACATTTGCTAAAGAATGATTTCCTATTCCTGATACCCGATCTTTTGATCAATGAAATAACTTGATTAGATGGACTCTCCAACATGAATGCATATTTAATATAAAACCAAATATGGATGGCCCCTAATGATGTGGTGGAATCTTCTTGTAGGGAACCACATGGGGTATATTTATAACAAGAAATTCCCTTTATCTTGATGAACATCATCTTCAAAAACTAAGGCACCATGCACCATATCTTCAAGCCACTATTAGAGAAAACCATGGAATTCTATCTTGATTACATGGTGGTTAAATCTCAATAAAACTATAATCATATTTCTAACCTTGAGATATTTTTCAATAAACTACAAAAAATTCTTGAGGTTAAACCACCTAAAATTCTATTTTGTGGTAACATTGGAGAAATTTTCTATTTTTGGGTGCACCATCACAATATCAAATTTTTCCCTAAGAAGAATATAGAAATCCTTGATATAACACCTCCTAAAAATATAAAATTCTTGATAGGTATTCTGGATACATCACCTACATCATATTCTTTACAGCTAGCCATACATACCAAAGTTTACCCTTCTCAACGATAATGAAGAAACCACCTATCTTGGGGTTGGAGATTTTTAGAGAACCGTTTATGATGGAAAACAACATATATTGAACCCATAAATATTGATCCCACATGTATAATTAAACCCACTCATTCTATATGTGGTGAACATGGAATGATCACTTGGTTCAAATTTTTTGTAGAAAAGTGATGCATGAAATGAGAATTTTATTAACTATATTAAAATCATAATATCAGATAACAAAACATGGTATTCCAATATCAGCAAGAATTTTTTAACCTTGATCCTCAGGGTATAGAAGCTGATAAACTACCAATGGAATCAAAAGTTCAACTTCATCTGTTATATTTATCTATTCAAATATATTCTCAATCATCCATTGATAATTAAATATCTACCATTTTGTGTTATCATCCTAAAATAACATTAAATCCAGTTAAAACCCTTAAAGGAAGTCAAAGGGATTATATTTGTAGATTTTCTAGCAATAAACCACGCCTCCACAAAGCTAACTAGTGAATACAGATCTATCAAATGGGGATTCATATCCATATGTGATTCTTACCAAATACGTGGGATGAATTTTGATGGTGCGTCTAGAATCACATTAGGAGGAAGAATAGAAAATCTCAATCTCAACAGGGTTATCTTCGGAATTGTTCTAGTCTCTATAATAGAGGACATTCAAATATATTCATTCCTATTTTTAAAATATGACAAAAATAATGAATAATAATAGAAATATCTTTTTGAAAACTTATAGTCAACTCTATAGATTTTAGTATCCCATTAGTAAATCACGGGTGACATAGAATTGGTTATCAAGATGAATAATGGAAAATTTTACATTATGAGGAATTGATCCCTCTGATTTACTATATACAAGGTTGATAGAATAATTCCCCTCTAAAAGAATATTATTCATATTATATATTCATATAATGGATGTGATGATGCATTAGATAATGTTTCCATAACCCTAGAAGATCCATACCAGGATGAAACATCCATTTGCATCATGCAATATAAAGTAATCCCTCTATTCATTAGAAATGATATAGAGGAAATCAATGAGATTATCACTATACCATAACAATCAATTGATAATATAATAGGATGAATTCTCAGCATAGTGGACTACCTATAGAGAGGAATTATTCAATTTGGCTAAGAAAAAAAGAACATATCCGAACACCAGTAGTAAATTTCAACCTTTATGATGGAATGAATACCCATAAACTCATATATAAATGAGTCTTAGACGGAATATTATTGAGATGGATTGAAGGAGTAGGAAAATGTATTGTTATGAAGTAATTCCATGTTGTCGGTTGTGCTCATCAGCCAGGAGATAAACTTAGTAATCAAATTAAGAATCTTGGATAAATCATTCTATTAATGATGAATAACTATACAGTGTTCACTAGAAAATTATGTGTTATCCAAATACATGCTACTTTTATCCATTAAACCCTAGATATTTTTCATAACACCAAATTATATTATCTATTTTCTATATTTGGAATAAGTTTTATGGGGATATATTCTGCTATTAAAATCAGATAGTTCATGTGAATCCTTACATCCATTTACTTCTTCTTCAAATGGGTAGGGGCCATATCCCTCATGGAAGTTAGGATAATTTCCAAAATCAATTTAATGGAGTCAAATATCATTACCATATTTATTGTCCGTCATAAAAAATTCACATAAAATGAAACCAATTTTTTCTCTACCAATTTTAATAGGATGCATCAGGAATATATCATTCAGTCTAACAACTCATCCTACTACCTTGTATTGGAAATAGATACATAGAGGCTTTGAAAAAAATTTATTCTAATATCCTTCAAAAGAAATTGGAAATAAATAAGAATTAATAGGTAGAAAAATTCCTATATACATTGTGGTGTTATCAAACAACAAATTGTATTGCTACACAAGGAACCACATATTCCCCTGTGTATTGAAAAAATTCAGTCCGACCCATTGAGGTCAAACTATCCTTTCTTCGCAACACGTTTTGAAATAAATTTTTTGAAGATGAAAAATCCCAAAAGTGAGTAGATGGTACAAAATGGATTATTGAGAAAAGTTTATGCACAATACATAACCTAGAAATCGATCAGAACCAGGTTGCATGAGTATTAAATAAGAATGTTCACCTTTTATCATTCCTCTAAGGTGGACGAATGATTTCTCTCATAACTCTAATAATTCTTAGGAATAAAACTAAAAAACTTGAACAAAATCAGAGGGATCTTACCCTATACAAAAGGTACACTAAAAAAAACTTATTCCCTCATTACGATTGATGGAGAGTGCATCATGAAAATAAGAATTCAAGGTTTCCCTATACCTACATTGATTAAATTTATATTGGGATCAAGTAATCCTTGTTGTAAGATATTAAACTCAAAAAACCAATTCAACATTGCTACATGATGTTAAAATACACATATCCCATTTTTCCTTGGGGAATGTTGTTTAATTACATATAATAAAGTCCAATACACATTACATTAAACAATATAACACTTACATCTTTTCCAGATGATGTAAAAATGAATGAAAATGTCCATGTCACATTATGTAAAGTTTTATGAAAAAACATTGCTTTAGGATCTGAGACTTTAATATGTGTGTTATAAATCCACCCCAAACATGTGATCTTATGTGATAAAATTAATCTTCTAATATTTTTTTTCAAACCAAGCATGATCTATATGATCTTAGGGGTTCTTATTGATTTACAAAATTATAATGATTGGTATGCATCATGTTTAAAGGTGGGGATTCCAGTTCTGGTCATATGATGAAAAAATGTATGAAAAAGTTCCACCATTGAAAACCTCATAAAAAATTTCGGAGGTCCCATGAATGATATTCTCTTTATACAAGATCCATATTTGAGTAAGAGTTCTCAGTGCATGTCCCATTACTCCATATAGTGGTCAGGGCTGAGAGGAAAATAACTTATCATATTACCTATGTGTGGACTGATTCTTAATATTATTGGATATTTAGGGACATAAAATACATCATAACCAACAAAAAGTTCAATTACGATTTTGATCCTCACTTTTTCTTAGATCAAGAACCTTCATTCTATTCACGTTGGGTTTCATCTTCTTGTTAGACACTGAGAAAATGTGATCCAATATTGACTCATATATGATAATTATGTGTGGATTGTTTATTATTAAGATATGATGAATAATTATACTAATAACCAATCCTAATCCTATACATGAATTCCACTCACACTGATAATACACTGGTGGTGAGAAACCTACCAATTCACATCATGTTGAATACTTCATTCTCTTTCTAGAGCACCCACACATTTCAATCATATTATCCAATACTTGAGTCAAATATATTAGGAGATACACATATTATAATAACTATATGTGTGGATTTATTCCTTCTAATACATGATACACAGTGATACAGGGATCTCATTTCTCTATCTCAACTAAAAATTTAAACCCAATCCCCCTACCTCATTATGATGATCAGACTTCTTCATTCATGTTTGGTGTCCATCCAAGGAATTGGAACAAAAATAAATAAATCTCATTTTATCCACAAGTGAGAACATTATAAAACCTACCACAACATGTTCCGCCACATATGACCTTGAACTATAAAAATTATGTAACCTTGTCGTAGGATATTAACCTGTAAGACATATGGTCCATCCTATAAGACTCAAAACTAATTAAAATGGTCAACACTATGAGACCAATATTCATCTATGTCTGAGGTATATCAACATAAGTATCAGTATCATAGAGTTATTTATCCCAAAAATCATTATATGAAAAAAATTTCCGCACATTAAAGATATCCATCCTAGCATCTAGTCCTTCTCACTTGCACCAGATCACCCAATGGTTTTGTAATCAGATTAAGTAACCCTGAGTTCACGTGACGTGATGCTATAATGCATGAAGTATGGATTAACATAAATATATTTTAACTATATTGGGTGGATATTCAATATGAAATAGATATATAATTACCCCTCTATGTAAGAACCCAATATGCATATTAATCCTTTATAAGAAATATGTGTTGCTTGGTTCCTGATGTTTTAGGATAAATAAGGACAGTAAGATCACGAATCCTATGACCACCCAAAAATATTAAACACATTAATCCTCCATATTTCCACTTTGATTCTCTCCATTAATTATGTGTTCCCATTAACAAGTCCGACATTGAGAAAAACCATCTTATTTTGATCATAATCTATATTGGTGCCAGACTCACATATACAAGTTTTTATTAAACGATCATAAATTACATGAACTACGGTGCATCATATTAGAACTTAAATTTCATAGAATATCCTAATATACATTCATGAGAGAAATACTAATGTGTCATTATCACTAGTTCACTGATCCCTATCTATAATCCCATGGTGAAACAAAAATTCCTACTCTCTTACTTAAGACACAAATATACTCTATTAATGGAAATCAGACGGGTTGGTCCAAGAACACATGGGTTTGAGAATATGTTGGTTTTTCCTCAAAAGAACACATAAAACATGAACAAAAAAATCAAGACCACTCCACCCCACATAATCCTGTCAATTTCTGCAACACCTTGAGATTTTGTGAAATATATATTTTTGAATTAATTTAAACATTTAAATAATTTTTATTTCACACAACATATAATATAACTTGTTCTATATGAAAGAAATAGGTTTGTTTTTCATTTCATGAAAAATCAAGTTATTCATGCACTACAAAAAACACTTATATTATATTTCAATATAAGAAATTTTTTTTATTATGTTACATACAATGCTGAGTTCCTTTAACCGCTTGTGTTATATTCAAGACTGAGTTTTACTTAACTAAAATATACTATTAGTATTCAAATATTTTTATAGATATTTCATAGATAATGGAATGGAAGATATGAATAAGATTAAATAAATTATGAAACTATGGTTTAAAAAAATTTATAAAATTAATTTTTTGTTGTCAATTAATTATAATTAGAATAAAAACCAATTGAATATAAACTATGAGTTTTTATGGAAAAAATATTTTT
Source organism: Viscum album (assembly GCA_963277665.1). Lineage (NCBI taxonomy): Eukaryota > Viridiplantae > Streptophyta > Magnoliopsida > Santalales > Viscaceae > Viscum > Viscum album. Next base: position 844,152,241 of record OY728140.1, on the reverse strand, counting down.
ATGCCCACAAAAGAGTTTTTTAATAATAAATTAAATTAATAACTATCTGTGAGAGGTCATAAAAACTTTATATATTATAAATTGAACCAAATGTTTTTAAATTCACCCAATAATATTTATTGGAATAAAATAAGAACAACTCCAATTTTAGGCATAAGTAGATTTAATTTTTTTCTAAAAGGTAGTTTTTCTGCAATTGAATGGAAGGCTTGTTTCAAAACAAATATTTGACACTTTTATAATTTTTATTTGAAAAAATAAATTTCATTTTTTAAAGAATATATCAATATTTAGTTTGGTCAATGATTTGGTATTTTATTAAGAATTTTTTTTGATGAATAGTCAAAAATAATAAACTTAACTGGAAAACTTCATTTTATCTAATTTATTTATATAGTTAAATTATATTTCATATTGGGTCTAATTTATATTTAGAAAAATTATAAATATATTTATACAATTTAGGTCATTGGAATCAATCTCACATTGAAATTTGGTCTAAAACATTTCAAACTATTTAACTTTTTCACTTTAAAAACCCATTGTTTCATCCCATTTGTAGGATTGAGTTTTAAATTAAATTCAACCAATTATGTGATTAGAATTTTGGAAAATGGATTCCATATTTGGAATCATAATAATTAATAATTTTTATTAAGTTCAAATTGGTTTTTTACTAAAAATATTTGCGAATGTAATCAAAATTGATTATAGAAATTAAGGCAAAAATGTGTTTACTTAGTGGTTGAAATTTATCTTAAGGGGACAAAATAACCTAGAAACATGTAAAAAATCCATTTTATAGTATTATTATGAACATACATTCTCCATTATCATAAATGAAATTTTATTTGAGGCACATGATGTAAGAGAGATCTCAATAGTGTTTACCTTTTTCTATTTACAAGAATGTCACTCATCCTCTACTATAAAAGGGCACACAACTGCCTCACTTATTCACAACTCTCAAGACCATTGGATCCTAAAAACTACCAAAATAAGATTGACACACTCATACCTTAATCCTAGAATACTCCATTTGGTTATAAATATAACCATGTAATCCCTTTGGTGCAAACCAGAAGGATTTTTCCAAAGGAGAGATAATTTCATTCAACAAGAACTTTTATTTTATTTCATTCAACATCACTTAAATTATTATTATTTATTTATTATATAATAAAATTATTATCCTAAATATACTGATATATATTTTATGTTAATCTTATGACCAATACTCACACACACTTCTGTCAAATGGGATCTACAATCATCATTCGTGTGTACAGAAGACTACCACATTACAAACTGATATCGTTCATTCATTCATTATGACCATTCAATGTTGGATATTATGATTTAATTACTTTTATTAGATAATATATATATATATATATTATATTTATTATTTATAGATTTTTAATATTTATATTAAACATATCTCCATGCTTTCCATTTTGTGGGAATACGATAACTTTATTTGGGGACATGTGGAATACTACCTCCTCAAAGTAATGTGATTAGTTTACAAATTACATGGGATGTATTAAGGATGAGTTTAGAAAATTTATATGATATATATGACATAATAATTATATTTTAATGATAATATATATATATATTTCATTTAATTTCTTTATTTCAATATGACAAGACAAAAAGAAACAACATCTGTGCGTACATACGACATACCGTCTCCATGAATGGTGTATTATTTTTAATATTTATATATTTTATAGATTATTATAAATACTTATATACTGGAGATATATGAAATTTAAATCATTTTTTACAATCTATAAACAATTAAATCATGATCTAAGTAGGAGGATCAATAATAATAAGTCCAATCATATACAAAAAGCGGTTATTATCCATAACAGATCATTAACATGAAATTGTTAATAAATGGGTAATATAAAGTTATAATAAAGTCATATATGGTAATATATATAAGAAGATATTTCTATGATAGATAAAATTATATTTATTATACCGGATTTCTGAATGTGTATGATGAAATTCCAGATATAAGGTAAGATTTTTCTCATCTCACTTCTATTTTTATGATATATATTCTATATTCTCCACTTATTCTTATTGTGTCGTGTATATACTGCCCTATGATTTTTTATATAATGAATTTAATTTTATTTATAATATTAAATGTGTTAGTTGATGTTATTATCTCATTGATCTCTAGATTCAAAAGTTACTCAAGTAGTAAGGGGATTTCTAGTCTCACTTTTATTTCTACAAGACTTATAACTTATTCACCACTCATTAATTTTTTGTGGTGTACATATTTCCCATTACTTAATTATATGATTATTATCCTTAAATTTATGGTTATTTAGATATCCATTTTTTGATCTCTATTTTATGGGGTCTATGGTTCACAATTTAATAATCGGTAATGTAATTTTGCCTCAGTTTTCCTTTTTTGAGAGAGATGTTATGTTATGAACCTAAACTATTTTAAAAGGTGTATATATTGAAATGTAAAATGTTTTATCATGAACCTAATTATTTTAATGATATTTTATTATTAATTTAATTTTATTCTCTCATGGGTATTATGATTCATTGTTACCTAATTGGTAAGAGATTATTGTTATAAGCTCAATATTTATTAGGGTTATTTACGATTATAATTACATTGAATAAATATTATGATCCATATCTCAATAACTCTAATTAATTTTATTATACAATTATTATTCCTGATATAATAAATTAATTAGAACATTTTACCACTCTCTGGTACTTAAGATAATTAAGAATGTGTTTTTAAGAAAATAGGACCTTGTTTATCCCTTCATTCGAGAATTTTTTTATTGAAAACCCATGTTTTATAAAAATGTTTTAAAAAAATATTTTAAAAGACCTTTCAATATCATTTTCAAGTAAAATGAATTTATAAATGAATTTATTTTTTAATAATATATTTAAATGATTTTCAATGATTTTTTTATAAGTTTTCGTGGTTGTTTTCAAAGGAAAATGTTTTTAAAAATGTTTTATGTTTTAAAAAGATTTTTTTCAAAGCAGAAAAGATATTTTAGTTAAGAATTGTTTAAACTTATTTTTATTGCTTATTTTATAGGTTTTAAATGTTTTTTTCAAAAAAATGTATTTTGAAAATTTAATATGTTTTAAGGTTTTATTTTCAAGGAATGGTTATGTTAGGAGTGATATTTCAAAATCATTCTCCATCGAAGAAGAAATCATTCGATATATTTTATGCTTTACTAGAATATGAAACAAGGATACCATTAATATTATTTCTCTAAACGGATTATGTTTTGATTTCATGATGTCTATAAAACTCATTTCTCTTAATGGGTTGATTACATTTCAAATATAATAACAAGAAACCCACTTCTATTCCTTGGGTTGACAAAGTTATAAAAGAATTATTATTTTTATGTGTTTCTATGATGATATGAAATTAATTTTTAATTTATTCATGTTGTATTTAGTTGAAATTTATTATACAATTGGGGTGACCTAAACAGCATTTGGTAAGATCATTACATCATATTTGATAGTGTGGACCAAATAGCATTGAGTAATCACATTACTACTTATATGATGAGGTTTACCAGATAGAATTGGTTAAGACCATTACAGATTATATGATGGGGTGGTCCAAAAAGAACAAGGTAATACCATTACATATTATATGTTGGGGTGGCCTAGATAACACTAGGTAAGCCCGTTACATCATAAATTATACGTGGGACATATATCTCTCCCTAATGAATGGGGTAAAGATTTATATCTCATTAGATAATAATAATAAAAAGTTGGTTGTATTTATCCAATATTGGAGGAAGGTATAACCTGATCCACTATAAGGAAAGCACTTCATCTGGGGATAGTGTTGTGTCCCACCTAGTATGTGTAGCCCCCACGAAGTGCCTTGATATGTTTTGTCAATGGGGAATAACTTATAGGTAATTATTTTACATGATTTAATTAATTCCATAAATTCAATGTCTTGTTCCTTTGTTTTCTTTCATTGATTATGCTCTGAATTACCTCGTGATTCATTTATTATGAACTGTCAATCATTATTACATGAACCAGGATTATTATATTTGATATGAAGGGTATGATATTCTAATAATACAGTCATATCATCATACCCTTATTCTCATGTTATGCTTATATGTCTCACTTGTTTACCCTTACTAAGTATATGAGCTCACCCATTTCTTGTGTTTCCTTTCACCATGTTATGAAAAAAGGTTTTATGTAGGATTAATAAAGAGGAATATATTTAAGGGATATATTGAAGATCTTTCACCAAGATATAATATTATTCTTACAAGTATTCAAAGACACTAAACTATTATAGTATTTGAGAATTCAATTTGGTAATATGTTGAATATTCATCTAAAATGATGAAATATCCATGTATGTTAAGGTTGGGTATCTGTATTTGGCATCGAAGGAATAGTTTAGTCATCCTTTTGAAATCAGGATGAGAAAAATTTATTGTGATCCCTATGGATACTTATAAGGATATTTATAGGGATGTATCTAAGGATAATCCTAAGGTTTCATATATTTCAAATAATGTGTCATGATTTAGAAATCCTATAAGTAAATTTTCATGATTATGATTTTTTCTGCTATGAATGTATTTCTCACAATATTCTTTCTGATCATAGTAAATAGAGATTACTCGAAATAACTATGTTAACATAGAATGTTTTAGATGTGGGAAGTATGGGAAATATTAAAATAGATGTCCTAAGTGTAAATCCCATGAAGAGGACCAAGAACATGGCATAAATATTGGTTATACCAATAAAGATAAGGAGACCATGAAAGAAATGCGAAAGTTATGATATGTTCTATAAGTATTTATAATATTAAACATAAGAGGAATAATTAAATTGAGTTTGAGGAACCTTAATACATTATTCATATTTCATATTCTATGAAAGGGGTATTATGAAATAAGATTATTAATCCTAAGTAATGGTTTGAGAATAAATTTGGATATTAGATGTGTAAATCTATTGGAATTCAATAATTAGGTTATATGAATCTTGAAGTATATGTTTTACATTAAGGATTTTCAAAAATATATTGAATGGTGTTGATGACCAAAAAAAGTGATTTAATGTAAATGTAATATTTTGATTAATGGAAGGTAAAAATTAATGTGTTACTGATTTTGAGAAATTTGAGTTTAGACTGGATAAAGAGATGATTATGGATATTGTAAATTGGATTGTAACGATTACAATAGAACTGGTTATTCATTTTTTTAAAAATATTTTCTATGTTATCATGAATGAAGTTCTGAAATTTTTTATTTAAGTAATATATCTAATAATAATTTTAATAATAAATAATTCATGTTTTCAATTATGTTTTATTGTAATTTAGGTTATTACCATGTTTAAATAGAAAACATGATGAAGGTATTCACATATTTGGTGTGTGAAAACCAAGAGATACTTTATGATATACGGCAGATCAATGCTAATATGTTTTTGAGAAATTTAGTGACATTATTTATAATGTTTTAAACTTTCATCTCTCAGAAGGGTTATAAGGGTAACCATTTATGAAATGATTTATGTTAAAATTTGGATGATGTTTTAGATATTAAAGTAGTATCTCACTATATGAGGATTTAATCATATTGGATAACCTTTTATAACCACTTTTTTGTGACAAAGATAAATATAATCAATGGTAATAACTCTTATGGATCTAATGATCTGATAATGCTTCAGGAATGAAAAATTCACCTTCATTTCATAGAATAAGAGATAAATTTAAAATTGATCAAGGCATAACAAAGGGCGATATTATACTGAAATAAAGTAAGTAAATATTCTCATGAAAATTATCCAACATCAAGAAAAGTGTCTTGAAATAATATTTTTTTTCAGTTATCAATATTACTAACTATATCAATGACATTTTTCAAGCGTCTTCAGTTTATGAAATTGTGATCATAAATATTCTCATGAACATGTTCTCTATCACTCTACATCAGAACCTGAGAGTTAGAATTCACTTTTATGCCCTTGTTATCACTTTCCACTTATATTATTTTATGTGGAAACCTTGTTAAGATATACTTTTCATTCTAGTTATGTTCCCCACATTCTTTTTTAAAGAACGTTTTACAATTTATTTTTTTACATTGTGGGTTTATATGAAATGAACATTCATGTATTAAACCATTGATGACCCAGACTAATTTCAAGGGTAAAATAAATTTTAATGGGGGTAGAAAGTGACACCCTAATAATTTGTTAAATATTTTGTTATCAAATTAATTTAATTTTTTTTATATTTTTCATTTTAGGAATCACTAAATGTAGCTTATGATACATGGAAGACTGTGTTTGGTTTGCGCTATAAATAAACCCCAATTTATGATTATTCCACCTAGAATACTTAAATTATATTTTAGTACATGAAAAACTATTCTTTATTTTCATTAAAAAAATCAGTATTCCTTCAATAGCTTTCATTACATGCAAGATAGAGTTTTACCAAACTGTAATATTCTATTATTATTCAATTATGTTTATAGTTATCATATAGCCATTTGAATGAGAGATATGGATAATATTAACTAAATTATGAAACTATGGTTTACACTGATAAATAAAACTAATTATTTGTTATAAATTAATTATAAATGAAAATAAAAACCAAATGAATATAAAGGACGAGTTTTTATGGAAAACTATTTGTATGCCCACAAAATAATTTTATCTTAGTAAATTAAATTAATCACTATTATTGAGAGATGGTAATAAAATTTATAAATTATAAATTAATCCATTATTTTAATTCGTCCAATATGTTTTATAGGCACAAAATAAGAACAAATACAATTTTATCCATAAAAATCTATATTTATCTAAAAGTTAGTTTTGCCACTTTTTAATGGAAGACTTCTTTTAAAACTATTTTTTAAACCATTATATGTTATATTTTAAAAAATAAAATTTAATTTTTAAATAATAATATAAATAATTAATTTGGGTGATATTTTTGTATTTTTCCGAGAAGTTTCATTTTTTGATGAATAATGAAAAACCCTGATTTTTAATTGAAATTTTCATTTATTCTAATTTATATATGTAATTAAATTATATTTGAAAATATTTTTAAATTATATTTAAATCAATTATAAATATATTTACACAAATTATGTCATTAGAATCAATTTCACATTGAAATTGGATATAAAAACATTTCAATCTTTTAAACACTTTCACTTTAAAACCCTTTGTTTTGTCCCTTCTATGGGGCAATTTTTAAATTTAATTCTACCACTTATATAATTAGAGTTTTTAAAAATGGATTAAATATTTATAATCAAAATAAATTATAATTTCTAGTATGTTCAATATATTTTTTACAAAAAACATTAGTGAATGTAATTATAATAAATTACAACCATTAAGGTAAAATCAAGTTTACTTAGTTGTCAAACATTAAATTAAAGATACTAATAACCTATAAAAATGTACAAAAGAAATTTTATGTTTATATTTAGACCATATAATATATTATATTAAAAATATACCATTACTGGAGGCACATGATGTAAGGGAGACCTCTCAATAGTGTTTGCCTTTTTTATTTACAAGAATGCCACTTCTTCTCCACTATAAAAGGGAACTCACCCCCACACTTCATCACACATATCATGCCATTTACCCCTAAAAAAAATACCAAAATAAGCTCAAATATTCCCTCCCTTAATCCTATAATTCTATATATGGGCATAAATCCAACCAAGGAAGCCCTTTGGTGTAAAATAAAAGGAGTTACCCAAAGAAGAGGTAACATCCTTCCACACTCACTTTTTATTATTTCTTTTTCCATCCCTCAATTATTATTATTCCATGATTATATAATAACCTTAGTATAGCCAATATAATTATATTTTTTATGTTAATTTTATGACTTAAACTCGCACATATTTCAATAAAATGTGACATGCAACCATCGTTTGTGTGTAAAAAGGACTACCACCTCACGAACTAATGTCATTCATTCATTCTTTCCCACCATTTATAGTTGGTAATAAAGGTGTAATTAAAATTTGTATAAGATATATAAATATATAAAATATAAAATATATATTTATTTTACTATAATTATTATATAACAAATACCTTCAATCATTCCATTTGGTTTGAATACGATAACTTCGTTTGTGGACGTGTGGACTCCCGCCTCTTCAAAGCGATGTGATTCATTCAAAATTTACATGGAATGTATCAAGGAAGAGTTTAATAAATGTATATGAAATATATAAAATAATAATTCCACTTTAATGATAATATATATATATATATACATATATTTCATTTACATTATTTATTTCATTACAATATGAAAATAGGAACAACGTTAATGCGTATGTATGTCTTACCATCTCTATGAACTGTGTATTCCATTTCTTATTTATATATTATATATATTATTATAAATACCCATATATTAAATAATTATTATATGTAAACCGTGTTTTATATTTTTGAAATATGTAAATCAAGATCTATGTAACATAAAGAAGAAAAAAAATTCAAAACATATAAAAAACAAAGCAGTTATTACCAAAAATGAAGCATTATCATGAAATTATTAATAAACGGGTAATATAAAAACATAGTGTAACGCCCCGACCCCAGTTACCCAGAGTCGGTGCATTATTACATAACATTGGCATGATTAGAAGAAAGATCAAGTCTCGAAAGACCGATTAGTTTAGTAGCCTTGGAAACACTAGATACAATTCATAAAGTTTTATATTACATAAAAAAACTTCTTGTCTTCATATCCCCTCATAATATCCCTGTAGGTCATTCATAAATTACTTCTTCATAATCCTGGGAAAAATAAAACATTGAAAGGGGTGAGCTCAGATGCTCAGTAAGGATAACATTATAGCAGAAACTTTCATAGATAAGCATAAACACTTAAGGAAATTTATAATTAAAACAAAAGCCTTTTAAACGTGAACTTCAACATAATATGGAAAAGATAAAATGAAATAATGCCATTTAATAATTCACATGGATATTCTACTAGTCGAACAGTCACATGCAATATCAATAACCACTTTCATAATGATGGAATGCATAATGCCAGACTATCATAACCACATAGCCAAGGCCTCGTGGCAAGACTACAAATAAGATTTTTCCAAGGCCTTGTGCCAAGACACTAATTTGTCTTATGAGACCTACCGATGCATAAAGGAGCTATAGCGGGCTCCAACCGTCACTTATTAAGTCCAATGCATTCCTCAGATGAACAGGTTTAAACATAACATAAATATTCGTATTAAAACTAGCATACGAAATGTCAATACTTTTACCACAAACCATGAATTGTATAAAAATAGCACATCCACAGTCAAACATAACTCATTCAATACAATATGAAAGATTTTATTGTATCACATTAACCACAATCAAGAATAATTAAGGATGTTGACATAGATGAAAATAATCATCAAAACTATTTGAGAGAAATATCCCCCTTTTCTTGAAAACATTTAAAAGTCACACTATTTGTCAAGAAGCCATTTAAAAATAGATTTTTGAATCAAAGTGTCCCAAACCACTTTGAAAATTTTAAAAGGAATTTTAATTTTAAAACATTAATGTCCATATAAATAAATCCTTAAAACCATTTTTTTAAACATGGACATTAATGAGAAAGATTTAGAATAATAAGTCTTTAAAACATTTAAAAATGGTATTTTAGTTATAGATTCTAACCAAAAGAGCAACACTTGAATAAAAATAATTGAGGTAATAAAAACTTTGTAATATCATGAGAATAAATGGATTCATGATATACTATGTCAAAGTACATTATATACACCACATAAAAGTGATTTGGTGTATAACAACAAAGAAGTCTCAATGGAATTTAAATTGAGATGTAAGCTCTCATAAAGGCAGTATCCTTAGTTTAAGGATAAATCAACGACATAATTATGTGTGAAAAATATAAATACACTCAATATGATTGGATATTTTGTGTAAATCAATCAGATGACATTCACACATATTCTTGTAAAAACAACACCAATGAATTGGGTATTTAACTCAACAAATGGAGATTGAGTTAAAATTACTCTTATCAAGTTCATACCGATCACTTGAGAATTTATCAATGGAGTGATTATGTGTATCAAAAGTATATCCACAGAAAGGGGAGTGGAAAATATGACATAATAAAATGACTAGTAATTCCACACATAATTTTGGAGTAAAATAATCAATGAAGTATGCGTAAAGCCGAATGAGTGGAAATTGAAATATCAAATTCCCTTATCAATTTGGTAACTTATGAAACATACACCCATGAAAGAAGGATCATACAATGATGATGAAAATATCCATAAATTATAGTATATTACACAATGAATACAATCATGGGCAGTACACACACCACATGCAATAAATAAGTGGTGAATAATGGAAATCTCACGAAATTAAAAGTGAGATTAGAAACCCCTTACATTGTAATTTTTGCTTGGTAGAAGGTAGTTTAACCTCCTGTATAATGGAGAAATAATGTTATTTAATTATACAAGAATCATATGCATTAATATGATATCATATATGATCTTTTAACAATGATTTGTTAATAATATCTTAGAATTATCGTCGTTTCGGGTGTTGACGGGTTCATTTTACTTTATATTCTTTATTATGTGAGCCACATTTGTTATTAATGGGATGTATATAAATCATATCCATAATGATATAAAGTCCTTAAATATTATTTTTAGTCATCAAATGAGAATTATACTTGAATGGATACGATGGAAAATGAATCTCATCGCATTCGTGGAGACTGTAGTCCGTACGTACGTAGGAGCGCCAATATCATTATTTTGATATTAAAATAATATATAATTGGATGATATATTATATATACCGAATAAATATCATGTTATATTTATTATTTACATGAGTTACACATCATTATTTTACCCATCCAAATAATAATATATTGAATAACAATTACACCACAACGTGGAGACGGTAAGCCGTACGTACGCACGTGTGGTGACATGTTATTCAAAGGGTGGATAGAATAATGAATATGGTTGTACCATATTTATAATAACATCACATAATATATATGATAGTGGAGTTATTATTTTATAATGTTAATAACAAATAAAAAATAAGTGGAAGAAGAAAGGAACTTTAAAAGGGGTGGTGAAAACATTACCTCTTCTTCGGGTTCTTCCTTTTGATTTGATCAAAAGGGATCCTTAGGATGGCATTATGATCAATATAAGGTCTCTAGGTTGTATTTAGGTATGTTGAGAGAGTATTTGGGAAGGGTTTGGCCAATCCAAAAGGCTTTGACGGTGTGAAGAAATGAGAAGGAGGAGTGCCCTTTTATAAGATGGGTGAGGGGCACTTTTGGAAAAGCAAGAAATATTAATTTATAATAAATTCATATTCGGTTTCTAATAGCTCCAAAGTTGATTATTTAACGGTTAAGGTAGGGATGAGTCTAAAACCACTCAAAAAATATAATTTAGACAGGTTTGGGTCATTATATTAACCTTATCTTTAAGTATTAACTCTTATTTAATTTGTTTCACTTTTACAATGTCTCTTTGTATTTTTATATTATATGGTTAATAAACTTACCAAATACATACAAGTGAACCCCAAGTGGTCCATTAATGATACAAATATCATGATATAAGTCTCTTGGACGAACCATAGATTTTTAGGAATTTAATATCAATTAATAATATAATATTTGTTTTAAAAACTTTTTTATGTCAATTTTGACACTATTCAATAGTTGATTTTTGTGAAACACATAACAGAATTATTACTTCAAAAAAAGTTAATTAAATTAGTCCTATTATGTCATATTAACCTAAAAAATTAGTTTAATTCAATAAAAGTCTCAAATTATATTTATTTGAGTATTTATAATATCAATTATTCTAATTTTTCACTATTATGGTAATTACTCCATCACCATTGTGTCATAAATAAATTAACTTATATAATGTCTGAAAATTATAAATAAAATATAATTATGTAGGAAAGATTTTTATCTTTCTAATGAATATTTATAGTAGAAAATCCAACATATATAACCATATGTAAAAATTGTTTTTCTAAACGATATATGCTTGTGTTATTTTTGTAATCATTTCAACTTAATTAAAATAAAGTGTCTCTATCACCTACAAGTGGCTCCATGGGGTCCCAAAATCTACCCAAATATGCCTATGGTCGAAGATGTATCATCCAATAAGTCTAGGACTCGTTTTAGGGAAATTTAGTATTATTATAATATTATTTTTTAACCTTTATTTACCGGATTTACCCTTAACCATGGTAAATAAAATATTTACCGCAGTAATTATTAAAAATGTATAAAAATAAAAGTTACATATTCACACAATATGAAAATCCTGATTCCAAATAAGGAATCCATTTTTCCAAATTCAAAACACATAAGTGGCATAAATTAATTTAAAATTAATTCCCATTGTTAAAACAAAAAAGCCTGTTTTTAAGAGATAATAACTATCAAAAGATTGGCACTTGTTTATGTCTGGTTTAAATGTGAAATTATGTTCAATGAACCACATTGTATTACATGGTAAAAATATATTTTAAATATAATTTAAAACCACTCAAATTCATAGTTTATCACTACTAATTATTTCTATTAAAAAAGTTGTTTTTTAAAAAAATTTAGTAATTTTTAATATTCATCAAAATATAAAAGTTATCTGAAAAGTACCAAAATTTCACCCAATGGTAATTTCGTTATTCTGAATCAAAAAATTAATTCTATTTTACCAAATTCAAAACAGAAAAGTTTCATTTATTAATTTAAAATTGATTCCCTCTTTCGAAACCAAAAGGCGTATTTTTAAGAAATAATAACTATCAAAGGTTGGACACTTGTTTATGTCCAATTTCAAGGTGAAATTACTTAAAATGACCACCATTGGATTAAAAAGTAAAAATATAATCTATTTATACTTCCAAACCATTAAAATTTATAATTTGACAATATAAATTATTTTGATTAAAAAAGTTGTTTTCAGTTAAAATATAGTATTTTTCACTATTCACCCAAATATGAAAGTTATCAAAAAGACACAAAAACATTATTGATACTAAATTATTATGTCTTGATTCTAAAGAAGAATTTAATTATGTCAAATTGAATATATAAAAGTTTCAAATATTGGTTTTAAAAAGGCTTCGCCATTAAAAGGCGGTAAAATTTCATTTTTTGAAAAATACTTCTTTTATCTGAAAAAAATGAATTTGTTTATAAATCATGTCTTAGAAACTCATAATATGGATTAAAATTATAAGGATAATATAATATTTAAAATTTAGTTAATACTATTCATAACCACTTTTGAACGGCTAGTTTGGTAAGTCGTGGTGTACTTAAACTCAATGTTTCATACAACACACGCTATTGTATTATTCAAAGAGAAGTATACCGTGGAAGATTGGGGTGTTACACATAGTAACATAATATACGGTATTATTATGGATATTTGGTATATTTATAACATAATTATAATTATTTTAAAATTGGTTTGAATTTTTACAAAAAATTTCAAGACTTAAGGTATGGGTTTTCTCATCTCACATTTATTTCTGTGAGATATATGTTACATTCACCACTTATTATTGTTTTGTGTGGTATATAATACCTTATAACATGTTATATAATTATTTTAATTTATATAATGATTTTAAAATTTTCAATTTTTGTTATTCTTTAACATATCTCATGATTTAAATGTTACTCAAGTGGTAATGGGGTATCTAGTCTCACTATTATTTCTGCGAGACTAATGCATTATTCACCACTCATTTATATTGTGTGGTGTATATATTTCCCACAAAGGTGTTATATGATTATTATCCTTAAATTAATGGTTATTTAAATATCTATATGATTATAAATGGCCCATGGGGTTTATGGGTCAAATGTAAACAAATCAGTAATGTAATTTGGTCTCAATTTTCCTTCTTTTAGACACATATTATGTTTTGCACCCAAATTATTTTACAAGGAATATATTCTACCATTTGAAATAATTTATGTTAAACTAATTTTTTTAATTATATATTAAGAATCATTTAAAGTTATTATCTCATGGGAATTACGATTCAAATTTACCCAAGTGGTAAGAGTTTAATGCTATAATCTCATTGTTTATCATGATTATTTATGATTATGATTCCATTGATGAAATATTATGTTACATATCTCACAAAATCTCATGAATTTAATTTTCCTCTGGTAATTCATGATATATTAATTTAATGGTACCATTTTCCCACTCATTGGTACTTAATATAATTAAAAAATGCGATTTTATGAAAATATGACCTTATTTCTCCTTTCGGTCAAGAATGTTTTTTATTTAGAAATCTTATTTTCTATAAATGTTATCGATTTTTTTTAAATTATATTTTTATGATCATTATCATGGAAAATTTATTTTTAATTTTTCTTTATATTTTAAAAAGATATTTAAAATATTTTCAAAGCTTCAATTATATTTTTTCATGGTTATTTTGAAAACAAACAATTTTCAAAACGTTTTATGTTTTAAAATGAATTTTTTTCAGATAATAAATGACATTTTACAGATGAAATGTCTTAAATTATTTTTTATATATTATAATTTACCAATTTTATTTCCAAATAAAATTATTTTAAAAACGTAATATGTTTTAAAATTTTTTTCATATAAAGGTTATGTACCAAGTGATATTTGAAAATAATTCTTCATCTAAGATGACATCCTTTGATATATTTTATGCTTTAATAGGGATTTGATAATTTGATACCAATCATATTATTTCTATGAATTTTTTTATGTTTTGTTGTCATGATGTTTATAAAACTAGTTTCTTTTACACATGCTAATCTCGTTTAAAAGATATTTGTTATGAAACCCATTTATTTTCCATGGGTTAATCACATTTTGAATAAATAATTATTGTTATGTGTTTTTATGATGATATTCAAGCTATTTTTAGGTTATTCATTTAATGGATCAAGGATATTACTTATAAGATGTGGTGGCGTAGGTAGTGCTTGGTAAGCCCATGAAAACTTATATGATGGGGTGGCCTAGATAACGTTGGATAAACATTAAAAGATTATATGATGGGGTGAACAAGATAGCGCCAGGTAATCCCATCATAGAATATATTATGGGGTGGCCTAGATAGAACCGGGTAATCCCGTTACATCTTATATGACATGTGAGACCTATATCTCCCAACAATGTATTGTTTAAATATTAATATCTCATAAGATAATGATAATAACAAGTCGACGATCTTGATCCACTATGGGAAGAAAGTATAATCATATTCACTACACGGAAATGGACACAATTGGGGATGGTGGTGTTCTTGGCCAAATAGGTGTAAACCCCATGAAGTTCCATGATAAGTTTTTTAAATGAGCCTTGACTTATAGAGAATAATTTTACATGCTTATGTGTATACCAGAAATTGTATGTATTATTTTTATTTTATGATTTCATGGATTATTCTCTTATTACCTTATGATTCATATATTATGAATATCCAATATTTATTCCATTACTCATTATTATGATATTTTATATATAGGTTAAGATCTTCTAATGATACGATTATATTACCATACAATTTTTCTCATATTATGCTACAAATCTCCCTTGTTTACCCTTAATGGGCATCTGATCTCACCACTTTATTATGTTTTCTTTCCCCATTTTATAAAAAATGTTTTTATGTAGGAGTACTAAAGGTGAAGGTCTTTAAGGGAGATATTTAGTATTTTTAAAAAACATAGAAGATTATGTTTCCACGTTTCTAAGGATGCTAAAATATTTTGGGCCTCAGACATGTACTTTTTTAATGTGTTGAAAATTTATCTAAAATGATGAAATATTCATGTATGTTAATCCTAGGTGTCTATATTTTCCCATAGGTATCCTATGGTCTTTCCGTTATTTAAAAATATTAATTATAATCATCTAAATATTGAGTATTTTCTCATCCCTGAAGGTACTTGGGAGGAAAAGTGTGAATTTACCATAGATTATTTCTTAAGTGTAGTGGAAAAGAATTATTTGATGGGTTAATTGTAGAATGCGGGGATTATATTTTGGTGAAAAATTATTATGGTTCATAGTATATGAGTAGTTGGTAAAGGGTAATGGATTGTGATGTTAGTGGTGTTGTAGTGTGTATGGACGAACCTATGAAAGAACAACAACTCACTATGTCGAGAAAAATTTTAGGAGAGGAGTTAATGAATAAACTGAGTAACATAGTCCTTTAAAATTTTCTAATAATAAAATAATATAATATACAAAAAATATATCGGTTTAAAAAATATACTAAATATAATAATTATTTTAACATTTAAACGAGTTGCATGAAAGATGCGTCATATTTTTAGAGATATTGGATGAACATATATATTAATATGGTTAATAATTATTATAATATCATATTAAAACAATAAATATTGAGTTATTTGAAATTCATTAATGATTAGATGATGAATTAGTATTCCCAATATGGTAAAAGAATTTTATTCCATTGTTTTATCATGACCTTCTATTTGTTGAGAATATTAATATGTTAAAGAATAATATATTCTAATTTTTTTTAAATCAAGCATTTGGGTAAGCCCAAACCCACACAGGATGAAACCTCTATTGATCATACCCTTGTGGGGTTAGCCTGCCTTAGCCCATGCTCTTAATAGTCAAAATTGTTAGGCCCCCTCCCCACATGTTCCCTATAGTCCCATAGCCTGTGGGCCACTGACCCATGTGGAATTACTAATCTATATAGACTCATTCTACAAATATTTTTGTATCCATGAACCAATGATAAAAATTATTCCATCCATAAAATCTCTCTTTCTTCCGAGAAACTATGGATATGGTCAAATTTCTTCTATAGATATTGTAGTACACTTAACGATTGACCTAAATTAGGCCCCCAGATTATAATAACTACATGTGAACTGATTCATATTACTTAGGGACAAAGATTAATTTCTGGAAACTATTTGTAGGCACAAACACAATTTATCGTGCTTCTAATTTATCCTTTTATCACCCCAAAATATCTTAATCATGGTTAGTACAAGATCGTGGTGTTCAGAACAAATCTGGTTTATTTCCTTCCGTATATTATAATTTGATACTTATGTATATAAATCACCATAAACCTTTCATGGATATTGTTAATGAGAGTATTTAACTCCACGAGAAACATATTCATGGTAATGTATGTTCCTCTATATTCAAAACATCCAACCAGAGTCATTTTTATCAAAGGGGGGTGATTTTCTAATCTTAGTTATCCACTAATGAAATTATCATGGAATTATTCATTCGAATTTCAGTCATCAAACATCCATGGAATACTTCTACTATATAAAATTATTTATTCAAATATAGTAGAACACAATTGAAATTTATTCCATTCCCCAATGAAAGTTATTGTGATTCTCTTAACTCTTGAGTCCCATGTGTGTTATCATATCATACCCTTATTATTAGATTTATTACCACAACCTTAAAGTATATCCACCCATTTATGAGATGATCTATAGTACAATTTATACCATCACGTTATTTTGGGAATTTAATTTTAGACACTTCCACTAGGGAATGCATCAGGTGAACTTTCCCTTTCATGGAGTCGTTTACATCCTTGGGATGGTCACGACCCCTCCATTTTGGTACCCCATTTTCCATCTTTATGAATGTGGGTGAAATCGACATCTATTGTTGATGATATTGGATCCTTTATTTGAATAGTATTATGGGATGTTAGCTCTTACTTCTATAGATTCCTCTATAGAGTTCATTTTTTTCTTCTGAGTCTCCCTCATAGATTTGAAACATGTCTATGAATCTCATTCCTGTTGGCGTCTAGATGTGGAAAAATGTTAACTATGCTACTTGATTTTAGTTAAGGGAAGCTACCTGTGGTTAGATTTGATGATAACATTCGTCATATCTAATAATTTATTAATGTTGGGTGTGTTGGGAATTTGTAAATGTCTATTTCAAAGTTTATGAAATCTTATGCCTGAGGCATCTAAGGTGTATAACTTGAGGCATATTGTGTCTTCTAAAGAGAAACATACATGAGGGACATATGATATTCAAGTCTCATTATCTATTGTATCATGTACTTTATAGAAATTGTGACTTGTACTTATTATATTCTACATTATAAATTCGACATTCATCATGATATGAAACATATGCTCATCACATAAGGATCTCTAGGCATGTCACCTAAGTCATATCATGCTCATCACATGGGTAGTGATTAGGATGCACCAACAGGGTCAGAGGTTTGTTGTCTTGTGGGGGTATCCCTTATACATTCTTGTTATGTATTGGGATGAATATTGATTAGTAACTCATGGTGGCACCGAGGTACAATGGAAAACCTCATGTTTGGGTGGTAGGAGGCTATGTGTCTTCCAAGAGGGAAATACACCACTTTAGGTATATTTCCTTCCCATGATAAGAAAGGCATATTTATGGTGATGTTGGGATGCCATGATTGAACCTCAAGGATGTTTCCTACACACCCTATTAAGAGATATGGATCAAAACCTATGTAGTTTGAGTACACCTTTTAAGGTCTTGTGGTAGGACTGGTCTATGAAGATTAACATTGTACGGTTAGGATTCTTATGTCAACAAAGGAGTAAAAAATAACGGATAGTATGACACTTACACATGGAAGTTATAATTGTTCCATATAGGTGAAATTATTGTATTAGTTGGGATTATATGTTAAAGATTCCTGAAATGCTAGGTGTCATCTCTTTCTTATGACATGAGGTATCCTATGTTTGTCAAACACATTAAGGTTATAGTGTAACATCATGTTCCAAGGATGTTGTTGTGTAGATTAACATTGTCCCCCTATGATGTTAGTGATATACAGTTTAAATTATTAAAGCTCATACATCATCATGGCCTTTTGAATAGGGTTTCATATTCTTAATTAGGTTAGGGGAGGCGAAGATAAAAAAAATACCACATGCACTCTTCAATGGAAAAAAGAAATAATTTTACCTTGATTATTCCACAATTGGTTCTTACGTGTTCATCGTGCAAGTGATTTTGTGTGGAACAAGTTGTAAAAAAATACGCATTTTAAGAAACAAAGAGGTTTCCCAAGGTTAGGGTGCCTTTCATTAGAAGAAAAAATTAAAAATAATGTTCATACCATGCTTGGAGAAATGGGTATTGGAATGAGGGTTGATGATACCAGTTGTACCGATGATTGGGGAATGAGTGAACCCGACATGGATATAAACAATGATCATGAGCACTCAATTATCATAAAGTAATTTCTAGTGAATGGAGGCTTAATGTAGGGAACTTTGAGGTGGGATTTGTGAAGGTCATGTAAATGGGGTTGAGACTTTGCAAAACATGAATTCCCTAACAAAGGATTGCCCCATGGTTCCCATGGGGGGGGGGGGGGTTCTAAAAAATTAGATGCATCAAGAAACCCTATGGGGAGCAAGGAATATGCCTCTAGAACAAATGGGTTTTCATTATAGAAGGTTATTTATACCGTGATCCTAATTTATAATGGTCTCTAGGGAGGGTATAAGATAAATATGGGTATTTGTAGAAATTCATGTTGTCTTTAGCTCATAATGGATTGTTTTTCATGAATTTAGAGCTTTTGATTGGAGTCCAAAGGTCAATTACTGCTTTAATGAGGAGGGAAGGGAATAATTTATAGGTTTATTAAAGTTAGAGACATTTTATGTGCGAAATATTAATGTTTCCATGTAATATGGACTTTTGTGATTCATCAAAATCCTTTGAAATATTCTAACCTTTCACGAATCTAGTCCCTAAGTGGATTTTGATCCCTCTTCATCCTAGATTAGCTCAAATCATTAGTGATCTACTATAAATCTCTAGTGAAATTTGTTTTTTCGGCATCAAAATATTTCCCTGCAGAATGGGAACCATCATTGATGAGGAGGCTCAAAATCTGAGATTGAAATTCTAAAATCCAATATCTTGGGCAGCCTGGTTCATGAAACTCAGCCCACCGTTGGCCAATAAATAATGGAGTGGTCCCCACAGAGGGCCAAAATATTTTTATAAAATATCCTTTGATCATCTATTTTTAGGAAAATAAAAATCCTCATGATTATTTGGTGATCAAAATCCTCAATTCTTATAATAAAGTCTATATTGATGAATGAAACTTTAATGAGACCTTCCGTGAGTGTAATATTTCAAAAATTACAAATATTTCTAATATATTATTAAAAAATGACTTTAACATTGTTATAGTATCTGACATAGATATTGTGGGTGATGAAGCTACTACTTCTTTAAAGTTGTATATGTCCAAAAACATTTTGATCAAGGAGAGATTCCTATCTATGTTAAAGCATGTCAGTCTTTCAGAACTACTCATTTTGGGTTGGAAAGATTATCCACTCTAACCAAAGATGTCGTTTTATGGGTTTAGGCCGATGGATGATATCATAATCCTAAAATTAAACCAAGACACTCCCTCCCACTAGTTTATAAGTTCTTTAGGGATATATAGGTGTAAGAGACACCCTTCATACATTGTTCCAAATAACATAATTCAATAATAACTCATTCCCTTTGTAATTTTATTATTACAATAAATGGTTAGGATATAGCTACCAAAATTCTTCACACAATATGATATAATTTTTATAGAAAGATTAGTGGACCATATTTAGGGATATTCTGGATAGTCATATATAAACATGGGTGAAAATATTAAAAATTATTGGGCATGGGCATACTAATTATTCTAGGAATATGATGAGTTTGAGGACAAGATAAAATTATTGGGGTTGTATGGGACAACATGTACTTCCTAGTTCCACGTCTACTATCAACTAGATGTTATGCATGAATTATAATTATTTAGTCATCAAGGACTAATGATTTCCATCTTCACCACTAGAAAGTTGACCTCATCCTATGGGGACTGTAATACATTGGTGGGATCCCAATCCAGAAGGAGATGTATGATTAATTCCTCCACACAATTAATGTATGGGGTGATCATGAACAACTTCAATTATTTTCAAAGTCTTTACTAGACATAGTGAAGGGGTAAGGATAAAAAAGTCTAAGATGATGGATATCCCATACAAAAAATGATTTTATCTATTCTTTAAGGAGAATAAATTGAGGAATCTAGGGAATTTTTTAAAAATCCTAAGGGAAATGTAGTTTAGTAAAGAGTGCTCTTACTAGGTGATCCTAGTTTCTAGTCAGTTTTGTATGTGAAGATATAGTGTGATGTAACTCTCCCCCAATGTTTTTCAGTAATGGTTAATTGTGGAGTTCATCTATAGATGAATTTTTCCCGTCCATGATATCCACATGGTGGTGCGGATGATAATGTTTTATATAGAGGTGATATTGATGATGGGTAAGCACACAAAACTTGTATTGATGGTGCTGGACAATCTTGACAAGGTGATGAGACACATCAATATAAGAAAGACCCCTTTCAAGGTATGTTACCCATTTCATTTTTTATATGTTTTGGTTTACAATCATAGGGTATGATTATTATAATATCATCTCCCCTCCCATCACCAAATTTGAACCGTCAATGCTGAAAATCATCAAGAGTCTTCCCCTCCGATAAGAATGGGTTTGTATGACAGTGATATTTCGGTTGGTAGAGTTGTTCATGTATCATTTATTCCCCCTCCCAATGAGGACTATCCTGGATGACTATTAGGGTATGGATGAGAAATGGTCGTACCTATTTCCATTTCAAGTTGCGATACTAGTGGCACCAGCGGATTTCAAGTTGGTTTGGGAGCCCTAAACCCTATACAAGTTCAATTTCTAATTTCATTATCTCCGAATGACCATACTAAACTTTTATAAAATAGTACATAGAAAGAATCACCTAGCGGTCCAAATTTATATATGGAAGAAATTTCTGTGAGAAGGTATCAGGTATAGGATTGAGCTACCATTGGGAATTCTCCCTATGGGATGTTCCACTGTTATATGAAAATATGGGAGAGGGCATACTCCAAGGACATATTGAGGGACCCATCCATTTAGGAAGATTCTAATTATGGATCCTTTTGGGATGTTTCTTGGTGTGTGATATGGTCGGGGAGCATACCATGGTTGGGGGGGGGGATTAAAAGACAATAGTGGTGAAAAATAAAAGGGATCACATCCCCATATAGAGTGTAGCTCCTGAAATATTTATAACAATGAAATCAAGGATCATATAAAAATTACCTTGAGATTAAGTCGGACACTCTATGGAAGTTATAAGAGAATCTATTGTGGCTCTTGGGAAGCAGCTTTACTATGTGGTGGAGGTTACTGAATATGTGGTGTTCTCTGACATCTCGATGCACAAGGAGATGATCTGTGTGAAAAACTCCACCAAGTCAGTGTGGATAATGCAATATAGTGATGAGATCTTCCTTATTTGGATAGTCCATTCCAAGGTTGTCTCCATAGATCCCAAGATAGAGGTCATGAGATACATATAGGATTAGGTGGATGTGATCCACGCCCATAATGTGGTGTAACCCCTAATTGACCAGGTGATAGTATTTCTCGATATGCCCACTCTTGGTGGTCTCCTGGGGGTCGATTAGTTGAAGGTGTAGCGAGGGAGGAAGAACTAGCCAAGGGGGATTCCATGGGGAGAGATTCCTTTTTAGACTCCCCTAAGGAAGAATACTTTTCCATTGATGAGGTTAGTATCTATATTTTTGTAGCTATTATCTAGTGAAAACCCTTTAAATTTGTCAAATCATCCCATTTGGACTTGATAAATGATTGATATTCATGGAGGAGGGAGATATTCATGAAAAATATTTGAAGTAGGTTGTGCATACCCAAATCCTCTAAGGATTGTGTGTGACACCTCCCTCTAGTGTAGTGGTTTTAGGATACCAACCTTCTATAATCAAGACACTGCATGTGGAAAAAATGGTAACTCAACTACCCCAATGGATAAATGGTAACTTCCAATAATTTCCCTACAAAATTTTGATACCTATTTTTGAGGATTTTTGATGAACTATTTGTTTCCTTTAAGAATAGATAAAGTGCCTGGTTATGGGGCATCCTTTAGTAGATTTTGTACATGTTACGACATAGATTCCATCATCGATTGGGTTTTAATCAATGATCTCACAACTTTATCTATTGGTTGTCCTTTACAATACGTTTATGTACTTCCCTCTAGTTTATGTTTTCCATATCAACCCCTTGTTGGGGTTTACATACCATGAATATCAATGAAATTACATCCAATGTTGGTGACCCACACAACAATGGTGATTATAGAGTAAAAATATCCAATAGTTTATGCGGTAATGATAAGAGCAATGGCCTCAATGAGGGTGGATAAAGAGGTTGTAATTGTTGATCCTAACCTTGATGTTTTGTAAGAGGATTTTGAGGCTCCCATTGTATTTAAAACTAATCTCTATTAGGACATAGATTCATCACTATATGAAAGGATGACTATAGAAGATCCTATTTTTATTGCACTTGTAGCCTTCCTAGAGTGACATCCAGTGTCACCTGATGGTATTAAATAGTATAGGCCCGATGTCATAGAGGAGAATTGTGTGGTCTATGTAGATCATGGAATAGTGTCTAGAGTTTCAACACTCTCACTTTATGGTCATATCTAATTATTCAGATGGGGTATCCACACCACTGTTTGACAAACATACAGACTCATAGTGTGGAATTCCATTCCCTCCATGCATTGGAATGATACTTCTTAGAGATGTAAGTGTACAAAGAATGGAAGTAATTGTCACCATCTAGTACACTCATACCTCAAAAGTAACCAAGTATCTATATGTATCTGAAGAAGATATCACTCAACTAGAGGGACATGAACAGTTGTAGGAGTATATCATCACTTCTAAAGAAAACTTCATCAGTTAGTTCATGGCATAGATGTAAGTGACTGATTTAAAATCAGTGTGAGAATAATTATTGCAAGCAGAGTGCAAGTAGGACTGAGGTCAAGTGAAAATCTGGGCTGACAAGGTTTTCCTTACGTTTGTGGAGGATATGATAGAGCTAGAAAGGAAATATTAGGATCTTAATCCCTTAAGGAAAATCCCAACTGATTTGGAGTGGTTTCTTACCCAGTTTTAACCTTATAGAGATTTTTTAATAATGGTGAGGCTCTATCATATGTATAACTGTCCTCATCATTATTTTAAAACAATTATTTCTCTAAAGTTCCTAAGCATATTATCTTTTGTATCTTAATTATATTAACTAGATGATCAACTATAAATCACTAATACCATGTCAGTCATTCTCAATTTGAGAAAAAGAGAAAAATTCAACATTTCTTTATTATATTACAGTGCATGAGAAGGACAATGCTTGTGGTTTTGGATTTTAACCAAACATAAAAGGGTTATGGAGGATGTGAATCAATACTCCATGGAAATAAAAAAAGAGAAGTGATCAGCTAGTTGATAATGATTTATAACCATATTCAAGACATATATTCAATTATCACACTATTAAGAGTGGGGATGTACAAATGTGGGTCATACATTATCCATGTTTGAAACACCAGACATGTCAATTTTTATTTAAAAGTCTTCTGAGGCATCTTCACATGATGGGACGTGAGCCGGTTTTTCCAGACACCATCATCATTAGGGGAACCCTCTCAGATATAGAAGTTTGTGGGGATACAAATATAGGTAGAGGTAAAGTGTGGGGGTTAATTGAGGAAATGTTTAAGTGGAGTTCAATGCTCAAGAAATTACACAACCATGAATATAAGAACATTGATGGTATGTATCAAACTAAGTGACAACCAGACTAGTTTTTTAGGGGAGAATTATCTTGGTTATCAATATATGGACAAGAAAATTGGGTAGTGCAATGGGTGACCTACACTAAAAAGATGGGGGTAGGGCCTATAAAGTGTGGCACAAAACATTTTATGATTTAACATTGAAAAAAGGGGACGATAAGCACACAATTAAACTTATTGTGGTGATGAAATGGAACATATAGTTTAATTTTGTTCAATGAGGATGATTTTTCACATAGTCCAACATCATGTGACAAAGAATTTTGCTTTATAGTTTTACATCATGAGACAAGGAAATTTGTACCAACATGAATAAAATCAACATTTTTTTTTGAAATATTGGGATAAATGAAGAGGAACATAGAGGGTTGTTCCCCATGGAGGATTTTATTATGGTAGTGAAAAAGAGAGTAATGATTGGCTCTCATTTTTCCGTAACCGATGTGTTTAGCGAGAAAAACCACTTTTTTTCAAACTAGTGGTGATTCCTACCTGATTTTTAACTTTTTCAATCATTCCATCACTTTTACCCAAGTCAAATGGGTGGCTTGGCCGATGGAAGATTGAATTTTTCGTAATATTTCACTAATGATTTTCAACGTGAAAAACATTCTTACATCTTTCAAGGGTAGTTTAAGGTCTTTCAAGTCAGATCAAAAATTTCCTAGGGAATCCCATTTCATACATAAGGTAATATAATTTTTATGTTGGATAAGGGAATTAGAGGTCCTACATCTCCAAAACATCCCATTAGATTAGTGCACATATTTATAGTTCATAATGCATGGACACTAATAGGTTGTTTCCCATTTATGGTCATGGATCATGGAATATTTTGAGAAGCCTGTGTGGATGAGTAGTTACTATAAAATATATGGGAAGAGATGGCAAAAAAGGCATTGTCCCAAAAATTTCACTCATAGTATTATGTTATAATACTTTTACAATTTATATCTAAACACCATATCTCCTTGGCATGAAATGATTTACTAAGGTTTGAAGTGAAATCAGAAGATCTAAAGACATAGAGTGAGAGAAATGTAAGTTTGTAGATCGGATTGAGATAGGACATCTAGGAATTATTTTATATTTCAAGTGAAAATGGGAATCAATCCATACATAGTTCTGGGATGCAGTGTGGTAGGATACAAGTGGCGAATGTGGGAGGTGGTGTAATAAGATATCGACAAAAAGGTAAATCCTCCCATGTGATGGTGTAATGAATGTTGAAATTAGATTTTGAAACCCCAAATTTGATGAAAACTAGATGTGTGTTGAGGGCCATAGGGAGCTAGATGTAGACAATTTAAGGTTATAATGTTTAGACCAGATGGATGCTATTTTATGGTCATAGAGCTTATAACAACAAAAGGTCATCTTGAAGACGTCCATGTTGCATGCGAGAGAGTACTAACCTATGGTTAAAGGAGGTACAAGGAGTACATTCACCACAGAAACATCTCTAAGAAAATCTACACATATTTTAGGTTCATGATTCATAGAACAAAAGGGGTATTATTTTTGAAGGATGTTGGTAGTGTTTGAGAGTTGAAACCAAATGTGAGAAGAGGGATAATGAGGCCTTATTCCACCCATATGTTTTCAGAACAATTTTCACATAGGTTAAGGTCAAGGTACTTGGACTAGATACATGATTTTTGTATCTTGAAGATGAAGGGGGTGTCCCTACCAATGTTCTTAAAGACACATAAGATATAATTGGTATGGGAATGGTGAGGGGTGTCCATTTTAACATTTTTGTGGGAAACATGGGTGAAGTGATGATAGTTCAAGAACGCTAAAAATGATGAATTTCTTATTCAACGAGCATGAATACATAGAGGGGTGACACCTATGGTGTTAAAATTCCACCAAAACAAGGGAAGGTGTAAGGAATGTAATGGGAACTGTTTTAAATTTTAACCTTAAAGAACAAGTTAACCAATGCATAAATAATAAATGTTGACCACATTTTAAAAAAAATTTCTACAACCAAATCAACAAGGTATGGGATTATAAAATATAGGATCAATCATTGACCATGTTCAAAAATGGATAAATAATATTCAAAATAATACATCCTCTAGGGAATTTTTGAGGAAAAGGGGTGAGATAGTTTTGTTGAGAACTATCACTGTTATGGGAGCCCATATAAATTTAGAGGATGGTGGTGATCCAAATTGGGGATGACTCAAAGTATGGAGATGAATTACGAAAGAGTTTGAGTGGAATTAAACACTCTAGGTTCTATGACACCATGCATTTGAGCACATTAATGGAGCGTATCAATCAATAAGAGATGAACTAATTATCAAAGGGATGTTCCTATAATAGATTAGAATATAGCCTATATACATGATATGGGATCCATGTGTCTCTATGTATCTTAAGAAGCATGGAATCAATCATAACACAGTTCTATAACATGATTTGGTATGTGAACAACAATGATGAAGATGAAATCTTAATCATGGTACAAATTATCATATAATTTCATTTCATGTGATAGGGATGTAGACTAGGAAATTTAATATCTTACGATAAGGAAAACTGGATATGAATTTTTATATCATATGGTGAGATAAAAGGCATCATACCATTTTAATGGAATTTGACAAAGATGTGGGAAATGACTTTTAAAGTATTGAAACTAGAACCAGAGAGGTGAAGTATTCTATAAAGATTTGTGTGGAACCATAGTGTTTAGACCCAACATTAAAAGAGGTATAAAGAGTCCCCATACAATGAAAATAATTTTTGTGGTTTTACAATGTTTAAGTTCATGATTATTAAAACATTTGTGGGGGTGAAATGAATTTTCTGGATATTAATAACAAAACTAACATGAAACGAGGCTTTATGATCCAAATTCTAGTAAATATAGTATAAACTGGGGGTAAGAATTTGTGGATGTGTGTAACATACCTAGATTTTATGAGATATATTCCTTTTAATTTTGTTAATATCTTGTGTTGTACGCTAC
This sequence comes from Viscum album, assembly GCA_963277665.1. Classification (NCBI taxonomy): domain Eukaryota; kingdom Viridiplantae; phylum Streptophyta; class Magnoliopsida; order Santalales; family Viscaceae; genus Viscum; species Viscum album. Next base: position 844,124,298 of record OY728140.1, on the reverse strand, counting down.
ATCAATAACATAATGCACTATACACAACACCGTATTAGCTTTCAGTATACACCACACAATTCTTGGCTTGCGTGGCTTGCACGAGTGACCTTCCTCGATAACTTTACTTGATACCACTTGTAGGTTCTGGGCTTAGTAGAAGCACATTATAAGGTCGACCCAACTTTGATTTTATCATGGACAATGATCAATCCGAGATCCGTCACGATGTAAAATGCTAGATCTTTTGAATAGAATGAAGAACTAAAAACAAAAGAGGGAGTCTCGTAACCAAAGAGAGTGGATCATCATATGTTGGTTATAATTAATTTAATTAATTGACAAGATTTACCTTGATAGAATTCTTTCTTCATTGATGTCTTTAGTCACGATCCGATGTGATCCGTCATTGCGTTGTAGAATCCAATTATAGGATTCCTCTAGCAATGATCCACATGTGCTCCATGTATCTCTGAACATTGCCGAAGGGATATCAGGGTGTTATCACGAAGGAACCTTATCTTGCAATGTTCGCCTTCAATAACCTTGATCTGGTGGTGGTGGATCTCTCTTGGCCTTGAGAGCATTCTTGGAGGAAGGAGTTCGTTCAGCCTTGAGAGAACTCTCCAGAATTGTTGTGCACAATGATTCTATCCCGAAAAGTGTTGGGGTTGTTAGGATATTTATAATCGGGTATGAGGTTATAGAGTTATGATAATAAATAAACGTAATATGAGTTTTATTTATTTCATTAAAATTTATTGAAAACCCACATGTCTAATGATTAATTCTTTGATATGTTCCCATGCTGATTATAATAAATATTGTTTAATAAAATAATATTATTTCATCAAAATCCCGACTAGAAAAACTACACGGTGTGTAATCATTAATACACAGTGTGTACTCATTTTCCATGAAAACTATATAGTGTGTATACTCAATATACACGGTGTGTACTTTAATTTACCCTTTTTCATTATTTCCTCCACCACATTTATTAGTCCTTGAGTAATGGATATTTATTTCTTAAAGAAATTTAACTACAATACTCACTAATATATATATATTATTTCTCCCACAATATATTATATCGAATAAATTGTTTCGAAATAAATGCGACCAGGCATCCTTGATTAATTATTAAACCATGGTCAGGAATAATATTTATTCAACTTTTTAAATTAATATTTAATAGAGATACATGGACACACTTAGTGTGTGACCCTCTAGGCCTCTTTCTCAGTGGAATTAGGTGGAGCCTGCCTAATGTCCAAGGTTAGCATCTAGAAACATGCCAAGGCACCCATAGAGAATGAATTTTATGCCGTAATATAATCCCTTTGTCATGAAATCTTGAATCAAGCGGGTTGCATGCTAGTTCCATCAACCCAAGTGCTTGATTATTCTTTATCTGACATTCCGGAAATGACCTCGCCCATTCCTTACCGTGGCCATGGATTTATTTAGGCTATATCAATTCCATCAAAGGGACTGAGATATCTACTTCCATTATGGAACATAAGGGACAAATCCTTTCTCACATTATCAATTAATGCAGTATTACTCGTGACTCACCCAAGGTATTATACCTTGTTGCGAACAGTGTGTCATCATAGTTTTCATCAATACATCTCAGGGAGTGAGTTGTAATACCAATTAATAATAATCCTAATGTTTATGTACCAATACACACATCCACATATAGGAACATCCAATGAAACTATGAAATGTGGATTTCTTATTGATGGGTATTGTTCTCATAATATCCTCCTTGATATTATAAAGGGCGCACACCATGAGATGATGCTGCAAAGTTCTATGAGTCCTCACCCATAATGGCCTGTATTATTTATGTCCATCAAACAACATCATCTGTCCATAGAACATAAATTCAAGAATAGTGTTATGGAACTTCTGGGTTCTCCTCATAGTAGGGATCCACTATGACCCTTTAATGCAACATCTATCCTTAGGACATTATCACATCCATTATCAAGCATAAGAAAAATAATGATGTGATAAGGCTTTTATTAATTAATAAAGTACAAAGTTGTTTGATCTAGGACACCAACTCCAAATGACTCCCTCTTGGACTAGAGCCAACTACTACAACCTTTAACCTGCGAGCTCTCACATGATATTTATGCTTCTGCTGAGATAGGCCTTTAGTCATGTGGTCCTCCATGTTCTCTTCTATGGACACTCTACTCACTGAAACTTCACCCCTTTGATAGGAATATCTCAAGAGGTGATACTTTTTGAGTCTGTGCATTGTCCGTTGATGTGACCTTGGTTCTTTCTCAAGAGCCACCACTGTAGTATTATCACAATAAAACGTGATAAGATCTTTACTGCTAGGAACCACATCAATCTACTGGACAAAGTTCCGAATCTAGACGGATTCCTTGGCTGCATCAGAAGTCATTATATATTTCGGCTCCACTGTAGAATCAGCGACAACTGGATATGTTGAACTCTTCCAGCTCACAGCTCCTCGATTGAGACAAATAACATATCCAAATTGCGACATCATGTCATTCTGATCTGTCTGAAAACCAGTATCAGCATACCTTCTGATGACTGGATCCTCGTCTCCTCTATACACCTAGAATATATCCTTAGTTATTCTCAGATTCTTAAGGATGGTCTTAAAAATAGTCTAATCCTGTTCTCCTAGATCTTCCTGATATCATCCTTCCATGCTCAGTGCACAGGAAACATCAAGCCAGGTACATAATATGGCATACATGATGAATCCTATAGCCAAAACATATGGGATCTTACTCATTCTATCTTTCTCCTATTGTGTCTGTGGACAAATTTTCTTAGAAATATGTAGGCCACGTGACACTAGAACTAATCCCCTCTTGGATATTTTCATACTTAATATCTTTAGTATCTGGTCAATGTATGTACCCTGACTTATTCCAAGTAGCCTCTTGGATCTATCATGAATGATCTTGATCCCTAGAATGAAGGCTGCTTCACCCAAGTTCTTTATGGAGAAACACATATTCAACTAGTCCTTAACTGACTGTAATATTGGTACATCGTTTCCAATAAGAAATATTTCATCAACATATACAACTAGGATAATGATCGCATTCTCATTAAACCGCTTATAAAAACATGGCTCAAATTCATTCATAATGAACCCAAATTATTTTATGGATTCATCAAATCGAATGTTCCATGAGCTGGATTCTTGCTTCAATCCATAAATGGATTTATGTCACTTGAAATCTCGTTTGTCTTCACCTGGTTTCACAAACCCTTCTGGTTGTGTCATATAGACATCTTCCTAAAGTTTCCCATTAAGGAATGATGTTTTGACATCCATTTTCCAAATCTCATAGTCATGGTAAGTAGCTATGGAAAGTATGATTCTTATTGATTTAAACATGGAAACTGGTGAGAAGGTTTCATCATAGTCAATTACTTAATGCTGTCTGAATCCTTTATCCACTATCCTTGCTTTAATGGTGCTAACTTGACCTTCCATGTCCTGTTTTCTCTTGAATACCCATTTTCATCCAACAGGATTTACCTCAACTGGCTCATCGACCAGAACCCATAATTTGTTCTGATACATGGAATACATATCAGAATTCATAAATTCTATCCATGTTTTAGCTTTTGAGCTTTCTACTTCTTCCTTGTTGTAGATAGGTTCATCATTTTCCAACAATAATGATTCACCATCCTCGGTGACTAAGAAAAAAAATCTCTCGGGTTCCCTTAAATCTCTTGAGCTCTTAAGCAGTGCTTGTGTTTTTGGAACCTCTTCCACGGGGACCTGTGGAACTTGTTCATGTACCAACTCCTATGTATCTTGATCATCAACTTCATCGAAGTCAATCTATATCCCACTATCCTTCTTGAGGATGTGCCCCCTCTCAAGGAAGATGGCTTGTCTGGCGACAGTCACTATCTTGTATGAAGAGTTATATAGGTAATATCCATTTGTTTCCTTGGGATATCCAATAAAGATACACCTCATGTGCTGGGGTGCTAGTTAGTTTCCTGAGAAAGCCTTAACAAACTCCTCGCATCCCCACACACATGTGTGTGATAATGTGGGTTTCCTTTCATTCCATAACTCAGATGTAATTCCATTTTCTACCTTAGTTGGAACTCGGTCCAATGTGTATGTTTCATTTTGTAATACATATCCCAAAAAGGATAATGGAAGATCTGTATGACTCATATCCAACCTCACCATGTCCATCAAGGTGCAATTCCTCCTTTCACTAACACCGTTCCACTATGGTGTATAAGGAGGGGTGAGCTGAGATACAATCCCAGACTCCTGTAGAATAACGATGAACTCTTGGTTTAGATATTCTCTACCTCAATCCAATCGAAGTTTCTTTGTCTTCTTACCAAGATTATTCTCTACTTCATTCTTTAATTCATTAAATTTCTCTAAGGCTTCTGACTTATTCCTCATTAAGTAGACATAGCCATATCAACTCAAATCATTTGTAAAAGTAATGAATAAGAATATCCACCTCTAGGTTCTATTGGAAATGGTCCACACACATCTGTGTGCACCAATTATAGATGCTTTGTGGCCCTTTAACCTTTTCCACCGAAGGGAATCTTGGTCATTTTTCCTTGTAAACAAGTGTGACATCTATCAAGTGGTTTTAGCTTAGTAGAGTCAAAATAACCATCTTGGAAGAGATTTGTCAAAAGATTCTCATTTACATAACCAAGGGGGTGATTCCACAACTGGGTGATGTATGAGTCATGTGAGTTTGTTTCGTTATCGATAACCAACAATTGGTTTTCATAATTTAATACATACAAACCATTATTTAAATGTTCCATACCATAACATACATTGTTCTTATAAAAGAGACAACATTTATTTCCAAACATGAAAATTAATCCATCTATATCCAAACAAGATACAAAAATTATGTTCTTGGTAACACTAGGCACAAAATAACAGTTATGTAAAACCAAAATCATCCCCATCGGCAAAGAGAGGTGGTAATCGCCAATAGACAATGTAGCCATCCTTTCGCCATTGGCAGCTTGAAGATCCACCTATCCTCTGGAAACCTTTCTAAATCTACTTGTTTCCTACATTTGAAAACATATGTGAGCCCAACAAGCTGTATCTAATAACCAATGAGTAGAAACAAAAATATTACACTTGAAAACGAATGCACCTTCAACACCTCCACGCTTCTGGGTGCAGTTTTTCTTCCATTGTCCTTGCTTTCCACATGAGAAAACACTTCCTCCCATTCCTGGCCCTACCTATGGATCTTCCCCTTCTAGGAAGGACGATGCTCAGGGGATTCAGACCATTTATAATTATTTTTCCCCTTTTCCTTTTCCTTCCTTTTCTTATTCACCATAAGGACTGTGGGTTTGTCACGCCCCATGTCCTTACCTACCTGGAGAATTAAGGTCATATGTTCTGATAGACTCTTCTCATTGTTGCTCATGTTATAATTGACAATGAAGCTAGAGAAGATCTTGGTCAGTGATGATAGGATGATATATGTACGCAACTCATCCGGGAACATAATCACTAAGATGTTGAGGAGTTCAATGTAGCCAATAAGCATGACTACTTGAGGCTCAGATGGCACAAAATCTCCAAGATTATTTGTATGAAAAGCATTGGAGATCTCATATATCTCCTGTCTCACCTTCTCTTAGTAGAGATCCTTAAGGTGAGACATCATGCTATACACATCCATGCATTCATGTTGCTTCAAGAGCTCATTAGACATGGCCGATAGCATGAAACAGTAGACATCTATGGCATCATCCATGTGTTTCATGTACAGAGATAGTTCCTCATCACTGGCCTCCTTTCTAGGCAAAACTGTAATATGCTCTTCTAGCACATCCAATTTCATTTTCTGGCGAAGGATGATGCGTAAACTCCTTTGCCACTCATGGAATTTGGTGCTGATGAGAAGGTTTTCCTTCTCGAGTATGGTTCAAAATGATATGTTTGAAGTAATTTTTCTTTTCATTTCTAAAAATTAAGATGAGAAAAGGTTTATTAATTTATTATAAAAATGAGACAAATAAATAAATTAACACTTATTGGTCTCCCACTATTTTATCTAAATCTAATAGCCCTCACCATTGACTTCGGAATATTCTGTGGCCTGAATATTCATGTATAAAGGATCCATATTTCCATTCAAATTACCCAAATTATGGTTGGTCAAGAAACTTGAAGTGTTTTAGGTAGAAATTCAAAATGCCAACTATATTAACTCGCAGCTCCTTGATCTGTAGAGTGGACCCCCCCAATCCTAAAATCCTTTTATTTTGGATTTCCTCAACCTTTGCCTCTTGGTCACACAAAGTCCTGCTATGCTAGTCAAACCTTGATGCGAACCAAGTCAATTCAACCCAAAACAATAAATTAGAACTCCCTGAAAATTAAAATCAAACTAACTATGGTTAGTTAAGCACTTCGAACTATGGTTCGATTTTAACAAAGATTATGGAAGGCTATACCGACTTAATATTTCTTTGAGGCATTTTATCCTTATAATTAAATTTACAATTTATTATTATTTATTACATGCTTATTAATATTAAGTGGGATATACTTAAGTGGTTAACCATTTCTAAGATAATATTTACGAATAAGACAGTTTTATTTTAGTTACATCTTGCATGCTCGTTTAATTCATTAAATGTGTGATCGTGAAAAAACACCCACAATAAATATACCATGAAACTGAAAAAATAAAATAAATGGAATGATCATGATATTTTTGTTGTTTTTTAGTTTATCTATCGGTTGATAAACTAACCCAAGACCTAGGGGAGAAAACACCTTGAACCTTTGGGTTCATGTTTACAGCTTTCATCTTGTCGACCTTTGTATCTCCTTGGATTGGTTTCACCTTAGCTCCTGACTTGACCACCCCCACTATCGTGGGAGCTCCATCCATTACATATGCATTAATAACACATACATAGGAGGGGTAAAAAGTGGGTTTTACATAAAATAATCCTTGGGCGCACATTCCCTACATATTAATTAGGAGAAGACTAGCAAGACAACAAATTTAACTTAGATAAATAAATTAAAAGAAACCATTCACATTCAATGGTCTTGGCCTAGCTCATGATCATCCATACATGCAAAAATATATACGGACAAATAAAAATAGCATTCAATTCTTTAATTATTCTTGGTTAAGATAAATCATGCTTGAATGAATTAATTATCTTTAATTAATCTATCATTTTTTCTAAAACCCATTTCTGAATTTCCTTAATATTCTCATCCATCATAATTTTAAATAAATTAAAATTATCCTTGTATGTAACTTATACCCTTGAGGCAACATAGTGAATTCCTGTTCATTACACAGATGTTAAATTAAACACAAATATATAAAACAGCTATCACATGTTGTGCCTCCGCTTTACATTTTCACTATGGTACACATATCAAGGGTTTGTATAATATAATAATTAATTTTAATAAATCTAGGTAATATGGTTGAGTACACAACGTGTAGTTCCGACTACATGGTGTGTACTTTTCTTCACCATCCATCCGAAGTACACGCCTGGGGACATGGCGTGTAGATGTAATTTTGAACTTTTCAGAGTACACATCCATGTAGTTTCTGAGATACACGGTTTCCAGTCAAGAAAGCCGTGTACGGGGTACACAGTCCAACCCTAACCTGAAGGGACTACACACCATGTTCAGTTGGACCACACGACGTGTAATCCAGAAACATTATGCCACCTATTCCTGGACAACACACGGTGTCATAAATGACATTGATAGGATCCAATACACAACTTTATTTGGCTGATCATTCAATGCATTGATCCTAGACTACACAACCTGTACATCCGAATACATGCTGTGTATTCTGGTGTTGTATGTCCAGGAGTGTTTGGCACCTTCGGATGAGTTCCTCTATTTTATTTTAATCAAAATTAAAAGAAAAATTTGTTTCTGTAAGGTGAGTGAGAAATGATAGGGGAGGAACAGATCTTGCGATTCAGATTTTTAAGAAGATTAACCTGAATTGAAACAACTAAATTATTAAATTCATAAATCATAAATGAAAAACTAAATAATTATAATCAATGATATAACAACTCTGATACCACTGGTAGGTTCTGGGCGCAGTAGAAGCGCGTTTTAAGGTCGGACCAACTTTAATTTTAACATTTACAATGATCAATCTGAGATCTGTCATGATGCAAAATGATGGATCTTCAGAATAGGACGAAGAATGAAAAACAATAGAGTGAGTCCCAAAACCAAAGAGATAAGATCATTATATGTTGTCTATAATTAATTTAATTAATTTAAAAGAAATACCTTGATAGAATTATATCTTCGTTGATGTCTCTGGTCACGATCCGATGTGATCCGTTGTTGCATCGTAGAATCCAAGTGTATGATTCCTCTAGTTGTGATCCACACGTGCTCCATGTATCTCTAGATGTCGCTGAAGGGCTATCCAGGTTCCAGTACGGAAGAACCTTCACTTGCGATTGTTGAAATAGTGGGTGCCCTAGACCCAACTATTATGTGCTTTTGATTACCATATCGTGTATACAGTATGGTATGCATGATGTCATCTTACAATTATAGTGTAGACTTTTCTGCATCCACTATTGAAATGGTAATGTCCAAAGATTAATTGTTGTATCGAAAGGTCATAGTAGTTCCCAAGCTATAATGAGAACCTCTAGATACTATGACATTAATCTTAAATATATATGTTCTATGGTCTAGATACATCTTACTAATTGGACATAGTAGATGTCTGACCATCAGGTGCTGGGGGCTCATAATCATTGAGACTTCTTCTCATGAAGTTCGCACTTGGTGATCTCTAGTAGTGAGATCATGAGTACTGAACCACCAATAGGAACACCACATGTTTTAGGTGTCATTGGATGTTCCTATCTACGATCATGTGTAATGGTCTCCTGACTTGAGATCATTACCAATGTATGTCATTTGATTGCGCACATTGATGCAAGACGAAAACCATGGCAATGAAGTCGTGGCGAGGTAGTTTGTGTCAAGTGCGTCATTGGTGGCATGTCATTGGTTGAATGGTCAAGAAATGATTTGTCGCTTCTGGGTTGTGGAAGTAATATATCTCAGGCCATGTTAATATGGATGGTAGTACCATTATAAGACCATGGTCATGGCAGTCGAGGGTAAATTCATCCAGTTACATCAACAAACAATAAAGCAAGAAAAGGGTGATGGCACGAGAGTGCGTCCTGCTTTATGAGATATTATAGACAGAGAGATTATATTACACAGTGCATGTTCGTAGGTTGGTTGTCGCTGCCGTGACAATCCTTATTTCTTCAAGGGCCATGATGGGTTGCTAGATCCTGCTCTTGGTCTATGAATACTATTCACGGCTGCCGAAATAAGGGCCTAGAGGGTCACACACAATAGCATATTCAAGAATCTGCCCTATTCAGTTGAATAGTAGTATTGGACATAGTGGGCCCCGCCACAGGGGTCTGGGAATTGTCCAAAGTTAAACGATCACCAATGCGATAAATAGATTCATATTATTCGAGTTTAGAATAATGAGTATTGAATTTATTTATTAAATATATTTACGAGTTTTGAGTAAATACATAAAAAAATATTAATTGACGAATATTAAATTATTCAAGGTTCAATTAATATTTATGGGAGCGACGAGTTGGGTTAATGACTTAATTATTATCATGTAATATATTTTAATATATTACAAGTGAATGATAATAATATTTATGGCTCAGTTTAGTAGTCATAAAATGTCGTTAATAGTGTGTTAAGTATTCGGGGCCGGCAAGGCGATACCGGGTATTTTAATTGAGCACTCTAAATATAAGAGGAGGGGCATTTGCCAAATACGATTCATGGATTTTATCTCTCCTCTCCTCTCTCCCACATTCTAGAGAGAGATTCTCTAGATCAAAAGAGCTCGGATGGAGCTCTCTCTCGGGCATCGCTAGCGAAGTGATGTGGTGGTTGTTGGAGCATCGAAGGCATCGTCGCAAATCCACGCTAGCACCCGGATTACGACGAACGACGCTCCCACGGATTCCTTGAAGCGCGTGTGGACGATCTAGAGGAATTCGGCTTTGGATTCTTCGAGCAGCGATCGCCAACGACGAGCAGACGTCGTGCACAACTTTCGATTTAAACCAGGCATTTTACGGTTTAATTTTGTGCTTAAAATCCTCCACGTGTGGTCCTCGGCTTTGACCGAGCTGCTCTTCACCAACATCGTCAAGTTCACAGAGAACGGCGGTGGAAAAAATTTAAAAACCCACCTGTTCAGGGCTTCCGCTGCACGCCCGGTTCCAACAGCGATTTCCACCTTCGATCGTCTTGATCTGGTGCTGGTGGATCTCTCTCAGTCTTGATAGCGTTCTTGGAGGAAGGATTTCTTTCAGCTTTGAGAGAACTCTCTAGAATTTTTGTGCACAAAGATTCTCTCTGGAAAAGTGTTGGGGTTTTGAGGATATTTATAATTAGGTTTGAGGTTATAGAGTTATGAAAATAAATAAACATGTTATACATTTTATTTATTTCATTAACTCTTATTGAAAACCCCCATGTCGAATGATTAATTCCTTGACATGCACCCATGCTGATTATAATAAATATCATTTAATAAAACAATATTATTTATTCGAAATCCTGACTAGAAAAACTACATGGCATGTAATCATTAATACATGGTGTGTACTCTTTTTCCATTAAAACTACAGGGCATGTATATTCAATATACATGGCGTGTACGTTTATTTTCCATTTTTCTTTATTTCCTCCACCACATTTAATAGACCTTGAGTAATGGATATTTATCTATTAAATAAATGTCACTTAATTACTCACTAATAAATATATATTATTTCAACCACAATATATTCTCTCGAATAACTAGTTTCGAAATAAATGAGATTAGGCATCCATGAATAATTATTAAACCACCATCAGGAATAATATTTATTCAGCTTTTAAAATTAATATTTAATAGAGATACATGGACACAATTAGAGTGTGACCCTCTAGGCCTCTTTCTCATTGACATTAGGCAGAGCCTACCTAAAGTCCAAGGTTATCATCTAGAAACACACCTAGGCAACCATAGAGAAATAAGTTAATTCCGTAATGGCATGTCACCTCATACAAACTCTTACCGTGTAATATAATCCCTTTGTCATGATATATCTAACCAGGTAGGTTTCAAGATCGTGCTATCAACTCATGTTCTCGATTATTCTTTCTTTGACTTTCCAGAATTGAAATTTTCGATTACTTACCATAGAAATGGATTTGTTTAAGCTATATCAATTCCATCAAGGGGCCTGAGATATATACTTCCTTTATGGAATAGAAGGGAAAATCCTTTCTTGCATTATTTATTAATGCCGCATTACTCGTGACGTTCCCAACGTATCCTACCTCTCTACAAACAGTATGTCATCACAGTTTTCATCAATACATCTAAGTACATGAGTTGTAATTCCCATTAATAATAATCTTAAAGTCTATGGACCAATACACACGTCTGCAGATAGGAACATCCAATGTCACTATGAAATGTGGATTTTCTATTGGTGGGTCTTTTTCTCATTATATCCTCCTGGATATTACTAAGGAAACACACCATGAGAAGGTTCCTCAATGTTTTATGAGTCCTCAACCATAATGGCATGTATTGTTTGTGTCCCTCAAATAACATCATCATGCCATAGAACATATATTCAAGAACAATGTTATGGCACTTCTGGGTTCTCATCATAGCAGGGATCTGCTATGAACCTTTAATGCAACAACTATCCTTAGGGAATTATCACATGAATTATCATTCATAACAACAATCAAGATGTGATAAGGCTTTTATTAATGAATAAAGTAAAAATTAGTTGGTTCTAGGCCACCAACTCCAACACGCAATACCGAGTTTCAGTAAACAACGACATATTATTAAAATATTGTTATTTAATGGGATATAAACAAGCCGTTATGAAAAGTATTAACCACATTTTTAATTTTATATAACATCATCATTCATCGTATGTATTTTCTAGACATTATATAAGAACAAGTTCATTTTTTTGGGATAAACGAAGTATTTTTCAAAAAATATAGTTTTGTCGCATTTTGATGGTGCACCCATTTTGAATATAGTTTTTAACTATTTTATATATACTATTTTAAAAAATAAAATTATTCTTTGGAGGAGGGACATACAAATTTACTTTTTTTTGAATATTTGGTATATTTTTGGAAAAAATTAATATTTTAATGAATATTGAAAATTACTGCATCTTAGTTCAAAATGTCATTTTCATCTAATTTATTTATATAGTTAGATTATCTTCTTAATTGGTTTTAATGTGTAATTGGATTATGTTTTTATCATTTAATCCAATTTTGGTCATTGGAAATAATTTCACATTGAAATTGAACATGAAAACAATTCAATCTTTTGATAGTTAATGCTTATTAAAAACACACTTTTTGGTTTTGACAACAGGTTATAATTTTAATTTAATTAATGAAAATTATGTGTTTTGAATTTAGAAAAATGGATTCCATATTTAGAATCATAACTTCCAAATTGTGTGAATAGGTACCTTTTATTTTTGGACATTATGAATAGTAACTTATGCCATGAACCAGCACGGGTACCCACATACCTGATAATAGAGGCGGCCCTAACCAAGCTCGAAGTGCGTTCCCGATCCCCAAGGGATGATGACTAGAAACTAGCATTATACAGAATACATGTTGGAATTATTTTACCACAAGAATGTATAAGCAAAAGAAAACAAGGTAGTATGCATAACAAAAGAATCTCTACTAGGAGTGAAGTACTAGAATACAACAAGGCATAAAAAGCCCAAAGTATTACAACCCAAGTATGAAAATAGGGAAAAACAACCCATGTACTGGAGGACACAACTAACCAAGACTGAGGGTCAACAGCTGGATCCACCTCTAAGTGATCCTTTCCCCTTGATCGAACCTGGAGGAAGGAAGTCTACAAACACCCGAAGGAAAACGAATGGTGTGAGCTAAAAAACCTAGTAGGGTCTCACCAATGATTCCATAACAGATTTCAATAATAGATTAACTAAGAAAGTGCTTTCAATTTTAAAATATAAACCTGTTTGACATTTTAAAGCATAATTAAACAAATCATGCTATACTTTTTTAATGACGGCAAAAAATATTTTAAGAAATTATTTTTTACAATTGATGGAATGTTTCTACAACAATGGATTAAATTAAAAAATAGTTACATAATACAGTTTATGTACTTTTAGAAGGCATTTAAAGAAGTTTAAAACATTGGCATACATTTATATTTTAAATATAAATAACAAGCGACTGACATGGTCATCTGCCAAATAGGAATGATAATATTCCTGGCTATTGGACTCCACACTCTATAAGTGAAATCAGCAAAATGTGTATACATACGTCACGATGACACTGGCCAAAGGTGACTCGTCAAAAACCCGTCGTGGATGTGACCCATTGCATGTATGTTTTAGAACATTTTAATAGCATAGAGTGTGTCCAAATAGCTCACTAAGTACCTAAGGCTTGCATGTTCTTTTACATAATCAACGATGGGCAATTTATTTTATTACTTCTTAAAAATACAGTTAAATCCCATTATTTCATTTCCATTCCAATTTTCCATTTAAAACCAAAATAGGTATTAATATAAAATATACCTCTTTTTCAAGATAAAACCAATGAGTTTTTATGAAAAAAATTTAATCCATTTTCATAAGTTTTAAATGCATTCAAAACCAACTCCATCATTTCACTATTTATTCACACAATTAAATTAAAAAATTTAATTGAAAACGTTTCTATCAAAACTCAAATTTAAATTCAACAATTTAAATCATCAGTTGAAATAAATTAAACAATTTAAGGTTAAATATGTTTTTTGGAAAATCAGGACGGAACCACCTACCTCAAGCTCGTCAATGTCAACAACAATTAAAAACCACCATGTGTAGTTCAATACACCTTCCCACGCCTCTATAATTGTAATTGTCGACACAACAATCCTTGACGGTCATCATGAGTTCATAGAACCAAAACCATATATTTTATTTCAAAAGGAAATAAAATATCACATGCGATAACAGATTCTATCTCAAGAATAATTTTGAAATTATTGATTAAAAATATTATATGCGAAAATATTTTATCTTTCATAGATAATTAAAAATTATCGAATAAAATATTACATGTGATAATATTTTATTTATCATAGATAATTTCTATATTGTCATTTTATTATTATAATAAGTATCTTTTGACAAAACACATGATTATTCCATGATAATTTCAATAAACTAGTCACATGATAATTATCACACAATTATCCTTAAAAAACTTGACTAAAATTTTCTTGATAAATTCATGAAATTATCCTTGGATAATTCTTTATAATTATATTTTGAAAATTTGATAAAATTAACAATTGATAATTTTCTTTATAATCACCTTCCAATAATCTTTTGGAATTATCCCCATAAAAATACATGTAGATATCCTTTCATAATTTTGAAAAAAACATCCTTCGACAAAGCATTTAAATTGTAAATTTTCAATTTATTTTATTAATTCATTGATAATTTCATGTGATTACCATTTCATAAAATAAAAATTATCTTTGGATAATTTTGTGCAATTATATTTTGATAATTTTAAGAATTAATCTTTCACTAGTTCTTCAAAATTATACTAACATAATTTTTATAATCATTTCATGTGATTATCCTATTAAAATTATTTTGATAATTATATTTTGGTAATATACATAATCATCCTATGATAATTTATTAAAAATAAACCATTTCAAATGAAAAAAAATCATATCTATGAATACATTAGTTCCTTTAAATTAAAAATATGATTTAGATCTTGTTTATTGATACAAAACCAACAAAATTGATGATGTGTAAATCCGATCAATAATATAAAAGATATTGTTTTTAGAAGTATGAATAAAAAATAATAAAATAAATAATTAAAAAAAGAACCTTCCTTCTTCATCCTCAAGCACCACATCACCCCACCATATTTCGTACGTAATAGTGGTCTCTAATTTCTCAAATGATGATTTGTTTTAGGGTTATTTAAATATTTTGAATAAAATGAGAATACATAATATATTATTTTTAATAATTTTATTTCGTCATCGTCGAGACTTTGCAAACTTCAAAAACTCATACTTACTTAGTTTTTAACTCTAAAAAATATTTTATTGAATATTACAGATTATTAATTGGGCGTTTTACCATTCCGTGATGTGTTTATAAAAACTCAACTTTTAACTAATTAACCATTTTTTCTTTTAAAGTAATAATAATTAGACACAAGAAGGTTTAGGAACTTTATATCCCTATAAATCTTACGAAGAATCCTCCACGTAAAATATATGAGTCCACTGCTCTCATTAGTTCCTCCCTTTCCCACCTCTCATGAGAACCATAACTAGGATGCCATAGTACACAAACCAGAGGTATCGTCCTCCCATGATGTACCTTGGTCTCAGAATCAACAACCATGACTGGTTGTTCAGTCACAGATAAATCTGATTCAATATCAAGATCACTCCAGCTCAAAATGTGAGATGGATCAGAGAGATACTTTCACAGTTGTGATACATAGAAAACGTTATCTCTCAATGTCAGCTATGGTGGTAGTGCTAGATGGTAAGAAATATTCCCTACCTGATCAATAACCTCGAATGGTCCCAAAAAACAAGGAGCAAGCTTCCCTTTCCTCACAAGCCGTCGATGACCTAACCGAGGTGAAACCTTCAAGAACAATTGGTCACCAACTGAGAACTCCAAAGGTATATGGTCACAATTAGAATAATAATTATAGCAGCTCTGTGCTATCAACATTCTCTGATGAATCAACTGGATCTTAACTATCATCTCTTGGACCAAACTCGGCCCATCCAAGGAACTTTCACCAATACCTGACCAACATAAAGGATATTTACAAGGATGGGTATACAATGCCTCAAAATAATCCATTTTTATTGTATATTGATAACTGTTTTTATAAGAAAACTCTACCAGACCTAGATGATCAGCCTATGCCCCACTAATGTTGAGAACACAGGCACGAAGCATATATTCATGGATCTCTATAGTTCTCTCTGTTTGGCCATCTGATTGTGGATGATAGGCCATTATCAATTGGACCTGAGATCCAAGAGCCACCTGAAGGCCTCTCTAAAAGTGAGAAGTAATATGAGGATCTCTATTAGAGACTATAGCAGAAGAAACTCTTTGCAAATGAACTTTTTCTATTACATAGATATTTCCCAACTCCTCAACTTTTTTTGTATATCGAATGGAAATAATGTGAGCCCACTTGGCCATTCTGTCGATCACAACCCATATCACATTATTCTTCCTCTAGGTTCAAGGTAACCCAACCACTCAGTCCATAGATATTTCATTCCACTTTCATGTAGGGTCTGAAAGTGGTTGAAGCAATCCCAAATGTTTCTAGTGGTCATCTTTCACCTTCATGCATGTATAGATACATGATACAAACTCAGCAACACCTCCTCTCATACCAGGCCACCAGAACTATCACCTCATATCATAGAACATATTCGTGGTTCAAGGGCACAAAAACCACTATGAGTTACGGAAATCCCCTATCACGGCCTTCCTTTCTACTAATGGTTACGTAATGATTTTAGTAACATAGAACACCTTCTTTGGAGAATTACCACTGGGTGTCGGTCTCCCCACCATAAAGAGATTCCCTAATGCTATGGAATTCATCATCAAGTTATTGTTCTAGAAGAATCATCTCAAGAAGAGTAGATGTCAAATGAAAATCAGATAAAAAAATTTAACCCACTTCCAATGAACACCAACATGAAATTTAGAATAAAGACCCATCATACTCCACTCTTCCAAAGATTCATTCACATCCAGGGTTGTATTTTTCCTTCTTATCACATCTTCAATGACATTCCCTTTTCCTTGCATATAGTAAATGTCAAAGTCGAAAGATTACAGGTACTCCACCCAATGCCTTTGGATGAGATTCAAATATTTTTGAGAGACAATATAACTCAAGCTCTTGTGTTCTCAATACAAAGTAAAACTTTATCCATAAAGTTAATTTCTCTAACACTTAAGCGTGTTCATTACAGCTACATGTCCAAAGTCATGGGTAGGATAGTTCTTCTCATGAGGCTTAAGATGAAAAGATCCATAGGCAATAACATGATTACCTTGTATATGGAAACATCCCAAACATAAACCTGATGCATTACAGAAGACAACGTAGCATTTCCCAGACTTAGGAAGAGTTTAAACTGGTGCAATAGTCCAAGGATTCTTAAGATCAACAAAATAACTCTAACATTTATCATTCCCAGAAAACTTCACCCCCGTTTTGAGTCAGAGCAGTAATAAGAGAATCTAACTCTGAGATGTCCTTGAAAAATCAAATATAATATCCTGCTAAGCCCATGAATCTTCAAATCATCAATACATGTCGTGGTTGTTCCCAAGTCATAACAACCTTCTCCTTCTCAGGATCAACTAATATTCCTTGTTCTGACACTACATGCTCCAAGTATTTCATCTCCTAAATCTAGTAATCTGACATTGAAAGATTGACATAAAGTCGGTGATTCCTTAGTAGACTCAGATCTGTTCTTCGATGATGCATATGATCCACCTTAGACTTGGAGTAGACAATAATTTCATCACCAAGACTACCATAAAGGTATCCAGATACTCATGGGAAACCTTGTTCATCAAATCCATGAAAACTGCATGAGAATTTGTTAGTCTGAAGGGCATAACAAGGTACTCATAACGGCCATACCTACTCCAAAAAGTAGTCTTCTGAATGATAGATTATTTTATCCTAAATTGATGGTAACCAGATCAAAGATAAATCTTTTAAAAGCACTTCTCCCCTATCAATTGATTAAACAAATCATAAATTCTTGGTAACAAATATTTTTTCTTTATCATAACACGATTGATTTTTTGATAATCAACACATAAGTGAAGAAAACCGTCAATCTTCATGGCACATAGAACTGGTGCTGCCCATGGGGACACACATGGGAATATAAATACTTTATTAAGAAGATCACCTAACTCATACTTTAGTTCTTTTATTTCAACTGGAGACATTTGGTAATAGGGAATAGAAACTGGCTGTGTATCAGGTATTTAGTAAATATGAAAATCTACCTCCCTTACAGGTGGAAAACTAGAGAAGTCTGAAGAAAACAAATTGGGAAAATCAGTGAAGACTGAAGGAAGATCACCACATATTTAATCCATATATATATCAAAATAAAACACTAATATAACTTTCCCCAACTCTGGATAAGTGGGTCTGACTCTGCTCGACCTTGTGTCTCATTCTCCTTGAAATACAATAGGCACACAACTAGGTGTAGTAAGGTAGGCCCGCCGAAGATAAAAATCAATCTGGGATTTATTGTCAATGAGACAATCCATCCTGAATATGGCATCAAGGGACTTCATGTAAAGAACAAAAAAAACTTCAAGCAAACTCGACATATAATAGATAGATGACACAAGCCGGACTACAATGTCCACGATGTCTCATTGTACCAAGTGGTGTAGTTATATCAATTTCACAAGATAAAATCTTCATAGGTAGATTAAAATAATTAACAATTTAGGATGAAATAAATTAGTGAGATGCACTGGTATTAGTTAGAGCAGTCACTAAAGCTGAATCTATAGTAATGGTACCTCTCACAGTTGCAGGACCTGTGTCTAGTACCTATAGAGACTCTTCCACTGCATGGAGAATCTTCTTTTCAAATGCATGTGGATGGAACTCCTTTGGATTTGAATCATTTTATTTCCCTCATGTTTTTAGAAGTGTTGATGATTCTATTCCACTACATATAGTAGATAAGTGATGGAATAATCTCTGTAAGTTTCCTAAATGTCCGCATGAGCTACAGTTCTTAGGTGACTTAGTGCAAACCCTCTTAGAATATCCTTACTTTCCACACTAATAGAAATTGAATGATGTACCTCCCAGTGCTATAGAAGGCTGGAATGACTCTTCCATTGAGAACTACCATGAGAAATGTCACACATTCATTTTTATTTAAAGGAACCAACACTTCCACTAGGTCGAAAAGATACTCCCTTAAACCCAGACTTTCCAGCTAGGTCCATATTAACCATCATCGCCCTATCCATCACATCAGTATAAGTGGGAAGCTTTGGTAAGAAAACCTATGAATGGATATCTTATAGAAGTCCCAACTCATATCGTCAAACTTTCATCTTCTCATTAGATAAAATCTAAGAAAAAAACTCCACAAACTCAGCAGAGTGATTTGAGTATGCAGTCATGGTTTTGTTGGATTGCTCAAGCTTAATAATCTCTACATCCTTAGCCAACACCATTGATTCGGTATAGAACTGGTCAGTGAAAAGAACATTGAAGTATTTCCACTTTAAAATCTCTTATTTCCCAGCTGTCACCATTGTGTCCCACCATCTCCTGCTCAATCCCTCCAGCATGATGTTGGTACATTTCAACTTGATCACATCACGTGTCTATAAGAACCCCAACATACATTCAATCTTACTAACTCTTTCCTCAGCATATTGATGGTTATTGGAGCCTTCAAAAACTAGTGGTTTCTGGAATAGAAATTCTTGAGAACGATTTTAGAGAATATCCCTATGAGAATCCATAGCTGGATCCTGAATGGGTACTGGAGGTGGTACCTATCCTAGAGCATGAAAAGTGAGAACAATCACCTCAACCATACTTGGATCCACAATAGGACTCTCTTTTTGATATTCATCAGCAACCTATTTTTTGATCTGATTCCCATGTCTTCTCTGAGGCAAGATTCTACACAACATCAACAAATAGAAAAACATTTGATTACACTCAAACTATGTAACAAGGAAAACTATTCTTAATAGAAGATACAAATAAGAGTTGGATTCCACTCTATCAAAAATGAAACATGTAAAATACTAGAACTAATCCACAAGTCATATTTCCCTAACCAACCCTGGTGACTTAAGGTTCATTTTGTTGACAACTGTCCAGGAACTCAATCACAACTACCTCCTAATTCCTGACAAGAATATTGAAATGTATACTATCATCAAGGAAGGATTCATAATCTCTCTTTGATACCATTTTGTCACAAACATGCCTGGGTACCCTCATAAACTGATAACCGAGCTGACCCTGACATAGCCCGAAGAGTGTTCCCAATCCCCACAGGTTGGCGACTAGCACCTGGCATCATACAACATACATGTTGGAATGATTTTTCCACAGGAATGCAGAAGAAAAATTAAACAAGGTAGTATGCATAAAAAATAATCTCTATTGGGTGTGAAGTACTATAATATAGTAAGGCATAAAAATCCCAAAGCATAAAAACCGAAGTACAAAAATAGGGAAACAAAACCCATTTCATAGAGGAAACAACTCAAAAAGAGCGAGGTTCAACAGCTGGATCCACCTTCAAGTGATCATGTCCCCTTGCTCGAACCTGGTGGAAGGAAGTCTATAAAAACTCAAAGGCAAAAGTAGGGTGTGAGATAAAAATCCAAGTAGGGTCTCACCAAGTATTCCATAACAAGTTCCAATAATGGATTAAACAATAAAGCGCTTTCAATTTGAAAAGATAAACAACTTTTACATATTAAAGAATAATTAAAAAAATCATGCTATACATTTAAAATGATGAAAATAAATATTTTAAGCAATTATTTATTACAAATGATGGAATTATTCTAAAACAATGGATTAAATATAAATAACTGTTACTTAAAACAATTTATGTAATTTCAAAATGCATGTAAAGCAATTTAAAACATTGGCATAAATTTATATTTCAAATATAAATAGAAAGAAAGCGACTTGGTCATATACCGAACTGGTATAATAATATTTCTAGATATAGGACTCTATACTCTCTATGTGAAATCATAAAAATGTGTATACACACGTCCCGATGACACTGGCGAAAGGCAACTTGTCACCAAACTGTCAGGGATGGGACCCACTTCATTTATGTTTTAGAACATTGTAATAGTGTAGAGTGTGTCCAAATAACTCACTAACTACCTAAGGCTTCCATATCCTCTTACATAATCAATGATGGGAAATTTATTTTAAGAATTCTTAAAAATTTAATTAAATCCTATTCTTTCTATTCTATGCCAAATTTGCATTTAAAACCAAAATGGGTTTTAATAATAAAAAATATTCCCTTTTTTCAAGATGAAACCAATGAGTTTTTATCAAAACATTTTAATCCATGTTTACATGTTTTAAATTCAATCAGAACCAACTCCGTCATTTCACGATACATTCACAAAATTAAATTCAATAATTTAATTGAAAAAGATTCTATCAAAACTCCAATTTAAATCCTAAATTGAGATAAATTAAAATATTCATGGAGAAATATTTTTTTTGGAAAATTAGGATGTAACCACATACCTCATGGTCGTCAATGTCAGTAGTAATGATAAACCCCAATGTGTGGTTCAATACATCTCCTCACGACCCTATTATCGTATGCATTGACACACCTATGATCGACGTTCGTTATGGGTTCCTTGAACCAAAAAGATATATATTATTTCAAAAGGTAATAAAATATCACATGTGATAATATTTTCTCTCTCCTGAATAATTTTTAAATTATTTATTTAAAATATTACATGCGATAATATTTTAACTATCATGGATAATTAAAAATTATGGATTAAAATATTTCATGTGATAATATTTTATCTCTCTTGAATAATTTCAAAATTATCATTTTATAATTACAATAATTATCATTTGACCAGACATGTTATTATCCCATGATAATTTTGTTAAACATTTCACATGATAACTATCTAATAATTTTCGTTGAAAAACATGAAAAAAATTATCTTGATAAATTCATGAAATTATCCTTGGATAATTTTTTATAATTATATTTCTAGAATTTGATGAAACTATTAATTGATAATTTTTTATATAATCACCTTCCAATAATCTTGTGCAACTATCCCAATAAAAGTTTATGCAGATATCCTTTTATAATTTTTAAAAAATATCCTTCGTTAAATCATTAAAATTGAAATTTTTAAATTTCATTTATCAATACCTTGATAATCTCATGTTATTACCATTTAATAAAACAAAAATCATCTTTTTATAGTTTTGTGCAATTAAATTTTTATAATTATAAGAATTAATAATTCTCTAGTTTTTCAAAATTATACTTAGAAAATTTTGTTAATCATGCCATGTGATATCCTATTACAATTATTTTAATATTTATATTTTGATAACACACATAATCATTCTATGATAATTTATTTAAAATAAAACATTTAAAATTAAAATTAAAAATATTATTTAGATCCTT
Source organism: Viscum album (assembly GCA_963277665.1). NCBI lineage: Eukaryota > Viridiplantae > Streptophyta > Magnoliopsida > Santalales > Viscaceae > Viscum > Viscum album. The sequence continues at coordinate 844,101,838 of OY728140.1, read as the reverse complement.
CTTGCCGATACAAAACCTACGAAACAGACAGTGTGTAAATCTGATCAATAACATAAAAGATATTTATTTTAGAAGTTTGAATAAAAAAAGAATAAAATAAATAATTAAAACAAGAACCTTCCTTCCTCAAAATCATGCACGAAATCACCCCACTATGGAAGTCTCCTTCCCATTCCTAGAACAACACTGACTATGGATCGATGTTTACCAAACTTACGAAAATTGCACCCAAGATGGTTCACACTCGAGTAGATCCACCATGCACCACAAAAAATGATGCAGTTATAAATAAAACCTAAAATCATGTTCACCCTTTCAATTTTTTAAATACATGATTTCTAGTATTATTCAACACAAAATTCAATGTGGAGTTATTTGTTCATCCTCATTTCGGCGTTGATATAGAAATGATTCAAAACGGTTAAAAAATGATCAGTTTTGAAATATCTTGTATGTCACAATGGCCATTCAGTCGGTTTGAAGAAGATAAAGCATATTTACATTAAATACATAAATAAATAAATATATTATTTAATATATTTATCAAATTAATTAAATTAATTAGAAACCTGATGAAACGATCTTTGTGAATAGAAATTATACCCTACCTAAAGTAAACTTCCCATTCCGGACCCAACGGTGGTCTCAAATTTCACAAATGATGAAACGTTTGAGAGATATTAATGATAATTAATTAAAAATTGGATTAATTAATTAATTAAAATATAAAGTGTTATTTTTCTGAGTGAGGTTCCCAAACTCCCAATCCTTATAAATGTTATACCCCATCTATGGTAAACCCCTCATTCCAGACCCATCAGTGGTCTCAGATTTCCCATACAACGCATTATTTGAGGGATATTTAATTATTTTTTGTAAATAATATATTAAACATTGGTTAATAACGTTATATCATGAGCAAGACATCCAAATGTCTGGATCCATCAAATGTTATACCCCTCCTGGGGTAAGCACCATATTTCTGACATAATAGTGGTCTCAAATTTCATAAACGATGCATCATTTTGAAGTTATTTAAATATTTTGAATAAAAATTTCATAGATAATATATTCTATCTAATAATTTTATCCCATCCTCCCCAAGACTTTTCAGACCTATAAAACTCATACTTACTCAGTTTTTAACTCGAAAAAACATTTAGTTGAATATTCCAATGTATTAATTGGGCATTTTACTATTCCATGATGTGTTTAACAAAAATGCAACATTCCACTCATAATTTTTTTTTTCATTTAACATAATAATAATTTAGCATAAGATGTTTTAGCAATACCAAAAATAGTAATAGGATGTTACAACTTGAATAATTATTTTTATTTACCATGTTTAAAGGGTAAATCTGTTAAATGAAGGTAAATAATGATTTATTAATATAAAAGAATCCTAAAACGTGTCATAATCCTATTGGGTGAAATATTTCCTGCCATGGGCAAACTTTGTCGATTTTGAGACACCATGGATCAACATGGATGCTAAAATGACATTTTATAAAAATTAATTTAAGGAAATGAGAAATATAACATAAACACATATATTTTAGTAAACATGCTTTATATGGAGTTTATAAGTGATCATTACGACTATAAATAGTCATTAGAAAGATAAAATTATCTCATATCATGGAATTTTATTTATAATTTTTAGACATAAAAAAATAATTTTAATACTGACACAATGATGATGCAGTGATTGATTTGTTAATAATGAATTCAAATAAGAGATATTATAAATAGTAAAATAAATATAATTTTATTATTTTGATGCTATACACGAATTTTATAGATTATATTGACATATTATATTTGAGTTAATTCCTTTGGTTCCATGAAATCAGGTTGTTATGAATTTTTAAAAAATTCATGTTTGAATAGTGTCCATAATTGACATAATTCATAACTTAAAAGATAAAATAGTTTATTAAATGATATAAAATTCTTAAAAATATAATAATCTTTAAAATGGTTAAGAAAATTCAAAATATTTTTAAAATACGTTTTTGGGTCTTTTGACATCATATGGTAATTATGTTAACCCAAAATGTATAAATAACAAGATATCAATATAATATGAAAAAGGGTAAAATATGGGTTAAACAGAATAGATAAGGATAATAAAATACTCAAAACTTATTTAAAAATTATTTTATAATGTTTATTCTAACAAAAATAACTATATATTTGAATTTAAACATTTTCTGACCATTTTTATCGAAATTTAATTTATTACAAATTAATATTTTAATATTTTTGTAAAGTGCCCCTCCTCTTGTTATAAATGGACACCACCTCTACCAACATAGAACACACCTATCAAGCCCCATGTATCATCCAAATTCATCCCAAATAAGCTCCAGAAATCGCTCCCTTACTCCTTGAATTCTTACCTTGGGAGGAAGGAAATTCAATAAATCCTTTTGGCTCAAATAAAATAATGTTACCCGAATTAGAGGTAACGTTTTCCCTCATGTTCTTTTCATTTATTTCTCCTTCTCTACTCCCTAAGATTTCATTATTCTTTGATTACATAAAAACAAAAGTATACTAAATATAATATGATGTTTTTATAATAAGTATTTGAACTAAACATGCACACACCTCCATCTAATTGATACAAACATATTGTTTCTCTGTACGATGAACTACTACCTCACGAAATGATGATGGTTCAATTTTTTCTTAACACCTCTCATGGTGAAAATTATGATGTAACTATATTTATATATGATATATATCATATCTGTATTGTCTTTATTATTCTTTATTTTTTTTATTTACAACATACCTTTATGCTTTCCCTAATGTGTAAAAATGATAATTTCATTTGGGGAAGTGCAGACTACCGCCCCCTCAAAGTGATATGACTCATTCATGGAATACATGGAACATATAAAGGATATAATTAATGAAAATATATAACATAAATAACATAGATATTACACTGTAATAATAATATACCTATGTATCAATTATTTTTCATTTCTTAAATATCGAAAAGAAATGAAAGTAGAATTCATGCGTTTGTACATCCTACCGTCTCCATTAACGGTGTATTCCATTTCATTTATATATCTATTATATATAATTATATACTGAAAATATATGATATAAAAATCATTTTTCACATTGTGGAATTAATTAAACCATGATATAAATAATAATATCAAGAATAAAAAATCAAAAAAAAGTATGATAAATAAAACAATTATTACCCAAAATCTTGATTTAACATGGAATTAATAAATGAACATGCAATATAAATTCATAAGTGCATCATATATGATGTCATTAATATGATTATGGTTATATTAAAATTTAATAATATGTTTAAACAGACTATAAGATACTTTTGGAAAAATACTATGGATATCAAACCTATGGTAAGGGATAAATTTTCAATACCATTTTTATTCGAGATTGTTTAAACATAACTATTTACTAGGGGTATGTCACGACCCGTCCCCGGGGCCCTTTCCGTGACTACCCCAAGCCCGCCTTCCAAAGTCCAGGGGAAGGTGACTAGCACCAAGGCGTAATTTCTGATAAAAAGGGAAGGAATTTCCTTTTTAAGGTAAACAAACACCACAGAGCAAGCAAGAAGAAGAAGTAAACACTAAGTAAAAACTGATACAAAAGTAAGTGCGGAAAAGTAAGTGGGCTAGTATACGAACCCCAACTGAATGTAAAGTACAACTGGAAATGGAAAAAAAGAAACTAAAAGTAAATCCGCAGCCTCAAGCCTTCCACTGGAAGTCCCACCTGAAGGGTGAGTACAGATAGCCGCCACAGCTCATCGGGTCCAGCCGTCCGCTCCGAGTACGTCCCGCCCAGTGGTGCACCTCCGGGTACCGACCTGCTCCGCAAGCCTCAACCGTGATAAGCGCTTTCTGTTGTCTGCAACCAACACAACGTAGTGTGGGCATATCCTGTGCATGGGTGAGTATAATCTACTCAGTAGGGACCCCAAGACCCCCGATGGTCTCCCAGAATCTGCAAAGGATAATCCACAAAGGAAAGATACAATCACGAAGAAACATCCGACACTACATAGGTATATGCCCATACATATTCCTAAGTCATCAATTATCGTTCTTCACCAACATCCGAGCTCAAGTACAACCCAGTCCACACAGGAATAACTCAGTAGTCCCCTACTATGGGGCCACTGACCAGTTCGTAATCTAAACTAGTGCATCAGTTATTCTCAGAAGATTCACTCACTATGCCAGGTTCCCATGTCAACACATGCAATAAACAGGGGTGTGTCCACAATGTAGATCAATCGGCCGTCTTCTGCCGCCACGGGACCAGCGAGGGCCGGTCCCCCTGCTCCGACGTTGGTGACCCAATTCCGGCCGCCAGTTCCCCTGCTCCACCGCGGCTTAAGCCGAGTCCCTGGTCCGTCCAGCGTGGCCTGACGGCGCCACGCCCCTCTGCCGCGACCCCACTCCGGCCGCGGTGTCTTCGGTTTTTTCCGGCGTGGCGCGACGGTTCCACGACTTGGTTCAATTTTAAAATGTGCGGTGCGACGGCGCCGAACATCCTTGCCGCTCGTTCCCGCACAGTGCGACGACACCGCGTCACTTTCATTTGAACCACAACAACAAAAATAATAAGGGCGGTGGGTCGGCTGTGTTTGTGCGGTCCGGCCCCCTCTCGTTAAACGATATCAAGCGGTCCAAATGAATGTGGATAGATAATGGATTAATTCACAAAAAAACACATAAAACCCTACGTCGTCGAACACGTTGAACGAGGATTTGTCGTGGAGATACCGTCACGGAAGGAGACGTCATGGAAGGAGGCATCACGGAAGGAGACGTCGATCTCTGAGGAATCCGACGTTCTTCACGTTCTTCGTCTAAGATGAAGAAGTTTCTCAAGCTCCTTAGCTTTTCTCCCAAAGGCTCTCACAAACAGTATTCCAACAAAATATAATAATTTCAACACTTATTTTATTAACATAACGTAAGCATTATAATTTCAAACATTCACATTTAACTCACTTAATTAATTAACATAAGTTGTCAAAAATTAATTGTGAGTTGAGGGGGGTTAGATAATATGAAGGGGTGGGGTTTGTGTGGGCCCCACCGGCTTCATAACCTCTCATGGGATGTTGGGTGGTTACCCAACTCCCACCCAAAGGTTAAACACTTAGGAAGATAAATAAAAATTTTCATTTAAATTTTATATTAACATCCACAAATTTTAACAACATCACCTGTGAAAACACAACACCGAAAATGTGTTCCTAAGAAATTACCTATGCTGTGGTGCCATCGGTGCCCTCAGAATATGATTCCGAGCAGTGGTTCAAAAGTTAGGAATTCTAGCTTATTCGTTCACTGAACGTACCCGAGTTAAACTTCAGAAAATGATTCTGGGCACACCGGGCCTCGGAATCAGGTTCCGTTAGAAACAACGTTCTTGTAAAATCCCAAAGAAAATTAAGAAAAAAATTTCATTGAATTTTAAGGGTCATTACATTACTCCCACCTCAGAGCTTAAGGTCCACGTAAAGATACATCAAAAACAAGGGGAACAAATGGGGGTACTGAGCACGCATCTGAGCCTCCCGCTCCCAAGTGCTCTCCTGGAGGTTTCCATGATTCCATTTGATGCGCACTAGAGGAATTGACCATCCATGTAGGACCCTCTCCTGTCGATCCTCGATCTAACCCATAACATCCGCAGAAGTCGCCCCAACATCAATGTCTAGCTCCCCATGGTCAATGATATGCATCGAGTCATGCACATATCTCCACAGCTGAAATACGTGGAAGACGTCGTGCACTCAGTGAAACTGAGGTGGTAGATCCAGGCGATAAGCCACCTCTCCAATCCTACTGAGGACCTGGATTGGTCTGATTAAGTTTTGAGACAACTTTCCGCCTCGGCGAAATCTCCGTAATCCACGTCGAGGTGAGACCCGCATGAAGATGTGGTCTTCATCCTCAAACTCTAGTGGCCTCTGCCTCCTGTCAGCATAAGACTTCTGCCGGCTCTGAGTTGTCCGCATCCGCTCCTAGATGATCTAGACCTTCTCTGTCATGGCCTAGACCATCTCTTGTCCCACAAGTGCTAACTCCCCAGGGTCTGTCCAGCACAGCGGTGATCTGCAAGGTCGGCCGTACAACGCCTCGAATGGTGCCATCCCGATGGTGGAGTGGTAGCTGTTGTTGTACGCAAATTCCACCAAGGGTAGGTGGTACTCCCATCTGTGACCAAAGTCAAGGATACATGCATGGAGCATTTCCTCGAGAGTCTGAATGGTCCTCTCCGTCTGACCATCTTTCTGAGGGTGAAAGGCGGTGCCCAGACGTAGCTGCGTCCCAAATGCCTCATGCAACCCCATCCAAAGCCAAGAAGTAAATCGATAATCTATATCGGAGATGATAGAATATGGTACACAATGAATCCGTACAATCTCTTGATCTTAGAGACGTCCCAAGATCTCCACTGAGCCCTGCTCTCTGATGGGTAAGAAGTGAGCCGACTTGGTGTGTCGGTCGACAATCACCCAAATAGAGTCATGACCTCTGGAAGTGCATGGAAGTCCAATCATGAAGTCCATAGATATATTGTCCCACTTCCAATCTGGGACCTCCAAGGGCTGTACCAAGCCTGCTGATACCTAGTGCCTTTCCTTCACCTTCTGGCAGGTGAGGCATTGGTAAACTAACTATGCCACAGCCTTCTTCATGCCGGGCCACCAGTGGTGTCGTCTGAGATCCTGGTACATCTTCTCCACTCCAGGATGTACCGCCAAAGGGGAAGTGTGAAACTCTGTTAGTACCTCTTCCCTTAAAGAAACGGGTACCAAGGTACGTCTTCTGAAAAGGGTGTCGTGCTATCCTCCCATGGAGAATCCATCAGCTGCATGTCCTGAGGATATCTGTGCACGCCGCATCTCACAGTCAGTGTGCCCACACTGTTCCTCTCTGACCCGCTGCAGTAGTGGAGGAGTGGTTGTGGGTGACTGAAAAAAGGATTCTCCATCTCTATCCACGAAGGATATCTCCAAAGCGTCTAGCTACTCTGTCTCTTCCGCAAGTAGATGGATGACCGTCCTCCTACTGAGAACATCGGCTACTACGTTCCCCTTCCCAGGAGTATAAACTATCTAAAAGTCACAGTCATGGAGGAACTGGAGCCATTGACACTATCTTAGGTTAAGGTCCTTCTGCGAGAAGATATACCTGAGACTCTGATGGTAAGAATAGACTGTAAAGCGCTCGCCCATCAGATAGTGTCACCACATCTTCAGAGCGAAGACCACTACTGCTAACTCCAGGTCATGGGTAGCGTAGTTTTTCTCATGCTGCCTCAACTAAACTGATCCATAGGTGATCACTGCCTGCTCATGCATCAGGACACATCCGAGTCCGGTCCCTGATGCATCACAGTAAACTACGTACCAAACTCCCTCCTCCGGTAACCAAAAGATAGGCGTGCTGGTCAATCTATGTCTCAGATCCTAGAAGCTCTGCTGACATCTGTCTGACCACAAAAGCGGTTTCCACTTCTTCGTCAAATCTAAGAGTGGTTCCATAACTCTGGAGATGTCTGGCACAAATCTCCGGTAGTACCCAGCTAGTCCCAAGAAACTACACACCTCTGTCACGCTCCTAGGTGGCTCCCAAGCTAGCAGTGCCTCGATCTTCATAGGATCCACCGCAACTCCCGTCTCATAGATGACATGTCCCAAGAAGCGGACCTCGCGTATCTTGAACTGACACTTTGAGATCATTCCATAAAGCTGGTGCTCTCGGAGTGTGTCTAGTAAAACCTGTAAGTGGTAGGCGTGCTCCTCCTCAGTGGTCGATTAAATCAAAATGCCTTCGATGAAGACCATGACAAATCGATCGAGGTATGGCTGAAAGATCCTGTTCATGAGGAACATGAACACTGCTAGAGCATTGGTTATGCCGAATGGCATAACCAAGAACTCATATTGGCCGTACCGACATCTGAAGGCCGTCTTTTGCACGTCCTCATCCCGAACTCTGAGCTGATGATAGCTTGATCTAAGGTCTATCTCCGAGAACCACCGTGCTCCCTTGAGCTGATCGAAGAGGTCATCAATCCTCGTTAGCGGAAACTTGTTCCTCACTATCACCTGGTTTAGGTGACGATAGTCGACACAAAGTTTCAAGCTCCCATCCACCATCTTGGAAACAATATCGGGGAAGCCCAGGGTGAAACACTGGGTCGGATGAATCCCTTTCCCTGCAAGTCCTCCAACTGTACCCATAGCTCTTGAAGCTCAGCGATGGCCATCCGATATGCTGGAGTAGAGTCGGGGCTGTCCCGGGGTACATGTCAATATAAATGTCTACCTATCTGTGAGGAGGTAGTCCTGGAACGTCTTCGGGGAAAATGTCAGCATACTGATCCACCACTGCAGGAAAACCAGGACTCCGTACGTCAACTGCTCCTAGGATGAGGCTATCCAACTGATGAGTGATGGTATGTCCTCTCATCTGCAGAAGTCCATACTCTGCTGCGAAGGCTCCCTTCTCGCTGGTGAAGGTGAACCTGCTCATGTCGGTGCGTACACATCACACCTTGCGCCTAATACAGTCAATATGATCATGGACAGTAGATAACCAATCCATTCCCAAGATGACGTCGTAAGGCCTCGACACCGCTAAAATAAGATCCCAGCCGAAGATCTCACCTCCTAGAGTAAGATCACACTGTCGGCACCAGTGCGTAATCGTCGAGTCTGCTTCCGTAGGAGTCTTTAGCCATAGGTATCGAGCCAACGGCTCTGTCGGAATCTCCGATATCCGAACAAGGGCAGCAGATATAAAAGAATGACTCGCTCCTGTGTCTATAAAAACTGCATCAAGGGTGGAATATACACAGATAGTACCTCGAATCATCTCGGGCGTGCCATGGTCGTAGGCCTCCGCTACCTGGAGTTGTGCCTATCTCTACCCGCCAGCTCCCTGTGGTCAGGGTGGACCTCCTTGTATTAGTGGTGGTGGTAGAGCCTCAAAGCATCGCCCACCACCTACTGCTCGGCCAGCTCCTCTGCCTCGTCCACCTGCTCCCTGCGGACTGCCACAGTCGACCCTCTGCCTTTGCCTGGGTGGTCCCTCAACCCTCTGCTGCTCCTCGGTATGGCGGGTCGGGCAGTCACGAGCCATGTAGCCATGCCCGCCGCATGCATAGCACTGTCTTCCTCTCGAAAGACTGGCTCCGCACTGTGTGCCCCGCACTGCTGAGCTAGTGTCCTAAGGTCGTCTGGCTGAGGGTCTGGTCTGCCTAGACCCATGAGTCATCCGTCGACTGCCTGCTGCAGAAGACTCTGCTACGTGCCACCCCGAGGTAGGTCTCGCTGCTGATGAAGGCTCAACAAGGAAGCTCTCGATCATAAGGTCTCTCTCCAGTACCCCTTCTTGAGTCAGAATGCTGAGGGAAATCAGTGATTCCCTGATCTCATGCCTCAATCCCTGCTCAAAGGTCCGGGCCCGGAAGAATGGGTCTCGTACCATATCTATCGAGTAGTGCGAGAGATCGGTCAATCTCGACGAGTACTGGCCGACCATCATGCTGCCCCTACCGTAGCTGTAGAAGCTCCTGGATGTGCACCGAACGGAGGGTGGATGGGATGAACTTCGAGCGGAAAAGTCTCTCAAAGTCCGCCCAGAGGAGAGATGCCTCGTCATGCACTTGGAGCATCATGCTCCACCATCTGACTGCTGCTGCGTGCAGTAGGCTCGCTGCGAGGATCACCATGAGGCCCGCAGGTGTCCTCACTAACCTGAAATCTCATACAACTGCCTCCAGCCAATCCTCGTCTGCCTGAGGGTTCATCTCCATGCGGAACCTAGGCGGTCGCTGACACTGAAACTCGTGCAGTGCACGAAGGCGACGTGCATCGTCAGCGGCTGTGGCTGGTAGCATCGGTGGCTCGGTGGGTAGCGGTACCACCGGTGCCTCTATTGTCAAAGGGTGTTGTACCGAGGCCTCGTTGCTCGGTATGATGTCGTCACACACAACTCTCGTAACCCTAGATGCCTGCTGTCGTGGGGCCATCCTGAAAAGAAACAGGTGCGCCACGGTCAAACAGTATACCTGGTGAGCTAACATAAATTAATCACAAAGAAAACTTCAAAAACACATGGAATCAATGTTTTCGTGTATTATGTCGGAAATCAGAAGTCAGGATCCTAGTGTACGGATACGTCGGCTTCCGAACCAACACTGGACTCCCTACACTGATAACCACACTCAATACCATTAACACTATTATTTCACATAGAAGAAAGATCAGAGTCCAATGTTCTGTGGTAGAACTGAACCCCTCTGATACCAATTTGTCAAGACCCATCCTCAGGTCTCGTGCCGTGACTACCCCAAGCCCGCCTTCCAAAGTCCAGGGGCTGGCAACTAGCACTAAGGCGTAATTTCCGATAAAAAGGGAAGGCATTGCTTTTTTAAGGTAAATAAACACCACAGAGCAAGAAAGCAGTAGAAGTAAACACTAAGTAAAAAACTATACAAATGTAAGTGCAGAAAAGTAAGTGGTCCAGTATACAATGCCCAACTGAAATTAAAGTACAACTGGAAAGGGAAAACAGAAACTGAAAGTAAAGCTACAGCCTCAAGCCATCCACTGGAAGTCCCACCTGAAGGGTGAGTACAGATAGCCTCCACAGCTCCTCGGGTCCAGCCGTCTGCTCTGAGGATGTCCCGCCTAGTGGTCTACCTCCAGGTACCGACCTGCTCCGCAAGCCTCAACCGCGATCAGAGTTGTCCGTTGTTTGCAACTAACACAACGTAGTGCGGGCATAGCCCATGCAGGGCTGAGTATAAGATACTCAGTAGAGACCCCGAGATCCCCAAAGGTCTCCCAGAATCCACAAAGGATAATCCACAAAGGAAAGATACAATCACGAAGTAACATCCGACACTACTTAGGTATATGCCCATACATATACCTAATTCATCAATTCTCATTCGACACCAACATCCGAGCTCAAGTACATCCCAGTCCACACAGGAAATCACAATCCAATCTACATAGGAAAGCATAACGTAATCCACACAGGATATCAAGTCAATCTTATAGAAGATAAGGATTGAAAGTCAAGATTCATCTCACATAGGTATACTTCTTTGTAAGACGATAGAGATGATCAGATATTGCCACTGATTCATCTAAGCCGTCGGACCCACACATGATCGATAGGTACTAACCCCTATAATGACCCACAAAGTATTGATAGGTAATTATCCCCTTCAATGACCCACACAGGATCGGACCCACACATGATCTATAGGCGCTGGCCCACACAGGACCGTTGAGCGCTGTCCCACATAGGATCGGACCCACACATGATCGGTAGCAATGATCCTCGTAGGATCGCTGAGTGCTGTAGTCGTCACCGTCGAATCCACGGAGGATTTTTGTACAGTTGTCATCATCGTCATAGTCACAGCCAGCTCTAGGGTTTCCGCACACAACAATCTCTTTTGGGAGGGTCCGCTCCACGAGCCGAGGGGTTGATACATCAAATGAAACATAGTTCAAAGTTGATGTATCCAAAAGTTCTGTATCATCAACAGGAACTCAACATGACAGACGGCGCGTCAATCGGACGCCCGGTTTGAGAGTTATTGGATTTTTCTTCACAGGGGCCCGGTTGGTTTTTAAGTCAAAACCAACCTAACCGTACTCCAACTATGTCAAAACATCGAGCGGAGTAATCCAAAAGGTCCATCTCATTAATAGGAATCCAACAATGTCGACTGCACGTCAATCCGACATCCGGAGCTCAAGTTATAAGCGTTTTCGCTACGAGGGCTCGGTAGGTTTCGTGTACGAACCAACCCAGCCGAACACAATGTAATCTGAAACCTTGAGTATAAAATACCGAAACGACCGTCTCGATCCAAGGATCGCACCGCAGCTAATGGTACATCAATCAGAGGTTCGTAGCTCATGTTATGGGCAAAAGACTTGGAAAGGTCCGAAAGTGGGGGTTTCGGGCTCGGACCGACCCGACCCGAGACCCCCTGGGTCGGCCCAAACCATGTCGACCTGACCCAGGTCCGGGTCAGCCCGCTTGGGCGTGGCACAGAATGGCCTAGGTGCAACCCGGCTTGGCGGCCCGGCGGGCTGGCGGTCCGGCGCGCTGGCCAGGTGGCTCTGCCGAACGGCTGAGCTGTTCGGGAGTGTGGGGGGAGGGGGGGGGGCTTCCCCCCCGCCGTTTGTAACCGCGGACCCCCATAATGGGGGCTGCTCTTTGCTAGCTAGCCCAGGGTCGTAACCCCCGGCTCTCCCCCGACCGGTCGGCCCGTTCCGGTTCCCCTGCTCCGACTCCTACGGCCCAATTCCAGCCGCCGGTTCCCCTGCTCTGCCATGGCTTAAGCTGCGGCCTTGGTCCGTCCGGCGCGGCGCGACGGCGCCACACCCCTCTACCGCGACCCCGCTCCAGCCTCAGTGTCTTCGGGTTTCTTCCGGCGCGACGCGACTGCGCCGCGACTAGGTTCAATTTTCAAATACGCGGCGCAACGGCGCCACACATCCTTTCCGCACGTTCCCGCACGGTGCGATGGAACCACGTCACATTCCATCGAACCGAAAAAACAAAAATAATAAGGGAGGAGGGTCGGCCATGTTTGTGAGGTCCGGCCCCCTCTCGGCCTGCCGACTTCTACCGCCACGGGACCGGTCCCCCTGCTCCGATGCCTGCGGCCCAATTCCGGCCGCCAGTTCCCCTGTTCCACCGCGACTTAAGCTGTGGCCCTGGTCCATCCGGCGTAGCGCGATGGCAAAACACCCCTCTGCCGCGGCCCCGCTCCGGCCGCAGTGTCTTTGGGTTTTTCTGGCGCGGCGCGACGGCGCCGCGGCTTTGTTCAATTTTCAAATGCGCCGCACGACGGCACCACGCATCTTTTCCGCACGTTCCCGCACGGTGCGACGGCACCGCGTCATATTCCATCGAACCGAAACAACAAAAATAATAATGGAGGAGGGTCAGCCATGTTTGTCCGGTCCTCCCCCCTCCCGTTAAACGATATCAAGCAGTCCAAATGAACTAGGATAGATGATTGAAGAATTCACAAATAAAAACAGATAAACCCCAACCTCATCGAACACGTTGAGCGAGGATTCATTGCGGAGATAACTTCGCGGAAGGAGACGTCAAGGAATGAGGCGTCGTGGAAGGAGACGTCGATCTTTGAGGAATCCGGCGTTCTTTGAATTTTTCACATTCTTCATCTAAGATGAAGAAGTTCCTCAAGCTCCTTAGCTTTTCTCCCAAAGGCTCCCACAGCTAGAATTGCAACAAAATAAAATAAGTTCAACAATTATTTTATTAACATAACCTAAGCATTTGAATTTCAAACATTCACATTTAACTCACTTAATTAATTATCATAAGTTCTCAAAAATTAATGGTGAGTTGAGGGGGGTTTGAGAATATGAAGGGGTGGGGTTCATGTGGGCCCCACCGGCTTCATAACCTCTCTTAGGAAGTTGGGTGGTTACCCAACTTCCACCCAAAGGTTAAACACTTAGGAAGATAAATAAAATTTGTCGTTTAAATTTTATTTTAGCTTTCATAAATTTTAACAACTTCACCCTTGAAAACACAACTCTGTAAAAGGTGTTTCTAAGCAATTACTGGCACTGCGGTTCCATTGGTGCCCTCAAAATTTGATTCCGAGCAACGGTTCAAAAGTTTGGAATTACCGATCGTTCGTTCACTAAACGTACCCAAGATAAACTTCGGAAAATGATTCCGGGCCCACCGGGCCTCAGAATCAGCGGCCGTCAATAACTACGTTCTTGTAAAATCCCAAAGAAAATTAAGAAAAAAATTTCCTTGAATTTTACGGGTCTTTACAGGGTATATTTATCATAAATTTACATGTTTTCTAGGAATTTTATCACAAAATGTTTAATACTATTCTATGTATCTTTAAATACATTTATACCCATTTTTACAATTACTACATAGTTTGGAAGGAATCATTCTTACGTTTACCATATGAGAAACTTTTTGACTTTTCTGAAAAAAGTATGAGAAAAATGTTTTTTATCTTATACGACATGAACTGATTTTTACATCTTCATAAATCTTTATTTAAATGATGATTCGTTTACATTATTTCATTATTATTTTCTACTAAATTCATTTCTTTTAAAATTACATGGTATTTTTAGAAAATAAAACATTTTTGAAGAAGAGAGGATATTTTTCTCAAAAATTATGTTCAAGTGGTTTATCAAAATTATTTTTCATATAAGATAATGCTCTTAAATAGGGTTATTATTGTATACATATTATTACTATGGTTTTATTGTGTAAATAATGTAATGATATTTAATATGGATTATGTTATGATGAAATGATATTTTATAAGCCCATTTTATTTCTTGGGTTACGCTATGATGAATGATTTATGTTTCTGTTGAACATGTAAGAATTATATCATTATGTGATGGGTGGGAAATATATATCCATACAATGAATTGGGTAAAGATTTATATCTCATGAGATATATATGACTGGAATGACAAGAAAATCTGGTTCAACAATACTTGGCTGGAACATCAAGTAAACCCGATTCAGTAATGGACTTTTTCCATTATGATGGTCTTGGAAGCAATACCTTTGATACTGTGGAAATCATATTATTTTTCTATTAGTTTGACATAATTATATATTTTATTCCAATGATATTATATCATGGTTAATGTTCCTTTATAATCTATGCCTTACGTACTACCATGATTTATTTCATGACTCAATATTTTGATGTTTAAACATTATGTTCATGTTTTTATGTTGAAATGTTTAATGTTTTTTATGTTCTCCATGTTTACACTTACTAAGAATTTCATATCACCCTTTTTAGGTTTTATTTTATCCATGATATAAAGAATAGTTTTAGGTAGGAAAACAAAAGGGAAAGATATTTATGGGAGATGTTGAAGATCTTTCACCAAGTTAGAATATAATGTTCTGAGTTTCCAAATACACTAAACTAATACAGTCTTTGGGAATAATTTTTTAATATATTAGGTATTCCTAAAAATAAATTTAATTTCCATGTAGTTTATGCTTGGTTCATTAGTGTTGGTATCAGAGAGAATATTTAGTTAAACTTTTGAAACTAGGATACAAAACTTTTGGGATATCCCTTGAGATATTTATAAGCTATCTGTTGGGAGGTCCCCGAGGTTATGTGTAATGATATATTATAGTCCAAGAATAATCATAACAATCATGAATAATGTTGGATTAAAGAAAATATTTTAGATATTGAAAGTAATCCCCCTTGATTGTGTTGTTTTTCTAATGTGATTTTTCCTCTTACACTATAGTTTTTGGGTTTTAGACAATGGATGGAACCTGAAGGAACCTTACTAATGATCAATGCAATAGGAAATGCAATTATTTTCCTCCCAAACCACCAAATGTTATGGGATATGGAATGAAAAATCTTATTTCTACACTTAAAGAATCAATAAATAATCTGGACTTCCAGATGAACAGGGAAGGGAACAACACTCTATTGAGTCCTTCATGAGGCAACGCCCACCTTATTTCAGTGAGTCTTCTAATCCAATTGTTGCTGAAAATTGGGTCAGTACCATTGAAAATATATTTTCCATCCTTCTTTGTTTGGAACACTAAAAATTCATTTTTTATGTCTATCATTTAGAAGGTGAAGCAGAACAGTGGAGGACACTAATTAATAATACAAGGAAGCATGGTGAAATTGAATCCATGAAATGGTACGAGTTCAAGAACTTATTTTTCAATAATTAATTCCCTATTATTCTAAGAAAAAATATGGAAAAGGTGTTCCTTTTTGTTAAGAAAAAGGATGATGAATCTATTGGTACGTATGGGGATAATTTTACATGACTTCCAAGGTATGCTTCTGGCTTTATCATCCAACCTAATAGTAACAATCATAAATTCTTTTGTGGTTTAAAATCAATTCATTGAACGGAATTAACTATAATAGACTTCAATAGATTTGAATAGATTGTGAGATGTGCTATCATGTTTGAACTGGAAGTTGGTGTTACATATCCATCTTATGGTTTTCACAAGAAATGAATGATGGAGTTCAAGGGAAAATATCAAAACAAATGTTAAAAAAATATGAATGTTTCCTTATGCTCAATGTTTTGAAAGAAGCATGGTGGAGATTGTATTAAAGGGACCATAAAATGTTTCAAGTGTGGAAAAGATCGTCATCGAGTAGTTGAGTGCCTATATAATGGGAAAAAGGTCGCTAATGATGTGAATAGAGAAAAGACTATAAAGAACTCACCACCAACACTTCAATGCTACAAGTGAAAGGAAATGGAGAATTATGTTATCCAATTCCCTAATCTAAGTATTAATGATGGTTGAAGTCAACAGCCTTTTAATGTAAAAGGAAAATAGAATTCACATGTGATCACTATTGGTGACGTTGAGTATAACAATGAAATTGTTAAATGATTAAGTGTTTATGTAATAGGATTCCAAAATAGTGTTGTGGAATCTCAATTATAATATTATTGAATATTGGAATACCTATGAGTTGGTATATAGTAGTTTTCTTTAATTATATGGTACCAGTAACAATGAAATGTGATTGAATGGTTTTTTGAAATCACATGATATGCTCATAATGATGGTATAAGAATATAATGAGATGTTTTATAGTATTAATGATATCATGATTAATATAAGGACAATGTGATATTGTGGTTTGAGTATATATAATTTTTGGTATTTTTGGTGTGTGAAAAGAGTTAATTTTGATAGAATGAATGATTTCACTAAGGTTCTGTGGTAATTAATTTTATTATACATGATTAAGGTATTAACATGTTTGGAATGTGACAACTAAGAACTACCAATTGAGATAAGTGAGACTAATGTTCAATTGATTTAGTTCACCATATTATAAAGTTTTTTAATTCTATTTTTGGAAGGATTGTAATGATATCAATTATGGATATTATATGTTATATTATGATTTATGTTTGTTAGATTAATTTATTATATCACCATAGGTGGACTTATGTATATTTTATAACCTATTCTAACCTTTTTATTGAGACAGATCGAATGACCTATTATTCTATTGCATGATCTGGTAAAACTCCAAGAATGAAAAATTAAAATTAATTTATTTGAACAATAGATGAAGTGGAAATTGAACAGGTAATGACAAATGGTGATATTGTACTAATATTTGGTAGATATTTATCCTCATGAAAAAAAATGTTCAAATTTAACAAAAATATCTTGAAACAATAAATGATATCCTAGTACATTCTTATTCAATGAATCATATGGCCCCTTAAATCATCACAGATTTATGGCTTTCTGGTTGTTAAAATTCTCTAAACCTTATTCTCTATCCCTATCCATCAAAACATGATGGTAAGATTTCTCATGAATATCCATGTTTTCACTTCCCTCCTATGTTCTCTTATGTGGACACTCAGTGATGAGTTACTTTGGATAACTGTTATGTTTCTAACTTTAATTTTCAAAATGTTGTCTTAGTATTAATTTTTATGATGTGGGTTTCCATGAATGAAACATTAAATTATTAAACCTCTTATAACCCCAAAACATTTTTAGTGTGAAATTCCTGTTAAGGGGGGTATAATATAACTCCTCGAGATTTTAGAAGATAGATTATATTTAATTTATTTGATGTATTGTGTTTTACTCTACAAAAATATTATCATGTGCTATATACAACACCGTATTATCCTTTAGTATACACAACACTATTCTTGGCTTGTGATACAAGCATGTGTGACCTTCCATGATAGGTTTCATTGTATGCAATACCGATTTTTACTAAACAACAATATATTTTTAAAATATTATTATATAATGGGATATAAACTAGATTTTATAAATATTATAAACCAAATTTTTAATTTCATATAATATTAACATTCGTATTATGTATTTTCTAGACATTATATAAGAACACGTTCATTATTTTCTGATGAAAGAAGTATTTTTCAAAAAATGTAGTTTTTCCACCTTTTGATTGAGAACCCAATTTATATCTAGTTTTTAACACTTTTATATATTATATTTTGAAACATAAACGTTTTATTTCGAAGTGGGACATATAAATTTACATTTTTGTAATTTTGTTTATTTTTATGATAAAATTAATATTTTAATGAATAATAAACAAATACTGCATTTTAATTTAAAACTGTCTTTTCATATAATTTATTTATATTGTTAGATTATCTTCTTAATTTATTTAAAGTGTAATTGGATTAATTTTTTATCATTTAATCAAATTTTGGTAATCGTATGTAATTTCCCCTTGAAATTCGATATAAACACATGTCAATCTTTTTCCACTTATTACTTCTTAAAAATCTACCTTTTAGCTTTGACAATAAGAATTAATTTGAAATTAATTACTACAACTTCGGTGATTAGAATTTGAAAAAATGGATAGAATATTTTGAATAAGAAGGTCCAAATTCTATGAATAGGTACCTTTTATTGTTGGAAATTATGAAAAATAACTTCAGTAATTTTTTTATTTACCATGGTTAAATGGTAAATCTAGTAAATAAGGGTAAAAATATTAATTTAATAATATAAAACTACCCTAAAACGTGTCCTAATCTAATTTGAAAAGATATTTCTAGCCATGGTCATCCTTGGTTCTATTTTGGGAACCCATGGATCCACAGGGATGTGAAAATCAAATTTTATAAGAACTAATTTAATGTAAAGATAAATATAACATAAGCATGTATCTTTTAATAAAAAAAATTTATAAGGGTTATATTAGAGATATATTCGACTATAAAAATTTATTAAAAATATAAAATGATTTACTACATTATGGTATTTTATTTTTAATTTTTAGACATTAAATAAATAAATTTAATTATGAAACAATGATGATGCATTGAATGATTAGTTAATAATGGATTCATATAAATGATAATATAAATATTAAAATAAATGCAATTTTACTATTTTTATTCTATCCACAAATTTTATGGATTATATTGAAATAATATATTTGGGTTAATTCCTCTGTTTTGAAGAAATCAGGTTGTTATGAATTTGTAAAAAAGTCAAGTATGAATAGTGTCCGAAATTGACATAATTCCTAACTTAAAACATAAAATAGTTTATTAAGTGATTTTAAATTCCTAAAAACCTAAAATTAGTAAAAATAGTTAATACAAGTCCAAATATGTCATAAATGACTTTTTTTGGGTCTTTTGATATGATATGGTAATTAAATTAACACACAATGTGTAAGTAACATGATATCACTGTATGATTAAAAAACCTAAAATAAGGGTTAAAAAAGATCAGGATAAAAAATCATTCGAAACTAGTTTAAAAATTATTGGATGATTGATATTTGAAAAAAAATCATCTTATATTTTAATTAAATGGGTTTTAGACCATTTTTAATGGAAATGGAAGTTATAATAAATTAATATTTTCTGACTTTCCTTAAGTGCCCCTCCTCCCTCTTATAAAAGGCCACCACCTATACCCACATAACCCACACCTCTCAAGCCCATTGTATCATCCAAATTATGCCCAAATAATCTTCCAAAATCCATACCTTCCTCTTACAATCCTGACATTTGGAAGAAGAAAATTCAAGAAAGCCTTTTGGCTCAAATCAATAGAAGTTACCTGATTTAGAGGTAACATCTTCTCTCAAGTTCTTTTAATTTATCATCCTTCTCCACTCTCTATGATCTTCTTATTATTTGATTACAAAGAAAAAATATCCTCATTATAATATGATTTTTTAAAAGAATTATTCTAACTATACTTACACAACCTCTATCTAATGGATACGAACATATTGTTTCTGTTTACTCCTAACTACTACCTCACGAAACAATGATTGTTAAATTTTCTCCAACCACCCCACATTGTGGACATTATGATATAACTATACTTATATTTGACATATATTATATTTTTATTGTATCTATTCTTATTTTTTTTATTTTCTGTATACCGTTATGCTTTCCATAATGTGTAAATATGATAATTTCATTTGAGGAAGTGAGGACTACCGCCCCCTAAAAGTGAAATGAATCATTCATTCCATAGATGGAACGTATAAAGGAGGGAATTAATGAACATATGTAACATATATAACAAAGATATTTTATTTTAATTATAATATACCTATGTACCATTTAGTTTTCATTCCTTTTATATGGAAAATAAATGAAAGTAGTGTTCATGCGTACATACGACCCACCATCTCCATGTATGGTGTATTCCATTTAATTTATCTATCTGTTATATATAACTATATACTAAATATATATGATATATAAATCACATATTAAATTCATAAGTTATGTAAATCATGATATTAGTAATAATATCATGAATAAAAAGTCAAAAAACGTATGATAAATAAAAGAATTTTCACCCAAAATGTTGCTTTTTCATTGAATAGATAAATGAATGGGTAATATAAAGTCATAAGTGAATCCTATATGATCTCATATATATGATTATTATGTTTTTAAAATTTAATAATTTGTTTAAACCCACTATATAGGAGTTCTGGACACATACAAATGATATCACACCTAAAGTAAGGGATAATTTATCAATATCATGTTTATCTGAGATTGTTTATATGTAAGTATTTATTGGGGGCATATTATTATGTTTTTCCATGTTTTATAAATTTATTATCAAAATTTTTTTACAATAAATCTATGTATGTTTAAATTAATTTAACCCATTTTGAGTTTTACATCATGGTTTAGAAGGAATCTTTCTTATGTTTACCATATGAGAAACCTTTTGACTTTTCGGAAAAAAGTATGAGAAGAATGGTTTTTAACTTATATGTAATGAACTGATTTTCACATTTCATAACACCATATTTCCATGAATCTTCTTTTAGACGATTTCATATTTAATTTTGAATAAATTATTTTCTTTTATAATTGGGTGGAATTTTTAGAAAATAAAACATTTTTGAAGAAGAAAGTATATTTTTACCAAGAGTTATGTTCAAGTGTTATAGAAAAATTATTTTCCATCTAAGATGACACTCTTAAATAGGTTTAGGTTTATAACCATAGTATTACTATGATTTGAGTTATTTTAATGATGAAATTATATTTTATATGGATTATGTTAGGACAAAATGATATTTAACAAGCCTCTTTTTTCTTAGGTTATGTTAAGATGAATGATTTATGTTTTTGTAGAACATCTAAGAATGATTTTATTATAATATGGGTGGGACCTATATCTCCCTCAAATGAATTGTCTAATGATTTATATCTCATGAGATAGACATTACTGAAATAGAATGTAAATCTAGTTCAATAATAGATGGGTGGAATGGTAAGTAAACCCAGTTCATTAACAGACTCTTTCCAAATTAATGGTCTAGGAAACAATGCATTGGATACTATGGAAATTATATTATGTGCTTATTAGTTTTCCATAATTATATGTTTTATGAAAATGCTATTATATTATTGTCAATTTTCTTTTATGATCTATGCCTTATGTACTGTCAAGTTTTATTTCTTGACTCAATATTTGGAAGTTTAAACTTCATATTCATTTTTTTATGTTCAAATGTTTATGGTTTGGTTTATGTTAACCATGTTTACCCTTATGAAGAAATTTATCTCATCCTTTTATGTTTTCTTTTCCACTGGATATAAATAATAGTTTTAGGATGGAAAAAAGGGATGATCATTATGGGAGATGATGACAATATTTCATCAAGTTAGAAGATTATGTTCCAAGATTCCAAATACACTAAACTAATGTTGTCTACACTAAACTAATACTATCTTTGGGAATATATTTGTGTCTTGTTTTATGTATTTCGAAAAAGAAATTTAATGTCCATCTAAGTCATGCTTGGATTATTAGTGGTGGTATTAGAGAAAATATTAATTTATCCATTGAAAACTAGGATGAAAAAACTTTAGTGAGATCCCTAGATATATTTTTAAGGTATGTCTAGGGATGCATCTAAGGTTAGAAATAACTATAGATTAATGTCCTAGAACTATGGTAATAGTCATGAATAACCTAGGATTAAACCTAAGATGTTAGATATTGGTACTCCTCTATGATTAGATTGTTTTCTTAGTACGATTATTTCCACCCACACTATTCCTTATGGGATTTAATGATGGTTGAAACCCAAAGGAACTGTTTTAATGATCATTTCCCTTAGAAATTAAATGATTTTTCACGTGAACTACCAGATGCTAAAGTATATGGAATGAAAAATATTATTTCTATACTTACACAAGATATGAATCATTCTAGACTTCCAAATGATCAGAGAAGGGAACAACATTCTATTGAATCCTTCATGAGGCAACATCCACCTTATTTCAGTAGTTATTCTGATCCAGTTGTTTCTGAAAAATGGATTAGTACCATTTAAAAGATATATTACATTCTTCGCTATTTGGAACATGAAAATTCATTTTTTTCTATCTATTATTTAGAAGGTGAAGCAGACCAGTGGTAGACTCTAATTAAGAATTTAAAGCAGCAAGATGAAATCGAATCCATGGAATGGGAAGAGTTTATGAAATTATTTTTCAATAAGAAATTCCATTATATTCTTCAAATAAGGATAGAAAAGGAGTTCCTTGAACTTATTTAAAGGGATGATGAATCTGTTGGTACATACGAGGAGAACGTTACAAGACTTTGAAGGAATGCATCTAACTTTATCATCCAACATGAAAGTAATGTTGATCGATTCTTCAGTATAATAAAACCAAGTCATTGAAGGGAATTTTCTATTAGATACTTCTGTAGATATGAAGATATTTTTCATTGTTCTATCAATGTAGAAATGGAATTTGGTGATACATACCCATCTCATGGTTTTGACAAGAAACGAAAGTTGGATTTCAAGGGAAAATCTCAAAAAAAAAATGGTGAAAAGAAGATTAATGTTTTCTTATGCAAAAAGTTTGGAAAGAAGAATGGTGGAGATTGTCTTAAATATACAATAAAATATTTCAAGTGTGTAAAATAATGTCATAGAGAAATTGAGGGACGATGTAACGGGAAAAATCTTTCTATTGATGTGAATAGAGAAATGACTATAGAGAATTCACCACCAACACCTCAATGCTACAAGTGCAAGGAAATGGGTCATTATTCTAACTGATGCCTTAATCCAAGTGTTAATTATGATTGACATCAACAACCGCTTAAGTTAATGGTCAAAGAGAAGTTACATGCGATCACAATTGGCGATGTTGAGTATGAAAAAGAATCGGTGAAATGATTAAGTGTTTATATAATGTGATTCCAAAATAGTGTTGTGGAATCTCATTTATAGTATTATGGAATATTGGAATATGTATTTATTATTCTATTGTGGTTTTCTATAATTATATGGTACCAGAAACCATGAAAAGTGATTGAAATATTTTTGGAAGGAAAATGAAATTCACATAATGACGGGATAAAGAGATAAAGAGATGTTTGATAGTATTAATGAGATCCCGACTAATATAAGGAACAAGTGAAATCGTGGTTTGAGTATATAGAATTATTGATATTTTGATTGTGTGGAAAGAGTAAATTTTTATAGAATGTATGTTTTCACTAAGGATCTATGGTAATTCATGTTATTATACATGATTAAGGTATTCACATGTTTGGAATGTGACAGCCTTGAACTGCCAAATGTGATATGTGAGAGAAATGTTATGTCAATTTAGTTCACCACCTTCTAACATTTTATATTTTCAGTTTTTGGAAGGATTTTAATTTTATCCATTTGTGGATAGTATAAGTTATATTCCAATTTATGATTGTTATATTGATGTATTATCTCACTATAGGTGTACTTATGCATATTTGATAACCTAAACTAACCTTTTTGTTGAGACGGATGGAATGAACTATCATTCTATCGCATGATCTCATAACACTTCAAGAGTGAAAAATTAAATTTCAATTCATTAAATAAGAGACGAAATGGAACTTTTTTAGGGAATGACCTACAGTGAGATTGTACTAATATCAAGTAAGTATTTCTCCTCACGAAAAAATAATCAAATTTTGTAAAAAGATCTTGAAATCAAAAATGTTTTACTAGTACCTTCTTATCAAATTAATCATACACTCCCTTATATCATCATATATTTATGGATTTTTTGTAGTTAAAATTCTCCAAACCTTAATCTTTGTCATTATCCATCTGAATGTAATGTTAGATTAGTCATCCATATCGGTGTTTTCACATCCCACCTATGTTCTCCTATGTGGAAATATAATGATGAGTAACATCGGGTAACCATTTTATGTATCACTTTACTTTTATAATAATGTTTTATTATTCTGTTTTACGATGTGGGTTTCCATGAATGAATCTTTAAAGTATTAAACATTTATAACCCCAATAAATTTTGAGGGAGAAATTCATTTTAAGGGGGTAGAATGTAACACCTCGGGATTTTATGAGGTAGATTATTTATAATTTATTTGATGGATTTTTTTGTATGCCACTCTAATATTAGCATGTTCTATATTCCATACCATATTATATTGATTTATATGAAACACTATTATTTTTTCATTATACACAAGAGTGACCTTCCTCGATAGCTTGTGTTGTACGTAATACAGAGTTTCACAGAACAACAATATATTATTAAATTTTTATTATTTAATGGGATAAAAACTATCCATTAGGAATATTATCAACCACATTTTGAATTTTTTATAAAATTAACATTTATTTTATGTATTATCTAGACATGATTTAAGAACAAGTTCTTTTTTATTTGATAGAAGAAGTATTTTTCAAAAAAATGTAATTGTGCCGCCTTTTGATGGCGCACACATTTTCAATCATGTTCATAAAACTTTTATATATTATATTTTAAAAAAAACATTTTATTTGCAATAGGGACATCAAAATTTACTTTTTTTGAATTTTTTGTGATTGTTTGATAAAATTAATATTTTATTGAATAGTAAAAAACACTACATTTTAACTCAAAACAACTTTTTCATCTAATTTATTTATATAGTTATATTATCTTTTTAATTGGGTTTTAAAGTGTAATTGGATCATGTGTTTATCATATAATTCAATTTTGGTGATAAGAAATAATTTCCATTGAAATTGGACATAAACACATGTTAATCTTTTGATAGTTATTACTTCTTAAAAACCCACTTTTTGGTTTTGACAGTAGAAATTAATTATAAAATAATAATTGAAATTTAATTATTTTTAAATTGGATAAATATATTCCATATATGGAATAATAAGGTCCAAATTGTGTGAATACATACCTTATATTATGGGAAATTATGAAAAATAACTACAATAATTATTTTTATTTACCATGGTCAAATGATATATCTGGTAAATAAGGGTAAAATAAAAAAAATTTAATAATAAAAATACCCTAAAAAGTTTCCTAATCCAATTGTATGAGATATTTATGGCCATGGTATTACTTTTTCTGATTTTGGGACCCCATTGATACACTTGGATGCGAAAATGACATTTTATAAGAATTAATTTAAAGTAAAGAGAAATATAACAAAACATGTATCTTTTTAATAAAATAATTTTTATATGGGGTTATATAATTGATATCTTCGACTATAAAAATTAATTATAATGGTAAAATTATTTTCTACATCATGGTATTTTATTTATAATTTTTATACATTATGTAAATCAATTTAATTATGACATAATGATGCAGAAAAGATTGTTTCGTTAATAATGGATTAAAAAACAAATGATATTATAAATATTAAAATAAATATAATTTGATTATTTTGATTCTATCCACTAATTTTATGGTTTATATTTACATATTATCTTTTATTTAATTAATTTTCATGATGAAATCATTTTTTTATGAATTTGTAAAAAGTCAAGTATGAATAATTTCCAAAATTGACATTATTCATAACTTAAACATAAAATAGTTTATTAAATGATATTAAATTCCTAAAATAATAAAATTCATGCAATTGGTTAATACTTGTCCAAATATTTTATAACATAATTTTTGTAGGTTGTTTGACATGATATAGTAATTACATTAACCCACAATGTGTAAATAACATGATATCAGTGTATGATTAAAAAGGGTAAAATTAGGGTTAAACAAAAATAATAAGGATAAAAAAAATTTCAAAACTAGTTTAAAAATATTTGATGATGGGTATTCAAACCAAAATCATATTTTATTTTAAATAAATGTGTTTTGAATTATTTTTAATAGAAACTTATTTATAATAATTTAATATTTTAAGACTTTCATAAAGTGCCCCTCTTCCCTCTTATAAATGGCCACCACCTCTACCCACATAACACACACCTCTCAATCCCCTAGGATCATCCAAATTCTTCCCAAATAAACTAACAACATCCCCTTCTTCCACTTAGAAGCCTTACCTTCAGAGGAAGGATATTCCATAAATTGTTTTGGCTCAAATAAAAAGAAGATACCTATTTTAGAGGTAACGTCTTCTCACAAGATATTTTTTTTATTTTCCTTCTCCACTCAATATGATTTTCTTATTATTTGATTAAATAACAACACAAATATCCCAAATATTCTATTATTTTGTTTATAATAAGTATTCTAACTTCACTTACACACACCTCTATCTAATGGATACAAAGATACTGTTTTTGTGTACGGGGAACTACTTCCTCATGAAACGATGATTGGTCCATTTTTTCCTACCACTTAATATGGTGGCCAATATTATGGAACTACATTTACATGTGACATATTTTATATTTTTATTTTCTCTGTTCATCTATATTTTTTAATTTACAACATACGTTTATTCTTTATATAATGTGTAAATACAATAATTTCATTTGAAGAAGTATGGACTACCGCTCCCGAAAGTGATTTGACTTGTTCATACCATACATGGAACATATAAAGGATGTAATTAATGAAATTATGTATCATATATAACCAAGATATTATTTTTCAATAATAATATACCAATTTATCATTTAGTTTTCATTCCTTTAATATGAAAAATAAATGAATGTAGTGTTCATGCATACATACGGCCTACTGCCTCCATTAATAATATATTTCATTTAATTTATCTATATATTGAATATAATTATATAATGAATATATATGATATATTAATAATATTTTATATTCTGTAATTAATTAAATCATTATATAAGTAATAATATGAAGAATTGAAAGACTAAAAATGTACGATAAATAAAACAATTATTACCCAAAATGTTGTTTTAACATTGAATTGATAAATGAAAGAGTAATATAAAGTGATAAGTAAATCATATATGATGTCATAAATATGATTATGGTCCTTTTATAAGTTAATAATATGTTTAGACCCATTATACATGAGTTTTGGACACATACGAAGGATATCAAACCTAAACAGAGGGATAATGTTTCAATATCATTTTTTTCTAAGATTGTTTAAATGTAAGTGTTTACTAAGGGTATATTTATCATCCATTTCCATGTTTTTGGTAATATTAGAGTACTCAAGAGTGGGTGTGAGTTGAGTATCTATTAAAATTTCTGTTTAAAAATTATTCCTAAAAGGATTCCTCAATAAAGTTAAGTATATCCCAGTTAATCAAGGTTATACGGTTATGAATGTTTGACTGTTTAAATAACTTCATAGAAGATTAATTAATTATAAGTAATCTTAATATTGGTTATTAACATTAATTTTGATGCTATTATAATAAGGAAATACAATTATTACTTCTTTACAAGATTAACTATCTATGTAAATTTAATGATTTCTGAATTATACAATAAAGTAGTAAAATAGAGAAGACTAAACTATGTAACATAGCAAATATAAAACAATTGGTTCAGTCTCAAGACGAGACCTAATCCACTCCAATTGGTGATCACCTAGAACCAAGAAGTTTTTATAAATATACTAGACACCCAGCCTGTATCAGGCTTTATAAAACTGCATAAGAGTGTCTAGGTCACATGACCTCTTCCACAGTTCTTCGTGGGTACAAACTACTAGGCCACACATGGACCTCTTCCACACTTATATGTGGGTATACACAAGTTTAAATATATATTTGAGAAAGGATATATTATATCCTTTAGTTTGACATAGGATACAGTGTGTGTTATTATACAGATACACACACTGCTCGAAAGATAAGAAAAATGATACACAATAGAGAAAAGATGACAATATAAGGTTATAAGTGCTATGAGTGTTTTTCTATGAATCTCTAGACTTCTAAGATGAAACAGATGTAGAATATGATTCCTCATATAGATAAAAGAGTATCCAAAGATAGCTAGATATGACACGTGTTCTTCATGGTGTTGACAGTGTAAAGATGTCCTCGACTCTGGGATTTGAATACGCTTCATGTGTTCTTCAGCAGTGTCGAGTTGCATGTGTCGGTTCCTTTTTCAAGAAATCTATAAGTTTCTCTTCGTTGTAGTGCTCTCACCCTCTTGCATTCATTTTTTCTAGGCCGCACTAATATTTTATTTTGCAGTGCAAGTGTTGAAGCCAATAGGGTGCATGTATTCTGCACCTCCTACCTCTTACTGTTAGGTGATATGTCTACAAAGAAACATTAATTATGTTAGTTCATTTGAAACATAAAATATGGCCGTTAGAAATTAAATAGTGATATGAAAAACAAATAAATAAATGGTGTCACGGTTTATTTGTAAAAGGTGTCTCCATGAACTTGTGTCTTCTTGAAACAGTGTCTCATGGTCACGGTGTGTCTGGTCATAGTGTCTAGTCATGGTGTGTCTGGTCAGAGTGTCTGGTTACAGTGTCTGGTCATGGTGCCTGGTCATGGTGTCTGGTCATGGTGTCTGGTCATGGTGTCTAGTTCCATTTCCAGAAAAACATAATCGGTTGAAGACTCACGGTGTCTAAAACTTAGCCAAATATTTGTATTCAGACATAAGCAGTGGTATTAATAGAATGGATTATACTTAATCATTCTTCAACGAAATTGTTATAAATTAAATAAAATATAGTGTACCGTAATACGAATGAATGTATAGAAATTAAGATCTTGGATAACATTACTTAAAACCTTGGATACTAATCACGTGTATATTATTTGAGACAGATTACAAGATTACTAGGATTATAGAATATATATATGATTTGTGATTATTAAAACATGATTAATACATGAGGAGTGAAAAAATCTCCCCCTTTTTGATTTTCACAAATCACATGTATTTAGAGGGTATTTGTCTCCAATATAAACTATATATTTCACTAATCTTACTTTTGGGGTTCATATTTCTCCGCCCGTGAAGATTTCTCCCCCTTTTGGGATAATAAAAAAGAGTGAATTAAAAAAACGGTCAATTAATGATCATAATGCATTACATAAAAAGATTGTCATTACAAACAAGAAAACAAATGAAAAAATATCCCTCTCAAAAGATATTAGTCATTGTTCTTCATCACTGGCCGGTCTTTTATTTTCCCTTAGCAGGAGAATCAGAAGAAGAAGCCATAAGAGAAGAGGTTGAAGTAGAATATGGGAGTGAGATGGTTGATAGAAAAGGTTAAGGAAGACCTTAAAAGACAGAAGGGGCCAAGTTAGGAGTAGTAGAAGACTGAGGAAATTGTTTATCAATTATTACAGACCATATTTGACTCAGGGCCTGATTGAAAGACATAGATGTGGAGGCTAGGTTATAGGTGATGGTAGGAAAACCAGATCTCAGAGGTGCAGCTGTAGGGTCCGCTATGGAAGTACTTTGAACATGAATTTAAGGCCACAGAATCATGATAAAGTCAAAAATGATTTCACCACCATACTGCATTGATTTTTCAAAGTTATCCTTGTTCTCATAAACATGTCCAACAATCTAGTGAACCTTATGAGCTTTTGGAGTTGAGTCCTAAAATCTTGAGTAACAGGAGGAATCCTAATATTTTCCCCAAGATACTTGAAGTGATTGGTCATTTCATTCTTATAGAAGATCCAATTAAAATAGAAGTATACTTTATTTCAAATTTCTTGCTGAGCATCATTAGAAATATTGGAATGGATTATTACCAAATCAAGAAATTTGATACTATTCATGATGACTTCAGAGAGAGATTATTTATTAAAACCACTTAGCATAGCAGTAAGATCTTCATTGACCACTATTCTGAGTAGATCACTATCTAAAGAAGCTTTAGGAGATTGCACAGAGTCATTAAAAGAAGTGTAAGATGAAGTAAGAGATTTTAGTTGATTGAGAACTTTCTGAATGCACCCCTTATACTCATCAGTTAACTTGTTAAGTCTAATACTGAGATCACACATCTCTTGAACATTTTTATTATTCCATTAAGGTACCTTCTCTGCTAAGAAGTCAAATTAGGTTAAATAAATGAGGGTATTTTCATGTGGGGTTTGAGTAACAATATTCTTAATAGGATGAGAAGCTAGTTCTAGTATTGAGTTTAGCACTTTTTTCATATTGTCAACCATACCTCTTAGAGTCCTTACTTGATCACTTTGCAGTTTATTCTCAACTATGACTTCCTAAATATCATGGAGAATCTTGGGTTGAATATTCCATATGATTTTCTCCATCAATAGTGAAGAATATATTTCACTCAAACTAGTTATAGGATCTGGTTGAGTATTCAGTATATTTTCAACCCTAGCCAAAAGGGTAGCTCCGAAATCTTTCAGGACATCCTTATTCACCAAGGTTGGAGGATCTTTTGAAGGATTAGAGTTATAAGCTGAGATAGTCTCAGATTCTTCGGTAGAAATAGCTTTAATAGAAGATGCCATTTTCAACTGAAACATAGTTGAAAGGTCAAGACCTTTGACTGTGAATTCTTTTGTGTAATTCACATCATAATAACTGGCATACTAAAACCATGTGTCCACTAAGCTTGGATCTATCAGATTTAGAACTTCAATAGATTCCAGACTAGGGGGATTCTCCCCCTCAACAGGCGCATCCTCCTCAATATTGAGATCATTAGATCCTTGATCTATGTGCACAATAGTATCCTTGATTTCCTCAACCATTTCCTTTTGATCCAATTGAAAGGCTTGCTCCATTATCTATTCAGTAGAAGGAATGACATCATGAACTACTTGTTCCTCTGGGAGTTCCTCGGGTGAAACTTCTTGAATAACATGGAGATCTTCTTATATATTTTCTTCCACATCATCCTTTTCGGTTACCTTAGAAAAAGATTCTTCCACTACAAGTTCCTCAATAGTAGTTTCTTTCACAAGAGACATATTTTCTTCTATATGCTCTTCTTCAACTTCCTTTTCTCATTCAACAGCAATATATTTTTATTCCGTAGTGGGTTGTCCTTCCAAATCAAAAACCTTTTTAGGAACATGAACTTTATTCTCAGCTATGTTCTGAAGACCAGGTTCATTGTCTTCTTCATTCAGGACAATTTCCCTTAGAGGTATAACAACCTCTCATTCTTATTCCTCAAAAAAATATTCAACAGGTTCGTTTAGCTCCAATCCTAGATCAGATATACCTTTAGGTCTTAAAGGGTGTTCCACTGGATTAAACATTTCATAGACTCTATCATTATCTTCTACTAATTCCCTTTTCCAAGGAATCTAATTGAATTTCATTCTCTTTATAATAAATTTTGAAAGACCGAACTCATAATCCTTGACAACTTCTTCATTTGGTCCAACTAATACTTTGGCATGAATCATGGATGAGATAAGCCGAGAATTAAATAGGGAGTCCGACTTATAGGTGGTTTTGATCAACTCACACATATGGTGTATAATATAATTGAAAATATTGATCTTATGTCCATTCATCATGAGATGTATCAATAATACATCCTGATATTTGAGTACAACGAAATCACCTTTTCTAGGATGAATCAAATTCTGAAAAAACATGAATAGAAGTATAGATTTTCCATCTACCTCATCATGGATGGCTCTCATATTGGTTCCATTTCAAGTTAAACTCCTGACAGAATCTTTCAAAACAAAGAATCCACATTGAGGTGGAGGACATCTCTAGTAGTCCTCAAAAATACCTTAATGAGGTATCCTAAGGAATGAAACCCATAACCTCAAAGAAAAAAATGCATCTATGGCCATTTATCCAACTTCTTACAACATAACCATCTTTCGGATCGAAAGAAAATTGTACAAACTGAAAAAATTCAGAAACTAGCTTTGGGTAGAAAGGACTATCCTCCTTAGTAAACCAATATTTTCAACCTTGATCTATTAGAACATTCAATACCAACGACTTACTCATCAGAAGCCACTTCGGGCATATCTCTTTCTCAGGTATTATTATTCACTTTACCAGATTCGGATTCAAAGGACACTAGGGTGATAACTTCAGAACTATCTTCAAATTTTTCATGGAATTGTGTTTCTCAGGGGTCGAGGAAAAAGGATTTTTCATCCTGGGAATTCCCCAAGGTTCAAGAGAGAGAAGGGTTGAAAAGGGGTAACCGTTTGAGAGAATAGAAGAGAGCTCAAGTGAAACTTTTGTTATTTTATCATTTAGGAATACCAATCATCGCAAAAACAAAAATATTTTAATGTAAAAGGGTAAAATAATGAAATACCTCGATATGGATTCTAATTTACAAATAAAAAAATAAATCATATTTACGGTGAGATAGTAACTGAATCTCATGGTGAAAAAATAATAGGGGTTCACGGTGAGTCTGTAATCAATTTTCATGGGGGGACCATAATAGTGTAATTTCATGACAATGAGACCATGTTGTTTGAGACAATAACTGCCAGACAGTAAGCAAGAAAGAGTAACTACGTGAGCATAAAGATGAAGCAATAAGATATGAAACAACAAGATATGAAATAGTAAGTTATTATACATTAAGATATGAAACAGTAAGATATCTACATAAGGATTATCATTCCCAATTCAGGTAAGATGTAATTTATTCTTTCATAATTTAATGGTTTTGTTAATATATAAACAAGCTGATATTCAGTTCCAATGAATTCCAATTTGATATTACCTTTTTGAAAAAGATATCTCAAAAACTAATGTCTGCGATCAATATGCTTTGTCCTAGAGTGTGCAACATGATTTTTCGAGATGTTAATAGCACTTGTATTATCATAATTTATAGTTACATGCATGGATTGATATCCATAATCTAGAAATGTGTTTTTCAACCACAAAATTTGTGCACAACAACAACCAACAAATAGTATTCAGATTCTATAGTAGATAATGAAACAGGGTTTTGTTTCTTACTACACCATGATACTAGTGACATTCCTAAAAAGTGACAACTTCCTAAGGTGATTTTTATATCTAACTTACAACCATTGAAGTCATCATTAGAATAACTAACTTATTAAAATTATTGTCCTCTGGGATAGAATATTCCACGATTGGGTGTATGTTTGAGGTATTTGAAAATTCTCTTAACAACATTTAATTGATATTCCTTAGGATTTTCCTGAAAACAAGCACACATACACACACTAAACATAATGTCATGTCGACTCATAGTTTTTTCCAGTAATCTTCCAATAATTCCCCTATAAGTGGTGTTGGCGCCAAAATTTAGCATGAAGAAGTAGCCCCATGATGGCCCCACGAACTGCCTCGCGAAGCCCTCTGTGGAGTACCCCAACACCGTGGCCACCGCGAAGCAAAAAAGGTGGGAGGATCTGCGAACGAATTTGACGATCGAGAGCCCACCCGGAAGAAAAAAAGGCAAGAGGCTCCATGAATGAATTTGAAGTTTGCAAGCCTACCGCGAAGCAAAGGAGGTGGGATGCTTCACGAATGAATATGACGTTTGTGAGACCGCCGTGAAGCAAAGGAGGTTGGACGCTCCGCGAACCCATTTGACATTCACAAGCTCACTGCAAAGCCACCGAGCCCCTATTCGGGCCACGTGAGCTCCACTCCATGGATCCTTTTTCCTATAAATACCGAGCTCCCCCTAATCTCTCCTGATGGAAAATTAGACCTTTCGTATTCTCATCTCCTGAATCGCAAAGCACTCTTCTGCTTGGTGAACCATGAGCTGCGTGAGGTACTTCTACTTCGCGAAGTGCCTCCCCATTGTCTCTTTTTGATCCTCTCTTCTGAGAGGGATTCCCTTCGCAAAGCATATGGGATTTTGCGAAGGAAGGGGATCCCCAAGGGTACCCGGGTTGTCGCGGAGTGTTTATGCTTCATGAAACACCCTTCATGTACACTTGATCCATTTGCTAAGGAAGGATCACTGTACTTCATAAAGCACATTGCTTCCCAACATCCTACTTCACGAGGCACCTTTGCTCCGTGAGGATGTGCTCTGTGAATAACCTTCTACTTCGTGAAGCACGTCCCATTTGAACCTCCACCACATGCTATGGCTAAGGCACCCAACTTTGTGAAGCACACCCCTTATCAAGTGCACTCCACCACGTAAAGAAACCGAGCTCCATAAGGCCCCCGCCTATTGACCCCTCTGCTTTGCAAATCCTTTTCCTGTGTGACCCTCCAGGTTTTCCTGATGTGACTTCAAAGTCCCCTGGACAATACCGCTCGTAGTGTTGCTGTTACTAATGCTTCTTTGCACAAGCATGCTAATATCTATTACTTCTTCGCATATCCATGTTAACATGGAACCTCGATGGTTCACTCTGTGACCGCCCTTCATTGTGGCCTTGCCGATGCCTTACCTTCCACAAGGAGAAGAGGGTACCAGTTATGTATGTCCTAGGGGTGCGGAATGAACCCACCTCATCCGAGATACAGGACGTTAAACTGCGAAGCGCCATCGTCCTCAACAATTGACGTTAAACTATGACCTCACCCCATGCCCTGCACGTAGGGTACGTAGGAAGCCTCATGAAGTTCAAGCCCACCACCCGGTTATTCCGACCATCGGTTCAACAACACATTGGGAGGTCTATAGTGTAAGCCCCACACCCACCCAAACTACGAGGACTTTGATCCATGTCAAGGAATGGTATATAGGAAGTCTTTTCGAGGCCCAAACCCAAAACCATCATCCATCATGATCCTTACTTGGACCACCACATCCCGGTGAGATCATACCACCTCATTCCCCTCCATAACATTCGAAAAGCCTCCCACACACTGGCCCCAATATTGGTGTTCCCTCAAGGGGGTTCCCTTAATCTGATCCACTCTAGTCCGTTTTCTGATCAGTCTGATACATCTCCGCTAGACGTTAAACATGCAGAATACCCTATGTTAAACACATGAAGCTGAGGAAAACCTCAGATACATGCCTATGGCATATGATTCTCCGCATTCGAAGTGGGATGCCTCGGGCTTCCGCGCCCTCGAGAAGCCCTATAATAAGGGACAGAAGAGAGACACACCAATCCCCAGCATCCAGACATGTTAGTGATGCCCCAATGTGACTACTCCCCTAACCGAAGGTTGCTGCCCTAACTGGACCCCTTGGAATGTCCCGATAGAATCCGCATAATTAACTGGCATCCATGCCGATATATTGTCGGGAAGAGTTTCACGAACAACATATTAAATCTATAAGGGATACCCTGACTAGGTGACAAGCTCTGAGGAGGAATCTATAGAATTAAGAACCGATATCCCATCATCCCGTTTCGATCAAGGAGCAGACACCCCTGAATAAAGAGAAGATTTCACCCACCGTTGGAAATGGGAATGCAGGGTAACAAAAAGTTGTGTCTGTCGCACTCAAGTAGACGGACGCACGCGCCCCGTCGAAAGCATCGGAAACAGAAATTGGGACCCCGACGTGAATATATTATCTTCAATATAGAGATTAGTATCTCTTGGGGTATCCATGTATTGGCATGTCACCAGATCCAGTTATCCGGTGCCGGGTCCCACCAAGTAAATAGCAGACTTGCCATGAAACTCACCAGAAGTTGGGGCAGTAGAACGTTGCGCATCCCGTTCTGTGACATTGTCAGCATGGATGGCTATTACTGGCCATAGAATATGGAATGGCACTGGGCACTGGTTGTCAATTTCTTTTCCTAGCAGTGTTAATCAGTTAATCTCCCTGATTCCAGAAATCATGTTGCTACCATGGAAACGTGATCACCACCCGCTCGCCTATACAGGGGTAGGGTAAACGACAACACAACCACTCCGTGTGGCTCCACTACTGCCACAACGGTGTCTGCGTCCATGACCATGGCGTGCCCACGCCCCATCTCCCCATCGGATGTCATCCATCGAAGGGTGATTAATGACCTCATACATCGTTATGAGGAGGAAGGAATAATCCCAACCCGTGATATGGCCCGCTTGGACCTAGTGGCGTCTAGGACCCACAGTCAACACCTTCCCTGAGGGCCGCATCTGGAGCTGCTGCACCCCACCCCAACATTCAATCGTTTCGGGAGACTGTCCCCAGAGCGCATTGATGACTCTCTGCCTTACGCTGATGAGGTGAGCGATGTTTAGACCAGCCCAGTCAGAGTCTCAGACTAGGGGCTCCTAGTGAGGGCCCCCACCCGGCCACATCAACGCCGCCTCCCAACCTTTCCAGAGGAGCAGGTAGGCTATGCGCCTGCACCACAAGCACCAGCTCGTCTTATCTGAAGCCAGCATTGGGCACGAGGTGAGGACGCCCGCCAAGGGGCATCAACGTCGACGGATAATGTGGCCCAATCCACCCCCAACACATATCATCAAGTCCCGAAACACACTGAGCATGGGTGCTTATACGCCCAACTGGGATCGAGGCCCGGACTGCCCCACGGGCAGGCTGGGTAAATTCTCCGGGTCGCAGGCACGAACAGGGGTCACCGCGAACCAACCCATAGCAATGCCACCCCGTACAAAGGTCCACCCCGTACCACCACCACTAAGACCATGGGTCTACCCCTCTTCGATGCTTGGCATGGAGGTCTGCCCCATCCTACCCCCAATCCAAATGATGGACTGCCCCATGACAGTGATGTTTGGTATGGAGGCCTCTCTAGTTCCCATCACACCAGGTATGGATCCCTTCCTCCTACCCTTGACCGTCAACATGGAGATATTACCCATCTGGTCCCTCTCCAACATAGGTATACTCCCTACGTTCTCTCCACAGCTGGAAAAGGTCCTCCTCACCTCAGAAACCAGAGGGGTGAAGGCCAGCCTCGTTCCACCCGCACCAAGCAAGGAGGTCCTCCCTATGCTCCTTTCAGTTCTAGTGGAGGTTTTGAATGCTCTAGTTCTGTTTAGGGAGGTTCTCCTCATGCCCCCTTTGACATTTTCCCCAGTGATCCTCACACCTCGGTTGCCTCAAGTGGAAACCCTCTCCACCCTGGCATTAGTGTGGCCGAAGGACCACATGTTGGAAATCAGACCCGTCCTAAGGAGCCACCCATAAAGAGGAGGGCAGGTCATTGCTGCCTCAAGAAGAATCCTGGGTAGGCCCGGACAGAGATCAAAATGGTCCACTTTTCAGAATCTAAAATGGATTGCGACTCAGCTCAGGAACCCTCCCCTCGCTCATCCATGTTAAGGGCAGGGGTAGGGATGAGGCGCATCAGCCTGGTGTTCCTAGAGTGTAAGGTCCATTGGATTCCCTCTTCCCTATGTAGGTTTATCAAGGAGGATAATAATCTGGTGACCCCATAAGTTATGGTCGTCCAATCACCACCATCATCATCAGAAGCGCCTTTTACCTCCCTAAGATATCACAGAGAGCTATTTTGAGGATCAATTGTAGGAAAGTAGCAGTGCGACCCACCACCAGTAGCCCTAGGCACTGTGCCAAAAATGGAGGCTGTCAGCCCCTCTTACAGTGACATAGAGACTAGGTCTCTCCACTGTTCAGAGGACAACCCGAGAATCGGCGGCCTGTAAGCCCGTTCGCCATATTCTCCTTCGGACAACCTGCCATCCCATCAGTCTACCTCAGTACCGCTGCTAGTTCCTCAACCACCCCCAATTAGCGAGTGGGGTAATTAAGGGCCAGACCCTGAATTTGAGTCGAGAAGCTTTGGGATCAATCTTGTAGGGGACCACTTCCCCGAGGAGTTCTGGCCCATGGCGGCACCGGGTTTCTGCATACCAGGGTCTCTCACAACAAAGGAAGTTGAGTTCTTCCGCTACACCCTCTAGGATACGTATTTCAGCTTCCATCATCAGTGTGTGATTTTTCAAAGGAGCCAGGTGAATTTCAAAGACGTTAACGAGCAGTGTCGTCTAGTCGATCTGGATGTACTCCCTGTGGCCCACCGTCTCGAGTCACTAGGTCGTCGTGAGGCTCTCCAGGAGCAATGAGTTCAGAGTATTAACGTACTCCACCAAATTATCATGGAGGCTACCCCCCACGTGCAAGTCCATGGTTGGGGGTAGTATGCTGCCCTCCTCTTCAACCCTATCCGACAGTAGCCCGACTCACTATGTGATATTGAGGACATGCTCCCAGGAAGTGTCACGGTCCACATAGTTGGCATCGTGGAAAAGGAGGATGAGCTAGAGTTTCTTGATGAAGACATACCCCCGGTGGGTGTGCCTCCATTTTTGGACCCATCTGGAGGATTAATCATTAGAAGAGGAACCTTATAGGTCTCCCTACGCCCACCGAATCGTTGGTACTCAGTCAAAATTTCAGCAAGGGCAAAGAGCACATTGAGGCTGTCCAGAACTCTGACCTATCTGCCTCAGTAAAGAAGATGGAGTAGGACCCCGAGAAGTCCGTGTTGTGCCAACATCTTGCTGAGAAAAATAGGTTGGTCAAAGAACTCCTGGATGAACACTTTGTAGAGCAATGACCTGACTATGGTGATCCTAGGCCAGGGCAGTAGGGGAATGAACAAGTCCCCCCCAGCAAGATGCCTCTAAGAAACCCTAATCATACCACCCCCACAGATAGGGTTGAAGCGAGAACTCATGACAATAGGGCGCAATATGTCTCACTAAACCATCCCAAATGGCAGGACAATCCATGGAATGCTTCCTGGGTTCCCCCAACTACCCTGCAGGCTGCTCCACCAGCCTCTCCACGAGCTACTGAGGTTGTCTACCATGTTGGAGAACCCTACAACGCACTTGTGGTTAGGGATCTCCATCAAGATAGGGACCCACACCTAGATGATCCTATGGAGGCGCTCATCACCCACATCGAGTCTTTGGAAACGCGACATGTCGCTATCCCACCAGATGGAAAGACATACCCGGTGTGAGTGGATGATATGTCGACGCCTCAAGGTTTCGGGAATCCCACCTTCTCCCCTTTAACGGGATATGGGACACAACGAAACATCTGGCCCACTTAAACTCAATGTTTAGGCCTATATTACATACTCCAGTACAGCAGGAGGCTACCAAGATCCGCTGTTTTGTTTAGATGCTAGAGGGGCCGGCGTTCGTCTGGTACATCCATCTCCCCGTCGGATTTGTGACCAGCTAGGAGGACCTTCACAGGTAGTTCCTCTACCAGTTCAGATCTACCACCTGGAAAACAAGCATCACAGACCTCTTCAAGTAATAACATAGGCCTAATAAGTGAGTCATAGATTTCATCGCTCGATGGAATGGGCTTATATACTCCCTTGACATGCCGCTGACTTAGGAGAAATTACTAACAATGTGCATGGGGAATGTCAAGATGAAACTGGATCCCTCCATGATTACTCAGAATTATCCTGGAGGGTTCCGACACTTCTTTGATTAGGCTCGGCACCTCGAAGAAGCCTTGCAACAGGACAGGCATGCATATCTGTTGCCTCCTATGATCCCAAAAAAGAGAGTTTCCAGAGACGAGCCTACCGTAGTGGTCCAGATAGAGGACCCCAGGTATCTAGAATTACTACTAGTAGCACCGGCCCCATAACCTCGTAGAGGCCCTCCACCTCAATATTAGCCTCCAACTCCACAGTTTCCTCAGAATCGGCAGGCGCCTCCACGTAATGCGCCGCCACTGCCCAGGCAGGACAATCAGGGTCCACCTCCTTGACAGGCCCCTTCGGCTCCATGTTAAGGCTAGGATCCATGGTCTCACTATCCGGAAAGAATACAATAGACTTACTCTTTCAGCGAAAATCAGGTCCCATGTTACTTCTGTAGTACCCTAGAGTAGGGGATTGTGTGCTTGCCCGAGTGTAGAAGGACGGCAAAGGCGAATCTCACCGATCACCCCAACTACAGCCCCTATAATTGGATTCTGGGGCACACCCTCAAGATGTTCTTTGTGATTAAATAATAGCTCCAAGACCAGTTTGATAAAAACATAGTCAGGCTGGGCCCGACCCTAGCACAAGTGGAGGGTGTCTTTGTGAGGTTATAAAGCGGTAGCGACGGAGGAGGTGAGTGGTAGTAGGTTCCCATCAACGGATCCCACAATTACAACGAATGGATAGCTCATAAAATGGTTTCCTGTTCCCATGGCATAATCCAGGCACGCCTGAATCAACCGGAGCCTTCAGAAGCTGGACCAACACCTCTGCATCATCATCTCATCCGGCCTCTTCCCAGAAGAGCAAGTATCGACGACCCAAGAAGAAGAAAAGCGCCCCACCAATGTCGTCGTCGTCCCGCACTCTCGGAGACATCATGCCCCCTAATATGGGGATCCCTCCCAAAATCTGCCTAGTGGTGGATAACTCATCATGTGACATCCAAAGGTGCGCTTTGGTTAACACCGTTGAGTTGGTAAACCACTATATGACTCCCTATGATGGGGAACGCTAAGTGGATCTCCCCAATGTCCCTAGCCGACGTCATCGTCGATGGAGCCGCGACTATATGGGTCATCGAGGCACATCATTTGGAACCTCCATACAGGCTATGCATGCCATTGGGAACAGAAAGCATGACCAGCATAGAGCTCAGCATGCACAACCTCTTCATCTAGTGTCGTCAGGACCGCCTCCACCACCATTTTTGCTACTGGATCAGGAAGAGCCACTTCGGCCGCACCACGACCAGATTCTCCCTGCTACGGGTCAACCTCAGTTGTCTGGACCTTATTCGATAGCTACTCTTCATGATTCGACTAGTGAACAATGAAATATGCCTAGCACCAGCCAACCGCCAGTCCAGTCGACAGGGCCCACATGCCTCCAATCACAGAGCGACCTCTAGTAAGCAGAAGTTCACGTCTGTCATGGAAGTATCATTTTCTCAAGCATCTAGCTGGCATCGCAGCGAGGCTTTCCATCCTTGAAGCCCTCCACCTATTGTCATACATGTGCAAGGCCCTCACTGAGGCTTTAAAGAGCACCCTCCAGTTTGAGACGGAGGTAGCAGCTGCAGAAGCATTTCATGCTAAAGCAGTTGAGATTGTCGAATGCCAGACCATCATTTAATTCTCAAGAGTAGATGAGTGCTCTCCCATACAGGGGAACATCCACCCGATGTACATCACTGGAAAATTCAACGGCGTTGAGGTTCGTTGCTATCTCGTTGACGCCGGCTCTGGGATCAACCTTATCCCGACGCGGACACTGTGAAAGCTAGGGTTATCTAAAGATGACCTGAATCCCTCTGATTTAAGGATCCAGGGATATGACAAGACAAAACAGACCCCGTTCGGAAAGATCAGTTTGAAAACTCAGTTTGTTGGCCTTGTTTCCAGCACCGAGTTCATGGTTGTCTCCCAGTAAACCACGTACAATGCATTGATGGGAAAGTCATAGCTCCACCTGCACGCGGAGGTCCCCTCATCATATCACCAATGCCTCAAGTACTCCCTTAATGGTCGAGTAGGCATACACCAAGGTGATGTATCTCCTTTCACCTCTTGTGATGCCCGTTATCTAGATGCTGACTATTACAAGAGAAAGGATATGAAGATTCTAGCATGTGAGGATGATCCCGCCCTAGTCACAAGTGACGCCTAGGTAGGTCTGAATGACACCTATGTCTTCCCAATCCATCGATTGGAGGAAAATACCCCTGACATGGGGAAATGCTTTGTTCTCTCTGGCACAGGAGAAAGACATATTCCCAAGTCCAAGAAATGGAGAAAAATTACCTCGTACTCCTACACAAACCAGGGTTTTGTGACCCTAAAACATCGTACCCCCGTACGGTATCGGGACGTCCATCTCATAGAAATGGCGATACGTCATACGTGTCTATTTTTCTAGGCTGGAATTAACTGGTTCAAGCTGACATGCCACTACTTCTTTGATGTTATCAAGCGTGGCCCCATGGGCCGATGACCAGATGGGATTGGATCGACTGCCTTCATCGCTATGGTCTCAGTGGTGCATGAGTCTCCTGATGTGATGACCATTACTGCTCATATAGGCACCAACCTCCCATTGGGGTCTGGTGGCTCAGAAGCCACTTCCCCTCATGGAAGATCTCTCCATAAGTGGATAAGAGGATCTAGAGGTTTCTCCCCTTGGCTTTGAAGAATGCGTCTCTACCACGGTCGATGAACTGGTACATGTGAACCTTGGTAGCAAGGGAGATTGATTATCCAATGAAAGAGGATAATATTAATTGTAAATTTATATAGTTTTTAGGTGATTTGTTATTCATAAATACCATTTTAGTGCATGTAACAATTTGAACATCATTTCAAATCATGATCGTAATTCATTCCTAAAATTCACTATTAAATGGTACATTCCTGAACATCTCATAAAACACCAAATGGTCTTGATTTTATTTTCATATTTTATTTTCACGTATCCCATTCTATAAGGAACAATTCATTATTTTTAATCACTTGGAGATTCAATTTTGAAGACCCCCAATGTTGGATTTGAACCAACCACATTCTGGGCAAAGTGTGCTGGACAACAACCCAATAAACATACTATAGCGGCCATGATTGAAGCCCAAAGAGTCACAAAATTTAACTAGACATAGAAG
The DNA here is from genome assembly GCA_963277665.1 of Viscum album. NCBI lineage: Eukaryota > Viridiplantae > Streptophyta > Magnoliopsida > Santalales > Viscaceae > Viscum > Viscum album. The sequence continues at coordinate 844,058,988 of OY728140.1, read as the reverse complement.
AAATCATGGGAAACATTTCATTCAATAGTGGCCCAAAATAATTGGAATTTTTTAATGTAATTTCAGGTTTCCCAAGTTGAAGATGCATTTCTAGGCCAGATTCCACAACCTAGAAAAACAGTCCATCATTTAAATTATATCACGCAAATGAAAAAATATTTTGGGATGAAATTTTACAAGATATTAAGAGACATCCGGGTCTTCATTTTCTTTTTCTATTTCCCACTCTGATTTGGCCTTCTAGAAGGTGATTTCGGTGATATTTTTCAGTGGATCCAAGATGGCTCCCACTTCAAGGAAAGAGTTGAAAAGTCTCATCTACATTTTATTTCCACCCACTTTTCCTCCCACAATTAATTAAAGAGACATGGGGAGTTGTGGATTGACCCAAGGCTTCATTTTTCCTATTTAAGGTAGTATTGGTGGAGGATTTAGGGATCTTTGAGTTTTACTTTCATTGTAATGTTGTTATGACAAATTGAATTTGTAACGTTCTTCTTTCACATGTAAGTTGTTTGAATCACCTTAGTTTTCAATAAAAGTTATTATTATTCTCTTTTTATGTTCTTCTTACTTTCACATTAATACTATTTCCCCATTGTGTGATCTTATTCACACCGGCACTTGTGAATATTTTCACAAAATAGTGGAGTGATCGTTTCATTGTTTTATTTTTCTTCTTCAATCCAGTTTCTTTAAGTAGACTTCCCGCTTCCATTTATTAAATAGCATAAATGGGGGGCTAACCCTTTATGGGTTGATCCTATGGAGTTTCATGGGGTGTATTGAATGTTATTTTATGTTCTTAAATTCTTAATCATTTCATTATTTTAATATTTCCATTTGATGATTTATTTTCTTCTTCATCTTCGCCAACATTAACAATGACTCATTTCGAGTGCTACTACGATCCAATTCCTTGGAGTGATCATTAAATTGATCCTCTAAGTGCATTGGTCATTATCCTTGGAATTTTTCAAGGATTAAATTGGTGAATGATGTTGAGATATTATATCATTTTGTGGATTCATCTTGAAATAGTGAACTGAAGCATTATAAGAAAATAAATACATCCAATCTAACCCTAGTAACAACTTAGGGTCAACTCATCTCCATTAATTGTTTTAGACTAAGTAATTTTAAGTTTTTTTATTTTGTTATTTAAATCAAATTAGTAGTTATTAAAATAAAAGCAATCCAAATATTTGGACACTCCATAGCCAAGTCCTACCCAAATCAGAGTGTCTATAGGTTTCTTCGTCAGTCTCTATGGATTTGATCCCTACCTGTACTAGAACGACCGCATAATTGTACGGTAAATTTGGGTGCAAACAAATTTTGACGCCATTGTTGGGGACCCAAGTAAGTTACCTTAGACACTAGAATCCTCTTCTCACCCCATATTATCTATTATCACCCCCATCTATCTTATATTTACCCCTTTCTATTTGTGTGTGTCCTGAGAATCTAGAATTAAAATTTATGTCTTATCCAATGGAGTATAATTCAAATTACCATGTCACAAAATCATGCTGGAATCAAATAGATAATAAATATTGGGAAGCCCTTAAATTAGAAAATTTCTTTGATCATCCCCTTGATTAATTACAACCCACCTGGTGAGATGTACAATTATTGGGATAGTGAATATTTAAAGGATAAATATCTAGACCTCTCAAGGATGGTTAAAGAGATAAATTTTAGGAATGTCCATGATGATCAACTGCATACAAATTATATTCATCAAACACTGATTGAAAAATTGTGTAATCAAATGGAGATAATGAGTTCTGAGGTATCATCTTTGATATTAGAAAAAAATGCATTAATATGTGTGAAGAACTCATTCATACACCAATTGTTCCTTCCAAAACCTTATGTGGAGTTTCTTGCTTCCCAAAATACACTCATGACTTTATTGAAGAACCAAAATTTGAATTCTGGGTAGGGGAAGTGAATCAAGAAATTGTTTAAGGGTCTTTAAATCAGGAGGAAATTGATTTCATGTATTCACAAGAGGGAAATTCGACATCGTGGATTGAGTCTACTATGTATAACTCTATTGGTGATTTTCCAAAAACACAAATCACTGAACCATTGAGAGAAATTAAAAACATTGAGTCCATACCCATTCCTGACACTAATATCTCCAATTTTGTGGTTGAATCTTCTATTCTAAAGGAACGAATTTTGTTGAGAAATCTATAAAATGAAACTGATTTGGATTCAAAATCTCAACCTATGTTTGAATGTCCTATGAATCACAAGATCAAAATTATTATCCATACATCCCCAACCAAGTATCCCTTCATAGGGTATAATCATGATATTTCAATTGGAATTCATTCCCTTATTGAAACCAAAAAATATGGAATGATCATTGATTTATTAGGAAAGATTATAGAGGTATCTAGATTAACCATTTCTGATATTCCTTGGATTTTCACACTCATTATAGAACATAGGTTTGTACATGACACAAATTATAAACAAAGAATCAATCTTAATAAAGTAGAAGTGGATAAATATGGGGTTATTAAAATGTTTAATGATGGTATTGGGTAAGTTAGGGATTCATGTCAAGCTAGCGACGTTAAACAAAACCGCTGCATGGGAGGCAACCCATGGTTTTCTTGTTTTATTTTATTTAATTAGTAGTTCATACTATTGACCTATTTTTTGTTTACGACTAAGGATGGGTATGAAAGGGGATCACCATATTCACCCGTGTCACGTGGTTTGATACATGAGTAATACCTTACTCATAAATTTAAGAGAAGACAATGTATCATCAGTTTTTTTATATCTATGTGTTTGTATGATAGAGGAAAAATACAAAAAAAAAACACCTTAGACTGTTGATATGTTCTTATTTTATGAGTATAGATTGGTATTAAAGGGGGGAAAGTATTGATCCATGTCATGCGGTGTGATCCCTGAGTAGTACCTTACCCATAAATTTAAAAGAAGACAATTTATCATCAGTTTATTTTATTTTATTTATATTTTAGCAGGTTAAAAAAATTATACCGTTGACCTATTCTTATTTTATGAGTATGGATGGGTATGAATTGGGAGCACCGTATACATCCATGTCACGTGGTTTGATCCCTGAGTAATACCTTACCCATAAATTTAAAAGAAGACAATGTATCATTACATTGATTAAAAAACAAAAAAACAGGGAAAATCATAACAAATGATGATACCTGGTATTAAATAAATTTTTGTGCTGTTTTTTTTGTCTATTTTTTTATTCTTCATATGGTTCAGGGTCTATTTTGGGTGATTCATATTCAATCAATGAGGTGCCTACATCTCCCAAGAGATCAAAGGAGTAATCTAGAGCTTCATGAACTTCGACTTCAAAAACCAGGTGAATTTGTTCCAAGTTTACTGTTTAAAATTCCTTTTAGAACTCCTCTCATCTACCTCTACCCCTTCTAATCCTTCTTTTATTTAAACACTGTGGAAAATGTTATTTAATGTTAGGGGGAGATGAAATACAAAATTGATCTTGTGTGCATAAAAATTGTGTGGAAGGAAAAAAATTCATTAACCTTGAACATGATAACACACATTGAAAACTATGAAATTGGATATTAAAGAATTCTTCATGCCTTGATTCTGATTTTAATGAAGTTTAGGTTCATTTTCATATATTTTGGAACGTGCGGTTATGCAATGTGATTTTTCACCGTTATATTTTCATCCATTTAATAAAAAAACGCAATGCATGTCCTCTAGATTGTGGGGTTTTAGTTTGAGTTCGTGGGGACCCATAATAAATATCATAAGTTTGGTGATAATTTTATTTTTAATACGAGTGTTCAAAAAAATCAAGAAAAAAATCAATTTGCACGCAGAGAAAATAAATGACCTAATGCATGTCTTTTGACACTTTCAGATCGCGACTCCATAGTTTTCTAGCTCGGAGTTAGGCATTTTATCACTATTTGTGGGAATTTGAATTTGTTTTTGATTGAGTAAACTCGAGATGATGCCCGAGTATGTGAGATTCACTTGGTTCCCTAAGGTCATTGAGCCTGAGAGTCATCGGAAAAGTCTTCCAACATGTGTTTACTTTATTGAGTTCAATTTCAATTGCCATGGAAAAATTGAAAAAAAATCATGAAACGAAAACCAATAATAAATTGTAGAAAAAAAAAATTATGAATACTCATCTTAATATTAAAATATCATTCCTCCCAGCGCTTCTACCTTTTCTACCATTTAATTAAAATGAACCATCATGTCTATTGTGATGCAAAACACTTCGTAATGCTTAATTGAAATTGGATGAAATATGGCGAAGAATTTGAAAAAAGGAGTGGGCTTGGGCTTGGGTTATGCCTATGAACTTAGCTTGTTTTAAATTATTTTTACAGGTTTAATAATTTTTTGGTATGAGGTCTTTGGTTGAGCAATATGGATTAAAATGTTTTTGGAAAAGGACACTCGAATTTCATGTTTTTGAGATATATTCTGCTTGGGACTAGAAAAACTCAAGTTGGGGGGGTGTGATTAGCCACTATAAGAGGATAATATTAATTTTTAATTTAAATAGTTTTCATGTGATTTGTTATTCATAAATACCATTTTAGTGCATGTTACACATTAAACATCATTTGACATCATGATTGCAATTCTTTCCAAAAATGCACTATTACATGGTACATTTTTTAACATCTCATTAAACAGAAATGGTCTTGATTTTATTTTCATATTTTATTTTCATGTCTCCCATGATATTAGGAACAATTAATTCTTTTGGAGCACTTGGAGATTTAATTTGGAAGACTACGAAAGTGGTCTTTGAACCAACCACATTCTGGGCGAAGTGAGCTAGACACTTGCCCAATAAAAATACTTTAGCGGCCATGATTCAATCCCAAAGAGTCTTATAATTTAACTAGAGATATAAGACCTCTTGGGGAACATTTAATTCAATAGTGGCCCAAGATAATTCGAATGTTTTAATGGAGTTCCATGTGGCCCAAGTTGAAGATGCAATTCTGGGCCAGATTCCGTGGCCCAGAAAAACATCCCACCATTTAAATCATATCGCGCAAAAAACAAAGTATTTTGTGCTAAACGTGTACAGGTTATTAGGGGACATCTGGGGCTTAATTTAAGTCTTCAATGTCCTACTCTGATTCGGCCTTCTAAAAGGTGATTTCAACGCTTCTGTTCGGTGGATGCAAGCGGGCTCCCACTTCAAGGCAAGAGTTGAAAAGTCTCATCTACATTTAATGTCCACCCACTTGGGCCTCCCACATTTAATTAAAGATACTTGGGGAGTGTTTCCTCGAACCAAGGCTTCATTCTACCTATTTAAGGCTGTATTGGTGGAGGATTAAGGGATCTCTGAGCTTTAATTTCACTGTAATGTAGTTATGCCAAATGGCTTTTGGAACGTTCTTCTTTCACATGTAAGTTGTTTGAATCACCTTAGATTTAAATAAAAGTTCTTCTTATTCTCTTTTTCTATTCTTCTTCTTTTCACATTGATATTGTTTCTCCAAGGTGTGATCTTATTCACACGAGCACTTGTGAATTTATTCACACAACGGTGAGTGATCGTTTCATTATTTTATTTTTCTTCTTCAATACCGCTTCTTTAAGTCGACTACCCACTTCCATTTATTGAATATCATAAATGGAGGGCTAAAACATTATGGGTTGATCCTAGGGAGTTTCATGTGGTGGATTGGATGTTATTTTATGTGCTTAAATTCTTAAACATTTCATTACTTTAAGATTCCCATTTGATGATTTATTTTCTTTTTCGTCGTCGCCAACTTCAACAATGACACATTTTGAGTGCTAGTATGATCCAATTCCTTGGAGTGATCATTAAATTGATCCTCTAAGTGAATTGGTGATTAGATTTAGAATTGTGTAGTGATTAAATTTGTGAATGATGTTAATGAATTACATCATTTTGTGGATTCATATTGAAATAGTGAACCAAAAAATTATAATAAAATAAATACATCCAATATAACCCTAGTAACAACTTAGGATCAACTCATCTCCATTAATTGATTTAGACAAAGTTATTTTATGTTTTTATATTTTTTTTCTTTAAATAAAATCACTAGTTATTAAAATAAAATGAATCCAAACAGTTGGACACTCCATACCCAAATCCTTCCAAAATCAGAGTGTCTCTTGGTTTCTTCTTTGGCCTCTGTGGATTCGACCCCTAACTGTAATACAACGACTGCATACCTGTAGGGTAAATTTGGGCACAACCAGAGATCTGAGACCCACATTGATCAGTTCCTCCATGTCCTTTGAGGAGAAACAACATTACATGAACTTCTATAAGCAGCACCATGATGTCTTCTCCTAGAGTTACGATGGGATACCAGGGCTAGATCCCAAGGTAGCTGTCCACCGCCATGGTTTCCTGAAAAACCATCGCAAGTTCAAGTATCCACTCAGAAAGATGCACCCTTCTGATGGTGCCATGGTCGAGGCCGAAGTTAAAAATATCATCAAATCCATCTTCGTCAAGGGGGGTCCAGTACCCTAAGTGTCTAGGAAATATTTTGCCAGTCAGAAAGAAGAACAGACATATCAGAGTCTATATCGACTTCTGAGGTCACAAACTTCGCTGTCCGAAGGATGATTTTCACCTTCCTATAATAGAATTGTTTATTGAAGCTACGAACGGGTTCCAAGCCCTCTCCTTCATGGATGGTTAATCTAGATAAAATAATATACGGATGGCCCCTGAGGATGATGATTATACCACTTTCAGGGCGCCTCAAGGTATTTTATGTTGCTAGGTTATGCCCTTCGGCCTAAAGAATGAAGGTGCCACCTATCAGCGGGTCATGCGTCACATATTCAAGCCAATCCTGGGAACATTTGTGGAATGATATGTGGACGACCTGGTGGTCAAATCGTTCCAACACCAGGACCATGTCAAGGACCTTGAGAAAGTGTTTGGTTTCCTCTATTACCGCCATCTGAAGATGAACCTGTTGAAGTGTGTCGTTGGGGTCACCTCTGGGATGTTTCATGGATATTTTGTTAGGTACCAAGGCATCAAGATCGACCGAGAGAAGATTAGGTCCATCATCCAGATGCCTCCCCCGAGCAATATTCGACAGCTTCGAGGTTTTCAAGGCCACATAGCCTCCATACGCCGATTCATTGCATATATGGCTGGAATGTGAAAGCCCTTTTCTCGGCTAATGAAGATAGGCACTGCCTATGAATGGGACGAAGAGTGCCAGGCCGCCTTTGATGAAATCAAGTAGTATCTTCTCCAGCCACCAGTACTGATGAAACCCATCTCCGTACAGCCATTCATCCTCTATTTCACTACCCTGGATCGATCTCTCGATGCCCTTCTTTCCCAGAAGTACAATGAGGGGATAGATAATAGCCTCTATTACCTCAGCCGCATGCTCCTAGATACGGAGACCAGATACTCCCCCATAGAGAAGAGCTTCAATGCACTCGTATTTTCTGTATAGATGTTTCGACATTACCTGCAGCACAATGAGGTACAAATGGACTCTCTGGTAGACCTGTTGAAGTATATTCAGAACCATCCCATGTTGAACGGCTGTCTAGCATGGTGGGAGGTGATCCTCCAGTAGTTCAGAATCAGGTTTGTGCCTTAGAAGGCTATTAAGGGGATGGAATTGGGGGACTTTCTATCTGCCCATCCATCCTCCATGGACCAGTCCCTGGACTTGGAATTTCTTGATGAGGCAATCCTCTTGGTAGATCAAGCCGTCCCATGTTGGCAGATGCATTTTGATGGTACCTCCCAAAGCCCTATCCGTAGGAGGCTGAACGATCCTAGGATTAACAGAGTGGGCCTGGGTATCGTCTTCATCACCCCGGCACAAGCCGTTCTGCCATACTCATTCCTGTTGTCAGAAGGATTCACAAAAAATGAGGCAGAGTATCATGCTCTCATCACTGGTCTCGAGGTGGCCCTTGAGACCGATGATCCCCATTTTCACATGAAAGGAGATTCCGAACAAGTCAGCAAGCAAGTAAATGATGACTATGTTGTCAGGAAGACAGAGCTTGTGCCATTGTTGAAGTGCACACTCCATCGAATGGATCAGTTCCCTTCTCGGCCGGAGGTTAGCCATGTCCCTCAGTAACAGAATGGTTGAGCAAAAACATTGGCCAGCTTAGCTGCATCACTTGCAGAGCTCGAGCAGGATGATCTGATTATCCACATGGCACACCAGAGAGTCATTTCCCCCTTCACCCTAGAGGATGATGACGACCCACGAGTAAGCCATATTTTCGTCGGATCCTCCATGTTAGGAGCCCCAGGTTCTTCAGATGTAGTGTTTGAAATGAATCTTGACTGGAGAGCCCCTTTTTTATGAGTATCTCCAAAATGGTTGCCTCCCAGCTGATTGGGCTGAGTGTGAGCGACTACGACATCATGCACCATAGTTTACCCTCCAGAGTGGTCCCAGTATTGAGTAGATCCTCTATAAGAATGGACTCCATGGTGTTCTCCTCCATTGCATTCAAGGAGTCAATATTTCTCAGGTCATACAAGAGGTTCATGCCGGTTCCTATGGTGCCCACCAGGCTGGGCCAAAACTGTCCCATCAAATCCAGAGACTGGGGGTACTTTTTTTCCTCTATGATCCATGATTTGATCAAGTTTTCCAAAATATTTCAGGCGTTCAATGTTAATGCTAACTTCCTACATCGGCTGTTGGATCCTCTCTACTCCACCAAGTACTCTTGTCCATTTATTGTGTGGGGAATGGATGTCATGGGACCATACCCACCGGCGACAGCTCACCAATGAAGGTTCATCCTGACTGACACATATTTCTTTTCCTAGTGGGAAAAGTCAGTTCCACTCATGGAGGTCAAGGAACATCCCATCTTTTACTTCATGAGCTCCAATATCATTCACCGGTTTGTAGTCCCTCATGTTGTCCTCACCGATAATATCACCAACTTCCGAGCAGCCGAGATGAAAATTTTTTACTCCAAGTATAATATCCGGTTGAACCATACCTCCCTCTATCACGCATAGGAAAATGGAAAGATCGAGGCATTCAAAAAAACCCTCTCTAACATTTTTCAGAAAATGGTTGGTCAGAACAAGATGAGTTGGCCGGACAAGCTCCCCAACGCCCTCTAGGCCTATTGGATGACAAATCAAAATTCCACCCAGGTAACCCCGTATTCCCTGGTGTACAGAGTTGAGGTCGTCCTGCCTATCAAGATCTAGCTGGCCTCGTTACGCACTGCGGTCTCTGACGGCAGACGCTAGATAAGGTAGTTGAGATCAGTCTAGCTGAATTGGAAGCACTTGATGAGAGTAGGCTCCGAGCCTTACACAATCTGGAAAGGAACCAGAACAAGATGGCTAGGGCCTTCAAAAAGAAGGTTCGCCTCCAGTCTCTTCTACAAGGAGACTTGGTATTTCCCCTCCGAGGGTCAATGATCCCCGGTAGGAAACCACCCAAGTTGGAGCCCAAATGGGAAGGACCTTACATTGTCCACAGGGTTTACCCCAATAGAGCATACTCATTGGTGACCATGGATGGTGAGTGTATAACGCCTCCCACCAATTCCAAATTCCTTAAGAAATACTTTCCCTATGTCCCATGGTCCTGCATGACATTAAACTGGATGGTCCTGCACAACCTTAAACTGGATGGTCCTATACGACCTTAAACTGGTAGGTCCTGCATGACCTTAAACTAGATGGTCATGCACGACCATAAGCTAGATGGTCCTCCAGGACCTTAAATTGGATAGTCCTGCACGACCTTAAACTGGATGGTCCTGCACGACCATACACTGGATGGTCCAAAAGAACCTTAAACTCGTTGGTCCCCCACAAACTTAAACTGGATGGTCCCGCATGACCTTAAACTACACGATGGTCCTGCATGACCTTAAACTATCTGGTCCCACATGACTTTAAACTGTGCATTTTCCTAAATTACATTAAACTGCATCTTGAGAACTATGTGTGGCTTGATTCCTATCTTTATGGGATACGTAGGAATGATCAGATGCCTCGTTTTGCGCCTAGCCCCAAACTCTTCTTTTCAGCTATCCCCTGGGTATAGTTCTCTCCGAGGATCTTTGCATGATATGGGATTCCTCAGCCCCACTCATAGAAGGGTTATAATGGTAGAACCATGTTACCACTCCCATTCTTCTGTCTTCCAATGTCCTCAATGCAAGACGTTAAACTACATGGCCTTTAATAACTACGTATGGATTGATTCCCATCCTCATGGGATACGTAGGAACTCCCAGACATTTCATCCGTCGGCCAAACAAAAATGCCAGAATCTTCCCCCTGGGTCATGATGTATGGAAAGGGTGCAAACTTTTTCCCCAATTCACGTCGAGCTAACCTCGATCCGGCCATACATCCCACCCACTGGATAAATTTTCCTCTTTTAGAGATGGGTACAACTATGCTTGACCGACTCCTTGATTGGGATTCCATCACCTTCCCCATACAGAAGGTCCCCTGAATGGTATGGATGCTAGGCCTAACAGATCTCTTACCACTTCGGGCCTACATCCTCGATGATGTCGAGAAAAATGCAGATAGAAGTCCAACGTTTCAAATATGGTCAGTGGTTGATGCACATTGGTTTCTATCATTTCAGGCCACTATAGGGACACTGTATTTCGAACATGGTCAACAACTATCCTGGATCGTTAGGGCCACCCCAAGATGTCCCAAAAATCATGTGTAGTGGTTCCTTCTTCCCCGTTGTATCACCAAGCAATGAATTCCCTTTGGGCGATGCCAACTATCATGCCTCCTTCCTTTCTAACGTGCCTTGACCCAGGTTTTCTCTTATGGTATTGTGGGGTGTGGTGTGGGATTATGTCCTCATTCACGTTGGGTTGCTCACCATGCCGTACACATACCCAGATGAGACACCTTATCCTCTCTTTTTCTTCACTGTAATATGTTAAACTGCAAGTTGGTCAGGCCTTCCTTACCAAGGCCTAGGCTCAGGCCCCTTGGCCTTTCAGGCCCCCAGCCTAGGTTTTCTTATGGGAGTGTACTGTGTGGTATGAGATTATGTCCTCATCCACGCCGGGTTATTCGTCATGTCGTACAACAACCATGTTTTGGGGTATCCTACACCACTCCTCGTCCTTGCTGTAAGACCTTAAACTGCAAGTCGGTCAGGGCTTCCTGACCAAGGCCTAGCCTCAGGCCCCTTGGCCTTCCTAGACCCTCGGCCCAGGTTCTCTCTTATGAGAATGTACGGTGTGATGATGGATTATTTCTTCATTCACATCGGGTTATTCACTATTCCGTACACCTCCCTTGTTTGGGGGTATCCTACTCACATCTTCTTCCTCACTGTAAGAGGTTAAACTTCATGTCGTTCACGCTTTCCTGACCGAGGCCCAGCCTCAGGACCATTGGCCTTCTCGGGCCCCCAAACCAGGTTCTCTCTTATGGGAATGTATGGTGTGATGTGGAATTATTTCCTCATTCATGTCGGGTTATTAAACATGCTTTACAACCCCCTCGTTGGGGTATCTTACCCTCGAGTGACTTCAAGAACTACATTCACCTTGATTCCCATCATATGGGATACGTAGGACCACCCAAATGTCTAGACTTTGGGTCCAGCCCCATCTCCCTAAAATCTCCATTTCACCTTGGCCCCTTGGCCTACCCTTCCCCAGAGATGGGAGTATATGGCATGGCATGGGATTACACCCTCATTCACGTCGGTCTTGTAACAACCATGCCATGTACCTCTACCTCCTGAGCCACCTTATTGACCCTTTTCGGCAGTTCACCAATGTGCCTAAGGGTACTCTGGTTTAGTACTTGGAATGACGGACCCTGCTCGGACATTTTCCCACCCACTTTTTAGGATTTTTGTTCCCCTTCATTAGGGATTCCATCACCTCTCACACTCGAAGGGACCCCCTGAGTGGCATGGATGCTAGGTCTAAGGTCTCTCCTACCATTACGGTCCAACGCCCCTGAGGGTTGTGGACAAAAAATTGATAAAAATCCAGTGTTGCAAATATGTTCCGTAGTTGATGCTCATTTGTTGTTCCCACCAGCTAACGTGATATGGATACTGTGTTTCAAACATGGTCAACAATTATCCTGTATCTTCACACCAACCCCATTAATCCCAAAATGTCGGTTACATGATTCACATCCTTCTCCACCTTATCATGTCTAAGTATATCTTCAAAACTATTGGTACTATTCCTCAGTGCACATCCACACGTTAGGAGGACCAATGCTACGATAGGGACGTCATTCGGGGCTCAGCACTGATTTCGATTTGGTGTTCATTACATGTATTGAAAAATACATCCACCTCCCTTGTTTCCCACACCGAGTTTAACTAATGTGGGAATAGGGATTGGGTTGAGTTCTGCACTTACTTGGAGGGGTTTCCTTCCATCTATTGTCCGAGCTCTAAGACCATAAACTAAGATCTCATGAAGAACTACATATGGATTGATTCCCATTCTTATGGGATACGTAGGACCACCTGGACGTCTTGTTTTTGGGTCCATCTCATTTGGGAGCTAATTTCTCCTCCCCATTTTCCCTCTTACCTCTATGTAGGCCCCTTGGCATGAGGTACCGCTCTCGAAATTGCGTACAGTGTGATACGGGACCATGTCCCCATTCACGATGGGGATGTTTTGTTGCACCATACACATTCCATTCCTAGCATCATCTCTGCTATCTCTAAGTTGCATGACGTTAAAATGCATGCTTGGTCCTATCACATGATCCTAAACTATGATATTATCATCCCGGCCACACAACGAAAAAATGACACTGCATTGTGATGACCTCATCGTAGAGGGAGTCACGTTGGGTATCAGTCATTTACCATACCATTTGCCGGTGCCTGTATATGGATTGATTCATGTAGTGATGCCGGAGCCTACTACCCTAGGCCTATCGCTTCACAATAAAACCACTGACCTTAAAGGGCAGACAAGATTTATCAAATACCGCTTCTCTGGGTTCGAGGGCCATGCCCGCACCCCTCTTTTATCCCTGACATTGGTAGCTCACCGTGCCCCCCCTCAAGAACTACATATAGGTTTGTCCCCATCCTCATGGGGTACATAAGAACGCCTTTTAATTTTTCCTTAGGCCCAGATCAACTCTCGTTTTCAGTCCCTTGACCTAAAACCTCTCCCAAGGAACACGTGGCGGTCAGGACCCCCAATTCCCATTCACGTCGGGTTTTTGTACTTTCCCACAATGTGTCTCCCGCATTTCCTCTCATCCATGGTCTGAATTCTACAACCCTAATCTAAGATCTCCCTATGGGAAGGGACTCGACTCTCTCTATCTAATACGTGGCATTTTCATATTCAGATGTTTTCCGAAAAAGAGCCTGATGTGTGGAATTTTCACAAAGGAATTCCTCCAGTTCCATGTCCAAGCTTCGTGGGCTTGCTATTTGGATCCTCATCCTCTTCCACATCCAAAAGGACCCTCGAATGACATGGATTCTAGGGTTAAGGGCTCTACATGGATGTTGGGCCTAAGGGCTCTCCTATCGTTGTGTGTCAACATCCCTAAGGATCTCGGACGAAATTTGCCACACGTCCCGTGTTTCGAACATGGTCAACGGTCGACCCTCATTTTCCTGTCCCCATTCCAGGATAACGTGATATGGATGCTGCGTTTCTGCCATACTCAATAGTTATCCTGTATCGCCATGCCGCCATCATTGTGATCCAGATTGCGAGCATCATGATTCACGGATTTCCACTTCCTCATGTTCAAGTGGAATTCCGACATACTCAGCTTCACCTCTTCATGCGTCTAGGTGTGCTACATGGACGGGTTAGCATCATTGGCCAGACATTCACTGAGTGCCCCTTCTCTCTAACATTCCCCTTCCTGTGTCGGGAAAGTCCCCCATTACTTCTTGTTTCCCACATCGAGCGTGAATCACGTGGGCTTAGTAGTTCTGGTGGTATGTGTACCTACACAACCAGGATTCTCTTCATCCTACATGATGTTAAACTGTGCCTCAGGAACTATGTACGACTTGATTACCATCCTCAAGGGATATGTAGAGAGACCCCGGTATTTTTCCTAGGGTCCATCCATAGGAATCATAAGTCATGTTCCTCCCCATTTCTGGCCCATGGCCAGACTGCTTTTGAGGAACCGTATAACTGCGACCTTACCCCGAACAAGTTCGGGATGCCCCAAAATGACATTGGGAAGTGACAACCCCCCTCGCCAGATAGGCCTTGTCAGAAAGAAAGAATGATCCATGATCAGACCGATGTGTCCACTTAATGCGCTTCCACCACGGTGGCATAATTTCAAGAGTGTTTGATTCTATTCAAACAAACCCTCACTCCACATTCCACTCTTTGTGTGCCCCTTATTCAGTCCCTTGTCCTCTTCCATGTCTGTAGGAACACCCTAACAGTATGGATGCTTGGCCTATGGCCTGCCTATTGACCTGGGACAACATTCCGGAAGACTAACGAATGACATTTGTGACAGGTCCAATGTTTCGAATATGATCAACAGTTGAACCTTATTTGTCTGTCCCCCTTCCAGGATAATGCAATAAGAATACTGTGTTTCAAATGCGGTTAACAGCCATTCTTTATTGTTACACAAACCCCACAATGTTCAGAATCCTGAGTATCGTGATCCACACTTCCCATTCCCATCTATTCGGATCGATTTCAGTGCCACTGGTGTTACCCTATTCCTTCCCAAGAGCGCGATATGAATACGGTAATTCGGCTGTCCTGAGAGCTTAATTCTCCAGTCAGGTCTCTCCCATTTCTTCCCAGAAGTCTGGACCGGTTATCCAAACCTCGAATGCCCGAATCTTGGTTTTCACTCCTTAATTTGAATGGGGTGATGAGGTGTCCATCCCTTGTTTCTCACATCGATCCTGACTCACGTGATCTTAGGGAATGGTCTCTGGATGCTCCATGAACATCATATGGGTGAAATAAACCAATGTAAACAATGAAAGTCGTGCATGCTACGAAATTCAAACAATCGAAGCATGAAAGTATGTTTAAGGGTTTCTAATCATTAAAATACCCAGGGTTAACTCCCCCCATAGACGGATTGACCTCGTCGAAGGAACGTTGTAGCTCTTCCACCCTCTGGCTAGTGGCATCCAATAGATGCTACTGCTTGTTCACCTCCCGCTCCTCCTCGGTGGTGAGAGTGTGCAATTCGTTGGCCAAAATCTGGGACCACTCCACATTGGACTGAATGGCATTCGTCTCCCTAGAATCTCGCCTTAGGCCCTCTTCAGCTTTTTTCACCTGGGCGTTCAATCATGATATTAGCTCAGATTGCACCTTAAGGGAGGTCAGGTGCTCGCCCACCCGATCCTATAGCCACTGGATCTCGTCTTCAGCCTTCTAGAGCCTCTTGATGTTTATCACCTTCCTCCGCTGCTAACCCACACCAAGGTCATGGTCGTACTCCCAAATATTTTTCCATAAGATTTGTGATGAGCATGTGAGGATGTCGAGCATCCACTCCCTCAGCACATAGTTCACGCAGTCACGAGCGAAGTCTGTCCATATCATCCAACCATAGCGCTTGGGTGGTGTCATTGATGAATCATGTGATCATCCTCAACGATCAGCGACGAACTATTTTGTTGTCCTCCTCTTCAGAGGACATCTCGTCCCAGTTAGCGTGATTGGCGGGCTCATATGCAGGGAATTCCCCTAGGAACTCCTCGGCTGGGTCCATGTATGGCATCAGATCAGGTGTGGTGGGACCTGAATCGTATGGTTGATCCTCATCATCTGATCCCACCATTATAATCTCATGCGTAGTCCCACTGGAACCACCACCAGTAATCGGAAGCACTGTAGTTCAGTCAGGTTGGATGTTCCCCTCCATGACCATCAGCATGACCCTAGGAAGGGTTTTACCAGAAGCATCCACCAACTTCTCCACAATATCCCAAGCCAATTGAAGGACTATACACGCCATAAAGGGGACACAAATGTCAGTTAAAATGGTAAGGGGATGGTAGTTGTGAATGTGGTAGTGAGGACATATAGAGGTCAAATACCTGGTCTCGCTCTTGGGCTGTTGTCGTCAGAACCCCGGGACACGACCCCTCGTATATGGTTGGAAGGTCTGGAGACTCCAGGGGATCCTCCTAGACTATCCCAGCCCCACCAGACACGGAAGTTGATGCAGCCAAGGTCATTGATCCTGAAGGTCCCACGTCGGCACTCGTTGAGGGGCAAGAACGAGGTCTATGAACAAGGTACTACTGCACATTACAGATGCTGATAAAGAATCCATAGTATCCTAAGGGCAGACTCTGAAGATGGAACATGGGATTTTACCTCGAGATCCTATGTAAAATCTTCGAGATCCAAGGGCTGGTCGCCGACTTCAGCCTCCTTCGGCGGACTCTGCCTACCAGCCTCATCTCTCTATGTGGACTTGTCTGATTTGTCTGGTATGGGAAAGCACTCCCACAGATTGGCAGCTGACAGCTACGGAGGGACCGTACAACCCAACATCACCCTGTCACGGTCTTTCATTGGGTACAGGGCACCCCGAGAATGGATGAAATCTTCCAGCTCAGATATTTATTTCTCCACCTCGACCTGAGACATTGTGAAGCCGGCTCTAATAGGGCCAATCCCCGGCAAGTCCATCCCAAGGTGGTTAAGGTGCTTCCATAATTTGGATGTGCGAAGGAATTGCTGGTTGACTTCCCATATGTCCCAGGCATCCGGGAAGACATCATTATCTATCATGTTAATGTGGCGTAGCCGTTTCCCCAGGGGAATGAGTAGAAATCATACAGAATCCCCTCAGTGGCTGCCCCTCTGGGTGAATTTGTTCTCTTGGGACCACCGGCTCCGCTGCCGCTGCCGGATCCACTACTGCTGCTCCCTCCTCAACTGGTGCGGGCGTCGCGGCTATAGCAGCCCCACCACTACGGAATGCCCTTGTTGCCTTCCAGCCTCATCCCCCAGATCGAGGAATCTCACACTCACCGACCAAGATGGTTGTCTACTTAAGCATCTCCCCTGTATAGGCCGCCTCCCAGCTGTGGGCATATTCTTTTATTAGCCCAAGGATGACAGTCGGCGGAGGAAATACATTCCACATCATCCTATATTCCCATGTGAACATGAGCCACATCTCCCTCATCACACATGGGTACTCCTCATAGTTCACCCCCATATAGACATGCCGGGTCAGCCACTACAGGCACCATAATTTCCAGGAGAACCGGTGTGGGGTGTATGGCTCACAGAGACGCTCGCGGTCCACCCTGGCCACCAGGACTCCACATCGAAAGGCCAAGATGTAGTCTTGGTGCTCTTTTGTTCCCAGGACATCATCCGTGAAGGCCCCCGTTGGCAATGGGAAAGGGTGGAAATTGAATTCCTCCACCCTCCACACCCAGTTTTGAACCGATAGTGCGGTCATCTTGGTCGGAAAGCTCCCCACGACGTTCAAGATTGAGGGATCAAAGTTCAACCCCGGAGGTTAGATGGGGTTCAGATACTCATAGATCCCCCTGATGTTCACCGCCATCCACCCATACAAGAGGTGGAATGGCCTGCATACCCTCTATGTAATTTTCCCCTTGCTGGTGTGCCACAACATTTTTTACAACTTGGCAAGTATTGGGATCCCCAGGTTTACCCGCCATCCTGTCGCCAAAGTGGATGCCATTACAAAAGTGATTGTCCACACTCCCATGTTTTGTATCCCTCACCAGCAGGATCCAACCATAGATGAGGGCTATGATGAATGCTGCCAGCCTAACTATTGGACGTTGTTCAGTGCTGACGCTGAACCCCAAGGTCTTCCACTGGCTATTCTCCAACAACCAATAGTATGAGTTTTCTTTACTCCGGGCACCCTTCGGGCATGTTCGAGGCCTCACTGGGAACTGCCTATTTTATAGGTAGTTCAAGAACATATTGAACTAGTTTTTGAAATGGACATCCCTCACCACCACCTTATCCTCCCCAGGCACGAGCTCCATCAATTCCATCACCAGACGCGACATCTTATCCAGATCCTCCCACGCACCCATGGCCTGGAGGAATTCGTCAATCAATCACACTAGTATCTGGACCCCTGAGATCTGATTCACGTCTCATAGGCTGATGCCGACCTCCCCATGATGCAGGTGAAAGGTATTAGTCCCCGGTGACCACAGTCTCAACATCTCTAACAGTAACTTCTTCGGCTGGTACATATGGAACTGGGAAGCCCAAGATGCCTCATATAGGCCCACTCTCCTCATCTCATCCACGAACTCTTCGCACGAGACTCCTACCTAGTAGGCCCAATCCCAATCATCAATAAAGTTGCCGCCCTGGCGCATGTTCCATTTCTCAGACCACCCATTCTTCGCGTTCCCCAACACCACGTTAAGGATGGTTCGGTACAGTGGAGGGGACGTCTCTGGCGAAAATTCCCTCCCATTGACATTGTTCAGATGATTGTATAGGCAGTCGGTGGTGACAGGTGTGAAGTCCTCCTAGGCATGACGATCCAGTGCCCCAAACCATCGATGCTGACACAGCGTGCTCCCGAACTAGTAAGGTGGCTCATCCCTACCCACTGTAGGGAAGAAGACGTCATCCCTCGTCCCGAAGCCATATAGAGGAAACCTCCTGCATAGAGGGTAATTCTTCTGGATCTTCGACACCACCTCCACCAATGAACTATGGTTGGAGTGGATCCAGACAAGCTCCCCCATCCCCAGACTATTCACCATTTCGTCCCTCTAGGCGGAATCCGCAAGGACCCCCTAGGTAGATTCTTGGTGGGCCATTCGGTTCTGGAACATGTATGTTTCCTTGGCTGGTTCACGAAGATCATTCGTGAAGTGAGTTCACGAAGGCCGCTCACAAAGACTGTTCATGGGAGATCTGTCTCAACATTCAAAGATGGATCGTGGAGTGCAAACATGAAGTCAAAGACTCGTTGTGCACCTTGAAGACCCGAATCGCGGAGATCACTTGCAATGTACACAAAGCTTCATGAATCGAGAGCGCAAAAAGACAAGATCGCAGAGAAGGGAAAGGAATAACTAGATGACGGGCCCCCTATATAAAAGCGATGACCTTTGGAACATTGCGGCACATCCAGGCCATGTGGCGCTTCATGGCGCACCTGGCCCGTGCAACCCCTGTCCACCTCGCGAGTCCTCTTCGTGAGTCAACATCGCAAAATGGACGAGGATTTTGGAGATTTCCCTCAGACATCGACCCATGATCCCTCCATGGCTCCATGTTTGAGGGGGGAATTTGTTGGTGCCATAATTTGGCATGAATAAGCGGCCCCAAGACGTCCCCACAGACTACCTCGCCAATCCCTCTGCGGAGTCCCCCAGCACCGCGGCCACCGCGAAGAAAAAAATGCAGGAGGCTCCGCGAATGAATTTGACATTCGCGACCCCTCCGCGAAGCAAAAATGGCAAGAGGCTCCATGAACTAATTTTACATTCACGAGACCATCATGAGGAAAAGGAGGCGGGATGCTTTGCGAAATTTTTTGACATTCACGAGCTCGCCGCGAAGCGAAGGGGCGGGGCACTCTGTGAACCGATTTAAAGTTCGCGAGCTCGTCGTGAATCCATTAAGCCCCTCTTCATGCCGCATGAGCTCCACACCACTGTGCCTCTTACTTATAAATATAGATATCCCCCTGAGCTCTCCCGATAGACAATCCAACCTTTCAGCTTCTCATCCCCCGAATCGCGAAGCACTATTACGCTTGGTGAACCATGAGCTGTGCGAGGTACTTCTACTTCGCAAAGTGCCTCCCCATTGTCTTGTTTTGATCCCCTATTCTAAGATGGATTCCTTTCGCAAAGCCTAAGGGCTTTCACGAAGGAAGGGGATCCCCAAGGGGACCCGGGTTGTCGCGGAGCGTTTATTCTTCACAAAAAACCCTTCATCTACACTTGATCCATTTGCGAAGGTAGGATCACTATACTCCATGAAGCACATAGCTTCCTGAAATCCTGCTTTACGATGTACCTTTTCTCAATGAGGCTGTGCTCCGGGAATTCCCTTCCACTTCGTGATGAACATCCCATTTGCACCTTCGCCCCATGCTAAGGCTAAGTAACCCCACTTCGAGAAGCACACCCTTTCGCAAGTGCCCTCCACCATGCAGAGCAACCGAGCTCCATAAGGCCCCTGCCTATGGACCCCTCTACTTTGAAAATCCTTTTCCCATGCGACCCTATAGGTTTTCACGATGTGAATTCAATGTCCCCTAGATGGTACCACTCGTAGCGTTGCTGCGCCTAATGCTTCTTCGCATAGGAATGCTAATGGCTATTGCTTCTTCGCATAGCAATGCTAACGTGGACCCCTTGATGGTTTGATATATGACCCCCCTTCACTACGCCCTTGCCGATGCCTTCCCTTCCACAAGGAGAAGAGGGTACCAGTTATGTAAGTCCTAAGGGTGTAGAACGAACCCACCTCGTCTGAGCTGCTGGACGTTAAACTGCCAAGCGCCATCATCCTCAACACATGATGTTAAACTGTGACCTCGCCCCATGCCCCGCCCGTAGGGTCCCCCACCTTCGGCATCCTCCATGCCCCCTGGTCTCCACAGGGGATGATATCCTCTTTCTTGGAGTGGCGTTTATCCATGGGGAAGGGAATCCACCTTGGTGTAATCCCCAAGATTTTCTTGTAGGAGGAAACACCCCTAATCTTATTCACGTCCTCGGAGAAATGTCCAGTGTGATAGGGAATGAGGATCCTCCTTTCTTCAATCCCAAGTCCCTCTCCCACTGATCTTTGTCGCCCATGGGCCTCCATCCTGGAGTAAGTCCCAGCACCCTGGGTCGCCTCAGAGCGTAAGTCCCACTCCTCTTCACTTCCTACGGAGGCACCATTCACGACGTGGTCATTCAGTCATTGCTGCCTATTGTTTTTCTAACACCAGGCATGACTCATGTGGGCTTAGAGTAAGAATCGACCATGACACCATCCCCATCCCGCATGATGTTAAACTATACACCCGAACTATGGGGACTTTGATCATTTCAATTCATGGTATGTAGAAAGCCTCCAGAGGTTCAAGCCCATCACCCATTGGCCCAACCAATCTCTGTGTCAGTGCGCTAAGCCCTATAAAACACTTTTGGTTGCCTAGAGTGTTAGCCCCGCACCATCTGAACTACATGGTCTTCGATCCTTGTCAAGGAAATGTATGTAGGAAGCCTCACGAGGTTCAAGCCCATCACCCATCGGTCGTTCCGAACATCTTCTCATCGGTTCACACCCCATCCCGCATGACATTAAACTATACAACCGAACTAAAGGGACTTTGATCCATGTCAAGGAATGGTACATAGGAAGCCTCCACGAGGTTCAAGCCCACCACCCACCTGAACCAAGGTCCTCATTCACATCGGTTCATCGACACCATCCCTATCCCGCATGATGTTAAACTGTACACCCAAACTATGGGGTCTTTGATCCATGTCAAGGCATGGTACGTAGGAAGCCTCCACGAGGTTCAAGCCCACTACCCACCTGGACCAAGGTATTTATTCACATCGGTTCTCCGACATGCACCATTCTAAACTATGTGGTCTTTGATCCATGTCAAGGCATGGTATGTAGGATGCCTCCATGAGGTTCAATCCCACCATCCACTTGGACCAAGGTCTTTATTCACCTCGGTTCTCCGACACACACCATTATGAACTACATGGTCTTTGATCCATGTCAAGGTATGGTACATAGGTAGCCTCACGAGGTTCAAGCCCCACACCCATAGGACCCCCGGTCCATCTTCACGTCGGTTCAATGACACCATCCTAAACTACGAGGACTTCGATCCATGATACTGCAGGGTACGTAGGAAGCCTCATGAGGTTCAGGCCCACCACCCGGTTGTTCTGACCATCGGTTCACCAACACCTTGTATAGCCTATAGTGTAAGACCCCTCCCACCCGAACTACGAGGACTTTGATCCATGTTAATGCATGGTAG
Organism: Viscum album; assembly: GCA_963277665.1. NCBI lineage: Eukaryota > Viridiplantae > Streptophyta > Magnoliopsida > Santalales > Viscaceae > Viscum > Viscum album. The sequence goes on along the minus strand of OY728140.1, from coordinate 844,036,970 downwards.
GTAGAAATTATTTTCAAGGCCCAAGACCAGAACCATTGTCCATCCTTATCCTTAACTAGGCCGCCACATCCCGGTGAGATCATGCCACCTCATTCCCCTCCATATCATTCTGGAAGCGGCCCATGCACTGGCCCCAATATCGGTGTTCCCTCAAGGGGGTTCCCTTAATCTGATCCACTATAGTCAGTGTTCCGATCAGTCTGATATGTCTCCAATAGATGATAAACTTGCGGCATACCCCATGTTAAACACAGGAAGCTGAGGAAAACCACAGATACATGCCTATGGAATATGATTCCCAGCGTTCCATGTGGGATGGATTGGGCTTCTGCGCCCTCAAGAAGCCCTATAATAAGGGATATAAGAGAGACACACCAATCCCCAGCATCCAGACACATCAGTGATTCCCCAACGTGAATACTCCCCTAACTGAAGGGTGCTGCCATGACCGGACCCCTTGTAATGTCCTGAGAGAAGCATCATAATTAACAGGTGTCCAGGAAGATATGGCGACAGGAAGAGATTCACGAACAACGTATTAAATCTATGAGGGAGACCCGGACTAGGTGACAAGCTCTGAGGAGGAATCCGAGGAAGGAAGAACCGACATCCCATCATCTGGTTTCGATCAAGGAGCACACACTCCCGAATAAGGAGCAGATGCCTCCCTCCTTTGGAAAGCGGGAATGCGGGGTAACAAAAAGTTGCACCTATCGCACTCAAGCAGACGAATGCACGCTCCCCGGTGAAAGCATCAAAATCACGTGGTTTGATCAACATATTTTCCATCTACATAAAGATCCAACTTACACATAGTACTTATTGGAGTGTCACTAATTTTAGTGTTATCCAAACTAAATCATTTTATAATATCTCTATTATATTTTATTTGATTTATAATAACTACAACATTATTTTGAAAGATTTGAAATCCATGAAAGAATTTTAGTTCACCCATTAAACTAATTTCAAATTTGTTTTGCATTATTTAAGAAAAATAAATACATAAATATTTTCTTAAAGATACAAAGATAATGTCGTATACATTTACATGAACAAATAAAACATTATAGTAATTATGTTTTATAAAATTGGTCGGATGATCTATTCCTTTTGTAATTCCTTTTAAAATAAGGAAGTACTTAATCTGTCAAACCAATATCTTTGAGATTGTTTTAAACCATATAAATATTTGGATAACATAAAAATATGATTGGGAAAATGGGGGTATTTAAGACCAGGGGGTTGTTCAGAAAAGACATCCTCAGCTATATACCCATTTAGGATTGCACCCTTAACAACCAATAGAAATAGTTTGAAATTCAGATGTGCTACATAAGCAATAAGAATTATGATGGCTTCAAGTCTAGATAATAGTGAAAAGGTATCTTCATAGTCAATTACTTCTTCTTGACTATAGCCTTGTGAAACCAATCAATATTTGTTTCTATCTATGTTATCAGCTTCATCTACATTATTTCAAAACATCCATTTAGTGCCTATGGTGACTGTGTCTTTTAGTCCTTCAACAAGTTTCCAAAAATTGTTCCTTTCAATATGATTAAGTTCTTCTTGCATAGACATCAGTGAAAATTAATATTTGATAGCATCGTTAATGTTTTTAGGTTCATGTTGTGACAAGAATACATGATGTTCCACCTAATTTCTAAGATAAGCTCTAGTTTGAGTTCGTTTGTTTATGTCTCCTAGAAAAACATCTGTGTGATGGTTCTTAAGATTTCTAACAGATCTAAAAAAGGAAAGACTAGTGAATTCAGGTACATCAACAGGTTTAGGCTCATTGTGACATGAGGCTAGGAAATTTCTAGAACTGGAAGTTTTCACAGATTCTTTCCCAAGATGGTTTGGGGATTTTGAATTAATTTCCCGATTTGAAACATCATCCCCCAAAATCTCTTGAGTGGTCTTAGGATCATATGGATCTATTTCGTTGAATTTGACATGGAAATATTCTTCCACACATTTAGTTATTTTATTAATAACTCTATAGGATTTACAAGAGATGGAATATCCTAAAAATATTCCTTCATTCTCTTAGATGCCAATTTTTCAAGATTGTCATAAGTATTAAGGATATAGACTTTGAAAACAAAAACACTGAAGTAGCTAACATTGGGTTTTCTATTATTCCATTACACATAAGGGGTTTTCTTAAGAGTAGGTCTAACAAATAATCTATTGATTATGTAGCATACTGTATTTACAACTTCAGCCCAAAAATAAACACGTTGGTCATACTCACTAAGTATGGTTCTAGAAATCTCTTGTAGGGTTCTATTTATTCTTTCTACAATTTCTTTTTTAGGTGTTCTAGGGGAAGAGGAATTATGACTATAGCCATTTGGTGAGAAAAAAGATTCAAACTCGTGGTTTTCAAACTCACAACCATGATCACTTCTCAATGTATTAATTATATGTCCACTAAGATTTTCTATAGACTTTAAGTATTTAATGATGTAAGAATATGCTTAATTTTTTTAGATAAAAAATATACCCAAGTGTATCTAGAAAAATCATCTATAAGGACATAAAAATAGTTCTTCCCATTTAAATTAGAATCTCTAGATGGTCCAAACAAATCTATGTGAACCAGTTCTGTATTCTGAGAAGTTGACACTTCTTTCTTTGATTTGAAGGAAATTTTGTGTCTCTTTTCCTTTTGACAGGGATTACAAACTTTACCATTTGGAAACTCATGTTTGGGTAGTTCTTTGACTAAGCCTTTTATATTCTGATTTCTAGGGGAGTGAGTGTTACAGTGTCCTGGTATCCTATTCCAAACCCAAGACTCTTTGTGAAACACACTTAAACATGAAGCATTTTGAGAGGGTATAGAATGTATGTTAACAGAATAAACATTTTCATTTCATAATGCAGAAAACACCAATTCATATTTATAATTAAAAACATTAAAAGAATAATATTCAATTTAACATGAAATCCATCATCACACAGTTGTGAGATACTAAGAATATTATATTTCAAACCATTAACAAACAGTAATTTATAAATCAAAAACTGAGTTAGAGTTACTGATTTGGAAAAGGCCAATAATCTTTTCATTTCCAGTGTCACCAAAAGTGACATGTCCTCTATAATGTTTTATCAAATTATTGAAGAATTAGTAGTCTCCTTTCAGGTGTCCTGAAAAACCACTGTCAAAGTACCATCAGCTTTTACATGAACTCTTAAAGAAGTTTTCCTACAAAATGATCAAGTAAAAATAAATTTTGGTACCCATACTTGTTTGGGTCCAGTAATATTAGTGACAAGTGCTTTGGGAACCCATATCCACCTAGTAGGTTTCCAATAATCATTATGTAACGAATTTTAAAAATAAACACTATTTGGTCCAGAAAAACATGAAACGGTAAAGAGTGTATCATAACTTGAAATAGTTGATTTGTTTTCAGAACTGGGAGTAAAGAAGTATTCCCTAGATTTAGAAACAAAGTTTTTTCATCCAAAATTTCTTTTTCCAGGTTGATAGCCAATGCCTGTTGTATATTTTGGGGAAATTTGTTTACCATGAATTCGAGTAAGAGTAGTTTTTCCATTGGTTAACTTTTTTAAGTCTTTATTCCATTTATCATTAGGAATTTTTAATTCATTGTTCTCCTTGAGTGGTTGAGCATTTTCTCTTTTTGAGTTGTGAGTTCAGACATAACAGCCACAGTAAGAGCATGATGTTTCTTCAAAGATTTATATTTATCTTTAAGTTCATTGCATGTCTCTTAAATCATATTATAGTATTAAAACCTATCTTCATTAGACATATTTATAGAGTCACTCTCATCTCCAGAATAGTTTAAATTATGTATAGATGAGTCCAGTGTTACCTCAGATGTGTTTTTCATAAAACACTTTTTGTATTTGTTAGCTTCTTCATCATGTAATGATTCTGAGCCTCTTGAACTATCCTCAAAAGAACTCCATGTTTCTTTTATTACCTTTTTTATAAGTTTTATTTTTTCCCTCAAATTTATTTTTGTAATTGATCTTTGAACAATCTTCCTTGATATGTCTTTTGTGCTTAAATTCATAACAGAAAATATCATCAGTATTTTTAATTCTTTTCTAATCCTTCTTCCAACATCAATTTTGATCATATTTTCCTATGAAGTTAGGATTTCTGAAAAAGTTCTACTTCCTGTAAAATCTCTTGAATATTCTAGCCAATTAATCTATCTCCTCATCACTTTCAGGTGATGACTATTTACTGATGGAACCCCTACAAATACTTCCAATTTTCCTTTGTCTTTGTGTTTAGAGGTGGTGGTTTTGAATCAAACTACTTTTCTTTTGGGTTCTTACTCCTCCTTATTGACTTTCATCTCCTATTCATACATCATTAGTTTTCCAATGACTTCTTTTATAGGTATCTTGTTGATGTCAGATGATTCTCTAATAGAGATAGAGGTTCCTCTCTATATGTTAGGTAGGCATCTAATAAATCACATAATACATTTCTTGGTAGTGAATTCTCATCCTAGAGAAATAATTGTGTTGAAAATTCTATTGAACGTAAGATACATGTCAGAAATAGGTTCATCAGGTTTCATTTTAATGTTATCAGATTTAATAGTATATGTATTAAGTCTCATTTATTTCACACTAGATGTTCCTTCATTTGAAACAGATAAGGTATCCCAAATTTCATGACCAGTTTTACAAGAAGATGTTCAATGAAATTCCACATCTCATAAAGTGCAGTATAAATCATTCATAACTTTTCAATTGTTATTGTAGGTAGTTTCGGTAGGTTCGTCCCATGTGATTCAATAACAAGCATGAATCAGATATTCATTTATAATGGAAGACCAAATTTCAAAACCTATACTTTCTAAATGTATTTTCATTTTTATTTTCTATTGAGCATTATTGGATCAATAAAATAATGGTGTTATATTGGTTGCATCACCTTCCAATCTACTATCCATAATAAAGAAATAACATAAAAGAGATAGAAATTTCGAATTAATAGAAATTTACAAATATTTAAATTACAACTATAATCACAGTTGAATATGGTTACAAATAGTGTCTTAAAAGGATTAATGAAGAAACCTCTAATACCAAATGTTGGTCAGAGTAGAGTACTCAAGGGGGGAGGGATTGGGTGTCTATTAAAATTTATGTTTAAAAAGTATACCTAAATGTTTTCCCTAATAAAGTTGACTACCCCAGTTAGTCAAGGTTATACTATTATGAAAATTTGACTGTTTAAAAAACATATTAGAAGATTGATTAATTCCCAGTAATATAAATATTGGTTATTAACATTACATTTGAAGCTATTCTAATAAGAAAAAACAACTATAACTTCTTCCCAAGAATAACTTGAAAAATTAAATTATTGATTTATGAATTATAAAATAAACTACTAAAATATAAGAAGACTAAACTATGTAACATAGAAGATATAAAACAAGTGGTTATGTCTTAAGACAATACCTAATCCAATCTACTTGGTGATCACCTGCCACCAAGTAGTTTATATAAAAAAATATATACACAACCTGTATTGGGCTTCATAATAGTACACATTATTGTCCATGTCACATGAACTCTTCCACAGTTCTTCTTGGGTACAAACTACCAGGCCACACAGGGACCTCTTCCACACTTATCTGTGGGTATGCACATGTGTAAAAAGATGTTTTAGAAAGATATATTATATCCTTCAATTTAACGTAGGAGACAATGTGTGTTATTATATAGATACACACACTGCTCGAAAGATATGAAAAATGACACACAACAGAGAAAAGATGATGAGATAGGGTTAGAAATTCTCTGAGAGTTTTTCTATGTATCTCTAGACATCCGAGATGAAACAAATGCAGAAATCGAGTCCTCGTATGGAAAATAGAGCATCACAAGACAGCTAGATCTGAATCGTGTTCTTCATGGCGTTGAAAGTGTGAAGATTTACTTGAATCAGTGATTTGATTATGCTTCATGTGTTCCTCAACATTATTGAGTTTCATGTGTCAGTTCGTCTCTGAATAAACCTCTAAGTGTTTCTTCATTATCATGCTCACGCCCTCTTGCTTGGGTTTTTTTGTTTATGAGACACACATCTCTTTTATTTTGGATTTCATGTGTTGAATCTAACAGGTTTCATGTATTCTACACCTTATACCTCATACTGTCAGGTGATATGTATAAAAAGAAACATTAATTATGTCAGTGCATTTAAAACATCAAATTTAACCGTTAAAAATTAAATAGAGCGATGACAAAACATATTAAGAAACGGTGTCATGGTTTATTTGTAAACGGTGTCTCCATGAACTGGTGTCTTCTTGAAATGGTATCTTCGGGTCACGGTGAGTCTGGTCACAATGTCTAGTCATGGTGTCGAGTCACGTTGTGTCTAGTCACAGTGTCTAGTCACGATGTGCATGGTCACAAAGTTTGGTCATGGTGTCTGGTCACTGTGTCTAGTCATGGTGTCTATTCATAGTGTGTATGGTCATGGTGTTTGTTTCTTTTTCTAGAAAAACATACTTGGGGGTAGACTCACAGTGTCTCAGACTTAGCCAAATATCTGTATTCAGACTTAAGTAGTGATATTCATAGAAAGGATCAGACTTAATCATTCATCAATGAAATTGTTATAATGTAAATCAAATATAGTGTATAGTAATCAGACTGAATGTATAGAAATTAAGATATTATATATCTTTACTAGAAGAATTTGATACTAATCATCTTTATATGATCTGAGAGAAATTACAAGATTACCATGCTTTACAGAATATATATGTGATTTGTGATTTCTAAAACATGATTAATACATGAGGAGTCTAACACATGTTTTATAAGAATGTTATCATAAAATATTTAGTATTATTCTATGTATGTTTAAATTAATTGTTAAAATTTTTACTTTTACTACAAGGTTTGGAAGGAATCTTTCTTACATTTACCATAAGAGATACTTTTTGACTTTTCTGGAAAAGTATGATAAGAATTCTTTTTTTATCTTATACATAATAAAATGATTTTTTCATCTTTATAACACCTAATTCTTATGAATCTTCATTTACATGTTTTCATGTTTATTTTATACTAAATTAATTATTTTGAAAATTCCACTGTTTCTTGTGAAAATAAAACATTTTTGGAAGAAGAAAGGATATTTTCCACAAGAATTAAATTCAAGTGCTTTATTAAAATTATTTGACATCTAAGATGATTCTCTTAAGTAGGGTTATCATTCTATATATGTTATTACAATGATTTGAGTGTGTTAATGATGGAATGATATTTTAAATGGATTATATTATGATGGAATGAAATTTAATAAGAGCATTTTATTTCTTGGGTTATGTTATGATGAATGTTTTCTATTTTTGTTGCACATGTAAGAATTATTTCATTACAAGATGGATGAGACCTATTTCATTCCCCAATGCATTAGGTAAATATTTTTATCTCATGAGATAGAAATGACTGGAATGAAAGGTAAATCTGATATAGTAATACATAGATGGAACATAAAGTAAACTCGATTCAGTAAAGGACTTTATCCATTATGATGGTCTTGGAAGCAATTCCTTGACTACTATAAAAAAACATATTATGTGATTATTATTTTCCACAATTACATGATTGATTCCAATTCTATTATATCATGGTTAATGATCCATTAGGATATATGCCTAATATACTACCATGATTTATTTAATGACTCTAAATTTTGATGTTTAAACATTATGTTCATTTTTTTTGTTCAAATGTTTATGGTTTGTTTTATGTTCTCCATGTTGAACCTTACTAATAATTTTAGCTCCCCATTTTCCTATTTTCTTTCCCCCATGTGATAAAGAATGGTTTTAGGTAGGAAAAAAAGGGGAAGATGTTAATGGGATATGTTGAAGATCTTTCACCATGTTAGATGAATGTGTTCCATGTTTTTAAAGACACTACATGAATATGGTATTTTTACATATATTTGTGTAATGTATTAAGTATTCCAAAAAAGAAATGTAATATCCATGTACGTCAATCTTGTTTCATTATAGTTGGTATCAGAGCAAAGGTTTAGTTAGCCTTTGAAAACTAGGACAAATTTTTTTTTGAGATCCCTATAATTATTTTTTAAGTTATGTCTAGGGATGTCCCAAAGGATACGTATAACTATAGATTATAGTCCTAAAATTATGGAAATTATCATTAATAACCTAGGATTAAACCTAAGATGTTAGATATTTAAATTACTCCCCCTTTATTATGTTGTTTCTCGAGTATGAATTTTTCCTCTCACACTATCCTTTTTGGGCATTATATGATGGATGAAACCCAAAGGAACTATATTAATGATCAGTGCACTGGGAAATGCAATGATTATCTTCTTCTGAAACTTGATTTTATGGTATATGGAATAAAAAATATTATTTCTATACTTAGACAAGCTATAAATCAACTTGGACTTCCAAATGAGCCTAGAATTGAACAACATTATATTGCGTCCTTCATGAGGAAACATCCACCTTCTTTTAGTGGGTTTTATGATACACTTATTGCTGAAAAATGGATCGGTACCATTGAAAAGATATTTTCCATCATTCTATGTTCGAAATATGAAAATGTCATTTTGGTTGTCTATCATTTGGAAGGTCAATCAGATGAGTGGTGGACATTAATTAAGAATACAAGTCATCTAGATGAAATTGAATCCATTGAAAGTGAAAAGATCAAGAACTTATTTTTAAAATAGTACTTCCCCCGTATTCTTCGAATAGAGATGTTAAAGGAGTTCCATGAGCATAATAAAAATGATGATGAATCTCTTGGTACATATGAGGAAAATTTTACAAGACTAACATGGTATAATTGTGGCTTTATCATCTAACCTGAAAGTAAAGTTGATCCATTCTTTAGTGGCTTAAAACCAAGTATTATATGGGAATTATCTATAAGAGACTTTAATTTCTATGAAGATATTGTTAATTTTGATATCAAGGTAGAACTAGAAGTTTGTGTTACATATCCATCTCATGGTTTTGACAAGAAACGAAAGATGGAGTTCAAGAGAAAATCTAAAACAATGGAGAATTGAAGATGAAAGATTCCTTATGCTCAAAGTGTAGAAAGAAGCGTGGCAGAGATTGTATTAAAGGGACTAGGAAATGATTCATGTTTGGAAAAGAAGGTTATCGAGAATTTGAGTGCTGATGTAATGTGGAAAGGGTTGATAATGATGCGAATAGAGAAAATACTATAAAGAACGCACCACCAACACTTCAATGCTACAAGTGGAAGGAAATGAGGCATTATGATAACCAACGCCCTAATCCAAGTGTTAATGATAATTGATGTCAACAAACTCTTAATGAAAAATAAAAATTGAAGTCAAATGCGATCACTATTGGTGATGCTGTGTATGGAAATGGAGTGGTGATATAATTAAGTGTTTATGTAATGCGGTTCCAAAATAGTGTCGTGGAATCTAATTAATAGTATTATGGAATATTGGAATATTTATGTATTGGTCTATTGTGGTTTTCTATAATTATATGGTACTTGTAACCATGAAAAGTGATTGATTTTTTTTGGAAAGCACATGATATGCACATAATGAAGGGATAAAGAGATAAAGAGATGTTTGATAGTATTAATGAGCTCATCACTGATATAAGGACACAGTTATATCGTGGTTTGTGTATATATAGTTTTTGGTATTTTTAGTGTGTGGAAAGACTTAATTTTTATATAATTCATATTTTCACTACAGTTTTATGGTAATTCATTTTATTATACATTATTAAAGTATTCATATGTTTGGAATGTAACAAACAAGAACTGTCAAATGAGATATGTGAGGATACTGTTAAGCAAATTAATCCACTACCTTCTAAAGTTATATATTTTTTGTTTTACTGAAGGATTGTAATGCTATCCATTTATGGATACTATAAGTTATATTCCAATTTAATTTTGTTAGATTAATTTATAATCTCACTATAGGTGTTCTTATGCATATTTTATAACATGTTCTAGTATTTTTTTGAGACAAATGGAAAGACCTAACATTCTATCGCATTATCTGTTAACAATTCAAGAATGAGATTTTCAACATCATTTCTTTGAAAAATAGATGAAGTGGAAATTGTTTAGGGAATTTCCAATGGTGAGATTGTACTAAAATCAAATAAGTATTTGTCCACAAAAAAATCATTAACTTTAGTAAAAAGATCTTGAAACAAAAAATGTTATCCTGGTACCTTTTTATCTGATGAATCATATGTTACATTAAATCAATGTGTATTTATGGGTTTTTGTAATTAACATTATCCAAACCTTATTCTCTATAACAATCCACCAGAACTTGATGGTTTGATTTTTCTTCCATATCCATGTTTTCACTTCCCACTTATGTTCTCCTATGTGGAATGGAAATGATGAGTTACTTTGAGTAACTATTATGTTACTAAATTTCCTTTTTATGAGGAAGATTATTTATTTCTTTTTATGATGTGGGTTTTAATAATAAAAATTCAAGTAGTAATCCTTTTATAACCCCAATGAATCTCGATGGAGAAATTCATTTTAAGGGGGTAGAATGTTACACCCTGAGATTTTATGAGATATATTGTTTTAAATTTCATTGATGTCATGTGTTTTTAGCTAAACCAATATTATCTTGAACCATACACAACACTTTATTATCTTGAATTATACGCAACTCTATTCATGGATTATGTTACACACAAGAGTGACCTTCCTTGATAGCTTGCGTTGTACAAAATACCGAGTTTCACTAAACAATGACATATTATTAAAATATTATTATTTAATGGGATATAAAATAGAAGTTATGAATACTATCAACCAAATTTTGAATTTTATAAGACATTAACCTTAATCTTATGTATTTTCTTGGAATTATATGACAACATGTTCATTTTTCAGATAAACGATGTTTTTTTTTCAAAATTTTTTGTTTTTCCGCCTTATGATGGGCCACCCATTTTAAATATAGTTTTTTTATAGTTTTATATGTTATATTTTAGAAAATAAAATTCTTATTAATAACACTAATATAAAAATTTACTTTGGTTAAATTTTAGTTATTTTTATTATAAAAATGATTTTATTATGAATAGTGAAAAATACTACATTTTAATTCAAAACTGCATTTTCATCTAATTTATTTATATAGGTATATTATATTTTTAATTGGTTTTAAAATAAAATTGGATTAATTTATTTATCATTTAATAACATTTGGGTCATTAGAATTAATTACCCTATGAAATGTGATATAAACACATGCCAATATTTTGTTAGTTATTACTTCTTATAAAAATAGCTTTTTTGGTTTTGACAATGAGAAATAATTTTAAATTAATTACTAGAAGTTCTATTTTTTGAATTTGTAAAAATGTATTCCATATTGTGAATAAAAACTTCCAAAATTTTGAGAATAATTACATTTTATTTTTGGACATTATGAATAATAACTTCAATAATTATTCTTATTTACCATGGTTAAAGGGTAAATCTTTTAAATAAGGATAAAAAATAATAATTTATTAATATAAAACTACCCTAAAACGTGTCCTAATAATATAGGATGAGGTATATCCGTCCATGGTAATCCTTGGGTCTATTTTGGGACCCCACAGATCTACATGGATGTGGAAATGTCATTTTTTAAGAATTAATTTAACGCAAAGAGAAATTTAACATAAAAATGTATCTTTTAATAAACCAATTTTTTTGGGGATATATAAGTGATATATTTGACTATAAATAGCCACTATCAACATAGTGTAATTTTGTACATCATGATATTTTATTTATAATTTTTAGACATTAAAAAAATCAATTTAATTATGACACAATGAAGATGCATTGATTTATTTGATAATAATGGATTCAAATAAATGATGTTATAAATATTAATATAAATGAAATTTGATTATTTTTATGCTATAAACGAATTTTATGGATTATATGGACATATTATATTTTATTTAGGTCTTTTGGTTCATATAAATAAGGTTTTTATGAATTTTTAAAAAATTCAAGACTAATTAGTCTCCAAAATTGACATAATTCATAAAAAAACATAAAATATTTTATTAAATTATATTAAATTCGTAAAAATATAATATTTTAAAAATGGTTAAAAAAAGTCCAAATATGTCATAAATTACTTTTTTTGGGTCGTTTTACTATATATGGTAATTAAATTAACCCGCAATGTGTAAATAGCATGATATCATTGTAAGATTAAAAAAGATAAAATAAGAGTTAAACCAACAAGATAATGATAAAAAAATATTAAAAACATGTTTAAACATTATGTTATGTGGGTTATGCCAACCAAAATCATATTTTATATTAATTAAATGAGTTTCAGACCAATTTTAATCGAAATTTAATTTATTATAAATTAATATTTTAAGACTTTTCTAAAGTGCCCTTCCTCCCTCTTATAAAATGCCACCACATGTACCCACATAAAACATATATCCCAAGCCCCTTGTCTCATCCAAATTCTTCCAAAATAAGCTCCCAACATCCTTCCCTTGATCATAGAAGCCTTATCTTGGGCATGAGGCAATTCAAGAAATCCCTTTGGCTCAAATCGAAAGAAGTTAGCCAATTTAAAGGTAACATCTTCTCTTTAGTTATTTTCTTTTATTTTCCTTCTCCACAAGATATGATCTTCATATTATTTGGTTAAATAACTAAAAATATATAAAGAATATACTAGGATGTTGTTATAATAAATATTATAACTTAACATGCACACACCTCCATCTAATATATACGAACGTATTGTTTCTGTGTACGGCGAACTACTGCCTCACAAAATTATGATTGTTTAATTTTCTCCTACCAGCTCTCAGGGTGGCCATTATGATGGAACTGTATTTATATACGATATATGATATATTTTTATTTTATCTATTATTATATTTAGTTTATTTATAGAATACATTTATTCTTTCCATAATATGTAAATACTATAATTTCATTTGAGAAAGTGCGTACCACCTCACTCTGAAAGTGATATGACTCGTTCATTCCATACATAGAACCTATAAAGGATGTAATTAAGGAACTTATGTAACATATATAACACATATATATATATTATATTTTAATTATAATATACCTATGTATTATTTATTTTTTATTCAATTAATATGGAAAAGAAATGAAAGTAGCTTCCATGCGTACGTACGACCTATCGTCTCCATGAACATTGTATTCCATTTCAATTTATCTATCTATTATATATAATTATATACTGAATATATATGATAAATAATTTTTTTTTACAATATGGAAGTAATTAAATCATGATATAAGTAATAATATAAAGAATAACTAGTAAAAAAGTACTATAAATAAAATAATTATTACCCAAAATGTTTGTTTAACAAGGAATTGAAAATTGAATTGGTCATATAAAGTCATATATGAATCATATATGATTTCATAAATATGATTATGGTACATTTATAAGTTAATAAAATGTTTAAACCTACTCTACATGAGTTTTGGAGACATACGAAGGATATCGTACCTAAGGTAAGGGATAATTTTTCAATATCATTTTTTTTCTGAGATTGTTTATATGTAAGTATTTACTGGGGGTATATTTATCATTCATTTGAATTTTTTCTAATTGTATACTCATTAAAATTTTACTATTCTTATATGTATTTTAAATTCATTTTTACCCATTTGACATTTACTAAATGGTTTGGAAGGAATCTTTCTAACGATTATCATACGGGATACTTTTTTGACTTTTCTGGAAAAAGTACGAGAAGAATGTTCTTAATTTATATGGCATGAACTGATTTTTACGTCATCATAATTCCATATATCCATGAAGAATCCTTTACATGATTTCATGTTTATTTTATTCTAAATTATTTTCTTTTAAAATTGCATAGTATTTTGAGAACAGAAAACATTTTTGAAGAATAAAGGATATTTTCTTGAAGAATTAAGTTCAAGTGTTTTGTTGAAATTATTTTCCATAAAAAATAATTCTCTTAAAGAGGATTATGTTTCTATCCATATTATTACTATGATTTTATTCTGTTAATGATGGAATGATATTATATATAGATTATGATAGAAAGGAATGATATTTAAAAACCCATTTTATGTCTTATGTAATGCAATGATGAATGATTTATGTTGTTATAGAACATGTATGAATGATTTTATTAGGTGAAGGGTGGGACCTATATCTACCTCTAATACATTGGGTAATGATTTATATCTCATGAGATAAATATGACTGGAATAGAAAGTAAATCCAGTTCAGTAATACAAGGCTAGAAGGACAAGTAAACCCGGTTCAGAAATGGACTTCGTCCACTATAATGGTCTGGGCAACAATACATTGGCTAATATGGAAATCATATTATGTGATTATCAATTTTCAAAAATTGTATTTCTTAGGAAAAACCTTTTATATGAAGTATCATGTTCCTTTATGATATATGTCTTACCCACAATGATGATTTATTTCATGACTCCTGATTTTGATGTTTAAACTTTATGTTCATGTTTTTACATTCAAATCTTAATGGTTTGTTTTATGTTCTCCATGTCAACCCTTACTAGGAATTTGAGCTCACCCTTTTTATGTTTTCTTTTCCCTAGGATATAAATAATGGTTTTATGTTGGAAAACAAAAGGGGAAGTTCTTTATGGGATATGTTGAAGATATTTCACCAAGATATAATATTATGTTCTATGTTTCAAAAGACACTATACTAATACGGTCTTTTGGAATATATTTATGTAATGTATTAAGTATTCCACAAAATAAATGTAATTTACATGTACATAAAGCTTGTTTCTTTAAATTTTTCATTAGATAAAGGGTCTATAAATCACTATGTATCCCATGAGATAATAATCATGACACACGTAATTCTATAATTCATTATGGATGGATACCAATGTTGAAATTGGGGGTCTATCCTCTTATGAGAGGATGATCCACTAATGCTATTGTTTAAAATTTAATACAAGGAGACACCCGTTACATAGTTTAAGTCCATGTAGTTATAACTAGAAGGGTTACCCCAATTTAGGGTAACATTTCTTGGCACAATTGTGTCATACAAATTAATATCTTGTGCCCAGGAAATCATCCCAAAATTTTGTAGGTTCCGGGCATAGCGGAAGCGCGTTGGTGGGTTTTCCCAACTTAATTTTTCCTTAAACAATGTTCAATCCGAGATCCGTCACGATATAAAACGCCGAATCTTCGGAATAGAACGAAGAACGAAAAGAAAAGATGAGTCCCGAAACCCTTGAGGAGGATCATCATATGTTGATTATAATTAATTTAATTAATGCATAAGAATTACCTCATTGGAATTATTTCTTCGTTGATGTGTCCGGTCATGATTCGGTGATCCGTCATTGCGTCGTAGAATCCAAGTGTAAGATTCCTCTAGTAGTGATCCACACGTGTGTCACGTATCTCCGGACGTCGCCGAAGAGATCTCCGGGTGCTAGTGTGGAAGAACCTTCGCTTGCGATGTCCGCCTTCAACCGCCTTGATCCGGTGGAGGATCTTGCTCTCCTAACTTGAGGGCGTTCTTGGTGGAAAGGGAATTCTCTCTTGGCTTGAGAGTATTTCCAAATCCGTTGTGCACAACAATTGCTCACCAAAAAATGTTGGGGTTGTGAGGATATTTATAATCAGGTTTGAGGTTTATAGAGTTATGACAATAAATAAACGCGTTACACATTTTATTTATTTCATTAACTCCTACTGAAAACCCCCATGTCGAATTTTTAATTCCTTGACATGCGCCCATGCTGATTATAATAAATATCATTTAATAAAACAATATTAAATCCTCAAAATCCCAATTGAAAAAACTACACGGCGTGTAATAATTAATACACGGCGTGTACTTGTTTTCCATAAAACTACACAGTGTGTATATTTAATATACACGGCGTGTACTTTTATTTTCCATTTTTCTCCACCACATTTATTAGTCCTTGATTAATGACTATTTATTTCTTAAATAATTGTAACTGCATTACTCGCTAATAAATATATTATTTTATCCACAGTATATTCTCTCGAATAACTAGTGTCAAAATAAATGCGATCAGACATCCATAAATAATTATTAAACCACAGTCGGGAATAATATTTATTTAACTTGTTAAATTAATATTTAACTGAGATACATGGACACACTTAGTGTGTGACCCTCTAGGCCTCTTTCTCAGTGGCATTAGGCTGAGCCTGCCTAAAGTCCATGGTTACCGTCTAGTAACACGCCAAGGCACCCATAGAGAAAGAAGTTAACGCCGCAATGATGTGTCACCTCCTACGAACGCTTACCGTGTAATATAATCCCTTTGTCTCGATACCTCCAATCAAGAGGGTTGCATGCTAGTGCCATCAACCCATGTGCTTGATTATTCTTTCTTTGACTTCCCAGAATTGAACTTTCCCATACCTTACCATGGCCATGAATTTATTTAGGTTATCAATTCCATCAAAGGGCCTGAGGTATCTACTTTCATTATGGAACGGAAGGGACAAATCCTTTCTCGCATTATCTATTAATGCAGTATTACCCGTGACGCACCCAATGTATCCTACCTCGCTGCGACCAGTGTGTCGTCACAGTTTTCGTCAATACATCTAAGTGAATGAGTTGTAATACCCATTAATAATAATCATAAAGTCTAAGGATCAATACAAACGTCCGTAGATAGGAACATCCAATGACACTATGAAATGTGGATTTCCTACTGGCGGGTCTCGTTCTCATAATATCCTCCTGGATATTACCAAGGGCGCACACCATGAGATGGTGCCTCAAAGTTTTATGAGTCCTCACCCCTAATGACCTGTATTATTTGTGTCCGTCAAATAATATCATCCGGCCATAGAACATACATTCAAGAACAGTGTTATGGCACTTTCAGGTTCTCATCATAGTAGGGATCCGCTACGAACCTTTAATGCAACAACTGTCCTTAGGACATTATCACATGACATGTCACACAGAAGAACAATCAAGATGTGATAAGGCTTTTATTTAATGAATAAAGTACAAAGTAGTTGGTTCTAGACCACCAACTCCAATAGACTCCCACTTGGACTAGAGACAACTGCTAACAACCTTTAACCCGCTAGCTCTCACATGATATTCATGCTTCTGCTGAGATAGGCCTTTAGTCCTGGGGTCCACCACGTTCTCTTCCGTGGACACTCTTCTCATTGCAACTTCACCCCTTTGATAGAAATCCCTCAAGAGGTGATACTTCCGGAGTATGTGCTTTGTCCGTTGATGTGACCTTGGTTCTTTTGCAAGAGCCACCGCTGCAGTATTATCACAATACAATGTAATGGGATCTTTACTGCTAGACACCACATCAAGCTCCTGGACAAAGTTCTGAATCCAAACGGCTTCTTTGGCTACATCAGAAGCCGCTATATACTCGGACTCCACTGTAGAATCAGCGACAACTGGCTGCTTTGAACTCTTCCAGCTCACAGCTCCTCCATTGAGACAGAAAACATATCCATATTGCGACTTCATATCATTCTAATCTATTTGAAAACCAGCATCATCATACCCACTGATGACAAGCTCCTCGTCTTCTCCATACACCAGGAACATATCCTTAGTTCTTCTCAGATACTTAAGGATAGTCTTAACAGTAGTCCAATGCTGTTCTCCTGGATCTGCTTGATATCTGCCTACCATGCTCAGTGCATAGGCAACATCAAGCCTGGTACATAACATGACATACATGATGGATCCTATAGCCGAAGCGTATGGTATCTTTCTCATCCTATCTTTATCCTATTGTTTCTGGGGACACATTTTCTTAGAAATATGTAAGCCATGTGACACTGGAACCAATCCCCTCTTGGAAATTTCCATACTAAATCTCTTTAGTATCTGGTCAATGTATGTACCCTGACTTAGTCCAAGCAGCCTCTTGGATCTATCACGAATGATCTTGATCCCTAGAATGTAGGCTGCTTCTCCTAAGTCCTTCATGGAGAAACACTTTTTCAACCAGTCCTTAACTGACTGTAAGGCTGGTACGTCGTTTCCAATAAGAAATATGTCATCAACATATACCACTAGGATGATGACCGCATTCCCATTAAACCGCTTATAAACACATGGCTCACATTCGTTCTTAATGAAATCAAATTCATTTACGGCTTCATCAAATCGAATGTTCCATGACCTGGATGCTTGCTTTAATCCATAAATGGATTTCTGCAACTTGCAAACCCGTTTGGCTTCACCTGGTGTCACAAACCCTTCTGGTTGTGTCATGTAGACATCTTCCTAAAGGTTCCCGTTAAGGAATGCTGTTTTGACATCCATCTGCCAAATCTCGTAGTCATGGTAAGCTTCTATGGCAAGTATGATTCTTATGGATTTAAACATGGCAACTGGCAAGAAGGATTCATCATAGTCAATTCATTGACTCTATCTGAATCCTTTAGCCACTAGCCTTGCTTTATAGGTGCTAACTTGACCATCCATTTCCAGCTTTCTTTTGAATACCCATTTGCATCCAACTGGCTTTACATGAACTGGCTCATTGACCAGAACCCAAACATGGTTCTGATACATGGAATCCATCTCAGAATTCATAGCTTCTAGCCATCTTGTAGCTTCTGAGCTTTCTACTGCTTCCATGTAGGAGAGAGGTTCATCATTGTCCAACAATAATGATTCACCATCCTCGGTGACTAGGAAACCAAATCTCTCTGGTTCCCTTACCTCTCTTGAGCTCCTACACAGTACTTTTGTTTCTAGAACCTCTTCCACGGGGACCTGTGGAACTTGTTCCTATACCAACTCCTGTGTATCTTGAGCATCAACTTCGTCGAAGTCAATCTTGCTCCCCCTATCCTTCTTGAGGATGTGCTCCCTCTCAAGAAAGACGGCTTGTCTGGTGACAGTCACTTTCTTGTCTTGGGGGTTATATAGGTAATATCATTTTGTTTCCTTGGGATATCCTATAAAGATACACTTCGTGCCCCATGGTGATAGTTTGTTTCCAGAGAAGGCCTTAACAAACGCCTCGCATCCCCATACACATGTGTGTGACAAAGTGGGTTTCCTTCCATTCCATAACTCGGATGGAATTCCATTTTCCGCCTTAGTAGGTACTCGGTTTAATGTGTATGCTTCAATTTGTAATGCATATCCCCAAAAGGATAATGGAAGATCCGCATGACTCGTCATCGACCTCACCATGTCCAACAAGGTGCGGTTCCTCCTTTAACTAACACCATTCTACTGTGGTGTATAAGGAGGAGTGAGCTGAGATAGAATCCCAGACTCCCGTAGAAGATCGATGAACTCTTGGTTCAGATATTCTCCACCTCGATCTGATCGAAGCTTCATTATCTTCTTACCAAGTTGATTCTCTACTTCATTGTTGAATTCCTTAAATTTCTCTAAGGACTCTGACTTATACCTCATTATGTAGACATATC
Organism: Viscum album; assembly: GCA_963277665.1. NCBI lineage: Eukaryota > Viridiplantae > Streptophyta > Magnoliopsida > Santalales > Viscaceae > Viscum > Viscum album. Next base: position 844,017,442 of record OY728140.1, on the reverse strand, counting down.
CATATCTACTCAAATCATCAATAAAAGTAATAAAGTAAGAATATCCACCTCTAGCATCTACTGGAAATGGTCCACACACATATGTGTGTACCAATCTTAGAAGCTCTGTGGCCCTTTCACCTTGTCCACCAAAAGGCAGCTTGGTCATTTTTCCTTGTAAACAAGAGTGACATCTATCAAGTGGTTTTAGCTCAGTAGATTCTAAATAGCCATCTTGGCAGAGCTTTATCAAGCGCTTCTCGTTCACATGACCAAGGCGGTGATGCCATAACTGGGCGATGTATGATTCATGTGAGTTTGTTTCGTTATCGATTGCCAACACTTGGTTTTCATAATTTAATACATACAAACCATTATTCAAATGTTCCATACCATGACATACGTTGTTCTTATAAAAGAGACAACCCTTATTTCCAAACTTGAAAATAAATCCATCCATATCCAAACAAGATACAGAAATTATGTTCTTGGTAACACTATGCACAAAATAACAGTTTTGTAAAACCAAAATCATGCAAGTTGGCAATGAGAGGTGATAGTCGCAAATAGCCAACGCATCCATCCTTACGCCATTGGAAGCTCAAAGATCCACCTCTCCTCTGGCAATATTTATAAATCTACTTGGTTCCTGCATTTGAATACAGATGTGAGCCCCACAAGCTGTATCTAATACCCAATGTGTAGAAATAGAATGATTGCACTCGATAACGAACGCACCTTTAGCGTCCCCACTCTTCTGGGTGCATTTCCTCTTCTAGTGGCCCTGCTTGCCACATGCAAAACACACTGCTTCTCGTTCCTTGCCCTGCCTCTAGATCTTCCCCTTCTTGGAGGGATGGTGCTCAGGGGCTTCAGACCGTTTATAAGTCTTTGGCCCATTTTCCTTGTCCTTCCTTTTCTTGTTCACCATAAGCACCATGGGTTTTTCACGCCCCATGTCCTTATCTACCTGGCGAATCAATTTCAGAAGCTCCGATAGACTCTTCTCATTGCCGCTCATGTTATAGTTGACAATGAAGATAGAGAAGGTCTTGGGCAATGATGATAGGATGAGATCTGTATGCAACTCATCTGGGAATTTAATCCCTAAGATGTCCAAGCGTTCAATGTAGCCAATAAGCTTGACCACATGAGGCCCAGCTGGCGCAGACTCTCTAAGCTTCGTGGTAAACAAAGCATTGGAGATCTCATACCTCTCATGTCTCTCCTTCTCTTGGTAGAGATCTTTAAGGTGAGACATCATGCTATACGCATCCATGTTTTCATGTTGATTCAAGAGCTCATTAGACATGGCCGATAGCATGAAAAACTGGACATCTGTGGCATCATCCATGTGTTTCATGTAGAGAGATAATTCCTGATCACTAGCCTCTTTCCCAGGCGCAACTGGAATAGGCTCTTCCAGCACATATAATTTCCTTTCGTGGCGAAGGACGACGCGTAAATGCCTCTGCCACTCTTGGAAATTGGTGCCGGTGAGAAGGTTTTCTTTTTCGAGTATGGTGCACAATGATATGTTTGAAGTCATTTTCTTGTCGTTTCTACAATTTAAGATGAGCAAAGGTTTAGTAATTTATTATAAAAATTGAGAAAAATAAATAAATTAATACTTATTAGTCTCCCACTATTTTATCAAAATCCAATAGCCCTCACCATTGACTTCGGAATATTATATTGCGTGAATATTCTAGTGGAAAGGATCCATATTGCCCTTCGAATTACCCCAACTAGGGTTGGTCAAGAAACTTGAAGGGTTTTAGGTAGGAATTCCAAATGCCAACTGCATTAACTCGCAGTTCCTTGATCCGCTGAGTGGACTCCCCAATCTTGAAATCCTTTTTGGATTTCCTCAACCTTTCCCTCTTGGTCACACCAAGTCCTGCTGTGGCATTCAACCCTTGATGCGAACCAAGTCAAGTCAACCGAAAACCTTGAATTAGAATTCCCCGATAATTGAAAGCACCCCAACTAGGGTTGGTCAAGCACTTTGAACTATGGTTCGATTCTAACCAAGATTATGGAAGGCTATGCCGACTTAATATTTTTTTGAGGTATTTTATCCTTATACGTAAATTTCCATTTTATTATCTTTGATTACATTCTTGTTAATATTAAGTGGGATACACTTAAGTGATTAACCATGTCTAAGATAATATTTACGTATAAGCCAATTTTATTTTAGTTCCATCTTGCTTGCTCGTTTAATTCATTAATTGTGTGATCGTGACAACACACCCATAATAAATAAACCATGCAACTGACAGAAATAAAATAAATGGTATGATCATGATCTTTTCTATTGGCTAGTTTATCTAGCGGTTGATAAAATAACCCAAGACCTAGGGGAGAAAGACCTTGAACCTTTTGGGTTCGTGTTTACAGCTTTCCACCTGTCCACCTTTGTATCTCCTTGGATTGGTTTCATCTTGGCTCCTGACTTGAGCCGCCTCCACTAGCATGGGAGCTCCATCAATTACATATGCATTTATCTCACATGCAGGTGAGGGGAAAAAGGGGTTTTTACATAAAAGAATCCCTGTGCGCGCATGCCCTAGATATTAATGAAGAGATGGCTCGCAGGCCAACAAATTTAATTTAAATAAATAAATTAAAAGAAACCATTCACATACAAAGGTCTCGGTCTAGCTCATGATCATCCATACATGAAACGATATTTACGCATAAATAAAACTAGCATTCAATTCATTAATCATTCTTGTTTAAGATAAATCACGCTCGAATCAATTAATTATCTTAAATTAATCGATCCTTTTATCTCAAATCCCATTTCTGAATTTCCTTGAGATTCTCATCCATCATAATTTTAAACAAATAAATTCATTTAAAATTATCCTTTTACATAACTTGTACCTTGGAGGCAACCCGACGAATTCACATTTATTACGCAGATGTTAAATTAAACATATATGTATAAAACACATATCATGTGTTGTGCCTCAGCCTTACGTCTGCACCATGGTACACGTCTCAAGGGTTTGTATAATATAATAATAAATTTTAATAAATCTGAGTAATTTGGGTGAGTACACGGCATGTAGTTCTGACTACACGGCGTGTACTTTTTCTTCACCGTCCATCCGAAGTACACGCCCGAGGATAGGGCATGTTAATGTACTTCAGAAATTTTCGGAGTACACGGCGTGTACAGTGGGACACACGCCGTGTAGTTTCTGCATTACACGGTTTCCAGCCGGGCAGGCTATGTACGGAGTACACGACCCAACCCTAACCCGAAGGGACTACACGCCGTGTTCATTGGACCACACGACATGTATTCCGGAAACCGTGTGCCACCTATTTCTTGTCAACAAACAGTGTCTTAAATTCTTAGAAAGAATCCAATACATGACCTGATTTGGCGGATCAGTCAATGCATTGAACCTAGACTACACGTTGTGTGCTTCCGAATACACACCGTGCATTCTAGTGTTATACGGCCAGAAACATTTAGCTCCTCCGGATGAGTTCCTCTATTTTATTTTAATCAAAATTAAAACAAAAATCTGTTTCTGTGAGGTGAACGAGAAACGAGAGCGGAGGAACAGATCTTGATATTCAGATTTCCAGAACGATTAAGCATGAATTGAAATAACTAAATTATTAAATGCGTAAATCACCAACAAAAAACTAAATAATTATAACCAACGATATGACACACTCTGATACCACTTGTAGGTTCTGGGCGCAGCGGAAGCGAGTTGGTGGGTTTGCCCAACTTAATTTTTCGTTAAACAATGTTCAATCGGAGATCCATCATGATATAAAACGCCGAATCTTCAGAATAGAACGAAGAACAAAAAGAAAAGATGATTCCCGAAACCCTTGAGGAGGATCATCATATGTTGATTATAATTAATTTAATTAATGCATAAGAATTACCTCGTTGGGATTCTTTCTTCGTTGATGTGTCCGGTCACGATTCGGTGATCCGTCGTTGCGTCGTAGAATCCAAGTGTAGGATTCCTCTAGCTATGATCCACACGTGTGTCACGTATCTCCGGACGTCGCCGAAGAGATCTCCAGGTGCTAGCGCGGAAGAACCTTCACTTGCGATGTCCGCCTTCGACCGCCTTGATCCGGTGGAGGATCTTGCTCTCGTAACATGAGGGCTTTCTTGGTGGAAAGGGAATTCTCTCTTGGCTTGAGAGTATTTCCAAATCCGGTGTGCACAACAATTGGTCACCAAAAAATGTTGGGGTTGCGAGGATATTTATAATCAGGCTTGAGGTTAATAGAGTTATGACAATAAATAAACGTGTTATGCATTTTATTTATTTCATTATCTCTTATTGAAAAACCCCATGTCGAATTATTAATTCCTTGACATGCACCCACGCTGATTATAATAAATATCATTTAATAAAAAAAATATTAAATCCTCAAAATCCCAATTGGAAAAACTACACGCCGTGTAATAATTAATACATGGCGTGTACTTGTTTCCCATAAAACTACACAACGTGTATATTTAATATACACGGCGTGTACTTTTATTTTCCATTTTTATCCACCACATTTATTAGACCTTGAGTAATGACTAATTATTTCTTAAATAAATGTAACTGCATTACTCGCTAATAAATATATTATTTTATCCACAGTTTATTCTCCTGAATAACTAGTGTCAAAATAAATGCGATCAGACATCCTTAAATAATTATTAAACCACAGTCGGGAATAATATTTATTTAACTTGTTAAATTAATATTTAACTGAGATACATGGACACACTTAGTGTGTGACCCTCTAGGCCTCTTTCTCAGTGGCATTAGGCTGAGCCTGCCTAAAGTCCAAGGTTAGCGTCTAGCAACACGCCAAGGCACCCATAGAGAAAGAAGTTAACGCCGCAATGACGTGTCACCTCCTACGAACGCTTACCGTGTAATATAATCCCTTTGTCTCGATATCTCCAACCAAGAGGGTTGCATACTAGTGCCATCAACCCATGTGCTTGATTATTCATTCTTTGACTTCCTAGAATTGAACTTTCCCATACCTTACCATGGCCATGGATTTATTTAGGCTATATCAATTCCATCAAAGGGTCTGAGATATCTACTTCCGTTATGGAACGAAAGGGACAAATCCTTTCTCACATTATCTATTAATGCAGTATTACTCGTGACGCCCCCAACGTATCCTACCTCGCTGCGAACAGTGTGTCGTCACAGTTTTCGTAAATACATCTAAGTGCGTGAGTTGTAATACCCATTAATAATAATCATAAAGTCTAAGGATCAATACACACGTCCATAGATAGGAACATCCAATGACACTCTGAAATGTGGATTTCCTACTGGCGGGTCTCGTTCTCATAATATCCTCCTGGATATTACCAAGGGCGCAAACCATGAGAAGGTGACTCAATGTTTTATGAGTCCTCACCCCTAATGACCTGTATTATTTGTGTCTCTCAAATAATATCATCTGGCCATAGAACATACATTCAAGAACAGTGTTATGGAACTTTCGGGTTCTCATCATAGCAGGGATCCGCTACGACCCTTTAATGCAACAGCTGTCCTTAGGACATTATCACATGACATGTGACGTAGAAGAACAATCAAGATGTGATAAGGCTTTTATTTAATGAATAAAGTACAAAGTAGTTGGTTCTAGACCACCAACTCCAACAAATTTAACATCACGCAATCCAGACAAACAGTTGCTACATTTTAAGGCCCTATACATTTTACCAAAACTTTTCATATAGTTTAAGGACATAATTATTGATATAGGGGGGGGGGGATATTACCAATTTAAGGTCATAAAATTTGGAGAAAAATGATGTGTGTATCCTAGGGATGTTCATTCACACAAAGAGTAATAACCTGATGCACTGCTCAAAGTATCTCCTAGAGATATTTCATATTGTTTGAGGTCATAGTTGTTGTACCATTGAAAAGATAGAGGAATCTTGGAGAGGTTTATATGGAATGAGAGAGGGTACAAACATGACGTGAAAGGTGGTAAGGGATGCCACACTACAGAAAAATATCTCTAATAAAAGATATATATTGGTTAATGTCACGATGCTTGGACATTGGGGATGCTAACAGTTTAATGACATGGATCTTGGAACAAAAGTGGTATTGTTATAAAAGTATCTCTGTGAGATTAGATAGGTCAAAACCATATGTGAATGGTGGTAAAAAGTGTCCTTGAAGTATGTATACATCCCCTGAATTAGTAGAACACAATTTAAGGGTGTGATTCTTAAACCACCAGTGATATTGTGGCATCTCTACATGAGGATGAAGACCCTACTATGAATTATAAGCTAACATGATCTATTATTTATGTTAGAAACAAGTAGTGGTGATTTTGTGACATAATATTATCATACATATATATTACATATTAACAGATTAATATTCGTTACACAACATAATGATCCACACCAAAACTATATAGGTATAGTGCCTTTGGAAACTCTGATACATAAAAGACTATGACATAGGTGAACTACAACATCTCCCACAAATTTATTCATAACTAGAAACCATATTAGACATATCATAAAAAATAAATTTCCTCATATCCTTTAGAAATGAACATAATATTGGGTGCACTCAGAAGCTATGTAAGGGTAAACAAAGGAGATATACACATAATTGAGAATAAGGAAATGAGAACATGATAATAACCATTAAAAACCATACAATTCATATCATAGACCATAATCATGAGTTATGAAATAAATCTTGGTAGCTCCTATGAAATGAATAATAATGTAATCAAATAACATGATCCATGAGAGCATAATATTAATATATGACATTACATTATGGCATACATATAAGAATATAAAATCATATTCATAGTCATCAAGGATAATTTATTAAACTATCATATTGGAATGTGTTCACTCCCCAAACCATCATATTAGTCATGGTTATCTTCCAAGACTATAAACAATAAAAATTCCCTTAAGTAACTGGGTTCACTCCCCATTCCAGTCATGTATCTCATGATATATAAATTTTTACCCAATGCATTTCAGGGAGATAATGGTCCCACATATCATAAAAGACCTATATTTTTGTTCTATAGGATCAAAAAAATTCATCATATAATAACCCATTCAATGTAAATGAGTCTCATAAATATTTTATTAAAGCATAACCTATCGAAAGGAAATTGGTTTCTTAATCATTTCATAATCTATCACAACATAATAAAGGGAAAAGGAATGGCATAACTAAAAATATATTCATCATAATCATAAAACATTATAATAGTGAATAAGGATAGTATCCATTGATCATATAACAAATAAATATTAAGTAACTAAAAAATATGTAATCTTAGAGGGAAAATAATTTTGAAGGATCACACAGAATATTTTTTGAGGAAAATATCTTTTTCTCATTGAAAATCACATTTTATAAACTAAAAGATAAAAAAACATAGGGAAAATATATATTTTAAAATAATATTAGAATCATATAATGGAATATTTAAATATTGATTTTTCATGATGGTGGAAAATACCATTCAATCCATACACATTAAAACAATTTTTTTTAATTTTTTTTTAAAAAGTGAAAAAGTACATCATTGAGAAAATGATATGAATATTAATTTAAAACCATTTTTTCAAAGGTATAACATGGATAGATATTTCTTAATCAATAATTGGTGATCATAAAAAACTTTCTATAATTTTTAATTTAAAAGAAGGACATGAAAGAAAAATGATGTATGACCGAAGAGAGAAAAAATGTCGGTTACCTTAAATTGTTTTTTTTGAAAAATTGAGTACATAAAGATATAAAAATTAAATGAAAAAATTGAATTTTAATGAACTAATTTTTTTTAATAAAAATAATGTTTTTCTTTAGAGGTATATTATATGATCTCATCATTGGAAGCATAATTATTAGTCCTGATAAAAAAGAGATTGTAACATAAAACCATGACCACATTGGTCTATTTTGAATCGTAAGCCCCATGAAAGAAATAAAATTATAAGGTTATGTTTATAGAATAATTTTCATGATATTAATCATAAAATAAATAAATTCATACCACATAAACCACATAACAAACAAGTGGTGTATCAGGCTTGTGTCCTATAGAAATAAAAGCGAGATGTAAATCCCTTACATGCATTGTAAAATTTTAAATTATAAGACCCATGAAACAATAACATTAACTGAAACATTAAATTTCATGAGAATAAATGAATTTATGATATAAATATTCACTAGGAATATATATACACCTCATAAAATAAGATAGGTGAATAACCCAATATATGTCCCAAATAAGACAATTTGAGGTTGAAATCTCTTACCATAAGTATCAACTTCCTTCATACATGTTATAACCTACTATATAATAAATACAGTTCTATTATAAATATATTTTAAATCCATAAGTATATATATAATACCATATATTATTTAAATATTACTTGTTATTATCTGTTTATTAACAATTCCTGGTTAAAATTAGTATTCGGGTAATAATTGTATTGTACATTATATGTGTTTTGATTTCGAATTTTTGGTCCATTTACATTTATCATGGTTCCATAATACCCAAAATAATAACCATTATATAAAAATAATATATATAATTTTAATATTGGTCTATATTTATCCATAAAAGTTAGATATAGAAAATGAAAGTCACTGTTCATGGAGATTGTACATTTTATGTACGTACAAACACCATTTCCATTTTACCAATGAAAAGAATTTTATAAAGGTTAATAATAGATGAAATTTATAGATTTATTATGATTTAATATATATAAAACATTTTAATTAAATTTATCCTTATTAACATCCATGTATATTTTAAGTGAAAAGTGAATCAAATTGCTTTGTGAGGCGGTAGTTTTCCATACACATGAGTGAAATTTTCGCATTCCCATAGAATGGAATGTAGGGAGGTATATGTGATAAAGTAATTAAATAATTATTATTATTTTATAAAATTCATATAAATTTATTATATAAATAATTATATCCTCCCGTGATAGGTGGTGATGTAAAACAGAATACATTGGTTCATGATGTGGAAGTGCACTAAACACACGATCGACAGTTTTGTTTCCCATTAGATGGAAGATGAGATAGATGTAGGTTATTCCATTAATAGAATAAAATATAATTCAATGTGAGGTAATAATGTTATTATACTATCATATTTTTATATATTTAAAAAATGTGGAAGATGAAATCAAATAAAAACACCAGTTTAATAATATCACCTCCTTTTCGTAGAACCTCATTAGGTTTGTACCTAAATAATTATTAGAAGTGTTAAATAAAACAAATAATGTCTCTATGATGTGGGGAGGTAATTAATGATGTTATTTGGATAAGAAGTTTCTGAAAAAAGTGTTTTGGAAGCATTAAGAGGAGAGTAGATGGGGCTTCCTTTTGTAAGCGGGGGAGAAGACACAAATGGAATGGTTAAAAAGAAACATGTATCCACATTTAGAAAATTAAAATAGGATCTCAAATGGATAATTATAAAACTTTATTGTCTATAAGGTAAAAATAAGGCCATAAAATAGGTGTATTAAGTTTTTATATTATTTTACCCCTTATATTTTTAGATTAATCATGGTAAACCCATTTATCCTTAACCATAGTTAATAATTTTCACTATTTTCACTAATTATCATGAGAAAAGATTAAGTTTAAATTAATATATAATATAAACTAATATTATTAAATATTTATAATAAATTTTTCTAAAATTCAACACAAATAAGTGGCACAATCTACTTTAAAAATGAACACGAAGACGTGATGAAAAAACGGTTTTCCAAAGAAGAATATTGAGAAGCATAAAAAATACAATATCAAAAATCAACAGTAAATTGATTGAAATAACCTAAATTTTATTAATAAATATATAATTAGACTAATTTTAAAACCATCATAAAATAAATTTGATCTTTTAAATGATTTAAAGGAAACAACAAATTTTTCTAATAAAACCCATTATTTTTATATTCATTGAAAAATTAATATTTTTTAAAAAAAAATTCACCTATACTAATTTTAAAATATTGATTAAAAAAATAAATTTAATATTTTAAAATAAAATTTCTATTAGTTTCAAAATAAATTATTTTTGAAAAAAAAATAGAAATCATTTTCAGAGAAAAAAATTATTTTGAAAGTATATAAAGGCTTTACTATAATTTAAATACTTATTTATAAATATATATTTTTTTATCAAAATCATTTATACTTAAGTTTTATTTTTTTCATTCCTATTTATTCCACCAAATACAACGGTTTGTTTATAATAGTTATGTTTAAGTAATAATATTAATATTATATCATAATCTGTTAATACTCGGTGTTGCTTTTAATGCCCGACATCATAGAAATTAAACTTATTTGAAAACATTATTTCATATAATATCATGGAATTAAATTATAAACCATTAAAAATAATTTATCCCTAAAAATCACTTCACATTTCTGGAAACAATAGAGGATAATTCTTCCTCATTACATCGTCAGGTTTCCAGGTAGCTTCTTCTAGTTAGTGGTTTCGCCACAAAACATTAACCAGGTGAGTGGTCTTGTTTGGTAGCACATTATATATTAAATCAAGAATAAACACTAATTTTTTATCATATTAAATATCATTATATAGTGGTAAGACCTCTAATTTTATTGATTGAGATGGATAAAGTATGTACTTCCTCTGGAGAGGTAAATGGAACACATTGTGAAACCGATAGAGGTTCTGTGGAAGTACTAAATGATAAGCTATATTCTTGATATAATTAATAATTTAAAAGGGACCAATATACCTAGGCCTTAATATTCCATTATTTCCAAATATCATAATTTTCTTCTATGAATAAATTCATAGAAACACATTCTAACCAAGTTCAAATTCTAGACATTGTCGATGATTATTAATTTAAATTTTCATCATCATTGTACCACCAATATGTGTTACTAAATAGATATAACATTCCTTATAATTTATTCCTATAGATCTAGTCTAAATATATTTATTTCTCTAACTTCATCCCCACATGTTGGAGTTATATATTTATTTACATAAAGGTCTTCAAAAGAAGCCATATAAATTTTGGAGTGTAATCTATTTTTGTAAGTAAACTGAACTAGAAGAATATTATGATCCCAAACACCTTTTAAATCCATTGAAAAAGATATATTCATAAAATCTAGGTTTTTAAGGGTTCTCTATGGTTTACCACAAGTTTTATGTTGATAAAAAGTGTGGGAACTCAACTATATATCAAGAGATTACTAAAGAATTCTCCAAAACTTTAAGGTAAACCTCAGATCATGAACAGATACAAATGAATATGAAAATCCATGCAACCTTATCACTAAAATTATTTATATTATATAAATATTATCCATATATAAATCATCTATGATATATATGAAGTGTGTTACCTTTGTATTGCGATCAACTAAAACCCATATAGAATGAAACTGTTTAGATATTTTGTGGAGTCCGACAAAAAAATCCATGGTGAAATTTTCCCACATCAATTTTGGTGTGCTTAATGGTTGTAACATCCCCTTAGATGTTTTCTATCAGACTAAATTTTTTTACATACCATGCATTATCTTATGAACTCTGAAATATCTCCCTTCATTCCATCCCATAAGAAATACTCTTTCAGATCTATATACATTTTTTAACTGTAGGATGAATAAAGAATAAAGAACGATGAGATTACTATGATTAATATTTCTTAAAATAGAGTATAGATATTTGAAATACTTATTTCATGAACCTTATATTTCCATTATGATCATGTTTAATCACAAGAACATTTATCACCTTCTTTTGCAACTCCATATCATCCCTCTGTGCCTCTTTTACCCTAACACGAATATATGGTTCAACACTTATTTGATAAAGATAATATTTATCCCATTACTAAAATATATAAAGATCCATGCTTCTTAAATCCATAAATATTATATATTTTCTTGATCATTGTCATAGAAAATTTAGTATGATCCTTTTTACTCAAAGAATTAACTAGCTTGTTTTCTTTCACAGGGTAGTAATGTATTGGGTGGTCATAATCTTAATCATCTCTAACTATCTTCTATACTGAATATTAAACTAATAATATGTGAATATATACTTTATATTTTTGTGATATGAATATATATATCACACATTTCTTATTAAACATAATGGATTCATATCTTTAATGAAAAAATTACGACAAGTAACACCAAATCACGATTTGGGTAACTTTCCTCATGAAATGTCAATTTTAATTAAGCATAATCTATTAAAATGTAATTATACATGAGAAAATAATATAGTCATTTATTTTATTCATTATTATAAATTACAAACACTTATCTACTATAGGTTAATATAGTTAAAGTTTCAATTAATAACCTTCTATTTAGTTCGTTGAAATTTTACTCACATTATTCTATCTAATGAAACTTGGATCCCATCCAAGTTAACATGGTTAGAGTATTTTAAGTTCATGATAAATTATCTATAAACATCTAATAATATACAAATTGACCATGAAATCCACATATATCAATTAGAATGGTTGGTCAGGGCTAATGTTCAACAGCCTCAGTTTTTGATGGATCCACTAATATACCCTATCTTGAGATTATGTGACCCAAAAAATGAATCTTTTTTTCAAAGATTAAAACATTGTAAATTTTTCATAGATTATCTCCTTCATTAGGCACATTAGTAAAATTATCAATTATTCTTTATTCTCATACTTACTCTTAAATAAATGAAAATAGATTTTGTAATGAATACTGATAACTAATAACTGTAATCTGTAAAGTCTCTACAATTTAAATGGATGAAGATAGTGGGGAAATTAGTAAGATTTAATGGAATCACTATAAAATCATTATTTCCATAACTTTATCATTATACATTCTTGGGTACATTCTTCTTCTTGACCCTCAATTGATGATATCCAGAATGAAGGATAATCCTGGAAAAGTATTAGACTCTATAAATTTTATCAACGAATTCATCAATAGAGGGTATATGATACTTGTTACAGATTGTGATCTTGTTCATCTTCCAATAATAAACACAGAGACACATGGACCCATTTTTATTTTTATGAAAATTAATAGGTTCACCCTTAGGTGGCAGACTTTACTGAATTAATCCATTGTCAAGGTTCTCTAGGATTTACTTATTTAATTATTGTAACTTAATCGGGGTCATTATATAGAGAGTATATGAAATTGGTTTAGTATTAGGTATGAGTTTTATTGAGAAATCAACATCAAATTTTTTTTAATACTAATAAACACTTTCATAAAGAAACCAAAAAACCCATATAATAGGTATATCATTGATGTTGAGTTTCTCCCCAACCATCTGAGATAAACACCACTTTTAAATCGGAGTCAAGACCCATATAATGTGTGGAATTTTCATTTTAAGTTCAATTTTTTGTCACACTCGTAGAAAATCATAGGCTGGTTCCGAATATCAAACATTCATTCTCTTCCTTGGTAATTTATGTGGGATTTATGTTGAGAAATACAATACATGCCTAATATAACATCAATTTCAACCAAATAGAGAGAGAAACTATTTACTATTCACATTCCCACAAACTTCAACTAGATTAGAATCATAGATTTGATAGGCGATCATCATAACATTTGGGGGTTTCAATAGAAATTAAAAATCTAATTGTCAAGGATAGGAATTAACATTCCAAAAGATTTTTCCTGATTCATATAACTAATTTAAAATATGATACTTCAATATTTTAACTCACCTATTACCACTCTAATATCATCATCTATCCTTGATTCCTTACTAAAATAAAAATGTTTTTCATGACCATCAACCTCTATTAATCAGAGTGATTATTCCAAAGAAATAATTTATAAGATGTTTGAATCATGGAACCCTAATATCAATGTTTTAATCCTTCATATTAACCTAGTTTTTCATGTTCATTATTCAAATACTTTATGATGGTTCATAAAGAGATTTCAAATTTCCAAAAATATCCCCTAAGAGTGTCAAACCAGGTGTACAATATAGCCCATTGTCATGCACTAGGTAATGATAATGTCCACCTCAATGTTCCATTTTTTGAGTTATTACCCATAGTTAAAACTATGTCAAATCCACATCAACTATTAGTGTCCATACATGGATTTAATTTCACAAAAACCACTCTCACAATACTTCAATAGAATTTTACGATATTTTCCTATAAATTGATTATCCATATGGTTTTGACTAATATTTTATCATCCTAGTATCAAAAGTTTTAACAAAAATTTGATCTAATAACAATTTTATTGACCAAAACATCTCATACATATATATTACATATTAATTAGTAAATTTTGAAAACACAATATTATGATTTGTTCTAGAATTGTATAATTATAGTGCCTCTGAAAAATTGGATACAAAAAACTGTTTTATAAGTGAAATTAATCATCAAAAGCTACGTTATTCATAACTAGAACCCTTTTTAGAGATATCATACATAATAAAATTCTTCTTAACTGGGGGAAATGAAACATAAGAAAGGGTGAGCTCAGATTCTTAGTAAGTGTAAGAATGTAAGGTATCATTATAATGTTAGCATGAGGGTATGAGAATATAAAAATAATATTTGAAAACCATGACCTATATCTTATAGATCATAAATAAAAGTTATGGAATAAATATTGGTAGCTCAAAAGACATGAATACTAATGGAATCAAAGAATATGATCTATGATGGAATAATATTGGCATAAATCATAGATTTATGGAATACACATAAGAATAGAAAATATTTTTCTCAATATTCAATGATAATTTCAAAAACTATCATAGTAGAATGGGTTTACTCTCCAAACTATCTTACTAGTCAAGGTTAAATCCCATGAAAATCATAGTAGAAAAATTCCTTTATTGAACTGGGTTCACTCTCTATTCCATTCTTGTTTATCTCATATGATTTTAATCATTACCCAATTCATTGGAGGGAGATATAGGTACCACCTATCACATAATCCATACATTTTTTTCCAAAAGACAATAAAAAATTCATCATATAATAATAATATAAGTGAAATGGGTCTCCGAAATACTTCATTATATCATTACCCATAGAAAGGAAATGATTTTTATAATCATCTCATCAATTCATCATAGCCTAACCCATGGAAAATGAAATGTTTTGCATAAATATATCTCTATCATAATCATAAATAATATTGTGAAAAAATATAGATATTATCCTTGGATAATATCCTATGTAAATCTTTATTATTATCAATGGATGTCATATTAGATAGAATGTTATTTTGAACAATCAATTGGAACATTTCTTAAGGAAAATAAACTCTTAACTTGGTAAATAAGATTTTTTAAAAGTAAAAGATCATATAAAATAATATAAACAGTATTATTTAAAAATAATGTTTTAAAATTATAAATGAATCTTTAAAACATTTACTGGTTATGAAGGATGAAATTACTATTCTTGTCATACACATTAAAACAAATATTCCCTTCATAATATTAGTAAAAAGTCAAAAAGTACCTCATTCAAAAAATAAAAAGAAGATTCCATTAATTATTTTTATAACAAAAACATGGTTAAAAATATATTTAATAAATAAATATATATCAGAAAAAATATTTTTTAAAACATTTCTATAAAACATGGACATTGTATAAAAATGATTTTCGAATGAAGAGATAAATAAAGACGATTTTCTTAAAAAAATATTTTTGATTATTGAGTACATAAAGAGATTAAAATTAAATGAAAAAATGTATTTTAATGAAATAAATTTATTTGAATAAAATTTTTGTGTTTATTCAGAGTCATATCATAATATCTCATCATTGGAAACATAATCATAAACAATCCAAATAAACGAAGTGATTTTAATATAAAGTTATTACTAGTTTGTTATCTTCAAAATTGTAATACCCATGAAAGAATAAAAATTATATGGATATATATATACCATAATTTTAATGATAATGATTTTAAAATACATTCATGGTTTTTATTTACACGACCCAAAATAATCAAGTTGTTTATAAGGCTTGTGTCCCATAGAAATAAAAGTGAGACAAAAAATCCTTACATGCTCTGGTAACATTAAATCATAAGACTCATTAAAGAATAAAATTAAATGAAGCTCTAAATATAATTATAGCAACAAATTCAGGATATAACATCTCAAATGGTCTGTATATACACCTTATATAGGAATATAAGTGCATAACACAACATATGTCATAAATAAGACAATTTGAGATAGAAATCCCTTAAATTAAGTCTCAAATTCCATTTTACACATTTGAGACTAATGTAAAATAAATACGGGTTTATTATAAAAATATTAAATAACCATAATTATATATATCAATCCATATATGTTTAAATTTTACATTTTATTAACCATTTATTAACAATTCCTTATTGAAATCGTGTTTTAGGAAATAACTGGTTTGTTTTTCATGCATACTTTGATTTGGTATTTTCGGTCCATTTAATTTAAACATGATTAAATTACCTCCAAAATTTTAACCAGGATATAAATATAATATATATTAATTAAATATGTATTTATATTAATCCATAAAAAATAGATATATAAAATTAATTATATCATTCAGGGAGAAGACAGGTCGTACGTACACATGAACACTGTTTCTATTTTCCTGACCGAAGGAATGAAAAGAATATAAAAAATATATCACCCTTCAATAATGATTATGATTCAATTTATATCAAATATTTTCATTAAATATATTTTTATTACTATCCATGTAAATAATATGTGAAAAATGAATCACATCGCTTCGCGAGAAGGTAGTCCACCACACAGATGAGCGACATTATCATATCCCAAAAGAATAGAAATTAAGAAGTTATATGTGATATAATAACTCCAAAAGTATAATAATTTCATAAATATTTTATAAATATGTTAAATCCATCATTATATCCAACCATGAGAGGCGGTGAAGGGAAATGAATTACTTCAGTTCGCAAGGCAATAGTCTATCATACACACGATCGATGGTTTCATTTCCTGTTTAATAAATGAGGAGATAGATGTAGGTAACAAAAATAAAATAATAACATCTAAGTATATGGATGTTAATTAGGTCATTATTCATAATTTTTTATGATTATTTTATGTAGGTGGAAGAAGAAAGGGAAAGAAATATGTTTTGAATTTTACCTCTTCTTCGGATAAACTCTTTAAATTTATACCTAAAGCCTTCCTAGGAGGGATTCTTAATTAAAATAAATAATATAAGATGTGTTTAGTGAAATAAGTAATTTTTTGGGTATGTATTTACCAAACCAAAGGGTATTATGTGTGAATAGTAGAGGATATGGGGTTTACTTTTTTAAGTGGGGGAAAAGATGCACTTAGGATTTTTGAAAATAAAATGTTGTACCAACATTTTAATCATGAATCAGGGATCCTAAATAGATAATTATAGATACTTAGAAGTTATAAGGTAGAAATATTTACATAAAAAATTATTTAAACAAGTTTTTATTCCATTTATCTCTTATATTTTTAGTTTAACCCCCAATAAACTGGTTTTAACTTCAACCACTGTAAATAAATTTTAACACAATCACTATTAATTATTAAACAAATTAAGTTGATATTATTATGTAATATAAATTATACTTATTAAAAATATCAAATAAATTTTCATATATTATATTTTAATAATATTTATAATTTAATTTAAAATTAAAACAGTGGATGTGATGAAAACATAGTTTTGAAATGAAAAACATTGAAAAGTATAAAATGCTAAAATATAAACATTCAATATGAAATCGATTCGAATGACCTTAATTGGATTAATTAATATATTTTTTGAATAATTTTAAATTTAAAAATATCATAAAAATGTTTCTTCTAAAATCTGTAAACTAAAAGGTGAGTTCTAAAAAAAATTAATAGTATTCATTATTCACTGAAAACCTAATATTTTTTGAAAATTCTCAACAAATTCACCTTAATATAATTTTAAAATTTTTATTCCAAAAATGAAGATAATTTTTCCAAATAAAGTTTCTATAATTTTCAAAACATAGATTAATTATTTGTTCCCAAAAACCAATACAAATCTTTTTTGAGTAAATAGTATTTTCAAATCATATTACAACACTACTAAAAATTAAATAATTATTTATAAATATATTTTATTTATCTAAAAACATGAGACTTGACATTAAAAATGTGTTTATTCTAATTCATACCACCAAATTTAACATCTTGTTTATAATGGCCTTGTTTATATATTAATATTAATAGTATGGCACAGTTTGTTCGAACTTAGTGTTGTGTGTAGAGAATTATATCAAAGAAAATAAATATATTTCAAAAAAATTTAAAATATAGGGGTGTTATAGGTGAGGAAAATTTCCTATCACATAAGAGTATAATATAGAGGTAGAAGAATTTGGCATGGTAATGTTCCAAGGATTCCATCTTTCTTGATAAATGTGAACAAATCAGTGGAGGAACACATCAAGGGTGTTAAGATTATAATAGAGTATGGGATTATGGAGATAAGGTAAATTGAGGTTTTAGATATGTAGAACATGTGAGGAGGGAGACCAATGATCTGGGAATTATTTTTGATCACATTAAATGGATAGGATCTATAGCCACTAGTCATGGATGGGTCAAGAAAATACTAGATCTACATCTACCCATCTCTGAAACATTAGAATAATCAATTTTCCCAATAAATACATTAAGGTGTGCACCCAAGACATGATGCGAGCCATTTCAGCATGGCAACATTTCCATTAGGGGGGCCTCTTTAGTATGGGAGAAAGATAATGATTTAAATAGAATAAGATGTGAAGTGTGTATGTGAACACAATGGGATGTTTAGGGGAGTTTCAATCACCCTTGGAGCGACTCCACCATCTTCCCTAATTCATAGAGTGGGTATATAAATGGGTGGTAATTGACTATGTTACCAATAATATTAAACCAAAAATATTCTAGTGGTTGGGTTAGTAATGAGATATATGATTTGAGTGTCCCTATATATCCTATTAGAAATGGGAATCAAGACATATGTAGTTCTAAATTATGGTGTGGTAGGAAACCAACACCGGAAGGGGGAGAAATATTGAGTGAGGGTCAAAAGTGTCAAATATTTTGACATCATATAATGGGGATTTATAAAATATTGTTTAACATCTCACAAAAAGAAAACTGGCTATGAAACTTAATTTAATATGTTAAGGATGAGGTGTCCTAAAATTTAAGGTTATGTTAAATGGATATTGTACTGCAATTTTACATCGTATGACTAGGATATTATCATGGGGTATTATATCATATGACTCAAAAAAATAATAGAGGGTCCTGAAAATTACCAAATTAGGAACATGTAATTTATGTTCGGTATGATGTGCTCCCCATCCATTGTGATTAATTAATATGCACCATTTGAGTAGAACTTATGTATGACATATGTTTCCTCCCATATGGGTTATAGCTTCAAGGGATTCTTACAACGTATCATTGACATCCATAGACCCAGTTCCATATCTCCCTAGACAAAGGAGTAGATGAAAACCATTTTAGTGAACAAAAATTCAACCTGATTTTGATTCCTTTCTCGGTTTTCATCTTATAGAGTATATTCAAGAGAATCTAGCTCATCTAGATTAGTTTTAGCTATTTTATGTGGTTCATATAAATTTTAAACGACCATATAGAGAAATGATTGGGGGAAATCTATATATAAAAGTGTTTATGTCGCATACACGAGAGATTATGGAGTCACCTAGGAAAATTTTACGACATATTTCAATAGTCTTAGAGGGTATTAGAAATATTATTAGGCAAACACTTATTGTTTTGACCCACCACATTTTGTAGGATGTTAGAGAGGGTTTTTAATGGATTAGTCTTCCTATTTTTTTACATGTGATAGTGGAATGTCTCACTGGATTTGATGTTATAATTAATTTAAAACTTCTTCATCCCAAAATCTAGAAATTGGTACCATTGTATGTGAATTTTTTCCCATTTTTGTTTAGGGTAATGTAATATTCCAACTTTTAGATGATGTTAATGGATGTTGGAATGAACTTACATTTTTGAGATTCTTATGAGGGATAAGGGACTATAACATCATGTCCCTATATATAATGTGGCTACAATTACGTGGTGGCATTGATAATCTCTTGTATCTAATGAAACACGTTGAATTTTTATGAAATATTTCTTTTAATTGTTTTTATTTTTTTAATATCTTGTGTTGCATGCAACAACATGTTTAAACAAACCACATAACATTATTAAAAAAAACAAATTTCTGTTTTTTTCCTAGTCATTATATTAGCACATATGAATATTAATAACTAAATTAAGAAAAATATATAGTCTATACATCTATAATATAAATTCATTTGTTATCAAATGAATATAATGAAATATAAAAAATATATTTTATGATTAAAGTGTTGCTTTTCTGAAAACAATGCTTTTTCCGTACAATGAATTTTATATCAATATATTAAATTAATACTTATTACTGATTAATTAAAATGAAATTTATATATTATTTAATTGATAAAATATCTTATTCATTCAAATAATACTTTTTTTTATCATAGGATAAGAATAAATCTCACTCTATAATTAAAAATGTATTTTTCCTAAAAAGAAATTTTTTCTCATTTTGGGAACTTACATTGAAACTAATTTCTTCTATTTAAAGGTATTCAATTAGTTGAAATTAATTAAATATTTATAATTAAAATTACAAAATTTGGTAATTAAGCTTCTTTTTTTCAGTTAATTGGAATAGTAATCGTGCTAAAATTTAATACTTCAGTAATGGTCACATCAGGTTAATATAGATTAAAAATAATTGGTAAGGCTATAGTTTCTCATCCCAATTATTATTGGATGAATTTAGTTATATAATTAATACATAAATTTTGAATTTTAGTTGTTTAATTGACACTTTTCAATGAAAATGACGTATGTATTATTTATACCAATGGATGTGAAAAAATTCAACTCTATTTGATTTAAATATCATCAATGTGTATATAGAGAGAAAAAAATTAGTTATTAATGAATCATAATAGTAATTTTGTGAATGATGAAATTATATTCATAATGGTATTTTAATTATAAATTTTATTAATTAAATAATTACTTTAAATACTTACACAATCTTGATGCAATAAGTACTTAATTAATGGAAAATCACATAAATATTATTAAAAATATTAAAAGATTTATAAATTAAGTTAATTAAGGTGATACATGAATTTTATAGATGACCATGACATGTTGGAGTATGTTTTAAAATAAATGGTTCAAATTATATGTGTTCTATTGATGTTATTAAATTCAAAGTAATTAATTGTATCAAAATTTACAGTAATGATATTTTAGAAAATAATATTTTATTAAATTATTTAAATATAATAATTACCAAAAATAAGGAAACCATGGAAAAGGTATGGTCGGAAATATCATAAATTACCCATTTATTGTCTAATTTACACCTTACAAGAAAAAATTTCAACCTTTAAAAATTTTAAAAGTCGTTACCATAGTTAAAATTAAAATAGGTTAATTAAGTGTTAATAAAAATGATAAGGTCTTAAATTACCCCATAAATTTTATAAAATTAATTTTTTGATGGTATTTTAACCCAATCCCAAATTATATTTGAATAAATTTCAATTTTAATATATTTGCAGTGATATTAAATTTATTAAAAAATAAACTTTATGAGAAATTCTAAAAGTTCCCCTCACATCAATTATTATAGGAACACTTTTCCATCACTTCATTACACCACATTGAGTCTTATGGATAAAAAAATCAAACATATTATCTTATAACATTCCCCATAATAATTTTAGTGGTTTTGGTCTTCCCAAAAAACAAAACCTAGATGCCTTTAGAGGACGTTTAATGGAGTCATTTTAAAGAAGAGGTAATCTCTCAAACAGATTACTTTATTTTTATTCACTTATTTACCTACTATAAATATAATATATTAATCATAAAATAATAAATTATTTATACTAAATGTTCTTAAATCTTATTATTATTACGATTACACTATTATACCCTCTCTTTCCAATCAAATAAGAAGTGAAAGTATAACTCATGCATACCTACGTCTTAGAGTATCGACATTGTGATATAATTAATTTTTCATTACCATATTATATAGATGGGTATTATGATGGTTTAATGAGTATATATGAAGTTTATGATGTAATAATACATATTTAGTTATAAAATCATATTAATATTCTTATCATCTAACCTATTTAGAAACAATAATGTCGCTCGTGCGTATGTATGGACTGCCATCTCCACGCTATGATGTGATTAATTTTTAATTTATTTATCACATGGATGGTAATAAAGATTTATTTTATAAACATAATATATATATATAAAAAATAATAAATATTATGTATTGGTTTATTATTATTTACGTTTCTTTTATTTCATCATAAGAAAAATTAAAACCACCTTCATGCGTACGTACGACCTACCATTTCTATGAAAGGTATAATTAAAGCTTCTATATATAATTTTGATGAATAATAATAAATATGAATATATATTAAGTTTGTACCATGATTAAAATTCTAGAAATTATGGGGCCATCATCAAAGTATTAGGACTTGGACTACCGAATCGAAACATGCTTGGGAAATGAAGCACTTATCACCCAAAATAGTGATTTTAACAACAAATTATTAATAATAAAGTGATAAAATGTTATAAAAAATAATAAATGTTATTATAGAAACATTTTATGGATTAACTATTTAATAAATAAATATTTATTATACGTGCGGTTTGAATGTAAACACGGAAAGATGAGACTTCAGGTAAGGGTTTATCTCGCAATCTTATCATTATTCAAGTTTGTTTATATATAAGTATCTATTGGGGAACATTGTTCTTCCATAAACATGTTTTTATAAACATTATTTCAAAATATTGTTAATATTTTTTAAAATCATTTTTTACTTATGATTTCCATTTTACAAAATGTTTTTAAATATTTTTTTTCATATTCTAAATGAGTTTCCTTGTTACTTTTCAAACAAAAATATGGAATGATCTTTTTAATATATGGAATGAGAATATTTTCCTGATTTCATGGTGAATTAATTTTTTGATGGTTTATTTAAATGTATACAAGTTCACCATGAAATAAAATGTTTTAATCTATAATCTTTGAGCTTTTTTTAAAAGTATGTGATTTTAAAATGGAAATGTAATTTTCCTTAATAATTATTCCAAGTGATATTTGAAAATATTTTTTTCCTACAAGATAACATCCATTGTTGGTACTTATATTTTAGTAGGGACTTCATCTAAGAATACCATCCTTATTATTTCTCGTTATGGCTGATGTTTTTGGTGAAAAGTTGAAATGTTTATGAAACCAATTTCTTTTCCAGGTGTTATTATTTGATAAAATGTTTATGAAACCAATTTATTTTCATGGGTTGTGATATGATAAATTATTTATATTATTTTAGAACACATATATATGTCTTTAATTATGTGATTTTTGGGACCTATATCTCCCTCCGATGCATTGAGTAATGATTTTTATATCATAAGTTAGTTAGGACTGGAACACGGGGTGAACCTAGTTTAGTAAGTGACTTTGTATGCTATGATGGTCTTAGGGGTGAACATTGACTATTATGATGGGTGGGGAATGAATCAGCACCACAAATATATTCTTAGAAAGGATACATGACTGATAAGTAAATTAATTTCCATTATTATGTGAATACCATAATTTGATATTATGATCTCATGTGTTATGTAATTTGATTATTTTATGATTCATGTCTTATAGACTTCCCATATTTATTCCATGACTCGAGATTATGATCTTTGATATACAAGGAATAACTTTCAAATGATATATTCATGTTCTTATAACTTTATTCCCATGTTATTCTTATGTAATTATTGATTCCTCTCATGTTTACCCTTATATAGCTTGTGATGTCACTCTTTTCATATGTTTAATTTCCACAAGATATGAAGAATGTTTTTAGTAGGTATTCCTATAATGAGTAATAAGTGGGAAGATCATTATTGGAGATATTTAATAACATTCATAAAATACGAAGATTGTATATCTAATATCCAAATAATATAAAACTTTACGGATATAGAAAGGATTATATGGTTTTTTATTGAATATTTAACTGAATAAATGTCATATTTGTGTAAAAAAAGATTAAACCATTATAGTTTGTATCATAGTAGGATTTTGACAATCTTTGGAGATTAGATTTAGAAAAATATCATTAAAATCACAGGGATCGGTAAATGTATAAGATCAAATACTATTTTTTAATGATCATAAATGACCTAGGATAAATCTATAGTTTCATAGAAGAAGGTATTATGATATAGAAATTATAGAAATTATTTTTCAGAATAATGTGGTTTTCCATTATGATTATTGTTTGTCACACCATATTCTTTGGATTTATCCAATGGATTGAATCCAAATTTATCATGTTGCTTCAGAATGTGATGGAATATTCAATGGTTATCCACATGTGAGACCAAATGTTATGAGATATGTAATGGAAACCCAAGTTGTTATGATCATGAAACATTCTGATGCAAATAATAATGTTGAGTTTCCAAATGATAAAATGAGGGAACAACATACTATTTAATCTTTCATGAGGAAACGCCCACCTTATTTTAGTGGATATTTTGATCCACTAGTGTCCATGTAATGGATTGACGCCATTGATAAAACATTTTCTATTATTTAATGCTATGGACGTGAAAATATTTTCTTATAAGTTTATCGTCTGGATGGAAAATAGATCAATGGTGGAATCTTATCAACAATTAATGTCAATAAAAATAAATGGAATCAATAGAAGGGGTTTAGTTTTGGGGGATATTTCTTATAATGTACATACCTTGTATTAAGCATATAAATATATATATTTAAATTCCTGATTTGAAGAAAAAGGGATGAAAAAACCATTGGTACATATGAGGTAATTTTTTCAAGGCCTACAAGGTGTGACACTAGTTTAATTATCTTCCATGAAATTAATATTTATCGATTCTTTGGTGTCTAAAAACCAAGTCTCAAAAGTATGTTATATATAATATGCTTAATTACCTATAAATAAATTATCTTATGTTCTCTCGTGGTGGAGATGAATAATGTAGTTTCCCATCAATCTCAAGGTTTTGATAAGAAAATAATAATGGAATTAGAAGTAAATTCAAAAAACCATGGAGAAAAGATAATGCTCTTTCCTTTATGCTTGATGTGTTGAAGGAACCATGAGGAAATTTTCTTATGGGGGGTTAATAAAGATTTCATGTGTGGACATGTTTTTTATTTGGAAAACGAATGTTGAAATTGATAGGATTGTCTGGATAATGGTCAAAATAGTGAAAAATATCCACATAACGCACCACCCAAACTCCAATTATTCAAATGAAAGGAGTATGGGATTAATACCAACCAGTACATGAATATAAAGGTTTTTTATGATCATCATCAATAACCTCTTAATCCTAAGGATAAATGGAAATATCATGTGATCACAACTTCTGAAGGGGGTTATAATAATGACATGGTGAAGGGAACAATTTTCATCCACTCTATAACAACTAATATATTATTTTATTCTAGATCCAACCAATCATTTATTTATGAATAATTTTCTAAGGGTATCACCATATCAACACAATAATTATATGTTGATTTATCTGTAAAAAATCCAAATATCATAATGGACACATCTCCACTTTATAATTCTTCTCCAATTGATGTTTTCGAGAAAGCACTTCCTATAAATTTTATGATTGTAACTTTTGTTGAATTCAATGTAATTATTACTAGAATTCAATTTCCTTATATTGGACTCATATTAATAATTGTGGATGGGAAGTCACATTTCAGATTTTGAATGAACCTATAATTATATATTGATGAAAGGATGAATATAAAATTCTAATAGAAATTTCATTCATCATGTGTGTCTTAATTCTTATTCATGAAGCTTATCTATCTCTAATGGTTGGGGAGAAAATCATCATTAAAGATAAAACTATTGTATAGTATGTTTTTGAAGTATTTCCATAAGAATTGTCAGGTATTCCACCGAATCATTGAATTGATTTTTCAATAGAACTCATACATGGTTCTATTGTTATTTCTTAGACTCCTTACTGAATTGACCCAATTGAGTTGTAGAAATTGAAGAATATAATCCATTAGAATCATGATAATAGATTCATTTTCCCTATTGTGTCACCCTGGGGTGAACCTATTTTATTTTTATGAAGAAAATTTGATCAATGAGACTCTATAATTATTATTGATAAATTCATAAGATCACTATTGAGAACAAGTACCGTCTTCCCCATATTGAAGAATTATTTGATCAAATACAAAGGGTATAATTATTTTCCAAGATTAATCTTCATTATAGATAACATCAATTTAGGGTAAATATGGAGGATTTTACCATGGTGATATTCCGTACAAGGAATGAACACTATAAATTTATAGTGATGTCGTTTTGTCATAATAATTCCCCCTTTATCATTGTAGAATTCTTGAATTTCGTCTTAAGATAATATATGGGTTAGTTTTTTAAATATTTTAAAGAATATATCCTTTTACTTTCAAAGATAAAGTAAGAGAATAAAGGTCACCTAAGGATTTTGATGAAGAACCTATGGAAGGATAAGATTTAAAAAAATTTAATAAGTGTGAATTTTGTCTTTATAAAGTTTCATTTTTGGGTTATGAAATATCATGTGAGGGTATATTAGTAGATCCTTCAATTATATAAGATATTTTGAAATTGGATAGTCTAACCATGGTGACTAAAATTCATATTTTTCATGGGATACCTAGATATTATATACATTTTTTGAAATATTTATAATAATTATCCAATCCACTCACCAAGTTGAAATGGAAAGAAGATAAATTTATATGGGTGAAGGAATGTGAAGATAATTTCAAAGAGATGAATAGAATGTTTGTCAGTGAACCTGCACTCACACTACTCTATAATAAATAAAGCGTTGTTATTTATAGTGATACATCAAATAATATAATAGGATGTGTTCTTATGAAATATGATATGGTGATAGATGATGACTCACTCAAACTTAAGGTCGATGGAATAAATTAACCCACTCATGATTTGGAGTTAGATACAATAAAATTATCATTAAATATATGGCTGAATTATCTCAATGGAGAAAGGTGTGACATATATAATAATAAAAAAAATTTAAATTTCATTTTCACAGAAAAAGAGTTGAACATGATACAAAGAATATGGTTGGCCAAGATTAATGATTATCATTTAACATACCATTAACACATTGGGAAAGTAAAAAAGGTGGAAGATGATTTGATCTGAAATGATTATTCTAGTTTATGTATGATGTGGATAAAAAAATATCCAATATTTAGGGATTGATAAAAAATGACATGGAAATATATAATGAAGAGGTGAAATCCTTTCTAGGACAAATGAATGTTTAAACATATATTTAAGTGTAGATTAAAGTGGAACTTATTGATGATATAGAGAGAAAAAATAAATTGAGTAATGTTCCTAAGATAAACCTTTATTGTGATTGAATAATAAGGTTCAATAACTATGTATGTTTACTTCCCATAACAAATTTGAATAATCAGCTATCAGATGAGGCTCATAGTTCATCATTATCTATTTATCCTGGTAGTAAAAATATGCATAGAGTCCTGAAATAGTATTTAATATGCTTTGGAATGAAGAGATATATTTCATAGAATGTTTCTTAGGGAATGGATTGTTAGTAAGTTAAAGTTAAGAGATATAATTCTAAGTGAAATTTACAACAATTAACCATTCTTTAATGGAAACGGAAAATAATACCCATGGTTTTTTCATTATACTCCCCAAAAAATATAAAGGACCTAATGATATATGGCTTATAGATAATCACATTATAGCTGATCACATTATGATTTCAACACTCTTCAATAGATTCTAGATATAGAGTTATGTTTCATCACTGATTATCATCCTTAGATAAATGGTCAGTCTGAGAGGTCCATTAAAAATCTAGAAGGTATGTTGGGTTCTTTCTCTATAGATTTAAATGGTTGTTTGGATCAACACCTTACCTTTTCATAATTTTCATAGAACAAAAACTTTAACTCCATCATTAGTATGGATCCTTATAAAATCATCAATGGTAATAATAGTTTAACTCCAACATGCTGAAATGAATTTGGAGAAGAAAATTATTAGGAAATGATGTAGCTGAGGAAATGGTAGGGAAGGTTAGAAACTTTAAGTAGCACTATAAAGAAATCCATGTTGATAAAAATTTATGCTAACAATACTTGAAGAGATCTAAATTTTAAAGTGGGTGACAAGGTATTCCAAAGAACATCTCCCTAGAACAGTGTGATCATATTTCGAAATAATGTCAATCTAAGCCCTAGAAATATAGGTCCTTTTGGAATTCTTGATTATATCAGGATTATAGCATATCGATTGTCACTTCCACCAAATATATCACAAGTTCACGATTTTTTCCATGAATATATCTTGAGGAAGTATATAAATTATCATTCACATGTACTAAACTCCTAGGTATTACATCTATAGAAAGGTCTCTCTTTTGATGAACATCTGGTTGATATTCTAGATTATAAAGTGAAAAGTCCCCAATTTGAGGAATCTACTTCGGAACCTCAACATGTAATGAGATAGAGGTGTCATTATATGTTTATATTAGAGTGATAAATTTAGAGGAAGAAATGAATTTTATGGGGGTTTGAATGTAACATCCCAAGAATTTATGAAATATTTCTTCTAAAATCATTTGATCTATTCGACACCATGCGTTGTACTCAACAACGAGTTTAAACGAACCAGATAACATTATTAAAATATTATGTTTTCATTATTTATCAGTTTTTATATTGGAGGATATCAGTTGCAATAAAAAAATTATGAAAAATATATGGTCTATATATTTATAAAATAAATTCATTACTAATCAGATGGATATAATTGTAAACAAAAAAAATATTTTAAGATAAAAGTGAAGTTTTTTTAAAACATTATTTTATATGTACAATGAATTTTATATCAATATATTGAATTATACCTATTTTTGAAATATTTTAATGAAATTTAAACATTATTTACTTCATAAAATTTTGTATACATTCAATAAATATTTTTCTAACCATAGGATAAAAATAAATCTTATTTTATTCTTAAAAATGTATTTTTCCAAAAAATAAGTTAATTTCAAATTTTTACAGTTGCATTAAAATTAATTTAATAAATTTAAAATTATCAAAATAGATAATATGAGTTACATATTTTAAATCATAATTTTAATTTTGTTAACTAATACCCATATATTTTCAGTAAATAAAAATAATAATCGTGGTAAAAGTTTTCAACTCAGTAAATGTTAAATTGAGTTAGTATGCATTAAAAATAAGTGAAAAAGATATAATTTTCATCCTAATTCATATTGGATGAGTTAAATTTTAGAATTAACAATTAATCTTAAAATTACTTATTTAATAGACACTTTTCCTGGAAAATGACTATATATTATTTAATTCAAAAGAAGTGACAAAATTTCACAATCTTAGTTATAAATATCATTAATGTGTTAACATTGATAAAAAATTAGTTATGAATAAATATTAATTTTAATTATGTTAATAATGAAATTATTTTCATCATGGTAATTTATTTATAATTTTTAGTAATTAAATAATTACCTTAAATACATACACAATCTTAATGCAGTAAATATTTAATTTGTGGAAAAATAAAATAAATGATATTAAAAATATTAATATTCTTATAATTTTATATAATTAAGATAATCCATGAATTTTATTGATTAACATTAAATTTTTGGGATTTTTTAATATAAATGGTTTGAATTATATGTTTTTTATTGATGTTATTAAATTCAATGTAATGAATATTATCAAAATTTACAGTGATGATATTAAAAAAAATGATAATTTATTAAATTAATTAAAAATATTAAAAAACTTAAATACATAAATTGGGTAAAATTTATGGTTTAAAATATCACATCTTATCCATTTATGGTCCAATTGAAACCTTATATGTAAAAATATTAACATTTTAATATTGAAAAATTTGTTACTGTAGTAAAAATTAATATAGGCTTACTAATGGTTAATCAAAATGATAATTTTTAAATTAAAAATAACTTGTGTAAATTATATTTTTAACGATATTAAAACCATATACCACCTTATATTCGAATTGATTTCAATTTTAGGGTATTTGGATTGAGATTGAATTTATTATAAATTAACATTATGAGAAATTCCAAAAGTTCCCCTCACATTAATTATAAAAGGATACCTCTTAACTCACCACGTTACACCAAATTAAGAATTAATTATTGAACATACTCTACAAAATTCTATTCTACAATTACCTAGACACACAATAGAGGTTATTTTATTCCCAAAATAGCAACCCTAATGCCCTTTAGAGTAGATTTAATGGGGTTAATTTGAAGAAGATGAAATCATTCTAATCAATCACTTTCTTTTTAAAATCATTCTAAGATCCACTAAATAGATGATATTAATCCTTAAATAAGAAATTAACTATACTCAACATGTTTAAATTCTATTATTATTATGGAGACAACATTATAAACCCTCATTCCCATCAAATAAGAAGTTAAAGTATCACTCTTGCATATATACAACTTAAAATCTCCACATAGTAATACAACTCATTTTTCATGGGAATATTTTATAGATGGGTATTATAAAGGGATTAATGATTATATATGATATTTATGATATATATACTTATGGAATTATAATATCATGTATACTTATAGGAACCTAAAACACACTGAGAGGGGTGGGATGAATCTGAGTGTCAACATTTTCTTCAAATGAGACAAATCTTTTCCCCCACATGTAGGAATCTGTCAATTATATTTGATGGAATAATGAAATTATAAAACAAACATATATACAAATATAATCAAACCACAAAAATTTTAGTTTTTTCACCACTAAGTTGAAGTCCATGTAGCATACACTAACAATGTGTTTGGAATACATAAATCCACCAAGCTTTACAAGTTAATAGGGATTGTAATTATGTAGACATGGTCAATCCATACCTAGATCACTAACTATACAAGACTTTTAGGGATATAACATTTCCTCCCTAAGATAAATTTCATTAACTCCCCCTTTCACACTGCATTGGGTTATGTCTTACTTAGTTTAATGACTTGAAGGTCATTTAAACAGATTGGGCATTTTTATCTTTCTACTAATTATCATGAGACTCTTCCTTCACCATAGTCGTAAATTGATGCACATAGAATAAATATTATCTAAAATTCTTTTTCCAACAATACTATTATAAAATGTCATAGGATTTAAAAAACCCTCTTACTATTTCAAAGAAACATCAACCTTTTCAAACCCACTACATTTCTGAAAGCTCCTAGCTTTCATGATGCTCCCATCCTTCATGGAACACGAAAATATTTTGAAGATCCCTACCTTCATGAAACTCCCTTATCTGAAATTCCATAAATTTAATGAGTTATTAACCAATTTTTTTTGAAGAATTTGTACAGGAATAGTTATTAATTTTCAATGAAGTCACTCCACGAAAAGAGTTTCATGGAATTAGATAATTTCACACTGTATCGAATTCTCTCCATTAATTTCGAAGATGAATGGACTCCTATTTATAGAATGTTCATTTCATGAATCTTTTGATCTGAAAAATTCTTTTTCAAAAAACTTTAAATTAATTTTCATAAATATTATAGTCTTCAATAATATCTAGAGAAATTTAACAATTCATGATGTTTATTGTAGTCACATAGATTACTATCAACCCATCGTGACTCAACCATTTTTGTGAAGCATATTTCAAGAACATTCAAACCATCACAACACCAAAGTATTTCATGGAGATCCAAATATTCCAGAAACTCCAATATTCATGAAATCCAAGACATTAAATTATATTTAAAGAGTCATTATTTGAGGTCTAGATTTCATAACACTTATCTGTTCCTATGAATTTTGAGCACAAATCATTTGAAAAACACTTGGAAATGATACCACTTTCAACAATTAAGTCTCCTACACTGTATGATAAATTTCCTTGAAATCTCTCTAATCAACTCACTGAGGAATGAAAATAAACACAAGATACCGTCCATTTATATCTATAAAAAATATTGGTTCCAACAATACCCACCTTTGGGTTTATTGGAAATATATAGATAAATTCAATAAAGAACCATAAATCATTAAAATACATATTGACCAGAAATAGATCATCTATCACTCTAAGTCTATGTGAGTAAATCATAGTTTACAAATCAATAGTGGAAAAAGAGAATTACATCCCCTGATAAAACACTGAGAAATCCAACCAAACTGCAATATATTGAATTCCACTTAACATACACTTTTTCAATAAACCCAAAGAATAAATATTTATACTTTTAGTGCTCAAGATAAACTCCCCTATATTTTATCTCTCCCATAGAAAAACATCACATCCAAAAATAAAATAAAAAATATAACACAATATGGGAGAGGGAAAAACTATAACCTCATCATGCATTGGGAGATGGCTGAACACTGAGGTTCAACCTATTTTTATTGAACATATGTTCCATAAATGGATTAGTCATAATGTAATCCACTTTATCATTAATTAAATAATACTATATTTTAATCACAACCTGTTTAAAT
This sequence comes from Viscum album, assembly GCA_963277665.1. Lineage (NCBI taxonomy): Eukaryota > Viridiplantae > Streptophyta > Magnoliopsida > Santalales > Viscaceae > Viscum > Viscum album. The sequence goes on along the minus strand of OY728140.1, from coordinate 843,984,562 downwards.
TTTTCTTGGAAAAAGTTATATCTAATATCAATATGTTTAGTATAGTTTTGTTGAAACAATTTTTTTATAAGATAGATCACTCTCTTCTTTTCATTGTGCATCACCATTGACTATTTAACCTCTACCAATATTAGTAAGTTTATAGTTAATCCAAAATATCTGATTACATTCCTTTTTCAAAGAAATATACACTACTTCAGATGTAATAAGATATTTTCTTTCTTATTTCCTGCTTAATCAAACTACACATTTGTATCCAATGAAAAATGAATCACCACTTGTGGACTTTCGATCCATAACATCTCCGGCCCAGTCGACATAAAAAATTACAATAATTCATTATGTATTCTTACTACAAAGTATAAAACAAAGTTGAGAGGACCTGGAATATAACTCATGAATCCTTTAACAAATTCAAAATTATATTCCTTAAGATTATATTGGAAGAAATCTAAAAAACTTATTGAAAAGATGATATTTTTCCATGTTGCAGCCAAGTATAATAAGCTTCCAAAGATCCTCTTATACAATTTAGGATCCACAGATTTCCCATGCTGATACTTTATATGTTTTTTTCATCCTAAATAGAATTTGACATTGGTTTTGAGTTAAGTATATTTAATTTCATTAAAATATCTCTTGCATATTTTTCTTGAGAAATGAATGTGTAATTATTCTTTTGAATCATACGAATCCCCAAAATTCATGGATTCACCAATCTTAGTCATTTAAAATTTTGATATCATTTGATTATAAAATTATTCCACTAATAAATACATGATTCCACCAAAAAATAATATCATACACATATAATATCACTATAAATTGATATTCCAGATAATTATTTACATAGAGATTATGACTGAAACCTCATCTTTTAAATTCTAGCCTCTTCAGATATGTATTTGGCTAGGTTTATGATGCTCGTAGAACCTTCCTTATACCATAGAGGGACTTATTTAATCTATTTTTTTTATTATTTCCAATCAAAAATATAACTAGTTGTTCAATGTTGAATTATTTGTCACAAACACCATTTAGGAACCCCGTTTGAAATCATTTTGATAAATATGTACTATATTTGAATTTCCATGTCCAGGTAGAGCCCAAATGTCTTTAGATGAGCTATTGAAGAAAAATTTTCTCCAAGAACAATGCCTTAAATCTATGCATAGGCTTTACAAACCCGTTGTTATAAGTTTATAATCACATCTCTAGGCTCAACAAATTTATTTTTGAATATCCACTTTGTTCCAATAACCTTGTGATTTTATGGCCTCTTACAAATATTCCTAGTCTGGATCTTATCTATCTGATCTAGTTATTCATTCTGGCCCTTAACCCAGGATTTAACCTTCAATACTTATTCAAATGTGGTTGGTTACACAATTTATAGGATTAATGAATTTAATTCATTTCTTATTCTCCTTACGTGTGTTGGTGTCTTCGAATCCCCAATGACATTAGATTGGTAAACTTATACTCTTTTGTTTCTCCTATAAGTTCATAGTATAGTTTCTCTAATTATGGTTTCCTCTTACAATTATATATCTAAATCATCAAAATTTTGAGATTCCTTAATGTTTTTAAATCTTTCCAAAATTTATATATTTTAATCTATCCCTTGTACAATTTATTCTTCATCTTCAATCATATAAAAATATGGCCCCCTGGAGTTAATAATTGTTTGATAATCAATGATATTAACATAACTTCTCTACACAATCATTAATTATTGATTATTTTAGCATTTTTAGGATTTACTCTTCACTGAATATACAAGGTAAATTCCCTCATATGCATCATCACTATGCTATCCTTGATATACTTCATTTTTTTGGATGAAACATTTACTTCAAAAAACATGAAAATAATTCAAAGAAGGATTCCATCCATACCATATCTCATACGGTGTCTTATTCTCTCCTATAAAAATCCTTTTTCAAATTTAATTATACACCACAACATAAATATCTTATTTACAATAAAGATAAGAAACACAACTCACGATCAATGTAGATCTAAGCATACTAATCACTATTAAATTTCTCTATTAAACAACCCCATTTTGTTGAGGTATTCAGACTAAAGATACCACATGATTTATCCCATGTTTTTCAAGTTAAGTTATATTTCAATAGATGTGTACTCTATTCCATTATTTGATTATAATATACTGATTATGCAGTCAATTTCATTCTCAACTCTTTGATGAGATGTCTTCATGAATGAAATTATTATTTTTATTATGTATAAAAATAAAAAAATTCCATTATACTTTAATAATTATTAAAAAAAATGATGTGCATACATCTCTATGTTATATCCCCATTTATTATATGAAAAATATTTGTGAGGGTGAGATCAATCATATTTGATGCCCTTTTGTTCTTTAACCCATATGAAATCTGGACCATCATTACTCATAAGAAACCATCACAAATATTTTCTTGATTACATTTCAAAAATGGAATATCGAAAACAACCTTTATATTAGATATGTTTTCTATGATTTGTTTCTTAATATTACCCAACCTTCAATGAAAAAAGTAGTTTTATTCTTAAATTGTTAAGTACCAAGTGTTTTATTTATTTTCATCCTGGTATAAATTTTCATTTTATCATACATCCTTTCATGAGAGAGTTAAATATAATTCCATTAATAGTACACCACTTTTTATTAAATGTCACCACCAGTTTTAAGTCATAGAGTTGAATCACACTCAGAGTATTGTGACACAAACCATCCACGTAGAGAACTTCTATTTCCATTACCTCATTATTTACTAGTTATGTATTTCAACTACCATCAATATTTAAGTCACCACCATTACCTAATATCATTATTCTATCAACCATGTTCTAAATAAATTTCAATAAATATAGATTTCATATCATGTTGCAAGATATACACTTTTTAGAAACTAGGTACTACTATTATTTTAAGATTTTATAGTGATTTCTTCCAAGTGGGATTTCTCAATCTTCATCATTTCCTTTGATGAGATACATGGTTGAGTGGTGAAAGAAGATGGCCTCTCTAATCTCATTTCACCATGCATGGTTTAATTATACTCATATTATTATTCTATGGGGTAAGACTTATTTTCATGTGTAATTATACGTGGTTGAATGGTATTTACATTTCTTGGATTTTTGTAGTTATTATCACCACCTTTCCATTACCCGAATTGAATAACTTTATGGATAGAGTTAATAAAAGTGAAATAAATATCAATTTGAACAATTTATTTTACATGATGAAATATATGACCTCATTCTCCTTTTTTTGACTTCTAATTGATTCTCTATTCAGATAGCTCATTACCTCTTCACCAGAAGCCATAGTATAGACTGAAAAGCTGTAAAATTGACATTTAATAAGATAAATTATCTTCTCACTTTCATTGCACTATATTTACCCTTATTTTGTAAATGTATTTGACCGGGGATCCTATTTAGATAGTTGATTATTATTTATAGATCTTTTCTCTGATTGGTTTGAAGATGTAAATATTTGGAAATCAGTTTCCTTTATAATATGGATGTATTTGTTTCATCCCTTTACTATAGATCATACTATTTATAGCCTTTGATGATTTTGTATCATCTCTATATCATCTTTATCCCATAAATGTAGATCATTTATCAGTCAAGGCCTTCACTAATCCTTCACAATGATATTTATCTCTCTCTAAAATCTCTTCATTTGAAAATCATCTGAATGAACAATTTCTTCCACATATCCCATGATTTTGATTTAGTTTCCAATTTAGTCCTTAAAGTTACAACTTATTCTTCAATTCGCTATACTATATTATCCTTTTCCTCTAGTCTTTATGTTTGTTAATTGAAACATTTTTATTATCTTCAATCCGGAATATAAATTCCTCAACCATTTCCGAGTTTTTAAGAGTCGTTAAATGTTCTTCTACCTCTCCTTCCAATTGATCAATTTCTTCTTCAAGCTGATCCACATACTCTAAGGGCTCTTTTAGTAGGACTGCCGACTTTCAATTTTTTTTTGGAATTTCAATCTCATAAAGATAACTCTCAAGTTTTATATAAGATCTAAAACACAATTTTATTAATTATATTCAACTTTTATAGGTTTTATCTTTAAAAATATTTCCATCATAGAATGTTCAATATTAGGTTTAACATTTGGTTCAATATCATCCAAAAATCCACTGTTATCTTTTTTTTCACTTGGAAGATAAATATTTCTTCTATAATTTATTTTCCTTTTTGAAGTATCCATTTTTAGGTAACCTCTTCTATAGATTCTTTACGATTTCTTATTCACATTATTCATTATTGAATTTCTTTTGGCATTGAGAAGAAATATTCCACACATTACCACACTAAAAAAAATCCAATAGAGTCTTACATTAAAATGTTTTTTCCACTACAGAAATTATTATAAAAATATTGAAATAATTTAATAATCCACATAATATCCATCATTAATAGAATTAGAGGTTTATTGTTTTTATAAGGCTTTAAATACCATTTCCTTTCTTAATCAAACTATTGTGTCTTCTGGTTTGACTCTTATTTCATAAGTCACCTGAATTTTTAGAAGATCATCAAGAGACAGATTATATGTATATCTTTACTCAAGGGATGAAACTTTTGGATTATATAGATGTGGGAGAATTCTCATGATTTTATTCACAATTTCATTATCCTAAATTTTTCCCTTAAGTCCAAAAATAACACCAACAACTTTATTAACGTGACTAAATAAACCAGCTGCCTTTTTATATGGATTCATTTTTAGATCATCAATCCGATTTTGAAAAAACTTGAAGTTTGGACTTTTTCAATTTGTTATTGAATTCATATATTTTTTTCTAGTTTCTCCCATGTGGGAATTGTTGTAGTGAAACTCATCACATTCAAGTATATTTGAATAGATGGTGTTTTAGTAAGAGAATTTTGTGATTTGGAATCTACATCAATAATTTTACTATATATATCTATCATAGAAAAATATTTCACATCACTAATCTAAATCCCTTGAGTTGTGGCATGAAGAAAATAAATTCCAAGAGACCTTAGATGAGATCTCATTCTATTCTTCCAAATAATAAAGTTGTCTAACTCCCCTAATATTTACTGAATTATCTATTACAACAAAGGATATATTTAATACCAATAAAATATCATCCCTGATACCACCTATAGGACCCTAGAACACCCTGAAAAGGGATTAGTGAATTTGGGTGCCAACTCTTTCTTCCAATGAGATGTATTTTGTCCCCATTTTTTAGGAACCTATTAAAAAAATCATATGGAATTGTGTAGTTATCAAACACCAAGATACATTTACTGAAACAGAAGACAACCGTTTTACATTGTTCACAACTAAGGTATAGTCCAAGGAGCATATTATCATAGTACATTGGTTATAAAAAAATCAATTTAACTTCACAAGGTATTTTGGAATATAAATATTTAGACATGGTCTCTTTATACCAACCACACTTCCTTTATATGAATTTTAGGGACAAATGACTACCTCCCTCAAATCACTTCTATCGACTCCCCCTTTCTCACGATGTTGGGAGAATTCTTACTCATTTTACGGACTTGAAAATCAATTAAATAAATTGGGTATATAATTATTTTTTCCTGATTATCATGAGAATATACTTACACTATAGTCCTAAATTGATGCATTTGGATGCACTATTTATGAAAACCAAATGTTCAGAACTATTGTTAGTGAATATCATTACAATCATGAAACTAAAATCTTAATTCAAATAAACTTTAGATTTCATGAGCCCACTACCATTTAACAAAATCTCATCCTTTGAGAAGCTCCCAAACATCATGGAACTCCAAAACGCTCTCAAATCTCCAAATCTTCACAAAACCCCTTTTTTGGAATTCTATAATGTCTATCCGTTATTGACCATTATCTTCATTAATATTGTGTTCATGAATAATTATTTATTTTTAAATAATTCCCTTTGTAAAAGGACCTTTGTGAAATCTGAGTGTTTCACCCAATACCAAATTATCTCAGTTAATTCTGAAGATGAGCGACTTTCTATTTATAAACATTTCATTTCATAAATATTTTGAGCTCACCATGAACTTTTTTCAAAAAATTACATTAATTATAGAAGAATTATTATTCTATAAGATGGTATAGTGAAATATACGTATTCATGAATCTTCTCCTAGTCTTGTATATTACTATGACCCTGTCGTGAGTCACCCATTTTCATGAAGCCTCATTCACGAACCTTCACACATTCGTGGTAACAAATTCCTTCATAGATCTCCAAATATTATCAAGACTATAATGTTTAAAAAATTAACTACTTAACCAAACATTTAAATTTTATTTCCTAGAACACCCAATTTAATGATGCTCACCCCTTACTATGGATTTTGATCTAAAAAAATTTGGAAAACACTTGTAAATGATGCCACTTTCAGCACTGAGGTCTCCTGTACCATAAGACACCATTCCTTGCAATCCTCCTGATCAAACCACTGTGTCTTGAAGAAAAAAAAATAAACTCCTTTTATATCTATGAAAATCCTTGGTTCCAACACCACCTACTTATCATCTACACTTTTGGGAAACGATAATGCTTCTTGTGCGATTGTATGGAATACCATATCCATGATGCGATGTAATTCAATTTTAATTTACATTTCACATTTATGATAATATGGATATATTTTATGAATATAAATGATATATAATACATAATTATGATTCTCTAATGTTATATTATTATTTACCTTTTCTCATTCCACCAAGTGAAAAATGGAATGTACGTTCATGTGTACGTACGACCTACCGTCTCCATTAATGGTGTAATGTATTTTAAAATATATACATTTTATGAATGACTATAAATACATATATAATGAATAAAAATTATTTATATACCCTAATTAACAATATATAAATGATGGAATCATGATCAAATCATAAATAACCAAGACTATCGAACCAAAATATGCTTGGAAAACGAAGCGATTATCAATCAGAGTAGGGATTTTAATAGTAAGTAATTAATAAATAGAAGATAATATGGTATAAATAAATCATACATGTATAATAGATATATAGTCATGTAATGGGTATATAATAAATTCATATTTATCGTACAGTTGGTTAAAACATGAACAAGGAAAAGTGACACCTGAGGTAGGGGTTTATTTCAGAATCTATCATTATACCAGATAATTTATATTTAATTATTCATTAGGGAATATTTATATTCAATGAACATGTTTTTATAAAAATCTTTTCCCAAATGTTTTAAATATTTTTTAAAATCATTTTTTCCCTTGTTTTATTTTAAAAAAATTGAAATGAATAATTGTTTTCATATTATAAATGAGGTTCTTTGTGAGTTATCCAAAAAAATATAGAAGTAAGTTTTTTAAAGTATAAGTAATGATAATATTTTCGATTTTTCATGAAACATTAATGATTTAAATGTGTCATTACAATTTTAAATTTTTATTTGAAAATAAAAAAATTCCATTGTAAGTGTGAATATTTTTATTTAAAAAAGTTTTGATATTAAAATGGAAAAGTTATTTTTCTTAAGAGTTAATACCATTGATATTTCAAAAAAAATCATATAATATGACATCCTTTCATGTTAGTTATACTATATTTTGGATATTATATAAGTAAAAATCCTTATTTTGTTTATGTAGATAATGTTTATGTTGAAAATATGAAATGATTATGAAAACCATTTACTTTACATTGGTTATACTATTATAAAATGTTTATGAAACCCATTTATTTATTTGTTTTCTAATATGATGAATGATTTATGTTATTTTCTAACATATATTTACGATTTTATTATATTATAGGTGGTACCAATATCTCCCTCTAATTCATTGGGTATTTCTTAATATCTCAAGAGATAAAAATGATTGGAATGGGGATTGAACCTGGTTTAGTAAGGGACCTTGTATTCTATGTTGTCCCTAAGAGTGAACCTTTACTTATATGATGGTTGGGGGTGAAACCATAAAACTATTTTGTTCTTGTAATATAGACATTCCTACCAAGGAAATGATTTTCTATTCTTATGTGTATGTCATAATTTCAGGTTATTCTCTCATGGATAATGTTATTTGATTCTTTAATGATTTATGTCTTGTGAACTTCAAAAATTTATTCCATGACTCAATATTATGAACTTTTAAATGCATGGTATAATTCTCAAAAGTTATATTCATGTTATTATACCCTTATTCTTATGCAATCATTGATATCTCCCATATTTACCCTTACTAAGCATCTGAGCTCACTGATTTCTTATGCTTCCTTTCCCCGGGATACGAAGAATGTTTCTTGTATGTATTCCAATAATGTTTACTAAGTGGGAATATATTTATAGATATATTTTAGATGTTTCATAAAATTATATGATTGTATATATAATCTCCAAATACTATAAACATTTATTGATCTATAATTTTTAGTATTTTTATGTATTGTGTATCCATTTGAATAAATGAAATATTTGTGTATAAAAAGGTCTTTCTGTTATTGTTTATTCAAGAAGTAGTCATGGATTTTCCATTCATGGAACCTATGGGTAAACTCAATGTAGTTTTAAAACATGGTGGGACAAAAATACACCAATCTAAATATATAGTGGGAGATATTCAATCCTTTTTTATGGACCCCACATGAAACGATGTCGACTTCTTGCATAACCTGAGGAACCTACTTCCCCTGATGCAATGGTGATGGATCCCATCGAATCCATACAACTATATGGTCTTCTATAGGATAGGGTTATCTGAAGGGTAAATTTCACTATATAGTGGGGGATCAATTCACACGTAGCTAGTTCCGACAAGAGATTCCCTTGTTAGAGATACTCGATGAAAGAGTCACCAAATCAGACGATTAGTCAATTACTAAGAAATTTTATGGAGCTTATATAGAATTTTTATAGCTATCTAGATCACATGGAGTTCCTCCTCATAATAAGTTCCTATTGAGACAACCCACCAGTGTGCCTTATGAATGACCAAATCATCTTTGTTGGGTTCTACAGGGGATGCATGTTTGCTTTATAAGGAATTGGCTCAGTCATTCTGTGATTTGGTAACATGATTCACATTCAATTAGAAAAGTAACTAGGTCATAAGATCATGATTCCATTCGAACATGGGTATTACCACTTTATTCATGATGATATAATCAACATTTATCTACTTGATTACTAGCACTATGTTTCCTTTAACATGTAGAAGGGGGAATTCAACCTCAAGGGGAAACATGAAACCAATGATAAGAGCATGATACTCATCCTAGTTGTTGTTATAACCTTATGATAGAAATAATGAGTATATAAATAGACTTATTAAGGTGTAACAAAATAAATTACAAGGCTCGCTCTTTTATGATTGGTTTTTTGAGCCTTATCATATTCGGGCTCTAGGAGGAACCATCAATGTGAATATTCCCACATGGAATAGCTTGATTAATAGAGAGTATATATTATAATTGGATAGATACATCCATGGGAAGTTTCTTAGGGATCATATGCATGACCATGAAATACACCAATCTATGGCCCATACCAACTTTATGGGGGGAAACACCTAATTTCAAACTACTGTAGAATTTCTTCCCACCACACTATCCAACCATTCATCATAAGGATGTTTAGAATTCACTCTATTGGATTGATGTGGGATACTAGTTGTATATCATGATTTTGTATGTAGTGTTACAAATCTTGATTTGTGAATACCAAGGCGAGGTAGCTCTTCTTGATGGGAGAATATTTATCCTCCATATCGAGTGGAATGAGTATGAGGTAGTATAGGTTGGTCTCCCTAACCTCAATGTTCTTTTGATCCATGTGGGAACAATGGGTCCTTTTTGGGTATTTTATGTAACAGACTAGTGTATTTTCTATGACAAGTGGCATCCAGGATAGAGGATATATAATATATTGTTTTTTACCTCAAATGTGGAATGAAATTCTTTATCTCAATAATATGTGTATCTTTTTTAGTACCTTTAAAAGGGATTAAAATTTCTAAATAGATTCATGGTGAATCATTGGATCCAATTAATGTGTCCTTGGAGGCCTCACAACTCCTGATGTTTTTATGGAGGAGGAATATGGATGACAACCTTATTCATTTCTAGATTTATTTCCATTTCTATATACCCGTATAATTGAGAAACTTTCCAAAGGTGAATTTTAATATAAAATTCATTCGATTTATCATCATGTGATTGGAGAAGATGAAGTCAAACACCTTATTAGGATCCTTGAGTTTTTCCTGACATAGACATGATTTATCAACCAAACCATCCATTTAACACTCCACCAGTGTCCTCAAGAGCATCATGAAGATATGGTTCATGGAATACTGGTCAGTATCCAAAACATTCTTCAAACAGAATGAAATATCTTGATAGAAAAGGTTTTCTTAATATTACCTAAAAGTGGTTCCCACTTCATCATCATAGGCCATCCATATTTTATTATACCTAGAGTATCCATCCAAGAAAGATAGGGTCTGAAAATGAGCACTTTAATCATTTAGAAACATTATCACCATGAGGGGAAAATAATTGTTTAGTTAATGGTGGTTGAGGTCCCTAAAGTCAATATATACTCAGATATATCAATTCTTCTTCCTAAATAGGACAATGTTAGTCATCCATTTGGGTTACTATACGTCGCTGATGAATTTAGCCTTAATGATCTTGTATACTTTGGTCAGAACCATAGACCCCTGGGAAGGTTTCATATTCCTGGGAGCTAATTTGAACCTATGGTGGCCAGTTGAGAGGATGAGGTGGTGTACAACATCATAGTGGTTGAGCCCTATAATTTAATTATAGCTTAGATGAATATTTTTTAGAAAAATTGAGCATTATTTGGTAAGAGAATTCACACCCCAAAATATATATAGAAAAAATAAGTACAATGAGAGTGCATGAGGTGCTATGTGATTTCACAAGAAAATAATTTAATGAACAGAACAAGAAATGACCAAAATTTAAGGACAAAAAAATATGAGAGTGAAGAAGTAAGATAGAATAAAAAATCCTCAAGCAATAGGCCAAGTTTGGAGAAAAGCCTAAGTCTTCATCATCCAAAATATGTACACCAATTAGTGTATGATATGAGATAATATAAAATCTTGAATTTTTATGACCATCAGCACAAAGGTTTCCAACTGAGTCCAAGAGATAATCCACAAGGATCAAAAGTCTTAATGGTATACCGATGTGGTGATTCAAAACGTCATTATTATGAGTGAGGGGAATGATTCTATCCCATAAGGATTACTCTTTAATATGGAGCATAGTTGGTTCCATTAGATGAGGCAATGGGGCTTGGATGGTGTTTTCCATGTTCCTCTATTGATTTCACTGCCGATTCGTAGTTCTAAATAGTTGAGATCAAACTCTAGAGGGCCAATGAATAATGTTGGGCTATTATAGACGATCAACATGATCAAATAATCCATTTAGTTTTGGAGGTATACCTGATGTTGTGGGATTTGAGAACTATTCTCGTTTATCATTAAATTTTTCTTAATATTGGGTCATAGTGGAACATAGAAACCTTTATGGATTAATTGACAATATATCTTTCCTTCTAGCATGATGCTCACACCTCCTTCGATAGTGTCAGCTAGAAGTTCCAGATGGGGCTATGTGACATTCCTAATCAGAAGGTATTACACAACAATCCACCATCTAGATATAGTTCACAAGATATCAATTATATTCTTCATTAGTGAAATAATATAGGACGTGGTAGATTTTAGAGGCTTCTCCCAATTTTAGGATCATAAATCCATCAAGAGTGGAAGAATGTTTTGCAACCAACGGGGGAGTCTATTTGAACTGTAATGATCAAAAACTATTCCTATAAAACATGAAAGACCATGATGATAATTGAGTTGACTAAGTGGATATGATGATTGGAGGAGGTTCTGATCTCCTCAAACAAGAATGGATAATTCCTTGGGCATGAGAGACCATTATTCGAGCTGGCTCCACATTATAAAACCTTTCAGCTGGATACAGAAGACACCGGATCTAGCATGAGGAATAACCCATGATACACACCTCTAATTAATGTGACTACATATAGATATTAAATAAAACTAGTATATAAATTTCACCAATATATTTATTGGAGTTATTCATTCATATGGGCAGCCATTGAATGCTCAACATTGAAGAAATATTTATTAATCAACCAGTCAAAATACAATCTAAAAGTCATTGTGTTGTTACCTCTTCTAAAAAAGTCGGATGGAGATGATATTTTGGGGTAAAATTAAAAATAGAATTTTAAACAGATTTCTCAAATTCCACATTAACAAATTTTTCCTTTAATGTGGTCTACCACGAACAATCTTTCAGAGTAAAAATTGAAATGTAAAAAACATCACCCATTTTTCCTATACAAATGCATCCCTAATCCTTCTCAAATATTGGAAATTCTATGCCTCCATTTTTTCTTTCATTATATTTTATATTAAATTTAATAGTATTATTAAATTTTAATATATTTTACTCTTCTTATACATCTCATTATTTTATTTTTATCTTTCATTTTTTCCACCATAATATTCTCCACTGTGATCTCGTATACTCGTTATCATGAGTTACTAACCTAAGGAAGATCCCATGGGATCAATCTAGTGTTGAACCCATGTAATTACATATTCATGTTTATATTTTCATGTACCCTTAGATTTAAGTCAAAGGGGATCTTATCATGTAATAATCCTTTGTGTGTCCACTTTCTACCCGAGGCATAACGTTCTATTCTGTAATATTTTCCATCAATTGAGGAGGTGGATGAGTGGTATCTCAGTGATCTTTGAGTGCACCAAATATTTAAAACTTGGGTAGTAGAGTATGTTAATTCATATATTGGATAATTTTAATCATTTTAATTTGTAATTAATAAATAAATGATGAATGTTCACTATGAGTAATCTTCTATGAGGATCTCTTTTTTATCTGACAACATTCTGTCTGCATTCAATTTGTCCACATTTCACAATATATATATATATATATATTAATATTTCATGGATATTTCAAACCCTTATTTCTCAAGTTGTTCTATTTGATATTAGTTATATAGAAATATTGAAAATAGAAATTTTATGTTGTGTGAGATTTCGCCTTGAGACCTACCTTAGGTGGGCACTATTTTGCTTGTTTGGGTAAATAACATATGTGTTGTGGATCCATGAAAAAATATTGTTCATAAATTTGGAACCATTTATAGGGAATAAATATACTTTCACACACATTATTTTCCAAAAAAACATAAAAAATAATAAAATTACAAAATAAAAAAGAAATCTTTTTCCATGATGATTTCAAATGATTGTTTCCTCAATTCATGAATTAGTTACCCACGGGTGCAAGAACCAATTATTATTTCTCACATTCCCAAAGAGGATGGTGTTTATATTTTTTTACACAAGATTTTATTTTGGAAATCAAATAATGGGGATAAGGCATTCAAAGAATTCATATCTGGCTTGAGGGAGGACATGAACAGACAAATTTTTGAAGTAATGGCTAGGGAGATAACTGAGTTCTCCCATTACATTAAATAATTTTATCAAGTGGAAAAGTTACTAGAATATTCCCCTTTATTATTTCATAATTTTACTCAAGAAGTCCAATATGCTGGGGTCCAACTCAATAACCATATAAAACCTTAACATTTTTAGAACTAGATCCAATAAGATCATGATGAGCTAGAGTGGATTCATGATGAGTAAGACTTACCTGCTGAGCTATGTATTGGATATCAACAATATCTGGATGAATTATGGAATAATTATGAGTTAAAACATGATATCCAAGATCCCTACAAAGTATAAGATCCATTACAATTTCAGGTCACTATATTTATAGAATATGATGACACCACTCATGTATTGTAATTTTATGAAAGGATGGAGGATCCTGACTACCTACTTCCATCTATAGTGATTCATTTTCAAGTTGCACTTATCACTAAAGAAGTGATCGAACTAGAAACAACATAGGGTGATGATCCTTTCAAAAACTCAATTTTTTTGACTATATTCAATATGATTTGAGTATCGCCCTTTATGGGTTTGAAAATCCATATTTTTTTCAATCTAGTATCTACCTTAGTGAATGATAAAGAAACTGGACCTACACCTATTGAGGAATATCTGGTTATCCGATGACATGTTAAATTTTTTATAGGATGTTCATGAGGATATTAAAGTGGACTTGCTTATGTAAACCAAGCCAAAAGTTTCTTACCTTCAAGTGGAAAAATTTTATATTGATACATCATTTTTTAATTTTATTCAAATATAATTACATTTTGAATTTACCTTTGAATATTCTTTTGAGGCAGTATACATTGAGAAACCCCTAGATATAGAAGAAGATATTGTGATTGAAGAAAGAAAATAGGATGAGGTTCTATACATCATCCTACGCCCACCATGAAAACTATACCACGTTGTGATGGGGTGGATCTGGCGTACTCTATACAAGGAATTCTCTGTAATAACAACAATGGAGAAATGGAAGTTGTTAAAATCAACATTTTTCGGTTCATGTACAAGAATATCCACCAACCATATAATTATGGATATCATCTGGTACTTCCCTCTTGAGGTAGTAAAAATTCATAGCCCATTTAAGAGATCGTACTATGATTTATAATTTACTTTGATTCTAGTACATTCAAATTCAATATTTTGAATTTATATTTCAATTTAATTTCTTAGATTAGTACAAAATTAATCTTACTCAATATTATCTTTTTGAGTATAACTGAAATGACCCATGTGCTTAATTATGTAATTTTCTTTTATAGGTTTATGATGGAAGAAGGGAGCCCTATAATTGTTGAAGAAAGAGGACTATAATTTCTGGGAAAGGGAGTTCACTTTTTATGTTTGTATTTTATACTGAATTTTTTTTTCCAATAGAATGTTTTGATCCTTAAAGTGAAATTGTATTCCCACAGTTGAATTGTTCTTTAATTTACTTATCTAGGATACATGAAATTCTTAAAAATCCATTTCTGTCCTATGATAGATTAAAATGATAATAAAATTTATTGAGTAAAATGGATAATTGGTTGATTAAAGAGAAGCATGGTTATTAAAATAAGGACTAATTATTTGAGGGAATTTGTTTATTCATGTAAATTAAATTTAAAATAATTATTCATGAATTTAATTTCTAAAAATCATATAAATTTATTTTTTATAATTAATAATACCTGGAGTGATTGCATAATATCCTATTTCCTATACTTAATAAGATTTATCGAAAAGGTAATTCCTATTTATTCTTGACAATATTTCTTGAGTGGTAATTGGACATGTCACCGACCATAACTTGCATTTGAACTTGTCAAATCTACTACAGTGCAAAAACACATTTATAATTGTTGAGGAATATTTTCATAAACAACCAATATTTAAAATACCACCTTTACATTGATCCTTCCTTTGTCCATAGAGACCATGAATGACTTTATAGGGATGTGCCACGTTACAATCCATTTGTATCCATTCCCACCCTACACATGGTATTTTAATGATATTTTAATATTTATTTGTGGGGGAAAGGGAATAATGGTGGAAGGGATGTTTTACATTATAAGGAAAAAATATGCGATACTGATTATTGTGGGAAAAAATTTAGGTTGTTGATACATTCATGAAACATAATTGTTTTCCCCTCTCGATTTGAAAAAATGGAATATGAAAAAACAAAAAATGAGAAAATTGCATTGTGAATTGGGATTACCAAAAATCACCATTACTAGACCTATGATTTTTATCATAGGTGGTTAAGTGGTGTATTTGAGGTTTATTCAATTAATACCTTTCAAAAAAATATAAAACGTAAAACAGTTGTTTAAAAAAGAAAAAATTAAAAAAGTAGAAAAACATAATATTCAAAAGTGTGCACAAATCAATTATTATGATTTTTTGATCCTATCCTTTACATTGAGTTTTGATGAATGGTTGTTTCTAATTTTAGGGGGAAAATTTTATTAGACTTTTATTTTTTATATCGTGTGTTTTACTTAATAGATAAACCTCCTCCTTAAGCTCTAATTTTTTAAGGCATCCAATCCTACCAACCTTAAGCCTCATAGTCATTTGACGATTTATTCAAAGACCTCATGATTTTATGTCAATTTTTCCTTTATAAAGTGGAGAAACTAATTTATTTATAGACCCGTGGGAATGTATATTGTTCTCAAGATATTAGTATAAATGAACTTGAATTGTATCATGAGATATGATAGAAAATATTCAGGTAACATAAATAATAATTTGGAATGTTTAATAATAATGAATTAAGGAATCTTAATGAATGAGAAGAGAAGTACCATCATTTTCAAATGGGAAAAATTAAAATAATTGGTTGGTTTTTTTCTTTGAAAATGGGGAAATTGAATTGATATTTTATGTGGAATTTGAAATTTTTATTTTAAGCTGATAATTGTTTGATTTTATTTCATTGGAATTTGAATATTTGTTACATTGGCACCAACTGATTTTCAATATTGAGATTTTATGCTTTATGAAAGGCATGATTTATGTGTGGGGGAATTTATAGAGCTATTATTTTCATCATTTATTTATTTACATGAATTATTTAAACCCTCCCAATTTATAAATTTGATCTTATTTACATCAATTTTGGATTTATGGTGTGTTTTTTGCTAAACTGTGAAAATTTCTTAATTATGGAATTTTAGAATATTTTATTCACATATGTATTTTGAAATAAATTTTAAAATAATGGTATAATTTTATTTATTCTTTTTTTATGATTCCTTGATTTTTGTAATACAAATTTCTATTCTAGACGAATATATAATTATACCATATAAAGGCCCAAAAAATCAATCACGTTAAAATAAACTTTTAAGAAGATAGAGTGGACCCCAACTCCATAAATGAGGTATAACTCAGGATAAATATGTATAGTTGAGGATTATTATGGATTTATATAAAATATAACTCATTCTTTTGTTTATCTAGTAAATTTTATTGAGTTATTCATTCATAAAGCCAGCCATTGGAAACTCATCATTGAAGTAAGATTTATAAATCATTCACCCAGAATAAACTTTCAGAGTAATTGGGATATGACATATTATACAAAATTAGGATGATCAAGTATTTTGGGGTTAAATGAAAAACTAAATTTGGAACAACTTTATAGAATACTACATTTACAAATTCAGTCATTAATGGGGTCTACCACATGAAACATTTTGGAGTAAAAATTCAAGATCAAAAATATCAACATTTTTCCTATAAAAATATATCCCATATCCATCAAAAAATATTTGAAATTATATGTGACCATTTTATATTTATTTTTAGTCTCTATTCCTTGTAATATTATTATGCATTTTTAATATATTTTACTCACCTTCTTAATATCATTATTTGATTTTTATCTTTTATATTTCCACCATAATATTCTCTCCTATGATCTCTTATACTCGTGATCATGAGTAAATAACCCAAGTAAGTCCTTGATGGATAAATCTAGTTTTGAACCCAAGAAATTAAACAATCAGCTTTATATTTTCATATTCACTTTTATTATGGTCAAGGTTTATCATAGTGGGTAAGGTTCCTTTGTGTATACACATTCCACATGAGACTTAACATTCTCTTCTGTAAAATATTCCCTTGATTGAGGTGGTGGATGTATGATATACCAACAATCATTGAGTGAACCATATATTAAAAAATGGGTAGTATAGGATGTTCATGTTTAATATGGATAATGTTCTTTATTTTTATTTGAAGCTAAAAATGAGGTGATGAATGAGCATTATGGGTAATCTTTAACGAGGATCTCTTTTCTATCTGACATCATTCCGTATGCATTCATTTTTTCTACAATGCATTATATATATATATATTAATAAGTCAGGAATATTTAAAACCCACTTATTCATATTATTTAGTTTTATATTGTTTATAATATAAATACTGATAATTGAAATGTTAGGTTTTGTGAGATGCCTCCTTGAGACCATCCTTGGGTGTTCACTATATTGCGTGCTTAGGTAAAAAAGTATTTACCGAGGATTCATATAAATTAATTATTAATACATATCCAATACATTATCTAAATTTAGGTATCATAATAGATATATATAGGCCTTTGGGATCTTGACCTCATGGATGGTTAGCCTCAAGTGACGTTCTACTTCTCTCACCTCTAGTGGTAGAGTTAGAGGAATTTCTATCGAGACATTGTTTACCATGGATTCCTAGAGGTTGATGGTCACATGATGTTTTATACAGTACTACCTTTTATGTTATAATATCTCACTCAGTGTTAGCCTTTTCGGGTCATGTAGATTTATTCCATATGCATTATGGTCTTCTTCATCTGTTGTACACCCCTAACAGTTGTTTGTAGTTCATTGAGGTTGATCATTAGGGAAAGGGAAGTATTCAACACGGGAATGAACTCTGTATTGTATGATGATGTTTTTGGGAGGACTCCCTTGGTGTAATTATTTATCTTAGGGTATACGATGTTTTTGGGAGGAATCCCTTGGTGTAATTATTTATCTTAGGGTATCCCATATAGGTTACCAGTGGAACCCATGATGGGAAGAGTCAACCTGACCTACTTGGAAGGAAGTAGGGGTATCTATTCCCATAAAATGAAGAAAATACACCACACAGTGGTTGACAGGGAAAGATAATGTATGGTGATGGTGGAAAGACTCAATGGAGCTATTGGAGTGCCCACTTTTCAAGGAGGTTTGATAGCTTACCCCAGTGTCGGTGTGGGGGATTTTGGACTAGGGTGGGAGAAGATAGTATTTGGTCAGACTACTGATTGACCTATAGATCTAGATGGTGTTTTCATTTTGGAAATGTGGGATCGCTCATAGTCATCTATAGGGTAGTGGTTTCATCTTGTGTGAACCACGTGTCCCCTACCCCATCGATGTAGTGGTGTGAGATGTGAGATCATTTTTGGGAGAGACACCCAAAATGGTTCTTCATTGTGATGGGTTGCGGGATTTACCACCATGAGTTCCTTGAGGGTCATAGCGATTCCATGATGTTGAAGTTACTAGGCCCTGAAAGAACATTTACCTTGCCTAGATTTCCCCTTATTGTTTATATTGGTGAACAAGGGAATTGATCTCCCTTAATTAGATGATCTTAAAGGGTGATATTCGAGAAGGGTGGCAAGTAGCCATGGGATCAAGGGATAGAATGACAGAAACACAGTTTTGTATGATTTCCCCACCCTTAATTTACTTAACCCCACACCTATTATCAGTGGTTTATTGGGTGTTTACCACACATTGTTTCATATAGGAAACACATAGTCAACCATTAGTACATGTCCTATGAGGGTGATTCCTAACATTATTCATCCTCTGAAATGTGAAGAAGTATTTGACAATGATGATGTTTTATACCATTGATAGCCAACATTATTAATATACTCATAGTTTAAAGGAAAAAATTCGATGTTAGGTTCAAATTTCGTTCGATTCTTCTATCAGGGTGCAAATTATGTGCACTTTCCCTTCCCAAGAGTGGTTTGCATCATTGGACTAGTCATAACCCTTCTAGTGTGGTACCCTGCAATCCTTAACTCCAAAGGTGTATGACCATTACTACTATGGTTTATGATGTTGGAACCTTAATTAGAATTAAATGATGTGATTTCATCTCTTCCTTCAATCGAATCATCCTTAGAGTTCATTTCCTTATTTGAGTATCCTCTATATATTTGAGATGTGTTTGTGAATAGTGTTCCTAAAACCATATTAAAGTGGAAAATAGTTAATTACGATTCTTTATCTCATGATAGTGTAGCTACATTCACCTAGAGATGATTATAATGTTAGGAATGTTCATGTATATATGGAATTTTTTTTGTTGGATATCTATAAATGTATTCCTCTTTCACAGTTGTGGTTATATCATATATGAGTTTTTTAAGTGTAAAACCTGTGGTATCTATTTTCTATTATGTTGAAACATACATGAATGATATAAGTAATCCAAGGCTCATTTCCCTAAGAATCCTATAATAATTAGATATAGTGAATCAAATTCATTATGAATTACTGGAGGCATCTAACATTTATCATTCTAGGAAACTTATTCTCATCACATAATTCGTCCATGTCTTGTCACTTATGGTATTCTATTCTCATCGTATGAGGTACAAATTCTGATACATATATAAGGGTGATAGTTTTAAAGTCTTATAGGGACATATCCCATATACACTCTTCAATTTTTGGTCCAAATATAGGTTTTTATTTTATAATGGTGTTGTGGTATAATAGTGGAACATGAGTTTGTATAGCATGAGGATATGTGTGCATCGAAGGGGAATGATCACATTTTATGGTCATCACCTCTCAAGGAGAAGAAAGAATGATTTCTGATGATGATAGGATTTTTGAATTGATCCTCAAAGAGACCTCCAACATACCCTGTTAGGAGACATGGATCAAAACCAATGTTGATAGAGTGCATAATTTAAGGTCTTATAGAGGGACTCATTCATGTAGTTTAATGTTGTGTGGAAAGGATGCTTGTGTCACGAAGAGAGTGATAACACGGGATGGTGTGGGTCTTCTACATGGAATTTAGTCACGTGTCTACAAGGAGTAGAAATTGTATGAGTGGGGCATACATGTGGTATCTTCATGGAAGATCAATTATCATATCATGTGTATCACACAAGGAATCCTATGTTAGTCACAAAATGTATGAATATACATTAACTTTATGTGCTGAGGATATTGTCATTTAGTTTAACATATTATGACTAGAACGTCAGTGCTACGAAGTTTAATGTCTTACAACATGAACATCGTCTGGGGATTATGAATGGGGTTTCCCATTCCCAATT
This sequence comes from Viscum album, assembly GCA_963277665.1. Classification (NCBI taxonomy): domain Eukaryota; kingdom Viridiplantae; phylum Streptophyta; class Magnoliopsida; order Santalales; family Viscaceae; genus Viscum; species Viscum album. Next base: position 843,963,600 of record OY728140.1, on the reverse strand, counting down.
AGGTTATGAGGATAGGTGGATATGGGAATCCCACATTCCATAATGAAGGGGGAAACAAGTTGTTTCCATTTATTATTTCACCACTAGGGATTCCATGTTCACCGTACAAGTTCTTTTGGGTGGATCAACGTGTAAACACTGCCCATTTTAGGGAACATGTGGGGGTCCCAATGTTATAGTTCCAATGATTTGGAGAAAAAGTCAAAAATATTTTCCAACCTCTACTTGGTGGAATAGTTAGAGTAATGTGGGTTAATGATACTGGTTTTGTGGATGATTGAGGCATGAGTGAACCCACATTGGATAGAACCATGACCTGTGAGCAATTAACTTTCATGAAGTTATTTTATCCAAAAGGATGCCTCGTGTAGGGACATTGGAGGTGGGTTTCTTGATGGTTGGGTTTATGAAGGTGAGCCTTTGTGAAACATGAATACCCTACATATGGATTGTGTCTTAGTTCCCATGGGGGGCAGGGTTCTCGAAATATAGAGGTCTCTTGGAACCCTATAATGTGTGATTCATATGCCTCTAGTGATTTTTATAATTATTGAAGGTTATATCTACCTAGATCCTAATTAATAAAGGAATCATGGAAGGGTACTGAAAGAATATGTCTTCTTGTAGGAATTAATTTCATTTTATGAAATCCAAGGAAAGAGTTTTATTAATGCAGAGCTTTGGTCAGAATTATAAGGTCCATTTTATTCTTAAATAAAGGATGAACGAAGTTATATATCGAGGTCTCAGAGGTTGAGACATACGCTATGTGAAATATTACCATATTTTCATAAGATAGTGTTTCATGGAACTATGACATCCATCATGAAACCCTATCCTTATATGAAGGATTGATTTTTCACAAGTCTAGAACCTTAAGTATATTTTGATCTGGTTTTGGTTCATATTCACTATGAATCATCCTTTCACTCCTAGGCCACTATTGTAACATGTGTTTTTCGGTATTAATAGTATTAACACACACTTTCTAGGTATACTATCTCACTTTTTTTTATTAAACCTATGCGACCCCAAACATTATCCCTATTTGTCAGATCACCATGACCTTAAACATTGTCCACCCCTCTCTGGTATGATCTATAGTAGCAATGGCCTCTATGTTTACATTGGGTTGTATTTTTCCTTTGATACATAGTTTATCAAAATATTAATCAGTCTAAGAATTATGACCATAAAATACGTTTAACCCCATTAAAAATGTTTTACACTATCACTGGGATCCTATTTCTTGATGATTATTACTACACCCTCATGAGTTAGACTTTATTAACATTTTTGATCAAATTTTAATGACCTTAAACTAAAATAAAATCTTCTCAAAACTATATGACTTTAAAAACCATACCAAAATGGCCTAATTATAGGACCCTTAGACTGAAGATGGGAGAAAAAATAAAACTTCTCATCCTTTAATTGGATACTGATAATGAGTGTATTGATAGAGAAAATATTTTCAATTAATTTATATTGAATATTTTTGTTTTAACCCCACAAAAGTGTTCCTCTAAGATTAATTGTTTCATTTTTATGATAATGGTGTTATTTTGAGCTGAATAGTAAAAATTGGCCATTTTGGATTTTTAAGAGTTTTAACATATTTCTGCAGTTTGGCCCAAATATTATCTACACTGATCCAAATTTCAAAATTCTTCCTTTTCTAGATTCTACACATCCAGCGCTTCATTTACATTTTTTCGACTGAAATCTAAATCGGCCATATGGAAGCTCCAAAGAAGCTCACAAGTTGGCTTAAGAAAACTGTTTTCAGTTCTCCCAAGTTTTGATGTGGGATCCATACCTCATCCACTGTGATCCCAAAGCTTGTGAAATTCGGTGGGTGGAAGAACAAGGAGTTTTGTAGAATCTTTTATGAAGGAAGAACCGAGTGAATTCTCCGTTTATGGGGTAATTAAATCACCCTAATCCAGAGGATTTCGTTTTGGAGAGTCTGATTGGACAGAATAAATTCTCATAGTAAAACGGCTATAACTCTCGGAATGCATGTCCAAATCCTCTGAAATGTTGAGGGGAAACGGCCAAGATGATTTTGAACAACATTCAAGAAGTGCTCAACGCGTGAAGATGTCATTTAATGTGTCTACAACGTGTCTACATTCGGGGGAAACATTCTGGCTATAAAAGCAGGAGAGCTCCACCCTCTCAAAGCATCCATTCTCCATCCCATTCCTTCTGGGACACCAAGAAGAATATCTTTTCGGCTTTATTTTGTATTTCTTTTCTTTTTCATATAATTGTAATGCCTTCTTATTCCCCATTCAACTCTATTTCACATACCATGGTGGTGTAAACATTTGGAGTGATTAGGGAAGGGTTGGTTTTCTACATTGTAATGCGTGAGTTCTTGGACGCAATTGAATAAATTTATTTCTTCTTCAAAGTTGATTTCAATTTCTTATAAAGGATTTTATTATCATGTTCTATAGTTCTTGAACATTAATTCCGTTATTTATTTTTTCCTTGGTAAAATAATCAAAATCTCTCTCCACTAATTTCTGGTTTATATACGATAGAATAAACCAGGATTTAGTGGTGATGTACTCGATGATCGTCAGTACGTGTAAAAGGTGAAGTGAATGTTCTTGATTATTTGGGATAAACAAATCCCGATCGGGTATTGCCCATTTAAATTAAGTATATTCAATACAACTATTTTAAACATGGAAGGAGATTTGAACAAACCATGATCTTGGTAAGGTTTTCTCTCACAATAATAATTTCACCAAGGAAGTGAAAGGAAATGGTTGTGGAAACTCACTTTAATCAACAAAGAAGATGAGGTTTGAATTAAATTGAACAAGGATAGCATTACAATTCGGAAACCTACCCTGACCTAATCACCCTTTTAAATATCATAGTTTTTCAATCATTTTAATTTAAAATTTCATTAAAAAAAAAACTTTTACCCTCCTTTTAAAGTGACAACTTGTTTTGTGTGCACTCCACTTCAAGAGACATCCTAGGTCAACCACTTAAATACATTTTAACTTAGGAAATAATTGTTCTTCCACGCCCTACGATAGGCGTACGTCAAACTTGGTGTCGTTGCCGGTGATTTGTCGCAGATCCCCGATCAAATTTTAATGACCTTAAACTAAAATAAAATCTTCTCAAAACTATATGACTTTAAAAACCATACCAAAATGGCCTAATTATAGGACCCTTAGACTGAATATGGGAGAAAACATAAAACTTATCATCCTTTAATTGGATACTGATAATGAGTGTATCCATATCCAAAAAGGAACTTTTACCTAGTAATGTTCATTCCACCATATTTGGTACTTCAAAACAGAGGAATCACCATCCTACAGAGAAGTTCATATAATCTCCATATGCATATACATCATTGCAATGGATCTCATCATTCAAATTTGGTCCATAGTCATCCAATATATTCGGGTTCTATATCCTCATCTCCCGATTGAAAAAAAATGATTTGTAATTTAAACAATCCAACATGAAATTATTTAAGTAGATTAAAATACCCTCGATGATACACACTCATGAACTCTACCCTTTCTTGAAGAAAGTGTATGACATCTTATTCTTCAACCTCCAATAGTTATTTTAACATGATATTAAAACATATGCAACAACGATTTTCATGTCATGAACCTTAACTACACTCACATATATATGATGTTTAATGAAATAATGACATTGATCTATCATTCAAATCAGGTTTAACTCATCCATGTTGTAATGAAAAATTCATCACCTTTTGGACAAAGTTGTATGGTCTTAAACATTATCCATTGTTAGTCAAAGATACACAACCATAAACACTATATACATTAGTCCTAATTTCAAAAAATATAAACTACATAGGGATAGAGTTATTCAATTCATGAGGATGAAAACTCATTTAGGGAATCCTATAAAAATGTATATACTAATCTCACTAAGAATGAACCTTTCATAGATTATGAAATATTGAGCGATTAAAAAGGAAAAAAAGGCATAAAACTTGTTATGTTAAAAACCAATTTTTTTTAAATTGATAAAAATATGAATTTCTTCCAACTAATAATCCTCCATATGAGTCTTATAAAAAATATAGGGTTAAAAAAGAGACAAAAATATATTGGGGTCCCATATATGACCATATAAAAATTCAGGACATGCTCGCTAGGTCCCTTAAAATAGATAGAATCTAGAAATTATTTCCCATTCCTTCAATGTATTTGTTCATGTCACCCTTGAAAAATGAATGAGGTATAATCATATAGTGATCAATACATCTTTAGAATTGTGAAAATCATTTCAATACTTCCCTTCATGATCCAATTCATATTTATTCACCCCTCTATATCTGAATTGACCATCTCGAGTGTTACAGTGATAGTACACATGACTATACCCATCGATAAACACACATCCCTGATGAAATAATTTCAATATATAAATAGAAAAATTGTAGTGTATAGTGATGGTATATAAACAACTACATTCAACCTATATATACCTATCTATGATCAAACATCCACGTTCAATAAAGTTCAAAATCATGATTTTCTAGGTTCATTTCCATATAATGTTAGTGTGTATTAATTTGTCTTTATTTTAACCCTATTTTGTATAAAAAATTGTCATGGATTGGTAATTGAGATGACCTAGAAGGTGGAAAAGGCATTGAAAAAACATCTTTTGATTCAGTGAGAAAAAAGAGATGATAATTGAAATATTATAGTCTCTCTATACCACCACATATAATATAAAATGTGTGAAAGTAACTAAGTTAGAATGTGGTTGGTAAAGTATTGAAATATGGTCAACATATAATTGGTGATTTTGATTAATTATATATGGTATGTGTTTTTTGAAACCCTAGCCTCATCTAGGAGATTAATTTACCAAGTCCACTCAGCTAACTCTTAGTTCCTCTACTTAATGTCCTAAAGATGAATTGTATATTTTGATTGTATTTCTATTATTACTTTTAAATGAGACTTATATTCAATTATTTTTATAGTTTAGGTGGATGCCTTACCTCAATTTTTTGATTCACAATAAGTTTTCCAAGTCAAATCCTAGGTAACTCATTCCATGAGATCTATTTAGTAAATACAACTTTTGAAATTATGAAGGTTGTTCTCATAAATTGTCATTCTCACTCGAAAAGTCGCAATTTTATGGAATATTGAGTATAACTCTATGTATTAAAGATTATTTTCCCAAGAAGTAAAAATAGTTGATGGTGGTAGTTGGATTTCCTACCTATTTAATAAATTTGAGTTTTGGGAATAAAGGAATATGAATTCTTACATGCCCATTCATGAATCATCTAGTTCACTGTATTGAAATCAGTTTTAGGAACTTCTTAATCCTAAAAAACTAGAATGTATTCTATGATATTATTTCTTATTAAAAAATTCTATTATAATAGAAAGGATAAAATAAGAATATGATTCCAGATTTTTGTTTTGGGAGAACCATTCTTCAATATGGCTTGGTTGTTAGACATTTTATTGGCGCTGAAAGCTAAGAGTACTGCTTAGTACTTCACATGATTATCTGGTACCATGTATTAGTAAGTCATTATAGTATATTTAGAAGAGGGGTCCTCTCCTTCATTGGATATGGAGACCTTCTCAATGACACCATCACCCCACATGACTTCGTACTGGTATTACTCCCTTGTTTGAAAGGATTGTCCTAGTTTTTTATTGAGTGAACCCCCCTAAAACCATACTAAAATAGTGTTTAACCCATGATTAATTGACTTCAAATTAAAAGGTAGTTGGATATTTATCATGATATAGAGTGATTAGGGAAATAATATATTTTCAGGTCAACATTATCTAGAATTGGTGTAAGTTCATTGGGTGCTATGTATCATGTATCCCATAGAAAGAATAGAGGTTCAACTACTATATGAACTGATATTAATTCTTGAGACTTCATGGAATGTAGGGTACTGCAATTAAGACTCTATTAACCCTTTCTATGAGGACTCCATAATACAGTGTAATTCTGTATGAATATATGATAGATGAATCATTTATACCATCCACCAATATGCAGATGGGGTATTTATAAGGAATAAAGGTAAATGATAAAGATCCACTAGTAGGAAAAAAATAAAAAGTATCCATGATTTCATGTTTCCCAAATATAATATCCAATATTGTGGGAATGAAAGCAGGTTGAGGAGCCAAGACTTTTTGTCTTAGGAGGTAACCACAATTTTTTTATATTGTCTAACCATGATGAAACTCGATCAGACTGTAAGTAATTATAGGGCATTCACCCCATTTAACTTAACCCAAAACCTAATAAATATTTATAAGAGTAATCATGACAATATATAGTAGAAAGTCATTTAATAAATGTGAAACCATCCTGATATGTATATCTATCAACTTTGTGGGAGAAACTCAAGAAGGTAATAACCACCCACTATGAAATGTGGCTAATAGGCATACAATCTTATTATAAAAGATTATATTTTTTGTTCTATTATACTAATGGTATATATTTTACATCATTTGAAATTGTATAACATGATATTTTTTAACCATTTTAATGATAGGCTAAGGAATTACTTCGTCACTCACCTTTGGGGATTGATCCATGTAGAAGTAGAAATATTTTGATACAAATAATAATGGGGATGTTGAGGAATGGGAGGCTTCCATTTCTTAACACCCCCTTAACCAATACTAATTGGCCCCTCACCATAGAAGGATTTTTTCAAGAATCATCCAAAACACTATAATAGGGAACAAACATGTTATACATTTCATCAAGGATAGGGATTCCCCTGATCATATAAAAGACATGGAGATAGATGCTGAACTCCCCTTATAGTAAAGGAATTTTTTGTATTTGAACACAACCATATAACTACCTAAGGTTTGAGACTGACATATTTGTAAACTGAAAATCATAATGCATAGAAGGCTTTATATAGTTTATAAACTCTCAAGTGATCTTCCTTCTCAGCACATCTTTGGTTTACCAAGCATGGAGATAACCATTCCTTGGAGAAGTTTATTTCAGGTTAGAGGTATCACTAGAGGATCTATAACCTTCTCTGAATTTTCATGAAGGATTACATCATCGATGAATATTTCTCTTTTGTTTCACTCACTATTGCTTTAGAATGAACTAGGTAGTGAGACCCATTACTGATTGATTCTAAGATGATCTCTTCATTGAGAGATATATTTTCTCAGAAGATACATTATAATGATAAGGATTGGATAACATAGATATCTATGTCTTGAATTAGTGAATCAATTATAAGGATAAATCATTAAATAATTATATTACTAAATAATGGTTATTCAATAATATCTTATTTAATGAGGGTTTCTGAGACCTGATAACATGGAGTGAAGATTCTTCATAATATAGCCTCAATATTCACAATTATCTTCCAAATGTGGGTAAAAAATCAATATATCATGAAGGATGAAAAGGACATAAAATCATGTGTTTAAAATAAGTAATCAATCAATAATTAGTTGACAAATATGATAAAAATAAGAATAATAAAACCCATTGTTAAGAAATCATTTGAATGAATTAATTTGTGGAAAAAATTCCAAAAGAAATCACACCTAAGTTCTTCATTTAGGATATTTTCACGTGAGATGCACCTATATGTGTTCAACTATCAACTTTTCCAAGGCTCTATTTTCCTAGTAGAGATGTTTCCCTTAGTTTATTAATCTTTTGGAAATATGCTAATGGTTAGCTGAAATAGATCCAAGATTACCTTGATTAATGTGAATATAGTTAGTGGAAAATGATTTCATAGATTTAAGATTAATTGAAGATGAAAATATATTTCACTAAAATGTTCTCGACCCCCTCTATTTATAGTTATTCATGTTGGGTTCTTAAGATAGTGTCACTCCATTATGTTTTGATTTCAGCAAGCTCATGTTATTATAATCAATTTCAAAGATTATATTGGCGTGCCTCACATCCTATGCCCAAATATCGATGTGAAATACATTATACCCACCAAACCTATGTGTGAGTTTGCATAAAAGGAAAATTTCACTTTATTTTCACATATACATCATAATTAAACCCTCTTCATTCAAATAGAATCTAATTTTTATTGGTGGGTGGGGGGATTATTGGTGCTCCCATTATATCTCAATGGGAATCATGTGGAAAAAGTCGCATACATAGTGAATATAACATGACCATGTCTAGGATCCCATGTACATGTTCCCAAATACTTTTTCATGGTCCCATTATTAGTTCTCATGTCATCTTCCCCAAGTGGCCTTCACCAAGATTATGCATGTGTACCCTATTCTCATTTCCATTTTCTTTCCCATGAACCATACTATTAAGTGTGATCCACCACTACAATCCCATTCTATGTTCCCATGTTCGTACAAGCCTAAAAAAACTCTATGGGGCCTCATTTGGGATATTTTAAGGATGAATAAGAAGAATCACCCGAATATCCCTTCTCCAAGGCCACTATTCCCTCTTCTGGTGGGTTTTTAAGAAAAATAACAGGGGGTGTAATCATAATAGTAGTGTAATTGAGTTATACAAAGTATTAACACATAAAAACATTTTTGGAAGTCCAAATTAACCCTTTTCATAAAAATCTATTGAAGGAACCCACCTTGAGAGATCTCAATTAGGGTTCACATACCAATTTTATACCAAGAGATACTTCCACTAGGAAGAAACCTTGCCTAATACTTCTAACTAGGGTGACACTTCACCCTGCTCAAAAACTGGGGTTCCCAATTCACCGTAGGACTATACATTGGAAACCAATTCATTATAGAATCATCTAGAGTACCATATTCACCCTAGATCCATAGTAGGGTAAAAAGTTTCCTTATCCATTAACTAGGGTGACCATTCACCCAACAATTCATTAGGGTGATACTTTTTCCTAAGCATCCACAAGGGAGAAAAGTTTATGTAGTCTCCCATTGGGGAACCCCATTCACCCAAGATGACTATTGAGGAACCAATTCACTGTAGTATCCTATTAGGGTGGAAATGCACCTAGGTTCCCCTTATAGATACATATTTTATTATTATACCATTTTAACCCAACATAAAATCCACTTTTACACATCATTTACTCAGATTTCTAAAACATATTAATAAAAATTCCCAAAAGTAAATAAAAGAACTCATTGGAATACATAAATTCATTACTAGGTATAATTATCCTAATCTTCCTTAATAGCCTCCAAATATTCATGATCAGATTTTTGGTCATGAGTGTACACCATTTTGATCATGTATTCCATTGAAAAAATAACTCCCCTGAGTTTTCTTTCTAGAATGATATGATACTCTAGGTAGTCATGAACATGTACTACCTTGATAACGAGGCTCACTATCCTGAGGATACTGATGAGGCATCCCCTGTCTCAACATGCCTATCTTGGTTTTCCTAGTGTTGAGTTAGCCAACTATTTCCACTCAACGATTCATGCATTCATGGGAATCATTACCAATAATAATCCCCAACCATGTTCTCATTTATATTTTCATCATTGTGAATCATCAATAAGATAAGTACATTTATGAATGGCCTTATAATAGGTGTAAGCCATGAAATCCAACCTTCACTTGGGTCAGCTACTTAGTCGAGATCTTTTGGGTAAAATCCTAGCATGTTGTTTATGATCAGTAGCTTAGAATACCATGTAGAAGTCTTTATCGTTTTATTATAGGGCCATATATCCTATGAGTCAAGTCATCCTTCACTATCCAATTATCACCCAGTAGGAAAAATAAATTCAATTACCTCTTACTAGGTGTAAAACTCAACCAATATTATAAATGGAAGCCTCTGTGTAATCCCCAACTCATCCTCATAGGCCCCTATCCTTTGTGATATGTTCATCAAAGTTCAATACTCCCTATAATCTATCTTCCTTAATTAGAAATATTCCCTTTGAGTATTACCATCTAGTAATCCCCATTCATAACCCCATTTGATACTTTATTATCATCGCTTTTGTGATGAAAAATTGTAACATGATGTAAAACTACACAACAAAGTCCTCACCGCGTGACGTTAAATTGCATCGCATTGTCCGAACACATGACCTTAAACTATGAAATTCAAATTATCTGGTCTTTGATTACTATTATATAGGATAAGTAGCACCCCTCTCTGAGGTTCAAACCAAACATTTAAATCCATATAGTCCTCAGTCTATGTTATTCATAAATTTTCTTCTCATCATGATATGTATTTTTCATGTCCTACCCTCACCATGACAAATTTCTTATGATCAATATCACTTATTTTCATTGGTCTATATTTCATAATAAATATTACACCATGATATTTTATAAGATTTATTTATAAACTAACACTATATTTTATAGCATTATCAACACACAAAACTAAACTAAAATGAGTCACAACATATTATATGAACATTATAAAGAAAAATTAATATTAATAAAACCTATTGTAAGTAGAAAAATATTATAATATTTTATAAAGTCATATAAAATGTGATTAAGAACACCTTAAATTTTAAAATATCATTTTTTTTCTTTTTCAAATTGTACTTTATTCTAAAAGATAAATGTATATTTTTTATAATATTAAAATTTTAAAATTAATTTCATTTATGAATTTTAAATTTTAAAATTAAATTAATATAAATTGTTATAATTTTTTTAACAAAATTGCTATTTAAGTGAATCTTGAAAAATACATTTTTGTAACAAAATTGTAAATTTTATAACTTAATCAATATATGTGAAATACCAAGAGGTCTATAAAACCATTTAATTGATTAAATATATTTTTTCATAGTAAAAATATTTATTTTAAAATATCATTTTGAAGATAGAAAAATCATGGTCAACACTTTATAAAATTTTCAACATATAATTTTTAATTTTAATGTTTTTTTCAATAATATATTTTTGTCATGAAATTTAATGGTAATATTTAGTGCTGGATTGACTTGTAATCTAAATAAATCATGTTTTTATATAATATAATTTATATCATTCAAACCATGTAATTTTATAAATCTCTACAACACAAAATTTTTATGATTAAAAACACATTATTTCTAAAAAAGTCTTTTACGCTAAGTACACCAATATGAAAATAAATATTTTATGATATTTGAAAAGGTTATATTATAAAATGGATTCTATATTTTTTATCATTTGATAAAAATTATGTAAAAAGTATCATTTTTTGGGTATCAAAATAATACTACTACGATTGAAGTTAATTATTGAGATAATAGTGAAACTGTTATTTCCCAAGATTTTTTTTATTAATATGGTTTAATTTTGTTTCTAGTAAATTAAATTATTTTATTTAAATAAATAAATTAATATTATTTTTCAAACATATATATAATTTTATTAACACACATATATTTTGTAACCCCTTAAAATAATATTAAAAACACGTGATGGTTAAAAAAATATTTTCTACAAATGAACTATAATTCTACCTATATAATGATTTCATTTAATATTTATGTTTATGTTATTTATAAATTTAAATGGATAAAATAGAGAGTAATTTAAGTTTTATCAAACCCAATTTTGGTATGAAAAAATCAATTTTATTCATTTAATAAAACATATCTTACTTATTTAAAAACTAGTTACCCCCATAAAACCAAAATTGTAAAAAAAATAAAAAAATAGTATTAAAGGCTTGAAATAAGTTTAAAATATGTGGAAAATTGAGTGTTTTAGGATTTATAAACATTATACCACCCCAAACAAACATTATTTTTCACATTTAGAACCTTTTTCCATTATAAAGTGTCATTTCATTATTGAAAAATAAGTAGTGTTCACAAAAAGTTTCTATTTATTCAATTATAAATAAGGAAACTCCCCCCATAATACCACACAAATATCATTTTATGTATTATTTAATTAATTAATTTTGTATTCTTCTATATTTTTTTCAAAATTTAATTATCCTTTATTCAACATATGTTTTCCTAATACCTTCATTTCCATGTATAATTTCAAAAGAAAGTTCAAGGTCCCAAATAGAGTATTGCTCAATCGTTTTCTTTTTATTCTTATTAATTACATTAAAGACCCATCCCAACCAATATAATATACATGACCTCAATATTATTATTAGACATCAATTTTGTAACATTAATGGTATAATAATTAATTATTCCTTACTATACACTTCTAAAAAAATGGATCATTGATTGTGTGTTAGGTAGACTACCTCAACCCCAAAGGGACATCTTTTTTTTTCATCTTGATTTTTAATATTTATTAAATACACTTAAAATATTATTAAAACCATTGAAATAAACAATTTATTAACTATACCCATCCATCAAATTATCCTATTTTGATATTTAGGTCTCTTTGACTGAATAATTGAAAAATGAAATAAAATTCTATCATGGATTAATATGGGAACATAAATAATAATTTTATTATATTTTGATAATAAAATAATTAATGTTTACTAGTTTATGAATGGTTATATTATGCTTTTATCTTAACACTTATGATCGCTAAAATTACCAAGATATGACAACAAAAATTCAGTTCCCATGAAAACATTTGAAACAACTATATAATAATTAAATATAATATGATAATTAAATCACCTTATTAAATTAAATATAGATAAATAAGGTTCCTAGGAAGGTATATAATCAATGTAATATTTCTATTTATGGATTTATGTGCCTTCACATAATGAATCAGGACCACAAAAAGGGCTTCTTATCTCAAATTTCATATATTGATACATATTTATTAATATAAAACATATTTTATTTGGTACAATGTAACTACTAGCCTTTAATATTTTTTTGAATTATAATTATCTTATATTTAAATATACTCAATTTATTATTCTAATTTACTTCTCTCGTAGGGTTTGGACACAAAAACGTCAATGTTGTAAGGTGTTTTTTTACTCAAAATCATTATTCATTCATTATGATTCCTTTTGAATATGGTTTTAAATAATATATTTCTTTATTTTTATTATCTTACAACAACACCACTCTATGGGGAAAGTAAAATTTGTGATTCAAATTATTACCTTGGTGAATTTATTTATCCAAAGTATATAATTATTGAGAATAATTCTCATCCAATTTAATGTCAGTTCCCCCACATGACCATAATTTACATTATAAAAATGTTATCCCATTATAATTAGAAAAATAATTATTTTTTATCTCATTTAACCATCATATTTCACTTATACTCATTCAAAATAAATTTTTTATCTTTTTAGGATATGGGTTTTCAATAATGGTATTTCAAAATAATAAATATATTTTAGAACATTTAAAAATTAAATATTTTATCTTATACAAAACATTTCATTTTGATAATATTTATATATTTTCAGGGACCTATTATTGATTTTTTTTTCCAAATTATTTATTTTTATAAGGATTTCAACTTAAATTTGGAAACCTTAATGTCATTTTTAAGGATCCTTTATTTAATAGTTTTTTATAAAGTAAATGTTTTAAAAGTGTTTTCACCTCACTATTTTTAAATATTCATATAATTTTAAGGGAACCTCTATCAAATGTTAATTTTCCAAAAAAAATAATTTCAAAATCTTCCACTTTACCTTCTTGAAAATGACTTTTCAAAGAGACCATATCTTCTTCTTTTTTCCAATGATAAACGTGTTTTCTAAAAAAAATATTTTACAATTTTGATAATATCTCTAATGGAATTATTTCCTAAAAAATATTTTCCATGAAAAAAACAATAAATATTTTTATGGAAGTCTATTTTATAATGATCAAATTTTTGGTATCAACCACTTACATTCTTGAGTTATGTTTCGGTGATACCATATTTTAATATTGTGATACCCATTTTTCATCCCATGAATATTCACAATATAATAAATGACTGATATTTTATGGAAAACAAATGTTTCGAAAATGATATTTTGGGTATTATATTTCCCTCCAATGAATATGTTAAGGATTTATATCTCATGAGATGATTATGGGAATAGAATATTGGTTATCTCTTTCTTATGGGAATTAGGAAGTGATACTTATTCCATAATTTTTATAGGATCCTAGAAGTGATACCAAATCCAATATATTTATTGTAATTAGGAGGTGATACCCAGTCCAATATATTTATAGGTGTAGTTAAGTGAATCGTAATCCACTATGTTTATGGGAATCAATACTTGGTTCCCAATCCAATATGGGAGTCAGGCAATGATTCTTTCTCCACCATGTGATGGGAAATGGGTTGTGATACCCACTCCATTATTTTATGATTTCTAAAAAAAATTAGTTCCATATATTACCAATATAATTTATTTTTATGACATTAAATATCATTATGTCAATGATTATGTTCCTTGCATAATATTTATTTTCTTATTTTTCCACACTATTATACCATGATATATTGTTTCTCTTTTAAAATTACCCATCTTATTATCATGAATTATAGAAAAATATTACTGTTCCATGTTTATTTTTAAAAATAATTTTATCCCATATGTATGTTTTCTTATAAACATATATCCTAACCCATAATAACATGTTTATATGTTTTCCATAATCATGAGTTAATGTTCGCCCCTCTTTTATTTTCTCCTTTCCCCATGTTATTAAGATAAGTATAACTTATGGGAAGTTTATAAGGGAGTATAATAGAGTATGATTATGGATGCATTTTTACATTATTAAAAAATAAATCTCTTATATATATAATTCTAAAAAAACTAAACTAAAAGTTATCCACTTTGTGTGAGATTATTTTGAGACGAATTACTAATGTGAGATTTTTGTGAGTTTAACATGGATCATCTCACATGGTAAAATAATTAATTTTTAAAAGTTTTGTGTCTTTAGAACCATACATGGGAGTACAGGTCTTGGGCAGCTTAGTTTGTATCAGAGGAGTGTTCAGTTATATTTTTGAGTATTTGTTTTGTTGTTTTTTGGGTTTAGGATTATAGAACATTAGTGAAAATCCTAGGGATGTGTTTAAAGGGTAAGACTAAGTAAAGAATAAAATCTCAATGTTTTGTTAAAGTATAGATATTATGGTCCCTCTTGGAATAAAATCCAAATATAGATAATATAGGTGGATTCAAGTTCGATTATCGATGTACCTAGGGTTAATAACCCTGAAATGGGTGTGTTTACTATTAACTCAATCATCACCTGGTGCACAGAAAAGAGGCCTAACTATAGATCAGGTTTGAAACCCTCATGGGAAAATATTTGGTTAATTAAATGATGTTTATAATCCATTATAAAGTATTTATTATGCGAAGGGATTATTAAATTATCATGAAAGAAACTAACATAAAGAAACATAGAGTTAGTTGATAGTATTTTAGGTTGATACAAAATCTGATTTGATGTTTTTCATTTGTAATAGATTTAATGGTTGAGTTTCAATGATAGAATTTATAAAATTTATATAATGATTTTTTCATCACTCATGACAACCTCATTTGGTGTTAGTAATACCTCAATAAATAATAAATCGAGTAAACAATGGGTGCAATGGGAAATGTAATGATTGTACCAATAGACAACCAAATAACATGGGATTAGGTGTATAGACTCTTTTCTAGATTCTCAATACACTCCTCCAAGCTATGAATTAAAATAAATACCATGTTAATATCCCAAACCCACCATGTAATGAGATGATTTTTTATTGAGTCTTTCACGCAACAACACCCACCACCCTATAGTGGATCTTTCAATAAAATTATTTATGAGAAATGGATCAATGTGATTAAAAAGGTATTCTTTATTCACTGGTGCTAAAAACAAGAGAAGGGTGTTCAATCCATTTATTATTTAGAATTAAGGGTTGTAAAATCATGTAATATCACTAACAATCCAATTTTAATGTTTTAGATAGAGTCTATGGAATGGGAGGAGTTGAAGGAAATATTATTTACCAAACACTTTTCTCAAACTATTCAAACAAAAATGGTGAAATAATTTATAGATATGAAACAAATTGAGGCCAGATCCATTATAATCTATATGGAAACCAACAAAATACATGAAACCTATGCCTTTAAATTTTTTACTAACCTTGAGAGTAAGATTGAATGTTTTTTTGGTAGTCTAAATCAAAGTCTTCAAAATAGATTAACTATTTTAGAATTTAGTAACTAGAATTTTTTTATGTGTGCATAAGGTGGAGATCAAATACAAAGACTCTTATTATTCTCGAGATAGTAAAATAAAAATAAAATATTAGGGAAACTGAAAGGATAAATATCATTGTAGAAAGAAATTATAATTAATCACATGGTAAGAATTTTGTAAACATAACACATGTATTTTTATGAAATGAAGGAGAAGATTTTATAAGTGTGGTATATACGGAAATAATTCCCTCAACTAAAAAAGGAATATATAATACAATAACTAAAATTATGGAGGAATTTAAGGTCTCATAAAAAATGTCACCCATGAGGTAGTTCTTTAGTTTAACGAATATTAGGAATTATGAAAATCTATGACCTACTAAAATGGTTAATGAGTAGAATAGGCCTAAAAATATCCTCATTCATGGGAACAGGGTAAATAGTATTATGCCATAATATTTTAAGTGGGACATTATAAAAATGAATATTTATTATCCACTCTAATGTTGTGAACATCTTTTTGGTAGTAAGAACCCTGGTATAGCTAGAACATTTTATAAGAACATTTAATCACAACCTAGATGATTTTATTATAAAAAAATCTTCTTGTTTTACTATATCCAATGTTTTAGTATATTTAAACCTGAGTTGTGGAAATATTATTTCTATTAAATTAGATAAATTCAATGTGATATTTTAAATGGATTGGTTCTCTCCACATAGAGGGAAAATTATTTGAAATTTCGAGATAAAATTTATTATTAACCTTTGATATTATTTGAAATGATAATTATGAAAATTCTTTAGAATGAAATTATTTAATGTGAATCTTAAGAAAAAATAATGATAGACTCTAGGCTCAAATGGTTGAAGAAAAAAAACTCAATTTTATGGTTAAGCCTACTCCATTGAGAAAGACATGTTTCAGCAGTTGTAGGGTTCATATATCTCTATAATGTATTACCTAAGTAATTTATATTATTTAGATACCATTTTATATTTCATTTGGTATGTTTTAATTTAAATATTGGGGTAGAAAATCATTTAATGGGGGAGAATGTAACACCGAATGATTTTGGAATACTTTTATCTAAATTAATAGTAATTTCAATAGATTTATCCACAAGTAAATCCGAAATAAAATGATCTGTGACATGTTAGGTGAATAATATTAACAAAATTTCATAAAAATAAAATATCTAGTAAATAAAATGATGTTATTGTATTGGAAATTCATTCATTATATGATTAAGAATAACTAACATTTTAAAAGGTCATTTTTTTCTTTACATATTGTATTATCTTCTAAAAGTTATATTTATAAATTGTTAAATTTTATCTTTGTAAAATTTATATCATTTTTTTAATTCATAGTATAAAAATTATCCTAAGAATAATTTTTTAAATATTTATGAAATAATTGATTTTTATGTAAATAGTAAAAATTCAGTTATTATCAAAATTATAAAATTTATTAAAATAACAATTATCTATAAACACATAAAAGTTTATTAAAAACGTTAGTTAAATATATATTTATTTATGGTGTAAATTTATATATTTAAAAATATAATTTTGAACTTATAAAACCTATTTTTAATATTTTAGGACATATGAAACATTTTATTCAAATTTAAAAACCACTTTTAGTATCATCAATTAATTATAAATTTTAACGGTAATGTTTCATTTTGAATTATTTTCGAATCCAAATAATTATTATATTTTTTATAATAAACAATTTTTTACCATTAAATTCAATGAGATAGATAAATTTATTCTATAAATAATGTTTGATCTTAAAAAATCATTTTTTCTATAAACAGTTTTTCTGTACTAAGTGAACTAATAAGAAAATAAAATTATTCCCACATTTATAAATTATATTAGGTAAAATGGATTCAATATTATTATTTATTTATTCAAAATTCTATATAAAATATCATTTTATTTTTTTCCAAATAAAAATAAGGCTTCTATGATTAAAGTTAACTACATTTATAATGGTGAAATAATTATTTTTATAGATTTATTTTGTTAATATTATGTAATCTATATCTAATAACATAATTAATATATTATGAATAAATAAATTAATAATACTTTCTAACAAAAATATAATTATATTAACACACATTTAATAGTTAACCATTGATAAATTAGATTAAGAACCCATAATAGAAAGAAAACATTTTTTATAGTGACATATTTTTCTATATATAAACTATTTTCATTTAAAATTTTATTTTATATTATTTAGAAATTTAATTTTATTAAATAGATATTAAATTTAGTTTCATCAACAAAAAATTGGTCAGAGGGATTACGTTATAATTCCAGTATAACATATATTACTTTGTTAAGAACTAGTTACAAATGAATAATCCAAGATAGTAATACAGAAAAAAGTATTAAAAGGATTAGAACATCTATAAATCATGTTGTAAAATGAGTGGTGGTGTATTAGTATAACATATCCCACCCCCATGATTCATTATATCTCACTTTCAAAACATTTTACACTTGAATAAATCCATTCCATTATTGAAAATAATGGGTCTCTAGAAAATTCTGATTTCTTCACATATAAAAGAGGACACTTTATTAACTTCATTACACAAACATAATATATACTTTTTTCTCAGTATTATACCATTTATAATTTACTACAAATATAAATCATGTTAATTAGACTATGTTAAACATAGTTTATCATAATCCCATTATTTCCAAGGAAAGTGTGAAGAAAACGTTTAAGGTCTTAAAGTTAGTATCACTTAATCCTTATCTTTTTATACTTATTCTTCACATTACAATCCTATCCTAACCATAATTATATAAATAACATAATCAAATTATTATACGTATGTGTTGATATATTAATATGAAAAAATTATTTATTACTTCCCATCCACTTATAAAAATCGAATATCGATCATGTTTTGTGCGGACATACACCTCCACAAAGTAGAGTTATTCATTATTCATATTGATTTATAATATTTATCCAATCCACTTAAAATAAGATTCAAAAAATTATAAAATATAAATAATAACAGTATGATTCTGTTGTAACAATATAATGATAAAATAAACAATTTCTTAGCCATACTCACCCATCAATTTATAGTATTTTCATGTATGTGTTGGTTTAACCACATATATGAACATTGAAATTAAAATATATCATGTACAAAAATGGGAACATAAATATTAAAAATATTATAATTTAATAAGAAATTTTTTATAGATTTATGGTTCTCAAAAGGTTATATTATGTATTTAACTAATCATCTTTTATCACTAAAATTAGTAATGTAAACCGAAATCATTTGAATTTTCCCACAAAAATTAGATAATAATATATACTAATTAAATATTATATTATAATAAAAAGTCCGTATTAAATGAAATATAGCTTAAAAATTCTTATTAAGGTATTAAATAAACCTATTTTGATTATTTATGAAGATAGGCACAAATTTAAAATGAATTAGGACCATACTAAGGGTTTTGTATCTCAATTTTCACCCATTGAGACATGTTTCATATTATACACTATTTTATCCTTTGTATGGTTTATGTACTACCCTTTAAAAAAATTCAATATATATTTTCTTATATTTAAAGATATTCAAGTTTCTATTAAACTTTATTTCTTTCAAGGGGTTTGGACTCAAATATTTCTAGGATGTAAGGGTTATTCCAAACTCAACATATTTCGTTAGTCATATTGATTAATTTTTAATATGGTTATACAAGAAAGATTTCATTGATTATATTCTGATAATACAATTTCCCTCTGTAAGGAATGTAACATTTTTATTCAAATTACTACCTTGATTAAATAATTCATCAAAAGTATATTATTTTTAGAATAATTCCCATCTCTATTAATAATGGGTTCCCATAAATCTCTATAAATTAATTCCTTGAAATGTACTCCCATTATAATATGAAATATTATTATTTTTTATCCCATGTGACCATCATAATCCTTTTCTCTTATTTCCAGATTTATTTTTTCTCTTTTTATGATATGGGTTTTCAATAAATTAATTTCAATATATTAAAAATAAATTCCATCTATTCAAATTAAAATTTACTAAATTCCACTATATTTATGTTTCATAAAATTTATTAATTTTCAAGGTCATATTATTAATGTTTATTATTCCAATGTATTTATTTTTTGATCCTTTCACCACACCTTTTGAAACCGTTATGTATTTTCTAATGTTCATTTATTAAAGAGTTTCTATTTTATAGTAAATGATTACAAATTGTTTTCAAATCAAATTTTTGAAACCATTAAATAATTTTAATGGCTCCAATTTTGAATTTTTTTTTAAAATTAAATAATTTCAGAAAAATTACATTAGTTTCTCGAAAATTAATTTTTAAATTGACCGTAACTTCTTTAATGCCAAAGATAAAATAGTTTAGTGAAAAATTTATTTTAGGATTTTACTCCTATATCTAATGTCCTTATTTACATGAATTTTATTTTTCATAAAAAAACCTATAAATGTAATAATTAAATAATCTTTCAGGGTGATAAATTTTTTTGTATAAACTAGTTACATTCTTGAGTTCAATTTTGCTGATAGCTTTTATAAATATTGTGAAACCCATCATTCTTCCGATGAGTCTTCTGGATATATTGACTTATTGATAAGATATGGCATATATACATATATATATATCTGTGTGGATGATTAAAGATTGGGGTCCTAAATTTCCCCCAAATAAGTAGGTTAAGGATTTATATCATATGAGAAGATAATGGGAATCAACTATTGATGCTAACTCCATTATAGGAATTCAGAAGTGAACCATGCTATGCTTTATTTATAGGAATGAGAATGTGATATCTAATCTACTTTGATTTATTAGAATCTGGATGTGATATATGGACCAATAATTTTATGGGAATCATCGTGTTATAATTACCCCACTATGCTTACAGGAATCATGAATAAAATTCCGCTCTACTAGGTTTATGGTAATTATTTCATGATGTCTGCTTTGCTATGAAAATTATGTAGTAATTTATGCTACACAGTGTGGTGGGAAATGGTTAGTGATACCCTCTCGACTATTTTATGATTTTTACTCCTATTCATGATAAATAATTTACCATTAATATTTATTTCCATTAAATACAATTTTATGCTTATTATTAGGATTCATGGCTTTTGTTTATTGTATCGTATTTTCACACTCTTATTCTATGGTATATATTTTCTGTCTTGAGATTATAGATCCTCTTATCATGGATTCTGGATAACTCTTATTATTCCATGATTCTTTTTAATATTAAATTTCTCCCTTTCCCACATTTTATCATATGATTATTTCCTAACCCTTAATGAAATGTTGATAAGTTTTCCCTTACAAAGAATTTGATCATACCCATTTCTTATGTTTAATTTACATTGAATGTGAATATAAGTATAAATCATGATAAGTCTAGAATGGTTTCTAGAGTAGTTCTATATTGATAAATGATTACATGTGTTATAAAATAAATTTACTATGTATATAGTCCTCAAAATGCACTAAACCAAATGGTTTTCTGTGTTATGTGAGATTATTGGGAGATGTTATTGTAATCTAAAATTTGTGTGAGTTAAACATTGTTATTCTCACATAGTATCAAATTTGATCCATAAATAAACGTGTTTTTAGAACCTAAAATTTGAGTGTTGGTCTAGGGAACCTCAATGGATCATATGGTTTGTTATCACTATGGATATATTCCCTTGTAATATTAGAACACCTTATTCTTTCTAGTTACTAACAGATAGGGTTTCCTAGAGTGGTTTAATCTGGTGAAAGTTACACACAAACAATTTCTAGGTGTCATTCACATAGTATTAATTAGGTTTTGGGTAAATGACCATTAAAGGCACTCTATTTGGTCATTGATGTGTCACCTTAAAATATACCACATTGGTCCATGTCGCACGACCTTAAAAGTCATGGGACTTTCTATTGAGTCACATTTGACTACATGGTTCTAGATTCTCTTTATAGTGATAGATAGGAAGCCCCTATCATGGTTATGATCCCCAACACTGTAAAAACCTACCACCTCCCTAAATGATGATAAACTCGAACTTTCCCAATAGTTCCACTACAAACCACAATATCACAAATAAATACAAGAAATATGTAAAATATATGATAAATACAAATAGTCACATAGATAAATAATCTTTTATGCATATAAATGTTCTTATATATGGATAACTTATTCTACATATATATGTTCACATTGATGCATGATTTTGATCAGATTACTAGCCTAATGGTAATGAGTTCCACACTAGTATGTTTGAAAGATTCATGAAAGATTCCAAAATCTATAAGATAATCCAAAGCAAGAAATAATTTTTCCCAAAAAGGTTAGGTGATCTATAACTTCCATCCTCTCCACCAGCACACATTCACTAGATTCTTTGGTAAAGTTCCAATGATCACCATCCTTTGGATAATCGGTCTACCCTAACTCAAATCATCATAGACAAGATTCTCATCTGAGTTTCTATCGAAGACAAGGTTAAATAAACAAATAAATAAACACAAAGGTCATTAATGATACTCCTGATATGGCATGTAAAAACATACATTTTCCTATGAAATTTCTATATTAAACTTATATGTGTTCCATTATTAGATTGATTTTATTTATACATGAATTGATGAACCTTAGTACAAGGTATACTATAGATAAATCACTTTCTGCACATAACGAAATAAAAAATATTTTAATGTTTTATTATATAATTTTATAAATGATGTACTCATACATTCAATTGGAATCATATAGTTACAATGGGATAATGGAAATAGTGAATAACATGTCTAAAAGTACAAATTATTATGGACTATGGTTACTAAGAAATGTTATACCCATGAACATCACAGTACTAACAAGGAAAAATATTTGATATGCGATAGATATTTTGAAAAATAAACATAGATATACATCATAAAAAAGTAATTAAATTAAATATATTATATTTAAGAGGTATGTATATGGTAATAAGAGGTAATATGACCATTATCATAGGTTTTATTAAAAATATGGATTTAAGAATAATATCATGGATATTGAAATTTTAAAGTATGTTTTATACATTATTGTTGAAATAATTGTATAAGTTAATAAATACCACTGATATAATTTTAAAATATTATAAATTAATATTCAAATCAATGAATATAGTGTTCTAAGATTTTAAATCAAATAAATTTTAATAAGATAATTTGTTTTATTATGTGTTTTACCATTATCTATAAAATCATAATATTTTTATAATCCATGAGAAAGATAATTTTACCATATTGAAAACTTTATTTTTGTAAACTTAATTATTAATTTTTATTTTACCATTTCAAATTTAGAAAAAATTATATTTTTATGGATTTTATATAATAGTTGAATTATCATGTGAATAGTAAAATATGGTATGTGATGTAAATAATAATATTTTCCAACAATTAATATACAATTTATTATTCAAATAATATATTTAAAAATTATTAAGTCAATTTCAAAAACTAATAAATTAATTTATTAAGTTCAAATAATATTTTTAAAATGTTTAAGAAATGTTTTTTTCAACAAAAACATCACTTTTTACTTATTGGGTGTTTTGAAAAACATTCTTATATTTTGGTATTTTTTATAAAAAATAATTTTCATATTTGGAATGAATATAGGTTAGGATTAGTTTTTTATATTTTACATATAATATAAATAAATAGGTAAAATATGATTCATGGATGATTTAACAAGGACATCATCTTGAATATGCCTCATTTTATTTGAAAAAAGGCATTGGTTATTATAAAAGGATATGCAATACTATTACTTATTACAAACAAGATTGAAATTTATTATCATTATCACAAAATTAAATTTTATTTGTTATTTAATTTCTAAATACCCTCCATACCACCTAAAAATTTCCACTCTCACCCCATTTTCAAATCACATCCTTGAACAATCCCAATGATAAAACTATATACATATTACCCCTCATAAGCCTTCTTATTGTCTTAATGATGTTCTCGTCAGATCACACCCCATGTAACAAAGAAGAGAGCCACTAATTAATGGAGAAGTCTATAAAAAAGAGGTAACATATCTTATCTCTGGTTTTTTTAATTTTGTGGTAATTTAACTTTTAAAAAATTTCAACCCCATATAATTAATCATTTTTCTAAAATTAATACAATGATTAATATGTTTTTAAAAAAATTAACATAAACTCTAAAAATTATGTACATGTTATTACTCTCCCTCTTCGATTTATTGTTTCAATTGTTTATTTTACCACCAATAAAGATGATGTATTATATTTACTTATCATTGAATTAATGGACATTAATATAAATATATATAATTTATAAATATGAAATTATAAATATATATGTAACCTTATTTAATGTTTTATTTCATATGTATATAATTATATAGTGTTTTTATTACCAAATAAATTTCCTTGAATTGTTCAATAATTAATCATTAAAATTAGAAATGTGGTATAATACATATAAAGGATTGATCATAGAACCACATAAAAAATGTAAATATCCTTAAAATATCGTTGAAAAATAACATATAATTTTTTTATATGATTCACCTCAAGATATAAGAACTATTATTGATACCATAGTATTGAATAACCTTAGCATACATCAAACAAACATTTCCCTATGACTTATTTATAAATAAATGATAAATCCAACAATTAATATATATTAATGATAAAAATAACATTAATTAATATACACATAGCTTTTAGTAAATGTTTTAACAAATAAACATGGTTATATATGAGGTTTATGTACATCAAATTGGGGCATTAGGTAAGGGTATCTCTACCGATTTTCTTGATTTGGATTTTTGAATCCCCTATCATTCCCATCTATTGTTTTGTGTACTATATTTTATCCAATATATTTTTTAACATCATTTTAATTTTATTTTATGATAATATTTAATTTTTAAAATTCACTATTTATTAAATATAAATTTTATAGAAACATCTCTCAATTTTACTTTGAAATACTCTCTCTTTCTTAATCTATCTTCTTTTAGAAGATTTATATGTATTATTAATTTTACATCCCATATAATTTCTCTTTTTTTATAATTATTTATATTCCTTTTATATATTCCATGGATTATTCTTACCTCTTTTGTTTTGAATATATTAATGATACACTAACAAAATCTCATATCAAGTCCTCTTTTGATTACATTTTATTTCATGGGTTCCCTCCTCTGTATTTTTTTAAAAGGTGAGGCACTACTGCCTTTATATTAAAATAAAAATGCAATGAACAAGGGAGGAGTGTCAAGGAAGAATACAAGACAAAGTCAAGAAATTATATTCCCTTAGATCTTGTTCTCATGATGTGATGTAAGGGGTGTCCACCTCTACCCCGAGGATTTCTCCCTCTTCTCCCTGATTTGGCCTAAATCCAGGGTCCACCACCATCATCATGTAGGCAGGCAGCAACAATATCCATCATCTAATCAAATTTAATTTCACGGACATTACCTTGTACATCCTACTCACTACTACATGAACCCTGCAACTCAAAAGAGTTATGAATACTTACCTCCATAGAAGGTTTTTTCTTCATAGTATTGGGAAATTTGTGGTTTTCCATAGAACAGGGAATCAATGCCCTCTCCAATGTAGGAATTGGGATTGCAGAAGCAGGGGAACCATACCCATTAGAATTAATAGCCAAGGGTGTGGAAGCCTTGTTTCACTATACATGGGGTGAATCCTTCACTTGTTCAACACAAAAATCATTAGTCTGCAAAGTATCATATTGTGCAGTATTTCTAGAAGGCGCTAGATTTGAAGTCCTGGAATCATTATGGTCTGAGCCCCCAATTTTTGAACCTCCCTTGGTTTGGTGGAGTTCCATCTAAGTGTTCTCAATACTAGAGAAAACATTTGGGCACTTTCTTCCCAATATTAATCCCCTCATCAAATATAAGAGGTGATAGATTCATAGATTTGAGTTTTTTTGTCAGTGACAACTTGAGGAACCACAACCGGCACATTATGATTTGAATCATCATAGTGAGTGTGCTGCCCATTACTCATTGTAGTACCATACAACTGATTTAGCGCGTGTCTATAATGTAAGGAAACTAAAGAATCATTCGAAGCTGTGTTTTTATTGACCAAGGTGGCTTGTCCATGTTGAATAGATTCCATTGAAGAATTAAAATCAAGGACATACCTATAGTGTTCCTGATAAGGAGAAGTAGTCTTTCTCGATTTTGGTGTGGTAGTATCCAATTTTGATTTACCTTTTATTTGGGAGTAGACTAGTTTTTTCTCCTTCCACATATTATAGTCAACAACCTCCTGAGAAAAGGCTTCCCAATCTAAGTGGGAATCCACTGAATTCTTATCATCATCCTCTTTCCTAAATTTTCATGACAATGCATCTTTCAATGAAATTTTAGTGAAGATACTTAATTTCTCTAAAGAAAATGCTCCAGTTATTCTTGTTCTATGAGAAGAAACAACATCAATAGGTTCCTTCAATTTTCCACTGATGGCATTCTACAACTTCAAATTTGAGTCTTGCTCAACAGTATCCACTGATGGTTCACTCAATTGGTCCTTGGTCTGTTTTAAATCAGTGTACATCACTACAACCACCAAGGGTATGTCGACACACAGATTATCAGGTGCCGATTCATGAAGTATACCAAACTTTGTTCGACAATCATTGGTGTCATGACCATTTAATTGTCAAATGGTATAGTGAAGATCTCTCCTTCAATTGTACTTTGAGTGTCTAACAATTTTACATAAAACACAAAAACAGAGGCTTATTTTCATAATCAATTCTAAGACTGATTTAATCATGAGTTGTAGAGAGAACAACACTATAAATCAAAGTTGAACATAAGTACACTTCGACTAAAATCCTAGAAAGGTGTCCATAACTAACCAATTAAGTGGTTGTGTCCATTCTAATTAGCATACCTATTGTGGAGGCTATGTCAAACAGGATGTCCGGGTGCCATTACACCCCACTAAGACCATAAATTTTAATCAAGACCATAGAGCATGTGCCATTAAAATTATTGATATTAAAGTTTAAATTCTATTCACGAGATCTCATAACCCTCTATTGAAATATGATTAAACCATAACACCATACTCTACTCTATAGATCCACATAGAGAAATAGAAAATGAAAGAACCCATGGTCATTAGAGATGCATTTGAAATTAGAGAATCCCCAAATATTGGATAGATGATTAACTAATTCTGCCACATTCCATGGTTTTATGCCTTTGGATAAAGAGATGCAAGAGATAAAGGAATTCATACAGAGTTCGATTCTTTCCAAGATAGCACCATCGAAGGCTGCTACATGCCTATTATCACCTTTATAGAATATTATATGAGGAACCCTATCTTTCAAGAAAGAAATAGATCCTGCAGCAAGACCCATGAATGAAAGTAGCTTCACTTCATCACCCTCCTTAATCAATTTCAAAGCATCTGATTTATTCTTGAAGATAATGTGAGTTTGGACATACCTGAAGAGATTCAAACTTCTTGGATGCTCACAAGGATTATGGTCATCGGGCTTTTCCAGAGAAGGTTTTTCCTTTTCCTCCATCTGATAAGCTCCCTCCTCTCTATTATAATTATAAAGGTACCTAATTTATCCTTGAATATTAATTAATACTAGTACCTCTATTTTTCATGTTTAATTACCACTCATTAGTTATCTTATTAATGTATTGATTCTATGTTTTATTACATGAGATTGATATTAAACACAATTTTATTTGACTGTGGGTCATTCCTATACTATTTATTTATTTTTATACAATAATTTTATGTTTTTTGTTTTTATAAAACAAAAAAAAGTTTAAACATATTATTAAATGATGGTTGATCTTTAAATTTCATATATCACCAATCAATTGGGTAATACTTATACATCATGAGATACTATGTGTACGACATGATAAGTGAGCCCAACCAAACTATGATACAATGCTTTGGTAGTGCTCCATGATTGTACATATAATGTTTTATAATTATGATTATGCTACAATTCTATGATTTTAATTTTATTATATTATTTTATAATGTTTATGTTATGATTTTAGACATTATAATTCTACATGTATTCATATTGATTCATGCATCTATTTATTTTTCATTATTAACCCCTACTAGGTCATTTAGCTCAACTTTCTTTTGATTTATATTCTGAGGTGAGAACATATATTAAGAATGATATGATTGGCTTATAAGAGGACTATAGTGATGTCTTTTAAATAATATTTTGTGTTATTTTGTTTACTAATGTTTTAATGTAGACCAAATCTTTGAAGACACTAAGATCATCAATTAAGGGATGTGTAATATTATTTGTATTTATCTCAAATTGATTTACTAATAATGTATGTGATGTATGGTTCAGAATAGTTGATATTAGATAAAGGTTTAGTGTGTTTGTGAAATAGGTTAAATAATTAAGAAATTTTTTAACTAATGGATTTCAAAAAATAATATACATTAGACATAAATATTAATTCACCAAAAATAATAATTCATTTATCTATGATATATTGGATATTTTTATGTTTTTCTCATAATCATTTTAAAATTTAGAATGTAGAAAAAACTAGGCGGAACCGAGACAATAACCAATGGGATGAATGATGAAATGATTGTATAAATGACTTCCACTATGAACAGGATTGTAGATTTCAAGAAGTAATGTTAGAACATAACAAATTTATTTGGGTTATAAGATAAAACCTAAAACATTTAAAGCATATACAATTACCAAGGAATAATAAATTAGTAGCTTAATAATTTATGTAGAAATGACCACATTCATTTAGAGTATCTTTAGACCCACTAATTGGTGATGAAAGGATCAAAATAATAAAAAAAATTATTTTCCACTTCATTATTTTGACTAATAGAGGTTACTTTAGCCATTTTCTATTTATAATCGGGGAAACAATTAATTATAGACATTGATTAATAGTATGATGCTAATAGATAAAGTCAAATCAATGCAATGAGATGAATTAAAAAAATATTTCACAATAAATATTTTCCATGTAACATATTCACCAAAATGGTGAGAGAATGTCTATATCTCAATCAAAAGTGGAATGTGTATTTTTATGTATAATGTGAATTTCATGAGACGTGAAGGTTAAGTCTTCTGTTTTTTTATTAATACTAAAAGAAAAATCAATATATCATCACTATAAGACAAAATCAATTTAGCATATTTTTTTTCATGGAGGATTATAAAGCCTCTGAAAATGTTTTTCAAATATGTCTTTTATTTTATTCATAAAAAAATACAAATTTATTATTAGTGGTGGTTTTTAAAAAAAAAACTTATTATAAATGGTAGCAGGTTTTTAAAAACATCTTCCAAATAGTAGCATTTTTAAGAAAACCACTGTGAAATTAATGAATAAAATTAAATAAATAAAATATTTAATTATGATTTATGATTTATTATTGAAAATAATATATATAGTTTATTAATTATAATTTAAATTAAATATATTGTGTTAATTTATAAATGTTTATATTTATTAGTTAATAATAATTTTAAACTTAAGAAAAATCTTAAATAAGTTGGAAATTATACTTTGACATCAAGCAACTATAAATTTTGATCCAAAAGTCCTTTTTATCTCTAGAACTAGTAAATTAGAAGCTCATGAAAATATATAAAACCAAATTAGATTTAAAATTTCTAATAATTAAAAAATTAAATTTATCTATAGTTTAAAGAAAAGTATGAAATCGAACATTAACTTCAAACAACCACAAATTTTGAGGAGAGTATCTGTCTGGGCTCTTCCACATATCAAATTGAATCATGAAATGAGTTCAACCCTGAGTGATATTTGAGGAACCCTAGTCACATTTTCTAGAGTAATAAAAGGCTCATAAGGCCTTCAAAACTATTTTTTGTCGTGTTACCCTCATTTTTTTTAAAAATATGAATACTATTATATCCATATATTGTGTATATTTATAAATATATTTTTGTGTGTCTTAGTATGAAGAAACAGATATATATTACCTATATATATTCTAATATATGTTTAAAAATATTAATATATAATATTCGTAAATAAAAATAAATATAGACAATTATATTCATATATATACACACACATATAAAAATATAAATATTTATAAACACGCACATAGAGACAAAATATATTTTACTAATGTATTTAAAAGTAATTATATATATATATATATGAATATATATATATATATATATATCATAAAATATAGAAAAAATATATAGGGGATCAGAAAAGGAGTAGGCAAGTGAGGGGGAGGTCTCAGATTCCAAACACCATAGGGTAATTTGCATGTACAAGAGGGTTTAATACAATTAATGGGGGTGGGTGTTTTGAGTGTTGTTAAAGGGGTGGTGGATGGGGTTTGAGAGATTTTAAAGGGTGGGTTCCAAGTGTTGTTAAAATGGGGAATGCGAGTGGGGTGGATCAAAGGAAAAAATCATTTTAAAAATGTATTTTTTTGACATTTATCAGTTAATTAGCATTGATAAAAGGGGTCTTTATCACTGATTTTTGGGGATATTAAATGAGACCACCTTTTAACAACAATTAGGAGAAAAAAATTTTTGTTAGCATTAATAAAGGAGTTTTTTATTTTTTTAAAGCACTAATATATCATAGTGTTGGTTTAAATATTGGAATTTAAGAATAGAACATATTAATTGGAAATTATTTTCTCATTATGGAATCCCATTTATTTATATTTATTAATTTAGTAAAACATAATCAATTATGCTTGGTCAATTTTAATGATATTATTTAATTCCCCACATCTTCAACTGTGTTTCTACTTTCATTTAGATGAGGGATTTGGAATCACCTTAGAGTGGACTTGTAAATTTCTTTGATTGAAATTTTAACTAAACAATAAATATTTTAATATAAATGAATCAGAAATATTTTGGATAATATTAATAAATCATTGTTGTATTTTTATGAAAATATAACTTTGAGTGTCTTTCTACATAATTATATATTTACTTGGTTTAATGTTGTTATTTTTTCGAATTAACTTATGATAGGACATGTGTTTACTCCTCAGCAACTGGGTGTTTATTGGTTCAGATTTTAAAATACACCACTAGACTAGAAGTGGGTTATCTTGCATGTTTCTCAACCGCATGATCACACCTGAGTATATGTTGGACATTAGTTTTGATTTCCAAGATAGAAAAGGTGCTCTAGAATTTTCCAAACTCAGAAAAAGGAATATTCTTTGACATAAACCCCATCTTGGGTTCTCATTTGTTTTCAATTATTAATTGTGTGATTCAAAGTGGTCGAGTGTTACTTCCATTTATATCTAAGATGGGGATCATTGAACATATTGGTGGCTAGGTGTCCAAGCTTTTTACAGGTCATTGATTCCACTACATATTGATGACAACCCAAAATCCATATGAATTTAATGACAACACTACTGACCAAAAAAGCATCCACAGTTTCTAAACTGGTGGTTAGTCACTGTTGAACTGATTTTTTTTTCTAACATGAAGAGGGAATTACTCACAATGTTGATTGATGGAGTTCATTAGATAATGTAATGGATGTACAAAGGTTCCTACTGGTTTAGTGGGTTTAATATTTCTTGTTCTATGATCATTGGTGGTTTTTGTGGATATAGTTCAAGGTATATGGAGTTGGGCCATGAATCATCAAATATCGGTGGTTCATTACAATTGATGAGGAGTAGATGCCTGCTGGGCTGATTAATCACACCAAATACTTGTTAAAAATCTTTTTGTAAAGATCCGGCATGTGATGCAATCAAAATTAAGAAGAATTTGAATTCTCAGGCCTAAAAAGTGGCCACCTATATGATCATTGACATGTGTCATACCATAACACCATGAAGAGTGAGGAAGGAGGTGGAATACTATCTTGGAGTTATTAGGAGCCAACGGAATATTCCCATGGCACTACTGCCATGTTAATAATAACTTTAGAAATCACTCTTATTTTGATTATACATAGTTGATGATTGATTACTAATAATTGATTCCCCATGTAGTCAGACTATAATGGGATTGGAATAGGCTTTGAAGTTCTTTGTGTTTTGTATTTTAATATAGAATTTCATTACAGTTGGTCATCTTTTTCAACTTCATTTAATAATTTTTTTCATTACAGTGGGGCTTCCTTCCCCATAGTTGTAATCTCACACCGCCATTTAGTGTGGAGGGAGAACAGAGGTTCACCTGAGTGAGGAATCCATATATTCTCAATCTATTCAATATTTTCATACTTTTTCTCACTCTAAGAATCAAGAGGTATAAGGATCCCAACTCGATCAACTAAATGTTATTGGGCCTGTCACAAACCATCCTAGGCAACCCTTAACCCAGATTCTCAAGAGGACTCATGAGAAGGCCTGAAGGGCATTCCGAATACCAATGGGCCAACAACTATTGTATGGACATCAATGATATACATTTGGACATAGTTTGACCTGATAAATAATTAAGTAACAGAAATGTTTGTTTATAAATATTTTATGTAAATTTTGTTATAAGTATACATATTTATAGATATTTATATACATTTATTATTTTATTAATTTAATATTTTATTATTTTCTTATTTATAATTTATTAGTTAGTATTTATTATTTTAATAATTATATATTATTGATTTATTTGTTGATTTATTTTTATTATTAAATTATTTTTAAATTACTATTTAAAATTTATTTATTATTAATTATTTAGTTACGATTTATTTATTATTCATTGATTGTTTATTTATTATTCATTATTTATTATTCATTATCTTTTTATTTATTTATTATTTATTTTTCAACTATTTAATATTTATTTATTTATTTGTTATTAAATATTTATTAGTTATACACTAATTATATAATAATTACTTATTGACTAGTATTTATTTATTTGTTTTTTATTAGTTTATTTACTTATTATTTATTTATTTATTTATTAATTAATTATTAATTATTAACTATTTATTATTTACATATTATTTATTTATTTTTTACCATTATTTTATTATTTAATTTATTATATGTTATTGATTATTGATTATATATTTATTTACAATTTATTATTTACGGATTTATAAATTATTTATTTTTCATTATTATTTTAATATTTATTTCTTTTTTAATTTTCAATTATTTATTTATTTATTTATTTTTTGTTCTTTATACAGTAATTACTATTTTATTTTTATGTTTTATTGTTTTATTACATTATTTTTTAGTTTATTATTAATTAATTTTTAATTACCAATTTATTATATATTCATTATATATTATTTTTTTATTTATCCATAATTTATTATTTAATATTCAATATAGAATATTTCTAATTTACTAATTTATTATTTATTTACCATATATTAATTTAATTCTTTCTTTATTTTTTATTTATACATTACTTATATATATATTATATATTGTAAATTAAATATTAAATATTATATAATTTTTGTCATATATTATATATTTATTATTTATTTTTGATTACTGATTATTTATTTATTTTAATTAATAATTATTAATTTTTATGTATTATTCACTACTTATTATTTACTAATTACAATTTACTATTTTCTATATACTTTTTATTACTTACCACTTATTAACATATTATATATATATATTATTAATTTACATTTTATTTATTTATTATTCATTTTTATTTTATTTATTAATTAGTAATTAGTAATTATTGAAAATTAAAAATTAAAAATTAAAAATTAATAATTAAAAATTAAAAATTAATTATTAATTTAATATTATGTATTATTTGTTTTTTCAATAAATATATGTAAGTATATTAAATTCTATGTATACACCACATGATGATCCAACTAGAGGGGAAAAGTGTTTAAAGAATAAACGAGAGGTAAGTGTTTCAAACTCACCCAATGTAGAATTTCTATATATGGCATATGCATGAATGTGCATAGTGATAAATAGTAAAATAACAAAATTAAATAATAATAATATATTAATTAATTAATTAATTAATTTTGAGAATAATAAAATAATAAATTAACTAATTACGATAATAAATAAATATATAATAGAATAATAATAATAAATGAATTAGTAATAAACAATAAATAAATAAATTACAATAATTTTAATACAATAAAATGGATAAATATTAAAGTGTTAAAAAATAATTTAAATAATTTTAAAAAATAAAAAAATGAAAAAAAATATTACTAAATGATTCCCCCAATTTTAAAAAATCTCTACTAAATCATTTTGTAGTGGTTTTGAAAAACCACTGAAAAATGAATGTCAACACAAGATTTAGCAGCAGGTTTAACCGCCACTAAATGCCTATTTTGGCGTAGTTTATTTAGTGTTTTAAGACATAAAAATATCTATCCACTTGATACTTTTGGAGTCATAAATTAGTAGTTTTATATAATCTTAAAGTGTACATAGATTTATATGAATGGCTTTATAGAAGTGGATATAATGAATAACAGACACATTTCTTGTTGTTGGATAAAATTAAAATGGACATGGTGGAATGAAGGCCCAATTTCCCACATGTAAAAATTTTGGGAACAAGTTTCCAAGGGATATTTTTAAAAGAACTAAGAAATGTTAAAACTATAAAAACTGATGGTATGTGGAATAATATTATAATGGGACATGATGAGGGCACATAATACAGTAGAGGAAATGAAAAACTCACTAACTTTTCCTCCCATGGTCCAATGGTTTAATTACAAATAACTTAGCAACTAGGCAAACTTGTTCACTAAACCAAGGTTTATCAAGGATAATAAACACCAAAAGCCTCAAAATATATAGGGTAAATAAAGAACTTACACCATCATTATCAATTAGGTAGTAAAAAAAATTCCATTTTTAAAGGTATAAATATAATTCACTCTAGAATGGAAACAGTCTTAATTGATTTTGTCTTGATACATTCTTTTGTACCTTATATTCTGGGTTGAAATATTTAATCATCTTCTAGATACCTTAAAGTTGATATATCTATGAAGACACATAGTGGTGTAGTTGTTTCATCCCAAGTGTATGAATCTTCTACAATGAATTTCTCAGGGAATATTCATCCATCAAATCTTATAATGCATCCTTTAGCATTTAAATCCTAGTAGAATTACCTGGAATGTTCAGGAAATGAGAACTCTGGGTCTTAAACATTTATTTAGAAAAAATAAATACAATGAAACACAAGTCACGTGGAAAACATTCCACTAAATATGACAGCCTCCCTCAAGAACCAATGCAAACAAAAAGAAGCCCAAATCCCCCCACAAAAGCAAGACCCATCAGTCCTTAAAATCATCTCAAACCCCCCTCTAGAAATGAGTCATCGATCCAAAGACTGAAAAAAATAAAATCATGGTAGCCCGAGTAGAATCCCAACAAAGAACCCAAATTTGGAAGGCTACCTCCATGAATCATCACATCAACACCATATTTCTGCATTACAAGATTGCACTATAATCCCTCATCCCATGATGTTTACCTTCATGGATCATCAGTCCTAGTTCGAGGTTTTCACCTCCTTGTTGAGGTCATCAGCTGCCCAATACACCGACTACTGTCACTAGAATACGCTCCATACAAAACCTATAGTCGACCATAATGAAGTAGAATATGCCACCTCATCACTCGCATCCATCCAACTCTAATAGTATCCTATATCCTTGGTTCCTTCAACACCATCCACCACTAGCATGCACCAAGGACCTCTGAACTGAGGTCCTCCTCGCATATTAAATTCACCATATATAATTTGATTTCGAAATAACAGTCACATTTTGTCACCCACCTCACCTACCATGGTTGCTATCACTACAGGACTGGAACATCTCCGACCTCTATTGCGAGCAATGTTTCCTCACCAGTGAGAATCACCGCTGACGTCCCTCATGCTATGTAGAGAACCAACAACACCTTAGGCTATGCTTCCCTCACAAACTAGCTAGAAGAATTATCACCAAGATTGGATTTTTTTTACTATCATTCACAATTTATCTCCACTGATAGATATATGATAAGATCTATCCTTAATGGCATGATATACTAGTATTTCTTCATGAAATAGGTGAGAAATTGTCCTTTGTGAAAAATCAGCTGGTCCCCTAGGTCGAGAAACGACTGAGACCATACCTCGCGATCTTCCTCTAATTGGAATATCATAGGTATGTGTATTGACACCCAAAGAAGAAGAATATTTGGCTCCAAAAACAAAGTCAACGGAAAAGAAAAACCTTTCATACTTTCCTATCCGGAGATAATATACTTATGTATTCCAATGAGATTTTTCTAGTATTCCACCAATACTGAGGTAGAATTGCAAATAAAACTAATACCTATCATGAAACCAATATTGAAAGTCCATATTGAATTGTATTGATAGAATTAATATAATTAAAAATAATAATTCATATGATAATTTTAACAAAGGGTTTATATTCCCTATTGCATCACTTTGGGTTGAACCTACTATTTTTTAAGTAGGATGGGACAATGTGACTTTGCCTCAATTATCGATAGTTCATCAAGATCACCAAAAAGAATAAATGTCCTATAAAATATTTTAAGACAAGTTAAATAAGCATAATTAAGATTAATACTTCTCAAAAGTGTACCTTCATTATGGATATCACATTTTGATGGTCAAAATAGCCTTCTATATGATATACAAAATCTATAATCTCACAGTGATACCATTCAAACATACAAAATATCAAAATAAAATAATGAACATTATGGATATAGTGTTTATATATTCCCATGATAATGTTTTATGATATTTATTAATGAAATTATAATATAAACTGAATGAAAAAAATATAAAGAATATATAAGTATTTTTCTAAAAACATTACTAAAGAAAACTTTATTCCCTAAATACAGAACGTGTTAATTTTCAATATAATAGGTGATAGTATTAGGTTATACGATCACTAGAAATGCAATTTATATAAATGTATTTAAATACAATGTTAATTTAAGAATGATAATTGAAAAAAGTGTAACAAATATATTTAGTTTTTAGGGATTAACTAGGTATCATCAATGCCTTGTGAAAATTTTCTTAGGATTGTACAACCAAAAAAATAAGTTAACATAGATTGGTTTATAGGGTTTTAGTATATAATATTATGAATATAGATTCATGGAGCTTTAGAATAGTCTATTCACTACACCTATACACACTTTACCCTTAGTTACATAATGTTTTGTGAAATATAATGATGTTTCAAAAAAATAATTGGGTTGTAACCTTATGAAAATTTAAAAAGTGATAGACTATGCCTCTGAAAAATTGAATTACATGAGAAAAATTACCTGAAATGCGACATATCATATGTAGTAGTTTTATTTTCATTGAAGATTTAGAGAAATTATATCTATAGATAGGAGTGTTATATATATATATATATTGATCATGATTATTTAAGTATATATTCACAACAAAAGAGATAAACATGTGTTGACAAAAATTGATGGAATTAATAAAGGATCATGATTTCTCAATACATTTTTATCATACAATGGTGAATAAGGTAATTTATACTCTTCAAATAATGGAAAATGCAACCCTATGCGTGATGAGGATTAAAAATATTAATCTATATGGATATTCTCAAAATAGATGAGGAAATGATAAAGGTAAGGATAACATTATACCTTTCCTAAATGATTACTAGTACATCTACCTTAAAGAAAATCAATGAGATAGAGAAGAATGATTTACATATACAAAAAAAAGTTGTAAGTAACCAAGAAAGGGATGATTCGTGAATGAAAAGTTGATAAATATGAATTGATTTGGTTTAGAACATGATTATGCATTCCATAACCAACAAAGCTTTAAGTTCAATTATATTATGAATATAAATCATCTTTCTCTATCGACCAAGGAAGTATTAATTATCTATCCATATTTTCTAAATAACTTATGGTGGGATGATATGAATAGTAAAAAGTCAAAATAGATTATAAGTTTTTTAGTATACTAGAATGTTAAGTAATAATGAACGAAACCCAAGGGGATGATGTAACCATTTCCAATAGCAATAGAGAAATTAGAGATCATCATAATTTATTTTTTCATATATATTCTAATTAAATATAAATGAATTGAATTAATATGGGATTTTGTTGATTTAGTTTTAAATACCACTCACTTCATTGATTTTTGATAAGATTACTCTTTTGATAAATTGGGTACTGCTCACTTTAAGGTAGTGGTGAGGCTGTATAGGGTGCCACCATTTATTGTATTTGATCAAGATTCAAGTTTCATCTTGATGTTCTATACAAGGCTCTATTTGGAATTGAATATATAGTTAATTTTTTTGATGGAATAGTATCATCAACCAAATATTAAATATAAATGTATCATTTAGACACATGAAAAAAATTCTTAGCTACTTCTCAATGTACATCAATGGAGGTTATGAATAACATCTTCATTTGAAATTGTTCTTTTACAACAACATTATTTTCTTATGTATATAGATATAACAATATGAATATCTCTACTAGAACAATTTAATAACCCTACCTTAATGGGATAATGTTTATGAAAATATATTTTTAGGACATAAAATCTTATCAGAAATGAAAAAGAATGTACTATTCATTCAATAATATATTATGGTATCAAAAAGTAATGATCGATTTTGGAGAAAACGTATTCCTTAATATATCTCTATTTAATATATTTATGAGTGTTTTCAAAGAAAATTGTTTTCTAATATTATTTGAATTTTTTTTTATCTTAAAAAAATTCATTATTTTCAAAAATATTGAAAATTATTTTTGAAATGATTTACAACATTGTTTTTATAAAAAAGATAATTTTTAAAGGAAAGTTCTTTTAATGTTTTACTACCATTTCACTCTCTAATTCTCAAAATAACTTCCTCTATTAAAAACCTTCATTTATGATGAATTTATGGTCTTCTATCATCTTTAGAAATTTATAAAATATACCTTATTTTGAGATAATTAACATTCAGGTGATCATGTTCTATATCAATCTCCCTTATTCAATAGAAAATATTTTTCCTTGTCGGGTCAATATTTTATGTATTATAGATATATTTATCGTTTAAATATTGTCTTAATTATATAACATTACAACATATAGTTTTATCTTAAGTAATATTGTTAGGAATGTGATTTCATTTAACAAGGAAATATTTATATTATTTATTCTTGATTCAATAGGGATATTTATTTAATGATATAGAAGATTTATTGTGTATTATATTGATGATTTAATATACGTGGTATCCATTAGACATATGTAACTGATGGGTGCAGAATGTTTATTGATAATCCTTGATGCATAGATTATTATCATGGTATATAACAATAGAAATTTTATATTATATGGGTATTTGGTTTATATCTACCCATTTATTTATAATGTCTTGGATATGTACTTCATGGTAAGATTCATGAATTATTAGGAAAGGCCTGGATAGTAAGATCATTGATTATTAGAATTTTGTTTGGATAATTAAAAATATATTATCCTTATGATTAATATGCTAATATTACCCATGTGTTAACTTTTAACTCCTATTATTGGTTAAATGACATTTGTTTTAATTATCACCTTTATCTTATTAATTATGAATTATTTACCAATGATATCTTCTTTCATATATAACCCTTATTGCGTATTTTAGATCACCCTTTATTTTTATTTCTTTCTATGAGATATGAATATGGATTCAATGATAAATTTCAATGCTAAAAATCTATTACATAAGAAACGTTTTTATATTTTTAATGTTACATAGCATTCATGCATGTATCCTATTTTCCAAAGATACTAAACTGATCAGTCCATCAGGGTGTGATCCCTTGTATCCTATACCAATGTATAAATGTAAACACTAACACTTGATTACAGGAGTTGTGGTTGTTACAATTGGTATGAAATGAAGTTTATTATTACCTATGATATCTAGATTTTCAAAGAACAGATCTTGCATGCACATTTTGACAAACCCCTATAATGTTTATTAATTTTTTGGTTTTTATAATATTGATCAATATTCATGATTTTATGAGGTAATTATGTGTCTTCCATTGTTTAGATATAGTTCCTAGTGAATTAAATGTAAAATTTTTCCACATCCATATTAAAGTTATGGATTGAACTTATGAGAAATAAAATACTCCAAATATTGGAGCTATGAAGATCATTATAATATTCAGGATACTAACCCTGATTATGATAAATAACCATTCCCATATAGATAAACCTTTTATTAAATAGTGAAATACACCTATGATTTAATGTTTTATGAAACATAAGACTATATAAATTAACGAAAATGCTAATCCATAGAAAGATTAGAAATAGATCATGTCCATTGAAATGATATTCAATGATTTTGAAAGTAATATAAGGGAAGAGGATATCATAGATGTATATTATATAAAGGGAGATGAAAATAAATAGTGTAAATTGATCTAGAAAACTAAATAAGATGATTAAATAGATATTATGTAATAAATAACTTTTAAAGTGTCATTCATTGAGAAAAAGTTTCCCTAAGGGAAATTATCTCATATAAAGTAAAATTTCCTAAACCTAATATATAAGGAAGAGGAAATTGTTCCTTACTAGGAGGATAGTTACTAAATATTTGTAAGACACGAAACATATCATATAACTTATCTAGAATGCATGATTCACCAATTATCTTATAGGTTTAATCCTAATATTTTATGGGAAATTGTTTCCTAATTGTTTTTATCATATGATGATATATTATCATATTCCTTAAACATATATAAATAAATTTATAGGTTTAACACCTTTATTGGAAATCATGAAATGAAGAGGTCGACAAAGGAACCAAGGAATAGATGTGTCAAAGAAGAATAAAAGAAATACGGGATTTCTATAATGTGATAATTATATAGATAAACATCCAAATGAATTATTAAAGGCAATGAGAGTTTATGACAAGTGTATAGATAAGGTTCATCTAGATCAGGAATGATTGTTAATTAAGTAAAACATTATTATCTACTTCTCCAACAAAAGGTAGATGGAGAATTATTAAAAACAATGCCTTAAACATTAATGGAACCTATAGAAGAAGAATCCAAGGGGGAGTCCCAAGATTATGCGATTAGTAAAGCTAATTTGGAGAACATAAAGATGTGGTGTTGGATACATATATAATATAATAAAATTTATATAAATATTTATTTTATTGTGGATATTTTAACTCTTTTATATCATAATATATGGAATGAGCATTAATTCATTGCATAGAACCTTAATAATGGAGTTATTAATCAAGACTCATAGTGTTAATTTTTCTACAACAAGGATATATCAGTAATTTCTTATTTTGATGCATAAATATACCCTACTTTTCATCCTAGTTATTATATTTATGGTTTATTTATTTGTAATCCTTGGTATGAATTTGATTTTGAAGTATAATGAAAACATTTATTTCTAATATAATGGTATTAAAATTTTCAGAGTAGGTATGGAATCTATTGACTTAATAGGGGAAATATGATCATATGTATCTTATCAAGACCCACCTATAATATCTCTTCATAATTAAATTATATAAGATGAATATAATAAGAAACAAATGGTTGGGAAAGGTAAAAATTTCATTAAATATATACATATTTTTCCGGAATAAATTGATGTGTTTCCTTATTCGTTACATAGAAATACACCCAAGCATAAAGTTGAGTATTCTATTTAACTCAACCATGACATAAAACCTATATATTAGAATCCCTATAGAATATAAATTGTGTAATTAAATGAACTAATTAAATAACTATAATAGTTGGGTAATAGGGTATTTATTCTCCTTTTTGGTTCACCTTAGGGAGCCCTTGTTCTTTTAGTTAAGAAGAAGGATAGGTCTATGTTGTAGATCCTTGATTACAGGGATATAAATTTCATTAATATAAAGAAAAAAAATACTCCACCTCATATTGAATACATGTTTAATAAACATCAAGTAGATCAATATTTCACAAATATTATTCTCCATTTTTTGTATCATCAATTATGAATTAAGAAAGAAGATATCCCAAAGAAGACATTTTTCATGTGGTATAAACCTTATGAGTTTACAATAATTCCATTTTTATTGACTAATGTACCATATATTTTTATGTATTTAATGAAAAATATACTAAAATATTTTCATGATAATTTATTTATGGAATATATTAATGATATCTTGGTATACTAAAAAATATATGAATATTTCAAAATCTATATGTGAATAATTCGTCAAAATATCAGAGGAATTGAGTTATATTAGAAATTTAGTATGTTTCAATTTTAACTTCAATGAGTTTCATTACTTATCCATTTTATCTACAATGATTGGATATTAAATGAACCTTCAAAGGTAAGGTAATTTACAAAATGGACCACATCAATAAACATATCCAAGATACATAGTTTTCATAGATTAGTTTGTTACTACAAGCTCTTTGTTTAAAAAAATCTTTATTTGTTAACCTATTAACCAAGATGGAACACAATGGGGTTAAGTCATATATTAATAAAAATTTAATGACTATTTTCTAGAACTTAATATGAGATTGGTCAAATCACCAATATTGACATTACCATTGAGATGAGATGGTTTTGTTATATAAATTGATGTATCAATGAAAATATATTAATACATCCTTATACATAATGAGAGAGTTGTTGCCTCTAAATAAATACAATTAAACATCCATGAATATAATTATCCAACCCAAGAACATGATTTGGAATCCAAAATATTTTCCTTGAAGGTAATTAGCCATTAAATCATGGGTGAAATATCTGAGACATATATAGATAATAATGTTTGAAATATATCCCTTCACAAAAGGATCTCAACATGATATAAAGGATATTGATCAAGATACTCAAGGATTATGATTTCTCAATAAACTAACACCCTTGGAAGTAATATAAGTTGGTTAATGGTTTGTGTATAAAATATGAAGAGTTACAACTAATATATTGATTTGAAAATATCCTATATTTAGGGATTTAGTAAAGGTATATATGGGAATCATTATGGAATATGAATCAACACTCATTTTCCAAATTATTTCTAAACCATATTAATTGGTGAAAATAAAATGGTCTGATCAAAATGATAAGAGTTTGAAAATCAAAATTAATGTCATGAAAGATGGGAATCTATCAGACTTTGTTTATGAATATGGAGAGTTCGAATTCAGAAAGAGGATATGAATTTCATCAATACTAATGTATAAGTGGTAATTAATTAATGAAACCATTAAACAAAATTTATCTATAAACCCTAGTAGAACCAATATGTGTATGGATTTAAGAGAACATTTTTGGTTGGATAATATAAATCCATAAATTACATACTATACAAAAAGATTCTTTGTCTGTCAATAAGTAATGTCTAGGAGAAAACTTGTTAAAGGGGTCATGCAAAATCAGTTTTTCATATTTGGATGTACGATTATCTTAATAAACAATTTTTCACTAGGTATCCCAATACTTCTTAAATAAATTATTCCATTTGGATTATTGTTGATTTAATTTCAAATTGCCTAAATTTCTTCTAAATAATGGAGGCTTTAACTGTTGAGAACCTCCCAAAACTCTATATCAATTAAGTTGTGAGGTATCATGATGCACCTTTTGTGATTATATATAGAAATGAAAAATGATTTGTATCACAATTATGGAAATTTATTAAAATTGTTCTTGAACTGGAACTACATTTAAATACTGCATATCAACCTTTGATAGATAGATAGGTTTAAAGGACTATTAAAATATTAGAAGACATGTTGAGGTTGTGCTCACTTTACTTTCAAGGTATATGATAAATATTTACCTTTGGGAGAATTTTTATATAATATTATCTTCTATTCAAGCATTCAAATGAAACTTTATGATTCATTTCATAGAAGAAATATCATTCACCATCTTAATGGTACGAATTTGGTGAAATGATTCTTTTAAGCCCAGACCATGTTCACGATAAAATGCTGAATCTAATAATCATTCC
The DNA here is from genome assembly GCA_963277665.1 of Viscum album. Taxonomy (NCBI): domain Eukaryota; kingdom Viridiplantae; phylum Streptophyta; class Magnoliopsida; order Santalales; family Viscaceae; genus Viscum; species Viscum album. The sequence goes on along the minus strand of OY728140.1, from coordinate 843,919,270 downwards.
AAGTCATATCATGGTAGATCAAAAAATGAAAAATATTTATCACAATAACCCAATGAAGGACCTGTAATTTTCTGAGGGGGATCATATATTCTTAATGGTATCTACAAGGAATGGTGTTGTAAGGTTTATAAATAAATATTTAAAAATTACCAGTTACATCAATCCTTTTGATATTTTTGAAAGAATTGAAATTGTGGATTACCTTTTCTAAACGCCACACAATCTTTCAAAAGTAAATGATGTGTTCCATATATGATTATTGAAGAATTATATTCCATAAAAAATGCCTGGGACCACCTTTGATTAAATTTATTTACAAACTAATTTATCTAATTTTTATTAGCCTATCCATAATCTTAACACTAGAGAACAGGTGTTGCAGAATTTCGAGACCCAGCTGGTAAATGTACCCTTGTGAAATCATAAGATCGAAAAGGCAAAGTGGGAACTGAAAGAAGATATTATGATAAAATAACTTATTTTTTTTGATGTATTGTCATTCTAGACAATTCTATGATGATTTTTAAATCACGGAATAATGTAGCACCCGATCATCAATTTTTCTAAAGAAATATTTCTTTCTAATGAAACACTAACATAATGAACATACATTTAAAAATGAATATAATTAAAGCCTAAAATAATAAATTTTATAACGTTAATTGGATTAAATGATTCTAATTTTCAATTCATCATATCAAAATTATATAAAATGGATTTTTCTAGTATTTTTTAGAAATAATTGATTTTTTTATAATAGTAAAAAATATAGATTTTACAAATACTATTACTTTTATGAAATTATAATGGTATAAAAATGAATTGAAAGGCCATGAATCCTTTTTATGGAATATATATATATATATATATAATAATTATTTGGATTTAATTTAAAATATAATTTTTATCTTATAAGTCTATGTATAATTTTTTTGAATTCTAAGTAATGTCGTTGTTCAAATAAACACTATTATTAGTTCTTAAATTTTAATCACATATTGAAATGGATTATTTAAATTTTGGCTTGATTTTAAAGTCGTAAATTTATGATTTGATTTATAAAATCCACTTAATTTCTTGGTAATAAAAATTATACAATATTCTCCTGTAAAATTATTGTTATGCTTAAAACATGAATTTTTATAAAAGATATTTTCATTACTTTTTTGAACGTATATTAAAAAAAATATTTCTATTCTATAAATTATATAATGGAACATTTATTTTATATTTATAATAATCATAATAATAAATATTAGGAAATAATTTCAAATGAATTTTTGATCATAATGACTAGTGACAATGGTAAATATTTATCACTTTGGTTAAGGGTAAAATGAATTAGAAGAGTAAAAAATAAATAGATAAGGATTAAATATTCCACATAAGACTTTCCAAGGTCCAATTAGATTGTTTTATTTCATCCTTATCCATATAATCTTAAAATTTATCCTAATTGTAAACCATGAAAATTTAGTAAGAAACATTTTATATAATAATGTTTCAAGTAATTACCATTTTTAACACACTATAGTTTTAAAGGGGAAAATTCTCTCTTCCCTTATCCATACTTCTTATGTGACTTATCTCAAACATACCTAGTAAAAATTAATTTCCAATATCTATAAACAAATACTAGAATCCCTTTTATTACCAAAATTCCATTTCTATAAGGTTTAAAGTGTAACTTATAAGGGATTAACAATAGAAGAGGCATATGTTATTACTGAGAATTTTCAAATTACATTCTTATTAAAACTCATATAAATCTTATATAACTGCCTCAAAATAATTAAATTAGATTTTTTTACACAACTAAGATGTTTTTATGATAATGGTACATCCATTTTCGATCTCTTTCCCATTCTATAGAAAATGTAAACATTTCTTGTGTGTATGTGGGAACTACTACCTCCATGAAGTGATATATATCATTATTCACCATATTGTCACATGAATGGTTATAAAGATGGTATTAATGAATATATATTATATTTTTAAAAATAAATAATTTTATTTAACTATATTATATAATCTAACATCAAAACATATCAACATTTTGAAAATGATAACATCGCTAGTGTATTCGCGTGAACTACCACCTCCACAAAGCGATGTGATTTATTTTTATATTTCCATATTACATGGAAGAATATAAATTTTATATAATGAATGAAAATTATATTCAAAAAATTATTTATATAAAAAAACAAATTCATAACATCTATAACCATGTTAAATATATCAAAGTGATTTTGGAGAAATTGACCATGAAACCTTAAGTGGTTGAAATAAGTAAGGTCCATTCAAGGAATGGATGATAATAACTATAAAAGTTCAAAAAAATATATAATAAATATGATATAAAATTTATGTGAAATTATTTAAAAAATTTAATTGAATATTATAGATTATATAATGCATTCAACCAATCATAAATCCAAGGAAGCAGGTTTTTAATCTCAAATCCACTCTACTATGTAAATTATTTATGCTCCTCATTTTATTTTTATATTGTATATAATCCCCATTATAAAATTATATCATGAATTTCTCTATATTCAGGGTATTTAAAGTTTAAATTAATTTTTTTCACTTTTATGGAATTTTTATTAAAAAGTAACTAAATTTATAAATGACTTTTTTTTAATCTCACTCTAATTCAATATTGTTCAAGTTTATATTTAAATTATAATAATTATAGGCTCTTTATCTTCGTAATATGTAAGGAACCAAAATCCAATAACCTATATCCAATGGATTTATTAAAAAAATTTCATAAGATAAAATAAATCACATCCCAAAGGAATGTATAGTTTATCAATCTTGGTAAACTATATTTATGCTTTAATCTCACATTACATTTGTAAACATAAAATGTAATATAGTATTTACTTTTATATTATCATTATTATCTATAGAATATACTTTAATATCATTCACAGTAAACGTACTGTCATCCTATAGAAAGGATGAAAAATAATGGGGAGCTCAAATACTCAGTAATGGTTACAGTCAATAGAAGATATCTTGAGTAAATAAGGAATAATAAACATGGTAAGGTAAACAAATGAAAAAAAAATTCTATTTAACAAATAACATGAAAATAAATAATAATATGATAGGAATTATTGATAATTAAACAATTTTATATAAATAATCACATAAACCTCAAAATTATCCATAGATATCATAACTATTCAAATAATCACATTGATATCAACAATTGATTTTTTCAGGATATAATGTATAATTCATGAAATATTAATTATTCCATTGAGGAATTGTGCCAAGGAATCATAACTAAATGGGTAAGGCTTCATCAAAATACCCGACCTATTTTATATCATGATATATTCCAATGCGTTGATGGGATATGTAATTTTGGCCCCTATATACCACTTAATAAGTCCATTGAATTCATCATATGAACAAATAATTAGACTTAATCAATATACCATAACAATCAATCACTATCCTTATTGGGATAAATACAATACATAATTTCAATACATTCCCCCTTCAAATTGATCATAAAAAATTGGTAAAAGTATGTTCAATTGCATCATTAGATTTTATCCTTTGTAAAGAATAATATTCAGCAATGGATTTTGATATCAATGAAAATAATTTTAAAAGATCACTGACATACTTCTTGATGAATATACACATTTAATTTTTAAATAACGTATTTAAAATAACAAAATGAATGAAATATTAATGAAACTTTTTATTGAAAAATAAATTTTGAATTTTTTAAAGGAAGCTTCAAAGATTTATGTGTTAATGACAACATACAATTTCTTTTATGTCATGTGTGTTGAAATGAATATCCCATTCATTTTTTTAGAAAAATCCAAAATAACCTCATTCACAATACAATATTAAGATTGATTTTAATTATTTTTGAAAAAAATCAAACATGGTCAAAAAATGAATGTAAATAATCATAGAATGATAATAAAAACATTATCTAAAATTTTTTTTTTGCAAAAATGGATGTGAATGAAAAAGTATTTTCCTCTGAAGACTGAAATAAAGTAAATTTTAATTAATAACACAAAAAATGAAAGGAAAAAAATTAAATTTCTGGAAAAAAATGGGAATAAAATAAATTGTGTATATGATATAATTATCAAATAATCCTCATAGTGGATACTTAAACATAAATAATCTCGAATAACTATGGGATTATGAAACAAACCCTTACCTCAAGATCATCTTTCATGAATATTATTCTAAAATATAGTATATAAAATTTTATTTTTTTATACATGTATTCTGTAATAATTTACATAATAAAATATCCTATACGATCCACCTATAATGATCCAACAAGTATTTATTAATAATTACAATTTAAAATTATCATTTCCTCAAATTAATTGTTTCATTTTTCATTAGAGTTCTAGTTCTTTAGTTCTGATACTTAAACATTAATAGTGGTTACATCATCTCTATAATTATAAACATGATATAAAAATCATATATTTTCATTAAATATAAATTTATAATATTTTATGAAAGGTAGATATAGATAAATTAATTACACTATTCATAGAGATGGTAGGTTGTACATACGTATGAATGCTATTTTCTCTATTCGATGGATGGAATAAAAGAAATTTAAATAATAATTAACCTTTATAGTATCATTATCTTATGATATATTTCAAATATATTCATTATAACTAGCCTTATAATGTCAAAGTAAAGTGAAAATTTTAAAAATCATATCGCTTCAGGAAGGTGGTAGTACACATGTGTGACAGAACGACGTTATCATTATCTAATGAAGGGAAAGGTAAGAATAAAGATATGATAATATAATTATAGAAGAAAAATAATATTCAAAATAAAATATATAATAATTTAACCAATCATGATAACTTTCCATGAAATTATGTTATGGAAAATGAACTGTATCGCTACGTGAAAGCAGTAGTCCGCATGAACTCATGAGCGATACATATATTTCCCATTTATTGTAAAAGATGGTGAATAATGGTGGTTAAAAAATAATAATAACATTTTTGTATAATAAGGATAATTAATTTTTTTTTTCTGAATACCACATATTTAGATGTGGTAAAAGAAGATGTAATTTGAAATAGGTCTGACAGCATGATTACCTCTTCTTTAGTTGGATTTGGTTAGATAACTTCTTTTGGACCCTTGGAATAGTATTATAAGAAGAAAGTAACCTCAAATTTAAATATAGGGATGTTTAGAATATAATTTGGAAGAGTTTTCTCAAGATACATGGATCAAAGTAGTGTAAATAAGAGAGGGGATGACTGTTAGTTTATAAGTGGGGGAAAAGACACACATGATATTTCTAAAAGTATTAAAATATTATTATGCCATTATAAAGAAAAATTCTTCTAAATTGCTAGTTATTATAATTTATGATTGTATTAGGACTATAAAAGTATAAAAAATAGTGTTTGGAAATGATTAATTGGTAAATCTATCATTATCTCTTGGTTTAACTCTCGATAAACCCGTTTTAACAAAAACTATAGTAATAATTTTTTTATTCATTTTGACAATAAATGAAAGTGCCCATTAAAAAATTTATGTATTTCGATTCCAAATTTGGAATATATTTTAACAAAATCAATTAACATAATTGAGAGAATTTAATTTAAAATTAAACATAAAAAACGTGATAAAAAAATTTTCTAGAAAAAAGGTTCTTAAGTATAAATGTTTTTATACTAAAATACATTAAAAAATTATTAGAATAAATGTAATTGAATTATTAAAAATTGAAATTAAATAAATTTACACTTAAAACCATTTTAAATTAAATGCGACTTTTTAAATGATTGATTCTAAAATAATGTTTTGAATTAAAATTAATATTTTCAATATTCATAAAAATTAATTCTTTTCAAAATAATGTATAAAAAATAATCATATTACTATTTCAAAATTTGAAAAAACTATTTTTAGGAAAAAATAATTTTTTGATGCTTATAAAGAATAGCAAAAAAATGTTGCTTATTTATCAATATATTTTATTTTTCTATTTTTTTTAAAAAATTTGATATTAATATTCATATAAACAATTTAATGGATATGTTATAATTGAATACTATGTTATAGTTCATTTTGACTAGGGTTTTTTTGGGTCACATGCTCTCAAAGACATATATTTTTTAAGAGAAATATATCACAAAATCTTATGGTGTTACATTATACCGCCATTAAAATTAATATAACCCTTAAAATTATTTCACCCTAATATGAATGATTATTGATATCGCTATTTCATTACATCATTGAGTTCCCATGTTAAAGACTCAAATTTATGGTTTCGCCTAAAAACATTGACAATGTGAGTGGTATTATTTTATATCACTTTATCTATATGATCAAGAATATTCACATGTTGTTTTTTCTAAGAGAGATCATGATCTAGTGGTATGACCTTTTGTTTCTTTACCCATGGAGGGTCAAATATTAACATCCTTAGGAGAGAAATATGGAACACATCATTAACTTGAGAGAGATTTAGTAAAATTCAAAATTGATATCCAAACATCCTGAATTTGATCAATAATTTCCAAGGGACCAATATACCTAAGGGTTATCTATTCCTTACTTCTAGATATCATAACATTAGTCCAAGATGATATGTATAAGAATACACTTTCACCGACATCAAACTCAATATGTCATCAAAAAATTTTAGTATAAGTTTTTTATCAACTATCAGCTTCCCTTATGTACTATCTAATAGCTCTAACCTTCTATTCCAATTACATACCTAGACTAGGTCCTAATAGAGTTCTTTTTAACAATAAATTTTATCACATTGGAGTTCTATATTTCCTACCATAAAATTATTCACAAGGATCCATCTGAATTCAGGAGTGAATGATATTGTTGTAAAAAAATCCACCAAAGGAAGGTGTTGATCCTAACCGTATTTGAGGTCTATAGAGATAGCTCTCAACATGTCTTCTAGAGTTTGAATGGTCCTCACAATCTGACCATCTATCTAAGGATGATAATATGGGTTGAAACTCAACTCTATATCTAGAGACCACTGAAGAATTCTCCATAACATCTAAGTAAACCATAGATCCCAATCAGATAGAATTGGGAGTGGTACTCCATGAAATCTTACAACTTAATTAATATATAATTGAGTATGTTGATAAAGATATAATTATTGTCATATGGTAATATAATTTTCTTATTTTCCTAAGGTGATCAACTAAAACCCATATAATATTATTCCCTTTCGATGTTTTGGGGAGGTTGATGATGAAACCCATGGTAATGATTTACCAATTCCACTATGGTATGGGTAGTGTTTAAAAAATATACATAGATTTAGATCTCTCAAACTTAACATTCCAGCATTCTAAACATGGGGATAAATAATATACAATATCACTTTTAATGTTATCCCACTAGAAATACTCTTTATGATTTTATACGTATTTTTACTACGTGGATAAATAAAGAATGATGAACTATGACATCCAACCAATATCTAATTCTTTAATTATAGTGTTTATGGGACACCTACTTTGTTCTTGAACATTATAATTCTCGTATGATTATATTTGAACCGAAGATAATTCATCACCTTCACCTATTATTCAAAATCTTCTTATTGTGCCTTCTTAATCCCATCATACAAGAATGGTTGAGCATTCATCTAATAAATATAAGATATATCCCCTTTCCTAATGTTTTCAAGATATATATTATAAAAATCCATAAATATTTTATCTCTTTAAACCCACATATTTAAAAAAACTAGCACTGTGTATTTGACTCAGAGTTGTAGCTACCTTGTTCAGCTTCATAGGGTGGTAATTTATTGTAGATCCATAATCTTTTATCAACTCTAGACATATTCATAAAATTATTTTCAATTATTTATGTGTAAATATATACAATAAAATTTTATTATGAGTATATATATCAAAACTTTTACAATACAATTTATGCCTCTATATCTTCACTACAAAAAAATATGATGGTTGACTCCAAATCAAGATATAGGTATTTTTTAAAATGAATTTCTATTTAGAAATAAGAAATTTTTATCACCTTTTCATATATCATGATAAAGAATTATAGTCCTTTATTTAATGCATCACTATAGATTACAAACCCTTATCCACTCTATGACAGTTTAATCAAAGCTAGGATGAATATCATTCTATTATATTCATTAAAGTTATATTCAAATTCATATGTCTACATGAACGTAACCCCCTTCTGATTCAAATTGGTGAGTGGATTAGATAGCTGTGAGAAATTTACCACAATTCATTAATAGTATCCAATTAACACAATACAAATATTGATCCATTTTACATTTTATTTCTAGTCCATTTATTAAATGACATTGGTCTTGGATGGATCCATTGATATGCCCTCACATGAGATTATATGACCCAATAATGAATCCTTCTAAATCCAAAATTTACAATTCGTAAATTTATCATGAATCATATCCTTCCTTTGGGTATGCATAAAAATTATGAAATATTTTTCATGATATTCTTTTCTATTTTAATATATGAGAATGTCATTTATAAATAACCCCATAACATGATCACGGTAATATACAAAGACTCTATTCCTTAAATACATGGACATAGAAGGAGATTTGTAATGTCTAAATACAATTACAATAATTTATAAATTGTCATACCTTATATGAAGTCTATATTGGGTGTATCCTCCTTCTTGACCCTTAGCCAATGATATCTAGATTAAATATCCTTCCTAAAAATATATATAGTTCCCCATAATTGATCAAACAAATTATCACTATAAAGAATATGAAACTTATTTTTTATTGTGATCTTGTTAAGTTCATGATAATAAATTTAGGGTCACATTGATCTATCATTATTTTTAACTAGAAGATAATGTTCACCAAATAGATAAGAATTAGGCTGAATGAATCCCTTATATATATTCTTGTGTAGTTGCTTCTTTAATTTATTTAACTCAACCCAAACCATTATATATATATTATGTGAAAAAGTCACAGTATAAGGATGAATTCTTTGGAAAACTAAACTTCAGAATTTGGGGCGATATGAGGCATGTCCTCAATAAATACAACAACAAACTCTCATAAAATAAAAATATCCTCAATATTGAGTTTCTCCAAAGATATTTTAGATACAAAATCCTCAAAAATAGGTAAAAAATCATATTTGATTGAATAAATTTTGATTAGGAATTCAGGTTCATACTCACAATGATATATGATCATAGGTTGATTTGAAATATCAAATATAATTTACCTAACATGATAACTTATATGGGTTTTATAATATGAGATTATATTAATGCCCAAAATTGCATCAAATTTAACCAGAGGAAGAAAAATAATATTTCCTGGAAGAACATTCCCAAAATTATCTATTATGTCGGAGGTATAGACATAACATACACTCATCCTACCATTAGAGGTTTTCAATACAAGTTCAACATAAAATCATTGAGGTGCTGGTTGGATACCAATATAAAATTCTTTCGATGTAAAAATATGGATAAAACCAAAATCAAATAAAACATTTTCAGTCATAGAGTTGATGATAAGTGTAACTTTCATCATGAATATAAGAGATTATACATCATCTATAATAATTGTATAAACTTAGTCTTATACCCTTGAATTCTTGAGTGGTACATTCCCTTTATGTTTTGGGAATTTGTTAGAATAATTTTTCATTTCCTTATAGTTAAATAACTATAATTTGATGGCCTCTCCCTTACCCTTTCATTCTGGATCATGATGACCTTTTTTTATAAAGTTATAGAAAACTCATTTTTCCGTTTAATCAAGTCCCATAGTGTTTCCTTCCACAAGTAACACATGTTAGAAAATCACCCATTTTCTTATACCCCGTATCATTTTTTTGTTTACCCTATTATAATCATGGTTTCCTTTAAATCCGTAATACTTATAGAATTATTTATATATCTTGATAGTACATGATAATATATCCACATATTATTATAAATTTTGAGAGGCTTATTCCATTTAATGGATTGGATTTAACCTAGGAAAGAAATGTAAAATAGTATTATTTGGATTACATGAATAGTACACAACATTCCTTTCAAACATTGTAAAATTAGCTTCATAATTAGTAACATTTTTATCTTGCTTTTTTCATAGAACCATGAACTATCTCTCCATATCCACTAATTTTTTATGAGGGAATTTTTTTTCTATGAAATTATCCTTAAATTCATTATACTAAATTATTTATACTTCCTCTATATTCTTAGTGTTTTTAATTAATTTCCACCATTGATCTGCATCAATTATGAGATGAAAAAACACCATGATAACCTTATCAATTTCATTACTTCCCAATGTGTGAAATATATTTTCTATGGAACATATCAATTGACTATCTAATAATTTATTTTTGGTTCAATTGAATGATGAAGTTTTTAGTAACATAAAATAGTCTAACATCATTACATTGTGTTTGGGATCAACATGTTTCCCCATAGAGAAAAGGTTATAGTTCAGGCCCTTAGTCAGCTAGACCAATAAGGTTATAATTTTATCGGTTCCAACTCAATCTCTTACTTTGTTATCTTGTCTGGGAGAATATTCCTAATATGGATTACATGAACTAATACAATTTATATTCCTTACGATAGGAACCATTTCAAAATAATGTAATATACTTTATTAGAGCATCCTAATTTATAATTCAGAAACTGGTGAAACACTTAGCATAATTTATAATGTATAGATAGGTAATATCATAATCAAAAACTTTTATCTTTGGGAATATATTAAAATGATATATATTTTTTAAATATTTTATAATGGTTTATAAAATAAATATGAATTATCTTGAGAATATACTATAGGAGTGTAAAACTAGGTGTGTATAAAGACTCTATTAGTTATGTATCAGAATGATGTCTAAAATATACTAAACTAAATCTTTTCAAGCTTGTTAGACCTAAACACATTTCTTCCAAAACAATATCCATTTGTAGTATCCATAAATGTATGTATTATTAGGAAAACTACATCATCATCCCCATTCCAAATACATTATGAAATTATTCTATAAATTTAAATATCCTCAAAGTATGTTAGAGAGTTATGTTTTATAATATATGTTTTACTAAATCTAGTTCCCAAGGTCTCTTTTAAACATTCCTATAACCCCAAAAATAAAGACTCCAACTCTAGTTGCCCATATCCATTTGATGCATTACTACATTGGAATAAGATACAAGCAATCACATCCCAATGGACCTAATAGTTTATTAGTATTGGTAAACTAGATACATGCCTGAATCTCACATTAAATTTGAAAACATAAAATAAAACATAGTATTTCCATTTAGTACATTATTATTCTCTCTTCAATTTCCTTGCATATAATTCATAGTAGAACTCCAGGAATCACAGAGAAAGGAAAAAAAACAAGGGTGATCTCAGTTGATCATTAAGGGTTTTGTACAAGGAAGATATCCATAGAAAATAACGCATAATCAAAATATAAAGGTAAACAAATGGAAATACATGAAATTTTATCAATATCATGATCATAAAAAATAATATGATAATAATAAATGATGATCAAATAATACTATATAAATGATCATATTATCCTTAAACAAATCCATGGATATCTTAACTATTCAAATTATCAGATGAACATTAATAAAAAAATTTATAATTACGTTACAAGACATCTTAAACTTACCATAGAGTCCTCATCATAGGATATCTTAGATAAATGGGTATGACCTCTTCCAAATACCCAAATTGTCTTTTCCTCATGATATATATTGATACAATGAGGTGGTTTGTAATTTTTCACCCCACCCATCACTTAATAAGTCCAATTTATTCATTAAATGAATAATAAATTCCACTCAATCAGTATTTCATAACACTAAATTACTATTCTTATTGGGAGAACTAGCATATTAAATGTTAATAATTTCCCCAATAATAGTGATAATAAACAACCCATAGAACTAATTTGGATGGTATCATTGTATTATATACTCAGTAATATATTAATTTAATCAAATGATATAGGAAAATATGAAAATACATTTAAATATTCAATGGAATATTTATTGAGAAAAATACCATTTTATTTTTTCAATAAATTAGTTTAAAACTAAAAATGTTAATAATGTTAATGAAATAGTTTTATTTAAAAAGTAACTTGGAAAATTGTAAATTAATATTCAAATCATTGAGTGATCATGATGTTAATAAATTTCATTCATCTTGTGCACACTAAAATACTTATTCCTTTCACATTTCTAGTAACAAGTCAAAAGAAACTCAGTTAGAAAATGAGAAGAATTTTCATTTTGAAACCATTTTATGTAATAAAATATGTGTGAAATTCAATATAAAAATAATTTGAGAATATAAAAAAATACTATAAAAATAATTTTAGAAAACATTGATATGGAAGAAAACAAATTTTTTACTAAATAGAGGAATACAGACTGTTTTTTCCTAATAACATTCATTTAGACTCATGAGTTAATAATGTGAGTAAAATAAAATTGAAATTATTAATTTATATAAATAACCATAGTATAATAAATCATATTATTTTTAAAATTTAAATATCAAATAATTCACCCGTGAATACTTAAACATAAATAATCATGAATAATGATGAGATTATGAAACAAACCCTTACCGCTAGCTCGAATTGATTTGATATTTATCTATAATAATGTATATTAAGTTTATATTTATTATAATTCTATGAAATAATCATTTAATAGATTATATTATCATATATGATACATTTATAAAATTTAAACACCCATTTATTAACAATTCCTTATTAAAATCATTTTTCCTTATGTTAATTATTTAACATTTCATGAGTTCTTTAATTCAAAAGTCTAGTTACTTGGACATTGATAATTCTTCGATAATATAAAAAATTATAAAAATTATAATTTTTTTATATTCATTATATACATATTTATAATCATTCATGAAATGTAGAGATAGAAAAGTGTATTTCAACATTCACTGAGACAGTAGGTCAAACGTTCGCATGAATCTGGTATCAGTTTTATAAAGAAAGAAGTAAATAACGTTAAATATTAATTAACCTTTAATTAATAGTTATTATATAATATATATCATATATATAAATTAAATATGTATTCATTAACAACTATGTAAATAGAAAATTAAAAATGAATCACATCACTTCGTGGAGATGGTTGTCCACATGTACATATGGGGGGTGTTATCATTTTCTAAAAAATGTAATTCTAATAAGGAAGATATATCATTATAATTATATAATTCTAACTATATCATAAATATAATACATAGTAATTAAAATCATCATAATAACCATCCATGAAATATAGTTGTGAAAAATGCATTTCATCATTATATAGAGGTGGTAGTCCACACATACACATAAGCGATACCTTATCTTCATATTTTAGGGAAAATATGGTGAATAATAATATTTAAATAATCATAATAACATTTAATTATATTTTGGATAATTAATTTACTATTTAATTTGGAATAATATATATTTAGAAGAGGTAGAATAAGAAACAACTTGAAAGAGATCGGGTATAATTATTACCTCTTCCAAGGTAAGCCACTTTTATATCCCTTCATAAGGACCCTTGTAATAGTTTTTAAGAAATCCATAACCCAAATTTTTTTAATAATTAATTTCATATGAGAATTTTTTATAGGTTTGCGGATATATATTGTTAAATGTAGTGTAAATAAGTGATGGGATGAGAGTATTTTTATAATTGGGGGAGAGGTCACACTAGAAATTTCTTATAAGATTAAGATATTATATTTTAATTATCATGGGAAATGACTCAAAATGGATAGGGATTCAAATTTAAAATATTATGAGCTATAAATATGGAAATATAATAGGATTTAAAAAGTTTAGTTGGAACACATATGTTATGACACTGCTCTTTATTAGACATTAATTCCTGATTAATTACATAAGAATACACAAAATACAACTCATAAGATCAAGAAGTATAATGTATTTTGGAATTAGGTACATTACATAACAAATTTAAATAAAAAATATATAATCTTTATTGAAATATTTCATGGCATGATCATAATATTCCTTGGTAGTTAAATCTGTATGAGATAACTTGGGGATATACCTAAGAAGTGGGTGAGCTATGAGTTCCAACAAGGTAATACATGTCTAAAAACATGATGAACATATAACATGTTAGAAAATATGAATATCATTTTACATAAAATTGGTTATAATCCTAAAGATGAACAATGATACATGATATAGAATGGCAGCCTTAAAGGAAACAAGGAAAATATGGAAACAACTCAAAAAACTACATCATAAGCAGAGGTTATGGATTAATGGAAATAAATCATGACGAAAAAATTCCCATAATTTATTATGTTCACTCCCTAATCCTTTTATTGTTTCATCATTAGAATAAGACCGTACCCAATGCATTGGAGTGATATATAATTCTAGGTACAACCATCACTTTCATTTTATTCTATCTCTTAGGCGTGCCACATAGATCATAAAACAAGGAATCATTTATCATAACAGATCATTCCATGGTCAATGAGTTTGGAATAAAAAAATGTAAGCCCTGAATCAATGAAGTATAAGAGTATAAATGTGAATACCCTTGAAATGAAATGGGTATGGGTATTCACTACTAAATTGTTTTCTATGTAAAAATCACGGTGACCTTTCAACATCATAACATGGGTATATAAATGTTCATGTTAGGGATTTCTGATAGTGAAATGGGTATATCATTATTTAGAAATAAAATTTATAATTAGGTGGATGTGGAAAAAAATATACTACCATTAGTAATTATGGAGAAAATACATAAGAAAAATGAATAAACTTGAATAAATTGGGAATGGAGAGGATCCATTGCCTAGAGAGGGTGATTCAAAATGCTTGGGAGGAGCTTCTTGAGATATTGGGGGAAACATGGGAGGACTCTAGAGATGGTAGGGTAGACTAAGGACAGGTTCCAATTTTTTTAGTGAAGATAAATGAGAGATTAAGTGGTTTTATATAGGAAGAAATAGAAGAGTTCTTTATAATTTTCCAAACATAGGTTTTGAGATATGTATACTAAAAAAACAAACCATATCATAGTTTTTCACATGGTTTTTATTAAATAGGGGTGGTTTTAATTATTCTATGAGGAAAATGACAAAACAGATTAAAATAATAACCTTGATGATGTGGAAGTGAGTCATGTCCTTAAAGGAATAATTTAAAAAAATTAAATATATTATAGGTTTTGTAGGACTCATAAAGAATTTATAGAAATAGGAAATTAAACATAAAATACAATTATTATAAAATTTTAACATATTTTTTGTTGTTTATACCCTTATTGTCTTTATTACATCATTATTGGGTCATTATGATGTCATAATACACACCCTATATTTATAACGTATTTTATTTTGAACCAAAAAAATAGTTCATCTTATAAAATTATAAAAAATTATCCATTGGATAATTTATATGTTCTAATTAAAAATATAATATTTAAATTATCCAAATAATTTTCTAGATATGTGGATTTTCACTTTGAAAATAGAATATAAATATAATGAGAAATGATGGGTTTTTTTATAATAGCAGATTTTCAAAGCCTTATAAAAATTACATTATACATCATAAAAATTAAATGATCATTTATATTTAATAAAAACTATTTAATAATTAAAATTCTATAAAATATTATATATTTTTGAAATATATTAATTTAAAAATTCTGAAATTTAATTTGAATATTACACATCAATATATTTTGTTTTTAACTTTAACTAAATCAAAAATATTTATATTGTAATAATAATAAAATTAAAATATATTCATTTTTCTATAAAATATAGATATTCATATTATTGTATTGTTAATAAATATCCCTTAATTACACTAGAAATTTCCATAAGGGTAACGTGTGTGATGGTGAGACTTCAATGGGTTGGTTCAGCGTACATGGTTTAGGCTATGATCTCAGTGATCATGAAATTATATCGTAAATGGTTTCACTCGTGCACAAGTTATTGGACCTCATCATGGGATTGGTTAAGGGAAAAAAGAGAGATTATATATTCCAAAAAATCTCTGATAAATGGTCGTTATAGGGTATGACCATACTTGTTGAGGCCATCACTTCTTTTTTCCATTTAAATTGGATTAATCCAAACCCAAAATTTATACTAATCATAAATTAAATCATAAAAATATATATTATAAATGGTAATGATAATAAACAGTATTTTAAATATTATAAAACCAATTAAGATCATGTGTTTTTTATATCCATAATATAAAATAAATCATTTATTTAATTTTCAGGGGGAATTTTAATTATAAATGTTTCTGTCATTACAACCTTCCCCTTTTGAGAATTACCCACTCAAAATATTCAATTTACACACTAAAATAATTGAGGGTATTTATGGTTCCTAACTTTTTTTCCCACATCACTTATTCAAACATGTGGGTTCTCCAGAGTAGTATGACAATGTTCATTTTCTTATTCCAAAGAACTTTGTCTCTATGATCTAAGATCCTCACTAGCTACTCCTCATATGAGAGAACATTATCTAATGGTACAACCACTTGGTTGAGTACATTTGGGGGTTATAGTTTGTACTTCTTCAATCCGTATATATATAATACAACATGTACTACAGGTACGATAGGTGGGAGTGCCAGTTGATATGCCACCGCTCCGATGTGATCAAGGATCTCAAAGGGACAGATGTATCTTGGAATAAGCATTACATTATTAAAAAATCTCATGAATTACATCCATGAATATATGTGGAGTAATATCATTCTTCCAACCACAAACTCTGTGTTTTTTCAATTATTTTCAAAATAGATCTTCTGTCGACTCTGAGCAACCTTGTTGTGATGCAAAATGGTCTTGAACATTTCACGTTTTTCCTTGACCATTTCAAGACCTAGAAGTTTGTGTTCCGCAAAATCATCTCAGTATGTAGGGGTTTGAAACCTATTTCCCTAATATAATGATACAGCCTTAAAACATTACATAATATTGAATTAAATGGATAATTCACATTGAAGATCTTTTTAGGTTTAGAGTTTTAGAGAATTAGGCCATAACTGTTACATTACATCTCAGAAATTACAATGTAGACACTTCTAATCAATTTAAATTTTTTCAAAAAATAAAAATTCATGAAAAAAAGAGTCATTTCTAGTTCCATGTTTTAGAAAACATGACTTTTCCTTGATCCCATTCTTTACCCTATTCATCTTTAAGTAATGTTATAAAAATTTCAAAACATGGGATGAGCATAAAAAGTTTAGTAAAGGTTATAAAATAAAAAAAACAATAATTCATAAAAGTTAATATTATTATTTCTACTCATGAAATCATAAGATTTATGAATAACACATCATAATGACAAATCATAAAGGGAACTTGTGGATTCCATAACATACTTATGTTGTACCTTTCATAACCACATAGAGATTTTCATTCAGAATACCTATCACAACATATTCCCTAAATTTCAAAGGAAAAAAAATTCATATTTACCTCCATCACATTTCCCAAGGTATTGGAGAGATATATTAGGCTCACCCACCCAAGGTTTATCATGGAACCACTTGTATATGTAAACAACTCCCAATTAACATAATATATTCATAGCATATAAAATAAACATAAATAAAAGTGGAAATTTACACATTTCAATAACAATATATCATTAAAATATATTGGAATAAAAAATCCATTATCAAATCAATTTTTAATATAAAAATACGTAAAAGATTATATGGTATTTATTTTCCTTTTAAAAACATTATGTATTTTTAAGGAAGCCATAGATCAAATAATACCTCTAGTGGTGGAAAAGGTCCATGTCACCACTTACATTAAAAGAAACATTTATTTTTATCTTTTTGAAATACGCCTCATAGAAAAAGATTCCATTTTAATTAAATGAAAAGTAAAAGGTTTTTATACAACATATAGAAGAATGTCATGTTTATAATAAAATATGCCACAAAGAAAGGAGATTGAGACAAGGTCACTTACCTCGTGTCTGATATGACCCATTCATTCTTTAATCTCCTGAATAATAAACTAAAGATAATTTATACTTGATTAATAACATTTTTCAAGTTTATTATTCTTTTTATATCACTTATTACAATGTTATAAATATTATGAAATCATTTATATTAATAATGGTCGTTTTGTTGATATTTGGTACATTAGTCCAAAATGGACTTCTCATAATTACAAGTTATTCATGTGGTAAAAGTTAGTTATCTCCAGAATGATATTCATGATTTAGATATCATATATATCATATATATACAGTATATATATATATGTATTTATAATAGTATATAACATTTGGAGGTAATAAATGAAATTCACCATTCATGGAGATGGTAGGTCATACGTACGCATGAATGCTACTTTAATTTCTATTTCACATTTGTAATGGACTGAAAAAATAATTATAAATATATATATTATAATTCCAGTATAATATCATATATAATTTCAATAACTCCATCCTTTATATGTTCCACGTATGGCATGAATGAGTCATATCACTTTGAAGGGACGATAGTCTGCACTTCCTCAAATAAAATTATCATGTTTATCCATTATGGAGACCATAAAGGAATTCTATAAATGAAAAATTCAGTATCATAAATATAATATATATCACATAGAATAAAAATTCCATCACAATGTCCACCATAAGAGGTGGTACAAGATGATTGAACAATCATCATTTTGTGAGGCAGTAGTTCATCATCCATAGAAACAATATGCTCTTTACCCATTAGATGGAGGTGTGTGTAAGTGTAGTAAGAATCATTATCATAAAATAACCTATTATATTTAGGATACTTGTGTTGTTATTAATCCAAATAATAAAATGATTTTATGGGGTTGGAGAAGTAAAATAAAATAATAGAACATTAAAGAAGTCGTTACCTTTTCATTAGCTAACTCCCTTTGGATTGAACCAAGATGATTTCTTGAAGTGCCTTCTGCCTAAGGTATGTATTATAGGTGGAAGAGAGGGATAGTGAGAGATTATTTGGGCATTGTTTGGATGATCAAATGGGATTTAGATGTGAGAGTAATGGGTTATAGGTGAGGTCTTTTTATAAGGGGGAGAGGGGGCTTTTTAGGAATGTTTGAAAATATTATTTTATTATATAATGATTTTTGTTTTATAAACCTCCAAAACATATTAATGTCGAAGATAAGATGACTCATTTTTGAAATAAAATCATCCAATAATAATTGTACATGTTTTTTATATTTTCTTAATTTTTTATAATCATATTTATTTAAATCATTAATTAATGAGGTAAACACTGCATCACTATTGTGTCATAAATAATTTTATTTATCTGATGTCTAAAAATTATAAAAAATACCATGATTTAGGAACTATTTTTATCTTTATAATTAATATTTATAGTCAATTATATCAATTATATTACCCCACATTAATATTTTTATCAAAATAATACATGTTTATGATATTTTTAGTTTTACTATAAATAAAAAGTTTTTAATATAATCATATTACCAAAGTGGATTTCAAAGCCCAAAAGTCTCACCAAATGATTTTATTGTATATAAATTACTCATCCAATAAGGATAGAACAACTGTTAAGCTAATTTTATATTATTATAATATAGTTTTAACCTTGAATTACCCTATTTACCTTTAACTACTGTAAATAAATGTCAAAAGATACTATTAAACAAATTTATTTTCATCTTATTGAACCAAATTTTAGTTACTAATAGAAACCATTTATGTGGGAGTTTTGAAATTAAATTCACAAAAGTGGTAAAAATTCATTTAAATGAAAAAGTATTATTTTTAAATACTACTCAGTGTTTTCACTATTCATCAAAAATTGATGTTTTTTAGAAAAATACAAAAAATTCACCCTAATATATATTTGATATTCCAAATTAAAAAATGATTTCTATTTTACCAAATTCAAAACCTAGAATTTTCATTAATTAATTTAAAATTAATTACCATTGTCAAAACAAAAAGCGTGTTTTTACGAAATAATAACTATCAAAAGATTGAAACTTGTTTATGTGAAATTTCAAAGTGAAATTATTTCCAATGACAAATATTGGATTAAATGGTAAAAATATAATCTAATTACACTTTTAAACTAATTAATAAGACTATATAACCTTATAAATAAATTATATGTAAACTAAAATTGGAATTAAAATACAGTATTTTTCACTATTCATTAAAAAATAAATTTTATCCGAAAAATACCAAAAATTTACCCAATGTAAATTCTGATATCCTAATTCGAAAAGAAAATTATATTTTGTAAAATAAGAAATATAAATGTTACCAAAACTTGATTTAAAGAGGGTTCGCCATAAAAAGCCGGTAAATCCACCTTTTAAAGAATATTTGAGTATTTAGGCTTAGAATTAGATTCATTCTTATTTTAAGCCTCAATATATTATTAGATTAATGTAAAAACATTTAACAAACATGTATAATTATATTTTAGTTATTTCAGTTCATTCCCACCATTACAACAGTTTGGCATTAACAACCAATTTAAATAATAATAATAACATATTATTTTCCAGTATTACTCAGCATTGTGTGTAACATTAGACTTCAAAGAAACTCGTTGTTGCGTATCGGGTATGCCATCGAACATAGCATCCTCTTTAAAGTAAAATTAATATTTAACTCCCAAGTATTAATAAATATAAAAATGTATTATTTTTTATTTACTTGGGATGTTATATCCTTCCCCCTTTTGGAAATTGCATCCTCACAATTTTTATTGACTTATGAAATAAGTGGGGGTATTTGTACATCATAGAAATTTCATATTCCCACATTTCCTATTCAATAGTATGGGTTTTCCATAAAACCATTACCTGATGAAATAACTTATTCCACAATACTTTCTCTATTTGTTCAAGAATCTGGATTGGTTGTTCCTCATAAGAGAGATTCTCTTACTACTAAACTACATCTGTGCTAAAAACATGATATGGATCCGACATATACATTCTCAACATTGAAACATGAAAAATATTGTCTAATTGGGATAAAATTGGATATGAAGCCACTGTATAGGCAACTAAACCAACTTTCTCCAAGATTTCATAAGGCCCAATAAACCTCAGGCTCAACTGTCCATTTATAGAAAAACACATCACACGTTTCCATAGAGAAACTTTGAGAAACACTAGATCACCTACCTCAAAAGAATGATACTTACTCTGGTTATTCACATAACTTTTCTACCTACTCTGATTTGTTCTCATGTGCTTCTTAATCAACTGAACTTTTTCTACCATCTCTTCTACAAATTTTGGTCCCATCTTCTTCCTTTCACCTACTTCTTCCAAAAAATCTATAGTTCGACACCACATCCCATATAATTCCATAAATGGATCCATCTATATACTGGAATAAAATATGGTATTATAAGAAAATATGACAAACTAAAGATGTAGTCCCAAATTCCCAGGAAATCCATTGAGGAAGCACGTAGCATATCTTCTAAGGTATGAATTTTTCATTTTGACTTCCCATCTGATTGAGGATGAAAAGAAATACTAAAATTTAATTCAGTACCAAATTTCATCTTATGTCCTTTTCAAAGTTCTAAGTAATCCTTGGATCATGATCATATACAATGGATAGGGGAAATCTGTGAAACCTGACTATCCCATTAATATAAAACCGAGAAAGATGATCTAGAGTCAAAGTATCTCAAATAGGAAGGAAATGAGATGATTTAGTCAATTGATCAATAATAACCCAGATTTTATTATTACCTCGAGATGTATTTGGTAATCTCACAAAAACGTCCATGGATATATTTTCCCATTTCCACTCTGGCACCAGTAAAGACTGAAGTATCCATTTTGGTAACTGCCACCTCGCTCTAACCTATTGACAAGTCAAACAATTCATAGAAGAATCAGAAATATCTCTTTTAATTCTATCCCACCAGTAATACTCCCGAATATCTCTATACATCTTATTATTTATAGGATGAACTAAAAATAAAGAACTATGAGCTTCACATAATAACTCTTTCTTCAACTGTGAATCATAAGGAACATATAGTCTCTTCCAAAACCATATAACACAATCTTTATCGATGTTAAAATCATGCAACTTACCCTTTTGAACCAACTATACCTTTTTCTAAATCTCAATGTATTCCTTCCTCACTTTCTTAATTCCATCTGATAGAGATGATTTCACTGAAACTTGAATCAAGAAAGTGTAATTTCTTTCACCAACAACTTCTATGAAAAATTTATTCAAATAAAAAAACAAAGTATCTCATTCCAAATGTAACAAGGTTAATGTAGCATTAATTTTTTGACTAAAATCATCATCCACATTATTTTTCTTTCCTAGATGGTAATGAATTGGGCAATCATAATCATTGATTAATTCTATCCATCTCCTCTATCTCATGTTTAATTATTTTTGAGTTAATATATACTTTAAACTTTTGTGGTAAGTATATATTTCACATTTCACTCTATAAAAATGAAGCCTCTGATTTTTTAAAGAAAATAAAACACCAGGTAATTCAAAATCATGTATAGGCTAATTTAACTCATGAGGTTTCAACTGAGATGAATCATGAGTAATTACCTAATAATTTTGCAATTGGTTACAACCATGTTCTTTCAAGGAAGCATCATTATAGATAAAATACTCACCATTTATGGAATGTAATTCCAAAATAGTGACCAATCTTCTTTTCAATTCCTAAAAACAATCATCACATTATTTTGTCCAAATAAACTAACACCTTTTCGAGTTAACATAGTCAGTGGGCTAGATAACCCTTCAAAATTTTCAACAAACCTCTAGTAATAACCAACTAAACCAAGAAAACTATGAATATTTATGATATTGGTAGGTCTTGGACATTCTTCAACAACTTTTGTTTTAGTAGGATCAACAGTTATTCCATTTTTTGAAACAATGGGAGCAAGGAATGAAATCTTGTGTAACCAAAACTCACACTTGATGAATTATCATAATAGTTTCTTTTCTTTTATGGTTTTTAAGACAACCCTTATATGAATTTGATGTTCCACATTACTTGTGTAATAAAATAAAATATCATCAATGAAATCAACCACAAACATATACAATAACTCATAGATAATTCTATTAATAAGATCCATGAATACAATAGGTGCATTGGTTAAACTGAATGGAATTACCATAAATTCATAATGTCCATATCTAGTACGAAACCAGGTCTTCGGAATGTCTGATTACTTTAATTTCAACTAATGTCACTCCAACCTCATGTCAATATTTGAAAAATACTAATCTCCCTAGATCTGATTAAGAAAATCATTGATATGAGGTAAAAGACACTTATTCTTAATAATGATGTTATTCAATGGTCTATAATCCATACAAAATCTCATTGAACCATCTTTTTTAACAAACAAGATAAGATCACCACATGGTGATGTTCGAGGTTGAATGAGACCTTTATCTAATAACACCTGTAATTGCTTCATTAACACTAAAAGGTCAATTTGAGCCATTCGATAAGCGGGTTTTGAAATTGTCTTAGAATCAGGAATTAATTCAACAGTAAATTCATCTTCTTGATTAAGTATTATACAAGGTAACACATCGAGAAGAAATCAAGAAACTCATTTACCACTGACACATCATTAATCTGGTCAGTTCCTTTTTGTCAACAATATGTGGAATGTAACATTTGTTTCCAACTTTTACTAGTTTCTCAGCTTCTTGATATGTTATCAAAAGTAAGGGTTCATTCTTGTACACAAAATAAAAATCTTTCTTAAAATAAACATCTTTATCTCTGCAGTCAATATTATAATGATAAATGGAAATCCAATCCATACCCAAAATAACATTAAACTATACTAGAGGCAAAACAATAAGGTTTGTAGGTAGATTCTTTCTGCACTAAAAGATAAGATGGTTCTTATAATTTCTTTCTGTCTCAAAATTTCCTCCCGGTATTTTTACCATAAGTTCAGGATTCATATCTTTATATAGAATTCAAAATTTACTAGAAATATTCTCAGAAATGAATGAATGTGTAGACCCAGATTCAAACAACACATTGTTATAATCTAAACAAACAAACAGTGTACCTGATACTACTTCATTTGATGGCCCAATATTTTCTAAAGTAGTTGAAAAGGATTTCACCACCCCTTTTTCCTTGTAGTCTGGATGCTTTCCATCAGTTGAGTTCTTAGTTGGACACTTATTTCAATAATTTCCAATTTCATTACACATAAAACATTTTACTAACTATAAATCAGATTTTTTCTTACAATTATACTGATCTTTTTTAGTGCAATAACGATCCTTATGTCCCATTTCACCACATTGATAGAACATACTAGAATTCAAAAGACATTTCCCAACATGATTTTTACCATAATTTTCACAAATAGTAAACTAAAGGTTCTTACAATTATAATTTTTTGAAGAGTTATTCACTTTTGTCTACCACTTTGACCTCTTGTTATGTAGTTTTTCAAAGAACTCCTGATCATTAAAAAATTCCATTTCCACCTTCTCTTCACATTAAACAAATTTTCCTAACATTTTATCTCACGAGAAGCTAAAGCCCTTAAATTCTTTCGATTTAATCTTGAGTAAAAATTGTTGATTTTACTATGAAGATCTCATAAGAAATTTAGGGCATACCTTGCCAGTCGAGTGAATTTTTCATCAAAAATATTCTCTAGTGCTTTAATTCACCCTTCAGCTAGCACAAGGTCATATGTTCCTCTAAATGATAGGGGATGTTGCCTCATGAAATGCTCCATTACTGACATGTTCCTATGTGGTTGATCTGGATGATCTCGTGCATGGATACCGCCACTATTTATAAACTGAGTCAACTATGTCATCAATACAACATACTATTCAGTTCCGATTCTGAACATCATAGGTTGCTGATTTTGAAGGTTGTCTTCTTCCAGATGTTGTCCCATCACGACTATCATGTTTCCTCTACAAAAAAACCATTCTAGACACAAAAATATTTTAGGCAAAGAAACGTGGTAATCTGTAAATGATATATCATTTCAATATTAACCTAAATTAATTTATAGACATCAATTTAACAAAATCCTAACTCCTAAAGATGTCTAAACCGACCTATGATTCTAACTATAAGGACCCAACCTTAAAAAATTACATAATCGTGAAATAAATGGATAATTTACATTGAGGGTCATTTTAGGTTTAAAGTTTTAGATTATTAGGGCATTACTATTAAATTACTTCGGAAAAAATTGCAAAGTAGACACTTCTACTTAGTTTCCGTAATTTTTATAAAATAAAAACTCTTGAAAAGAAGATTCACATCTTGTTCCATGTTTTAGATAGCATGACATTTCCTTGAACCCATCCTTGTCCCAATTCATCTTTAAGTCCTGTGAAAAACATTTTAAAACATGGGATGTGCATAAAGAGCTCAGTAAGGGTTATAAAATGACGAAACAAAACATTTGTTCATCAAAACATAAGCTTTTTAACATGCCACATGAAATCATAAGATTTAGGAATAACATATAGTAATCACAAATCATAAATTTAACTTGTGGAATCCATAACATACTAACTTAGAATGTCCTAAAGTACTTATTTTATTTTATTTTATTATGGATAGTCACCATTTTAAGGGTTGAAGGGGAACCCAAACCTGACCTATAGGACCAAGGCACAAGGCCATACCGGAACTACAATACATGACCTGAAGCCCCAGAGGCATAACATGCCCAATACATGACCCATAGGCCCAACCCACTAGAACTGACCCTCCCCAGATTCAACATCATTGATCACCTGGCTCTTAACCTTGCATTGCTGGTCGGCTAGCATTGACCCGTACAAAGCTGCATGGCGCCTAGTCCCGATGGTGGTTTCCATACTCTATCATTCTTCCAATCTGGTTAAATCTGCATATGGTGACTGTTACTCTTATTGCTCTGATCCTCTCCTGGGGTGTGCTCTGTGTGAACTAGGCTACACCATGGTCTCTGTGGCCCGAAGGCCCTATGGCCCGAAGGCCTTTGATGGCCTCAAGGCCCTTGAAACTCGTAGTCCCAAATTGGTAGCCCGAAGGCCCAAATCAGGTGAATATTTTCAGCTGCTATAGTACCGAATAGTACCTACAACAACACTTCTATAGTACCCCCTAGAAATTTTCATCTACCCAGTTTTGAACCTGGGTCTCTTGGATGCCAAGAAGGATCCCTTAGGGAGTTACATTTGGAATAACCATCACAATATATTCCATAAATATCTTAGGTGAAACATTCACATTTACTTCCCTCATGTTACCCAATGAATTGGAGATCTATCTTGGGCTCACCCACCCCAGGTTTATCATGGAACCACTAGTATACATAAACAATGACCAATAATTATAACATATTCATTGCATATAAAGAAAACTTAAACGAAATATAACATTTCCACATTTCAATAATAATATATCATTTAAATATATTGATAGATCAAATCCATTATCAAAACCATTTTAAATTCCAAAATACATAAAAGATTATATGGTATTTATTTTCCTTTTAAAAACATTACGGCTTGTTATGGAAGCTATAGATAAAATAATTCTCACGGTGGCGGAAAAGGCCGTTGTCACCCCTTCTATTAAAACAAACATTCTTTCTTTTCTTTTAGTAAAATACCTCCTACAAAAATATTACATTTGAATGAAATGAAAAGTCCAAGGTGTTTATACGCCGTATAAAAGAAAGCTGTGTATAGAACAAAATATGCGTCAATGAAAGGAGATTGAGACGAAGTCCCTTACATCGTGTCTAACTTGACCCGTTCATTCTTTAATCTCCTGAATAATAAACTAAAGTTAATTTTTTATTTCTTAATAACATTTTTAAAGTTTATTTTTATTTTTATATCATTTATTAACATTTTATAAACATTATGAAATCATTTAAGTTAATAAATGTCATTTTGTCGATATTTGGTACTTGTGTCAAAAGTGAACATCTTATAATAACAAGTTTTTCATGTAGTCAAAATTTAATTATATACAGAATGATATTCAGGATTTAGATATCATATATATAATATATATATATATATATATGTATGTATTTATAATAGTGAATAACATTTGGAGGTAATAAATGAAATGCACCGTTTATGGAGACGGTAAGCTGTACGTGCGCATGAATGCTACTTTCATTTCTATTTAATATTTTTAATGGAATGAAAACTTAAAGATAAATAGGTATATTATAATTCTAGTATAATATCTTATATAATTTCATTAACTCCATCCTTTATTCATTCTTCATATGGAATGAATGAGTCATATCACTTTGTGGGGGCAATTGTCCACACTTTCTCAAATGAAATTATTACGTTTACCCATTATGGAAACCATAAAGGTATTATATAAATGAAAAATACAGAAAAATAAATATAATACATATCAAATAAAAATATAGTGTCATTAAAATGTCCACCAATAGAGGTGGTTAGAGAAGATTGAACGATCATCATTTTGGGAGGCAGTAGTTCCCTGCCCACAGAAACAATATGTTGCTTATCCATTAGATGGAGGTCTGTGTAAGTGTAGTTCCAAAAATTCTCAAAACAATATCCTAGAATATTAACTATACTAGTTTTGTTATAATATAAAGGAATAAAAAGAGTTTATGGGGATGGACATGTAAAATAAAATAAAATTGCATAAAAGAAGATGTTACATTTAAATCGGGTAACTCCCTTTCATATGAACCAAAATGATTTCAGGAAGTGCCGTATGGAAAAGGCAAGGATTCTATGTGTAAGAGAGAGATATTGAGAGCTTATTTGGGTAGATGTTGGACAATCCTAGGGATTTGAGAGGTGTGAGTGATGGTTATAGGTGAGGGCTTTTTATAAGGGGTGGAGGGGCTCTTTAGGAAAGTATGAAAATATTTATTTTATTATATAATGATTTTCGGTTTCTAAAAGTCAAAAAAATATTAAAGTTGATGATAAGTTTAAAATTGTTTGAAATAAAATCATCCAATAAAAATTGTATAGGTTTTGGATATTTTATTACTTTTTTATAATCATATTTTTTAAATCACTCATTAATGAGGTAAACACTACATCATTATTTTGTCCTAAATAATTTAATATATTTGTTGTCTAAAAATTATAAAAAAATACCATGATGTAGGAATATTTTTTATATTTATAATGAATATTTATAGTCAAATATATCAATTTTATAACCCAATGTTAATTTTTTTTAGCAAAACAACACATGTTTATGATATTTTTATTTTTACTTTAAATAATAAGTTATTAATATCATTATCGTACCCAAGTTGCTTTCAAAGGCCAAAACTCTCACCCAAGGATTGTATTGGTTGGCCTTTAATCATCCAATATGGATAGAACAAGTGTTAGGGTAATTTTATATTATTATAATATTGTTTTTACCATGATTTGTTTATTTACCTTTAACCGCGGTAAATAAAAGTAAAAAGTTACTATTAATAAAAAAATTATTTTCATCTTATTGAAGCAAATTTTAACTATTAATAACATACATGGATGTATGATTTTTTAAATTCAATTCACAGAAGCCGTAAAATTTCATTTAAATGAAAAATTTATCTTTTTTACAACTACTTAGTGTTTTCACTATTCTTCAAAAATTGAAATTTTTCTAAAAAATACCAAAAATGCACCCTAATCTATATTTGATATTACGAATTCCATTTTTTTTCTATTATACCAAATTTAAAACATATAAGTTACATTAATTAATTTAAAATTAATTCCCGTTTTCAAAACAGAAAACGTGTTTTTAAGAAATAATAACTTTCAAAACATTGACACTTGTTTATGTCTAATATTGAAGTGAAATTAATACCAATGAACAAAATTGGATTAAATAGTAAAATATAATATAACTAAACATTAAAAACAATTAATAAAATAATATAACCAAATAAATAAATTATATTAAAAGGAAAATCTGATTTAAAATACAGTATTTTGCACTATTCATTTAAAAAATAAATTTTATCAGAAAAATACCAAAAATAACCCAAATTATATTCTGATTTACCGATTCAAAGAAGAATTTTATTTTTTCAAATATAACATATAAAATTGACCAAAAATATATTTAAAGAGGGTTCTCATTCAAAAGGTAGTAAATCAACCTTTTAAAGAATATTAGAGTGTTTATGCTTAAAATTAGACTTTTTTTCTTATTTAGAGCCTCTAGGTTTCATTGGATAAATGTAAAAAAATTTAACAAACATGTATAATCATATTTTAGTTAGTTATGTTCATTCCCACCATTATAACAGCTAGGTGTTAACAACCATTTAATATAATAATATTATATTATTATTTTTCAGTATGACTCAACATTGTGTGTAACATTCAACTTCAAAGAAACTCATTGTTGTGTATCAGGATCACCATCGAACATAACATCCCTTTTAATGTTAAATAAATATTTAAATCACAAATATTAATAAACATGAAAATGTATTATTCTTTATTTACTTGGGATGTTACACATAATGTTATTATAGGGAGCCATTTTTTTGTTGAGTGGAAACTGTTATTTTATGAAAAATCAACTAGAGGGATATGTTTATCCCATCATCATTTACATTCAATTGAGTATGATCTCAATATTTTCTCAAGTGTCTGGATTTTCCTCTCATATTGGACATCATTTTGAGGGTGATAAGTCATACTAAATTTCATCTCAGTATTTATAGCATGTTGTAGACTCTTCCAAAACATAGAAGCATATCATGGGACTTGATTAGATATAATCGATAGTGGTGTTCCATGTATCATCACCAATTCTTTATATTGTATCATTGAAAGCTAATCATGTGGGAAGTACTCTTGAATTGAAATGAAGGGAAAAACCATTGAATATGATCCACCATAACCCATATAGAAGTATATCTTCTTAGTTTCAATGAAAGATTAGTGAAAAATTATATGGTGATGTTTTACCATTTCCATGAAGGTATAGGTAATGGTTTTATCATCCCCTTACGTTTTTTCCTTTCTTCATTCACTTGATGATATACAGGATATCTTTATGTATATTTTTTGATCTCATTCTTCATATTTTCCCACTAATAATGCCTTTAGATATCTCGATACCTCATTGTGCTTCATATATGGATGGAGAAGGTCAACCTATGTGAATAATTCAAAAGATCATTTGTTAACTCAGGATTTGGTGGTACACATAGTCTTGACCCAAATCTTACAACTCATTCATCATTAACATTGAACTCTATATACTTCCATTTTTTTATAGCTTCCACGTTATTCTGAATTCCCACCATGTCTTTTTGATAATCCTTTATCCTATCTAGAATAGATAGTTAAGCGAAGGTTTTCTAAAGGATTGAATAAGTTCTTTTATGATTCCCTTGTCCATCCATTTTTAGTCTAAGAATATCATATCCATCTTAATTATCATCAATAATAAAACTGTTAAATCCTTTGTACTTAATGTTACTACCAATTTATTTTATTTCCCAGTATAGTATTGGATTGAGCAGTCACCATCCTTTATTAGCTCTAACCATATTCATGGGATAATATTCCAGACATTGTCTGTGAATATGTACTTGAGGGTTCTGTGATATGAATATATTTTACACTTATATCCAAGGAGATAATGTCACAAAATTTTCAAAAAAAAATTCACTACATCAAACTCCATAACATGTGTTGGGTACTTTTTTACTTGATATTTAAATTTCCTTGAAGAAAATGCTATATCATTTTCATTTTTTATTAACACATATCCCAATCATTTATTAAAAGAATCAGTTAATAAAATGAAAATTTCTCCACTAATGGGTAGGGTGAGTATCGGTCAAATGATAATTATCTTTTTCAACTTGTTTAATATCTCTTTAAATTCATCATTCCAAACAAACATCAATCCCTTCCAAGATAACATAGTTAGATGGTATATCAATCATGTGAAATTTCCCACTAATGCATGATAGTACCCACTTAATCCAAGGAAACTAATGATATCTATCCCTGATGTTGGCCCCGACTATACATCAATTTCTTCTATCTATAAGGTGTCCACATATATCCTATTACTTGTGATAATATTCAACAAGAACGAGACTTCCTTCAATAATAACTCACATTTTATTTATTTTTCATAATGTTTTTTTCTAAGGTCTTTAACATAGTTCATATATGCTTCAAGATTATTATGGAGTATATTACAAAATAATATATAAATAATACTACAGATTTGATGAGGTAATCTTTAAGACTGTATTCATCAATTACATAACGATATTTTGAGAAATAGTGAGTTTTAATAGAATACAATGAACTCATAGTCCTTATACCTTGTTTGGAAAGTAGTCTTTGTGATATCATCCTTTATCATCATTACATGATCATGTCGTGACTAAATATCCTCCATAGAGAAGTATTTGTATCCATGTCACTGATCAAACAATTCATCAATCATTGGAAGAGGGTACTTAATCATTATCATGATCTTTTTGAGCTTATAGTAATCAATACAAAGGATCATTGACCCATCCGTATTATTGAAAAAGATAACCAGTGCACCCCATGGTAAAATAATTATGTGTATAAACCATTTACCTATATTATCAAGTATTTATCTCTTTAACTCCACAAGTTCCACAACATCAATTCTATATGGAGTATTAGATAATGGAAAACCCCATGTATAAGATCAATTGAAAATTCAATCTATCAGCTAAGAGAAAGACAATGATAATTTTCAAGAAACACATTGGTGTATTCCCTCATAAGGAGAATTTTTCAAGGATGATCCTTTCCTTATACACAATCATTTGAGCAAGATATACATTATTATAGAGAAATAATATCAATTCATGAGAAATTAGTGAAAAATTAGATTCATCCTCCTCCTTGTAGATGTACATAATTAGGGTATGATTCGGGATATAGAGATTTATTTCTTTATTTTATAAATTTATGTTGGATCAATATAGGTAATACTTATCTAGGACAATAATTTTATCAAATTAAACTAAATAGAGTATCACAAGGTTTTCTAGAATGTTCATCCCACAAATATTGATCATGGAGGAGTTATATACATTTGATTTCATAATTTCCCCATTTTATATTTTCACCAATAGCTCTACTTCCATGATTTATGGTTGTCTTAGAATAGTAAAAATATTTTTTTTGATTAGAAGGAATGGGAAGTAATGAGTAAAAAAGTAATTTCATTATTCTTGAATAAATAACTAGAGTACCTATCACCACTACATTTTCAGGATCAACATTTATTTTTGTTATAGAAATAGTTCTCCCTTACTTTCTTATAGGTTGTTGGATATCTCATAAATATGTTGTCTTAGTACATTAGTTTAAAAAGTTCCCATTTTCATTGGAGACAAAATAAATAAAAATTCACTAATGACTAATTGTAGTATTCCATTCCTCTAAAAAATCAATGTTATTCTCTCATCAATAATATCTATCTATATTTTCATCCTTCCAAAACCTAAATCACTTTCTTTCCCCCCATAGGTAATTTATAGGGTACTTATTTCCACGCTTTTTGTTGTTCATGTATTGATTCAACAATTTCATTGATTTGTTTTTGGTTTTGATGTTCACAATTTTACAAAGTTCTGTTACATATGAATTAAAATAACGAAAATTTTATGAAATTATTATTCATTGGAATATTTATTCTGGAGTTATATTTATGTCATTGATCCATGTGAAATTT
This sequence comes from Viscum album, assembly GCA_963277665.1. Classification (NCBI taxonomy): domain Eukaryota; kingdom Viridiplantae; phylum Streptophyta; class Magnoliopsida; order Santalales; family Viscaceae; genus Viscum; species Viscum album. The sequence goes on along the minus strand of OY728140.1, from coordinate 843,886,352 downwards.
TATTTATGTATTATGGAAATGCTTAAACATATTCTGGAAACTCTTCCCACACCCAATGTGTGTAAGCACAACATATCATTGAAAAACCATATGTTTAAAATAACATATATGGATTATATACCCTATATTTTTGGGAATGTATGGTTAATAGATGCGTCATTTATGAGGAACCATATGTTTGATGAAAAAAATTTATGTACACCAACCATACTTTTTTGATCAACTATACATTGTCAACCCATGGTCTAGAGTTTTGTCATCACATGAAGGATAAATATATTTTACTATTCAATGATAGAGTTTTAAATTTATGATATCATATGATATTTTTATAATGGTCTTAGTGGACGTTAATATTTATTTAAATCTGTTTTACGAAATATTAAAAGGCTCATTATGATTATTTAGAGGGATCACATTCAATGGAGTAAATCGTTCCTATTTCTATGTGATGTTACAAACTCAATTGAATGATTTTGAATTCAAATCTTCATGATTTATTATGTGTTATTTTAGGGTATATTTGGACCAATAGTTATTCAAACTATAATATACATATCATGATGCTCTTTTTCAAAAGATGATGAATATTGAGAAAAGGAGATATATAAAAAACGATTTATCATTTCTATTAGAGATACACATTGGGACATACATGTTTTTATCTATTGAATAACTGCTATTATTACCACTACTAATTCATTTAATTAATATATATTCTCCTACAAGAATAATGAATCATTCGGCAAGGATACACTTTCTAGGCATATATTTTTAAACACCAATTTGGGATTTTCCCTATAATTGTTTGAAGATATCCTATGCGACTTTGAAGATCTATTTTATGCTATGAATTATTAATTACTTGAATACACATATTAGTTGTTACAAAAACTATGATGTTTATCTTGTATTCTCAACAAAATGAATCTCTATTAATTTGGTGGTGTTTTGACAGATCATACTCAATTGTTATTGAGATTCAGATTCTTTCACTAAGTCTTTGTCACGAACCAACCTATGGGGCCCAGATGTGACTACCCCAAGCCTGCCTTCCCTAGATCAGGGGTTAGTGACTAGAACCTAAAGGCTTTTCCCGAATAGGGAAGGAATTGGCTTATAGATCCGTACACATTCAAAAAGGGAAACTGAAGTAAACAATCAAAAAAGTAATGTATAACCACAAGAGTAATGTATAACCACAAGTACTATTGACAACTAGAAAAAGTGGGCCAGAATACAAGCCCTATAAACTGAGAAGAATGAAAATAGTTATCTCATCTTCTCTGGAGCTCTACCTAGAGGGTAGTGGCTATAAGTTTGTAGTCGAAGAAGAGGATCTCGACTGATCCCAACACACCAAGCTTCACCAAGTCCCAAACCTAAAAAGTTTGCCTCAGAGCGTTAGTAGTATGCACAAGATACAGACGTTCCGGTGGAGCCTGTGTAGAGGTGAGTATAACAACTTAGTAGGGGACCCTGAGGCCCCCAAAGGTGTATCAGTAATCCAAAAAAGATAAAATCACAATAAATACGACAAAGGTAAAATCACAAGCATGATGTAAATCATAAAGCACAAATAAAAAGAGATAGCTCACTCTAATAGTATAACTTCATAGTTACTGTGATAGGTATGACTAGTTGTAAAGCTAGATCATCTTATCCATAGTAACTCTACCGCTGAACTGTATAGGACACTGTATGATGACCTGTATTGGTCGCTAGATGCTAACCCATATTGGTCACTGGTGCTGACCCGTATTGGTCACTAGACCTAACCCGTATTGGTCACTGGTGCTGACCTGTATTGGTCACTAGGACTGACCCATAATGGTCTATAGTGCTGACCCCTATTGGTTTCTAGTGCTGACCTCTATTGGTTGATGGTGCTGAAACGTATTGGTTGCTGGTACAGAGGTAGGGATGATTAGTCTTACAGCTAGATCATCCCACTTTGGAGTTTCCGATGCTAACCAGTATTGGTCGCTCTTATTCTTCATGTCACATCCAACCACTGGATTTCCACACGAAGAATGCCTTATATTCAAAAAACTCTTATCCTCAATCCAGTGGTCATATTTTCACCAGTACGAAGTCCCGCAAAAATAATACCCAAGCGACCTCCTGTCTTAGGGGTCACAACGTGACAGATGGTGTGTCGATCGGACGCCCGGTCTGTAAGATATGAGCACTTTTGTAAAAACGGACCGACTTGATTCAAATATGATCCAAACTAGGTCACACATCAAACTCCATAAAAACTCACTTAGAGTATCTCTAAAGGGATGCCTTGTCACAAGGGTCCTAATGCCACAGACGGCGCGTCGATTAGACGCCCGTTATGTTAGTTACACCCCTTTCTGTGAAAAGGGGCTGAGCGCATCTCGGTCTGGCCCGACCCAATCTCCCCCGTCGGAATATCCCAAAGGGACTGCTTCCCAAAAGGTGTCCCAATTTCACTAATGCATATCAAACTGACACTCGGTTCTTTAGTTACAAGTGTTTCTTTATTCAAGGGATGGTCGGGTCTAGGCCTAGTCCGACTCGGTCCGGCCAACCTGACGCAACAGGTCCTAGGGTCTACCTGACCCCACTCGGGTCTAGCCTGTTAAGGGTCGGATCGGTTCACTGGGTCCAACACTTCAGGGTCGGCTCAGCAGGTTTGGAGGATCGTGCCGTGGTTGGCCCGACCTGCTGGGTGGGGATCGGCCCACCCGCGCTGGCCCTAGGGTCCGGCCCAGTCTGCCTGAAGGTTGATCATGTATCTAGCGGGCCGTACAAATGCAAGAATGTTTCATTGGGCTGGTGTGGTGCTACCCCACTACCTACAATGATTGGCCAGGTGGTCGACCGGTCTCTAACAGACGAGGAGCAGTGCGGGGCCCACCACTCTATCCTATTTTGGCGGCTACTATAGGCAGTGCCTGCAGGTGCCACCCCTCTTTCGTGCGGCTGGATAGGGCCGGCTACCTCTATCCACTATGGCGTGCTATGGGATTCCACCTTCCCACAACCCACGGCCGGTTGTCATGGGCATCTTCCAGCCACTACCGGTTTCCACCGGCATGGGGCACCAACTGTTCTTTCTACAGGACACTAGACATGCTCTAGTGGTCCGTTATTGGTGCTATCTAAGCCTACGAGCCTCTTGGGTCACCGTCTCCACTACATAACTCATTCATATTCCTTTCAGTCACATTTCCCCACCAAATATTGGAAAAACAAGAAAAAAAGATCGGTGGAGGGTCCAGACCTTATTCGAATTGGCCCACACCCTCCATGTTAGAATTTTAACAAGGGTTGTAGCAAAAAATAGAGAATTTAGAAATAACTCCAACTTGAAACCCAAAATCAACCTAATGTTTTTGAATATCATTCTACAGATCAACCCGTTGGTCGGTTGATCGACATTCCTCGTATAAATATAGAAAGTGGAAGGAGGAATATTAAAATATCAAAAACAAAAACCCTTACCTAGATGCGATGTCTACTGATGAATATAGAAAGAACCTCCTTCGTTGTTGTCATCGATTCATGATTTGGTGGCACTTTTCACCACTCACTGAATATGGTATCATATTCGAGGTGGTTGTTACCGCAATACTTCGACCGAGAATCCTCACATGAAGAAGTCATTCCAAAACCGAACCCTGAGTTTTATTTAAATAGGATAGGAAAGGTGAGTATCACATTAAGGAACTAATGAGGTTCATTAAATTAATTAATTATCCCCTTTTAATTCACCATAGTTGAGTTACGTAGTTGATGATTCAAGCCATTTAATGGCTTGACAAGTCACTAGTCAAACCACCATCTCTCATCCGTTAGGGAAAAAGGAAATAAAATAAAAATTACATCTTATTTTACATTTCGTTAAAAAGTCCAAAAACTCTCTTTCAATCATGACATACTATGGTCGAAGTGAAGCCTCCCATAGGTGAATCCTGGCACTGTAGTTTCAAACATGTCATCGGAATTTTAATCCTAAACCTGGTTCAAAAGATATAAAATGTTACCCACGCGTTTATTGAATGTACCTTAAAAAAGATGAAAAATTTATTCTCGGTACACTGGCGGTCATAATCACATGCCTTCAATTTTTGTGGACACTAAATAATCCCAAAAATTTATAAAAAATAAATGGAACTTTTTTGTCTTTAAATTCTCCCCACCAGGGGGATTTACGTCCCGGAAATCCAAAAAATGCTAGACAAACAAAGAAGGGTATTGGGAACGCATATGAGCCTCTTAATACCATGTTATCTCCTGTAGATTCTTGTGATACCACATAATGTGCACCAGAGGTATCGACCAACCAGGATGGATCTGGTCTAGTTGCTCCACTATCTCCGATGGGTACTCTGCAAAATTTTCCCCGTTGTCAATATCCAGATCACCATGTCATATGAAGTGATATGGGTCATGCACATATCTCTTCAATTGTGATATGTGGAAGATGTCGTGAACCCTATCCATTTGTGGTGTATGTTCCAAGAGTTACACCACTTTTCCAATCCATTGAAGTATTATGAATGATCTGATAAACCTCAATGAGATTTTTCTACCTTGGCCAAATCTCTATAGTCCCCATCAAGGGGAGACTCGCAAGAATACGTGGTCCCCCTCATGGAACTCCAGTGGTCTCCATCATCGTTCATCATAAGACTCATGTAAAATTTTTGTAGTCTCCATCCACTCTATGATGACCTACACCTTCTCAGTGGTATCCCGTACCATTTATGGTCCCACGAGTGCTGGCTCACCGGGATCCGTTCAGAACAAGGGAAATTTTCATAGTCATTCGTACAATTCCTCAAAAGTGGTCATACCAATGGTGGAGTGATAGCTATTTTTATGCGAACTCCACTAAGGGAAGGAGATCTTCCTAATTTCAACCAAAATCTTGGACACATGCACAAATCATGTCCTCCATGGTCTGGATGGTCTACTCAGTTTGACCATCTGTTTGCTGGTGAAAAGCTCTGCTCAAGAGAAGCTGAGTCTTAATAGCCTCCTGCAAACCTTTCCACAACTGGGATGTGAGCATGCATCACGGTCTGATACTATCGTAAAAGTCACCCCATGAAGTCACACACCCTCCTGATCATAGAGACGCCCCATGCTCTCTACCGAACCCTCCTCTCAAATAGAAAGGAAGTGGGCCGACTTGGTGAGTCGGTCAATGATCACCTATATGGAATCGTTCCCTGTAGACGTACATGGAAAACCCGTCATGAAGTCCATAAATATCCCTTCCAACTTCCACTATGGTATCTCTAGGGGTTGGGTTAAGCCTACCGGTACCTGGTGCCCAGCCTTCACTTTCTAGAAACTTAGGCATCTAGAAACAAACTCTTCCATAAGTTTCTTCATCCCTGACCACCTGAACTGATGCCAGATGTCCTGAAACATCTTCGTCACATCTGGATGTACTGCCAAGTGGGATGTATGGAACCCCCTCAACACCTCCTCTCATAGAACCACTGGTACAACTGTACGTCCTCTGAAAAGGATAGTGTGCCCCCCACATTCAGAATATTCTTCAGGTGAATGGCCTGAGGATATGTGATCATGTGTTGTCTTCCAGCTTCTATCTCTAAGTTGTGCCTCTTGGACTCACTGAATGATTGGAGGGGAAACTACCATCGACTATTTGTAGACTGTCTCATCTCTATCCATGTAGGATATCTAAAGTGAAGATAACTCTCTAAATCCTCATTTAGTAGCTGCGAACTCGATATCTGGCTATGTGCATCAGCCACTACGTTCCCCTTCCTAGGAGTATTGACAATCTCAAAGTCATAGTCCTGTATAAAATATAGCCAATGTCACTATCTCAGATTCAGCTCTTTACTAGTGAAGATATATTTGAGACTCTTGTGGTCTGAGATAACAATGAATCACTCGCATATCAATTAGTGTCGGCACATATTTAGGGAGAAGACTACAACTACCAACTCCAAGTTGTGAGTCACATAATTTTGTTCCTGAGGCCGCAGTTTTCATGAGCCATATGCAATCACTACATTATTTTACATCAGGACGTGACTGAGTCTGGCCTATAATGCATTATAATAATCCACGTAGCCAGTTCCCTCCTTTGGAAACCTCAGGATGGGAGCGTTGTTCAAGCTCTACCTTAGCTTTTAAAAGATCTGTTGGCATGTATCTGACCAAAGAAGGGTTTCCCCTTCTTCTTCAAAGAAGTCATAAGTGCAACTACTCTAGATTAATCGGGTCCGAACATCTGATATTAGACTGTTAATACAAGGAATCTCCCCACCTAAGTAACACTCCTTGGTGGCTCCCAAGCAAGTACTGCCTTTATCTTCACTGGATCCACTGCAATTCTAGCCTCTGAGATGACGTTTCCCAAGAAGTGGAACTTCTATATCTAGAACTAAAACATCGAGAGCTTCCTGTAAAATTGGAACTCCCTGAGTGTGTCCAAAACTATACCCATGTGTACAATATGCTCTTCCTCGAACGCTGAGCACACCAATATGTCATCGATGAAGGCCACCAAAAAGCAATCAAGGTATTGCTGAAAGATCCTATTCATGAGCCTCATGAACACTGCTGGAGCATTGTTCATGCTGAAATTCATCACCAAGAACTCATAATGGTCATACCGACATATTAAGGATGTCATCAGTACGTCCTCATCCCATACCCTGAGCTAATGATATCCTAATCAGAGTTCTATTTTCGAGAACCACTTCACTACTTTAAACTGATCAAACAAGTCATCAATCCTCGGGAGAGGATACTTGTTCTTCATGGTCTCCTAGTATAGGTGTAGGAAGTCCACACATAGCCTCAAACATTCATCTTCCTTATTGTAAAACCAAATCGGGGATACCCATGGGGATATAATGGTCCTTATGAGTCCCTTCCTCTATAATTCCTCCAATTGCAACATCAGGTCCCAGGGCTCCGTAGGGGCTATCCGATATGCTTGTGTAGATATCAGTGTTGTTCTTGAGTACAAGTCAATGCGGAAGTCTACCTCTCTACGAGGTGTTAGTCCTAGGGAATATTCTGAAAATATGTCCTCATACTCATCCACCACCACTAGGAACTGTGGAATCGCCTCATCCACCGTGTAGAAGGTTATGCAAGCCAGCTGATATGTAATCGGCTTCACCCTGCTAAGTGAAATTCCATTTCATGCTACTCTATTTTCCTTCTCACCAATGAAAGTAAACTGATCTCCATATCTGTGCATACATCGCACAGTATGTTTCAAGCAGTCAATCTGTGAGTGAACTACTGATAGCCAATCCATGCCTAGAATTACATCGTAGGGCTTCAACGCTGGTACAAGAATATCACATTTGAAACTATCTTCTCTAACAGTAATATCACACTGTCAGCAACAACATGTGACTGCAGAATCTCCTCCCGTTGGAGTATCCAAATGAAAAGGTAGAGCTAAAAGATTATTTGGAATCTTAGAGTCTCAAAATAATTCTACGACAAAGAAATAATGTCTGGAACCTGTGTCGATAAGCACTACTTATACAGTAGAGAAGATACATATCATACCTCATATTATATCAGGGACATCGGGATCGTGAGCCTCTACTGCCTGTAGTTGGGCCAGTCCCCATCCACCTGATCCCTGAGCTCTTGGTATACCGCCTAGGTGTGGTGGTGGTAGGGTCTGGTGACCCTGACCACCTCCCGCTACACTTCATGATCCTTTTACTCGTTCGCCTCCAGGCTGACGCTCATGCTCCTTCCGCTCTCACTGCCTCGGTGGCCCCTCTACCATCTTCCGATCATCCGCACGGGAAGTCAGGCATTCAAGAGCTCTATAACCGTATCCCCCGTAGAAAAAAAATAGAACACACATCGCAGGTGGCTCCCTCAGCCTCTTAAGGCTCGCGCCTTTGATAGTGAATCATAGGTTTACCCTCTGGAAGATATATCCCACTTGGGCTTCTGCGTCGTCTGTATACTGTCAACTGTAGATGACTCTACTACCCACCGTCTGTTAGGGGATCTCACTACCATTGCCTTCTCTTCAAGGAAGCTCTCAATAATAAAATCATTCCCTATCACCCCATCCTATGTCGAGATGCTAAGAGAAACTGTCAAAGCTCTGATCTCTCATCGGAGCCCCTGCTCAAATGTTCAGGACTTCAAGTAAGGGTCCCATACCATGTCAGTGTAGTATCAAGATAGGTTAGTAAATATTTCTGAGTACTGAGCCACACTCCGGCTGCCCTACTATAGATATAAAAGCTCTTAAATGTGCACAGAGCATAGTATCGCTCACCTGAACTCCGCCATGAAAGTTCTCTCAATGTCTAGCCAGGTGAGGGTCGTCTCCTCATGCACTTGGAGCGTCAAGCTACTCTATCATCCTACCACACCTTGAAGAAGGATAATGGCCATGACTGCCCTCTACTAGGTGGGTGTCTCTACTAACACAAGACCCATGAAACTACCTCAATCCAGTTCTCTGCTTCCTAGGGTTCTATCTCAACTCAAAACCTCGGAGGCCTCTTTCTCTGGAACTCATGCAATGCGGTGAGTAGGCGTGCATGATCTACTGGTGGAATCTTCTACTCAATGGGTTGTGGTGCTTTTGATACACCACACAAAGGTACCATAACTGTGAGTGGTCCATGTACAATTGCATCATCACTCTGTGGGACACTATCATGATCTCTAACTGGAATCTTATATGGTTGTCCTCGTGGAGGCATCTTGTAAGAAACAGATGTTCCATAATCAATAAGTTATACCCGGTGATATGACTCATGAAATATCAAGAAAACCCTTCAAAACAATAGCAACCAGTTATTTCATGTAACGAGTTGGAAAACAGAATTCGGGGTCCTACTGTATGGATACATCAGTCGCCGCACCAACACTAGACTCCCTGTAATAAATACTGAACTGAAGACACTTTACACCATCGCCTCATTTAAATTATAATCTTAGTTCTTCTAGTAGAACCAACCTCCCTCTAATACAACTTTGTCACGACTTATCCTATGGGGCCCAAACTAGAGTACCCCAAGCCCACCTTTCATAGGCCAGTGGTTGGTTACTAGCACCGAAAGGATTTTCCCGAACATGGAATGCATTGACTTAAAGATCTGTACACACACAAAAAGGGAAACCGAAGTAAACAACCAACAAAAGTAATGTATAACTACTAGAGTGAAGTACAAACACAAGTACAACAGTAAAATGAAAACAATGGGTCAGAATAAAACCATTTAAACAAAAAAGAAATTTAGGAGCTATTGCATCTACCCTAGAGCTCTACTTGGAGTGTAGTGAATATAAGTCTAATGTCGAAGAAGAGGATATCAACTTCTCCTATCTCATCATGCCCCACAAATTTCCGAACCTCCAATGTCTACCTTGGAATGTCAGTAGTCAGCACCGGACACACACATGCAGGCAGAGCTCATAACGGGGTGAGTATAACAACTCAGTTGGGGACCTCAAGACCCCCAAAGGTCTCTCAGTAATCCACAATAGAAAACATCACTATAAATACCAAAAAGGTAAAGTCACAATAATGATCTAAATCATAAAGCACAAAGAAAAGGAGACCGCTCACTCAAATGGTATAACTTAAAATTTATTGGGATAGGGATGAATTTTCATAAATCTAGATCAACTTTTCTATAGTAACTCTACTGTTGACTCGTATAGGTCATTGTATGTTGACCTGTATTGGTCACTAGTGAAGACCTGTATTGGTCGCTGGTGCTGACCTGTATTGTTCAGCGGTGCTAACCCATATTGGTCACTGGTGCTGACCCATATTGGTCAGTGGTAAATATTTAAGGATGATTAGTCACACATATATATCATCCCACTATGGAGTTTTTGATGTTGACCCATATTGGTCACTCTACTTCTTCATGTCACATCCAGCCACTAGATTTTCACATGAAGCATGCCAGATATTCAGAAGCATCTACTACTCAATCTGTTTTTCATATTTCAACCAGTAAAAAGTCTATAAAAAATCATACACATGGGACTACCCCATCACAGGCTTCCCAATGTGACAGACAACACATCGACCGAGCACCAGGTCTGTGAGATATGGGTACTTTTGTAAAAAGGATCTGGTTGGATTCATGTCTGATATGACCCAAGTCACACATCAAAAACAGTCAAAACTCACTTAGAGCACCACCAAAGGAATTTTTTTTTCAAGGGCCATTCTTCCTTAGATGACGTTCGATCGGATTCCTGGTCTATTAGTTACACCCATTTCCGTGAAACAAGGGTGATCGAACCACGGTCTAGACCAGCTCGGTCGGGCCTGTCAGAATATTCTAAAGGAACTGTTTTTCAAAATGAGTCACAATACCTTGGAAGTCATGTCAAACGGTAACCCAGATCGTTAGTTACAGGTGTTTCTTTAATCGGGGGATAGTTGGGTCTGGGCCCAGTCCGACTCGGTCTAGCTGGCCCGACGCAACAGGTACCAGGGTCTACCTGACCCCACCCTAGTCCAGCCCATTAAGGGTGGCCCAATTCACTGGGTCTGGCCTGTTGGAGTCAGCCCAAATGGATCACGGGCCTAGAATGATGTAGGCCCAGCCCATCCTTTGGGGCTCATCCCACCAGCGCTGGCCCACTTGGCCACAGGTCCGCCACATTCGTCCAGCCCACTTCGGGCTTAATCTGCATGATAGGGGACCTTGTCTCTTCTAGGACCTATGGATGTGAGGCCGTTTCATCAGACCGATAGGTTGCTGCCCCACTGTGTGCAATGGTCAGCCTGGTGGTCAGCCGGTCTCCATCCAATCCTGCGGCACCACCCTTCATCCACGCGTTCAGCTTGGGTCAGCCACCAGTGGACCCCACATCCGGTGATGACGCACCCCCTTACCACCACCCATGATTGGTTTCCATGCACTTCTTCTGGCCACGGTCGGCCGCCGCCTAAACGGCTCACCGATGGTTCTTTCTGTGTGCCACTAGACATGCTTTGATGGTCTGTTCTTGGTGCTGTCTGCGCCTATGAGGCTCTTGAGTCATCTACGCCAATGTGTGACCTCAATCTCTACCTTTCTTCCACATTTCCTGGCCATGTATGGGAAACACAAGAACAACATGATTGAAAGAGGGTCCATGCCATGTTTGTATTGGCCCGCTCCCTCCACATTAGCTTTTTCATAAGGGGTTTAGCAACAGACAGAGAATTATGAAATAACTTTTGATTTGTAACCCTATATTAAACTCCCATGTTTAAAGGATGTTCCTTGGATCAAACCATTGGTCAGTTGATCATAATTATTTGTATAAATCATGAATGGGGAAGGGGGAATATTACAATATCAAAAACAAAAACCCCAACCTGGATGAGACGTCTGCTGACAATGATCGACAGAACCTCCTTCATTATTGTCAGGGGTTTAGGATTCGGTGGTGCTCATCACCGCTCACTGAATCTGGTCTTTTCCTCTAGGTGGATGTTGCTGCAGGACTTCTCCAGAGTTTCCTCTCTTGAAGATGTCATGTAAAAACCCCATCCTGAGCTCCATTCAAATAGGAGGGGGGAAGGTGAGTAACACATTGAGGAATTAATGAGGTTCATTAAATGAATTAATGAACCTCTATTAATTAACAATAGTGGAGTTATTCAGTTGATGATTGAAGACATTAAATTTCTTGACAAGTCATCGGTCCTACCGCCACCGCTTATCCTTTGGAGAAAAAGAAAATAAAATAACAATTACATGTTATTTTATATTTCATTAAAAAGTCCAAAAACTCTCTTTTTCTCTTGAACTACTACAATCAATGTGAAGCCTCCTTTATGAAAATCTTTGTGCTGCAAATTCAATGGTGTCCTCATATTTTTAATCCGAGTACCTGTTCAAAATATAAATAATGTCACCCACTCATTTATTAAACGTACATTAAAAATGTTCAAAAATCCATTCCAGGAAAACCGGGCATCGGAATCACTCGTTGTCAATTTTTGAAGCCTTGAAATAATAAAAAATAATTAAAAAAAATTACATGGAATTTTATGGGTCTTTACAGCCCTGGATTTATGGTTTTTTAAATAACAGAAGCATCAATACATACTTATTTTAAAGGTTTCATCTGTTTATACTCTATTTTTATTTAGCGGTCACTAGATATGAGGACATAATAGTGAAAACAACCAAGCTCATGGATTTGAGTGTTGATGGAGTTGACTAGGGGATATTTGTGCCCACAAAAACTATACATCAGTTTTTTTCATTTCTATTATTTATTTCCACCACTCAATCGACTTTAAGAGAAAAGTAATGGTCTGATGCATAACATTAAAGGTGTTATGGGTCTGTCAACTTTTTGGAAGACCATAATTCTCCCCCTTTGGTGTCTTTATCATTGTGATTATTTTCCCAACCTAACAATTCGTATCAAAGGCATAGATCTACTAGTATTTATTTTAAAAAAATGATTTTCCTATCAAATATCAACCATTTACATAAATGGATGCATTTAATTTCTATATTTTTTATTTTTATAAATCCAAGAATATTTTTAGCTATACTCGATACTAATAAATAGTATCAAAGGATGGAATCATTTTTTGGAAAATTCTACATGATCTATATGATATAAATAAGTGCTATCATAAGGATCACATAAATATTTACTGGCTATAATAATCCTATGTTAAATATTTAGATGAAGAAATCTTGTAATGAATGATTCTCGAGAAGGTATATCAATGACCCATGACCCATACATTATGGTTATAATTATGGATGTTGTAAATATTATATATTTAATTTTTAAAATATATTTGAAAAAGGGTTTAGTTTAAGGCTGGTAAACCTTATTATATCATTAAGGAAGGTTTGGAATATTGGAATAACGATCAAGTAAGGGAATATGATCACAATTCAAAATCATTGAATTCTATTGTGTGTGTGTGTTAGGAACAAATGAATTCAATCAAGCGTCTCAATGTCCAATTTCATATGATATGTGGTAAACTATTTTTTTCTTATGAAGGAACAGAAAATATCAAACAATTAAGGTATACAACATTGAAACTAATTTTTTATACCTTTAGAATTAATGAAAATGAAACTATCAATGAAATGAATGAAAGATTGAATGAAATTTCCAAATATGTTGCTACTATAGGAGATCCAATTTCTGAATCATAACAAGAATTACATTTATGATGAGTAATATAAACAAAGTTGAATGGAATATCTACAGTCATAAAACAATCTATACCTATGAAAAATTTAGCTATGAAGAAGTTGATAGGAACTTTAATGTTGTATTTATTTGAGACGTAGGCTGAAGATGAAAATCATATAAAACATGAATAATCATCTCTAAAAAATACTATGGATGAATTACCTGACTCAAATCATCTATATTTGGATAAATACTAGTCATATATCACTACAAAATTTGAAAATCGATACATAAATGAAATAAAAGGGACTAAAGAAAATACATGTTGTGATTGAAATGAAAAAGTTCATACAAAGGATAACTATCCTTTAATCAAATATAAATAGAAATAAAATTTCAAAACAATGGGAAATAATGTTTTGAAGACCATATTTAATAAAAATTCTAGTCCAAGTGAAGAATCTTCTATATATTTTGTTCTGAGAATAATAATAAAATGGAATGTCTTATGGCCCATACTGATCATGAGGTACAATCTTATTACTATCAAACATCTACTTGTGAGAAATTATCTTATTATAAATTAAATAACAATTTATTTATGATACAATAAAAATATTAATCTTTAATGGAATACCATATAAGATTTAAGGAATCTTATGATATGGTTTTATTAGATAAAGATAATTTGTGAAAATAGATTATAGAATCCAAATATTATTCTTCTATTATTTTTTCAATTTTTATAAAAATAATATTAAAAAACTATTGGATGAAAGTGTTAATTAAAATCATTGTTTTAGTATACTTTATAAGGAGAAACATATTTAATTCAATTACTTAGAGAAAATAAAATACTAAGAGGAAAATTTGAAATATGAAGTAATGTTGAATAACCAAAACTGCATACAAAATTAGTTTGTTACAGGTTTATATAGAAATAAAAAATCTAATATTAAATATTTTTAGTTTGTAATTAATGGATATTATTAAAATTATTAATACTTTATAAAATCTCCAATTTATATTAATAAAAAAGTTACTTGCTCAAAATTTTTTTTAACATGAATAGTAGAATTCATACTCAAAATAAACACCTTTGGTTAAATAAAAATTTAATTTCTAACACTACTAGACCAAAACGTATACGTGCACAAAAAAAATCATTCGATTATTTGTTGGAATACACCACTAGTGTTTATCTTTAATTATTTTATAGGCTAATCGAATTTTATATGAAATAATTAACCAAATAAGTGAACATCTTTAAAGTAGTTCGTTATTAAAAAATCCTAAGTACTAAAATCAATGATAAATGAATTATTTTAATTTCATTTTTATATTATTCTAGTGTACTAACTGTTTTATAAAGGGGATCAATGAATATCTCTTACAATTTAATAATGAGTTTTCCTTACTCTTTGAATCAAGTTGTAATCTTTGTCGATTATATAACTGATTTTTTAATCTTTATTCAAAATAACTCTAAAAATTGTCTTTAATTTCTAAATAATACCATAATTAGTTTAATTAATTAAAATTATATATTTTTCATTCTTTTAAATCCTATTTACATCTTTATACTACATGTTCATGAAATTTCATTTTTTATGAAAATTTTAATACTTTTCCTTCATAATATCAAATAAGTGTTTGGTATTTTTCATCTAAAGAAAAGGTAATGTAAATTGTAGTGTGTCTGAACCCAAAATCTAATCTTATTCTTAAAATTTTAAAATATAAATTTATCTTCTTTTAAATACCTTTTACGAATGGTTTTATGAAAACCATCAAAATAAGATGAAGCTCTCAAGTACTTCAAGTTCCATAGAAAAATCATTCTCATAAAATGATAAAAAGTATTCCTTTTATTTTTTAAAAGAACAATGTATTTCATATTTAGAAGATTCTCCAAAAATTATTCTAATGGAAATATGGGATTTCGTGGCCATGACGAACTGGAAGTGTCTTCATCTCAAATGACTTATGGGAAACATCAGTTCAAAGTTAAAACATTGATAAAAGAAAAAGGGAATTAGTAAGCCACTTTTGATGAATCTATAAAGTAAAATTAATATCTATAGAAATAATATATATCAAAAATGAGTTTTTATTTATTAAAATAAGAGTTTCAAAATATGAAATACATTTCGATATCAAAATTATACTCCGAATATTTCTATGTAGAACTATGAAGTTAGATAGAGTTACTCAAAAGGGAAGTTGAAAAAAAATAGATCTTGATAAGATGACTTCATTTCTTCTTGAAAAGTTTTTTTATTCATCACATAAAGGTATAGAATATGTTAAAAACATTATAATAAATTACATGAGTTTTATCCTCTTTAAGAGAAAATTTTAATGTTTAGAAGGATTGGATGAACCGTTCTCTGCTATCTAACCCATCAAATATGTATTCTATTTATTGAAAATCAAACTTTTTATTTAATTATTTCAGTATATGTTGTTCTATTAGTTGGATTTTAATTTCCTTTTGGTAGTTATCTAATTTAATCACATATATAATATTTAATTATTTCACAAAAATGTTTATTACATAAAATAATAATACTAGTTTTTATTACTTTTAAAAAAAAATCTTTTAAAATTCCTTTATTAATTGAATATAGTATATACTATGATTTAGGGAGAGTTTTCAGAAGGAAATCATTTTATTTATTAAATAATTCTCTTATAATCATTTATTAATTATCTATATCATTTTATATTGTGAATTTAGGGTAATTTTATATCAAATAATCTATACTCACATCTTTTTGATATCGAAAGAAGGGGGAGAAGATTATAGTTTTGATTTTATATGGGAGAATTTTATATTTTCAATGTTACGATGGAGAAGTTTATAGCAATATTGATACATATGAAATATGTTTCTATATTTATAAGTGGTGGATGATTTTTGTATAATAAATTTAATATAAAAGGATAATGGAAGAGAAGTTTCCTTTATTAAAGGTATATTATATATATATAATTTGGAGAAATTTATTTTGTCATTAAGGTTTCTATAATTCTATGTATTTTTTCATGTGTTTTGTGAACAAAAAAAGGTGGATATTGTTGAGTATGCATTGATTCAAAAAATTTGTTAATTTCTTTTTGGTCTTGATGCTCAAAAACGTCCACATTGATGTTACTATTGAATTTATTATTAAATTAATTTTTGAAAAATAATTATTCCATGGAATATTTATTCTAGAATTATATTCAATTCATTGATCCAAAAAAAATATTTCTTGAAGTAATTTGGATGTGTTTAAAATTCTCCTAGAAACACTATTCACACCCTATGTGTGTATATGATATTTATACAATGGGATTAACATGAGAAAATATCTATTTAAATCTATTTTATGACTGATCTAAAGGCTCGTTATGTTTGTTTTAACAGCTTATATTCAATAGAGTAAATGTTTCCTATAAATAATGGAAGTTACAACAAATAAGTTGTTTTATCTATCACTATGAGAATAAATCCTACATGAAATTAAAGATTTATATGTTGTGCTGTATTATTTAATATTTCAATACATTATCCAACTGTTACTTCAACTGTATTGTTTAACGTATATTCTCAAAAGAATCATTTTCTATTTTTTGGTGGAGTTTTGAATGCTTGGACTTAGTCATGGTTAACTTTCATCTTTTCAAACTAAGGTGTTGATTTATGGTTCCTTGTAAAAGAACCAGAATTGTCTATAAATCCTTATTTTAAATATATCACCTATATACACTTAGTTGTTGTTTAGAAGTCTATAGATAAGGGTATCTGCTAGTGGCAATCACCTTGTTTATGGAGTTGATCATTGGTGTAGTGGACTAGGGGATATTTTTTCCCTAAACCAATATACATCACTATGTTCATTTCAATTATTTATTTTTTACTTCTCTATCAAATATAAGATAAAATTAATGGTTTTCTTCACAACTAGAGTGGTGTTTTAAATAAATCAAATGTTTTTAAGACCACAATTCACCACTCTTGTGTCTTTGTATTTTTCATTATCATCCCGACCTAACACTTTTTTCCATTGTGATATTTAAATTTATTAGCATATTTATATTTATCAATAAAATTTCCAAAACTAAATATTAGTTTCTGGTTCTTATCATCGTGACACCCTTTAAGATTCACTGATATCCATTTTGACATTGAGAGATCTTCGTATAGTTTTCTCATAGCTATCATATTCTTAGATCACCAGGTTTTTCATAGACTAGGTTTTATCCCATCAAAGAAGTGGTAAACCTTTTATTTAGGGGTAATGACTAAGACATAGGTGTATCATGAATATATTGTGGTGTTTTCCTCATATGACATAACAAATTCATCATATGTTTTATTTTTGGAAAGGAAATCCCTCTCTATTTTAACTCGGAGAGTGTGATGAAAATATTTGTCGAGTTTTTATTGAATTCCTTTCATCCAATCACATAAATATATTCCTCGGGATTTTTATTCTCGACCAATTTGCACCACTAATAATTTTCTCTAAACATACTATAAACAACAAGTATAACATTCTCATTCCCATAATATTGAATGTTGGATAAGATTTTCTAAAAGGATTTGATCCATTATTCTATGATTAAGGGATCAAATGACTAGTTGAAATTCAGTGGCCTTTGTTTCATAAAGGTCACAATTGCATCATTTTCATTCATAGGGGGAGTTGGGTGATCCATCTTATCCACGATTCTATTCGAAACCTATTTTAGCTGAGATAATATCATTATAAAGTTTTATATTCCTTCTCCCATTGTGCTGGGCATCTTGTTTGGGCAGTCATCACAGTGCCCTTCACATTAGTTTTTTACATGATTCCTCCTATTTCCGACCAATGGATAGAATAAATAAAAAACCATTGATGATTATTTTTAAACTATTAAACACATAAATAATAATCCAATTATAGTAAATGGATAAATTATAAATGAATTCCATTTCTTAACTTATGAATTTTTTGGGTTCAATTGTTGTTATCAATCATCTATTTCTTAATGAATGATCTTATGATAATATTTATCCCCTTAATAATTTATCATAATTAGATTTTGAATATATCAAATCATATCCCCAGAGAGTATAAGTAAAAGGTGTCAAATAAGGCCCATTTTTGTACACTAGTTTATAGTTGTGTCTAGATCAATGTTGCATTTTCGGGTTTTACCCTTATGTATATTTGTGACAAAGCTGAATCCACTTATAGTATCCATAATGTTATGTATTTAATTGATAAACCAATTACTATATACTTTAACAAAATTTAGGGATTTTATTTTATATTTATTTTTATACATAATTCATTCACTAGAGTTTTCTAATCAAAATCCAAAAACTAACTAATATTTTACATTGATACCAACTATAACAACCCTCCTATTAATTATCCAATAATTAACAATTTATTATATAATAAAACCTAAAAAATCAAGTATTACAGTGTATTTGAGAATTAAGTACATTACATAACAACTTAAAATCAAAAATAATTTATCTTTAGAAAATAAATCCTTAAAATGGTCATAACATTTCTATGTACTTAAAGCTGTAAGGGATAACCATGCGATATACACTAGAAAATGGTGAGATAAAAAGTTAAGTAAGGGAATAAACATGAAAAAACATGAATAAATTATTTCATTTTAGAAAATAATCATATCAATGAGACATAAAATGGGTGAGAATCAAATGCATGAACAACTAATCATGATATAGTAAGGTAGTCATAAAGGAAACATTGGAAATGTGGAAATAACATAAAACATTGCATCATAAAAATAGTTAAAAGCTAAATCCCTAGAAAAAATGATGCCAAAAGTCCCATGATTGATTATATTAACTTTTTAATCCCTTTTATGACGTCTCTTGCTGTAAAAAATTATTTAATGTATTGGAGATCTATATAATTTCCCGCGCACCCATCACTTTCACATCATTATCATGCTTAACTATACCACGAAGATTATAAATAATGGAATAATTTATCATCACATTTTATTCAATGATCATATAAATTGGAACACAGTCATGTAATTCCCCATTAAAATAAGTATATGTTCATGAATTTGAACACCATTGATATGAAATGGGTATGAGTATTCACTACACAAATTTTTTTCAGGGAAAAAACATAGTGGAATTACAAAAATTCATAATAGGGGTGTATAAATGTTCATTGAAGGGATTAATGAGATTGAAATAGGTTTCTCATCATTTAGACATAAAATGAACAGTAATTTGGATATGTAAGAACATGTCGCATCATTAAGAATTGTAGATAAAATGCAAATGATAAATAAGAAACGTGAATGATGAGGAGAATGAGAGGATCCCTTACCTTGAGAGGGTGATTTCAAATTCTTGGTAGGAGATTCATTAGACATTGGGGCCCCTTGGAAGGACTATACAGAGGGTATGGAAGAGTAAAAAATTTATAAAAGGTTTTTAGTGATGATTAGTGGGATCGTGGGTGTGTTTATATAGTAAAAAAGTATATAGTTCTTTATTATTTATCAAACATATATTTTGGACTCTATATAATAAAATAAGAAAAACCATGTAACATACCATGATTTTTTATCATGCTTTATAGATAATAGAGTTTTTTCATTATTTTATATGGTTAAGGGATAAAATTAATAACATGATAACCATTCTGATATGGAAGTGAGTCATGTCCCTAAAGAATTGATTTTAAAACATCATATATATTATATGTTTTCTAGGATTCATAAAAGCTTTATAAAATGAATAAAATAAAAATATGATCACAATACTTTAATAGATAAAAATATATTTGTTCATATTAACCCTTTATAGTGTTTATTGCATCATTTGTGGTTCATTATGATGTCATAATACACACTATATATTTATTCCATATTTAATTTATACCTGAAAATTTGGCTACCTTAGTAAATTATGAAAAATTAACTTTTTGATAATTTCAACAATATAATTTCAATAATAATATTTTTTTTATGCAAATAATTTTCTAAATATGTGAATTTTAACTTTAATAATAGAATCATTATTTATTATGAAATGTTTGATTTTTTGACTATAACAATTTGTTGAACCCTTATAAAAATTAAATTTGACTTCATAAAAATTATATGGTCATTTATATTTATTAAAAAATATTTGATAGTAATATTTTAATAAAACATTATATATTTCTAAAATCCATTAATTCATAAATGTATTAATTAAATTTTAATATTACCCAAAAATATAATTTGTGATTTATTGTATCAAAATCAAAATCATTTATAAATTTATAAGAATAATATGAAAATATATTCAATATTATATATAATATACATATTCATATTTTTATGTTATAGATAGATTTCACTTTATTACATTGGAAAATTCCCCAAGGGTATGGTAGGCAATGATTAGACTTTCATGGGGTGGTTCGGTGAACATGGTTTTTGTCATGATCTCGAAGAGTGTGAACTTCTCTGATAAATGGTTACTCTTGTGATTAAGTTGTTGGATCTCAACTTGGGCTATGTCATGGGAAAATTTTAGTGATTTTATATCTCTTAGAAATCTGATAAATGAGATTGATAGGTTATGATCCTACTAGTTGAGGCCATCACATCCTTTTAAGAAGTTAATTGGATTTCTGAAAAACTATTTTATAATACTTATAAAATCATTGTTCAAAAACTATATTATCAATGATAATGATACATAATAGTATTTTAATTATAATAACACTAAATATGTGCATCTATTTTCTATATCTACAATATATAATATTTAATTTAATTAATTTTCTTGGAAAATTTTATTTATAAATGTTTGGTTGGTTATAACATACACTTATATCTTGGTTTAACCCACAGTAAACCTGTTTTAACCCTTACAATGGCATTTTAGTTTACTGATTTTACTATTCATTATGACAAAAAATAAAAGAGGACTCGTTTAATAATTTATAAAATTTTAATTCCAAATATATAATAAATTTTATCTAACTTAATTCACATAATATTTAGAATTTAATTTATAATTAAACCAAAAAATGAAACGAAAAAGGTATTCAAGAAAAATGTTTTCTTAGGTTTAAAAAGTGTTTAGACTAAAATTGGAATAAAAATAATTCAAAGGACCTTAATTAAATTATTAATAATATAAATCACTAATTTTAATTTTTTAATACTTTTTTAGAAGGAAAATTAGATTCTTAAATTCTGGAGATGGAACAACAAATTCCAATAAAAAATAGTATTTTTTACGATTCCTGAAAAAATAAAACTTTTTTGAAAATAATGAAAAATTTAACTGAAGATAAATTTTAAAATAAAATTAAAAAACTTGATATTAATTTACTATAATAATTTAAAAAAAACATGGGAAAATTTATATTATCTTTTACAAAAAGTAATAGAAAATATTTTGGTAGAAAAATGTATTTTTAAAATAAATTTAATGACATTACTAAATATTGAGTACTTATTTATTAATATATTTAATTTATCTAAAATATTTTTAAATTATTGTTTATTAGTAATATAATCAAAAATATAATGGATATTTTATAATGTTAGACTATATTACATTTCATTTAGTCTCAACTTTGTGTGTATTACAAGTAATCAATGAAATTAAATTAATTTGAATTGAAATATATCATAAAATATTGGGGTATAACGTAAAACAAATATATACTCATATACTATAGTAATATATTTGTTTTCTATGTTTTTTATTCATATTTTCATGGATATGGATCAAAAATACATTGTGACTATTTTTAATAAAAAAACTAACCTTATTGCATCTTTTAGGCCAAGAATATGTTTTTCCATATCAATATTTTTTTAAACATTAATTGATGTTTTTTTTTCTATTTCTAAGTGATGGTTAAATGGATTTTCCAATAACATTGACTTCATATAAGAATATTTAAAAGTAATGTTTTGAAACTTTTCCCCATAGTTCTTTTTTTACTTTTTACAAATGTTTGAATGGAATATTCTTTTTAACATATGCGTTGTAAATAACATTTCCCGCCTCCATTACCATTATTAAATGTTTAAATTCCATGAAAATGATCTATAGTTACTCAAGTTAAATATTGTTTAATTATTCTATGAATTTTTTACTTTTTATATTAAAATAAAAAGGCATTTGTTTCTAAAATAATGAAAATAATTTTAGAAATGATTTATAAATTTGTTTTAACAACAATGATAAGAAATCAAGAAATATTTTTTTTTCATTTCACTTAAATTTTAATTTTTAATTTAAAGGGAAATTTACATTATTATAAACCATCATTTCAGATTAATCTATGATGTTCTCTCTCCCTTTATAGATTTATAGATTATACCAAATTTTGAGATCATTCACTTTCTTGTGATCATGTTTTTTAACACAATCCATTATTCAATGGAGATTATTTTTCTCCTTAGTGTCCATATTTCTCGCATCATGGAAATATTTATCATTTCAATATTATCTGTCCCATCCACCATTACTATATATTGTTTTTTTGAAGAAATATTATTAATAAATTGATTTCATTTACTGGGGATATATTGATGTTTAATATTATTGATTCAATATAGATATGTATTTATTGATAAAGAATATTGAATATGTATTAAATTTATGATTATATATATGAGTAATTCATTCAAAATATGTAAATTATGAGACAGTCACGGTTATAGATAGCCCATCCATGCATCAATAGGTCTAATGAGAAAAAGTAATAGACATGATATATTATATGGTTATCGATTTTACACAGATCCATTTATTGAATATGTCTTAGACAAGTACTTCATGGAATGATTCATGGTATATTAGATTATTCCTTGATGGTAATTTTATAAAGGCCCACAATTTCACTTTCCCTTTATTTATAATTTTGTTTCCATTAACCTTGTGATTGTTATGTTGATAATAGCCTTAGATATACTTTGAACATAAGTAACTTATTGAATGGAATGTGTTTTTATTATCCATTCCACCATATTGATTATAAATTACCAATTATATTCATTTACTTACTCTAAATAAGGATTTTACTCTTGAGAACATCATATGAATCTTTATTAATGATGTTTTGATATATCATGGTGCACCTATTTCGACTCTATCAAATCAGGAACCACAATTTGCATCAAAATTATGGAATGACATTTAGAAATCTCTCAACACTAAAATACATTTTAGAACTGCTTATCAACCACAAATAAAAGGATATTATAAAAGGAATATTCATACATTAGAAGACATGTTTATGTCATGTTCACTTTCCCTTCACAGTATGTAGGATCAATATTTAATGTCTGTGGTATTTTCATATAATAATAGCTTCCATTTAAGCATTCAAATGGAACTGTATGAATAATTGTATGAGAAAATATATCTTACACCATCTAATTAAGACACATTTGATGAAAATATGATTTTATGAATATTATTATCGATGAGACAATGATGAAAGTAATAACTATTCAGATTAATTTCAATGAATATCAATATTGGAAAAAGTGTTATGTAGATTATGCAAGGAAAGAAATATAATTCCAAAAAGGAGAACATGTTTTATTTAATTTATATCCATGGAAGGGTTTTATTTAGTATCATTATAAAGGGAAACTATATCCTAGGTGCATCACGACATTTGAGATTTTTTGAACGAACACGAACTATAACTTACCGTTTGAAAATTCAACCAAACCTCACTAAAGTACTTTAATTGTCCCATATCTCATTATTGAGGAAGTATATCCAGACCCATATCATGTAATCAGCAATGAAGAAATGTAATTGGTTCTTTATCTATATTATTGGGATGATCCTATACAGATTCATGACCATAGAGAAAAAGTGTTATTGAATAAAATTAACCAGCTGGTAACAGTACATTGGAGAAATAATAAGATAGAACATGCAACATGGGAATTTGGAAAAGATATTATGAACAATTACAAATATTTTATTATGATTTGAGATTATATAAATTTTTAGTGGGATTTTTTAAGGGGTTGGAATGTAACACATGAGCATCAATTATAGAAAGGTTTCTTTTTCATTCTAAGTAAATTATAGCATCATGCACGTATCATTAATCTAGAATATGATTAAAACCTAGTATCAAAAATATTATATTTTTAATTTTATAATATTTTTTTATTTTTTTTAATAAATCATTTCAAAATTAACAATGGGTGATTTTTTTGGATTTTTCAGAAATAGTTGATTTTTGCATGAATAGTGGAAACTTCTTATTTCACAAATACTATAACATTTATGAAATTATAATTATTCTAAAATAAATTGAATGTTTATAAAATTTATTTTATAGACCAAATATATAATTAAAACATAATATAATTAATTTTAAAATATAATTATGAAAATATTGGTTAATGTTTAACATTTTTGAAATCTAAGTAATGTTTTTGTTCAAATAAAAACTATTTTGGTTCATGGATTTTAATAATGTATTAATAAGATTAAATTATTTTTTTGTTTGATTATAAATTCATATAAAGATAATAATATTTAATATAACCCAATTAATTCAATCAGAGTTAACATTATTCTGGATTTTTCTATAAAATGAATTTTTATGCTTAAAAATCCCTTTTTATACAAACAATTTTCATTACATTTTGAGAATGTATATTAATTTTTTTATTAAATAATTGAATTTAATCATCTAAATTATATTACATATTTTAATCATTATAATAATAATTACTAAATAAGTTTAACTTACCTTTTAGTCCTAATGAATTGTAATTATGGTAAATATCTATCATATTGGTTAAGGGTAAAATGAGTTAAAAGGGTTCTTATAGAGGGATAAGGCTTCGTGATTGGAAAAAATGTTTCTCAAATACAATTGGCTGGCTTTAATTATACCTTAATTTTATAATATTTAAATAATTTAAATTTTGGCCCACATGACATGTGCCACTTTTATAGGTGTGGACTACCACCTCCACTAAGTGATGTATATCATTTCCAATTATTGGACCACATGGGTGGTTATAG
The DNA here is from genome assembly GCA_963277665.1 of Viscum album. NCBI lineage: Eukaryota > Viridiplantae > Streptophyta > Magnoliopsida > Santalales > Viscaceae > Viscum > Viscum album. The sequence continues at coordinate 843,861,154 of OY728140.1, read as the reverse complement.
AGAAAAAATTAATAATATATATAATATTTCTGACATAAATAATATTATTTAAATGTAATGTATCATCTACCTTATTACCCAAATATTCATTAGAAGATACTAATGTTGCTTGAGTGTGTGTGTGGACTACCACCTCCAAAAAGCAATGTGATTTGATTTTATATTTCCATTTGAGCCACTAATTAAAAATTGTATATAATGAATAAAAATACTATTAAAAATATTAAAATAAATATAATTTTAATTAATTAATGAAATAAAAGAAATTTATAGACAAAATAGACATGTTAGTGTGGTTTTTAAAGTATTGGTTTGAAGTTATTGTGATTTTATGCTATTTATAAAAAATAAAATATTGTATAGTATCATAATTGACATAAATTATACTTTAAAATAAATAATATTTGATTAAAAGTTATAAAATTCATAAAAATATAATTTTCATCCAAATAACTAGTATTGTTTTAAATATGTCATTAATTATCCGCTTGGGGTTTTTTTGTCATTTTTAGTAACTATATACACCCTATATAATAAAAATACTAGAAAAATTGTAAGAGTTAAATAGTTCAATTAAGGGTTAAACCCAAAATATATTGTTACATTTATAAACTAAACTTGTCTAAAAATACTTACTTGAAATTATTTTGACTCATCCTCGTCATATCCTCAAATAACTCACTATGGATTAATTTTAAACTGAAAATAAATTTATAATAATTTAATAGTTTTGTAAGTTCCAGAAGTTCCCCTTTCCTCTCTTATAAAAGGGAACCTCTCCTTATCTTTTATTCACACCTATAAATGCATTTTCCATGGCTAAAACCACACAAATTATCCTCATAACATATCAAACTACATCCTAGAGAATTTAATTTGGTCACAAATCCATCCTAAGGAGTCCTATTGTGAAAATCAAAAGAAGCCGCTCAAAGAAGAGGTAATTGTTTTACAAATTCCATTTATTTTATTTTATTATTATTCTTACTCTTATATTTTTGATTCTATACCAAAGTGATAAATCCAATATCATAAAAATTATAAGATGTTTTTATAATTATTGAGAAACCATATTCCTCCATTTTTCCATCATCCGAATAACAATATCACTATGTGTGAATACGTATTGCTTATTGTCATGACACCATGTGTAATTTTGTATTCAACACTAATTTATTTGGATGGGTATAATGATGATTATAATGTATATAAATAATGAATATAAAATTATAATGAATCTTTATAATTTATATTCCATCCAATTTCATACCACTTAGCCATTAAGAGAATGATACTGTCGCTCATGCATACGTAAGACTTGTTGTCTTCATGACGCGGTGGGGTTTTTCTCTATGTTAGCAACTCAAGAATGATTAAAAAATTATAAATGAGGAGTAAGAATAATTATTATGATCTTAATATTATTATATATATGAATAAAATACATCCAATTACTAAATTCATTACTTACACGGTAAAACCAGAATGGGAAAATCAACTAGTTAACACCCGGAATAATGGTAATATTGAAATACTATTAAAAATGAAATAAGAGGATCATATATGATATCATAAATATGTATATTATTTTTCAATAATTTAGAAAATAAATTTAACAATTATATATGAGGTTAACTAACCCTCAACTAAAGGAATGTAAAAGTTAAGTGTTAATTTTACAATCTAATTATTATTAGAGATGGTTTATATTGAATTATCTTCTAGGACATATTTGTCATCTATGTATATGTTCCTTCAAATGAATTCTAAAATATTATCAAATTTTTTTGGAAGTTATTATTACCCATTAGTAACTTTTTATAATTTTATTTGAATGGAATTATTTCATTATTTTCTAAATAAGGTAGATTATAATATTTTTGAGAAATCATGGAAAGAATGATTTTTTAACTTATATGGAATGAGAGGCTGTTTTCTCCATTATAGAACTTTAAAATTTTTTAGAATTCCATACAATTCGACTAGGTTATTTTCATAAGAAATGATATCTTTTATAATTGTACAGTATTAAAATAATTTCAAAGTTAAAGGGGATATTTTTCTCAAATAGTTTAAAGGAATTTATTAGATTTTTTTGTTTATGTCAATATCCTTTGTTAGATTTTATGGTTGATTGAGGTTGATTTATTTTGATATAATATTACATAATTTATTCAATGTTTTATGATATTTATGATTTTGGATTTTCTATTTTTATACTACTCATGGTCTATGATTAAATTGTTATGATTTTGTATGCCAGTTTTAATACGAATGTTTTTGTTATGTTTCACCCATTTTATATGAGGAATGCATTGGACGTAGTAAGTGACTAGCAGAGACCAATATATCTCCTCGATGTATTGGTAGGTATCATGAGACAAAATAGTGTCTCAGAATGTGGCCTTGATGATATGTTTATTTATTGTCTTATAATGATGTCATGACGGTATGGTTATGATGTTCGACAATATGGATTTCCTCGTTATATGATTAATATTACAAGAGATTATTCGACTAGTAGAATATACATGTGAATGTTTACATGAAATTATTTGATTTATTATTTCCACATTATATTTACTATTATGTTTAAAATTATTGTGTTTATATTTTATACCTTGCCTTAAAAGTTTATACTTATTTACTATTGCTTCAACTATATTATATATCCTTACCGGGCATCTGAGCTCACCCCTTTCTTATGTTTCATTTTTCCCACGGATGGGGAGAATTATATTATGATTGACCTATAGTTATAGTCTGAGGGATATGATAGTTTTAAAATGGGTAATATGTTGTTTGCATTTCACTATGTAATGTAAAACTTATATTTGTATTAAGTATTTCCAAGGCCACTAAACTGATTGTTCCATCGGGATTTGATTTCTTATGATCATTCTCTTGATATAAAATAATTCACTAACTCTGGGAAACTAGGGTCAGGGCATTAAAATTGATATCAATGGTAGTTAAGTACAAACATTGGAAAAAAGATTTAGAAAAGACTTTTGTAACACCCCATGATTTCGTAATACATTATGACTATAAATTAATTCAATAGCTTGTGCTACAAGTAATACTGAGTTCACGCACACCACGACTTACCAAACTAGCCGTTCAAAAAGTGGTTAGGAATAGTTTTATCCATATTTTTAATTTTATATAATCCATATAATTTTATAATCCTTATTATTTGTTTCTTACAAACAATATAAGAACAAATTCATTTTTTTTCAGATAAAAGGGGTATTTTTCAAAAATATAATTTTACCACCTTTTAATAGAAAACCCTTCTTAAAACCAATATTTTAATCTTTTATATATTAAATTTAATGAAAATAAATTCTACTTTATGATTGGGACATAAAAAATTTTGTTCGAATAATTTTTTGGTGCTTTTCTGATAACATTCATATTTTGATGAATAGTGAAAAATACTAAATTTTAATTGAAAAATACCTTTTTAATAGAAATAATTTATCTTGTTAAATTATTCACTTGAATGGTTTTGAAATATAATTAGATTTTATTTTTATAATTTAATACAATGAAGGTCATTATAAGTAATTTCACAATTAAATTTGACATAAACACTTTTCATTATTTTGATAGTTTTTTCTTTCTAAAAATAGATTTTTGGTTGGGACAATGAGAATTAATTTTAAATTAATTTATAAAAATTCAATGATTTTAATGTGGTAAAATAAAATTCTTTTTTTAATACAGTATATCAAAATTAGCATACAGTGAATTTTTGGTATTTTTATGAAAACATTAAATTTTTTTATGAAAAGTGAAAAAAAATTATTTTATTATTTAGAACCAACTTTTTATTTAAATAATTTTATATTTTATTTAATTTTATTTTAAGTCAAAATAGATATATAATACCTATATAAGTTCAATTTAATTCATTGGAGTCATTTTATAAAAAAATTAGATGTCTAAAATTTTATTGAACTTTTTAACATCTTTTACCGGACTTCTAGGAACATATGAAAATTTTCATAAAATTAAATTTTACCTCATTGTCAATTTAATTTAAAAAAACTGAGAGACATGTTTTACATAAGTATGTAAAATTTTGTTCATTTATATGAAAATAATTTTTGGTGAATCGTAACTTTTGACTTTAATTTATCGTAGATAAAAGTTAATAGGGTAACTAAAGGTATAAAATGATATTATAATTATTCTAAAAATTGTCCTAATTCTATTATCTAAGTGTATTTATACCAAAATAAACTTTAGGAATAAAATATGATCCTTTTTATCCACACAAATTAGATTAGGACATTTATTATTATTTGATTTAAAGAAGAGTTAAAAGTGTTAAATTCAAAGTTTATTAAATAAAACATTTTCAATATAGGGTTATAAATAATATAAATTCTACTATAAATATTAATTATAAAGATAAAAATATTACCTACATAATGGTATTTTATTTATAATTTATATACAATAAATAATAAAATTTATTTATGATACAATGATGATGCAGTAATTACTTTGTTAATGAAATATTACAATAATTGTTATTATAAATATCTGGATAATTGTAAATTGAGACTTCATATGAATTACGCTAATTTTATAGGTTTATATGACATGTTAGGGTTGATTCAATGAATTTTTTTTGAATTAAACTTTCTGTTATGACTTTCAAAAAAACCAAATACTAAATAGTGTCAAAATTGACATAAATGAGTTTTGAAAAAAATACAATATTATTAAATGATATAATATTCCTAAAAATAAATGGCTCTATAAAATGAGTTATATAATTATAAATATGTAATTAATGGAACACTTTGTGTTCTCTTGGATTTTTAGAGTATGTTTAATAACCATTTTTTATAATAGTACAAGAATACATGGTAAAAGTTAAACTATTTAACTAAGAGTTAAATCAAAGAGATATGTTTAATATGGTAACCTAAACTTGTCTGAAACCCATTAGTTGAGAGGTTTTAGACCTATCCCCACCTTTTCCTTGAACTAAATCATTTTGGAGCCATTATAAACCGAATATGGTAATATAATAAATTAATATTTTAAGCTTTTCCTAAAGTGACCCTCACATCTCCTATAAAAGTATACTTACCCTTCTCTCAAAATCACTCCTCCAAATCTATTTGGCTTGGCCAACCCCTTTACAAATATCATCCAAACTACCCTCAATTTGACATGGAAGCCTAACATTGATTATAAAGCCAACCTAAAGAGCCATTTTGATCAACATAATAGTAAACACCCAAAGAAGAGGTAATCATTTCACAACCTCTTTCAAATTTCCTTTCTTCCTTCACATCCTCTTTGTTGGTTGTTTCCATACCAAAATAATAATTACAGTACCTTCTACATAATTTTATTTTAGTATGAATATGGTACATCAATTTTCATTATTCGATCAGTCATATGAAATGCAAAGTCAGCATACGTGCGTACGTACGGCTTACTGTCTCCACGTCATGGTGTAGTTTGTTATTCGACACTTATTTATTTGGATGGGTGTAATAATGATTATAATTGATTTAAATAATAAATATAACATGTTAATGATTCTATATATATGATATAACATCCAATAACATATTATTTCACTATCAATATAATGGTATCATCACTCATGTGTACATACATCTTACCATCTCCACGATGCGATGAGATTCATTTGCATGTTCACCATTAAATGGTGATTATAAATATATATTAATATTAATTATGTAAAAAATTACATAATAATAATACTGGAGATATATATATCTATGTGTGTGTGCTTACATATATCTTATTCCCTTACTTTCATTAAAAACTATATGACAATGGAAACTACGTTTATGCATACGTATGTCCTACTATCTACATAAACAGTGTATTCCATTTCATATATCTATCTATTATACGTATTTCCATTCTAAATATATATTATATATAAATAATTTATTATATTCACGAAGTATTTAAATCGTGATCTAAATGATACAATTAAGAATAAAATGTTAAAACACATACGATAAAGAAATCAATTAATACCCAAAATGTTAATTTTACATGGAAATCATTATTAAATGGATAGTATAATGTCATAAATCAATCATGTATGTTATAATAAATATGAATATGGTTATGGTATAATTTAATAACATAATATGGTCATTATATAGGAGGTTAATCATACCCTCGACCAAAGGAAAGTTCTAGTTAAGGGTTCATTCCTCAATCTCATTATTATCCGAGATTGTTTATGTGTAAGTATTTTCTGGGAAATATATATTATCCTTGTCAATGTTTCATAAAATAAATTTCAAAATGATTCTTTTAAGTTACTCCTTAACTAGAACATCATATTAAATGTTTTAAATTTTTGTTCTTATAAGTCTTTCTCATTAATGTCCATATTTTCAAAATGGTTTTAAGGATTTCTTTATATGGACATGATTGTATTAAAATGTTAATTACTTTGAAAAAATTCAAAGTGGTATGGGAGATTTTGATTCAAAAATATCTTTTAAATGACTTCAATTATAAATTTGTGACTTTAAAATAATTTCACAAAAAAAGATATTTCTGTCAAAAAGTTTTACTTATGATTTTAAACTATGTCAACATTCATTACTAGACATTATTCTTTATTAAGGTTGATTTATTATAATACAATCTTTAATATTGTATTGGATGAGTTAGGATATGTTGGAATATAGATGTAATATTTTTATACACTTCATGGTTAATAGTTGATGTATTGACATTTCTTATGCCATTTTTAATAAAAATGTTTATGTTATATTTCAACATTTTCATATCGGGAATGTAGATGACTTAGTTATTGATGGGTGGGGCCTGCTATAGCCCCTCGATGCATCAGTAGGTCTCACAAGATATGATAGTGTCATGGAATAAGGCCTTGAAAAACAGTTATTTGTAGTATTGGTACGAGGCATTGACTATGTGGTAATGATGTTCGGTGTTAGACATTCCCTCATTATGAAATTAATTATTACATGTGATTATTTGACTAGTAGAATATCCATGTGCATGTTTATATTGTAATTTTGGATTTATTTTCCCCATATTATGTTTATGTTTATGTTTAATAGTCTGTTGTTTTTATTACACATCTTGCCTTAAAATTTTATAGCTTCCTTTAAAATATTTACCCTTACTGAGCATCTAAGTTCACCCCCATATTATATTTTTTCCCAAGATTCAATGAAGTGTATTTTGTTTGATATACATGTTAAGCTAGGGAAATAATGGAGTTCTCAATGGATTATTTATGTTGTGTTTTTTGTTTGAATGTGTAATGTGACATTTATGTAAGTAATATATTTTCCAATACTACTAAAATGATCGGTCTTTCAGGACATGATCTCTTATGATCATGCCAAGGATATTTAATAATGTACCGACTCTGGGTGACTAGGGTCAGGGCGTTATAGTTGGTATCAGAGGAAGTTTATTACAAACCATATAAACTATTTTTACAAAAACTATGATTAAAGAAAATTATCCTAAGATAATCCTTGAGGATTAGTATAGAAGAACTTCCTATAATTTTGGTAATGTAGAGATTTTTTGAATTTTCCACGAAATATATCCCTGTCTGGATACAAGAAGGTAAAGGTGTCTTTGGCACAAATGTACCTAGGAGTGAAAACTATGACAAGGAGTTTCATGCTTGACCCAGGTTATCATTGTACATGAAAACTGGTTTTCCAACACTCCTGGTTACGACACTCTTAGGGAATATGCATAGGATAATTCACATTTTATTTACAAGCCATTATAAATGATTTATGAGTAAATACTTCCTCATAGAAATTTTTATGATTAAAGATTATATGCATAAACTTTTCAATTTAAATTATGTATTTTACCATTTTGGAATTATTCATTGTGATTCATTAACTATCCTTATGTATGCCATTGTTTAGAAATGGCGCCCAGTAGAAGGAATGAGAACTCTAGCAATATTCATGATCCAAAGAGTAATAAGGATCTTATCGTTCATAGTCTTAAGCCAGCATTTATAAGGTAAGTATTATCCCATGTATTCTCATCATATGAAGAAATATTATCATCTATTAATAAGATGAGTAAAGAATTCCCTAAGACCTTAGGCTTTGAAGGGAAGAAAGAGATGAAAAGGATGGTTGAGAGAAAGATGGATAAAGGGAAAAGGGGAAAGAAGTATTTTCCCATATTTTATAACTATGGAAACAATCACCTTGGTAAAATCTTGAAGGGAATGAGAGATTTTTATAAGTGTGGAGAGAAAGGACACCAAGTATGTGATTTCAAGGGATAGAAAAAGGTTTCAAATGTACAATTCTTCATCTTCAAGAAGTTGGTACACTATGCGAATCAATGTCCTAATCATTAGAGTATACCCCAAACGAAAGTATTGGATAATAAACAAGTTATAATACCCTCACACATGAAGAGGAATTATTATTGTTCTTGTTTTTTTATTTTAAAATTGGGTAATTTGGATATTATATTAATGATTTACAAGTTATAAGAATTTTAAAGTATGTAAGGATTGTACTGAAGTACGTTTTCATAAAGGATTTTAGATTTTATGGTACCTAGCAATGTGACATAGTTTCAAGTTAATCATTTTGGAAAATAAATGGTTAATATAAAGATAAAACATATTATGTTCCTGATACTAAGGTAGTAATTTGGGAATAAGAGGTGGTTGATTTGGATAAATTATATTATATATTCTTGAATTCATTGAAACTCATTAATGGTTTGTTTATCCCTTCATTGTTGGAGTGTTAATTTTTTTCGGATTTAACGAGTATATTAAGTATTATATAAGAAACAAGGGAGCATGAATGTATTAAATATTTTTTTTATGATAATTCAGGTTGTTACCATGTTTTAGGAGAATAAATGCTATATATATTCACATGTTATTATGTTTAAAAAGAGATTTTCATTACCTTTACCTTCTTTATAAATTTTGGACTATGAGTTTTGACGAAATTATTTTCGATAAGTCTAAAGGTTGGAATAGATTATGTTACACATTGGATACTATTTTTTAAGGTTAAAACATTTCTAAATATTATTTATGTATTTTTTTAAAAAGGACAACCTAGAGGTCGGGCGACAACTTGTCACGTCCAGCGAGGCAGCGAGACTTGAACCTGCAACCTAAGGGTGACAAGGGTGCATCACCAACCACTAGCCTACCTGATGTCCTGATTTGTATACTAATTTTTTTTATATATTATGACAAATGAATTATAAATTCATTATTTTTGGAACCCTATACAATTAGGATAAATAGAATATTTTTTAATTCTTTTATCTTTTAGTGTAAAAGATGAGATTATGGTAGGAATTTGTTGAAGGGTGAAACACTACCTGTCAAGTAAAATTTTTTCCTCTTATTATATGAATAAATTAATTATTAAACATTAGGGAAGGTATATTTGAACCAAAAATATGTTATCCTAATACCTTATGTTTTTTTAACATATAATATTATAAATTATCAAATACTTATGGATTTGAGGCCCTCAATTTTACACATATTTTTTATTGTTGACCACAATGACCCCATATAAATATTTACGTTTTCCACCAATTATGTGACTCTAATTTCCACCAATGGTCTTCTAATGTAGATCATAATTTGGTGGCCTCTTTTTCATTTCCCTTTCCCTCTTATTAATACTTAAATTTATTAACCCAATTTCCAATGTGGGTTTTCCACAAAGGTATCAATAACCTTTATTTCTGAAGAACAATTTAAAAATTCCAAGATGTAATTTATTGAAGGAGGGGAGAATGTAACACCCCATGATTTCATAATATGTTCTCTCTTTAATTTAATTCAATATCTTTCACTTCAAGAAACAACGATTTAAAGCGCACCACAGTTTACCAAACTAACCGTTCAAGAAACGATTATGAATAGTGTTAACAATATTTTAAATTTAATATAATCTATATAATTTGAGAATCCATATATGTGTTTCTTAGATATAATATAATAACAAATTCAATTTTTCTGATAAAAGAAGTATTTTTCAAAAATGAAATTTTACCTTCTTTTAATGGTGAACACTTTTTAAAACCAATATTTGACACTTTAATATATTCAATTTAATAAAAATTAATTTTTATCTAGAATCAGGCTATAAAAATTTAGTTTGGATAAATTTTTGGTACTTTTATGTTAAAATTCATATTTTGATGAATACTAAAGAAATCTAAATTTTAACTGAAAACAAATTTTTTAATAGAAATAATTTATAGTTCAAAATTATGAATTTTAATGGTTTTTAAGAATAATTAGATTATATTTTTATCATTTAATAAAATTTAGGTAATTATAAGAAATTTCACATTTAAATTTGACAAAAACACATGTCAATATTTTGATAGTTTTTACTTTTTAAAATCTTGTTATTTGGTTTTGACATTGGGAATTAATTTAAATTAATTAATGAAACTTCAATGTTTTTAAATTGGTAAAATATAATTAATTTTTGAATTCGGAATATCAAAATTAACTTACGGTGAATTTTTGGAATTTTTCTGAAAACATTTAATTTTTGATTAATATTGAAAAACACTACATTATTGTTTAGAACCAACATTTTATTTAAATATTTATTTATTTCATTTAAATTTATTTTAATTTAAAATAGATATATAATACCTATATAAGTTCAATGTGTTCAATTGGAGTCATTTTATAATAAAAATAGGTGAGTAAAATTTTATAGAACTTTTTAACGTCTTTTACCCACCATCTAAGGAATATGCAAATTTGCATAAAACATAATTTTACCACTTTTGTGAATTTAATTTTAAAAATCCAAGAGACACATTTAAAATCAATAAGTAAAATGTGGTTCAATAAGTTGAAAATAATTTTTGGTGAATAGTAACTTTTGGACTTATATTTACAATGGTTAAAAGTAAAAAGCATAATTAAAGGTAAACAAATGATATTATAATTACCCTAAAACAAGTCCTAATTCTATTGGATAAGTTTATTTCGACCAAAACCAACCTTTGGAATAATATATGATTCTTTTGGTCCACATGGATTAGATTAGGTCATTTACTATTATTTTATTTAAATAAGAGTTAAAAGTTTTAAATTCAATGTTTAATAACTAAAATATTTTAAATATAGGGTTATACATAAGTTAAATTAGACTATAAATATTAATTAAGAAGCTAAAAATATATTTAATTATAATTTTATTTTATTCCTAATTTTTTGATATTAAATAATTAAATTTATTTATGAAACAATGATTATGTAGTAATTACCTTATTACTGAAAGATTAAAATAATTGATATTATAAATATCCAAATAAATGTAAATTGATAATTGTAATGAATTACACTAATTTTATAGGTTAATATGACATGTTTAGGTTGATTCAAGGAATTTTTTTGAAGTAATCATGCGGTAATGTCTTTCACAAAAACTGAATACAAGATACTATCAAAATTGACATAAATGAGTTTTTAAAACGAATTATGTATTATTAAATGATATAATATTCTTAAAAATATGATGTCTAGCCAAAGGACTTATATAATGAAAAATATGTCATTGATGAACCACTTGGTGTTCTATTGGTTTTTCATATTATGTATATTAACCATTTATTATATTAATACCAGAATACATGGTAAAAGTTAAACTATTTAACTAAGAGTTAAATCTAAAAGATAAGGATAATATAGTAACCTAATCATGTCTAATACCAATTGGTTGAGAGTTTTTTGACCTATATCCATCTTTTTCTTGAATTAAATCATTTTTTAGACCTTATAATCCCAATATGAATGTATAATAAATTAATATTTTAAGCTTTTCCTAAAGTGACCCTGAAATCTCTTATAAAAGGGTGCATCCCCTTCTCTCCAAATTAAAAATCCACAACCATTTGGCTAATCCAAACCATATTAATCAATACTCCCAACTATCCTAACTTCAAACTAGAGGCCTTTATTTGATTATAAAGATAACCTACGAATCCCTTTTGATCAACTCAAATGGAAACACCTAAAGAAGAGGTAATAATTTCACTACCTCTTTGAAAGTTCATTTCTTCCTTAAATTATTCTTTCTTTTTTGTTTCCATACCGAAATAATAAATCCAGTACCTTATACAAAATGAGATGTTATTATAAATATGATACAACCATATTTATTATTCTATCCATCCTATGAAAAACAAAGTCATCATATGGGAATATATACGACTTGCCGTCTCCACATCGTGGTGTAGTTTGTTATTCGACACTTAATTTTTTGGATGGGTATAATAATAAGTATAATTGATGTAAAAAATAAATATAACATGTTAATTATTCTGAATATATATGATATACCATCCAATTACATATTATTTCACCATCAATAAAATGATATCTTCTCTCGTGTGTACGTATGGCTTACCGTCTCCACAACGCGATGAGATTAATTTCCAAGTTCACCATTCAATGATGATTATAAATATATATATTATTAATAAGTATTTAATATATTAAATAATAATTCTAGAAGATATATATATATGTGTGTGTGTGTGTGTGTACTTACATATATCTAATTCACTTACTTCTGTTGAATACGATATGAAAAGGGAAACAACGTTTATGCATACGTACGACCTACCGTCACCATAAACGGTGTTTTCCAATTAATATATCAATATATTATACATATTTACATTATAAATATATATTATATATAAATCATGCTTCATATTCAGGAAGTATTTAAATCATGGTCTAAATGATAAGATCAAGAATAACATGTTAAAACACGTATGATAAAGAAAGAGATTGTTACACGAAATGTTAATTTAAAATGGAAATAATTATTAAATGCTTCATATAATGTCAAAAATGAATCCTGTATGATATAATAAATATTAATATGGTTTTGGTATATTTTAATAACATATTATGGTCCTTATACATAAGGTTAAATGTACTCTCAACCAAAGGAAAGTGCAAGGTAAGGGGTAATTCCTCAATATCTTTATTATCTGATATTGTTTATGTGTATGTATTTTATAGGATATATTTATCATCCATGTCAATGTTTCATAAAAGAAATTTAAAAATGATTCTTTTAAGGTGCTCTTTAACTAGAACATAATTTTAAATATTGTAAATATTTATTCATGTAAATCATTCTCATTAATGTCCATGCTTTCAAAATGGTTTTAAGGATTAATTTATATGGACATGATTGTTTTAAAATGTAATTTCATTTGAAATGTTTCAATGTGGTATGGGACACTTTGATTCAAAAATATCTTTTAAACAACTTCCTTTATAAATGTGTTACTTTTAAATGAGTTCACAAAAGGGTTATTTCTATCAAAAAGTTTTACTGATCATTTTCAACTATGTCAATATTCATTACTAAACATTATTCATGATTAAGGATGATTTATTTAATAAAATATTCCACATTTTATCGAAGGAGTCATGATATGTTTGATTGTGGACGTGCTATTTTTATACCCTTCATGGTTTATGGTCGAAGTATTGACATTTTGTATGCTAGTTTTAATATTAATTTTTATATTATATTTCAACATTTTCATATGATGAATACAGTTGAATTAGTAGTTGATGGATGGAGCCCACTATATCCCCTCGAGGCACCGGTATGTATAATGAGACAAACTTGTGAGTTATCACAAGGCCATGAATGAAATTGTATTTTTTGTCTCGGCACGAGGCCTTGGCAATGTGGTAATGATGTTCGACGTTAGGAATTATCTCTTTATAAAATTAATTATTACAAGTGATTATTCGACTAGTAGAATATCTATATGCATATTTATATGGTAATGTTTGATTTATTTTCTCCATATTATGTTCAAGTTTATGTTTAAAAGGATGTTTTTTTACTACACATCTTTCCTTAAAAGTTTATAGCTTCCTCTAAACTATTTACCCTTACTGAGCATCTGAGCTCACCCTTTATTATGTTTTTTTTCCTAGGATTCCAAGAGATGTATTCTGTTTGATATGTAGGGTTAATCTAGGGTAATAATGGCATTCTCAATGATTTTTTATGTAATGTTTTCTGTTTGAATGTGTAATTTAACATTCATGTATGTAATCTATTTTACAAGACTACTAAATAGATAGGTGCTTCGGGACTTGATCTCTTGGGATTATGCCAATGATATGTAATAATGCACAGACACTGGGTAACTGGGTTCGAAGAATTACAATTTTAATTAGGGGACACTTCCCTATGATTGACTTTGCATATATTTTTATAATAACATCCTGAAATTTAGGTAATGTAGAAGATAAGTGTGAATTAATAGAAAATACATCCCTGTATGTATACTAAAAATGACATGGTTCTAGAACAGTTGTACCTATGATGAATAACTCTGAAAATATATTCCAGTATGGACTCAGGGTAACCTAGTACACAAAAATTGGCTTTACTATGCACATGGTTTGATAATCCCAGGTGATATGATTAAGAAAAATCACAATTTTTTACAAACAATTCTAAAGAATTTATGAGTAAATATATCCACAAAGAAATAATTTCTTTATTATGGAATATATATGAATAATTTTTTCAATTTATGTTATTTATTTTACTAATTTTTAATTATTAATTCTGATTGAAAACCTTTATGTAGTGTATTCTATTGTTTAGAAATTGTACCTAGTGAAAGGAACAAAAAATATATTAATATATGTAATCCATGTAGGGTTTGAACTCATCAGTAAGATAATGATTGTGGTGATGGTGATACAACTGGCGCTGAACAATTTATATCAATATCGGGACAGTTGACTAAGGTTATGAACAAAAACCTTACCTATATAGTGAAACCTAATCCATAATGTAGAGGATCAATGTTAGATCACCTGATCATACAAAAACCTCCAACATTCAATGGGACTACAAAACCATTTGTTGATGAACAATGGATCTGTTCCTTAGATAAAATATTTCTTTCTTTGTGGTGTGATGAAGGGGACAAAGATGTTATAGTAGTCTATCATGTATGAGGAGATATATATCATTGGTAATCATTAATTCAAAACATGAAGGAGGATGATGAGGTAGAAAATATGGAATGGAGGGATCTTAAGAAACAATTCCTAGAAAAATAAATTCTCATGATCTACAAGTGGATATAGAGAGGTAATTTATTAGTCTGAGGCAAATGGAGGATGATAATATTTCAAAGTATGAATCTAACTTCACATGTTTAGCAAGGCATACTGCAGACAACATTCATAACAAAAGAAGTAATACGGATCAATTTTGTTATGGGTTAAAACCATTCCTTCTACAGGCATTAGTATCAAAATCATTCTCATTATATGAAGATATAGTCTCATGTGCTATCAATATAGAATATGGATTCTCTAAGTCTTATAAGTTAAAAGAAAATCATGAGAGAAGAGGGTAGTTGAACAGTATAGAAATGGAAGTAAATGGAATAAGGTACAAGTTGAATTTCTACCCTATATTAATTGTGGGAAGAAACACCATAGTACTTACCTAAAGGGGATACGAGTTTGTTACACATGTGGAGAAAAAGGCCACCATGCTCATTATTTTAAGGGGAATAAAAAAGATTCTAATGATTAATACTAAAATTTTAAATAGATGGTACCATATTCCAATTATTTTCATAGGTGTTTGGGAAACATTCCGTAAAAAATTCTAAGAGAGAAAGACCAAGATTTTGCGATCACAACTACTAAGGATTAAGTTTCTTATAATGTGGTGGCATGTACATTAACCATTTTCTGAAATTTAGCTAAATATTTATTTGAATCTAGAACCTCACATTCCATTATATATTCCTAGTTTAATTTAGAAATTAGATATTTAAAATTAACATTAACAAGGGAGTTGTTAGTAAAAACTACTAAGAGAATTATATTGCTACAATGATGTGTATTGCAGTTCCCTTTATGTCATATAAATGTGATTTATCTGCTGACATTATCATTATACCTTTGGTATACTTTGACATAATCCCTGGTATGAAATAGATATCAAAATATGATGTGAAAATTTATTTAATGAATAATGAAGTTGTGATTTGTGATAAAACATAGAATTCGTTATCTTTATAGAAGAAACTGTATCACTTTGTTATTATCAAAACCCAACACCAATGTCTTTACTAAGTGATATTCTTGTGGGGGAAGAGGAAATAAAATATATTGATGAGGGAAGTAATATTAAAATTGAGGATGTACCTATTTTCCAAAAATATGTTCATGTATTTCCATAGAATTTACCATAACATCCTCCAGAGAAATAAGCTGAGTTTGTTATTGATTTAATCCCCTATTTGAGGAAAATATAAAAAACTCTCTATAGAATGGAAACAATAAAATTAGTATAGCTAAAGAAACAGCTAGTGGAGTTTAGTAATAAGGGATTTATTCTCCCTATTGTATCTCCACAGGGATCCCTAGTTCATTTTGTTAAGAAGAACGTTTGACCAATTAGGATATGATTTTTTTTGAAAATATACTTTTTATTAAGAAATACTTTTAAGTAAAAGTGAGTAACTGCATAAATTCAACAAGGAGGACAGAAGTCATACAAAATCATAGAATCATTGAAACAGAACTTAAGCTTATTGAAGAGATCCTCCCAAAATAATTTCCAGGAGAGTGTGTGCACCTGTGTATCTGGATCGTTGTTGATAATGACCTCAAAGCGATCAGCCAACTTCTCCCAAGATTGAAGGTACTATTCCTTACCTATCTTCCATTCGTTGAAACCCCTAATCAATATAATGTCTTTTTTGTATATACAAGCAGCCTACTCACCATTAGTAACCACATGAAGCACCCTTCCTATCATATGGTTAGCCTCTTCCAGTGTAGCATTGATAGTGAGAATCTCCACCACCATTTATTCCTCCGAGTGTATAAGTATTCCCAAGGATTTCCCTTTACTAACCTCCTCCACACCAGTTTTGTCTGCACTAGTCTCACCAAAATCAGGCTTCATTGCGTCAGGGATTCCCTTGGTATTAAAAATAAAAGTAGGAACGCACTCCAACTCCTTGGATTTAATTTTTTTTACCTAACATGGTCTCCATTATTTTGGGTAGGAACGAGTAATCCTTGCACCCTTTTCTTTTCTTTCGTTTAGTCAAGATGCAACTTCTCGAGTCCCTGTTAGATTTTTTTCCCTTATTCATCCTTAAATTTTACAGGGATTTACTATGCTTCCCTCCCGCATTGTCCTCGGAAAAATAACAAGGGTATTCCTCATTAGACTCTGTCCCACATATTGTCTGATCATCCATGTCATTCTCCTATTCTTGAGCCAACCCTGCAATTACCAGGACATCCGAACGATTATAGGAATGGATGGCCTCATGATTCTGCCATTGTCCTGCGATCTAGTGACCCACTACCTCGGTTGGAGTACCCTTATTTGAGTAATTCTTAGTTAGTTCACAGCAAATTGGAGTGCCATGTTTTGAGGATTCCAGAACTTTGTCACAAAAACATTCCTCTTCTTCCTCCAAAGGCATTCCATCATGTTCAAGAGCTACCTCTGGATGAGGTGGAGCCGCTCTATTGGTCAACAATTCATCACCATGAGTCCCATAGGCCTTCCTTATATCCACCAGCTCCTGGTCAGTCTGATTGCAATCAACAAAATCTCTCTTCAGTTGGGGTGCATCACCTCACACCTAAGACTTTGGCACGTCATTACCCCTCGCAAAAATTCCCTCATAGTTGATTTTGTGCCTACAACTGGAATCCAAGTGCCCCATTTTCCTACACATCTTGCAATGATCCACCCATGATTCAAAGAGAACAAGTTGTTTGCAAAATAATTCTTCACCAACCGTAACCCACACCCATTCCATCTGTGACTTGGAAACATCAACCTCCACACATATGCGTGGTTTAACTGGATGGCTGACAGAGAGTTTTATTTCATCATAACACAATAATATTCCTACCATATTCCCTAACATACTATATATATAAGGGTTTTGAAATGGATGGTGGAGTTAGGGAAACTGACCCAAATTGCGACTGTATAGGGATCCCTTTTCATATGAAAATCGTAAGTCTGTCAGAAGAGGAAAAATCTGAAACCGAGGCACTTTCATGGAGAATTTGACCACAAGTGAATCATATCATCCTCCGAGCCGAAGAAAATCATCAGATGTCAGTTATCAAGAAGACCGGCAGTCACACGTTCATGAATCCCCCATGATTCAGGGACGAAGCAGTCAAAACCATTCACCGTGGGTCTTCGATGCGTAAATCAAGCCACCCGTGTCACCTCCGAAATACTTGAAGCTTCCGTGAACTCCAAAAATGATAACATAAGTTGCAGCAAGACATCAAAATGGTTAGGAACCTTCAGACATAGTGAGATTACTGGGAACAGAGGACGAGAAATAGGTTTTGAACAAGGAGAGAAAGTACGATGTGTCGAATCTAGGAGAGGCGATGTGAGATCCTCCCCCCTTCCAACAACGGGAAGGGGGAAGGTGGGAGCTGATTGAGACTCTGTTAGGGCATCACCGCCAATAAAGAACAATTATCCTATACCGCTCATTGATGATTTGTTTTATCAAATTCATGGATCTCAATATTTTTTTATATTAAACTACTTTATAGATATCATCAATTGTGTGTAATGAAGGAGTATATTCTAATGACATTTTTCTGAACTATGTATGGGCATTAAGTGTTTAGAGTAATTCCATTCGTCTTGACTAATGAAACCTCTAGTTTCATTGACCTCTGGAATGTGTTTACAAGGAATTCATGATGAAATTTTAATATTATTTATTGATAACATCTTTATATACTCCAAATATTATGAAGACTATGAGAAACAATTGCAGATTATTATGAAGACTCTTAGAAGAAATGAAATATATGGGAAATTTTGAAAGTGTCAATTCTGGATTTAAGAAATATCATTTCTTTTCCATATTATCTGTAAGGATGGAATCATAGTTTATCCTGTAATGAAAAAAATCCAAAACATTGTCAGTATTGATGAGTATATTTGAGGAATGTTGTTTTATTGGTTTAGTAGGTTACCATCAAATATTTGTCTATAATTTATCAATTCGAAAACCCGTTATCCAAGATCACACATAAAGGGGTTAATTTTGTTTGGGAAAATTTGTGTGAATAAGGTTATGAATAATTGAATAGAATATTAGTCAATTATCCTATCATGACTCCACCATATGGAAATGATGGCTTTGTTATTTATAGTGAAAAATCATGTAATGGACTTGGTTGTGTCCTTATGTAGAATGATGGTGTTATTTGTTATATGTCAAGGTAATTAAAAATACATGGAAAAAACTACCCATCTCATGATCTTGAGTTAACAGTAGTATGATTTTCTCTAAACATATGGATACACTATCTCTATGGTGAAAGATGTGAGATATATACATATCACAAGAGTTTGAAATAAATATTCTCATAGAAAGAAATAAATATGAGAAAAGGATACAGATTGAGTTATTTATGGATTATTATTATACAACACCCTACAACCTACGGATGGAAAATAAGGTGGATAATTATTTTAGAAGAAACAACAATGGAGTTCTTGAAAAAATGAATGTTTTAAAATATATTTTGTTCCATGATCTAGTAAAGTTGGATATGCGAGTTATTAAGGAAGGTGAAACAGAAAACCATTTTCAAATGGTGTCTAAACCATCTATACTAGAATGGATAAAATGTTATTAGCCTGATGATATGGATTTTAAAAATAAAATTAATGTTGTGATTTATGGGAGACTAATCAACTTTGTTTATAGAGATGTGAATTTGAAATTTAGTAAGAGGATTCGTGTTCCCACAATACCTGAGATAAAAATGGAATTATTGGATGATTCTCATAGCTCCAAATTCCCTATACACATTGTTGGAACTAAGATGAACAGATATTTGAAGGATCATTTCTGGTTGGACAATATGAAGAGAGAAATTTCTGATTATTTGTCGAGATGTTTGGTTTTTCAATTGTTGAAGGATTGAAGAGAACATCCTAGAGGATTCGTGAAATTTATTCCTATACCTGTGTGAAAATGAGATGATTTTACTGTGGACATTATCATGGGGATACCAAAGACTCCAAGAATAAATGATACAATATGGGTTATTACCGATCGTCTTACCATATAAGCACATTGTTTTGCTATAAGAGAGGATTTAATAGTTTAATGTTTAAAAATAAAATATATTGATGTTGTTTAAGACATCATGGTGTACCCATTTTTAATTATTCTGACCATGATCCTTATTTTACCTCACAATTCTGGGCAAGTCTTCAGATGGCCCTAGATACTGAGCTTTGTTTCAGTAATGCCTACCAAAGAAAAACATATTGGCAATTCGAAGGTAATTTTCAATCCTAATAAGACATGTTGAGATCTTTCTCACTTTACATTCAAGGAATGTAGGATCATTATGTACCTCTATTATAATATTTCTATAATAATAACATCCATTATAGTATTTAGATGGAACTATATGAAGCATTATATGGAAAGATATGTCGTATAATGACATACAAGGATGGTGTGGGTGAAATAAAACTTTGAGTCCTAGTACATGTTGATGAAAAGATAGAAAAAGTTAAATACTATTCAGACCCATATCAAAATTGATCAAAGTAGGAAAAAGAGATACAATGATAAATAAGGGAAGGATTTGGAATTTCAGGTGGGTGATCCTATTTTCATGAAGGTATCACTATGGATGGGTGTAATAAAATTATATAATAAGGGTAAATTAAGTCCCAAGTACATCATACCTTTTGAAATTCTTGGATCAATTGGAGCTGTATCTTACCGTTTTGTAATTCTTCCAAGACTATTCAAAGTTCATGATGTGTTCCACATATCACTATTAATGAAATACATGCTAGACCAAACACATGTACTCGCCTGCGATGAAATAGAACCAGAACCCAATATTTCATATTAGTAAGTGCCTATTAATATTCTTGACACTAGAGAAAATGTTTTGAGAAACCTGATGACTCGTCTTGTAAAAGATCATTAGAGAAATCATAAAATGGAAGAGGCGACCTAAGATCCTGAGGAAAATATGATGTAGAACCACCCAAATATTGTATGAGGTGTTATTATATAAATTTTTAGTACTAAATTATTTTAATGAGGAGAAATTTAACACCCCATGCTTCCATGAAATGATTCTTTTTAAAAATTTCAATAGATAGCGCTGTACACAATACCGAGTTCGAGCGCCCCAGGACTAGATGTTTAGAATGAGGGTATGATATGTATTAACCAGATTTTGAATTTTATATATTAAATTTAATTTTAATATTCATCTCATGTGTTTCAATGAAATTATAGAAGAAAAAAAATTCAATTTTTCAGGTAAAAGATATATTTTTCAAAAAATGCAGTTTTACAGCCTTTTAATGAAAAACCATTTTTAAATCCAATATTTGAATATTTTATACATTAGATTTAAAATAATATAATTATTATTTATAATAAGTATATAAAAATTTATTTTGGATAATTTTTTAGTGTGTTTTTGAAAACTGTCAAATTTCAATGAATAGTGAAAAATACTGTTTTTTAATTCAAAACTTCTTTTTCATATAATTTAATTATATTGGTATATTACCCTTTTAATTGGTTTTAATGTATAATTAGATATTGTTTCTATAATTTAATATAATTTAGGTTATTTTAATAATTTTCAAATTAAAATTAGATATAAACACATACCAATATTTTGATGGTTTATACTTTTGAATTTTTTTCTCATTTTGTCAACGAGTATTAATTTAAAATTAATTACTAAAATTTATGTGTCATAAATTTTCAAAAATGGATTCCAAATATATAGTAGTTTGATCTAAATTATGTTAATAGGTTACTTCTACTTTTTTTTGGATATTATGAAGTATAACTTTAATAATTTTTTATTACCATGATTAAGGAAAAATTGAGTAATTAAAGGAAAAATAATATTATAAAATTTCCCTAACACCTATAAAAATTGTATTAAATGAATAAATTATCCCCATATCTCCTATGATTATAAATTTAATCATTTAATGGATTATACATGAACATTACAAGTATATTATTAAAATCAATGTATGTGACAAATTGTCACACTCTCATTTTTTATAAGTATAGTAATTTTAATATAGAGATATATAATAGATAACATAGATTATAAATACTATATGAAAATATAAAATATTTACCCACATCAATGAAATATATTTATAAATCTTAGAGATTAAATAATGACCATTACTGAGAAACAATAAAGATGAAAAAAATATTTTATTAATAGAAATATCAAATAAGTTATTTTGGATGTTCTATTTTTATACCATTCATAGTTTATGGTTAATGTATTAACATTTAATATGATATTTTTATTTTTATTATTTGTGTTATGTTTCACCCCTTTGATATGAGGAATGCACTGGAAAACGAAAGTGATGGGCGGGGCCCAATATAGCCCCATGATGCATCGGTAGGTCTCATGAGAAAAACTAGTGTCTTGGCACAAGGCCTTGACGGTATGGTTATTTGTAGTCTTGGAATTAGGACTTGAAGGTATGGTTATTTTGTTTGACATTATGTATTTCAATTTGTGATTAATATTACATGGGATTATTCAAATAGTAGAATATCATTGTAAATGTTTAAATGAGTTATTTGATTTATTGTTTCCATATTATGGTGAATATTATATTTAAAAGGCCATTGTTTCTGTTTTATACCTTGAAATAATGGTTTATGATTATTTAGGATAGCTTCCTATACATTTTATAAAATTACTAAGTATCTGATATCACCATTTATTATGTTATATTTTCCCCGTTGATGTGAATAAGTATATTATGATTGACCTGCAGGGGTAGTCTATGGGATATGAGAGTTTTCAATTGGTATTATAAGATGTTTTTCATTTCAAAATTATATGAAAATATTATGTTTTTATCTTTTATTTACAAGGCTATTAAACTATTCGGTCCTTTGTGATTTTATTTCATCTGATTATGAAAATGTAAAAAAATAATGCACCGACTCTGGATAACTGGGGTCAGGGCATTACAAAAAACCATAAGTGATCAAAATAAGAAAAAACTATTCAATTAATGGTTGAAAAATGTTTATAAAAGGACCATAAAAAATAAAATATATTGGAAGAAGTTTCATAATACATTTTTTAATAAATTTAAATTGATTTTTTAGGTGGATAAAATGCATCTCACCAAGCTAGAACCCAAATGTAATGGGTTTTTATCTTAGTTACACTCCATTGAGTCAAATTTTATAGTATTTTCCTAATTTAATTAATATAGTGTATATAATACCCCCTTGAAATATTATACCATGAATAATTATTTATTAATGATATTTAAATATTCAATTCAATTTTTTTTATTTTTAAGGGGTTTTGATTCAAAATTTATTATATTTGTAACGGTTTATTTTATAATTACACTCTTACTTGAAATTATTCATGTTTATATTTATATTGGGTTAATTATGTTTTTTTTAACTTTTTAAAAACCATCTATTATATTATCATATAATTATTTATATGGTTTCCATATATTTATTTTAAATATTACTTTATTTTGTAGTCAAATACAGAAAGAATTTATTTAAGAAAACCCAAACTTATATTTTTTTTGGTTTAGAATAATTTTATTTCAAACCCATATATTTTAAATTGTTTTATAGTAGTTATAATTTACTTTTAAATTATGGATAAAGGTATTTACATACTACCTTTTAATTTTTTTATATTGTTTTAAAATAAATATTTCTAATTATTGCTAAAAAATCAATTTTTTATTATTTATAAAAGTATGAAAGGAATGTTATTTTTTAGGTGTGAAATTTTAATTATTTTCTAGTATCCATGATTTTAATCACTATTAATCTTACTCTATATGTTTCTATGGGGTTTTGAACGAAAATATTTTTCTAGTATTCTATTTTTTTAGTATTTATATTAAAATAATAATAAGAATTATTTTCTAAAATATGAAAAATAATATTGGGAGTATTAATATATTTTTTATATAGAAAAGATACGGAATATATAAAGAAATATATTTTTGGAGATTCACATACACTATCCTATTTAATTTTTTTTTAAAAAATACTTTATTTAAAACGTTTATGTCTGATAAATCAAATGGGTTTGATCATATTTAATAATTAATGGAAGATAACATTTTTTCAGATAATGAATTAATATTATGGAAGTTAATAATATTTTCATCAATCCCTTAGTTATGATATCAAGAATCCTACCATTAAATACTTGGACAATATATTCTTAATAAAGTGGTAGTTGTAAACCATAAATCTATATGATATGAAATGCATTCTATTTTGCCTCAGGATACCAATAGATGCATGAAGCAGTTATAAATTACTCGTATCCACACATCACTTATATATCTCCAATACATCTTTCATATATTTAATCATCAATACAATCCATAATCAACATGTGTTATCAATAAATAAATATTTCTATTAAACAAATAGTAGATAAATTTAATATTTAATCAATAAACTAAAAGAAATTATTAATAGGAATCCTTCAAATGACACTATATATAGTCATTTTATATGATCAATACATTACCGAAATGATTAATATATGCATGATGCTAAATATACGGATGTAAAGGATGAAAATAATGTCCATCAAATAATGGAGAGTGAAAGGGAACATGATCACAAAAATGTGATTAATATCAAAATAAGGTATATTATATAACAAATAAAAAGATGAGTGGATACCATCAATTCATCAGAAATAATCCTATATAATAATGTAAATTCCTTTAAGAATTACAGAGTCAAATGGAAGAAAAAAAATTAAAATTTACAATCCTTAAAGCTTTTGTATAATTGTTGTAAAAAACAATGTTATAAATCATTTCCAAAATAAATTACAATAATTTAGAAATTAATTCCTTTTTTATATTAATATTAAAAAATAAAAATTATTTGAATTATGGGAAATGTTATTTTTTGAAAAAAATTATAAACTTAAAGAGGTGCATAAAGAGAAAATATTAGTCATGAATGCAGGAAAATCCATTCATATCGTATATGTAAAAAATAAAATCCCTTTTTCACTTGTAAAAAACAACATGTTTAAAAAAATAAACATATTCTTCTAAATATTTTGTGAATAATTTCAATGGTAGTATAAAAATATTATTTCCAATCAGTAAAAATAGATATGAACTTCCATGAAATAATTTAAAAAACATTGATGTAGAAGAAAAATATTCCTAATATTAAAAAATAAATAATGATAGTTATTATTAAAACATTATTTAATTTATAGAGTAAAAATAGTGGAAAACATATATTATAAATAATAAAAATTTTACACATTCAAATTATAAGAGAATATATTGGGTTTAGGAAGATAATTTCTATATAATGCATCTAATATGAGTTCAAACATGAACAATCTAGAATAAGATTGATATTGTAAAATAAACTTTCATGATTTTAATTAAATTAGTATAAAAAATTAAAATGTGAAACAAATATTGAAAAATAAAATAAAAATAACAAATACAAATTAATGATATAATTTTAAATTGTTTATTATATACACCATAAAATTTAAATTAGGTTCATTATATATAATTTGTCTTAATAGATTGGAATTGTGAAGAAAAAACCCTGACCTTGGATTCCTGCTTAGTCAAATGAATTATATACTCATCAATAAGAAATTTAAAATCATTAAATACATTATTAATATACTATTTCATATAAATTCCATTTTAAGGTCATTTTATATTCATTTGACATCCATTTATTTAATATTTATTACTTACATTGACCACTTAATATTGGTAAGTCAATTTCTCATAAAATAATATAATACATTGACCATGTTTATAGGTGTTATGAAATGGTTCCTTTAACTAAATAGTTTAATGAATATAATTTTTATTCATTATATACAATATATGATCATATATCCAAGACGATAATAGAAAAATGAACTATATCACTTCATGAAGGATTGTAATCTACTCATACGCCTGAGCGGTGTTACCATTTTTGAAATTAATGGTTGTGTAATAAGGTGGAAGATATATTATATTTTTGGAAAAAATTTAATGTAAAAAATATATATTATATTCAATAATTGCATCTTTATTACAATCCATGTCAGTTAGTGATGAAAAATGATACACATCGCTTCGTGAAGGTGGTAGTCCACATGCACACATGAGGGATGTTTTTTCCAAAGGATGGAAAAGAGATAAAAAATGGATGCTCCATTAACATAAAAAATCCCAGTGTGGTAAATAGAGTGATTTAATTAGGTTAATGTTGTCATGGAATATTTTTATGTGGTTATGAAGAATGGAACTTGAAAAAACATGTTAAGAGCTAATCCACTCTACCTGACACATTAACCCTTTAATAAGTGATATTTTTGTGATAAAAGAACATATAAAGAATTAAGGGACATGTTGGTAATGTATTTGGGTAGGTAGTGGTCAAGATATGATGTTCAGGATTTTTGGATAAGAGATGAGAGGGGGTTCTTTATTCTAAGTGCAGTGTATTGCAATCTTGTAAACACTTGAAACATTATTATATAACATATGATTTAATAAATTCGACATGCTATAAATTATAATTTTTTGAAAATTAAATGTTTAAAAAAGATATAAAACCAACCAGATATATTTAATCACGTTTTTTATGTTTTCTTGAAGCCTTATTCATTTATTTTAACCCTTTAAACTCATTTACCCAAGGGAGGTGATAAATATTTACCATGGTTACTATTAATTATAAAAAAAATTAAGTTGAAATTATTGAATAATATTATTTATTATAATTTGAAATATGGAAACCATTTTACATGATTCAATTCCTTGAATTCATATAATTAATTTTAATAGAAGTTAACAAAACACAATGAAAACCATTAAAAAAAACGGGTTTTAAGAAAATAAATATTTTTATAATAAAACCATGTATAATATTGATTAACATGGAATTAATTTTACAATATTGAATAATATGATACTTTTTTTACATTAAAATATAACCAAAACTAAAATTAACCTTGGGAATTTTATATTAAAATCGAAGAACGAAAATGGTACTTATATTTCAGGAATATTAAACATGGTCTTTTTGTGTTCAATATTATATTTTAAAATGAATAATATTACTTATTATTTATATTTGACGTATAAAATTGTTTCATAATAAATCAATTACTTAATATATAATTATAATTTAATAAAAGTTACAATATTTTTAAAATATGTATTTTTCACTATTCGCCCAAAAATTAACTATTTATGAAAAATATGGAAAATTCTCTCTATGATAGTTTTGACATGATAAATTAAAAAAAGGAAATTTATTTAATCGAGTTAAAATTATAAAATTTATGATATTATGTTTTAATCATAATATTTAATAAATCAATGTGAATTGAATTACAATTTATAGAAAAAACAAATTTACATACTATAATTGATGCTCGGGAGTTACATTCTTCTCCCCTTAAAACAATTAATCCTTGAAATTAATATAATATAATCAGATAAAAATGTGGGTTGTTCATAATCATATATCAGGGTCCCATGTTTTATTTTATATCCAATTATTCCTTTGATGTACCATTTCCTACTGAGTCATCTGATTCAGCCACATTTATTCACTAGTTTGAAGAATATTGAAAGGATCTTCATGATAAGATAGTTTACACTAAAAATTTATTTCTTTAGAGGTGAGTACATACATTGAGTCTATAATATACTTCTTAAATAATAATATATGGAATAAATCATTTAATTTAGAGAGTTAGGGTTGAATTTACAAATAATAATCCATAGTTCAAATTCATTAAAAAATCTCTAAATATCCAAATCACTTGGGACTCAATTAAACTTTCTTGATAAAACATATAAAACCCTTATATGGAGATACCTTATGTAAAATTATTAGTGATTCCTTCATTTTTTTGTATGAAACATTTTCATTCTTTGATGTTACTTGATATGACACTTAATAGTTATTACATTCATCACCTTATACTCAAAAAGATATAGGCATAAAAGATTCCTTTAACCAATTTCATTCCAAATTTGTTGTATGATATCTTTTCCCATAAAATTATTAATATGGTACCATTATAATTATATAATATATGTTATCATTATATTAATATTTTAACAAAGGTAAATACTGATTCTGAATACCTTTATAGTTAGGTGAGCACAACCTCATCACGAGTTAGACTGTCCTAATGTTCCTTTTGGGATATCCATCAGTTAAAGGGAGATAATTATAGATCAAATATAGTTCAATGTTGAGTCTTAAAAATAATTTTATATAATTTTGATATAAATTATGTGTCATGATCAGATATAATCAAAATAGGTGCACCATGATGTCCCAAAAAATCATTGATACAGAGTCTTATGAAGAAGTTGGGAGTTAAAGCCTCCCTAACAATAAGAAAATGTGTGGACTTGGAAAAGTGATAAAAAACGAAAATGATATTATTTATTTTATGAGTTTTTATAAATACATTGAGACATTATATAATAATACCATCCCCCTTAAAAATAGAAATACTTATATGTTTTAGGACTCCTTTAGTACATTGTGTCCCAGCCTTTACCTACCGACAAACAAAACATCTTGATACATAGTCAATAATTTACTACTTCATATTATCCCATCCAAATAATTTCTCTTAATACCATATACATCCCGGTTCTATATGGGTGTATAGTTAAAATTATGATATTAGATTCATAAATCAATTACGTCTTCTTCTTAGGTATTTATGGATTATATATATCCTTCTTTTGAATTTCAACAAACCATCTTCATAAGAAATGTCTTCCACACTCCCATCATTCATGGAATTAATTTTCATTTTTAAATTAAATTTATCATGATACAATCATTTTATATTCTTTAGACTAGATGTTTTAGAAATAATTTTTAATGGAGTAATGTTTCTCCTTTCATAATGATACCCATATATAAATTTAATAAAACCCTAAAAAGAGTATCTTTTTCAATACTCATTTTATTCATAACCCTATAAATTTTTTACGAAAATCATTAGACATCATATTTTTCTTTCTAGTGTGGTTGAGAAGTCATGATCCTTGAGTAGCTCTATACATATCCTTGGCCTCATGTAGATTTATTTTTTCAAATGATGTATTTTAGACTTTTCTGACCTGTACATATCTTACATATTTCACCATAGAGGTAATGATTCTATATATTCAATGTAAATCTTAAGGTTTCCAACTAAATAATATGGGTTGGATAATTATATTCGAGGATATTTAACTATCTTGATGTATATGAAAATACTAAATATAAGGTCTTATCTGATTCCTTTCTATAATATATCACAATATATCACAAAACCATGATTTACCGATGGAAAAGTAAATACTAGTGAATTGACCAATCTCTTTATCAGTTCATCAATAATTTCATTATATTATTCTAACCACATGAATATAACAACATTTTATGTCATCCTTGTTAATTGGTATTCTAATCAGGACAAATGTTTATTAAAACACCGATAATAAAAAACTAATACATGTAAACTATATATATTAGTTATGTTCATTAGTGTGGGTAATTTCATAGCTGCCTATTTCCTTGAATTATAATATAGTATCCCATCCATAAAGATAATATTTCCCAAAAAATAGACATCTGGAAGCTAGGATTCCCACATAATATATTTTTCATATAACACCTTTCTTTTGAGTGTCTCAAGAATGATTCCCAAATGGACTTTTTGTTCATCATAACATTTTGAGAATATGGGAATAATTAGGTAAGGGGAAACATCACTAATTTTACAAATAATTATCAAAACATATTTACCTGACAAGATAAAAACATTACAGTTTGATGAAAATAGTTGAAAAAGAAAATTAATATCCTAATTTACTTGAATCTAGAAGAATCATTTTAAAAAGATAGTGTGCCAAAATTCAGAAAGAGACTATATGTGCCATCAATAGCTAAGTAATCAAAGGGATTACATGGGGAATCCAAAAACTGAAATTACTCTATAAATCATTGTAGCTCCAAGATATATAGGGATTCCTCGAAAATATTTTTGGTAGGATAATATTTAGTGTGTATTTTATTATTATATATCAAGATTATTGGATTGTTAATAGGTAACGTTTGAGAGGAAACACCCTAAAGAAGTTATAAAACCTCTCCCTATTCCTATGAGGAAATATTATGATATTACTATAAACTTTTTCCTTTCATTTACAAAGGCTAAAAAAGTTAATGATTCTATTTGGGTAGTTATTGATTTATTTAAAAATTATCTACATATCTTATTAATAAATAATGAATGACATATTAATTACCTCTCACGAATCTTTATCAATTATGTTATGTGAATTTAGAGTTCACCTCTTTGGATTTCATCTGAACATGACCCAATATTTACCTTGAAAGTTGTTGAAAAATTATTAATAGTATCCCTAAAATATAATAATTTTTTCTATTTATTATCAACATCAGATATAATGATTCTGTGAAATGGCTATTAAAACATTAGAAGACATGATAAGGTGGTTCTCAATTTAGTATCAATTCATGTGTGATAAGTATTTACCTCTGGAAGGATTTTTATAAAATAGTATATTCCATTGGATAATTAAAATATCACCTTATGATGTAATGAACATTAAAATAATTGGTAAAAAAATTAGTTTCATTGAAGTTGGTCAAATTTATATTGTATTCCCCATTCATTTTGAGAAGTCAATAGTTAAAGTAAGAACTATTCAAGGTAATATAAATAAATCTTAATGAAACAAATAGATTTTTCAATAAACAAATAGCTTTGTCAAATATATTTGGGTCTCTTAATTACAGTTTTCTTGGTTCTTGTAAAAACAGCCCTCATGTTGACTCAATGTGTATTTTCTTCCATAACACTTTAAAAAATGTTAACATTTTTAAAATTTCATATCAGCAATTTACTTGTGACTTCTTATGAAATAACCAAAAAATCTTTTTCACTATGGTTTATGCCATGAATAGGTACCAGGATAGGAGAACATTATGGCTTGAACTCCTTGATATGGCTAAACATATTCAAGATTCCTGGGTTGTCTTGGGAGATTTCAATGCCATTCTTAAAACTTCTGAAAAAATCGGTCCCTCACATCTCTCCATTTCTTCCAGAGAGTTTAAATATACTATGGATGATTGTAACCTCTTAAAGATAAATTTTATTGGTGCATAGTACACCTGGTACAGGAAACATTATAATAAGAATGTTGCTAGTAAACTTGACAGAGCCTTTGTCAACACAAAGGATCTTGATACCTGGGACAAAATATACAGCGTAACTCTTCCGAGACTCAACTATGATCATCATCCTATCGTTGTGTAACTTCCTTATGAATGATCGAAAACTTGTCCTTCCTTTCAAATTTAACAACTCTTGGTATACGAATCCTGATTGTGTCACTTTTATTTATAACACTTGGAAATCCATGAAACACCATAAATATTCTTTTTCTTGTTTACACAAAATGAATGTTCTTAAGTAGGATCTCAAAGCATGGTGTAAAAATGAAAATTCCCAAATTGACCTGGACATCTCCTACCTCGAAGATGATCTCAATTGCTTCCAAACTCAGAACACTAATTCTGATTTTATTATGGATCCTCAATTGGAAGCTAATATCTCTTCTAAACTTAATTCCTTACTCACTTTTAAAGACAATATTCGTAAACAATTGTTTAGGACTAAATGGCTTACTGAGGGTGATTGTAGTACTAAATTTTATTATTGTATCCAAATAATTATAAAGGTCAATGGTCCTCTTCTTATGCTCATTCATAATGACATGATCATTGATTCTGAAGAATCCATTACAGATCATGTTAAGTCGTATTTTTATAACATTTTTAGTGGCCCGGATAGAAATATTGATCTTAAACCTGACATTATTCCTTTATTGGTTGATGAGGGAGACAATAAGTCTCTTTTATGCCCTCATCTCGATCATGAATTTAAATACACTATTTTTGGTCTAAATCCAGACAGTTCTCCCAGTCCGGATGTTTTCAATAATGGGTTTTTCCAAAATCATTGGGATATAATACAAAATGATGTTTGTAACATTGTTAATATCTTTTTCACACATGGATTTCATCCTCATGGAATCAATTATCAATTTTTAACCTTAATTAATTTGGTTGAAAATGCTTTGTAGATCCATCAATTCAGACCAATTTCATTGATTAACACTATCTATAAAATCATCACCAAAATTATTGCAAATGGAGTTGCTTATATCTCTAATAGAATTGTCTCTTGCAACCAATTTGGTTCTATTAGAGGAAGACCTATTCAAGACTGTATTTGTCTTGCTTCTGAATGTACGAATAGTTTAAACAAAAACACTAGAGGATGTTGTGTGGCCATCAAAATAGATATTAGAAAGGCTTTTGACACAATTTATTGGAATTTTATTTACAAAGTTTTTAAAAACATTGGATTTAATGATTATTTCATTGGTAGAATCAAGACTCTCTTTCACTCAGCTCACATCTCTATTCTGATTAATGGTACCCCTAGAGGTTTCTTTAAATTCTCAAAAGGTGTCAGGAAGGGAGACTCCCTTTCTCCCATCTTCTTTGTTATTGCTGAGGATTACCTTAGCAGACTCCTTAACAATCTTGTTGATCAAAATTTGATTAAACCTATTCTGGTGGCTAGGAATTTAAATGCCCCCACCCATCTTTTATATGCTGATGATATTATCTAATTCATAAAAGGGGATCAAATAAATCTTAATCTTCTCAATCAAGCTATATCCCACTATGAGGATGTCTCTGGTTAGGTAATTTCCTGGAAGAAATCTTATATCGATTTTGGCAAGAATTTTCCAGTAAGAAGGAAATCTGGTGTCATAAATTATCTGGGTATTAAAGAGGGTCTTTTAACATTCACTTATTTGGGTGTTCCTTTATTTTGGGGTCTCCCCAAAGCTACCTACTTTTCTAACATCATTACTCAATTCACAAACCAACATTCTAACTGGAAAGGGAAATCTCTCTCCATGGCTGGGAGAATTTGTTTGTTTAAATCGACCATTGTTTCTAAAATGATTTATTCCCTTATGGTCTATAAATTTCCCATTAGAATTTTTAGAAAAATTAATAATTATATTAGAAACTTCATCTAGTCTGGAAGTATTTTTGAAAATAATCTTGTTACAATTCCTTGTAATTCATGCTGTAAACCCATTGCTAATGGTGGAATTGGTGTTAAAAACATAAAGTTGTTCAATGGTACTCTTCAAGACCACCTTACTTGGTGCATTGTTAACTCCACTTCTAAATATTCTGATTTTTTAAAACATAGATTTTTCTCTAAGCTTTTAAAAGGGAATCTTAATTTCATTAACTCGTCCATCTGGCCTTCTATCCGGGACTGTTATCACTAAATCAAGAAAAATTATAGATGGATTGTCAGTGTCGATTCT
Organism: Viscum album; assembly: GCA_963277665.1. Lineage (NCBI taxonomy): Eukaryota > Viridiplantae > Streptophyta > Magnoliopsida > Santalales > Viscaceae > Viscum > Viscum album. The sequence goes on along the minus strand of OY728140.1, from coordinate 843,827,519 downwards.
TCCATTAATTTTTGGTGCGACAAATGGGGTGGTAACCCTTTGATATCTTTGTTACCCCCTAATAATCTTCCTAAAGATACTAATCAGACTATAAAGGAGGTCTTACAATATCTTGATCATGATCTCCCTGATATTATTAAGCAAATAATTGATAATCATCCTTTTTCTTCTATTGGTGGTTTCCTTGTTTGGGAACCTTCTACTAATGATTTTCAAGATTCTAAAAACTTTTTTAAGCATAATTTCTCTAAAAATGAATCTAATTTTCTTTGGGTGAATAATTTTAACAAACCCTAGATTAAACCTTCTAGGCTCACCCTTATTTGGCGCATTGCCCATAATAGATTACCCACGGAAACTAGTCTGCAAACCTTTGGAATTTCTCTTTGTTCTATGTGTTTCCTGTGTAACCAGTATAGGGAAGATTACAATCATCTTTTTCTATCATGTGCGATGGACTCTACCCTTTGGAATTATATCTTTGACCTTTTTAATTGCAGAATTCCTTTCACTAACTCAATCTCCTTGTTTTTAAATAACTGCACTAGATATGACGCTTCTTTGCAGGTTAAAAATTTGTTTCTTACGGCAGTGGATAAACTTCTGCATGATCTCTAGTTTGTTGGAAATGATCTAATTCACAATAATCACTCTCTAAATCTTATTACAGGGAAATCTCGAATTCTTTTTGCGATTCATGAAGCTGCCTCAATTCAAAAAGACTGTTGCAACAACTATGTTGGTGACTTTGAGATCCTTCGGCATCTCCATGTTCCTGGAATTTTCCCAAAGAATAAACCCTCCTTTAAAGTATTATGGAAATCTCCAATGCTAGGATGTATGAATGTGAATGTTGATGGAACTTCCAAAGGCAACCCAGGTCCTTCCAGTTGTGGTGCTATCTTCAGAGACTCAGCCGGATAGTGTCAGGGATGCTTCTATGTTGGTTGTGGTCACTCTTCATCTCTGGAGGCAAAAATTATTAGCGTCAGTCATGCTGTTGATTTTTCTCTTCAAAGAGGTTGGAGAAAGCTATGTATTGAAAGTGATTCTACCACTATCATCCATTCCATTTGGAATTAAAACATCCATCTAGCGTGGACACTCACTGCTTGTTGGATGAATTTCCTCAACTTTCTCCATGGGATAGATTATATAGCTACTCATGCTTACCGTGATGAAAATACTGTTGCTGATGCTCTTTCCAACAAAGGAGTTCATCAAAGCATGACTTGACTGGACTATATCCCTTATGACTTATTATATATTTTTGACAGAGATTGTAAAAAAATCCTTTCTTTTCGCCTCTTGTAATCATTTTTTGATTATCAATAAATTTTGCTTTGGTTTTTGGCCAAAGAATTACCTTTAAAAAAAATGGAAGTGTGTTACATGTTATGATAAAGAATTGAAACTATTTCTCAAGTATATCATGATTTTTTAGATTTTTGAAAAAATTATAACTATGGTTTACCATTTAGAAATGCCACTCAACCAATCTAAATTGAATGATGTTTTACATATCAAATTATTAATTCTACATATGTAATATAAAATAATTGTATGAACATATGATGAAATGTAATTGAATCGTAATTCATCTTCTTGTGAAGGTCCTATCTAGATTATTGACACTAGAGTAAAATTGTTGGAGAATATGATACCTCAGATGGAAAACATACCTCAACAAAATCATAATAGACGAGAGGAAATGTTGGAACCTAAATAAGTTATGATGTGAAAATAAATAAATTTTTATGAGGTGAAATTATATAAACTCTAAGGATGAAATTTTTTTAGGAAGAATGTATCACCATACCATTAAATATAGTAATTAAATTTTTTTTAAAGAACTGTATCACAATGTAGTCAATTATGTTTAAGAATGTTATTAAAACCAAAAATCAAAAATTTAACTATTTTAATTATATTAATTTACATTTTTTTTGGATTTTACCACCTAACAATTATTTTTTTGTAATTTTTAATGTTTTTCAAAAATAGTTTCTCTTTGGATGAATAGTGAAAAAAAGAACTTTATAGATATTATAAGCTTTAGGTCATTATAATGATATAAGAATGAATTAACAGTTTTTGAGCCATTTCTTCAAGAATATATATAAATTTAATAATAAAAATTATTTATTTTAAAACATAATTTCGAACATATAAATATATGTTTAACATTTTTGAAATCCTATTAATGTTATTGTTCAAATAAAAAAAATTATTTTCTCTTTTAGCCTTGAATTAAAATGTTTTATTTTATTTTTTTTATTAAATTTTAAATTAAAATTAATATAATAATATTTACCATATTCCAAAAAATTTCATTTTTATCAAAATAATACAAAATATTACTGTAAAATCTTTTTTATGCTTAAACATTTATTTATCTAAAAACAGTTTTCATCGCCTTCTGTGATCTTATATTAAAATAATTATGAATATTTTATGAATTTAATAATGTAAGTTGTATTAAATATTTGGAAGCATCATAATTATTATTTTTTAATAAGTTAGACCTAATTTTCATTAAAAATTAATAATAAGTTTGGTAAATATTTTTGAACTTGATTAGGGGTGATGTGAGTTAAAATTATTAAAACAAAGTGATTGGACATCAAAATAACACAAAACACATTGATAAATATCTTGGGTTTTTTATTTATAACATTACCTAATCATATTAATTGATTTTATGATTAGGATACACTTTATTGAGAGATGCATATATTATACAATAAAGTTTAAAGTATTTAAAGGTTTACCACCCACCACACTTATTAAAAGGAAGCTCCAATCCTCTATCCTCCTCCCATTATGAACAAAATATGAAATAAAAAAAATACCCAAATAACATCCCAACCTCAATCCTCGTGTCTTATAAGTCCTATTATCCTCAAAATAAAACATCAATAAGGCTTAAAGTGTAAAGAAAAGGGAATTACCAAAATAAGTGGAATATGTTATTACTGGGAATTTGCATGTTCCTTTATTCTTAAACCCCCTCCAAATATTCAATAATCCCCAATAAATAATTATCTCAGTATATTTACCATACTAAATTGTTTTTATGTTAATGTTATATATATTTTATGTTGCCTTTCCATCTTATAGAAAATGAAAACATCGCTAGTGCAAACGCGTGGACAACCACCACCATAATTCTATGTTTATAATTTTTCATAATAGGAGTACATGGATGGTAATAAATATTGAATTAGTAAATATATGTTATATTTAAGAAATAAATATGATTCTATTGATATAATTTATCTTTTGCCTTCTCACCATACCATCTGTTGGAAAATGACATTGTCGCTTATGCATACACATGGACTGCCACCTCTACGAAGCGATGCAATTAATTTTTCTATTATCATATTTAATGGATGAATATAAATTATATATAATAAATTAAAAATTATATTCAAGAAATTTTGGATGTTATGGAACTATTTCGTAACACCCATAAACATGATTAATATACCGATGCAATTTTGGAGGAATTTACCGAAGAACCATAAGTTGTCAACATAAGAAAGAATTATTAACAAATGGATTTCAAATTATTATAAAATTACCATAAAATAGTAATGTATAAAATAGTTCTTAATAAGGTATTTAATCAAATTAATGTTATTATTTTGGATTATATATTGTATCCAACGAAGAAGGAATCCATCGTAAGGGGTTTTCTTCTCAAGTGCACCCCATTGAGAGATATTTTATATTATTCCCATAATATAATTTATATGGTGTATATACTTTCCCTCGACAAAATATATCATGAATATAAATTTATTCAGGGTATATAATGTTTTAATTCTAGATTTATCTATTAAGGTGTTTTGATTCATAATTAAATAAAGTAGTAAAGGTATATTTTACAATATCACTCTTATTTCGGATTTCTCACATTTAAATATACATTGGAAGAATTTTATAGTATTTATATTGTTAAGACCAATATATTATATCCTCATATATTTATTTCTAGGTTTTCCATGTTTTTATTTCAACTTCCCTTTCTTATGTACATAAATGCTGAAATAATGTTTTAAAAAAACATACCTTATTTCCTCTTTAGGTTGGGAATATATTTCTTCCATATATTTATTTTTCAAATTATTTCATGGATCATTTAATATAATTTCAAAAAAAATTAATATATATTTTTACTCTACCTATGAATTCATTTAATAATGGTTAAAATTAATATTTTAAATTCTTTCTAAACAAATCTTTTGTTTGGATTTTTACATAAGTGAAACCTGAATGTTTTTTATCATATATAGTGTGAATAACGTTTCCCAAATTAATAAACATATGTTTATATGTTTTTTTGCTAAAAAGATCCTATTTTTTAAAATAAAATAATTTTACATAATGTTATGATTTTTTAGTTTTTATATTAAAATAAAAAGGCATAATTTTCTAATATATTGAAATGATTTTTTTAAATGATTTATAACCTTGTTATTACAAAAAATATAGAAATTATTTAAGGAAAGTGATTTTTAAATTCTCTATAATATTTTCTTCTCTAATTCTAAACATTGTATCCTTTATTACGAACCATAATTTATAATGAATAAGTAATTTATCATCCATTACTAATTTACAGATTATGCCTCATTTTGAGATCATTCACTTTGTTATGATTAAGTTCATTTTAACTCTCTATTGTTCGATGATAATTATTTTTCATTATCATGTCCACATTGTCAATATCCAAGATATATATATTATTTTATTGTGGACATAATCTATATTACATTACTATATATATTGTTATTCAAACGATTTAAATCAATTATTTTATTTCATTTATTGAGGAAAAATTTATGTTTTGTATTCTTGATTCAATACTGATATTTATTTTTTGATAAGTCATATTGATTATATAATATATTTATGACTCAATATATGATGAATAAATTGTACATATGCATGTGATTGGTGGGTCTTGGATTTAGATAACCCCTTGATGCATCAACTTGTCTCATGAGAAAAAATAATAGGCATGCCATATCATATGGGTATCATGTTTAAACCCACACATTTATTATGAATGATTTTTTCAAGGCCTTGATGTTAAAATTCATAATATCATAGTTGAGGCCTTGGGAGTAGTTTCATGGATGTTAACAACTTTTTTATGAGACAATGTTGAATTTAATAATTATTCATATTCATATCAAGGATTCTCAAAGTAGGAAAAAGAGTTATTCCAATAACCAGAAGAAGGATTTGAAATTTTAAGTGGGGGTCATTTTTTGTTGATGATATCAACATGGATGGGCATTATAAGGTTTTGGATGAAATGGAAACTAAGGACATAGTACACCATACCATTAAATATTTTTAAAAGTATTAGAAATGTGGCTTACTAGTTTTCAATGATACCCAACCTCTATAAAATTCATGATGTGTCATATATCTCATTATTGAAGATATACATTCCAGACTAAAATAATATTCTCACATTTGATGAAATGTAATTACTACATGATCTATCTTATTGGGAAGATCTTATCCTGATTTTTGAAACTAGAGAAAAAATGTTACATAACGGAATGACTCAGTTGTAAACAATACTCTAGATAAATCTTAATATAAAAGATAAAATTTGGAAGAATAAATATGTTATGAAAATGAACTATCCAATATTTTTTTAGGTGAAATTTTATAAATTTAAAAGAAGAAAAATTTTAATTGTGTAAGAATAATGCACATGAATTTCAATTATAGTAATTAATACATTGTATTCAATTAACGCTATTAAAAACTAAAATCCAAAATTTTATAATTTGAATTGAATATATCATTTTTCTTTTTGAGTTTATTACGTCAAAATTAAATTATGTTTAATGTTTTTGAATTTTTTATAAATAGATTGTTTTTTGAAGAATAGTGGTAAATAATAATTTTACAAAAAATATAAATTTTATATAGAAATAATAATAGTAATGAATTGAATGTTGTTTAAAGAACATTTATAGATAAAAAATATACATAATAAGTACTATAATTCATCTCAAAATATAATTTTCATCTTATAAATATATTTATGACATATTTTAAATCTTATCAGTGTTTTTGTTCAAATAAAATATATTTTTGGTATTTCTCTTTTAATCATGTATTCAAAAGGTTCATTCGGATTTTGGTTTAATTTTCAAATAAAATAAGACTCATTATATTTAAAAAAATCCAATTTATTCCATAGGAATCAAAATTATACTTTATTTTTTTGTGAAATAATTTTTTTCTTAAACATATATTCTTATGAAAAATACATTTTGGTGTATTTTTAAAACATGTATTAAAAATGATTTCTAAAAATTAAAGGAATGGAATGATGTAAAATGGATTCTATATCTAGAGTAATCATAATTTATATTAGGTAATAACTTTAAATTAATTTTTCCATTTTAATTAATAGTAACCATGGTAAATATTTATCATCTCGATTTATGAAAAAATGCATTAAAAGGGTTAAAATAAATGGATAAAGATTAAAGATAACTAAAAAAACAAGAAAAAAAATTCGTTTTTAGATTTTATTTCAACCATGAACTTATCATCATTTAATATTTCGTAATTTTGATCCACCTTACTTGATTAATAAATATATTAAAAAAAAATTCATGTATTTAAAAATTTTCCACAAACCTCACTTATACAAGGGAACATCATATATTCTCTCTTATAAACAACAAGAGCCACTTATATTGGCCAATACCTATCCAAAAACCTTCCCAAAATCCCACTACAGGTCCTAAACATCTTCGTCTCACCAAAAACCACTTGAAAAAGTATTAAGGTGTAAGTATCAAAGTAAGTGCGGATGTAAGTGACCATATAACTAGAATATTAGGTACTAGATAGACCATGTCCTAGCATAGTCATACATAACTAATCTAAATGATACTATAAGGTATAGAAAAAGTTAACATTTAGTATATATCATAACAAGTAGGAGACGTCATTCTCATTACTCGAGATGGTGAGTGTGTCTACATGTTATCACTTGAAATTTTGAGTGTTCCATCTTCCCAACACTAAACATGGGATATGTTTTTCCTTTCACATCCTCACAAAATTTTCAATGGTGTGAGATTCCATGAATAATCAACCAATTAAAGGGATCATGATACTTCCTTTCACAATATAACCCTTACCATCGTTCCACATCCTATATCAAGGCATAATCATATTTATATTAATAATTCAATCTACGAGGCATTAGCTTTCATGATTTATATTTATCAAGAAATAATAATAAAATCATTACATTTCAATTTTATCATGTACATAAGATTGCAATGATTTGTGCATCCTTTCCACCATTTAAATTTCATTTAGTTCACATCATTCTATTCACTTAGTCTAGTAAAGAGTTCAAGAATCAAGACATAAAATAAGAAAAATTCCTATAATTTAATCTATTTAAATCACTAATGGATGGAAATTCATCATGAAAATACATTCCATTTAATATATGGTAATTAATTAAAATAACAGGGAAATTCATTTATCAAGAATCAGTGAGACACTTAGGTGGAATGTTTTTCAATTAGGTATTTACCTACTTTGGAAAATAGCATTTATAGCACACCTCATCTGAGGGATTTTATTATAAACAAATGATATTATTTCTTAAAAAATTCATTTAACCTATATATAAATCACATTCATGATTCAAAAATCATTTTATCAAAATAAAATAGTTTAAGAAGATACCATACAAGGAAATTAAATTATATAAAATTCAACATGGTATATAAGAGGTGTCATTACCATTCAAAAAAATTAATACAAAGTGAAATTATATTATGAATAAAAGATGAATTCATAGATGGAATTCTTAGAATTTAGTAAATTAATTATAAATGGCCAATTAGATCTGGCACACCCAATGTGCATTGTGGATCAAGGTTGAAATCTACTATATTATAAACAAGGATCATTATAAGTTTATCATTGTACGTTGATCAATTTTATATGAAGAACATAATTAAATGTCGATGCACGACCAAGGATGATTCACAAGACAACAGAACAATTTAAAAATGATGTAAATTTATGGAAATCCATAGACCACCTAAATTTTCTTTAGGGTGTTCCACTCATCCAATATCGAGGTACAATTTCATCTTGTTTGGAAGAAATCTATGAAATGATCATCCACCCAGAAAAGAGTTCAAACGATATTTTTTTGATATCTTTATCAAGATATGATTAAAAGGAAAACATTAAAAATGAATCAAGACATTAATAATGGAATCCATAAAGACTGACAACATTTGAATTAAATGAAGGACATATGAGATATTATGATCCCTAGAACAAGGAGGAGGAGGAACCCACATCACACAAGGGGAGACTCACACGGTTAGAGAAAGTAGTAAAAACAAGAATGAAATATGTAAAACTCATTATTCATTAAATGGTAAATTCACCCTAAAAAAGGGTTGCATTGTTTGTATGCAGAGTTTGGATAAACTCTATGGTAATTGCATGAAACCCATATCCTTTGGAACCACCTTGCATGGTCTTCTCACATGGTTACCCTAACAATGCCTCAACTAGGTGGTGAATAGTGCATAGGTGTTGCCAAAGAAGAACTAATCATGTGGGATAGGGGCATGGCTTTGGAAAATCGTGCGTAACCCATGCAACACCTACTTATCCACTATAATTGTCCACACTATTTACTATTGGGGGATTCACGGTTTTAGGAAAACCTTGGGCCTCTGTCATACCTCTTCATTTGTTGGTTTTTTGAATCTGATGCTCATGAAAATCAATAGATCACCTGATAAAACATTCAGGACTTCAACGACATCAAAAAATAAAACATTTATGTGAACTAACTCTATGAATTAAAATATAATGCTTGATTCAAAGAAAAGATCATCCCTTAAATTCCAATATTAAAATTCTTGGGGAATTCTACCTTAGCTCAAAATAAGTGTCATTACAACCACCCTACCAAAAAAATTATCATACATAAAAAGCCTTTGAGAACAATGAAAACATTACCCATCCTCTAAGGGTCGTGAAGTTCCACTCAAATAGTCATGTTGGATTTCAAAATTCCCAACACACCTCTAAGATTAACATGATTAAATGGAACTGAAGCCACCAAAATATTGATCGTTCACTCTTTTTCCATAAATAACAACAAAACTGAGCTTACCATATCATATTTATCTATATTAATGATCATGCAATCTTCTTTTTAATCATCTAGCCAAGGTAGTCCCGACATTAGTCATTAACATCAGGAGGATCCAATTCTAAACCATGAAACCTCTTCTATTAAAATTAACTATGAAGCATGCCATAATCATTCTGATGATACTATTGTTAAGGTTTCCATAATAGGGTGAACATTATTCCACCCAAGGCCATAATTGAAACTGCATTAGGAAGAAAAAGTTGAATCCTGATTAACCTAATAGAAATTGGCCACACAAGCTTTCTTTAAAAGACACAATCGACCCTAAAATCACTCCGGTTATACCCTAATGACATGGTTGTAAATGGTTCTACTCAACCATATCCATTAAACAAGATGGATGAGAAGTTGGGCCACCTTTGAACAATCATTCAAAAGGTAGTCGGCTTAGACATCCAGTGTATCTCAAACTAAACTGCAATGCATTTCTCCAAGGAATTTAGAATTCACAATGAGGATGCTCACCTAAGTCCATACCTCTTTTCTAGTGACATCCCTCGATCCAAGCATCATCGAGAGAAAAATTAGCCTAGGATAACATTGGAATCAATGAAATACACACTAAGGAACAAAACCTATATAGTTCATAATCCTTGTTTTCAAAATATATAGTTGTACGAGGCGAAGACATCCATACAAGATCACTGACTAAACCCAGAGTGGAATACTCTTGGCGGTCACATCAAGGAGAAAAGACGCTTTCCATGAGTCCATCAAAGGCATTCCGGTTACATCCCATATAAATAAATAATATGACATTTTTATATTTACTAATATTTGTAAATTAATAATAAATTTCACTTTAAAGGGGATGCTATGTTCGATGGCGTACTCCATACACAACAATGGTGTTTCATTGAAATCTTATGTTGCACATAATGTTTAGTTATACTAAAAAATGATCATATTATATTATTATAAAGGGTAGTTAACACCTAGTCGTTGTATTGGAAGGAATGAACAAAACTAAATAAAATATGAATATACATGTTTGTTAATTGTATTTACCATTATCCCAAAAAAATTATAGGTTTAAATAAGAAATAATCTGATTTTAAACATAAATACACTAATATTCATAAAAATTTTGATTTACCACCTTTTGAGGGAGAACCCTCTTTAAATATAGTTTTTTTTTACTTTTATATGTTCTATTTGACAAAATAAAACTATTATTTAGAATTGGGGAATCAAAATTTAATTTGGGTAAATTTTTCGTATTTTTCAAATAAAATTCATTTTTTGGGGAATATTGAAAAATACTGTATTTTTATTCAAAATGGTCATATAATCTTATATTTTTATATAGTTATATTATCTTTTTAATTTTTTTCCAAGTTTAATTAGATTATATTTTTACCATTTAATCCAATGTTGGTAATTGGAATTAATTTTAATTTTAATTTGGGTATAAGCAAGTGTCTATCTTTTGATAGATATTATTTCTTAAAAACACACTATTTGTTATGACAATGGAAATTAATTTTAAATTAATTAATGAAAATTCTATGTTTTTAATTTTTTAAAATAGACATCATTTTTGAATTCGTAATATCAAATATAGATTTGGCTGAAATTTTGGTATTTTTCTGAAAAGCTACAATTTTTTTATGAATAGTGAAACCATTAAGTATTAGTTAAAAAACTGACTTTTTCATTTTAAATTTTTTTACCACTTCCTTAAAGTGAATTTATAAAATTTTACATGCATCAAATTTATTATTAAGTAAAATAGGGTTCAATAAGATGAAAATAATTTTTTTTGGTGAATAGTAACTTTTGACTTTTATTTACCGTAGTTAAAGATAAATAAGGTAATTCAAGGTAAAGAGAGTATTATAAAAATACAAAATTACCTCAACACTTGTAATAACAATATTTTATGTGTAATGGATGACCATGTTCATCCTTGGGTTGATTTTGGGACTCCATGGAGCCACATGGGAGTGATAATGACACTCTTTTAATTAACATAAACAAAATGCAAAAATGACAAAAATAAATATCTTTTCATAAATTAATTTTTACACGGGGTTATACAAGTAATATTTTTGACTATAAATTTTCATTTAATGATATAAAAAATTTCCGAAGTCATTGTACTTTTTTTATAATTTTTACACATCAAATAAATCAAATTATTTATGACACAAAAATGATGCAGTGTTCACGTCATTAATAATTCATTTAAATAAATATAATTATAAATATTAAAATAACTTCCAAAACCTGTCCAATTATTATTGGATGATTTTTTTATACCATGATTCATCTTATATTCGTCCTTAATAAGTTTTGGACCTTTATAAACCTTAAATAATTATATAATAAAATAATATTTCTACACTTTCCTAAAGAACCCCCTCCCCTTATAAAAATCCCTAACCTCTAACCCATTTCTCACACCTCTCAAGCCCCTTGGATCGTCTGACCCCTACTCAAATGAGCTCTCAATATCCCTCTCCACCTATTGGAATCCTTACCATAGTTATAAGTCACATCAATAAGTCCATTCGGTTCAAACCAAAGGGAGTAACCCAAATTAAAGGTAATAGTTTCTCTTAACTTCTTTTCTTTTATTTTACTTCTACAACCCCAAAAATCTTTTTATTCCTTTCTATTATATCAAAAAATTATCCTCAATATACTAAGATGTTTTTATGATATTTATTATAACTAAACCTACACATAACTCCATTTTATGGGTAAAGAACATATTATTTATATGGATGACAAACTAACGCCTCACAAAATGATGATAGTTAATTTATCTCCTACCACCTTATATGGTAGAAATTATGGTGACACTGTATTTATATATGATATATATTATGTTTATTATTTCTTTATGATTCTTTATTTTTATTTTATAGCATACGTTTATGGTTTCTATTATGAGTAAACATAATTATTTCATTTTAGAAAGTGCGGACCACCGCCCCCTCAAAGTAATATGACTCGTTCATACCATACGTGGGAAATATAAAGGATGTAGTTATTGAAATTATATATGATATTATACTAGAATTATAATATAACTATTTATTATTAATTTTTCATTCAATTAAAATACGAAATAGAAATAAAAGTAGCGTTCATGCGTACGTACAACTTATCGTCCCAATGAATTGTGCATTTCATTTATTATCTCATATTTTTTCCACTGTTATAAATAAATAAATATATACTTCATATATATGATATATATGATATCTAAATTATTAATACCATTCTGGATATAATGGAATCTAGACCACATGGACAACTTGTAATTATAAGTTGTTCATTTTTTACTCATGTACCAAATATCGACAAAACAAACATTATTAACTTAAATGAATACATATTGTTTATAAGATGGTAATAAGTGATATAAAAGGAATAATAAACATAAAAAGGGTTCTTAATCAAGTATAAATTAACTTAAATTTATTATTTATTAAGAACAAGGAACAAAAAAGTCATGTCGGACACGGGGTAAGAGCTTTCTTATCTCACTTTTAATTCTGTGAGATTTTCTTTATTTGCCACTTATTTATTGCATGTGTTGTATTGTGTACAACCATATGATATATATTATCATTATTAACTTCATATTCATGGTATTTTGTGATTAATTTTGTGGTTATTAACTTTTTTTCATAAGACTTGATTGATTACAACTTGGTAAGGGGTTTTTATCTCACTTTTTATTCCCAAGAGATTTATGCTATATTGCCACTATTTTCCTTTTGCGTGGTTTATGTACCGCCCATGATTGTATTAACTGTATAATATAATTAAATTTATGGGTATTTAAATATTAATTTTATGATCTATCTTTCATGGAGTGTATGTTTTATATGTTACCAAATCGGTAAGGGAACCTTTCACCCACCTCTTTTTAAAAGACCTCTTTTTGTTATATCTTTTAATTTACATCTTATTATATTTGGATATTTTTTTATATATTTTTATTGGTATAAATTGTATTTTTATGTGATGAGATACCCTTTTCTCCCTCATCAACTCATTTTTTGAATTTTAGTGCGATGTCGTTAGGCTGTCGAATTTCTGTAAGGGAACTTCTTAACCCAATTTCAATTCTTTGGGTAAAACTTATACTTCTTGATTATGTAGTGTTATAAATATGTGTGAATGACCTCTTATTGTTTCCCAATTAATATCCACTTATATTTAGTGTATTATTATTTTTTATAGATATTTATGTAATTTATTTATCCTTAATCTAAGGATATCGTCTTTATAAGGGATTTCGTCTCAATTTACATTCCGTTGAGACTTAATTGTTGTTATGAGCCTACTCACTTTTATATGGTGTATATACTTACCTTTGGAATATTATATCATGAATACCAGTATTCTCATGATATTATATGTTTTTTTATTCTATTCTTAAATTATGTTTAGTCAAGTGTTTCTCAAGTGTCACAGGACTCTTTAACTAAAACATCGTATTAAAAGAATAAAAGAATTACTCTTCTAAATATTTATCATTAATTTCCATGTCTTCAAAATGGTTTTTAGTATTTATTTATATGGACATTAATTTTTTAATAAATTAAATCATTTAAAATATTCAAAGTGGTATGGGACACTTCGATTCAAAAATCTCTTTATTAAATGTTTTAAATGGTTTTGAAAATGATTTGATAAAGCATTGATTGTGTCTATGATATGTTGTGATTGAAATGTGGAAATTTTATTTTTTTCCTTTATTCTTGTTTAAGGTGTTATGAATATGTTATGGTTCTTGGGAATTGTTTACGTATATGGGTGGTTTTGTGATAAACCTAGGGCGGGTGAGCCCAAAGTAGCTCTCCAATGCATAGGGTAACGTGAAAGAGGTAAACGTTATTGTTTATCCTAATAAATTTTTGGAATATAATATGATGGTTATTCCAAATATGAATCCCTATGTATATGTGATAACTAAAGTGTATGTGTATTATTAATTCCTTAAGTTACCTTTTTGATTTATGATTGGTGTGTGTTATTCATAAAAATTATGATTTCATAAGGTATGTTATGATTGAAAATTATGACTTCATTGATTTGTATTTAATGATGGGATAATGTTTTCCTTTCATATTTTATAAACCTTACTGAGGTTTTAATGCTCATCCCATTTTTCTAAATGTTTTCAACAGCACTTAAAGATAAATAGGGTCAAGGATGAGATCAACGAAAAGTCATGCTATCTAAAACATGGAACTAGACATGTTTCTTTTTAGGAGTTTTTATTTTAAGAAAAAATGGATACTGAGTAGTAGTGTCTGCATGTTATTTTCAAGTTAATATTTAATAGTTATTGCCTAATTCTCTAAAACTCTAAACCTGAAAAGATCCTTAATGTTAATTCTTGACATAATTCAAGATTATGTAATGTTTAAGTTCGAGTACTTAAAGTCGGTATCAGAGGTAGGTTTAGATAACATTAAAGGCTAGGGTGTTCATTAAACATATGTGGAATTACCCTAATAGTTCAGATTTTAGAAAGAGTTATAGTTATATTAGATAAACTGAATGATTTTAAGATAACATGAATAAGTATATCTTATTATTTAACCTCTTTATAATATATTATATGATGATTTTACTAATATACTCACACTGACATTTTTTGTTTTAGTAAATGGCTGGATCTACTAGGCACCAAAGGGAGAGTGGATGTGAAGAAAACCGTGATGATTTTCTGAATGAGAAACTAAAGGAAATGGGAGCTTCAATGAGAAATCTTGTGGATATTCTCAACCAAATATCTGGTGACATGATTGACCACCTGAACCTTGTTTATTTTTATAAGGCATCATATCTATGAGAATCAAATCCCTATAGATGTTTAGTTAATAATCATAAAGGTAATTATTTTCAATAACTTATGTGTCAATAATGTGGAAAGAAACACATAGGAAAATATTTCAAAGGGATGGGAAGATGCTATATATGTGATAGTGAAGGACATAAAGCAAGAATCTTCCATGAAAAAAGGAATCATCCAGTTGACTCTTGGAAAGGAAATGATGTTCTTTCTGAGGGATCAATTGAATGTTTTAAATGTGGTGTGCGTGGTTATTATACAAAAAGATGTCCTATGAATAAGTTTCATGAATGGGATCACCAAGATCATACCAATATATTTTTACCAATACCTAATGCCATTCCGATTGAAGATAAAGAAACTAACAATAACCAATGAAAGGTATGGATTGTTTTTTAACATATGTTTTTATATTATTTAATCTTAAGACATGATTCATGATTTTTTTTGTAGGAATGAAGTATTTCAGAATAATTTGGAATGGAATGGTTAATGGATCATGAAGAACATTGAATGTCTAATAAGTCAACATATAATGGATTCAACTATTAGGATAGATTTTAGGATGGTGAAATGCTTAAAAGTATTAGGGATATTTTGATGATTGGATTACATTTGAAGAGTTTTTACAGTATGTGTAAACCTGACGTTTGATATATGAAAATTTTATTCAAGGAATAATTATCTTTTCTTTTGAGTATATAGTTATAAAGAACCATTTGGGTTTATATGATCCATGAATTTGAGGAAATTACAGGTTAATACATTTTGGGATGAAAAATGAAAGTCATTAGATAACTTTTGTGGTTAAAATACATTATGGTTATTTTTGATGAATTTATCTCATTTTGGGAATTTTATAAAATTAAATAGTTACTGAAAACAGATAACACATAGACTGCGTGACAACCCGTCATGTTAGACAAATCTGCGGGAATCGAACCCACAACCAATGTGCGACTGGGATTTGTCACCTACCATTGGACTACAAGAAGTCCCTGGTTAGTATGACTAATTATATTTAGTTAGATGATTTTATGAATCAAGAATAAGTTGATTTTTTGTTATCAATGGAAATGATTAACCTATCATAGAGAATATGTGATTTGGTTAATTACACTTCATTATGAGACTTTAATTGTAGTATATGTTTTTGGAGATAAATGTTAAGATTTTTGTGGAAGACTATGTGATCAAATCCTTTTGAAATTTTGGATTTTAATCAATGTTTGGGTTACTATGAATAATTTATAGACTGTATTTTGTTGAATGGTCGTTGTTGAACTTCGGGAATATTAGACAAAATTTGGAGACAAAGAGTAGTTTTTCTTTATCTAAAAGTTTATATTTATTATAGATTATATGATCTTGTACTAAATGTTTTGGGTTTGGTTGATGTCTAAAGATATGGGAAATATATACTTCATATTTTTATGATTATGTGATACTCTAGATATTGACTCTAGCACTTCACGTGGGACCTAATCATCTTGCACAATTACCACTTTGAGAAAAGATGAGTTTGTTGTAGAATTTTATTAAAGGATGTCACTCTACCTAAAAGGTAAGTATTTTTCTTTACGATCTTAGTCTAGTTAATAATAAAATTCATGAATTCAATGAAAAGTATCATGAAGTAAAAAAAAAATTATCAGCTCTCTTTTATCATCAGACTTTTACCCAACCACAAATTTATGTTATTCAGGTGGTTATGTATTCGTGATCAAGTTTTCAATCACTCTCTTTTAATCTATGAGAGTTAGTTTCTCTTCCATATCCATGTTTTAATTGAATCCTAGTATCTATTGTCTTGAGTGACCTTTTTGTATATCTTTATTTATTTTAACGTGATAGTTTTATTTATTCTATTTTTGATGTGAGACTTTCAATGATGCTTCTGAGCCCAAATTTAAAATTGATAGGATGTAATTCCCAAAAGGGGGGAAGGATGTAACATCCTAGGTAAATAAAGAATAATAAATTTTTATATTTATTAATATTTGTAAATTAATTATTAATTTTACTTTAAGGGGGATGCAATGTTCGATGGCATACCCAATACACAACAATAGGTGTATTTGAAATCTCACGTTGCACACAACGTTGAGTTATACTGAATAATAATAATATTATGTTTTTTTAAATTGTAGATAATTCCTAGTTTTTGTATTGGAAGGAATGGATATAAATGAGTACAATATGAATACACATGTTTGTTAAATGTTTTTACAATTATCCCATAAAATTTAGAGGCTTAAAATAAGAAAGAATTTGATTTTAGGCATAAATACTCTAATATTCATTAAAAGGATGATTTACCACCTTTTGAAGGAGAACCATATTTAAATATAGTTTAGGGTACATTTATTTGTTCTATTTTACAAAATAAAATTCTTCTTTAGAATGTGGACATAAAAATTTAATTTGGGTAATTTTTTTGAATTTTTCCGAAAAATTAATTTCAATACGAACATTGAAAAATACTGTATTTTAATTCAAAAATGTATTTTAATATAATTTATTTATATGGTTAGATTATATTTTTTAATTGTATTTGAATTTTAATTATATTACATTTTTACCATTTAATCCAATGTTGTTCATTGTAAATAATTTCACTTTGAATTTGGGCATAAACAAGTGTCAATCTATTGATAGATATCGTCTCTTAAAAACCAGATATTTTTTTTAAAATAGAAATTATTTTTAAAATAATTAATGAAACTTCTATTTTTTGAATTTGGTAAAATATAAATCATTTTTTAATTCAGCATATAAAATATAGCTTAGGCTAAATTTGAGTTATTTTTTTGAAAAACAACAACTTTTAATTAAAAGTGAAACCACAAAGTAGTAGTTAAAAAACTAAAATTTTCATTTAAATGTAATTTTGCCTTTTTTGTGAATTGAAATTCAAATATCGTACATAATTGGTGGTTATTAGTATGTAAAATGTGGTTCAATAAGATGAAAATAATTTTTTGGTGAATAAAAATTTTTGACATTTATTTACCGCGATTAAAGATAATTGGGTAATTCATGGTAAATAGAATATTATAATAATACAAAATTACCTTAAAACTTATCCTAACCTTATTGGATGAGTAATGGCCGACCATGTGAATCCACGAGTATATTTTAGAACCCCATGTAGCCAGATGAGAGTGATAATGACACTTTATTTTAATTAATATAAAGTAAAGGCAAAAATGACATAAACAAATATCGTTTAGTATGATAATTTTTACATGGGGTTATTTAAGTTATAATGTATACTATAAATATTTATTGGAAATATAATGTTATTTTCTACATCATGGAACTTTTTTTATAATTTATAGACATCAACTAAATAAAATTATTTATTAATAAAAAATGATGCAGTATTCACCTAATTAATTAATACATTAAATAAATAAGATTATAAATATTAAAATAACATCCAAAACCTATCCAATTATTATTGTATGAATTTATTTATACCATGAGTCATATTATCTTCGACCTTAATGATTTTTGGATCTATAGAAACAGAAAATAATTATATAATAAAGTTATATTTTTACACTTTTGAAAAAAAACCCCTCCTCTCCCTTATAAAAATCCATCACCTCTGACCCATTCCTCACACCTATCAAGCCCCTTGGCTCGTCCAACCACTAAAAAAATAATCTCTAAATATCACTCTCAACCTCCTAGAAGCCTTACCTTAAGCTGAAGGCACTTCAAGAAGTCATTTTGGTTCAAACCAAAAGGAGTTACCAAAATTAAAGGTAACAGTTTCTCTTAACTTCTTTTCTTTTATTTTACTTCTACAATCCCTAAACTCTTTTTTCTCTCTTCTGTTATTAGAACAGAAGTATCCTAAATCTACTAGGATTTTTTATGAGAAATATTCTAACTACACTTACACACACCTTCATCTAATGGGTAAATAACATATTGTTTCGTTGGATGTAAAACTAATGCCTCACGAAACAATGATTGTTCAATTATCTTCAACCACCTAATTTGGTGGCCATTATGATGAGACTGTATTTATATATGAAATATTTTATATTTATGTTTTCTTTATTACTATTTATTTTTATTTTAGAGCATTCCTTTATGGTTTCATCTATGATTAAATAATATAATTTCATTTGAAAAAGTGCGGACAACCGCCCCCTCGAAGTGATATGAACTGTTCATACCATACGTGAGAAATATAAAGGATGGAGTTATTGAAATTATATATGATATTATACCAGAATTATAATATAACTATGTATCATTATCCTTTCATTCAATTAAAATACAAAATAGAAATTAATGAAGCGTTCATGCATACGTACAACGTACCGTCTCCATGAACGGTGCATTTCATTTCTTATCTCAAATGTTATGTAAAATTATAAATATATATATATATATATACTAGATATATTTGATATATATGATATCTAAATCATGAATATCATTCTGTATATAATATAATATTGACAACATGGAAAACATGTAATTATAAAGTGTTCATTTTTTACTCAAGTACCAAATATCGACAAAATGGCCATTATTGACTAAATGAAATTTATATTTTTATTTGATTTTCTAAAAGTTCACTTAAAGGAAGAAGTAACCACAGACACAGGCGGGATCCAAAACCAAAAACAAGACGAAATTTTAAATTCAACGAAGTTCTCCACTGCCGAGGTGGCCCGAACCATGAGGCAGCGCGTCAGCCGGTCACGCCTTCATCCATCTACCATCGTCATACAACTTCATCATTGTCGTCATCCCCCCTGCTAGAGCCACACCACCAGAGATCTTCCCCAAAAAGTTATCATTACAGAAAAACCCAAACTGTGTTCACTCACCCTCGTCGACCATCGACGCCAACATCTGTCTCCAAAATAGACCAAATCACTAAAACCAAACCAAAAAAAGACAGTAATCATCTTCATAATGAAAACTAAAGTCGACATTGCTGATGAAATTAGATATCCACCCTATGCGGCCTCCGTTGCGCCGGAACCTGGTACTCTACAAACCCAACAAGATGCCATGAGCACAAAGAGAGGAAAAGGACATCGTTGGTGCCGAGCTTTCCAGAGGATGCCACCTACGACCTCATACTGACTCGGGAGAAGACGAAGAAAATTCCAAACCCAGACTAGAGGAAAATGGGGGGTTCCATCAGTGGTTGAGGCAGTTGCAGATGTAAGGAAGAAACCTACAAATCTGAATCGTCATTGGAGGTTGAACGACGATCGTTTTCGATAGAGCTCCATAGGCCTTGCCAGTCTGCAAAATTAGAGAGCGGTTGACCCACCAAGCCACGCACGTCCCAACCCTCGATCGTGCCAAGCCCAGAGAGGATAAGGGAGGGGGAGGGAGGGAGGAAGGGAGGGAAGGAGAAGGTGGCATAGGGAAACCCTAGCCTAGGGGATCTCCTGTTTGACACCCCATACGGGCTCATTCCCTTCATAGAATACTGCCATTATTAACTTGAATGATTACATATTGTTTATAACAAGGTAATAATTGATATAAAATGAATAATAACCCTAAAAATGGTTTTTAATCTTGTATAAATTAACATAAGTTTATTATTCAGGAAGAATGGGGAACAAACAAGTCATGTTGGACACGAGGTAAGAGGTTTCTTATCTTAGTTTTAATAATGTGATACTGCCATTGTTCACCACTTATTTATTGCATGTGATGTATTGGGTACTTCCATTTGATATATATTATCATGATTCTATTTATATTCATGGAATTATATGATTCATTTGGTGGTTATTAACGTTTTTTCATACGACTCGATTGATTACAACGTGGTATGGGGATTCCATCTCAGTTTTTCTTCATATGAGATTCATGCTATATTGACACTATTTTCCTTTTGTGTGGTTTATGTACTACCCATGATTGTATTCATTGTGTAATATACTTAAATTTATGGGTTTTTACATCTTCATTGTATGGTCCATCTTTCATGGGTTGTATGTTTTGTAAGTTACCAAATTGGTAAGGGAACCTTTCACCCTGCTCCTTTTAAAAGACTTCTTTTTGTTATGTCTTTTAATTAACATATTATTATGTTTGGATATGAAATTATATATCCTTATTACTGTAAATTTTATTTCCAAGTGATAAGAGACCCTTTTTTTCTCTCATCAACTCATTTTATAAATTTTAATGTGAGGTCGTTAGGCAGTCGAATTTCCGTAAGGGAACTTCTTAACCCAATTTCAATTATTTGGGTTATACATATACTTCTTGATTGTGTAATGTTTAAATATGTGTGAATGAACTCTGATTGTTTTACACTTAATATCGACTTATATTTAGTGTATTATTATTTTTTACACGTTAATATGTAATTAATTTATCATTAATCTAAGGATTCTGGCTTTATAAGGGATTTCGTCTTAATTTACATTCCCTTGAGACTTAATTTTTGTTATGCACCAGTTCACTTTTATATGGTGTATATACTTCCATTTGGAATATTATATCATGAATACCCTTATTCTCATGATATTATAAGTTTTTTTATTTTATTCTTCAATTCTGTTTAGTCAAGTGTTTTTCAAGTGTTATGAGACTCTTTAACTAAAACATCGTTTTATAAGATTTAAAGAATTATTATTATATATATTTATCATTAATGTATATCTTTTTAAAATGTGTTTTAGTATTTATTTATATGGAAATTAATGTTTTAAAACATTAATTCCTTTAAAATCATAAAAGTGGTATGGGACATTTTGATTAAAAAAATCTCTTTATTAAATGTTTTAAATGGTTTTGAAAATGGTTTGATAAAGCCATGATTATGTCTATGATATTATTTTATTGTAATGTAGAAATGTTATTTTTTACTTTATTATTTTTTAAAGTGTTATGAATATGATATGGTTCTTGGACATTGTTTACATATACGGGTGGTTCTGTGATAAACCACTGGCGGGTGAGCCAGAGATAGCTCTCCAATGCAGTGCATAACATGACAGAGATAAAATTTAATGTATCTCCCAATATATTTAGGGAATATAATATTATGGGTATTCCAAATGTTACTCCATATATAGATGTGATTTCTACAATTTAAGTATGTTATGAATTCCATAAGTTATATATATGATTTATGATTTGAGTGTGTTATTCATAAATCTTATGATTTTGTAAGGTATATTTTGATTGAAAAGTATGATTTCATTTATTTGTATTTAATGATGGGATAATGTTTTCCTTCCTTATTTAATAAAACTTACTGAGCTTTTTATGCTCATCCTAGGTTTTTGAAATGTTTTCCACAGAACTTAAATATCAATAGGGTCAAGGATGGGAACATAGAAAAGTCTTGTTGTCTAAAACATGGAACTAGATATGTCTCTTTTTAATAGTTTTTATTTCATGGAAAAATGGATACTAAGTAGTAGTGTCTACATGTAATTTTCAAGTTGATATGTAATAGTTATGGCATAATTCATTAAAATAGAAAACCCGAAAATATCCTCAATGTGAATTCTTGACAAAATTCCATATTATATAATGTTTAAGGTTGGGTCCTTACAGTTGGTATCAGAGATCGATTTAGATAACTATAGAGGTTAGTGTGTTCTTTAAGCATATGTGACATTACCATAATGGTTAGTATTTTAGAAGGTGTCCTAGTAGCTTTAGATAAAGTGAATAAGATTAAGATAACATGAATAAGTATATATTATAATTTAACCTCCTCATAAGAAATTATATGATGATTTTATAGATATATTCACACTAATCTTTTCGGTTTTAGTAAGTGGCTTGATCTAGTAGGAACCAAAGTAACAGTGGATGCAAAGAAAACTGTGATGGTTTTCTAAATGAGAAACTGAATGAAATGGGATCTTCAATGAGAATTCTTATGGTTATTCTCAACCAATTATCTAGAGTCACGATTGACCACATGAACCATGGTGATTTATATAAGGCATCATATATGCGAGAAACAAATCCCTACGGATGTTCAGGTAATAATCATAAAGGTATCTATGTTCAAAAACCTATGTGTCAAGAAAGTGGAAATAAACACATAGGAAAATGATTCAAAGGGAGGAGAAGATTCTATAGATGTGGAAGTAAAGGTCATAAAGAAAGAACCTACCATGGAAAAAAGGAATAATACAGTTGAATATAGAAAATGGAAAGAAGTTCTTTCTAAGGGATCAATTGAATGTTTTAAATGTAGTGTGAATGGTCATTATATTAACAGACTTCCTAAGAAGATGTTTCGAGAATGGGATCACCAGGATCGTACAAATATATGTTTACCAATACCTAATTCCATTCCGATTGAGGATGAAGAAACTGAAAATAACCAATGAAGGGTATGTATTATTTCTTAACATATGTTTTGATATTATTGAGTCTTAGGATATGATTCATGATTTTGTTAGTAAGAAAGAAGTATTTCAGAATAAAGTGGAAAGGAATGGATAATGGATCATGTAGAACATTGAATGAGTAAGTAGTCAATATATAAGGAATTCAAGTGTTATGGTATATTTTAGGATGGTGAAATGCTTAAAAGTATTAATTATCTTTTGATGATGGTATTACATTTGAAGAGTCATTATAGTATGTGTAACCCAGAAGTTTGATATATGAAAATTTTATTCGAGGAATAATTATCTTTTCTTCTGTGGATAGAGTTATAAAGATTAATTTGTGTTTATATGATCCTTGAATTTGAGGCAATTGCAGGTTAATTCATTTTGGGATGCAAAATAAATGTAATTAGATAACCTTTGTGGTTAAAATATGTTATTGTTATTTTTGAGGAATTTATCTCTTTTTGGGAATGTTATAAAATTATATAGTTTTGAAAAAGGATAACACGCAGATCGCGTTATGACCTGTTATATTGGTCAAAGCTGAGAGAATCGAACCCAAAACTAATGTGCGATTGGGATTTATCTCCTACCATTGGACTATGTGATGTCCCTGGTTAGTATGACTAATTATTTTTAGTTAGATGATTTTATGAATCCAGAATAAATTGATTTTGGGTTATCTATGGAAATGATTAACCTGTCATAGAGAATATGTGATTTGGTTAATTACACTACAGTATAAGACATTAAGAGTAGTCGATGTTTTTAAATATAAATGTTAGGATTTATGTGGAAGACTATGTGATAAAATAAGAAATAATCTGATTTTCAACATAAATACTCTAATTTTCATTAAAAGGTCCATTTACTGCCTTTTAATGTAGAACCCTATTTAAAGCCAATTTTGGTCACTTTTATATGTTCTAATTGACAAAATAAAATTCTTCTTTAGAATCGGGCTTCAAAATATACTTAGGGTATTTGTTTTGTATTTTTTTGATAAAATTCTTTTTTTGATGAATAGTGAAAAATACTATATTTTAATATAGAAATTTCATTTAATCTAATTTATTTATATGGATATATTATCTTTTTAATTGGTTTTAAAGTGTAATTAGATTATATTTTAACCATTTAATCCAATTTTAGTCATTGAAATTAATTTTACTTTGAATTTGGGCATAAACAAGTGTCAATCTTTTGATAGATATTGTTTGTTAAAAACATGCTATTTGTTTTGACTACGGGAATTAATTTTAAATTAATTAATGAAACTTATATGTTTTTAATTTTGTAAAATAGACATCTTTTTTTAATTCATAATTTCAAATATATCTTCGGCATAATTTTTGGTAATTTTCTGAAAAACATCAATTTTTTATGAATAGTGAAAACATTAAGTAGTAGTTAAAAACCGACTTTTTCATTTAAATGAACATTTTCCACTTCTGTGAATTGAATTTCGAAAATATTACATACATGGTTTTTATTAGTAAGTAATATGTGGTTCAATAAGATGAAAATATTTTTTTGGTGAATAGTATGTTTTGACTTTTATTTACCGCTGGTAAAGATAAATAGGGTAATTCAAGGAAAAAAGTATATTATATTTATACAAAATTACCTTAACACGTGTCCTAACCATATTGGATGACTAATGGCTGACCATGGGAATCCTTGGGACGATTTTGAGACCCCATGGAGCCACTTGGAAGTGATAATGACACTTTATTGTAATTAACTTAAGGTAAAGGCAAAAATGACATAAACAAATATCTTTTAGTAAATTATTATTACCCGAGTTTATATAAGTTATTGTTTTGAATATAAATATTCATTAGAAATATGAAAATATTTCATACATCATGGTACTTGTTTTATAATTTTTAGACATCAAATAAATAAAATTATTTATGACACAAAAATGATGCAGTGTTGACCTCATTAATAAATCATTTAAAAAAATAAGATTATAAATATTATCATAACATTCGAAACATGTCCATTTCTTTTTGGATGATTTTATTTAGACCATGAGTAATCTTATCTATGACCATAATGATTTTTTGACATTTAGAAACAAAATATCATTATATAATAAAATAATATTTTCACACTGTCCTAAAGAACCGCTCCCCCCCCCTTATGAAAATCTCTCACCTCTAACCCATTCCTCACACCTCTCGAGCCCCTTGTCTCATCCACAACCTTCCCTAATAAGCTCTCAAGATACCTATCCACCACCTATAATCCTTACCTTAGGATGAAGGCACGTCAAGAAGTCCTTTTGGTTCAAACCAAATTGAGTTATCGAAATTAAAGGTTACAATTTATTTTAACTTATTTTCTTTTATTTTACATCTACAACCCATAAACTCTTTTTATTTCATTCTTTTTTAACAAAAACCGTATCATAAATACACTAGTATGTTGTTATGATAAGGATTCTAACAACACTTACAAACACCCCCATCATATCTGTAAAGAACATTTTGTTTCAATGGATGGAAAACTAACGTCTCACGAAATGATGATTGTTAAATTATCTCCTACCACCTCATATGGTGGACATTTTGATGACAATGTATTTATATATGATATAAATTTTGTTTATGTTATCTTTATGCTTCTTTATTTTAAATTTATTTCATACCTTTATGGTGTCCATTATGAGTAAACATTGTAATTGCATTTGATAAAGTGTGGACCACTGCCCCTAAAAGTGACATAAATCATTCATACCATACGTGGGAAATATAAAGGATGGAGTTATTGAAATTATATATGATATTATACTGTAATTATAATATATCTATGTATCATTATGTTTTCATTTAATTAAAATATGAAATATAAATGAAAGTAGCGTTCATGCGTACGAACGGCTTACCGTCTCCATGAACGGTGAATTTCATTTCTTATTTCCAAATATTATTTAATGGTATAAATATATATATATGTACTGGATATATATGATATATGTGATATCTAAATCATGAATATCAATATGGAGATAATTTACTCTTGACCACATGGACTACTTGTAATTATAAGGTGTTTATGTTTTACTCAAGTACCAAATATCGACAAAAAGACCATTATTAACATAAATGATTACATATCGTTTATAACTTAGTAATAAGTTATATAAAAGTAATAATATAATTTAAAAAGGGATCTTAATAAATTAAAAATTAACTTATATATATTACTCAAGAAGAACAAGGAACAAACAAGTCATGTCGAACACGAGGTAAGGGGTTTCTTATCTCACTTTTAATTCAGTGAGATTTCCATCGTTCGCCACTTATTTATTGAATGTGGTTTATTGTGTACATAAATTTGATATATATTATCATGATTCTCTTTATATTCATCGTATTATGTGATTCATTTGGTGTTCATTCACTTGTTTTCATACGACTCGATCGATTACAAAGTGGTAAGGGGTTTTCATATCACTTTTTATTCCCGTGAGATTCATGCTTTATTGACACTATTATCCTTTTGTGTGGTTTATGTACTGAAAATGATTGTATATATTGTGTAATATACTAAAATTTATGGGATTTTACATCTTAACTGTATGACCCATATTTCATGGGGTGTATGTTTCGTAACTTACCAAATTTGTAAGAGAACCTTTCACCCTCCTCTTTTTAAAAGACTTATTTTTGTTATGTCTTTTTTATTTTCATCTTATTATGTGGGGATATGTTGTTCTATATCCTTATTGCATTAAATTTTATGTCCAGGTGATGAGATATCCTTTTCTCTCTCATCAACTAATTTTCTGAATTTTAAAGTGAAGCCATTAGGCTGTCAAATTTCTGTAAGAGAACTTCTTAACCCAATTTCATGTCTTTGGTTTAAACATATAATTATTGATTATGTCATGTTATAAATATGTGTGAATGACCTATGATTTTTTAACTCTTAATATCCACTTATATTGAGTGTATTATTATTTTTCACACATAATTATGTAATTTATTTATCTTTAATCTAATGATACCATCTTTATAAGGGATTTCGTCTCAATTTACATTCCCTTGAGACATAATTGTTGTTATGCACCAATTCACTTTTATATGGTGTATATAATACCCTTTGGAATATTATATCATTATTACCCTTATTCTCTTGATATAATAATTTTGTTTTACTCTATTCTCCAATTATTCTTAGTCAAGTGTTTCTCAAGTGTTACGAGACTCTTTAATTAAAACATCATTTTAAAAGCTTTAAAAAATTATTCTTCTAAATATTTCTCATTAATTACCATGTTTTCAAAATGTTATTTTGTATTTATTTATATAGACATTAATTTTTTAATACTTTAATTCCTTTAAAAGCTTAAAAGTGGTATGGGAGACTTTGTTTCAATAATCTCTTTATTAAATGTTTTAAATTGTTTTGAAAATGGTTTGATAAAGCATTGATTATGTCTATAATATGTTGTGATTGCAATGTGGAAATGTTATTTTTTTCATTTGTTCTTGTTTAATGTGTCACGAATATGTTATGGTTCTTGGGAATTGTTTACATATACAGGTGGTTCTGTGATAAAACTAGGGTTGGTGAGCCCGAGATATCTCTCTAATACATTGGGTAACATGACAGAGGTAAACGTTAATGTTTCTCCTAAGAGATTAAGGGAATATATTGTGATGGGTATACCATATGTGACTCCCTATGTAGCTGTGATAACTACAATGTAAGTATGTTATGAACACTATAAGTTACCTTTATGATTTATTATTAGTGTTTATTATTCATCAATATTATGATTTCGTAAGGTATGTTATGATTGAAAAGTATGGTTTCATTGATTTGTATTTAATGATGGGATAATGTTTTCATTCCATATTTTATAAACCTTACTGTGCTTTTTATGCTCAACCAATGTTGTTGAAATTTTTTCCACAGGACTTAAAGACAATTATTGTAAAATATGGGATCAAGGAAAAATCATGATGTCTAAAACATGGAACTAGAAATGTTTCTTTTTAAGAGTATTTATTTTATGAAAAAATGGATATTGAGTAGTAGTGTCTACATGTAATTATCAAGTTGATATATAATAGTTATGGTCTAATTATCTATAACATGAAACCTGAAAAGATCCTCAATGTGAATTATTGACATAATTCAAGATTATATAGTGTTTTAGGCAAGGTCCTTACAATACCTATATGGGACCCTCAATATAAAGCAGGAAAAACTGCACCTTAATAAGAATAAGACGTCAACATACAACACTAGTATAGATTACATACCAATCCTATAAGCTATTAAAACATTAGTGGAGCATAACACCAGCACTCTCTTAGTGCATCCCAGAAGATATCAAGATATGTGACATGATAACATCTTAAAGAAGCGTACACAAAGATTATAACATAGAAACAAAAGATGAACAGTCAAACAATTATCAATCGACATCTCGAAAGAATCTCGACTTTACTCGCTGACACATCATCCACAGAACAACGATTCCTTTACTACCCAAGGCATTTGATTATCGATCCAGAGTTACCACTGAATTCCATTAAAAATCAATGGTGTTTTTTCAGGGGTTTCATACTCAACCAACCACATAAAAGTAATGCTTTTGATAAAAAATTGACTTGATTAAAAACATGAAATCCACAAGGGCAGTCAAAAAAGACTGACCATTTTCAATGGTCCTATTTTTTTTCATCTATATACATGGAAGGAAACTTATTCAAAAGAACAAGAATGACACTCCCAACCTGTAGAAGTGTCATAGTCATCAAAATAAAGTATTTAATATATTCTTATATTTGTGATAGTTCAAAACTACCATAATCATATGTGCCTCTCTTGTTTGACCCACGATCACCATATCACAACATCAGAGAATTTGGAATGAAAGCCAGAAAAAACCTAGATATTGTGTCAATTAACTCAATCCACTTAGAAACTCATCCCAATATTTGGGATGAACATGATTCCCATAACACCTTGGTCACTCTACTCCAGATATGACCCAAGAAAGTTCTCAACCACACAAGGCTTATGATTCCACTGAACTAATTCAATCCATCACACTATTTACCAACACGACAGGCACCATGTGTATGAAAACACACATTATTAAGGTTTCAGAATCCAGATGGAAATCGTCGATACTATACAAGGGATTTCATCCCTATACATCAAAGTATCAGGTGGTCTACATAAGATATTTAATCTAGAGTCGTATTTCTCTACATGAACATTAACCATGATGAAAAAAATATCACATCGTCCATTATTGAGGATGAAGAGAGGGTCATGACACCTTATAAGAGGTTGAGAATACCCTATGCATTTCTAAAATAATTAAACCTAGCATTACATGATGCTCACACCCATAGAAATATTTAAGGATTCCATAACCACCAATCAAAATTAGGGCGTCATTCTAAAACTAAGACTCCAATATGGAACAATGACAACAAAACAACACCAAACATAAGAAATGTCACATAATAAAGTAAGTAATATAAACTCAAAGGGTTATACCAACCATGGGTTAGATCCTTACATGTAAAAAAGAATCAACCCATTAATAAGCCAGAGTAAATAGACCTCACTTGGTCAAATACCTAATGTTTAATCCATTTCCAAAATGGAAAAATAATGCTAATAGAAAAAATTAACATTTGTATTCTAAGGAGACATAAATAGAAACTCCAACTACACTTGTACTAGGGTTTAAATGAAGGACACCACTTCATGTTCCATTTTTAAAACATTACTTTTTTTTATTGTCAGTTTTTAAACATTTAAAAGAGATAAAATAGAATATCAAGTACCATTTATAAAACTAAATCAAATGGAAGAGATAAGGTGACCTATAAGGCTCACATTTAATAAACATGTGTTCATTAATATACAACCCAATAGAATATGCTTAATTATAAAAATGGAAAACACCTAAATGGGACATCATGTTAGAAACATTCCCCAATAGACCTACTTGGATCCAGTTTTTCAATTATAAGGTTAACCAACACATTTGAGTTAAAAATTATATATATTTTACATTTATAGAAATTTAAGTTATACCATGGTCAAATATAATGGTTAAGTTATATGTGCGGCCATCTAAAAATTTATAAATCACCCATACCCTTTACAGTTAGGCATTTGGATCCCATTAACAGAAATAATTCCATGATCATATTATAAAAGTAGTCATTCTAAATAAACATTAATCATGACATATAATCATAGGATCCTATTATAAATCCATACATGATAAACAAAATAATTTCATGGCATATCAGTCATGGTGGAATATCAAAATCATTCGACATCCAACAAATACAACTACATAGCCTGGAATATGCATGGCATGTGAATTTCTATGTACCTATAATGGTGATTTTAATGATTTATCCCTTCCATACCTAGAAATGGGTAAAATACCATGACTTCCACAAATTAATAAGAAAATGATAGTGCACCCTTCAATCATGGTTAAATAATAATCATCTATAACAACAAATATCATAAAGAATAGTCCCATCCTTTTTTACAAAGAATTTTCCCTATGGGCGGGATGATTAGTCCCACCAAAATATATAAATGAATATACAACACAGTACTAATATCATATATACCAATTAAAAAAATATTAATATGAAGGAAATGAAATACTCTAACAAGAATTTGTACTGTCTGGACCTAACTAACCACTAATATAGCGGTCTAATCGGTAGGTCACATGGCCTCTAGCGTACCTCCCTAGATGTTAGAGGGTTCTAACTAAAAGTAAGGGACTAAGGAAGTGATAGTGGGAAGACAATACCATCTTGAATAGAGTAGAAAATTTTAATAATATAAATTTTATAATATAAAATGTTGGAAGCAATAATAAATAATGTTATAGGTGTGAATGAATTATATAAATTAAATATAAAAGAGTACAATGCTAATATATACATTGCATTGATTTCCATATGGCGATACAAAAACTAAAACAATTCATATAATAGGAAGTGATACAACGTAGTACATGAATAATAAAAGAAAGAAAATAAAATCCCCAATGGAGATCCCCACAAGCATCATAGTCTCCAGCTCAGTTATATTCTCTTAACACCTAGGGACTAGCAAATAATACAAGTAAGAATACATGGTCTTATGAAAATAAGCCCTACTTGGGGACCATAGGGAAATGGTGGAAATTAAAGGGAGTGATATAAAACTCATAGTAGGTTACCACCCACAATGTCTACAAATAAATTGTTTCTGTGAATATAAGTAAAGATATTTGTTGGTAATATAAATAATAAACAGACTGAATGATTAAATAAACACTGGTGGGACCATGTTTCAATAAGATTCCTTACCTACTCTAACTACTTCGACTCATTGATTCAATTATATGGATAACCCGAAACCTTATATATTTAGTAATAATAGATATATATTATATTTATATATCACATCCACCTATATGGACCTATAACATGCAAACATAAGTGGACATATAACTAAAATTTAAGATGTTGGCTAGACCGAGGCATAACTCAGTCATCCATAACCAGTTTAAAGAAGATTATAAGATCTAGGAGAATCATAAATTCATGACATCTCATAATTATTGTATTAATTCATGATCATAACTCGATATGGTGAGTGTTCCATTATATCAACACTCAATTTCATGAGTGTGTAATCATGCCAATACGCAACAGGGGATGTGGCATGTCATTCCCACCATCCCATTAATTTAAATGGCATGAGATTCCATTATTCTACACCCAATGTAAGACAGTGTGATACCTCCATGATCAATATAACACAACCAATATTCCACAGCCTATATCAAGGCATAATCACATTTATAAAAATAATTCAACCCATAAGACTTTATGTTTCAATATTTACAATTATCAATTCATAATAATCAAGGAAAAACATTAATTATATAATTTACATTAGAATTAAATGATTAGAGTGGTCTTTCCAACCTTTACATTTCATTTAGTTAAAAATGTTCAATTTATTTGGGAAAGGAAATAGTTCCAGAGTCAATACATCAAATATAAACAATTCATGTCACTTATAAAATTAAAATCATTTAAGCAAGGGAATCCATCATTCCAAGAAATTCCATTTATTCTATTAAAATTAATTAAACAAAACATCTAGATTCATTTATAAATGTTATTTAGGGAACTAAGGATGCATCTTTTTCAATTGGGTATTTACCTAATTCATAAAATCCCATTAATATAGAAATCCATCTAATTTATAAAACAGACAATCACTTAGAAGGTGCTTCAGATTATTTCACACTTATATAAAGGTGGGAAACTCCATTTAAGAAATTACATAGATGCCATCTAAAAGACATACCATTGGTCAATAATTAATAAAAACATATAAAAACATCAATTCCATAAAGTAAAGAAATATATTTTAAGTATCTAATCACCAAATTGTAATTTCAAAGATAGTGAACCTCATCTATGGGGTATTATTATAAAAACAGGACATTGTTTCTTAAATAATTCATTTATCAAAAGTAAAAAATCACATTCAAGATTCATAATTCATTTAATTAAAAGAAAATATATTTGGAATCTACTATACATGACAATTAAATTATTTACAATTCAACATTAAACTTAGGATGTGACATTACCATTCAGACCAATGCTTATAGAGAGAAATTCCATTATCTTTCTATGAAGAGTGCATAGTAGGCATTACATTCATTTAATCATTTAAATATAAAGGTCCAATTATAGACGGTACACCAATTGAGTGTCTGTTACTGAGTTTGAAATCCTATATATAGCAATCGTGGATCATATAGAGTGTCTCTAGGGGCATTGAGAAATTAGATATAAAGAACTCAAATAAATGGAGACACATAGAAAATGACAATGCATGGTAAAATGACACTATTAAAAAATGAATAAAAATTATGGAAAAAATCATAGACCACCAACATCATGCATATGATGTTCCTCTTTTCCAATATTGAGGTCCGATTTAGTCCAATTTAGAAGAAATATAATAAATGGTCATTCACCCCAAAAATCAAGAAAATGAGATTTCACCTTGAAAACATTTTTGATTGAAGATTAAATTGAAAAAAAAATTAAAATGAATTTTAATCATACCAAAAGGAATCCAAATGGACTGACAGCATTCGAATTAGATGACAGACAATCAAGATATTGAGATCCCTAGAATAGGGAGGAGGAATCCAAAATAAATAGGGGGAGCCTCACACGACTGGAGAAAGAAGAAAAAAGAATAAATAATGATTAAAAAATCATTAAGGGGGATGGTAAATTCACTCTAAATACTAGGTCTTGTTGTTTGGATAAACCATGCACCAACCGTGCGACTTCCACTACCATTGAAATCCGCATCACATGGTATTACCCCTATAGTTATCCTAACTGTGTGAAAACCATGCAATTAATAGTTTATAGGTACTTCCTAAGTGAAACTAACCATGTGGTCTAGGTGAACTATTTGGGAAAATTGTGCAAAGACCATAAGACACCATCTGGTCCTCTAAAAGAGGCCACATAGTTTGATGCTAGGGGACAAAATATTTTCAACAAACCATGAACCTCATTCATTCCTCTTACATTTTGAGTTTTTTAGAGTCCCACACTCTCAAAACATGAGGTATCACCTGAGGAACCATTCAGTCCTTCAACGATGCCAAAAAAAGTCATTTATGTCATCTAACTTTCAGAATTATTTTCTGAATCATGGTTTAAAGAACCTCCCATTTACTAGATATCAATATTCAAATTAAATTAGAATTATACTTGGCTCAAAAACAATGGTCATTACAGTATTTTATGGAAATAGTCCAATACCAAACAATCTACTAGAAAATAGTACTCTTGTGGGGATATAAACAAGTAAGATATACCCATATACTTGTGTAACAATATGATCAATACAACAATGCAAGTTTATTAAGTAACATGAAGTGTTGTAATACAAGTTTGTGAAACATGTTAAGAAAACTTCACAAATTTCTTCAGACCAGGTTACTATGCTACATTTCAAAATTTCAAAAATATAATCTTCTATTTTTTACACAACACTAGGTAAGAGATTATCTTGAATTTTTAAAGATACCCAGTCCAATTTCGAAGTCAAATTCCAATGTCTGATTTCATAGTTTGGAAATATAATTATTCAAGAACACCAATGAAATAATTTGGAACAACTTTTACTACAGTCCACAAACCGAAAATCAATTTTCCAATCTGATTATCGAGTTCAATATGATATCTACGGAATAAGATCTTCCTTCCTTATTCTTCTTATACTTATTATATTCAGAAAACATCATCCGGAACAATATATGTAGAAACTATTTCTCACTAAAACAACATAACTTCTATCTATTCCGCTATACATGAACAATTTTTAGGTCTCTTAGAAAGAAAAAATTACTCTCCTCCCTTTATAGCTGCACCAAAAGTTGATAAGGTGGGAATATGAAAAGTTTTTCCACTTAACCAAAACTCTAGAAACTTCTATTATCCCTCAATTTCATCGTAATGTTAGACTTCATCAAAACTTTTCAAATCATTTCAAATATTCTTTAATAATATTTAATCTTCTCATGACATTATCTAACTTAAAACATTATAAACATTGTTCAATATGATATCAATTATCATTTGGATTTGTTCATTATGATGAAGAGATATGTTCACTATGTTTTTCTTGATCCACAAGATAATATATCATAACTAAACAATTATCATTTATGTGACCAATTTGAACATAAAAACATTGAAACCATTATACTATAAATATAGTTAAAACTTCTAAATATATCAACACATCTCATCCGTACATCAACCACAACATCATACTCCCTTTACAATCAATGAAGTTAAACATTTCATCATATTCTCATATTGATGAACCTATGTATGATGAAGTTATCAGTGTCATCATACTACTGATTGATTGATCTCTAATTCGTTCCCGGGGATCAATGTCACCACATATCCGATAGTCGTCACTAAATGTTGTCTGAGGAAATTTAACCCATTTGGTGAAAACAAATTAACTGTTACTATTTATCTATTGAACTAATTGTTATCAAAAAATATTTTTCAACATGATGAAAATGGTTGACTACATTATGGATCTTCATCTAGTTGATTGATTCCAAAAATCTCCACTTCTTTTCCTTCATATTGGTCCAAAAAACATCCAATAAAATAACTTTTCCTCCGATTGAGCAGTGGCAAACCATATCTAATGTACTCATATCAGCAGTAACTTATTTATTTTTCTAAATTCAAGAATTCACCATATTCTTTCTTCAAGGATTTAAATATATTTGATTGTTAGTCTGACTAAAATGTAATTTCATAATCTTTTCATGTTCTGAATAAAACTTCATATCCATCAAACAAATCTACATCTGATGATCTCACATAGATGTCCTGAGACCGAAATGTTTTAACTTTACAAACATTCTTATTATAAAAAATTTAGAGACCTGAATCTTGACATACATGGAAATAACATTACATTTGTGTAATACTTAATACATAACAAAATTAGACACAAAAAGAACATAATAGTTTAGTGTCTTTGGAAACTTGAAATGTAATCTTCTAATTGTGGTGAAATATCTTCAACATCTCCCATAATGATCTTCCCCTTTTGGTTTTCTTACCTAAAACCTTTTTGTTAAAATCATGGGGAAAAGAAAACATATTAAGGGTGAGCTCAAATTCTCAGTAAGGGTATGCATGGATAAAATAAAACAAATCATATACATTTTAACATAAAAACATGAACATAATGTTTAAACATTAAAATATTGGGCAATGACAAAAAACATGGCAGTACATAAGGAATATATCATAAAAAACATTAATCATGATAAAATAGCATGGGAATATAACATGTGATTGTGGAAACCATTAAGCACAAGATATGATTTCCATAGTAGCCAAGTCATTGCTGCAAAGACCATCTTAGTGGACAAAGTCCCTTTCTGAATCGAGTTCACTCCTCGTTCCAGTCCTGTATTACTGAACCGGATTCACTTACCGTTCTATCCATGTCTATCTCATGAGATATATATCTTTACCCAATCTATTGGAGGGAGATATAGGTCCCACCCATCTCATAATGAAACCATTCTCATGTGTTCCACAAAATCATAAATCATACATCATAGCATAACCCATGTAATAAAAATTTGATTCTAAAACATCATGGAATCATAACATAACCCATATAAGATAAAAGGACATCATAAAATTAATTACATCATAAAAAATTCAAATGAATGGAAAAAATAGGGATATAAACAGAACCCTATTTTATCTTAGATTGAAAATAATTTTGATAAAACACTTGAACTCCATTCTTGATGAAAATATCCTTTCTACTTCAAAAACATTTTTCTTTTCTTAACATGTCATACAATTTTAAACTAAAATAAGTTGATTAAAAATAATCTTCAAATGTTGTAAATCAATATTCTTCGAAATAATGTTCTAAAAATCCATTCATGCCGTATAAGTTAAAAAACATTCTTCTCGTACTTTTTCCGAAAAAGTCAAAAAGAACCTCGTACTGAAAATGACAGAATATTCCTTTCATATCTTTACCAAAAACTCCCCAATAGGTGAAATTGGAATTAAAAAATTGTATAAGGATAGAAATAATATTACACATTGAAACAACATGGATGTGGATGATAAATATTCCCCAGTGAATATCGAAGTATAAAAAATCTTGGATAAAAATTGAGATTGTGAAATTTTCTCTTACCTTAGGTCTGATAAGATTTGTACGTGTCTGAACTTCCTGTATAATTTTTTAAATAATGTCATTGACTTATTACAGAATCATATTCATTGTTATGATATCATATATGGTTCACTTATGACTTTATATTACCCGTTCTTTTGTAAATTCAATGTTAAAGCAACATTTTGGTTAAAATTGTTTCATTTATCGTACGTGTTCCGACTTGTTGTTCTTGATATTATTACTTATATACTGATTTAAATAATTCCATAATGTAAAACATGATTTATATATAATATATATTCATAATATACATATATATTTGATAGATCGATAAATGGAATGAAATATACCGTTCATGGAGACGGTAGGCCGTACGTACGCATGAACGCTGTTTTCGTTTCCTTATTGAATTGAATGAAATTAAGTAGATGAGATAAATATATATATACCTAAATCATGTATTATTATTATGTCATATATTTCATTATTATCCATTATATATACTTTATAATCATTCATGAATGGTTAACATGGAGAATGAATCTCATCACATCGTGGAGACGGTAGTCCATACGTACGCACGAGCGATGATATCATTACCATGATCATGGAATTGTAATGAAGTGTATGTATAAAATTTCAGAATCAATATCACTTTAAAATAATCATATATAGTTATTCTCTATACCATTATACCCATCCATGTATGGTGGTTATGGAAAATAGATTACACCACGACGCGGAGACGGTATTCCATACGTACGTACACGCGGTGATTTCAATTTCCGTAGGATGGATAGAAGGTGAAATAAAGTTGTTTCATATTTATAATAAAATATCAGTATATATGTAATACTGATGTTATTACATTATAATTATACAACTAAAGACGAATAAGTAGAAGAAGAAAGAAACTTGAGAGAATCGGAAGAAGAGATTACCGCTTCTTCGACGCACCCCTTTTAAGCCTTCTCTTAAAGAAGTAGAGTTGGTCTCTTGAGAAGACCAGAACCACCATAATGATTCTAGGGAAGTGTAGAAGAGAAATGGGTAGGGGTTGGACGATATTCAAGGCTCAAAAGGGTGTGAATAGAAGAGGGAAGGGGTCCCCTTTTTATAAGGGAGGAGAGGGGCACCTTTGGGAAAACTTAAAATATTATTTTATAATAAAGTCGTATTCAGTTTTTAATAGCTCAAAATTGATTTATTTTGAATATAAGGAGGGTATGGGTCGAACTCCTCTCAACCAATAGATTTTAGACAGGTTTGGGTAATTATGTTAACCTTATCTTTTAGTTTTAACTCTTAGATAATTTGATTGACATTTACCATGTCACTTTTCATTTTTATATTATATAATTAATAAACATACCATATACGTCCAAGCTACCAAAAACTGGTCCATTAATGATACACCTATCATGATATAAGTATCTTGGCCGAACCATATATTTTTAAGAATATAATAACAATTAATAATATAATATTTGTTTTAAAAACTATTTTATGTCAATTTTGACACTATTTGGTAATAGATTTTTGTGAAAATCATAACAGCATGATTAGTTCTAAAAAAGTTAATTAATTAAATAATAACATGTCATATTAAACTATAAAATTATTCCAATTTATAAAAAGTCTTTAATGCATTTATTCGGGTATTTATAACATCAATTATTTTAATATTTCTTTATTTAGGTAATTACTACATCACCATTGTGTCATATATAAAATAAATTATTAAATGTATAAAAATTATAACTAAAATACCATTAGGTAGGAAATCTTTTTATCTTTCTAATTAATATTTATAGTCTAATTTATCTTATGTATAACCCTATATTAAATATGATTTAGTTATTAAACATTGATTTTAACTATTTTAACCCTTCTTTAAATAAATTAATAATAAATTACCTAATCTAATCCAAGTGGACCTAAATGGTCACATTTTATTCCTAACGTTGTTTTTGGTCGAATTACACTAATAAAATAGAATTAGGACATGATTTACGGTAATAATAATATCATTTGTACCCTTAATAACCCTATTTACTTTTAACCGTGGCAAATAAAAGTAAAAAGTTTCTATTCACCAAAAAATATTTTCATCTTATTTAACCAAATTTTAGTCCTTGATATTATCTGTGTCTCTTGGATTTAAAAAAATTCCACTCACAGAAGTGGTAAAATGAATTTTTATGTGCATTTCCAAATTCTCCTAGGAGATGGGTAAAAGACGGTGAAAATTTCAATAAAATTTATATATATATATAATTTCTATAAAATGGCTCCAACTAATTACATTGAACTTATATAGGTATTATGTATCAATTTTGACCTAAAATAAATTTAAATAAAAAAAATTATTTAAATAAAAATTCGGTTTTTAAATACTAACCTAGTGTTTTCACTATTCATCAAAAATTGAAAGTTTTCAGAAAAATACCAAAACTTCACCCTAGTATAATTTCGATATTCCAAATCCAAAAATGAAGTCCATTTTGAAATATAAAATTTATAAAATTTAAAAGAGTGGTTATTAATATTCACAACGGCTAGTTTATATAATATTTTAATAACATATCGTTGTTTATTGAAACTCGATATTGCGTACAGCACACACTATCGTGGAAGGTTGCGATTGCTTGTAAAGAAATCCAAGTCTGATATGGGTGTAGTGAATGTTCCTTTTGGTATAGCGTACAACAGAAGACATCAATGAAATTAAAAAAAATATTTTTCATAAAATCTTGTGGTGTTACACAAAAACGTACATGAAATCATGAATTACTCATGAATTTGAGAGAATTTAAGATTATTATAGCATCAGTTTACTTACAATGGAATGTATTGTAACATATCATCCTTCTTACATCTTCTTAATTTCCAATCAAACCACTAACCGATTTGTAGTACTTGTTCCCTAACATTCCTTCATAAAGCATGAATCAAATTTTTTTCCAGACAACATATGATTTATGAGAACACTAAGATTAGAAAAGCATCATCAAATTTTATCAGATCCATTCAGACTCTCATACACATTATCATTACGATCAAAACAATAATTTTGGACCCAAGGTGGGTCAGATGAACCATTTCATCTATAAATATTATTCATAATATAATTTACTTTATTAATAATATTGTGTTTGATCTAGTAATTAATATGGTGAGTCCTATAAAAAACATTACAATGTATGGGGATTTCTTTCTCTTTGACAAAAATAAACAAACATTAAGCAAAAAATTCTTCTAGCTTCCAAAAAATAACTTCCAGCCAACATGGTCCGAAAAAATAATGGATATATTTAAGGAATATATGTCATATATATGAAATGATAATGATTATTTAAAATTAATATAAAATTTCATTTCTTACCCAATCACCTGGTAATGAAATGATAACATTGCTCATCCATATGTATGACCTACCATCACTACAAAGTGATTTGATTCATTCTCCATGTTCAAAATTAAATAATTATTATAATTATGTGTATAATGAAAAATAGTTATATTTATAAAATTAATATTATTATAAATTTTATCTAAATTATCCTATATTTATGATCCTGAACATTCACGTCAAAACATTCATGAAAAAGCAAGGAAATTAACACCCAAACAATAGTGATAATGATATATTATTAACAATTTGGTAACAAGATGTTATAAAAGGATAATACATGATATTATAAATATAAATATTGTAATATTATAAGTTAATAAAATGTTTAAAACCACAATAAAAGTGTTTATGGAGTGCTCAACTAAAGTTATGCGTAGGGAAAGAGGTTTCTTAACAAAAATTCCATTCATTGGATTATTTGACTACTTCGTTGATTATATTATTCCAAAATTATGTTTGAAATGATTTTTGATATCTTTATCCTTTTTTACACTTTTTTTCTAGGAGTTTTTTTTTCACACATAATCACCCCCATTGATTTAACCTCATCTCAATGATAATAACATTTAAGCGTTTCATCTCAATCTTCAAAATTTGAGAGAGATGCTCTTTTATGCACCCAAGTTCTTATAAATGTTATATATAATTAAATTTTATATAATATATCATGAATACTGCCTAAATAATGATATTTTATGTTAATTATAATCAACTTCATTAATGGGAAGTCATTATTTAGAAGTTAAAAAATTAATAATGGTAATTATTCCAATATCATTTTATCCGAGATTTCTTATGCTTGAATTTTCATTGATGGAAATTATTTGATTAATCACTTATATACCCATATAATCTTCTCACCTGGTTATTAATGATTTTTTCAAGTAGTAGTACCATTATTCTCTCTTTATGACATAAAATTATCGATAAATTTCTTTAATAAAATCTAAATTTATTTCTCTCTTTAGTGAAAAAAAATTCTTTTTCTAAATCAATGTATTCTAAAAATGTTCTCAAATTTTATTACTATAATTGTTTAACCTAATTTTTTGCCTTAATTTATTTCTATTAAAAAATAACTTTACATTCCTCTTATTTTCCAACCATGGTACTTTTTGACTTCTCTTACAAAATATGTGAAGGGAATATTTTTTAATCGCATTCGACTTGGGCAGATTTCCTCTATAATGATGCCCACTCAATGATTTAAAGCTTACATTTTTTGATTTTGAAGGGTTATTTTCAATGAAATGTTTTATTTAATTTTTTATAATGTTTTATAATTTAAATAAATTTTTTCAAAATTGAAAGGATATTTTCCTCAAGGAATATTAAATGTGAAATTTCCAAATATTTTCCATCTAAGATGAAATCATTTGATGTTACTCAAAGTAAAAATGTTTTTTATGATTGTTTTTAATCTTTTTAAAGGTATTTTAATTAATGAAAATAAAATTTTTACGCTATTTATTTCATCAAAATTATGTATACATTCCTCTCATATATATAACATATTCATTCTCCCTTCATTTAGATGTAATACATGACTTATGATCATTTTTAAAATGTCATCATTACAAAAAGTAAATTAATTATATTAGAAAATATTATGGAAGAAAATTTTGTTCCATGGTTTATTATTATGTTATGAATTATGAATGAATTTTTTATGTGGATCACATAGATAATGAACATGCTATAGTGGGTGTTCCCAAATATAACTCTAATGCATTGGGTAATTTCATTGTCATATTAGACGTCATGTATGAGATTGGGAAGTAAAAAAATCTGTTATGGGACTTTTTCCACTATATTATATTTTTCAAGATGTTATCCATGAATCATTTTTATGTTATTTTTTATTTCATTCACATTTAATATGATTCCATTATATTATGATACCATTATTTTTATGTTATACTTATATACAATAACTCGTGAGACTTATCTTTTTTGATAGCATGTTATACCATTGAATCACATGTTATATTGTTTTACCATTTTTATTCCCTTACAAGTATTTTTATCTCAGCAATTTCTTTATATATTCCTTAGGTTATCCTATGTAGTTTTAAGAGCTCACTATGGAGAATAGATCAAAGATTCAATGTTTTAGTTTCCTTTTATGTATTAATAACCAATTATTCCAAACACAAAGGAACATTATGATCCCTTTATTATAGTAATGGATAATTATGTTTAGAAATGATGTCATAAAATGTGTAAAATTCTTGGGTTATCATACTAAATCCCCCCAATGGAATTCCCAAGCTATTATGAATCTCTTACAAATATTTTAGAAGCACCCTCTTGAGGCAAGGGGATATTATCCTCTACATGTTTATTCAATTATTTATGTTATGACTTTTTAAATAAGGTTATTATTATTGGAATATGTTTTTACACATCATTTTACAGTCCTTATGATTTCCATGTAATGAGATACCACCTTTCACTACCATTTAACCATTCTAAAAATCGTTATTTCCACTAATTATTCAACCAGAATTATCCCTATTTTTTCATACAATTTTTTAGGGTGAATACCCATACCCATTTTAACTCAAGGGTATTAAACAAGACATAACTATCCTTCATTTATTGGGTAACCCCATGTATGTTACCCACACTCCTTAATAATTGCATTAAATGTGATGGAAGACATCCTTAGGTTGTATGATCTATGTGGAACACAAATGCATGTACCTAATATGAATGTTACGAGTGGGCCAAGAATTATATATCCATAAAATCCATTAGTTAATATTATTATCTACTGAGATACCATGTATTGTGAATGAGAGGTTATCATAAGCACACTATGTTACGACGTGTCATCAATTAGACATTACTTATTCTTGGGACGACTTGTTTTATATTTCTTCCTATATTCATATATGGAATTACTGTTTTCATCTTATATCTTGTTTCAATGATCATGTTTATGATTTTTAACACAACTATGTCATGCTTAAATTCTTATTGAATAACATATATTAATTTCATCACGAAAAACTTTGATTATTCCCTTACTGAGATTAATAAATCTCATATTTGATATGTACATCCCCATGTTATCCCATACAATATTTAAATATTTATCGAATATAGGTGAATATTATTGATTTTGTAAATAAATTTTGGTGTTTTTCATGTTATTTTTCTATATATCTAATTTTCTATAGAAAATAGGCCTCTCAACGTTTTGGTATTATATCAAGTATATCTTTACTTAATAAATCATGAAATAAGCTGTATTAATGATATTGGTTGTCATATATATGGATCAATTTTTTTGAAATACATATTTTCACAAAAAGAGACTAACATGAGAAACAATATATGGCTATAGCTACTCATGGATTATTATTTCTCAATACACAATGAGAGTGAGAATTA
Organism: Viscum album; assembly: GCA_963277665.1. NCBI lineage: Eukaryota > Viridiplantae > Streptophyta > Magnoliopsida > Santalales > Viscaceae > Viscum > Viscum album. The sequence continues at coordinate 843,783,471 of OY728140.1, read as the reverse complement.
AAATTAGTTGGATAATATGTTTAGTAGAAAATTAAATGGATTTTTAATTAAAATAAAGATGAAAAAATTATATTCATAGATTAATAAAATTTTGATATGAGAATCATTAGGGAAGTGGAACCATTACCCCATTATCAAATGATTTCAAAACCATATTTATTTGTAGAAATAAAAATTCCTCATCTTAATGATAGGAGTTTATAAGTGAAATTTAATTCCATGAATGAAGAGAATTGTGATAATTCTATAATGAATTTTTTTTGATAATATTTGGAAAGTGGATATTTGTTACATCAATACGAGAGTTGAATAGGGAATTACATGATGAATAATATAGCTCAAATTTCATTATAAAACATTGTAGAACAAAAATATTGAATTATTTATGAGATCATTTTTTGTGGGATAAAATGAAATGGAAAAATGATGAGTATGTATCAAGAAGGTTGGTTTTCTAATAGGTAAATGAATTTATATAACAATATATAAGAGTTATGAAACATGTATTTATTCCTTTGATGAAGTGGGATGACATTACTGTGGTCCTTTTCACTGGATTTCCTAATACTCCAAAGATAAATGATTCTATTTTGATTATTATTGATCAACTTACCAAAATTTCACATTTCCATAACATAAGGGATGATTTCCCTCTTAAGTGATTTAGATTACTTTATATAAATAATTTTGTGAGAGCTTATGGTGAACCTATTTTAATTTTATCATATTGTGACACAAAATTTAAATTTAAATTATAGAAAATTAATGGGAAGGCTCTTAACAATAAACTACATTTGTGAATTTCTTATTACCCTTATACTATAGGATAGTATAAAATGACCATTAAAGCATTGGAGGACATATTTATGTCATGATCACTTGAATTTAATGGTATGTGTGATCATTATTTACCTTTAGTGTAATTTTAATAGTATAATTACTTTCATGGAAGCAACAAAGGGAACTATATAAGGCATAGTGCGAGGAAAGATATCGTACACCAAAATTTTGGTATCAAATTTGTTAAGGTAATATTTTAAGACCCAATTATTTTAAGTGGTAAAATGAATGTAAGAACCATTTAGAGTCATATTAAAGAAAACCAAAGTTGGAAAACGATTTATAAAGATAATGTAAGGAAGTTTTAGTTAGAGTTAAATGGAAAGGTGGGGGTGTGTAAATTTCCCTTAATAAATTTAAATTAAAAGATAAGATATAGTGGATATTGTGTGATAAATAAAAATAATGAATGTATGAATAATTGGATTGATAAAAATATTAAATTTCAAACAAATGATAACAAAAAAACAAAATATTAATTATATGATAAATTTATTTATATGAGTTAGGTGATTAAGATATTGATATGATAAAAAAGTAATTGATTGATTAAAATATAGATTCTAATAAATAATTTTTTTTGAAATTTAAATAAAAGTAAGGGCACACAATGTTCTAAGGATATTGGATAATAGTTCAATTATCAAACACCACTTCTCTTACCTCAATTAATTAATGATGTATAAATAAAATCCACTGACTTTAATGGAAGATAATAACTACAAATAATAGATACACTATATTTTTAATAGAAGACAGAAAGAAACTTAAAGTACGTTGTTTTTTAATGTAGTAATGAAACAAAATAAAGTATAGTTATTTTTTATTGGAAGAAATAAATATACCAAAAAACATTAGTTTAAATGGTTAACCAATAACATGGAAGAAAAGAATAATAAATGAATGATTTTTAGGAAAAAATATATTGAAGTACACATTTTTAATTCTCAAAAAATAAGAAAATAATATAAGAGAGAAATTGTGAGGAATATTAGAGAGAAACCTGAGTTTTTACTACTAATCACTAGGAATGTATCTTGATAAAGTTTTAGTGTTGATAGAATTGAGCCCAATGTTTGATCAATGATGACCTCCTAAAAAATTACCACAACACCATTAATTTAAAAGCCTTTATGGGGGTATATTTAAACCCTTAATATGTCTATAAATGACCCACAGTGAGTAAATGATTCATATATTCCCTTGGATATTATTTCAAGGAAATAAGTGCATCATTCACCTCATTTTTTGACCATCTTTATCGATAATAATTGGTAGATATTGGAGTCCAATAAGAAGCTAGTGGGATACATTAACGTTTTAAAATATATACAAATCTAATATACTAGATGGTGAACTCCATCGTGTAGCTAATGATATTTATGTAGCTTTTGGGCTTCTATCTGGTGCCACCAGCTAACCGGTTCCCGGACACTAGACATCCTCTTGTATCATGCTATGTGGACTTCTCAAATGACCTTCTATGTTCGCTATGGACCTATCATTTATTAGGTTGAAAACCCATTAGAAACTCATATAAAATGGATATAATCATATTAAATGATAATTTTATAACATCAAAAAAAATTTGTGTTCATTACAATACATTTAAGAGTGTGAATTATAATAATATCCCCTTTTTGATGATCACAAGAACATGAGAAAAAAATAATGAGGGATTTAGATATGATGATATTTATTAAAAATTAATAACCCTAATGTGTTTTCAAAAATAAATTAAATATTTCAAAATGAAATTCAAAAAAGATATTATATTCATTTTCATTACTCATAAGATATCCAAAGAATTCAATTTCAAAAATAAAACTAAATGTATTTTCCAAACCCAAAGAATTAATTGAAATTCATCCATTATATTTTAGAACTTATTTTTTCAAATAATTTTATTCCCCGTTGTGATTGTTAAAAATAGACAAAAATAGGTTTGGAGAAATATAGGTTAATATAAAGTGATCTATTTTATAAGAGATAATAAAATAATTTTTTAAAATTTTTAAACAGAAAATATGATTTTAATTTTAAAAGATTTAAATTTTGATAAATTAAACAGAACATTAATAAGATCAAAAAATATTGTCATGAAGAGTGTATCTCTCTAAAACATTAGGAATATAGAAAAGGGTTTCATTCCACTCTATTAATTATTTAAAATCAATGATCCAAAAATTTATTATATTTCATAGATTAATGAAAGAAAATAAATGTTTCAAATATAACACATTATAGTTGAATTTTTTTTTCAAAATAACTAATTGAAAAGACTGAAGAACAAGAGATAAAGATTATAACTAAAAATATTCAATGTTTTCAAAAATTAAAATTAAGAAATAGTTTTTTAAAAGGAAAAGATAAGATAAATAGATATATGAAATTATTAATAATGATTACTACAACTTTTTTTTGAAAATAAATTAAAACTTTAAGATATTTTTAAATTAATTCAGGAGATAAAATATTATAAAATAAATTAAAAGGATGATATATTTTGAAATAAATTCAATATTGTATCATAAATGTTATAAAAATTATCAAATGAAAATCTCCCAGGAGTGTAAATCCATGTATGTGGTAAAGTCATAATAGTCATGCTTTGGGTGAAGATCCAGTTTATACCCAACCAAATATTTCCAATGTTAATATCTCAAGGTTAAATGAAACCAAAACCACATCAACTTTTTTGGATGCATACATGGATTTTATTGTAAGGAAAATCCCACTTACTATGATTTATCAATATTATGGTCAAATGAAACGAAAAGATATTATAAGAAAAATCATTATGAAATTAAAATGTTTTCATAAATCATTGAAATAAAATAATAGAATTTTTGAAAAATGTGGAATTTCAATAATATGATAAAAACACCATTTATAGAAAAACATTGTTCCATTATATTCAATTATCCCCCTTTGGAGAATCGAAAAAAAGTTCATTATATATTTATAAAAAAACTCACAAAAATAGTTTAGATGTATACAGAATAAATAATAAAAATAATTTAAGGTATAAGATCAATTAATGGGATTTAGTAAATAATGATACTAACAATAAGGAATAAATATAAAAGTATTGAGTATGTATAATAAATATATCCATGAATGAAGAGATCTTATTATCTCACAAAGAAAATATTTATAGATCTTTTCATAAATCCTTTGATTTATGTTAAGATTAAAACAAAAATTATAACAAGGATAATTGAATTTCTAATTAAGGAAAAAATATTCAAAAAAACATGAAGGGAAAATCTCTTTGGAAAAATATTCTAATCAAAAGTAAAAATAAATAACTGAAATATATAGAAATATATTTAGGATAATAAAATAAAGAGAAATATTGATCATTATGTTCAATAAATAAAAATAAATAAATAAGTAGCAAAGATCACAAGATATTTAATTTAATTTAATTTGAGGGAAAAAAGTATAATTCAAATGATGATAAAATCTAATTTTGAAAAGAAATTCATCTAATCCCAAGAGATTAAATAAGTTGATAAATTTTAAAAGTGATTAAAATTTTCATCTGAAATTATTTTACAAAAACACATGATTTAAAATAATATCAATTTCAAAGAATAAAAACCAGAAAAAATGATAAAACTGAATTTTGATAGCATTTTCAAACTAATGGAAAGGATAAAAATAATTTTTCAAATATTCAGGTAGAAAAAATAATTTGTTACATAAAAGAGACATACATAAATCTATATTAGAACAAAATTATTGGGTTTGTTTTTTTTTTTGAAAATCGAGATTGTTTCTAATGTATTTCGTAAAACACTAATATATATAACATCATTAATAAGGAGAGAATTTAGAATAACCAACAGAGCCAATAACAATGATTTTACTTCTTGAATTATCACTAAGTGTGAATTTTATGTTATTATGTTTTTTAAAAAGGATAAACTCTGAGTAGTCACCATGTACGTTTCTCAAGAACACACTATCCAAGTAACATTTTCCTCCCTGGGTATTTCTCTTAAGATATCAATTCTCTTAAATAATCAAGAGACTAAAAAATACACAAACAAAATTTGTGTCCATATATTATATATAAAATATATTTTCAAATACACACTTCCTTAACATAATATTTTCAAATATAATTCAAAAAAACATTAAAATGTAGTTTTATATATTTAAGGCTACTATAATGACCATTTTTATAGGCACATTTATAAATTAGATTCCCAGGTTTCTAAATTAATTTCAAATTTTGTCTCAAGAGAATAGTTTTACAAAATTAATTGTATTTTTAGAAGTGATAGTTTGATTTGAATATCAAAAACGAGTATTATGTTTCAAATAGTGTTGGGAACATAATTTTTTTTCAGAATTTATTCACCTTGGGTGGATTGATCTTGATAATTATTTAGATCCTCAATTGTTGATTCAAAATTATCACAACTATGTTTTTTTAATTTAAACTATAAATATTTATTTTCTTTATTAACATTAATTATTTCACATACCACATATTTATATTTATTTATGAGATGATTGAAAATTATAGTATGTTTATAAAACCATAAGATAGTTCATCTATAACATATTTAAGATATCCACAGTTAAAAGGGATATAAGAACAAGAATATGATGAAATATTTGAAGTTGAATAAATAAACTAATCACTTACCTATTTTTAGACCGTTAGATATATGGATCATTCATCACTTGATTTTAAATTGGATAGAGAATGATCCTATACACTCCAGGTAAAACCATTGAGAGATTTTATTTATTTTATTTTTATTTTATCTTCTTTTTTTACATGGAGAGATCTAGATTTATGTGACCTTTATTTTGTAATGATAAAAAGTTAGCTTTGGTTCTTTTATTTTATTCTCTATTTTGAAATGTTTCTGGGTTTTATTCCACTCATTTTATTTGTTCAATTTCCTAGAAAGTTATGTAATTTTTGTATCCCTTCTAGATGAGTAATTATTTATTACAATAAAGGAAACATCATTTTTACTTCATTGAATTAATCTGGTTATTTTTAATTTTTTCATTTCATGATAATTTCATAAGAAATGTGATTTTTTATGAGTTCTACCCAACTACCACATTATTGATATATTTGGCTCTTTGTTTTTTCATTACCTTGGTTTCCAAAGTTCTTATTGAGTCCCAAAATATGTTCTTTACAATATTTTCTATAATAAGATCTCACCAAGAGATTTCCACCCACTTAAAATGTTAGAAAATTAAATAAAAATTTTGGTAGTTGATTCATTTTAATGTAAGAGAACATTCAACATCCTGTCAACACATATCATGTCTCGTAAATTTGGAAGTAATAGTTCCTACATGAGTGACCTAAAAGAATTTCAAAATTTCATGAGAAAATTTTCAAGTAGAAATATGATTAAATTCATTCAAATCTAAACAATAATTTACAAAAGTAAAGGATTTCCCATCATGATTAAAATAAATAATTTCATATAGAATTTATATTTTTGATTCATTATTAGGTGTTTAACCATGCATAATGATTTCTTTAATAGGAAATCCAATTCTTAAAAAAACATAGACATAGAAATTTTCCTGTAAATATAATCCATTACATAAAATAAATAAATCCAACCCATAAAGTTTTCTTCAAGATCACATTGGGAGTAAAAATAATTTTTCTATTTTTATATATTGTTCATTGAATTTAATAATGATTTTTTGAAAACAATGTAAATATTGTTGAAAAAACATCCATATAATACTAATTATTGGTTAGAGTAAAATTGAAATCAGGGGGGTGAATTTAATTTTTAAAATAAAAATGAAAAGATGAGATACAAGGTCAATATATAGATAAATTAAAATAATCAAAGTAAAGGAATATGAATTTATATGTTCATATAAATAAAAAATAATGAGAATAGAGGAAAAAATATTAATTAATTGAGTGATTTATTTATATGAGTTAAGTGATAAAGTGATTGATATGATAAAATATTAATTGACTAATTTAAATATATAAAAGGCACAAAATTTATTAAGTATGTTTGACAATATCATAATCACGACACCCTAAATCTCCCCCCTCAATTTTATAAGTATTTATGAATTAAATACCTTAACATTATCATAATAAAATAACTAGAAATAATATAGTAACACTCTTTTCATAAGAAAAATATAATAATTTTAAACACCATTTATTTTGAATTAAATAGGTAAGTTAAATGATAGTTTCTTTTGACAACAATATAGAAAGAAAGAGAAATAACCTTGGTTTTAGTAGTCTACAAAAAACTATAATGAAATGAAAAATAATAGATGGTTTGTTAGGAAGAAACCCATTGAAGTATGAACTCTAAATTATCAAAGAAGATTAATATAATATATGAGAGGGAATCATATGGCTATATGAGATAAAAATTATTTTTTAAAATTAATCATAAGGTATGTCTCTAGAGAATGATTTATTATTGAAATAATTTTTCCTAGATATTGATCGTAGTTAATTTCATGAATAATTTTGACATAAGTATTTGCTTACAATACTTCTATGGGGTCTATTTATCGACAACATTTGTAATTATATAGTCTAGATGGAGTAAATGATTCATTTGATGTTATGGAGGTCAACTCCAGGGGAAGCATGACCAAATTCATTGAAATATTTGACAATATATGTTGTTGTGAATGGGTAGCTAATTGATTTCACCAGGAAGATAGCTGGCTACCTATTACTATAATAAAATATCCAGATCTCACTGTATAGTTGGATATCTTCACCAAGTATTAATTGTTATTTTAGTAGATATGTTTTTCCTTCTAGTTTTACCATATAGATAATGACACTCAATATAGATTCTATTAGAAACAAGATGTGTTTCCTTCTCAAATTTCATTCTGTGATCCCCTTTCACCCATTATTTAGTTGATTAAAAAAATATAAAAAACTCTATCAAGTGATTAGAAAATGTAACAAATGAAACTGGTATAATAGTAAATGTTGTTTTTGATCATTAGAATACATTAAAAATAGTGTGGTACAATATAATGGTATTGGAATTTCATTTAGGATATCTATATTTCTTGAAAGTATCTCTATTTAAAAGATTTAAATGGTTTTTAAAGATTTGGAAACTATGTTTAGCTATATAAATCAGTTTGAGGGTTTTTAAATAATTGTAACTATGGTTTATCGCTTTTTTATGTCCAACTAGACTCTCTAATGTGTACGTTGTATTCTATATCTCATTATTGATTAAATATATTCCATACCCATCACATTTAGTCCTCTATGATTAATCTTGATTTTATCCTAATTTATGAAGTACCAATCCATATTCAATACACTGGAGAAAAAGTGTTTTAGAATCATTTGGATAGGCTTATAATGGTAATTTGGATAAATCATATGATAGAAGAGGAAATTTGGGGACCAAAAGAAGTTATTATAAGGAACTACCAACATTTTTTATAAGTTAATATTTTATAAATTTTATGGACTAAAATATTTATGGGGTAATAATGTGATACCCGCGCTTTAATTACTATGTGTAAATTTTTCATCCAAATTAAATTGCAGTATAATGCACATAGATCTATTAAATTATTTGAATAAAAAATAAGATATATTTTTTCTTTTAATTTTATTAAATTTTTTTATTTTTTAATCGAATATTTTAAAATTAATATATTGTGATTTTTTAAAATTTTTAAGAATTTGTTTTTTTGGGTGAATATAAAAATATTACTTTTACAAATACCGTTAGTTTTATAAAATTTTAATGATATAAAAATGAACTAAACCTTTATGAAACCTTTTTATTGGCCAAATATATATTTAATAATTAATATATTCAAATTTATAATATAATTTTGAATTTAGAAATATATGTATAACAATTTTTAAATCTATGTATTATTTTTGTTCAAATAAAAAATAATTTTAGTTCATCACTTTCAATCGAGTATTCTAATGGTTCATTTAATTTTTGTTTCATTTTAAAGTAAAATAAGTCTCATTATATTAATTATAATCCTATTAATTTCATTTTAATAAACTATATATGTTTTTTATAAAAATCATTTTTATGCTTAAAACATGCATTTTTCTAAACATGGTTTTCAATAGGTTTTGGGAAATTATATTATAAGTAATTTCAAAACATTCTAGGAATCGAATAATGTAAAATAGATTAAATATTTTTAATCATAATAACAAAAATTTGGTTAGAATCCCACTTTGATTTTTGGTTATAAAAAATAGTATCCATTGTAAGTATTTATCAGCCTAGTTAACGGTAAAATGAGTTAAAATTGTTAAAATAAAGGGATAAAGAAAAAAATGTGGTAGAAAATATTTTCTTAAATCTAATTGGTTACTTTATTTCTACTATAAAATTTTCATATATATGGATTTAAAATTTTTTAGCCACAAGGCATGAGTAAGACATATAATATATTTTAAAGATTCTTGTATTTAAAAGTTTGTGACCCTCCTGACATATAAAATGAAACATCCAAACCTATATTTTCTCGACTTGTTGATCCACTAAGATCAACCAATATATTCATAAATACCTTCCAAAAATCCCTCCCCGCATCCTAGAATTATTTTTCTCTCCAAAAGACCACTTCAAGAATGCATAATGTGTATTTAAAATGGGATAGTGGAAATAATAGTTAAATGTTCATACCAGGTTTTTTCAAGTTCATTCTTTCTGAAAACTCCACCAAATATTAAATAACAACTTTAAATTATTAAATATTTATATGTGAGAAACTAAAATTTTCATATATTAATGGTACATATATTTTGAACCTATTTTCTACCTTATAGAAAATGAGAACATTGCTTGTGTGTATGTATAGAAAACCACCTACATGAAGCGATGTGTATCATTTTTATCACCAACTCACCTGGATGGTTTTCAAGGGGTATTTTATGAATATATATGATATTTATAACATAAATATAATTATGTAAATATATGTTATTAAATACCCTCTCACCCAACTATCTGTTGGAAAATGATAGCGTTGTTCATACCTAAGTGTGGACTACCACCTCCATGATGTGATGTGATTTTTCATTATATTAGTATATTTCATGGATGATTAAAAATTTTATATGATGAATACAAATTATATTCATGACATTTTAATGATAAAGGATCCATTTCATAACATTTATAAAAATATTCAATATACTGAGGTAATTTTTGAGAAATCTAATGAAAAACCTTAAGTGGCCGACATAGGCATGAACTATTAAATGAATTGATGTAAAATGTGAAGCAAACTGTGATTTTATACACACATATATTTAAATTAATTTATTTTCCCATGAAATAAACTTAAAGTATTAAATATCTTATTTTAAACACATCATCAATTCTAAATGAGCTCAGATATAATATACAATAATAACCTACCCATTGTAATGGACGGTATGTATAATATTAAAATAATTTTAAAAAACAAGTTTAAAGGTTAATTAATAATAAATATGTAATCAATCATTGGTAAAGTTAGTTTATGATTAAATAATTGATTTCTTGAAAAAATGGTTTTAATTTTATTTTGTGTGTGAGAATTATAATTAATTCAAAACCATGTTAGAAACATTAATTGAGGAAATGAATATAAATTTTGAAATTATCATATGGATATTATCTTAGATTGATTTTTTTGGGAACTTTCTAAAAATATTTATTTATATTTGAATTGTTTGAAAAACAAATACTTTTGATACTATCATTTTTTGTTAAATCAATTGATTTAAGAAGTCTCGTTATTTAATGATTTTTATTATAAAGTAAAATAATTATCTATTAATAAAATATGGTATAATTAATTTTTTTATATTAAATTTTATAATAGATTTTGGTATATGTACATTTTGTTTATAAAAACACATTTTTCTAAAAACCATTTTCTTTTGGTTTTGTAAGTTTCATTAAATTAAACTTTTCCACTTATAGAACATTAATTTTATGAAAATGACTCTAAGAATGGAATTATAATTTCCAATTTTTTTTAATAATTCCACTTTTATTTTGGGTTATTATAAATAGTATCCAATGACAAAATTTTATAACAAAGTAAAGGTTAAATGGATTATCAGAGGGGTCAAACTAAAAATATAATTGTAAAAATAAATTACAAACTAACCTAAATTTTAATATATATCTATTTTTCAATCCTTTATCATTAGGAATTCATAAATAGAATAATTTGGATATAAGTGTCTTGAATTAGAAATTTATATATTTTAATATTTAACAAAAATCCAATTGTGTTCCCCCTCCATTATAAAATTACACCACCTCTCATATCATTCACAAAAATAATGCGACTTATATCATGGATAATGCCTAAAAAAATTATTTAATGGAACACCTAAAAATAATAAAGTGGTCACAATTTTATCAAAACACCTAAACTAGAACGGTTAATATGTAAGAAAAATGAGGTTTTCCAAATAATTGGTACACATATGAATTTGGTGTTTTCATTTATTTATTCTTATAACTCATTAAATTTTCTACTAATCAGGATGATATAATAAAATATGTATCCCCATTATAATATAATTTCATTATTTTCATGTATAAACCTTTATTCATATCTCTCTTTATAAAAAGGGAAACTAATGCATTGTTTGTGCGTAAATTCATACTACCCCTCATGAAGTGATATATTTTGTTTTTATTATCCCATTTCATGGATTGTTATTATGATGGATATAATTTATATATATGATATTTTTTAAATAGTTATAATCCTTTAATTTTAATATCTCTTCCACTTTATAACCTTTCTATTTGTTAAAAAAAAATAACGTCGCTGATGCTTATGTTGGGACTACATCCTCCGCAAAGCGATGTGATTAATTTTTATCACATATATATATGAATAATTATAAAAGTATAAATTATTAATGAATTAGATAACAATTTCATTGTTAATAATATATATATTATGAAACCATGACCAATATATAGGTACCTAAACCATCAAACTAAAACATTCTTGGAAAATGGAGTAGTTTTTGGTTGAATGTTCCTTTTAATGAAAATATTGTCAATAAATGGATAATTAGAAATTATAATGTAATGGAATATATTAAGATATGTATGAATATGTTTATATTATAAAATTATAATAAATATATATTTATTATAGATTATTTTATATTTTTTTATGATGAAATAAAGACTAGAGGTAAGAGATTTATGTTATAATCTCAATTCCTTTCAGTATTGTCTATGCTAAGTTTCCATTGAGAAATACTAAATGATTATTATCAAATAAACCAATTTTACTTTCTTTTATTATTTTTTATATCTATATTTTTTATTTTTTAGTACCATCTATCTCTATTTACAACAGAAAATGATTTAGAAATTTTTTATAGGAAAAGATGACCGTATTTTTAGTCTTCTGTTTGAGAATCCTTCTCCTCCATATCCATTTTATAGAAAATGTTTTCAAGAATATTTTTACCATTCCCCATTAATTTTTTAAAATAATTTTTACCCATATTTTAATTTATTTGAAATGGTTTAATAATACTCCTCTATTCATTTTTTGAACAAGAAATGTTTAATCCAAATTGTGAAGATAATATTAGTTTCTAACAGTTACAGAATGAATAAAATTTCTGGCCATCATTACCACTAATTCAGTGAGACAATATTTAAAAATTTTCCACAATTCTTTTAAATGAAAATGTTTTCCATAAAAATTTGTGAAATTTTTTATATTTTAAATATGTGATCCAAAAATTAAAAGGGTATTTTCATCATAAAATTTTTCAGTAATCTTATAATGAAATTTATACATATGATAACATAATTTTATGTTACATACTATTTAATTGGAATATGATACAATGATAAAATCATATTCATTTATATGTATCGTTTATGATTACAATGATTAGATAGTATTAAAACACATTTATTTTTCTTTGGGTTATAATTTTATGATAAGATTAATATTTTATGATCTTGTGGCTCACATATGTGTGGTTTTCATTATGTGATAGGTGGTGCAATAATTATATGTCCCTATAATTAATTTGATAAAGAGAGTTAAATAATGTGATAATAATGAATATAACAGGGATTTTACCCAATTCAATAATGGATTTTTTATAATAAGATTGTCTTGGGAGTGAACATTGACTAAGGAAATGATGGAATAAGGAGTGAACCCAATCCACAATATTAGTATTGGAAGTGTTATATGAATAAGGAAATGATTTTTTATAATTATATGGAATCTAAAAACATTTCTCTTATGTTTATGATATATTCCCTTAACTCAAGGTAGATTGTTGATGAATCCACACCCTTATGACTTAGGTATTTTGTTATGACAATGATCCATCAATGGTTTATGATTATTGATATTTTAATATTTGGATATGATTATTTTAAGTTATGAATATGTTCTCATACATTTATTATTATCTTATACGCACTACGATCATTGTAATGACCCGCTCATTCCCATTGGATTTAGAGTACAATGAGTCATTACATGGCCTTAAGAAATATTCCCAAGATTATAATGGATGGAAATAAATGCTTAAGGGTTTAAAAATAAAGAGGGGGAAGATTTACCCTTTAATAATTTTACCAATACACAAGAAACCCAGAACCAAACCATTCACTAAATGATGCATGAACAATAGAAAGACAACTAAACAACTTCTTGTATCTCAAAACCAAGTCAATGTATGTAACCGCGAATAACTAATCTAGTATCAAAGTAAATAGTATAAAAACAACTCAAGACTCTAAAGTGAATACAAAACTCCATGCTACAGAATCTCCAAGATCCATAATCACTGAACAACCCAAACAACACAAGGTAGTTTTAAACACGTGTGAAGCATTACCTTGGCCTCTATCCCAGAAGATAGCATCTGTAAAAGCACCAATGTTCCAAAGAAGGGGTGAGAATAAAACTCATTATGTTTTCCCCCAATGACTTCCCTACTAATTCCACTAGGATATAAGGATTTTAAACATTTACATAAAATATTTTATACCAAAAAATTCCTCAAATTAGTTTATAAAAAAATATAAACAAGTTTCCAAAACCATTTGTAACCAAAAGTATAAAAGTTTAATTGAAACCAATTTATCCAAAAAGTTATTTTTCCAAAACATTTACTAAACTAAACCTTATAAACATTTCTCAATACCCATTTTTTCCATCCCTAACCATTCCAAAAACCCATGTAACCATCCATGAATTCTACATTATGACAGTTCTATACTCATGAGAGGTTTCTCGTAGATCTACCAAGTGGTCACAAGATAATTGTTTCCCATGTTCCATTGACCCCTATAGCACTAAGAAAAAGGTCATATTTTAACCATTCCCTAAATATTCTACATGAACACACACCATATATGCCCAATAATCATTCCAAAACATACCTATCCATAAAAACACCTTTTTATTAAAAACAATTTTCTATCAAAATCATTTTAATTCCAAACCATTTCAATAAAAAATCATTTTTATTGAAAACATTGTTCCGATAAAACCATTTATAAATCCCAGAAAATTAATTATTTAAAATCATCTATTAAAATTCAAGAAACTAAATCACTTAGCACAATGATTCATCAAAATTACATAATTTCACCAAAACCATAAATCATCCAAAAATTATATTTATTCCAAGAATTAAAAGAAGATTTCAATATCAATTTCATTAAATATTATTCATTTGAAACTTCTACAATAAATTATGAAAACAGGAGTTGATGGTGAATCCACATACCTCAATGTTCTTGGCGAAAACCACAAAAAAACACAGAAGACAACCGGGTCGATTTTTCAAGAACCCGCCTTAGATCTCTTCTACTACTAAGAAAAAAGACAAATATCATCATATTTTTCAACCCCACACCGAGATCTAACCATAAATGGAATAAATATAATAACCCAATGGAATAGGAGAAGTTGATATAAGTAGATCTATGAAACTGATCAAGAACGAAGAAGAATGATCACATACATCATGAATCCAAATTCGATTCACCAAGGGAAGCCTTTGCCTCTACTTTAGATCGATGGGTGAACCATATATGTCATTAGGAGATGAAAAATCTCATGTTATGGATGCTTAGAAGAAAAAAACAACAATCTTAAAGTCAAAAAAGTGTTATATCCACTTTTTTTGGATCTCACATAAACCATCTGCACATTTAGTTCCCACGGTTAGACAAACCTTGTGCTAACCGTGCATTATCTACTACCTAGGAGGACCCTCACAGAATTTACTATCATGTTATTCCTAACTATTCTACAACTTTGATGGATCCACTACCTCAAGAGGACCTAATATGCACGATTTGGACGCACAGTTAGGCAAACTGGGAGCCTTCCCTGTGACTTCCATGTTGCCTCAAAACTAAATCCAATGTTCTCCCAGCTCTCCCATTCATCACCCATAACATTAGAACCATGAAAATCAACATGTAAGGTTTACACACTTGAAACTAGGGGTACTACATTCTTCCTACCATTGGTCTTTCCATCCTAAAAAATTATAAAACATTCGCTACCCAAAAAGTCTTTTAGCCACTACTATTTCATCTCCATATCATGTTCCCATGTATCTTACGGAATCAGACCAAGCATCCATAAAACCCACTCTAGAATGAATATTTTTCCATGTAAGACATTATCTATACAATCCAAAATCCATACTAGGATTTGTATCACCGTAACATCCAACACTAGGTTAGCGTGATCCCATTTGATTACATGGTTAGGATTAGGCTAATACTTTTTCAACTGAGATACATGGAACACATTATGCACCAAACTGAAATGTGATGGTAATTCCAATAGATATGCCACATATCCGAACCATTCTAGTATCTTGAAATGGACAATTTATCTATGATATAACTTTCCCTGATTCCCAAAATGATGACGTCCAATCCTTGGGGATATCCTCAAGAAGACATGATCACCCACAGTGAACGACAATGGCCTTCGACGGTGATCTGCATATGAAATATGATGAATCTGAGCCATCTCTATTCTCTTTATAATCATTTGGTTTTTCTCTGTTGTTTCTTGGAAAAGGTTTAACCCAACTAGTGATGTTTCACTAGTTTCCACCCAGTATAGTGGAGAACGACAAGGACTCCCATACAATGCTTCAAACAGAGCCATATGTATCGAGGCCTGATAGTTGTTATTGTATTAGAGATCCACTAAGGGTATATGCTCCTCCCATGAGCCACCAAAATCCATTACACAAGCCTAAAACATGTCTTCCAATGTTTTTATTTTCCTCTCAAAATTTTCATCTGTCTGAGGATGATACACCGTGCTCATCATCAACTGACTTCCAAGGGAATTCTATAAGGATTTCAAAAAATGAGATTTGAACCATGGATTTCTATCTTAGAGGATTGAAGCTAGTACGCAATTCCTTTTTACCACATCTTGGATATAGAAATTAGATAGGCCCACCACTGTATGAGTTTCATGAATTGGAATGAAATGGGCTAACTTAGTAAGACGATCTACTATCACCCATATGGAATCATGTTTCTGAACCATTATTTGTAGATCTGTAAAAAAATCCATTACTATCTTCTCCCATTTAAACACTAGGATAGGTAAGGACTGCAACATACCCGCTGGCCTCTAGTTATCTTCTTTAACATGCAGACAAGTTAAGCACCTTAAGATGAAATCAGCCACCTTTATTTTTATATAGATCCACAAAAACAATGCCTTTAATGCCTTATACATATTCTGTGTACTTGGATTTACATCCCATCTAGAATGAAGTTAAGCATGAACGAGTTTTTCCTGACAATCCATAGGTAACACCATCTGATCTCTAAAGCACAAAATCGATCTCCCATAAGGATTCCAACCATCAATGTTCTCCCCAACATTGAGTTTTGAAATCATAACCATAGATTATGCATAAGATTTTTGTGGATCTTTGACCATATTTACAAAATCAATAACAAGTGCATATGAAAAGAAAACTGCAACAACACCATAGTCATCACATTCCACATGCATGTCGGCTAGGACCGACATCAACTTCCATTCACTGATGCTTCTTTCACCAACTGATCATATTACTTTATGCTCAATGCATCAACCATTGAATTACATTTTCCAAGTGTTTACATCAAGTCAAAGTTAATAATTTAGAGATTTTTCATCCATATAATTTTCCTTAGATTCAAATCTCACTGTGAGAAAACGTGTTTCCAGATTTTTTGGTTTGTGAACGCTATGAATTTCTCTCCAATGAGATATTGTCTCCATGAATTCAATGCATGGACGACTACTGCTAACTCCAAATCATGTTTTAGATAATTATTCTCTGGTAATCTCTGTTGACTTGAACCATAAGAAACCACATGGTCTCTTTCCTAGATAACACAGTCCAACCCTGATCCCAAAGAATCATAATACATGACATACCCATATCCTAAATTTGGAAAAATAAAAAAAAGGTACTGATTTAAGTTGAAATTTAATCTCATAGAAAGACTTATAGAAATCCTTTGTCAATTGTAATGTTGTATTCTTATTTTTCAGAGATATCATTGGGAAGGTAGTTATCAGAAATCACGCACAAAGTGTTAGTAGTAACCAGCTAGACCATGAAAAATTCATATCTCGAAGACATTATTCAGTGGTTTCAATGAGATAATAGTTTTTTTATTTTTAGGATCCATAACAATTCCTTTTTTCAGAAATGATATTTCCATGAATACATACTTCCTATATTCAAGAATAAAATTTTGATAATTTTTCATACAAATGGTGATCTCTCATGATTTGTAACACTATTTCCAAGTTCCCATCATGGTCATCCCTTGTCTTTGAATACAAAAAAAATTCCATCCACAAACAACACTTCAAAAGTGTCTCGATATTTATAAAATATATAATTCATTAAAGCCATGAATACCACTTCTGCATTCGTTAGACCAAAAGGCATGACTACATATTCATAGTGACCATATCCGCCTCGGATAGCTATCTTCGAAATATCTTCCTTTCGAACTCGCAATTGGTGATATCCTGATCGCTAGTCAATCGTGGAGAACTACTGGGATCCCCTTAATTGAATTAAAAAATCATCAATGCATGGAAGTGGATATCTATTAATTATCATAACATGGTTACGCTTACAATAATCATCACACAACCGAAGAGTTCCATCTTCATTCATCACGAACAAAACTGATGTTTCCAACAGAGATGTGCTTGGCTGAATGAAACCCTTGTTTTCCAGTTCCTACAATCACACTTTAAATTCCCATAACTCTATTGGTGTCATCCTATAAGACGAAAGGAAAATAGAGGTGGTTCCTAGAAGGATATCAATTGCAAAATCCAATCCCCTTATAGGTTGTAACCGTGAGAAGTTATCAGAAAAAACATCTAGAATGTGATCTACATCTGATGGAAAAATATTTCCCTCGATCTCATCCATTGATGACAAAGTCAAAACCACCAACTGGTAAGAGAATGTTCCCACAATTGGTTCCACCAAGCTCTTTTCACCTTTCTTTACCATCCTCTCTCCTCTAGAGAGACGCTCGATGTCTTCCCCAGTTGTGAAACTAACTGTTCTCCTATAACAGCCAATGTGAGACTTCAACATTGTCAACTAATCCATACCCAATATTAAATCATAAAAATACATGTCAAACATCAATAATATCCATTTTATTTGAACTTTATCAATAGTTATAACACATTCTCTACACACAATGGATTGACATTCTCTTTCACCGAGAAGAGTTTTCAGTTTTAAAATAGGAGTCCACATTTCCAACTTTAATCATAGAAAATAAACATCATGAGAAGAAATGAAAGAATGTTATGCACTAGTATCGAATAGAACTTAGAAATGGGTAGAATTCAAAAGAATCATTCCACTCACCATTTATGGTCTAGCTTAATCATCGATAATCAACTGCTCAGCTCTATAAATTTTTTTCAATGATGAACTATTCTCTTTGATGCCTTGCTGATATTTCCCTAGTTGTGAATTCATGGTATTCATATAATCACCATGGTATTCTCTGCTCTGCTAATGAGAATGATTCTGTTGTCCTCACCCTGTCGAATCATATGATGCTTATGATGCCTGAGAAGTGTCTCAGGTACCTGAACATGGAGCACTATGACAATATTGCTGAAGGTGACCCATGTTCTTGCAGTTATGGCCTGATGTAGGTTGTTTTCTACACTTTCTCTTTATGTTGTCAAGTGAACCCCATTTAAATAAAACTTCTTTAAACTAGGTTCAGGGAGGAAGGTTCACTGATCCAGCCATCAGATTCTGATTTCCACTTCCACCGAGAAAATAGGTGTCCCCTCATAATCCCAGAATTTGGGTTCCCACAATTTCTTGTGGGTATCGTCATACGTCCTCCCAAAGATATGAAGATATCATGTTCATCCACTATCTCTGTATAATCCTTAATACAGAGTAATACAATCTATGATCAAATTTCATTTTGTAGCCCCGATTCGAAGATGTGTTCCTTCAAGTATGTACTTTCCACAACCTTAGGTAAAAAGTGCATGAATTTCATGAATTTAGCCACACAATCTGTGATAGAGAGGCTCTCTTGTTTCAGGATAAAGAAGTCCATCATTTTTTGGATCATGAATGTTTGAGGATAGAATTGTTTAATAATCAATTATTCAAAATCCTCCTATGTAAGGACTTCATTTAATTTATCCTACACTTCTAAATCCTACCACTAACATGAAAGATCTTCGAGAATATACATATCCAGCTTGACCATTATCTCCACTGATGTGCAGATGAATTTGAATATACGAATCATCCTAATTAACCATAGCACCACATTTTTGGGTTCGACATCACCCTAGAAGTTAAGTAGATTCTGCTTCATGTACTAGACGGTATGGTCTACATGCCTTGGATCATTCATCTGGTTCCCTATATTCATAGCTTGAAATGCTTATAAAACACTCTAAATGAGCTATTGGTTCACCCGTGGGTCAGGTGAAACCACATTCTCCACAGCTGCTTCAGGTTGGTTTCGACAACAACTACCATGTACCTTTTTCTAAACCAACAACAAACACCATCAATATATCTCTCTAGAATCTTATGTCTTAGCATCTCAAATTCTATCACATCTATTATCACAATATAGTTTTCCAAAACAAGCATTTTCCATGTTGAACCATTTTTGAAAACATTCCTTTATGCCTTTTAAAAATTGTATCATTTTCAAAATAAAATACGCATTCCCTTTTCAAATTCATTCATTTGAAAAACAACTTTACAATTTTTCAAAAATCAACACTTTTTCACAACATGAATCATTCCTCAAAATGATGTATGAAATCCTAGTCGGAATTCATTCATCTACAATGCATTTCATTCTCATCTCATTGGATAAACCCATGACAATGAGATTTCGAGATCCAAGAAGTTTCTCCAAACACTCATTTACCAAACACCATTGTAATGGGAAGTTCAATATAACATGGTTAGGTATGTCCTTTTATGCTATACATATTATGTACCAAAAATCCTACCCCATTATATGATTCCAACCCCACGAATAGACAAGAAGGAATTTCAACTCCAATACCAAAAAAAATTGATGACCACTTGCTAGGAAAAGACCAAACAAGTTGATAACTTTTTTACCACAATAGATAGACCAGACTGATTCTATTTGTCATGACCCGCTCATTCCCATTTGCTTGAAAGTACAACGAGTCATTACTTTATCTTAAGCCACATCCCCAAGATGCAAAAGGCTGGAAATAAATGCCAAAGGGTTTCAAATCCATGTGGGGGATGATTTACCATTTAATAATTAAACCAGTACACCAACATCCCATAACCAAACCATTACCTAAAGGATTCATGAACCAAAGAAAGAAAACTAAGAAACTTCATGTATCTCAAAACTAAATCAATGAATGTAACAACTGAAGAATAATCTAGTATCAAAGTAAACATTGGATAAACTACTCATGACACTCAAGTGACTAAAAAACTCCCTGCTCTATAAGCTCCAACCACCACAATCACTGAACAACCCAAAGATAATGAGGTAGTGCTAAACACATGTGAAAGATTACCTTTCCCCCTATCACGGAAGATAGCATCTGAAAAAGAAACAAAATTCTAAATTATGGGTGAGTATAAAATTCAGTTGGTTTTCCTTAATGACTTCCCTACTCAATCCTATATGATAGAATAGTTAGAAACATTTACATAAAATGTTTTATATCATACATTTCCTCAGAACAATTTATAACAAAATATAATCAAGTTTCCAAAACCATTTGTAACCAAAAGAATACAAGTGAAATTGAAACTAATTTTTTCAAAAAGTTATTTTTTATAATAAAATAACTAAAAAAAATCTTATAAACATTTCTCAATATTCATTTTTCGGCATACCCATCCTTTCTACAACCCATGCAACCAACCATGCATGCTACGTTATGAAAGATCCATACTCATGAGCAGTTCCTCGTCGATCTACCAAGTCGTCACATGGAAATTGTTTCCCATGTTCTAGTAACCCCATTAGAACTAAGAAAATGGTCATATTTCAACTAATCCCTATATATTGAACATTAACACATTCAACATATAACAACGGATCGTGCCAAAACATCCCTTTCTATAAAAAACCTTTTTATTGAAAACCATTTTCCATCAAAATCATTTCAATGCCAAACCATTTCAATAAAAGATCCTTTTTATTAAAAACCTTTTGCCCATAAAACCATTTTTAAATACTTTATAATTAATTATTGAGAATCATCATTTTAAATTCATTAAACTAAATCACTTTGCACAATTATTAATCAAGATTACACTATTTCACCAAAATAATAAGTCATCGCTAAAGAAGATTTATTACCAGAATTACACCAATATTACACAATAATTTTCAATCAAGATAATTAATATGAAAATAATACAATAAATTCTAGTAATAAGAGTTGATATTGAAGCCATTTACCTTAACAACTTTGATGAAAACCACAAAGAATGAAAAATGCACAAGACAACCGGGTCGACTCTCCAAGAACCCACCTTAGATCTCTTCTCATACTAAGAAGAAAGCCACATATAATCATATTTGGAATTTAAACACCAAGATATACCTATAATGGGTGTATATATAAGAAACAAAGGGAATAAGAGAAGTATATCTAAGTATATCAATGAAACCGATCAAGAACGACGAAGAATGATCACATACCTCAGGAATATGCCTTTGATTCACCATGGGAAGCCTTTGAATTGCCTTAAGATTGATGGGAGAACCTTCTCTTTCCTTAGGAGAAGAAAAATACTGAGTTATGGCTTCTTAGAATAAAAAATCACACACTTAAAGTAAAAGAGACGTGTGAGATCCATATTTTTAGGGTACAACATAAACCATCCTCGGGTTTAGTTCACACAATTTGACAAACCGTGTGCTAACTATGCATTAGCTACTGCCTAAGTGGACCCTCACACAACTTTATAACATGATCTCTCTAACCAAGATCCAACTATACTGGATCCACTACCTCAAGAGGACCAAATACATACAGTTTGGCCACACAGTTAGACAAACTATGTGCCTACTGCATTACCTCCGTTTTACCTAAAAACTACTTCCAATGTTCTCTCAACTCTCCCATTCATCACTGTTAACATTATAACCATGATAATAATCAAGTAAGGGTTACATACCAGAATATGGGGGTACCAAAATCATGATTTATATATCTTATGTGTACCCTTTCTAAGAATTAGAGTGCACCCATTATTATGTTTCATTTCCACTAGTTATGAAGAATGGTTTTAGGTACGGTATGTCTAAGAAGTGTACTATATGAGAAGAACTTTTTGGAAGATATTAATGGTCTTTCATGTAATAATATAAGTATGGATATAGTCTTCAAAAAAACTAAACCTTAATGGTTCAAGGGTATGTATTAATATGATATGCATTAAATATTGAACTAATTGTTTTTAATATTTATTATTTTTATACTCGGGTCACCTCAGCTAGTATCAGAGAATAGTTTAGTAAATTTTCCAAGACAAGGGTTAGAAAAATTAGGTGAAAAATAGGTAAAAGTTTAATATAATAATAAAATTCTAAAATATGGAAAATTATATATTTTGTTGTTTTCCTAGAAAAAAATTCCTTTTCTAGATAATGGCAAGTTAATATAGTTATAATACATATGTACCTAGGGGTAATTACTCTGAAAGGGGTGGATTGTGTAATAACTTAGTCTTCACAGGTTCATAAACAGTGGGTTTAAGATTTTATGCATGTCTAAACACTCATTAGGGATATTTTTGTTTTAATTCAAATTTTATTGATGAACAATTATAAAGGATTTGGAAAGATGATGACCATTAATTACCATTATTAAAACTATGGATTCATATCTCTAAAATAATGTTTCATGATTTAGAAATCATATGAGTGATTTTCATGATTTTATGATTCCTCAAAATGATTATTATTTATCAGAAAATTCTTTTTTGTTTAGTATATAGTTAAATCCATGATGAATCATGTTAAAAATAAATGTGGTTGATAATGAAATTTGTTTCCTCTTGAGAATCTTTAATGATATGAGATCTATAATGTGATTCATTTTTATTATGCATAACCAGTTATCTCAATATATGATTAAAAACATGAACATGTATGATATTCCTAACACACATAATATGTGAAAAATTAAGTTTCCTGGGATTTTAGTTAATAAAGACCATGGATGAAAGAATATTAAACTTCTTACATGTCAAGAATGTGGGATAAAAACCCCCATGAAATGTATCAAAAGAATAATAAGGTGTTTTATTTTTGGAATATAAGGGCATGAAGTAAGTAATTAGTGATGAAAAAAGAAGAGTTTGAAAAATGGAAATTAAGTATATCCTATTTTAACAATAGTAGTTTAATGTGTTATGTGTGGGGAATAAGAGAATTATCCAATTAATGTCCCTAATCCATGTTTAACCTCCTAATAAATGAATGTTATTTGCTATATAAATAACTGAAATAGGTCATTTTAAATAAGGCATACTTATCTGCCACTCCAAAGTAGGTGATTTCACAATAAAATTTGTTAGAATATTCTATATGAAAATATTTTTGATTATCATTTAGTGTAATTTGATGTGATTTTGAGAATTGATTATATCACTCTATATAGATTCCATATTAGTTTATAGAATAAGGAAATCAAATTTTTTATTGTTAACAAACATATGATCATATATCGGTATGAGTATTTATATGAACATATAATTGGAATTATATCAATTATATGGGTCCTAATCCCTATTTATGAGGTCTATTTATCTCAATCAAAAGGTGAGAAACTCAACATTGGAATTGTTTCATATTTTGGGAATATTATAAGTATTTCATAAATATTTCTGTAGTATTTCCTTGAATCATGAGTTGCGTTTTCATTATAACTCATACATAGTGAAATACTAATTTCAAAGATTCTATATATAACAAAAATGATTGTTTTATATAAATTGATGAAGAAAATCTAGGAAAATCTTGATAAGAAATTAATATACCCTAGAGAATCACCATAGGGTGCACTTGATATTTTTTTCAAGATTTAATACGGATCAATGCATCATATCATTGATTAGTGGGATATCAACATAAATATAATGAATAATTATCCTCTTCCCCATATTGGTTACTTTTTAGATCAAATATGCAAAGATGAGTGTTTTCTAAAATTGTCTATCATTCTATATATCATTAATTTAGGATCTAGATAGAGTATATACTCAAAATAGCCTTCTATACAAGTCATGGTCATTATAAATCAATAGTGATTCCATTTTCACTAACGAATTACCCTGATAAATTCATGGATTTAATGAATAGTGTATTTAGGGATTACTTAGATTTGTTTATGAATTTTTTTATGAATGATATTCTTATATATTTTAAGAGAATGAAGGACACAATTATATGTTGTTGAAGACCTTGAGGAAGGAGAATCTATATTCTAAATTTACCAAGTATGACTTTTGGATAAATAAATTCATATTCTTGGGACATATAATATTATGTGAGTGTATATCAGTGAATTCTTAAAAAAATGAATATATTAAGAAATGACTGATACCAACCACAATAACAGAGATCCTTACATTTCTTAGGTTGGATAGATTCCATTAACACATTTTGAGGGATTTATCATGGATATATAACCCAATATCCAATTTTCTACGTAAGAGATTCAAGATCCTTTGTATAGATGAATGTGTGGAAAATTTCTTGGAGCTAAATAGAAGGTTAATTAGCATACCTATTCTTATAATACCCAAAAATGGATAAGGGTATGTGATATGTTGTGATGTATAGAATAAGGAACCAGGATCTATTATTATGCATAATGGTATGGTGATAAATTAAACCTTACTTCAATTAAAAAATCATGAAAAAACTAACTAACTAATGATTTAGAGTTGACTGGAGTAAATTTTCTTTTGAAAATATGGGAACATTATCATTATGGTGAAATATTTGAATTATATAATAATCAGAAAATAATTAATTATATATTTTTATATAAATATATGAACATACTCTAATGAAAATATTTTTAGTTCATTAACGATTTTCAAATACTACACACACTTCCAGCCCTGAAAGGAGAACAAGGTGGATGCTGCTCTATGTCAGAAGGACCCTGGAAGTTTTTCCATAACAAGGATTTAAAGAGAGACAATATTTTTTGATTTAAGAAAATTGGTCATAAAATAATGAAGTCAAATCATATCATTTTCAGATGAATGTTCGACCACCAATTCATGTGAGGATTAAAGAAGAATAAAATGTGGGTGTGGAACTGTAGAATATGGTGAGAAATATTCCAAAGTTAAACTATGAATGTGATTGAATGATAAGGTTCAAAAACATAGTATGTGACATAGCAATACCATACATAAAGTAGGAGATATTGGATAAAGATAATAGTTTATCATTTTCTATTCACACAATAATTATAATGATATATTGTGATCTGAAGGAGTATATACATTGACATAATGTGGACAATGATATTGCAATGTATGTATATAGATGATTGGTATGCAAGGAGGTTAAGGTTGAGAGATAAAAGATTGAGGGGGTGTTACAACTAGTACCCATACCAAAGTGGAAAAATGAAAACATTACAATGTATTTTATCATTTTACTCCCCAAAACATCTAAATGGTATTATATTAATTCGGTTATAGTCGATCACCCTATAAAAACATTTTATTTCAATTAGGGAAGCTATTTCACTTTATCAAATTCCAAGATAAACATTCAGGGAGTGGTAAGGTTTCATGGATTACCACATTATACTATATCGAATTGGGATCCAATTTTTATCTCAAAGTTTTAGAGAATCCTTATATAAGGTTTGTGCATAAAATTGAAATTTGGCATCATGTATCATCTTTAAATAGATGGAATGTTTTAGAGGACCATTAAAACTATATAGTATATTATAAAATCATGTACTATGGGTATTAATGGTATTTGGGATCAACACCATTATCTATTCATGTTTTCATTAGAAAATAGATATTAGTAGAGAATTTATATGGATCCTTATGAATCTCTATAGGGTAGGAATTGCCAAAATATAACATGGTTTGATGAACTTAGAGAAATAATGTTATTGTGACCTGAACAAGTAGATAAAATTATAGAGAAGGTGAAATACATTTGACGAAATATTTGGATTTCCCAAATTTTAATAAAACATTGTGATAGAAATAATTAGAAAGATATATAATTGGTGTTAATGTAATCACATAAGTATCTCATTGTAATAAGGTTAATATATTTGGAAATAAGGGAAAGACACCCCTAAATATATTGTTCCATTCAAATATATTTACTAAATTAATATGGTTTCAATCACTCATCACTTCCACCAAATCTATATAATGTTCATAATGTATTCCATGTATATACCTTGAAGAAGTATGTAACAACCCTGATTTTTATTACACACATAAACCTGATTTATTACATAAAACCTTCACTTGATACAACATTGATGATCGAGTGGCATAGTGTCTTTGGGGATTAAGAAGATTTGATAACGACTTAAAACATGAAATACAACATCTTTATTGAAAACTTCCTTTACATGACCACTAAATTCCCTCATACTTAGCATTGCATGGGATAACCTGAGGGCATGCGTAAGAGAAGGGTGAGATATAAATCCCAGTAAGGGAATAAATATGCAATAAAATGAGGAATACAATACATGTTAGACAATAAGAATATCAATGGTGCACAAGAGAAACATGAACATAAAGACATGATAAAGAAAGAAAATCATAACATGTAAATGGGGTAACAACAATTATCAAGGAATTAGTATGAGCCAAGGCTCATTGCACATGGAGCCTGAGTAAACCCTCATTTCATAGGAAGCACGAGAGAAACCTTGTTGAACTTGAATTAGCATGATCCAACACCCATTGCACATAATTTATCATAATACCATACTTTACCAAATGAATTGGACCGCTATCCGGGCGCACCTTTCTTAATCATTTCATTTCATGCATAAGTGTGACACATGGATCATAAAACGTGGATTCATTAAAAATAAAAATTTATTCCATGATAAAGGAGTGTTTAATTCATACATGAAACTCATTAAACAGAATTTAAAGGTTCATAATGGCGAATAATCTTGATAGTGAAATGGGCATGGTATTCAATACATATTGACTTTGGTTTGGAAAATCCCGGTGCAATTTTGGCAGCATAACGACGTGACGTAAGAATTCATAAAATTTGTTGATGACATAAAAATGGGTGTCTCATCATATATACATGAATTTTACATTATGGGCGGTCATATATATACATGTCTAAACAATTATAATGGAATTTAGATTCACGATATAAAAAATTACTTGAATGAAAATGAAGAGAGACAAATTCCTTTCGGAATTTCGACATGGTAATAGGTATACATGGTAGGAATTTAATGAGTGAAATATGGGTATCTCATCACTAAAAGATAGATAGGTCTCTATGGGGGGGGGGTGAAATCATTCCCCAAATTTTTAAACTAAAAATAAAAGGTCATAGTAACTTAAATAAAATTAGACAAAAATGAGAAAGCTAAAAATCCATTAATTGGAATTGTGATCACAATGGCTTGGGAGAAGCTCAAGAGAGGATTCTTGGGAGCATGGGGAACCTTGGGAGGAATCTAGAGAGGGGAGGTAATAGGTTTTTAAAACTACAAAGTATTTTAGTGAAGTGGAAGTGGGAGCATGGGTTGATTTATATTGTAAAGGAAAGGGAATTCTTTAAATTTAGGTTTGGGACACCTCACATTAAACTAATCAATACCAAAAACCAGACCATGGTTTTTGGACATGGTTTTTTCCAAAGGGTAGTGGAAAAAAATATTTTTTATGGAAATTGGCCTAAATTATTAAAATAATAGGGTTTTATATGTGGAGGTGAGTCACACTCTCAAGGAAAACAATTTAAAAGGACAAAAAAAATTATAAGCAATGAAGGGTCCACCAAAACTTTGTAAAAAAAATAAAAAAACACAAAATCACATTATTTTAATGCTAAATCCTATATTTGAATAAAAAAATGTTTATAGTATTTTATTATATCATTATTGGGTCATTATGATGTCATAAAACACATTATATATTTAAACGATATTTAGTTTTTACCCAAAAATTATACTGTCTTATAAAATTATGAAAAACTAAACATAGGATAATTTTGACATCCTAATTCCAAAAATAGTATTAATTCTACCTAAATAACTTTCTAAATATGTGAATTTTTACTTTTAAAATGAAAACTGATATTTATCAAAAATTCTTTGGTTTTGATTAAAACTACATTCAAACCTTAATAAAAATTAAAATTGCATTCATAAAATTATATGATCATTTATATTTAATAAAAATTAATTTATTAATAATAATAATATTTTATTAAAATATTATTTAATTCAAAAATCTATTAATTCATCAAAATATATTTCTCAGTTGAATATTAACTAAAAATGCTATTCATTCTTTAAAAACTATTTACAAAGTAACAATAATTAAATGAATGAACATTCTTAATACAAAAATAATTTAAATAGTCATAGTGATAGGGTCTTATTACATAACCCCTTATAACACCCTCATAAGATTGAACGGTAAGGTGTGTGATGGTGACAGACTCTTGGGGTGGCTTGGATAACATTGCTCGGGTGGTAATCTCTATTAACTTCCATTTCTCTGGTATTCGGTTCTGATTAAGCTTAACGTGTTCATACTTGGCTTGGGATTTTTCATGGGTAAAGCCTAATGATACCACCTCCTTTCTGAGCTCCAAAAAATGGGCTTCGTATTGGGAAACTCTACTGGATGAGGCCATCGATTCCATTGTTTGGGTAAATTGGATTTGTTAAAGCCTTATATTTTTACTAGTCATGTGATCACTATTCAATGACTATATAAGAAATGGTAAAAAATCATAATAGTATTTTAAAATCCAGAAACAAAAAACCAATGAAGTTAAAATTTTATATAACCATAATAATATATTTAATTATATAAAGATGAATTTTCATTAATGAACATTTGGGTCGTTACAATCTTTCCCCCTTAAGAAATTTCTCCATTGAAATTTAATTTTTCCACTCTAAAAAAATTAATGGTAACTCTACTTCATCACTTCCTCTATTTCCCACGTTGCTTCTTCAAACATGGGGTTTTTAAACAACACCTTGACGAGGGACATTATCTTATTTTGTAGAACTTTTTCTCTACAATCTAGGATCATTACTGGTTTCTCCTCGTAAGAAAGATTATCCTCTAACTATATTACCTCTGAAGAGAGTACATGTGAAGGTTCTAGTATGTAATTTCATAATAAGGATACATGGTAGACATTATGTAGGTTGGCCATGGTTGGTAGAAGTTCTATTCTATAGGCCACAGCCCCAACACGATCAATAATCTCGAAGGGGTCGATGTACCTAGGACATAACATCCAATTCATTCCATATTTCAAGATCTTATTCCATCGAGAAATGCGTAGAAATAACATGTCTCCAACTTTAAACTCAAGGTCCCATCAATGGTGATCTGCATAACTCTTCTGTCGACTCTGGTCTTCCTCGATATTCTTCCTAATGGTTTTCACCTTCTCCATCATTTCTTCAACCATTTCTGGTTCTAGAAGCTTACATTCACCGACATCATCTCAAAATGCCGGTGTTCTTCCCCTCTTCCCATACAGGGATTCATAAGATTCCATTCAGATGCTCGAGTGGAAACTGTTATTATAGGATAATTCATCCAGTGGAAGATGTTGGTCCCACCCTCCTTTGAAATACATAGAACACGCTTTTAACATGTCCTGAAGTGTTTGGATAGTCCGGTCGGATTGGCCATCAGTTCGAGGATGATAAGCCATACTGATGTTGAGCTCAATATATGAAACATGTCGAAGAATCTTCCAAAACATAGAGGTGATTCTTGGATATTTATCGAATACAATAGATAGTGGTACTATATGCGGCCTTACTACTTCCCTGATATATATATATATATATTCCAGCTAATCCAATGGGAAATCCTACCGAATTTAAATAATGTGTGCATACATTGTAAGATGATCCACAATAACCCAGATTGCATTGTTACCTTTGGATGTCGTCGGATGTCTGGTGACAAAGTCCATGGTGATGGCCTCCAATTTACATGCTAGAATGGGCAATGGTTGCATCATCCCCTTAAACTTCTGCCTCTCTACCTTTACTTGATGACACACCAGGCACTTTGATGTATACTCAGTGATCTCCTTCATCATATTATCCCATGAATAATACTATTGTAGATCTCGATACATATTTTTGTTTCCTGGGTGAATAGAGAAATTTGAACTATGCGCATCATCCCAACGTTCTTTCTTAGCTCCAGAGTTGATGGAATACATAGTATTTTTTCAAATCTCACAACTCCTTCTTCATTAACATTGAACTCCGAGGAATTACCTTTTTTGATATCTTCCACACTCTTCTTAATTCCCACATCATCTTTTTGAGAATCCTTTAACCTTTCTAAAAGATACAGTTGAGAAATCATTTGTCAAAGGATTGATGATGTTCTATTATTTATGATTCCCATGTCCATATTAAACAAATCTAAGATGACTGGGTCCTTCAAAATTCTCATCAATGATAGAATTGTTGGGTCCTTTATAGTTAGAGCATCTACCACCTTGTTCGCTTTCCCAGGGTGGTAATGGATTGAGCAGTCATAGTATTTAATCAGCTTTAACCACCTTTATTGGTGCATGTTTAACTATTTTTTGTGAATATATACTTGAGGCTTTTGTGGCCCGTATATATTTCACACTTCTCCCCAAAGATATAATGACGACAAATTTTTAAAGTGAAGATCACTACAGCCAACTCCAAATAAAGTGTTGGATAATTCTGCTCTTGAACTTTCAATTGCCTTGAAGCATAGGCAATGACTTTGTCATTATGCATCAACACAAATACCCCTTCTTTGAAGAATCATTAAATACCAAAAACAATTCTCCAATTGTGGGTAAATTGAGCATGATCATTGTTATAAGACTTCTTTTTGACTCCTTGAATCATTATTTTCATTCATCAATCCAAGAAAACATTTCACCATTTCGAGTTATCTTGGTAAAATGGTTGGACAATCGTGAGACATTTCTCACAAATCGTCGATAATATCCATCTAACCCCAAGAATCTATGGATATCTGTTACGAATGTTGGCCTCCCCATCCCTTAATTGAATCAGTTTTGGAGGGATCCATAGATATCCCATTGCATGTGATGATATGGACCAAGAAAGAGACCTCTTTCGACCAGAACTCACACTTGTTGTACTTTTAATAGAGATTCTCCTTCAGCAAGGTCTTTAGTATAGTATTTATATTCTCTTCTTGATCCTCCTTGGTTTTAGAGTATATCAGCATATCATCTATAAAGACTACAAAACATTTGTCGAGGTAATCCCTAAAGTCTATATTCATCATCTCCAGGAAGATTGCTGGAGAATTAGTGAGTCCGAAAGGCATTACTATGAATTCATTGTGCCCTTATCTGGTACTAAAAGCATTCATGGGGATATCTTCCTTCTTCACCCTTATATGATAATATCCTGACCAGAAATCCACCTTGGAGAAATATTTTTCTCCATGTAGCTGATCGAACACATCATAAATTCGTGGGAGAGGATACTTGTTCATTAATGTGATTTTGTTAAGATCGTGATAATCGATGCATTGGCATATTGAACCATCTATCATCTTTATGAAGAGGACTAGTTCACGCTAGGGAGATTCAATTGGGCATATAAACCCTTTATCCAGATTATCCTATAGTTGTTTCTTCAGCTCCTCAAGCTCCAAAATAGCCGTTCTATATGGAGTCTTGGATATTGTCAATTCCCTAATTATAAGATCAATTAAGAATTAAAAATCTCTTCTAGGAGTAAGACCATAAAATTTCTCAGGAAACACTTTAGAAAATTCCCTCACAATTGGCATGTCTCCAAGGGTGATTACCTCCTTATACTCATCCATCTGAGCAGATATGCATGCTCATAGGGGTGTAATATCCACGCTTGAGATGATGGAACTAAAGAAGATTCATATTACTCCTTACAATTGTATAGAATTGGGGGGTCGATTCTCTACATGGAGTGTGATTTCCCTCTCATGGAAATTTATGATTTCTCTATATCAGGAAATCCAATCCATCACATAAATTGCATAAAATTCCACCAGAGGGAGTTTTACAAGGTTCTATAGGAAATTAAATCCACATATTATGACAGGGGAGGAGTTATATTCATGGGATGCAATGATTGCCCCATTTTCCATACTTACTGACATCTTTTTTTCAATGATTTGTGGTGGTGCTGGGATTGTTCTACTAATATTTTGGGATATAAAATAATTTGTAGAACCTGAATAGAAAAGTATGTTCTCTATTATTGAATGAATAACTAGTGTACTTGTCACCACATCGTTGTTGGGGTTCACTTCGGTAGTAGTGATGGTAAAAGCTCTCCCTTTCTGCCTTGGGGGTTGTTGGTTTCCTCTGAAAACCCATTACTTAGGAAACTAATTTGTAAGATGCCCTAGTTCTTTGCAGTTGTAGCAATGAACAATGCACTGAGGTTCGAACGGAGTGTTTCTTTCCTCTATTGCAGCCGCAGGTTTTTCTAGTTGGTATTTAACTGCTAGGTGCCCATCTCTTCCACACCTAATGAATTTCCTTGTCCCCCTCAGGCGATTTCTATGGTGCTTCTTTCTGATCCTTTGGAAAGTGGGGTGCTGGATCCTCTTAAGGATATTGGATTTTTCCATCAGACTGCCAGTATTGAATTCCACCTTGTGCTTCTTATTCCCTTGATACCCCTGAGATTTTTTAATCTCTATTTCGACCTTGAGGGCACATCAGACAATTTTTTCATTGGTGTCGAAGTCATGGATCACCAATGCTTTCCGCAGGCTTGGTTTCAGCCCACCAAATAAGAAATCAACCTTGGATTCATGGGTAACAACAAAGATAGAGGAATATCGTGCAAGCCTTGTGAAAATTTCTTCATACGCTCTGACAGATTTGTCATCTTTTCGCATGAGGGAAAGAAAGTACGTTTCCATCTTAAGCTAAAGGGTGCACAAAAAATATGTATCAAAAAACATCTTCTAGAAATCCTTCCATTCTAACACATTTATCTCCTCCTTAGGCTTCATATTTTGGATCAATGTCCACCCTTGATTGGCTTCACCCTCTATACGTTAAGAATCCAGAAGAACCTTTTCTTGTTCTGAACATTGATGGATGCCGAAGATCTTCTCAATGGAGTTGATCCATTGTTCGACGATTGAGGGATCATACGATCCATTTAATGTAGGTGGCCTTTGTCTCGTGAAGATCTCAATAGCGACTTATTATTTCTTGGGGGGTGAACGTTCCTA
Source organism: Viscum album (assembly GCA_963277665.1). Classification (NCBI taxonomy): domain Eukaryota; kingdom Viridiplantae; phylum Streptophyta; class Magnoliopsida; order Santalales; family Viscaceae; genus Viscum; species Viscum album. The sequence continues at coordinate 843,749,537 of OY728140.1, read as the reverse complement.
TTGACCCATGTTTCTTTTAAAATCTTGAGTTAACTGAGAGTGAATCGTGACAAAGTTTGTGATTCCCACACGGATCGGATTGGGCATCTCATTAGCATAGTCGTCATATTGATCTTCACATCAGTTGTTGGCCTGAGTCCTCCTATTACTGGCCATTGGCTGGAATAAAAGGAAATTTTGGAGTAACACATAAAGGGTAATCCAAGGACAAAACTAATGAATTATAAATAACTTTTACATCCTTTACTTATTAATCCACATACTTGAATCTACTCTATTCATGATCTAATTTCTAACAAATATTCACAGGGGAATTTTTTTTAATTCCCTTAATAAGTGTTGATACTAATCTTGTGAATTTACCAAAGTATATCTCCAGGGTGTGTTGTAACCCAGAGTGCATCAAGTCCCATTGTCGTGCACTAGTTCCGTTTCAAGTCTAGCTCAATGCAGTGTTTTGGAGTATTACCCCAAAGATACATTTGTGCTAGAGCCGCCTCTACCTGCTCGTATCATGAAAGGGTTGTATTTTCTTGATAAACCACTTACTAAATACTCACCTATACATATAATATTTTTTATTATATTTATTCTTTTCTATAAGTATTTACTAAGGTTTTCTAATCCTTATCCCCAAAATAATTAAACCATCTTCTGATACCAACTATAACAACCCTGCTTTTTATTAAACACTTAAACCTGATTTATTACATCTAATATACACTTGATAAAACACAAAAGATCAAGAGGTCTAGTTTCTTTGGCGCTTAGTAAAATTACATAACAGGTTAGAACATAAAACACACAACATCTTTATTGAAATCCTTATTTATATGACGACTACATTCCCTCGTACTTAGCATTACATTGGAAAACCTAAGGACATGCATAAGAAAAGGGCGAGCTATAAAGCCCAGTAAGGGAATAAACATGTAATAACATGAAGAATAAAATACATGTAAGACAATAGACATATCAATGGAGCTCAAGAGAAACTTGAACATAAAGGCATGATAAATCACGATAATCATAACAGGGAAATGGGGCAACAACACTTAACATTGAATAAGCATGAGCCAAGGCTCATTGCATATGGAGCTTGAGTAAAACCTCATTTCACATGAATCATCACTAAAACCTTATTACACTTGAATTTTCATGAGTCAAAACCCATTGCGCATGACGTATCATGATACAATACTTTACCCAATGCATTGGAGTACTATCAAGGCTCACCCTTCTTAAACATTTCATTTCATGCATAAGTGTGCCACAAGGATCATATAACAGGGAATCAATCAACATTATAAGTTCCTCCAAGATTAAGTAATGTGGAATAAATACATTAAAGTACTATTAAATATTTATATGTTCATAAAGGTGAATATCCTTGATAGATTCATGGGAATAGTATTCACTACACAATGATCTTTTCATGGAAAAACACGGTGTAATTTCGGCAGCATAATGACATGACATAAGGATTCATAAAAACAGTTGATGATATAGAAAATGGTGTATCATAATATTTATCTGAAATGGATAGTAAGGGGGTCATATAGAGACATTTCCCAACAAACTAAATGGATTTTAGATTCATAATACAAAATAATTACTTGGCTGTAAAAGAGGAGAGAGAAATCCCTCTCGGAATTTCAACACTCTTACAAGTCTACATGGAAGGAAATAATGATGAAGAAAGTGGTGTCCCATCATCCAAACATAAATATGGATGTATGGTTGATGTGTGAAATCATACCCCAACATTTTTAGTTGAATTTAAAATGGCATAACAACTTAAATAAAATTGGACAAAAATGAGAAAGGAAGAAATCCCTTACTTAGAAGTGTGATCCCAAAGGCTTGAGAGAGGATTCAGAGAAGCTTCTTGGAATCTTGGGGCACCTTGGGAGTATTATAGAGAGAGTAGGACTTATTTTGGTTGAACTCCAAAGGCTTTTATTGAAGAGGAAGTGGGTTCTTGGGTGGGTTAATATAGGAAAATAGAGGGAATTATTTATTATTTAGGTTTGGGACACCCCACATTAAACATATCAAAACCAAAAACCAGCCCATGGTTTTCTCCCATGAGATTTGACAAAGTGGAGTGGAATTTTTTTTATAATGCCAATGGCTGAAATTCTTAAAATAATAGGGTTTCTTATGTGGAGGTGAGTCACCCTCTCAAGGAAAACAATTTAAAAAGAAAAAATGTTTTATAAGTAATGAAGGGTCCACTAATACTTTGTAAAACAAATAAAACAAACCCAAAATAAAATTATTTTAATGGTAAAACATATATTGGCTGAACATAATGTTTATAGTATTTTATTACATCACTATTGGGTCATTATGATGTCCTAAAAAACATTATATATTTAAACAGTATTTAATTTTTACCCAAACATTTGTCTGTCATAGAATTTTATGAAAAATTCAACATTGGATAATTTCATCATTCTGAATCCAAAAAGTAATATTCATTTTATCTAAATAATTTTATAAATATTTTAATTTTTACTTTTTAAATAAAAACAGTCATTTATCGAAAATCCATGGGTTTTAAAAAAACAGCTTTCAAACCCTAATTAAAATTAAAATTGCATTTAAAAAATTCTTTGATCATTTATATTTAATAAAAAGTAATTTATAACAATATTTTATTAAAATATTATTTTATTCCAAAATCCATTAATTCATCAAAATAGATTTCTTAGTTTAATATTAACTAAAAATACTATTTGTATGTTAAAAACTATTTACAATGTAACAATAATAAAATGAATGCACATTCATTTTACAAAACAATGTACATATTCATAGTGCTAGGGTATCATTACATAACCACGTATAACACCCATATAATAATGAAGGGTAATGTGTGAGATGGTGATAGACAATTGGGGTGTCTTGGATAACATCGCTCAGGTGCTAATCTCTATTATCATCCACTTCTCCGGTAGTTAGTTCTGCTCAAACATAACGTGTTCAAGCCCTGCTTGGGCTAGGTCAAGAGAGAATCCCAATGATTCCACCTCCATTACGAGCTCCATAAAATGGGAATTGCACAAGGAAAGTCTAAAGGATGAGGCCATCATGTACTTTTTCTATGTAAATTAGATGTGTTAAAGTAATTTATTTACACTAATCATGTGATCATTGTTCATAAATTTTATTAGCAAAAATCATTATTCATAATGGTATTTTAAAATCCAGAAACATAAAACCAATGATGTACATATTTAATATAACCATAATAATAAATTTAATTCTATTAAGTGTAATTTCCATTAATAAATGTTTTTTTCTCTACAATTTAATAGGCTTACCCGAATAATTTGTGTGCACAATGATTCCCTACCTTGATCACTCTCTATAAAACAATGATTAGGATAATTCCTCTCAATGTAGGGAGATTCACCCAATTTCACCTCCCTCTCAGTACTATGTGAAAAATGAAACAATCACTAATTAAGTGTTACATTTAACTACATTATTCATTTCAAGATGAATATAGATGATTTTGTAGAGATTAATGTGATAAAGAAAAAGTTATTAGTAAAACTATAATAGAACCTAGAGTTCCATTTCAAAACCTTTATGATCAATGGAGAACATTTTCTGTAACACTATAGACATTATAATTTGGTTCATCATAATTCAATGATTGTACAACCTAATGGATGTTTTAATGTTAATCATTTACATTAACGAATGATCTCAAGACCTTTGTATTGTTATTTTTATTAAAATAATTATAAATTTAACTTGAAAAAGATTGTATACACTATGTTTTGAAATAACTGTAAACATTTCACTAGATTAAATCATATTTTGTGATGTTAATCATCATGTACATTAAATATTATTCATTAAATATGATTAAAGATGAGTTTGACATTTCTAACATAGATAGGTTTCTATGTAAAAAATCCAGTCTCATATAAATAATCCCAATAATAGATTACTTAGGAAAACTATGATATGAATATAGTGATAAAATTGAAGGATAAGTAAATTGTCCTTTCAATTTACCTAAGTGCTCATGGGAAGGATTACGATGAAACCAAGACTATATATAATTTGATAAAAGAAAATTATATTTTATATTATATTATATAATAATAATAATAAATATTATTTTTAATATTATATACTTATATTAATCTGAGACGAGAATAAGAGGGGAGGTGTGACAAACCCTATATGCATGGGCATAGTGGAAAAAATAATAACACATGAAAGAAGAAAGGATCCTTATAAAAGTTCTAAAAATAAGGAAAATGTTATTTTCAAATGAAATAATTAGGATAACATTTTCCCACACCAATAAATATAAATATATATATTATTGAAATATTTCATATAATTAAATTAAAATATTTTTGTTTTTATTATTAATAAAATTTTTATAATTGAAATATTTTTTTATGTTGTCAGATTAATGATCTATTAATGAAAAAATGACCACGACATCAAGTTGATTTATTTATGAAAAATATGTGATAAGTAATTTTTATATGTTCAATAGACTAAAGTATTATTAAATGAAAAATTATAATATGTTTTTTCAAGGATTATTAGTTTAAAGGTATGAGAGAATGAAGAGATATATATTAATTGACCCTATAATTTTTATAAAACTGTAATTCCATGTGAATCATATAGTCTGAAATAATTTATATATCAATCATATGAGGCCATAAAGATTCCACAATTATTGGTAATTAAAATAATTTTTAATAATGATTTCATAAGATACATGTCCTTTAAATGAAAAAGTCATTATTATAATTTATTTTTGAATAGTTTAAATAAATTTTTCAAACATTCAAGATCCTCTATATTTTCATCACATGATGATATACTAATTATAATATCACCGAGTTGGAGAAAAGTTTTGATACATTTATTATAATATAATTCATGATAATTCCATTCATATAAATATGGCATGGTGTCACTAACCACACCACGGTGAATCTTAAAACGAACCATGGAATAGTGTAAACCACCATGACATTGTAGTGAGTTATGTTCAAAATTATAATTTCAAAAATAATTTAATACTTTTTCTAATGACTCATTGACTTCACATATTTTAATTTTATGTCCCATCATATGTAATATCAATTAAAATATTATTCCTAACCCATTTAAGATATTTTGGACACTTGTTTTGTATAATTTACCACAATGTTTACCAACATATAACTTCATGTGAAACATGTTGGGATAATCTATCCATAACATCATCATGATATAGTTCAAAAAAACAGTTTGTGTAGTTTAAAATATTTCATAATCCTGATCATAATTATTACATCCAAAAAGTGTTACAAATGAGACATTGTATCATGAATAAAATTATGAGTACCTTAATCTATAAATACAACAATGAGAGGCTTAAAATATCTTTTCAATATTAGTTAACCTAGAAGGGGACAATGAAAGATCTTTATAAAATTTATGTATCTTCATACCTGAGTCTGCCACATTTATTATATACTAACTATAAATTATCATATAATACCAATGAAAAATACTTTTAGTGACCATGTTACATTGAGTATGACTATCCCTTATAGACACTAATATTTTCTAAATTATATGAGCATAGACTATCCAGGTTCATGAATACATCTCATATCATGTATCTATGCTGAGGGAAACATCACTTACCCCACACTCAAGTTTGTAAACATTGCACATTTACCTTATCATAGTATTTTTATTAATGTATCATTTTTATCTACATCAATGATGTATATTTGATTCACATAATACTTTTGAAAAAAAATACCATCATGGTTTATTTTTTAATGAAAATATGTTTGAAAAAAAAAACAAATCCACCCCTAATTAAATAATTCTCATGTATTTCAAATGAATGGTGCCACTGTATGAGGGCTCTCCTGATAAGTAACATTAAAATATCATGTAATGATATTCAATATGATACATTAACCCCTTTAATACCAAATACATAATATACCACACAATTTGTTGTATACATATAAGGTGGTAAAATTCATAATCCCTATTAAATCAGTCATTAAATGACATGTAATGAACCCATTAAGAATCGCAAGACATTGCAAGACCCTGGTGAAATGCTCTCCTAGTCTCGTTAAATCCCTTTATTATTTCATCATTTAAATTTTAATCACCTTGGGTATGTCTAGAAAACCACTCAATTCACTTTGGATCCCAAAGGATAGAAAGATGATTTTTTTCAATGAATTTCTCATGTATCTCCACTTGACCCATACAAGTAACTCAAAAAATCACATAAAGTAGATTAATTGTAATTGATGGTACTCATGAAATCACCCCTGAATCCCTTCTTCACATAAAACAAATGGAATAAAATATATAGTATGGGGAAACCTATTGTTATCATAAAACTAATGAAAATTGAAAAATATTTCAGTGATATGGTTCCATATTACTTCTATATTGGCTTCCAAGATCTCAATAAATACCCCTGGACAACCCATCCTTGTCTCTTAGAAGTCCCCATAAATTTCATCAAGCACCACACAAATCCAATTCAATGGGAACATGGATCTTTCGGAGGCCCTTGGCCATAATAAAAAAACTATTATTAATTCCATCAACATGATCACATGATAAAGCAGGTCCCCATTAATTTTAAATAATATAATGAAGGCCATGGTTAAGGAGGGAATCACAACCATTGAAAATTATGTTGCACCCTTAGAGAAATCCACTGTAATGGCTCGCGAAGATGTGTGGCACCATATCCATTTTCTCACTCATACCGAGATTCATGATAGATATGCTACAAAAAATTACAAATAAATGAGGTGGAAGGGAAAAAAATTCCACACCCAATATGAAAAGGGGTTTGACTCTTGACTTATAGACTTTTGGGAACAATATATAGTGTGTACTTCTTAGACCGAGTGATCTTGTGAAGGGTAAGTCATCTATTTGGTAATATACCAGCGACCATTCAGAGCAATCATGCACTATGAATGAGTCACTTCACATGATCATTCATAGACCACTTGAAGGACCCCTATGGAGATGTGTGAAGAAAATACTTCTTGTCAACCAGATCATGGGATACTCAAGATAATTTTCTAAAACAACATAAGGAATTTAAAATACAAAAACTAGAACCCTAATTAATTGTGGAATAAATAATAAAAAAACACAATTTATTTCCCTCATGCGCTTCATGTGGTTCATCCAAGGACATGAGATGACACCAGGACATGTCTCATAGATCTCACAACACTCATTCAATATTCTTTTTGGGGACATGAGAAATCATTCACACATTTCAAAGAAAGTCACATGGTCCCCTTGGTCACACTACTTGGTTTTGTGAAGTCCTCAGTTTACATTTCCCAAGCCTTCCAACGCCCTCCAGATACATTTGTTGACTCATATAATGATTTCTAATCATGTTAGTCATGCATCACAGTTTTATCTTTTCATGAAAACTATGCTATTGTGACACTATCTAGACAAGCAATCCAATATCGGCCACACCTTCAAGACATGTAGGACAAGTATTGCGACTCCCTAAAAGGTTGTTAGACATGATATGAAAAATCCTTTAAACCATATCATACAGACACATGAGACACCCTCCATATGTTTCAATACACCTATTTTGAATGACACCATGGAATTTTAGTTGGGTCATGTAACACCCTCCAAACATGCAGTCCAAGTCCCAATGGAATCCCATGAAATGATAATATTGACCATCCTCAGCATGTAATCACTGATCAATCAAAAAATCATGGATTGTATACCCCAATAAATAGGGAAAATTTAGTGTGTGAGACCTAATATAAAGGAAACTATTAAGACACTATTTCCAACCATATTTGGGATATGTAGGCAACCACTATGTGAGGTTCGAGATCCATATTGATTATCTTAGGAAATCCAAACATCTAACCCCCTTTATCAATGAAATGACATTGATTATATAATATCGGATGATTCTCATAAAGAATGGATCATGTGGGCTTAGAGAGTTGAAATGATCAGAACATCTAAATTATAATCCTCCATAACGGTAAGGGTGGAATGAATGTGTAATCATCAAAATACTAAAATACTAGAAATCTGATTCATTTAATAGGAAGGATATATAGGAACTTTTCATAAGGATCGAGCTTAAATAAATAAATATTTGATGTATTTCTATATATGACTCTGAAATATCTTCCATAAAATCCCAATTATTCTCATTATCTCATCCATCATATCATCCACTAGCATACTGATAAATCAAACAATCTATGATGAATCTAATTCATTCCATATCTACGTTATGTAAGACATCTCTTTGAGGCCTGAGTTCCAAAAGAAAAAATCTTAGGTCAATACCATCATTAATTTACCATATCACGTGCAATGAAATGATATTTTTTCATCCATTATATCTCATAATGAACATATGTCATGTGAGATTAGTGAGTTGATATAATTATATCATTTGAACAGTGAGTCTCTAAAGTGAATGGGGTGGCTATAATAAATTCACCATTAACAAATGACATGCAACTACACTAACTATTTAGTATACGTTGGATAAATAGGAAGTCCCTCCAAGACTAAAGAATGAATACCTAGGTCCCATAACACCCATAAAGGTCTTTTTAACATGGAGATAAACTCCATTAGTTCAACAAACATAGTGGGGTTTGATTCATGCAATAACTAGGATATATAAGACACCTCATAATTTCTCAATCCCCTCCATAAAAAATTAATAGACTCATTTCATGGAAATAGATCCCAAATAACATGGTTTTATGGCTTTAGTATATAAAAATCCTCACATTATCTGAAAATGGCGGAGAACCTCAGATACGTACAAATGGATTCACTGAAGATATCCCATTATTTTACACATGTAGTGGAATTATCCTATAGTTATTTTTTAGTAACTATTATCATATTAGAATTAATAATATATTCATGAAAATATCATAAATATATAATAGAGTCATAGATTTGGAAAAAAATCTACCCTAAAGGGGGAAATGCAGTAGACTTTGTATCCTCTTGACCAATCAGAGTCCCCAAGGGTCGTTGGGCCCAAAAACTGAGATGGTCACTTTCCTTTGTAGAGTCGGTATGTGCTAAGTTATTTAAGAGGAAACCATTATGATTTACAAGTAAGAGAGAAAATGGTAGTATGATGTTTTCTGATTAGGGAAAATGTGAAATCCTCACAATCAGCCTCTTTTAGGAGGACCCCATCCACATACTCTGATATCGATGAAACAAAAACACTCGACATAATATGAATTTATAAAATAAAAAATTATCAGGTTATAAACCTTAATAAAATTTTTTATTTCCCCCTATATAGAAACAAAAATTTTGAACCCAATATCAATCTTTTTAATATCAACTGATTGGTTTATTATCCGTTAGTTTATTTTTTTCACACCATATGAAAAAAACACCAACAAGCCAACCTTGAATCTCCTTGCCATGTTGTTTTTTAATAACCTTTAAAAACAAAGAAGTAATACCAACATGATCAAAAATATTAACCTCTGTATCTTGGGTACTCTTAAATCCATCCTCATATTGACAAGTAAAAATGAGTAGAATGGTTGAATCCGGAATTTTAGGGAAATTGTTTTAAACATGTATATATAAATGAGAAAATTATGCCTAAAATATTTCAATTATTAGTGACCTTGTTCATTTTTTTCTACAGGACTAAAGTTATTGAAAACATCCTTATTCAAGACAATGTCTTTATATTCAAGTGTTAACTCTCAGAAATCATCTCCTGCTATAATCCATATGGGTTAAAAAGATATATCAAGTGATTGAAATCTCTATTGGTAGGTGAAAAATATTATTGTCCTAGAGTTCCTCTAAAACTATAAAATACCATCAATGGAGGCTTCCCATGATACTCTCTAATCATGGTTTTCAGAGATTATACATTGACCATTGCAGGATGCTACTAATCCATTATCCCTCATTGATAGAACCAATCACTTTAAGAGCTTATCCCCGAGGCACAAAAACTAAAACCATCCATATATAATGATGGTAGATCAGAAATCCATGGATTGATATCTTTCAATTTAGATTCCATCTAGGAAGTAATATTCTAACATTCATCAACCAAATCTTTCAAAAGGTAACCACCAATATCCTATTGAAGGTACCACACGACACACTTCTTCCTCTGACACCCATTCATGGGTAGCAAGGAAGGTTCATTTGGGGAGTAAGGTCCTCAAAAACTAAGAGAGGACTCAAATCACCAATCCTGCTGATAATACCTACGTGCATATTCTGACAAGAAACAACAATAAGGTTCATATCCATGTTGAAATGGGACACGTATATGGGAATATTCCTTTTCATGAATGGGGGGGGGGGGAATATCCCAACCCCAATGCATCATGAACATCATCATAATATGATGTCCCAAGGAAGAAAGATTGGTTTCATATACCTAATTCAATCGAATACATATACCACTATATATTTAAGATAGAAAACGTGTTGACTTATATCCCAGAAAGAACTATCCTAATATGAGAATATTCATTAGCAACATTCAAAGAGACCAGCCGACATATTATTTCACTATCACAAACAAAGGGACATGCACATATGCATAACCCAACAACCCGGGAAACTAAATACTCAATTCATCATGAACAGGTGGTTGTAACAAATAATGTGCACACTCTTTCTCCCATCCAAGCGGATTATATGCATATTCTAATAAAGTACGAGGTGTTAGACTTGGACCATTCTCCCGTGCCAACTGGGGCTCACCATGTGAGGGAGGCACATTCTTTAGGCACATTCTTGTTAAAAAATTATTGTAAATGTTACAAAGAAACATGATCACTCTATTCTCTCCATTATGGTTTGGGATCAACACATGATAGGGGAACAATCCTTGTAATAGGATAATATTATTATCAGAGAAGTCTATCTACATACTCCAAAGGCCCAAGATCGAGCATATATCTCTATTATAGTCATGTCATACCATGTAAGAATGTGACAAGACTTATGATAGGCTCATATTCTTATCAGTTAATCAACTAGGAATATTAATTTAGATCATGGATGCAAGGTGAATATTACTACATCCACTAATGAATGACTATTCCATCATCATTCTTAGCCAAGGCAGAAGGATCCTCAAATTACTTCTCTCATTTAAGATGTTCATTGGAATATTTTTATGGGGAAAGAATTCATGGACCACGTTCATATTAATGTTCCAATCAAGGATCACTAGGTTTGATCCACACACTTCTTCTGGTAGTCTCATAATCCTACCATGAAAAGACCAGCAGTATATCCCAAAGGCTAATGATCAGAATCCTACTCCCTTCATGACTAAGGCTCACCGGGTGAGAATGAAATAGGCCTTGGTAAATGCTCATATTTTTATAAATAATGAGACAAATTATTAGAATATTCTAATATCTTCTCTTTTATAGGATCATAATCCCTCAATACCAGATGGTTATATACAAATTCTGTCAACTGTCACACACCTAGCTCATATCCCAACACAATTCAAAAATGCATGTTGGCATATTAAAAAAACTACGTAGAACATGGCCCAAATTCATAATCTACTAAATTCTAGGGTCCTTTAGGTTTCTTGATGCATTATCATCACAAAATGAGATCATTGATTGTTCTATAAAATGAGAAGATGAAGATGTTCATTAGCATGATATATCTTTTCATGCTAGTGTGGATATAGATAATTGGTAATCTACTCTATACATCTATCACGAACATCCTCTCAAAGAAGATATCTCCCAAGGATAAGGAAATACTCCCCTTTATCAATAGCCTCCTTATAGAGAGGTGTTAAAAACTCAGACTCCTTCTTATATAGGGGTGCTTGAATCAGTAGGTATGACTACATATAGTTCCCCATCAACTTCTAGCAACAATCCACCCCATCAGAAAAGGACCATCAGAGACATATTCAATGGTGTGACTAGATGGAGGTGTATATATATGATTATGAGGTGGTTGAAAGTGAAATATAGAGAATTTTATCTATAAAAAACTTCTCCACCATGTCTTGGCCCCTCGATTATTCAAGCTATGAGATTCCAAATGATATTGAAAATGAGTTCATTCCTTATCTACTCCAAAATTTGGTGGATACTAATCAGTTATAAAGGATTGATATCTCCCTTATCCTGGATATGAGTGTCACGTTCAGACAATCACGATACTATGTTATCATGTTTAATTGGCTATTATCGTCATGGTTTGAGATACAAACCATGAAAAGAAATAAAAAATATGAAACACACTTGACACCATTGTATCAGGACGTGTCAACAACTGATCTCCGAAGACACATTATGCATATGTATTTTATGATGTAGAAATTATGGAGAATTACACTTTTCCTCACCCCTGAAACAACATACCACATCAGATTCAACATCCTTTAAGGTTTTATCCCCGGGTGAAATTAGGGGACTGATACTATTCAGGATAGTTGTTCACTATAATGGAATGACCACACTTTAATGATTCCAATACCTCAAGAATGGATGAAGATGATAGCCAAATAGACCAGACCCTTGGCCCCTCAAAGTAATGAGAAATCATTTTGAACATGGATAATGAATTTTTGATAATGTAGAGCAACATCCTAAAAAGACCAATACTCATCATTTGATGTCATCACACCAATCTCCAATGAATTCACCTCTACACCACATCAAATGGTACATAATAACTACTATCATACCAATTGTCCATGTGGGTACCAGAATCCCATACTAAGAGAATATATACCACCACCTCCACCCCTTGGATCATTATTTCATGAAATGATTCGTTAAAACTCTATATAGATGTCATTTAATACTATTAGATAGAGTAGGGGATTTATAACTAAATAGTCATATCTTGGTTCATCATCCCCTGGGAGGGTCATGTAATAATCCGTGGTGTTTGCAAATATACCCCACTCTACCGGGATGTGGTCATTTATGTATTTATGTTTGTCTTGGGAATCCACTAGTCCCCAACTGGATTCATCAGATCCTGCAAAAAATAACCAATCAATGCTACTGGAGGACTCAATTTACCCCTAACCAATTGTATGGTGGTCATTTTCATCATCATTATCACCAAAATGAGAATCATTCTTCTATTGGTTGGGAGGAAAAATAAATTATGGATTTCCCACCTATTCCTCACACCATAAGACAGACCCCAGCTAGTCGGGACCCATATGAAAACCATAATAATAAAATCCAATAATGTCACTATCCATATACTGATATGGGAGGACTATACTGAAAAGGTAGTCAAACCATTTCGGGGATGCAATCCAAAATGTCCCAACATGGCCGAGGATTCAAATTATGACCTGGATAATGGTAGCTAGAAATCAACCAGTTGTGTTGAATGTAATGGTGGAAACACCATTTCCTCATATGAATCATTGAATTTTATCACTTTCAACATGGAGAACAATGATCAAGATGTAAATTAAGAGGGCCTCAATGTAGAAATTTTACCGTAAGTAGATCGTGATTAAGACCCACCAAATGAAGTTGTCTACACCTAGAAGCACAGAAGGATTGAAAATTTATCATTATCGAATAATGAGTGTCCACATCATTGGGGGAACACATCTAAATAAAAACAGAAATGTACAACTAAATCCTGATCACCACCATGAATAAATGAGGATCCTTCCTTGGAGGACAATTTTTCACAATATGACGGTAAAATATGAGTTCTCTAGTAACTCAATGAGGAGAAACTCGGGGGAGAAATCCCACTGCATTTTTTCTATAGCAAAAATACAAACATTTTTCCTCCCATAGATGACCCATAAAAAATAGTGGTATAATAAAATCAGATTGGATCTAGTTCCAGAATACCCAATAACATAAACAAGGATGTTGACAATGATCACAACTTCCCTCCATTTTGACGATCACCTCTCATTCATTAGGGAAATCATTCAGTTATAGGTAAAACTAAGAACCATCAGTATGTGATGATAGGAAAAATTCATCATCCACCTCTAGCTACCTATAAATTGGAGTTGGATCTGACAGTAGTGCCCCAGAGTCACATAATGCCATCGAGTCCCTAGTTATTTTAATAGAGTCCATGAAAGGATGATATGCATCTGTGAAGCCTGAGAGGAATCCAAATCCCAAATGGGTTGATGATAGACCACTTCGACACAAAAATTAAAACCATAGCTTCTCTATCATTCATAGTTCAAGTTACCCTGACCAACATCTCCGAAAAATCATATAATGATGTGAGCCAATTATGGGCCCTCGATTTAAATATGAGGCAATGAAACTTTTTTTGTACAGAATTTGACAATGTAAATCATTTGTTTGGTATAATAACCTTCTTAAAGTATTTTTTTTAGGATGGGAAGAACTTCTTCTATAGTTCATCTATCTTTTGAGATCCACACTAACAAAAATGATGATATTTGACCTGAAAAACTATAAACAATATGATAATGAGAGGGTGTCTAATTTCCTAGAAATCTCTAAAGGATTATCCAATTCACATAGTATCCATATTTAATAGGAGAATATATTAAGAAACTCTATTTAAAATATTAGGGATGATTTAATGATTCATTTAATCATAATTAAATTCCTAGGAGGGTGTTGAGTGTTCACTAAAACAGAACAACTTCAGGAGGAGGCTATCTAGAAAAACAGATTCAATTAATTAATCATGCCTGAATCATAGAGAAAAATTAAGATAGAGTAGAATATGAATCATTCTACCTCAAGCCAGTGGTAGATCTCATCTAGGCACCTAAAAGGAATCCCAATCACCCAGACTCTCCTATCAAGTGGTGACCACAAAAAATTCACCCTCATCTAGAAGCACAAAGAAATCGGGTCTTCAAGGGAATTAAGGAATATGTGAACAAATAATTTATGAAATGGACATGTTCCTCTTTATTTCATTCCATCCATTGATAATAATCTACTCAATTTTACACAGAATAGAAGTCATGATGAATTTAACCTTCCCAAACATCCTAATTATGTCCCACACAATAGAAATCTGGGTCATAATATTTAGGATTTAATCATATTTATAGATGAACATCTAGTAATGGTGGACTATGGATAGATGACATTAGAAAACACCCCATATCACGTTTATTACTTAATCTTAGTCCATATCTATGAAGATTGTTTTTTAGAAAATGTTCGGGATATGCATAAACAAATGTTTAACAACTATATAACTCAAAAAAGAGTTGATAAATCTCACACCACACTAAAAGTGCAGTTGTGAAGACTCTCAAAATATCTACCACCCAATAAAGAGAAAAAAGGTGTGAATTCCAGATGTGGTTGTGACCACAAGAATTAGGATGAAACATAGGAGGAAGAATCATATTATACTTTAAATCATGCCCTAAAACTTCTAGATTCATTCTTTATAACATCAGCATCATCAGAACACTCTCACCAAATTAAATCCTCTTTGAATTATGTTATGATTTTTGGTTCTATCTATGTATTGAACATGGTATACCCTTTCTCTAATGATGAATATAATCTTGAATATGGTTTTCCCAAACATAGTAGGGGAACATGAGGCCTTATTCGCCAAAATCAAACATATATGGGACTTCACATACTTGTTCAAAAAAAATATTTCTTTAATTCCCAATGGATGATAGTTTTGTAGTTGAGACTCTTTGAAAAGCACTGCAGCTAGCTAAATAGAGTCATGGAGGTGTCCTAGAACCCTCATGCGACCATTCACAGCCATTTTTCTTACTCGATCACTTGGCAATGGACTTATCATTGGATCAACCCATAAAAAGGGGTATGCTAGCATATCCCCCACCACCAACATCATATTCTCTCACAATAATTTAAAAAGTACCATGCTCGTCAACCTAAAATGCCTTGACCCCTAAACCACATGGACTAGACTAGTGCCATATTAGGAGGAACCGCCTTTTGGCAGACAAATAAAATGTTCATATTTAGCTGGTAGTTGTCCCATGAAAGATCTCATTCTTTAATGAGATACATCCCTCAAAACAACTCATTTATTCAATTATTTAATCCCTTGTATTACCAGAGGAATTCAATACATTTGTCACTATAGCTTTGAAATTTCGAGTGGATACTATATCCTTAGACTGTAATGTCATGATCTCATTCATTGATCAAGATCAGGAAGAGGCCATCTAAGGGCACATTAGACCCTAGTATTGTTTGGTAAGACTCAATAATGTCAATATAATAATTTTGATGATTGATAAGGGATATAGGATCGATATCATCAAATTTTGAACCCTCTAATGTTTGGGATATAATGAGGATGACATATCTCCCACAAATCTGACCATTCAAGGGTATGATAAATGTATGAAAAATCTTCTTTGGAAGATCAAAATCGAAGCACAATTTTGTTAACTCACATATTTTGTGGAGTTCATGGTAATATTTCATAACACAATGTATAATTTTCTACTATAGAGGACCTATATCCATAGCCACATAGTGGTACAATCAATGTTTCAAGTACTAAAGCAATTGAAATGTCATAATACTACATGGTTAATAGGACCACTTAATGGATTTTTGTGGTATATTTGATGAAAAATATTTCTATAATATAAGATTCAAGCTTCAAATGGGGGATTATGATATACTGGTTTCAACTCTTAATGTCTCGGGGACCACCTCTGTGAATTCATATATTATACTCAACAGTGACTATGCACTAACCATCAATATGGATGAGGTATAATATCTAATCCTATTGGACCATGCCCAACATTTCCTTAGAGATAGTGTAAAATAAAATCATCATTATTATCTCTATGTGATTACTAAGAGTAAATGGGATGGTGTTGTCTCTTCCAGTAGTATCTCTCACCCTTATAGAGATGGATAAGTCCTTAGATTTCCATCTTCACCTAAAATTGAATCCACAAACACAAAAATTGAATTGGATGTGGATGATCTTAGGAACCGCCATCCTGCCTTTAATAAATTTGTCTCCACTAATATAAAAGTGATTAGGAAAATAAACCTTCTAATAGATGAAGACCAATGACCTAATATGATTATTGATTCCATACATCTCAAACAGAAAAATGTGTAAATTTCATTTATAATTTATCATCGATATGTTTTCACATGGAATTATACAAAAATTCCCACGATGAATCAAAATGTGGCCACACACCATCTCGTACTTCCTGATGAGCATCATGGCATAAAATAGGTATCCTTGAGGATTCACCCCTCTCGTGCCTCCAATGTAGAGGAGTACATTGACAATTTGATCAAATCCAAATTTTTATGAAATGAAAAATAATCTAGATGTTTTGAAAACATCATCAAAGTCATGAAAATGAATGGTAAGATTATGGTTTTCATTGATTTTATAGTCCATAATAGGCATTACCTAATGGATGATTTACAACTTTAACTCATAGATCACTTGATCGATGAAACTGATGCCTTACAAAATCATTCCCCCATGGATGGTTACCCAGGGTACAATTATATCATGAAGGACCGTGAAGATAATGAGTCCACCTTCTTCAGAGCATCTCATGGGGAATTATACTACTAGTTCATTCCCTTTGGATTAAATAATATGGGATCCCATAACAGTACACTATATATGGCATAATCAATCCATTAATAGGAAGGATAGTCGAGTCTTTTTTTGATGACCTGGTTGTTAAATCATGAAAGTGGTGTGATCACTTCATATTTCTCTGAAAAATCTTCAAAAATCTATGACAAAACAATTTAAGTATGAATTTTTTGAAGTTTGTTTTGGGGGTAACATCATGAAATATCCTTGTAATTGTGGTATGCTGCCACAACATTGAGTTTGATCTAGAGAATAGTAGTTACATTTTATCAATTTAACACATAGAAATCTCAATGAACATAGGGTAATCCAAGGATACCTCACCTACATTCATTGATCCATAGTTAACGTAGCTAAGAGTCCCTCCCCTTCACTAGGATAATGAAAAACCAAATCACCTATCAATGGGATGATGACTATCAAATTTCCTTAGAAATTATCAAGTAATACCTACTTCAACCACCAGTTTTGATGCCTTTTGGGGATGTGAGGGCACTCCTATTATAAGTGTCAACAATAGAATGCTCATTGAGTACACTACTATGCAAGAAGTGATAATAGTCTCTACCACCTTAGTCATATGATTCTAGGTACTAAGACAAGATATTTTGATATTGAGACAGACTACATTGCACTCAGATTGGTGGAGAACCATCTAATGCATTATGTGAATCACCACAATGTCCAATTAGTCTCTCTTATTATCTTCTCAAGTAAATCCTTTTCATCCCTATGTTTATTGGGAACCTGGCTTGATGGATGGTAATTATATAGAAAAAAGACAATTATTTTATACCACATTATTTAGTGAAAGGGAAAGCCCTAGTTTATTTCCTTAGAGGATATACTACCCTAGTAAATACATCAAAAGACACTAATATCCCAGATGAAGATGTATTGTATTCCCATGACAATCCCCAGACATGGAAGATGTACATTGATGGTGCCTTCCAGAGTCTTATTAGCACAAGGATTGAGAAAAAGAAGCTCAATTCCATTGGTTTAGGGATTCATTTTTTATCTCTAGAAAAGTAAATTTTCCTTACTCATTTTCACAATCTGAATACTGAAAATTTAGTAAATTATAATACCAATCCCTCATCAGTGGATTGGAACTTTCCATACAGTTTCACATGGCCTACCAAAATATAAAAGGGAACTCAAAATTGGTGATACACAATATAAATGGTAAATAGTAAATTAAAAATGAGGAACTAGCCCTTCTCACTGGCTTCATTTGGGGATTGATGGAATAACTCCATTTTTAGATTACATTGTATCATGTTCCCCATTCACATTAGGCTCGTGCCGATGCACTGACTAATACAACTGTCATCCTAGATGACCCTGATTAGGAGGAAGCAATATTATGTATCAAACATAGAAGAATAGACTCGTTAGTGATTGTTTATGGTATTAGAAAAAGTAATCATGTCAGCACAACCACATATCTTGGTGAACCAATGAACTATCATGGATTGATGGATCCTATAATTTGTTATCCACAAAATGGTGTTCTCTAGACATATCATTCCTTATGGGAAATGATTTTCCATCGAGATGGAAACTTCACTCTACATGATTGTCCTAATGAGAAAATATTTCCCTATAAAAATGGATTTCACAGAATAATCCTCAGGTGCATTATAGAAGGATAAATTCAAGATGTCATGGAAGCAGTCCATACATGACCATGTGGAACCCATCAATCTATAAACAATATCTCCCATAAAATCAAGAGTATGGGGATGTTAATGGAAAACCAGGATACATGATTTCATGGAATTTTTCATGAAATTTCATACATTCCAAATTTATGGAAGCATAAAAATTTAGCCCTTGGAAATGAGACATGTAACTAAATATTCTTGTACATTGTTTTCTTAGAGGATGGATGTTGTAGGTCCATATCTTCTAGCCACAACTATGTAGTTCAAGAATATCCTGAAAACTACAATATTATTTTCCAAATGGGATAAAGAAATTCCTTTCATTGAAGATGGGATGGAGAATGTCATAAACTACATGATGTACCATATCGTCACTAGGATCAAAGTCCCGCATGCAATATTTACGGACAACGACACTAATTTATATTCCATGAAGTTTATGAAGCTATACCGGGACTACAATATCAATTCTAAATACTCATCTCAAAATCATGAGGTGGGAAATGGAAAGATATAAGTTTTTAATAAAACCCTATAAATATTCTCTAGAATATATTGAAAAGTGTTAATAATTATTTTCTGGATATTCTCCTCCATTCATTATGCTCCTACCATACTACCTTGTGTACCACCAAATAGAAATTTTCATTCTTATTGGTGTGCTGGACAAATGAATTATAACCCATAGATGTCCAGCTGACATCACTCATAATATCCATTTGTAGAAATCAATCAAATGATGAAAAATCAGAAAAACTATTGATGAATTACAATGATTAGATGAGAAAATATTGTCTACATTGTACAACTTGAAGGTTCATCACAATCGGATAGCACAATCCTTTAATAATTTTTTTTTCTACATTGGTTTATTTAAGGGGAACTAATTATAGATCTCAGAGCCACAATGATATCAGGAATGAAGCCCTGAATAATATAACATAAGTGAGAATGACATTATGTAATGTATAAGGTTTATCATAATGGATCCTATTAATTGGTTAATATAGATGGAGAGTGTGTCACACCACCTACCAATGTAATATTTATAACGTAATTCATTGCATAATCTATCATCAGCAATAGAATCCACATCATAGTAAGCCCCATCATTAATCTTGTCCACATGATGTTAAACTATATTGAATTTATCCTGACCACAAGATGATAAACTATACATAGTTCATCATTTACCCATGACGTTAATCAACATGGTTTTATAAGATCTACATATTGATCGATTCTAATCATGAAATTATATGTATTGATGCCTGGAATTTCTATTCCAAAGTCTAAATAAATGATTTCATTCCTTTCATGTCGTGTAATCTTATTTCCTCATAACATGACAAAAAACATCATGGAATCACTACAACCATTTTTCTTCACATCAGGTGATCTATGTTTTTACTACATGGGGTAAATCTACCTGAATAAAAAATAATCATGTGCATAAAAACAAATATTTCCTTACCAGATGACAATAAACTAAAAATAATCACCTACATTCCCCATGGTTTTAAATTTCAGGAGGTTCATATAATTATGTACTCATCATTTACAATGAAATACTTATGGATTCCTTGATCCTGTATTTTGGTCCAGCAAACACATGATAAAAAATTCCGATGTTCGTATATTAAATGAATTTTCATTTTGAGAGAGACACTTTTCATTCTATGATTCTAAAATGGAGAAAAACTCATGATGTCTTAGGAGTCTTAGTAAGTAATTATCTTCACAAACAAGGAATAATAGCTTTCGAAAGGCCCATATAATTCTTTAATAAAAGACTGTAAATTTCATTCAATGAGTCCTCACTACATTAGGGTAAAATGAATGTGAATATATCTATTATTCATGATGTTAAACTTAATGTTCCCTTAATAACTATGCATTTTTTTATTTTCAACTATTATGAGTTGCGTAGTGAAACCAAAAAAAACATTTATTGGGCCCATATGCAACCTTACTAGTTTTCATGTTCTTCCATCTTCGTCCTCACTAAATGATGTTAAAATTATCAGTTATTTCATGGACTATGTCTAGCTTGATTGCTTTTATTATAGGATGAATAGTGATTCCTATACTTATATTCTTGGTCATATATAAAACAATCAAATGATAATATTCTCATCTATTTAAACGATCCATATCAATGAAGATAGAGTTCTCATTTATGAACAACATGTGGATTGATACTTATTTTCATGAGATATGTAGTGATGCCAGAACATTCACCCTTACGATCAACTACAAAATTTCTATATTCTCACTTTGATTACAACATCATTATTTCATGATGATAAATATAACATAAGTAAATATTTACCACATGATGTTAAAATATAAGGAAAACATCTTGTGTGCATGACATTAAAATTGCAGAAAAATTACATCTTTAGAACTTGATGATAAACAACACAAATAATGTTCTCATCAAATGATGTTAAAATACACTGCAAACATCCCTACTACAAGATGGTAAACCATGTAAGCTATTTCAATCATCATCCCATATCAGAGAACCATAAAATCCTTATCCCGGTCAACCAGAATACATGGCTCTTCTACCATCATTTAAAATCACCTAAATCTATATACCACAATTCATGTCATGAAAATCTCAGGTATCCATCAACCCTATATTGACCTTGAAAATGATATTAGACTTTAAGGAAATATTTTATATACTATAAACGCATGCCTATGGATCCTTCAAATGCACTAATGGATATCAATAAAAGGTGTAACTTTGTAAAGGACATTCAAATCCTTATGAGCCCTAACACTGCTGCAACAAAACTCAAAACCTCAGTGTGTCTAGACTACACCCAGTATGACTATCCGTTATCAGAAATCATGACTTAAGAAACTTAAGCCATATTTAAAACATATATATACCCTTATTGGGAATATTTTGGAGTTCTTTTGACCCTAGGAATCCTAATTAGGATCTTCTCTAATATATCCATTATTAATTCTATGTGGGTCAGGACACTAAACTTATTTTACATTGGTAAAAGTAGTATGATATTAAACCTCTAACCTATAATGTCCTAAATATCATGACTATAAAAAATAATGAAAGAGACAAAAAACATGTCATGTGGAAATCCTCCAAAGGGGGAAACTTGAGAAAAATTCATGTCTCCGCCCGCTAAACTCTTCATCCACAGAGTTTAGGAAAAAATTAGGTTAAAAACATATATGAAATAAAGTTAATAGGGTAACATTATATCCATAATAAATAAAATATTATCTCTATAATCCCATAGGTCCATGAAAAATTTAGAGAAATTATTTTCGCATCCCCTTGCCATAGGAATTTTTTCTCTAGGAGGTGACAGAACTATTAGGGTGATTAAAACATTTGTTGATACTACACATTACTTGAATCTCACATCATTATTTGGGTTCCTTGTATCACTGTAAACCTTTCATGTCCCATGAATAAAATATCCGGCTTCAATGTACCATTTTCTGGATTATGAATGAATGCCCATGGCCCTTGTATGTACGCATATGACTATCAACCAAATTCGTCACTCTGTGAAAATGACATTCGAATCCTTGTAAGCCCAGAAATAATTGTGACAACACTCAATAATATATTGTATTTGAGATACTCCTAATACTACTCTTCCATACCATCCTCTTGTTTCAGAAACATGGGTCCATGATTTACATTGCCCATACCAAACTATCCAAGCAGATCTGACATCCACAATGTTTATTCACCGTGTATTGTACCCTTTCTCATGGATGAAATTTGACACTCCATTCTCAAAAATGTTATGGCCCACACCTCATTACTTAAAACCATATGGCATATAGATCAAGCCTAAAATTACGATCTAAATTACCCTAGGGTTCCATAACCCTTCTGGTATAGAATTCGTTACCTAACAAACTCCATCATCACGACATTTGAGTCATCGAAAAAAATTCATAGCCCTTATAAAAGAAGTTGAGATCATCATTGACTATATATTCTATTAACGAATAATGTTGTTGAACCACCAACTAACGAAATCTAAATATTTTCATAAAATACCATTAATCATTCCATGCTCTGGAAACACAGTAGTGGAACTCAGAACCTCATAGTGTGACAAGTCATTCTTGACATGTCTGTTCCATCATATATCCATATAATCAAGAACTTGGTTAATGATTTACAACATCAATATTCTACCAATCCTCGGGGACAAAGTATACATTGTATCACACCCTCAATATATATTTTCTCCATATATCTTCCATAGAACCTTAAAAAGATAACAAGTATCAAAGGACCATTTTCATGACTATTCCAATAAGCCTATGGATCCTTAATATGTGCCTACTGTTTTCAACCAAATGCATCACTTGAAAAAAAAATTGATCCTCATGATCCTCTACAATACCAAAGCAGAACACAACACCTCAATGTGTATTAGGTCCTTCCTGAAATATAAACCCCATATAACAAAATCATATAGATAGTTCAAGACAAAAGACTATTAACTAATGTGACAAAAGGTACTAGATAAAATACATTAAACTAAATCCACAAAAGGTATGAGATAAATGACAATAAACAAATGTGATAGGTGGTCTATAAAAAATTACCATAAAATAAAATGATTTTTGTTTTAGAATAAAGTACCAAAAACTAAAGTAGTAGACGTTAGGTGATAAAATATCTTAAACAAAAGTGATAGAAAGTTCGAGCAAAAATTCCATAAACTAATATGATGGGTGGTCTAAAAAGAAATAGCATAATGAAAAGTGACAAAAGAACCGATCTAAATACCCAAAACTAATGTGATATCAAGTTAAAGTGAAATGAACCTTAACAAAAGAGATATTGGGTCTGAGATAAAATAACCTAAACTAATGATCATGGAAACTCTTTAGCTAAAAAATCTTTTAAGGCCCACTACATAGACCTAAAACAGTTGAGATGATCATTCTAAGCTTATAGCCTTTAGTGAAATACAATGCACTCCCCTTCAAGATGTATTTCCTACCCAGATGATCCCTCTACAAATTTTGAGATTAAATAGTAGCTGGAACTGGTTATGAATAAATAATATCATATTGCTAGGAATTAATGAGCATCTATTTGAAGGGAATTTGATATAATTTCATCATTTAATTCTAGGAATTAATTTTCATTCAATATAAATAAATTAATGGCTATCAGTGGGAAATTACAAATTGTCATCGCAACAGGATATCACACACATCTTGAAAGAAATAAAAATGAAGAGTAGTATAGATTGTTCAAAAACATCACCCATTAACAGTATGAAAAGTGAGTAATATCTACATTTTGGATTCTCTCTAAAGTGTCATAAAAATAGAGTTCAATATAAAATTCTTATCACAATTAATTTCATTCGGACACACAGTCTAAATCAGCAAGAGTATGGAGAGAATCATCAATTGAAAATTGGAGTTCTTATATCCCTACTTCTTCCCCTTATTCCCCACGAACAATATATTTGAATACAATATAATGATCTTAAACCCTCATTTGAGTAGTTTACAATGAGGATAATTATTTTGAAAGGGAAAACCTCAGAAAGGTTAGAATCTTCTCACATCTCCATATCTGTACATTCCAGGAATCTATTCAAGCTTCCAGTTTAGATAAAAACTAATGAACATTCTACAATGAATCCACCACATCCCTCATCTTCATATAGAGGCTATAATTAATTATAAAACCATGAAAAACAATTTTATTCAAGGCCAAATATCATTAGATCAAGATAATTTTAGGAATAATTTCATGAAAAGGATGTCCGTCAATACCACTTTACATGAGTGATGAAATAAATAGTGAAGGTGTTACCCTTGTATATGGAGTACACATATAAGGGTATTAGTTATTAAGGCATGAATATATTCCCAGAATAGCCTATGTTCTATATAAGCCTTTGTAATAAACAATGTGGTCATTGAAGGAGGATGAGTTACTTGATGGATGAATGTGATAATTAGAGAATAAGTCCCATATGATCTTCTCTCAATAGGTGTGTCAACTATATCAGTTGTTGGGGGATTTAATTACTCTACATAATTTTTTTCTACACCATAGTATCCATCACTTGATCATTTTATCTTTCTCAACGTCTTACCAAAATCTTTAATCAATTCCATTTTTTTTCTCTAACAATGGAGTTGGAAAGGTGAAAGGCATATCCACATAATTGACCAACAGGCCTTGAACAACATACAAATATGTTACTAAGTAGGCCTGAGACTTATCATAGTTAATGAAGGAAATATAATCAACATGTTGTGGAATGATTTCAAAAGCAGAATATTCACACACAAACAACTTCCAAAACTGACGTATCACTACTGGAAGCCATTTTCCTCATGCACCAGCCAGGGGAAGTAGGGTGACACCATGGATGCAAAAAAACTAATGATAAAATAAATATGGTGTAAAAGGCAGGAATTTTTGAGTCAATAAGTATTTCCTTATGAATTTACCATTATTTCTTGTTTTGAAAATAAAAAACACCTTATCTTTAAGAAAAACGCTTTTATAAGGAAAAATTGCTTTTATAAGGAAAATCACTTTTATAAGGAAAATTGATTTTGTAAGAAAAATTATCCTTATCATATTTTCATCCATATTTTTCTTAAGTATAAGATTCGGATTCATTTCTATATTCTCGGAATTGTTTGAAACTTTGATATGAGGTATTCTGTTTTTAGGATCCGAATTCTGGATAAGCACTGTGATAAAGTTTCACTCCGAAATCCAGAATGAGATCTACGAATAAGTTTCATTCCGAATTCCAGATACAGTTTTACTCCAGATTTAGGATACGAATCCTTATAAGTTCGACAACGAATTCTCATTATGAATTCTGATGAGGAATTCTCATTACTAATTCTGATGAAGAATTCTCATTACAAATTCTGATGAAGAATTTCCATTACGAATTCTGATGAAGAATTCTCATTACGAATTCTGATGATGAATTCTCATAACGAATTCTGATGATGAATTCTCATTCCGAATTGTCATTCTGAATTCACCTATTAAATAGAATCTTATCGTCTTTGTTTTATTCACTCCGAATATATTTAAACTCCGAAAATTATTTTTGGTCAGACTCTGAACTTTCCTATTGCTTATGATTTTATAATTTTTCTACTATTTAATATTTTCCTTACACTCCGAACCTTCACTCCGAATCTTTTGAGTTAGATTTTAAACGGTGTCTTACATTCTGTTACACTTGTTTTGTTATAAAACGATGTCGTCTATTTTGTTATAAACTAACCGTTGACTAGGTGACACGTGTACAAGTCGCTCCGATTTTTAAGGAAATTATGATCGTTGGGAAGGAGGCCAACCGTACCTATAAATAGGAGCTCATTTGAAAGTGCTCATAACTAATGGATGAACAACATGGTTATTGTGCATACATGTTGTTGATGTGATTTATAGAAAGAGAGGCTCTTATTAACTCTCAAAGCTTCATGCGACTCCGAATGTTGGTGATTACATTCGAGGGCTTCCGGGGATTGGAAGACAGAGGTGCCGACTACCTTGAAGTTCGAGGGCTTCCTTGCTGAGGAAGACAGAGGTTGCCAACTACCTTGAAGTTGAGGGCTTGCGGGGATAGCAAGACAGAGACACTCCGATCTTCGTATCGAGGGCTTACCCTGGTGTGGGTAAGATAGACTTGCTTGAA
Source organism: Viscum album (assembly GCA_963277665.1). Lineage (NCBI taxonomy): Eukaryota > Viridiplantae > Streptophyta > Magnoliopsida > Santalales > Viscaceae > Viscum > Viscum album. The sequence continues at coordinate 843,722,494 of OY728140.1, read as the reverse complement.
AGTATAAATCATGGGGCCTTTATCCAAGGTTGTTGGATACACTTCTCTTTGGGTTAAAAGACTTTTATCTTATTGCTTGTAGTTTTACTACTTTGTTTATTTCCGCTGCATTTTTTATTATAAGGAAAGTATAACTTTATTATACTTCCTTACTTGTACTCTGTTTCATTTAGATTCTATACGCTTTAAGGTAGAATCTCATATTGTAATCTTTTGTTAAGTTTCAATTTCCGGAACCATATTTCCGGAACCAACTTTTGGAATCTCTTTCGAAGTTTTCATTTGGTATTAGAGGTGTTGTGAATTTTCTTAAGTTGAAATTTGTTAAACCTATCCCTTTCCTTTACATAAGGAAAACATAGTTATTCATAACTAACTTTAAAGGTTCCAAAGGAATTTTTAAAGTATAAAATTCACCCCCCCCCCCTCTTGTAAATTGAGCATCTACATCATTATTTCTATCCTACAATTGGTATCAGAGCAGGTCTCTGAAATACTTATATTCACGTATAAGTTTTTCTTTCTCACTTTATCATTCCGAACTATCCCATTCCGAACTTTTCCATTCTGAACCTTGTTATTACGAATCTTTGCTACTAACAAGTTTGTGTGTGCCGAAGGTTATTTTTGGTATGGCAGGAATAAATGTTGGTTCCATTGATAATCTAAATCCTACAAGACCACTAATATTTGATGGTAATGACTATGAGTACTGGAGAGATCGAATGAAGACTTTTGTTATCAATACTGGAGTGGACAACTTTGTTATTCTTAATGGTGATTATAAAATTCCTAACAAGGAATTCAGAACTTTCACTAACCAGGAAAAGCAAGAATATCATCTCAACTATAAGGTACGCAATACTCTACTGTGTTCAGTGACTAGAAATATATATAGCCAAATTTCTTCTTGTGAAGAAGCTAATTGTATCTGGAAGAAGTTAGAAGTTACACACTTTGGAACTTCTAAGGTGATTGAGACTAGGAGAGCTATGCATAGAGCTGAATATCATGGATTCAATTTTCCTTATGGAGAACCAATATGTAAAGTACAACAGAGATTTATGACTATCATCAACAGCCTACAGTCTATGGGAGAGAAAGGTTTAGATGATGAAGCTCTTGTGCATAAGATAATTGATATCATGCCCAATGAGTGGGAATCCAAAAGAACAGCTATAGATGAGAACATGAAAGTGACTCAGATTTCTCTTGATGAGTTATTTGGAACTCTTCTCCAACATGAAACCAGAATGAAGAGAGATGCTGACAACATCAAAAAGAAAAATGGAAATGGTACTGTTGCTTTTACAACTATATCAAATCATATGAAAGCTAAGAATCTTGAGAGAGTGACCATATCCACGTCTAATAAGATGATAGTTCAATCAGATTATAGTGAGATTGAAATCTCTGAAAATTAATTAGAAAATCTTGCTCTAAGGATGAACAAGATAGCTGTCCAGAGAAATTTTTCAATCCAAGTATAAGAAAAAGGAATGGAAAGATAAGAAAGATAGAGAAGTTACTTGTTATGAATGCAAGAGAGCTGGACATATAAGACCAGATTGCCCTATGCTCAAAAAGAATGAAATGAAAGAAAGACATTCAGACAGGAACAGAAAGAAATATTATAAAGGCAAAGCTATTAAAGTATTGAAAGCTAATGACACCTGGAGTGCCAGTGGTGGTGACTCTTCAGATGAATCTTCTGATTATGAATCTTTAGGATAGAAGAATCTTGGTCTTATAGCCAGATTACATATTGATAATCATTGTTTTATGGCTAAGGTACAAAATGATGAATCACTGACCAATGTTTCTTTACATTCTAATGTTAGTAAGTATTATGACTCTTCTGATAAAGAATCTATTTCTGATGAAGAAAATACATTACCTACTTATGAAGAAGTCTCTAGGTTTGCTGAACTTCTCGAGATTGAGAATTATAAACTCAATAAAAAACTCGATAAGGCAAACTCTAGGAATTCTATTCTTATAAAAGAGATATCATATATTTCTAAAGATATTGATAAGAAAAATGATGATTTTGAAAGTATTTCAAAAAATATTGAGGGAGTAAGTTCTGAGAAGAACAAACTTTCTAAAGAATTAGAAAAAGTAATTTCTAATAAAAATGATTTCGAGCCTAACTCTAGTTCTAAAACTAATGATTTTGAGGATAAAAACTTGGTTGTAAAACTCAAGTCCAAAATTTTTTCCTTAAATAAGTGTTTATCAAACTTTACCCATGGGAAAGAAAATTTTGATAAAATGTATTCCCAAATACGACCTTTAAGAAATAAATCCATATTTGGTTATACCCATGCAAAACCAATTTTCAGTAACAATTATTTTGTTCCTCAATGTGCCCCATTTTGTACCAAGTGTCAATATGGTGGTCACTGGGCAAAGGATTGTTCCTTAATCAAAACCCAATCTTTAGGATTTCACAAAGATTACTTTTCTAAGAAAATGTGGGTACCTAAAATTTTTTTATCTAGAATTCTCGGATCCAAACAAATTTGGATTCCGAAAGTCTAATTTTCTTCTTGATTTCAGGAAAAAAAAGAGAGTACCATCAACATTACATGGTACATGGATAGTGGATGTTCCCGACACATGACTGTTAACAAAATCTATTTTGAAAATATTATCAAAACGAAAGGAGGAAAAGTAACATTCGGAGATAATGCTAAGGGTGAGATTGTTGGTATTGGTAATATTGTTTTTCTTGGTAAAACTTTGATTTAAAATGTTCTTTTTGTTAAGGGTCTTAAGCACATCCTCATTAGCATAAGTCAGTTATGTGATGAAGGTTACCTTGTGAATTTTAGGAATGATAAGTGCTTATTTCACAATTCCATGGAAGAATTCATTCTCTCAGCCAATAGGCAAGAGAATGTTTACACCATAAACATAGAAGATCTTAGAAGCCAAGATTTACCTTGCCTAAGTGCAATGGAAGATCATTCCTGGTTATGGCATAGAAGACTAGGTCACTGTAATCATAGGAACCTATGTAAACTCTCTAATAAGAAACTAGTTAAGGATCTACAGAAGCTTAGATTTGATTTTTCTAATGTTTGTGATCCTTGTCAATATGGAAAGCAACATAAATATAGTTTTAAATCAATTGGTGAAGTCTCAACAACTGATGCATTACAGTTAGTGCACATGGATATTTTTGGTCCAACACAAACTGGATGTTTTGGAGGCAAATACTATGTGTTTGTTCTAGTTGATGGTCACACTAGATTTACTTGGGTTTATTTTCTAGCAAAGAAATCTGAAGATTTTTCTTATTTCAAAAGTTTTAGAGCTCAAGTAAAAAATGAGAAAAACCTTCCATTGAAAACTATTCATAGTGATCATGGAGGAGAATTTCAAAATTATGATTTTGAAACTTTTTGTAGTAAAAAATGTATTACGCACAATTTTTCAGCACCTATAACTCCTCAACAAAATGGTGTAGTTGAAAGAAGAAATAGAATTCTTCAAGAAATAACTAGAACCATGTTGAGAGAATATTCTATAGCTAGACATTTCTGCGCTGAAGCTGTAAGTACTGCTGGCTATACTATAAATCGAGTTTTGATTAGACCTTTTCTTAACAAAACTCCTTATGAGTTATGGAGTGGTAGAAAACCAAGACTATCCTACTTCAAGGTTTTTGGTTGCAATGTATTCATTTTGAATACTAAAGATAACTTACATAAATTCTCACCTAAATCTGATGAAGGGATTTTCTTAGGTTATTCCACAACATCTAAGGCTTATAAGGTCTTTAATAAGAACACTTGTACTATTGAAGAAACAGTACATGTAAAATTTGATGAGTCTGATCCTTTTGTTTTTAAACCATCCCAACCTAAATTCTCGGATGTGTTTTCAAAAACTGATTATCAATCTTCGATAGAAGAACCTTTTGATAAGGATAATGTTCAAGAAGATATTCCTGAAATATTTACCCTAGAAGACATTCTACCCTATGTTGATGAACATACTTTTCAAAACCCAAATCAGGCATTTCTTAAGAATCATCCCAGTGATAGTATCAATGGTGATGTAAATCAACCTGTAAGGACTAGAAGTTCCTTATGAAATGAAGTAGAACATCTATCATTTCTTTCCCAATTAGAACCCAAAAGCACTGATGAAGCTTTAGGTGATGATGATTGGATCAAAGCCATGCATGATGAACTAAATGAATTCGAAAGGAATAATGTCTGGACGTTGGTTGAAAGACCTAAGGAAACTTCTGTTATTGGAGTCAAATGGGTTTTCAGAAATAAATATGATGAAAATGGAGTCATAGTAATAAATAAAGCTAGACTTGTTGCTAAAGGCTATAATCCACAAGAGGGAATAAACTATGAAGAAACCTATGCTCCAGTAGCTAGACTTGAATCTATCTGTATTCTACTTGCCTTTGCAGCATTATTTAATTTCAAACTTTTCCAAATGGATGTGAAATGTGCTTTTCTTAACAGTTATGTTCTAGAGGAAGTTTTTGTTAAACAACCTCCTGGCTTTGAAGATACAAAACATCCTGACTATGTTTTTAGACTTACCAAAGCTCTGTATGGCCTTAAACAAGCCCCACGAGCATGGTATGATAGACTCACTAGATTTTTGATTCAAAAAAACTATGCTAAGGGAAATGCAGATCCAACCCTTTTTATAAAGAACGACAAGAAAAATGTTTTGATTGTTCAAATTTATGTTGATGACATCATATTTAGTTCAACTCAGCAATCTTTGACCGACACTTTTGTAAGACTAATGAAATCTGAGTTTGAAATGAGTATGATGGGTGAGTTAACATTTTTCCTTGGTTTTCAAATTTCTCAAAAACCAGAAGGAACCTACATATCTCAACATAAGTATATTAAATATCTTCTTAAAAAGTATGGTTATGACAATACTAATAGGATAAGTACTCCTATTGGTACCTCAAACTCTTTAGATATTGATGAAGATGGGAAACCAGTAGATCAAACATCATTTAGAGTTATGATAGGAAGTCTACTATACTTAACAGCTAGTCGACCAGACATAATGTTTTCAGTATGCTTATGTGCATGATATTAATCCAATCCTAAGGAATCTCACTTAAAGTCAGTAAAAAGAATTTTTTGCTACCTTAAGGGAACCATGAATCTAGGATTATTTTATACTTCTGGAAATGATTTTATCCTAAATATCTTTTCTGATGCTGACTTTGGTGGATGTAGAATGGATAAAAAAAATACATCTGGAATTGTCATTTATTATGAGATTCATTAGTTTCGTGGTCCTGCAAGAAGCAACATTCTTTATCACTCTACACTGCTGAAGCTGAATATGTAGTAGCTGGAAGTTTTTGTGCTCATGTGTTGTGGATGCAACACACACTAACAGATTATGGCTTGAGTTTTACTAAAACTCAAATTATGTGTGATAACACAAGTGACATTGCCCTTAGTAAAAACCCTGCACAACACTCCCGTTCAAAACACATAGATATTATGCATCAATTTCTTAGAGATCACACACTGAAAAGAGATATTATTCTTCAGTTTATCGGAACGCAAGATCAACTTGCTGATATTTTCACAAAATCTATACCTTCTAATAGATTTGAATACATTAAACAGAAGTTAGGAATGATAACCATAAGGTAATCCTTCTTAATTAACTTTCTGTTGAAAAAGTTTCCTTACAGCAATAAACTCCTTTTCATAGGGGGAGTACATTTGATTGTTAGTTTAACAAAGTTTTTTAAAATTTGTTTTCAATCTTTTCGGAACTAAAATTCCGGAATGGAATTTCCGGAACTAAAAATTTTCCAGAATGGATACTTTCGTACAGAATACTTCTGGAATGGAAGTGTTCGTATTGAAAACATCTGGAATGGAAAATTTTGTACTGATATTTTCATAACAGGATTATCGTACAGAATCTTTCATAATGAGTTTTTTTAATTCTGGAATGAAATTTTAGTACTAAGTTTTTCCTTAATAAATTTGTTTTTTGTACTGAGTTTTCCGTACTGAGTTTATTTTTCGTAATGAGTTTTGCAAACTATATCGTAGTAAAGTTTTTTTTGTAGTTTTCGTAAAAATGTTACCAATTACGAATAATCCTCCAAAGAAAATCCGAAAGGTACGATTTCCTTACTCAAGTTTTCGTAGTCATACTTACTTACTGGCAGTTACTTATATAATGTTTTCAATTTTCTTAATTCTTTGTTTTAATAAAAAACCTCAAAAGATTGGATTCAAGAGAATTGGTTTTTCACCATCAGATCTGATCTTAGCTTATCACAATCGTTCGATCAACCGTGGAAGTTGAAACGTTTTTTCGTTGCCAATATAAAGGGGACCCCAAACGTTGTCCCACATCGGTTTTCAAGCTCCAGTGTCTCGAAGCTCTGCCTCTCTATTTTAAGGCCATTCCGAACTTTAGTTTTCTCAGTTCCAAACTTCTCAGAGGTCTTCATATCCGAATGTCTGTTGAAGCATCTTCTCAAGACATGTCGTCATCTAAGCCGATTTCGAAGTGGTTAGTATACAGAGAGAGGCTGGTTCATCCAGATTTCTTCAACAAGTACGACTCTCTTATTTACAAGAATATCAATCTTAATGGTTGGGAAGATGTTACGGTGTCAAAACCCGGGAACCAAGATGGAGTGTATTCATATTTTCTTATTTAATTCTATGAAACAGTTTCGTTTCTTAATGAAGATGGAAAGGAGAAATTGTCTTTTAAGTCTAACGGTAAGACTTGTAAGCTTTCATATGCCAAGGCAGTCAGCTTGGTAGGGCTAAATAATGAAGGTGAAGTTGAGTTTGTTTCTCATGTGTTTCCAGATTCTAAGGGTAGCTTCGACAAGGAAAAAGCCTTAGAAACTCTCGGACTAGCTGATGACAAGGCTCTAAAGATTGTTAGTTTATCTACAAATTTCCGGATTCTAGAGTTATGGGTACGGGGTCTTATCGTACCAAGGAATGGTGAAAAAGATAGCTTGAAAATGAGTGAGATCTACATCCTAGATTTTCTGATAAATCTGAGGAAGTTCAATTTGATGAAGCCCATTCTTATCACTCTTGAGAATTTTAAGAAAGGAAATCCGAGAGCTCAGATTATTATGTATCCAGCAATCCTCTCCAAGTTGATAGTTCAGTGCCTTGAGTCTTTCAAGGAAGCCTGCAAATCTAAGCCAAGAGTTTTCAAGATTATGCGGGTGAGTGATGGTACACTCAAAAGAATGGATGTAGCTTTTGACAAGGAGTCTGGACATTTTATTGATCTACCTGCTCAAAAAGAATCAGTTCCGAAAGCTTCTGATCCGGAATCCTCTAAGCCGGTAAGGAAGAGAAAGCTGAAGGAAGTGGAAGTAGAAGCCGAGGATCCCATGTCTAAGGATGTTCATTCCGTACCTCCAAAACCAAAGAAGAAGAAATATTACCCAGATGAGGTTGTTGCTAAATGGAGGGAGATGAAAGAAAAGAGAGTGCAAGGGGAGCCTCAGTTTGGCCTGGACCCTGCGGAGGATACAGCCTTGAAGGAAAGAACTGCCGACGAGCTAGAAAAACAAGCAAACGAAAAGAAGTTCAAAAAGAAGATGTCTGAGGCCGAAGAAGCTCAGGCTTTGTTAAAATTCAATGAGATGGTTTCTGTGAACATTCCTGTTTCGAGATCCTTTTCATTGGAATCTCTACCTGAGACTCCAGGAATAGAGTTTGTTGCTCCAGAAGAGGCAGTGGCTAAGCCAGTTGAACAAGGTGAGCATGTTGAGCAAGTGGAAGAAGAAGAGGATGTTGCTGAAGGAAGTGGTGAAACCAGAGATGTGTTGAAACAAGTAGATGATTATAAGGGCACACCTTCGGAACACTTATCGCTCCGAACTTCAGAAGCTGAATCTTCGAAGCTAGTTACTCCAGTAATGGAAGAATAGAAAGGACAAGAAGAAGTAGCTTATCATGGAGAAGAAGAAGAACTTTTACATGATATTGCTCAGATGGAAAACGTAGAGGTTGGTGTTCAGGAAGTTGCTGATGAGGAAGATAATGTTGTCCAAGTCTCTGATAGTGAAAAGAAAACTCCGGAAAAAGATTCTATTCCGAAAAAAGACAAGGGAAATAAAATTCTTGCTGATACTCCGAGTTCCGTAGTTGTGAAGAGAAAAGAAGTTTGTAGTTCTTCAAAGAGAAAGCTTGACCTTGTTGAAGAAGAAAATTCTCCAAGAAAAGTTTCGGATTTGGAGTCATCTTTTTTGGGGCATGAATTTGTTGTTCAGTCTTTGAAAAAGTTGGTGGGAACCATTCCGACCTTCTCAAGTATAGATTCAAGATGCCAGATTCTCTAACATGCTTTGAATCAGAAAACAGACTCCGTGTCTATGGTTATGGACAAGTGTGTTGAGATTGAGGCTCAGTTCAAAACCTTTTTTGTTGGCTACGAAGCTCATAGAAAATCTTGCAAGAGGATGAAAAACTGGTCGAAGAAGAATGTAGAAGAGATGAGGCTATTCGACGAATTTCAAGACAATGTTAAAGACGCCTTTGAGACTGATGGAAGGAAGATAAATGAGATGACTTCTTCCTTTGAAGAGAAGCTGACAGTTGAAAAGAACTTTCGGATTCAAGAAGTCAAAGATCTGAATGGGAAGCTAAATTCTGTCTCTCAAAACTGGAAGTTTGAAAGAGATCATCGGATTGAGTTTCAATAGAATTTGAAGGCTCAGGAAGAAAAGATCAAAGCTCAGGAAGAAAGGCTTCAAGCCCAGGAAGAAAAGATTGAAGCCCAATCTGCAAGAATATTGGTCTTAGAGAAGCAAGCTGAAGAAGATCATAAATACTTAAAGAAGATAAAGACTATTCTAAAGGGTCTCATGGCGAAGGAGAAAGATACCAAATAGACAGATCCGATCTTTTGTTGTACTTTAACTCTTTTGTTGTTGATTTTTTTCAAACGTAATGAAAAATTTGTGCTTGCTCGTTTCTTTTTGTTGTTACTACTAATATTTCAGGAAATTTTTTATTTTTTCCATTCCCTCGAATTCTTTTTGAAAATCACAAAGGGGGAGAAGGAAAAGATACATAAGAAAAAAACTCTAATAAGAGTTTATCTAAGGGGTAGTTTTTCATTAAAGAATACTTTCTTTTTCGTAATGAAATGTCACTCCGGAAATCTAGAATACGATCCTTAGAGTTTCAAAGCCTAAGGGGGAGTTAGTCGTATTCATCAATATCCTTAATGCAAAGGGAGATAAGCCTTAATGTTTTTCTTTCTTCTTAGAATTTCTTTTTCAAGGATGTTTGTACTTTCCAAAAAGGGGGAGATTGTTGAGTCAATAAGGTTTTCCTTATGAATTTTCCATTCCTTATTGTTTTGAAAATCACAAACACCTTATCTTTAAGAAAAACGCTTTTATAAGGAAAATTTCTTTTATAAGAAAAATCACTTTTATAAGGAAATATTCTTTTGTAAGAAAATTTATCCTTATCATATTTTCATCCATATTTTTCTTAAGTATAAGATTCAGATTCATTTCTATATTCTCGGAATTGTTTGAAACTTTGATATGAGGTATTCTGTTTTTAGGATCCGAATTTTGGAGAAGCACTGCGATAAATTTTCACTCCGAAATCCAGAATGAGATCTATGATAAAGTTTCATTCCGAATTCCAGATACAGTTTTACTCCAGATTCAGGATACGAATCCTTATGAAGTTAAAAAACAAATTCTCATTACGAATTCTGATGAGGAATTCTCATTACGAATTCTGATGAAGAATTCTCATAACGAATTCTGATGAAGAATTCTCATTACGAATTCTGATAAAGAATTCTCATTAAGAATTCTGATAAAGAATTTCATAACGAATTCTGATGATGAATTCTCATTCTTAATTCTCATTCAGAATTCACCTATTAAACAGAATCTGATCATCTTTGTTTTATTCACTCCGAATTTATTTAATCTCCGAAAATTATTTTTGGTCAGACTCCAAACTTTCTTATTGCTTACGATTTTATAATTTGTCTACTATTTATTATTTTCCTTACACTCTGAACCTTCACTCCGAATCTTTTGAGTTAGATTTTAAACGGTGTCGTACATTCTGTTACACTTGTTTTGTTATATAATGATGTCGTCTATTTTGTTATGAACTAACCATTGACTAAGTGACACGTGTACAGGTCCATCTGATTTTTAAGGAAATTATGACCGTTGGGAAGGAGGCCAACCTTACCTATAAATAGGTGCTCATTTTAAAGTGCTCATAACTGATGGATGAACAACTTGGTTATTGTGCATACATGTTGTTGATGTGATTTCTAGAGAGAGAGGCTCTTATTAAATCTCAAAGCTTCGTGCGACTCCGAATGTTGGTGATTACATTCGAGGGCTTCCGCGGTTAGGAAGACAGTGGTGCCGACTACCTTGAAGTTCGAGGGCTTCCTTGCTGAGGAAGACAGAGGTTGCCAACTACCTTGAAGTTGAGGGCTTACGGGGATAGCAATACAGAGACACTCCGATCATCGTATCGAGGGCTTACCCTGGTGTGGGTAAGACAGACATGCTTGAAAGTATAAATCAAAGGACCTTTCTCCAAGGTTTTTGGATACCCTTCTCATTGGGTTAAAAGACTTATATCTTGTTACATGTAGTTTTACTACTTGTTTATTTCCGCTGATTTTTGTATTATAAGGAAAGTATAACTTTCTTATACTTCCTCACTTGTACTCTGTTTCATTTAGATTCTATACGCTTTAAGGTAGAATCTCATATTGTAATCTTTTGTTAAGTTTCGATTTCCGGAACCATATTTCCGAAACCTACTTTTGGAATCTCATTCCAAGTTTTCATTTGGTATTAGAGGTGTTGTGAATATTCTTATGTTTAACTTTGTTAAACCTAGACCTTTCCTTTACTTAAGGAAAACATAGTTATTCATAACTAACTTTAAAGGTTCCAAAGGAATTTTTAAAGTATACAATTCACCCCCCTCTTGTAAATTGAGCATCTACATCATTATTTCGATCCTACATGAATATGGTTTGTTCATCTACCTTGTTTGTAATAACTCCATATTAATTGAATATCATATTGGACCATTCATCAATTGAATTGTTATCATTTCTAGTAATCGCATAGAAGGTGAACGTTAAGGGGTAAATTCAAAGAAACTAGATTGATGTATCATGTTACTAAACTCACCAGGGTTGATGAAAATGGATCTGAACCTATATATGTTCCACAAACAGGGAAATAATGAGAAATTTATGAACCTTTTAGTGTTTTAATAATCAAAATAGTGGAATTGATCTCCTTTCATGTTGAATAAAAAAATGAGTGGTCCACATATCCTATAAGGTGTGATACCCTATTAGATATGACTCGGGAGATGGGTATAGTATGCAAGGACTATAATTTAGAAATTCAGGCATTGTACCTCCACAAGAATTTATTCCATAACAAGCATTATATCATGGATTCTTGAATGTGAATTCTTGGAAAAAAAAGTACCACCCAATCAATAATATGTCTATAAATCCAACCAGTCTTAGGATAAGAGAGATCTCAAAGATCACACGATAATCCCATGAGGTATAATCTCTAGCTTCTATGATTTTCCAATATGAGACATCATTATAAAATAATTTATAGGAACATCACTGATGATAGTGAATAGGCATTGGACTAACACCACTGCTAAAGTGGAAAATATTGATCCAATCCTTGAATGAAACAAGCGATCACATTTTCAATTATTCCATTGATTTCTCATTCAAAATAATAACATTGTATCTTGAAAATTTTTATGTCAGCAAAGGATTATCCTATAAATATATGGACAAGAGGAAATCCTCATTAATTTCTCCAATGGGTTGAATCACACCCAACTAATAAATGTACAATAGACTAATTACCAATTCACCATGGGAATAATGAAATGTGTTGTTTTCAGAACACCAAGGGAATATAAGCTATCCAAGAGGTCAGGATGGTGATATATAGTAAATTTATAGAGACAAATGAAATTATAAATATGAAACCTATATAAAAAATTAGAATACTCCAAACTATGTTTTGACCAAGAAGGTCCATGCCCACTCATCAGTGAAATTTCTGACGGGACAGAGAACCCATTAAGAGTATAATCAACTCCTAAGATTATTCTAATAAGCAAAATGTATGATTGAATTATTGTACTCAATAGGTTGTTGGGATAAATCATGACCCTCTGGGACAAAAAGAGAGTTATTTAATAGATAAGACAATCTTGGGGATCAATATATAACCAACTGAACATGACCAAAAATTATTTACTAAACCAAGAAAAGAGAATCAAAAAACCCATGGGATGGGAGATTAAAATATTGTGGGGGGGGGGTTGGATTCACCATATAGGAAAACAAGCCTATATAAAACAATTTGGTGAGATATGGGATCATTCTAGATTTTGGGTAGGAATGAAAGTTATTGCAGCATCATGCATATCACATGAATCTAGAAGGAATTTGAGAATCACATAAGGAGTTTGGGGATCACTTGATATCCTAAGGACTCATAGGTCGCATAACCTCCATAAGGAATCACACATTATATGTCATATTCTGAGACTCAAAATTTCATGCAGCATACAGGGTCACACAAATCGATCATGTCGAATGATAAAGCTAGCTTACCATGCAAAACCCTCTAGTAAATCCATAGATTATGACAGGGGAGGAGTTATATTCATGGGATTCAATGATTTCCCCATTTTCGTACTCACCGAAATATTTACTTCCATGGTTTGTGGTTGTGTTGGGATTGTTCTACCAAACTTTTGGGATATAAAATAATGCGTATAACCATAATCAAAAAGTAAGTTCGCTATTATTGAATCAATAACAAGTGTACTTGTCAACACTTCATTGTCGGGGTTCACTTCTGCTATATTGGTGGAAAAATCTCTCCATTACTGCCTTGGAGGTTATTGGATGCCTCCGAAAACCCTTGTCTTAGGGCACTAATTTGCAAGATTCCCTAGTTCTTTGAATTTGTAGCAATGAAAACATATTGAGGTTCGAACGAAGCATTCCACTCTTTTATTGTAGCCATGTGTTTTTCTTGTCAGTAGTTAACAGATAGGTTCCCTTCTCTACTACACCTCAAGCATTTCCTCGTCCCCTTCAGGCAATTTCTGGGGTTCTTCATTCCACACCTTTGGAAAGTGGGGTGTTGTATCTTCTTAGAACCATTGGATTTATCCGTCATACCACCCGCATTGAAGTCCACCATACACTTCATATCCACATGATGCCTCTGAGAGTATCTGATCTCTATTTCGACCTTGAGGGAACATCAGACAATTTCCTTATATATGTCGAAGTAACAGATCGCCAGTGCTTTCCGTAGGCTAGGTTTCAGCCCACCAAAAAAGTGCCCAACCTTGCATTCAGGGTAATGAAAAAACCGAAGGCGTGTCATGTAAGCCTTGTGTAGTTTTCCTCGTATGCTCTGAAATATCCATCATCTTTTTACATGAAGTGAAGGAAGTAATTTTCCATCTTAATTTGGAGTGTGCACGGAAAATATTTATTAAAAAACATCTTCCAAAAATACTTCCATTCAAATTCCTTGATCTCCACCTTAGCCTTTGTATTTTTGATCAACGTCCAACATTTATCAGCTTCACCCTCCATATGATACGAAGCCAGGATAACCATATAATGCTGATAACATTGAAGAATATATAAGATATTTTCAATGAATTTGATCCATTGTTCGGCGATTGAGCCATCAGATGATCCATTAAAAGTAGGAGGCCTTTGTCTCATGAATCTCTTTATAGCGACTTGTTCATTTTTAGGAGGGGTTGAGCGTTTCTCATGACCCATGTTTCTATTCAAATCTTGAGTAAAATAAGAGATAAGTGTGCCAATGTGCGTGATTCCAACTCTCATCGGATTGGGCATCTCATTTGTACAATCATCAAATTGATCTTTACATCATTTGTTAGCCCGAGTCATCCTATTAGCGACCTTTGGCTTGAGTAAAAGGGTTGTAAGGGGTAAGAGATAAAGGGTAATCCAAGGAAAAACTGAAGACTTTTAAATAACTCTTATTTCTTTAACTTATGAATCCATAGGATTTAATCAATACTATTCATGATCTACTTTCTAACATATATTCCTTGGGGCATTTTTTTAATTCCCTTAATAAGGGTTCATACTAAGACTGGGAATTTACCAAAGCATATCACTCGGGAGTGTCGTACCCAAGAGTGCAGCAAGTCCAGTTGTCGTGCACGAGTTCCTATTCGAGTCTAGCTCAAAGCAATGTTTTCGGGTTTTCCCCCTAGGATACATATGTTCCAGAGCCGCCTCTACCTACTCGTATCCAGACAGGGATGTATTCTCTTGATAAAAAACTAACTCAATACTCACAAATACATAGTGATGTTTTATTATACTTATTATTGTCTCTAATTATTTACTAGTGTTTTCTAATCCAATCCAAAAAAATAACTAAAACTATCCTCTAATACCAACTATAACAACCCTGTTTTTATTACAAACGTAAACCTAATTTATTACATAAAAACTACACTTGATACAAAATGGAAGATTGAGAGGTCATGTGAATTTTGGGCTTAGTAACATTAACTAACAACTTAAAACATGAAATAAAATATCTTTATTCAATACATCCTTTGAATGACCACTACTTTTACTCGTACTTAGCATTGTATGAGATAACATGAGGACATGCATAAGAAAAGGGTGAGCTATAAATCCTAGTAAGTGAATAAACATCGAATAACATAAGGAATACAATAAATTTTGGACAATAGGAATATAAATGGGAAAAAATAGAAACATTAACTTAAAGGCAAGATAATGTATGATACTCATAACATTGAAATGTGGCAACAACACTTAACATGGAATTATCATGAGGCAAGGCTCATTGCACATGGAGCATGAGTAAACCCTCATTGCACATGAATCATGAGTAAAACCTCATTGAACTTCAGTTATCATGAGTCAACACCCATTTCCCGTGACATATAATGATATTATTCTTTACCCAATGCATTGGAGTGCTATCAGGGCACACCCTTCTTAATCATTTAATTTCGTGCATAAGTGTGCCACATGGATCATAAAACATGAATTCATTAAAAATAATCATTTATTACATGATAAAGGAGTGTGTAATTCCTAAATTTAACTCATTTAAAAATAAGTAAATGTTCATAAAAGTGAATACCCTTGATAGATAAATGTGAATGGTGTTCACTACATAATGACTTTGGCTTAGAAAATCCCTGTGCAATTTTGGAAGCATTACGGAGTGATGTAAGAATTCATAAAAATGGTTGATGGGAGTGAAAGTGATGTATAATCATATTTAAATGAATCTTAAATTAAAGGGGGTCATAGAGATATATGTCCCAAAAATTTAAATGTAATTTAGATTCATGATACAAAATAATTACTTGAATGTAAATGAGGAGAGAGAAATTTTTTACAGAATTTCAGCGTTGTAACAAGTGTACATGGGGGGAATTGAATGAGTGTGAAAGGGGTCTCTCATAACTCAAACATAAATTTCTCAGTATGGGGGAGGTGTGAAATAACTACCCAATATTTTTAATTTAATACAAAAGGCCATAAAAACTTAATGAAAATTAGGCAAAAATGAGAAAGGAAGAAATCCCTTACTTGGAAGTGTGATCCCAAAGGCTTGTGGGATGATTGAGAGAGGATTCATGGGAGATTGGGGAACCTTGGGAGGATTATATAGAGTGTAAGGTAGGGGTTTGTTGAACTAAAATGGCTTTGAGTGAAGAGGAAGTGGTAGCTTGGGTGGGTTTATATAGGAAAGGAGTGGGAATTCTTTATTATTTATGTTTGGGACACCACACATTAAACTAATCAATTAAAAAAACCGGCCCATGGTTTTTGTCGATGGTTTGTGCCAAGGGGAGAGGAAAACAATATTTTTTAAGGCAAATTACCGAACATCTTAAAATAATAGGTTTGGTTATGTGGAGGTGAGTCACACCCTCAAGGAAAACAATTTAAAAACACAAAATGCTTTATAAGCCTTGAAGGGTCCACTAATGCATTCTAAAATAAATCAAACAAACCCAAAATCAAATTATTTTAATGTTAAAACATATATTGGCCTAACAAAATGTTTATAGTATTTTATTAAATCACTATTGGGTCAGTATGATGTCATAAAACATATTATATATTTAAACAGTATTAAATTTTTACCCAAATATTCGACTATCTCAGAAAACTATAAAAAATTCACCATTGGATAATTTAAACATCATGATTCCAAACATAATATTCATTTTATCTAAATAATTTTTTAAATCTGTGAATTCTTACTTTTAAAATAAAAACTGACATTTATTGAAAATTCATGGGTTTTTACAAAAACTGCTTTCAAACCTTAATAAAACTTATAATTTTATTTATAAAAATATATGATCATTTATATTCAATAAAAAATATTTTAATAAAAATAATAATATTTTATTAAACAAATATTTAATTAAAAAATATAATAATTCATCAAAATATATTTCTTAGTTGAATATTAACTAAAAATACTATTTAGGCTTTAAAAACTATTAACAAAGTAACAATAATAAAATGAATGCACATTCTTTATACAAAAAATAATGTACATATTAATTTTTCTAGGGTATTGTTACACAACCCTTTATAACATCCGCATAAGACCGAAGGGTAAGGTGTGCGATGGTGAAAGACTCTTGGGGTTGCTCGGATAACATCGCTCGGGTGGTTATCTATATTAACTTCCACTTCTCCCGTAGTCGGTTCCGCTCAAGCCTAATGTGTTCAAACTCAACCTGGGATTGGTCAAGAGAAAATCCCAATGACACGACCTTTTTTCCAAGATCTGACAAATGGCCTGCGTATGGGGAAAGTTTACGGTATGAGGCCATCACTTCCTTTATCTGAGTAAATTGGATTTGTTAATGCCCAATATTTATAATAATCACGTGATCACTGTTCAATGACTATATTAGAAATGGTCACAATTCATAATAGTATTTTAAAATCCAAAAACATAAAACCAATGATGTTTTCATTTTATATAACTGCAATAATATATTTAATTAGATCAAGAGGAATTTCCATTAATGAATGTTTGGTTCATTACAAAGTACACACATAAACATTCACATGTAATTAAATTAGAGGTCATTACACCCAATAAAGATACCTATTTTGATAAATAACTAGTGTATATTATGGATCACAGAGATAAAAAACTATGAAATATGACCACTCACATGGTCAATGTTTTATAGCGAAACCATAATCTTGAAGAAACTTTGTGGGAACCCAAATATCTGATGAGGAAGAAGTATCCTTAGTTGATTATATTAGAGTTATAAAACTTCATGTTAGAAATTAGTAGATGGGGTTATAATGTAACAACATGATATTATATATATATATAGTCAATGAAATAAACATGAAGTATTAAATAACTTATTTTACATGAAACCTGAGTAAAAATGATCTAAAATATCCTATACTATTATAAACAAGATGATTTAATGATAGAGATGAATAAAAATAACTACATTATAAAAACATGTATAAATGATAATTTATAATAAATAAGTTATCAATCATCCCTAAACCCAATTTATACTTCAAAAATGTATTTTCCTCAAAATGGTTTTTATTACATATTATTCAAGAAAATTAGTAATAAATTTTCTACCATTTTTAAAAATTTAATTTGGTAAATTAAATATCATTTTTTAAAACATCATATCAATATTATTATATTGTAAATTTTTAGGAATATTCAGAAAATATTTATTTTTATGGGAATATTGTAAATACCATTTTTCGTAAAATGGCCATTATTTATTAAATTATTAAATATAAGAATTAATATTATGTTTTTTAATTTTAAAATAAATTAATTTAACTATTATTTAGTTATAAATAATATAATTAATTACAATGGAATAAAAATTATAATTGATTTTGGTATAACTTTATTTCTGGGTTAAAAAAACATTTCTCTAAAAACCATTTTAATCACATTTGTGGGAGTTTTTTTAATTAAAATATGATACTTATAAAAATTTAGGTTGCTAATATTTAATAAATGATTTTAATTATAATTTATAATTTTTTCAATAACTCAAATTTCATTTTTTTCATTATCAATATTAACCAACGTAAAAATTGTATATTGTGGTAAAAATGAAAATAGAATAATGGAGGTTTTAAAATAAAAAGTTAGGGGTTAAAATTAGTTAAAAATTTTTGAACAAAATTTTGTATCTCAATATTTATATCCAGTATATTCATCCCATTGAAAATATTATAATTCTGAGCCACATATCATTACTAATAAATTAATATATTATAATATTTTGAAAAGATCCATTTGTGACATGTCTCTCTCTCTCCCATACAAAAATACAATAACTCTTGTATATTACTCATATTCCATGATCCATAGATAAACTCCTAGACATTACCAAATAACTCCCAAAAATCCAAAACAATTATTATAGATATCTTATATTCTGTAAATACCATCATTATATGGCTTAAGTTGTAAGTCAAAGGAGGTCTTCCGAAGAAGAGGTATATCTCTTAACCAAGTGTTTTCATTTTTCTTATTCTAATACCAATAGTTTTCTTATAACTATGATTATATAATAAAAATAATCTTTAATATAATGAGATTTTATTATTTTGATGGAATAACCTTTATTCACCTCCGCCCCTATAAAATAGAAAACAAAAGCATCGTCCGTGCTTATGTGTGAACCACCACCTTGCAAAGGGATGTATTTTGTTTTTCATAACCAACATTCATAAATGGATATACTAATATATATAATTATTATAAAATATATTTATTAAATAATTATACTTGTACAATTTGAATATCTTGTCTATACTCTTACCATTCAATCCTATATAAAATGATAATGTCGCACATGAGAATATGCGGACAACAACCGCTATGAAGTGAAATGATTCAATTTTCATTAGAAAATTATAAAAATAATTATAAAAGTGTGTGTGATGAAAAATATGTAATACTAATTTTTTTATTAAATTTTTTGATATTAGTAAAAATTTACCAAGGTGCAGGTACCCGAACCATCAAACAAAAATTGGAATGGAAAATAGATATGTTTTCACTGAGATTTTTATTTTAATGAATAAATTTTTAATAAAAGTATAATTGGAAATAATAAATTAATAATGTGTAATAATTTATATAAGAATATTTTCCTATAATATATTTACAATATATATATTTTTATCTCACATCTTGTTAGAGTGATTATATAGAATGTTATACTTGAGGTAAGAGATTTACATTAAAATCTAATTTCCTTTTGGGATTGTTTATGATAAATTTACATTGAGGAAAATTATATGATTCTTATCAAATAAATCCATTTTATTTTATTATCATAATTTTTATTATATAATTTTCAATTCGTATTACAATTTTCCACTTTAGTTGTAAAATTATTCACAAAATGTTTTTACGAACAACCGACCTCATTTATTCGCATTTGGTAAGGAATCATTATCCTACGTTCTGATGTTCTAAAAAGTTTTCAAGAATGTTTTATGTTACTCAAATGATTTCTAAAAGTAATTTTTACTGATTTATGACTTTATATATGAATATTTTAAAACAATCTTATTTTCATTTTCAATATAATGTAATTTATACCCATGATGGGAAAGGATGAATTTTTTAAATAATTAAAACATGAATATAATTTTCTACCTTCATGTAAAATCCATTAGTTGAATATTCCTTTACATGTTTCCATTTTTATTTTCAAATATTTTTTGATAATATGTTTTCAATTTCAAAGATGTTGAATAAGTGATTTTAAAATTAAAAGGTTGTTTTCTTAAAGAATTATTCTAGTGATGTTTCAAAGGAATTATTCATATATGATAACCTCTGTCAACATTAAACATTATTTATTGGTGATATAATCCAATGAAATAATAATAATTATTTCTATAGATTGTTTTACTATAATGAGAAGATATTTATAAAAGTTGTTTATTTTCCATGAGTTACACAATGATGATTTGGGGAATTATTAATGATCTTTTGGAACACATACGTTTTAATTTCATTATGATACCAGTTGAAAAAGAATTATAAAGTCCTATAATTAATTGGGTAAAAATAGATATATCATGAAATTAGATAGTCCAGTGTGGGGACTGAACCAAGTTAATTAAAGGACTCTATATAATCATATAGTCATGGGAGTGAACATTTCAAATGTAAATGATGGAATAGGGAGCGAACCAAATCCACTATGATAGGCTTGGATTTTTTTCCTTGACTAGTGAAATGATTTTCAATTCATATATTTCTGCCAAAAACTCATGTTATATTCTTATGATATATTCTCAATACTTGTTAATTATAATTGATGATTCCATACACTTATGACTTATGTCATTTATTATAAAATATCCTTATACTATAATTTATTATTAAAAATATTTGATAGTTTGGGAATGATTATTTAATGTTATTGTAATCTTCTCATACCATTATTTTTCACTTATTCTCAGTTATTACCATTGATTAATATATATTCGGTTTACTCATAGTGGAAATCATTTCTCACCCATTCTAATGTTTTTATTATCCTGGTTATGAAGATATTCTTTATGTAGGGTATTTCTAAGAAGATTATTAAGCAAGATAAACATTGTGGGAGATATTGAATACAATTCATGAAATAATATTATTAATCATTTGGTCTCTAAATACATTAAACTTTAATAGTTATAGGGAGTGTATAATTGTGATATATATTGAATAATCATATAAAATTATGTAATATTTATGAATTTTATTCTCTGGTCACCTAAAAATTATTATAAATTTAATAAAAAAATTGTAATATATATGAAAAAGGTTTTTAAGAAAGTATTTCATAAATTTAAATTGAATATACTAGAGTATATAATGAGTTCGACTAAGTAGGAATCCAAGGTAAGGGTATTTCATATCAATTATAGTCTATTAATATATATTTTATATTATGAAACTAATTTAGTTTATATGGTATATATATCAGCCCTTGAAACTTCATATCAGGAATTACAATTTCTTCACAGTATTTAAATTTTGAAAACATGTTTAATATTTTAAGGGGTTTTGATTAAAACATAATTAAAGTCATAATGGTTTATTTTTAATCTCACATTTATTTTATATATTTCATGTTTAAATATATTTTTTAATAAATAAATGTTCTTTCTATTCATAATGATAATCTATCTACTTAAACTTTGGATGTTTTTATAGATTGGGTTTTTAAATGTTTTAATATTTGTTACTCAAAGAATAGAGGAATTTGTTCAAGAAAAACGAAACTTATTTCTTATCATAGGTTTTAAATATTTTTTCTTCCATATATATATTTTCTAAATTTTTTCATGGATGTTCTTTTCAATATTTAAATTATTGGTAGATGTATTATTTTACTATGTTTTACTTTTTTAATAAGAGATAAAAAAAATCTTTTTACTGTCTTCGGAACAAGTTGGTTTTTACTTTTTATAAAAGTTTGAAAGGAATGTTTTTTAATGAATACGGTGTGAGTATATTTTCCCATAAATATTATGGTTATGTGATATTTATCAATATTTATATAGATTTTCAATGGAAATAATTTCCCATTATGCTATTATTTTTTATTTTAAAATAGAAACATATCATAAGAAAATTTTGGTCATCCACGAAATCATTCCAAAAATACGTATTCATATCCATTGGAGTGGAAAAAAATAAAAGGTGATCTCATAATCAATGTAAGGGTTACATACAAGGGAATATACTATAGGAAATTAAGATATAATTAATATGAAAAATTGGATAGTCAAAACATTTGACGTTCAATATTCAATAAGAGTTCAAAATAAATCCATGACAAATTACAACATAAAAATCATATGGATAATGGAAACTAAAATATCAATAAAGTAAATGTGAATTTTAAAATTCATGATATTACCATCAAGTCTACATCCATGATATCATGAATCTTACCATCATGGCCCTAACCAATGAATTATTAATAAGTGTTTTAGTGTGAACTAGATACCCATCTAATATGTTATGTTTGTTATTTTGTATCATATGACCTATCAATGTAGTAATAGTGATCTCTAACAAGATACACCCATCAATTTCATATTAACAATTAATTACCCTTATATTTAAACAAAAATAATATTCATATTCAAGATGGAATATAAATAAATAAATACCCACATAGAATTAATAATACAAAACATCAATATTTCCATAGTAAATGAAGTAACATAATTAATGAAACATCATTGTATAAAACTATATATAGTAATGGTATATTGTTATGAAATTTTTTTTATGATAATATATCAATGATTCTATAAATATGTAAATGAATGTGAAAAATAATATCGATCCAATAATAGAGAGTGATAGAGAACATGGTGAATGGAATGTGAATGGCCTAAAATTAATATATAATAAATGATGATAGAATAAAATCAATTCATCAGAAGTGAATTATTTGAAAAAATGAAATTATTTTAAAAATTATAGAGTAAAATGAATGTTAATCTTAAAAAATAACATACCTTATTTTTTATCATTATTTAAAAAAAAGCTATAAATCATTTCTAAAATAAGTTTCAATATTTTAGAAAAAAAATCATTATTTATTTAATATAAAAACTAAAAATATAGAAAATTATTCAAAAATATTTTTTGTAAAACCCATATAAACATATAGAGGAAGATAAATAGAGATTAATAGTCAAAAAGGCAGAAAAAATTGTTCACCACAAATACATTAATAAAAATAATCTGTCTACATTTTTTTAAAATTGAAAATAGAATTATTAAATAAAAATTTGAAATATTTATTTAAAATGGTTCTTATGGATCTCAATTTAACACCCCTATATTTTAGGAAATGTATTTTTTCAAATAATTTTAATTTATTTTATAGCTTTTGTTACACGCAACCTTGGGATTCAATGAAACATGACATGCAATGAAAATAATATTTATTTATATGATATTTTTCACATATCTATTGTAATGGAGGGAAAATAGGATTTAATAAAATATGAAAATATAATTTTTACACAAATATAAATAAAATTAATTCATTGTTGAATAATTAATTCCAAATGAAAATAATTACCATTTTAAAATAATAAAAATATTTTTTTAAAAAAACTATTCTTTATGAAAAATATTGTTTTACCTCAAAAAATTAAAAAAATTACTATTTTTGAATTATTTTAATTAAATTTATATAATTTATATTCTTTAAATTCTTTATAATTTATCATATGGTTCTTTTTACAAGAAACAAGAATAAATCTTATTTTGTGCATAAAAACATAATTTTATATAAAGTAGTTTCGTTTAATATTGCACATTTATTTTAAAATTATTTTTTCTTAATTTTTTAAAATTTATCTGGAAAATGAAAATAGTTTTTGAAATAATTATTTCATATTTATATGGGGGTTATTTGTTGTAAATTCTTTAAAAAGATAAATTTTTCACGAAATAGTAAAAACAATGGTGTTTATTAAAAACATAATTTTCATTCATTGAATTTAAAAGACATTTTTTGTTTTAAAATGGTTTTAAAAGTAATATTTGTTAAATTACATATCAAAAAATTTAATTTATAAAATTTAAATTAATTTCATCTTCTATTTTTAAATTTTTAAAACTTTTCTCTTTGGAAAAAAAAATTTGTCGCATCAATGAGATTAATTTTCAATTAAAATTTTCACCATATATGAATTTAGTTTAGAAAAATATATTAGAAATTTATAATCATTATAATTTATATTATGTAATATTTTCAACTTAATTTTTTACCATCATGAATAGTAAAAATAGTAAAACTTATTTACAAAAGTTAAGGTTAAAATAAGTTTCTTGAGAGGATAACATAAAAATTCTATGTGTGAAATAATGTAAATATTTATACAAAACCAATGGTATCTAAATATTTCAGCATAATAACATATAATATTTTATAATTAAATATTTTGGATACTTTTTCCATGTGAAAAAATGGGTAAACCTTTTTATTTTTGAAAATCACAATTGTACGACTCACCTCACATATAAAAGGCCGCCCCACTGCTCTCTTATAATCACTTTTGCAAAATATGTTTTATCCAAGACCTACCAAAATTTCATCATTAATAACATATAAATAATCAAGAGTTTTTATTGAGATCATGAAACCAATCTTGAAAGGCTTTAGTTTAAAACTACATAGGTTTTCCGAAGAAATAGTTAACATTATAAATATGTATTTTTTTAATTATTCTTATAAATCCTTAAAAAAATTTCAAAATATGATAAAAAAATATTATATATGTTGATATATTATAATGTTAATTTTATAACCTATACCTCTCCCAAACTTCATGAAATGGGATACAAAATTAGTATTTCTTTATACGGTAGACTACCACTTCATTAATCGATGTTATTTATTTTACATCACCATCTCTCATGGATAGAAATAAAAATGAAATTAATTTTTATATGATACATATATATGGTGTTATTATATATATATAATTATAATATCACACCTTCCTTATTATCTTTCATCATGTGGGAAACCAATAACATTGCTCATGTGTTTGGCGGACTACTGCCACACGAAATGATGTGATCTATTTTTATATTTCCAAGTAACATTAATGGTAATAATTTTAGATTTAATTAATATATTTTATATTTGGAAAATAATATATGGAATTATTATACCATATATATACCTCCCTATTTTCCATTCCATGGGTGATATTAAAAAGTCACTCTTGTGTATGGAAGAAAACCACTTTGCAGAGTGATGTGATTCATTTTTCACTAACAATTTCCATGGATAGAAATAAGGGTAATGTCAATAAATATATATGAAATATATTAAATCAAAAATATACTATAAATGTGAATGATTATTAACTTTTATTTCATTCCATCAGTGAACAAATGGAACCAGTGTTAAGGCATAAGTACAACCTACTATCTCCATGAACGATGTGTTTCATTTTCAATATATAAATTTTATGGTTTAATATAAATAAATATATACCGGATATCTATGATATTTATATAAGGGCTTATATAATATAGATTATGGAACCATGATTAATGAAAATGTATTAAAAATACTAAATTAAATGATACATGAAATATAAAACATTACTTTCCCAATACATGAATTTAACAATGAATCGTTATTAAAAATGTGATAAAAGGTAATAAGTAAATGATATATGGTATGATATGTATGTTTATTTTAATTGGATATATTTATAATAAAACTATTTTTATTATATATATTTTTCAAATGTGTATGAACGAATTTGAGACATCAGTTTACGGAATTTTGTCTCACTTTTAATTTTTATTAAGACACATTACATATTCACCACATGTTATTTATTTGGTGTATATAATTATTATGAATGTATTTTAATATTAACAAACTGATTATTATGGGGATTAAGATAACCATTTTAGGATTTATCTTTAATGGGTTTTATATTTTAAGGTTTTCCTAATCTGTAAGTTATTTTTTTTCTCAATATGACTTTTTTAGGACATAAATTATGTTATGTACGTATTTTTTAATGAGGTGCATATAAAGTCCCTTTGACAAGTCATACAATTAATATTCATTTGTTAATAAAATTTATGGCCATGTTTGATGTTATTCTTAACCGGATATTACAATTAAAAAGTTATCAAAGTGGTAAAGGGTTGATGTTACTATATAATTGTTCATATAGATTGTTTATGATTATGCTTTTGATGATGAAATATTAGGATTAATATACCATGAAACTCATTAATTTTATTATTATATGATTATTTTAGGATAATTATTATTTTACCATTATTTTTTTCTATTTATATTCTCATGATTCAAATATATATATTTTTAAGTAAAACTGACATTATTTCTATTTAGTGGAAAACTATTTATTATTTCATATCATTGTTTTCTAAAAATGTTTTTAATTTTATTAATGTTCCAATCAGATTTTGAAATTAATTTGTACAATTTTCTAAATTCATACAATTTTTAGTATTGGAATCATCATGTTATTTTAAAAATAATTCCCATTTTTGGATTTTTTTTTCAAAATTGTGAAGGAAATATTTGGTATAACATGTATTAAATTTCCAAACATCATGATAAATAAATGTATAGAAGAAACATTTATATGTTTCAATGTTTATTTTAAACTAAAAGTATTTTTAAAATTTTTATGCATAATTTTTTTTCAAATTGGAAAGAATATTCTCCTCAATAAATGTTTTGAATGATTTTTAAAGATTAATTTATAAGTTTTCAAGTTAATTTATAATGAAAATTATTTTAATAATATTTTATGAACTTCTTGTTTTAAAGATGATATATTCAACGAAATTTTATTCTTTTTCAAGAATGACTCCAATGGAATTTTCATTAAAAATCACTTTCCTTTTAATATAAAATCCCTTGATGTTACTTAATCATTACTGGGGACATGATTCAATGATTCCATATTTATTCATTCTCGAGATGGTTTATGTTTATGATGAAATTATGTTTATGAAACCTGTTTCATTTTCACGAGTTATGCTATGATGAAATGTTTCCTGAAACCCATTTCTTTTCATGGGTTTTGATATGAGGAGTGTTTTAGGATCCTTTGCAACTCAGTTGTATTATTTTTATTTTGTAATTGTTGAGACATATATCTCCCTTTAATGAATTGGGTAATGATTAATGACATATGATTTTAGAGCATACATGGGAGGTTATTGAAAGCCTGAAATAGGGTGAAAAAGAGGTTATACCAATGCCGAAATAGGGTACACGAGAGTTTATACCAACCCCAAGGAAAACACAGAATTGGTTTTCCAAATTCTAACATGTTATTAATATCTTTATAGACATCCTTGACATAAAATTTTATGTATTTATGTGTATGACAAAACTCCATTTATTATGACCATGATGAATTATATTCTTTGATTCATCTATGATTCAGGACTTATGAACATTGAAGATTTATATTATGTCTCATATTTATGATCTATGATACACAGTGTATGGTTTTAAAATGATATTATTATGAACTAAAACCTTTATGATCATGTTATGTTGATATCTTTATTATTACTCTAACTAAGCATCTATGATCTTATTTTCTTAAACATCATTTACCTATTTCATTATAAAAGGATTTAAGTATGATATATTTATTAAGAGTAATAAATGGGAATATCTTCGTTGGAGTCATTTATGGTCATTCATGAAAGAAGAAGATAGTGTATCTTATCTCCAAATACACTATACCTATATGGTACATGGGAGTCCATTTTTCAAATCTATTGAATATTTATCTAAAATATGTAATATTTTTGTAAAAGATGTTTGGGTATCTATAGTTGGTAACAAATGAAGGGTTTAGTTAATATTTTAAAACTAGGATGTGAAAATATTAGTGAGAACCCTTAGGATAATCCTATATATAGTTGAATGTTCATTATTACTGTAATGAAATGAGCATGGTTTTCCTAGAAATGCATCAATATTTAGATACTACATCTGGATTCAGTTCTAGAAAAAAGTTACATAATGGGTAAGAACACTGAAAAATACACATCAGGCTTGACATGAGCATTAACTAGTACATTAAAATGGGCTTTACTATGCACTTGGTTTAAAACACCTAGGGGATATAATTCAAAAATTCAAAAACTGATTATGAAAAATATTTAAGGATTTGAACAACGACTACAAATGAACTATTTAAATCATAAGGTGTTATCAATTGAAAAAAATCTTAATTTATTCATCATATTACTGATTTTTCATGATTATGTGGTCTCCACACAATTATTATAGTATCTCAAACTATGATTTTTTATTTTTGTAAATGATGGGAACCAGATGCAAGTGATTTAACATTTAATGTGATATGTAATGTTTTGATGAACAATCTAATGAGAAGTTGACTTCAGTGAAGTATATTTTCATTATTCCTAATCATTTGTCATGATATATTTTTAATAAAAATCAACATATCAAATTCTCAGAGTATTTATATAAGAGAAGGATAGTGTTTTTATATGTCTTGGGTGATGGAGACCATGGAAGGATGAATATTTAGTTTCCTATGTGTCAAGAATATGGGATGAATCACCCCAGTGGTTGTCATAGAGTTACAAGAATATTTTCTGAATGAGGAAAAGTGAAAAAAAATATGTAATTACATAAGAATAGTGAAAACATTAGTTAACAAAAAATTTGATAATAATGGTCTCCTTAAGTCATCATCAATGGTTGTATGTTTTGAATATGAAAATTATTTTCATTATAGAAACATATTTCCTAGGTTGAAAACTCATTAAGATATTTAGTAATAGTGAATAAGTTATGGTTATAGTGTTAAATATGATGATACTACAAATGAAAAATGATTAGAAATAAGTGTTATGGATTTAGATGATGATATATGGTTAATGGTGTACAAAAAAGTATAATCATAGGTGTGTTTATGTATTAGTATTAAAATAATTTTATTATAGACGAATTTTTATTAGTTGTATTTTGGTTATTGGAATCCGGAAGAATTAATAGATTATTCCTTAGTAGTTTTTCATTAAGGAATTAAAAAAAATGTATTGAATGGTAAAGATGGATGAGAAAATTTATTTTCTGAAAGGTGATAATTTATGAAAAAAATATTACTATGGGAAGATAAAACATAATTTTTTCTTGATGTTGATATAATAGTTTTTAGTTGGGATAACAATATGATTGATATGGATAAGGTAAAATGGATAGTATTGATGAACTTGGAATGGATTAATGATTTCTTAAAAATGTGGTTTTTTTATCATTGATGGAGTTTACGACATTATTGATTTTAAGGAATATATTCAATAATTTGTGGTTTTATTTTGGGAATAATGAATCATGCATGTCTTTATTGAGGTTTTATTGTAATTAATGTTATTAACAAACCTCAAGAGAATATATTACCTATGTATTCACATACTTTGAATGTGACACCTAAGATCTTGTTATAGATATTAGGGGGGATTATTGTTAATTTTATTTTTAGAAATTTAGAAACTTTATTTAAATATTTTTTTAATTTTTTAAGGGTCATAAGGTTAACCATTTAAGGAATGGTTTTTGATGAAATTTTGAACTGGTTTTTATGGATTAATTTATTATTTCTCCATAAAATGAATTATGCATATTGGATAACTTGTGCTAATAATTTTTTGTTGATAATAACTAGAGATATAGAAAATTAGTTATCATTATTTTATGGATCTTAATATCCACTAGTGCTATAGACATAAAAAACTCATATCTTAGAGTAAGGGATGAAGTTTAAATTGATAAAGGCATAACCAAACTATGATATTATTATTAAAAAATAGAATGAAATCAGGTAAGTATATATTCTAATGATTTTTTTTTCAAATTTAGGGAAAAGGATATTGAAATAAAATGTTATACATTTACCTTCTTTTTTGATGAATGAATGGAATTTTCATTTATCATAGATTTGTGGCATTATTGTCATTTCCATTCTTATGATCATTTTCTCTATCCATCTCTATTTGTATGTGGGTTTTAATTTTCTATTCTATGTACATGTTTTCACTTACAAAAAATTGTATCCTATATGGAAATGATGTTTTTTTATATTCTAGGTTACCTTTACTCATACCCTTCTATCTTTTCTAGAGGACGTTTTATTAACCCTATTTATGATGTGGGGTTCCCACAATGGTATTTTCAAATTGTAAAAACTTGTTTACTGGCAACAATTTAAAATTATGAGGTTGAAATTTATCAAAGGGGGTATAATGTAAAACAAATATATTTTATAAAATAAAAAATTTTCAATTAATTTTAATTTGTTTGATCGTTCGTGCAACCTAAATCATCAAGTTTTAATGAATTGAGATATAATATTAAAATATTGTTATTCAATATGATAGCTATCAAATCCCCATTTAAAGGTTGAGTATGAATATTACTAAATAAATTATGTTATTTTATTGTTTAATCATGTATATAAAATGAATTCTTTTGTTACCATTCAATTATAAATTAAAATAAGAACCATTTGAAAATAAAGAAAATATTTATTTGAAAAACTATTTTATGAGCACAAAGGTGTTTTACATCAATAAAATAAAAATAAATCTTATTTTGTGAATGATTATAATTAAATATATATATTATATATTAAATAAAGTTTTTAAATTTCATTTTATTTTGTTTCTATATAAGAAACAAGTATAAACACAATTTTAATCTGAAATCTTTATTTTTCTAATATACTATTTTGTTAAATTTTGTGAATATATTTTAAAATTAAATTCTATAATTGTACAATATTAATGTTTATAAAATTTACTTCATTTTTTAAATCATGATGTTGAAATTATATTGGGGTGAATTTTTTAAAATTTTCCTAAAAAGTAAAATTATCAGTGAATAGTGAAAATAATGTTTTTATTAAAAACTTTATTTTAATTCAATTCATTTACAAGATAAATTTTATATTTATAAGGTTTTATGTGTAAAATTAGTTAGTTAAAATATATTAATTCAATATATTTCATTAGAATCTATTTCATATTTAATTTTGATATAAAAACTTTTCCAACTTTTGATACATTTCTCTTCGGAAAACCACTTTTTCATCGCCTTTAAGGGATTAATTTTAAATTAAAAATTTCCACTTATGTGAATGGAATTTTTAAATATGGATTCCATTTGTATAATAACATAAATTTATATTCCCTATTAATCTTATCTTAATTTTTTACCATAATGTATAGTAAAAATAGTAAAAATTTATTATCATAGTTATGGTTAAAATGGCTTTATGGGGGGATAAACTAAAATGATAAGGGGTAAAATAACCTATAAATTTATCAAAAACCCATTTCATGGACATATATCAACATTATAATCTATAATTTTTGATAATTTTATATTTTTGAGTCTTTTTCAAATTAAAAATTTGTTTACAATGTTTTATTTTAAAAAATTACATGGTTTCCACTCTACTCGCTTATAAAAGGAAACCCCCTATCATATTCTATTAAAACATAAAAACTACACTTTTTGGGCATTAACTACCCATATTTATTCAATAAATACCTCAACACATACTAGAGTTATTAGGGATATCATAAATCTGATCTAGGAATGGTTTAGGTTAAACCCAAAGATGTTTTCTAAAGAAGTGGAAATGTTTTTAAATATTTGTTTTTATTTGACTTCTTATGAATCCATAAAATATATTAAAAGAATGATAAATTAATAAAAAATATATATAATATATTTCAATGTTTTATTATTTTAATTTCATATCTTATAAAATATCTACATCCTACAAATGAGATAGGAAATGATCATTCTTGTGTACGCGAACTACCGTCTCACGAACCAGTGTAATTCTTCTTCCATCCCCATGTATCAAGACTAAATAAAATGATGGAATTTATATTTATATAATATATATATGAATCTATTAAACTCAGTGAATTATATTATCAGACCTATATTATTACCTTCCGACCCAATGTAAAATAATAAAATCGTAGGTATGTACAGCAGACTACCTCCTCATGAACCGATGTGATGCATTTTTTCATTTTATTTTCAATAGAATGGTAATAATGATATATTGAATGAATATATATGATATTTTAAGATAATATTACCTCCAAAATTAATATACCATGTATAACATCTTACTATCGATTCCATGGTGGATACGATAATGTTACTCCTGTGTACAATAGGCTACCACCACGTGATGTGAAGTCATTCATTTTCAGCATTGATTTTCATTAAAGGTAACATGGATAAATTTTATAAATATATATATCATATATATGGAATAATAATGATAAATGAAATGAGAATTATAATTAACCTTTTTTTTGTTATACCTGTTAGAAAATGGAAATAACATTCATGTGTGTGTATGGCCTATCGTCTCCATTAACGAAGTATTTAATTTTCTATATCTAACTTTTATGGATATATATAAATACATATATACTAAATATATATTTTATTTATGTCATGGATATAATTATAGATATTATTTATGTCATGAGTCATCATGGGTACCTTGTTAACCTGATAACCAAGCAAGTAATGACTTGGCCCGAATGGAATTCTTCATCCCCACATGTCGGCGACTAGCTTATGGAATCATGCAAAAAGAAAAGTGGTGTTTATTTTTACACTACCAATGTGGAAAGAAACTAAAACATTCAGTATCAATACAAATGAAACTCCACTGTAATTAATGTACCATAAGTCAAATAGGTATAACAACCGAATGTACTTCAACCAAAAGTACAATAAAAAACAGCCAAAGTCCCAACGAACATAACTCACGGAGTCTACAGATCAAAATATATTACCATATCAAAGTGGTTATTTACCCCTTCTCAAACCTTGAATAATATAATCTATAAACACCCTAAGGTATAGGTATTATGTGAGCTTAAAATCCTAGTAGTGTCTCACTATAGATTCCGTAATAGATTCCAATATTAAATTAATGAAACCTATTATTCAATTTTAAACAAAAATATTTGTAATTTCTTAAGCATAATTAAATCAAATCGTTATTTAAATTTCAAAATATGAAAATACTTAAAGAAAATTCATTACTTTTTATTTTATGAAACATTTTAAAAACAATGTAACTTTTTATAATGGATTAAATAAAAACTATTATATAGAACAATTTATATATATCAAATGGTATAAAAAATAACCTATAACAATGGAATATTTTCATTTTTAATATAAATGAGTGAGTTACTTGGTCAAATTACTAAGAATGTATGATATTTCCAGGATATAGGGACTCTACACTCAATGGGACACTGAAATATATATATACATCCCTTTTAAATCAGGACAAAGAGGACTCAACACCATTGCCTAAGCGATGTGACATGCTACATTCGTGTTTTATAATGTTGTAAAGCGTAAAGTTCCTTCCAAATAAATCAATAACTATATAAGGATTTTATGTTCTCTATTACAAAAAATGATGTGTATATTATTTTAATAACTACTAAAATACAATTAATCTAATTATCTAGATGAAATATTTGAATTTTCATTTAAAAACTATAACATGTGTTTTTAATAAAACACAAGCCTTTTCCAAGACAAAACCCAAAGGTCTCTATCAAAATAATTTTAATCCATTTTTAAAATATATTAATTTTAAAAGAAATCAAAATTCAATTTCCCAATCCACTTTCACAAATTAAATTCAACAATTTATTTTTTTCATAAGATTCTATCAGTTTCACAATAAACCCACAATTCAATGGAAATGGGGATTTTCACAATTTCCCATAAAATCCATTTCCACAGTTAAATTAAAAATATTAATTGATAAAAAACATAAAATCCAAAATTTATATTAAAAAATTTAAATTTCACAAATTTCCATAAAAACTCCCCAATTTAAAGGAATTGGGGATTTTCTAATTTCATGCTAAAATGATATTTTAAAACACCGATTCAATGGAATTGGGTTATTTCATATATAACAATGAAAATCATCTGATTAAAATAAAAAAATTCATTTCAATGAAACAATTGAAATTAAATAAATAAATTTGTGGTTAAAATATACGGGGAATCCGGACAGAACTACCTACCTTGGGATCATAAGATCTCGAATCACAAATCCGTACATGGAAAACTCCTATGGAGGACGAATGAAATAAGGATCTATGAATGGAACCTAGGTTTAGATATAAAAAAGTTGGTATAAGAATCAAAATTAAAGATGAGGATCCATGGAATCCTTGGGAGGAATAAATAAATAATGGGAGATAGAGACAAGGGTGAGAAAACTAACCGAGAGTAGATCGAAGGGATTTAATAAAGTTTCCAATCAGTTCTTGGAGAGATTTGAGGGGCTAAAAAATCTTCTTTTGAGTTACAAGGAATGAATAAAAAAATTATGGTTCATTATGTTCCATTAGCTACCTTCGGGGGTGGGAATATTTAATCAAGATTCAGATTAATTAAAAACCCATACCCATAGTTTGAGGGGAAAAACCACACAGTTTAACAAACTATGTGCACTAACTATGTGATAGTTTTTGAATGAGACACATGGTTTCTCATAACAGGATTTAGGGATTGACTAACCATGCACAAAAAATTCAAAATCCCACTACCTTGGGTTTCAAATTTTTCTTTAAGAGGGTTAATAGTTTGAGAAAACTGTGTGCCAACTATGGACATACCCAGAATTTTGAAAAACATTTAAAATTTCAACCAGAAACAACCCCAAACAAAACCAAATCTATGATTAGAAAATGAGGGTTTAGAATTACCTGAGAATAGTAATAGGATATTGTGACCACCCCACCATAGAATCATTATATTCCATAAAATCCTACTCAGAAGTGTCCATGTATAAAATATAAGGCCACTACTCTCTAATCAGTTCCTCCATTTCCCACATATCACGAGAATTAGAACCATGTTTCCGTAGAACACATACCAATGTTAACTACATCCCAAGAGGTACTTTAGTTTTATAATCAACTATCCTAACAGGTCATTCAGTCACAGGAAAATTAGGTTCAGACTCAAGATCATTCTAGATTAGAACATGAGATGAATCCAATAGATACTTTCAAAATTGAGATACATGGAACACTTTATGTATTGAAATCATCCATGGTGGATGTTTTAAATACAAATAAACGTTTTACACTTGTTCAATAACCTCAATATGTCCCACAAATCAAGGATAGTGGATTCCTGGAATCTCAATCAATCTATTACCCAATTGAGTTGAAACCATCAATAAAACCTAGTCACCTACCAATAATTATAAAGGAATACAGAGATGATCATCATAAGACATACAAAAAATATATTCCATCACCACTCTCGGAAAAAAAATTTTGATATTTTCTATCAACTCTTGGAACAATTGAGGTCATACCAAGGAAATTACACCAATCACTATCCAACACAACAGATATTTACATGTCATGTCATATAAGAACACAAAAAGATCCATTCTAATTATGGAATAGTAGCTATTGTTATACAAAAAATCACCTATCCTAAAGTGATCATACCTTTCTCCACCAACTTTATGAAAAAAGCACATGTCATATCCTCAAGAATTTTTATAGTTCTTTCTATATAGACATTTGATTGCGGATGGTATGCCACAATCAAATGGACGGGAGATACCAATACCTCATGAATGAATCTTCAAAAATGATAAGTGAACTGAGGATCCCTATTTGAAAATATTTAGTAAGTATGTTTTTACAAATTAATAATCTCTTTCGCATATAAATTTCTTGACTCTTCAAATTTGGTTGTATCATGAATGAGTATAATGTGTACCGACTTAATTAGAATGTCGATCACAACCCACATCACATTATTCTTTTTCTGGGATTGTGTAAACCTAACCAAAATGTCTATAGAGATATAATCCCACTTTCATGTAGGAGTAGGAAGTGGATGAAGAACCCCAAAGGATTCTTGTGTTATTACTTAACATGTTGGAAATTATAATAATGGGAAACAAATATAAATGCCCCATCTCAATCTTGGAAACTAGATCTTCCACCACTGCATGCCAATGAAAATCTTCATGGAACTTGAGTACACTTCCCATTGGGGGCTATAGAAATACATTATTATATAATTCCATATCGAAAACGATAACATAAAAATTGTTTCAAAGGCATAAAATGGCATATTTAGAGAATGAACAATCTACCATGATGTCCCAACCATTAAAAGAGTCTCTAATGCTATGTAACTCATAATAAAGCTATTTTCCTCAAGAATAAATTTGAGAAGATTTGATGT
The DNA here is from genome assembly GCA_963277665.1 of Viscum album. Lineage (NCBI taxonomy): Eukaryota > Viridiplantae > Streptophyta > Magnoliopsida > Santalales > Viscaceae > Viscum > Viscum album. The sequence continues at coordinate 843,686,450 of OY728140.1, read as the reverse complement.
TAACTATACACTGGACAAGGAAACCTCTCCCCATGATTCCTAGACACCAATATGAAACTATACAAACAGATCCATCAATTACCACACTTATATTGATTATTTCAATGCCTCGGTCAGAAGTTTCTTGCTCAAAGAATCTTCAACAACATTCCCTTTCATGTAGTTAATGTTTTTGTCAAAATCGAAATAATATTAGTATTCCACCCAATGAATATTGAGGATATTAAATTCTTTTTTATATAAGATATACCTTAGGATCTTTGAAAGCACGATAAACCTTTTTCCGAAAAGGTAATTCCCCCCAATAATTAAGTGTTTTCATCAAAAATAAAAGTTCAAGGTCATGGGTTAGATGATTGTACTTGTGTGACCTAATCTAAATAGTGTCTCAAGAAGTGAAATTATTACTCAGCATAATAATTCAGGCCAAGCCTGAACCTGATGCATCATTGAAGGCCACATAGCCTAGCCCAGACTCGAGAAGAGTTAAAACTGATATAGTAGTCAAAAGATGTTTCAAATCAAGCAAATAATTCTGATATTTTTCATTCCGATATAAATTTACTCTCTTCTTAGTTGGTACAGTCATTAGAGAATCCATCTTTGAGAATTCCATCACAAACTAGAAATAATATTCATCTTAGCCCTAGATGCTCTGGATCTTAAAGGCATTTGTTGGTTGCAACCAATTTATAACATAATTCTCCATCTCAGGATCAACTGAAATTATTTTTTCTGATAACATATGTCTCAAGAACCTCACTACCCATATCCATAAATCAAATTTTAAAATATAAGCATAAATTTGGTTATTTCTCAGTAAAATTTGAACTGTTCAAAGATGATTTACATGATCCTCCTTAGACACAGAGTAAATGAGGATTTAATCCATAAATACTATCATGAAGGTATCATAATACTTTTAGAAAATATTCTTCATCAATACCATGAGAAATAATGGATCATTTATTATAACAAAGGGAATGAAAAGGTACTCAAAATTTCCATACCTGATCCAAATGGTAGTTTTTTGAATATCAGATTCCTTTATCTCCAACAAATGGTATCTAAAATTAAGATCAATAATTGAAAACAACTTTAACCCTTTCAACTAATAAAAATTACATCAATCTATGGTGATAGATATTTTTTATTTACAGTATATCAATTGATATTTTGGTAATCAATGAATAGGAAATGTGAATCATCAGGCTTCATAGCAAAGAGAACCAAAATCAATCAAGGTGACATGCTCGAGAATGTGAATCATTTCTTATGAATATAGTCCAACTAGAACATTAACTCTTTCTTTTTATCTGGTTCCATATGGTAAGAGGGAATAGATATTGGTTGAGTTCCAGTCATTAAGTTAATAGAAAACTCATTATCCCTTAAAGAGGGAAAACATGAGCAGTCAAAAGGAAAAATGTTGGGAAAATCAATGGAAAATCAGGGTTTATAAACATTAAATGATTCTTCTTCTAGATCAAATGAAAAAAATGAATATCACTTTCCATAACTCTGTATATGATGTTCCATATCTACTGTAACTTCGCTCTCATTCTCCTTGGAAGACATGACTCACACCATTAGGTGTAGTGAAGGAGACCCGTCAATGATAAAAAACAATCTAGAATTTATTTCAATGAGCCAATCCATATGGAAAATGATGTTAATTGGATTAATATAAGGAATTATAAAATTCATAGAAATGGAAACTTATAATATATATAAAACACAGGAGGGACTACATAGACCCTTCTCTCTATTCATACCATGGGGTGTAGTAATATCTATTGAACAACATAAAATATCCATTGGATGATTTAGAAGATTACAAATATGAGTTGAAATAAAAAAATTAGATGAATCAGTATCAACTAGGGAATTAACTAATAAAAAATCCATAGAAATGTAACTATCATGATCACTAAACTTATATCCACTTCCTATAGAGACTCTTCCACTATATGAAGAAGTTACATTCTAACTACCTTTTGCTGGAACCATTTTTCACATGAAACCTCTAATTGAAACAAAATTTTAAATGGTTCTAATGATATCATGCGACTAAGTGAAGTGGAATAATCTTAGAATAATATATGCAAGTGACACGAGCATCCGCAGGAGCCAGAGTTCATTGGTTACTAGGTGAAAACCCCCTTTGAATTTCTTGGTTTTCTACACTAGTAACAAACTAACATTCCTATTCTAGGAACTACATAAGATTTGGAATGACCCTACTATCGAGAACAAACTCGAGAATTGTCACACTTCCTCTTTCTCAAAGTGGAATCCAAACTACCACTTAGAGAGAAATAAATTTCCTTTAATCCAAACATTCCATCCATGTTCATCTATACCATCAGTTCCTTAATAAGTAAATCAATATAAGAATGATTCATTGAAGAGAAATCCTAAGAAAAAATATCCAATCAAATTCCTAACTCAAACTATCAAGCCTTTATTTGTACCTTCTATAATATCTCTTGGGAAAACTCCACAAGATCATTAAAATGGTTTTCGTAATCTATCACGGTCCTGTTATCCTACTTCATATTGAAAAAAAATCAGTGGAATATGCCAAATGAACTGAGTTTGGAGAGTATAGGTCGGTGAAAATAATCTTAATGTATTTCCACTATAATACCTCATGTTTTCTCACCATCCTCATCATGTCCCACTATCTCCTACTTAGTAGTTCTTATAGTATAGTGGAATAATTCACCGTGATTTCATCATGAGTTTCTAAGAACCTAAACAAACACACTATTTCAATCAACCACTTCTTAGCCTATTGAGGATCAAATGATCTATTGAGTAGTGATGGATTCATTTGAAAGAACTCTTAAGAAAAATTCTTGAGAACAAACATCTGAGGTTCTATTATTGGAGCTTGATTGAGATCTAGAGGTGGTGTCTGTCCTAGGGCTTGGATAGTGTTCATAATCACGTCAACCATATTCGGATCCATGAAAGTATTTTCTCACTGAGGTTCAGAAACACGATACTCTTAGATCCAATTTGAATATATAATAAAATTCATGATGCTTAAAAACAACATCATTCAATACGGAAGAAATCATATTTGAACTGAAACTGAGATATAGAGAAATTAATCCCAACAGATAGGAATACAATATTTGGATTTCAATTATAACTGAGTAAAAAAGTAGGTAAACTACTGTAACTATTCATCAAGACATCATTACCTAACCACCCAAAGTGACTTAAATATTATTGAGGTGAGTTATGGATAGTAACTTAATCAAAACTACCTCTTATTTCCCTAAAAAATTACACATGTTCATATGAACATCAAGACAAAAGCATAACCTACATCTGATACCAATTTTTCAAGAACCGGCTTGGGTGCCCTGGAATCCTGATAACCAATCCAATCCTGACTTCCCTCAAAGGGAATTCTTGACCTCCATAGTTTGGTGACTAGCATCTGGCATAATGAAAAAGGAAATTGGGAATGATATTTCCACTACCAATGTAGAAATAAACTAAACAAATCTATATGCATACAAAATAAACTCTACTATGAGTAATGTACCAAAAGTAAAATAGGTATAACAACCGAAATTACTACAACCAAAATTACTAGAATGATTGAAAGACTACAGAAGTCCCAAAAGTTGCAACTCATAGAGTCTACATATCAACAACTATAACCACCTCCACATGGTTGTTTTCCCCTGATCAAACCAAGAAGGAGATAATTTAACAACACCTGAAGGAATAGGTGGGGTGTAAGCTAAAAATACCAATAGGGTCTCACCAAGGATTCTATAAAATATTCTAAGATTAAATTATCTAGTGAGAGATTTAAATTTTATGTAATTAGGTTTTGAATATCAAAATCATAATTAAAACAATTCATGTTTTACATTTCAAAAATATAAATAAATTAATCAAAGATTTAAATTTTCAAATGACTTAAAATTTCTAAAATAATGGAACTTTACACAATGGAATAAATAAAAAATTATATAGCATCTTTTATATAAATCAGAAGGAATGTAAAATAGTATATAACAATTACATATTTTTATTTGAAATAAAAACAAGCGAGAAACATTGTCATATTCCTATGATAGTACGATAGTTCTAGGATATAAAGACACCATAACAAAGGTTACATGGATATATGCACATATGTCCATTCCAACACATTCCAAAGAGTTCTCATCACCATCTCTTAAAGGATGTGACATGATATATTATTGTTTTGGAACATTATAAAGTGTAAAGTGCTATCTAAATAACTCACTAACTGCATAAAGAATTAATGTGATCTTGTACGAAACAATGATGGAAAATTTATTTCTAGGATCCTTAAAATAAAATTATGCCCATTCATTATTTTAAATATTCTTATTTCCCTTTAAAAACCATAACATGGGATTTTATTTAAAAACATTCCTTTTTTCGAGATTGAACCCAATGGTTCCTATCAAATCCTTTTAAGTCCAATTTCACAATATAATAATTTTAAATTAATTCAAAATTCAATTTATCAAATCACTTTCACAAATTTAATTCAAAAATATAATTTATAACAAGATTCCATCAATTTTACAATAAACCCCCAATCTAGTGGAATTTGCGTTGTTCACAATTTTCCACAAAATCCATTTCCAAAATTAAATTATAAAATTTAATTGAAACTACATCCATAAAATCCAAAAATTTATTTTCACAATTTTCAACAAACACACCCCAATTCAATGTAATTGGTGGTTTTCCAATTTCATGTCAAAAGCCCATTTTAAAACCAAAATTCAATGAAATTGTGGTTTTCAAAAAACCAATTGAAAGAAATTTAATTAAATTCAAAAAATTTAATTTAATTTAAACAATTTAAATTAAATTAATCAAATTACGTTAAACATAAATCTGTAATCATGATGGAGACACCTACCTCGGGGTCACGGGATCTTGAATAAAAAATCCGTACATGGAAAACTCCAATAGAAATTGATAACAACAAGGATCTATGAATCAAACCTAGATTTAGATAAAAAAGATGTTATTTGATCTAAAATTAAACAAGAGGATCCATGGAACCCCAGGGAGGATGAAATATATTATGGGAGATAGAGATCAGGGTGAGGAAACTAACCAGGAGAAGATCGAATGGCATTTCTCAAGCATTGAATCGTTTCCAAGAGAGATCTGAGGGTCCAAAAACACTTATTTGGAACTCCATGGAAGGGAGAAATAAATTATGGGTATTTTTGGTATATTAATTAATAAAATGGGTGGTTCAATAATTTTTAAAAAAAATTAGATTAATTAAATACCAGTATGTACTGTTTTAGGGGAAGAGTCGCACAGTTTGACAAACATTGCATACTAATCATCAAACTGTTTTCAATGAGACACATAGTTTCTCCAAAGAGGGAAAATTTAATTACTATCCATGAACCCAAATTCCAAATCCATTGTCTTGGGTTGAATGTTTTTTCAGAAGTAGGTGAACTATTTGGGTAAATTGTCTCCAACTGTGTAGTAGCCCAGAATATTCCAAAACCTCTAAAATTTCAACCTCAATCAACCCCAAATGAAACCCAAAGAAACATGGTAAAAATAGGGGTTTAAGAATACCAAAAATTATTATTTGAATTTAACAATGTAAACATGAAAAATTTTAAATAATAAAAAATACCAAATAAAAATATACATGAAAAAAGAAGTTATTACCTAAAAGTTGATTTTAAAAACAAATTGAAAATAAACTGGTAATAAAAAAGCATATGAAAATAATATATTTTATTATATGTAATATTTTGGTTTTTTAATATATTTATAACAAACTAATATTTATTATAATTTATTTTTGAACATGTATGAATGAAATCAAGACTTAAGGTAAGGGACTTCTGCCACACTTTTTTATTCTTTGAGACATGTAGTGTTCACGAAATGTTTTTTTATGTGGTGTATATACTGAGTATTAATATCAATTATTAATATTCTCCTAAAAATATTGTTATGTAAATATTTATTTGAGGATATATCTTTCATGGGGTTTACATTTCAATGGTTTCCAAATCATTAAGGGTTTTTTGTCTTAATTTGTCTTCTTTGGGACATTCATTATGTTATGCATCGATCTTATTTTATGAGGTGTATATACAACCCCATTGAAATTTTATATCATGAATCTAATTATATTAATGTTATTTAATGTTTTTATTGATGTTAATTTTAATGGATATTATATTTAATAAATTACCAAATCGGTAATGGTGTGATGTTATGGTCTCATTATTCATAGAGATTGTTTAGGATTATTTTTTTATGGGGAAATATTATAATGAATCTCTCAAGAAACACATAAAATTTATTCTATGCTGGTTATATTCGGAAAATAAATTTTTTACCTTTATTTTCCACTATTTATATACTCATGATTCCAAAAGAATGATTTTTTTAAAGAAAACTATGTTTATTTCTCTCTCCAATAATTTTTTTCTTATATATCCATGTTTTCCTAAAAACCCAAAAAATGTTCTAATGTTATTTATGATTTTTTAAATTCATGTTCCTCTATTAAAATTTATTTAAAATGTTTTAAAAGTAATATTCATTTCATTTTCAAAATAAAAATCATTTAGCATTTATTAAAAATATGAAAAGAATATTTTTTTAACCTGTATGAAATTTCTCGCTGTCTTGACTGGTCGATGTTATAATTATTACTTCATTAGATTCAATGGTAATTTTTTTGGATAATAATTTTTAAAAACAATTTATTTTTAAGAAAAATGTTTTCAAAGTGGTAATGATATTTTCATTATGATATTTTTGAAATTATTTTTAAATCATCTTTTATATGTTGTCAAGGTTAATTTTAAAGAAAAGGATTTTGAAATATTTTTATGAATTTCTAGTTTTAAATAATTGAATTCCAAAGAAACGTTATTTTCCAAGAGGATGTTCCATGTGATTTTTATTTCAAAATAAGTTTTCATCTAATATTACGTAATCTGATTTTGCATAATCAATAATGGGGATATGATCAAATGATACAATATTTACTTATTTTTTGGATGGTTTATATTTATGCGACATGATAATTGTGAAACATATTTATTTATGATGAGTTATGATATGTTAAAATGTTTCATGAAGCCAATTTATTTTCATGGGTTTTGATTTGATTAATGTTTAATAAAATTATTGAAAATGAAAGTATGATTTTCATTCTTTGATATGATGAACCTATGTATCCCTCCAATGCATTTGGTAATAATTAATTTTATGTTATATCAAATGTATATAAGAGGTCAGACCAAGCCTGAAATAGGGTACACATGAGGTTATACCAAGGCTGAAATATCACATACACGAGCTTATCCCAATCCCAAATTAGGTACGTGAGTGGTTAGCCCAAGCCTTAAATTTTATGATTATCATGCGATATAGAATTGATATAATATTTTCAATGATTATGTGTATGACACAACTCTATTTATTATGCCTAATATGGATTATGTTATTTGATAACTTTGTGATTCATGTATTATGAGTTAACAATATTTATTATATGTTATTGTTTATGATATATGATTTGTAGGGTGTGGTTTTCAAATGTTATTATATTGTTATCATACTTTGTTCTCATGTTATATTAATATCTCCCTTAATTACCCATACTGAGCCTCTAAACACACCCGTTCTTATGTTTTTATTCAACAGGTAATTAAGAATTGTTTTATGTAGTGTATGTTAATGAAGACTACTAAATGAAAAGATCATTGTCGGGTATATTGAAGATATTTAATGAAATAAGAAGATAGTTAATCTAGTATCCCATGAAACATAACCTATATGGTCCACCGATTTTTATTTTTGAAATGTATTGGATAAAAAAAATGATATAATAAGATTCTATCTATGATATGTTTGGGTCTCTACAATAATATTTAGTTAAAAATATATTTACCAACAATTTAAATGTATATAAAAACATTCATGAATCAATTTGAAACATATGGTTATTTAATAAATATATTCACGACTTAAAAGGAGAAATATGGTTAGATTTTCTGAAAATAAATTTTCCAATATTAAAATAAAAAACGGGAGGAAAAGTAAAAACAAAAACTCTGAAACCCTATAAATGTTTAGAGGAGATTAAAATATATGGTTCCTAAGAAGATAAATAACATATAATTATTCAATGATAAATATAAACATGAATAATATTATGTAAGAATGATATTATAAAATATTCAATTGTGGAATTAATTACTTTTTAATAAAAACACCATAAAGTAGAAAACATAAATTGAAACATTAAAAGTGATCAATAATCAGTAATTCCTGATATAATTTGTAAAAGTTGTTTTATATACACCAAATTAATGGTATAAGGTGAATAATATAAAATATGTCTCAATATAGTGGATTTGAGCTGAAAAATTGTTACATTGGATATAATCCTGGATATAAATATAAAATACTCCTAAATAATCAATATTAATTTTATTAAATAATTAATTAAGAAACTGATTCATATATCTTCCATTTTTAAGGTCATTTTAGAATCATTTGACCTCTATATATTGAATAGTTCTTTCTTACATGGACCACTTATGCATGTTCTGTCATTTTATCCCAAATTACATTGGTATATTGACCTTGATCATAGGTGCTATAAAATGGATAATTTATCTCCAAAATTTAATGAAAATAATTTTTATACATTTCATGCAGTTTCTAATAATATTTTAATAACTATTATAAAAAATCACATTACATTTTGGTGGTGGTAATCCGCACATACGTATGATCACTGTAATAAATTTCAAAGGGATAGAAGCGTAAAAGGGTATATGTTTTTTTAATTTATAGAATAATATGAATTTCAAATATTTAATTTATATTAAATTATTTAATATTTATAAAATTCCATGTGATCGAGTGATTAAAAAGGATACACATCATTTCGTGGAAGTGGTAGTCCACAAGTACGCACAACAATGTATTCATTTTACATTGGATGGAACAATGATAGATAATGGATGTAAAATTAACATTAAAACATAGATATATTGTATATACACTAAATAACATATAATAATGTGTTTAGTGACGGTTTGAAAGAGGCTTAGATTGAATAGAACATGAGAAGGCTCATTAAGAACATATATATCTTCTATTGGAAATCCATTATGGATTGCTCATTAAGCCTTCTTTATGTTCTATTTTTAGAGGAAAAAATTTGTAAGAAGTTTAGAAGTTTATTGGGAAGGTATTTTGGTTTTTTTTGATATGAGAGTGTAATGATATGTTTAATGTTTAGGATAGGAGGATCCCAATTATAAGTGACGTGGGTGGAAAATATCTAAATACCTAAAATATTATAATATAATATATGTATTAATTTTATCACGTGGATATAAATTATCAAAGAGTCTATGATGATAAATTTAAATTCAAATTGAAAACATAAAATGAGATTTTGGAAACTTTTTTGTTTTATCTTGATGCTTTAATGATTAATTTTGACCCTAAAACTCATTTTATCGTTACCTAAGGTGATAAAAACATCCCATTGTAATAATTAAATTTGAAGAAAAATTATTTTCAACTCATTAAATAATATTAATTATTATAAATAAAAACATGGAATAAATTTTTCTTTAATCACTTCTTATAAGTATAAGAAATTACAATTATATAAGTTCACAAAACAAAATGAAGACTTTTTGTTGAAAAATTCATGTTTTATGTATAGAATGGTTTTATAGTAAAATCAAGTATAATGTGGATTCCATTGGAATTAATTTTATTATGTTGAATATAAGGAGTATTATTTTTATTTAAAATAATAAAATATTCAAATTAACCATTGTAATCCTTGATTGAAATAAAAAACACAAAATCAGCTTTATTTGAACGAAAACATTGCCTAGATGTCAAAAATGATAAAAATAGATTTATAATTTCAAAATTATATTTTAAAATTCATTATATTAATTTATAAATATATATTCTGGTTTATGAAATGTCTAATAATATTTCAAGTCATTATTATATAATTATAATTTCATAAAAATTAAAGTATTTATAAAACTGCTATTTCTTACTATTCACCTAAAAATCATCTATTTCTAAAAAACTCAACAATTAGAACAAAGATAAATTTAAAATTTTAAATTGAAAAAATAAAATAATGTAACATATTTAAAATTATAAAAAATTATTTTATAATTTAATCACATTCTTTAATAATTTCGATGGGCATCCTCCTGTGGGGTGGCACATTAAACAAAACTTTTACCCATGTAGAATGATGTAGTAATAGGACACAAGTTTTTCTCAAGAGGGGATAGTTTTATGAGTTGGTTTCCCATTTTTCGTTCCAATTGGTGAAAAAATAAATTTAATTCAACTGGGTAGGCTTTTAAATGCAATTTTATAAGTAGTTCCAAAACTTCATATCATCACTTTATCATTCCTATTAAATCATTATTCCAATTAATACACTCCTTTTTTCTCTCTAATCAATTGAAATATGAATCAATTAACATCAACTATATTATTTATACCTAGAGGGTTTCATTGATCAATGTGACATCTAGTTTCCCATATACAAGTAATCATATATCACCAATTTCCTTTAAGTAAACCCATTGATCACAATCGATAGAAATGGATAAGAGCATAGTGGACCTTGCATGAGATCTATTGAAGAGGGGAAGATGAATTCAAAATTATAGAAAAATAAAATATTCTAATACTAATTCTCTTTCGATGATGTATTTTTCTTGTTTGTTGAGATTCAGCCACATTCCATTTCATCAGTCCATCCATGTCTTTGTTGGCATTCTAAACAATTAGCCTCTTCACCAAAGTTAATATGGCTATGAAAGAGGGGTTCTCTAACCCATGAATGAATTTTAATTATAATAATGTATCATAACGCCCCATGTTTTTATAAATAAATTCAATATTGAATCCAAGAAACACTAAGTCTCTAGAAAACACCACTTTGTTATAACCTAGCCAGTAAACATTAATTTTTCACTTCTGTGTTTTGAATTTTTAAAAACTGTAATACAGGGTTGCATTCAGTAAGATATATAGAGTTTGAGAAGAGAAACATAATTTTTGGATAATATTATAAGACTCTTATCAATAGTGATATCACCCTTATGAATAGTAAATCATATTATTTTTTTATTGTCTTAAGGTTAGAAGATTATGTGATCTTGATTAATTTTTCATCGTGATTTAAAATATATTATAGTTTTAAAATTATTATTTTTAAAATAAATTATGATTTTATTTAAAAATTAAATTAATTAAATTGAGAAAATTATTTTTAATTTTTTTCATTTTTGAATTCTAAGTTTCAAAAAAATAATTATGGTGAATTTTTGGTAATTTTCTGAAATTTTTGAATTTTCAGTGAATAGTGAAATTCGATAATTTGTAAAATATGTATAGAAATTATTTTTTACATCATTATTGTGTAATTCATGATGTAAATGACCATTGGTTATTACTATCATGCACATATTACTATTTTTGGACACAAGCATGAACACTATTGGTGCTCTTTGGAAAGATAATAAAATAATGATTAAAATAATGGGAAAACCCTACTATCTTCCAATATAAAACCCATCTCACTCCCTTTATATTCACTCATATCAATCCCTATGACTTGTTTAAATTATGATAAAATATCATCCGAAAATCCTTCCCATATTTCATCATCCCTTGGTCACATAAAAAGTCCACAACCTCTCCCCTAAAACGTCTCTCATGGAAGATAACTCCGAGAGGTAAATTTCTCTTTTCATTTCTTTTATTTAGAGTTCCTTTATTTTCTTTTTCACTACTATCCTCATTTAATAAAAATGTTATGAAAAATATAGTACCTTAAATGCACTGTAATTTTGTTATTATAGTGTAAAAATTCATCATTCCCTCTACCTTCCCTTTCTTTTATACTATAAATGAAAACCCAATCCGAGATGTGTTAATTTATCACATTCATGGACGACGATTTTTAATTTTCTTCTACCATATTAGATTCTAGTCATGAATAAATTTGTATGGTTTAAGTAGACTATAATATACTTATAATAACTTATTTAAGGTTTTAGAATATTTTTCTACAGGAGATATTAATTTAAAAATCAAAATGAGTTCGTTGTGATCAGAAACCGCCAATTAACCCAAACATTTATAATTAACATTTTGTATAATGATTAATCTTAAATACCAATAATGAAATGAATTTTAGAAAAATTTAATCTTCTATATGATATAAAATAACATACAACTTCCATTATAGACATCAATTCTCATCTTACATGTTTATCCTTAAATATATTAATGTAAACCTGCCATGAATTCATAGGTAGAAAACACACCCAAACAATTAAATAGAACCATAGAAACCCATCACTAAGGACATGAATAAACTCAATAAGTATACAATGGATAAATTAAATAATTAATAGGTTTTGGAAATATTAATTTATGAATTTAATTTTGTTATCCCGGACAATAAGATCATGTGAACAACGCCATCAGACTTAAGTAAAGGGTTTTCTACCTGAACCTCAATTTTAATCTAGGATACTTCTATTCTCTTAATACATCTATTAAATTATTAATTATTAATATATACTCATAATATATTATGTATTAATTTTCTCTATATTTTTACATTCCAAAATCCATCTTTCATTTACTGGGAGTTATATGTATTAAAAAGGATCTTCCAAAAATTATTTAAGAAATACAAGCCCGATTCAAGGGAATTTCCCAAACTCTTACCTATTTTTAAGGGAACTATATAATATGTTTTTTATAAACCATTATCTTTATAAAATAATTAAATTTATTATTATTATACTCTCTTACTTCACATTTTAAGTTTTATTAAAATATTTTTCCAAAAGAACTCTTCTTGTAGAAGTAAAAGAGTATGAATATCAAGAATTACTTGATCATTTTATTAAGAGTATCTTCATCTATTTAAACACTCTTAATGATTTATAGGTATTGTTGGAATTAATATTTTATGATTTCATGTAAAAAAATTAACTAAATTGTTTAGGATATGTTTTACTGTGGCTGTGCTATCTTAAAACCATTCACTAATTTACTCTGAATAGTGAGTGTTTGTTATTAATGTTCAAGAAAAGTTATTTACATTTCATATGTTTGATTCAATATGAATGTATATGGGTTTTTTGTTTATCTCCATTCATAGGATTAAATAATTATACATATTAAGTGATTTGTGGGGACTTCAATTAACCCTCAATGCATCAGTATATCTCATGATACAAACTATAGTCTGTGCATGAGGCCTTGACAAAATGAAAATTTATGGTCCTGGAAAGAGGCCTTGACACTATGGTTATGATTTCCAAAAATATACATTCCATCATTATGAAACTATTAATTTAATTTTTATGTGGTTATTTGACATGTATAATACCCATTATTATGCTTTATTATGGTATTATTTATTCAGATCATACTCCTTCTATAATGAGTTGAAGTTTATTTTTTAAAGGCATGTGTTTTTAGTTATTCTACATGCCTAATGATTATGTTTATAATATATTCCACTATATTTATTACAATTATTTATCATTTGATATTACCCCTTTCTTATGTTTCATTTTCCCAGGACACTAATGGATACATTATGAATGACATGCAAGGATAACCTTGGAGTTATGGATGTTGTCGAAGGGATTTTTATATTGTTTTCCTTTCATACTGTAATATTGAACATATGTATATATCTTGTTTTCCAAAACTAATAATCTATTAATTCCTTGGGAATATTAATATCTTGTAATCATGTAAATGTAATTAATTAAGGCAACAGCTCTGGGAAACTAGAGGATGGGTCTTTATTGTTGGTATCAATGAGAGTTTAGTAGAAAACTTAGAAACCAGATATGGAAAATATAGTTAAGGAACAAAACCCAAAGATATAATTTTAAGATAAACATACAAGAACTTCATGAAATTTTGGTAAGGAATGTATTATATGGATCTCTCTACTAAATAAATATTTGTCGAGATACTACAAGTGGACATGGTTCTGGAACAAATTTACCTAGGAGTAACAACTCCGACAATGAGTTTTTGGCTTGACAGTCGGTATCCTGGTACATGAAAATATATGTTAATGCACACATATTTTGAATCTTTTGAGGGATATACTTAGGATAATCCCAATTTTCATTTCAATACATTATGAATGATTTAAATGTAAATTTTTTCTCAATGCAACCATGTTTATGATTATGAGATTTTATATATATAGGATTTCAATTTTTGTTAGGTATTTTTATTTCATTGAGATTATAAATTATGATTTTTAATCCAATAAAACATATTCAACTATTTATAATAGCACCTAATTAAGTTAATTGAAACCAAATGAATGCGTGTGTCCCATGTAGGGATTGACATCTGATGCAAGATAATAATGTTGTCTATGGTTCTGCAACTTGTGCAGAGAAAATTATAACAATACTGGGACAACTGACTCAATTTATAAACAATAACATTTCCCTTATGGAGAATCATAATCCAAAATGTAGAGGAGATATGTTAGACCACATTATGTGATAATAGCCTCTATAATTTAATTAGACTACAAACCCATTTGTAGTAGAGTAGTGGATAGGTTCATTAGAGAAGATATTTATCACTTTGGGATGTAAAAAAAGGGGGAAGGTTTTCATGGAAATTTATTGCTTATCATGAGATGCGGATCGAAGGTGGTATTTAATCCAAATATCTATGGAGGTTGAAGCAATATAAAGAATTTAATAGAGTTATTTTAAAGATATATTCTTATAAAAATAATTCCCTCTTGAACAATGTACATATATGGAAATGATGTTTCAAAATCTAGGGAAAAAAGAGGATGAGAATGTTTCAATGTGTGAAGCTAACATCACAAGGCTAACAATACATGTCATAGATTAAGAACATAATACAAGGAGAATGGTTGATAGAATAGTTAATGGTTTAAAATCATTCCTCTTAAGGTCTCTATTCTCCCAAATTTTACGATCATATGATGATATAGTATCAAAATATATCAAGACACAAAATAAATTCTTTATGTTTTATTATTTTAGTAGAAATAAATATAAGAATAGGGATGATTACAACTCTAGAAAATAAACAATGAAATGGGAAATAATGGAATATTTTTCCTTTAACCTTGTGATAATTATGGGAAGAGACACCCTAGTACATTCCTAAGGGGTATGTGTGTTTCTTACAAGTATGGAAAAAAATACCCCCAATATCTATATTGTAAGGGGATGAAAGAAGATACTAATGTTCAATGCTACAATTTCAAGGAGTGGGGACATTATGAAAATGATTTTTTAGGAGTTAGGGAAACATTATCGAGATAAGTTAAAGGGAGAAAATCAATTAATTTGTAATCAAAACAACTAATATCGATGTTCCTAATGATGTGTTCAGGGGGACATCAATTGATTCATCAATCATTGAAAATCCTTTATTTTATTTTAGATCATCGCATTATTTCATATACTACCAATTTTATTAAAAAATTGTATATTTAAAATATTATTTAATAAGAAATTTTTCAGTAAAAGCACATATAGGACGTATCATTACAGCAAAGATGTGCTTGAGTGTCCCCATTATGGCATATGAATATGTTTTATCTGTCGATTTTATTATCATACACATGATTGAATTTTATATAGTCCTCACTATGGATTGGATTTCGAATCATGATTCCAAAATATATTCCAATAAGAAGGAGATTTAAATTTTTAAGAAGATGTGGAATCCCTTATCTTTTTTGAAGAAACATCACCATCTGATTAGAATCTTGATCCTACCTTAGTATCTCTACTAAATTCAATTATTTGGGAGGAATAGAATCAAATATCTATGGTTGAATATGGGAATGTTCAAATAGAGGGCGTACCTATTGTCAAAGAATTTGATGATCTTTTTCAATCATATTTACCTGGACATCCTCCAAAAGTGGGAAGTTGAGTTCGCTATAGATTTAATTCCTGGTCCAAGACCAATATCAAAGACTACTTAAATAATGACAACTATGGAATTAGTAGAACTAAATAAACAACTAGATATATTGACAGATAAAGTATTTATTTTCCTAATTTTCTCTCCATGGGGAGCCCATGTTCTATTCTTTAAGAAAAAATATGGATATATGAGGTTGGGAATTGACTACAGGGAGATCAATGATATAACAATAAAGAACAAGTATCCCCAACCCTGCATTGATGATTAATTTGATTAACTTCCTATAGCCCAATATTTTTTGAAGATTGACCTTCAATCTGGATATCATCAGTTTTGAATGAGGAAGGATGATATTCCAAAGACAACATATCGAACTAGGTACAGGCATTACAAGATTACAATATTGACGTTGGGATAAGAAATGCACCCTCTATTTTAATTAATCTAATGAATAGATTTTTCATGGAATATATAGATGAATTTATTGTGGTATTTATTTATGATATCCCAGTATAATCCAAGATCTATGAAGATTGTGAAAATCACTTGCACACTATTCTGAAATCTTTTAAAAGAAATGAATTATATTTAATGTTTAAAAAGAGTCAATTTTGGATTCAATAAATTCCCATTCATGTCCACAAAGTCTCTAAGGATGTAATATTTGTTGATCCTACAATAAAAAAGTCTCTTCAAGAATGGCCTCCTCTAGTGAACATATCTAAGGTACATAGTTTTATTGTTTTAGAAGTTTATTATCAGTGTTTCGTTCAGAACATCCCCTATTTAGAAAATCCAATTCCCAAGATTACTCATAAAGGGGTTAGGTTCATAAGCAAAAACGAATGTGAGGAATGTTTCAAATAATTAAATAGGAGATTAGTTGATTCTCTGATCCAAACTATACCATCGGGGAATGATTGGTTTTTGATCTATAGTGACAAATAAATGAAAGTATTTGGATGTGTCATTATACAGAATGATAGAGTCATTGCCTATTTCACAAGGAAGTTAATAATTCATGAATAAAATTACACTACTTGTGATCTTGAGTTAGCTTATTTGATCTTTGCTCTTAAAATATGGTGACACAATCTCTATAGTGAAAGATGTGAGATATCTAGAAATCAAAATAGTATAAATATATTTTCTACTAGATAGAATAGAAAATGAGGCAGAGGTGATTTCTCAAACAAATCAAGGATTATTATTATTCCATAGAATACTACCAGGGAAAAGAAAACTAGGTAGCTCACTCATTGACCAAGAAGGATAATGGATTTTCAAACAAAATGTGGATTGAAAGAGATCCTATATTCATTGATCTAGTATGGATGGTCATGAGAATTATAAAATAATGTGAAACATCATTATTTTTAAAATGGTTTCCCATCCATAATTATTAGAAAGGTTTTAAATCCCTCAACCAGATGATGAGAACCATCAAAAGAAAATAAATGTTGTGAAAGATAGGAAGTTGGCTGACTTCATATTTGAGTTTGGAGTTTTGAAATTTGGGTATATGATATGTGTTCCCTCTATACACGAGTTGAAAAGGGAGTTATTGGATGATTCCCAATGATCAAATTTCTATATATATCTTTGTAGTACTAAAATCTATAGATATTTGAATGAACGTTTTTTGTGGGGAACATGAAGTTGGAAATTGCTGATTATGTATCAAGATGCCTAGTCTATGAACAATTTATGGTCGAACAATAACATCTTAGAGGATTCATACAACCTTTACCTACTACTACATGGAAATGGGATTACATCACCATCACGTTTTTCAATATATTACCTAAATATCCAAGAAAGAATAATTTAATATGGGAAATTGGGGATCAACATATGAAATATGCACATTTCCTTGCTATACGGGAGGATTATCTACTAGAGTTCCTTTCACATATCAATATTAATGAAGTTGTAAGACACCATGGAGAAATTATTTCAATAGAATTTAATTGTGATCTTTTATTTACATCAAAATTATGTAAAAATCTTCATAACTTCCCTTATACTGAGCCTCGATTGAGTTCTTCTTATTAACCTCAAACTTTTGGTCTGTCAGAAAAGATGATACAAACATTAGAAGACATGTTGAGAACATTATCAATTTATTTTCAAGGTCTGTGGGATTAGTGTTGAGACCCGAATCTTCACGTACATGGAAATTAAATTACATTTTCAGAATACTTAATACATAACAAAAACAGACACACAAGGACCGTAATAGTTTTGTGTCTTTGGAAACTCAAAACGTAATCTTCTAATCGCGGTGAAAGATCTTCAACATCTCCTATAAAGATCTTCCTCTTTTGGTTTTATTACCTAAAACCTTTTTTTAAATCCTGGGGAAAAGAAAACATACAAAGGCTGAGCTCAAATTCTCAGTAATGGTAAGCATGGATAAAATAAAACAAATCATGTACATTTGAACTTAAAAACATGAACATAATGTTTAAACATCAAAATATTGGGCAATGACATAAAACATGGAAGTACATAAGGCATAGATCATAAAGAAACATTAATCATGATAAAATAGAATTGGAATAAAACACGTGGTTGTGGAAACCATTAAGCACGTGATATGATTTCCATAGTAGCCAAGGCATTGCTGCCAATACCATCTTAGTGGACACAGTCTTTTTCTGAATCGAGTTGACTCCTCATTTCAGTCCTATATTACTGAACCAGATTAACTTACCATTCCAGACATGTCTATCTCAAGAGATATAATTCTTTACCCAGTGCATTGGAGAGAGATATAGCTCCCACCCATCTCATAATGAAACCATTCTTATGTGTGCCACAGAATCATAAATGATACATCATTGCATAACCCATGTAATAAAAATGGGATTCTTAAACATAATGTCTTCATAACATAACCCATATAAAATAAAAGGAAATAATAAAATTAATTCCATCATAAAACAATCAAATAAATGTAAAAAATAAGGATCGAAACACCACCCTATATTATCTTATATGGAAAATAATTTTGATAAAACACTTGAACTCCATTCTTGAGGAAAATATCCTTTCTACTTCCAAAACATTTTTCCTTTCTTAACATGTCATACAATTTTAAACTAAAAAAATTTGATTATAAATAAACATGAAAACTTATAAAGGAAGATTCTTGGAAATAATTTTCTAAAAATCCATTCATGTCGTATAAGTTAAAAAAACATTCTTCTCTTCCTTTTACCGAAAAATTCAAAAAGAACCTCATACCGAAAACAATAGAATATTCATTTAATATCTTTAAAAAAACCCCCAATAGGTAAAATTGGACTTAAAAAATTTAGTGGGATAGAAATAATATTACACATTTAAGAAACATGGATGTGTATGATAAATATGCCCCAGTTAATATCGAAGTATAAACAATCTCGGATAAAAATTGAGATTGTGAAATTTTCCCTTACTATAGGTCCGATATGTTTTTTACGTGTCCTAACCTCCTGTATAATGATTTAAATAATGTCATTGACTTATTAAAAACTCATATTCATTGTTATGATATCATATATGGTTCACTTATGACTTTATATTACCCGTTCTTTTGTAAATTCCATGTTAAAGCTGCATTTTGGGTAAAATCGTTTCATTTATCGTACGTGTTTAAACTTGGTGTTCTTGATATTATTACTTATATACTGATTTAAATAATTAAAGAATTTACAACATGATTTATATATAATATATATTCAACATATAAACACACATATATATATATATGATAGATCGATAAATGGAATGAAATACACCGTTCATGGAGACGGTATGTCATATGTACGCATGAACACAGTTTTCATTTCCTTATTGAATTGAATGGAATTAAGTAGATGAAATACATATATATATATATACATAAATCTAGTATCATTATTATGTCATATATTTCATTATTACTCATTATATATACTTTATAATCATTCATGAATGATTAACATGGAGAATTAATCTAATCGCGTTGTGGAGACGGTAGTCCGGACGTACGCACGAGCGATGATATCATTCACATGATCATGGATTTGTATTTAAGTGTATGTAAAATATTTCATATTAAATATCACATTACAATAATCATATATAGTTATTCTCTACACCATTATACCCATCCAAGTACGGTGGTGATTGAAAACAGATTACACCACGGTGTGGAGATGATATTCCGTACGTACGCACGCACGATGATTTTGTTTTCTGTAGGATGGATAGAAGGTGAAATAAGGTTTTTTAATATTTATAATAACATATCAGTATATAAGTAATACTTATGTTATTAATTTATAATGATACAACTAAATAAGAATAAGTAGAAGAAGAAAGAAACTTGAGAGAATCGGAAGAAGAGATTACCTCTTCTTCAACGCACCTCCTTTAAGCATTCTCTTAAGGAAGTAGAGTTGGTATCTTGAGAATACTAGAACCTCCAGATTGTTTCTAGTGAAGTGGAGAAGAGAAATGGGCAGTGGTTTTCAGAACTTCAAGGCTCAAAAGGGTGTAAAGAGAATAGGGAAGGGGTTCCCTTTTTATAAGGGAGGAGAGGGGCACCTTTGGAAAAACTGAAAATATTATTTTATAATAAAGTCATATTCGGTTTTTAATAGCTCAAAATTGATTTATTTAAAATCTAAGGTGGGTATGGGTAAAAATCCCCTCAACCAATAGATTTTAGATAGGTTTTTGTTATTATATTAACATTATCATTTAGTTTTAACTCTTACTTAATTAGATTGACATTTACCATGTCACTTTGTATTTTTATATTATATACATAATAAACATACCATATACATCCAAGTAACACCCAAGTGGTCCATTAATGATAAACCTATCATGGTATAAGTATAATTGCCGAACCCAATATTCTTAGGAATATAATAACAATTAATAATATAATATTTGTTTTAAGAACTATTTTATGTCGATTTTGACACTATTTGGTAATGGATTTTTGTGAAAATCATATCAGCATGGTTAGTTATAAAAAAGTTAATTAATTCAATAATAAAATGTCATATTAACATATAAAATTAGTGTAATTCATAAAAAGTCTCAAATTACATTTATTTGGGTATTTATAACATCAATTATTTTAATATTTTATTATTTAGGTAATTACTACATCACCATTGTGTCATAAATAAAATAATTTATTTAATGTCTAAAAATTATAAATAAAATATCATTAGGTAGGAAATCGTTTTTTCTTTCTAATTATGATTTATAGTCGAATTCATCTTATGTATAATGCTATATTAAAAATGATTTAGTTATTAAACATTGATTTTAACTATTTTAACCCTTCTTTAAATAAATTAATAATAAATGTCCTAATCTAATCCAAGATGACCTAAATGGTCATAATTTACTCCTAAGGCTGTTTTTGGTCGAATTACACTTATCCAATAGAATTAGTACATGTGTTAGGATAATAATAATATCATTTTTACCCTTAATTATCTTATGTACTTTTAACCGTGTTAAATAAAAGTAAAAAAGTTACTATTCACAACAATTTATTTTCATCTAATTGAACCACATTTTAGTCCTTGATATTAACCGTGTCTCTCGGATTTTCGAAATTCCACTCAAAGAAGTGGTAAAATTATGTTTTATGTGAATTTCTAAATTCTCCTAGGAGATGGGTAAAAAAAGGTGAAAAGTTCAATAAAATTTTTATATATCTAAAATTACAATAAAATGACTCCAATTAATTACATTGAACTTATATAGGTATTATGTATCAATTTTTTCCTAAAATAAATTTAATTAAAATAAATAATTATTAAAATAAAAAGTCAGTTTTTAAATAGTAACCAAGTGTTTTTACAATTCATCAAAAATTGAATTTTTTCAGAAAAATACCAAACATTCACCCTAGGATAATTACGATATTCCAAATCCAAAAATAAGACCATTTTGAAAGATAAAATTTATACAATTTCAAAAAGTGGGTATCACTATTCATAATAGCTAGTTTATATAATATTTTAATAACATATCATTGTTTAGTGAAACTCGATATTGCGTACAACACACGCTATCATGGAAGGTTGCGATTGCATGTAAAGCAAGCCAAGTCAGAGATGCGTGTAGTGCAAGATCCTTTTGGTGTAGCGTACAACACAATACATCAATGAATTTAAAATAAATATTTTTCATAAAATCTCTAGGCGTTACATTCTACCCCCCTTAAATTGAATTTCGCCCTGAAAATTCGTCGAGGTTATAAATGGTTTACTACTTGAAAGATTATTTTATAGAAACCCACATCGTAAAAAGTAATACTAGTACTTCATTTTGAAAAGGGATGTAAGAATCATAACGGTCACCCAAAGTAACTCAGCATTCGGTTTCCACATAGGACAACATTGGTGAAAATATGGATATGGAAGAAAAATCTAACCATCATGTTCTGATAGAGAGTGGATGAGAACATTGATATGAAAAGGCCAACAATCACGAATCCATAAATTTGTGATGATCTAAGGTACCATCTGATTCATCATATATGAGGACACTAGGACAACATTTTTGGTTTTCAAAACAATTTCCAAAAAGTTGAAGAATTTTCGAATCAAAAGAAATGCTTACATGATTTTGGTAAAATCTCACCGTTGTTTGTGCCTTGAACAATTTCCATTTCATATCTTAAAAAAATGAATTTGAATTTGTCATTCGTGAAGTGTTATCTGATCATGTGATAGAATGATGAGTCATTCCTTCTGTTCAAACAAAAATGTTAGAAAAAGTTATCAAATAAACATAAGACCATCTATGGTGTGGTTAATCGCATATGATTCCAAAAACGGACTTATACTTCATCTATCATACCGCTTAATAAAATAAAACTAGTTTCTACTAACAAGGGACTTCCTGTAGGCCAGTGGTAGGCGTTAAAGGCTTGTCGCACTTCGGTTGTGGGTCAATTCCCACATCCTTGTCCGACGTGACGGTTTGTTTCCCATCCTACGGGTTGTCCTTTTTCTAAAAATATACTATTATAACATTTCAAAAATAATATCAAAAATTTCTAGCCTTAAACAATACTATTTGATGTCTAAATTAATCTATTCCAATCTTTAGGCTTACCCAAACTCACAGTATAAGTAAAACGATTGATAGAGAGGTCATCTACCAAGAATGTAAATATCGTCATTTATGACCATATATCATAAGATATGTCTTGTTGGTCACATTCCAAACAATCAAATGCCTTAATAATGTTTTCTCTTGAAAAATGAAAAGCGATTTAACCTTAGAGAAAACACGAATTCTGTTAAAAGTTCATACTTTCCACATACAAAAATCCCAAAAATTATATATACTCCGACCATGATATCACTTAGTCCTTATATCAATCATGAGATCATGAATACTATCAGACATATTATTTTATCCTTACCCCTTCATTATGCGCATATCATCTGCTTTCCAAAATATCTGAATCACTTTTCATGGTTACTAGTACCATTGAACATATACTTTCAAATACATTAGAAAAAACAATAGTGTAACAATCCTTAGATTATTCTTTATTCCATAGTACCATACATTATTCTGGATAAACATACAATCATTCAAATAACTTCTTAAACCACTAATTGAGCTTCATTATTTCTTTCATCTCATATTTCATTTGTATTTTCTTCATCATCATCCAAATAATTACTACCCATATGACCATGTTGATTCTCTTCATGAGATTTTCCCTTAGGGAATTGGTTTTCATAATGCCCATACATTCCACATTTAAAACATCCAATCATTGTTGATATCATAGGAATACCATTATCCTTGTCCATGGTGTTAACTGAACCTTTTTATTTTCACTTTCTGGATTTATGTCCTTCTTTTACACACCCAAAGCACCTTCCAGTTCCATTGAAACAATCTCCCTGATGCCTCTTCCCAAATGATTTACATGAGGGAAATTGAACTTTCTTTCCTCTATGATCATCATGAAACTCCATCCTTCTCTTATTATCTGAGTCGGGAAACTTACCAAAGTTGAGATTATTGATCTTATTATGAGATTGCTTATTAGGTATAATAACGATGTTTGGACTTCCAAATCCTGTTTCATTTGGTTTCTCATGAAGAATATCATTCCATTGTCCATAATATCCTCAATTATTGTGAAACTTTCTGTTTCCAGCCACTTTCTAATACCCAAAAAAGAATAGTGTGAGAGGAACAAATCATTCTAGGAAAAACCACATTGTAAAGGGGGAGTACTGTCAATATCTAACATCTTTGGTTAAATTCTAAGATCTTTACCGTAGTTCTAGGACTATATCCTATACGTATAATTATCCTTAGTGATATCCCTAGACATACCTTATAAATATCACTAGGGATCTCACTAACATTTTCGCATCCTAGTTTCCAAAGGTTAACTAAACCATTCCTATGATACCAACTGTAGAGACCCAAATCTTGACGTACATGGACATTACATTACATTTTCGGAATACTTAATACATAACAATAACAGACACACAAGGACCATAATAGTTTAGTGTCTTTGGAAACTCAGAACATAATCTTCTAATCGTGGTGAATGATCTTCAACATCTCCCATAAGGATCTTCCCCTTTTGGTTTTCTTAGCTAAAAACTTTTTTTAATTCCTGGGAAAAGAAAACATATAAAGGGTGAGCTGAAATGCTCAGTAATGGAAAGCATGGATAAAATAAAACAAATCATATGCATTTGAATTTAAAAACATGAACATAATTTTTAAACATCAAAATCATGGGCAATGACATAAAACATGGCAGTACATAAGGCATAGATCATAAAGAAACATTTATCATGATAAAATAGCATGGGAATAAAACATGTGATTGTGGCAACCATTAAGCACATGATATGATTTCCATAGTAGCCAACTCATTGCTGCAAAGACCATCTTAGGGGACAAAGTCCCTTTCTAAATCGAGTTCACTCCTCGTTCGAGTCCTGTATTACTGAACCGGATTAACTTACCATTCCACCCATGTTTATCTCATGAGATATAAATCATTACCCAATTCATTGGAGGGAGTTATAGGTCCCACCCATCTCATAATGAAACCATTCTTATGTGTGCCACAAAATCATAAATCATTCATCATAGCATATCCCATGTAATAAAAATGGGATTCTTAAACATTATGCCACCATAACATAACCCATATAAGATAATGGGACATCATAAAATT
Organism: Viscum album; assembly: GCA_963277665.1. Taxonomy (NCBI): domain Eukaryota; kingdom Viridiplantae; phylum Streptophyta; class Magnoliopsida; order Santalales; family Viscaceae; genus Viscum; species Viscum album. The sequence continues at coordinate 843,661,165 of OY728140.1, read as the reverse complement.
AATTCCATCATAAAACAATAAAATCAATGTAAAAAATAGGGATAGAAACAGAACCCTATTTAATCTTAGATGGATTTTTTTTATAATACACTTAAACTCCATTCTTGAGAAAAATAACCTTTCTACATCAAAAACATTTTTCCATTCTTAACATGTCATACAATTTTAAACTAAAAGAAGTTGATTAAAAATAATCTTGAAAACTTTTAAAGGAAGATTCATGGAAATAATGTTCTAAAAATCTATTCATGCCGTATAATTTAAAAAAACATTCTTCTCGTAATTTTTCTAAAAAAGTAAAAATGAACCTCGTACTGAAAATGACAGAATATTCCTTTCATATCATTAACAAAAACTCCCCAATAGGTAAAATTGTACATAACTCATTTTAGTAGGATAGAAATAATATTAAACATTGAAGAAACATGGATGTGAATGATAAATATGCCCCATTGAATATCAAAGTATAAACAATCTCAGATAAAAATTGAGATTGTGAAATTTTCCTTTACCATAGGTCCGATAAGCTTTTTACGGGTCCAAAACTCCTATATAAAGATTTAAATAAAGTAATTGACTTATTACGGAATCATATTCATTGTTATGATATCATATATGGTTCACTTATGACTTTATATTACCCGTTCTTTTGTAAATTCCATGTTAAATCACCATTTTGGGTAAAATCGTTTCATTTATCGTACGTGTTTCAACTTGTTGTTCTAGATATTATTAGTTATAAACTGATTTACATAATTCCAGATTGTAAAACATGATATATATATAATATATATTATGCATATACATATATATATTATAGATCGATAAATGGAATGAAATACACCATTCATGGAGACAGTAGGTCGTACGTACGCATGAACGTTATTTTCGTTTCCTTATTGAATTGAATGGAATTAAGTAGATGACATACAAATATATACAAATAAATCCAGTATCATTATTATGTCATATATTTAATTATTATTCATTATATATACTTTATAATCATTCATGAATGGTTAACATGGAGAATGAATCTCATCGCGTCATGGAGACGGTAGTCCGTACATACGCACAAGCGATGATATCATTCCCGTGATCGTGGAATTGTATTGAAGTGAATGTATTATATTTCAGAATAAATATCACTTTACAATAATCATGTATATTTATTCTCTACAAAATTATACCCATCCAAGTAAGGTGGTGATGGAAAACAGATTACACCACGGCATGGAGACAGTATTCCGTACGTATGCAGGCGCGGTGATTTTGTTTTCCATAGGATGGATGGAAGGTTAAATAAGGTTGTTTCATATTTATAATAACATATAATTATATATGTAAAACTTATGTTATTACTTTATAATGATACAATTAAAGAATAAGAAGTAGAAGAAGAAAGAAACTTGAGAGAATCGGAAGAAGAGATTACCTCTTCGTCGACGCACCTCCTTTAAGCCTTCTCTTAAAGAAGTAGAGTTTGTCTTTTGAGAAGACCAGAAACTCCAGAATTTTTCTAGGGAAGTGGAGAAGATAAATGGGCAGGGTTTTTTCAAGATTCAAGGATCAAAAGGCTGTGAATACAAGAGGGAAGGGGTTCCCTTTTTATAAGGGAGGAGAGGGGCACCTTTGAAAAAACGTAAAATATTATTTTATAATAAAGTCATTTTCCGTTTTTTAATAGATAAAAATTGATTTATTTTGATTCTAAGGTGGGGATGTATCGAAATCCTCTCAACCAATAGATTTTATATAGGTTTGGGATATTATATTAACCTTTTGTTTTAGTTTTAACTCTTAGTTAATTAGATTGACATTTACCATGTCACTTTTATTTTTATATTATATAGCTAATAAACTTACCATATACATCCAAGAGACCCCCAAGAGGTCCATTAATGATACAACTATCATGATATAAGAATCTTGGCCGAACATTAGACTTTGAGGAATATAATATCAATTAATAATATTATTTTTTTTTAAAAAACTATTTTATGTCAATTTTGACACTATTTGGTAATGGATTTTTTTTAAAATCCTAAGAGAATTATTAGTTCTAATAAATTTAATTAATTCAATAATAACATGTCATATTACCCTAGAAAATTAGTGGAATTTATAAAAAGTCTCAAATTACATTTATTTGGGTATTTATAACAACAATTATTTTAATATTTCATTATCTAGGTAATTACTGCATCACCATTGTGTCATAAATAAAATAATTTATTAAATGTCTAAAAATTATTTATAAAATACCATTAGTTAGGAAATTATTTTATATTTCTAATTAATGTTTATAGTCCAATTTATCTTATGTATAATCCAAAATTAAAAATTATTTAGTTATTAAATGTTGATTTTAACTATTTTAACCCTTCTTTAAATAAATTAATAACAAATGTCCCAATCTAATTCAAGTGATCCTAAATGGACATATGTTATTACTAAGGTTGTTTTTTGTCAAATTACACTTATCGAATAGAATTAGGACATGTGTTAGGGTAATCATAATACCATTTTTACCCTTAATTACCCTATTTACTTTTAACCGTGGTAAATAAAAGTAAAAAGTTACTATTCACCAAAAATTATTTTCAACTAATTGAACCACATTTTAGTCCTTGATATTAACTGTGCCTCTCAAATTTTTGAAATTCCACTCACAGAAGTGGTAAAATTATGTTTTATGTGAATTTCCAAATTCTCCTAGGGGATGGGTAAAAGATAGTGAAAAGTTCAATAAAATTTTAATATATCTAAAATTACTATAAAATGACTCCAATTAATTACATTGAACTTATATAGGTATTATGTATCAATTTTTAACTAAAATAAATATAAATTTACTAAATAATTATTTAAATAAATAGTCGGTTTTTAAATAGTAACCTAGTGTTTTCACTATTCATCAAGAATTGAAAGTTTTCATAAAAATTCAAAAACTTCACCTTAGGCTAATTTCGATATTCTGAATCCAAAAATAACATCCATTTTGAATGATAAAATTTATAAAATTTCAAAAACTGCCTATTACTATTCATAATGGCTAGTTTATATAATATTTTAATAACATATCGTTGTTTAGTGAAACTCGATATTGCATACAACACATGCTATCGTGGAAGGTCGCAATTGCGTGTAAAGCAAGCCAAGTCGGGGATGTGTGTAGTGCAAGATCCTTTTGGTGTAGCGTACAACACAAGACATCAATGAAATTAAAAATAATATTTTTCATAAAATCTCGGGGTGTTACATTCTACCCCCCTTAAAATGAATTTCACCCTCGAAATTCGTCGGGGTTATAAATGGTTTACTACTTGAATGTTTCTGTCATAAAAACTCACATCATAAAAAGGAATACTAGTACTTATTTTTAAAAAGGGAAGTTATAATCATAACAGACACCCAATGTAACTCAGCATTGAGTTTCAACATATAAAAACATAGGTGAAAATATGGATATGGATGAAAAATTTAACCATCAAGTTATGATGGAGAGTGGTAGAGAACATGGCTATGAAAAAGCCAACAATCAAAAAGACATAAATTTGTGATGATATAAGGTACCATCTAATTCATCATATATGAGGACAATACAACAACATTTTTGGTTTTCAATATCATTTCCCTAATGTTGAATAATTTTCAACTCAAAAGAAATACATACTTGATTTTGGTACAATCTCACCGTTGTTCGTGCCTTGAACAATTTCCATATAATCTCTTAAATAAATGAAGTTTAATTTGCCATTCATGAAGTGTTATCTGATCATGTGATAGAATGATGAGTCATTCCATCTGTTTCAAACAAAAAGGTTAGAAAAAGTTATCAAATATACATAAGTCCATCTATGGTGTGGTTAATCGCATATGATTCCAAAAATGGACTTATACATCATCTATCATACCACTTAATAAAATAAAACTAGTATCTACTAAAAAAGAACTTTCTGTAAGCCAGTGGTAGGCGATAAAGGCATGTCGCAATTTGGTTGTGGGTTCGATTCCCACAGCCTTGTCTGACGTGATGGGTTGTCGCCCATCCTACATGTTGTCCTTTTTCTAAAACTATACTACTATAACATTTCAAAAATAATATCAAAAATTTCTATCCTTAAACAATACTATCTGATGTCTAACTTAATCTATTCCAATCTTTAGTCTTACCCAAACTCACAGTATAAAGAAAACGATTGATAGATAGGTTATCTACCAATCATGTAAATACCGTCATTTATGCCCATATATCATAAGATATGTCTTGTTGGTCACATTCCAAACATTCGAATTCCTTAACCATTTATTCTATTGAAAAGTGAATAGCCATTGAACCTTAGTGAAAACATGAATGCAGTTAAAATTTAATAGTTTCTACATACCAAAATCCCAAAAATTATATATACTCCAACTATGATATCACTTAGTCCTTATATCAATCATGATATCATGAATCCTATCAAACATATTATTTTATCCTTACCCCTTCATTATACGCATATCATCTACTTTCCAAAATATCTGAATCACTTTTCATGGTTACCAGTACCATTCAACTTATACTTTCTAATACTTTAGGAAAAAAATAGTGTAACAATCCTTAGATGATTCTTTATTCCATAGTACCAAACATTATTCTAGATAAACATACAATCATTACACTAACTTCTTTAACCACTGACCGAGCTTCATCATTTCTTTCATCTCATATTTCATTTTTAGTCTCTTCATCATCATCCACATAAATACTACCCATATGACCATGCTGATTTTCTTAAGGGGATTTTTCCTTTGGGAATTGGTTTGCATAATGCCCATACATTCCACATTTAAAACATCTAATCATTGTTGATGTCGTAGAAATACCATTATCATTGTCCATGGTGTTAACTGAACCTTTTCCTTTGCACTTACTGGCTTTATGTCCTTGTTTTCCACACCCAAAACATATTCCAGTTCCTTTGAAACAATCTCCCTGATGCCTCTTCCCACATGATTTGCATGAGGGAAATTGAACTCACTTTCCTCTATGATCATCATGAAACTCAATATTTCTCTTATTATCTGAGTCGGGAAACATACTAAAGATGAGATTATTGATCATATTATGAGATTGCTTATTAGGCATAATAATGATGTTTGGACTTCCAAATCCTGTTTCATTTGGTTTCTCATGAATAATATCATTACATTGTCCATCATATCCTCTATTATCGTGAATCTTTATGTTTCCAGCCATTTTCTAAATCCCAAAAGGAATAGCATGAGAGGCCAAAATCATGCTAGGGAAAAAAACATAGTAAATGGGGGGTACTGTCAATATCTAACATCTTAGGTTAAATTCTAAGATCGTTACCGTATATCATGGACTATATCATATATGTATACATATCCTTAGGGATATCCTTAGACGTACCTTAGAAATATCTCTAGGGATCTCACTAACGTTTTTGCATCCTAGTTTCCAAAGGTTAACTAAACCTTTCCTCTGATACCAACTGTAGAGAACCGAATCTTGACGTACATGGACATTACTTTACATTTGCAAAATACTTAATACATAACAAAAACAGACACACAAGGACCGTAATAGTTTAGTGTCTTTTGAAACTGAGAATGTAATCTTCTAATCATAGTGAATGATCTTCAAAATATCCCATAAAGATCTTTCCCTTTCGGTTTTCTTACCTAAAACCATTTTTTAAAATCCTGGGGAAAAGAAAACATATAAAGGGTGAGCTCAAATGCTCAATAAGGTTAAGCATGTATAAAATAAAACAAATCATTCACATTTGAACTTAAAAACATGAACATAATGTTTAAACATCAAAATCTAGGGTGATGACATAAAACATGGAAGTACATAATGCATAGATCATAAATAAACATTAATCATGATAAAATAGCATGGGAATAAAACATGTGATTGTGTCAAACATTAATCACATGATATTATTTCCATAGTAGCCAAGGCATTGCTTCCAATACAACCTTAGTGGACAAAGTCCCTTTCTGAATCTAGTTTACTCCTCATTCCAGTCCTGTATTACTGAACCAGATTAACTTAACATTCCTTCAATGTCTATATCATGAGATATAAATCTTTACCCAATGCATTGGAGGGAGATATAGTTCCCACCCATCTCATAATGAAACCATTCTTATGTGTGCCACAAAATCATAAATCATACATCATATCATAACCCATGTAATAAAAATGGTATTCTTAAACATCATGCCATCATAACATAACCCATATAAGATAAAATGACATCATAAAATTAATTCCATCGCAAAACAATCAAATTAATGTAAAAAATAGGGATATAAAAAGAACCCTATTTTATCTTATATGGAAAATAATTTTGATAAAACACATGAACTCCATTCTTGAGGAAAATATCCTTTCTACTTCAAATTTTTTTCCTTTCTTAACATGTCATACAATTTTAAACTAAAAGAAGTTGATTAAAAATAAACATGAAAAATTATAAAGGAATCTTCTTGGAAATAATGTTATAAAAATAACTTCATGTCGTATAAGTTAAAATAAACATTCTTCTCGTACTTTTGCTGAAAAAGTCAAAAAGAACCTCGTACTGAATACGACAGAAGATTCCTTTCATATATTTACCAAAAACTCCCCAATTGGTAAAATTGGACTTAAAAAATTACAGTAGGATAGAAATAATATTACACATTGAAGAAACATGGATGAGGATGATAAATATGCCCCAGTGAATTTCGAATTATAAACAATCTCGGATAAACATTAAGATTGTGAAATTTTCCCTTACCATAGGTCCGATAAGCTTTCTACGTGTCAGAACCTCCTGTATAATGATTTAAATAATGTCATTGACTTATTAAAGAATCATATTAATTTTTATGATATCATATATGGTTCACTTATGACTTTATATTACCCGTAATTTTGTAAATTCCATGTTAAAGCAGCATTTTGGGTAATATCGTTTCACTTATCATACGTGTTTCAACTTGTTGTTCTTGATATTATTAAATATATAATGATTTACATAATTCCATAATGTAAAACATGATTTATATATAATATATATTCTTCATATACATATATATATATATGATAGATTGATAAATGGAATTAAATACACCGTTCTTGGAGACGGTAGGCCATACGTATGCATGAACGCTGTTTTCGTTTCCTTATTGAATTGAATGGAATTAAGTAGATGTCATAAATATATATATACATAAATCCAGAATCATTATTATGTCACATATTTCATTATTATTCATTATATATACTTTATAATCATTCATGAATGGTTAACAAGGAGAATGAATCTCATCATGTCGTGGAGACGGTAGTCCGTACGTACGCACGAGCGATGATATCATTCCAATGATCATGGAATTGTATTTAAGTGTATGTATAATATTTCAGAATCAATATCACTTTAAAATAATTATATATAGTTATTCTCCACACCATTATACCCATCCAAGTAAGGTGGTGATAGAAAACAGATTACACCACGGCGTGGAGACGGTATTCCGTACGTACGACGTGCGGTGATTTCGTTTTCCATAGGATGGATAGAATGTGAAATAAGGTTGTTTCATATTTATAATAACATATCAGTATATATTTAATACAGATTTTATTACTTTATAATGAGACAACTAAATAAGAATAAGTAGAAGAAAAAAGAAACTTGAGAGAATCGAAAGAAGATATTACCTCTTCTTCAACGCACCTCCTTTAATCCTTCACTTATGGAAGTAGAGTTGGTCTTTTGAGAAGACCGGAACCTCCAGAATGTTTCTAGGGAAGTGGAGAAGAGAAATTGGCATGGTTTGGACGAGCATGAAGGCTCAAAAGGGTGTGAGGAGAAGAGGGAAGGGGTGCCCTTTTTATAGGGGAGGGGAGGGGCACCTTTGGAAAAACTTAAAATATTATTTTATAATAAAGTCATATTCAGATTTTAATAGCTCCAAATTGATTTATTTCAATGATAAGGTGGATATGGGTTGAAACCTCTCAACCAATTGATTTTAGAAAGGTTTTGGTCATTATATTATCCTTATCTTCTAGTTTTAAATCTTAGTTAATTAAATTGACATTTACCATGTCACTTTGTATTTTTATATTATATTGTTAATAAACATACCATATACATCCTAGAGACCCCGAAGTGGTCCATTAATGATACACCTATAATGATATAAGTATCTTTTCCAATCCTTAGATTTTGAGGAATATAATAACAATTAATAATACAATATTTGTTTTAAAAACCATTTTATGTCAATTTTGACACTATTTGGTAATTGATTTTTGTGAAAATCATAATAGCATTATTAGTTCGAAAAAAGTTAATTAATTCAATAATAACATTTCATATTAACCTAGTAAATTAGTGTAATTCATAAAAAGAATCAAATTACATTTATTTGGGTATTTATAACATCAATTATTGTAATATTTCATTATTTAGGTAATTACTGCATCACCATTGTGTCATAAATAAAATAAATTATTTAATGTCTAAAAATTATAAATAAAATACCATTAGGTAAAAAATATTTTTAGCTTTATAATAAATATTTATAGTTGAATTTATCTTATTTATATCCTTATATTTAAAATGATTTAGTTATTAAAATTTGATTTTAACTATTTTAACCCTTCTTTAAATAAATTAATAATAAATGCCCTAATCTAATCCAAGTGGACATAAATGGTCATATTTTATTCCTATGTTTTTTTGGTCGAATTACACTTATCCAATAGAATTAGGACATGTTTTAGGGTAATAATAATATCATTTGTACCCTTAATTACCCTATTTACTTTAAACCGTGGTAAATAAAAGTAAAAAGTTACTATTCACCAAAAATTATTTTCATCTAATTGAACCACATTTTAGTCCTTGATATTAACCATGTTTCTCGGATTTTCGAAATTCCACTCACAGAAGCAGTGAAATTAATTTTTATGTGAATTTCTAAATTCTCCTAGGAGATGGGTAAAAGACGGTGAAAAGTTCAATAAAATTTTTAAATATCTAAAATTACTATAAAATGATTCCAATTAATTACATTGAACTTATATAGGTATTATGTATCAAGTTTTACATAAAATAAATTTAAATAAAATAAATAATTATTTCAATAAATATTCAGTTTTTAAATAGTAACCATGTGTTTTCACTATTCATCAAAAATTGAATGTTTTCAGAAAAATACAAAAAAACCACCGTAGGCTAATTTCGATATTCCGATTCCAAAAATGAAGTCCATTTTGAAAGATAAAATTTATAAAATTTCAAAAAATAGGTATTACTATTCATAAGGTCTAGTTTATATAATATTTTAATAACATATCGTTGTTTAGTGAAACTCAATATTGTGTATAACACACGCTATCGTGGAAGGTCGCGATTGCGTGTAAAGCAAGCCAAGTCGAGGATGCGTGTAGTGTAAGCTCTTTTTTTGTATCGTACAACACAAGACATCAATGAAATTAAAAAGAATATTTTTCATAAAATCTTGGGGTGTTACAATTAGTATTTACCTTTGGTGGAGTTTTCCCATAATAATATTTTCAATTCTATCATTCAAATGGCACCATATAAAGAATTGTACAGAAAGAGATGTCATACACCAACAAGTTGGTATGAAGTTGAGGAAAGAAAGCTTGTGGGCCTAGCGCATGTGAAAGAAACAACAATTAAGGTAATTAATATTCAAACCCATATCAAATCATCTCAAATAAGACAATATATATATGCTGATAATCCAATAAAGGAATTGAAATTTCAATTAGGAGATCATGTTTTCATAAAAGTGTCTTAACGGAAGGGTGTTATAATATTTTTGAAGAGAGGGAAACTGATCTCGATTTACAATGGCCCTTTTGAAATTCTTGAGAGAATTGGAGCTATGGATTATCATTTTGTAATGCCTCCAAACCTCTCGAAAGTACACAATATGTTCAATTTCTCATTATTGAGAAATTATATGTCAGAACCAATGCATGTCCTCACTTATGAAGTTATAGAAGTGGAACTGGACTTGTCTTACTATGAGAAACCTATCCGGATTCTACACACTATAAAACAAGTTTTGAGGAATAATATGACCCATATGGTAAATTTATATTGAAAAAAATCATAAAATTGATGAGGAAACATGGGATCCTGAAGAAATAATGATGAAGAACAACCCAATTATTTTTGTGATGTAACATAATGGTAATTCTGATGATGAAATCTTTATAAGGGTGGGGTGAAATGTATCACCCTAATGTTTTATAAATAAATATAATATTTAATTCTGGAAACACAGAGTCTCTAAAAAACACAACAATGTTATAACCTATCTAGTAAACATAAAAATTACACTACTATGTTTTGAATTTCAAAAAACTGACACACATGGTTGCGTTCAGTAAGATATTTAGAGTCTAATAAGACAAGATATGTTTTTTTTGAATAGTAACACATCCTCATGAATAGTAATATGATCCTTATGCATAGTAAATTATATTATTATTTTATTTTCTTAAGGATATATGATAATGATATCTTTATTAATATTCCAATGTGATATAAAAAAATTAGAGTTTTAAAGTTTTTATTATTCGAATAAATTGTGATTCTATTTAAAACATTAATTAATAATGTTTAGAAAAATATTTTGAAAAAATAGAGTCTATTTTTTAAATCCACACTTCAAAAAAAATTTGGTAGATTTTTCTTATGAAATAATTGAATTATTGTTGAGTAGTGAAATTCAATATTTTACAAAATATTCTAAATAAGTGAATTTCTTCATCATGTTTGAGTCATGGATGATGTATATGACCATTGGTTCTTACTCACGTGAACTTATTACTATTTTTGGTCACAAGAATCATCACAATTGGTTGTATTTGGATAAATAATAAAACAATGAATAAAATAATGGGAAAACCCTCCTCTCCTCCACTAAATACCCTCTCACTCCCTCTACTCTTTAATCCTCTCAAACATCAAGGCTTGTATAAATTATTCTCAAATTTCATACCAAGATCCTCCTCCATAGTATCAATTATTATAAAAAAAGATTGAAACCTCTACCCTAAAGTGGATTTCAATGAAGATAACTTCAATAGGCAAAGTCTGCTTTTCAATTCATTAATTTCGAGTTCTTTTCTTTTCTTTTTATTTACTCACCCCATTTAACCAAAATATTATGATAACTCTAGTAACTCAGATGTGATATAATTATGTTATGATAATGGAATAATTCATCATTATCTCTCATTTCCCCTTCTTTTATAATAGAAATGAAAACACCATTTGAGATGTGTTAATTTATCATATTCAAGGATGAGAGGTTCTCATTTTCTCTTTCCATCTTCAATTATTGACCGGAAACCATATTTATGGTTGAACCAGCAAATAATATATGTATTAAATTTTTTTAGGGTTTTGTAATATTTTTGTACACATGATATTAATTTACAAATAAAAATTAGTACGTTGAGATAAAAACCACCAATTAACCCAAATAATTATCATTAATGTTTTATATAATGATTTATCTAAAAAATCAATTAAAAAAATGAAATTTATAAACATGTAATATTATACATGTAAACAAATAACACACTACTTCTATTCTTGACAACCATTCTCATCTTACATGATTATCCTTTCATATATATAAGTAAACTGATCATGAATACCAAGGAAGAAAACGCTCACAAAAAATAAAATTGACCCTATTAAACCCATCAATATGGCCATGAATGAACTTAATTAGTCTATAATATAACAATAATATGATTAATAGGTTCATTAAATATTAATTAATCAATTTAATTTTGTTATCCAAGACAACAATATCAATTGAAGAAAACCATCGAACATAAGGTTAGGGTTTTCTACCCGAACATCCATTCTCATCCATGTTACTCTTATTCTATACATACCACAATAAAATAATAAATTATTCACATTTACACTTAATATATAATTTTTTAATGTTTTATATATATTTACCAACTATTTTTATACTTTCATTTATGGGGAGTTATATTTTTTAAAAGGATCATTCAAAAATTCGTCTCGAAAAACAAGACCGATTCTACGGAATTTCTCAAATTCTTACCAATTTTCAAGGGCACTCTAAAATATATTTTTCATTACTATTTTCATTATAAAATCACTAATTTTATTATTAAAATACTCTCTTAATTTACGTTTGGTTTTTGACAAATAGTTTTCCAAAAGATCTCTTCTTGTTGAAGTAAATGAGTATTTATCTCATTAACTACTGATGATTTTATAATGAGTATATTCATCTATTTCAACACTCTTGTTGATTGTTATGTATTATTGGGATTAATATCTTACGATATAATCTAAAATATTTAATTGAATGGATTATTATTAGTTTGAATGTTGATGTACTATATTAAAACCATTTATCAATTTACTCTGATTGGTTAATGTTAATGATTAATGTTTGGGGATAGTTATTTATATTTCATATGTTAGTTTAATTATGAATATATAAGTTTTATTTTTTTATCTCCATTCATATAATGAATTAATTAGACTTAGTAAGTGATGGGTGGGTCCTTCTATATCCCCTATATGCATCGGTAGGTGTCATGAGACAAACTACAGTCGTGGTATGATGCCATGAAAAAATAGTAATTTATGATCTTAGCATGAAGCCTTGACACTATGGTTATGTTGTCTTGAATTATGAAATCGCTAATTAAGAAACTAGTAATTAAAATTTTATGTGGTTATTTTAACTGTATTACTAGAATTATTTTTCTTTATTATTGAATTATTTATTCAACTCTTATTCCTACGACAATGTGGTCAGATTTATTTTTTAAAGGAATGTGTATTTAGTTATTCACCAAGCCTAATGATTATGTTTATGATATCTTAATATGTATTTATTACCCTTATAGGGAACTAGGGATCACCCATTTATTATCTTTCATTTTTCTAAAACATGTATAGGTATATTATGAATGACATGCGGGGATAACCTAGGTGTTATGGATGTTATGGAAGGAATTTATATACTTGTTTTCCCTTCACGTAGTAATTTGATATTAAGTATGTTTCTGGTTTTCCAAAAATACTAAACTATTTGTTTCATCATGATTTGAATTTCTTGTAATCCTGCTAATGTAATAAATTAATGACCTGGATCTGGTCAAATTGGTTCGTGTCATTACATTTCTTTTTTTGGGTTCAAATATTGAAAATTTTCTTCTTTAGTGATTAGGATGAACACCTTGTATGCCCCATCTTCTAGATTCATAATCTGTGATTTGGGATGATGTGAGGCCTCCCGGAGCCTATAAATCTGAACTGTAACCACAAATAATACACCAGTGAGAAACATTTTAGTGTTGATTCAATTTTTATCGGTGCATTTCAGGTTAGAACACATAAGATATTTGGAAAAATATCCATCAGTGATATCTATATTGAAAAACACTAGTGACTTTACGTCCTGTTCCCAATTTTTTGGCATTGAGAAAAACCTACTTATTGTTTTGTGATCACTAATCTTGTATGAGCGTCAGTCTTGTTGTCTAATTGGTTTGATTGATTATCTCATTACGGTGGCACAAATTTATATTTCTTCCCACATCCTGGTATGATTCAATCAGTGTAGGTGTTAGTATCTTTCTAGGAGATATCAGCTTGAATGGAACTCTAGTTGTGTTGTAGAGGAGATTCCCTCGACATCCACCTTTAATTTCATTGGTGCATCTGATGGTCTTCAGTTAGATTCATCGATGAAATATTAATCCATTTTTGAGGCTTCTATTATTTTGGATTTCAGTTTATATGAGTAGGTGATTTCATCTTCTATGAATCATGTAATGATTCCTCTGGTATATTTCAATCCCAATTACATTTAGCCTTAAATAGATTCATCAATTTCAAAGATTTAACTCACCAAAAATGTCTAGAAAATTTTTACATAAACATGAATTAAAAAAATTGGCATCCAGAATTCTTCATCAATGAAAACATTATATTCTTCATTATTGGAAGAGATTTCTTTTATCGGTATTCAATGGTTGATTGGGATTATTGTGATTCATGGTAGAAATATTTTCCATTTTTCATGATATAATATGGGATGTAGTAAGATATGGTGGATATATGGAGGTACTGAATGACTTTTGGAAATAATGATATTATAGAAATAGAGGATAAATAACATTGGAAGTGTCAGTTATTTTTTTATTAATAGTTGGATTTTCCTTATGGTAGGAAAATAGGGGTGCAGATAGTGAACTCGCAATAACTATCAAAAGAATATTTTTTATTAATGTTATAATAATATAAAGTTATAAAATCATTTATATCTAATTTAGTGGTATACAGAATTTTTATAGTCATCAAATTTGTTGGAACCATAACATGGTCCAATGAAAATAAGCCCCACATCATGGATAGTAGTACTAGACCGATATTAGAAGGATAAACACCTCAAAAAATTTACATAAATAGTGTTTTAATGTTAAAAAACATTCATGTAATTTCATAAATAATAAAAAAATAAAATTTAAATTTTTTCTCAGTTGTACAATTCAAATCCACGATCAATTTAAAATTGTTTTTAAAATTAAATTCAACCAGTTCAATTTAGATTTACCCAAATTAAAAAACATTCATCATTCAAAAATTCCTTTTTAATATGGTTTAAAATTCACAATTATTATTATTTTTCAAAATAAAATTCAATTTATGGATTTTTGTTAAATTAAAGAAATTAATAAAAAATTCTAAGTCACCAAAATAAATCATTTTAAGAATTTTAAATTCAAACGAATTCAAAAAATTATAATTTAAAATTATAAAATCTATGAGTGGATTCAGAATTTACGTCAAAAAATGAATATAACATTAAAACCCAATAATAGATCCATTTTTCCATTTAATAAAAAATTTGACAAAGATTAAAATATTTAATGAATACCTAAGATTTCATTAATTAATTGGCATAATTTCATAGAATAAAATAAATAAATTTTTTAAACATTCATCTTACTTAACTCCCCCACAATTTACTTAGCCAAAACTCAGGAAAATTAATAATCTAATTTCAAAAATTATATTTTCCTTCCAAACATAAAATTTATAGTCCAGAATTTATGTAAATAAAAGAGTATTTTCACGAAATAGTTGTGACAAAAAAATCCACACATTTAATTACATTAATTCAGATTCAAATTCCAATTCTATTGCTAAATTCAATAGACTTATTTGTAATTTATATTATAAAAAATAGAAAAGTATTTTTTCCCTCTTTCATAAAATTCCTAAAACAAATATCATTTTTACACTTCAATGATACTTCCAAAATGATATTTTATAAGTCTATTTCCACTTTCTTCAACTAGGTTCCATATTACCCTTATCTAAATGAATTAATTATAGATTAATAGGTACTTCATTGTTTATTTTTTATGAATTTTTTTCATCAATGTATATTCAAATAAATGTGAATAACACTTATTAAATATGTATAGAGAGATTAAAATCAGATGCCCTGTGCTATTGTCTCATAGATTCACTATGGGATCTCAATTACACATTTTAATCTACGATCAAAAGAAATATACAGATTCTCTTTAGGAAGGAATCTAGAGGTTCTATTTAATTATAATGGCATGGTTATTTGAGATTATTTTTGAAATCCTAGTGAACACATGTTATAATTTTGATTCCATACTGATCTTTTTAGTTCTTTTCTCAGATTACCTACACTGGAAATAGATTTTCAATATAAAAGACGTTATGGTCACTCCAAAATTATTCATATTTAGTAATTAATAATCAATTTATTGCATAGATTTATTATAGAACTCTAATTAGTTAGGAAAAATCAATGTTCAATGTGTTTTTTATATTATATATATTTATATTTATTTACTCTCCCAACAATTTAAAAACAAAATAAAATAAAAAAACTATTTAGATATTCCTAAAAAATATTTTTGTTTATACAAACACATTCAGACATCCTAAGTTACCTTTTAATATCCCACACAATTATCTCAAACATTATTTATGTTAATTACTGCATGCATTTTTTCTTAGAAAAGAAATAATTAAAAGTTGAGTTTTCTAAAAAATGTATAGGAAATAGGTAATCATGTATTTATTTATATAATGGTAGTATACAGAATTTTAAAATTTTCAATGGGTTGTTTTAACATATAATAAAAAATTGGTTTAACTTCTGGCCATTCACCTTGAAATAACTCTATGATTTAGCACTCTGGATTTAAATTGCACCAGACATAAAATTATTAGTCATTGTATGTGGTCCAGTACAGCTGTAATGAATTTTACAAGAATTATGCTTCCTTCTTGATGAGTGAAACATCAATGTATATCCAATTTCAAATTATCTCTTATTTTTAGCTATTTCATTGATAGATCTTCCCTTTTTCTTTTATTAAAAAAGGATTCTCATATCCTTTCCATCTTGATTACTCTAGTTCTATATTTTGCGGCTTGTTCTTCTCTCCAATCATTCCAAATTATGAATTAGCATATTAGGAAACCCAGTAGGATTTATTAAATTGCTCAATAAATAATTCATTACTTATACCTTCCTGAATGGATAAGGTATAGGTTTTAGTAGAAAATTTTGGTGAGTTATATAAGTATTTCTCAATAATTGAATCTAGTTGTTTAGAACATAAAACCATTCCCATATTAAAAGTATTTTAAAAAATAGTTTTGAAATTAAAATTCAACGATTCAAAATCAGTTTTTAATATAATTTTTTCTTCCAAAAATATAATATCTTCATAATTAGAATATAGAAATTTAAAATGGATCACAGTTAAATTACTATTTTCCATATGAATGACTTTTATTTATTCAAGGATTTGAAAATGCACTATTCCCTCACTAATGTTAATGGAATGTGTTCCTTAAATTACAATTAAATTTGTTTTGGTTGTCCTGGGAAATTGATTACCTAAGATGATGGGGGAATATGTCTTAACTTCGTCTTCATGAATGTTTTTAACTTAAAAATAGAGTGGGTACAGAAAATATTATAAACTTACTAAATAATCTTCTAAGGCACATATTGGGTTTGAAATGGAATTATTAGAAATCTACTCAATAATTTTTGTTTTCTTGGGTCCTTTTAACCATGAAAAAATAATCTATCCTATGTAGCAATGGATAAAGAATATTATGAAACATTTTTTTTAGAAATACCATTTAATTTGATACAAATATCCTCCTTCTAGTGCACATGTCTTTTATAAATTTCACATACCATAAAATTTAGAGGATGAACTCTAAAAAAGGATTATTTATCTATACTTATTTGAATAATTCCATAATTTCATATTGAAATGTTTCTTCAAATGTTTTCTTGGGTTCTTTTAACCATGAAGGGAAGATGGGTTGGTGATGATGCGGTTCCTCTATCTTTTATTTCCCTTTATCCTTATTTATTCAGTTGTTTATATAAATATTTATAATTTATGTTATTTTTTGGGGTTAATTTATTCATGTTTTTGTTTTCCACTTTCAATTACTTCTCTATATAGAGATTCGTGACTACATACAATATCCTTGATGCCCCTAAATATAATAGAGTTAATATTCCCTCTAGGTTTAGGAATTTATTGGGTAGGAATATTACCTAAGATTTAGTAATTAAACTATTTAATAGAATCTATGATCATATTGTTTGACTTTAATGTTTCATTCATCAGCTCATCATGTGTGTGTTGTTGATATTTCCTTGATTGATAACTTGTAGAATTATGAGAGTTCTTTATTTGGAAAGATGATGGTTCGAAAAATTATTAAAAGAAATGATGAAAGGTCTATCTCGGATGTTGATGGTTTCCATATCCATATTGAGTTTTATATAACTATATGCTTCCTTAGTTGTATATTAGTTATTTCTAGTATGGTCTTTGGTAAATGGCTTCAAAATTTCCAAAATGTGAGGGAAATCATCATTGGTGTGTTTCTGAGAAAACAAATTATAAGACTTTAGGATTTTTGGTGTGTGACGTCTCCAAAACCTTATTCACATCTAAATTCTTCACAAAAGAGGTTAATTCATCAATTTTTTTTTTAAAAAAGATCAATTTTATACCGTTCACCATATATAATCACTGTATGAATATTCTTACGTAGATTTGTTGAGAATTAAAAGAGTTACTTTTAATTATCTCTCTAAATTCAACAGGTGACATTTCAATCAATGCTCCTCAAAAGGAAGAATCCCAAAGGACCAGTATTTATTAACAAATCCTTACTTAGAATACCATGAGATTATGTTCTTCGTATATTCAGGGTGGTCATGATTTTTTAAATCCCATAAATATCTCTCAATACATGTAAATCGACTATACACATTCTATTTTGATGGCATAAATCTCCTTAATCAACTGGAAACACCTTGATTAGGAGAAATACATCGAGGGAAAGGCTCTACAAATTTCATACTAGGTTTATATATCTCTAAGTTGTATGTTGTTGAGCCACTCTACGGTAGATCATTCAATAGAGAAGGAATATAATTTTCAGATAATTTGATCCTCATTAGATCTTATTTGTTTGAAGACATTCAAAACTTCTCCAAATTATCATAGATGTATGTTGGGGACTTCTCCTAAAAACCCATCAAATTTATGAATGTGACTCAACAATATATTTTTAAGCTCACAATATCATTTATTATTCTTCATAAAAATTGATTTTTTTATTAAAATAATATGTAAAGAGTTGTGTTAAAGTTATATTTAATTTCAATTTATTATATTCTATGTTTTTGGATTATATGGTGACTCCGGTAGAAAAAATTATGGGATGAGGATTCAATCAATGGGATAGGGACAAACTACCTTCAACATCCTATGTGAATCTCAATACTTTAAGTCTCACCCAAAAAAATTATCTCAACTTCAGGATTAAAACAATGTGATATGAAATGGATCTAGTCTTTATTGAATTTATTTTATGAAGAATTAAAAATAAACACCACAGTTAAAATGAATAGTGATAGTTTTGATGGGAATCTTATCACATGTCACTCAACAAAACAATTTTTGAGCCCACATAAAATGTATTAGTAGTGGGACATGGGTTTGTCTCCAAAGAGGATAGTGTTATGGGTGAGTTTCTCTTTTATTTTTTGGGTTTAATAGATTTAAATAATAATGGAATCAAATTTGTTTTTGTTTTATATTAAATCTAAAATGTAGTGAACTATCCTTAGATCATCCCCTTTACTTTTCTATTAAATCATTATTCCAATTTATATTCTTTTATTTTCTATCTAATAAAGTTAAAAATCACTCAATTACCTTCACATGGAATTTTTATTTTAACTGGAGGTATAAAATGATCCCTGAAACCTATAATATACCTTGTAATAGTGATTATAGTTCTATAATTACCCTTATCCAACCCATTTCTCACAATAGAAAGTCATGGATAATACCAATGTAGACTTTTTGTGCAATCCAGTGGAGATGGAAATAGGAGTTCAAAATTATAGAGTAGGAAATATATTAATGTTAATACACATTGAATGAATCCAGTGATAAAAATATATTTTATTAAATAGGTAAAATGATAAATTAATTAATAGGGGTAAATGGAGAATCTCATCATCTCAAAAATAATGGGCATAGTGTTCCATCACTGGCGTTATTCCAAAAGATTAATTAATGAAGCAGAAAATAGAAGTACTAAGGGTTTGTTGTAAAAAAACATTCAGGGTGAGAAATAGAGTTTCTCCATAAATATTGTGAATAGTTTTATATTTAAATAATTATTCTCAATGATCCATGGAGTGACTAGAAATTATAAATATTGGAAGTACATGTTTGATCAATTTCATCTGGGGACCCCAGAAATGTTCTCTGATTTTCAATATTTAGTAGAGTATTTTTCTTTAATTGATCGTTGGATAATAGAATCATGCCTAGTATAGAGGGTATGGATGTATTAATTGAGGTCATGTTCCTGAAGTAATCATCTTAGATATTATAAGTAGAGGTTATTGATGTTTTAGTTGAGGTCACGTTGATGAATTATGTTAAGTCATCCAAAAGAATCAGGGTACAATGTTTCCATGCTTCTTAGATCATGTAAAAGATCATGCACTATTTTTGGGGATTTTTTTGTGATGTTTGTATTGATCCGATATTCATTTTTCCAAGTTTTCATGAAAAAAAATCTGGTCCTACAACAATACATGGGTTTTCCTTTTTTAACACATGTTTTTGTACTCTTAATGGTTGTGGAAAATGAAAAGGGATGTGGTAACAACCTAAAATTTTTGAAATATGTTTTTTATATAAATTATATATTTTTGATATTTGGTGTCACAAAAAACACTAAGTTATATTATTTTACATTAATAAAAATTATCTTGGGTCACACACATCAATGAATTTATCATTTCATACACACAAAATAGAGTTTAAAAAAAACATGACATACTATTGAAATATTATAATTTGATATGATAGTTATAAAACAATAATTGGAATGGAGGTTATTAATAGGATTAGATAAACTATAAAAATATATGGTTGAAACATGTATGAAATATTAATTATATGGTGACCAATTAATTAGATATGAAAAATTAAAAAATTTCAAAATAAAGGAAATATATTGTTTTGAAGAAAAAAAATTAAGCAGAGAAATTTTTTGTACCTAATTAAATTCAATAAACCACTCTTGGTGAATAGGTTTAAAGATATATATATATATATATTATTAAATAATTTTTTTTAAAATTATTCTTATGAGTTTTCTAGAAAAAAGATATGAATAAATCCAATATTAAGGATAAAACTATATTTTTCTAAAAAGTAGTATTGTTTCCCTTTTTGTACACTTATTTTAAATCAAATTTTTGTAACTTTTAGAAAAATTATTTTATAAATAATTTTTGTAAATAATCATACCAAAATTATCATAGGGTGAATTTTCCAGAATGTTCTAAAATTATTAATTTTTTATTTATTTTAAAAAATATAGATTTTTTATTAAAAACTGCCTTTACATTTAAATTGTTTATTAATTTACATTAAATATTAAATAATTTATTTTGAAATTAATTTAATTTTATATCTATTAATCCAATTTATTTCATTTTAATCATTTTTATATTGAATTTTGATTTATAATGTTTTTAAAATTTTAAACTATTTATCTTTGAAAACCTACATTCTCGTTGCGTCTACCAGATTAATTTAAAATTAATATTATACACTTCTATTAATGTAATTGGGAATAATTCATTCAATATTTTTAATAAAAAAATTTATATTATCTAATAATTCAAAATTACTTGTTGAACATATTGAACAGTAAAAACAAATAAAAAATTACTACGAGTAAGTTGAAGATGAGTTTAGCATGGGTTAAACTAAATTGATATGGGTTAAAATGACCTATACTCTTATAGAATACCAATTTTATTGAAAAAATTATACCCTAATAAGTATAATTACCTATAATACTCTATTTATACCCTTTTTGTAACGCCCCGACCCCAGTTACCCAGAGTCGGTGCATTATTACATAACATTGGCATGATCACAAGAAAGATCAAGTCTCAAAAGACTGATTAGTTTAGAAGCCTTGGAAACAATAGATACAATCATAAAGTTTTACATTACATAAAAAACATCTTTTTTTCATATCCCCTCATACTATCCCTGCAGGTCATTCATAAATTACTTCTTCATAATCCTGGGAAAAATAAAACATTGAAAGGGGTGAGCTCAGATGCTCAGTAAGGATAATATTATAGCAGAAACTATCATAGATAAGCATAAACACTTAAAGAAATTTATAATTAAAACAAAATCCTTTTAAACTTGAACTTCAACATAATATGGAAATGATAAAATGAAATGATGCCATTTACTTATTCACATGGATATTCTAATAGTCGAACAATCACATGAAATATCAATAACCACTTTCATAATGATGGAATGCATAATGCTAGACTATCATAACCATATAGTGAAGGCCTCGTGGCAAGACTACAAATAATATTTTGTCCAGGCCTTGTTCCAAGGCACTAGTATGTCTCATGAGACCTACCGATGCATCGAGGAGCTATAGCGGGCTCCACCCGTCACTTATTAAGTCCAATGCATTCCTCATATGAACAGGTTTAAACATAACATAAACATTCGTATTAAAACTAGCATATGAAATTTCAATACTTTAACCACAAACCAAGAATGTTATAAAAATAGCACATCCACAGGAAAACATAACTCATTCGATAAAATATGGAAGATTTTATTATATCACATTAACCTGAATCAATAATAATGAATGATGTTGACATAGATGAAAATAATCATCAAAACTATTTGATAGAAATATCCCCCTTTTTCTTGAAATCATTTAATAGTCACACTATTTGTCAAGAAGCCATTTAAAAATATATTTTGAATAAAAGTGTCCCATACCACTTTGAAAATTTTAAAAGGATTTATAATTTTAAAACTTTAATGTCCATATAAATAAATCCTTCAAAACATTTTTAAAACATGGACATTAATGAGCAAGATTTAGATGAATAAGTCTTTAAAACACTTAAAAAGGGTAATTTAGTTAAATATTCTAACAAAAAGAGAGACACTTGAATAAAAATAATTGAGGTAATCAAAACATTGTAATATCCCGAGAATAAAGGGATTCATGATATACTATGTCAAAGTATATTGTATACACCACATAAAAGTGATTTGGTGTATAACAACAAAGAAGTCTCAATGGAATTTAAATTGAGATGAAATCTCTCATAAAGGCCGTATCCTTAGGTTAAGGATAAATCAACGATATAGTTATGTGTGAAAAATATAAATACACTAAATATTATTGTATATTCAGTGTAAAACAATCAACGAATATTCACAAATAATCTTGTAAAAACAACCCCAATGAATTGGATGTTTAACTCAACAAATGGAGAATGAGTTAAAATTACTCTTATCAAATTCATATCGATGACTTGAGAAATTATAAATGGAGTGATTATGGGTATTAAAAGTATATCCACAGAAAAGGGGAGTGGAAATTATGACATAATCAAATGAATAGTTCTTCCACACATAATCTCAGAGTAAAATAATCAATGAAGTATGCGTAAAGTCGAATGAGTGGAAATTGAAATTTCAAATTCCCTTATCGATTAGGTAACTTACGAAACATACACCCATGAAAGAAGGATAATTCAATTATGATGTATATACCCATGAATTAAAGTATAATACACAATGAATACAATTACGGGTAGTACACATACACCACATGTAATAAATAAGTGGTGAACAATAGAATTCTCACGAAATTAAGAGTGAGATAAGAAAATACCTTACTTTTTAATATTTCCTTGGTAGAAGGTCGGTTAACCTCCTGTATAATGGTGAAATAATTGTTATTTAATTATACAAGAATCATATACATTAATATGATATCATATTTGATCTTTTAACATTTATTTGTTAATAATATCTTAGAATTATCGTCATTACGGGTGTTAACGGGTTCATTTTACATTATATTCTTTATTATGTGAGCCATATTTGTTATTAATGGGAATTATATTATTCATATCCAGAATGATATCAAGTCCTTAAATATTATTTTTAATCATCAAATGAGAATTATACTTGAATGGATACGATGGAAAATGAATCTCATCGCGTTCGTGGAGACGGTAGTCCGTACGTACGCACGAGAGACAATATCATTCTTTTGATATTAAAAGAATATATAATTGGATGGTATATTATATATACAGAATAATTATCATGTTATATTTATTATTTACATGAGTTACACATCATTATTATACCAATCCAAATAATAATATATTGAATAACAATTACACCATGACGTGGAGACGGTAAGCAGTACGTACGCACGTGTGGTGACATGTTATTCAAAGGGTGGATAGAATACTGAATATGGTTGTACCATATTTATAATAACATAACAGAATATATATGATACTGGATTTATTATTTTATAAGGGTAATAACAAAGAAAGAAGAAGTGGAAGAAGAGAGGAACTTGGAAAGGGGTGGTGAAAACATGACCTTTTCTTCGGGTTCTTCCTTTTTATTTGATCAAAAGGGATCCTTAGGACGGATTTCTGATCAAACTAAGGTCTCTAGGTTGTAGTTAGGGAATTTGTGAGAGTATTAGGGCAGGGTTTGTCCAATCCAAAAGGCATTTACGGTGTGAATAAATGATAAGGAGGAGTGCCCTTTTATAAGAGGGGTGAGGGGCACTTTTGGAAAAGCTAGAAATATTAATTTATAATAAATTCATATTAGGTTTCTAATATCTCCAAAGTTTATTATTTAAAGTTTAATGTGGGTATGGGTCTAAAACCACTCAAACAATAGAATTTAGACAGGTTTGGATCATTATATTAACCTTATATTTAAGTATTAACTCTTAGTTAATTAGTTTCACTTTTACAATGTCTCTTTGTATTTTTATATTATATGGTTAATAAACTTATTATATACATCCAAGAGACCCCCAAGTGGTACATTAATGATACACCTATCATGATATAATTCACTTGGCCGAACCTTAGATTTTTATGAATTTAATATCAATTAATAATATAATATTTGTTTTAAAAACTCTTTTATGTCAATTTTGACACTATTCAATAGTTGATTTTTGTGAAACACATAACAGAATTATTACTTCGAAATAAGTTAATTAAATCAATACTAATATGTCATATTAATCTATAAAATTAGTTTAATTCAATAAAAGTCTCAAATTATATTTATTTGTGTATTTATAATATCAATTATTCTAATTTTTACTATTATGGTAATTACTACATCACCATTGTGTCATAAATAAATTAACTAATTTAATGTTTAAAAATTATAAATAAAATATCATTATGTAGGAAATCTTTTTAGATTTCTAATTAATATTTATAGTATAATAAAAACATATATAACCATATGTAAAAATTGTTTTTTTAAAAGATATATGCTTGTGTCATTTTTGTAATCATTTTAACTTAATTAAAATAAAGTGTCCCTATCACATACAAGTGGCTTCATGGGGTCCCCAAATCGACCCAAAGATGCCTATTGTCAAACATGTATCAAAAAATAAGTATAGGACACGTTTTAGGGTAATTTATTATTATTATAATAATATTTTTAACCCTTATTTACCGGATTTACCCTTAACCATGGGAAATTAAATATTTACCACAGTAATTATTCAAAATGTCTTAAAATAGAAGTTACCTATTCACACAATATGAACATCCTGATTCCAAATATGGAATCCATTTTTCCAAATTCAAAACACAGAAGTGGCAGAAATTAATTTAAAATTAATTCTCGTTGTTAAAACAAAAAGCGTGTTTTTAAGAGATAATAACTATCAAAAGATTGGCACTTGTTTATGTCTGGTTTAAATGTGAAATTATGTTTAATGACCCATATTATATTACATGGTAAAAATATATTTCAAATATTATTTAAAACCACTCAAATTTATAATTTATCACTGTTAATTATTTCGATTAAAAAAGTTGTTTTTAATTAAAATTTAGTAATTTTTACTATTCATCAAAATATAAAAGTTATCCGAAAAGTACCAAAATTTCACCCTAGGCTAATTTTGTTATTTAGAATCATATAATGAAGTCTATTTTACCAAATTTAAAACATAGAAGTTGCATTTATTAATTTAAAATTGATTCCCCCTTCCGAAACCAAAAGGCATATTTTTAAGAAATAATAACTATCAAAAGTTTGACACTTGTTTATGTCCAATTTCAAGGTAAAATTACTTAAAATGACCATCATTGGATTAAATAGTAAAAATATAATCTATTTATAATTCCAAACCATTGAAATGTATAATTTAACAATATAAATTATTTTTATTAAAAAAGTTTATTTCAGTTAAAATATATTAATTTTCACTATTCACCCAAATATAAAAGTTATTAGAAAGACACCAAAACATTATTGATACTAAATTTTTATGTCCCTAATGTAAAGAAGAATTTCATATTGTCAAATTAAATATATAAAAGTTTCAAATATTGGTTTTAAAAAGGCTTCGACATTAAAAGGCTGTAAAATTTCATTTTTTGAAAAATACTTCTTTTATCTGAAAAAAATGAATTTGTTTGTAAATCATGTCTCAGAAACTCATAATATGGATCAAAATTATAAGTATAATATAATATTTAAAATTTAGTTAATACTATTCATAACCTCTTTTGAACGGCTAGTTTGGTAAGTCGTGGTGTACTTAAACTCAGTGTTTCATACAATACACGCTATTGTATTATTCAAAGAGAAGTATACCATGGAAGATTGGGGTGTTACATTCACCCCTCCTTCAATAAATTGCGTCCTTGCAATTTTGAAAATTCGACCTGAGAATAGAAAGTCCCACATCAGAAAAAGAGACAATAAAACTATCTTTTTAAATGAAATAAAGAGAGGTACAAAGGTCAACCATGATAACCCATACTCGGATTCCATGTAGGAAAACATGGATATGGATGATAAACTAAGTGTCAAGTTCTGATAGAGAGGGATAGAAATCATGATCAGGATAAAGTTAACAATAAGAAAACCACACACTTGTATTGGGACAAACGACCATTAGTCTCCTAGCAGGAATGTAAACGGACTACATTTTTTTGTTTTAAGTTACATTACATAAGGATGAGGAATTAATTTATGATATTGACTAAGAATATAAAGATATATACTTACATTTTAAGTATATTTTCATCCTTTAATAAATTTCCACCACTAACTCATTTTTTTTAAACGATGAGTATTCAAGAAGACTTGGTCACACTGGAAGAGCAAGAATAAACTTCTATACAATCACATGATCCATGCAGGATGAACTATCTATTTACATTGTCTTTATAGATTAATCAAAACTAAAATGGTTAGTAAAAGATCTAATGACCCCCCAAAAGGATATTCCTTGAGAGAAATAAACACTAATCTTAATTTCCAAAATTAAACCAACAATACCCCAAAGTTAAATAAATACCATTCAATAATCAATTGTCCTTAAAATCCATCAATATAATCCAAACTAATATTGAAACTCAAAAATTGTAAGAATGTAGTCTTCCACGTTAAATTGTATCTCTAAATGACAAGAAATACTCTTAAAGTCATATAATTAAATGTAATTAACCTAATCATTTCCATAAACAACCCAAATCACTATAAATCCATAATAAAAACATAGATAAAAATCCACCATTACTCCTAAAATGAAATCCCATACTATTCTATTTTCCTTGGGCATATAGTGTTCACAACAAAGCGAACAACATCCGAAATAACATCTATCACTTAATCACCAAATCATTTTCCTATACTAAGGGTAATCATTTGATAAGACATAAGATCCCAAATCAAATTATTATTGATCAATAAAATCATTTAACTAAAAATAATAGCCACAATAACCAGGGACTTCACGTAGTCCAGTGGTAGGCGATAAATCCCAATCACACATTGGTTGTGGGTTCGATTCCCACAACTTTGTCCGACGCGATGGGTTGTCAGGCGGTCTACGTGTTGTCCTTTTCCAAAACAATGCTTTTTAACATTACCAAAATGAGATAAATTCCGCAAAATAACCATAACATAATTTAACCACAAATCTTATCTCATACCTTGCATTTTCATTCCAAATTATAATAACTTATAATTGTCTCAAACCCAATGATCATATAAAACCAAATGGTTATTTATAACTATATTCACAAGAGAAGAGGTAATTCTTCCTCAAATATCATTCTCACATGTCAAAATATAGGGTTACAAATATAAGAGAAAATTATTCCAAAGTAAACCCATCAACAAGGAGCACTAAAACTTTTTAAACATTTTTCCAAAAATTTATTTCTACATAGCTTCTTCTTTGACCAAGAAAATATCCTATAGAATAGGGCATTCACTCGAGTAATGGCCAGGTCCACTACATTTACGGCAAATGAATTTAAATGGACTCTTGGGACCATTTTTATCTTCTTCCATAGTACTCTTCATTTTTCATCGGAAATTCTTCACATTATGTCCTTCCGTCCCACACATAAAGCATTTCTTGGTCCCATTGAGACACTTTCCCGGGTGTCTCCTACCACATTTCTTGCATGATGGAAATTGAGGGTTCTTTTCTCCATGGTCTCCATTAATGGAGATCTTATCATTCATCACCTTTCTCTTCCTTGTTGAGTTCGAGAGTTGATTAATATATATGTTGTTGATCATATTTTTGGAAAACTGATTTGGCATAAAGACGATATGTATTACGCCTATCAACATTCCATTTTGTTGGTCATTTCCACCATCGTTCCCACCTTGTACATCATTCTCAAAGTCACTATGACTTCCTTGGAATCTAGCCATTGACTTAAACCAGAAAGGATAGTGTGAGTAACAGTAGTCATAAAATCATTTAGAGATTACAATGTCACCATATTCTCAATTTGAAACACATTAGGATAAACCAATGTCATTTACTCTCATCATATATATATATTACTTTAAATCGGATTGTAAAGAAATTGTAAATTATCCTAAGCATATCCCCCGGGAGTGTCATAACCAAGAGTGCAGCAAGGCCTGTTGTCGTGCACCAGTTCCCGTTCGAGTCTAGCTCAAAGTGGTGTTTTCGGGTTTTACCCCTAGGTACATCTGTGCCAGAGCTGCCTCTACCTGTTCGTATCCAGAAAGGGATGTATTGCTTGGAAAACTCACAAAATCTCTACAATACCAAAATTCTAGGAAGTAATTCTATACTAATCCTCAATGTTAATCTTAAGTCTACGTGCTCTAATCAGAGTTTATCGAAATCTAGCTTCCAAGGTTTTTACTAAAATTCCTCTGATACCAACTGTAACGCCCCGACCCTAGTTACCCAGAGTCGGTGCATTGTTACATAACATTGGCCTGATCACAAGAAAGATCATGTCTCGAAAGACCGATTAGTTTAGTATCCTTGGAAACACTATATAAAATCATAAAGTTTTAAATTACATAAAAAACATCTTTTCTTCATATCCCCTCATACTATCCCTACAGGTCATTCATAAATTATTTCTTCATAATCCTGGGAAAAATAAAACATTGAAAGGGGTGAGCTCATATGGTCAGTAAGGATAACATTATAGCAGAAAATTTCATAGATAAGCATAAACACTTAAGGAAATTTATAATTAAAACAAAATCCTTTTAAACTAGAACTTCAGCATTATATGGAAAAGATAAAATGAAATAATTCCATTTACTTATTCACATGGATATTCTACTAGTCGAACAATCAAATGCAATATCAATAACCACTTTCATAATGATGGAATGCATAATTCCAGACTATCATAACCACATAGCCAAGGCCTCGTGCCAAGACTACAAATACGATTTTGTCAAGGCCTTGTGCCAAGGCACTTGTTTGTCTCATTAGACCTACCGATGCAT
Source organism: Viscum album (assembly GCA_963277665.1). Classification (NCBI taxonomy): domain Eukaryota; kingdom Viridiplantae; phylum Streptophyta; class Magnoliopsida; order Santalales; family Viscaceae; genus Viscum; species Viscum album. The sequence goes on along the minus strand of OY728140.1, from coordinate 843,631,587 downwards.
CGAGGAGCTATAGCGGTCTCCACCTGTCACTTATTAAGTCCAATGCATTCCTCATATGAACAGGTTTAAACATAACATAAACATTCATATTAAAACTAGCATACAAAATGTCAATACTTTAACCACAAACCATGGATGGTATAAAAATATCACATCCACAGTCAAACATAACTCATTCGATACAATATGGAAGATTTTATTGTATCACATTAACCTCAATCAAGAATAATGAATGATGTTGACATAGATGAAAATAATCATCAAAACTATTTGAGAGAAATATCCCCCTTTTTCTTGAAATCATTTAAAAGTCACACTATTTGTCAAGAAGCCATTTAAAAATAGATTTTTGAATCAAAGTGTCCCATACCACATTGAAACTTTTAAAAGGAGTTATAATTTTAAAACATTAATGTCCATATAAATAAATCCTTAAAACCATTTTTAAAACATGGACATTAATGAGCATCATTTAGATGAATAAGTCTTTAAAACATTTAAAAAAGGTATTTTAGTTAGATATTTTAACCAAAATAGAGACACTTGAATACAAATAATTGAGGTAATCAAAACTTTGTAACATCAAGAGAATAAAGGGATTCATGATATACTATGTCAAAGTACATTGTATACACCACATAAAAGTAATTTGGTGTATAACAACAAAGAAGTCTCAATGGAATTTAAATTGAGATGAAATCTCTCATAAAGGCTGTATCCTTAGGTTAAGGATAAATCAATGAAATAGTTATGTGTGAAAAATATAAATACACTAAATATTATTGGATATTCAGTTTAAAACAATCATAGGATATTTACACATAATCTTGTAAAAACAACCCCAATGAATAGGATGTTTAACTCAACAAATAGAGAATGAGTTAAAATTACTCTTATCAAATTCATATCGATGACTTGAGAAATTATCAATGGAGTGATTATGTGTATCAAAAGTATATCCACAAAAAAGGGGAGTGGAAATTTTGACATAATAAAATGAATAGTTTTTCCACACATAATATCGGAGTAAAATACTCAATGAAGTATGCGTAAAGTCGAATGAGTGGAAATTGAAATTTTAAATTCCCTTATTGATTAGGTAACTTATGAAACATACACCCATGAAAGAAGGATCATTAAATTATGATTTATATACCCATGGATTAAAGTATAATACACAATGAATACAATTACGGGTAGTACACATACACCACATGTAATAAATATGTGGTGAACAATGGAATTCTCACGAAATTAAGAGTGAGATAAGAAAATCCCTTACTTTGTACTTTTTCCTTGGTCAACGGTAGGTTAACCTCCTTTATAATGGTGAAATAATTGTTATTTAATAATAAAAGAATCATATTCATTAATATGATATCATATATGATCTTTTAATATTGATTTGTTAATAATATCTTAGAATTATCGTCATTTCGGGTGTTAACGGGTTCATTTTACTTTATATTCTTTATTATGTGAGCCATGTTTGTTATTAATGGGATATATATTATTGATATCAAGAATGATATAAAGTCCTCAAATATTATTTTTAATCATCAAATGAGAATTATACTTGAATGGATACGATGTAAAATGAATCTCATCGCGTTCGTGGAGACAGTAGTCCGTACGTACGCATGAGCGACAATATCATTCTTTTGATATTAAAATAATATATAATTGGATGTTATATTATATATACAAAATCATTATCATGTTCTATTTATTATTTACTTGAGTTACACATCATTATTATACCCATCCAAATAATAATATATTGAATAACAATTACACCACGATGTGGAGACGGTAAGTTGTACGTACGCACGTGTGGTGACATGTTATTCAAAGGGTGGATAGAATAATGAATATGGTTGTACCATATTTATAATAAAATCACAGAATATATATGATACTGGAGTTATTTTTTAGAATGGTAATAATAAAGAAATAAGAAGTGGAAGAAGAAAGGAACTTGAAAATGGGTGGTGAAAACATTACCTCTTCTTTGGGTTCTTCCTTTTGATTTGATCAAAAGGGCTCCTTATGACGGATTTCTGATCAAAATAAGGTCTCCAGGATGTAGTGAGGGAAGTTGAGAGAGTATTTGGAAAGGTTTTGGTCGAACCAAAAGGCTTTGAAGGTGTGAAGAAATGAGAAGGAGGAGTTCCCTTTTATAAGAGGGGTGACAGGCTCTTTTGGAAAAGCTAGAAATATTAATTTATAATAAATTAATATTCGGTTTATAATTTCTCCAAAGTTTATTATTTCAAGGTTAAGGTGGGGATGGGTCGAAAACCACTCAACCAATAGAATTTATACAGGTTTGGGTCATTATATTAACCTTATCTTTAAGTATTAACTCTTAGTTAATTAGTTTCACTTTTACAATGTCTTTTTGTATTTTTATATTACATGGTTAATAAAGTTACTATATACATCCAAGATACCCCCATGTGGTCCTGTAATGATACATATATCATGATATAAGTCTCTTGGCCAAACCTTAGATTTTTAGGAATTTAATATCAATTAATAATATAATATTTGTTTTAAAAACTCTTTTATGTCAATTTTGACAATATTCAATAGATGATTTTTTTTGAAACACATAACAGAATGATTACTTCAAAAAAAGTTAATTAAATAAATCCTAATATTTCATATTAACTTATAAAATTAGTTTAATTCAATGAATGTCTCAAATTATATTTATTTGGGTATTTATAATATCAATTATTCTAATTTTTCACTATTATGGTAATTACTCGATCACCATTGTGTCATAAATAAATCAACTTATTTAATGTCTAAAAATTATAAATAAACTATAATTATGTATCCAATCCTTTTATCTTTCTAATGAATATTTATAGTCTAAAATCCAACATATATAACCATATGTAAAAATTATTTTCCTAAAAGATATATGCATGTGTCATTTTTGTAATCATTTTAACTTAATTAAAATAAAGTGTCCCTATCACCTAGAAGTGGCTCCATGGGGTCCCAAAATCGACCCAATGATGCCTATGGTCGAAAATGTATCAACCAATAAGTCTAGGACATGTTTCAGGGTAATTTAGTATTATTATAATATTATTTTTAACCCTTATTTACCGGATTTACCTTTAACTATGGTAAATAAAATATTTAGCGCAATAATTATTCAAAATGTCTAAAAATAAAAGTTATCTATTCACACAATATGAACATCATGATTCCAAATATGGAATCCATTTTTCCAAATTCAAAACACAGAAGTGGCAGAAATTAATTTAAAATTAATTCCCGTTGTTAAAACAAAAAGCGTGTTTTTAAGAGATAATAACTATCAAAAGATTGGCACTTGTTTATGTCTAGTTTAAATATGAAATTATGTTCAATGACCCACATTGTATTACATGGTAAAAATATATTTTAAATATAATTTACAACCACTCAAATTAATAATTTAACACTATTAATTATTTCTATTAAAAAAGTTGTTTTTAATTAAAATTTAGTAATTTTTACTATTCATCAAAATATCAAAGTTATCCGAAAAGTACCAAAATTACACCCTAGGTAAATTTCGTTTTTCCAAATCAAAAGATGATGTCTATTTTACCAAATTAAAAACATAAAAGTTTCATATATTAATTTAAAATTGATTCCCACTTTCGAAACCAAAAGGCGTATTTTTAAGAAATAATAACTATCAAAAGTTTGACATTTGTTTATGTCCAATTTCAAGGTGAAATTACTTAAAATGACCATCATTGGATTAAATAGTTAAAATATAATATATTTATACTTCCAAACCATTAAAATTTATAATTAAAAAAATAAATTCTTTTGATTAAAAAAGTGGTTTTCAGTTAAAATATTGTATTTTTCACTATTCACCAAAATATGAAAGTTATCAGAAAGACAACAAAACATTATTGATATGAAATTATTATGTCCCGATTCTAAAGAATAATTTCATTTTGTCAAATTGAATATATAAAAGTTTCAAATATTGGTTTTAAAAAGGCTTCACCATTAAAAGGCTGTAAAATTTCATTTTTTGAAAAATACTTCGTTTATCTGAAAAAAATGAATTTTTTTATAAATCATGTCTTAGAAACTCATAATATGGATTAAAATTATAAGGATAATATAATATTTAAAAATTAGTTAATACTATTCATAACCTCTTTTGAACGGCTAGTTTGGTAAGTCGTGGTGTACTTAAACTCAGTGTTTCGTACAACACACGCTATTGTATTATTCAAAGAGAAGTATACCGTGGAAGATTGGGGTGTTACACTTTTGGCATTAGAAGAATTTTGGCACTCCCTTTTCATGTAAAATACTTCAAGTATACCACTCACCACACTTATAGAAGGAGACCCCCTATCTTCTCCTCTTCACACATTAAAACCCATTTTCTTATAAAAATACCTAACAAAATAAATAAAAAAATTCCTATTCTTATTATATATTCATTATTTTGATCATAAAGCCAATCTATGATGTCTTTTGATGAAAAGATAATGATGTTACCTGAAGAAGAGGCAATGTTCTTCCAAATTAATTTTCTTATTTATTCAAAAATACCATTAAATTATTATAAAACAATGATGATATAATAACCTCATTATTATATATATAATTATATTTTTTATGTTATGGGTCTTACCTACAACCATATCCACTTCCTCAAAATTATTTAAAAACCATCATTTCTATCTATTATAGACTACAACCTTGCAAACTGATGTCACTCATTTTTCCATTACCACCACTCACAGTTGGGTATAATAACAGATTTAAAATATATATATGATATTTTTATCATATTTATAAATATTTTTTCATTATATCAAATAAAATTTTTAATTACCATTCTGTAGGGGATATGATAACATCGCCCATCTGTATGACAGACTACAACCTCACGAAGCAATGTGATTCATTTTTATTAATAATTTACATAGAAAATAACAAGGATAAAATAAATGAATATATGTTATATAAATGAAATAATTATTTTAATTATGAAAAATATATATCAATATAAAATGATAATATATCAATTTATTTCTTACATTTTTATTTATGGAACGATGATAATAACGTTCTTGTATGTGTGGACTACTATATTCACGAAGTGATATGAATCCATATTTTCATCATCAAACCACATGAATGATATGTATAATTATATTTAAATTAAAAATATTTTATTTATTTCATTATATTAATTATATGAAGCTAAAATAATTCATAATTTTCTTCTGTATTGTATTTAGTTAAATGGAAACATTACTCATGAATATCTATGACGTACCATCTCCAGGATTGTAATTCACATCATTTCTCCAAACCATATTTCCTGTTTGGACATAAAATTTTAATTTATGTATAAATATTATAATTAATTATCAATTATTATTTGAGTTACTATGGATCCTTGATGAAATTTAGAGGACTATAAATAACAAATCAAAATGTGCACGAGAAACAATGAAGTTATTACCTGAAACATGCCTTTAACATTGAGTTGTAAATTAATGTGTAATAAAAGGTCACAAGAAAATAATATTCGATAATATATATATAATAATGGTTATTAAATGTATTTATAATAATTTTTTTTCATTATAATGGAGGTTTGAATGTGTGCGAAGGAAGTCGAGAGTTAAGGGAAGCGATTTCTAGTCACTTAGTTATTTCATGGAGACGTATGAAATTTCACCACTAATTTATTTAACGTGGTATTTATACCACCTATTTGACATGTTATATCAATAATATAATTATTTTATTTATTTTTAATTTTTATTCAATGTTATTTTTTAATGGGGATTATGATTCAATGTTATTTTTTAATGATTTCTAATTTTTCATTTCATTTTATTATTTATTGGTTCTTTCAATTCATTAGAATACAACACAGTATTGGATTCCCATACCACTTTTTTACTTCTGTGAGACACGTTCCATATTCACCACCTATTAATCAAATGTGGAATGTGCAATACCCAGTAGTTTATTTTATTATAATTATACTGAATGGTATTTTTGTTAACATATCCATTTTAGGACCTCTCTTTCAATAGGTTGAGTGTTCAAAAGTTTACAAAGTGATTAAGTATTTTTTTCTCCATTTTCATTCCTTGTGACATATGTTATGTTATGAACCTATATTATTTTATGAGGTGAATATATATCCCCATTAACATGAAATGTCTTAAATTTATTTATTATGATGATATTTTATATTTAATTTAATATAATTCATTCATATGGTGAATAATTCAAATTACCAAAGTAGTGATGTTTTTATATTACATTTTCAACATTTATCGGGATTATTTACGATTATGTTTGTGATGGTAAAATCTCATGATCCATTTATCCAGAAATTCATTAATTTTATTTTAATTTTGTATGAAACTAGAATACTTATTTTTATTTCATTTTCCTCTCTTTTGATACTCAGTAGTTTAAAATATATTTTTATAGAAAGTATGAAATTATATGTCTCTGGTTGAAAATCATTTTTTGATGAAAACCAATATTTCGAAAAATGTTTTCAATGTTGTTTTTAAAATTACCCAAATTATTTTTTAAAAAATTTATACCCACAAATTAATTTTTACAATTTTTTAAAAGAATATTATTTTCTATTTCAATATAATACCAATTTTTATTTTACTAAAAATGTGAACATAATCTTATTTTTAATGTGTATGACAAGAATAAAATTTCTATCATCATTAACATTATTTTATTTGTATCACCTTTTTAATTATTTCAATATTCTATTGAAATAAAAGGATCAAAAAAAAATTTATATCAATTTTTTGTTTTTAAAAAATATTTTCAAAGCAATGTTATTTTCCACAAGAAACATTCATTTTGATCTATCAAAATCATTCTCTAAAAAATATAAAGTTATATGATCTAACTTATGATTTACTAGGGATATGAATTAAGGATACCATTATTATTATTTCTATAAATTTCATACTATGATAAGATGTTTATGAAACCGAATTCTTCTTCAGGGGTTATACCATGATAAAATTACTATGAAACTAGTTTATTTTTCAATGGGTAAGTTATGATCAAATGTTGAAAACATTATGAATAATGTCTCTTTTATAGAAGTTATGATATGATGAAATTATTATGAAACCCATTTAATTTAATGATTTATGATACGATTAATGTTTTTTTGATCTTTTATAACACATATGTATAGATTTCATTATGTGATGGGTGGGACCTATATCAAAAATAAATGAATTAGGTAGTGATGGATAACCCATGAGTAAATATATTATACGTGAACCTGAGTAAATGTTCAAAAAGATATGTATGAACCTGATTACATGTTCACAATGTTATTCATAAAAATTATTAAATGTTTACAATGTTATGCATGACCCATATTACATGTTCACAATGTAATGCATGAACCTGATTACATGTTCACAATGTCATACATGAACCATATTAAATGTTCATATTGTTACGCATGAACCTGATTACGTGATCATAGTGTTATTCATGTACATATCATTCATGTCAATAATGTTATGCATATACATGATTTTGTGTTCATAGGTTTATTTGATAGACTAATATCATGTCCTTAACATAATGAGTGAACATTTATTTATTTATACATGTTCATAATGTTATAAGTCAATGTGTATGCAAAAAATATATGTTTTATGCTAATTTTATGTTTTCAGGGATCTTTTCCTTTTATTATATTATGATTTATGTCATATGATCTGCAAATATTTACAAAATGACTAATGTTTATGATCTATTATATATGTGGTACTGTTTTCAAATGTTATTATCATGTTATCATGCCAATATTTTCATGTTATATGGATATATCCATTATTTTCCCTTGTTGAGAATCTCATATAAATCATTCTCAGGTTTCCTCTTCCCATTTTATGAAGAATGGTTTATGTAGTCAATAACTATTAAAAGTACTAAATGGGAAAATATTTGTCAGTAAAATTGATAACCTTTCAACAAATTAAAATATTTTGTACCTTGTATCCAATGAAACTAAACTATTATGATACATAGTCATGTGTTTGTGTAATGTATTAAATATTCATCTAAAAATATGTAACAATTATGTATGATAATAATAAATCCTTGTAGTTGTTATCAGAGGACATATTTAGTTAACCATTGGAAACTATGACGAAGATTTTTTAGTGAGAACCCTAGGGGTATTTCTAAGGGTATACCTATGTATTTATCTAAGGATAAGTCAATGGATGAGTCAATTTCTCATAAAATATCCAGAATTTTTTGACAAGTAAAAATTTTGTGGGTTATAAGAAATTTGTTCCTTGTCTAGATACTACATGTGAATGTCTCTCTAGAATAGATGTACCTAGGGATAATAAATATAAAAAGATCACATTGATCTAGAGTCGATCATCACCTAGTGTGAGAAAACATTCCTTATTATACACTAGGTATGAAACTCTAGGGGATATGCTTTGGAAATCATCAAATGATTTATGAACAATAATCAATGAATTAAATAATGGCCATCCAAGAACTAGTATAAACATAAGGTTTTGAAGATTTAAAGGAAGGTGTCCTGATTATGAAATCCTATAAGTTATTTTTCTTTCATAATGATTAGTGTTACTCATACTCTGTATTTTGGTTTTAGTCAATGGATGGAAACAAAATAAATATTGTAAAAATTGAATTTTATGAAAAAATCGGTGACTATGAGAAACAAAACTGGATTATGATTGGGGAGAAAGATATTGTGATTTTGAAAAATCATCTATCATTATATATTATTAGCAACATGAACTTCAGTGATATTCCTAAAAGATCAAATAAGCAGAATACAAACTTTTATGAAATATTTTGATGTAATAAATATAGATTAATGATGATCCATATTCCTAAATTTCTAGAAGATAGGATTAATAATCAATATACACATCTGAAATGGACAAATAGATGTTATATTTTTGGAAAATAAGGTCAAAGAGTGAAAAAATTGAGGATTTCAATGTCCTATGTGTGGGGGTAAGTGGAAATTATCCAACTCAATACCCAAACCCAAGAATTAACTTCTAGAGCAAGGAATGAACTATTACATGTAAACATTTGAAGTGAATGTATTGAAGTGTTTCTGTATTGGGATTTAGGGATCATGTTACAGAAGTATTTTTCCACTTGAATTTGGGTTGTAAGAATAATGAAACATCTAAGGATTTTATTATTTGAGGAATAATATATATCTCCATGTAAGGTTAACATAAAATTTATGTATTCCATAAGGTCATTATAAGTTTATTGTTTATCACAAGTTTAAATATTTTATATATCTCTTGAGGTATTATGTTATGTGAGTTTATCAAGTTTAAGGATATTTTAAGGGTCATTTATGGAAACACAACCCATTATATTTTATATATATGGGTGGAAAATATATTTGGGGAAGAATTACATTATAATATTTAGAAATATGATTAAATGAACTGGTAGTCTTTAGGGAGTTTATTATATTTGATGATGAGGTAATTACATGTTGAAATCAATCAATTTATGATGTTTTCTCACTTCATTAATATTATATAAGATTTCTCGCTTGATATTCATGAAAGAATAAACATTAAAGGAGTGTTATGGTTGCATGGGTTACCATATTTAATTATATATAATTGAGACATGAAGATTACCTCAATGTTTTGGTGAATTATTCAGTAATCTCTTGATATAAAGTAGAGTTTTTGTATTGAATATCATCCTCAGATAGATAGTCAGTCTGAGAGAACAAATAAAACCCTACAGGATATTCTAACATGTTATTCTATGGATATCAAAGGTGGTTGGGATCCAATCCTCCATCAAGGTGAGGTTTCTTAAAACTATAAAATTTTATAGTGCATTTAGATGCATCCTTATGAATCCCTTTATAGAAATACGTATTAAACTCCAAAAAAATGTAACGATGTTGTAAAAAGAATGTTATTGGGAGTTATGTAAGCTAATGTGATGGCAGAGAATGTTAGAACCCTTAAGATATACCTAAGGGGAAAAAATCTGATAAAAATTTATATTGATAATCATAAACAAGATCTAAAATTAGAATTTGGTGTAATGGTATTTTTATGAATGTATTTATGGATGAAATAAGGGAAAATTACGAGTTAAGTATACCGATTGCTTTTAAATGCTTGATCATATTAGGATAGTAGCTTATTAGTTGGAAATTCCATAAAAAATCACCCATTTTAATGATTTGTTCCATGTATCTCTCTTGAGGATGTACATACCTAATCCATCACATATACTAACCCTATATGCCCTACCATTGGAGCATGATATTTCTTATGAGGAACAACTGATGGAGATTATAGATAGTATAGAGAATGTTCTATGAAATAAGACTGATCACATGGTCAATGTTTTTTTTTTGGTGAAAACACACTCTTGAATAAGTTAAATGGGAACTTGAGAATGTAATAATGAATAATTATCCTATGTTTTCGTACCAAAGTGATGAATTTTGAGGGTGAAATTATTTTTAATGTGGGTATAATGTAACACCTAAGATTTTTTGAAATATAATTTTTATGATAAATTTATTTTGTTGATATTTTTCATTACCTAAAACACGACGATAGCCTATGTTTCACACAATAAAATTTTTATCCTGTGTTATAAGCAAAACAATTTTTAGTTTCTGTTACACAAAACACAGAGTTTAAACAAAACACGACATATTATTTAAATATTTGAATTTGATATGCTAGTTATCAACTTTTCATTAGAATGGTGGGTATAAATAGGATTAAATAAATTATGAAAATATAAGTTTTATACATTTATATAAAATGAGTTAAATGGAGACCAATTAATTTTAAATGGAAATAATAAGCATCTATAAATAAGGGAAATATTTTATTTTAAAAAACTATTGTTATGCGCAAAAATGTTTTTTACATAAATAAATTATTTAAAAAAATTCTCTTGAATAATTTTAATAAAATTTATATATAATATATTTAATTAAATATTTTATATTCGTCATATATGTTTTCTATATTATATATAATTTTATTTTAATTTCTTGCTTAAAAGTGTATTATTTTGAAAATAAATTTTCATTTCTTTCATGCAAAAAATATATAACTAATTTTTAATAATTTTAATTTTTTTTAAAAAAAATTAAATTTATTTATTAATTATAATAAAATAATTATCTTACAATTTAATTTTTAACTCTAAGAGACAATTATTTTTCAGATGAATAGTGAGAAATGCAGAATTTTAATTGATATCTCTCTTTCAGTTTAAATTATTTGTTGAGTTAAATTATATTTTAAATTATATTTAAAGTTAATTTAGTTTAATTTTATATCTATTAATCCAATTTAGGTTATTTGAATCATTTTTATAATGAAATTTTGTACGAAGACATTGTAAACCTTTATACCATTTCTCATGGAAAGCCCGCATTCCCATCCCAGCTGCGGGATTAATTTTAATTTAAAATTTTACAATTATGTGAATAAATTTTGGAAAAATGGATTCATTATTTTGGATCAGGATAATTTATTTTATCTAATAAGGTTGACAGAATTTATTATCATAATGAATCATAAAAACATTAAAAAATTATTTATCACGGTTATGGTAAGAATGAGTTTACAAGGGGTTAATCTCAAATGAAAAGTGTCAAAATAACTTATAAGAATATCCAAAACCTAGTTTATGGCCATAGTTAGACCATATAACGTCAAATTCTAAATAATAATCCATTTTTAGCCTTTTTCAATTTGAAAAATTTAGGTACAAAATTTTCTTTTCAAATATTCATGTTTTCCACTCACCTCATTTATAAAAAGTGACCCATTTCCTCTCCTATTATCACCATCAAAACTTTTGAGTTTAGAAAATGACTTCAAAAATAACTCAAAAATTTCTCTTATCTAATCCTAGATGCCTTGGTTTGGGAATAAATCCAATATAGGTTTTATTTTGGTGAAAACCTAAGGAGGTTACCAGAAGAAGAGATAACGTTCTTCAGTGACCTTTTTTATTTTATTTCTTCCCACACCTAATTAAATTATTATTAAATAATTATAAAATAAAAACCACATAGTATTACATAATAATTGAGGTTATTATGTTAATTTCATGATGTGAAACCATCCCCACTTTAATCCAATAGGTTGCAAAATCATCATTCGTGTTTACGATGGACTCTTGCCTCACAGATTAATGTCATTCGTTTTCGCATTACCACATCTCACATTTGGGTATGATGATGGATCTAATGTATATATATTAAATATATAAAATAATTATACATAATAATTAATTATATCAAATATAACTTTTTTACATTCCATTTCGTAGGGGATACAATTACATCGCTCTTTTGTATGACGAACTACCGCCTCGCAAAGTGATGTGATTTTTTTCACTAACTCTTTACATGGAAAATAATGAGGAATTTTGTAATGAATATATATTAATATAAAATACATAATTATTTCATTAATTAAATGTTTACCAATCATAAATGATAATATATAATATTATTTGTTACCTTTTTACTCATTGAAATATGATATTATTGTTCGTGTATGTGTGGGTTTCCACATTCATATTGTGAGACGACTCTCCATTTTCACCACGAAACAAAATGGATTAAAATTATAGGTATATTTAAATTAATAATATCTAATTTATATTATTATGACCATTCTCTAAATAAAAAATATTTTTTAACTACATTTCAAAAATGAACATTGAAAAAATGGAAGAGTTACTCATCCGTATGTATGGCATACCATAGCCATGATCAAAACATACTTCACTTACCAAAATCTATTTTAATGATTAGTATTAAAATTTTAATTGATATATAAAAATGATTAATATTTAATTATTATTATTTTCGTGATTATGGAACTATGATCAAATTAAGAGGAACGAAAATAACAAATCAAAACGTACCCAAAAAATAGTACAGTTATTACCTATATCCTGACAGTGACAGTGTATTATTATTAAATAGCAAATAAAAGGTCACAAGAATATAATATATGGTTTGATATATATAATTATGTGATTTTAATATATTTATCATAAAATTATATTCTTTATGCATGAGGTTTGAACTCATACAAAGGAAGTCTATATAGAAGGATTTGGATTTCTAGTATCTCTTTTATTTCTAGAAGACATATAAAAATTCAAAACATGTTTCTTTTATATGGTGTATATACTGGACCTTTTAAATTTTCTAACATTAATATACTTAATTTCATGATATTTAATGTTAAATATATGTTTTACTATTTTAGGTTTTATGATTCAAAATATTACTAAAGTGGTAAATGATTTCTAATCTCTCATTTATTTCTAGAATCCATATATAAATTCTAAAATCATTTATTTTGTGTGGTTTATATATTTTAGATTTGAAATTTTATTTCATTAATCTCATTCCTTTATCGATATTTAATGTTTCATTCTATTTTACGATTTATTAGGTCTTACGATTCAAAAGAGTACAAAAGCGGTAAGGGATTTTTATCTCACTTTTTAATTATGTGAGACACATGCCCTATTCTCCACCTAATTCATTATTGTGGTGTGTACAGTAACCATAATATTTTTTAATTTTTCTTATCATAAAATTTATTATAATTTAAATATCCATTTTAGGACCTCACTTTAAATAGGTTTACAATGCAAAATTCTTCCAAATTGATAAGTCTTTTTATCTCAGTTTTCATTCTGTGAGACACATGTTATGTTATGAACCTATATTATTTTATGAGGTGTATATACAATCCATTTTAATTTTAAAATATTTAACTTATTTATAGTCATGATATAAAAATTTTCATACAATGTTATTCTTTCATGGTACATACAATTAAAATAAACCAATGTTATAATGATTTTATGTTACAATATCATCATTTATATGGAAGATTTATGATTCTATTTTCAATGATAAAAACCCATGATCCATATAATAAAAATTTTGTAGATTTTTTTATCCTATACTTATTCCCTTAGAAAACATTTCATATTCATTTTCCTCTCTTTTTTTACTCAATAGTTGAAAATTATTTATTTAAGAAAATTAGACTTTATTTCTCTCTTCGATAGAAAATCACATTTCTTATAAAACAATGTTTTCTAAAAAAGTATCAATGGTGTTTTAAAAATTCTCCAAATTATTTATTAAAGATATTAGTACCCAATGATTAATTTTTTAAATTTTTAAGGGATATTTAGGTTTATTTCTAGTCAATTCATGTTCGGATTTTAATCAAAATGTGAATGGAATAATAATTTTAATGTGTATAGAATGAAATTTTTTTATGATTTCATGAACATTGTTTTATTGGATAATCCTTTATAATTTCTCAAGGGGGGGTTTTAGTGAATGTTATTTTTAATTTTTTAATGAATTTTTAGCTTTAAAATAAATTTTCAATGAATATTTATTTTTTTCAAGAAGTGTTCCATGTGATCTCTCAAAATAATTCTCTATATAAGATGATATCCTTTGATGTAACTTTTTTTTATTAGGGATATGAACCGAGGATATTATTCTTTTTCATTCTATGGATAGTTTACTATGAAATTAATTTTATAACAAAATTCTCTTCTATATCTTATACCATGATAAAATTCTTATGAAACCCACTTCTTTTTTCCCAGGGTTATGCTATGATAAAATGATGAAATGATTATGAATATTATCTATTTTCTATAGGTTATGATATGTCGAACTGTTTATGAAATCCATTTCATTTCATGAGTTATTATATGATGAATGTTTTATGATCCTGTTCTATAGATATGTATGATTTCATTATATAATGGGTGGGACCTATATCTCTCAATAATGCATTGGGTAATTATGAAAAAATTAGGATAAAATATGTTATGCGTGAAAATGATTGATTTCTTATAATGTTATTTGTAAACATGATTAATTTTTTAAAATCATATATGTGTGCATGATTACATGTTCACAATGTTATGGAACATACTAATTACATGTTCATAATTTTATACATGAACCTGATAATGTATTCACAATGTTATAAATGAACTAGATTAAATTTTAAAAATGTTATATATAAATATGATTACATGTTCATAGTGTTATGAATGGACATGTATCTCATATCGATAATGTTGTGTGTGGACCTAGTTTCATGTCCATAAGTTAATGTGAGGTCCTAATTTCTTCTCCATAACTAAATGAGTGAAATTCTCTCTATTTATACATGTCCATAATGTTATAATATGGTGTGTATGCCACAAATCTATGTATTACTACAATGTTATGTTCTGATGGACCTGGTTCATTGATTCCATTATGATTCATGTTGTATTAAATACCAAGATTTATGCCATGATCTATCGTCATGATATATGATATGAATGGTATGGTATTGAAATGTTATTTCCATGCTCTCATACCCATACGCTCATGTTATATGGTTATATCCCTTGGTCACCCTTACTAAGAAATTGAGCTTATCCTTTTTTAATGTTTAAAATCCCTTAGTTGTGAATAAATGTTTTTAGTGTATGTCAATGAATAATACTAAATGATAATATATTTTTAGAGTCATTAAATATCTTTCACCAAATTAAAGGATTATGTACCACGTAAAAAATCTCGAGGAGGGATGTAGATACTAGGGAGATCTTCTCGGGTGTCTAGGGTTTCCACCACCACATTGCCCCACCAATCCTCTATTTTTGTCTCCCTCATTGTGTGTTATCCTCCCCCGCGACTCCCTAAGCTTATGTCTGTGACGACGTCAATGCCTCTCCTTTCTCACCACTGTGAGGTCGACAACGTCGACGTATTGACCTTCCGCTCCCCCACCGGTGTTTCACTATTCTCTCTCAACGGTGGCATATGAAACCTAAGATGCCCTTGAAGTTCATTGTTCCTCTCTTTCACAGATGGATTTTTCTTTTTGATAGTTCATATCCATCCTCATGAAGACTAAGCAACTAGATCCATTCAGCGATGTAAGATCTTGTTCCCACTTGCTCATCCCTTTCCCCAAATGGTGTACCCTAGCCTGATGCTTCCATGGGTGGATGATGTGGCACCTGGTTCTCCATATATTGAAATGGAAAGAATTATTAGGGTTTCGTAGTGTTATAGGGGGGATTTTTTTGTGTCCTTATTGTATACTTGTTTGGTTTTATTGGATTTGTATTGTAGAAGGCTCATCATCGACAACATGAGCCTGTATGCAGACACATATGGCCTTTGAAAGAATGCTCAATGTTGATGGTGTTCTTATCCATGGAATATCGATTCACAATTCCTTATCGGTTTGTCCTACAATGATTTGATTGCTTCTTTATGCCATGATGTATCTACTTCTCATGGTTTCCTCTTCCATTTAATTGTGATCCTTCACAAACAACCCCATCATGGTTGGGTGCGATGGATTCCATGATGATTTAGATTTTTTTGGTTGCTTCGGTGAAGGCAGATATGTTGGGGGTGATCTTTATTAGTAGTGGATCAATGAAGATCTTTCCCTTGGTCATCTTCGGCCTCCATTTTGGGGTGTTGGGTTGGTTCTGTCATGGGTCTCCAATGGTGAATCCCCTAGGACATGTTGGTGTGCTTGTGTTTATTCTTGTTTTGGTTCTCACTAAGACTCAAATTGATTTTTTATTGGTTCTCGCTTATCCATAAAGTTATTTATTTGAAAATATATTAAAAAAATTGGCATTATACCCATTCTCCAAAGTTACTAGAGTTATGGTCTTCAGCCATGTATTTATGTAATGTATTGAATATTAATCTAAATATATGTAATATCTATGTAGGAGAAGCATGTGCCTATATATATGTAATGGAGAAACAAGTCACCATATCTTCATGTTTATTCAAGGATGCATATCACAAACAAAATTGTGCATATCCTATAATGGATTTACATCGAGTGCATTGGAAAATTATTAGGCCCATTTGAGTCTTTAAGTATGAACATGGAACACAATTAAATATCTAGTGACCAAATATTTCAACATTTGGATCCTCATAATTGGTTTTAATAGAGTAGGCAGAACTCTAGGTGATGTCTTCTTCTAGTTTGGTAAGCTTCAACTGGATTCAATTCCATTAGGTCATATATGTGTTTTTTAGAATTCCATGAAATCAACATCATCATCAAACATCACATGGCTATAGAGGACAACTGTTTGAACTAATTGATTACTTTTAGCAATCAAATGGGATTTTGTAGGTTCACATGGTTCAAATTGTTTGGTTTTGTCATTCTATTGAATTGCATGTATGCATCATCTTTCAACATCACAACGAGTTAGTTTGGATGATGTGAGGAATCATCAAATATATAAATCAGAATAAAAATAACAACCAATAATTTAGTGAGAAAAACATCATGTCAAATTTAAGATCAATCAGTGTATCATTGGCCATAATAGGGTGTACTATATGAAAAATAGATGTTAGATACCTCTTCACTGAATAAAAATGAACGAATTGGGTTTGGTTCCAAATGTTTTATTTTTAGGTGAAACCTACTTCATGTTCAGTGATCAGTGTTTCAATATGAGAATCAGTCGTCTTCTCAGATTTGATCCGAGGATTATCACTTATAGGTGAAAAAACATTGTATTTCTTCTCACATCTAGGTGAGATTCAATTAATTCTACTATAAAGTATCTTCTTGAGTGATCTCAAATTCATTGGATATTAGGTGGTGTTGTGGAGGTAGGAAGATTAAATTCAAACATCAATTTAGTTCATGGAAATAGAGATTTTTAGTGAGGATAATCAGTGGAATCTTCATCCATATTTGATATTTATTCAGTTTTGGATTTTACCTGATTTGGGCTGGTTGTTACCTCTCCTTTGAATCAAGGGTCAATGATTATGGTTTGTATCAATCGCATCTATATTTTTTATTAAAAGAATTATTTTATTTCAAATATTTTAATCTCTAATCAATATTATAAGATTCATATGGAATAATGGTGTGGCATGAATCAGCATACCAAATTCTTCACCAGTAGAATATATTGCCTCATTGGTTTTAGTTGGGAATTTTTTTTGTGAATGTCAATGGTTTTCCATGCTTGAATGGGTTCACAATAGTGATTGTGGGGTTTTGTTTGATTTATGGAATAAAATGATATGTTTAGTGAAACTATAGAAGTATAATGATACTAGATATAGTGGTAGTGTGTTTTGTGGTAGAAAAAAAGATGGGAGATGACACTAGTGGTAGTAGGGATTTTTTTCTAATTAAAATACTTATTGGGAGGTATAAGAACAATGGTTTTGGTAGTGAACTATTAAAAAACATTTCTATTAGAGGTAACAAGGATTTAATTAGAACATTGGAAAAAAATAGGTATGATAGCATGGAAAATGGTACAATACTAACAGTAATAGGCTCAACACCTCAAAAAATATTAATAAAATAAAAATCAAAATTATATACCATTCCTAAATTAAATTAAATGGTCAAATTTAAATACAAGATAAAATTAACTTAAACTAATTCAATTTAATTTTTTCAAATCAGAATATTTTCATCACTAAAAATCACTTTTATATTCAAGATGAAAATAAAAAAAATCATTTTTCATTCAAAACTAATCTCTATTAATTGATTATCAATAAATTAAAAACAAATGTATAAAACAATTTTAAATTAAGAAAATAAATCAATATATGAATTTTAATACTAGATCGAATAAATAAATTATAATTACTAATTTCTAAATTTACATGTGGACTCATATTTCACTTCAAAAAAGTATAAATAATTTAAAACCATTAATTAATCTTGTTTACAATTTAAGTCCATATTTCATAATGATAACAATAGTGACTTAATATGTAATTTTTATTTAATTATTGTGGGATAATTCCAAGTAATATGACATAGAAAATTTTGAAATATTTATCACACATAACTCCCTCTCACTTATGATATTGAACAGTTGATAAAATATATCTATTAATTCCAAAAATTCGATTTGTCTTAAAAAAATAAAATACAAAATTTAAAATCAAAGGAAATAAAATATTTTTCCCACTAAATAGTCAAGCCTCCTATGTGACTTTACACACTATTTTATTTCCATTTAAAGTAAAATTCATGTTCCACGAGTAAATCAAATAGATTAATGTGGAATTTGAATTTTAACAAGTATCACATTTAAATTTCCCTTCTTCGAAAGCTTCATAAACAAATGTTCATCATTACACTTCCTTGATACTTCCTAAATAAAATTTTTTAATCAATTTTACCTACTTTATATGGGTTCAATATTCACCAAAACCAAATGAATTAATTTTTTAAAAATAAAAACATTATTAATTTTATTGTTTTACTATTATTTTTATTTTTCTAATCCATTTATTGGAGAGGCATTGTATAAATAACTTATTGAATATGTACAATGGAATTAATCCCATAGACCTAGTGCAACTGTATCATAGATTCATTATGTGATCCCAATTTTTAATTTTACTCCATTTTAAAGGACATAAATGAAATTATTTTTGGGTGGGTCCATCAGGTACTATTCAATTTCATGTGTCAAATTACATTATATTAAGTTCAAAATTCCCGTGAGTACATGTTGTAATTTTTATTCCTCAAATATCTTTATAGTTGTTTTCTAATTCCCAAGTTGTTATATAAAATTTACATATATAATAGGTTATGTTCACTCAAAAATCATTCAGATTCTATAATTGAGAATAAATATACTCCTCAGATCTAGAGTGGTTTATTAATTTAATTGGAAGTGTCAATGTTCAATGTGTGATTTTTTATATTTTATATTTATTTATATATACTCTATAAAATATAAAAAACATACAAAAAAAATTATTCACTCATAAATTAGATTTGTGTTATATATATATACATCCAAATATACAATTTCCTCACAACTACAGTTATCTTAGAGACACACCCGGTTAATTATACAAAGAATTTTCCCTTTGAAAACTCAGAATGAAAAAAAGAGTTATTTTGAAAAAATAAAAGAATAAAGGTATATCCTGGTCTTTCTCCATTTAATGGGAGAATGGGGAAGTTTAAACTCCTTCATGGTTTGTTTCTATGTATGTTCAATAAAATGCTTCATTTTTTTCTTTTACCTTGAAGGGGATCTATGATTCAACACTATTTATTTCAAAATCACAAGATGGAAAAATATTTTTCAATTTAGGTTGTCTAATACACTTGGAATTGTCTTTAACATGCATTGGCTTCCTTCAAAAAGACTATAGAATCACTTTGTCTCAAATTTTAATGACTCTCTTCAAGGATGGTTTATCATGGAAAGAACTGGCCTTTCCATGTACAATAAGTTATTATCTTATGATTCACTTCATGATTCCTCCAGGTTTATCTTTTTATACTTATTATAATATCATTTATTTCTAAATTTCATGGTTAACCTATTTCAAAGAGAGATAATATTTATTCTACAGCTCAATAGACAATTCATTATTTAATATAGCATATATGGGCAAGGTAGAGGTGTTATTACAAAATATAACTGAAATTTCAGAATACTTATCACAAATTTCATCATTTTTTTAGTGATTAAAATTATTACTTATTAAAAATAATTTTCCAAAGAAATCACAATAAAATAATAATGTTCGAAGGGATTTTTAACATGATTTTATCATCTAAAATTCTAACCTCCTCATAAAAATGTGGTAATTCAAAATGTTTCAGAGTAAAAGAAGTAAGTTTCTAATGAAAGTATTTCATTGAGTCATGGATGTTAAAATCTACAATTTCCTTACCAATGGACATGGAAAGTGTTCCTTCATAAAAAAAATTATAGTTTAGAAAATATTGACAAATGGATGACCTAATATGATGGGGGGATGACTATTACCTTTTCCTTTCTCTATGTTTAGAATGTGAAAATAGTGATCGAATAAAATACCTTATATACTAACGATAACATCCACTAAAACACAAATAGGGTTGGAAACAACCCGGTTAGCAAGATACACAACCACATGGGGGGTTTGATTTCACCAATAAAAACATAAAAATAAATGGATCAAGGGATGAAATTAAATGATAATCTCTAATCACATAATTTATTTTAAAAATTATTATCTACTATGATGCATTGGATGTAGAAGATACTTATATTGTAGAATTTTTAGGTGATTTGTGCGGCTACAAGAGAAGAATCGTTTTTCACATAGACTTACTTTGTTACTCCCCCATAATATCATATTCACAGTTCATAAGAATTTGAAAATTTTGAAATTCTTTTGAATTATGATGATAGACTCCAGTACATTGATATTGATCTCAATTTTTTTATAACATTTGAAAATATCCAGTTGAAATGACTTTTAATTGGTTTTCATGGGTGGTTGTATCATTTTAGGGAAGAAGGTCGGGATTGAATGGGGTTCTCCATCATATATTTCTAATTATTCTCTTTTAATCAGGGAGTTTCCATAAGTACATATTCTTATGTTCATTTCTATGGAAAATTGATCATGTTTAGTAGGATTTAGGCTTTTAGGTTCTTCATTAGATGGGGATTCATCACAGCTTCGAAGATCCATGAAACTACTAAATGTAATATATATAAAATTCCCATCTAGGGTTAGAAATATATTAGGAAGGAATCTTACCTGAGCTTTAGCTACTCAGTTCATTGATAAAAACTAGGATATAGTCATTGGACACCGAAACATCTGACATTAAGTCCTCTAATGTGGGTTCTTGAGGATTCCTTAATCGATTTATTATAGAATTTTGAGTCCGCTTTTATTGGAAAGGTGGTGTTATAATTGATTGTTGAAATAGTTGTCGAAAATGACTTATTAAAATTTGTTGGTTTCCAACTCCATATTGAGTGATAGATAACATGTGGATTCTTTTTTATAGCCTGGCTGCTACTGGCATGGTCTTTGGCACATGGATTCATTGGTTTTGTGTACTTAAGGACAACCATTGGTGAGGTGTTCCTAAGAAAAAAATGTCATTAGATCTGAGAGGGAATAGTGGGTGATATCTCCTAAAATTCTTTCATGGATAAATTCTCCAAAAAGTGGTTAGTCATAGTTTATGTTGAAAAAGATGTTGGTAGAACCATTTAATTCTTTTACTCCAATTATTATAGTTCTTATTAAAAAAATTATAATAATTATGGGTGAAACATTCAATCATCTCTTTTACATCATCAAGTGAATTTTCGAGCAGTGATCCTCAAGATAAAGCATCCACAATTGAACACAATTCATAATTAAAATCCAAGAACAATTTCAAAGTTATTTTTAAAATAAATTAAAAAAAAATCAATTTATATTTCCCCAAATCACAATATTTTCACCATTCAAAAATCAAAATTTTACCACTATTAAGAATTTACTCTTCTATTTTTTTCTATCAAATCATACTCAATTTATTGATTTCCATTAAATTATGATAATTAAAAAAAATTAACCACTGAAAATAATATCATTTATGAAATTTAATTCCATATTTAATCCCATAAATTTAATATGGAATTTCAGAATCCAACTGTTGGTACACAACTTACATTAAAAAAGAAACAAATTAATAAAAAATAGTAAATTAGTCATTAAAAAATTTATGTTCTTATTTCATAAAAATCACAAAATTGAATGATTACTGAATATTTATTTAATTATTTATTGTAATTTCATGGAATAAAATGTAGAATATTTTGATATTTTCAACTCAAATAAAAATATAATTGCATTATGTAGACATTTATTTAGAATGGAAAAAATATGTACTATAAATAAGTATTTGTGTTATATTATATCATGTAAAATAATCGTCCATGAAATTTCTACATTTTCACCTCATAAAAACATATTGTCAGTCTATCATCATAACTTCTTCAGTTTCCCATGTTTCCTCTTCTATCTAATTATTTATATAAAGTACCTTTACTAGCTGAGTTTTTAGATTCTATAACACCTATTCTAATGTTTTATGAATCTAGATGGGATTTTCACAATAAGATTGATCTTGTTCCAGTTCTATTTCTTTAGAGGTGATTACATGCATTGGGTCTTATGTAAACTTCCTCAACAATGACATATGAAATACATCAGGAACATTATAGAGGTTTGGTTACATTTAAAAATGGTAATAATGGGTTCCAATGCATCCCAAAAATTTAAAAAGTATTTATGCACTTGAGGAATATTATACCATTCCTTCCGAACATTATAAAAACCTTACATGAAGATAAGTTCAAGAAAAAAAGACCCCATATGTGATATTTTAGGTCCTTCCCTCATTCATCAACATAACTCTTTTTTTTGACTTTGAGCTACCATGATATAACTCTGAATTGTTATTACTTTATCCATTATCACCTCAAAAATATATGGGACTAAACTATTTCTTTCAACATCATCATCCAAATAATACAGGGTATGTTGTCTTCTCCTATAACATTCATCGTACAGACCGATTTTAATGTTCTAATGGAAGATATTATTATATGAAAATTACAAAAAAAGGTAAATACTAATCCCAAATATATTGAAAGTAAAATGTGTACGACCTCAGTATGTATTTAAATGTCTATATAGTCCTTTTAGATTTTTTATGTTCTTGAGGGTGATAAGAATTGTTCAAATGAATCATTCCATCATGTCAACAACCCATAAAATCTTTTTAAATGGTTCGGTGTAAACCAAATTAATATATAATATTGCATGCCTGTTATTTTGTCTGATGACACCCGTCGATGCATCCAGGGGATGTCTATAACCATTACTTACCATTCACTTTCATGTTTCCAATACATTCAATATATATTTAATCAAAAATATAATACATAATAAATATTCCATATCAAGAATTATATATCTATATTGAATCAAGAATATAAAATATTAATATTTCCCCAGTAAATGAAATAAATATAATAATAAGATTATTTAAACTAACACTACATGTAATAATGATATATAATTAAGATAACATTAAAATAATAAATATATCAGTGATACTGAAAATATGATCACAAAGAAGAAAACTAATATCAATCGAATGATTAAGTGTGATAGATAACATGCTCAGAGGAATGGTAATTATCAAAAAAGAAATATGGTTTTGATCATAAATCTGAAAATGATAATAGAAGACCATTAATTCATAAGAAAAAACATTTTTAATAAAGAAATTTATTTTCATAATTATAGTATAAAAAGCAAGTAAAATGATAAAAATAAAATTCTTTAATGATTTTGTATATTTTTTTGTAAAAAATGTTATAAATTATTTATAAAATTATTATAAATTGTTTGGAAACTAATGACTTTTTTATTTTAATATAAAAACTAAAAATTCATAGAATAATTGAATAAAATTTTATTTTAAAAAACAATTATTTTTTAGAGTAATATAAATAGTGAATAATGACAATGTAGGTTGGAAACTCAATTTGTGCTATATTTTTTAAAAAGAAAATTCAGTTCACACTTTTCTTAAAAGTCAAAAAAAATTATTCTAAAAAATTTATAAATATTATTTTTAAAATGTTTTAAATAATTTTAAATTTAGTATAAAAATTAATTTTCCAATCAATTAAGAGTATATAAAAACTTCCATTAAACATTTTGAAACATATTTTCGTGGTGTAAAAATTTCCCTGACCTAAAATAAGAAATAATGAAAGATTTTGTTTAAAACATTTTTTAGGTTTTTGACTACTAAATGTGGAAAATTTAAATAAACATATTTAAACCATATAAAAAACCATAGGAGAATATACTATTTTATTTTTAATGAAGAGAAGTATTTTATAATTCATCCAACATAAATTTAAACATGAAAACCCCAAATAAGTGTGTGATTGTAGAATAGAACATTATGACTTTAATTACATGG
Organism: Viscum album; assembly: GCA_963277665.1. Taxonomy (NCBI): domain Eukaryota; kingdom Viridiplantae; phylum Streptophyta; class Magnoliopsida; order Santalales; family Viscaceae; genus Viscum; species Viscum album. The sequence goes on along the minus strand of OY728140.1, from coordinate 843,606,616 downwards.
AATAATAAACCTTTAAAAGATAAAACCCCAATTTATTAATAAAATACCTTTAATAAAGATGAATTCTTGATATAATTTTTAATGGGTAAGTATATACCATATAATAGAAATTTGTTAAAGGATATTAAATATTTATTAATGCAGTGGGATTGAGATGAAAAATCCTTACCCTCAATCATTTCCTGCTCATGCATGTTATATCATCTAGAATATTCCATTAAATATTTTTAAATAGTTTATTGTGGAAAATTATTTATATATTCTATATTTTATGGTTCTTTTATAGTCATCTGACATCAATTCATTGAATAGTTATTTCGTATGTAAACCACTTATGGTCGATTGGTTAATTTATCCAGAATTAGTTTCATATATCTACTATGATCATAATTGTTATGAAATGGTTCATTTAAAAATATAATTTCCTTAATATAATTTTTATTCATTATATATAGTTAATAATAATCTATTAAATATGATAATTGAAAAATTAATAACATTACTTCCTAGAGGTGGTAGTATAGATGAATGCACATGCGACTTTATATTTTTCCGATGGATGATAGGGTAAGAAGGTAGATGATATCCTATATTACTATAATAATATTTATATCATTAATATCATATATATTATTTAATTATATCTTTATAAACTTCCATGTGACCTAGTGATGAAAAATAATACACATCGCTTCATAGATGTGGTAGTCATCAACTACCTATGATCGATATTTTCATTTTCTATAGTATGGAAAAGAGATATAAAAAGAGAATACCATTCAAAAATCTTATTTTATTAAATATATATATATAATTATTGAAAGATTGTTATTAAATATTTGGAGGATTTTAATGAATAAATGACCTTCAAATAGCTTAGTAAGAATATATAACTCTTGATTTGGTAATCCTTCGTGGATTACACCATAAGCCTTCATGAAGTGTTCTTTTGGAAAATATAGAACATAAAATACATGATTTGGGATGTCGGGAATGTATTTTTGTTGTTATTGGTCTATCTCTGTTTCAAATTATGTGTATAGAAAAGAAGAAATGTGGTTCCCTTTTATAAGTGACGTGGGTGGAAAACATTTATGGACATCAAAATTTTTTATATAATATAAATAATCCTCAAGTAATGTGGAATAAATTATACAATATTTGAATAATATAAGTTTATTTTTGAATATAAATCAACCTATGAGATTTAAATATTTTTTTGTCATCTTGAACCCTTATCCCTGTATTTTAACTCTTTTAACACAATTTACCCTTAACCAAGCTGATAAATATTAACCATTACAAGAATAAAATTTATATATAACACTTAATATTAATTATTATGATTAAAAATATAGAAACTATTTTAAATAATTCCATTCCAATAATCTTTAAAAAAATTAATAGAAGTTCCCAATTCTCAATGAACATCGTTTCTAAAAAAACATGTTTTAATCATACAAAAGATATTATAGTACAATCATGAATAATTTTTATTCTCATGGAATTAATTCGATTATGATAAATATGATGAGTGTTATTTGACTTTCAAAAAAAACTGAAATGAAAATTGTGAACTCCTGATTAAAGGATTAGAATGAAAAACAAAATTGAGCAAAAACATTATTTAAATTTATTAAATGTAAAACCTAGACTTATAAGGTCAAAATTATATTTTAAAATTCATTATATTACTTATTGAATATATTTTGTTCTAATATAAATGTTTTATATTCATTAAATTCATTATTATATCAATATAATATCATAAATTTGACACTTATAAAATTTTTATTTTTCACTATTCTTCCAAAAATATACTATTATTGAATAATCAAAAAATTCACCCTATGTTAATTTCATTATGATGACTTAAAAAATAAAAAATCATGAATAAGATCGATATTATAAAATAAACCTTTATGAAATTCATTACTTTTAAATAAAAACCCCTTAAAGGATAGAAATTTAATTTAAACATTAAATACTATGAATAAATTTTAATTCATGATAAATTTTTTCAAGCATAGTATATACACAATATAAATGAAATTATTTCACAATTTAAAACATATCTCAATGGAGTGGATTTCATATGCAAAACACCTACACTGGATTCATGCTTGTTCAAGTGCATTATTTTCTCATGGATAATCAATGTAAATTTATTAAATAATTTTTTAATAAATTTGTGATATATGTAAATATTATATATAAATATCCTTTATTAATAATTTTACATTCCATCCTTGAATAGTTCTTCCTCATGTTGACCACTTTAGTTTGTTTGGTCAATTTCTCCAAAATTACTTCCGTATATTTTTTTTTGTTTTTATATGATTCATGAAATGGTTCCTATATAACGATAATATTATATATATAATATTTATTAATTATATTGAATAATCCATTCAAGATGGTAATATATAAATTAATCACATCTCTTTATGGAGGTGGTAGTCCATACTTATGCGTGAACAAGGTTATCATTTTCTAAAGGATGGTAGGGTATGTAGGCATATGGTATTGAGATAGAGAATACATTCAATTATTTTATTCTAATTTCTTCTCTTTTATCCCACCAACATTTAATTTCAAGTGCATTTGTCACATTTTATATTTTTTGATGAATTTTTTACCATAGTTGAAAAAAAGTAATATTTTAGATTTTAACTATTTTATTTTTATTCTTTATTTATTACACAGATTTTTATTAACTAATTTAAATTGAAAAATTATTATTTTTGATGATTTTTTATTCATTTTATTCATTTCATTCTTCAGAACAAAAATCCTAATCCAACATTTGAAGGCCTAAATCTAGCTTATAAATCCAGCCTCAAATATTGTGCACAAATGAAGATAATTATATTTTTGGGCCAATATCTCATAAATTTCTAGTATAAATAAGATAATATTCTACATTTAGAAAGCATAAATACTAATGAACAATTTCATTAACTATTTACTCACCTTATTTAGCATTATACAATTTCATTAATGCACGGTAATGTAGAGCATTAGAATATGAAGATTCACCTATCCAAAATTAAATTCTTCAATTCAACGGGATATAACTCTTACATACTATGTTAAATAAATATTAACATTTTTGGGAATACCCGCATATGTGATATGAACATCATTCAAGAAGGACACTCTTTAAAAATCTCATATTTAATGGGGTTACCCTATGGAAAAATTCAAAAGATGATTTTGGAGCGAAATATTTCACCTTTTTTACTATAAAAGAATGTTTCTTCTTCATTTTAAGTTGGTGGAAAGTGATGGGTAGTCTTTGTTATCCATTTTATATAGTTTATTATTTTATTTTATTATCTTTATTTAATTTAATTTCATGATTTTATTTTTTTTATACTTTCTCTCTTGTTATTTCCCTCTTTTGTTCTCTTCCCTCATTTTCTTCTTTGTTGTAAACACTTATGCTCATGTTCTTTAGTAGATAAACTGAGAATGTTAAAAGGGGAGTGATTTAGTATAGATATTTAAATTTTTAATATTCAATTTTAATGATTTTTATTTTCTTCTATTTTTATCGAGGGGGTCTTAATGAGCAATAAACCTTTTTTGTCTCCACTTGCCACAAGAGGTTTAGCTATCACTTCTCCAACATTCTCCCTCGATGGAGCTGGTGGATGTGTGGTCTCTCGATGATCATTATGAGAACTATATATTCAAAGCCATATACATAATCATATATTCAATCATAATATAGAGTTTTTTTACAATGTAAATTTAAAACAAATAATAAGTTAACGAATGTTCAATATTATTGATTCTCTCGGGAATATCGCATTTCTTTGTGACATCATTTTGTTTGTATCCATTGTGTTTGAATTACATCAAAATGTTTAGTTTTTTTTCAATCTATATTATTCAATCTCCATTTCTATTAATTTTTTTCATAAATTAAAAAAATTAATTAGTAGTAGTGAGTGATTGACAACAAAAACTCCTCAATAGGATGACCTAGGTTATCCCTTATACTGCACTTAGTCATAAATATTTTTTGAGATCATGCATGACAACACATTGTTAAATTTTCACCATTTCTAACGATCAACTGTATCATCACTCACTATTTCTATTCAAATTTTGTAAATAATTTCCTTTTTCATAAAGAAGAAAAAAATCATAAATTTCAAAAAGTAATAAAAATTATTTTTTTAGGATGTATTCAAATTCTGATTATTTTGTGTGGACTAACTATCCTCATGTGAAACTATAAAAATAAATTCAAAATTCGTAGTTTCAGGAACATAAATAAGGTATAAGTAATTAAGATAAAATATGAAAGGGTTGAAGAGTATATTCATTCACTATTTCATCTACCTGATCTAAAACCACAACCTAAACAAATACCAGTGGTTGAAGAAATTTCACCGATCATTTTTATGTTAAAGAACCAAAGGTGGGAGAGAGGAATCTTCTAAATGAATTAATTACATCTTCACATACACTAACATAGCTCTATGAGGTCCCTAGATAACAAATTAAAGATTATTCACTTATGGGGGATCAATAGTTTTTGAAAGAATCATGGAATAGCTTTGTTAAAGATAATATGAAACATGATCTTTGGATCCTTGATATTAAAAAATCAACACCTCTCTACCAATAAATTTCATTGGATGATGATGATTAATATGTACCTATCAAGATTGAGTTTCCAATGGTCCTTCTAGAAGTGATCAATTTCCAATATAACTTACTTAAAATGGAATATTTCATTATCAATTATTTATGTTTTAATATTATTCTAGATAACATTTTCTGAATTCTTCTTTTTTTGAAAGCTCTGATAAATCACAAATGGATATGTACTTTGATTTTAAGGAAGAGAAAAAACAATTGGTGGTGATAAAATAATAATATATAGACAAGATTTTGGTGGTACTTCCTCCTCGACAATAACATGCATACTATATTGAGGATGATAATATAGAGGTTAACAGGGAGAACCCCTATCTTATATTCCCTCCCACTCCTAAACTCAAATTATATCTTTATTCATTCTTGGTTATTTGGAAATTTCTTATTTTATTTGGGGTTCTCCATTATTTTTGTTTACTCATGGACATTAGGAATAGTCACATGCAGCGATTCATGTCTGTTGGGTCCAGAAAATTCCACCAAGGAGATGAAATACCTATGAAATCACATTGCAGAAGGAATGAAGAACTTCTGTAAGTTTATTAAGGAGAAGGGACACAAATTGATTTGCTTCTCTCTGAAGTAAATTGAAGGGATTTAAATTTTCAAGTTCCCCGCGTATCATTAATAGGAACGGTATACGAAGAATATTGATCGTGAACCGCCAGGTATACGAGATGGTCTGCGAACCGTTGGATCGCGATGTGATGTCCATCGAGCAAGGAAAACCACAAACCACATCAACCATAGAAGTCCTACGAAAAAGAACATATGTGTAACATACTGTGCACCCAAGATTTCGCACATTATGAAGATGGACAGGGTTCTGTGAAACATTATCTTGAACCAAATCCTCTACAAACCTTGGTTGACTGAGTCTTCCGTGGGTCAGAACATTGCTTCAATGGGCCACTTAAAATGGTGTCGCGTGCCCAGTAGATACGATCTCTATGATGATCTATAAAAGTTACACAGTAGAATGAATGAAAAAAATAGGAGACATATAGAGAGAAGGATGAACAAAAAAACTTGAGGGAGACTCAGAGGTTGCATTCCGGATTCCATATTTCTTGATTGGCAAAGCACGAACCGCGAACCACTTCCTCCATAGGTACAGCCAGCCATGAACCATAAAATGAGGGTATTGAATAATAATAATTGAAACTCCACCCAAAAAGTAAACCTAAAACCAAATACTTCTTGTGGATGAATTTATTGTGAATGGTAATCCCTTTAACCCTCATTCAGTATGGTGCTTCGAGTAGCATACCACTACATGGATGGGATTCGACATTGCATACCAAATCGGTATACAAATGTAACCCAAAGCAGCATGGTGATCCACTTACCATTTTGGTACATGGTTGGTGATTCCCATGCCCGTGTACCACACTGGTACGTAGATTCCCCCCTTCCCACATACCACCATGGTATGAAGAGCCTTCCCCATCCCGCAAGAGAAACTAGTATATTGAATGAGGTGTTTTCGGGTAGTGTTCCTTCTGGTTCCAACATGACCCCTCCATTATTGTCTAGTACTAAGTGATCCCTCTAATAACCTATAATCCAGTACTAGGTAAAATCCTCCTCCAAAGCCACTAGACTCCTATGATCAGGTTACCAGATGCATAAACGCGCCCCATTGAGTCTACATAGCCACTGTAAGCGGAGTCATAAAGGCCCTACCATCAAAGGTGCAGGCTTTTGGAATTCCTGCAAGGATATATTCCCACAATAACCCAGATTCAAACCTAGGGATGCCGACATGAACCTCCCTACTCTCGGTATTAAGGGTTGTCACTTTATTTTCCATTCAATGAGGAACAACGATCATTTGAAGGGGTCATGTTTTCTCCCCTCTTTCATAAGGACAATACTCCTCCCCCTCCAAGAACATTCTTCAAGGCCCTCCAACTATGGTATGTCACCAATATTCTAAGGCAAGGTTTCCTAACCTTTAATTCCATTTCACATGGAATGGTTCATCGATTTGTGCCCTTACCCATGATCACCCTTACCACTTCCACTGTCAGCTCTCCCTCCCCCACCAATAGGGTAGGAGGAATGTGCATTGTTGAATATTTAAAATCCTCTTGTTTCTCACACTGATCATGATTCATATGCTCTTAGGGGTTTGTGAGGATTAAAACATCAGAACACTATCTGAACTATGAAAACCTTAATTCTTGATCAAATCAGGATACATAGGCCACCTACCAGAAGGCCCGAGCAGAAAAAGGGTGCCCATTCATAAAGGGTCCACCAACCCATGTCTCATTAAATGGGAAGATCACATGCGCAATCCCCACACCTTGAGAACTCGGAGAAAAATGTTTCCTAGTCATAACAGGATACTTTGGATGCCTACCAAGAGGCCCGAGCTCAAATGGGTGCCCATCCACAAAGGGTCCACCTAATCATGTCTCATAATATAGGAAGCTTCTATGTGTAAGTCCCACAGAATTTGAAATATGTGGATTGTGATTCCTCTCCAGAGGATATGTAGGAATCCCTCCTTGGGGGCCTGATCCCAACATCATGTCACCTTCCATCCCCCTAGGATGATGATAAACTCCAAAGAACCTTATAATACGGCTATGTTAGCCTCACCCATGTGGCATCAAACATATGCATGGTCACGATGATTTTTCAAACCATGGGTAGTCCGTGGATACACTCTTCAAAAATGAACCAAGGATTCATGAACATATGAAAACGACTTAAATCTATAAGAGAGTACTGAAACAAGAAACAATATTCTGCTTGATGGGTGCTATGAGTTTGATCTCCCATCCACTCGACCTATGGATTCATTAAGTGTCGTTGGCCAAATATTCATCCGATGAGCACTTTCCATTGGAATGAAGGTCCATGAATCATGGATACCAGGGTTGTTGGGAATTCTAGGATCCATGAATAAATCTATTGGGGACCATCCAAGGAAGTTATATCCAAGAAAGAAATTGCATGAGTTCTTGACCCCCAAACAATCACCTGCAGGGTCCAATAGTTCCTCCAGGGTTAATTAGACCTTATTTAAAGGATAATGACGCAGATAAGGTCGAAACAAAGGAATTGTAAATAGATATTTTTTCACCGCCTGTACATGCGCCACCATAGAGGCAGAAAAAAAATGGTGAACCTAAGTTTAATCCTTAACCAATGTGGTGTTTCTATCCCAATGATAAAAGAAAAAGGATACTACTCATCGAACCATTTTTTCCCTCCCTGGTATGTGCAACATGAACCACCTCGAAGGCAGAACAAAAATGGTTAATCTGATGTGAATCCTTAACCAAGGTGGTCGTTTGACCCCACTTAGGCCCCTTCGCCCCTTAGTAAACTATAACAGGAAGGTGTTCAAACAGAATTTCAAAATATTCATATGTTTACGGGAATTCTAATTTGATGATTTCTTGTGGTATGTGTGTTATATACGTGTATTTTAGGTTCCCACAGAGAAACCTTCATTTCAAATGAAATTCCCATGATCCATGAAGATGCTCACATTAATGATCCTGCAGGTAGTCGGGGCCTCAATGAAGAGTAGGACCCCTTCTCCCACCTAACATCTTTAATGATGGGTTTCCAATACACTAATCAAATAATAACATAGAAATAGTACTCTCCCCACACTGGATGCCATAAGACAATCCATCGAGTCTGCAAAGGTCCGCCGACAACCTCTTTAGCCGCTGATGGTACCTCAGCACAAGGCGGACTCGGTGGTCTTCTCAAACCATTTTAATAGCATGTCCCTAGGCTCTGACATTGACTACCTCCCATGCCTTAGGGAGGTTGATGAACACAATGCTGAAGTCTTCACCTAAACTGTACAGGCACCCTACCCACAGGCCCTCACCAAAGAGCATCGCCACCGACACCAGATGACCAGGACTCCTCCCGCTGAGGAGGACCTTATTCCAAGGGAACGTGCCAAAGTCCATGAGACCCTGGACCCTCAAGACACCCACCAATAGTGGATAATATATAATTAGGACAACATTATCACCCTGGTTCCTGGGGATCTACTCTGATATACTAACATGGTGGCATTCAATGGGTAGACATATGACTCTTCCCTCTTCACTAAATCCCACCACAGAAATATGATGGCACAATACAAGAACATGCATGTTTATACTAATGCTCTCCAGTCTTGTTTTGAAGACAAAGCAACAAGCTACATGCATATGTAGACATCTTCTAACGAACAACAATCCCCCCATTGAAATAGGGTGGAACTCCGCTATACATAGGCATAAACACCTAATGATGCATTTCAAGACCTCCATCAAAATATTTCGGCATTCAGCTAGACGTTGGTACAATAACCTGCTAATTAATTTCAATCCATCCATCTAAATTGGGAAAAATTGGCTATACAGAGGCAAAAATACCTGTTGATTCATATCAAGATTTCCGTCCAAAAATGGTAGCAACCAAATATGAGTGGAGTCAAATTTCTTGTATATGTATGTAAAGCCCATGAGAAAAATACAGAAGAATGTGAGTGGATAAAAACACATGCTCTTTAATATGAAGACACCGGTAAAATATAGTGGCAACTGAAGAAGACAACATGCAGAAGACTCATTGCTCTATCTTGGAACAGGAGGACAACCATAATCTACTAGAAACTCATGGAGGACTAGAGTAAGAAAAAACATCTACTCTAACATCGGAATGGGCCTTTATACTCGTTCCAACCAAATATGTATCCTAAAACATCCTAGAAATGTTGGATTTTTAGACGTCAATTCCAGACCATATCATCCAAAAATTCCAAGATAACATTGCATCAGTGGAAAAGGTGAGAAATCGAGCCCGACGACCTGATTTCCTCAAACGGAATGACTCTCTCGAAAAATGAGTTAGTCACTCAAGATAAATTATGTAAATACCCGAAAAATACAAGAAAATTTTTTCTTAATTTTCTTGGGAATTTTACAAGAACACAGTTTCTGACGACATTTAATTCCGAGGCCCGGTGTGCCTAAAATCTTTTTCCGAATTTTAGCTCGGGTACGTTCACTGAAAGAATGAGTGGGATTTTCTAACTTTTGAACCAGTTCTTCGAATTGGATTATGAGGGAACCATTGGAATCGTAGCGCTGATAATTTCTTAGAAATACCTTTTCCAGATTTGTGTTTTCTCGGGTGTGGTTTTTAAATTTTCGAGTTAAGTAAATGAATAAAATAAATGGGTCGCACCATTTATTTTATATTAAGTTTTTTAACCTATGTTAAGGGGTTAAAGTGGGACCCACAATATCCTACACCACTAGGTAGGATATTTGTGGGGTGGGGCCCACATGATCCCCACATTTTTCAACCCCCTCCTTTAATTAAGAAACGCACCTTCACCCCCCTTTTTAATGAAGTCAACCCTTGTGTTTAAACTGGTTAATAAACACCTCATTAATTTGGGTGGTTAAATCGTTGAAAGGAATTCATTGAATTGATTGTTTCTTTTTGAAATTAAAGTGTTAGATTGTGTGTTAATAAAATAAGACAACCCTTATTTTATTAGGGGTTTGGTGTGCAAGAGGGTTTGGGGAGAATTCTCTCAAGTCGTGAAGTTCTTCCTCCTCGACGAAGAACGCGAAGAATGCAAAAAACACGAAGAATGTCGGATCCTCGTTGATCGATGAAGCGATGCTTCTTTTGCGATGTTCCTTCTCCGTGACGTGAAGATACTCTTTCCGCGATGCCTTCTTCCGCGACGGTTAATTCTGCGACGAATCCTCACTCATCGAATTCGACGAGGTATGGATTTATTCTAATTGTTGTTTTTCAATTCTTATGTTGCCTTTCTACATTTCTATTAGAGCCTCCTGATACCGCAATAATGGGAGGGGCTCGTACCGCATGAACACAGCCGAACCTCCTCTCCCCTTTGGTTGTTTGATGTTGTTTGTGGCACGAAAAAGGCAACGCGGTGCCGAAGCACCGCATAGAAATATTAAAGAAAGGGAGAGAAGCGGCGCCGTTGCGCCGCTGAAGATGAACCAAAGACGTGGCACGGTCGCACCACACCAGAGAACTACGAAGGCGCCGCGGCTAGAGCGGGGCCGCGGTGGAGGGGCGCGGCGCCGGATGGACCAAGGTTGCGGCTGAGGCTGCGTCGGAGCGGGAAGACCGGCGGCCGGTTCCGGGCTGCCGGTGGCGGAGCAGGGGGACCGGCCAGCGCCTGTCCCATGGCGGCAGCAGCCGGCCGGCCAGAGCGGGCCGACCGATCAGGGGAAAACCGGGGGTTCGTAACCCCCGGTCGGCCAGAAAGTGCCCCCCCCCCCTCACATGGGGGCCGCATGTTCTCAACGCGGGGGGAATCACCCCCCCCCCTTCATCGATCGACCGTTACGGCCGAGCCGCCTGGCCGTAGGCCGCGCCATCGCGCCGGGCCGGGCCGCCCTGGCCGGGCCGGGACGCGCCCAGGCCGGGCTTGGCCATGCCCAAGCGGTCCGGACCCGGACCCGGTTCGGGTCGACCCGGTTCGGGCCGCCCCTGGGTGTATCGGGCCGAGTCGGACCGGGCCCAAACTCCCTAATACCAAACCTATTTCGGTCTTCTGCCCATAACATGGGCTACAGACTTCCGATCGATGCACCATCAGATGTGATGTGATCCTTGGATTGAGTCAGTCATTTCGGTATATTACACTCAGGGTTTCGGAGAACTTTGGGTTCGGCCGGGTTGGTTCGTACACGAAACCAACCGGGCCCTCGGAGCGGAAATGCTTATAACTTGAGCTCCGGACTTCCGATTGACGTGCCGTCGAATTTTTTGTATTCCTCTTAGTGAGACAGACCTTTTGGCTTACTCCGTTCGAGGGTTGGATGAAGGTGGAGTATGGTCGGGTTGGTTTTGACTTAAAAACTAACCGGGCCCCTGGGACGAAAAAACCAATAACTCTCAGACCGAGCATCTGATTGACATGCCGCCTTTGACATTAAGTTCTTGTTGATGATATAGAACTTTTGGATACATCAACTCTGGACTATGTGTCAGTTGATGTATCATCCCCTCGTCTCGTGGAGAGGACCCTCACGAACGAGCTTGCTGTGTTCGGGAACCCTAGAGCTGGCTGCGACTGCGATGACAATGACGACTGTGCAGAAATCCTCCGAGGATTCGACGACGATGACTACATCACTCAGCGATCCTACGTGGATCAGTGCTACCGATCCTGTGTGGGTCAGAGCTCAGCGGTCCTGTGTGGGCCAGTGCCTACAGATCATGTGTGGGTCCGATCCTGTGTGGGTCATTGCGGGTGTTAGTTACCTATCGATCATGTGTGGGTCAGATCCTTGGTGGGTCATTGTGGGGGTTAGTTACCTATCGATCATGTGTGGGTCAGATCCTTTGTGGGTCATTGCGGGGGTTAGTACCTATCGATACTTTGTGGGTCCGACGACTTTGATGAATCAGTGGCTATATCTGATCATCTCTATCATCATACGAAGAAGTATACATGTATGAGTTGTATCTTGACTTTCAATCCTTATCCTCAATATGATTGACTTGATATCCTATGTGGATTACGTTATTCTTTCCTGTTTGGATTGGGTTGTGGTTTCCTTTGTGGACTAGGTTGTACTTTAGCTCGGATGTTGGAGCCAAACTAGAACTGATGACTTAGGTATATGTATGGGCATATACCTAAGTAGTGTCAGATGTTACTTCGTGTTTGTATCTTTCCTTTGTGGATTATCCTTTGTGGATTCTGGGGGACCTTCGGGGGTCTTGGGGTCCCTACTGAGTATCTTAGACTCACCCCTGCACAGGCTATTCCCACATTACGTTGTGTTGACTGCAGACGACAGACAACGCTGATCGTGGTTGAGGCACGAGGAGCAGGTCGGTACCCGGAGGTGGATCACTGGGCGGGGAATACTTGGAGTAGACAGCTGGACCCGAGGAGTTGTGGAGGCTATCTGTACCCACCCTTCAGGTGGGACTTACAGTGGATGGCTCGAGGCTGCGACTTTACTTTCATTTGTTGTTTTCCCTTTCCAGTTGTACTTTACATTCAGTTTGGGTTTGTATTATGGCCCACTAACATTTTCCGCACTTACTGTTGTAACCAGTTTTTACTTATTGTTTACTTCATCTTGATTGCTCTGTGGTGTTTTTTTACATTACAAAGGAAATGCCTTCCCATTTTATCGAGAATTACGCCATGGTGATCATCGCCAACCCCTGGCCTATGGAAGGCGGGCTTGGGGTAATCACGGCACGGGCCCCGAGGACGGGTCGTGACAAATTGGTATGAGAGGAGTTCGGTTGTTCCGCAGAACTCAGGACACTGATCTTTTTCTATGTGAAGAAATAATGTTAAGAGTATTGGGTGTGGTTATCAGTCCAGGGAGTCCAGTGTTGGTGCGGCAACCGACGTATCCGTACACCAGGACCCTGACTTCTGATTTCCGATATAATGCATGAAAACATTGATTGCATGTGTGTTACAAGTTTTCTTTGTGATTACTTCGTGTCAGCTCACCAGGTATACTATTTGACTGTGGTGCACCTATTTCCTTTTCAGGATGGCCCCACGATGGCAGCTAGGTAGGGTTCTGAGCGTTGTTTGTGACGAAAGACCACCGAGCGACGAGGCCTCCGTATAGGGCCCTTTGACAGCAGAGGCACCGGCGGTAACCCTACCCGCCGAGCCACCGATGCTACCAGCCCCAGCCGCTGACGATGCACGTCGAATTAGTGCATTTCACGAGTTTTAGCCTTTAGCGACCGCCTAGGTTCCGTGGGGAGACGGACCCTCAGGCAGCCGAGCATTGGCTGGAGGCATTTGTACAGGTTTTCAGGTTAGTGAGGACACCAGCAGACCTCATGGTGATCCTCGTAGCGAGCCTCCTGCACGCGGCAGCAGGTAGATGGTGGAGCATAATTATCCAGGTGTATGATGAGGCATCTCTCCTCTGGACGGACTTTGAGAGCCTCTTCCGCTCGAAGTTTGTCCTAGCCACCCTCCGTGTGGTGCGCATCCAGGAGCTTCTACAGCTGCGGCAGGGCAGCTTGACGGTCGCCCAGTACTCGGCGAGATTTACCGATCTCTCGCACTACTCGACAGACATGGTACGAGACCCATTTTTTCAGGCCCGGACCTTTGAGCAAGGATTAAGGAATGGGATTAGGGCATCGCTGATCTCCCTCAGCATTCCGACACAGGCAGGAGTACTGGAGAAAGACCTTATCATCGAGAGCTTCCTTGCTGATCCTACTTCAGCAGCGAGACCTACCGCAGGGCGTCACGTAGTAGATCCTTTTACAGTAGGCAGTTGATAGATGACTCATGGGTCCAGGAAGACCAGACCCTCGGGCATACGACCTTAGGACACTGGCTCAGTAGTGCGGGGCACACAGCACGGAGCCAGTCTTTCGAGAGGCAGACAGTGCTAGGCTTGCGGCGGGCAGGGCCACATGGCTCGTGACTGCCCGACCCGCCGTGCTGAGGAGAAACAGACGGTTGAGGGGCCACCCAAGCAGAGGCATAGGGTCGACCGTGGTGGTCCGTAGGGAGCAGGCGGACGGGGCAGAGGAGCTGGCCGAGCAGCAGGTGGTGGGTGACGTTTTGAGGTGCTACCACCACCACTAGGAGGTCCACCCCGACCACATGGAGCTGGCAGGAAGTGACAGACACAACATCAGGCAGCGGAGGCCTACGACCACGGCGTGCCCGAGATGATTCGAGGTACTATCCGTGTCTATTCAACCCTTGTTGAAGCTCTTATAGACATAGGAGCGATTCATTCTTTCATCTCCACTACCCTTGTTCGGATCTCAGAGATTTTGACAGAGCCGTTGGCTTGATCCATACGGCTAGAGAATCCTACAGAAGCAGACTCGATGATTACGCACTAGTGCCGGTAGTGTGAGCATACTCTAGGAGGCGAGAGGATCGTCTAGGATCTTCTTTTAGTGGTGTCGAGGCCTTACAACATCATCTTGGGCATGGATTGGTTATCTAGAGTCCATGCTCAGATTGACTGTATTAGGCGCAATGTGCGATGTGTACGCACCGACGGGAGCAGGTTCACCTTCACCGGTGAGAAGGGAGCCTTCGAAGCACAGAATGGACTCCCGCGGAGGAGAGGACAGACCATCACTCATCAGTTGTCTAGCCTCATCCTAGGAGTAGTTGACGTTCGGAGTCCTAGTTTTCCTGTAGTGGTGGATCAGTATGCGGACGTTTTCTCTGACGACATTCCAGGACTACCTCCTCACAGAGAGGTAGACTTTTATATTGATCTGTACCCCAGGATAGCCCCGATATCCACACCAGAATATTGGATGGATCTAGCGGAGCTTCGAGAGCTACGGGTACAGTTGTAGGACTTGCAGGGAAAGGGATTCATCCGACCCGGTGTTTCTCCCTGGGCTTCCCCGATTTTGTTCGCCAAGAAGGCTGACGGGAGCATGCAACATTGTGTCCAATATTGTTGTCTGAACCAGGTGATATTGAGGAAAAAGTATCCGCTACCGAGGATTGATGACCTCTTAGATCATCTCAAGGGATCACGGTGGTTCTCGAAGATAGACCTCAGGTCCGGCTATCATCAGCTCAGAGTTCGGGACGAGGACACGCAGAAGATGGACGTCAGATGTCAGTATGGCAACTATGAGTTCTGGGATATTCCATTCGGCGTAACCAATGCTCCGGCAGTGTTCATGGGCCTCATGAACAGGATCTTTCAGCCATATCTCGATCGATATGTCGTGGTCTTCATCGACGACATTTTGATATACTCGGCGACTGAGGTGGAGCACGCCTACCACTTGCGGGTTGTACTGGACACACTCCAAGAGCATCAGCTTTATGGTATGCTCTCAAAGTGTTAGTTCTTGATACGTGAGGTCCACTTCTTGGGACACATCATCTCTGAGGTGGGAGTTGTGGTGGATCCTGCGAAGATCGAGGCAGTGCTAGCTTGGGAGCCACCTAGGAGCATGACAGAGGTGCGGAGTTTCTTGGGACTAGCTAGATACTACCAAAGATTTGTGCCAGACTTCTCTAGAGTTGCGACACCACTCTTAGCATTGACAAAGAAGGGGAAACCCTTTGTGTGGTCAGACAGATGTGAGCAGAGCTTCCAGGAGCTGAGACAGAGATTGACCAGCGCACCTATCATGAGGCTACCAGAGGAGGGGGTAGGGTACGTAGTATACTGTGATGCATCAGGGACCTGACATGGATGTGTCCTAATGTAAGAGCGGGCATTTATTGCCTATGGATCACGTCAGTTGAGGGCGCATGAGCAGAACTACGCTACCCATGACCTGTAGTTTGAAGTAGTGGTCTTCGCTCTGAAGACATGGCGACACTATCTGACGGGCGAGCGCTTTACAGTCTATTCTGACCATCAGAGTCTCAGGTACATCTTCTCGCAGAAGGACCTCAACCTGAGATAGCGGCGATGGATCAATTTCCTCTAGGACTATGACTTTGAGATAGTCTATACTCCTGGAAAGGGGAACGTAGTAACTGATGCACTCAGTAGAAGGACGGGCATTCATCTACTTGGGGAGGAGACAGAGCAGCTAGACGCTTTGCAGATATCCTTCATGGATAGAGATGGAGCATCCTTCCTTTATTCACTCACAGTCACACCTCCACTAATGCAGCAAGTCAGAGGTGCACAGCATGGGGACGCTGACTGTGAGATGCGGCATGCGCATATTTCCTCAGGACAGGCACCTGATGGTTTCTCTGTAGGAGGAGAGCACGAAGTCCTTTTCAGAGGATGTACCATAGTACCATTTTCTTTATGGTAGGATGTGCTGAGAGAGTTTCACACTACCCCTTTGGAAGTACATCCTGGCGGGGTGAAGATGTACCAAGATCTCAGACGACAACACTGGTGGCCGGGAATGAAGAAGGCTGTGGAAGAGTTCGTTTTTCGATGCATCACTTGCCAGCAGGTGGAGGCACTAAACCAGGTACCAGAAGGCTTGGAACATCCCTTGGTGGTCCCAGAGTGGATGTGGGATGGGATATCTATGGACTTCGTGACTGGAGTTCCACGCACATCCAAAGGTCACAAATCCATTTGGGTGATTGTCGACCGAATCACCATGTCGGCTCACTTCTTAC
Organism: Viscum album; assembly: GCA_963277665.1. Lineage (NCBI taxonomy): Eukaryota > Viridiplantae > Streptophyta > Magnoliopsida > Santalales > Viscaceae > Viscum > Viscum album. The sequence goes on along the minus strand of OY728140.1, from coordinate 843,589,833 downwards.
CCATCAGAGAGAAGGGCTTAGTGGAGAGCTTGGGAAGCCTCTACATTCGGGAGATTGTACGGCTTCATGGTGTGCCATAATCTATCGTCTCCGATCGAGATGCTCACTTTACTTCCCGGCTTTGGAAGGGATTGCAGGAGGCGTTCGGGACATAGCTACGTCTGAGCACCCCCTTTCACCCTCAGACTGATGGTCAAACAGAGAGGACTATTCATAGTCTCTAGGACATGCTCTGTGCATGAGTTCTCTACTTTGGTCGCAGTTGCGAGGACCACCTACCCTTGGTGGAGTTCGCGTAGAACAACAGCAACCACTCCACCATTGGGATGGCACCAAACGAGGTGTTGTACAACTGACCTTGCAAATCACTACTGTACTAGACAGACCCTGGTGAGTTAGCACTTGTGGGACTGGAGATGGTCGAGGCCATGACAAAGAAGGTCCTGGTCATCCAGGAGCGGATGTGGACAAATTAGAGCCAGCAGAAGTCTTATGCTGATAGGAGGACGAGGACACTTGAGTTCGAGGATGGTGACCACGTCTTCTTGCGGGTCTCACCTCGGCATGGATTACGGAGATTTGGCCGAGGCTGCAAGTTGTCTCTATGCTTCATTGGACTATTCCAGGTCCTTAGCAGGATTGGCAAGGTTGCTTATCGCATGGCTCTACCACCTCAGTTGCACTGGGTGCATGACGTCTTCCACATATCTCAGTTCAGGAGATACGTGCACGACCCGATGCATATTATTGACCATGGGGATATGGAAATTGATGATGGGGCGACTTTTGCGGAGGTCCCGGTGGAGATTGAGGATCGACAGGAGCGGTTCCTACATGGACGGTAGATTCCTCTAGTGCGCATCAGATGGCAGCACGGGAAACTCTAGGAGAGCACTTGGGAGTGGGAGGCTCAGATGCGTGCACAGTACCCACTTTTGTTTCCCTAGTTTTTGATGTATCTTTACAGGGATGTAAATCGCTGAGGTGGGAGTGATGTAAAGACCCAAAAAATTCAAGGAAATTTTTTCTTAAATTTCTTGGGAATTTTACAAGAACACAGTTCCTAACGGCTCCTAATTCTGAGGCCCGGTGTGCCCATAATCTTTTTCCGAAGTTTAGCTCGGGTACGTTTAGTGAACGAGCGAGCAGGTATTTCTAACATTTGAACCGGTGCTCGGAATCGGATTCCGAGGGCACCGTTGGAATCGCAGCGTCGGTAATTTCTTATAAACACCTTTTCCGGAGTTGCGTTTGCTCGGGTGTGGTTTTTAAATTTTCGGGTTAAGTAAATGAATAAAATAAATGGGTCGCACCATTTATTTTATTTTAAGTTGTTTAACATAAGTTAATGGGATAAAGTGGGACCCACAATATCCTACACCACTAGGTAGGATATTTGTGGGGTGGGGCCCACACGATCCCCACCTTTTTCAACCCCCTCTAATTAAGAAATGCACCCGCACCCCCCGTTTTAATGAAGTCAACCCTTACGTTTAATCTGGTTAATAAACGCCTCATTAATGTGGGCGGTTAAATCGTTGTAATGAATTCATTGAATTGATTGTTTCTTTTTGAAATTCAAGAATTGACTTGTGCGTTAATAAAATAAGACAACTCTTATTTTATTAGGGGTCGGGTGTGCAAGAGGGTTTGGGGATAATTCTCTCAAGTCATGAAGTTATTCCTCCTCAACGAAGAATGCGAAGAACGCCGGATCCTCAGAGATCGACGTTGCGATGCTTCTTCCGTGATGTTCCTTCTCCGCGATGCGACGATCCTCCTTCCGCGATGCCTTCTTCTGCGACAGTTAATTCCACGAAGAATCCTCGCCTATCAAATTCGACGAGGTAGGGATTTATTCAAATTGTTGTTCGTGAATACTTCCATTTCCTTTCTTCATTTCTATTAGAGCCTCCTGATACCGCAATAGTGGGAGGGGGTCGGACCGCATGAACACGGCTAACCCTCCTCTCCCCTTTGGTTGTTTGATGTTGTTTGTGGCACGAACAATGAAATGCGGTGCCGAAGAACTGCGCGTAAATATTAAAGAAAGGGGGAGAAGATGCGCCGTCGCTCCGCGCCGTTGTAGACGAACCAAAGACGTGGCACAGTTGCACCACGCCGGAGAACTACGAAAGTGTCGCGGCTGGAGCGGGGCCGCGGCGAAATGGAAAGACTGACAGCCGGTTCCGGGCCACCGGCGTCGGAGCAGGGGGACCGGCCAGCACCGGTCCTATGGCGGTAGCAGCCGGCCGACCGAATCAGGCTGGCCGGTCAGGGGAAAAATGGGGGTTCGTAACCCCCGGTCGGCCAGCAGGTGTGGCCCTGCCAAATGGGGGCCGCGGGTTCTCAACGCCGGGGGCAGCGCCCCCCCCCCCCCCCCCCCCCCTCACCGCTCTACCGTTACAGCCAAGCCGCTTGGCTGATGGCCATGCCAGCATGCCGGGTCGGGCCGCGTCCAAGCGGTCCGGACCTGGACCCGGTTTGGGGTGACCCGGTTCGGGCTGACCCTAGGGGTATCGGGCCAGGTCGGTCCGGGCTCGAACCCCCTAATACCGAACCTCCTTTGGTCTTCTGCCCATAACATGGGAAGCAGACCTCTGATCGATGCACCATCTGCTGTGATGGGATCCTTTGATCGAGACGGTAATTTCGGTATATTACACTCAGGGTTTCAGAGAACTTTGGGTTCGGACGGGTTGGTTCGTACACGAAACCAACCGGGCCCTCGGAGCGAAAACTCTTATAACTTGAGCATCAGACGCCCGATTAACGTGTCGTCGACATTGTTGGATTTTTATTAGTGGGGTGGACTTTTTGGATTACTCCGCTCGAGTTTTGGATGCAGGTGTAGTACGGTAGGTTTGGTTTTGACTTAAAAACCAACCGGGCCCCTGGGACGAAAAAGCCAATAACTCTCAGACCGGGGGTCTGATTAACGCGCCGTCTATGACGTTGAGTTCTTGTTGACGATACGGAACTTTTGGATACATCAACTCCGCACTATGTGTCAGTTGATGTATCACCCCACGGCTTGTGGAGCGGACCCTCCCGAACGAGCTTACTGTGTGCGGGAACCCTAGAGATAGCTGCGACTGTGACGACGATGACAACTGTGCATAAATTCTCCGTGGATTAGACGGCGATGACTAGAGAACTCAGTGATCCTATGTGGATCAGTGCTACTGATCCTGTGTGGGTCAGCACTCAGTGGTCCTGTGTGGGCCAGCGCCTACAGATCCTGTGTGGGTCCGATCCTGTGTGGGTCATTGCGGGGGTTAGTTAGCTATCGATCCTGTGTGGGTCAGATCCTTTGTGGGTCATTGCGGGGTTAGTTACCTATCGATCCTGTGTGGGTCATATCCTTTGTGGGTGATTGCGGGGGTTAGTACCTATCAATCGTTTGTGGGTCCGACGGCTTAGATGAATCAGTGGATATATCTGATCATCTCTATCATCATATGAAGAAGTATACCTGTGTGAGTTGTATCTTGACATTCAATCCTTATCATCAATATGATTGAATTGATATCTTATGTGGATTATGTTATGATTTCCTATATGGATTGTGTTGTGGTTTCTTGTGTGGACTGGGTTATACTTGAGCTGAGATGTTGGAGCCGAACGAGAATTGATGACATAGGTATATGTATGGACATATACCTATGTTATGTCGGATGTTACTTCGTGTTTGTATCTTTCCTTTGTGGATTATCCTTTGTGGATTCTGGGGGACCTTCGGGGGTCTCGGGGTCCCTACTGAGTAGCTTATACACACCCCTGCATGGGCTATGCCCGCACTACGTTGTGTTGGTTGCAGACGACAGACAGCGCTGATCGTGGTTGTGGCATGAGAAGAAGGTCGGTACCCGGAGGTGGATCACTGGGCCGGGCATACTCTGAGTGGACAGCTGGACTCGAGGAGCTGTGGAGGCTATCTATACCCACCCTTCAGGTGGGACTTCCAGTGGATGGCTCGAGGCTGCGACTTTACTTTTAGTTGATGTTTTCCCTTTCCAGTAGTACTTTACATTCAGTTTGGGTTTATATTCTGGCTCGCTTACTTTTTCCGCAATTACTGTTGTACCCATTTTTTACTTAGTGTTTACTTCTGCTTGCTTGCTCTATGGTGTTTGTTTACTTTACAAAGGCAATGCCTTCCCTTTTTATCAGGAATTACGCCTTGGTGCTAGTGTCCAACTCCTGGCCTATGGAAGTCGGGCTTGGGGTAGTCACGACACGGGCCCCGAGGACGGGTCGTGACAAATTATGCATCCCTAATCTAGTCCAGGAGGGTCTATGGAAATATCTCATGACATACGGACAACCAAATCGGGAAAAAATACACATTCCAACTGGGTGACGTCGGTCCAATGTGGTGTCCACTCTGAGGAAGGCATATATCACTTCCAAAACTCAAGGTACTCTTCAACATATCTCAAATACATCATGAAACCCAACAAGATAGGGAACTATATATGAAGGCCATTAGCAACAACAGATGGCCCTAGTTACCCACAAGAGAGTGCCCAAAAATAAAAATAATTAAAGTCAAATGGAAAATGAAGAGCACATACATGATCCAGCTCTGCTAGAAGTTGGGGTTCTTGACACCCATAAACATATATCAACAAAGGCTAAAAACCCTGTCATTCCATAACCAAATTATGGAATTGGAAGTAGATATTGTGGAAGGTCCTCCCCGCAATGTTTCTACCAGTAGCACTGAAGGTCCTCCACAGAGCACCCATGGGGGCTTACTCTATGGGTCAATAATGATCAATCACGAGAACCTATCTACTAATTCACATCGGGGTATCCCTCCTCTCGACCTGAAGATCAGACAGCGAGAAGGTCCTCCACTTTCTTTCATCCACCCTAATGATCCTCTCTAGGGTATATTCTATTGCTATGATTCTCCCTATAGTCAGACATCATGTCATGATGGTATCCCTCACCATGATGACGGTCATTGCAAAGGACCTTCCCTAAATGGTAGTTACTATAAAGGTCCTCCCCATAGTAACACCAGGAAAAGAGAAGGTCCTCCCCTCACTGTAGTACAATTTGAAGGCCCTCCCCAGGATATACACTATAGAAATTCTCCATGATGCCAAATATCAAGTCATAATGGTAGTCCTCGCCATGATGAAGGTCATTATGAAATCCTTCCCTAAAAGGGAAGTTGCTTTGAAGGCCCTCCCCACAGTGACGTCAAGAAGCAAGAAGGTGCTACCCTTGCAATAGCCTACCCTTATGGTCTTCCTCGGGGCATATGATAATATAAAAATTCACACGGTCGAGAATCTAGTTTCAATGGTAGTCCTTGCGATTGCAGCACCACTTACGAAGGTCCTCCTTGCAATCAAAATATGTGCTGGAAAAAAGTTCATCCACTCACCAGAACAAATATGTGAAAGACATCATATGTAGAGGTGCTCTAAATGGAGTTAGACACATAGGGAACTCTATCTATAATAAGTGATATTCTTTCCCAACAATAGGATGGCCTGGGGCCATGATCATCTTTGGAGCCACCCCTGCGGCATCCGCAAATTGATAAGACTCCCACTATCCCGATTGCTTGGAAATAAATTATTAAAAAGTAGTCGAGCTGAGCATATCAAGTAGAAGAGCCTCCAGAAGAACAAAATCAAGATATTTTTCTTCTGAGAAGACAACTAGATAAGGATAATATTTAATTGATGTATTTTCCTATAACCACTTCTCACTTTGAAATACCAAGAGCATTGTCTGGGGAATGCATGCATGACATCTGCCTAAATATACAAACAACCCTTATAGAGATGATAGAAAAATTCCCACCCTACACAGGGTACTTGGACCATGTCACCACAATAGGGAAGCTTCACCATTTGATCAAATCAGAAGCCCTCCCATCCAGAAGGCAACAACAATCCGAAAGGTGAAAGAAAAACCTTGAACTGGCTTGCCTCCATGCACTGCATAAATTGTGTCTCCTAATTGGCAACGCCCTAGATGGAATTCACATTTGGGGATGGGGATAACATGGGGATTTAAACATCACCCACATCTCATACAGTAGGCCCCAATGGAAATGACATCCTACAATTTCATCACCAAGATGAAACAATAAAATGAAACCCCTACTCAGGAAAGATGGGATACTCAACAATATCGGGCCCAGAGTAAGTCGCAAAAGTATTCGCGCCGAATGAATCATGCCCTTGAAAAACATCTGAGTCCAGAGACCAAAAACATCTAGTAGGATTCCCGCCTATGTGAAACCAACTATCACATAGTGCTCTTGTCTTCAAAACACCATAGACTTCGTGTAGGCCCAATGCCACACTCAGCTTACACCTGTGTGGGGGTACATAAAATTGAAAGGGTGGAAATACAGGCGGCCACCACCGTGATACGAGAAGAGATTCCACAGGGATGAGGGAATTTTTAAAACAAAATGATCTTATAAGAAAAACAAATCCATGCTACAGTGCATCGATAGGAGAAAAATTAACATCCCTAGCCCATAGCGCTGGGGGAATTTTTACCTCAAATCACTGCACGGTGGATGTTTGTCTTCCACCATCTTAGAATAATGATGGATATAGGAGTTACTTGTTCTACCCATTCTCATGGTTTGAACCCTCCAAGAAAAAGAAGCGTTACGAGGTAAGAACAAGGCTCTTTTTGGGTAAATATTTATAAAGAATCCTGAAGAATACCACAGAATGGAAGGATAAAGCCTAATAAATGGCACAAGAAGCCTTCCTACCATTCGACACTAGGTACACCACCCCAAATGTTGTATGTCTCAATTAAAATGGTGAATGTCAACCACACGGATCTCACAGGAAATGACGTGGGGGGAGATGCAAAGAAAGATGGTTCCCTACCATAGGCATTTTAAATTGAGCCTGATGGAGTTCACACCCCTAACTAGTGGGGGGTTCTAAATCTTGGTGCCTCCTCAGTCAATACAATATTACCTCCCATGCGAAAATCCAAAAAGGGGAAAAAATACAAAGTCATCTATGACCCGCCTCTTCTTACCCATGAGAGTGTGTCCCTTACCCTCTAGGAATGGTTTGACAAGTTGGAGGAATAAATAAAAGAGCTTAGGAAAATTAATTTTGAGCTACGTAGATGGAGTTATCTCACCTGATGTGTTCCCTCTGTGGAACATCCTCAGGTGCTCCCAGAAGAGATTCCCATAACACAATCACTCATTCTGGTGAATGAAGCCATGCTCGGGGGGAACATTCATCCTGACCCTGAAAGAACATCAAGAATTCCCCTATTGGGAAGGCATCTGGAATATACCCAGGTAAACCCACAAATGATGTCCCCAACTTGGCATCCACCTCAAATTCATGTAGTGTCGACATGCCCATTCATGGCCCCTACCACGCCAAAACAAGCTCAAGCCCGATAGGATATGTATAAAGGATATTAAATAATCTTGAGCATCTAACAGCCCAACAAGAAGCCATGAAGGGGCGGTGCAGTCTGATACAACCAGATCACATACCCAACACCGAGTGGGTGAGCAATGTTCTGCCACCAACAAACATCAGGAACCCTGTATTCCTAGTATTCAATGGATCGGGGGACAAGAACAACATTTGATTCACTATGCCTCTTATTGTGACCCCATAATGGGAAATCCAGAGCAGCAAGGAGCCATACAACTCAGTTTCTTCATACGAACCCTTTAGGGCTCAGCTTTTGTATGGTATACTAGCCTACCAACCAATTCAATCATAGGATCAGAGGACATTCGATGACAGTTTCTCTTACAGTTTAGTGTGACGCTTCCCAAGACGGGAGTCAGTGATCTTGTGAACTACAAATAGCGAGAGAACAGGAGAGTCCCATACTTAATTACTTGATAGAATGGCCTGACATATTCTCAGAACTGGCCACTCCCCCAATATGAGATGCTCTCCATGTGAATCGATAACCTTCGGGATGAATTGTGAACTCCACTCATCCTAGTAATGTACACCAGTCGGTTTAGATACTTCTCTTCCATTTCCCAATGGATAGAATAATTCTAGAAAATGACCAATCTTATGTCCCGAGTGCCCCCTTCGGCCCTTGGGAAAATAATGCGAATAGCTGAAGTAGCTTCGATCACTCTTAATCCACCCCCGACACCATCTCTAGTTACAAGGCCCCCACTGAACCATATGGGACCCCCTGGACGCCAACAACCACCCCCACCTCGGCAAGATGAGTGATGAGGTGCTAAAAGAAATCAGTTTAATGAACAAATTAATAAAGTGTATTTGTTCTGATATGAATAGGTACTCAACTATTTCATAGCCTCCATGAACTGAAATCCTCTTTGGTTGCTATAGCCAAAGCAAGCTGATGATGTGGGTCTCGACAACCCTCCAAATTATTGTCCGTATAACCAAATACTAGGAAACATCATCCATGAATGATTGTTTTCTGGATATACTAAAAAAGATGTTGGATTCAAGGAAAGTCTAGTTGGACCTAAGAACAGCACAAGTAGCGTATGTTTCCACCTCCAACTCAAGATAGGAAGAAGAGTGGAAAACAATCACCAGCAAGGAGAAAAATTTTGACAACTATATGACTTGGAAGACTGTCAACTAAGTCCATGAAATCCTCTAGGAAAAATTGAAACAACCTTTTGTGCCCCCCAAATGCTCCTAATACAGCACAACCATCCTCCATGGCCCCACAGTCGTCTAAAGGCCAAAAGGGTTGAAATAATGAGCTAAAAGATTAGCTTGTACCAAAGCTGAAATCAGGGTTGACACTTTATGAATTTATCCCAATAGTCTTTATTCAATGGTCCCCGCCCCGCCAAATGATTCAATGGGAACCCCCCATCCAAATTGTACAATGGGCGCCACACTCCCAAGTGGTTCAATGGGAACCTCCCCGCCAAATGGTACCACCATAAGGAGTAATTTAGAATAAAATAGTATCATATCAACAATATATCTTCAGCTCCATTAATGTCAATCGTTTGATGAAACCCTTATCTGATGATGACTATGGCCACGAACCAAAATTCCTCACGCCCCACTTGAGAGTAGGAGGAAGAGGCCGCAGAGGCCCAAGGATTCCTAGAAGGAATGATCATTGTAGGAGTCAAATTCCCAGCCACTCCATAAGTCAAAATGCTATCATCGAAGAAACTCATGGATGGACCCTCCGATAAAGACAATAGGAACTAGAATTCTCCTTCACCCCCGCTAGAGGAAACCCAAACCTAGTTCTCTTGGAGAATCCTTCAGGGGAAGAACAGGTACCAAACTGCCCAAGGTATACAGGTAGACCATTTAGGCTAAACATGGAAAAGACTGCATCACTACTGGCCCAAGATATAGAGACCGAACTATAAACTTCTAAAGCTCAAGCCCCTGAAGTGTATGTAAAAGACAATCTATGAGTCAAGAAGTACCCAACGTTAGAGAAGAAGTATGACATTTTAAATAAGATGGGTTTAGTAATATAAAAGCTATGAATCTTGGAAACATTGATTTTGTCTGCAGATCTCAGGGAGGCACTCACCGAAGCCTTTCTAAGTACCCAAGAGTTAGAGGTTGAAATAGCAGTGACTGAAATCTACTGTATGGAGACCAGTCCCGAATAATGTCACACTATCTTCTCCTTCACAGATAGGGATAAATATTATATCATGAAAGGTCACACCAAAACCATATATGTGTCTAACAAGATAAATTTAATTGATGTTTGAATGATCTTCATCGACAACTAAAATGGAGTTAACCCCCTCCTGCTGAGAATGCTTCGTCTACTAGGATATGATGAAGATAGCCGGACACCCTGCACTACAAATCTACTGGGATATGAAAAAAGTGAGCATAATACATTGGGATGAATCAATATTAAAACATGGCTTGGATATATCATTTCAGATACCATGTTCCTAGTGGTGTGACAATGTGTGACCTTCAATGTTTTGTTAGGGAGGCATTGGCTGAATCAACATGATGCAATTCAATCCTCATACCATCAGTGAATTAAATGTTTCACTAATGGGAAGAACATGATACTACATTATGATAAATCCACGTTTGAGTTCTTTGAGTCACATTAAATCAACAAAGGGTTCTATGAGACATAAGAACAAAATATTTCATCCGACGACATTGATTGGATCAATGCCCCGAATGGATTGGAGATGGATCCCAATGCCCCTTCTAGTAACTTGGGGAAGAGTACGTACTGCTCATAAACCAAGTTAAATGTGTAATTACAATACCGGACAAAGATCCCGTTTTCTACATGATAACTTCTATTACCACCAAGTCCAAAGACATGAAATAGTGGGCTGGGATGACTCCCATGTTGTCAAGAAAAGTCCTATCAATGATACTCATGGCCCATCCATGGGACATCAAATTACCCTTGCCTCAAAAACTGTAGAAAAAGACGATTTATCTTCCCATATTGAAGAAGTTATCTCAAAAATAATTTCTCCCATAGAAGGGGAATATGAAGAAGATGATGAAGAACAAGAAGAATATGACCTCAAAGATTCCCCTCTTTCTTTTGAAGAAGGTGTTTCCACCACCATCGAAGAACTTAAGGAGATAAATATGGCAACTAAAAATGACATGTGGCCTTGTTTAATCAGTGTTTCCATGCCTTTTGAGGAACAAGAGGCTTATTCCTCCTTTATAAAGAATAATTGAGACGTGTTTTCCTAGAATTACATAGAGAATCCATTCCTCAATCCTGAAGTTTTCACCCATCATCAGGGCTTACGAGAAAATCAGCGAGGCTATAAATAGGTAGCCAGAAGGACACACCCGATGTATGCTTCTAAACTAGAGGTTGAAGCTAACAAACTAATCAAATCTAACTTCATACGGGAGGAATAATATCTGATCTAGCTAGAAAATATAGTCTCGGTCAAAAAGAGTAATCGATATATTAAATTCTATATTGACTTTAGGGTCCTTAATCAGAATTTCCCAAAAGATGATTTCCCTATCTCGATCACAGAATTTTTGATCGATGAAACAGCTGAATATGAGGATCTCTCCTTCATGGACATTTATTCTCGATACAATCAAACTCGGATGTCCCGAGGAGATGAAGAAGATACTTCCTTTAGGGACCCTCTGAGATTGTTCTATTATAGAGTGATTCCCTTTGGTCTAATTAATGCCATCACCACATATCAGCGCACCTTACATCACATCGTTAAGCACTTTTTGGGAAATTCATCGATTGTTATGTGGAATACCTCATTGTGGAGTCACGATATATTTTGAATCACCTGGATGACCAAGAAACACTTTTCAAAAAATTGAGACACCACAGTTTAAAGATGAATCCCCTAAAATATGCCATTGGTGTTACTTAAGTAAAATTCCTTATCTTTGTCGTATTCCATTGTAGTATCGATGTAGACTGTGATAAAATGAAATTCAATCTTCGAATGTCCCTGACTCGAATCCTCAATGAGTAATAAGGTCCCCAGGGGCACCCCGCCATCATTCGAAACATCATCTCCAACCTAGCAGCTAAATGTTTACCTTTCACCATGTTGATGAATAAAGGGGTTATGTATGAATGGGAAAGTGATTGTCAAGAAGAATTTGAAAAACTAAAAATATATCATCTATTCCCACCGGTGCTTATGCCGCCAGTTGAGGGGAGACTACTCATTTTATATGTAACATCCCTAGAGCGGTCATTAGGTGCCTTACTTGCATAGAAAGATGATGTAGGAAGCGAGAACAACCTTTAATATCTCATTCAGACAATGATCGATGTCAAAACTCAGTATTCAATGATGGAAAAGAACTGCCTAGTTCTTATCTTTGCAGTTCAGAAGCGCAAGCATTACCTGCAGCACCATGAGGTCCACCTGGTCTCCTAATGCAACCCGCTAAAGTATATCCTCAACCATCTCATGCTAAATGTGTGCTTATCACAATGGGATGTCATCTTGAAATAGTTTTACATATGGTACATTCCATATAAGGCCATCAAAGGCAAGGTGTTCGCAGAATTCCTGGTTGAGCCCCCCTAGGAAGAAACAACACTGTCCGATACTGAACTTCCTGTTGAAAAGGTGTTTTCCATTCAAGGGAACCCCCAGATGTGTGAAATGTACTTCGACGGTGCTTCCGGAATCTAGATAAGTAAAAGGATGGAGGATCCCAAGATCAAAAAATGTGGATGAGAGTCATAGTAGTATCTCTTGAAAAGTCCACCTTGCCTTATTCTTTCCTTCTTTCTGTAGGGTGTATGGAAAATGAAGAGGAGTATCAGGCCCTCATTTGAGGCATGGAATTGGCACTCAATCTGCAAGATAAAAACCTAAAAATAATGGGTGACTCAGAGCTTGTCAGAAAACATTTAAATTGTGACTATGCTATCATGAAATAAGTATTCCTTCCCTTTATGACCATTTTCGAGAACTAATGTATGAATTCCCATCAGATAAAATATTGACTCATGTCCCCCAGTCACAAAATTCTCAAGCCGACACTTTAGAAAATGCAGCCACAACCTTGGCCGATCTCGACTGATATGAGACAGTCGTTAGCATTTATCATCGTCAGATGTTCAGTCCATTCATCCAGAGAATTATGCAAAAAATAGATGAAATTATCCCTCTTCTGAAGCCCTATGGTCATACCAGAGGTTGGATGACACCCAATACAAGTTACCTTCATAACGGGTAACTCCCACTAGTTAGGGTTGAAAGTGAGAAGGTCCAAAGGTGGGAAATAAATTTTACCCTATATAATGGGGAGAACCAAGAGACGGTTCTCTAAAAAAGAGTCCTTGAAGAAGTCCTTATTAGGTGCATTTATGTATAATAGACTTATTTTATCATGAAAGAAGTGCACGACCGAGCTTGTGGAGGACACCGGTCAACAACCATGCTCACTCACCAAATCTGATGCTTAGGTATTACTGGCCCACCATGATGCAGGATTTCACCATATTTACTAATTAGTGTCATCCATGTCATGATCATGATAATTTAATACACCAACCCATGGATTTACTTCATGTTGCTAAGTACTCTTCGCCATTCTTCTGCAGGGGGATGGATGTTGTGGGACCATATCCTCCCACTAAATCCAGAAAAATCTTGTAACACCCCCGAGATTTTATGATAAATATTCTTTTTAATGTTATTAATGTCTTGTGTTGTACGATACACCAAAAGGAGCTTACACAACATGCATCCCTGACTTGCCTTTTATTACACGCAATCGCGACCTTCCTCGATAGCGTGTGTAGTACGCAATACCGAGTTTCACTAAACGAGATATTATTATGAACTAGCTGTTATGAATAGTAATACCCACTTTTTGAAATTTTATCTTTCAAAATGGACTTCATTTTTGGATTCGTAATATCAAAATTATCTTAGGGTGAAATTTTGGTACTTTTCGGATAACTTTCATATTCTGATTAATAGTGAAAATTTCTGAATTTTAATTAAAAAAAACTTTTTTAATCAAAATAATAAATAGTGATAAATTATTAATTTGAGTGGTTTTAAAGAATATTTATAATATATTTTTACAATTTAATACAATGTTGGTCATTGGATGTAATTTCACATTTAAACCATAAATAAACAAGTGTCAATCTTTTGATAGTTATTATCTCTTAAAAACACGCTATTTGTATTGGCGACGGGAATTAAATTTTGAATTAGTTAATGTAACTGATATGTTATGAATTTGGTAAAATAGACATCATTTTTGAATTCATTATATCAAATATTTCTTAGGCCAAATTTTTGGTATTTTTCTGGAAACTTTCCTTTTTTGATGAATATTGAAACCACTAAGTGGTAGTTAAAAAACCGAATTTTTCATAAAACATAATTTTACCGCTTATGTGAGTGGAATTTCAAAAATCCGTGAAACACGGTTAATATCAAGGACTAAAATGTGGTTCAATGAGATGAAAATAATTTTTGGTGAATAGTGACTTTTTACTTTTTTTACCACGGTTAAAAGTAAATATGGTAATTAAGGGTAAAAATGATATTATTATTACCCTAAAACATGTCCTAATTCTATTGGATAAGTGTAATTCGATCAGAAACAACCTTAGGAATAAAATATGACCATTTAGGCCCACTTGGATTAGATTAGGACATTTATTATTAATTTATTTAAAGAAGGGTTAAACTATTTAAAATCAATGTTTAATAACTAAATCATTTTTAATATAGGGTTATAATTAAGATAAATTCCACTATAAATATTAATTAGAAATCGAAAAATATTTCCTTCATAATGGTATTTTATTTATAATTTTTAGACATTAAATAATTTAATTTATTTATGACACAATGATGATGCAGTAATTATCTTTTTAATGAAATATTGACATAATTGACATTATAAATACCTAAATAAATGTAATTTGAGACTTTTTATTAATTCCAATAATTTTATATGTTAATAGGACATGTTAGTGTTGGTTTAGTTAAATGTTTTCGAACTAATCATTCTGTTATGAGTTTCAAAAAAATCAATTACCCAATAGTCCCGAAATTGACATAAAATAGTTTTTTAAAAAAATATTATAATATTAATTGTTATTATATTCTTAAAAATCTAAGGGAAGGGAAAGATACTTATATCATGATAGGTGTATCATTAATGGACCACTTGGGGGTCTCTTGGATGTATATGGTAAGTTTATTAACTAAATAATATAAAAATACAATGTAACATGGTAAATGTCAATCTAGTTAACAAAGTGTTAAAACTAAAAGATAAGGTTAATATAATGACCTAAACTTGTCTAAATTATATTGGATTAGAGGATTTAGACCCATAGCCACCTTAGCTTCTAAATAAATCAATTTGGAGCTATTAAAACCCGAATATGACTTTATAATAAAATAATATTTTTAGTTTTTCCAAAGGTGCCCCTCTCCTCCCTTATAAAAGGGAACCTCCTCCCTCTCTTCCTCACACCACTTTGAGCCTTCAAGCTCGGCCAAACCCTGACCATTTCTCTTCTCCACTTCCCTAGAAACATCCTAGAGGACCTGGTATTTTTCAAAGACCAATTTTAGTGCCCTAAGTGAAGGTCTCAAAGAGGCGCCTCAAAGAAGAGGTAATGTCTGTTACCGATTCTTTCAACTTTATTTCTTCTTCCACTTATTCTTCTTAAGTTGTTTCATTATGAAGTAATAACATCAGTATCAATAATATAATTATATGATATTATAATTATTAAAAAACCCTATTTCACCTTCTATCCATCCTACGGAAAATGACATCACCGCCCGTGCGTACTTACGGAATACCGTCTCCACATCGTGGTGTAATCTATTTTCCACCACCACCTTACTTGGATGGGTATAATGGTTTAAATAATAACTATATATGATTATTTTAAATTTATATTTATTCTGTTATAGTATACATACACTCCAATAAAATTCCACGATCATGGGAACAATATCATCGCTCGTGCATACGTACGGAATTCCGTCTCCACAACGCGATGAGATTCATTCTCAATGATTAACCATTAATAAATGATTATAAAGTATATATAACAAGTAATCATGAAATATATGACATAATAATGATTCTGGATATATATATATATATATATATATATATGTAATTCATCCAATTTATTCCATTCAATTCAATGAGGAAACGAAAACAACGTTCATGCGTACGTACGACCTACCGACTCCATGAACGGTGTATTTCATTCCATTTATAGACATATTATATATATGTATATTCTTAATATATATTATATATAAATCTTGTTTTATATTCTGTAATTAAGTAATCATCATCTATGTAATCATATGAATAATTAAAAGTCAAAACACGGACGACAAATGAAACAATTTTACCCAAAACGCTTTTTATAATGGAATTTACAAAATAACGGGTAATATAAAGTCATAAGTGAACCATATATGATATAATAACAATGAATATGATTCTGTAATAAGTCAATGCCATTATTTAAATCATTATACAAGAGGTTTGGATACGTACGAAGCATATCGGACCTAAGGTAAGGGATAATTTTGAAAATCTCATTTTTATCTGAGATTTCTTATTCATAAGTATTTACTAGCGTTATTGCTATCATCCATGTCCATGTTTTATAAAAGAGTATTCATGTATGTTTAAAGTCCTTTTTACCCATTTTGACTTTTACCCCTTGGTATGGAAGAAATCTTTCTTTTATTTACCGTACAAGGTACTTTTTTGACTTTTCCGACAAAAGTACGAGAAGAATGTTTTTTTAACGTATACATAATGAAAGGATTTTTACGGTTTTATAAAGCCTTATTTTAATTATGCATACTCCATAAGATTTCATGAATATTTTCAACAAAATCCTTTTCTTTTGAAATTGCATGACATTTTGTGAAAAGAAAATTATTTTGAAGAAGAAAGGATATTTTCCTCAAGAATTCATTTCATGTGTTTTATCAAAACCATTTTTCATCTAAGATGAAATTATTTCATATGTGTATGTTTCAAGTATAATGTATCTATGATTTACTTGGTTTCACTTTCCTTATTATGAAATGATATCCATTTCTTTTATATGGATTATATAATGATGCGATGATGTTTATGAAACCCATTTTATTTATTTGGTTGTTATGAAAGATGTATGTTTATTTTTTGGCACAAGTAAGAATGATTTCATTATGAGATGGGTGGGACCTATATCTCCCACCAATGAATTGGATAAAGATTTATATCTCATGAGATAGACATGGCTGGAACGGTACGTTAATCCGGTTCAGTATTACAGGACTAGAAGGAGGAGTGAACTCTATTTAGAAAGGGACTTTGTCCACTAAGATGGTCTTGGAAGAAATGCCTTTGCTACTATGGAAATCATTACATGTTCATAATAGATGCCACAATTACATGTTTTATTACCATGCTATTTTATCATGATTTAGGTTCCATTATGATCTATGCCTTATGTACTTCCTTGTTTTAAGTCCTTGCTCAAGATTTTGATGTTTAAACATTATGTTCATGTTTTTAAGTTCAAATGTATATGGTATGTTTTCTTTTATCCATGATTACCCTTACTGAACATTTGAGCTCACCCTTTTTATGTTTTATTTTCCCCTAGGATTAAATGAAAGGATTTAGGTAAGGAAACAAAAAGTGGAATATCTTTATGGGAGTTGTTGAAGATCTTTCACCATGATTAGATGATTACGTTCCAAGTTTCCAAAGACACTAAACTATTACTGTCCTTGTGTGTCTTTTTTTATTATGTATTAAGTATTCTACAAAATTAATGTAATTTCTATGTACATAAAGCTTTGGGTATCTACAGTTGGTATTAGAGGAAAGGTTTAGTTTACCTTTGGAAACTAGGATGCAAAAACATTAGTGAGATCCCTAGAGATATTTCTAAGGTATGTCTAGAGATGTCCCTAAGGTTAAGTATACATATAGGTTATAGTCCTAGAATTGCGATTACGATCATAGAATTTAACTTAAGATGTTAGATATTGATGATACTCCCCCTTTACTATGTTGTTTTACCTTGAATGATTTTTACCTCTCACACTATTCTTTTTGGGTTTTAGACAATGGCTGGAACCCGAAGGAACCGTTTTGATCAATGCAATGGACAATGTAATGATTGTCCTCATGAACAAACAAATATTATGGTAGTTGGAGTGAAAAATATTATTTATATACTTACACAAGATATGAATCATTCTGTACGTCCAAATGAGTAGAAAAGGGAACAATATTCTATTGAGTCCTTCACGAGGCAACGTCCACCTTCTTTCAGTGTGTCTTCTGATCCACTTGTTGCTGAACAATGGATCAGTACCACTGAAAAGATATTTTCAGTTCATCAATGTTCTGAACATGATAAATTCATCTTAGCAGTATATCATTTGGAAGGTGAAGCTGATCAATGGTGGAATCTTATCAAGAATACGAGGCCAAGAGATGAAATTGAGTCCATGGAATGTGACGAGTTCAAGAACTTATTTTTCAATAATTACTTCCCATGTATTCTTTGAACAAATATAGAGAAGGAGTTTCTTGAACTAAAGAAAAAGGATGATGAATATTTTGGTGTATACGAAGCGAATTTTACCAGGCTTGCAAGGTATGCATTTGGATTTATCATCCAACTTGAAAGTGAAGATGACCAATTCTTCAGTGGCTTAAAACCAAATCTTTTAGGGGCATTAGCTATAAGAGATTTCAGTAGCTATGAAGAAATTATGAATTGTGCTATCAAGGTAGAAATGGAATTTGGTGTCACATATCCATCTCATAGTTTTGACAGGAAACTAAAGATGGAGTTCAAGTAGAAATCTCATAATAATGGTGAAAAGAAGATGCATGTTTCCTTATGCTCAAAGTGTGGAAAGAATCATGGTGAAGATTATCTTAAAGGGACTAGAAAATGTTTTAAGTGTGGAGAAGAAGGTCATCGAGTAGCTGAGTGTCGAAGTAATGGAAAAAAGGTTTCTAATGTTGTGAATAAATAAAATATAGAAGAGAACGCACCACCAACACTTCAATGCTTCAAGTACAAGGAAATAGGGCATTATGCTAATAAATGCCCTAATCCAAGGGTCAGTGATGATCGACATGAGCATCCACTTAAGGAAAAGGACAAAGGGAAGTCACATGCGATCACTGTTGGTGATGTTGAATATGACAACGATGTGGTGAAATGATTAAGTGTTTATGTAATGGGATTCTAAAATAATGTTGTATATAGTATTGTGGAATATTAGAATATTTATGTATTTGTCTATTGTGCTTTTTAGTAATTTTATGGTACCGATAACCATGGAAAGTGATTGAGATATTTTTGGGAAAAAAATGATATGTGTATAATGAAGGGATAAGGAGAAAATGAAATGTTTGATAGTATTCATGATCTCATGACTGATATAAGGAAATAGTTATATCATGGATTGAGTATATATAATTTTTGGGATTTGGTATGTGGAAAGAGTTAACTTTTGACAGCATTCATGTTTTCACTAAGATTCAATGGGTATTCATTTTTCAATAGAATACATGATTAAGGCCTTCGAATGTTTGTAATGTGACCAAAAAGACATATCTCATGATATATGGGGATCAACGATGGTATTAACATGATTGTTATATGAACTCTTTGGTAATCGTTTTCACTATAATATGAGATTGGACCATAGTATTTTGGATAAGCCTAAACATTGGAATGGATTATGTTGGAAATAAGGTAGTATTGTTTAATGATAGAAGTTTTTTCGATATTATTGATGGGATGTTATAGTAATGTAGTTTTAGAAAAAGGACAACTTGCAGGATGGGTGACAGCCCATCGTGTCGGACAAGGCTGTGGGAATCGAACCTACAACCGAAGTGCGACTGGCCTTTATCTCCTACCACTGGCCTACAGGAAGTCCCTGTTTAGTAGAAACTAGTTTTATTATATTAAAAAGTATGGTATATGAAGTATAAGTCCATTTTAGTAACCATTTATGATTAATCTCACTATTGATGGACTTATGTATTTTTTAATAACTTTTTCAAACCTTTTGTTAGAGACAGATGGAATGAACCATAATTTTATCACATGATCTACTAACACTTCACGAATGACAAATTCAACTTCATTTATTTAAGAGATGAAGTGAAAATTTTCCAAATAACAACCAATAGTTAGACTGTACCAATATCATGAAAGTATTTCTTTTAATTCCAATTTCATCAACTTTAGGGAAATGATCTTAAAAACCAAAAATGTTGTCTGAGTGCTCTTATATCCGATGAATCAGATGGTACCTTCGATCGTCACAAATTTATGGCTTTGTGATTGTTTGCTTTTTATAGCAATATTCTCTACCACTCTTCATTAGAACCTGATGGTTAGATTTTTCTTCCATATCCATATTTTCACCTATGTTCTCCTACGTGGAAACCCAGTGATGAGTTAATTTGGGTAACTGTTATGTTTCATACATTAGTTTTTAAAGACACTTTTTTGTATTCCTTTTTACGATGTGGGTTTCTAATAAAGAAACATTTGAGTAGTAAACCAATTATAACCCCGACGAATTTCGAGGGCGAAATTCATTTTAAGGGGGGTAGAATGTAAGACCCCGAGATTTTATGAAAAGTATTCCTTTTAATTTCATTAATGTCTTGTGTTGCACGCTACACCAAAAGGAGCTTGAACAACACGCATCCCTGACTTGCCTTGAATTACACACAATCGCGACATTCCTCGATAGCATGTGTAGTACGCAATACCGAGATTCACTAAACGAGATATTACTATAATATTATTATGAACTAGCTGTTATGAATAGTAATAACCATTTTTTGAAATTTTATAAATTTTATCTTTCAAAATGGACTTCATTTTTGGATTCAGAATATCAAAATTATCTTAGGGTGAAATTTTGGTACTTTTCGGATAACATTCATATTCTGATGAATAGTGAAAATTACTAAATTTTAATTATATACACCTTTTTTAATCGAAATAATTAGTAGTGATAAATTATTAATTTGAGTGGTTTTAAATTATATTTACATTAAATTTTTACAATTTAATACAATGTTGGTCATTGGATGTAATTTCACATTTAAATAAGACATAAACAAGTGTCAATCTTTTGATAGTTATTATCTCTTAAAAACACGCTATTTGTTTTGACGATGAGAATTAATTTTTAAATTAGTTAATGTAACTGATATGTTTTGAATTTGTTAAAATAGACATCATTTGTGAATTCATAATATCAAATATATCTTAGGCCTAATTTTTGGTATTCTTCTGGAAACTTTCATGTTTTGATGAATAGTGAAACCACTAAGTGGTAGTTAAAAAAATGAATTTTTCATAAAACATAATTTTACAGCTTCTCTGAGTGGAATTTGAAAAATCCGAGAGACACAGTTAATATCAGGGACTAAAATGTGGTTCAATGAGATGGAAATAAATTTTGGTGAATAGTAACTTTTTACTTTTTTTCCCACGGTTAAAAGTAAATAGAGTAATTAAGGGTAAAAATGATATTATTATTACCCTAAAAATGTCCTAATTCTATTGGATAAGTTTAATTCGTCCACAAACAACCTTAGAAATAAAATATGACCATTTAGGCCCACTTGGATTAGATTAGGACATTTATTGTTAATTTATTTAAAGAAGGGTTAAAATATTTAAAATCAATGTTTAATAACTAAATCATTTTTAATATAGTGTTATACAGAAGGTAAATTCGACTATAAATATTAATTAGAATGAAAAAAAGATTTCCTACATAATGGTATTTTATTTATAATTTTTAGACATTAAATAATTTAATTTATTTATGACACAATGATGATGCAGCCATTATCTTATTAATGAAATATTGACATAATAGATGTTATAAATACCCAAATAAATGTAATTTGAGAGTTTTTATGAATTACAATAATTTATTATGTTAATATGACATGTTAGTGTTTATTTAATTAACATTTTTCTAACTAATCATTCTGTTATGATTTTCACAAAAAATCAATTTCCAGAGTTTCAAAATTGACATAAAATAGTTTTTAAAAACTATATTATATTAATAATTGCCATTATAATCCTAAAAATCTAAGGTCCAACCAAGATACTTATATCATGATAGGTGTATCATTAATGGACCACTTTAGGGTCGCTTGGATTTATATGGTATGTTTATTAACTAAATAATAGAAAAATACAAAGTAACATGGTAAATGTCAATCTAATTAACTAAGAGTTAATACTAAAAGATAAGGTTAATATAATGACCTAAACCTTTCTAAATTCTATTGGATGAGAGTATTTCGTCCCATCACCACCTTAGATTCGATATAAATCAATTTAGAGCTATTAAAAACCGAATATGACTTTATAATAAAATAATATATTTTTTTTCCAAAGGTGCCCCTCTCCTCCCTTATAAAAGGGCACATCCTCCCTCTCTTCCTCACACCACTTTGAGCCTTCCTGCTCAGCCAACCCATGCTAATTTCTCTTCTACACTTCCCTAGAAACATCCTAGAGGTCATGATGTTCTTCAAAGACCAATTTTAGTGCCCTAAGAGGAGGTCTGAAAGAGGCGCTTCAAAGAAGAGGTAATGTCCATTACCGATTATTTCAACTTTATTTCTTCTTCCACTTCTTCTTCTCAGGTTATTTCATTATGAAGTAATAACATCAGTATCAATAATATACTGATATGCTATTATAATTATGAAACATCTCTATTTCTCCATCTATCTATCCTATGGAAAACGAAATCACCGCGCGTGCGTACGTAGGGAATACCGTCTCCACGCCGTGGTGTAATCTATTTTCCACCACCACCTTACATGGATGGGTATAATGGTGTAAATATTAAATATATATGACTATTATAAATTGATATTGATTCTGTAATAGTAAAAATACACTCCAATAAAATTCCACGATCATGGGAACGATATCAGCACTCGTGTGTACGTATGGAACACCGTTTCACGACGCGATGAGATTCATTCTCAATGATTAACCATTCATAAATGATTATAAAGTATATATAATAAGTAATCATGAAATACATGGCATTATAATGATTCTGGATTTATATATATATATATATATTTCATCCAATTAATTTCATTCAATTCAATGAGGAAACGAAAACAACATTTATGCGTACGTACGGCCTACCGTCTCCATGAACGGTGTATTTCATTCCATTTATCGGTCTATTATGTATATGTATATTCTGAATATAAATTATATATAATTAATGTTTTTTATTCTAGAATTAAGTTATAATTATCTATGTAACCATATGAATAATTACATGTCAATACACGGACAACAAATGAAACGATTTTACCCAAAACGCTCTTTAACATGGAATTTACAAAAGAATGATTAATATAAAGTCATAAGTGAACCATATATGATATCATAACAATGAATATGATTCTGTAATAAGTCAATGACATTATTTAAATCATTATACAGGAGGTTTGGATACGTACGAAGCATATCAGACCCAAGGTAAGGGATAATTTTGCAAATCTCGTTTTTATCTCAGATTGCTTATTCGTAAGTATTTACTGGGGTTATTGCTATCATCCATGTCCATGTTTTATAATAGTGTATTAATGTATTTTTAAATTCCATTTTACCCATTTTGACTTTTAACCCTTGGTATGGAAGGAATATTTCTTTTATTTACCCTACAAGGTACTTTTTTTACTTTTTCGAAAAAATTACGAGAAAAATGTTTTTTTAACGTATACGACTTGAAAGGATTTTTACGATTTTATAAAGCCTTATTTTCATTAATCTTACTCCAAAATATTTAATGAATATTTTCAACAAAATCCTTTTCTTTTAAAATTTCATGAAATTTTGTGAAAATAAAGTGATTTTGAAGAAGAAAGGGTGTTTTCCTCAAGAATTCATTTCAAGTGTTATATCAAAACCATTTTTCATCTAAGATGAAATTATTTCATATGTGTATGTTTCAAGTATAATGTCTCTATTATTTACATGGTTACACTTCCCTTATTATTAAATGATATTAATTTCTTTTATATGGATTATATAACAATGGGATGATGTTTATGAAACCCTTTTTATTTATTGGGTTATTATGAACGATGTATGTTTATTTTGTGGCACAAGTAAAAATGATTTCATTATGAGATGAGTGGGACCTATATCTGCCTCCAATGCATTGGGTAAATATTTATATCTCATGATATAGACATGGATGGAATGGTAAGTTAATCTGGTTCAGTATTCTAGGACTGGAACGAGGAGTGAAATCGATTCTGAAAGGGACTTTGTTCACTAAGATGGTCCTTGCAGAAATGCCTTGGCTACTATGGAAATCATTACATGTGCTTAATAGATTCCAAAATTACATGTTTTATTCCCATTCTATTTTATCATGATGTAGGTCCCATTATGATCTATTCCTTATGTACTTCCATGTTTGAAGTCGTTGCTCAATATTTTAATGTATAAACATTATGTTCATGTTTTTAAGTTCAAATGTATATGTTATGTTTTATTTTATCCATTCTTACCATTTATGGGCATTTGAGATCACCATTTTTATGTTTTATTTTCCCCCTGGATTAAAATAAAGGTTTTAGGTAAGTAATCAAAAAGTGGAATATCTTTATGGGAGATGTTGAAGATCTTTCACCACGATTAGAAGATTGTGTTCCAAGTTTCCAAAGTCAATAAACTATTACGTTCCTTGTGTGTCTATTTTTGTAATTTATTATGTATTCCACAAAAGTAATGTAATTTCCATGTATGTCAAGCTTTGGGTCTCTACAAATCAAGTTCATACTCACAGCAACCGACTTCTTTTATAAATGGGCCAAATTCATAACCCTTAAGGATTTCGGTGTGACACACGCCTGTCTTGGGGCATGGATGAAAGCAATAATAATTTTTCCTATTGCAGCACAGTGGATGACCATAGTCGTCTCTCTTAAGGAGACTTACAATTATAGTTCACTTAATTTATCTAATTCACCTATTCTATCTCTTTTTTGGTTTTTTTATTAAATGAAATTGATGAAATTATTTTTGGGTTATTTAGTATTTAAAATAATGACATGTAAAATGATAATTTAAAATATCATTCATATCTAAACAGAATAAGTTAATAAGAAATAACTTAGTTTTTGGGGCTGGTTTAATGTTCAATCATTATTATCCTTTATATTTTTTTAATTCAATTTGATAATCCAAACATTAAATCTAATTTTTGAGATACTATTATTTATTTATAAATCATGGAATATCATTGACTCTCTGAGCACTGTCAATTCCGCATCCTCCATTAATACAGGTTGATGACACATCTTTGTCTATAGTGTGTCATCTTCTTGTACACGGTTCAATTGAAGTCGTTTCATCCATTGATTTTCTCAACTCCAACATGTGATGATCTAATCAATGGAGAGATGTGAAAATGATTAAATAAAATAATATATATATGTTGCATTATATGTCATCGGATGCAGTCACATCATCAGGGACATTTTCCTGACCCATGCACGCTACACAATTCTATCTACAAACAAAAAACTAAACATTAAATAAAATTCATGATCAACTTCCCCCCCCCCCAGGGCCAAGTCTTGAGTTTAGACTCTCATTTTTTAGAGTAACATATTACATGGTGTAGTGGGTGTAAGAGGAGAGATAGAGAGGGAAAGAAATGAAGAAAAGTGGATGGAAAAACACAAAAGAATGGATTACTAAAATTTAAATTTAAATTAAAATTATAAAATAAGACAAAACTAAAATTAAAATAAAATAGAAAGAAGAAATGAGGGGGGAAGAGAGGATCAGAAGCAGCCCGTCTCCCGGTGGGATCCTTCCTTGGTTGTGGATTCCAAGATAAAGATATGGGAAGGAGGTGAGGGCCTCATTTTAATGGCATAATTCTGTACACTGAAAAATTTCACATTCTTGGCTCATTAAATAGTCTATTCACATGTGGACCACTTCATAAAAGTTGTTCATAATTTTATATATTCACCCTCCATATTTATGCTCATTTCGACACTATATGAATGTGTTATTAATTTTTCATTGGCAGATGATTTTTCTGGATGAAGGTTCTAGGAAGGTTCCTCCCAAAGAATAACATACAATGGCAGCATTAATGACTTCAAAACTACCCCAAAATTGTTTTTGAGTCAGCGCTATGTGTCATAGTGCTATTCTAGGTGGAATCAAATTCATTGAAGGTGTGTTGGCCGAGATTTGGTTCTGTTACGGTGGTGGTGTCCACACTGTCTCCCAGGAAACGTTTCTAGCTTTAATGATTTTTTTGGACTAATAGATCCTCGAATTAGCTCTAGGTATTTAAGAGAATGTTTAAAGAACGTAAATATGGATTCTAACAAAAAAGGAATCACAAATTTTGAAATTATATTTAAAATTTAATTACCAAAATACCCTTGTGGTAAAAATGTGTCAAAATCCAAAATTAAGAACTTTTCACAATTTTTATCATTTTCATTATATAATCCATATTTCCCAATATTTTAATAAAAAAATAGTATAAATGGGTTTTATTATTGAAAAATATTAAAAAAATCCTCATTATTTGATTAAAAATATGCACAAAAATGTTTTCTATCAAATACACCCACACTTAAACCATGATTGTCCTCAAGCATAAAATCTAAATATGGAAATAAGAGGACATCAATGATACCAATATTCAAATTCCAATGAAATAAAATCATATAATATTCAATGTGAAATCAAAAATTTAAAAAATCTAAATAAAATATCAATTTAATTTCCCATTTTTCAAAGAAACAAATACTTCAAAAATTTTAATTCTCCACTTTGATAATTGATTAAACTTCTCCTTTCATTCATTCAAGATCCTTGATTCATTATTATTAAACATGAAAAGTCGTGATTTACAACACTTTTTATTCTTTTCTCTCATCACTCATTATTCAATTGAAGTATAGTTATGCTCATATCATTAGAACATGCTCCTTATCCATAGTCTGTTAAATGAACTACATTATCCACATTGTAAAGACAAAAGACACATAAAATAACGATTAATTGCAATAAAGGTTCAAATGAAATTGAGGATTATGGTTGGTAGGATTTTATGCTTTTACAATTAAGGCTCAAGGATGAGGTTTATCTCTTAAGTACAATTCCTAATATCAAAAATTGTATTGAAATTCTCCCCTTCAAATTAGCAACACCCACATCCCAAAAATCAAAGTAAGTTCAAGATAAAATTACGAAAAATGAATGATTTGATTTCCCACTTAAATATTTTTTTACTTTAGTAAATTTTATATTTTTTAATAATGTTATTATTAGATCAAACCACACATCCATCACCTAACCACATACGATCAGGAGATCATATTTCTAGAAAATGGTTATTTCTTGTTCTCCCAAATCATAACACATTATTCTCTTTTTTTGGTTTTTTTCATTTATTTCATTTTTTTAATTCAATGATGGAAAAATAGAGTTTAATAAATGATTCCACAACCTTTTACAATTCCCACAACAATACCCCCACACTTCTTTCTTACAATCTGTATCAACACGTCCACTATGATTCCCTTTAACCCCATACTTCATCTTTAAAATATCAGTCCAACACTATGCAGAGGGTAGGAATAGATAAAAATGGATTGAAACCCAAATCATCTCTATAAAGGTCATTCATGGTCTCCATGGCCTAGAAGACGGACTGATTTAAAAGTGGTATTTTAACAAAAAGTGTCTTTTAAAAGGATGTATCAATCATTTTAAATGTGTTTTTTTCATAGTCATATGTTTGACAAGTTTCAATACATGTTTGGGTCGGTTATATGTCCCAAGATCACTCAAGAAATATGCTCACTAATAAATAGGAAGTACTTGGTCTTGAAATCCACTCGAGAATGGGAAATATGAAATTGTAAAATTACTCATGGAATGAATAATAATAACAAATCAATTCACATAAACATAAAAAAATCAAAGCATGAAAGATGGTAGGGAAATTTCATTTACATGAATCAATTAATTCATTCAAATCACCAATCATTATTTAAATATCCATTCTTCATTTAAAAAAATAAATTCTTCATCTAAATCATTTAATCATATCAAAATTGAAATCTACGACCTGGAATCACTGGTTTCCTAATAAACTCATGTCTCCTTGACTAGTCAAGTAATGCATAATTCATGTGTGGGAATGTAATTTTATCTTTAAAGCTCAAATCATGATGTCGAGAAATATGTAGAAAGATTAAAATATAAAACACTAAAAGTGAAATACCTATTTCCTGGAAACATGGTCCTTCCCCATCACTATATGGGGCTTCCTTCGACCATTATGAACCTGTAAAAGAAAATAGCTCATTTAAGTATAAGGATCATATCATTTAATCACAAAAAAAAGATAGAGGGAGTGGGCTGAAAGCTATAGAAATTCCGAAGAAATTGGAATCTAAATTTCTTGAATGAAATTAATGATAAATCTTTATATGATCCCCCAAGTGGGCCCTGAAGTTTTACTACATACAAAGGGTAGTACTAGATGTTATCGAATGTTTGATGGAGGATGAACCTTATTTGATTTGAACCACCACTTGTTGAATTTCCCATCTTGTGCTTCATAATTATAGGTGAGGAATGATCAATGAATAGAGCACACTAGATCCTTTCCCTTCACAATGAGGTATAGTTTTCATGGTGGGGGTAGGATTATGTATGAGTCATCCTCTTTCTTGGTTGCTAATTGGGAAACCTATTCGTCCTTATCCAGTGGTTTCTCACGGTATGAAACATCAAAAGAACGGTCCATAGGAATGTCAGAGTGTAACTCTATTTGAATAAAATTAAAACAGGAAGTATTAAGATAAAATTATTCCCCATAAAATTAAGAATCTTTTGGAATTGTTTTCTTAGGAAAATCCACTGGAAACTCATTATGAACTTCCTTGAGAAAATATTCAACATGTATAGGGAGCTATATATGTTATTCAGCAGGTGCACATCTAGCTTCATCTTTTTCCTCCAACAAATATATGATATTTTCTGATTATGTATAATAAAAACTACAAGGAGTGATATAGAACTCAGATTCAATAACATTAGAATAGATAGAGTCAAGGAATGGTTCAACACCCTGATTCGGTTCGGATTCAATCTCTACCTCAATGGTATGTGCCTCTTATAGTATAATATTTGAGGATGGAGACTAGTAGTCTAACACCTCTATCTTAACTTCAAATTCCTCCACTATGGTGGTTTAATCCTTTTGTAGTGCTGGAACATATTCTATTTATTGTATGGGGAGATCAGGAAGTTCCTCACATTTAATCAACAATTCATCCAATCTTTGTCAATCTCCCACTTCTATCTCAACAGGTAAGTCTTCCTACATTACCACCTCAGTTTATTGATATTGTTCAGGGGTGGGTTGCCCCATTAATGCACGATCATATTCAAATGCACTTTTAACTTTTCTCATCAGTTTCTCAATTCTTTCTCTAAGATCTTTCACCAGAGATATTTTTAAATATTCATCTTCTTCATATTGTCGTTTAACCTATGAGTAATTTATCCATGCATAATAATATGAATTTGAATATATAATGTAAATTTTTTAGTTTTTTAAAAGAAATGAAATATACCTAATATGTGAAAATAAAAAAAGTAAATGAACTAATGATTGGCTCCGTGGAAATGGCGACAGTTTTGAGGCATGCCTATCATAGGGCATGGAAAAAAGCAATAATAATTTGTCCTAGTGCAACACAGTGGCTGACCGAGGTCATCTCTCTTGAGGAGCCTTCTTAATATAGTTCACATATATTATCTAATTCACCTATTCTATCTATTTTTTTTGGTATTTTTGTTAAATGAATTTGATGAAAATCCTTTTTTTTTGATTATTTAATATAATGACACGTAAATTGATAATTTAAAATATCATGAAAATCTAAACCGAATGAGTTAATAAGAAAAAACATGGTTTTGGGGGTTGATTTAATGTCCAATCATTATTCTCATTTATTTATTTTTTGATTATAGAAACCAGAAATCTCTAGTTTCAACTAACACTATTTATTTAGAAATTTATGAATATCACTGAATTTCTGAGCACTCTCAATTCCACCTCCTCTACTAATCCAAGTTGATGACACCCCATTGTCTAGAATGTGTCATTATCCAGGACCCAGTTCAATCAATGAAGTTGCATCCATTAATTATCTGAAATTAATTTTTTTTAAGAAATAACTAATGGAGAGATGAAAAATTATTAAATATAAGAATAGAGATAGGATGAGTTGCATGTCATCGGAGGAAGTTACAACATTGGAGACATTCTCATTACCCGTTCCTACTACTCAATTCTATCTACAAACTAAAAATTGAACATTAAATAAAATTCATGATCACATTCACCTCCCCCATGCCATATCTCAAGGTTATCCTCTCATTTTTGAGATAAATAGATTACTTGGTTGAGTGAGTGGAAAATAAGAGAGAGAGGGAGGGAAAGAAATAATGAAAATTGGATGGAAAAACAGAAAAGCATGGTTTAATAAAATTAAAAAATAAATTACAATTAAAAACTAAGACAAAACTAAAATTAAAATAAAATAAAATTACTAAATGAGGGGGGAATAGTGGAGATGTAGTGGCTCGTTCCCTTGTGGGATCCCTCCATGGATGTGGGGGTCGAGCGGGTGATTTGGGATGGAGGTGAGGGCCTCCTTTTATAGGAAACATTTGGTACTCTGAAGGTTTTCACGTTGTTGAACCATTAAATTGCTCATTTACTCATGAAAACTTTAATAAACGTTGTTCATAAATATATTTTTCGTTCACCCTCTTAATTTCAGCTCATTTGGGAACCAGATAAATGAGTTATTAGTTTTTAATTCGAGGATTCTTTTTCTAGATGGCTGTTCTAGGAAGGTTCCTCCACAAGTATAACATCCAATGAATATTTAATGACTTCAAAAATATTCCAAATTTGTTTTAAAGTCGGACTGATGTGTTCTAGTTCTATTCCAGGTGTAATAAACTTCAGTAATGGTGTGTAGGATGAGATTTGGATTTGTTACGGTGGTGGGGTCCACGCTGTCTTCCAGGAAAAGGTCCCAACTTAATTGAATTTTCTGTACCATTAGATCTTAGAATAACCTCTAGGCCCTACAGATAATGTTTAAGGAAATTAAATCTTGAATCTAACAGAAATGGAATCACAAAATTTGGAATTATATTTTATAATTAATTTCTAAAATTACCTTTTGGTAAAAATTTGTCAAAAAAATCAAAATTAATCTCTTTTTAAAATTTCCCTCATTTCTATTCTATAATCCAAATTGCACAATATTTTAATAAAAAAATGATATAAATGGTTTTTATATTTGAAAAAAATTTAAAACCCCTCATTATTTTATTAGAAATATGCACATAAATTTGCCCTGTCATGGGGAAAAACAATTCCAGCTTTGTGAAGGCCAACATCAACAACAGATTTGGTGTCCCTCATACAATACTATTGGACAACAGAACCAATTTCAGCTCTACTAAGTTGGATAAGCTATACCAGTATTATGTAATCAAGTCCAACCAGTCATCTCACTACCACACGGTGACCAATGGGAAGAGAGAGGATTTCAATAAGTCTCTGTCCATTATACATCAATAGATGGTCGATAAAGATAATAAATTGTGGACAAATAAGCTCCTTTATGAATTATGGGCATATTGGATCACAAACCACACCGCCCCTCTGGCAACCCCATGATCACTAGTATATAGGGCAGAGGTGGTGTTTCATATTGAAATCCAAGTTCCATCAATTCATGTGGCCATTTGCAATCAACTGTCCATGAATTTGAAATCCTATAGACAATTTGATGAATTGGAGCAGTTGGAAGAAAAAAGGATGCACACTCTACAACATTTGGAAATCTACCAAAACCAGATTTCACGAGCCTTCAAAAAAAAGGTTCTACTTAAATCTTTTTTCAAAGGAGAAATTGTTTTAGTCCTCCAAACCCCAATGATACTAGGGAAGAAGCCCCCAAATCATAAACCAGATTTGGAAGGACCATATGACATACGTTGGGTTTATTTTAATAGAGCATACAACCTAATATCAATGGATTGGAAGCTCATCACGGCTCCCACAAATACGAAGTTCATGAAGAAATACATCACATAAAAATTCCTCCTATGGTCCAAACTCTAATACATAAAACTATGAGTAATGATAAATCCCCCATTTTATGGTCCAAACTCAATGAACCTACACTATGAGTTATATCACCCCTATGCATAAGTCCAAGCACTACGACCCTAAACTATGAGTCATAAATCATGCCTCTGATGTCCTGATCCAAACTATATGAACTAAAACTATGAGTAATGATAAATCTCCCATGTTATGGTATGAACTCAATGACCCTAAACTATGAGTTATATGACCCCTATGTCAAGGTCCAAGCTTCACGACCCTAAACTATGAGTAAAAATACCAAAATGCTTGGTCCATGCTCTACGACCCTAAACTATGATTAAAAATTCCCCCATATGTTATAGTCCATACATTAAGACCTTAAAATATGAGTAATGAAAAATCCCCCATGTTATGGTCCAAACTCAATGACCCTAAACTATGAGTTATATCACCCCTATGCATAAATCCAATCTCTATGACCCTAAATTATGAGTCATAAAAGATTCGTCCTATGTGAGGGTCCAAACTCTAAGACCTTAAACTATGAGTCATCATCATGACCACATGACGTTAAATTGTATAGTATTAGTCTATGAAACATGAAATGAAACTAAAATTCCCTCATTATCAAAGTCCATGCTCTACGACCCAAAACTATGAGTCATAAGAAATGCATCCCATACCATGTTCCAAGATCTAATACCTTAAACTATGAGTAATAATTAATAAAAAAATTCCCCGCAAATCATGGTCCAAACTCTAAGACATTAAACTATGAGTTTAAAATGTTCACATATCATGGTCCAAACTCTAAGACCTTAAACTATGAGTCGTCATCCTTTCCACATGATGTTATATAGTAACACACATATCCTCGCCATAATACATTAAACTATGTAGCATAATACGTACTAATCACATGACAATAAATTTCATGATCTCACATAGAACTACATGCAACTTGATTATTTCCCTTTCCAGATACGTAGCGACGCATGGATCATCGATCCTGGCCCAGTCCCAATAAAACAATTTCCTCCATCATGCCCCCTATATACCCATATTGGTAAAGGAAACCCTTATCAGTCATGGTTTCTAACATTGAGTACAAATCTCATGAGCATAAGAATGGTGATAGAGATTCTCTTACAAAGGTCAACAATGGGGTATCATGGAAGACCTGACAACCATGATGGGTAGAATAAATGTTCCCATAGAATTTTGGAATGAGCCAAACTTGTATGGGGTATACAAAAAACTATGTGCAGCTTGATTCTTACCCTCCCAATATACTTGGAAACTTCTCGATCTCTCATCCTAGCCCAGCCCCACTGGGAAAGAAAATAAAAATGACCCCATCATATTCTCTATTTCCATAAAATTGTGAAGGAGAATCTGTAACCACTCCTTGTTTCTCACATTGAGTATAACTCACATGATCTTAGGATTAGTGGTAGGGGATATCTTACAAAGATAAACCATAGGGGAGTATGGTAGGCCTGGCACCCATATCATGTAAAAACCAAAATGACCTCAAGTGTCCCAAACACATCAAATAAAAATTTGTAGGGAAACCCCAGAACTACATGTCTCTTTATTCCTACCCTTGTAGGATATGCAGTGACACTCGGATTCAACATCCTAGCCCAACCACCAGATAAAAAATGCCACTTTCCCCCATGTATGGGTCATACCTATGTGGAAGCTCTAAGAAGTCCAAGGTTAATCATGGTCCAGGTATTCCCACATTCCCAGGCACACCTTTCTCATTTTTCAATATCTATACCTTGATAAAACTAGGATCTTCGTAATCATCCATGGCCATCTAGGATGGAAGGCCAGTGTCCTTTGGACACCTCTGATTGACTATGCACAACATGCCCTAGTGGCTCTATATATGTCAACCAAAAAAATGGCCATAAATCAAAGGAAAATTTGTCCTCATGAGAGTCCACTCCTACCTCAGTACACCCAATGGATTTCAAGACCCATGTCATCCCTCCTGATTCACGTCTCCCCCATGACTATGGTTTATAACTTCTATCATCACTCACGTCTAAGGAATTCTAGAACACCCTAACTCCGAATAACCAAAAACGTTCTAAGACCTCTATAAGGAAAAAGGTTTCTTTAATAGACGACATTAAATTGCAAGGCCAAAATAGTCCTACATGCACGACGTTAAAAATAATGACAAAAATCATCCTCACCACACAACATTAAATTTCATGGCAATGGATTTAGCCAAAAAAATCCCCTAATGTTGAATTCACTATTTTTATATGGTGACACAAAACCCTTGTAATCCCATTTTTCTCACCCAGAGCATATCTTATGTGGGATTAGGGATATTAGCGAGAGATACACCATGAGATTATGGAAAAAAGGATTTGTAATGTGGTCCTTGCAGTATAACCCTAAAAGGAATTTCATAGTTCCCTCCCCTGGGAGGAACCTTGTTTCCTATCCATGTGATGTTAAACAACTGGGTATCCCAATGATAGAATGAAAACCTCAACTTGCTTATGGGTTGGATCAACGTAAGGGACACCATTCCATTAATAAATCACTACCCAAATTTCCCCAATATATCCAGATATAGACTTTTCCTACTCAAAACTCCATGCTTTGAGTTATCTTGAATCCCTATAACCCTCAAAGGCCATATGAAATGTAAGGCTTGTGTCCTACAGACACCTTTGATTGACTATGCATATCATGCCCCAGTGTCTCTCCATATGTCTCCCACAAAAATTGTTTTCATTCAAAGTTAAATTCATCCCCATGAGAGCCCTCTCCTATCTCAATATGCCCAATGGATTCAAAGCCTAATTCCATCCCTCCGGATTCAAGGGACCTCATAGTCATGGTTTAAATTTTCCTCCTTCCACACATCTTGGATATATCGAAAAAAATAGGCATGGTTCATATCTGGTATCTTTTAAAGTTATAAAATATTTCCCATTTTTATGTGTGATGTTGATACACATACAAAGGAAGAGTTCCCCCACTCATTTCTAGGTTTCCCCAATGAATTTTAGCTAAAAAAACTCCTTTTGTGATTTGGGGAACCACTGGTTGTTGGTCACACACCGAATTCAGAATGTTCCCAACCACCACAGTCTTCAAAGGCCGTCGAAGGCGGAAGGCCAGTGTCCTATGGAAACCTTTGCTTGATTACGAATATCATGCCCTGGTAGATCTGCATTCATCATCCACAAAAATGGACTTCAATCAAATGAAAATTCGTCCCTAGGAGATTATTTTCCAGCCTTCACACGCTCAAATGTCATTCACGTCTGGTCACCCCCCCTAGATTTTGAAAACTCTTGGATAATGGATTATGTACCTCATTCCTCCTATGTTCCCCTGACATATAAAATACTCTTAACTAAATTGACCACTTACCTTCTATACCTCACACAAGTAAGAGATTTTTGGGAACAATTACCCACTCAAAGACGATATGAACATTCATAATGTTCGTAGACAACACTACTCTAGCCAGCCACCTGTTGTGGCTCCCAACATCAAGATAAACCCAAAATGTGTAAAATCCCACTAGGCCTTCAAAAAAGGAAGGTCAGTGACCTGGGGACACCTTTGATTGACTATGAACATCATGCCTCGATGGATCTGCATATGTCGCCCACAAAAAAGTCCATCAATAGACGGAAAATTTGTCTCTATTAGAGTTTTTTACTACCTCTGTATGACTAAAGAAACCCTTGAGCCTCATGCATGTCCCAAATCCAAAAATCCACGGTCCAGAAAAATATATAACTAATGTCTATAGGATACTAGAAAATTCCTGACTAACGGTCTCGAGTCAGGGCCCTACCCCATTATATTTGGTCAAAGATGTTCGACCTAAAATATCAGTACTATGTTTGATCGGTCGAACTGTGAACTGCCTGAAAAAAAAAGATGCTATACTCACTAGAGGGATAATCTTCTGAAGGAACCACTGGGTAAAATTGGATTATCAGTTTAATAAAAAAAATGAATTGATTCATCAAAAAAGGCGCAAAACTTGTTAGGTCAGAAACCCACAAAGGGAAGCCTATTAAAAAGCCATGTTATTCCCACTAATCATATGTCATGAAGGCTTAGGAAAAAAATTAGAGTAATAATGATAAATACATAAATGTTTGTGAGGTATTTCATTCAACCTCAAAAATAGTCAAACTACACTCTCTTTGTCAATTGTCTCAAGAAATAATTAGAACTCGATTCTGTTATCTCATTTTACTAATTTAAAGTCATGGTTTAAAATTAACACATGATTTAAATGAAGTTGACAGGAAAAGAAAAAAGAGGGAATTTAGAGTCAAATTAGTTCCATAATATTCCAAGAAATAGATGGTGGTCATCCACAACCAGGAGACTCTCATTTAGAATAGGATAAGACCTTAATGAGAGACATTCAGTGGAGTCTCATAGTTTCATCAACGATTGGTGAGATTCCCCAATAGCTTGGATAATCTTCAATAGGTTCGTAGTGTTATCTTCTATTATCACCCGCAACACCTCCAATTCTCTCATGGCCTAAAGGATGGTTTTCTCCACCTCTAACATTTTCCACCCCTTCCTCAATGATAGTTGTGGCCCGAGCCCGCTCCTGTTTGAGCCATTCTAGATTCATGATTTGTTGATCCACATCCAAGTCAACAAGATCCATCAAAGACTATTTCTTCATGAGTTATTTTTTCAAATATTCAACCATCCCATCATGGGTGTTAGCTTCATCAAAAAATATTTTTCATATAGATTCCAAATAAGTTGTCGACTCAGCCATAGAGAGTCGAGACTCAAGTGCACCCATTGCATCTGGAGCAGCAACTACATGCCTTTTTTATATCATAAATTCCATGATAGTTAAATCCACCAAAATCCAGGACAACGAATTGGCAGTGTAAATTTGGACATTTTGTTGGAATCTCTTCTAATGTAGTCATAGAGATTAATCCCTATATATTCCTCCATGCGTTTTTCCGAGTAGGATAAAATTCAGCTAGGATTTCTCAGTCGGTCTCAAAATAACTCCCTAATAATGAAATATAGTCTAGAATGAATTTCACCA
Source organism: Viscum album (assembly GCA_963277665.1). NCBI lineage: Eukaryota > Viridiplantae > Streptophyta > Magnoliopsida > Santalales > Viscaceae > Viscum > Viscum album. The sequence continues at coordinate 843,552,979 of OY728140.1, read as the reverse complement.
AAGTGGGACTTGGTTCAGATGTTACAAAATGACTTGACCCTATATCACCCACATCTCTGTTAATCTTAATATATAGAAAGTTAGGGACGTATGTCATTTCCAACACTTGTGATTCTAAGGATAGAGAGGAGATGACATTACCTCCCACCCCCAAAGTAGTATCGCTATCCAAAATAGGTGGCACAAAATCTTCAATCATCAGCCACACTCCATGGATATGAGAGAGTGCTGAGTAACCAGAACCATGATCAGTAGAAACAGTAGTCCTCAAGATGGCCCTTAAAAGGTCACTGGTCAGTATAAGACTTGTGGGGATAGTTATTCCGAATAAGGATATTAGTCTTGGAATATTGGGGGCATGAAAACATATCATCTCTCAGAACTGGAAAAAATGGAATAATAGATTGATCTAGATTTTCATGGGACATAACATCAGCATTCATGACCGTGACATCCCTAGATACACCATGAGAAGGAATAGTATGGGATTTTGAAGGAATTCCCCCTATAGGGAATAAAGCCACTTGGTCAAGATTTATTAGCTCAACGATATTCGAAGACCCTCCAAAATATAGAAAAACCTGGTGTGCGTATCTGGACATAGCCCCTAACACAAAGACCACCCTATCCCTCTCCATGAGAATTGGTTCAACGCGGTCCAATGAACCCTTAACTTTTTGATGACCATCCACTATTGGGAAGAAGATTGTTTGAGAAGGGGAAGACACATATGAGGGGTCAGCAATGCCCCTAGTCTCTTCAAAAGGCCCTACTCCCTATTCTGATCAACTGTAATAGATGGTGGTCCTTCCTCTACCCTAAATGGGATAGGGGCTATAGATGCCTGAGAGATTTTAGTTTGATCACCAATGGGCCCTGTTTCAAAGCACATATACGTACCATTGAGTCAACAAGGTAAGGATATTTGGTTCAATCACCAATTGGGAAGACACTTACTTGTGATCCCCCTTCGAATGTGCTTCGATATCTTGGTAGCATGCTTACATTTCATTTAATGTTGGAGAGATGGATCCTGAATAGATCACCAAGAGAAGACAGAGGATCAAACACCTTAGAATGATCATCAATCACCACCTCCATATGATCTTGGTCTCTCAGATATCCTTCAGCAGTACCACTTATCAGTGAAGGAGCATAATCCCTAGCTATAGTACTTCTAGGAGAATTAGTTGGGGGAAAATCTGTCTCCCGAGACCTGGAAGGCCCCAAAAAAATAAGAAGGAATGTGGAGAAGATTTTATCATCTATGAAATAAGTGAATTTAAGGACAAAGTCTACGGATAAGACCTATTCCGTCAGCCGTGGGAATATTTCCACCAAATCCTTACGGTCTGACGAGTAACACTTGTCTACAGGAGCGTGAAGACACCTGTCCATTTCAATCAAGTTATGTAAAACATCATCAAGCTATTCAGCTACTAAAATAAAGGTAGGAGCGATGGATCCCCCAAAACATATAAGATCAATGACTTCTCTATGAAGAAGTCTTCATATATCTTCACCTATGGTGATTTTCCTCAACACATCCCAGACTCTCCATGACTCTAGAAATGCAACCATATTTAGGATGGCCAACACTGGATGGTTAAAATGAGGAAGTAGGGTAGGATTAAATAACCACAAACGTTTCATGGGTGTCCCTACAATCATGGGACCTTAAGAAGAGGGGAGTTTATGAGATGATGTGGGCGAAGAAGAAACCTTTTTTATGGCGGCCATAGTAGGAAAGCCAAATACTTCATCATTCTAATAGATGGTTTATGGTCCCATCATGGAATGTACACAATTCGAGTACCTGTGGAGACCACTTTAGGAGTGAATAATAGTCTTGAGGTCCTTATGTTAGCAGCCCACATCAGCTATATCCTCATAGAAAGAAATATCAGTCAGTGCTAACATTAAACCAATATCAATAAAGAAAACTTTCCTAGTCTGGAAGAGTTTCCATAAATTTCAAGAGGACCATCCATCGGAAGACTGATGACCTTTCGAAAGGTCCCATTGCCTCCAGGACATTTGATGATTGACCTCAGATGGAATAGATGATAGACTCCCGGAAGTAGGTACAGCAGCTTGTTCAGCAGCCCATGAGGTTGTAACCCCATCATTCCCAACATTCATAGGGAGGGAGTGAAGGGACCTTCAATGAAATTTTCCAGGTTGAGGGTGTTCATCAAATTTTTTTTCGTACGCTTTCAATTCTTCTTGGATTCCATCGAAGTCTCCAAAATGGGCACCAGGATAGCCAATTGGCTATGAGGATATAACCTAACACATGCATCAACATAATTCATGGCATGGAAAGGCATATAATCCATAGAATATAGAAGTCTGTCCTTGCTTGGGGTGTCCTCCTAGGTGAACATTATCAATAATTGGTGAGATATCATATGATGTTTCTCCTAGCGAGTGATGTTAAGAGTAAGAGGTCATAACGTCTGAATTCAATTGAATTTCTAGCTAAACCTGAAGTGTGCACAACCATCGCAGATGAGTTCCCATCCAATACAGGCAACCCAAATGCCTTCTCACAATGAAAATACGTAGCATCGATTGATAAAGTCTTCTAATGCATTGTTTGTAATGGTACTAGTGGGGGAATTATAAGTTGGTAAGAAAAACATTCATAAATTTTGTGGCACACCAGTAATTCTTGCTAATTCCTTTTGGTCTACTCCTCAAGCTTATCCTGTGAGACCTAAGCCACTAACACAAACCTACTGGTTCTCTGAAGGTACAATAAAAGGGTCAAATTCGGGATTGGTATGGAATTGATGAATGAGTAAACCTATATATGGGATCCCATCTATCCCCAAAGAATTTAAAAGTGTCCAACCATCTAGAAAAGTGACCCCACTTCATTGAGTCAGCCTAGTAGGAGATATATCTTGGCCAACACGGGGATAACCAAATTGATGCATTTGAAGGTGGCCAACTGAGCAGCCATGATAAATTTGAGGCTTTTCTGCCACCAGATTCTCACACTAGTAGAAGCCACCTGATCAAAAATAGGACCACGAAAGCTGCCAGTCAAAATAATTGATCGACGATAGGGATGATACCCCATCTCTAATTCTGAAAACCCCCCTCTTCTATGATGGGCTGGTAAGTACCTACTCCCCCACATGTGGATTTTCTAGGACAAGCCATAGGTTACCGTGGATCGGGCTCTAATCTAATATGCTATGAAAAAGCATCAAAATTGTCGTCAAATAGAATGTTCTACATCAGGTAGGAATCACTTTCCTTCAAAAGTGACTTCACTTGTATGATGAGTTTCCTAGCCCAGGGGGTATCTCTCCTCATCATCCAAAATAGTGGAGGGGGAGAAATTCATCATACATGTCACCAATGATAGGGAATCGTAAAATCATCTAGATGTATGAAAGTCTGATGTCAACCTTCACATGGGTCAAATTGAATGTGTTGATATCAAGACTCCACCTGCTTAAGAGTTGCGAGATAAGGGAACTAGGACGATGGGTGTATGTCTGAGAAACCCAGGTTGCCTCATATAGTCCCACAAGTTGTTCCTCAGCTCTAAATTCATTCCAACCCTGGAAAGCCCAAAAGGGACACCCCCAGTCCAAGCCAAAAGATCCCCTGGGGCAAAGGTCTCATTAAGATTACCAACTGTGCTTCTCATTCTCTATGGCCTTCCTCGCGATGCTATGATAATATTGGGCCATTTGATCAGGTGTTTGCTGGACCCCTTCTAAGGTTTGAGGTGCATAATTCAGTAAGGATCCATAAGTGGTATCTCTATGAAGGTACCTCCCCTTAGAAAAAATAAAATCCTTCGTAGTAGATGTATTAATTATCTAGGAAGAGGGCTGATCTGTCATGTTTGGCATCGGGATCGCTGTGTTGGACAAAGGGCCAAACTTGTAAGAAGGATTCTTATCTATGATCGGGTACTCCGGTTGCCCCACTGTGAACAGATTCAAAAAGGATTGGTGAAATAGATCTACCAAAGTCTTGTCGGCAACCGAAGTCTCCATATCCCTCAATCATTCCTCAGCAACAGAAAGAGGATCAGCAATAGTAGCATCAGAATAAGCATCAATGTTATCAGAAACCTATGAATCAGCCATTGTAACCTACAAAGAATGATGCAGAAGTTTATGAGAAGTTAGTCAGATAGAAAAAATGTTGGATAAAGGCAATGAAAAAATGGCTAAAGGGCTTCAAACATGTCCACAAATGGTTCTGTGTACTATTATAAAAAGTGGTACATAGAAAGATAATTATATATAGAACATGACATGAGAAGGATACTCCACATATAGCTATCTTATGTGGATGTTGTTAACCACTTACATCCATGTTACACAAAATAAATCATGAGGCACAGGGCCACGAACTCTTGTCCAGTGAACAGAACGATCCGTAGAATGTAGAAACCATGAACCTTAGCCTAAGATTGTGTTCATTAGATGTGGATTAAAATTTATGTCTGTATTAATAGTTTTTGAGGTTCGGTTCACCAATCCATGTTTATTCCACAATCATGTCCGCCAGATAGCATTCTTGCACTTAGAATCTGGATTTTATGTTTTAAATATCCACTGTCCCGTTCACAGAAACAAAAATATGGTATGCGGACAGGGATATGGTGAGGAAATCAGTTCACAGAACATACAAAGTAGTTCAGGAACATGGTTTTCACAAGGATCACATTAAACGAGAGTGAAGAAGGAAAAAAATTTGGGAGCACTTTTCACTGTGAGATATGGTAAAAGAAAAATTACAAGATCCCCTATATATAGGCATGGTCCCCTCCTAACAAGTCTACCTATTCTATCGTGAACCATTTCAGTTCAGGACCGCTTCTACGTTTGAGTAGTCCCCTTTTCATTCTGTACAGACACCATTCTGATGGGTGGAATTTCTAAGGTCCTGGAAATTATTTTAATGAGAGGAAATACCCCTACAATCGCATTATAGAAAGTATCAAACACTTTTATAAGTTTACCAAGGATAAGGGACTCTATTTGAGTGTCATTTAGTTGAAGGAATGTGAAGGAATTCATGTTTTCAAGTGCCCCACGTACCATCACCAAGAAAGGAATGCGATGAATATGGATCATGAACCGCCAGGTGTGCGGGATGGTCCGCGAATTGCTGGCCCACGAAGAAATGGCCAACGAGCATGGAAAACCGTTAACCGCGTCCACCGAAGAAGTCCTACACGAAAGACCATATGTATACCATGTCATGAACCCTTCTATTCTTCGATTAAACAGACGTCCAGGGTTCTGCAAACCACTGTTGTGAACCAAAGCCTTCACGAACCCTGGTTGACTGAGTCTTTCATGGGTCAGAATATTGCTCCAATGGGCGTCCAGAAAAGGTCTCACATGCCCAGTATATACAATCTCTCTAATGCTCTATAAAAGGATCACAATAGAAATAATGGAAAAACGATGAGACAGATAAAGAGAATGGCAGATGCCAAATGCTCAATTGAGACTCATAGGTTTCACTTCAGCTTCATTATTTCTTCATCGTCAAAGCAAGAACCACAAACCACTTCCTCTACAGGCACAATTGGCCACGATACATAAAATGGGAAAATTGGATAATAATAATTGAACCGTGAACCAAACATGTAATCCATGAACCAAATAAAACTCACAGATGAATTTCCCATGAATGATAATCCCCTAGACCCTCCTTCGTTATGGTGCTCCATGTAGCATACCACTACGTGGACAAGACATGACACTGTACCCAATCAATATGCTAATGTAATCAAAAGAAACATGGCGAGCCTCATACCACTTTGGTATGCAGTTAGAGATACCCATTCCTACATACCACATCTGTTCATAGATGGACCCCCTACCCACATACCACCACAGTATTTAGAGCCATCACCACCCCATATAAGATAACGGTACGTGGAACGGGGTGCCTTTAGGTATTTTTCATTTCGGTTCCAAACTCACCCATCCATTATCGTCCAGTCCTTTGTGATCTCTCCACTAACCAGTCCTTTGACACTAGGACAAAGACTCCTCTAAATCCACCGGACCCGTATGATCAGGCCATTGGGTGCATTAGAGAAACCCATTGAGTCTATATAACCACAGTGAGCAAAGTCTTGAAGGCCCTCCCAACAAAGCTACGGTCTTTGGGAATGCATTTAAGGTTACATTCCCACAGTAACTCAGAGTCCAAACATGGGATTTTGATGTTGACCTCCCTATTCGTGGTACTAGGGATGGTTACATGATTATCCGTTCAATGAGGAAGATTGATTAGTTGAAGGGGTTATGTTCTCTCCCCCCATTGATGAGGAAAAAAATCCCCCCCTTCCCAGAACATGCTCAGAGGCCTTCCCACTAAGGTAAGTCCCCAATATTCTGAGAAAGGGAAACATGAACATTTATTACATTTCCCATGGTAGGGTTCATCACTATGAACCCTCACCCATGGTTTCCCCGACCTATTCCATCACGAGCTCTCCCTCCCCCATCAATAGGGGAGGATGCATGTGAATTGTTGAATCATTCAAATCCTATTGTTTCTCACACCGCGCATGACTCATGAGGGATTAGAGTTTTGTGAGAAATAAAACAACATCACGCCATCTAAACATTGAGAAATCTGATTCTTAATCAAATACAGATACATAGGACGCCTTCCAGAAGTCCCCACCTCAAAAGCGGGGCCCATCCATAAAGGGTCCACCAAACCATGCCTTTTTAAATGAGAAGCTCCAAAGTGTAAGCCCCGCACCTTTTGAACTACAACAATTTTGATTGATGTTATAATAGGACACGTAGGATACCTATCAAAAGGCCTGAGCTCAAATGGGTGCCCATCCACAAAGGGCCACCCAATCATGTCCCGTCAAATGGAAAACTTCTATGTGTAAGCCCCACCCAATATGAACAATGTGGGTTCTGATTCCTCTCTAGAGGATACGTAGGAATCCCTCTTTGCAGGACTGATCCCAACATCATGTCACCTTCGAACCCCCTTGATGAAAATAAAATCCCAAGCACCTTATAATATGGATATGTCAGCATCACCTCCATGACATCAAATATATGCATGCTAACAATATTTATGCAAACTAAGGGTAGTCCGCATATAAACTCTTCGGGAATGAAAGAAGGATTCACAAACATATTAACATGAATTAGATATATAATAGAGTCCCATAACAATAAAAAAATCCTCCCATGGAAGGGTGCAATGATCCTGACCTCCCATCCTCTCAACCAATGGAGTCCTTAAGTATCGCTAGACAAATCGTCAGCTGACGAGCGCCTACCTTTGCAATGCCGGTCCATGAATCATGGATACTAGGGCTATTGAAAATTCTTGGATCCACGAATAAACCCATTGAATACCATGTGAGGAAGTTATATATAATAAGGACTGATTGCATGAGTGCTTGACCCCCACACAATCACCCCCAGGGACCAACAGTTCCCGCAGGGTTAATTTGACCTTCTATAAAGGATAATAATACTTAACGGGTCGAAACAAAGGAATGGTAAATAACCATTTCTTCACCGCATATACATGCACCACCTCAAAGTTAGAACAATATTAATGAATCCATACTCACATTTTCATTGGGGATAATTCATTGTAACTGCCTGACCTGAGGAAGTAAATATTTATCACCCACTTGGGGGTCAAACAAGAATTATCCCATTTATTTCCCATTTATCTTTATTTTTATTTATTTCTCTTATGTCTTTTCATTTATATCTTGTAGTTTTATATTTTTAGCATCTAAGAGCTTAAATCGAGGCTAGTAGTGAAAAATAATCCATGATGGGTCACTCCATTTAATTATTTTGTTTGCTGCCCAATAAAAATTCGGTGTGAAAATATTTATTGATCATAATTTTGATGAAAAGAGGAAATTAAATGGAATAGGTTTTAGGGAGGGATGTGAAAACGTTTTCTGGAATTGTTTGAGTTCTTTAATTTTAATTTTCATGTATGTTTTTTAATTTTTCATGCATAGTATTTTATTTTTGTTGTTTTTTTGTATTTTTGTGCCAAAACAAGTAATTTAGAAAATTAAAACCATTTTGGTATTATTGGAACATTGTTTTTTTTAATTTTTTATGATTTAAGTTATTATCCAATGGATTTTCTTTCTTGATTTCCAATCATCTCATCTAATGAATGTTGATTGATTGTTAAATTTGTGTGAACTAGTATTGTTCAAATTGAAACAATTACCCAAACTGAGAGGTATCAAAGACTTTTTTCCATATTATTTAATGTTATATGTTCCTTGACAGTTTTGATACTTGTTGTTTGATCCAAAAAATATTATTTATTTTTATTTTTTAATGACTTTTGAATTCATGAAATGTCTTAAATATGATTGAGGGACTACATTGAAATAAATTTTTAAATTAAAATTTTTTCCCTGGATTTTCATCTAATATTTGATAACCAACAAGATTACATGAAAAACATGATAGTAATCTGCATTACAATCCATTTTTAAATTTATCAATAGATATCAGGGTAAAAAGTATGATTACTATGGAACTCATGTGTGGGGGGAGAATATGAAATGTATTGTGTTTTCTTGAGGAATCTGTCTGAGCCTAATTGAAATTGCTTCCATATTTATAATTGCTATTGTAAAAGAAATTTCCTGATATAAATATTTATGGATAAACCAGAATATCATTACACAGATGGTCTATATGTTCCCCAATTTTTGAAGATCAAAAGTTTCCTCTTTATTTGTCTAAAAAACGTGATTCTGAAGTTAAATCTAGATATGAATTAAAGATGAAAAAATGATACTAATCTGGGAAAAGAGGGAAGAAATTCATTATTGATGCAGAAATTCCAAGTGTGAACTTCTAAAATAAAAATCTATTTATAGATGATTCATTTTTAGAGTGGATTATGGACCACACCATTCTTGAAAAAAAAAACTATTTTCATGCATTTACTTCACTTTAGAGCTTAACCCTACTCATTCATTCTCAAATATATTTACATCTATAACCAAAGAATCCTAATCCTAGGAACAATCTATATAAAACATCTCAGAATTGAAGTATATTTTACTATGTGGACTGAAGATACGAATAGAATAGAATTCTTATAGGGATCACACGTTATTTTGAGAATGATAAAAACACCACATTAAATATCCATGAGTGAAGAGAGAAATATTTTTTCAGGGAGGTATGTAGAACATGCATGTGATGATGAAAATTAAATTGAATGGATTGTTATTAGTTTTTAAGAGTTATTAAATTTTTATCCCTGTAGGAAGCGTGATATTTTATTTGATAAGATAATTGATTTTTGTTTTCATATATGCTTTGTGATGTTTGTTTTGACCTTGGTATAAGATGATTACTAAAGAGTGAAATGTTTATGTGTGGTGTAATTTATAGAGAAAATATTTTCAATTATTGTATTCTAAATTTCAGTGGTTATAATCCCAAAAAAAATTTATTTCAAGGTTAATTTTTAAATTTTATAGTTTTGAACCATATTTTAGCTTATTTGGAATGATGGAATATTTTGGATTTTACCTAATTTATTTTTATTCCATATTTTTGCAATAATTTTTTCCAAAATAAATCAATTTGAAAAAATAATCTTTTTTAGTATTTTTTATTTTTTTCTTCATTTCATTATTTTGTACCCAAGTCCAATCCACTATTTGAAGGCCCGAAACCAGATCAGAAGTCCAACCTCAAAAACTATGCACAGATCTGGAGAATATTATTATTTTGAATATATCTAAAAAATATACCATAAAAATGTGCTCATAATCAACATGAATAAATATGAAATCCTGATGGACACATTTTTAAAATATACCCCCTAATTTACCATTATTCAATGTTATTAATGCGTGGTAAAGTGGGTCATTGTAATATGAAGATTCACCTTTCCAGAATTGAATTTTCTGTTAAAAGAGCCATAACTATTACATCCTGTGTAAAATAAATCTATAGATTTTAAGGAAGATGTAGATAATGTATAGGGAAAACATTCAAGAAGAAATATTTTAAATGTTTTTCTATTCAATGGCGTTACCACAAAGAAATATTATAAAGAATATGATGGAACCAAATATTTCACCTCTTTTACCTATAAAATAATGTTTTTTTTATAGAAATGAAACTTTTTATTTAAAAAAACAACCAAAAGGAAAATAAATAAAGATAGACGGGGTCATACAAGCAGTTATGCCCTCATGCAAAGACTAAAAAATAGATGCATCAAAAGTCACAATGAAACTGACATAATGAGTCATAACATTCATGTTATTCTGATTCAGAATCAAGGAGTCCGTGAGACCTGGTAACCATGGTTGGATTAAGGTATGAATAGTCTTTACTTACTCTTGATTTTTGTAGAGGGATGGGTTAAATTACTTCATCTTCCACAATAAGTTTTTCTCTTTAGAAAAAGCATGAATATAAGAATGTTTTTTTGGCGAATCATCTTCAATATCATCCCATTTTCTACGAATACCATGTGTCTCTCTTAGTTTGTTGATTTCTTCTTGGATCATTGAGAGATTTTCATTATTACCTGTGTTGGGTTGCTCCTCGGTTGCATGTTTGATAATCGGCGTCCAATGACTCATGTCCTCACAAGGTTTAGAATTACCCAACTCATCATTATACACCTCTTATTACTTTGGAATTAGGTCCTCAGTCGTTCGTATAGGACCAACATAAATATACTCCATGTTTCTATAAATTAAAAAGTTCATGCCACCATTATTCTACTCTTCCTGCTCTCTCATTCCAACATTGACCTCAGAACCAAGCCCTGTTGTTGATCTGTCACCACCATGCTCCACCTTAGCCTAAATTTTCAGTTTCCTCCTGTAAGATGCCTCATGATGACCTTTTATAGAGAAAAAGGAGAAAACCACATTTTTACGGCATGTATCTTTGACATGCACAATTTCTTGAGATTCCACACAAAAATGAGTAAGATTTTCATCTTCTTCCTTAAGAGTTATGTCACCATCAAACGCCGACAAAACTATATGTTTAGTTAATCACATGCTTAAATCAACCTCCACTAAAACCCTAGAAAAATGCCCATAGCTGGAATCCTCTGTGGATCGATCCATTTTAATTAGAATACTGACAAGAGATGCAATATCAAAAATAATTTTGGGATGCTATAAAATCTAGTTAAGACTAATAATTTTAATCCATACATGAGTGTGAGTATTTTTTACAGAAAATGTGTTAAACTGGAAATCTCATTGTTGAAAGCAGATCATACCTGGCATTAATGCAATTTTCCCAATCCCCCAAGCTCTGTATTGTAGTTCCTCTGATGAAAAAATGATGTGGAAGAAACCTCTACCCATGGGTATGAATTTACAATATGAAGAATTCCATATTGAGTCCAATTTTTGAACAACTTCATCAACTTTCTAGAGTTTTCCACCAGCAGGGAGTATCATCTGAGTAATGGTGGAGAACTTTCATGTCTTGAATCTATCAAAAATAACTTCTTTGTTTGCAATAACTTGAGTAGTATCGCCCTTCCTCACAATTTGATATGGGATAGCATGCTTAAAATTTTTTAAGTGCCTTTTGTTACAGTCTTTGTCTTCAGATGAGAATTTATTTTCAGCCATCTCCATCGTAGCACATTTAGATACATACACACCATTATTCATGTCCAACCCATTAAAGTGTGCTGAGCATCACCACGCTCCACCGGAGATCAAGCCCTCTCATCCATCACAGCCTTAAATCCATGCTCAATATTGGCTGCCATAAAAATAGATCTGGAAAAAACTAGACCAGTTTCCCTAGATCGAGTCCCATAAGTGCCACCATCAGAAAACCGAGGATCATTGGAGGTCCTTCCTCTATTCAAAACACCCAAAACCGCTGTAGATGAGGAAAGAAATTCAGATCTACCATATATGACTCCTTTGGCATCTCCCACCACGTCGGGCCCCCTCAACCCCTAGGTTTAACTCGCATGAAGGGAGATTACTTGTACCTCACTTCCATCAGGATGATGCATCTCCGGATTTCCAGTCGTGGTATCTGCACGACATCCATGTACCTTGACTTCATCAAGGTGACGTCGATCTAGTTAAACAGTCTTTGAATTTAAATAAAGAGGTTCATGCTCCTCGCCTCTATTAATATGAGAAAATCCAAGGGAATTTTGGAAAACCCTGACGGGAAACCCTAAATCCAAAGGGGAATATGGTCAACTATAAAGCGGAGCTCCCCCGCCATCAGATAATGTTACTTCTTCATTTCAAGTTATTGAAAACTTTGGGGTAGCTTTTTTAACCATTTTATATAGTTTATAATTTTATTTTATATTAATTATATATTTTAATTTAATGGTTTAAATTATGGTTTCTCTTTTCTCTCTAATTAATTCTCTCTTTGGGTTTTCCCTTGTTTTCTTCTTTACTGTGAACTCTTGTGCTAATTATCATAAGTAACTAAAATGGGGATGCTCCCAGGGGAGTAATCTAGTATTAATCCATATCCTTTGATCATTAATTATTAATGATTCTTATTTTCATAGAGTTATACCGAATGGGATCATTGTGGGCATGATGCATTTGTTTCTCTACTTTCCACCTGAGGGTTAGATTTCGCTTAAACAATATTATCCCTCGATAGAGGAGGTTGGTGTGTGGGCTCACAATAATTATTGAGATAACCATATATTCACAACCATATGAAGAATCTAATGTTCACACATAAAATTGACAGTGTTCATTAATTAAATTTGAAAATAATAATGAGACATTGAAAGATCAATCTGGGATATTCTCTTGGGAACGTCTCCTTTCTTTTTTATCTTCATTTTCTTAGTATTAATTATGTTTACAATGCATATGCATGTTCTATTTCATTTTTTTATTCTAAATTTTATATTCTCCATTTATGTTCAATTAATTTCATAAATTAAAAAAATATAAATGATTGAATTTTTAGTCCAGAGTTATTGACTATAACAAATCCATAAGAGAATGACCTAGGTAAGCCCGTTTGCTGCACGTAGTTATAAATATTTTTTAGGGATCACATTCCAACACTTAATCATGTATCATATTATTAAAGAATAATATTTTGGTCATAAATACAATATATATTAATTAATTAAATTCTTAAAATTATACATGGGATATGGGGTTGAAAAATGATGCACATCGCTTTGTGGAGGTTGTTGTCCACTCACACACATGAGAGGTATTTTCATTCTCTATAGGAACAAAAAGAGATAGAAAATAGATATAACATTTACATAAAAACTTATAATTATTGTAAATAGAGTTATTTAATTATGTTAATATGGTTATTGAATATTTTTAAGAGGTTTTATTATAATTGAACATGAAAAGGTTCAGTATGAACATATAGCTCTTCTTTTGGCAATCCCCATTGGAATTCACCTTAATCCTTCTTGAAGTGTTATTTTGGTGAGACCAAGAAATATATGATATATGTAGAGATTTGGGTAAGGTATATAGTTAGGTATTGGGAATGGTAAATGTCTTATGAACTATGGAGAAGAGAGGAAAGGATGTGCCTTTTATAAGTGAGGTGAGAAAAAGACTTGTAAATATTTGAAATATTATAATATAACATACAACTTACCCATGCTAAGTGGATCATAACTACAAAATAATTTAATATTATATATTTGTTTTCAGATTGTAACTAACTAATCTGATTTATGAAAGATTTTTGAGTTATCCAAAAATACTTATCCCTTTATTTTAACAATTTTTACCCATTTTACCAGTAGACGAGGTGATAAATATTTACCATGGTTAATATTCATTATGATCAAAAATTAATCTAAAATCATTAACTAATATAAATTATTATTATTAATAATATGAAATCACTTTTTCATGAATCAATTCTTTGAAGTGTTAGATATTAATAGTAATATAATTTCAAATTATACAATGAAAACCGTTTTTAACAAAATATTTGTTCTATTCCAATAAATGATTTTACAGAAAAATGTATTATAATTTTTATTCTAATGGAATTAATTGGATTATAATAAATATGATGATACTTATTTTTATTTAAAATATAATTAAAATTAGATGAACCCTTCAATACTTTTTTAAAATAAAATAAACAAAATTAGTTTTTACATGAACAAAACATTACCTAGATTGAAAAAATGTTAATCGTTGATTTATAAGTTCAAAATTATATTTTAATGAATTATATTTTAATTTAATATCTATTTTTCCTACAAAAAATGTTTTATAAAATTTAAATCCATTCTAATATAATTATAATTTTATAAAAGTGTGAAATACAAATTTTATAAATAATGTTACTTTTAAGAAATTATAATAGAAAAACTAACAAAAGCTTTTTATGGAGATGGTTTTCCACATACTCACTTGGGAGATGATATAATTTTCTAATATATGGTATGATAATATGTTCAATGATATCATATATTTATAAAATAATATTAGTGTCATAAATAACATTAATTTCCATTAATTACATCTATATAACCGTCCATATGAGTTGGTGATCGAAAATGATCCACATTAAATTATGGAGAAGAAGGAATAATTTTAAAAAACATATAAAAATTGTCAGTATAGGGAATTTATTGTTTATAAATTTATTTAACAACCATATGAGGTTGACGTAAATAAGAACTATTCAAATAATGGATGTCAAATGATTATAAGCGGACCTTAACAAATGGATTATATATATAAGGTTTTTAATAATGAAATTAAATTTGATAAAAAAAATTTGAAATAAAATATATATATTTGATAAGGAATTTAATTCAGTTTAAAATATAATATTGAACTTATGAATGCATGTTAAACAATTTGGAATTATCTGTAATGTTTTTTTCAAATAAAATCCATTTTTCATCTATTTTAATCATGTATTCATATGGTTCATTTTATTTTTTGGTTTAATTTTAATGTAAATTAAGAATAATTATATTTATAAAAATATAATTAACTCAATTGGAATCAACAATATAGTTTATTTTGTTGTAAAATAATTTTTAGGTTTAAAACATGAGTTTTTCGAAAAATAGTTTACATTGTGTTTTGAAAAATTATATATAAAATATTTTATACCAATTATATGAATTGATTTATGTAAAATGGATTTGGTATTAAGAGACACCATAATTAATATTAGGTAATAAGTTTAATATGATTTCTGGTTATAATGAATGGTATCTGTGGAAAATATTTATCACCTCGATTAATTGTAAAATGAGTTAAAAGGGTTATAATAAAGGGATAAGGATTCAAGATGAAAAAAATACTTTATTATATATCATTGGTTTTTTATTTATTCATTTAACTTATTATATATTATTTCGTGAAAATTTAGAGCCACATTACTTGTGTAAGACATATATAATATAATAATGTTTCTTTTATTAACAAATTGGACACACACCTCACTTATAAATGGTCACCTACTCTCATCTATTATCCACATTTCATGAGCCTCTTAGCACAATACATACATATATAATTACCCTCCAGACATTCCTCCCCGTGTTTTATAAGTCTTGGTATAACCAATGGAAAATTCTATGAAGTTGTAATGTGTAAGCTAAAGGGGATTACCAAAAAAGAGGTATATGTTCTTACACAGATTTTTCAAGTTCTTTTACTCTTAAATGAAAAAAAATAATTAAAAAAATTTCAATGTTAAATAAAAATTTAAATCATATTGATATTTTTTATGTTAATGGTACAGTAATTTTAAATTTATTTACAATTATATGGAAAATTTAAACATCGCTCATGCGTACCTGTTGACTACCACCTACACGAAGTGATGTGTATCATTGTTTATCACCGACTGACACAGAAGGTTATAAATTTTTCATTAATAAATATATATGACACTTATAACATAAAAATGATTATATAAACATAAAATTTCATATACCTTCATACCCTACCATCGGTTGAATAATGATAATGTCGCTTGTGCATATGTATGGACTACAACCTCCATGAGGCAATGTTATTCATTATCCGATTATTGTATTTCATAAAAAATTATAAATTGTATACAATGAAAAAAATTAAATTCATTACATTATAGAAATTAAATAATCATTTCGTAATAGATATATGCATGGTTAATATAATGCTACAATTTTGGTGAATGTGATGGAATAACCATAGGTGGTCTGCATAAAAAAAATACTATATTAATGGAAGTCAAATGGTTATAAAAGGGCCATAAAGATGGAATATTTAAATTATATTTATTCTTAATAAAATAATTTAAAAAAATATGTTTATTATTTAGGATGATATGATACATCCATCAATGTAGGAATCCAAGGTAAGGGTCATTCATCTAAATTCCACTCCATTAAGACATATTTTATATTACGCACCTAATATCATTTACATGGTATATATACTACCATAATGAAAAATTATATCAATAATTACTATTTATATTTTTGTATTTAAATTTTCAATTTAGGTTATCTCTTTAAATGGTTTTTGATTCCCGAGTAACAATATTCATAAAATTTTCTTTTACTATCACATTCTTATTCAAGATAATTCAAGTCTAATATATGTTGGAAGAATTATATTCTCTTTATATTCTTAAATATAATATATTCTCTTATCATATGGTTATTTATAGGTTATACTTGTTTTATTTAAAAATTTTCTCTCTTTTATACCCATAGGACAAATTAATTGTTTTAAGATAACATGACATTTTTTCCACTTTTTGGTTGGGAATATTTTTCATCAATATCCATAATTTTCAAATTGTATGATGGTTGAATATATATTATTTTTAATTATTGGTAAATTTATTGTTATAATAACATGGACTTTATTTAGAATGCTTTAAAATGAGTATTTTTATTGTTTTATAAAAAATCATTGTTGCCTTTTTAAAAAAGCATGAAAGAATGTACGTTTTGACATATATAGTGATAATGGAATTCCCTACCTCCATAACCATTATTCTCAATATGGATTTATATTGAAGTTTATGTTTTTTAATGAAAATAATTTTCCCTTATTTTTTTAATTTTTAGTTTTTATATTAAAATGAATGGAATTATTTTAAAAAACATTGAAAATAATTTTGGAAAATATTTATAACTTTTTTTTACAACGATGAGACAAAAATTAATAGATGGGTTTTTATGGTTTCACTTAGTTTTTTTCTATCTAAATATCAAAATAATTTATTTAATTAAAAATAATTATTTATTATGAATCTAGTGTCTTCTATTTTCAATTAATTATTTAGGTATTATATTATATTTTGAGATCGTTCAGATTCTTGTGATCATCATATCTTTTACTCTCAATTATTCAACAAACATTACCATTCACCTTCATGTACATATTTTCTGAATCATGTATAAATTTTTTATTTTAATATTGTATTAACAATATAAAATTACTATATATGGTCTTATTTAAGTAAATATTATTTAATATATTGGGGAAATATTTATGTTATGTATTTTTGATTCAATAAGTTTGTTTATCTACTAATAATTCATATGGATTATTTGTTATAAATATGATTCAATACTTGAGGAATTCATTTCACATAAATAATTTGTTTATGGGGCCTAATTATAGATACCCCTTTGATGCATCGACAAGTATAATGGTACGAAAAAATATTCATGCAATATTTGATTGGTATTTGGTTTATGCCTACTAATTTATTAATAATTTATTGGACAAGTCCTTGAGAGTATGATTTATATTATATTTTTTGATGTGTTAATGGTAAGATCATTAATATATAGAATTAATCATTTTTATTATTTTGAAATCAGTTTCCATTATACTTGTGACTTCTATATTGATATTTTCCTTGCATGTACTTTGAACTCATGTTTTTAATTTAATGAAATGTGTTTTTAATATCTAATCTTCCATATTGATTATGATTTAATTACTAATGAAATATAATAATGTATCAAATCATTAATAATAATTTAAGATCATCCTTTATTTGGTTGTGTTTCCCTATGATATGAAGAAATATTAATTATATTATTTCAAGGAAGAAAAAATGTTTCTTATTCTATGTTTTTAGATTCATCTAGACACCCAACTGGAACCAAAATGTACAAGTATTTAAGATAACATTTTTCGATATATTATAATTTGGGGATATTGATACTATATATCAATATTGTTGGCGATAAAATAAGTAATATGTTAGATAAATTTTCATAAAAGGGTCATGTGACATCTCCCTATTCTATGTGGGAGTGTGATGATATTAAAATATAATTTTTTTACTAGATTTCCAAATTCGCCTAAAATAAATGATTCCATTTGGTTTAATTCTGATCACCTTACCGTGTCAATATATTTCCTCTTGAAATGTAACGATCTACCTTTTGAGTTCCCCACACATCTCTATATCAATGTCATTACGAGACATCACAGTGAACCTCTTCCAATTGTATGTGATCTTCACTTGGGATTTATATAAAAATTCAAGATAACTCTTTAGGAAGTCATCAAAACTAAACTACATTTGATACCTTATTATCATCCTAATATATATGGCCTATTCAATATAACTACTCAAACATTATAATACATGATGAGGTCATTTTCACTTAGCTTTCATGGCATGTGGGGTCATTATTTATCTTCAAAAAAATGTTCATATAGTAATAACTCCCATTAGATCATTAAAATGAAATTTTATGAATAATTATATTGGAAAATATATATTACAAAATCTTAATAATATGAAGTCAGAGAAAGGAATATTTTAGAGATAAAACCTGTTCAGAAGACAATGATACTAGTAATAACTATTTGGGGGTATATTAATGCAGTTTAAAGTAGAAAAAATTGATATCTTGATAACCAAAGGAAGAACCTAAAATTAAAACATGGGGATCATGTTTTCTTGACGTTATATTTAGGTAAGATATTATATGGTTTGTAAATTAAGGGAAACTATGTCCTAGGTGCATTGATCCTTTTGATGATTCCTAAATATTTGGGGCTATGGATTATCATTTGGAAATGAATGACAACCACTCTAAAGTGAATGATATATTCCATATCTCATTAATGAGAAAGTTTATTTAAGAAATAAATCATGTAGTGACCTATGAATTAATTTAAATTCATACTCATTTTTCTTTATCTATGTGTATATTGATATTGTTATCACTAGAGAACAAGTATTGATAAATCATATGGCTCGATTGGTAAGGATAAATTAAAGAAATAATCTGATAGAAGAGGAAATGTGAGAAATTGTATAATTTATGATGAGGAAAAATCTATAATTTATTATTATGTGACATTATAGGAACTTCAAGGAAAAAAATTTTAATGGGGGAAGAATGTAACACCTGATCTTAAATTATATTTAGTAATTTTTTCATCCAAAAGATACTGTAATATAATTCACATAACATTACTTGAGAATGTGATTAAAACATAAAATTAAAAATTATATAATTTTAATTATATTAAATTATTCTTGGTTTGTAATTCATCTTATAAAAATCAAATTAGGGTGTATTTATGGAATTAAAAAAAAATACTTGATTTCTTTGTGAATAGTGAAAAATACTATTTTTAAAAATAATGTCACTTTATATATAATTATATTGATACATGATAGTATTTAAAGATCATAATACCATTTTTAAGCCAAATTTATATTCAATATATAATAAAATTCATTTAAAATATAGTTTAGAACTTGGAAATCAATTTACCAAAATTTTGTAATCTCTGTTTTTTTCAAATAAAAAATATTTTTAATTCCACTATTTTAATAAATTATTATCAAGGGTCACTGAAATTTTGTATTTATTTTAATTTCAAATAAGTATCATTATATTTAAAATAATATAATTAATTCCCATGGTATCAATATTATACTATATTTTCATGAAAATATTTTTACGCCTAAAACAGGCAATTTTCAAGAAACTATTTCCATTAGGATTAGAGAAATTGTAATAAAATTACTTAATAGTACCTCTAAAAATTGAATATTTTAAAAAGTATTCAATTATAATTATTATCAGGTAATATGAATAGATTATTATTTTTATATTAATGATAACCGTGGTAAATATTTATCATCTTGGTTAAGGGGAAAATAAGTTAAAAGTGTTTAAATAATGTCATAAGGATTCAATATAACACACATAGTTTCTTAAATATTATTGGTTGAATTCATTTATAACTCTAATTTATCATCTTATAAGATTTTATATTTTAATTCCACTTTAAATGAGTGTTATAAAATAATGTTTTATGTATTTTCATGTTTCCCACCCACCTCATTTATAAAAGGGTGCCCCATGTCTTCTCTTCTCCACACTTATTGAGGAACATATCTCAACAATAAATATCCAAAATACCTTATAAAAATACATACCCATGTAATATAATTCATGGACTCACCAAATGACCCCTTCAAGTAGTATTAAGGAGTAAGCCAAAAGGGTATTACCAAAATAAGTGGTATATGTTCTTATAGATATTTGTCCAGTTCCTTTATTCACAAAACTGATAAAAATATTTAGTAACCATTATAAAAAATTATATTAGTATATTTAACACAATTATATATTTTTATGTTAATAGTACATCAACATTATATATATTTTTCACCCTATTTAAAATGAAATCATCTCTCATATGTACATATGGAAAAGGACTTCTACAAAGCAAGGTGTATCGTTTTTCAACAACGTCTCAAATTTTTGACAATAAAGATGAAATTGTGGAATATATATGATATTTAATAAATAAATTTAACTACATAAATATAATATTTCATAAACCTTCTTACCCAATCATCTATTAGAAAATGATAACATTGTTTGCGTGTACTTGCGCACTATCACCTCTTTGAAGTGTTGTGATTCGTTTTTATATTAACATATTTAATAGATGATTATAATTTTTAAATAATGAAGAAAAATTATAATTATTATATTTAGGATATGGGGTAACTAATTTATAATACATATATTCATTTTCAATAAACCAATTTAATTTTTTAGAAATTGGCTGAACAACCTTAAGTTGTCGATATAAGAAATACTTATTCAATGAATAGATGTATAATGATTATAACGGGACCTTAAAAATGAAATAAATTTTGAAAAGTTTTTAAATAAAGTATTTGATAAAATTAAATTTTGTATTCAGGAGGATATAACACATTTGTTGATGAGGTAATCCAGGGAATTGGTTTTTCACCTCAATTCCATTGCATTGAGAAATATTTTATAATATACACCTAATTTTTTAGGATGTATATACAACCCTAATAAAAATAATATAATTAATTACTATATACTCGTGGTATATAATGTTTATAATCATTGTTTCTCTTCTTATAGATTTATATTCAAATATTATTGCTGTCCTAAAAGTTAATTTTATTATCTTACTCTTATTCAATATTGTTCACTTTTAAATTTAAATTATAATAATTGTGTTAAAATTATTCTTAAAACCCATCAATTTTCATATCTTATGGTCATTTCCATGGTTTCCATGATTTCCATTTATTTCCCTTTTTTGCTTAAAATCATTGAGATAATGTTTTTAAGAAAATATAACCTTATTACATATTATTTAGTGGGTAATCTTTCTCTCAATACACATATTGTTTAAATTCTATTATTGATGTTTTCATCTATATTTAAATGATTTCTAAAAGTATTTTCCTACTACAATTGACTCTTTTAATTTATTTAAAGTATTTGATTTAATTTTTTTTTCAAATATGTCCTTTTTTACTTTAAACAAAACTATAGAAGGAATATTTCTTTTAATGTATATGGTGTGAAAACATTTTTCAGCCTCTAGAACCGTTATTCAATACATAGATTCCTATAAAATTTTTATATTCCTTTTTCAAGGAAAATACTTTTCCATTATTCTCTATTTTTTTAGTTTTTATATTAAAATAAAAATTCATTATTTTTTAAAAGGTTGAAAATAAAATTGGAAATTATTTATAACTTAATTTTTTTTAACAAAACCAAAAAGCAATTGTGGAGATTTATATTTAATGTTTATTTTCCATTTATATCTATAATTATAAAAAATCACTCTTATGTCAATCCATTATTTCTAATTAACTTATGGTCTACTTTCATCCTTTACAAATTTGTAGATTATTCAAATTTTTTGATTATACCATATTTTTTTGATCATTCTCTTTTTATAATCATGTTCTCCATCACTCTCCATTATTATATAGACACATGATTTATTATTTATATACATATTTTTAAAATCCTTGATTTATTTTTCATTTATATATTGTATTAAACATATATCATCACTATGAGTAATATTATTTTAAGTAAGCATATTAATAATGTTAATTAATTTAATATGGAAATATTTATATTCTACATTCTAGACTTAATATTGAAATTTATATATAGATAATAAATTTAAATTACGAATTATGTTAATGATTTAATAAATGAGGAATGTATTGGACATATATAAGTGATAGGTGGAGCCCATTAATAGATAGCGATGTAAATCATCAATAGGTATCATGAGATAAAATAACATTCATGGAATATTAAATAGGTATCTTGTTTACAACTACCCATTTGTTAAAAATATGTTGGCTAAGACCTTAATGGTATGAATCTTGATAACTTATCTGAGGACATGATGGTACGATCTTGAATGTCCAAAATTACACCTTTTGTATATTGAGAATCCAGTTTCCAATATCCAAGTGATTGTCATATTGATATTATCCATGGATGTACATTTATCTAAAGTTATTAACTGATTTTTCTTGTGTTTTTACTATAAAAATTTTCATATTGATCTTTCATTATTTACTCCTAATAGTTTCAGATATACAAAACACTTACCAGGCATCTGAGATCACCCTTTATATAATTTTCCATTCACCATTAACCTATATATGGTGTTTAAGTTATTATATTGGTACAACATAAAAGGTATCACACCATAAGAGATATATTTATTTAAAGTTATTTCAAAACTAGATAAATACATGATTCATTTATCATATTTGAAACATAAAAACAAAAACTTTGAATGATTATTTCATCCTTGAAATAATTCACTCAATTATTTTTCATTTCCTCATGAAATTAAAATAAATTAAGGGTGAGATCATATGATTAATAACTATTATGAATATTAGGAACTATCATGACTAAATAAGGTATAACAAATATGGAAAATTGGATAATCAAATCACATTCATTTCAATCAATAATTGATGTTCAAATTACATCCAAAGCTAATGTCGATATAACAACCACATGTATAATAGAAAATAAATTTTCAATAAATAA
This sequence comes from Viscum album, assembly GCA_963277665.1. Taxonomy (NCBI): domain Eukaryota; kingdom Viridiplantae; phylum Streptophyta; class Magnoliopsida; order Santalales; family Viscaceae; genus Viscum; species Viscum album. Next base: position 843,529,597 of record OY728140.1, on the reverse strand, counting down.
AATGTTAATTAATGGACATTCATGACCTTTCCATAAAGTCCACGGTCAAGATATTATTAATCATAACACTATAGTCTCAACCAATACATTATTTATAAATAGGAAGGTGTAAACGAGATACCCATCTAAAATTGCATAATAACTATTTTATCTTCTGATCCCTCTCAATGCATCGAGGGGCTTTCCATGACCAAAACCCACCTAAAATTTAATATGTACAATTAATTCCTACTATATGGAATCATAAATACCATTAATAGCCAATATTCATTTCCAATAAAAATATCAATATTTAATTAAGAATAAAAAAATTTACCATTCCCCTTGTAAATAAAATAAAATTATTAATAGATTTCATTAAATAAAACTATATATAGTAATAGGATATGATTAAGATAATATTTAAATGATAAATATCCCCGTGATACTAAAAAATGAAATTAGAGAAAAAAATAATGGTCATCCAATAATAAAGATTAAAAGAGAACATTATCAGAAGAAGGTGAATAATCTAAAAATAAGTTATAATATATAAATCATAAAAGGATGATAGAAGAAAAATAATTCTTCAAAATTGAAGGTTTTTAATAAGTGAAATTATTTGGATAATTTCAAATAAAAATGAGTTATGAACTTAAAAATTATCATTAATTAAATATTTTTTATTTTTTTTAAAACAATATATATGATTTCATTAATTCATTTTAATATTTTAGAAAATAATTTTTTATATATTTATATAAAAAATAAAAAAATAAAATGACAATGGAAATTTTATTTCATTGAAAATAAATAAAACTTTATAGTAAGAAACATATATAATAATGGTTGTATAGAGGTAAATTTTTTCCATGTCGTATATGTAAAAATGAACATTCCTATTACACATTTGAAAAAAATTAAAAAATTACATGTACAAAAAACATTAAGAATAATTATTGTAATCGTTTTTGAATAAAGTCAATTAATGTAAGAAATAACATTGCTAATAATTTAAATGTAAATTAAAATATCCATGAATTTTTTAAAAAAATATGGATATGGAAGAAAAATATTCCTAATATGAGATAGATAAAAAGGCTGGTTTTTAGTAAAACAATTCTTTAGTTATTTGGGTACAAAAGAGATGAAGAATTTAATGGACAAAAACCGAATCACCATAAATAAACATATGATAAAATAATATTTTGGTTATAATAATAGAGATAGTATATAATTCATCTAACATAATTTTAAACATGATAAATCCTTAATATGAGCGATATCGTGAAATAAACTATTACATGTTTTTTTTAATTTGGAATAAAAACCCCTTAAAATAGAAAAAATAAGTTGAAAATTAAAATAAATTGGATAATGAGGTATTCATGATATAAATTTTCAATTTTGATGTATATATAGCTTATAAATTAAATTAAGTGTGTCTTTTAAATTATATCGCATTGGAGTGGATTTCAGATGAAAAATTGATACCATGGATTCCTATTCAGGTAGATGAGTTATATCCTACTGAATAATCAATTTAAATTCATTTAATACTTTCTTAAGTATGATTTTCAAATATAATTCAGTTATTATTATACTTTTATTGTCATTTTATATTCATTCATAGAATATTTGTTTCTTACATCTACATCTTAAGGTTATTTGATCAATTTCTCTAAAATTACTTTGAAAATTTACCTATATTTATATATATTTTTTTAAAATGGTTTATTCCTATAAATAAATTTATTAGTATAATTTTTATTCTTTTATATATTTTATAATAATCCATTTAATATGGAAATACACAAAAAATCATACTTATCCCTGGAGAAAATAGTCTATATGCACTCATAACAATTTCATTTTCTAAAAAATATTAGGTTAAGAATGTAAACGGTATCATATATTTCAAAAAATATTATTTATATCTTAAATATATTATATATTCGTTAATTCCATTTTTTTACCATCCATGTGAATGAGTGATGGAAAATAATACACATTATTTCATGGTTGTGGTAGTTCAGAAGTATACACAAGAAGCGTTTTCATTCTATATAATATGTAAAAGAGAAAAAATGAATGCATTATTAACATAACAACATATAAATATGGGAGATAAACCAAAGTAATAATGTTAATGTGGTTATTTAATATTTGTAAGGTGTTTAATATGGAAGAAATATGAAAAATCTTAGTGAGATCATATTCACTTATTTTGGTAATCACATTTGGATTACACCATAATCCTTACTGATGTTGTGTTTTAGGGAGAGTTGGATTTTTTTAGTGTGGGGATAGATTATTGGATGGTATTTAGGAAGTTCGTGTTCAGGATATCTGGTTCAAGAAGTTTTGGAGAAGATAGGTAATGTGGTTCCCTTTTAGAAGTGAGGTTTGTGGAAAATAAAGGGAATAAATATTTTTAGAAATCCATTATAATACCATAAAGTACTCAAATAATATATCTTAAATCTTACCATCAAGGCCCCAGTTAATAAATTTTTAATAAATTGGTTTGTGTAATCAATATACCCATCTAATATGGAATACCATTTATTTTTTCTCTTGATACTTTTAGATGCATCAAGAGTTATCTAAAACTGGGATCAACCCATCACTTACATATATCAATTTCATTATTCATATATGGAATAAAAAAATATAATGAATAAAAAATATTCCTTTTTTAACAATAAATATATATTCTAAATCAAGTATATATAACTTCATTATCTCCCAAATAAATGAAATTAGATTCATAATAACTTTATTCCAAATAATGTCATTCCCAGAAATTGTATATAGTTAAGGCAATATCAATGTATAATAATTGATACTGAATTCATCCATTGTATTTATATTATTGACCTGAAAGAAAAAAATAATTTCAAATGAAATATGGAGAGTTATGAAGAACATGATCCCAAGAAATCAAGTGATATAAAAATATAGTATAATCTATAAATCAGTAAAGGATAGTACAAGACCATCGGTTTTTCATAAATGATTTTTTAATAAAAGAAATTATTTTAAAATATATTGTTTAAAATGGGAGTGAATCATTAAACATGAAATTATATAATATTTTTCTATTATTCATGGAAACAAATCTATAAACATTTCCATTATTATTTTCAATATTTTCATAAACATTGGATTGTAATTTTTAACATAAAAACTAAAAATTTAGGGAATAATGGAAAAGAATTATTTGAAAAAATCCTAATTTTTTATCATATAAATAAGAAATAAATTTCATGGTGGAGAGATATTACATTTACATCATATACATTTAAAATAATATTCCGTTCACACTTTTAAAAAAATTCAAGAATAAATTGTTTGAAAAACAATTAAAAAGGATTATTTTAAACCTTTATAAAAAATGTGAATGTTATAATAAAAATATATCTAGTAAAAAATTAATAATACATAAAAAGATATATAAAACATTTTTAAGCACCTGGAAATTGAATAAAAATATTCCAAACGAAAATAAGAAATATGTTCAATTTTTCTTAAAAACATTCTTCCAGTTATTTAGTACCATAGGTAAGAAAAGATAGATTAAATTATTGAAATCCAAAAAATTAAAAAAATAGTTGATGATTGAGAAGAGAAAAATTATATAATTATTCTACTCTAAATTGAAACATGAATAATCTCTAATAAGAGTGATATTGTAATATAAAACTCTACTACATTAATTTATTTTTAATCAGTACCTTGTAAAAGAGAAATCATGAAATGAAACTTCAAATTCCATGACTAATGAGAATTTAATAAAATAATTATTCAAGGGGTAATTATATTCACCAAATAAATTATATTATGTGAATAATATAAAATATGTTTAAATTTAGTGTAATTGAGACCGAAACCCTTACATTGGATTATTTCATAGTAGGATACATTACATCCCCCTGAATAATGAATTTAAATTTATTAAAAAATTTCCTAGGAATTGTTTTCATATTTATTCTATATTATGGTCCATTTATAATCATTTGATATCCATTCATTGAGTATTTATTTTTCAAAATTTACCACCTATTTTTAATCAATAAATTTATCCAAAATTTCATAGGAAAATTGACCATGAGTATAGAGGTTATGAAATAGTTCCATGAAATAAAAAATTAAATTAACATCATTTTTATTCATTATATATTATTTAAAATCATATATATAAGAGCACCTGAGCCTCATCTAGGTTGATGAGGACTCTTAATTGCATCCAGGAGACCCAGGATCAAATCTAGATGGAGGCACAATTTCCAGTACTATAGCAGTAATGTAGTAGGCACTATAGCAAGCACTGTAGCAGGAACTGTGCAGTACTGTAGCTTGTACTGTAGTAGAATAGTAGCGGGAACTATTTGGCACGGTAGTAGCTGGGAATTTTCCCCTGTTTAGGCCTTCGGGGCACCGAGTTGGTCCCTGAGTCCTGTAGGGACTTCGGGACACATTAAGTACATATGAAAAACAGACAACCTACAAGGAACAAGCTCTACAAGAGGATGACAAAGGAGCTATCACCACAGTAGAAGCTACACGGATTGTATAAATGAGAGGGTATGGGACCTGCCATCAAGACAATCTTGTGAATGAATGGGATAGCCTAGCCTAATAGCCATGAAAAGGTGGAGAGATGATTTTTGGATGAAGATGCTGAGGAGGAGCAGTTCCAAGTAGTTATTCTGGGTTATATGTAATGTTTCAAGCCTACGGGAAATGAATTACTCTAAGTCCTACGAGCCATTTAATACTTATGCCTACATGAATTTTAAGGGTTCCACCTCATCCCTTTAAAGGTGTATTATCAAAATTAATAAAAAAATTGAAGGCCTTTGGTCCATTGAATGGATGGCTCTCTATAAGACACCAATAGAAAAAAAATCACATCGCCCCGTGGAGGAGGTAGTCCACATGAACGCAAATGCGATGCTGAAATTTTACATTGGATGATAAGAAAAGAAGATAAATTATATATTATATTTATAGAATAATAATTTCTTTCATAAATATTATATATATTTATTAATATCATATTTATAACAATCCATGTAATATGAGGATGAAAAATGATACACATTTCTTTGTGGAGGCAGTTGTCTTCGTATATGCATTAGTGTTTTTTTTAATTCCCATAGGTTGGAAAACAGATAGAAAATGGATTAAAAATTAAAATTATAACATATTAGTATGATAGATATAAAATTTAAATTTTTTTATGTTGGTTATTAAAGATTTTAATGTGGTGTTACAAGAATGGAACTTGAAAACATTTTATAAGAACAAATACCTTTTATTTTAGTTACCCCTTTAGTCTTCAATCATAATCCTTTTTGAGGTGGTCTTGTAGTAAGACCAACACTTCTATTAAATCGAACAATATTTTTGGATGTTATTTTGGCAGATATAAGATGATATTTGTCGCTTATGAAATGTAAAAAATATAGGATAATAGTGATGTGGGTTTCAAACTTTTAAATACATATAACACTATTATATAATTTTAGTATTACTCTAGAGAAGTGGATAGAAATTATAAAATATTAAAATATGATATGTTTAAGATGGAAATAAAAACATCCAATGCAATTTGTGAATGTTTTTTGGGTCATTTTGAATCATGTCCCATTATTTTATCCCTTTTAACTAATTTTGCAACGAATCAAGTTGATAAATATTTACCATAATTAATATACATTATGACCAAAAATTAAGTTTAACATATTAAATAAAATTAATTATGAAAAATAAAAATAATTTGTTCATTTTACTTGATTCAATTTTTAGAAGTGGAATAAATTAATTGAAATACATGTTTGTAAACAAACAATGAAAACCATATTTTAAATAATACTTGTTTTGAGAATAAAAATGATTTTAAATGAAAATGAAGTATAATTTATATTATAATAGAATTATTTGAATTATTTTTTAAAAAATATCACATAATTTAATTTCAAATAAAACCAAACCAAATATTAACCTTGTGATTACTTGATTAGAAAGAAATATTGAACATACTTATAATTTGAACAAAACAATTACTTTGATTTCAAAAATTTCAAGCATATAATTATAAGTTCAAAACTATATTTTAAAATTCATTATATTTCCTATTTAATATATATTTTTTATTTAAAAATAATTATTGAGATTTAAAATCATTCTCATATAATTATAATGTATTAAAAAAGACAATATTTGTAAAATTGGAATTTTTACTATTCACCCTAAAATAAACTGTTTCTAAAATCCCAAAAATTAAACCTATGTTAATTTTTACATAATAAAATTATAAAATAAAATTATTTAATTAAATAAAAATTATATTATTTTTTACATTTTGTTTAATCGCATACTTGATTAAAAATATGTGCATTATGTTATCATTTATTTAGAAAGAAAAATTACTTATTGTAATTGATGATGGGGTGTTATGTTATTCAAAACTTCAAAAAAAATCATAAAAATTTCTAGAATGTGACCTCATAAACATATATGGTTATGTCATCATCATAAAATATTTAGGTTCCAACATAACCACTTTTATCATATCATATATCCAATATACCTTTACCAACAAAGGCATCCAATTTTGCAACACTTATTCTCTAGAATCAAGAATTTGGAAAATCTCATAAAGAAATAAATATCATTATCTAATTCTATATATTCATTTGTTCGTACATGAATTGGGTCTATAATATACTTCTTAAATATTGAGATATGGAATACATCATTGACTTTAGAAGGGATGTGCTCCATTTTCAAATATTAAGCCATAGTTTTAATTCATTACAAAATCTAAAATGTCCAGATGTAAGTGGGACATAGTTTCCATTTATTTACAAAACTTATTACATACTTCCATGGAGATATATTCATGAAAATCTGATAACATACATTAAATTATAAGAACTTACTTAGGTTATTAGTATTTCTATTTACTACTTTCAACCACCATGATATGAATATGAATAGTTCTTAATTTAATTATTTCCTTCTCAATAAGTTTTAGGCCTAAAAGCATTCATTCACCAACTTCATCAGAACCAGTTAGTATATGAAATATTTTCTCATACAATGCATCATAATTTTTGACTATATTTCTCAAATGGAAGCTATTATTATTTAAAAATTCTACAAAAGGGAAATAGTGATCCCACAAACCTTGAATATAAAGTGATAACAACCTCACAATGACTTATAATGTTTGAATATTCCATTTGTATTATCCAAATATCCAAGAGTTATAATATGTGCACTAATATACTTCACTTCCATATTCCTTGTAAATACTCTTCTAGAATTTTGATGTAAATGTTGGATCATAATCAGACATAATCGAAATAGGTGCACCATGATGGCTCATAACTTTGTTGATATAGTGTAGTGTGATGCAATAAATAGTTAAATCCTCTGTTATAGAAAGTAAATATGCATATTTGGTATGGTGATTAATAAAAACCCAAATAGAACAATTTCTTTTAGAAGTATTTGGGAATATAGTGAAAAGTTTAGTAGTTATATCATTTCACTTATATAATAAAATAGTTATAGGTTTCATTACTTCCTTATAATGTGGTCTCTGATTATTTACATATTGAAAAACATATAATCTTGGGACACAGTCAATAATATCTCACTTCATATAATCCCACCAAAAATATTCTATTGAATCCCTATACGTCTTGGTGTTATCAGTATGTATGGAGAAATTTGGGATATGGTATTCATCAATTAATTCACTCTTTAGATAAAAAATTGACAGAACACATCAAATCAATCCAAATTTCTATATTCCATATTCATAAAAAGATCTTCTTAATTCCCATCATTTATGCCATTAATTTTTTTAAACACTTTTCATAAAGATGTGCCCATTTTTACTTACCTAGTAAAGATTGTTTTGAAATCATTTAAAAAATGTGTAATGTTTCCCCTAAACTAATGATCCCCATGACTAACATTAATAAATATATAAATATAGGTTCTTTTACAATCCACATTTTAGTCAAAACTCTATGATATTCTCTAATCAATGAATTAAGGACCATATTTTTATTCTAAGGGTCATATTATATTGAGTAATCATAATCCTTAAGTATATATAGCCATATCATATGTCATATATTGATTTATTTTTTATTAAAATATGTATTTGAGACTTTAATCACCTATATATATCTCATATCATTCCCCATATATATAATGAGTCCATATTATCAAGGAAAATATTAAGCCTATATAGTATAGGTCATAAATTGGATAAATATGTTCATGAATCATTGACTATCTAGATTCTTTGGAAAAAAACTATTATTTTTCAACATCTTGCATCTTATTCCTTTATTTGACACATCAACATATATAAAAATATATCCCTTCTTGATGGTAATGTTTATATCAATTCATTGACCAATATCCTATTTTAGTTCATCAAAATTTTCTTTAAAATCATATAACAATATGAACTTTTCAACATTGTGTGTCAACTAGGTCAATTAGTTAGCTTATTAATTTTTTTAAATAAATCACCAATATAAACATACTAATATAAGGAAACTACATATATTGATTATATTTGTTGTTTTATGCCATTCCTTAACAAAATATATCTTTAAATGATCAACTAATATTCCTTCCTTAGAGACAATATATCCATGAAATGAAAAATACAGAATCTAGGATTCCCACATACAAAATTTACTAATAATTTATTTCATTTGAGAGTTTGAATAATTATTCCCAAATGAATTATTTTCTCTTCATTCCTTTTCGATTATACCAAGATATCAATAGTGAATACCAAAAATAAATTACCAAGATTATATTAGAAAATTATATTCATCAAATCAACTAAAACAAAGGTATATTAGTCAATCAGAATGGAATTACTGTAATCTATTAATTTCCAAACCTAATGTTAAATGTCCTCTTTGGAATATATTATTTCTTTACTTGTAATTTATGATACACATAATAGAGATCAAAATTTTAGAAATGTTATGATCCATGAAGTTGGTCAGAAATGTCCTCAATAAATGTTAGATGATATTTTTTCATTATATTAATGAAATTTATTTCCATATAATTTATGTCCAACCTCATGGACACATCATTCTTCTTAATAAAAATAACAGGGTCTCCCCAAGATGAAACACATGAGAGGATGAATCATTTGTTACAAAACTATTGTACTGTTTTCTTTAGTTACAATAAATAAAATACTACCATTATATAGGTAGTCCTAAATATAGGTTTTACATTATCAATGAGTTTGATAGAATACTCAACTTCACACTTTGGTGGATTTCTAGTAAAATATTTTGGAAACACATCAATGTATTCCTACACAATATGTACATCATATATGATATGGTTACAATTTCTACACATAGGTTTTATCAATTTATATTCTACTAGAATGTCATTAAAAGAGCTACTGTTGGTATATCTAGAGATTATTCATATGATAATACATCCCATATGATAAAAAATGGATTCCATACCTTCTTCCTGAATCATAATATCCTTCTCTTGGAAATAAATTTTCACGTTATAATTTGAAATCATATCCATTCAAAGGATTATATCACAGTTAACCATATGTATAATAACCATGTTTATAAATATAGTATATCTATAAATCATAATATACCTATTTTGTAGCAATACATTTTTCTAATTCCCAAATAGTTACCTAAAAAAAATTTAGTCTAAATTTGTGTTTTTTCATTAAATTAATCCCTAGTTACACGTAAACAATGATACAGGAATTACACTACACTAGGACTTTGGTCCAGTTAATGATCCTTTGGTCCATGTAATGGGATTCCTGAATAATATTTTTATAGGCTATATACTGAATAACTAATGATTAATGGGTGGGATGTCCCCTTTCTTTAGGGGGGGGGGGCTACCATTCGACCCATGTGTGAGGTGTGTGTGTCTGTTTGAATGTAATTGTTCCACTAAGAACATAATATATATTATATTTGGAATCAATATCCTCAAACTCACATTGATAACCTATTTATTAACTACAAGGAGATCAATATTTCCTAAATGTTTTTCTCTATTCCAGGTATTGTCAAAATTGAGTAAATAAATAATATATTCCAAACATGTCATTTTTCATATGGTATGAACATTATGAGTTAATAGTAATAACCTTTGGATTGACGAATTTTCTTTCTATATTTATGGTTATTTTCAATATAGTATTTAAATAGTGTCTTGATAATTTATTTGAGGAATTTTTTAATTAAAACTTGTTATAATAAAAAAAATGGAGATCATAAATCTTATTGAGAATCAATCTTCAAGCACTAGAAGAATTGAGTTAGATTGGAAATAAATTAAGTATGAATTAAATCATTAGATAGTTTATTTTCATATTTTCATTTTCTCTAATTACATAATATCAATTGATCATTCAATTAAAAATTTAGTTAATAACTGGCTTACACTAAAGAATATAACATATATATTTAGTTTTCGTAGTTTAACGAACTATAATAGGTGGTTTTTTCAATATTTTTACTTATTTGGAAACCCTTTAACCATGTTGAACAGAAAATGAGGTTTGTTTTCATGGATAAAAGAATTTAAAAAATGTTATAAAGAACTAAGTATGATATTGGTTAATGAACTAGTATTTGAATTACCATCAGGATGGGATGGTTTTATGAAATATAGTGATGTACCAAATAATGGATTTAGATATTTCCTTATGCATAATGATATTTTTATCTATACATCATGATAGTTAATTATCCACTAATGAAATTATATAGACCATGATCTTTAGCTAGAAATATTAGTTTTTTCCTTGACGATCTGGACACATTGTCTCTATCATAAAATCTATGAGATATATAAAGAATAAAAAAATATGAAATAAAAAGTTTCATAAAAAAGGATCAACAAAAGAAAATGGAGATGTCCATATCTACACAAGTATTATGATTTATTAGGTTAGTAGCTCCCTAGGAAGTCAAATAACGCGTCTGATTAATTAAGTGGAAAACATCCCAAAGTTCTGAAAAAAATGAGTATTTATAAAGTTCCAATATTTAATAATTTTATAAAGTTAGATATTGGAATACTCAAAGGAGGGGAATCATCACTAATTTTCCAAATTATTTCAAAATAATATTTAATGTAGAAGATAATAATCTTCCATTTTGATAAAAAGTGTTTATCAAAAAAAATTATTCCTATGAATTATGGTAATATGAAAGACACTGTTTATGAAGGTAATACTAAAATTCAAAAAGAGGCTATGTGTCCCATCAATACCCAAGATGAAGAGGGAATTTCCTGATTAATCCCATAAGTAAAAATTAATTATACACCATAATAGAAACTATATGTATAAGGGTTTAACAGAACATTTTTGGTGGGATAATGTAATGCAAGAAAATTTTATCTATATATAAATATTCATGATTTTTCATTAGGTAAATGTGGAGTTAATACATACAAAATTATTCATGTAACATATTCTTATTCCTATGTTGAAAATGGATTATATTACTATGCAATTGTTCACTAAATTTTCATATAATCCTAAAAAAAAATTATTTCATTTGTGATACTATTGATCGCCTTAGAAATTATACACATTTCCTCTCTAAAAGGGTGGATTCACCTTTTGAGCACCTTACACAACTCTATATCAGTGGAGTTATAATACTCCATGGTGGACCTATTTTGATTGTATCTCATCATGACCCAAGATCTACATAAAAATTATAAAATAGTATTTAGATGGATCTCAACACAAAAATACATTTGAGAAATAACTATAACCATCAGATATATTGATATTATGAAAATAATATTCAATAATTTTAAAGTCTTCTAAGGCTATTATCACTTGACTTTAATGGTATGTGGGAACAATATTTACATTTGGTATAATTTTCATATAATAATATATTCAATTCGATATTTTAAATGGAACCATGTGAAGAATATCACGGGAAATTATTTCATAAAAAAGTTTTGTTATGAATTTGGGGAAAGGAATGTTTTAATACCATAACTTTTTTTGTATACAGTAATGAAATTAAGAACTATTTAGAGTAATTTTAGGATAGATCAACGTAAGAAAAAGTTTTATGTTGACATCCAATGAATGTTCCAGTAATTTAAAGTACAATATCATTTTTTATTGAAGGTTTCTCCATAGAAGGGTGTTATGTGGGTTATTAATAAAGGGGAACTATGTTTTGAGTACCATTGGTGTTTTGGGATTTTGGGACGAATTGGAATTGTGGATTACTATTTAAAAACTACACCAACCTATTTAATGTGTATGATGTGTTCCATATATAATAATATATGAATTTTATGTTATACCCAAAACATGTACTAACATTTTAAGAAATATAACCGAAGAGTAAACTACCTTATTAAGAAGACCCAATCTTGATTCTAAAAACTAGATAGAAAGTGGTGAAGAATCATATGGCGCAAATTATAAGTTTATTTTTGAGAAATCATAAGATAAAAGAGGAAACCTCGGAAATTGAAGAGCTTATGATGAGGAACAAATAATTTTTTTGAGGTAACTATTTAGAAATTTTTATGATGAAAATATTTAAGGGGGGAAGAATATAAAACCTGAGCATCAACTATAGTAATTATTTTTTAAAATATAAAGAAACTGTATCATTATTAACACAATATTATTCAAGAATGGTATTGAAACCTAAAATCATAAATTTTTAATTTTATTTTAATTAATTTATATATATTTTGTTTTATAATGTTAATAATAACTTTTGATTACTTTTTGTGATCTTCTATAGATATTTGATTTTTGATTGAAGAGATAAAAATTCATATTTTACAAATAGTATCACTTTTAAGAAATTATAATGTTTTAAGAATGAATATATAATTTATAAAATAATTATTATAGTAAAAATATAAATTTAATATGTAATATAATTCATTTTCAAATAAAATCATGATCCTATAAATCAATTTTTACTATTTTCAAATTAAAATAATGTTTTTGTTCAAATAAAAACAATTTATGTGTTTTCTCTTTTAATCATTTTTTCACAGGGTTCATTTATTTTTTGGTTTTATATTAAATTGAAATAATTCATAAAATATATAAAATAATATAAATAATTCCTTGGAAATCAAAATTAAACATTATTTTTTTGTAAAATAATTTATATACTTAAAACATGAATTTTTATAGAAAAGTGTATCATTATGTTTTGTGAACTTATATTAGAATTATTTAAATGAAATTTTTGGAGTTAAATCATTAAAATTTGAATTCATATTTTTAATAAAAATAATAAATATGATTTCATAATCTCAAATTATGTTTGCCTCATAATGAATAGTAAACATGGAAAACAATTATACCCTCGATTAAGGGTAAAATGAATTAAAAGTGTAAAAATAAAGGCATATGAATTCAAGATAAAAAATTGATTAAATTTAAATGGTTTATTTTTTAAACATAAAAATATCATATTAATGTATTTTATTCTTTTATCCACTTAACGTGAGTAATATAAACATATATATTATATAATAATGTTTTATGAATTTATATGTTTGACGCCCACCTTACTTATAAAAGGGAACCTCCTATATTATCCAACCTTATTGGGCCACATAACTCAACCATGACGTATACAAATATAATAACCATATATCTATACAAATATTATATTTAATTATTTCACCAAAATACAAATTTAGGAAGGCTTATTGTGTAATTCAAAAGGGGATTACCAAAATAAGAGGTATATGTTCTAATCAAGAATGTTCATGTTCATTTCTTCTTAAACCTCCATCAAATCTACAATATCCAAATTCATATAACCAAATCAGTAACTTTACTATAATTATATTATTTTAATATAATCTTATATCCATTTTATATATTTTTTTTCCATACAATGGATAATTAACACATTGCATGTGTGTATGTTTTGAATACCACATCCACAAAGTGATTTGTAAAACTTTTCAACACGAACTCACATGGATGGTTATAAATACGTAACTATTGAATATATGGGTGTATATATATACATATATTCTATTTATGAAATATATATGGTTCATTTAATATAATATAACATCTAACTTCTTACCCTACAATCCATTTGAAATTGATAATGTCAGGCGTGTATTAGTGTGGGGTACAATCTATGTGAAGTGATATGACTCATTTATCTATTACTTTATTAAATGGGCAATTTTAAATTGTAAAAAATAATTAGAAATGATATTAAATGAATTATATATATTAATGAACTATTTCATAATACCTATACAATCATTCAATATACTGAATTAATTTTCGAGAAATTTAATAAAAAACCTATGGTGGATAATGTAAAAAAAGAACTATTCAATATATGGATGTGAAATAATTAAAAAATGTCCTTAAAATAATATATATATAAGGATATTAATATAGTATTTAATAAATTTAAATTAAATTTTTTGGGAGGATATAATGTGTACATCTTAGAAATAATATATGGTAATGGGTTTTCAATTGAAGTTCACTCCATAGAGACATATTTTATATTATGCTCCAAAATTAATATATGTGGTGTATATACTACCCAATTGATAAATTATATCTTTAGTACTCATTTATTCAGGGTATATAATGTTTAAAGTTTGGTTTTATCCATTAAAGGGGTTTTATTCCATTTTATCATTTGTAAATAAAGTAACCTGTTGTAGAAAAAGATATTTACCAATCATTTAAAAGTAGGTAAAAAATTATTTGATATAATTTTCAAAATATGGATACAGAAAAAAAAAATATTTCTAACGTAAATTTTGAGAAGTTTAGTACCAAAGTATAAAAAAAATTTAATTAAACGATATAAATTACATATATAACCATATGAAAAGATAATTTCTGTAGTTTATGTAGAGAAAAAAGCATATAATTATCTAATTGTAAATTTAAACATTAAAAATATCGAATAATTTTAGATTGTGAAACAATCCTATATGGATTTAATTAGTTTTTATACAAAATCCCATAAAAGTGAAAACATTAATTGAAATATTGACTACAATGGATAAATGATAATTCTTGATAAAAAATTTCAAGGGTGTAGTATATAAGTTATATTGTGGAAAATTGGAGCATAATATAGAATGTGTCTCAATATAGTGGAACTTTGATGAAAAACCCATACCATGGATTCCAACTTGGTAAGATTTTCTATATCATCTTGAATATTGAAAATAAAATAATTTTTTTTCAAAGAACATTTTTTTATTTAATTTTCATTTTAATGTTATTTTTAGTCATTTTTCATCCATTCATTGAATAGTTATTTCTTACATCGATCACATAATTTTTTCAATAAATTTATCAAAAATTACTTGGGTATATTAAATTTTTTTATATGTGTGATTAAAATGACTCATTCATCCTCAAAATTTCATTAATTTTTCTTATTAATTATATATAATTTTAATATTAATTTAAGTTAGTAATATAGAAACAAATCACAGCACTTCATGGAGTTGGTAATCCACATATAGGCATAAGGGAAATTAAAATTTTCCAATAAATGGTTGGGTAAGATGGTGGATGATATATCATGTTTAAATAATCATATTTTCTAAATCTAATATATATATATATATATTCATTAATTTCATATTTATGACCATCCATGTGAGCGGATGATGAAAAATGACACACATCAAATCATGGAGGTGGTATTCTACATATACTGATGAGCGAGGATTTCATTTTCCAAAAGATGGAAAAGATATAAAAAATTGTTGTAAAATTAACAAAAAAATCATATAAGTATGTAAAATATACTTATTTATTTATTTTAATATTGTTATTGAAATTTTGAGGTGGTTTAAAAATAACATAACATTAAAATGTGTTGTTATAACATATACATCTTTTTTTGTAATCCCCATTAGATTGCTTGTTAAGCCTTCTAGGAGTAGTATTGTTGTGATAGAACTACTTCTTAAATTTTTTTGGGATGTTTTTAATGTATTTTTTAAGGTTTTTTAATTATAATTTTCTCAATAAGTTTTGATATGTGAGGAGATGAGGTGCCCTTTTAAAAGCGAGGACGGTGAGAAACATGTAATTACATGAATATTCATTATATAATATATGTATTACTCATGTAAACTAGAATGAATTTATCAATTATTATATTATTATAAGTTTAATGTAGATATGGAAATAATGAATTAGATTTATTATGTTCATGTTGAGTTACCATGATGCTTTGTCCCATTATTTTAACCCTTTTAACTCATTTTACCCTCAACTAAGGTCATAAATATTTACCATGGTTACAATTATCTATGGCCAAAATAAATTTTAAATTATTACCTAATACAACTTTTTATGACATAAAATATGTAATATATTTCACATTATTTAATACCAATAGCTAGAAGAAATTAATTTTAATATATGTTCATAAAACAAAATGAAAACAGTTTTTAACAAAATACTTGTTTTATTAATAAAAGTTATTTTATGGAAAAAATAATTATTATGTTGATAACCATGTAATTAAATGGATTACATTAAATAAAATTATAGTTACATATCTTTAATATGAAACAAAAAATTTAATCAATATTTTGATTACATGATTATAATTGAAGAAACAAAAAAACATTATTTGATAGAAACATGACATAGATTTCAAAAATATAAAACATAGATTTCAATGGAAAAAAATATATTTTAAAAATTAATATATAACTTATTAAATATATATTTTAACTAGAAAAAAGTTTTATTAAACCTTAAAATCACTAAAATATCCTTATAATCTCATTAATGTGATAATTTTTTTAAAATGGATATTTTTCACTATTCACCCAAAAAATCAACTATTTCTAAAAAATTTATAATATTCAAATTTATTTAGATATTAAATTATAAATTAAAAATAATCATAATTTAATGAAATTAAAATTTTATAATTTGGTATTGTTGGTTTTAATCGTATTCTTGAATAAAGTTATGTGCATTATCGAATAGTTTCATTAAAATTGAAAACTTACTATAATTGAATATCATGTGTTTAGAACCTGATTGTTCCCCAAATATTAGCTGTGAATGCATGGATCCTATGTGTAGTTCATATTTTTCTTATTTTAATCATTTATGGAATTAAAAGTTATGTAATTCAGGTTCAGTACATAATGAGAACTGAAAGTATATAAATGATTTATCTCCTTATAAGATATCCATCATGGTGTGATTGTATTGGTATCATGATGAATTCCCAGAAAACATCAATTAATTTTATCTATTATGAATAATATGGAGAATATTTACCCATTTCTAGGGATTTAAATTGAAAAGTGGCCAAATATAAGTATCTCATGTTAATATGAAATTCAGGTAAGTGCTGTAATTTCTGAATATGTAAATTTATTAAGCTGTGGTGAAGGAGTAAAGATTTCTAAAAATAAAATATTTATGGTTTAGAATTATAATTCTATATATTGATATTCTAGATATTCAAATTCTAGATGTTTAATTTTTTATTTTTTTTAACTCTATAGATTACATCCTTGATTATTTTTACGAATACATTGAATTGTGTTATTAGGGGGGTTGATTATTTAACAATTACTAAAAATTAACAAGAAATGGGTGAAACATTATTTTTTGATTATTTTTAATATGTTTATTGAGTTTAGTGTCTGATATGACATGAAAAATATTCTGACCAATCACTGATTGAATACTTAAATGTTTATGTTAATAGTTTCATTATTTATGGATAACTTTGATGTTTATTTTTTCTCCTCATATTTTGTAAATTGATAATTACTAATATAGATTTAGAGTTGATTAATTTTAGGATCATTTACTTAAAAAAAGTGATTCCATAATTTTATAATGTAAATAAGGATTCACATTAAATATAGAGGTGTAGATGATATTTCAATTCAAGATTAGAGAATAAGATGAGTATTAATTTCCCTTATGGTATATTTGGATCTCTCTCTCCAGTGATGGTGGGAGCGATTTAGCGTGACCTTCCCCCAATAGTGATGGTTGTGGCTCCCTTCCTAGTCCATCCTCCCTCACCCGGGGGGGGGGGGACCTCTGGAATCCTTCACGGGAATGGCTCCATCCTTCTCCCCCTTCTCGAACCCTGACCTTCTTCCCTCCTTCCCTCATATTTCTCTTTGAAATAATGTTTAAGACTTGATAAATGGTGTTTCGAACCATTCAATCTCAACCTCAGAGTTCAAAGAGGCTTCTGGTCTGCTGAATCTCTCCCTAATTTTCTGCATCAATTAGCGGTGTACCTTGGTGGATTCATTTGGCAGGTATATCTTCGGGTCTTGGGATTTACCGAATAGAGAAACGGTGGGTCTGCTTGATTCTTGGAATATTTGGATTATATTTGAAACTGAGTAGTATCTTGTTTAAGCCTAGTCTAGTGACCCAAGAAGCTGCGATAGTCTCCGATTATACCTCTTCTATTGGTCGTATTACTTTTACATGCATCATGACTCTACTAAAGCAACAGTTTGGGTTAATTTTCCACAACTCCCTTTACTTCTTCTCAACCCCACAATTTTGAGAATGTTAGGTAGGATTGTAGGATGATTTATGTGCACTGATTCAAGAACCACAATGCTCTGGCACCCTGTTTTTCCCCATATATGTGTAGAAATTGATGTCTCAAAAACTCCCTGTGAGGTTGTGTGGATTGCAGTTGAGGGAGAGTTTCAGCCCAAGAAACATGTAGTATATAAAACTTAGTTTGAATTCTGTAATTCTTGTTAGAAGATGGGTCTTCCTAGGGTATCTTTTATACAAGGGTGGATGGATCCTATGTAGGTTACGGATACAATCGACGGTGGAGAGTGGTTGTGTATGGGTGAAGGTAGCGACAAATCTTTGGAAGTTGAACCATTGTGCGCCAACAGTGGTACTGAATATTGCAAGAAATAGGAGATGGAGGTGCCAAGAAATTGTTCTAGTTTTATAGAACATGATTCTATGAGGAAAGTATCAGCCCCATCTCCAAACCTGAATGTTTCTTTGGTTTTTGACAAATTGATGAGTGACCTGGGGGTGTTCATCCTAGGGGAAACGGTGAGTAGTGAAACGTCATCTAACATTGGTGTTAACGAGGTGGTACCCCTGGATAAATAAGTTTCAGGGTGTTGTAAAGAGGTAGGAAAAGACTTGTGAATGCATTGGGAAGGTGACTCAACTATAGGTAACAATGATGGAGTGAAGAAGTCCCACTGGGAGGAAACAACAATCCAGGTGGTTTCAAAAAATGTAGCAAATAATACTAAGGTGATTGAGGGAATTTGGGAGGACCATGAATCTGGTGGGTATTCTTAGTGTCTATCACTGGAGGACACCCCAATGATATTTCAAAATATGGGATGAGGCTATCAACTGGGAGGAGCCTCCGAGGTGCCAATGTAGGCCATGCATGTGACCCTTTCTTATCCAGAAAAGGTTATATTTGAGAGATCAAACATGATCCTTCAAAACCAGTATGCAGTGTTGGTTGATGATGACTTCCAAGATAGTGGGGATCTAAACATGAAGGTTTTTACACATAGAGAGGACTACTTAGTATATGTGGGTGAGTCCCAAGAAGAGATGGATGATCATCTCGATGCCTTTACTAAGCCCAAGGAAGTTTCCATTGTGGAGGAATATTTTAGATCATCCTCATGGTAGGGAAAGTTCACTACTATTGATTCTGATGGCTTTATAAAGAACAAACGGAGAGGGCGACATAGGAAGGAGTATACTAACCTACCTAGTCCTCCTATCAAGAGATCTTCATGTAAGGAAAATCTGATTTCAAGGTCTCCTATTACTGTGAGCCACTAGGATGTGGTGGCCAACACATATAGTGACATGGTGTCTGGAGGTGTTAAGGTTGGTGTCCCTGCCGATCCCCCAACGAAGACAAGGGATCATGGACAACAACTTGAGACAAGCTCCACTGGAGACCCTCAGCGATAAATATCCTCGGTGCATGAACACATGGATCTACTTTTTTCACATAGATGAAGAAATGGGAGAGGAAGATACAGATATGAATGTGTTTAAGAATAGAGGAAGAACGATTTATGTGATCACTAATATGGAACAAGGAAAGTGGATTGATAAGCAAGCATTCATTATGCTTAGACGATTCAATATGTGGAAGATAAACATAGAGGAATTCATGAAAGCTTCTGACAACATTGTACATCTGTATGAATGAATCATAAAGGGCTACCCTGACTACTAGGTAAATTCTATTCCCTAGATATTGTTTAGGGAAATTTATTCCAATCGGTTCAAACTGTTCTTCATCAAATCTGTAGTTTATTTTGGTGTTTAATGCTGTGAGGGTTCTAAATATCCCCTTAAAATTGATTGAAAAAAAAAGTAACGTTGGATGGATGATATCAATTTTTCTTACTCAAGAATCTAAAAACAATGAGATAAAAAATTATATATATTATTAATAAGATTAAGAGAAAAGGAGAATGATATTGAATTTAGAATTGAAATGACTATTGACAATAAATCTAAACAGGGTTATTGAAGTGATAAAATATATTATGTTTATGTGTATACTTTTTTATCAATGATAATTATTTTCAATACATTCTAAATAAAATAGGGTTAATTAATAAGAGGATCCAAATTAGTGAATGATAATTATAATTTTAGTAGAAACTTTATGGGGAAATTTTAGAAGAAAGAGTTCTGAAAGATGAGTATTCTAGATCTACTTACATATGTTAATAGGAAAGTAGATTTTGATTTTGTATGATTAATTTGGATTATGGAAGAGAATTTGATTCCAAAAGTAATGAGGTTGACTAAATATTGAATATTTAGTTTTGGAAACAATTTTGAGGAAGTATCTTATAAATTTCATAAATATTGAGCTTTATTAAAGTGTAAATATATAATACTTGATAAGTTTTGTTGAGATCACTTGAAAATAAATATCTTTATTAGTTTTTGATGTTTTTTTAAGTTGAAGTGAGAATCCATCCTTGTATTCCACAGTAATTTTAGAAGAAAATAATTTTAGAATATAAAAATTATTCATAGGATGAATATGATTAGTGTCTTTAATTAAGAAAGGTTAAATGAATAGTTGTGTATTCTAGAATAAAAATATTAAAGACACAGTTAATGAGTATTAAATATCCCAATGTTTTCAAAAGAACCTTTTTCTTAATGGTAATATTTCTGAATTTGATGTATATATCAAAGTAAGAGTTCTTGATGGAGATATGGTGTTAATCTTATACATTTACAGAAAGGGATTCCTGGATGAAAATTGATGAGTATCTATAAAAAGTTAATTAATAATAAGTTAAATTATTTTGAAGATATAGTGTGTTTGATATAATTGGTAAATACATATAATTATTCATAAAGTAGAACTAGAACATTAATGGTCTAGAAGCTGACATGATAAACCAATTGATGAGAAGTTAAAAGTTGAGTTTGAAGACAGATGATAATTGAAAAATTATCATAACCTAATAACTGATGATTTTATTTTATAAATTATATTAAAAAATAATTATGTTAAAATAAATTTTTGAACTTGTGAGTTTTCGAATCACTGAAATTAGCTTAGAGTAGAATAGAGAAATCGATAAGGATGATGTCAAATAACTAAAATTGTATAAAGAAGTATGATTTATACATTCCCGAACATATATAATTATAGAAATTAATTTAAAAGGATTTGGTAAATTATTAAATAAAAAGTAAAATTGAAGCATACAAATTTAGTATTGTGAAAGACTAAATTTGGATAATATACAATCATGAAATATTTATCTTGAGCTGGCCGAAAAAAGTGTTTCCAAATGATTATTTTCATAAGTCCAAGTATTTGGAAGCATAATAAGAGGATGTATATAAGTATATTTATATTCTATTAATCTTTGATTTTTTTATTAGATTACGTTATGAAATAACAATTCTATAAGATATTGTACATTCATTAGATTAACTTAGAAAATTTAAATGATATGTTAATGTGACCTAATCTCTTAATAATTTCAACCTGAAGACACATAAGAACAATTCATTGAGAAGATGAAATAAATGTGATGATGTGGATTTAGTACTCATCAAGAAAATACAAATATTCATAAGTTGTGATTCTATCCAATAATTGGTTAAGTGGTGAAGAATATTTTAAATGTGTTGAATAAGAAAAAATTAATGTCATATTGGATTTATGGATGCCATAAAATGATTCACTAATAAATTAAATGAGAATTGAGATAATAGGAAATTCAATGTGTGGAATTGCCATAGTTCAATTTATTATATTTAAAGATGGTATCAATACTCAATGAGAGCTATAATAGGAAGGTATATCATTTTGAGAAAGATAAATATTAAGAGAAGTGAATAAGGATACAAATAGAAGTATACATATCTGTTTTGAATGAAAATGTGATACTGAAGATGATGTTAGTGGAACATGCATATACCTAAAGCTAAATTGAGTTAAAGGCGAGTAAGAAGTGGTTTGGATGTTTACATAATTTAGGAAAACGTATTTCATATATCTAAGGTTTAGTTTTGAAGACCAACATCCAATTGAAACTTGTTTATCATCAGGAATTTAATGAAAATTAAGATGCCGCTAAGGTTCATACGAAGTGTTGAAAATTTAAAAATTATAAAGTTGATTGAAAATTTGATAAATAAGAATAATTATAGAATATTATTATTCTTTAGTGGATTATTCTAAATATTTAGTGTAAAAAAGTTGAACTGTGTATGATAAAATTATTTCATTCTCTATAATTTAAAGAGCTACTATGGTGGAAGAAGATCAACTATTATGATATAATGACATCCTAGAAAATACTAAAAATCATGTTTATTAGTGAGGATTGGTGGACCATTGGGGACTAGAGGGATCTAATATATAATCAATGTTATTTGATAAATATTTGTAGATTACATTTGGTCATGGAAGATACCTTCCCATGGACTAAGGGTGACACAATCCCACTAAATCTGGTTACTGATGATACCTTCCATTTTAATTTAATTTTTGAATTACAGATACTACGTTATCACCTCTTATAAGAACTTTTACACATCAATTATAAACATTGTGTAGTGTACTTGATATAAAGACAACAAAAAGGCATAGTCACCCACACAGAGGGTGAATCATGTAAAAATAACCATTTTTGTGATCTCTTTAATTTATATCATTCGTATGGTTTGAATGATTTGGTGATAGGTTTTTTAACATTTAATGTGAGAAAGAATTTTAATGAAAACGTTTCCACACTATTTCACCCCCTCTTATTGAGATTGCATATAACTAATAGACATAACACTTGATTTTATGAAACATTGTGGTCTTGATCAATTTTATACTATTATATTGATATACATATATGTTAAAATTTATTATAGAAATTTAAAATAAAATATATTTCATGTATTAGGATTTTAAAATAAATGGAACCATTTGAATTATCAATCATTCTTATATAAAACATTTATAACATGATATATGATATGATAATTAATTAAGTTTGTGGTAAAAATATAGATATATATAATTAAATATCACCATGTATAGTAATAAATTATGAGCCTATGATATGATTCTTTTTAGTAAGAACATGAATAAAGGCATAGAGTCCATTAGTGAGTCACATGTTAGACTCGATGTTTTGGTTGATCGACATTAAGGATGCGACATAGAATGTTATATTTATATGTTTTTCAAAATATTGTTAAAGGTTTAGATATTTTTTATTTTTGTTGTGAACATAGTTTTTTGGATACATAAAATAATATTATAGAATTTTAATATTTTGAATACTATTTAACCATTTTTTTAATAGATGGGGTTAATACATAATAATTATTTGGATATTCAAATATCTATGTGTTGGTCGGAGTGGATACTCAAGAGGGGGGTGAATTGAGTCCCAATTAAAATTTGTGTTTAAAAACATTGTCTTAAAAACCCCCAAATAAAATAATGAATTAAACTGTAGTGAATTTATATCAAATTAAAGGTTTGGTTGGGTTCTCAAGGGATTGATTATTTCCCAGCTAATCAAAACCGAAGAGTTGATTAGCTTTTGAAACTGACTTTCTGATTTTCAACTAATATAAACACATTAGAGTTTAATTATCAAAGTGATTTTAAAACAGTTTTGGTTTTAAAGTAATTAGTAGCGGAATAAAAAAAATAACTTTGAAAATAAATAAGCACAGTAGATTCAACCAAGAGGTTCAGTCTCATGCTGAGAATTAGTCCTATAAAAACATTATATAAAAGTGATCCACACTCTGGATTGGGGATTACAACAGTATACAACTGTCCCGTTCCAAGACCTCTACCACTGTTATTCATTGGAAACAAAACAACAGCAACCAGTTGTCCAGGTCACACACGACATCTACCACTATTATCGGTGGGAACAAAAAGGTGTAAGAGTTTGAGTGAGGATCTACAGATCCTCCAGTTAAAGTACAAGAGACAGAGTGTGTGTTAAATACAGCAGATAACACACACTGCTCAAAATGTAAAATAATGAATCATAGAGCAGAGATGTAGAGTTTAGAAATGGCTCTAGTGATTTCAATAAAGATTTAGACTCATTATGTTTTATCAGAAATGGTTCTAAGTCCTCTTATGGTTTTTGTCTGAAAAACAGAGTGTCGTCTACTTGGCATCCAGGTTCAGAGATAGTGAAAAATGTAGTCGATGAAGTTCTTCAATGTCCTCGTGAATGTACAGAACTCTTCTTGAGTAAACATGAGTGTGTATGAGGTTATGTGTCTTCTCTAACTATCTCATCCACCACTCTTTGCACTCAAATGTGTCTCATTGTGTATTTGCACCAACAGGGACTTCTTGTATTTATGGAACGAGCTCCAGCAAAAGAAATGATTTCTTTTGGCAGGTACGAGGTACGGTTCCCTGACATCCAATAACCTTCATTAAATAAATGAAAAAGCATTAAAATATTCCTAATATGACCGTTCTTTAGATTAAATAAAGATAAAGAAATTCAAACAGTTGTTTATGACTATTTGTGAGTCAAGTGATCGGTAGGTCATCACCATCAGCATCGGTGGCTAGACATCGGTGTGTCCTGATCGGTGACTCAGATGATCAGCATCGATGTGTCTTGATCAGCATAGGTGTTTCATGATCGGTGACTCATTTGATCAGCATCAGTGTGTCGTGATCGGTGACTCATTTGATCAGCATCGGTGTGTCATGATCGATGAATCATTTGATCAGCATCGGTGTGTCATGATCGGTGTGACCTTTGTCTTGTGATATGGATCGTTGCGACCGTTCACTTTTGATATGGATCGGTGCGACCGTTGTCTTGTGATACGGATCGGTGTGACCATTGTCTTAACAGAACACAAAGTGTCTGTTTGATCCATACGACTTCCCGAATACTTGTAAATCAATAGCAAGCACAAATAAAAACATGATCCAACCAATATAAACATATTCACTAAGAGATTGTGATTATGTATATGAGAAATCCAACCGGATTAAGTAACGATGATTTGTGATTATTAAAACAGAAATCATAGGAAGAATTCAACAATCTTCTAGAGGGATCAACAATCTCCCCCATTTTGATAATAACAAATTGTAGCCATAAATAAAAATAATATATCATCAATAATAGTGATGGGGCATAATAAGAATAAAAACACAATGAGATATAAATCTCCCCCTGAATTTATGCCTTTGTCTATTTATGTAAACATTACTCCCCCTGCAATAGTATGTTTCTCCCCCATATATATAAATCTGCCCATTTGGGATAATCAAAAAGGAGGGAAAACATATAAAGAAGAGAAAAGAAGGCATCATAGAGAATAGAGAGATGAAAAAAAAATTAATTTACATTAGAGTACAAATAGAACACTGGTCACCCGATCAACAACAAGACACAACTATTTCTGGGGATGTAATGGGGCTTTGCCTTTCTCAGAAGGATAAATGGTTGGTAAGTTGGAAGGCTTGGAGGTAGGATAAACTGGGAAAATTTGAAAAGGTGGTAAGATGACTCTAGAAGGTGGAGGAGAAGATGCCTCAGAGATTTTCTGTTGAGCAGTAGTAACTGGTTGAGAAGATTTCTGAAGAACTGGCCATAGTTGAGATAGATCTTGAGCAACAGAGATCTGATTTGGAGCAACATCAGAGGAACTGATAGGTTCTGCAGTAGGAAGCACAATGGCAGTGGCTTGTTCATTCAGATAAGGCTTCAAAAGATTTATGAAATCCTGAATAACCTCTTCACCATACTGCATAGCCTTCTCAAAATCATCCTTATTCTCCATGAACCGTTCCAAGGTAGGAGTAAAATATTTCAACTGACAAACTTGAGTCTTTAAATCTTGAGTAACTGGAAGTAGTTTCAGATTATCAGCCAACACTTTAAATTTTGCGGTCATCTCATGCCTGGTATAAATCTTTGAAATGTAATGATCAACCTTTTCCTTGATCTCTCTCTGAGAATTATTTGCATCTGCTGAATATACCTTTACCATCTTATGAATGTGATCACTGTTCTCCTTCATCTTCCTCAACGAGTCCAAATCAAGAACTTGTCTAATGGTATCCAATTCATCATGCACAATCTACATTAGAGCCTCTAGCTCATGATTAGTGATCTTGGTTACTTTTTCTGCACTGGATTGAGCAACTATCTGAGTTATCTCAGCTTTCAATTTCCTCAGATCATACTTCATAAGATTTTCAATCAAATTCCTCAACACTTCCATCATACTAGAGATGGTTGATCTAAATTCGTTTGATAAAGAAACTAATAGAGATTGTAGATCCTTCAGAGTCTGATTTAGAGGGGCTATGTGCCTGCCAATAAACTCACCAGTATTGGCTAGGTCTAGTCTAATAACATTTGATACTCTTGTTGAAAAGGATTCCAAAGAATCTTCAGAAACGTGCAAAGAAGCTTGAGTAAGAGAATTTGAAATTTCTTCTCTGAATGTATCTCTCACAGTAGAAAGCAACACAATTTTTAACTTATCGAAATCAGATTGAGAGATAGTAGAACTAGGTAGATGAACATCAGCAGCATCAACAACATGGGCAGACCTTGCCTCTACTGGTTGGATTTCTTTCATAACCGCAGTGGATTCTGATTCTTCTTCTTCTTCTTCAGAATACTCTAAACCCAAAACACCAAAACCATGGTAATCATCCCAGACAGCAGCACACAGAGTAAATTTCGGTTTATCATAACTTGCTTTTCCACTGATTTCTAGAGAATCTCTCTTGCCACTGGTATTTGTTTCTTGCACAGTTTGATGAGCTTCTATTGAAGGTACAACAAGACCATCCATTGGTCGGTTATCACCATCATCATCATCATAATAATCATCATCATTATCATCATTATCATCATCTCCATTCCCATTTCAATTCTGCACAGAATCTTCACTGTCAGGTACTTCAGTGTCAGTAGCTTCTTCATCACCAAGAACTGGTTCTGATTCAGGTAGGGCTAAAGGTGGACTAGAAGGTCCAAAGTCCACTCTTCTCTTAGGGATCACAGTATCAGGATCACTCCTATCATCAGGATGTGACATATTTCCTTCTTTTGTTTCAGCTTCTTATATCCCTTGTTTACCAGACTCTTCAGTGTCCTTATTTCTTTCAACATCTACTTATTCCTCATCATCAGAATAAATTGGCTCTACATCTGATTTCAAAACAAGGTCTCTCAAACCCTTCGGCATCATTCCATGATCAGTGGGATTGTAGGATTCATACAGCTTGTCCTCATCAGCAACCCATCACTTTTTCCATGGGTTCCAATTTATTTTAATCCTTTAACCAATTTCATTATTATCACAAAAAGCACTATCAGATTCAGCTATCTCATCAGCTTTATCAACACATTCTAGATTCTTTAACATAGCAGAGATCATTTTGGAATAGAACAGGGTAGTGGATTTCTTAGAAGGTTTCACCATTCCATCTATGTGCACCATTTTATATCTACACATATTGATCTTCTCATGGGTCTTTAGTAGAAACAATAGAAAAACATCATGGAATTTTACAGCAGCAAAATATCCTTTCCTAGGGAAAATTTGGTGCTGAATAAACTTAAAGAGAAGTCTACATTCACCATCCAACTCTTAGGATGTGATTCTCCTTGACTCTCTGTTTCCAGTCAAAATCTCTAAAGCTAACTCATAAGAGAAGTATTCAGTGGTTAGAGGAATTTTTCCAGCGTAATCCACATACCGACCCTCATGAGGTACATTTAAACATTCAGCCCATTATTTAGATGAAAAAGATATTTTCATTCCTTTCACAATAGAAGACATTCTGGCAGCCTCTACACCATCTAAAGTAACTTTCAGATTTATATAAAACTCATGCACTAGCTTTAGTTATTATACCCGAGTGTAATCTGAGAACCAGGCTTTCCATCCTTGCGATTCTAAAACTTGTAACAATAGCGACTTACTTGTCAAAAGGCAGGCATAACTGACTTCCTTTTCTACAGCAACAATCTGTGTTTCTAAGTTCGGATTTACTGATCTTTTATTGGTACTACTCGAATTGCCTCGAGCATGCATTGAAGGTATAGGACTGTCTGATCCTTTGCTTGGTCTCTTTTTCTTAGACATTTTATGATTCTGGGGAATACAGGAGTTCGAAGGTTCGAAGTAGAGGAGAAGAGAGGATATAAGGCTTGGCGGGAAATGAAAGGTCGATGACTTGGGGAATAGAAATAGCAACGTATCATTTATTTCAGCACCCAGGGTTCACATAATAAATATAAAAGTAATTAATTAATTACATCATAATAAAAAGTAATAGAAAAAAAGATCGGTTTGACGGATCGGTTTCACAGATCAGTTTCATAGATCCGTTTCACAGATCAGTTTCACAGATCGGTTTCACAGATCAGTTTCACAGATCGGTTTCACAGATCAGTTTCACAGATCAGTTTCACATTTAAGTTTCACAGATCGGTTTCAAAGAACGGTTTCACAGATCGGTTTCACAGATCGGTTTCACTGATCGGTTTCACAGATCGGTTTCACAGATCCGTTTCACAGATCGGTTTCACAGATCGGTTTCACAGAGCAGTTTCACAGATCGGTTTCACAGATCGATCATACACAACTCTTGTTTAATAAAATTCATTCTTTCAGAGCATAAAGGATTTGTAAAAATATTAGCTAATTGATGTTCATAACTAATAAATTCTAGAGAAATATCACCTTTCTGATAATGATCTCTTAGAAAATGATGTCTGACATCAATGTGCTTAGTCCTAGAGTGAGACACAGGGTTCTTAGATATGTTGATCGCACTAGTGTTGTCACAGTTAATTGAAACATGTTTAAAATCAAATCCATAGTCCAATAAAGTGTGTTTCATCCACAGAATCTGTGCACACCAACTACCAGCAGCTATATATTCTGATTCAGCAGTAGACAATGCAACTGAGTTCTGTTTCATACTACACCATGATACTAGGGACATTCCAAGTAAATGACATGTTCCAGATGTTCTCTTCCTATCTAGATTACATCCAGCAAAGTAATCATTTGAATAACTAGTTAGGAAAAATTATTGTCCTTCTGGATAAAAAAAATCTAAATTCACAGTATACTTAAGATATTTAAAAATTCTGTTAACAGCCAGTAAGTGTGATTCTTTAGGATTAGATTGAAATATAGCACACATACACACACTAAACATAATATCTGGTCGACTAGCAGTAAGATAAAGTAAACTCTCAATCATTCCTCTATAATTAGTTTGATCCACTGGTTTTCTAGTTTCATCAATATTCAATTTATAGGTGGTTCTCATAGGTATATCACTTCCCTTAATACTATCCAAACCAAAACGTTTTAATAAATCCATATAATATTTACTTTGATTTAGAATAATACGATCTTTAGTTTGAAAGATTTGAAATCCATGAAAATACATAAGCTCTCCCATTAAGCTCAGTTCAAACTCATTTTTCATAACCTTTGAAAAATCAGTACATAAAGAATTTTTAGAAGATCCAAAAATAATATCATCAATATAGATTTGTACTATTAAAACATATTTTTAAATCTTATTTATAAAAAGAGTGGGATCAGTTATTCCTTTTGTAAATCCTTTTGAAATAAGAAAGTTTGAAAGTATTTCATACCAAGCTCTTGGAGCTTGTTTTAAACCATATAATGATTTAGAAAGTTTAAAAACATGATTCTGGAAATGATGATTTGAGAAACCAGGTGGTTGTTCTAAAAAAACATCTTCAAAAATAAAACCATTTTGAAAATCACTTTTCACATCCATTTGATATAACCAGAAATTCAGATGTGATGAATCGGCATGTAAGATCCTAATAGCCTCTAATCTAGCTACAGGGGCAAAGGTTTCCTCATATTCAATTCCTTCTTCTTGATTGTAACCTTGTGAAACTACGCTAGCTTTGTTTCTAATGATGTATCCAGATTCATCAACTTTGTTTCTAAACACCCATTTTATGCCTATGGTTATAGTGTCCTTAGGTCTTTCTACAAATTTCTAGACTTTGTTTCATTCAAATTGATTTAGTTCTTCTTGCATAGCCATTACCCAAAATTCATCATTGATAGAATCATTGATATTTTTAGGTTCTAACTGTGAAAGAAAAGCTTGATGTTCAACCTGATTTCTTAGAGAAGCTCTAGTCTGTGTTCCTCTATCTAAATTACCTACAACAGCATCTAACAGATGGTTCTTTAAAATCCTAGTTGGTCTAGAAAAGGTAAGACTAGAGATTTCAAGTTCATCTACAGGTTGAGGTTCAACAGAAGCAGGTTCTGGAAAATTTCCAGAATTGGATGTTTTAACTACATGTCCATTGTCTTTATCATTAAGGTTCAAAACAGAGAGATCATCTTCATGATTTTCAAGAGAGGTATTAGGTTCATGTGGATCAGTTTCATCAAATTTGATGTGAAAATATTCTTCCACACATTTGGTTATCTTATTGAAAACTCTATAGGCATTACTAGAAATAGAGTAACATAGGAAAATTCCTTCATCACCCTTGGATGCAAATTTGTCAAGATTATCTTTAGTATTAAGAATAAAGACTTTGCAGCCAAAAACTCTGAAGTAGTTAACCTTAGGTTTCCTATGGTTCCACAACTCATAAGGGGTCCTCTTAAGAACATGTCTGGTCAAGACTCTATTAATAACATAACAAGCTGTATTTACAGCTTCAGCCCAAAAATAAACAGGTAGGTCATACTCATTAAGCATAGTCCTATAAATTTCTTGCAGGGTTATATTCCTTCTTTCTACTACACCATTCTGTTGAGGTGTCCTAGGGGCAGATAAATTGTGACTATATCCACTGTGAGAGAAGTGAGATTCAAAATCATGATTTTCAAACTCACGGCCATGATCACTTCTCAGGTTTTTAATTTTAAGTCCACTAAGGTTTTCTACCGACTTGGAATATTTTACAAAGCAAGAACAAGCTTCACTTTTGTGAGCTAGAAAATATACCCAAGTATACCTAGAATAGTCATCTACTAGAACATAGACATAGTTCTTCCCTTTTAAAATAGAAACTCTAGAATGTCCAAAAAAATCAATGTGAACCAACTCGAGAGGTTGAGAAGTTGAAACTTCTTTATTTGATTTAAAATAAACTTTATGTTGCTTTCCCTTTTGACAGGGATTACAATCCTTATCTTTTGGAAATTCAAGTTTTGGTAGGTCTCTAAATAAGTTCTTCCTAGAATGTTTTCTAAGTGAATGAACATTGCAGTGTCCTAATATTTTGTGCCAAATCCAAGACTCTTTATGAATAGCATTTAAACAAGTAATATTCTGCTCAGCTAAAGAATTTAAATCAACAGCATAAACATTTTCATTTCTTAAAGCAGAAAACACTAAAACATTTTTAGAATTAAAAAAATTGCAAGATTCATTTTCAAATTTAACATAAAAACCATCATCACATAACTAAGAAATACTTAACAAATTGTATTTACGTACATCAACAAATAAAACATTTGAAATTAATACTGAGTCAGTGTTACCAATCTGGCCTAAGCCGATGATTTTTCCTTTTTAATTATCACCAAAAGTGACAAAGCCTCCATCAACATTTACTAAACTCATTAAGCATGAAAAGTCTCCATACATATGTCTTGAACATCCATTGTCCATGTACCAAGTATTTCTACAGGAGCTCTTTAAGCAGGTTCCCTACAAAACAGATTTACGTAGGAAATGATTTTGGTACCCAGATCTTATTGGGTCCGGACAGGTAAGCAAATTAATCTTTGGGTACCCAGATTTGTCTAATGGGTCTCATTAAATTTGTAGAATCAATATATTTTGAAAGGTAATCCTTATTAGATCTGTAACTAGGAATATAACTAGTTGAAGCATATAAATGTCCAGGACTAGAACTAGCAGTATTCTGTCCAAATTTAGGAATGAATTTAGTTATGGTAAATTTTCTATGTCCTGGTTGGTATCCTATACCAGTAGTGTATCTAGGTGCTATTTTCTTACCTAGAATTTGAGTAAGAGTATCTTTACCATTTTTGAAATATTCTAAGTCTTTCTTAAGTTTCTCATTAGATAATTTCAGTTCAATGTTTTCTTTAAGCAACTGAGCATTATTTTCTATTTCAATATCCAGATCATATTTATATTTAACAGTTAAAGAATACTATTTCTTTAAACCTTTGTATTTGTCATTTAGCTCATTACAGGTTTCTTCTAACATATCACAATATCCAAAAAGTTCAGATTTTGACATGTTTTCTATGTCAGAATCATCTCCAGAATAATATGAATTTAAAGAAGGAGTTGCAGATGTTACCTCAGATGAGTTTTTCATGAAACACATATTTGCCTTATTTCTGATTTCAGTTTCAGAAATTTCAGACTCACTGGAGATATCCTCAGAAACACTCCAGGTAGCCTTCATGGCTTTCTTATACTTATTTTCCTTGTATTCATACTTCTTCTTGTACTTCAGCTTTGGACAATCTGCTTTTATGTGTCCTTTTCTTTTGCACTCATAGTAGACATCTTCATCACTTTTATCTGGCTTTTTCCAATCATTCTTCCAATGACCCTTGCTATCGTACATACCTTTGCTATTTGATTTTCTGAAGAACTTCTTCTTCCTATAAAATTTCTTAAACATTCTGGAAATGTTAGCCATCTTAGCATCACTATCAGAAGCACTTTCACTGTCTTCACAGCTTGAACTTTCATTTATAGCTTGGAGTTTCTCCTTATCCTTGTTCTTTGAAGTTGATGATTTGAAAGCAACAGACTTTCTTTCAGGTTCATCTTCTTCTTCTGTGTACACCTTAAGTTCTTCTTCATACATCATCAATTTTCCAATTAGTTCCTTGACTGTCAGTTCACCTATATCACATGATTCTATAATTGAGATAGAAGTTCCTCTCCATATTTCCGGTAGACATCTCAGAATTCTCATAATTTGTTCCTTTGATAGAACATCCTTTCCTAGAGAGATCATTTTTTTGACAATTTCGTTGAACCTGAGATACATGTTGGAAATGGGTTCATCAGGTTTCATCTTAAGATTATCATACTTAATTGTATAAGTGTTCAATCTCATTTCCTTAACTTTAGTTGTTCCTTCATGAGAAATAGCTAAGGTATCCAAAATTTTATAAGCAGTTGTACATGGAGATATTATATTAAATTCCTCATCTCCTAAAGCATAATACAGAGCATTCATGGCTTTACAATTATTATTGTAGGCTATCTTAGTAGCTTCATTCCAAGTAGATCTAACAGTAGTAGATATTTTATATTCTGATTCTATAGTAGTCCAAATATCAAAACCCAAGCTCTCTAAATGAATTTTCATCCTAATCATCCACCGAGCATAATTGTTTCCATTGAAAAATAGTGGTATATTGGTAGCAACACCTTCAAGTATGTTATCCATGATTACATACTTAAAGCAATGATTTTAAAGAGATAAAAATTTAGAAATAACAGAAATTTTAAGAACTTTAAAATACTACTAAAATAACAGATGAAAAACAGAGTATTGTAGACAATATTAATATTTAAACAGCCTTTGATACCAAATGTTGGTTGGAGTGGATACTCAAGAGGGGGGTGAATTGAGTTCCAATTAAAATTTCTGTTTAAACATTTTTTCTTAAAAACCCCCAAATAAAATACTGAATTAAACTGTAGTGAATTTATATCAAAGTAAAGGTTCTGTTGGGTTCTCAAGGGATTGATTATTTCCCAGCTAATCAACATAGAAGAGTTGATTAACATTTGAAACTAACTTACTGATTTAAAAATAAAATAAACACTTGCGAGTTTAATTATCAAAGTGATTTTAAAACATTTTTGGTTTTAAAGTAATTAGCAGTGGAATAAAAAATAACATTGAAAATAAATAAGCACAGTAGATTTAACTAAGAGGTTCAGTCTCAAGATGAGACTTAGTCCTCTCAAAACTTTATATAAAAGTGATCCACACCCTGGATCGGGAATTACAACAGTATACAACTGTCCAGGTCCAAGACCTCTACCACTGTTATTCATGGGAAACAAAACAACAGAAACCAGTTGTCCAGGTCACACACGCCCTCTACCACTATTATCGGCGGGAACAAAAAGGTGTAAGAGTTTGAGTGAGGATCTACAGATCCTCTAGTTATAGTACAGGAGATAGTGTGTGTGTTAAATGCATCAGATAACACACACTGCTTGAAATATAAAATAATGAATCACAGAGCAGAGATGTAGAGTTTAGAAATGGCTCTAGTGATTTCAATGAAGCTTTGGACTCCTTAAGTTTTATTGGATATGGTTCTGAGTCCTCTTCTGGTTTTTGTTCTGAAAAACAGAGTGTCGTCTGCTTGGCATCCAGGTTCAGAGATAGAGAAAAATGTAGTTGATGAAGTTCTTCAATGTCCTCATGAATGTACATAACTCTTCTTGAGTAAGCTTGAGTGTGTATGAGGTTCTGTGTCTTCTGCAACAATCTCATCTACCACTCTTTGAACTCATATGTGTCTCATCGTGTATTTTCACCAATAGGTACTTATTGTATTTATCGAACGAGCTCCATCAAAAGAAATGATTTCTTTTTGTAGGTACGAGGTACGGTTCCCTGACATCTAACAACCTTCATTAAATAAATGACAGAGCATTAAAATATTCCTAATATGGCCGTTGGTTAGATTAAATAAAGATAAAGAAACACAAACAGTTGTTTATTACTCTTGGTGAGTCAAGTGATCGGTAGGTCATCAGCATTAGCATCGGTGGCTAGACATCGGTGTGTCCTGGTCGGTGACTCGGATGATCAGCAACGGTGTGTCATGATCAGTGACTCATTTGATCAGCATCAGTGTGTCATGATCGGTGACTCATTTGATCAGCATCGGTGTGTCATGATCGGTGCGTCTGTTGTCTTGTGATATGGATCGGTGTGACAGTTCACTTTTGATATGGATCGGTGCGACAATTGTCTTGTGATATGGATCAGTGCGACCGTTGTCTTGTGATATGGATCGGTGCAACCGTTCACTTTTGATATGGATCGGTGCGACTGTTGTCTTGTGATATGGATCGGTGCGACCATTGTCTTGTGATATGTATCGGTGCGACCATTCACTTTTGATATGGATCGGTGCGACCATTGTCTTTTGATATGGATCGGTGCAACCGTTCACTTTTGATATGGATCGGTACAACCGTTGTCTTGTGATATGGATCAGTGCGACTGTTGACTTGTGATATGGATCGGTGCGACCGTTGTCTTAACAGAACACAAAGTGTCTGTTTGATCTAGAAGACTTCCAGAATACTTGTAAATCAATAGCAAGCACAGATAAAAACATGATCCAACCAATATAAACACATTCACTAAGAGATTGTGATTATGTATATGAGAAATCCAACCAGATTAAGTAACAATGATTTGTGATTATTAAAACAGCAATCATAAGAAGAATTCAACGATCTTCCAGAGGGCCCAACACTATGAAATATTTAATATGCTTTTATGAAATCTATATAAGGGTGATGTTTATGATATGTAAGTGTTAAATAAGAAAATCACTATGTAATTGTAAATTAGAAAATATATTTCAGAGATATGTTGTGGGGAATAAATAAGGAACCATGAATCAGATTACCTTGAGTTGAATTATGGTATACAATGTTGGATCAACTAAAATACTTTCTTCTTTAACTATCCATCATTCAGTTTATGTATATTGACCTCTCAACAATGATGTTCAATTTTTTTTCAATTTAACCATATATTGTTAGGTATTCTTGATATGTTTTGACATGAATGGATAAATTAAATCTGTACATGAGTATTTATTTGTTTCACCCTCATTGGTCTACTACAACTATCATTTTATGATGGTGTTTCTTGCAAAAAAAATCACAACAAAATCACTACTTTTCATAGGTTCATGCAAGTTTAGTATTTTTCCTAGTCTCAGTACCCCACAATGTTTAGGGATAACACACTACTTACCACTTGTAACACCCTTGAACGTTTCTTCTTTGGAATACTCCTAGTTGAATGGATCACCATCACATAGTTTATAGACAATAAGGTCCCTTAACCACTATCATTGGTTTCTGTTTCATCTTTAAATATAAATAGATGGACTTTTGAAGTCCTTTGGGGTTTTTTCTTCATGTCTTATGAAATCAACTTCATATAACACATTCTTCATTCCCAAATACCTCTGTATAAAATTCAATTTTCTTTAGTAACAAAAAAACACATCATCATCCTTCTCTTTATTAGATTTATCGTAAATAAATAAAATTTATTAATGATTTCCAGTTCCCTAATTTAAAATTCACGACATGCTCTCTAATAATTAAATTTGGAAATGTGTTCTATATAGATAGATCCTTCTCTAGAATGTCCAATAGTAGATATATATAGAGATCCTATCATTACATTCAATATAATGGTTGGTATTGGATATATTATCTCCAAGGATCATGATATGTGTCCCATGTAATTAATGAGACTATAAAGTGCCTTTGAATCTGAGTTATACACCATGGAGTCAAAAAAATAACCACCTTCTTTCAGATTATGGTGATACATCTAGTTGAACAAAAACCACTAAGATACATCATGTTTTAAACTATGATGTTGAATCAAATCTCATTTTGAAGATTCTATGGAATGTACAGTTCTACCCATGTATAGTATTCCCTTTTCAATATTTACTATGTTGTGGTTTAGAGTGATGTGACATGTTCCTCTATTGGTTTGACCAAATCCATGAAATCTACATGGTATCTACATAATCTTCATCATAAACCACCGATGACCTATTCCATGATCTCTCTTAACCACTTATCACATTAAACCAACTATAATGTAGAATCATTACTATAGAGTGAGCCATTATAGGGTTATAGATTATAAATTCCTTGTACTTATTGAATTCTAACCCTCTATGTAGCAAGGAAGATAGAGTGAACTTGTTTTTTTCCAAGAGGATTATAGTGTAGCCTTATATTCTATGCTGTAACCAGATCAAATGTTATAGGGTGACTAGATATCCTCTAAAAATCACTATATTCTATAACTATCTCTCTACATTATGGAAACCTTGAATATTCCAATGCACTTCTACATCATGGTTTGTTTGGCTACAACATAACCTGAGAGTTCCATACCACCATCACAAAATCATCCTAAATTCCCACACCATATATTCCTATCAACTCCCATGATTATCAAATTGTATGTAATGGTGTACACATCTAGCCTCATCTATATTGGAACTCTCTGGTGTGGACCACATCCACTACACTGCCGCCAAGAGGTAGAGACCACTATTTCTATGTGTTTCCTACCCACCTGTGTGCTCATCTTCCTGCAAGTGCCACTATGGATGAATAGACCTGTTATTTATTATGCGTGGTCATGATCTTTCCTGAACATATAGGGTAGTTATATATTTTCTTTGCACCTATGTTTGGTTTTATTTTTTTCACCATTCCATACAGCTTTACGACATTCCAATGGCATTACAACATATCCACGGTATGTAAAACATGGAAATACATTTTATTTTACTCAAAATTCCCCATTATAATTTTTATGTATTCACTAAAACCTACATACATGATCTCCATTCATAAGATACCCAATATGAGCATCATTATGACATAATCTTTCCCATTTTTTCCATATTTCACTCTCGTCAAACACACACCGCAAACTTCACTTCCAACATACCTCTAAAATTTTCCACTTATCCAATCATAATTTTTTCAAAACATAAAATTTTGTAGTTGTGAATATTGTTGAAAACATATTCCTTGACCATCATATTTTGGATCAACCAATCTCATATGTAAGACTTCTAACCTTCAGTCATCCTTAACATTAGTCTTCAACAATGCTATTGTCAACAAATACAATTTTTTCATTGAGATAAAAACACATATATTCCATCAACCATGACCATCCTTATTTTAAAAATTATTTTTGATAAATATTTTAAAAAAATTTAACATAAATCCATTGTGATTTATAACAATCTTATATTTGGATTTTGTTGAAAATACCAAATATACTTTTTCCCCCTTACACAGTGCACCCTTGGAAGTATATTCTCTCCCTTAATAAAATATTTTCCTTCTAAATATATCATTTCCCTAATATAATAAATGAATTTCAATGTTCCATTTGAATGAATAGGATCTATCCAAGCTTCCTTATAAAAATGTAGGGATTAAATTTTCTTCCTTGTCAACCTTATTAGAGGTAACATCATCTTCACATAATACCCCCCTAATGTAGGGAATGATCCCAAGAAATCCAAACTACCCCTTTGGGATATATTCTCTCCATGACGATATTTTCTACTCATATATAAAAACGAATGTATTCATTGGAATCAACCTTTTTAGGATTAACCAATTACTTTGAAACAATATGTATGGAATAAAATATCCATTCATGATTTATTTTCATAAAATATTCATTTAGTGAATTTACCACATTAAACATGAATGTCATTAAAACCTATAATACTACTAATCCAGATGTTGGTTTAAGAAATAAAAGTTTTTATATATTGTAAAATGGTTTTCCATGTTACTCATGACTATCACGAATCACAAAAAATAAACTTGGAATTTTCACTTTCAAAACAAAACATGTGGCCTCTATTAACTCATAACAAGTCGTTAGTACATAAAATTAAATTACATGGTTATGAAAAATATTACAGATTTTTAAGTAATTAATACCAATTGAGAAACATTTTAAGAAACATTTTTCATGATTAGGAATTTTTTTTCCAAATTATATCATTTTAACTTCTTTCCTTTTAGCTCTTAATAGGGATCAGAAACATAGGATAAGGCCTTCTAACCTATGATGTTAATCAAAAACCCATTTGATACATTTTCTACTAACACCATTTTTTTATCACTATTTGTTATAAAAAATGGGGGCATATATTCTTATTTTCTATATTTTCATTAAGTTCATTCCATTTTTCTTTTATAGAGCAATTATTCATGAGTTTTTCAAACACAATCATCTCATGTAATTTATCCAACAATTAATTTTTAACCTCTTAAAAAACATTAGAAATAATAAATTATATGGAGGTAGGGGTACCTAATGTTTACATAGGTTGAGGAATCAGGATGTTCAACAGGAACCATCCCATCACGTTATATCATTCCTTTTCCCATTTTCAAATTTCTATGAAGGAATATAACAAAAAATTTAATCATTTCATAATCACATTTAGATAGAAAAATAAAAATCTTCCAAAAGGTTATTCTTTATGTGAAAATGCTTACACACTTTTTTTATTTGATTTGAGAATTATCATCCTTCATTTCCATTGGATTTTCTAAAATTATAGAATCAATCCCACTTAATAACGTAGCATCATGGGTTGCATCACTAGTATATCTCACTTTCTGTTTTCCTCACCATTTAAACTTACAAATTTCCCTCTTAGTGGATTATGTATGATCAATTTTTAAATCCTTTTACTTAATAACCAAAATTTACATGTTTGGATATATCTTCCTTGGTGGAGTCAAATTCACATTAACTTCTAACTTCTATACAGACAGAACACACTCTTATTTTTAATCCCAATTTTTCTTCTTTTCCTCCAATAGAGTTTTGGTGAGTTATCTAATTTTTGTACATTAGAAACCCTTTGTTGGATCATTTTAATTTTCTAAAATAGTAAACATATTTTCTAGATTAATATACCATTATTCTAGGAAAATAAATAAAGTTTTAAGTCATATGATTAGATCATATCCATATAGAATATATACACTTCCATGTATTCATACAATTGAAATACCATTCCATACGAATAATTTAAGAATAACTGAAATATTTACCAAAAGAAAAATACCTCATTTTTTATATCTGTAGTTGAGATATTGGAATTTTTGTGGTTATTATAACATATTTTGTCTTGTGGGAGTAAAAAACTACTTATAATGTGCCTAAATCTTCCAAAATAAAATAAATTTTGTTCTTTCATATTTTATGGAAACAAAATTCCACATTTGCATTGAAAAAATTTT
Source organism: Viscum album (assembly GCA_963277665.1). NCBI lineage: Eukaryota > Viridiplantae > Streptophyta > Magnoliopsida > Santalales > Viscaceae > Viscum > Viscum album. The sequence continues at coordinate 843,488,906 of OY728140.1, read as the reverse complement.
TACTTCAAGATTTATTATCTTTATTACTCTTCATTTCTTTAAATGTTAAGTTATATTTCAAAGGATTTTTCATTATCTTTTCATGTTTTATTATTTTAAAAAAAATTCCATTAAATTGATTATACATTACATTCATATTTGAATTTGATTCTAAATGTATTTATCACTCTTCATCATTTTGGGTTTTTATAGGAATGATTCTATCCATAAACTCATTCTCCATTTCCATTTCCCTTAAAACCTATTGGGAATGAACTTCGATTTTATCACTTTTCTATTCGATTTTGGTACCATTTTTTGGTGATGAGATTCAACACCACTTATTCTCTTCTCAGTATTATATTTTCCAACTAAAAATACTATATCATCAAATAGTAGTCTATATTCATGATTATCTATTGATATTTTTTGTCATTACATGATCTTAATTTGGAATAGAAACTTGATTTGGTTTGCATCTCATCACTATAAAAACAAATTATTTTTAACTCGAAGGGAGAGTATGGTATTTAAAATAATTCATCCACAAAAGGGTTAGAGTAATGGATAAAACCATGTTCAATTTTACCTACACTGGAGAACAAAAATTATAGAGTGACATCCTCTTCATCTTCTATTAATATTTTTTCATAATTCAATCCACTTTGATGTTATTCTTCAGTAAAAAACTCTTCCATTTAAATCCCCATGTATTTTTAGATCATGTAATAAATCATATTTTTTTGAATTTCTTCTTCAAGATATCCTCTAATTAATATTGAAGGAAGCATCATTTTCAATTTTCATTTGGTCTATATCAAAGATAAATTCCTCTCTGCTTAATAGAATGATTCAATGTTCTTCAACATCTTGATAAATTACAAGATAAACTTAAATTAATTGCAAGGACACATTTTTAATTCATTGGTAAAAATTATTTCAATGAAAAGAGACTTCACTGTGGATATAATCTTAAACACAACTTCAAATCAAGTCAGAACAAAAAATATAAATATTATCCTATCACTTGGAAATCACTTATTAGGAATAAACAGTAGAATTAACATGATATTACTATGTGAAGTGGGGTAAATGTGGGTATAAAATGATATATAAATTAAAAATAATTCCCCATTAACTATTTCACATTCCCTTTGTAACATCCCGATTTCGAAATCCACCATGAGGTGCCATGTACCCGGTTGGCCACATGGCCTCAAACGCATTTCCCAAAATGCCAGAGGCTGCCGACTTGCAGCGAGGGCCTTGCGGGTGATGATGGTGAATCTATGCCCTCATTGGAAAAGTAAAAAATGGAAGTTAGCAACACACAATAGTAGAAGTAGTAAATATCCAACAACAATAAACAACGAAAGACTGATAAAGAACAACTGTAGCATAAATATATATAAATGATGCGTGACACATATATGTCTAGGAAATCAACCAAACAAGTCACAATGCTGAATACATCACTAAAACAACGTTTAAATGAAAAATAGATGAGCGACTCCTTAGCATCACAAGCCTCGGCTTGGTCTCATGCTCTCCAACTCTAATGCAACCATGTACTTGATGTCAAAGGGATCTTTCCCTTGTCTATATATGCAGAAATATAATCTGTTTGGACCCAAACTAATGGACCAAATATGGTGTGAGACTAAATCCCCATAGGAAACCACCCAAAGATCTGTACCTAAAAGGAAGTGAGTATATCGCTGGTAAAAGTGCAGAAAGCTGCACACAAGGAAGCACTAAGGAGTAAACAATCCCGAGTTTAAGCATTCAAAACACTACACAACATGCAATAGAAAAACAGAGAACACAACAGGAAACACTCTTGGAAGTACCCACAGCCTATCCCCTCTGGTCCTACAAATCAATTACAAGAAACCCTCTGGTCAGCACACACAGTCTCACCCCTCTGGTTCAGTTAAATTATAGACTCTATGAGGAAACACTCACCGTCAATTCCCCCTATAGTCTCGTGTCATACTAAAGGCGCTCTGGGGAAGTACTCAATGTCAATTCCCACTGTGGCCCACATCGAGGAACTACAGACACTCTGGGGAAGCACTCAACGTCAATTCCCCATGCGGTCTTACATCGTAACTATAAAGACACTTTGGGGAAGCCTTTAATGTAAATTATCTCTATGGTCCATACACTAGGTTCTCACGCCTTGTGTAAGTCAACAAGAATAGCATAGCGTAACGGCCAAAGTAAACCTCAAGAACTACTTGGCTAGCATTATATTGAATAATAACATATCAGACCAATAGTCACACCATCATATAATACTATGCATGGTAATGGAAACAACATCCTAATAGAAAAACTAGAACAAAAGGTCGAATACAAGAAAAACATGCATGGGCAATAAATCCAAATCACAGCAAAAAATCTCTATTCACAAATAATAACCTCTACTTAGGCATACAAGCAAAGAAGGAAAACAATAGGGCTAAAATAGTAAACACACATTACCCCATTCATAAGTATTGGGTGAAATTGAACATATAACTCAAAGACTTCCTTCAAAAAGGCACGAACCACCTACCTCAGGGTTAGGAGATAAATATACCTGATCCTCGAAGCTTTAATATCTTTAGAACATCGTAGATCTACAAAAACGCATAAAATGTTCATCCCACGATAACATGGAAAAGAATTGGAATTGGAAAAATGATGCTCTAGAAGAAGAGAGAACACACAAATGTGATTCCAATGCAACTGACAAGGTTCGATTCAGAGGATGGAATGAGGCTTGGGAGTTCTTCGAAGATCCACGGTCGTGTAGGTTCTCTAAGACGAAGAAAGCCTAGAATAAGACAGTTATGTCTTTCAGACGCGACCCCAGTGCGTTTAATGAAAAAAAAACAAAATACACAACGTCTACTTTTGAAGTACACTTCACGTACTTTCCTTTTCTGTACTCTTCTTTAAGTGGCCTCCACGTCACCCCACACGACTATGTGTGTGTCCATGACACGGCCAGCACACGGCCTTCTGTGGCAACAATGTACATGGAATGTACTCATAAAGTACATGGCGTGTACTTAAAAAATTTCTATAAACTCATATTTTCTCAAAAACTCCAGAAAAGGAAAATCATACCTGAAAAAAAGACCCTGGTTATTACAAGCATCCCCCCTTAATGAAATTCATCCTCAGATTTCCCTAGAGCGGCGTAGAAGAAGAAACCACAATCAACTCCGGCCACTGCAACCGTACATCAACCTTCCTCTCCCAAGTCTCATCATGTACTCGCTCGTGCTACTATAGAACCCATACCAAAGGAATAGACCGGCCAAAGATAGCCTTTGTAATTCGATCCACAATCAAGATAGGATAATCCTCAAATGACACATCCACTTCGAGCTCAACCTCCTTGGGTTGAAAGACATGCGACGAGTCTGAAAAGTAATGTCAGAGCTGAGAGATGTGAAAAACTTCTTGCATAGCTTGGTACCTTTGCGGTAACTGCAACCGATAGGCAACCGGCCCAACTCTCACTAACACCTCAAATAGGCCAACATACCTCGGCTAATGCTTACCCTGTCTCCTAATCCTCTTGTGTACCATCCTCGGTGTGACTTGTAGAAAAACATTATCCCCAACCTCGAACTCCAGAGGTCGTCTCTGCTAATCAGCATAAGACTTCAGTCGAGACTGTTCCATAACCATCTTCTTCCGAATCAAATCTATCTACTCTAAGGTCTCCTGAACAAGATGAGGTCCCAACAAAGCTTCCTCTCATACCTCTAGCCAACATAAGGGTGATCGTAATTTCCTACCATATGAATCCTCGTAAGGTGTCATCGGAATAGTCTCTCGAAAGCTATTGTTGTAAGAAAACTCCACAAGAGGTATATGCTTCTCCCAAGAACCTTCAAAATCTAGAATGCATGCTAAGATCATGTCCTCAAGCACATGAATCGTACGCTCAGACTGGACATCTGTCTAGGGATGGTAAGTTGTACTCAAAAGTACTTTTGTGCCCAAAGCCTTCTTAATCCCCTGCTAGACCTGAGAAGTAAAACGGGAATCCCGGTCTGAAACAATGGAGGGTGAAACTCCATGCAGACGTACAATCTATCGGATGTACAATCATCCCATATCATCAACACTGTAGGACTCCTTGATCATCAAAAGTGAGAAACCTTTGTGAGTCTGTCAATGAAAACCCAAAAAACATCATTCCCTTGAGGTGACCTTGTTAAACCAATCAAGAAGTCCATAGCAACATCATTCCTGTTCCACTCGGGAATGTGTAATTACTGTAAAATACCTACTGGTCAATGATTCTCCGCCTTCACCTGATGAAAAGTGGAACACCTCAGGACAATACCAGCAATATCCCTCTTCATAACTGGCCAAAAGTAATGATGGTGTAGATCGTGATACATCTTGGTGACACCAGGATGATCTTCCCAAACTGTGGAATGAAAATCCTGCATCAGCTCCTCGCATATGTCTGTTGGCACCCATACGCACCCTCGGAAACACAAGATATCATCCCCACCTATAGTCCACCCATGAATAGGGTCCTCTACTGACATGCCTTCCCATAGGAATAGGCCTTCAGAATCTGATAGCTACCTCATTCGTACTCAATCAAGAAGGGTATAGGTAATAGCTACAGAAGATAGAAATGGTTTCCCCTGTCTATCGTGCACCTCCAAATGCATCTCAGAGAACAGATCCATAAGCTTTCGCTCACTACTGGCCTCTCTAACTGCCTATATCTGAGTCCACCTACACAACTCATCAGCCATATTTTTTCCATTCACCGGCGTGTAGGAAAGATGAAAGTCAAATGACTGAAGGTACTCAACCCACCTTCGCTATCTCAAATTCAGATCATGCGGAGTGAATATGTACTTGATACTCTTGTTGTTGGTGAAAATCACAAGGTGCTCTCCTAGAAGATAATGTCTCCAACATCGTAGGGAATGAACAATAGCTGCCAGCTCTAGATCATGCATCGGGTAATTCCTCTCATGTGGCCTCAATTGCCGAGACCCATACACAACATCTCAATCTCCCTACATAAGCAACTCTCCCATCACAATACCTGATGCATCTCAGTAAATGGTAAAGCTCTTTGCGAGCTCTGGAAATACTTGTATCAGTGTTAAAGTCAACCACCCTTTCATCTCCTAAAAGGATGAATCAGAAGAATCTAACCAAAAGAACATTCCACCCTTCTTGTCCATACCTGTTAGTGGTGATACTAAGTGTAATGTCTGGTATAAGACATTTATAGTATTTTTCCAGCCCTAGAAAACTCTGCACCGCAATGACATTCTTCAGATACTCCCATGAAACTACAGCTCTCACTTTCCCAAGGTCTACTGATACTCCTGCCTCTGAGATAACATGACCCGTGAAGTGAATCTGGTCTATCAAAAATGGAATTTTGAGAGCTCAGCATATAATTGATGCTCCCTCAGTGTACTCATAACGATCTCAATATCGGTAGCATTATCGTGTCGAGTGTGAGAGTACACCCAGATATCATCCACGAAACAACCATGAAAGAATCGAAGTATGGATGGAACACTCAGTTCATTAATTCCATGAAAACTACTAGCATGTTCGTGAGACTAAACGACATAACCATATTCTCGTAAAGACCATACCTGCTCCGGAATGCTGGGAGAGGTATATCAGATGGTTTAATGTGAAACTGATGATAACCGGACCTCAAGACAATATTCGAGAAAACTTGGGCTCCTCGAAGCTGATCAAAGAGACCATCAATCCTAGGAAAGGGATATCGGTTCATGAACTTCAACCGGTTCAGCTTCCGATAATCCACAAAAAGCCTAAGGGTACTGTCTTCCTTCTTTGCAAACAGGACAGGTGAACCCCAAGGAGAAGTACTGGGTCAGATTAATCCCTTGGCCTGCAGCTCCTCCAACTGCTTCTTGAGCTCTAATAACTCTGGTGTAGCCATCTTAAAATGAGGAATTGACACTAGTGTTGCCCCTGGCACATGATCAATAGAAAATTATACCACATGTTTTTGAGGAAAACATGAAAAGTACTCTGGAAAGAAATCTCTGAAATGATCCACGACTGGAGGAAAGTCTATCTATCAAGTCCCCCGGTCATCCAGATAATGACTAGAAATATGGGCTTTAACTGCTCCCAACCCATGATGCTCTGGACCCGCTCTACTCTCCTGGACATCCCACTCGCACTTATGAAGAAACTATTCACCCTATAGTAATATGAAACTCGCCCTGTGGTGATAACAATCGATGAAAACATGAAAGGGAACTAACCAGTACATTCTGAGAATGAAATCATAGCATGTCATCTCTAAGACATGGGGATCCCAATGGAAGTGAAACCCACCAACCTCAAGAGGTCACACCTTGCACTGACGTACCCCAAATGTTCTTGTCCCCAACAAAGTGTCTAGTGTCAAAACATCAGCAGATGAAAATATACAATTCCCAAGGCCCTCCAAAATAGCGACAGATATAAATCTATGTGTAGAACCAGTATCGATATAAGATGAAGATACAGTTGAGGCAACTAGGAACGTACCTAAAACTGTAGAGGGTCTGGGATCCTGCTCCTAATGGTCCTACTCCACTACAAAAGCATGGCCAGCTCTGCGGCCCTGTGACCCTGCCTCACTACTTTGAGCTGATCTGCCCTGATGTCGCAGAGAACTAGGTGACTGGCTATGATGGCCACAACCTCCATATTATCCTGAAAGGTAAGAAGAACTCCAGTTCCCAGACTGGTGAGAGACTGGTAGAGCTTCTCCTATACGTGGAGTCATAGATGAACCCCTATCACTAGCTACTGGTGAAAAGATCTAACAAAAATGTTGATGGTGTCCAAAAATTCCACAATATTGACACTCCACTAGGTCTATCTAGAACTATGGCCTCATATTCCCACTTCTCCCGCATTGGTAGTACAACACCTGGCTACCTGAAGATGCATCGTGCCTACTCGGATCTCCCAGTGTTGTTTCCTTGCGGCGCTTCAGGCTATTTTCTAGCGAAGCACTAACTCTGGATGTCAAGCCGGCCTGGCTCATAACTATGGGTTCCCTCATATTCCGCTCCATGATCTATGCCTAGTTAATGATGGAAGCGATGTAAGTCAACCTGAAGATATTCACCTGAGAGCGTATATCCTGTCTGAGACCATCCTCAAACTTCCTCGCTAGAAATAACCCATCCCCTCCCAAAAAGGGTGTGAAACACTAAAGCTTGGTGAAGCGAGAGGATTATTCCGCAACTGATAGGGTACCCTACCTAAGGATCATAATCTCCTAGGCTCAGTCGGCCCTCAGGGTCTCCAGATAGAAGTAATCATAGAAGATGCGCAGGAACTCCTCCCAAGCCATGACATGATGATGACCCACGTGTGAGATCACATCCCACCATCTCTTGGTGGAATCCCGTAGCATATAGGTAGCAAGATTGACTCTCCTCTCTAGAGGCATCTCCAAATTCTCATATATCATCATCATGGATTCGATCCATGACTCTGTAGCCTGAGGTCCTCCTTCTCCTAAGAAAGTTGGAGGATGATGCTGCTGGAAGACCCGCGTCAAATCAACCATCTATGGGGCAGGAGGCGGCACTCCCTGAAAAGTTTGCATCAACATCATGAAGCCTTCCCCGAACTGTGCATCAACACTGGTAATAGGTATAACATCTGGTGCCCAGACTGTCACAATAGGAGGATCTACAGGTGTTCCATAATCAGCCATGTCTGGTGTTTGATCACCGCCTAACAACTGGCGTACAACTGGAGGACTTCTCAGGGGCATGACTCTGCAAGGTCAAGCACACACCTTAGATCATAATTATCAAGGACTGAAAACAGGGTGTATAAGAAGAGAACAATAGGAGGAAACATTCATGTTTTACAAAACATGACTACACGGCGTGCACAATCCCTACACGGCGTGTTCCCTGAAGTCATTCACATGGGTGTGAACGTTTTCCTAAAATGGTTGTGTAACACCCCAATAAACATGGTGTTTTCTCAAAACACATGGCATTTACATGAATCCTATTCCCCTTCATGGGTCCTTCTGCAAGGTTAAGCCACATGTCTCTCCTAAGGCAAGACTACACAGCATGTTCAAGGTAGACACAGTGTCTACTGGACAAGCATCACTTGGCCCGTGTTGTTAGTGACACGGTCAGAAACAAGGCTCAAACTACACTGCATGTTCCTGATAGACAAGGTGTGTACGTGAACGGAAAACACCGCCCTGTGTTGTTCGTGACACGGACAGGTACCTGGGTCAGACTACACGGTGTGTTCAAGGGGGACACAACGTGTATAAAAATAGACTCCACCAACCCACATTGTTAGCTACATGGCTGGGTTCCTAGGATTATACAATAGGGTGTGTTCAACGTGGACAGGGCGTGTTTCCACCAGACATTTCCCATCCCGTGTCTCTGCCCACATAGCCTATGACACGGTCACAGACTACACGGCGTGTACATGAAGTACACGGTGTTTACTTAAGAAAAATATTTCTTCCTGAATAGAAGAACACATGGCATGTACTTAACATTACACGGAGTGTATTCTTGGTTTTTCTAGACAGTAAGCCTCATAAACTACTTCAGAACCTAGAAAACACTGAAACAAGCATGTAAAGTGCCAAATTCTAATCTGTGACGGCCCATACTCCCCATGAATCATAATTTGGAATCATATACATGTTATAAACAAGAATAACAGTGCATTAATCCACCAAATTCTGGTCCATGAGGTCCCATAACACCTCAAAAATAAAATTTTATAATTCATTCAAATACAACCTTACACGTTATTCCCTATCAAACAACAAGTATTTCTATCAAATAATCTATCACAACAACATGCATATTTTACACAACATCTATCACAACAACATGAAATCGCTAATGAATCATAGATGGCTTGGCAAGAATGCATGGCATGTGATTTCTAACAAGTTCCTATATGATGCATAAGATGGAACACCCTCATCTCATCGGGTTGCGATAGAAATAGAATCTCAATAACATCAACCATAACCGCACAAAACATGTGAATCACCCAACAGTGAAAATCAAATCAACCGTAAAATAGAAAAACCATAAAAATTAATATTAAATGAGGTAGATTGTCTTTTTCCTGCACACAGGTTAGCTACACCAGATCAGAGCTTATTATCAAGTTCCTGTTGCATAATATCCATGCTAAAGGCTCCAAACAGTAAGTTAAGAAGAAAAGAATTACTCTGATACCACTTTGTAACATCCCGGTTCCAGAAGCCACCCAGAGGCACCCCATACTAGGTTAATCAAATGGCTTCAAGAGAATTTCCCCGAATTCCAGAGGCTGTCAACTAGAAGAGAGGGCCTTGGGTGTGATGGTGGGGAAATTATGCCCTCATTGGCAGAGTAAACATTGGAAGTAAACAACACACAATAATAGAAGCGGTAAATATCCAAAAATAGTACACAGCGGAAGAATGATAAAGAACAATTGGAGAATAAATTTATATAAATGATGCATGATACATATATATCAAGTAAAGCATCCAAACAAGTCACAATTCTGAATACAATACTATACCAATGTACAAAAGAAAAACAGATGAGAAACTCCTCAGCATCACAAGCCTCATCTTGGTCCCATGCTCTCTAGCTCCAATGCAATCAAGTACCTGAAGTCTAAGGGTGCTTTCCCTTGTCTATACCTGCCGTAATATAATCTGTTTGGGCCCAAAATCATGGACCAAATAGGGTGTGAGACTAAATCCCATAAGGGAACCACACGAAGATATGTTCCTTACAGTCAGTGAGTATATGTGTAACGCCCCGACCCCAGCTACCCAGAGTCGGTTCAATAATTACATAACATTGGCATGATCACAAGAAAGATCAAATCTCAAAAGACCGATTGGTTTAGTAGCCTTGGAAACACTAGATATAATCATAAAGTTTTACATTACATTTCAAAGTGAAAAACTACTACAACAACAAAGTCTTCATATCAACACTATTAACCCCTCATAATATCCCTGCAAGTCATTCATAAATTACTTCTTCACTACCTGGGAAAAATAAAACATAGAAAAGGGGTGAGATCAAATGCCCAGTAAGGATAACAATATTGCGGAACATTCAAAATAAGCATAAACATTTAAGGCAATGAATTACTAAAACAAAAGCCTTTTAAAATTGAACTTCAACATAGTATGGAAAAAGTAAAATGAAATAATGCCATTTACTTGTTCACATGGATATTCTACTAATCGAATAATCACATGCAATATCAATAACCACTTTCATAATGTTGGAATGCATAATGCCAGACTATCATAACCACATAGCCAAGGCCTCATGCCAAAACTACAAATAAGATTTTGTCAAGGCCTTGTGCCAAGACACTAGTTTGTCTCATGAGACCTACGGATGCATCGAGGAGCTATAGCGGGCTCCACCCGTCACTTATTAAGTCCAATGCATTCCCATATGAAAAGGTTTAAACATAACATAAACATTCGTATTAAAACTAGCATACGAAATGTCAATAATTTCACAATAAACTATGAATGGTATAAAAATAGCACATCCACAGTCAAACATATCACAAAACCTTCAATACAATATAGAAGTTTTGTATCATAATAAATCAACTTCAAATAATCTTAAAATCCATCAAAGGATGTTGACATAGATGAAATCAAAATTCTTTTTAAAGAAATATCTCCTTTTATTTTGAAATAATTTAAGATCCATATAAAATAAAACATTTTCTTTGAAAATATTCTTATAAGCTTGTAAGGAAAGCTTTGAAGATTTTATAACGGCGTAAAATAACCGCACCCGCCGTATAAGTTAAAAAAAACATTCTTACCTCAATTCTGTCGAAAAGGTTAAAAAGGACCTTGTTTTGAAAACTATGGAAAGATTCCTTTATAAACCTCTTATAAAAAGTCAAACAAGGGTATAAATGACTTTAACCCATATTCTTGTAAATAGTAAAAATGTTTTGAAATACATTTTGAAGAAACATGGATGTGGATGATAAAGAGATCCCAGTAGATTATTACATATAAACAACCTCGGATAATGAAGAGATTGTGAAATAACCCTTACCTTGTACTTTTCCTTGGTTGGGGTAGGTTAACCTCCTGTATAATGGTGAAATAGTTGTTATTAAATTATACAAGAATCATATATATTAATATGATATCATATATGATCTTTTAACATTGATTTGTTAATAATATCTTAGAATTATCGTCGTTTCGGGAGTTAACTTACTCATTTTCTTTTATATGTTTTGTTAAATAATCCATGGTTGTTGTATCTTATTCATATCCAGAATGATATACAGTCCTTAAACATCATTTTTAAATCATCAAATGATAATTATACTTGAATGGATATGATGGAGAATGAATCTCATCGCGTTCGTGGAGACGGTAGTCCGTACGTACGCACGAGCGACAATATCATTCTTTTGATATTAAAATAATATATAAATGGATGGTATATCATATATACAGAATCATTAACATGTTATATTTATTATTTACATGAGTTACACATCATTATTATACCCATCCAAATAATATTATATTGAATAACAATTACACCACGACGTGGAGACGGTAAGCCGTACGTACGCATGTATGGTGACATGTTATTCAAAGGGTGGATAGAATACTGAATATGATTGTACCATATTTACAATAACATCACAGTATATGTGAGATACTGGAGTTATTATTTCAGAATGGTAAGAACAAAGGAAGAAGAAGTGGAAGAAGAAATGAACTTAGAAAAGGGTGGTGAAATCATTACCTCTTCTTCGGGTTCTTCCTTTTGATTTGATCAAAAGGGATCCTTAGGTTGGCTTTCTGATCAAACTAAGGCCTCTAAGTTGTAGTGAGGGATGTTGGGAGAGTATTTGGGCAGAGTTTGGCCGAACCAAAAGGCTTTGAAGGTGTGAAGAAATGAGAAGGAGGAGTGCCCTTTTATAAGAGGGGTGAGGGGCACCTTTGGAAAAGTTAGAAATATTAATTTATAATAAATTCATATTCGGTTTACAAAGGCTCCAAAGTTGACTATTTAAAGGATGAGGTGGGGATAGGTCTAAAACAACTCATCCAATAGAATTTAGACAGGTTTGGGTACTTATATTAACCTTATCTTAAAGTACTAACTCTAAGTTAATTAGTTTCACTTTTACAATGTCTCTTTGTATTTTTATATAATATGGTTAATAAACATACTATATACATCCAAGAGACCCCCAAGTGGTCCATTAATGAGGAACCTATCATAATATAAGTCTCTTGGCCGAACCTTAGATTTTTAGGAATTTAATATCAATTAATAATATAATATTTGTTTTAAGAACTCTTTTATGTCAATTTTGACACTATTCAATAGTTGATTTTTTTGAAACTCCTAACAGATTGATTACTTCGAACAAAGTCAATTAAATCAATACTAATATATCATATTATCATAGAAAATTAGTTTAATTCATTAAAAGGTTCATATTATAATTATTTGGGTATTTATAAGATCAATTATTTTTATTTTTCACTATTTTAGTAATTACTGCATCATCATTGTGTCATAAATAAAATAAATTATATAATGTCTAAAAATTATAAATAAAATATCATTATTTAAGAAATCGTTTTATCTTTCTAATGAATATTTATAATCGAAAATCCAACATGTATAACCCTATGTAAAAATTGTTCTTCTAAAAGATATAAGCTTATGGCATTTTTATTTTTATTTTAACTTTATTAATATAATGTGTCATTATCACTTACAAGTGGATCCATGGGGTCCCAAATAGACCCAAAGATGCCCATGGTCGACCATGTATCAACCAATAGGGTTGAGACACGTTTTAGGGTAATTTAGTATTATTATAATATTATTTTTTTTAACCCTTATTTACCGGATTTACCCTTAACCATGGTAAATAAAATATTTACCGCAGTAATTATTCAAAATGTCTAAAAATAAAAGTTACCTATTTACACAATTTGAACATCCTGATTCCAAATATGGAATCCATTTTTCTAAATTCAAAACACAGAAGTGGCAGAAATTAATTTAAAATTAATTCCCGCTGTCAAAACAAAAAGCGTGTTTTTAAGAGATAATAACTATCAAAAGATTGACACTTGTTTATGTTCGGTTTAATTGTAAAATTATGTCCAATGACCAAGATTATTCTAAATATACATTAAAACCACTCAAATTCACAATTTATCACTATTAATTGTTTTGATTAAAAAAGTTGTTTTTAATTAAAATTTAGTAATTTTCACTATTCATCAAAATATGAAAGTTATCCGAAATGTACCAAAATTTCACCCTAGGCTAATTTTGATATTCCGAATCCAAAAATGAAGTCCATTTTGAAATATAGAATATATATGATTTCAAAAAGTAGGTATTACTATTCACAACGGCTAGTTTAATTAGTTGTGGTGTGTGTTAGAACTCGAGGTTGCGTACAACACACGCTATCACATTATTCGAAGGGAAACGTACCATAGAAGCTTGGGGTGTTACATTCTCCCCTCCTTAAAATAATTGCGTCCTCGCAATTTCTAGGGTATTACTGCATAAAAAGACTCGGGTGGTTCTTCATCATAAGTTCCTCGGGTTCCCACGTTGCCTCTTCCATCTTATGATTTCTCCACAAAACTTTTACCAGACGCGTCGTCCGGTTTCTCAGCACTTGTTCTCTCGTATCAAGAATCTTGATGGGCTCTTCGCAATAAGACAGATCGGGTTCCAGTTCTAAATCTTCATAGGTGAGTACATGCGTTGGGTCAGGCATGTATTTCCTCAACAGAGATACGTGGAACACATCGTGAACTTTGGAGAGACTTGGCGGCATTGCCAATCGGTAAGCTACAGCCCCAATTCGTTCTAGAATTTCGAAAGGTCCGATGTACCTGGGACTCAATTTACCTTTCTTACCAAAACGTATGACTCCCTTCCACGGAGATACCTTTAGGAAAACATGATCACCGACTTGAAATTCCAAATCCTTCCTTCGATTATCGGCATAGCTCTTCTGCCTACTTTGAGCTGCTTTAATGTGATTTTGGATTACCTTCACCTTTTCCACCGTTTCCTCCACCAGTTCTGGGCCTACAAGTTTTCTTTCACCAACGTCATCCCAACAGGTTGGTGTACGACATCTCTTTCCGTATAACGCTTCATATGGTGCCATCTGAATACTCGAATGGAAGCTATTGTTATAGGAAAATTCTACTAGTGGTAAATATTGATCCCACATACCCTGAAAGTCAAGTGAGCAAGATCTCAACATGTCTTCTAAGGTCTGAATAATCCGTTCTGATTGTCCGTCTGTCTGAGGGTGGTAAGCAGTGCTCAAATGAAGTTCAGTATCCAGGGATTTCTGAAGACTTTTCCAAAATCTTGAAGTAAAACGGGGATCACGATCAGAAACAATCGATAGGGGTACTCCATGAAGTCTCACAACTTCATTAATATATAGTCTTGCTAGACGTTCCAGGGGTAGATCTTCTCTTATAGCAAGAAAATGTGCTGACTTGGTAAGACGATCAACAATCACCCATATTGCATCATTCCTTCTAGGAGTCTTTGGTAGCCCCATGACAAAGTCCATCATAAAATTGTCCCATTTCCACTCCGGTATGGGAAGAGGTTGCATGACTCCTCCAGGCTGTTGCCTTCCAGCTTTCACTTGTTGACAAACCATACACCTTGACACAAAATCAGCAATCTCCCTCTTCATGTTGTCCCACCAAAAATGTTCCTTCAAATCCCTATACATTTTGGTGCTCCCAGGGTGTATAGAGAAATTGGAACTATGAGCGTCATCCAGCAATTCCCTTTTTAGATCAGGTATATTGGGAACACAAAGTCTCTTCCCGAATTTCAAAATTCCATCTTCATACACAAAGTCTCTCAATCTCCCATCATTCACAGCTTTAATCTTCTTCTGAAATTCTTCATCATCGGTCTGAGAACTCTTAATCCTTTCTAGTAAAGATGGTTTGGCAACCATTTGAAAAAGCATTGATGTTTCACCTTCCCTGGTTATTCCCATGTCCATCTTCACTAGATCCATGAAAATTGGATCCCTTTCAATTCTCATATTGTTCAAAACTCCATGGTCTTTTCTACTCAAAGCATCTGCCACCTTGTTTGCCTTCCCTGGGTGGTAGTGTATCGTGCAATCATAATCCTTGAGTAATTCAAGCCATCTCCTTTGCCTCATGTTGAGTTCTTTTTGTGAGAAAATATACTTCAAACTCTTGTGATCAGTATAAATCTCACATTTTTCACCATAGAGGTAGTGCCTCCATATATTCAAAGCAAAGATCACAGCTGCTAACTCAAGATCATGAGTAGGATAGTTTTGTTCAGGAATTTTCAACTGTCATGATGCATAGGCAATAACTCTATCATTCTGCATAAGGACACAGCCAAGTCCTTTCTTCGATGCATCACTATAAATAACGAACCCATCATTCCCCGATGGTAGAGTCAATATAGGAGCATTGACTAATCTTCTCTTCAGTTCTTCGAAACATTCTTCACACTCTTTTGTCCAAACAAATTTAACCCCTTTACGTGTGAGCTTCGTTAATGGGTTAGCCAATCGGGCAAAATTCTGGACGAAACGTCGATAATAACCTGCCAAACCAATAAAACTACGTACCTCAGTTATACTCGTAGGTGCTGGCCATTCTTGGATTGCTTTGTTCTTAGAAGGATCAACAGAGATTCCATCTTTAGAGACAATATGTCCAAGAAAAGAAATCTCCTGAAGCCAGAATTCACACTTGCTAAACTTCCCATATAATTCATGCCTCCTCAGAGTCTTCAAGATAATGCGCAAGTGATTTTCATGATCTTCGTAGGTTTTGGAGTATACCAAGATATCATCAATAAATACCACCACAAATTCATCGAGATACTCCTTGAAAACTCTATTCATCAGATCCATGAATACAGAGGGTGCATTAGTCAATCCAAACGGCATTACAGTAAACTCGTAATGCCCGTACCTGGTTCGAAATGCTGTCTTCGGAATGTCTTCCTTCTTCACACACAACTGATGGTATCCAGATCGAAGGTCAATGTTTGAAAAGTATTGAGCTCCATGCAGTTGGTCAAATAAATCATCAATACGAGGTAGGGGATACTTGTTCTTTATCATTATAGCATTGATCTCCCTGTAGTCGATACATAACCTCATAGATCCATCTTTCTTTTTAACAAAAAGAACAGGGGCTCCCCATGGAGAAACACTAGGGCGAATAAATCCCTTATTACTCAATTCCTCTAGTTGTTTCTTTAGTTCGACTAACTCTACAGTGGCCATTCTATAAGGGGTCTTCGATATAGGCCTTGATCCAGGAATCAAATCAATGGAAAACTCAACTTCTCGTTCTGGAGGATGTCCAGGTAAATCTTCCGGAAATACATCTACAAATTCTTTCACAACAGGTACACCCTCTATTTGAACATTCCTTTCCTCACCGATAGTTACTTCATTCTTTTCCTCCCCAATAATTGAATTAAGTTGAGCTACTGGGGGTGGGTCTAAATAAGAATTAGGTGGTGACGATTCTGCTCTAAAAATAAGGTGTTCCTTATCATTATCATCAAGAATCGTAACCTCTTTCTTATTACAATAAATCTTCGCATCATAGTCCGAAAGCCAGTCCATACCGAGGATTATATCAAACTAAATCATAGGTATGACGATGAAATCAGCAGATAAAAAAAATTTATGTGCTCTAATGGGGACTGATTCACAAAACTTTGTTGCAACGATACTTCCCTTAGGAGTTTTAACTGACAACTCCCTTATTAAATCAAATTGGAAATATCTAATTTTCTTAGCAAACTGGGAAGATATGAAACTATGCGATGATCCAGAATCAAATAATGCATTTGCTAAACTTGAGGAAACCATTAAATTACCTGCCACCACGTCTTTCGGAGCTTCTACCTCAGCAGTAGTGATAGCATAAGCCTGGCCTTGATCCCTTTGCCTTTTCTGAGGTAAGTTCTCCTGACGCTTAGGACATGAATTTGCATAATGCCCCATCTCCCTGCAATTGTAGCACTGAACGTTGGTAGCTTCCTTCTTCCCCTTGCAATCATGAGCTTGGTGGCCTTTTTCACCACACTTGTAACAGACTCCCATTCCCTTCAGGCAAGCACCGGGGTGTTTCTTCCCGCACTTACCACAAGATGGATATTCAACCTTTCCCTTCTTCCCCTTATTTCCATTCCCAGATTGATCAGCAGGTCTCTTCTTCTCTTGCTTCGCTTTAAAGTCATAAGACTTAGAGAATTCTTTTTCGGTCTTGATAGCACATGAGACAATGTCTTCGTACGATGAAAAGGATTGTGAGACTAATGCTCGACGGAGAAATGGTTTTAACCCATCAAAGAAACGATCAATCTTACTTCTTGGGTTGCGAATATAATCACCAGCGTACCTCGCTAACCTTGTAAAGTTAGCCTCATACTTTGTGACATTCTCGTCCTCCTTTTGTCTCAGACTCAGAAATTGCCTTTCCATATCTGCTCGATGGTCGCGAGGGAAGTATTTTTCTAAAAACAGATCTTTGAACTCCCTCCATTCCATGTTTGATACTTCATCATCTTCCTTCATGTTTTGAATCAATGACCACCATTGATCAGCATCTCCAGTGAGGCGGTAAACTGCCATGGTAACTTTTTCCCTTTCGCTACTCCCCAAAGCCTGAAATATTTTCTCTAGGGAAAATATCCATTGCTCAGCTACTAAGGGATTTGTACTCCCATTGAACATTGGTGGTTGCTGTCTCATGAATCGATCTAACATTGATCCTCCACGCTGCGGATCAGGGTGCTCCATACGGGTAAGGTTATTATTCATAACCTGAGTAAGTTGTCCCAGTATGGTGATTAGTTGATCGGCACCAGTTGCATCACCAGCCCCACTATAATTATCTTGAGCAAGAGGGCAATCCCTACATGGAGTGCGTGCATTGATAAGGTTTCCATTTCTTCCACTAGGCGCCATTTCTAAACAATGGCATAAACTAGATCAGTTTATGAATCAAAATACATAATCCCATACTTATAAAACACTTAACATAAATTGAACTATTTATGGATATAATCCATAATCATAAAAAAAATTTCTTTGAGGAAGTATATACTCATAAACCCTTCATAATGATTTGTAAAGATAGTGAGAGTTATCCTAAGCATATCCCCCGGGAGTGTCGTAACCAAGAGTGCAGCAAGGCCCGTTGTCGTGCACCAGTTCCCGTTCGAGTCTAGCTCAAAGCGGTGTTTTCGGGTTTTACCCCTAGGTACATCTGTGCCAGAGCCGCCTCTACCTGCTCGTATCCAGACAGGGATGTATTGCTCGGAAAACTCACAAAATCTCTACAATACCAAAATTCTAGGAAGTTCTTCTATA
Source organism: Viscum album (assembly GCA_963277665.1). Classification (NCBI taxonomy): domain Eukaryota; kingdom Viridiplantae; phylum Streptophyta; class Magnoliopsida; order Santalales; family Viscaceae; genus Viscum; species Viscum album. Next base: position 843,470,426 of record OY728140.1, on the reverse strand, counting down.
CTAATCCTCAAAGTTCATCTTAGGTCTACGTGCTCTAATCAGAGTTTATCTAAATATAGTTTCCAAGGTTTGTACTAAACTTCCTCTGATACCAACTGTAACGCCCCGACCCCAGCTACCCAGAGTCGGTGCAATAATTACATAACATTGGCATGATCACAAGAAAGATCAAATCTCGAAATACCGATTGGTTTAGTAGCCTTGGAAACACTAGATATAATCATAAAGTTTTACATTACATTTCAAAGTGAAAAACTACTACAACAACAAAGTCTTCATATCAACACTATTAACCCCTCATAATATCCCTGCAAGTCATTCATAAATTACTTCTTCACTACCTGGGAAAAATAAAACATAGAAAAGGGGTGAGCTCAAATGCCCAGTAAGGATAACAATATAGCGGAACATTCAAAATAAGCATAAACATTTAAGGCAATGAATTACTAAAACAAAAGCCTTTTAAAATTGAACTTCAACATAGTATGGCAAAAGTAAAATGAAATAATGCCATTTACTTGTTCACATGGATATTCTACTAATCGAATAATCACATTCAATATCAATAACCACTTTCATAATGTTGGAATGCATAATGCCAGACTATCATAACCACATAGCCAAGGCCTCGTGCCAAGACTACAAATACGATTTTGTCAAGGCCTTGTGCCAAGACACTAGTTTGTCTCATGAGACCTACCGATGCATCGAGGAGCTATAGCGGGCTCCACCCGTCACTTATTAAGTCCAATGCATTCCCATATGAAAAGGTTTAAACATAACATAAACATTCGTATTAAAACTAGCATACGAAATGTCAATAATTTCACAATAAACTATGAATGGTATAAAAATAGCACATCCACAGTCAAACATATCACAAAACCTTCAATACAATATAGAAGTTTTGTATCATAATAAATCAACTTCAAATAATCTTAAAATCCATCAAAGGATGTTGACATAGATGAAATCAAAATTCTTTTTAAAGAAATATCTCCTTTTATTTTGAAATAATTTAAGATCCATATAAAATAAAACATTTTCTTTGAAAATATTCTTATAAGCTTGTAAGGAAAGCTTTGAAGATTTTATAACGGCGTAAAATAACCGCACCCGCCGTATAAGTTAAAAAAAACATTCTTACCTCAATTCTGTCGAAAACGTTAAAAAGGACCTTGTTTTGAAAACTATGGAAAGATTCCTTTATAAACCTCTTATAAAAAGTCAAACAAGGGTATAAATGACTTTAACCCATATTCTTGTAAATAGTAAAAATGTTTTGAAATACATTTTGAAGAAACATGGATGTGGATGATAAAGAGATCCCAGTAGATTATTACATATAAACAACCTCGGATAATGAAGAGATTGTGAAATAACCCTTACCTTGTACTTTTCCTTGGTTGGGGTAGGTTAACCTCCTGTATAATGGTGAAATAGTTGTTATTAAATTATACAAGAATCATATATATTAATATGATATCATATATGATCTTTTAACATTGATTTGTTAATAATATCTTAGAATTATCGTCGTTTCGGGAGTTAACTTACTCATTTTCTTTTATATGTTTTGTTAAATAAGCCATGGTTGTTGTATCTTATTCATATCCATAATGATATACAGTCCTTAAACATCATTTTTAAATCATCAAATGATAATTATACTTGAATGGATACGATGGAGAATGAATCTCATCGCGTTCGTGGAGACGGTAGTCCGTACGTACGCACGAGCGACAATATCATTCTTTTGATATTAAAATAATATATAAATGGATGGTATATCATATATACAGAATCATTAACATGTTATATTTATTATTTACATGAGTTACACATCATTATTATACCCATCCAAATAATATTATATTGAATAACAATTACACCACGATGTGGAGACGGTAAGCCGTACGTACGCACGTATGGTGACATGTTATTCAAAGGGTGGATAGAATACTGAATATGATTGTACCATATTTATAATAACATCACAGTATATGTGAGATACTGGAGTTATTATTTCAGAATGGTAATAACAAAGGAAGAAGAAGTGGAAGAAGCAATGAACTTAGAAAAGGGTGGTGAAATCATTACCTCTTCTTCGGGTTCTTCCTTTTGATTTGATCAAAAGGGATCCTTAGGTTGGCTTTCTGATGTAACTAAGGCCTCTAGGTTGTAGTGAGGGATGTTGGGAGAGTATTTGGGCAGAGTTTGGCCGAACCAAAAGGCTTTGAAGGTGTGAAGAAATGAGAAGGAGGAGTGCCCTTTTATAAGAGGGGTGAGGGGCATCTTTGGAAAAGTTAGAAATATTAATTTATAATAAATTCATATTCGGTTTACAAAGGCTCCAAAGTTGACTATTCAAAGGATGAGGTGGGGATAGGTCGAAAACAACTCATCCAATAGAATTTAGACAGGTTTGGGTACTTATATTAACCTTATCTTTAAGTACTAACTCTAAGTTAATTAGTTTCACTTTTACAATGTCTCTTTGTATTTTTATATAATATGGTTAATAAACTTACTATATACATCCAAGCGACCCCCAAGTGGTCCATTAATGAGGAACCTATCATAATATAAGTCTCTTGGCCGAACCTTAGATTTTTAGGAATTTAATATCAATTAATAATATAATATTTGTTTTAAGAACTCTTTTATGTCAATTTTGACACTATTCAATAGTTGATGTTTGTGAAACTCCTAACAGATTGATTACTTCGAACAAAGTCAATTAAATCAATACTAATATATCATATTATCATAGAAAATTAGTTTAATTCATTAAAAGGTTCATATTATAATTATTTGGGTATTTATAAGATCAATTATTTTTATTTTTCACTATTTTAGTAATTACTGCATCATCATTGTGTCATAAATAAAATAAATTATATAATGTCTAAAAATTATAAATAAAATATCATTATTTAGGAAATCGTTTTAGCTTTCTAATGAATATTTATAATCGAAAATCCAACATGTATAACCCTATGTAAAAATTGTTCTTCTAAAAGATATAAGCTTATGGCATTTTTATTTTTATTTTAACTTTATTAATATAATGTGTCATTATCACTTACAAGTGGATCCATGGGGTCCCAAAATAGACCCAAAGATGCCCATGGTCGACCATGTATCAACCAATAGGGTTGAGACACGTTTTAGGGAAATTTAGTATTATTATAATATTATTTTGTTTAACCCTTATTTACCGGATTTACCCTTAACCATGGTAAATAAAATATTTACCGCAGTAATTATTCAAAATGTCTAAAAATAAAAGTTACCTATTTACACAATTTGAACATCCTGATTCCAAATATGGAATCCATTTTTCTAAATTCAAAACACAGAAGTGGCAGAAATTAATTTAAAATTAATTCCCGCTGTCAAAACAAAAAGCGTGTTTTTAAGAGATAATAACTATCAAAAGATTGACACTTGTTTATGTTCGGTTTAATTGTAAAATTATGTCCAATGACCAAGATTATTCTAAATATACTTTAAAACCACTCAAATTCACAATTTATCACTATTAATTGTTTTGATTAAAAAAGTTGTTTTTAATTAAAATTTAGTAATTTTCACTATTCATCAAAATATGAAAGTTATCCGAAATGTACCAAAATTTCACCCTAGGCTAATTTTGATATTCCGAATCCAAAAATGAAGTCCATTTTGAAATATAGAATATATATGATTTCAAAAAGTAGGTATTACTATTCACAACGGCTAGTTTAATTAGTTGTGGTGTGTGTTAGAACTCGAGGTTGCGTACAACACACGCTATCGCATTATTCGAAGGGAAACGTACCATAGAAGCTTGGGGTGTTACAATATGGAAGGTAAAAGTATATAAAGTAGTAAACAAATAAGAACTAAGTAGTAAACAATCCACATTTTAAGCATTCAAAACACCACAATGCATGCAACCAAAAAATAGATAACACCATAGGTAACCCTCTGAAAAGTACCCATAGCCCATCCCCTCTGGTACTACCTATCATGTACAAGAAACCCTCTGGGAAGCACACATTGTCTCACCCCTCTGGTTCAGTTAAATTATAGACTCTTTTAGGAAGCACTCACCATCAATTCCTCTTATAGTCTTGTATCGTACTAAAGGCACTCTGGGGACGCACTCAACATCAATTCCCCATGTGGTATCACATCGTAACTATAAAGACACTCTAGAGAATCCCTCAATGTCAATTCTCCATATAGTCTATACACTAGGTTCTCATGGCCCTGTGTAAGTCAACAAGCATAGAATCATGTAACTGTCTAAGTAAACCTCAAGAACTACTTGGATAGCATTCTACAGCATAACATCATATTCGATAAACATTCACACCATCCTATAATACTAGGCATAGAAAAGGAAACAACATCCTATCAGGAAAACTAGACCCAACGTTCAAATACGGTCAAAACATGCATGGTCGATACATCCAATGAACAACAAAAATTCCCTATTCACAAACAATAACCTATAATCAGGCATACAAGAAAAGCATAAAACCAATAAGTATAAAACGGTAAAGTCGCAATACCCCGTTGATGGGTGTTGGGAAAAATTTTACATATAACTCAAAGACTTCCTACAGAAAGGCACAAACCACCTACCTCGGGGTTAGGAGATCAATATTCATGAACCTCGAAGCCTGAATCTCCTTAGAAATTAATAGATCTATGAAAACACATAAAATGTTCAACCCATGATAACTTGTAAAAGAGGAGGAATTGGAAAACTATGCTCTATAAGAAGAGATAACTCAGCAATATGATTCCAACGCAACTGACGGAGTTCAATTCAGAGGATAGACAGAGGCTCGGGAGTTCATCGACGATCCGCAGTCGTGTGGGTTCTCCCGGATGAAGAAATCCTAGAAGAAGATGTTTATGTCCGTCAGACGCAACCCCAGTGTGTTTAATGAAAAAAAATACATGACGTGTACTTTTGAAGTACACGTTGTGTACTTGCCTTTTCTATACTCCCCTTTAGCCAGCCTCCATGTCACCCCACACGACCGTGTGTGTGGCCATGAAATGGCTAGCACACGACTTTCTGTGGCAATGAAGTACACGACTTGTACTCATAAAGTACACGACATGTACTCATAATGTCCATGGTGTGTACTTTAAAAATTTCTAGAAACACTTCTTTTCTCAAAAAATCCATAAAAAGGAAAAACATACCTGAAAAGAAGATTCGGGTTCTTACACCCTTTATAGATCATGACTGTTTATCCTTGAGTGTCACTTTTTTATTCTCTATAACTTGATATACTTAGGGTTTCTTGATCTATTATAGTTTGAAATAATAATGTAAATTTCTACATGATTATTTACTTAGTACAACCTCACAATTATACTCTAACGATCATGATACAATGATGTGTCATTCACTAAAATCACTGCACGATCACATCTCATCAATGGTTCAGGCTAGGTCACTCATTTTATTAGGATCAATACCATACTAATATTATGTATAGCTCACTATCTCCCAAGGTTACTCCCTGTAACATTCCATCATTGGATCTCTATTAGTGGAAAGGATAAACTCCAAATATTTTACGGACATTTTGGTTTCTTCACTAGAAAATATTACTTTAATTTCATATTCAAGTATTAATAAATGCTCTATTTATGTTTCATTGGCATGATACTTCAACTATTTTGAAATACCATTGATCTATCACCTTCTTGCTTCTAGAATACAATTGTAAAAACATTATTTCATTATAGTAATAAAAAATAAAGGCATTATTTTATGTTGATATTTAATGGATATAAATTATTCAAGATGTCCATTCTCTCAGTAGAAAAAAATATACTTTCTCTCTTAGAATGACATATGGAAATCTGTTTTCTATGTAAAACAATTTCTCTAGAACTTCCAATTAAAGCATTATAGATAACTCTTATATTTCCATTAAATCCAATTGTTATCATTGAATTATCTATTTCATTAAATAATTCCATGTGTCCCATGAAATTTATGGTATTATAATATGCCTTCAAATCTGATTTGGATACATTATAATCATGTGAATAAATCCCCATATTTTAGTTTCTGATGAAATTATTATTTTACTAAAAACCACCTGGTTGTGGTGTGTTATAAAGTACTTTGATGGAGAATCTTTGATTCCCCATCTTAGGTAGCATGGAAAAGTTTACCACTATATAGTATTCACTTTTTCATAATTTACTATAGTGTGGTCAAGATTACTATGGCATGGTCCTCTATTATTTGATGGGATATACAAAAATCACCTTTTAAACCTCTATGATCGCAGGAACTTCTTCATAAACCACCTAAAATCAACAAAATTATATATTATATCCTTTTGTAACATAGAACCAACTGTGAAATTGTCACATCACTATGGCATGAGATCCCATAGGGGTAGAGATTCTTAATTCCATACTTTTATTTATTTCAGAACCTCCATGATGTAAGAAATAGATACAACATTGACTTATTCTTTTCCAAGGGGACTATAGTGAATCCTTATATACTATGGTATGGACAAGCCAAATGTTTTAATAGAACATTAACACCTTTTATAAACTATTATCACAATATCTACATCTCTATGATGTGTACACATGAATGGTTCCATGGAACTTGTATATTCTTGTCTGTTTGGTTTCAACATAGCATAAGATTTCCATATGACACAACAAAGATTCATCTATAATCCCCAAAACATATAAGTCACTTCACTCCGTTGACTCCCTAATTTTAAGTAATGGGGTCCATTCGTGGAATCTGACGTGCTCCCTCCATGTGGAATAGACAATTGCCTCTATGTTTCCACCTTCCATCATAATCCATTTCATCCATTCATATTATTTCCAATATGCATGCTAACTTAAGTCCTACTGTTACAATGGTTGGATGTCCATGATAGTTCTCTTATAATTATTATCATACTCTAATGAAGGAAGGGTCGATCAGGCATAGCTATGAAGCTAATGTTGGAGTTCATTTTTCACCATGTCAAACAAACATACAGTGAATATAGTGGAATAATGATGTATCCATAATAAATATAAAAAAATTAATTTGGATTTATCCTTCAACATCACCTCTATAGTGTAAGTGGATGCACTACCATATTTTTTGATAAACTACCTTCACAAAAAACACCCTACAACCACAACTATGGCGCGTCTTATCAATTTTGGATAGATTGCACTCTTGGAAAACACACTCCATGAACTGAACTTCGATCATGCATTCAGACGTCTCCACTTCACCAATAATCAATTTTTCAACACTTTAACATGTATATGTATGAATATTATTTTCAATAATATACCATGGCTATCATCTTTGGGAGAAAAAAATAATCTAGGAAATACATCAACACATTGGTTATATTCAACATGTGTTTTCAACAATACTATTTTCATCAAGCACAATATGATTCATTTAAATACCATCACACATTGTGACCATAAATGTAACACCCAAAGATTCCAAAGTAAGTTATTTCTTCAAAATAATTCAATAACTTGCACTACACGCAACACTGAGTTCGAGCGCATCACAACTTACCAAACTAGCCGTTCAAAAGCTGTTATGAATAGTATTAACTAAATTTTGAACTATAGGTAGTCCTTATTATTTTAGAATCCATATTATGAGTTTCTTAGAAATAATGTGTGAACTAATTCATTTTTTCAGATAAAAGAAGTATTTATAAAAAAATTGCACTTTTACCACCTTTTAAAAGTGAACCGTTTTAAATCCAATATTTGAAACATTTATATATAAAATTTGACAAAATAAACTTCTACTTTAGAATCGGGACATATAAATTTTCTTTTAATAAATTTTTGGTGTTTTTCTGATAACTTTCATATTTGGGTGAATAGTGACAAATAATATATTTTAATTGAAAACAACTTTTTTAATCAAAATTATTTACAGTGTTAAATTATAAATTTTAATGGTTTGGAAGTATAAATAGATAATATTTTTACCAATTAATCCAATGATGATAATTTTATGTAATTTCACTTTGAGATTGGACATAAATAAGTGTCAATCTTTTGATAGATAATGTTTCTTAAAAATACGCCTTTTGGTTTTGACAAGGGTAATTAATTTTAAATTAATAAATGAAACTTCAATGATTCTAATTTGGTAAAATGGACTTCAATTTTGGATTTGGAATATCGAAATTGTCTTAGGGAAAATTTTTGGTATTTTTCTAAAAACATTCAATTTTTGATGAATAGTGAAAAACACTAAGTTATAGTTTAGAACCGAAATTTCAATTAAGTAATGATTTATTTAATATAAATTTATTTTAGGTAAAAATAGATACATAATGCCTATATAAGTTCAATGTAATTCATTGGAGTCAGTTTATAATAATTTTTTTTATATATAAATTTTATTAAACTTTTCACCGTCTTCTACCCACCTCCTAGGAAAATTTGTAAATTCACATAAAATATTATTTTACCGCTTCTGTGAGTGGAATTTTGAAAATCCAAGAGAAAATGTTAATATTAAGGAGTAAAATGTGGTTCAAATAGATAAAAATAATTTTTGGTGAACAGTAACTTTTGAAAGGTAAATAGGGTAATTCAAGATAAAAATTATATTATAATATTACAAAATTACCTTAACACTTGTCATAACCTTATTAGATGAGTCATGAACGACCATGGGCATCCTTGGGTCGATTTTGGGACCCCATGGAGCAACTTGAGAGTGATAATGATCTTTTAGATTAATTAATATAAATTAAAGATAAAAATGACACAAAAAATTATCTTTTAGTAAATTAATTTTTACATGGGGTTATATAAGTAATATTATCGACTATAAATATTCATTGGAAAGATAAAACGTTTTCCTAAATCATTGTAGTTTTTTTATAATTTTTAGACATCATATAAAATACGTTATTTATGACATAATGATGATGCAGTAATTACATTATTAATGAAATATTAAAATAATTGATATTATAAATACCCAAATAAATATAATATGAGACTATTAATGAATTAAACGAATTTTATTGGTTATTATGACATTTTAGGATTTATTAAATATATTTGGTTCGAATTAATAAAGTTACTAGGACTTTAAAAAATAAATTATTAAATAGTGTCAAAATTGACAAAAAGAAGTTTTTAAAACAAATATTATATTATTATTTGATATAATATTCCTAGAAATATAAGGTTCAGCCAAAGGACTTATATAATGATAGGTATGTAATTAATAAACCACATGGGGTTCTATTTATAGTTTATAGTAAGTTTATTAACTGTATAATATAAAAATACAAAGAGACATGGTAAATGTAAAACTATGTAACTAAGAGTTAAATCTAAATGATAAGGGAAAAATAGTGACCCAAACTTGTATAAAACCTATTGGTTGAGTGGTTTTAGACCCATACCCACCTTAGATTTTAAATAATCCCGTTTGGAGCCATTATAAACCAAATATGAATTTATCATAAAATAATACTTTAAGTTTTTCCTGAAGAGCCCATCCTCCCCTTTATAAAAGGACACCACTTCTAACCAATTCCTCGGACCTCTCAAGCCTTTTAGATCCTCCAAACTCTACCCAGTTAATCTTCCTACATCCCTCTACTCATTCTAGAAGCCTTAACTTAGGTATAAGTCACTTCAAGAGTCCTTTTTGGTTCAAACCAAAGGGAGTTACCCAAATTAAAGGTAACTGTTTCTCTTAGCTTTTTTCTTTTATTTTACTTATCCAAACCCTAAAATCTTTTTATTAATTTATTTTGTAACAAAACCAGTATCATAAATATACTAGGATATTTTTATGAGATGTATTCTAACTACACTTACACACACATCAATCTAATGGGTGAAGAACATAATGTTTCTGTGGATGGCAACCAAACTCCTCACGAAACGATGATTGTTCAATTATCTTCTACCGCCTCTTATGGTGGCCATTATGGTGGAAATATAATTAAATATGATATTAATAATATTTATTTTATATATAAGCTATTGTAATTCCATTTTATATCATACCATTATTCATTTCATGTTGTATATATATACGATAATTTTATTAGAGGAAGTGGGGACTACCGCCCCCTCAAAATGACATGACTCATTCATACCATACATGGAATGTATAAAGGATGGTGTTAATGAACTTAAGTAACACATATAAGATATTATATTATACTGGAATAAAAATATACCTATGTGTCATTTGGTTTTAATTCCTTTCAAAATAAAAAATGAAATGGAAGTAGCGTTCGCGTGTGTGTACGGACTACCGTCTCCAGGAACGTGATAGGATTCATTCCCCATCGTATCCATTCAAGCCTAATTCTCATTTTATGATTAAATATAATTTTCAAGGACTTGATATATTTCTAGATATGAATAATATACAACCTATCCATAACAAACACGGCTTATGTAACAAAACATATAAAGTAAAATGAGTAAGTTAACACCGAAAACGACGATAATACTAATATATTATTAACAAAGAAATATTAAAAGATAGTATAGGATATCATGTTAATGTATATGATTCTTTTATAATTTAATAAAAATTATTTCACCATTATACAGGAGGTTAAACTACCATCATCCAAGGAAAAGTACAAGGTAAGGGGTTTTCATCTCACTCTTTATTCCCATGAGATTCGTACCATATTGCCGCTATTACTTATTGTGTGGAATATGTACATAACATAATTGTATTCTTTTTGTAATACAATTTAATTTATATGTATTTACATATTCATTTTTTGATACCTGTTTCATGGGATGTATGTTTCGTAAGTTACCAAATTGGTAAGGGTTAATTTCACAATCTCATTATTATCTGAGGTTGTTTTTACGGAAGTGTCTACTCGGAAATATTTCTTATTCATGTCCATGTATCATAAAATAATTTTCAAATTGATTATTTTAAGGGACTTTTTAATAAAACATCATTTTAAATGTTTTAATGATTTATTCTTCTAAACCATTCTCATTAATGTCCATGTTTTCAAAAAGGTTTTAAGGATTTATTTAAATGGAAATGAATGTTTTAAAATGTTAATTACTTTCAAAAGCTTCAAACTGGTATGGGACACTATTATTAAAAAATGTATTTAAATGTATTCCATTTAAAATTGTGTTACTTTTAAATGTTTTCCTGAAAAAGGGATATTTCTCTCAATGAGATTTACAAATCATGTTCATATATGTCAAAATCATTTAATGGATTTCAAACTTGTGTGAAGTTGATTTATTAGGATACAAATATTCTATATTGTATTGATGGTTTTGTGATATGTTAGAATGTGGATGTGTTATTTTTAAACCATTCATGGTTTATGGGTAAAGTATTGACATTTTGTATGTTAGTTTTAATACGAATGTTTATGTTATGTTTAAGCCTTTTCATATGACGAATGAATTGGACTTAGTAAGTGACGGGTGGAGCCTGCTATAGCTCCTCAATGCATCGGTAGGTCTCATGAGAAAAACTAGGGTCTTGGCACAAGGCTTTGACAAAATATTATTTGTAGTATTGGCACGAGGTCTTGACTATGTGGTTATGATAGTCTAGCATTATGCATTCCATCATTACTAATGTGGTTATTGATATTTCATGTGATTATTAGACTAGTAAAATATCCATGTGAATAAGTAAATGACATTATTTCATTTTATTTTTTCCATATTATACTGATGTTCAAGTTTAAAGGGATTTTTTTCATTTATACATTGCCTTAAATGTTTATTCTTATTTATGAATGTTTCTGCTGTATTGATTACCCATACTGAGCCTTCGAGATCACCTGTTTCTATGTTTTATTTTTCCTAGGATTCCAAGAACTGTATAATGGCAGATATGCATGGTTATGACAATGGAATAATGGAATTCATAAAGGATTATTTATGTTGTTTTGTATATTATAATGTGTAATGTAACATTCATGTATGTAATCTATTTTCCAAGACTGCTAAACTGATCGGTCCTTCGAAACTTGATTCCTTTTACTCATTCCAATGTTATGTAATAATGCACCAAATCTGGGTAATTGGGGTCGGGGTGTTACAGTTGGTATCAGAGGAAGTTTAGTACAAAACATGGAAGATAGATTTAGGAAAACTCTTATTAGAGAACATATCCCTAAGATAGACTTTGAAGATTAGTATATACGAACTTCCAAAAAATTTGGTATTGTAGAGATTTTGTGAGTTTTCCAAGAAATACATCCAAGTCTGGATACGAGCAGGTAGAGGTGACTCTGGGACAGATGTACCTAGGGGTAAAACCCGAAAACACATATTTGAGATAGACTGAAATGGGAACTGGTGCACGACAACGGGCCTTGCTGCACTCTTGGTTACGACACTCACGGGAGATATGCTTAGGATAATTCTCATTTTCTTTACAAACCATTATGCAGGGTTTATGAGTATATACATACTCAAAGAATACATTTTTATGGTTATGGATTATATCCATAAACTTTTTAATTTATGTTAAGTTTTTTAAAGTTTTGGATTAGGTATTTCTATTCATAAACAAATCTAGTGTATGCCATTGTTTAGAAATGGTTCTCAGTAGAAGGAATGAGAAATCTAGTAATACGCATGATCCAAAGAGTAAGAAGGATCCCATCTTTCATGGTATTAAGAAAGAATTTAGAAGGGAAATAGTCTCCCATGTATTATCATCATATGGAGAAAAAGTATCATGTGTTGATAAGATAAGTAAAGAGTTCTCGGAGTCCTATGTACTTGAAGGGAATCCAGAGAAGAAAAGGATGGTATAGAGAAAGTCAGATAAAGGGAGGAACGTAATGAAGTATTTTCCCATATGTGATAACTGTGGAGAGAATAACCTTGGAAAATTATTGATGAGAATGGGAGTATTTTATAAGTTTGGAGAAAAAGGACACCACGTTCGTGATTGCGAGGGTAAGAAAAAGGTTTCAAAAGTACAATGCTTCATCTGCAAGGAGTGCGTACACTATGCGAATCAATGTTAAAATCATTATAGTATGCCTCAAATGACGCTATTGGATAATAATAAAGTTATGATACTACCACATATGAAGAGGAATGACTAGGGTTATTATGTTGTTATTAAAGAATAATTTCATTTGAGTGTTTTATCAATGATGTACTGGTAATATGAATTATGGAGATAAATAAGGATTGTACTGCCGTACTATTTCATTGAGGATTTGAGATTATATGGTACTATAAAAAGTGACTCAACAGTAAGATAATATTTTTTTTAGAAAATACATGTTTGAAGGAAAGGTAATCCTTAATATGGTCTTGATACTGAGGTAGTAATTTTGGAATAAGAGATGGTTGATTTGGATAAACTATATTGGATATTCTTGACTACCTTGGCACAGATTAATGGTTTGTTTATTTCATCATTCTTGAAATATTCAAGGTTTTTGGATATAAGGAATATATCTAGTATTCTATAAGGAATAATGGAGCATGAATGTAATCAATATGGTATTGTGGTAATTCAAGGTGTTACCATATTTTAAAAGAATACATGATGAAAGTATTCACTTGTTATTACGTGGCAAAAAAATATCTTCATTATACTTACCTTCCTTATAAAGTTTGGACGGTGAGTTTGGACAGAAGTAATTTGGATAACTCTAATGGTTGGAATGGATTATATTTGACATTTGATACAATTGTTAAGGTTAAAGAATTTCTGAAGATTATTTTTGGATTTTTATAAAAAGGACAACTCAGAGGTCGGGCCACAACCCATCGCGTCCGGCAAAGCCGCGAGACTTAAACCCGCAACCGAAGGGTGACAAGGGTGTATCACCTACCACTGACCCACATGATGTCCTGGGTTTAATAATGTTGTTTTTTAAAAGGTCTGGTAGATGAATTTTAAATTAAATTTTTTGGAACCCTATATGAATAGGATAAATAGTGTATTTTTTTAAGTTCTATTATCTTTTAGAGTGATAGATGAGTGTGTGGTAGAAATTAGTTAAAGGATGGAACTCTACTTGACAAGTATACTTTTTTTATTATCTTATTCTATGAATAAATAAATTCTTAAACATTAGTTAAGTGATCTTAATACTAAAAATGTGTTATCCTGATACCTTATGTTTTGTTGAACTGATGAAATTTTAAATCATCATAGATTGATGGATTTGAGGCCCTCAATTCTACAATTGTTTGTGACTGATGAACTCAATAACTCTCTATAAATATTTACAATTTTTCTCTAATTATGTGTCTCTAATTTCCACCAATGTTCTCCTAATCGATATCATTATTTGGTGCTGACTTTTTCATTCCCCTTTACCTATTCTAAAGACTAAATTTTATTAACCCAATTTCTGGTGTGGGTTTTCCCACAAAGATATCTTCTAATTTAAACATTTTATTTTCTAAGAACAATTTCAAGTTGAGAGGATGTAATTTATTGAAGTAGGGAATAATTTAACACCCAAATATTTCAAAGTATGTTATTTCGTCAAAATAATTCAATAACATTCACTACACGCAACCCAGAGTTCTAGCGCACCACAACTTTCCCAACTAGGCGTTCAAAATCGGTTATGAATAGTATTAACTAAAATTTGAACTATATGTAATCCTTATAATTTTAGAATCAATATTATGAGTTTCATAGAAATAAAGTAAGAACTAATTCATTTTTTCATATAAAAGAAGTATTTTTCAAAAAATGCAGTCTACCGCCTTTTAATGATGAACCCTTTTTAAATCCAATATTAGAAACTTTTATATATTCAATTTGAAAAAATAAACTTCTTCTTTAGAATCTGTACATAAGAATATAGTTTCAATAAATTTTTGGTGTTTTTCTGATTACTTTCATATTTGGGTGAATAGTGAAAAATACTATATTTTAACTAAAAACAACTTTTTTAATCAAAATAATTTAGAGTGTTAAATTATAAATTTTAATGGTTTGGAAGTATAAATAGATTATATTTTTACCATTTAATCCAATTTTGGTAATTTTAGGTAATTTCACGTTGAGATTGGACATAAATAAGTGTCAATGTTTTGATAGATAATGTTTCTTAAAAATACGCCTTTTGGGTTTGACAATGGGAATTAATTTTATATTAAAAAATGAAACTTCTATGTATTGAATTTGGTAAGATGGAATTCATTTTTGGATTCAGAATATCAAAATTATCATAGGTTGAATTTTGGTATTTTTCTGAAAACTTTCAATTTTTGATGAACAGTGAAAAACATTGAGTTATAGTTTAAAACTGAAATTTTATTTAAATAATTATTTATTTAATTTAAATTTATTTTAGGAAAAAATATATTCATAATACCTATATAAGTTAAATTTAAATCATTGGATTTGGTTTATAATAATTTTAGATATATAAAAATTTTATTGAACTTTTCATTGTTTTTTACCCACCTCCTAGGAAAATTTGAAAATTCACATAAAACATAATTATACCGCTTTTGTGAAAGTAATTTTGAAACTCCGAGAGACACGGATAATATAAAGGAGTAAAATTTGGTTCCATAAGATAACAATGATTTTTTTGAATAGTAACTTCTGACTTTTATTTACCGCAGTTAAAGTTAAATAGGGTAATTTAATATAGAAACTATATTATAATAATAAACAATTACCTTAACACATGTACTAACCTTATTGTATGATTAATGACGGACCATGGTCATCCTTGAGTCGAATTTGGGACCCCATGGAGCAACATGAGAGTGATAATGACCTTTTAGTTTAATTAATTTAAGGTAATGAGAAAAACGACACAAACAAATATGTTTTAGTAAATTAATTTTTAGATGAGGTTATATAATCTATATTTTCGACTATAAATATTAATTGTAAATATAAAAAGATTTCCTACATGATGGAATTTTTTTTATAATTTTTATACATCACATAAATTATGTTATTTATGACATAATGATGATGTAATAATTACCATATAAATGAAAATTTAAAATAATTGATATTATAAATACCCAAAAAATTATAATTTGAAGCCTTTTAATAAATTCCAAGAATTTTATTAGTTAATATGATATGTTATGATTTATTAAATAAATTTTTTTCTAATTAATAATGTTATTATGACTTTAAAAAAAATCAATTATTACGTAGTGTCAAAATTGACATAAAATAATTTTTCAAACAAGTATTAAATTATTAAATGATATAATATTCCTAAAAATATAATTTTTGTCAAAAGGACTCATATGATGATAGGTATGCCATTAATGAACCACTTGGGGTTCTCTTGGAAGTTGATAGTATGTTTATGAACCATATAATAAAAAAATAAAAAAAGACATTGTAAATGTAACACTATTTAACTAAGAGTTAAATCTAAAGGATAAGGGTAATATATTGACCCAAACATGTCTAAAACCTATTTGTAGAGTGTTTTTAGACCCATCACAATGTTAGACTTTAAATAATCTAGTTTGGAACCATTATAAACTGACTATGAAATTATCATAAAATAATACTTTATGTTTTTTCTAAAGAGCCCCTCCTCCCTCTTATAAAAGTACTCCACTTATATCCAATTACTTACACATCTAAAGCCTTTTGGCTCATCAAAACTCTGCCCAATTAATATCCCTACATACATATCTCTTTCCTAGAAGCCTTCCTATAGTCATAAAAAACTTTAAGAGTACTTTTTGGTTCAATCCAAAGGGAGTTACCCAAATTAAAGGTAACGATTTCTCTTAGCTTATTTTCTATTATTTTACTTCTCCAACCCCTACACTCTACTTATTATTATTTTTTCTAACCAAACAAGTATCCCAAATATACTAGGATATTTTTATGAGAATTATTCAAACTAAAATTACACACACCACCATCTAATGGGGGAATAATATAATGTTCGTGTGGATGGAAACCAAATGCCTCACGAAACGATGATTGATCAATTATATCCTACCGCCTCTCATGGTGGAAATTAT
This sequence comes from Viscum album, assembly GCA_963277665.1. Classification (NCBI taxonomy): domain Eukaryota; kingdom Viridiplantae; phylum Streptophyta; class Magnoliopsida; order Santalales; family Viscaceae; genus Viscum; species Viscum album. The sequence goes on along the minus strand of OY728140.1, from coordinate 843,453,416 downwards.
GATGAAACTATAATTAAATATGATATTAATGATAATTATTTTATATATATTCTTCTTTAATTCCATTTTATAGCATACCATTATTCGTTTAATGTTGTATATATATATATATATGATAATTTCATTTGAGAAAGTGCGGACTACCGCCCCCTCAAAGTGATATGACTCGTTCATACCATACATAGAACGTATAAAGGATGTTGTTAATAAACCTAAGTAACACATATAAGATATTATATTATAATGGAATAATAATATAACTATGTTTCATTTGGTTTTTATTCCTTTTAAAATGAAAAATGAAATGGAAGTAGCGTTCGTGCGTACGGACGGACTACCGTCTCCACGGACGTGATGAGATTCATTACCCATCGTATCCATTCAAGTATAATTCTAATTTTATGATTAAAAATAATTTTTAAGGACTTCATATCGTTCGGTATATGAATAAGATACAAACTATCCATAACAAACACGACTTATGAAACAAAACATATAAAATAAAACGAGTAAGTTAACACCCGAAACGACGATAATACTAAGATATTATTAACAAATAAATGTTAAAATATCATATAGGATATCATATTAACGTATATGATTATTTTATAATTTAATAATTATTATTTCACCATGATACAGGTTGATATAAACTACCCTCAACCAAGGAAAATTACAAGGTAAGGGGTTTTCAGCTCACTCCTTATTCCCATGAGATTCGTACCATATTGCCACTATTACCTTTTGTAACGCCCCGACCCCAGCTACCCAGAGTCGGTGCAATAATTACATAACATTGGCATGATCACAAGAAAGATCAAATCTCGAAAGACCGATTGGTTTAGTAGCCTTGGAAACACTAGATATAATCATAAAGTTTTACATTACATTTCAAAGTAAAAAACTACTACAACAACAAAGTATTCATATCAACACTATTAACCCCTCATAATATCCCTGCAAGTCATTCATAAATTACTTCTTCACTACCTGGGAAAAATAAAACATAGAAAAGGGGTGAGCTCAAATGCCCAGTAAGGATAACAATATAGCGGAACATTCAAAATAAGCATAAACATTTAAGGCAATGAATTACTAAAACAAAAGCCTTTTAAAATTGAACTTCAACATAGTATGGCAAAAGTAAAATGAAATAATGCCATTTACTTGTTCACATGGATATTCTACTAATCGAATAATCACATGCAATATCAATAACCACTTTCATAATGTTGGAATGCATAATGCCAGACTATCATAACCACATAGCCAAGGCCTCGTGCCAAGCCTACAAATAAGATTTTGTCAAGGCCTTGTGCCAAGACACTAGTTTGTCTCATGAGACCTACCGATGCATCGAGGAGCTATAGTGGGCTCCACCCGTCACTTATTAAGTCCAATGCATTCCCATATGAAAAGGTTTAAACATAACATAAACATTCGTATTAAAACTAGCATACGAAATGTCAATAATTTCACAATAAACTATGAATGGTATAAAAATAGCACATCCACAGTCAAACATATCACAAAACCTTCAATACAATATAGAAGTTTTGTATCATAATAAATCAACTTCAAATAATCTTAAAATCCATCAAAGGATGTTGACATAGATGAAATCAAAATTCTTTTTAAAGAAATATCTCCTTTTATTTTGAAATAATTTAAGATCCATATAAAATAAAACATTTTCTTTGAAAATATTCTTATAAGCTTGTAAGGAAAGCTTTGAAGATTTTATAACGGCGTAAAATAACCGCACCCGCCGTATAAGTTAAAAAAAACATTCTTACCTCAATTCTGTCGAAAAGGTTAAAAAGGACCTTGTTTTGAAAACTATGGAAAGATTCCTTTATAAACCTCTTATAAAAAGTCAAACAAGGGTATAAATGACTTTAACCCATATTCTTGTAAATAGTAAAAATGTTTTGAAATACATTTTGAAGAAACATGGATGTGGATGATAAAGAGATCCCAGTAGATTATTACATATAAACAACCTCGGATAATAAAGAGATTGTGAAATAACCCTTACCTTGTACTTTTCCTTGGTTGGGGTAGGTTAACCTCCTGTATAATGGTGAAATAGTTGTTATTAAATTATACAAGAATCATATATATTAATATGATATCATATATGATCTTTTAACATTGATTTGTTAATAATATCTTAGAATTATCGTCGTTTCGGGAGTTAACTTACTCATTTTCTTTTATATGTTTTGTTAAATAATCCATGGTTGTTGTATCTTATTCATATCCAGAATGATATACAGTCCTTAAACATCATTTTTAAATCATCAAATGATAATTATACTTGAATGGATACGATGGAGAATGAATCTCATCGCGTTCGTGGAGACGGTAGTCCGTACGTACGCACGAGCGACAATATCATTCTTTTGATATTAAAATAATATATAAATGGATGGTATATAATATATACAGAATCATTAACATGTTATATTTATTATTTACATGAGTTACACATCATTATTATACCCATCCAAATAATATTATATTGAATAACAATTACACCACGACGTGGAGACGGTAAGCCGTACGTACGCACGTATGGTGACATGTTATTCAAAGGGTGGATAGAATACTGAATATGATTGTACCATATTTATAATAACATCACAGTATATGTGAGATACTGGAGTTATTATTTCAGAATGGTAAGAACAAAGGAAGAAGAAGTGGAAGAAGAAATGAACTTAGAAAAGGGTGGTGAAATCATTACCTCTTCTTCGGGTTCTTCCTTTTGATTTGATCAAAAGGGATCCTTAGGTTGGCTTTCTGATCAAACTAAGGCCTCTAGGTTGTAGTGAGGGATGTTGAGAGAGTATTTGGGCAGAGTTTGGCCGAACCAAAAGGCTTTGAAGGTGTGAAGAAATGAGAAGGAGGAGTGCCCTTTTATAAGAGGGGTGAGGGGCACCTTTGGAAAAGTTAGAAATATTAATTTATAATAAATTCATATTCGGTTTACAAAGGCTCCAAAGTTAACTATTCAAAGGATGAGGTGGGGATAGGTCGAAAACAACTCATCCAATAGAATTTAGACAGGTTTGGGTACTTATATTAACCTTATCTTTAAGTACTAACTCTAAGTTAATTAGTTTCACTTTTACAATGTCTCTTTGTATTTTTATATAATATGGTTAATAAACTTACTATATACATCCAAGCGACCCCCAAGTGGTCCATTAATGAGGAACCTATCATAATATAAGTCTCTTGGCCGAACCTTAGATTTTTAGGAATTTAATATCAATTAATAATATAATATTTGTTTTAAGAACTCTTTTATGTCAATTTTGACACTATTCAATAGTTGATTTTTGTGAAACTCCTAACAGATTGATTACTTCGAACAAAGTCAATTAAATCAATACTAATATATCATATTATCATAGAAAATTAGTTTAATTCATTAAAAGGTTCATATTATAATTATTTGGGTATTTATAAGATCAATTATTTTTATTTTTCACTATTTTAGTAATTACTGCATCATCATTGTGTCATAAATAAAATAAATTATATAATGTCTAAAAATTATAAATAAAATATCATTATTTAGGAAATAGTTTTAGCTTTCTAATGAATATTTATAATCGAAAATCCAACATGTATAACCCTATGTAAAAATTGTTCTTCTAAAAGATATAAGCTTATGGAATTTTTATTTTTATTTTAACTTTATTAATATAATGTGTCATTATCACTTACAAGTGGATCCATGGGGTCCCAAAATAGACCCAAAGATGCCCATGGTCGATCATGTATCAACCAATAGGGTTGAGACACGTTTTAGGGTAATTTAGTATTATTATAATATTATTTTATTTAACCCTTATTTACCGGATTTACCCTTAACCATGGTAAATAAAATATTTACCGCAGTAATTATTCAAAATGTCTAAAAATAAAAGTTACCTATTTACACAATTTGAACATCCTGATTCCAAATATGGAATCCATTTTTCTAAATTCAAAACACAGAAGTGGCAGAAATTAATTTAAAATTAATTCCCGCTGTCAAAACAAAAAGCGTGTTTTTAAGAGATAATAACTATCAAAAGATTGACACTTGTTTATGTTCGGTTTAATTGTAAAATTATGTCCAATGACCAAGATTATATTAAATGGTAAAAATATATTCTAAATATACTTTAAAACCACTCAAATTCACAATTTATCACTATTAATTGTTTTGATTAAAAAAGTTGTTTTTAATTAAAATTTAGTAATTTTCACTATTCATCAAAATATGAAAGTTATCCGAAATGTACCAAAATTTCACCCTAGGCTAATTTTGATATTCAGAATCCAAAAATGAAGTCCATTTTGAAATATAGAATATATATGATTTCAAAAAGTAGGTATTACTATTCACAACGGCTAGTTTAATTAGTTGTGGTGTGTGTTAGAACTCGAGGTTGCGTACAACACACGCTATCGCATTATTCGAAGGGAAACGTACCATAGAAGCTTGGGGTGTTACATTCTCCCCTCCTTCAAATAATTGCGTCCTCGCAATTTCTAGGGTATTACTGCATAAAAAGACTCGGGTGGTTCTTCATCATAAGTTCCTCGGGTTCCCACGTTGCCTCTTCCATCTTATGATTTCTCCACAAAACTTTTACCAGACGCGTCGTCCGGTTTCTCAGCACTTGTTCTCTCGTATCAAGAATCTTGATGGGCTCTTCGCAATAAGACAGATCGGGTTCCAGTTCTAAATCATCATAGGTGAGTACATGCGTTGGGTCAGGCATGTATTTCCTCAACAGAGATACGTGGAACACATCGTGAACTTTGGAGAGACTTGGCGGCATTGCCAATCGGTAAGCTACAGCCCCAATTCGTTCTAGAATTTCGAAAGGTCCGATGTACCTGGGACTCAATTTACCTTTCTTACCAAAACGTATGACTCCCTTCCACGGAGATACCTTTAGGAAAACATGATCACCGACTTGAAATTCCAAATCCTTCCTTCGATTATCGGCATAGCTCTTCTGCCTACTTTGAGCTGCTTTAATGTGATTTTGGATTACCTTCACCTTTTCCACCGTTTCCTCCACCAGTTCTGGGCCTACAAGTTTTCTTTCACCAACGTCATCCCAACAGGTTGGTGTACGACATCTCTTTCCGTATAACGCTTCATATGGTGCCATCTGAATACTCGAATGGAAGCTATTGTTATAGGAAAATTCTACTAGTGGTAAATATTGATCCCACATACCCTGAAAGTCAAGTGAGAAAGATCTCAACATGTCTTCTAAGGTCTGAATAGTCCGTTCTGATTGTCCGTCTGTCTGAGGGTGGTAAGCAGTGCTCAAATGAAGTTCAGTATCCAGGGATTTCTGAAGACTTTTCCAAAATCTTGAAGTAAAACGGGGATCACGATCAGAAACAATCGATAGGGGTACTCCATGAAGTCTCACAACTTCATTAATATATAGTCTTGCTAGACGTTCCAGGGGTAGATCTTCTCTTATAGCAAGAAAATGTGCTGACTTGGTAAGACGATCAACAATCACCCATATTGCATCATTCCTTCTAGGAGTCTTTGGTAGCCCCATGACAAAGTCCATCGTAACATTGTCCCATTTCCACTCCGGTATGGGAAGAGGTTGCATGACTCCTCCAGGCTGTTGCCTTCCAGCTTTCACTTGTTGACAAACCATACACCTTGACACAAAATCAGCAATCTCCCTCTTCATGTTGTCCCACCAAAAATGTCCCTTCAAATCCCTATACATTTTGGTGCTCCCAGGGTGTATAGAGAAATTGGAACTATGAGCGTCATCCAGCAATTCCCTTTTTAGATCAGGTATATTGGGAACACAAAGTCTCTTCCCGAATTTCAAAATTCCATCTTCATACACAAAGTCTCTCAATCTCCCATCATTCACAGCTTTAATCTTCTTCTGAAATTCTTCATCATCGGTCTGAGAACTCTTAATCCTTTCTAGTAAAGATGGTTTGGCAACCATTTGAAAAAGCATTGATGTTTCACCTTCCCTGGTTATTCCCATGTCCATCTTCACTAGATCCATGAAAATTGGATCCCTTTCAATTCTCATATTGTTCAAAACTCCATGGTCTTTTCTACTCAAAGCATCTGCCATCTTGTTTGCCTTCCCTGGGTGGTAGTGTATCGTGCAATCATAATCCTTGAGTAATTCAAGCCATCTCCTTTGCCTCATGTTGAGTTCTTTTTGTGAGAAAATATACTTCAAACTCTTGTGATCAGTATAAATCTCACATTTTTTACCATAGAGGTAGTGCCTCCATATCTTCAAAGCAAAGATCACAGCTGCTAACTCAAGATCATGAGTAGGATAGTTTTGTTCATGAATTTTCAACTGTCGTGATGCATAGGCAATAACTCTATCATTCTGCATAATGACACAGCCAAGTCCTTTCTTCGATGCATCACTATAAATAACGAACCCATCATTCCCCGATGGTAGAGTCAATATAGGAGCATTGACTAATCTTCTCTTCAGTTCTTCGAAACATTCTTCACACACTTTTGTCCAAACAAATTTAACCCCTTTACGTGTGAGCTTCGTTAATGGGTTAGCCAATCGGGCAAAATTCTGGACGAAACGTCGATAATAACCTGCCAAACCAATAAAACTACGTTCCTCAGTTATACTCGTAGGTGCTGGCCATTCTTGGATTGCTTTGGTCTTAGAAGGATCAACAGAGATTCCATCTTTAGAGACAATATGGCCAAGAAAAGAAATCTCCTGAAGCCAGAATTCACACTTGCTAAACTTCCCATATAATTCATGCCTCCTCAGAGTCTTCAAGATAATGCGCAAGTGATTTTCATGATCTTCGTAGGTTTTGGAGTATACCAAGATATCATCAATAAATACCACCACAAATTCATCGAGATACTCCTTGAAAACTCTATTCATCAGATCCATGAATACAGAGGGTGCATTAGTCAATCCAAACGGCATTACAGTAAACTCGTAATGCCCGTACCTGGTTCGAAATGCTGTCTTCGGAATGTCTTCCTTCTTCACACACAACTGATGGTATCCAGATCGAAGGTCAATCTTTGAAAAGTATTGAGCTCCATGCAGTTGGTCAAATAAATCATCAATACGAGGTAGGGGATACTTTTTATTTATCGTTATAGCATTGATCTCCCTGTAGTCGATACATAACCTCATAGATCCATCTTTCTTTTTAACAAAAAGAACAGGGGCTCCCCATGGAGAAACACTAGGGCGAATAAATCCCTTATTACTCAATTCCTCTAGTTGTTTCTTTAGTTCGACTAACTCTACAGTGGCCATTCTATAAGGGGTCTTCGATATAGGCCTTGATCCAGGAATCAAATCAATGGAAAACTCAACATCTCGTTCTGGAGGATGTCCAGGTAAATCTTCCGGAAATACATCTACAAATTCTTTCACAACAGGTACACCCTCTATTTGAACATTCCTTTCCTCACCGATAGTTACTTCATTCTATTCCTCCCCAATAATTGAATTAAGTTGAGCTACTGGGGGTGGGTCTAAATAAGAATTAGGTGGTGACGATTCTGCTCTAAAAATAAGGTGTTCCTTATCATTATCATCAAGAATCGTAACCTCTTTCTTCTTACAATAAATCTTCGCATCATAGTCCGAAAGCCAGTCCATACCGAGGATTATATCAAACTCAATCATAGGTATGACGATGAAATCAGCAGATAAAGAAAATTTATGTGCTCTAATGGGGACTGATTCACAAAACTTTGTTGCAACGATACTTCCCTTAGGAGTTTTAACTGACAACTCCCTTATTAAATCAAATTGGAAATATCTAATTTTCTTAGCAAACTGGGAAGATAAGAAACAATGCGATGATCCAGAATCAAATAATGCATTTGCTAAACTTGAGGAAACCATTAAATTACCTGCCACCACGTCTTTCGGAGCTTCTACCTCAGCAGTAGTGATAGCATAAGCCTGGCCTTGATCCCTTGGCCTTTTCTGAGGTAAGTTCTCCTGACGCTTAGGACATGCATTTGCATAATGCCCCATCTCCCTGCAATTGTAGCACTGAACGTTGGTAGCTTCCTTCTTCCCCTTGCAATCATGAGCTTGGTGGCCTTTTTCACCACACTTGTAACAGACTCCCATTCCCTTCAGGCAAGCACCGGGGTGTTTCTTCCCGCACTTACCACAAGATGGATATTCAACCTTTCCCTTCTTCCCCTTATTTCCATTCCCAGATTGATCAGCAGGTCTCTTCTTCTCTTGCTTCGCTTTAAAGTCATAAGACTTAGAGAATTCTTTTTCGGTCTTGATAGCACATGAGACAATGTCTTCGTACGATGAAAATGATTGTGAGACTAATGCTCGACGGAGAAATGGTTTTAACCCATCAAAGAAACGATCAATCTTACTTCTTGGGTTGCGAATATAATCACCAGCGTACCTCGCTAACCTTGTAAAGTTAGCCTCATACTTTGTGACATTCTCGTCCTCCTTTTGTCTCAGACTCAGAAATTGCCTTTCCATATCTGCTCGATGGTCGCGAGGGAAGTATTTTTCTAAAAACAGATCTTTGAACTCCCTCCATTCCATGTTTGATACTTCATCATCTTCCTTCATGTTTTGAATCAATGACCACCATTGATCAACATCTCCAGTGAGGTGGTAAACTGCCATGGTAACTTTTTCCCTTTCGCTACTCCCCAAAGCCTGAAATATTTTCTCTAGGGAAAATATCCATTGCTCAGCTACTAAGGGATTTGTACTCCCATTGAACGTTGGTGGTTGCTGTCTCATGAATCGATCTAACATTGATCCTCCACGCTGCGGATCAGGGTGCTCCATACGGGTAAGGTTATTATTCATAACCTGAGTAAGTTGTCCCAGTATGGTGATTAGTTGATCGGCACCAGTTGCATCACCAGCCCCACTATAATTATCTTGAGCAGGAGGGCAATCCCTACATGGAGTGCGTGCATTGATACGGTTTCCATTTCTTCCAATAGGCGCCATTTCTAAACAATGGCATAAACTAGATCAGTTTATGAATCAAAATACATAATCCCATACTTATAAAACACTTAACATAAATTGAACTATTTATGGATATAATCCATAATCATAAAAATTTTTTCTTTGAGGAAGTATATACTCATAAACCCTTCATAATGATTTGTAAAGATAGTGAGAGTTATCCTAAGCATATCCCCCGGGAGTGTCGTAACCAAGAGTGCAGCAAGGCCCGTTGTCGTGCACCAGTTCCCGTTCGAGTCTAGCTCAAAGCGGTGTTTTCGGGTTTTACCCCTAGGTACATCTGTGCCAGAGCCGCCTCTACCTGCTCGTATCCAGACAGGGATGTATTGCTCGGAAAACTCACAAAATCTCTACAATACCAAAATTCTAGGAAGATCTTCTATACTAATCCTCAAAGTTCATCTTAGGTCTACGTGCTCTAATCAGAGTTTATCTAAATCTAGTTTCCAAGGTTTGTACTAAACTTCCTCTGATACCAACTGTAACGCCCCGACCCCAGCTACCCAGAGTCGGTGCAATAATTACATAACATTGGCATGATCACAAGAAAGATCAAATCTCGAAAGACCGATTGGTTTAGTAGCCTTGGAAACACTAGATATAATCATAAAGTTTTACATTACATTTCAAAGTGAAAAAATACTACAACAACAAAGTCTTCATATCAACACTATTAACCCCTCATAATATCCCTGCAAGTCATTCATAAATTACTTCTTCACTACCTGGGAAAAATAAAACATAGAAAAGGGGTGAGCTCAAATGCCCAGTAAGGATAACAATATAGCGGAACATTCAAAATAAGCATAAACATTTAAGGCAATGAATTACTAAAACAAAAGCCTTTTAAAATTGAACTTCAACATAGAATGGCAAAAGTAAAATGAAATAATGCCATTTACTTGTTCACATGGATATTCTACTAATCGAATAATCACATGCAATATCAATAACCACTTTCATAATGTTGGAATGCATAATGCCAGACTATCATAACCACATAGCCAAGGCCTCGTGCCATGACTACAAATAAGATTTTGTCAAGGCCTTGTGCCAAGACACTAGTTTGTCTCATGAGACCTACCGATGCATCGAGGAGCTATAGCGGGCTCCACCCGTCACTTATTAAGTCCAATGCATTCCCATATGAAAAGGTTTAAACATAACATAAACATTCGTATTAAAACTAGCATACGAAATGTCAATAATTTCACAATAAACTATGAATGGTATAAAAATAGCACATCCACAGTCAAACATATCACAAAACCTTCAATACAATATAGAAGTTTTGTATCATAATAAATCAACTTCAAATAATCTTAAAATCCATCAAAGGATGTTGACATAGATGAAATCAAAATTCTTTTTAAAGAAATATCTCCTTTTATTTTGAAATAATTTAAGATCCATATAAAATAAAACATTTTCTTTGAAAATATTCTTATAAGCTTGTAAGGAAAGCTTTGAAGATTTTATAACGGCGTAAAATAACCGCACCCGCCGTATAAGTTTAAAAAAACATTCTTACCTCAATTCTGTCGAAAAGGTTAAAAAGGACCTTGTTTTGAAAACTATGGAAAGATTCCTTTATAAACCTCTTATAAAAAGTCAAACAAGGGTATAAATGACTTTAACCCATATTCTTGTAAATAGTAAAAATGTTTTGAAATACATTTTGAAGAAACATGGATGTGGATGATAAAGAGATCCCAGTAGATTATTACATATAAACAACCTCGGATAATGAAGAGATTGTGAAATAACCCTTACCTTGTACTTTTCCTTGGTTGGGGTAGGTTAACCTCCTGTATAATGGTGAAATAGTTGTTATTAAATTATACAAGAATCATATATATTAATATGATATCATATATGATCTTTTAACAATGATTTGTTAATAATATCTTAGAATTATCGTCGTTTCGGGAGTTAACTTACTCATTTTCTTTTATATGTTTTGTTAAATAAGCCATGGTTGTTGTATCTTATTCATATCCAGAATGATATACAGTCCTTAAACATCATTTTTAAATCATCAAATGATAATTATACTTGAATGGATACGATGGAGAATGAATCTCATCGCGTTCGTGGAGACGGTAGTCCGTACGTACGCACGAGCGACAATATCATTCTTTTGATATAAAAATAATATATAAATGGATGGTATATCATATATACAGAATCATTAACATGTTATATTTATTATTTACATGAGTTACACATCATTATTATACCCATCCAAATAATATTATATTGAATAACAATTACACCACGACGTGGAGACGGTAAGCCGTACGTACGCACGTATGGTGACATGTTATTCAAAGGGTGGATAGAATACTGAATATGATTGTACCATATTTATAATAACATCACAGTATATGTGAGATACTGGAGTTATTATTTCAGAATGGTAAGAACAAAGGAAGAAGAAGTGGAAGAAGAAATGAACTTAGAAAAGGGTGGTGAAATCATTACATCTTCTTCGGGTTCTTCCTTTTGATTTGATCAAAAGGGATCCTTAGGTTGGCTTTCTGATCAAACTAAGGCCTCTAGGTTGTAGTGAGGGATGTTGGGAGAGTATTTGGGCAGAGTTTGGCCGAACCAAAAGGCTTTGAAGGTGTGAAGAAATGAGAAGGAGGAGTGCCCTTTTATAAGAGGGGTGAGGGGCACCTTTGGAAAAGTTAGAAATATTAATTTATAATAAATTCATATTCGGTTTACAAAGGCTCCAAAGTTGACTATTCAAAGGATGAGGTGGGGATAGGTCGAAAACAACTCATCCAATAGAATTTAGACAGGTTTGGGTACTTATATTAACCTTATCTTTAAGTACTAACTCTAAGTTAATTAGTTTCACTTTTACAATGTCTCTTTGTATTTTTATATAATATGGTTAATAAACTTACTATATACATCCAAGCGACCCCCAAGTGGTCCCTTAATGAGGAACCTATCATAATATAAGTCTCTTGGCAGAACCTTAGATTTTTAGGAATTTAATATCAATTAATAATATAATATTTGTTTTAAGAACTCTTTTATGTCAATTTTGACACTATTCAATAGTTGATTTTTGTGAAACTCCTAACAGATTGATTACTTCGAACAAAGTCAATTAAATCAATACTAATATATCATATTATCATAGAAAATTAGTTTAATTCATTAAAAGGTTCATATTATAATTATTTGGGTATTTATAAGATCAATTATTTTTATTTTTCACTATTTTAGTAATTACTGCATCATCATTGTGTCATAAATAAAATAAATTATATAATGTCTAAAAATTATAAATAAAATATCATTATTTAGGAAATCGTTTTAGCTTTCTAATGAATATTTATAATCGAAAATCCAACATGTATAACCCTATGTAAAAATTGTTCTTCTAAAAGATATAAGCTTATGGCATTTTTATTTTTATTTTAACTTTATTAATATAATGTGTCATTATCACTTACAAGTGGATCCATGGGGTCCCCAAATAGACCCAAAGATGCCCATGGTCGACCATGTATCAACCAATAGGGTTGAGACACGTTTTAGGGTAATTTAGTATTATTATAATATTATTTTTTTTAACCCTTATTTACCGGATTTACCCTTAACCATGGTAAATAAAATATTTACCGCAGTAATTATTCAAAATGTCTAAAAATAAAAGTTACCTATTTACACAATTTGAACATCCTGATTCCAAATATGGAATCCATTTTTCTAAATTCAAAACACAGAAGTGGCAGAAATTAATTTAAAATTAATTCCCGCTGTCAAAACAAAAAGCGTGTTTTTAAGAGATAATAACTATCAAAAGATTGACACTTGTTTATGTTCGGTTTAATTGTAAAATTATGTCCAATGACCAAGATTATATTAAATGGTAAAAATATAATCTAAATATACTTTAAAACCACTCAAATTCACAATTTATCACTATTAATTGTTTTGATTAAAAAAGTTGTTTTTAATTAAAATTTAGTAATTTTCACTATTCATCAAAATATGAAAGTCATCCGAAATGTACCAAAATTTCACCCTAGGCTAATTTTGATATTCCGAATCCAAAAATGAAGTCCATTTTGAAATATAGAATATATATGATTTCAAAAAGTAGGTATTACTATTCACAACGGCTAGTTTAATTAGTTGTGGTGTGTGTTAGAACTCGAGGTTGCGTACAACACACGCTATCGCATTATTCGAAGGGAAACGTACCATAGAAGCTTGGGGTGTTACACCTTTTGTGTGGTGTATGTACTACCCATAATTGTATTATTTGTGTTATACAATTTAATTTATGTGTATTTACAAATTCATTTTATGATAGCTCTTTCTTGGGGTGTTTGTTTCGTGTGTTACCAAATTGGTAAGGGTTAATTTAACGATCTCTTTATTATCTGAGTTTGTTTTTACGTAAGTATCTACTGGGAAATATTTATTATCCATGTCCATGATTCATAACATAGTTTTCAAAGGGATTATTTTAAGGTACCTTTTACTAAAACATCATTTTAAATGTTTTAATGATTTATTCTTCTAAACCATTCTTATTAATGTCCATGTTTTCAAAATGGTTTTAAGTATTTATGTAAATGGAAATGAATGTTTTAAAATGTTAATTAATTTCAAAAGTTTCAATGTGGTATGAGACACTTTGATTCAGAAATGTATTTATATGCCTTCCTTTAAAAATTGTGTGACTTTTAAATGTTTTCATGAAAAAGGGATATTTCTCTCAAAGAGTTTTACAAATCATTTTCATCTATGTCAAAATCCTTTAATGGATTTTAAACTTGTGTGAAATTGATTTATTATGATACAAATATTCCATATTGTATTGAAGGTTTTGTGATATTTAGACCGTGGATGTGTTATTTTTATTCCAGTCATCGTTTATGGGTAATGTATTGACATTTTGTATGCCAGTTTTAATACGAATTTTTATTTTATGTTTAAACCTCTTCATATGAGGAATTCATTGGACGTAGTAAGTGACGGGTGGATCCCGCTATAGCTCCTCAATGCATCGATAGGTCTTATGAGACAAACTAGTGTCTTGGCACAAGGCCTTGAAAATATCTTATTTGTATTCTTGGCACGAGGCCTTGACTATGTGATCATGATAGTCTTGCATTATGCATTCCATCATTATTAATGTGGTTATTGATATTTCATGTGATTATTCAACTACTAGAATATCCATGTGAATAAGTGAATGGTGTTATTTAATTTTATTTTTTCCATATTATGCTGATGTTAAAGTTTAAAAGGCTTTTGTTTTAGTTATACATTTCCTTAAATGTTTATTATTATTTTTGATAGTTTCTGCTGTATTGCTTACCCTTACTAAGCCTTTGAGCTCACCCCTTTCTATGTTTTATTTTTCCCAGGATTCCAAGAAGTGTATTGTGATTGATATGAAGGGTTAAGATAAGGGAATAATGGAATTCATAAAGGATTATTTATATTTTTTTGTATGTAATAATGTGTAATGTAACATTACCATCCTTGTTGTCACCATATCCAACTACAATCCTTTGGGATTTCTAATATAAGCGAAAAAATCATTTCCCAAGTGATATATATAATTATTATCTCAATGGATAGGTGGTATAAAATAATTCTCCCATAGATTATTTGAAGTACTATTGAATTTTTATAAGAGAGGCATTATATTTTTACAATATTAATAAGAGTTAGTTCTATGAAATAATATCTATATAACATTGGTGAAACTTTAAATTCATGCATAACAATTAATATTATATTTTAAAGGATATGTATGGGTTATTTGAACTATATGATATATAATGTTGAATTTTTCAAAGGGTATGTAATTGGAAAATTGAGAATATGTAATAAGGAGATGAAAATGTGTATAATTTATGATGTTTTTTTCTTATGGGGTTGTAATGATTATTTTTTATGTAAATGGGGAAATATATTAATAATATTTTAAATTTATTTTTTATTGAGAAATAAATAATTAAATTCATAAAATATTTGCAGTATAATATAAATATTGTTTAGAGATATTTTAATGATATGTTTTGTTTTCAGTATTTTAGATACTGAAATTAAATAATCCTTAAGGGTTATGATTGAAAATAAGAATTATTCTAGTTTAATTGGAGATTTAATTTTCATAATTTCTAGACGCATTTTTTTCGAATAAAGAAATATTTCTCAAATGAGTTATTACAAAAGGTAAATATAGAATATGAGAAGAAAATAAAGATGGTCCTAATGAATTATGGTATTGATAAAAAACTATCTAGATGATTAATTGTTATAAGGTCTATATGATTTTTCAAAAAATATATAGAATTGTACGAAAAATTAATATTTTATTCAATATATTCTTGTATGCAATGCCTCATATTTTTTGTGAATTATTTTTATATATTATATGGATTATTTTAAAAACCAAAAGCTGAGACAACATGAAATTCCAAGGCCTAGTGTGCCCAAAGATAATGTTTAAAAAATATTAATATATTTAATATCACATGCATATGAATTTCATTATAAAATAGAATAACTCCTAAACAGGTGCCCGAATAAAAATCTAAGGGAAACATTGAGTTCCTAATAGTGTATGTAATCTAGTTCTGACCTAACATTAGTCAAAATAGATAGTTTGGAAAAAAGTTATCACATGTGTAAAATGGATAGAATAATTTAATAAAATTATGTTAATCCGTTTTGTTCACATAGTGAACTTTTTAACATAAATATATCATTATGTCAGAAATCTAGGGTAATATACATTACTATGAAACTTGCAGAGGATCATTGGAATAAGATATAGGAATCATTTTTAAATAATTAAAACCGAATGAGGATCTATGATCGACGATCGATAGACATCGATTTTGAAGGATATCTCCAACAAACACATCATAGCTTTGTTCTTGATCAATGATCAACCCAAATAGAGTTATGGTGTGTGATTTAGTTGGTTTATTCCATGTTCTTGATTTCTATGATGAACTTGAGTTAATCAGCGAACAGATTGATTCATGGATCAAGTGTATTGCAAGATGATATTTATTCGTGAATATTCATTTGATATAGTTTCTTACAAAAATCCAACATTCTTGACAGTTTTCCAATAAAACATAGCCAATATTTATAAACATATGATCTTGTGAATTTATCCATATTTTTCACATTCTTCACCATTTGGATCCCCGTGGTATCTGTTCAACTTTTCCAGGTGGTTCCAAACTAGATTGGACCCCTAGATTTGAGTCAAATTGACAACTGAGATAGGATAAGTGTTGATATGGATCTATGTTGCTCGAATATATGATAATTTCTTCTTTAGGGAATGTGAGGAAGAATGGTGGTCCGTGGAAGGGACCAACAACAGAAGAAATGGCAGGAAGGCAGCACATAACGACAGTCTATGTGATGATGGGATTGAAAATGGAAGATGTGGGGTGTGGATGGGATCCGTGGAGGTAGATGTGGGAGTGGAAGTGTCAGATATAGGAGAGATTATGGATGGTGAGCAGTTTGGGATGGCTACATGCAAGAGGGTTGGGCTTGGTCTGTGGGCCTGCCCTAGTAGGTGGCTCGGGCTAGGCCGGTGGGTTGGGTTGGATGAGATGGACCTGAGTTAGACACAATTTGGATCTACGGAAACCTGGGTGGATCCCTACTGTGGTTGACCGTGGTGGTTGACTGTGGCACCACATCAGCTCGAGTAGCCTCAAGTGAAATGATCGCGCAGTCGGTCTATGGGTGGTCCACTACAGTTGTCGAACGCATTGTTTGGTTAGTGCAATAGGTGGATCGACCACAACGGTCAGTCCAAGGGTGGTGGGACCATGGTGGTGGGTGGGTTGATCGTGGTGGCTGGTTTGTGGGCCCATGTGAGTCAGTGGGCAGCTTCTCAAGTGGGTTCAAATCAAGAGTGCTTGAGGCTCTTCATTTTCCTACTTTAGACCAATATAGGTTGATTTCATTCCCTCAGTCCTTTCCTTGAGGGTACATTGTTGCATTACATCCACAGCCATGGAATGTAATCCCCTTTAGAGGCTGAGTCTCAGATATAGTAATGGTGTTCCTCCATGAGACTAGAGTTAGATCATACCCCATCCCTAGTGGATTTTTCTGGAAATCCGTGTAACCTATATGAGAATGGAGATGATCCTATATCTACCACGCCCTATAATAAGGGTTTGTGGAATCATTGACAAATGATCCCCTACATAGAGGGTTGATCTAGGTTGGATTCGTGGTGTACCCCAATAGTTTGAGGGGTGACCCCCTCTTTATGTATCACAGTCTTCTAAGACTAGTATGTTATCTTTTGGTATGGGCCAAATGATCTAGACTTCTTCATCAAATTTCTTAAATGAAATCATTGTTAGTGGAGTGAGATCTCCTAGAACGATCATTTCATTGAGTAGAATCCAATTCTTGTAAGTATCGTATGAACTCCAGATAGTGTTGAATCTATCATGAGTATATTTGGGTTTTCTTTTCCTTTTTTATCTTTTATACATTGTTACGTATTGTATAAAGCTGAATATACATTGTTATTTTTATTTATTACTTTCAAGGTGTCTGATTGAGTATTATTATACTCAAGACCTCCCGGGGTTTTCTTGATCGTATCATGTCTCTTGTTGAAAGTTTCTCTTTTTATATTGTTTGTGGAGGACAAGATCGGGTGGATCATAAATAGATATGGGAAAAGTGAGGTGTTTATTGGGATCATAACATTTCTATAGTCTTCTCCTTTATATCAGGTTGGACTTCTATAGTTTCCATTAGACTTTTGTTATATACTCTTTGTGGTGGGCTTATATTTGTCCCACTTTTATTTTACTTTACATCCTTTTGTACTATGGTTGTGATATCATAGTTCTATTCCTACATTCTATTAGTATTTCTATATTTTAGCGTTGGGTGGATTGGGGATGTGTGTGTGTGTAAGTACTTTAGTCTAATGCATCACATTTATGGGAAATGCCTACTTGGTGTTAGTCTCTATCCCCCAACCTATCAGAGGCCAGACTGGGGTAGAAATGACATATGCCCCTTTATGATGGGTCATGAAAGAGTGGTATCAGAGTGGTTGGTTATACATTGTGACAATGGTATTAATTATTTCTAGTTTGGATATACATCCAGGGACTCCAATGTTGGCACGATAACTGACATAATGATATACTAGGACTCTGAGAACCTGATATTCGACCCAATACATGAAAAAAACTAGTTATATTGGAATGAAATGGTACATGTATCATATAAGTATGGTACTGTCTTCCATGTCCTTCTTTATAAAGCTCCCCAAATATACTCTATTGGTTTTAGTATATATAGTTTTATTTCAGGATGCCTCCATATAGAAAACCTTCCTCGATTCCCCTGCATGATCCTGAGGACGATCCTCTTAGTGATGTAGCATCAGTACGAGGGAATGTACTAGAGATATCACCTTCAAGTGGTTTACCAGCTATACCACCACCCGTCGAGTAACAGCTACTACCAACACTACCTTCTAAAGATACACACATTCTATGTGCATTGGACGAGTCTCAGAGGCAGTGACCCGCATTATTTAAGGGTAATCTATAACCCCAGATATCTACAGATTCGCTTTTGGTATTCAAATGTGTTTTATTCCTTTTGAGGATGCCTGCTGACTAGATGGATGACCTTTCCATTGAGTATTTATCAGGGACATGTGGTGTAATAGTGGATCTTGGTGATTCAGTCACATGACAAGACAACTCCCTCCTAGAGAGAATTCTATTGTATCTTCCAAAAGTATTTCTACCTATCCACATTGCGATCAGTATGAATAATGTATCTTATACATCAACAAAAAGTTAATTTTACTGTGGTGGAGTATTAAATGTAGTTTACTGATATTTCCTGATACTCATTGAATATGGTACAAGACCAATTCTTCTAGGCTTGTACATTCAAGTAGGTATTACAAGGGGATATCAAGGCATTAGTTGTCTCCCTTATCATTTCAACCAATGAGGGGGTAAATGAGACATCCTTGTTAGTTGAATGTTTTCTAGAAGAGTAGATATCAGTAGTGGGAGATAGCAAAGGAAACCTGGTAGTTGAGACCTCAACAGTAGGTAGGTGATGATAGTGGTAGGTATCCAAGAAGGTCATCCACTTTTGGAGGTGTTTTTAAATATACATGGTCTGTGGTGTAGGACTCCTAGGGTGTCTTGAATCAACCAAGGGAATGGTGGTGTTTTTCATTCCACGGTCAGGGACATCATCATTGAAATTACCTGACCCATCGTACAGAAGATCGGGAGATGTTCAAGGGATATCCTAGTTAGATACAGTGAGATGTTCTGTGTGATTTTAAGGGTGTTGGATTTATTAGAGGGGTTGATAGGGAAGTAGGAGGTGGTCAGTGGTTTGACCTATTTCCACCACCACCCCTAGGTCGTCCACATTAGGCTCAGGAATCTAGTGAATAGGTATGCGGATAGCTTCAATCTATAGAGGCTTATGAACCCGAGGATCTAGGGATGATATGAGATATAATATGTTTCTATTATAACTTTTGTTTTAGTATTGAATGACACAGGTTCAAGTCATTTTTTTCTTTCCATGAATCTTGTTCATGACTTGAATATTAGGGTTAAACCATTGACATGTCCCTTACGCTTAGAGACTCCTTCTGAAAGAGACATGATGATCATACATTGGTGCCGACAGTGTGACCAAAAACTTGGTGGAGAGGGTTTTAGTTGGGATGTCTTGGTAGTGGCATTTAGACCTTACGATGTCATTCTTGGTAAAGATTGTTTATCCACAATTAACTCTCATATTGACTATTTTAGTTGAATATAGTGGAGTGTCTATAGTGATGGAACCACATTTTCCTTTTTTTAGTGAAAAGGAAATCTAAGAAGCATAGGGTTTACTCATACATATGATGGTGTAGTCTATTACTTACGATTTGGGAAGACTAACCCACGGTGTAGTGTATGTAATGAGTCCTTGGTTTCTTATAATGGTGGAGGAATATGAGGACGTCTTTCTGGAATATGTTTCATGGTTACCACCCCACAGACAGATAGACTTATTCATTGATTTAAACCTCGAGATGAAATTGATATCTACATTTTCATGTCATATGGATCATGTAGTGCTTCATGAGCTGATGGTATTGTTGGAGGAATTTCAAAGGAAGGTCTTTGTGAGATCCAGTGTTTCACCCTGGGTAACCCATGTTTTTTATTTCCAAGAAGTAAAACAGGAGATTTCGGTTATGTGAGAATTACTAGTGCATGAAACAAGTGATTACAAAGAACAATTATCCACTACTGAGGATCTATGATCTCTTTGGTTAGTTGTAGAGGGGGAAAAGGATCTCAAATATTGACCTCAAATCAGGATATCACCAACTATGAGTATAGGATGTGGATATACCAAATATGAACCTTAGATATTGTTATGTTCACTATGAGTACATGGGGATTCCATTTTTCAGGATAAACTCCCAAGAAATGTTAATGGGAATTTTGAACCAGATCATTTAGCATTACATAGACCAGTTTGTGTTGGTCTTCATCAATGACATACTAGTCTATTCAGCGTTTGAGGAGGAGCATGATAGGAACTTATTGATAGTTCCAAACACTGTATGAGAGTACCATATTTATATAAATCTCATGAAGTGTTAGTTCTATATTAGAAAGGTCCATTATCTGGGACGTGTCATCATATAGGCTGGAGTTGTAGTGGATTCAACCAAGGATGAGTTAGTTCTGGCTTGGGATTAAACCAAGAGTGTTACCATGGTGAGAAGTGTACTTGTATTGGAAGGGTATTATCAAAGGTTTTTACCTGAATTACCTAGAGTGAAGAACCCTTGAAAACATTGACTCAAAAGGGAAAAAAATTAGTGTGGGAAGAGGAGTTCCAACAAGGTTTTCAAATGTTTAGTCCAATATTGAAGAGTGATCCCATCATGAGATTTTCTGAGGAGGGGGCTTAGTACTTAATGTTCTACAATGCATTAGGATTCAGGATTGGTTGTGTCCTAATGTAGAGGTAAGAAGTGATTTCATATTGTTCGTTCTAGTTGAGACCACACAAGAAAAACTGTGTCACCCATGATATTGAGTTAGAAATGGTAGTCTTCACATTGAAGATGTGGTGACATCCCATGATTGGAAATAGGTTTATCATCTACTATGACCATAAGAGTCTCAAGTATAACAACTCTCAGAAGGATATCAACTTGAGATATAGGTGATGGCTAGAGTAACTATGGGAATATGTATTTGATATTTTATATACTCATGTTAAGGGAAATGTGGTGGAAGATGGTCTCAGTAAGAGATACAGTTCACAATTGGTGAATGAGGAGGTAGAGTAGTTGGACTCATTGCAGTTATCCTTTATAGATGGAGATAGATAATATAACCTCAATTCAAGGGTTTTCACCTTTTGAATCTTACAACAAGTCAGGGAGACACAACATGGGGACACCGATTGCGAGACCCCAAATGCTTAGATGTCCAAAGGGATTTCTCTAGATGAATATTCAAAATGTGGGGACCACATCATTCTCTTCAGAGGATACACGATGGTACCAGTGATGTTTGGAGATGAGTTTTTGAGGGAGTTTCATACATCCCCTTTAGCGGTACATCCATTTGTGGTGCTGATTTATGAGGACAATCGACATCATTTTTGGTGGCCAAGGATGAAGAAAGAATATGAAGAGTTTGTTTTTAGATGCCTTAATTGACAGTATGTAAAGGCTGAGCATGAGGTTATAGTGGGATTAGCTCAGTCCCTCGAGGATCCTGAATTGAAGTGGGATGGGATATCGATGGACTTCATGATGGGTTTACCATATAAATCCAAGGGACACGATCCCATATGGGTTATTGTTGACCAAATCATCAAGTCATGCTACTTTCAAGATATACGAGAGTAAATTTCATTAGAGATATAGGGATGCCTCTACATTTATGATATAGTTCAATTCCATGGTGTTCCATATATGATTATTTTTTGCTATGATTTTCACTTTACATATCAGTTATGGAAGGGATTACAAGAGGATTTTGGACCTATTTACGCTTTAGCACAATGTTTCACCCACAGATGGATGACCAGATAGAGTGGACCATTCTAGTTCTGGAGGATATGCTGTGAGAATTCATGTTAAACATTGTCCATAGTTTGGAGGATTACCTACCACATGTGGAGTTTGAGTACAATAATACCTACCATTCCACCATCAGTATGACATTATTCATTAGTTTCCCTGCAGTTCACCACTTTGATGAACTAACCCAAGAGATTCAGTACTCATGGGCCCAAAGTTCATGTAAGATACTATAGAAAAGATATATATCATCCAGGATTAAATGAAGATTGCACATAGCCATCAGAATTTCTATTATGATAGGCGATAGAGGCCTTTGTAGTTTAATGAAGGAGGTCATGCGTTCCATCAGTTTTCACCTCAATGGGGATTACAGTGTTTTGGTCGAGGCAAAAAGTTAACACCGAGATTAATCAACCCATTCTAGATACTCCTAATAGTGGTTGTGGTTTTTTACTACATGGCTCTACCTCCACATCCAGACCAAGTACATGACATCTTCCTTGTGTCACGGTGGAGGATGCATGTCAATGACTTATCCCATTTTATCAATTTGGGTGAGTTTTACCTTGAGGTTGGAGAAACCATTCCGGAGGTCCTAATGAAGATCAATGTTCAGTAAGAGAGGATCCTTCATGGGTGATCGATTCCTTTAGTGCACATTGAGTGTTAGCACAAGAATCTCCATGAGTGAAAATTGGAGTGCAGGCTCAAATTCATGCTGAGTACCCCAATTGTTTTGAGTATCCCTTATTTTTGGGTTTTTTGGGATGTAAACCCCCATGTTGGGAAGAATGTAACATCTCATATTTTTTGGGTATTAATTTTAGGTATTATATAGATTATTTTTGAGACCATGTTACGAAACGGTGTTCGATTCCATGGCCTAGTGTGCCCGAAACAATGTTTGGAAAATATTAAATTATTTAACACCACACACACAAGATTTTCTTCAAAATGTATAATAACTAAAAAAGGGTTCCCATATTCATAATCCAAGTAAACCAGTGAGTTTAGAATAGAATCTTTGACATAGGTGTGAACTAACATTAGTCGTCACAAATCATTTGGGAAAAGGATGTTGTGGGTGTAAAATGAATAAAATTATTTAATTAAATTTTTTTAATCATTATGTTGATGTAGAAACTTTTTTTATTAAATGCATCCTTATTTCAGAATTCTAGGGTCAGCTGAAAAACCATGGATCATATGGGGGATAATTACAAAGATCTCTGGGAATCCATTCTAACAAACAACAATGGATCGAGGATTGACGATCAAAGAAAATTAATTTTTAAGGATCTCTCAAATGAATAAAATGTATAATTTTTATTCATCACTGATTGATCAAAATAGAGGTAGGGAATATGATTTAATTGATTTATTCCCTGATATTTATTTCTATGATGAACATGAATCAACCGATGAACAAATTGATTCACAAATAGTACGTATTGCGATATGAGATTAATTCCATGGGATTTATTTGATATAGATTTCTAACACAAATCCCCCATTTTTTGATCGCTGGACAAGAACACTTATACAATGATGATAAAACTTTTCCCTTGTGCCTTTCTCCTTCATTGTTCACATTATTCATGGGTGGGATACCCATGGTCCTAGATCGACGTTGTCTGGTTGTTATGAACTTGATTGAACCCCTGATATTGAGGAAAATCAATAAACGAGGTGGAGAGGATTATATAAATACCCAATGAGATTTAATCTATGATTTTTTCTTATTTTGGGTGCATTGGAGGAGGCATCACGGTATGTGGGAGGGACCAATGGAACATGGAAGGATCAGTCAATAGCACATGATAGAGGTCTGCGTGCGGGGGATGGAGATCGACGGTGGCGGATACGGGGTGCGGCTAGGATCATCGGTAGAAAATCCTAGAGTGGAAATAGAGGTGGACTAGGTTGGACTATATAGGCCATGTACGAGCGGGTTGGGCAAGGTCGGTGGGTCGTGCTAATTTAGTGGGTTGGGTCAGGATGGTGGGTTGGGTTAGACAAGATGGACCTGAGTCGGACCCAAGTTAAATATGGGGAAAAAGGGGAAGATCCCTATTATAGTATACCACAACGATCAAATGTGGTACTGAAATAGATCAATCAATCATTTTTATAGTAACTTCACAACTTGTCCATAGGCGGTGCACTGCGGCAGTCGACCACATTGGTCAGTTGATGCAGCAGGTGGACCGACCACGTTGTTCGGTCAATGGGTGGTCGGACCACAGTGGTCAGTCCATGAGCCCAGTTCATTTAGTTTGCAGTTTCTCGAGCAGGAGTTTCAAATAATGAGTAATTGAGTCTCTTCATTTCCAAGTTTGAACCCATATAGCTTGAGTGAATTTCTCTAGTCTTTTCACTAAGGTTACCATGTAGCATTACATCCACCTCACTAGATTGTAACCCCCCTAGAAGTTGTGTCTTAGTTAGAGTTGCGGTGTCCCTCACTAAGACTAGATTGATATCCTCTATCATTCTTAATAGAGTTTGTGGAATCATTGTGAAATCCTCGATAAGGTCATTGATCATCCATCTAGTTGGCCACACTAGTAAGGTTTGTTGAATCATTGACATACAAACCCCTATATACAAGGTGATCTAGGTTGGGTATGTGGGGTACCCCGACGGTTCTTGGTGTGATACCCTCTCTATGTATCATAGTCTTCTCAGACTACTATGGTCACTTTGGTTGGGGCCCAAATGAGGGAGACCTCTTCAATAGGTTTATTCGATGATATCATATCTTAAGGACCGGAGATCCTAGAACTAGTGTTTCTTCAAGAATAATCCTATGGATGTAAGTTGTTTATGATTACCTAATGGTGTGGAGTCTCTCATGACTATATCTAGGTATTATTTTCTACCTGTATCTTTTATTTAGTGTTACATATTGTATGAATCTGATAATACTTGTTTCTTTATTTTTACTTTTTCTTAGGTGTCCTACAATTTATTATTATACACACCCATGCACAGGATTTTACTGCAACTGTCGTGTCCTATATAAAAGGTGAATATTTTTATGGTGTTCATGGAGGACCAAGAGTTGGTAGAGAAAAGATGGTGATGGCCAAACTTATGTTTTTACCAGAAGTGTACCTTTGATGTAGTCCTCAACATTGGAGTTGGTCGGAATTCCACAGTTTTAGTTATACATGTGGTACATACTCTTTGTGATGAGCTTGAATTTGGACAAATTTTCTTTTCCTTTACTAACTGTAGTACTCTAGTTGTAGGATATTAGTTATATGCATTCATTCTATCAGTAGTATTACTTTTTATCATTGTGTGGTTTGGTGATCTATTCATTAGTACAGGTAATTTAGGCTAGTGCCACCAATTTTTTGGTAAATGCCTACTCAGTTCAAGTCACCAGCCCCAGACTTATCGGAGGCACGATTGGGGTAGTCATGACATGGTACCCTATGGGACTATTCTTTATATAGTGGTATCTAGCACAGTTTATTCAACTTTAGGACCATGAGTTCTTGATATTGGTTTGGGGAAACAGAGATATTTTTTTGGAGTTTGGCTTCCAGGCTATAGACTTTAGTGTTGGTGCGAAGAGTGATGTATCCATACACAAAGAATATGATTGTCTTATTATCGACTTTGTGTATGAAAAAACTAGTTATATAGAAAACCAATGATACACACATCATATATGAATGGTCTTATCTTCTATGTCCTTCTTGATTCAGATCCCCAAATATATACTATTGACCATGGTACATCTTGTTTTATTTCCGGAACCCTCCCTGTAGATAGCCATATAGGATTCCATTATGTGATCACAAGGATGATACACTTAGTGAAGAGACATCGACATAGAGGCCTATACCATAGAGAAATCATATGGGTTTTTACCAGATATACCACCACCTTTCAATCAGTAGCTACTACCATCACTACAAGGTGAGGATTCACAAATGCTAAGTGTGTATGATGATTCTTAGAGGTAGTGACCTCCCATGTTTTCGGGAAAACCATACCCCCATATGGTTGTTTATTTTTAAAGGGTTTTCAATTGTGTAATTCACCTTTTAAGGAAGCAAGTAGACCAAATGAAATTCCTTGCCATGTTTACTCTTCTGGGCTCTATGGGGTAATGACAGAGCTCGATGAATCAGTCACATGGTGAGACAACTCTCTCCTAGATAGACATCAAGTGTCTCTTCAAAGAGGAGATCTATAAGGCCGCATTGTGATCAATATGTATACATAAGATTCAACCTCTAAAATAGGTTAGATTAACTATGGTGGAGTATTTAGAGAACTTTCCTGAAATTTTGTGCTACTCCTTGGATATGGTTCATGAATATTTTTTCAAGGATCATACCTTTGATAAGGGATTACGACGAGGAATCAGGGAATCAATGGTCTCACATATAATTTCTACTTATGTGGGGTATATGAGTTATATATTTAGTGGAAAGTTTTCTAGAAGAGAAGACACTAGTAGTGGGAGCTAGTAGTGGGCACCTAGTAGTGGAGATATCAGAAGAAGTTATTCGATGATAGTCACGTGGAACCAGGAAGGTCATATGCTTCAGGAGGTGATCCTAGTACCTAGGGCCAGTAGTGCAGGGATCCTAGGGAGGCTCGAACTATACAAGAAAAAGTTGGTTTTTCTCTTTCCATGGTCAGGAATATATGGCATGGGATTTCCCGTCCAATCATAGAAATGATCGAGAGAATGTTGAGGGACCTCTTAGTTAGTGACAGAGACATGATCAGGGTGGTCTGCAAGGTAACATATGTAGCAGAGGGGATGACCAGGTAGTAAGAGGTGTTCACAGGATCAACCAATTATCACCACCAGCCTTAGGTGGTGCACAATAGGAATAGGGAGCAGGTGGAAAGGTATGAGGCTAGGTGTATACAATAGAGGATTATGACCCCAAGGCTCTAGGGATGATATGAGGTACAATCTATATCTTTTTGACCATAGCTATAGTATTGATAGTCATATGTTCTAGTCATTATTTTATTTCCACGAATCTTATTCGAGACTCAGATATTTTGGTTGAACTGTTAAATTGACCCTTATGCTAGGATACCCCTAATAGAGGAGACACAATGATCACAGATTGTTACTGATATAGTGACATGACTCTTTGAGGTGGGATTTTTAGTTGGGATCTCTCGACAGCATCATCAGGGCCTTAAAATTTCATTATTGGTATGTATTGGTTATCCACATTTCATGTTCAGATTTAATATTTTAGGCAAAGAGTGGGGTTTGACCACAATGATGGTACAATGTTTTCCATTTTATTGAAAAACAAATCCAGGAATTGTAGGATAGACTCACACATAGGAGGGTTCAGTAGATTACTCATTGGTTGGATAGCTTAACCCTCTAGGAAGTGGATGTTATGATTCCTCGATTTTCTGTAGTAGTGGATGTGTATCAGTATGTATTTCCTGAAGATGTTCTAGGGTTTCCTCCAACCTACATATAGAATTTTGTATTGATTTACACCCCTGGAAGACACTGATATCTACACTTGCATATCAAATTTATCCTACAGAGATTTTCCAGTTGAGGGTATAGTTGGAGGACATGTAGAGGAAGGGATTATTGAGACATAGTGTTTCACCTTAATTGACCCCAGTTTTTTTACCAAGAAGGAATATGAGAGTTTGAGGTTTTGTTTAGATTACCATCACATGCACCAAAGGACTATGAAGAATAAGAATCCACTACTGAGTATCAATAAACTCTTTGATAAGTTAAATGGGGCATAGTGGTTCTCAATGATTGACCTCAGATCGGGATATCCCCACCTACGAGTATAGGATGAGGATATATCGAATATTACCATCTAACGTTGTTGTTGGGGCTCGTATGTATATATAGATTGTATTTATTTTCAATGAGTGTGAATGGATGTAAATGATGATGATTGTGAATAAGGAACTATCCTATGTAAAATAAATAATCGAAATTAGATGTTTGTTGAGGATGATCCTGAGTTACATATATTTGCATTCAGAGAGGTGTATTGGCTACAAAAATTATGGATGGTTGAAGTGATTTTGGGAAGGAGTAAAAGAAAAGTAGAAGAAGAGGTTGAAGAGGAGGTTTTTCATTTTAAAATTTTAAACACATAGTTATATACTAAGTAATTATTTTAAGCCTTTACCCAAAAAATAGGGGCCATCCATCAAGGCCAGCCATGGTCCTCACCTCAAACACATGTGGGACCCGAGGGGTCAACCGCACTTGAGGGAAGCCCTCAAGGCTAGACCGCAGGAGGCAGGGTGTGAGTGGTATGTGTATAAGTTTGCAGGTGCCTCACAGTGCTGAAACCGTGTAGCGTGGGGGCTAAGAGCACGCCTGAGAGGAGTAGAGTGTGTGCTAAGAGAGTGCCCACAGAGTGAACATGGTATTGGGTAGTAATATGGAGGGAGGAGTAATCTGAGGCACTTCTGCCATGGCTTTATTGAAAAATATAGATAAAAAGGAATGGAGTATCAATCTAGGACAACATTTTAAAAATGAGAAACTAATATCAACCATTGATCACTCAATGACACACGGTCTACCATCTGATAAATTGTGAGATTGATCCCACGTATCCAAGTCGTCCATCCGATCTCTGCGATTTGCAGTTTAAGTAGGGTCATACGATATCTCTTCATCAAGGTAGTCTTCAACCATTTGACACCTGACATGAACCAGCGCATCATAGGAGCACCGAACCTCCATGATTCAGTCTCCGACCATTATATAAGAGCAAACCCATTGCATGTGCATCTTCTGAGCAACATGATACGATGCATGAAACTACATTTGTATGGATGCATCAAAATAATTGAGAATGAGAGTTCGTTGATGAAACAAAGTTACTGGAGGTGTTCCATATCAAGCTCTCAAGGAAAGAAGTTTTTCATGAATATCTCTTCGAATACACTTGAGGATGATTACAATGTGAAATCAGAAACAACCGAGAAACTTGGCGTATCTTGCAACCAAGATTTGAGTATTTCAAAATAGTTATCTTTGTGCAATATCTTGACGATTTTGGATATATAAAGATTTGATCTCTACTTATAAAAAGATACCTGCCAATTTGAGAAGATTATTCTACTTCCAAGGTTTTGAGAGATCTTGTTTTAATAAACATAGTCTCTCCACTCTTCTAATTTTTCTAGGGGCAAACAGGTAGCGTAAACCATTCGAGGTTTGTGAAGATTTTTCTGCGTATTGTTCAGGTTTGCGAAGAGGATAACCAGATGCCACTTTTTCCGTGAAGAAGTGAATCAGTAACCAATCCTGGTTCTTGAATATAAGCTTCCATGTACCCTTTGGGTTCACAAAGCAACTGACCATGTACCTATTTGGTACGCAAGACAGGAGAACAGTGAACTATCCTAGGATTGTGAAGAGGGTCTCCCCAAATCATTCACGGTTCATGAGGAAATGGTACCATGTACCATTTTGGTTCTGTGAAGAGGAGGTCCCATAAACCAAGAGAACCTCATACCATTTGGTACGCGAAGGGGGAAACATTTCCTTTGCGAAAGAGGACCATAGATTCCTTGCGTGAGGTGGGGTCGCAAACTATCTCGGTTCGCGAAGGAGGCTTGAACAATTAGTGAAAAGGATATATCTATACAGATGGTGTAAAAAATCAGAAAACAAGAAACACCATGCCATATCAAAATGAACACAATGATGTTTGAATAAAATCACATACATATAAATATAAGAAAAACAAAGCGAAAAAGTGTGTGTTGAGGAAGGGAGAAGGAATATTTGGCATGGTAATGTAAAATGCATTAATGTTCATGATTTGAATAATAAATAAAGGCTAATCATCTCTAAATAAAGTGCAAAGAAAAAAAGAGAAGAGTTCGTGTGTGTACTAAAAGGCACCATACCCATTTAGGTTATTACACAAGATAGAAGAAGTAAAAGTGCATGCATACATGAATGCTTTGAAGAGAAGCATCATAAACCAAGGGTGCACGTTTCTAAAGAAGTGAAGAGGAATAGAACATCTACATTGTCACATGAATAGTCACATGCATATATGGAATAACAAGAGTTGATTGGGATTCTGTCTATAGAACTAGTTTTTAGTGATTGAACAATCAAAAAAATAATCTGTGATACTGGACAAGAAGAATAAGAAGTCTTAGTACATCTAGTTGTTGCACTGGAGAAGAATATTGAACATTAAAGAGCATTAACTATAGCTATAGAAGCAAAAAAAGTATCATGATAAACATGAGACAAATAAATTCATGCTTATCTATTAAAGGGACCTTCACGTCCATAAACTGAGAGTGAGTTCACCCAGGGCAGTGATCCAGGGGGAGTCAACAGAAGTGATACGAGGGAAGCAGTGAGCTATCCTGAAACTATTGTAAATGTAGTGTGCATGTGATAGAGTGACATTACCCAACCCATATAATCTAAAACTTGTAAATATTGGTTGAATTAGGTACAACTAACAACCTGTCGGTGTATACTCCTTGGAAGTAGCCCTTAATGGTGAACCAATTAAAAGTGATGTGTTGTCCTTCTACATTTTAATGTTTTAATTACTGCATGTATCCATCATACATGTTTAATTAAGTTCCTATCAACGTGGGAACAAGATCTAATAAATGAGAGAAGCATTTGACACAATGATTCACCTCCCACCTCTCAAGGTGACCTATGATCCTTCAATTGGTATTAGATGGAATGGTTTTACATATGTTGGATACTTTACAGTAATTCTATTTGAAAGAGGATTTGAGTTTCTTCTCTGATTCAATATTGAAGAGAATTCTTGATGAAAGTTCTGTTATCTCCAAGCAGATATATTCACCCAATAAGACCATGATGAACATGAAAAAGAAAGAGAATAAGTAGTTAAAAAGTATGTCATGTTCATAGAAGATGTAGTCTCTGGTTCTCTATGCCCTTCCAATAATAATTAAATATCAATCCTGGGAAGTATAGAGTAGGTGGATCAGGTTTCAAACATAGAAAAGAAAGAAACTTCTATCTCATTTTCAGGTGATCATTAGAAATTAAGATCCTTTTTGAATTATGTTCCTGAAGTAATAGTTACTGAAATTTGTATAATCTTTCAATGTATGCAGGCTGAAATCACCCGGCTGGGAAGAGAAGCTAATAACATAGAGAAAGGCCTAGTAAAAAAAGTATCTGAATTTTATAAAATCTCCAAACGGATTGATTCTATTTAATATAATGACGGAGTAAATGAGACTCTATATGAAAAGATCCATGCATTTAAAAATGATCTAAAAAAGGTAATAGAACTAAACATTATTGATTTGAAAGAAACTTCCATGAAATTTAAGGAACATGACTCATTGTTACAAACCAAATTCAAGTTTAATGAAAATGGGGTTGAAAGATTTAAAATGGATGATAATGAGAAGATGATCATAATTGAAGATCAGAAAATAATACTCAGTATTGAATGTATAAAATTTGAATAATAGTTTTCCAATCTTGGGAAGAAAAATATTGAGACTTCATAAAAGAATGAAATAGTTTCTGCTGGTACTCAATGTTTACTGGAGGATTCTAAATCCAAATGTCCTCCAACATGTGATTTGAAGATCACGACTTCAGTCATTGATCTATCACAAGTAGATGAGAAAGTGAAGGTACCATCCATAACAACTTGTACTATTGTATCTCAATATGTTTATTCTAAAAGAGATTTTTGGATGAAAAATTCAAAAAAAGTATGGATGAGGGAAGGTGAGAAGAAGAAACCTACCACCATGGCTAGGGTGGATAAAAAGAAGAGGTTAAAAGATGGTTACCTTGTTAAATCATAGCACATTAAGAAAAAGTACCAATAACCTTGTACAGATGATATCAAGAAGAATATATTTGTGGTTCGATGTGGGTGCTGCAACAAATTTGGGAATTGTGCACTAGATTGTTGGTACAATCCTATAAATTAAGAAGAACATAGAAATCCTATGTCAAAAAGAATAATGCTAGAGAAGAAGAAGCAATATTGCCAGATCTAGAAGCATCTATATACTACATACAGATTTGTAATGCTAAACAACATCTGCGAGGTATGCAATGGGAGTGGTCACAAGAATGGATCATTCTTATCTCAACATATATCCTGACTTGATAAGAATAGATGACCAAATATCCAGCTAATAAAGAAGAAGCTACCATGGGAATAATTCAGAAGAATATTGCAAATGAAAATTCTCCCAAGAATACTCTATTAAATAATGGTGAGAAGTCATTGGCTTCAAAACGAAAGAATTTGAAGAGTGGTACATCCAATAGATTTCCTAAAAATGATGTCACTCTGAAGGGTAGAGGTGGGAAATCCAAACCTGCTATCATTGTTCCTAGGGAAATATTGGTTATCTAGCCTGATGATTTGGAATGAATGAGAATGGAAGAATATATACATGGTAAGGTGAGTGCAATAGGAGGGAAGAATATTCCACATAAATATAGAGAAGCCCAAAGTGTGAGGTGCAACAAGGATAGTCACTTTGTCAAGAATTGCAATGCTTTTTTTCCAGCTCAAGCAGAATTCTTCAAGAAGAGAAATGTTTCACTAAGAGATTCTAGTACAATGAAATCTCTTGAATAAAGAAGACTCACACACATATATATGGAATATATATTAATATCCTCACAACGAAATTCAGAACTAAAAATCAAATTTCCAAGTGGGAGGAGTGGAGAAAATGAAGCATATTGGTTGAGAAAATCATCTCAGCCTTCCAGCTCATATTAATGAAGCAAGAAGGATCCACCATACTGCCTTAACACATTGTGCATTGTATTAATATTACAGGTAATTGAAGGTGAAGAAAACACTCAATGGGAGAACCTGAGTAGTGTTCCCTTTAGAGGAAGACACATCAATAATTTTCCAGAGTTATTATTTAAGTTAGTATAAAATTTAGTTGGTATCAAATTCAATTACTCTGAATATTGTCTGAAGACCATGTCATTGGAAATAATATGTCATCTCTCAACCTCGGTTAGTAAAAATAAAATTATTTTACAATGTGGTAGTTGTTGGAACCTAAATTTGGGAATAAAAAGAAAAAATGGAAATCCTTAAGGGCTTCCTCGCGATGCATGTTCACAGAGCCCTCACAGGCCCGAGACTGGCACAACGTTTCCCCTCTGCGAATGTTTTGTGGATCATGGAGGCAAGAGGATCCATGGTCTCCCTTGATGTTTGTCAACCCGCCACAGTGCAAGGATGCGGGAGGCTCCGTGATCCCCCCTTGACATTTGTAAACCTGTCACGGAGCAAGGAGGTGGGAGGATTCATGGTCCCCTTTAGCGTTTGGGAACCCGCTGTGGAGAAAGGAGGAGGGAGGATCCACGATCACCCATGAAATTTGTGAACCCACTACGGAGCAAGGAGGAGAGAGGCTCTGTGAGCCCCCTTGATGTTTGAAAACCTATAGGAGAGCAAGGAGGAGTGAGGCTCCGCGATCCCCCGTGACATTTGAAAACCTGCTGCAGAGAAAGGAGGCAAGAGGCTTCACGAACTCCCTTGATGTTTTTGAACCCACTGCAGAGTAAGGAGGTGGGAATCATCATGATTACAAAAATATTCCACGTTTCTTCGTGCCTAGAGAGATTTACTTCATGGTGCCTCTTGAATATAAATACCAGGCTCCCCTAAAGCCTAAAGGTAGAATCCTCCGAACTTTTTCCTTCTTATCTCTCAAATCACGAAGCAAATTCTGCTCTACGAACCATGATCTCCTCAGGGTAATTTAGCTTCATGAAGTGCCTCTCCTTTGGTTTGAATTCAGCCATTATCCAAAGAGGTATGCCCTTCATAGAGCTCATAGGCCTCCTCCAAGGAAGGGGATCCATAAGGGGACTCAGGTCTTCATGGAACACTTATGCTTTGTGAAGTACCCTCTATGCACATGTGATCCACATGCTATGTCAGGGACATTGTGCTTTGCGAAGCATGTTTCATTGCAATGCTACGATTTGCAGGGCACCCTTTCTCTGTGAACACCGTTCCACTTCGTGAAGTACCTTCCATGTGCACCAATTCCCTATGCCTAGGCTAGGCCACTTCACTTCGTGAATCATACCCCTTCGTGAAGCCCCTCCACTACATGGAGAACCAGAGCTTCATGAGGCTTCTACCTATGAGCCCCATTGCTCCACAACTCCTTTTCCCATGTAACCCTCCAAGTTTGCACGAACTAATTTCATGATATCTGGATGGTACTTCATGTTGTGTTGCTTCGCCTCATGTTTCATCACATAGGAATGCTAATGGCTATTGCTTCTTCAGATATCCCTGCTAACATGAACCCCTAAATGGATCACTCTATAACACCCCCTCGAAATAAAATTCTTGATTCATTCCCTTCATCATGGGTGGGCGGGTATCAGTTATGTACATCCTAGGGGTGCGGAGTGAACCCGACTCGTCCAAGCTGGAGGATGTTAAACTTCCAGGCACTATCATCCTCAGCATATGATTTTAAACGGTGGCCTTTCCCAATGCATTATGCACGGGGTGCCCCATATTGGACAATCTCTTTACCCAAAGGTCTCCACGGGAGTAAGATCATTCCTCTCATGGAATGAGATCCTCTTTATCAGAGCGGTGTCTCTCCTCAAGGAAAGGGAAACCACCTTGGTGTAATCCCCTAGACTTTCTTGCAGGAGGCAACAACCTTGCTCCTCCTATATTCTTCCTTTCCAAAGACCAAATAGGGGGATAGGAATAAGATCCCTCTTTTATTCGGTGCTAAATTCTTCTCCCTTTGGGCTTTGTCGACACCAGGCCACCGCCCTAGAGTAAGTCCCAATATCCATCTCCCTGGGCTATGAACCACACGTAAGCCCATGTTTCCTCATTGGGTTGTAGACCACACATAAGCCCATGTTTCCATTTTTCGCCGCAAACTACATGTCAGCCCCACTCCACTTCCCACAGACACACCTTTCGTGACGTGATCCTCGGGTCTTTAATACCTCTTTTTTCTCACACTGAGCATGAATCACGTGTTATTATAGTAATAATCGACCATGGAACCCTCTATGGACCTCCCTAGAGTATAATCCCCACACACATTCTGAAATACGTGTTCTTTGATCCATACCAAGGAAAGGTATATAGGAAGTCTCTCTGAGGTTCATTCCCAATGCGTATTGGTCCCGACCATCTTCACGTCGGTTCCCACTTCTTTTGAACTGTGTGGTCTTTGATTATTGCCCAGGAATGGTATCCAAGAAGCCTCCCTTAGGTTCAATCTCAACACCCATTAGTCCCAACCATCTTCATGCAAGTTCCAACTCCTTTTGAACTACATTTTCATTGATCCTTTCCAAGGAATGGAATGTATGAAGCCTCCCTGAGGTTCTATCACAACACCAATTGGTCCCTACCATATTTTTGTGGGTTCCCACTCATTCTGAACTATTTGGTATTCGATACATGACAATATAAGGTACGTAAGAATCCTCCCTGAGGATCAATCCCAACAACCACATGTTTTGACACCCTTTATGTTAGACCACCTTTTTCCCACATGATGTTAAACTGCATTCCCCTTTCCATCCTGCACGATGTTAAACTGCATCGACATTCCCAAACTATGCAGACTTTGAACCTTTCCAAGGCCAGGTATATAGAAATCCTCCCTGAGGTTCAAGCCCGCCATTCAATGGTTCTGACCCACCTTCATGTATGTTATCACAAGCTTGAACTACACGGACCTTCATCATAGCCAAGGCAAGGTACGTAGGAAGCCTCCCTTAGGTTCAATCCCAACAACCATTGGTTTCTACCCCCATCAAATCAGTTCCCACCATCCCGAAAAGTGTGTACTTTGATCCTTGTCGAGTCTTGGTACATAGGAAGCCTCGTTGAGGTTCAATCCAAACTCCCATCAATCCTATCCACTCCATGTCAGTCCACCCCCATCCTTCATGACTTTAAACATTACACCCCATTTTTTCCCACGTGATACTAAATTGTTCTCTATTCAGCTGTAAGCCATTGTCAACCCCATGAAGCCATAAGTCGTTATGCCTCCATCCAATGGTAATCTATTGTGCCTCCATCCAGCAGTAAGTCGTTGCACCATCATCTAGTGGTATGACTGTGTGATCCCCATGCATTGGTAAGGCTTTGTCAACCCCAACCCAACGGTAAGCCATTGTTTTCCTTTCTGTTGGGACCCATATTGTTGGTTCGTCTGGGTGATGTAAGACCTACCTCGGGGTGTTAACCACACATAATCCTCAGTAAATCATCTGGTCACTATCCTCTGTGCACACCCAGATCCTATACCCCATCCTGGACAATGTGGACTTTGATTGTCTACCACGAGGTTACATAAGAAGTATCTTGAAGACTCAAGCCCAACATCACTGTCGCCCTCGAGTCAACTCCATTTAATTCACCATCAACTTCACTAAACCATCCATCAACTATCCCAATTCTTACCTGAGCCACCACATCCTAGTGAGTTCATTCCATTTCTCCTCTTTTCAACTTCTAGTGGTAACCGGGTAACTAAAAACTTGTTAGTCCCGACATCAGTGTCCCTCCAGGGGTTGTACCCATCTGATCCACTCTAGTCAGTGTTCCAATCAGTACGATCCACCTCATCTAGATGTTAAACTCATGGAACACCCTATATTAAACATGTAAGCTAAGGGAAACCTCATATACATGCCTATCGAATATAATTAACTGCATTCAATGTGGGATGCCATGGGATTACGTACCATCGAGATGACCTATAATAATGGGAAGAAAACCAGCCATTCTTGACTTACAACTTCTATACACGCCTTTGATGTCAAACGTGACAACTCTCCCGACCGAAGGCTGCTGTGTAGGACCCCGGGGCACCCTAAGAGGGGATGGTTGAATCAGGGTGACAACTTTTTCTTTTAAACTGAGGTTCTTGTTACCATATGGGTAGGAACTAGTTAAACCTGTATGAAGAATATGATCTATAATTAAACATTCACATGCAAATATATGACACAACAAATTTTACTTGGTTCACCGCTAAGGGCTACGTCCAAGGAGAATACGCCAAAAAGTTGTCGGGCGTAACAAATTTCACTATTCTTCAGTAGTTGTGGATTACAAATTTTTGGAAATAGTCACTCTGTCCCAGGCTCACTGCCTTTTCAATTGTTCAGGGATAGCTCACTGCGTCCCTAGGGTCACTCCCGTTGACTCCCCCTGGCACACTGACATTGGTGAAGTCCCACTCAGTTTATAGACGTGAAGGTCTCTTCATCATTTCTCAATGAATGCATCTGCTGCATTATGTCGATGCTCTTTTGAAGTCAAACTATCACCCGTGAACTGATCTACAACTTTCGTGGAGCACCAAGTCAATCGACAAGCCTCAACATCACCTAGCGCGCAACTCCAAGGTGGCTCGCAACTTCCAAGGATGGCACGCAAGTTATAAATGTCGTGCAAGTCCACCTTCAACACTTGCGCAATTTAGTCTTCCTTAAATTCAAACTTGCATGACTCAACTTCTTCTCAACTCAAGCTGATTATGAAACCTAATGTAAATATATCACACAAATTCAATTCTGGCATGCATGTATCACAAAATCACGTGCGTGTCTATTGGACGGGCAGCAAACAACTACCGTGCTACTCCACCTTGCGCGACCAACTACCAATCTTGGGTGCCCCTATTTACTTTTCCATATTTTGATGATCAAAACACGATGGTTAAACGACATGCAACTTTCCAATCCTCTATGGTACCGGCACACAAGTCCTTTCACGGCACACAAGTCACTTGCATGACCAAACCAATACTTGTGCGACCCTCTTTCCTTTTCCATATTTTCATGTTCTCATTCTGAAAAACATCAGGCGCGGATGTTTACAATCCTCCAAGTCCTCGGTGCGCAAGTCTCTTTTCCAAAAAAACATTTCTCCATATTTCATGTTTTGAGGTCCAAAAATTTGGCAAACACTGGGAAACAACGCCATCTTCAATACTGTTGTCTGCTTGAACTGTATGATCACTTTGCTGTTACACGTTCTGAACTTCCACTGAGGATTGAAAACAAACACAAACCATTCTCCAATTCATGAAAAGAACCTCCATGGTTCCAACATGCTGCCCTGACCAGAACCCATGGAATGTCCTAACAGAAGTAGTGTAATTAACCGGAATCCAAGAAGATATGGCAGTAGGAAGAGTTTCACAAATAATGTCTTAATCTATAAGGGAGACTCAGACTAGGTGACGAGTTCCAAGGAGGAATACATGGAAGGAATAAATGAAATCCCATCACACTGTTTTGATCCCGGAGAAAACATCCATGAATAAGTGACAGATGTCATCCGCCTTTGGAATGTGGGAATGTTGGGAAACAACCAATGCATCCTCATCATCCTCAAACAGACAGATGTGTGTGCCCTTGAAAAATCCTCGGAAACAAAAATATTGAACCTGGAGTGATGTTATTTTCTCCAATGTAGAGATTAGTTGAGTTTGAGACAGTAGTGGACTAGCGTGTCACCAAATCCGATTATCTGGCGCTGGGTCCCACTAATAAAATAGTGGACCTAGCGTGAAACTCAACAGATGTTTGGAAGTTAAACATTGTGAATCCTAGTCTATGATGTTTTTAGCATGGATCCCTCATACCATCCATGGGAGACAGAATTGCACTGGGGCACTGTATGTCGATTTCTATGTTTCAGCACTAATGGTTTAATTTCTCGGCTTTCAAGGAACCAAGCTACTGCACCAGGAATCTGATCTCCTCCCAACCACCTACATAAGGGTAGGGGAAAATCCAACACAACAATACTGAATGGCCCCATAACATTTGAAATAGCTTCTACACCCACAACTGTTGGGTTCCCATTCCCCTTTTCCCCATCCAAATTCGTACAACGATGGGTGATAAGCGACCTCGTACGCTGATATAACCATGATTGGATTATCCCGACTTGGGATATATCCCACCAAGATTTAGAGGAATCTATTCCTCATTGCCACTGCCATGCCCAAGGGCCGAAAAGGGAGCCACTAATCCCCACCCCAATGTACAATGGTTTCGGGAGCCTCTCCTCGGGATGTCTCTATGATTCTTTCACTTACTCTGACGAGGTAGGGGATGTCTAGGCCCGCCCAGCTGGGACACCATTCTAGGGGCCCCCAAGGAGGGCCCTGCTGACATGTATCCTCATCCCCCTATGACACTGAGCTGGGGAACTTATATTCCAGGCTTGGATCGAGGCTCCAACATCCCCAAGGGTAGGCTGGGTCAACTCTCTGGACCACTGGCGTAGTGATCACCTATTGCGGACCAACTCGAGGTAGTGACACCAAGTACAAAGGTCCTCCCCATACCACCACTATGGAGAACATGGGTCCTCCCCTTTTCCAAGAAAGGCATGGAGGTTTGCCTCGTGCTTCCTTCAATCTGAACGAGGGTCCTCCCTATGGCAGTGACACTCAGTACTGAAGCCTCTCCTATTCTAATTACGTCAGGTATGAGGTCATTCCTCCTACAACAAACCGCCTATATAGAGATGTTACACATACTATAAATATCTAGTATGGGTTCCATCCCCATGTTCTTATAGTATCCAGTGAAGGTACTCCTCGCCTCAATAATTAGAGTGGTGAAGGTCATCTTTGGTTCGTTGGAACCCATCAGGGAGGTCTAACCCATGTTCGGCTTGACTAATATGAGGAAACTCCTTACATTGATGCTGTCAGGGGAAGAAATCATGGAGGTCTCACCCATGCTCATATTAGCTTCAGCAGAGGGCCTCCCTGTTTTCACTTTGATATCATTCCAGGTGCTCCTCTCACCCCAGTGCACTCAGGCGGAAATCCTCTTCAACCTAACACCAGCAAGGCCGAAGGACCTCCTCATGATAGAAATATACCATGTCCCGAAGAACCATCTCGGTGCAGGAGGGTGGGTCATCGCCCCCATAAAAAGAATGCCGAGAAGATTCAGACTAAGATCAAACCAATTTTATTCTCAGATTATAAGTTATAATACGAATCAGAAATGGATCCATCACCTAGTTCCTCCATGTCAAGGTTCGGGGAAGGGACAAGGCATATCAACCTCACACATCCAGAATATAAGGTGCATCATATTCTTCCCTCCCTCCTTATGTACATTATTGAGGACTAACATTTGAAAAACCCACAGGATCCAGCCGTGCAATTTCCACAATCATCACAAGAAGCACTCTCTACCTCGACTAGAGATCATGAGAGCTATTTTGGAGACCTATGGTGGATGAGAAATAGCGTATCCCATCGCCAACAACCATTTTCCTTACACTAGAAAATGTGGTCACCAACCTATCATACAGATATGTGGTGGCTAAGTCACTACACTCTTCAGAGGATATCCCAACATGTGGATTCTTGTCAGCTCGCTCACCATATTCTCCACTAGATAGCCTAACATCTCAGAGATATGCATCAGTACCACTACCGGTTCCCCATACACCACTAGTAGATGAGTGGGGAAATGATGGGCATGACCCTGAATCTATACCATAGGTCTTGTGGGATATTCTCACAGTGGACCATTTCCCAGATATTTTTTGGCCAGTTGTAGCGCCAAATTTTAGGGTGCCAGAAGCACTCACCCAGGAAGAAGATGGATGCATTATCTAGATCCTTTGGGTCACCCATTTCCTTATTCGACATCGACGAGTGGCCTACCCCAAGAGTCAGAATCATTTCGATGATATCGTCCAAAAATTCCATTTGGTTGATTTGGCCGCACTCCCTGTGGCCCAGTGCCCTCAGTCACTAGGTTGCAATAAGACCATCCAACAACGATGTGTCTAGTGCTTTAATGTACTCCATCAGAAATTCAAGGAGACTTATCCCCATGTGAAAATCCATGGCTGGGGAAATTACGTTGACCTTAATTTTAGTTCCATCTAGAGCCAACCTGATTTTCCATGCGACATAAAGGATATGCCTCTAGGCAGGGTCATAGTTAGCATCACTGATCTATCAGAGGGGGAGAATGAGATGGATATCCTTGATGGAGAATTACCCCCTGAGGGGTGTCGTAGTTATTGGATATGTTGGGAAGGATCACTCACAAGCTGGGAAATCTAATAGGTCTTTCTGTGCCCACTGAAGAACTATTCCTCATTAGGAATCCCTATAAGGGTATGGAACTCCTTGGACCATTCAAACCCTATTTCTCATCTGGCTCAGTGTAGAATGTGGAAGGTGATACCAAAAATTCCATGCTATGTCAGCAACTAACTAAACCCAAGAAGATGGTTGATGAACTCCTTTCTGAATGCACTATGAATAGACTACAATGATCCTTGGCTAGGGTAGCAGGGGAAGGCAGAACTTCCCCTTAGAGAACATCCACCTGGTGACCCTGACCATATTTCCCATGAAGACAGGGTGGATTCTGGTACTTACGGGAAAAGGGAGTGGAATATGTTGCCAAATCCTCATGAACAGTGTGACAATCTTCGGATCCTAGTTCAGGTTCCCCAAGCTACCACACATGTCATTCCACTAGCCGCTCCATGAGCTTCAAGGCCTTTTTATCGTGTTGGTGAACCCACAAACTCACTAGTGGTAAGAAAACCCTATCAAGACAAGATTCTCTGCCCAGATAATCCAATGATAGCATTGATCTCCCACCTCAAAGCATTAGAGACTCTACAGGTGGAAATCCCACCTGATGGAAAGCCATATCCGACATGGGTGGATGATATGCCAACACCATTGGTTTTCAGAAATCCTACCTTTACACTCTTTTATAGAATAGGGGCCCCACTGCCATGGCTTCCCCACTTTATCTCAAGGTGTGGTCCTATTCTGGGAACTCCATCACAGTAGGAGGCCA
The DNA here is from genome assembly GCA_963277665.1 of Viscum album. Lineage (NCBI taxonomy): Eukaryota > Viridiplantae > Streptophyta > Magnoliopsida > Santalales > Viscaceae > Viscum > Viscum album. Next base: position 843,411,340 of record OY728140.1, on the reverse strand, counting down.
CTAAAATTCGGTGTTTCATATAGTCATTGGGGTGGGACAATCATATGGTGCAACAAGATCCCCCATCATTTCAATAGCTTACTCGGAAGATCTCCGTAGGCAATTCCTCTACCAGTTCAGTTCCACCACATAGAAGAAATGTATCACATACCTCTTCATGTGCAAGCATGCACCTGATGAGCGCGTTGCAGACTTTGTTGCCTAGTGGAAAGGGCTCACATATTCCCTTGACATGCCATTGTCTTAGGAGATACTACTGAAGATGTGCATAGAGAACATAAAGACAGAACTGGTCCCCTCTCTGATCACCCAGAACTACCCTAGGGGATTCTGAGGCTTCTCTGATAAGGCTGAATTCTTAGGGAAAGACATACAATAGGCACCTCTATTGCCTCCTGAAATCCCCGCAAGAAGGGATTCCAGGGTTGAGCCCACCGTAGTGGCTCAAATAGAGGCCCCCAGGTAACTACAGTTATTACCAGTAAAGCGTCCTCCACAACCTCATAGAGGCCCTCCACCTCAGGTGTATCCTCTGAACCAGCAGCACCCACCTCATAATCTCCAGGTGCCCCCGCGCAATGTGCCACCACCACCAACGTGAGATAACTAGGATCCACCTCCTCGAAATGCCCCTCTAGACCTATGTCAGGGTCAGGATCCATGGGCCCCCTTCCCAGACAGGAGAAACCAGACCTAATCATTCAACGAGGCACAAATCCCTTGTTATTTATGAAGTTCCCTGATGTAGGGGATTGTTCGTTTGCCTAAATGCATGAGGACAGAAAAGATGAACCTCACTGATCTCCCTAATTACTGAACACCACTGGATCCTGAGGCACACCTTCAAACAATTTTATGTGTTTAAATGATAGATCCAAGACCAGGTGGTTAACAATATAGTCTGCTATGGTCCATCTCCGACATAGGTGGCATGTGTCTTCATGAAGCCAGATAGTAGAAGTGGTAGTGAAGGAGAGTGGAAACATGTTTCTAACCATGTTGCCTAGAAGTATGAAGATTGGATGGCTCGTAAAAAAAATTTCTCATGTGTATGGTGTTATCTGTGCACGCTTGAATCAGCCAAAGCCATCAGAAGCCGCAACTGCTACTTATGCATCGTCCTCTCTGCAGTCCACTTCCCAGAAGAGCAAGCATCATCTATGTAAGGGAAAGAAAATTCCCCCTCCAATGTCATCGTCATCTCATACTCTAAGGGACTTCATTCCCCTAGATATGGACATCCATCCTAGAATCCATCTGGTAGTGTAAGAATCTTCGTGTGATGGTCAATGGTATGCCTCGGTTAATACCGTAGAGATAGAAAATAGCTACATGATTCCTAAAAATGAGGAGTTACAGGTGGATCCTCCCAATGTCCCCAACCATCACTAGCATTGAAAGATACGTTGTTATATGGGTTGTCAGAGTGCCTTGGTCAGCACTTCCATCCAGGCTGTCTACGCGACTGAATCCAGGAAGCAGGACCAACAATGAGCTCAATATATGAAGCCTTCTCATCTAGTGACATCAGGTCCTCCTTCGCCGTCATTCGTGTTGTTGGATTAGGTAGATCCACCTCAACCATGCCATTACCAGCCATTATTTTTTACATACCAGTATCAGTTTTCTGGACCTCATCAAGTAATCACTCCGAAGGTATCAACTAGTGAGCAGCGGGATGTTCCTAGCACCAGTCAGCCGCCAGCCCTGTCAGCAGGGCCCACCATAATTCTTGTCATAGATCAACCTCTTGTACGATTAATTTCAAACCTAGAATAGAAGAATGATATCCTCAAGAATCTATCTACCATTATAGAAAATGTATTTATCCTTGTGGCCCTTCTCCTATCATAGGATATGCGTGAAGCCCTCACGGAGGCCTTAAGAAGCCCCCTCCAGTTTGAGACGAAGGTAGCAGCCGCAGAAGCATTTCATGAAAAGGCAGTCGAGAATGCTGAATGCCATGCCATCATCTCATTATATAGAGAAGATGAAAGATCTCCCATATAGGGGCACATTCACCCACTGTACATCACCGGCCAGTTCGATGGTGTGGAGGTTCTTCGTTGTATTTCAATAGGGGCTCTAGAAACAACCTAATCCTGAATCGGACACTACAAAAGCTGGTGTTTTTTTAGGATGATTTGTGTCCCTCTGATCTAAGAATCAAAGGTTATAACAGGATGGAATATACACTGGTCAACAAGATCCTTTTTAAGACCCAGTTCAGTGGTCTAATTTCCAGCACCAAGTTTATGGTGGTCTCCTAGGACAATGTCTACAATGCGTTGATGGGAAGGACATGGCTCCACCTGCTTGCGGTGTTTCCCTCAATGTATCACCAGTACCTCAACTACTCCCTAAATGGTAGAGTGGGAATTCTCCAAGGTGACTCGTCTCCCTTTGCCTCTTGTGAAGACTACTATCTAATTGCCGACTATTTCAAGAGAAAGGAAAAGCATATTCGGGCTAACGAGGTCAGGCATGCTAAGGCTGTGACCGACCCGTGGGCAGATCCAGATAATGCATACATATTTCCAATACATCTATTAGAGGCTACGAATCCGAACATGGGGAAATGATTTGTTGTGTCTATAATAAGGGGGAACGTATTCCCAATTATAAGCGATGCCGGAAGATCACCTCATACTCCTACACAAACTTGGCTAAGGTGATCCCAAAACCTCCTACTCCAATATGGTATCAGGATATCTACACTAGGGAAACAGAAATATGTCATACTTTCTTATTTTATTGGGTTGGAATTAGTAGTCTCAAGACGACACACCACTATTTCTTTGATATCCTCAAGCATGGCCCCTAGGACCAAAGACCATATGAGATCGGATCAACAGCCTATATCGCTATGGTTGCGGCAACACAAGAGTTCCTCGATGTAGTGTCCACTGCTGTTTAGGCTAGTACTGGCCTCCCATTGGGAGCTGCTGAATCAGAGAAAACTCCTCCCTTTGATGATCCCCACTCTATATGTGAATAAGATGATTTTTAGGATTCTCCCCCACCTTTGAAGAGGTCGTCTCCACCACCGTTGATGAATTGGTACATGTGAACCTCAGTATTGAGGCATACCCGAAGCCCACATTGATCAGTGCTGACATGCCGCTCGAGGAGAAATAGTAGTACATTGGCTTCCATAAATAGCACCGTGATGTATTCTCCTAGATTTATGATGATATTCCAGCACTAGATCCTCAGGTAGCCATCCACTACCTCAGGCTCCCGGAAAATTATCACAGGTTCAAGCAGCCTCCCAAAAAGATGCACCCTTCTTACAGTGCCATGGTTGAGGCAATAGTTAATAAGCTCGTCAGATCCAATATCATTAAGTATGTCATGTACCCCAAGTAACTATCTAACATTGTTCTATTTAGGAAGAATAAGAGACATATCAGAGTCTGCATTGACTTCCGGGATCTCAACCATCATTGTCCGAAGGGTGATTTTTTCCTTCCTATGACAGAATTGTTGATTGAAGCTACAACTAGATTCCAAGCCCTCTCTTTCATGGATGGGTAATCTAGGTATAACTAGCTCTGAATGGCCCTAGAGGATGTGAATTCTACGTCCTTCTGGGAACCACAAGGTACTTTATGTTACCATGTCATTCCCTTCGGTTTAAAGAATGTAGGTGCCACCTATCAACGAGCTATGCATCACATATTTTAGCTGATCCTCAAAAATTTGGTGGAATGTTACATGGATGATCTGGTGGTCAAATATCGCCAGCATTAGAACCATATCAAAGTCCTTGAGAAGGTGTTCAACATACTCTGTTCCAGTCACATAAAGATGAATCCATTAATGTGTCCCTTCGGGGTCACCTCTGGAATGTTTCAAGGCTTCATTTCCAGATATAGGGGCATTCAGATCGACCCATAGATGATTAAGTCCATTATCCATATGTCTCCTCTACGAAAAATTTGGCAGTTTTGATGTTTGCAAGGTCACATAGCATATATATGCCGATTCATCACAAATTTGGCTGGCATGTGTAAGCCATTTTCTCATCTCACGATGAAGGGAACCGTCTATGAGTTGGACAAATAGTGTTAGAATGCTTTTGAGGAAATCAAGTGGAATTTGTTCCAGCCTCTGGTCTTAATGCCACCCATCTTCAGAAATCCATTGGTCCTTTATGTGATCACACTGGAGCGATATCTTGGTGCCCTTCTCGCCCAAAAGAATAACAATGGCATAGAGAACTGTCTTTACTACCTCAGCTACATGATACTCGATACGAAGAACAAATACTCCCCTCTCAATAAAATATTCCTTTCACTAGTATTATTAGTATAGAAATTTTCAACATTACATGCAGCACCACGAGGTATAGCAGGTGTCCTGAGTATATCCACTGAAGTATATCCTGAACTACCCCATGTTGAAAGGCTATCTAGCACGGTGGGAAGTGATTCCCCAATAGATTGACAACAGGTTTGTCCCTAGAAGTCTGTTAAAGGTAAATAATTGGAAGACTTCCTTGATGCTTATCTGACCCTCACAAACCAATCTCCGGACCATGATTTTCTTGAAGAGGCAATCCTCTCGGTAGACCAATTCATCCCGTGTTGGAAAATTCACTTCGATGGTGCATCTAGGAGCCCCACGGAAAGAAGGCTCAGTAACCTCAGACTCAATAGAGTAGGTTTGGGTATTTTCTTCCTTACCCCAACACAATCTATTCTACTATATTCATTTCTACTGTCGGAAGGATTCACCATCAATGAAGCAGATTATCGGGATCTCATTACTGGCCTTGAGCTGGCCCTTGATATTGATGTTCCCCATTTGTATGTGAAATGGGGCTTTGAAATAGTCATCAAGAAGATCAACAGTGACTATGTCGTTATAAATCCATAGATCATACGATTGTTTTAATGTACTCTCTAGCTAATAGCCCAGTTTCCAACTCATCCAAAAGTCATTGATGTACCTCGATCCGAGAATGATCAAGTTGATTCCCTAGCCTGACTAGCTGCATCACTTGAATATCCGAAATAGGATGATCTGATTATCCATGTGGAACACCAAAGAGTCATTGCTCTCATCACTCCAGGTGATGATGATAGCCCGCAGGTAAGCTACCATACCGTCGGCGCCTCAACGTCAGGACCCCCAGGTCCCCCTAATACAATGATTGAAGCGACCCCTGACTAGAGAACCTCCTTTGTCTAGTACCTCCAAAATAGTAATCTCCAGGCAGATCGAGCCAAGTGTGAGTGAATCCAATGTCGCATGTTACAATTTACCCACCAGGATGGTCTTGGTTGTGAGAATATCCTCTATAAGTGTGAGTTTGAATGATTTCTCCTCCATTGCATTCAAGGAGTCAGGATTTTACAAGACATGCAGGAGGTTCATTCCAGTTCCTATGGGGATCATCACACTAGGCTTATACTATCTCAAAAAATCTAGAGACTGGGGAAATTTTGGCCCTCCATGATCCATGACTGCATCAAGTTTTCCAAAAGGTTTCATATGTGCCAAATTCATGCTAACTTTATGCATTAGCCTCCAAAGACTCACCACTCTACCAAGTACTCTTGACCATTTTTGGTGTGGGGAATTGATGTCCTGGGACCATATCCACAAACGATATCTCTCTAGTGCAGGTTCTTCATGACCGCTATGTATTTCATCTCCATGTGGGTAGAGGAAATTCTACTCCCGGATGTCAAGGATCATTCCATCGTTGACTTTGTGAGATCCCACATCATCTACCAATTTGTAGACCCTCACTCCATCCTCACCGTTAACGACACAAACTTCTGGGTAGCTGATCTGATGAAGTTGTACACTATGTACAACATCAGTTCTAACCATACCTCCTACTATCATGCGCAATAAAATGGACAGATTGAGGCATTCAACAAAACCCTCTCTCACAATATATTTAAAATGGTTGGTCAGAATAAGAAGAGTTGGCTAGAAAATATCCCTAATGCCCTCTGGTCTTATTGAACGATGAATCCTAATTATACTCAGGTGACCCCATATTCCCTGGTCTACGGAATAGAGGTCATCTAGCCCATCAATATTCAAGTTCCCTCATTGCGCATAACTATTTATGATCATAAAGTGCCAGATAAAGTAGATGAGATCCATCTGGATAAGTTTGAAGCACTTGACGAGAACAGGCTTCATTCCCTGCACAATCTAGAAAGGCATTAGAACAAGATAACTAGACTGTTCAATAAAATTTTCACATCATCTCCTTCTTGCAAGGCGACTTGGTGTTGGCCATGAGAACACCAATGATACAAGGCATGAAACCACTCTTGTTGGAGCCCAAATGGGAAGAATCTTACCTCTTTCGCAAGGGTTACTCCAATGGTTCATATTCCATGGTTACCATTGATGGTGAGGGTATAACCCATCCCACCAATGCCAAGTTCCTCCAGTAATACATTTCCTTAGCCTATGGTCATGCAGAACCATAAACTGTATGATTTTTCAAGACCCCAAACTGGATTCTACTCCTACGTGACCTTAAACTATTGGGTCCTACATTACCTTAAGATGTCCAGTCCTACATGAACATAAACTGTAAAATGTCTCGCATGACGTTAAATTGTATGTCATCTCACATGATGTTAAACTATATGTCATCCCACATGACGTTAAACTGTATGTCCTCCATCATGAGACTAAAATGGGTGTCACCATGTGAGACTTTAAACCGCAAGAACTATATATGTATTGATTCCCATCCACATTGGATATGTAGGAACACTCGGATGCTTTGCCTCGAGTCTAGCCCCAAGTTCCCTCTTTGACTATCCCCTCTGGGTATAGTTCTCTTGGAGGATCCCACATGGTTTCATATAGGCTTCGTTGGCCCCACTCATGTCAGGATTATGATGATTGTACCATGATCCCTCCATTGTTCTTCTATTCTCCCACATCCTCACCACACGATGTTAAACTACATGGACTTTAGTACTATGTATAGCTTGATTCTCATACTCATGGGATACATAGGACCGCCTGGACATTTATTCCATAAGCCCAGCACAAAAATTTAGGACCTCCCTCTAGGTCGAAGCACATGGTGTGGTGCAGGATTTTTCCCTCACCCATATTGAGTTCAAAGTGACCATACTGTGTATCCCTCTTCCTTGAATATCCCCACCCCTTATACTTTCCATCTTGACATTAAGTTGGACATGCACATTTATGATCCAAACTGTCCATAATTTGGATTTATATTATCTTTCACATTGGAAAGGGAACCTGAATGATATGAATACTTAGTCTATGGGCTCTCCTATCATTTCAGGCCAACACACTCGAGGATTTAGAATGAAAAATGCATACAAGTATTGTGTTGTGAATATGATCAGAAGTTGAGGCTCATTTGTTGTTCCCATTTCAGGTTACCATAGTGTGGATTCTGTTTTTCAAATTATCTCAAAAACTACCCTTTTTTGTTTTTGTCACCCCCACATGTCCCAAAGTGGAGTGTAGTGGCTCATTTTCCCCACTATCTCTCCATTCTTCGGTTTGACTTGGGAAAGAGTGTGATTCTAGATCTTGGACCCTTATGTGATGGGAAGAGACTAGTCCTACTTCTTGTTTCCCACACCAAACATTACTTATGTGGGATTAGGAGTTGAGGTAAGTCAATACCCACATAAGAGGTCATTTGGCTAAAGTTGACTAGGATGCCCAACCTCAGGTCCCTTGATCAGTTTGGCCCCCTTGGCCCGAGTTCTCATTTATGAGTGTGCGACGTGGTATGGACTCATGCCCTTATTTGTGTCGGGATATTTTACCACACCACACTTACCCCCTTTGAGACATACCTCCATTTATCATCCTTTCCGCATGCATTGGCCCCACCATGTTGTGCAAGACCCATAATTTGGGTTTATTTCATCTTCTATATCCAAAAGGACCCCATAATGGCATGGATGATTGTCTAAAGGGTTCTCATACCATTATGGTCCAACATCCTCAAAGATTGTGAGTGATAAATTGATACAAGTCTCGTGTTGTGAATATGGTCAGTGGTCGACACTCAATTACTTTCCCCCAAACTCCGGTCACACAAGGGAGGATACTTTGTTGTGAACATGTTCAATAGTTGTCCTAGATCATCATTGTTGCTTTGTGGTCTTCCATAGGCACGATGATTCTCCCTCTCCGTTCATTTGTCCCATGAATATGACATTAAACCAGGCATATATAGTCCGAGCTCTATGACCTTAAATTAAGATCACCGTCGTCTTCACTACTAGATGATAAACTGCAAGCTGGCTGTGACATTTTGTTTGTGGCCCAGCCTCATGTCCCTCGGCCTTCTCGGGCCCCTGGCCCAAGTTCTCACCTAGGATTGTACGATGTGGCATGGTATTATGTCCTCATTCACACCGAGGTACTTGTAATTCCGTACACCTCCCCTATTGGGGTGGAGAGGGGTATACAATGTGGTATGGAAACACATCCTTATTCACGTAAAGTTTATAATATCTATGCTATATACCTCTCCCTCTTGAGCGTCCTTCCCTCCATTTACCTACATTCATCTTGTCGAGTCATCTTCTCTTAAGTCAAGTCCCTTGACCCTCTTCGGTGATTCACCAATGTGCCCGGGAGTACTTTGGTTCAGAACCTGGAGTGTCAGATTATACTAGGACATTCTTTCACCCATTTTAAGGCTTTCTCTTCCAATTTATTTGGGATTAAATTATCTTTCACATCTTAAAGGACCCCCAAATGGCATGGATGCTCAGAACAAGGGCTCTCCATCCATTATGGGCCAACATACTCAAGGTTTTTGAAAACAAACTTGACACAAGTCATGCATTTCAAATACTGTTAGTGGTCAATGATCATTTTTTGTTCCCATTTCAGGTCACAAGATATGGATATTATGTTTCAAACATAGTATATTGTCATCCTCCATCACCATGACAACCCCCATCATGCCTAAAATGTTGGTTACATGATTCATATCATTTCCACCCCACATTGTCCAAGTGGAATTTTAGAACTCTTTCTACTATACCTTGTTGCGCATTTTCACATTAGGAGGATAATGCAGTAATGAGATGTCATTTGGGGCTCTAATATGACTTCCCCTTTATGCACATAAAGGGTGTTTACAAGACCACTAATTCCTTTGTTTCCCACACCAAGTTTTACTAACATGGGTTTTGGGAATGGAATGAGGTTTAAACCTACTTGGAAGAGTTCTGATTCTCCATGGTCCAAGCACTAAGACCTTAAACTAAGATCAATCTATAATTACCCTCTTTAGAACTACATATCACTTCATTACCTTCCTTATCAGATATATTGGAATGCCCAGACATCTTGTCTTTGGGTCCATCTCGAGTTACACTAATTTATCTCTTATGCTCTTCCTTTTAGGCCCTGACTCTTATTGGGCCGCATGGTGTGGCGTATATGGGATTATGTCCTCATTCATGTCAGGTTAATAATAGATGCACCATGTGCGCTCCTTCAAGGAGCTAGTCCCTCTTACCTCATGTCTTGCATGACATTAAACTATATGATTTCCTACATTACATTAAATTGTATTGTGTCCTGCATGTCATTAAACTAAATGTTGACCTACATAAAGTTAAACTACATCTTCTAGAACTAAATATGGCTTGATTCCCATCCGTATGGGGTATGTAGTTATGCTTGAACATCTCATCTTTGGGTTTATCTAAACTAAGAGCGTGTCTCTCCTACCCCATATTCCCTAACCTTATTTGGACCCTCTACTCGAGGTTTCTTTCATGGAATAGCATGCGGTGTAATGTGGGCCTCATCAACATTCACGTCGGGTATGCTTTATCACACCGTGAACATTCCCTCTTGGACCTCATCTCTCGTGTATTTTTCGGAGCCCTATGACTCCAAAAATGCTGCCTAGTCCCACATGACTTTAAACTCTTACGTCTGTACTGCCCGATGTTAATGTGAATGGTTGGCCCCATCACATGACCCAATACAATGACATTATCATCCTGGACACACGATGATAAACGACACAACATCGCAGTGTCTTCACTCGAGGGGACATCTTGTTTTGTGTTGACCACCCACCATACCATTTTGTTATCACTTGTATATGGATTGATTATTGGGGTGATTCATGGACTTTCTATTCTAGGTCTGTCGCTTCACAAAAAAAACATTCATCCTAATGGACAAACAAGGTCTATCAATTGCTGCTTCTTTTGGTGAAATGTCCAGACCCACATGACCTTATTATCTCAGGATCTAGTATCCTACCATGTCACCATCAGAACTGTATATGGATTGATTCACATACTCATGGGGTACGTAGGAATTCCTGGGCACTTTCCCTCAGGCCCAGCCTAAACTTCACTTTTGGTCCCCTGACTGAAAACCTCCCCATGGAACACATAGTGATCTGCACTCCAGGTCCTCGTTCATGTCGGGTTTTATAATTTCCTCACCATCTGTCTCCTGCATTAGCTACAATCCTGGTCTGAGATATGCGACCATAAACTAATACCACTCCATGTCCTTGCTACAAGATTCTATACTGCACGACATCTCCTAGAACTATGTACGGCTTGATTCCCAATCTCATGGGATATGTAGGAATTCCCAGACATCTTGTCTTTTGGTCGAGCCCTAGAAATCTAAAAACATGTCCGCTGTCTTTCAACCCTTAGGCCCGAACACTTTTGGGAACATGTGGTGTGGAGAGTACCTCATGGGTTCTCATTCACATTGGGTTTTTCAATAGTCGGGCCATGTGCCTCCCATGTCTTTTTCAACTTGGTCTGAGTTCTATGACCATAAACTAAGATCTCCCTATGGGAACTGTGCATCATGTTTGGACAAATCGCGACACTATGCATAGTATATTAAATAAAGTCCCATTAGTGTACCATCCTAAGACTATTATGTTGGAAGCGTGCAACCCCAGGACCCTTGTCCTAGGAAATGGGACTCGAATCCCTTTACCTGATACATCTTTTTTTATTGTACTCAGATGCGTTGTGACAAAAAGTCTGAAGTGTGGAATTTTCACAAGGACATTCCCTCATTCCATGTCCAAGTTTTGTGCACCCATTATTGGATCCCCATACTCTTCATCATCTGATGGGACCCCCTTTATGGCCTGGTCTCATGCCACATTGGCTTACATACCATTTTAGGCCAACGTCCCTGAGGACCTTGGACGACATTTGCGACAGGTCTTGTGTTTCGAACATGGTCAGTGATCAACCATCATTTGTATGCCCCCATTCCATGCTAATGAAAAACAGATACAGTGTTTCGAAAATGGTCAACAGTTATCCCCTATAGTCACACCACCATCATTGTGGTCCAGATCCCAATCATCACGATTCAAATATTTGCACTTACTTATGTTCAAGTTGAATTCCTACATACTCGGCTTTACCCCTTCGTGTGACTAGGTTCATAAAGTAGGTGGGTTTGCATTATTGGATGTCATTATCCAAACATCCCATCACACATAACATGTGCCTTCTTGAGGTAGGAAATTCTCATCCCAAATTCTTGTTTTTCAAATCAAGCAAGACTTAGGGGCTTAGTAGTTTTGGTAGGAAGTGTACTGGCGTAACCATGCCACATATGCATTTCATCATTCTTCATGACATAAAAATGCACTCTAGAACAACATACAGATTGATTCCTATCAAAATGGGATAGGTAGGAATGTCCAGGTACCATGCCTCGGGCCCAACCTAACATACAGTTTTGGTCCCTTGACCTAAAGAACATCCTTCAGGGATATGTGGTGTGGTGACAACCCCTTATGTCCTCATTCATGTTGGGTTTCTAGCTACTGCACCACATAATCCTTTCCTGGGATCTTCCCTTTCACTGCTCGTCCTATCATGTGATGTTAAATTTCATGATTCCATAAGTCTGCAATGCATGACACTAAAATGTGGTTCTACACTGAACAAATTCATGATTCCCCATGTTAATCATGGGATGCACCAAATCCCTTACCAAAGAGGATTTCCCCTATTAGTGTTGGTGTTCGACCATTCCGTTCTTAAGAACTATGTTTGGATTGATTCTCAGTCTCATGGGATAGGTAGCGATGCCTAGTCATTTCATCTTGGGCCCATCCCCATGGTCAGTAACCCTTTTGGCCCCCTGGACCCAATCTAGGTACAGACAGTATGACCTTTAAACAATGTGCATCATCCTCACCATATGACGTTTAAACTATGTTCCTATCATTTGCATTTGTATGATGTGAAACTATAGAGCATTACAGGTCCATAAAAGATAGGTCCTACTCATAAGTATTCTTGATCCCTGATTAGATAGATATGACCACCTAATGTGTTTCCACCATGGTGGTGTGATTTCGAGAGTGCTGGACTTTATTCGAATAACCCCTTACTCCACACTCCATGATTTGCGTGCCCATTATTCAGACCCTTGTACTCTTTCATGATTAAAAGAACCCCCTAACAGAATGGATGTTGGGCCTATGTATTTCCTACTATCCTAGGCCAATGTTCGGGAAGACCAATGGATGAAGTTTTGAGTCAGGGCCTATGTTTCGAATACGGTCAACATTCATACCTCATTTGTTATCTCTATTTCAGGTTATCATAATAAGGACACTATGTTTTGAATTGTGTAAGCAGTTATCCTTCATTGTCACACCACCCCCACAGTGTTTCGAATATGGGATATCAGGATTCACATTCTCCACTCCCCTGTGTTCGGATTAATTTCAAACGTCCCTGGCGTTATCCCACTAATGCACTAGAGCACATTGGGAAGAAGGACCATCGATTGATTTGAGACATTCATCCTCCAGTTGAGCCTCTCCCTTGCTTCCTAGAAATCTGCATCGGTTATTCTAACCCTGGATGCCCAGATCTTGGTTTTCACTCTTATATTAAAATGGAATGGCAAGGTGGCCATCCCTAGTTTCTCGTATCGGGCCTGACCCACGCTAGCTTTGGGACTGATCACTGGATGTTCCATGAATATAACAGAAGTGATGTAGACCATAAATGAATAACAGAAATCATGCATGACTCAAGCATGAATAATTAAAAGCATAATGATGCATTCAAAGGTTACATGAATCACAATACCAGAGGATCGACCCCTCCCATGGATGGGTTGACACCGTCAAAAGAGTGTTATAGCTCCACCAACCTATTTCTTGTGGAGTATAAGATTCATTGTCTTCTGTTCAGTTCCCGATCCTCCTCAGAAGCGATGGGGTGCAGTTCATCAACTGCGATCCTGGACCGCTCCTCGTTGGTTCAGATAATAGTCATCTCCTCCGAGGCTTTCCTCATGCGCTCTTCGGCCTCCACTAGATGGGCCTTCAGCTACGATATAACCTCTGACTGCACATTGAGGTAAGAAGAATGTTGATCTACCTAGGTGTGTAGATTCTGAATCTCGTTTTCATCCTCTTGGAGCCTTCGTATGTTCACTGCTTTTCTCCGCTGCCAACCCATACCAATGCTATGATCATACTACTAGATCTTCTATACCATGAGATATCAGATAAACATGTGGGGATGATGGGAATCCACTCCCCCAACACACAGTTTGCACAGTCATGAATAAAGCATCTCCATATGGTCGATCCATTATGCTTTAGGGGTATCATCGATGAAGTGGTTGATCAACATCCATAACCGGCGGTGGACTACCTTGCTATCCTCTTAAATAGAGGTTGTCTCATCGCAGTCTATGAGGTTGGAGGGCTAATATGTAGGGAACTCCCCCATGAACTCATCAAAATGGTCTGCATCTTGTGATTGATTAGGTACGACAGGACCCGTGTTGTCCGATCGATCTTCATCATCAGCTCGCACATCAATAATATCAGGCTTAACCCCGCTAACAGTCCCACCACTGATAAAAAGTGCTGCAGGATGGTCGGTCTGAATATATTCTTCCACAACCACCGACATTCCCCTAGTAAAGGCGTTTCAAGTAGTAACAACCAGCCTTGCATGAGAAACTACAGTGTCGGCCCTAACGGGGCCTCTCCTCAACATATCCATCCCGAGATGGTTTAAGTGTTGCCAGATCTCGGATGGGACGAGTAATTTCTTGTTGACATCCCATATGTCCCAGCCCAACATAAATACAGAATTCCCTGGAATGTCTATATGGCGTAGCCACTTCCCGGGATCCTGGTGGATATTTTGCGGAACCCTCTTGGTGGCCTCCCCTCTAGATAACTCTACTCTTCTGGGACTACCGGGTTTGCTGCAGCTGCTAGATACGCTGCCACTGCCTCCCCCTCAACCGATGCGGGCCTCACCACTATGGTAGACCCACCATCGTGGGATATCCTTAATGCCGTTCTTCCCCAACCTCGTGGTTAGGGAGGCACACCATCACGACACTAAATGGTTGGCTGCTTCAGCACTACCCCTGGATAGGCCACCTCCCACCTTTTGGCATACTTGTGCACAACCCAAAGATGACTGTGGGTGGAGGCATCTATTTTCACATCTTGCCATCTTCCAATGTGAACATGAGACACATTTTCTGCATCACTCACGGGTGCTCCTTGTGCCCCCCCCCCCCACGATGACCTGTGGGGTCAACCGATTAATGCACCCGAATTATCTTCAATATCGGTGCGGGGAGTACGGTTCACTGAGGGGCTCGTGGTCCACCCGCACCACCAAGACTCTACCAAATAGGCTATGAGATAAGACCGATGCTCCTCAATTCCTTGTCCTTCAATAGTGAATGCACCTGTTGGCAATCAGAACAGGTAAAAATTAAAGTCTTCCACCTTCTAGACTAGGTTTAGTATCACCTGCACCGTCAGATTGGTCGGATATCTCCCCGATGAATTCAGAATGTATGGGAAAACGTTGTCTATGGAGGGGAGATCAGGATTGGATACTCATAGCTGCCTCTAACATGTGTCATTATCCATCCATACAGGTGGTGTAACAGACCACATATTATCTACAGCTTCCTCCCATTGCTGACGTGCCACAACATCTAGTACATCTTAGTGAGCATTCGGAGCCCGAGGTTGACCCTCCCTCCTATCACCAGCATAGAATCCATGATAAATGTGACTGGTTGCAAGACCATGTTTGTATCTCTCATTGGTAGGATTTAGCTACATATGAGTGCCATAATGAATTTAGCCAACCTGACAATCAGTTTCTACTCGGTGCTAACACTTAATCCCCAAGTTTTCCATTGGCTGTTCTCCAAGAGCTGCATGTACGAGCACTCCTTGCTCTATTAATCCCGCTTTGGGAAATTTTGAGGCCTCAATAGAAACCACATATCTTCTAGAAAGTTCTAGAACTTATTGAACCACCATTTGTAGTGGATATCCCTCACTGACTGCTTATCCTATCCCAGTACTTGGTTCATCAACACCATCGCCAGCGGTGGCATTTTCTTAGGATCCTCCCACTCACCCATAACAGGGAGGAACCCATCATACATTTCCCCAAGTATCGGGACCCCCAAGATCCGATACACATCCAATATACTAATGCTGACCTCTCTATGGTTAAAATGGAAGGTATTGGTCCTCGATAACCATCTTCTCAGAAACTCTAGCATCAACTGCTTTGGTTGATAGATGTCTAATTGGGAGTCCCATGCCACCTCATATAGGACCACTCTTTTCATCTTTGCCCCAAATTCCTCACACGAGGCACCTACCCAGTAGGACATAGTCCAGTTTTCTGTGAAGTTGTTACTATAGCATCCCACCTTTTTATAACATAAACATTCATTTCATTACACAAAACTGAGGATCCTTAAGGTTTAGTGTCTTGGAAACCAGGAACATAAAACATGAAAACATAAAACATTCTTCTTAAACACTTGAAAGGCTTCTCCTCATGTTCATCCTAGGTTCATTACTGCATCTCATAACCTAGGGACATACATCAAAAGAAAGGGTGAGCAGAAGGCCCAGTAAGGGAAACAAGAGAAACATTTTACATGTGAACTTGAGATACTTCAATAAGGTCATGAAAAGAACTTCAAGGCATGAGAAATAAATCATGAGATATATCATAATAAAAATAACATTTTTCATAACTTGAAGATGTGGCTACATCATTTAACATAGAAAATCATGAACATATCACCAAGGTCCATCCCCAAGGTGTCATTTGAAAATTACCAAGGTTATTCACCAACATATCGTGAAAATCGTAATCTCTAGTGGTTACATCATTACCCAATACATTGGAGCGCTATCAGGGAGCACCCTTAAATTTGCCTTTATTATCATGTGAGCCACATATATCATCATCAAACAGTTCATAAATAACCCATATAGCATAAAATAAATGGGTTTCATTTCATAATCATAACGTTTTAAAAACTGCTTTAAGGACATGATCTTTACGTCACTTTGAACCCACAGAAAGGGAAAGCGGGTCTCATGTATGTAAATCCCAGAATTTAAAATATAACATTTTGATATATATGTGAATACCATTGTAGAAATAAGAGCTTTGAGTATTCACTTTATAACATAAAATAATTTTGAGAAAAGAGAGAGGCATTTTGAGACGAAAATTCTGCAGCATAACGGTTATGTTACAAGGGTTTAAAAAACATTGAAAAGAGAGGGGACATGGGTCACCCACTCATAAATGATCCATAAAATAGTAGGGGGCAGAATATAAGGTATTTAAGAACATGGTAATGAAATTTTAAAGATATAACATATGAAATGAAAAACATGTAAGTGAGACAAAAATAAGATTTCTCTTATGAAAATTCGGCAGCCTAATGGCGTCACTTAAGCTTCAAAAAAATGAATTGACAAGATAAAATAGGGTCTCTCATAATATGAACATAATAGTTCATTATGATAGATATAGAGATCATACACCAACATAAAAAAAAGGAATTTTAAATGCTTGACATGAAAGTAGAACTTTGAAAAGAATGAGAAGGGTGAAAGAATCCACTTAAAAATTCGGCAGCCTAACGGCGTCACTTAAAACTTCAAAATACTGAATTGAAGAGATCAAATGGGGTCTCTCATCATATTAACATAAAAGATCAGTATTATAGATATAGAGATCATACCCCAACATAATAAAAAGAAACTTGAAGGACTTGACAAGAAAATAGAACTTGAAAATGAGAAGGGTGAAAGAATCCGTTACAAAAATTTCGACAGCCTAACGGCACCACTTAAACATTCATAAAATTAAATGATTAGAGTAAGAGGGGGTCTCTCATAATATGAACATAAAAAGGACAGTATAATGAATATAAAAGAACATCCTCCAAAATAATAACATGGAGCACAAAAGAAATGACATAAAAGAGATCACTTGAAAAGAAAGAGAGAGGTCGGATCCCTTACCTTAAAACGTAACTCTTAAAACTCAAAGGTTGGGACCTTGAGGGCTTGGGGGCACCTTGGGAGGACTCCTTGGGAGGTAAGGAGACCCAAACCTAGTTTAGGATAGTTTTTGAGTCGAAAATATTAGAGGAGGGCTTGGTATTTATAGGGAAAGTGAGGGGACAAGGAATTAATGGCCAAGGGACACCTCAAAAGTGGTTTTCTCAAAAGCATGGGCCCTCCGATGGTACTTACCATAGAGTTAGGCCACATGGGGACCCCCACAAAATAATTAATCCTTTTTAGTCTACCATCCCTTAAAATATATCATGACATCATCATGACATGGTTATAATGTCATTAAACATACCGAAACCCAAAAACTGTATTTTTTACTATTCACTGAAAATTCAACTTTCTCAGAAAAATCAAAAAATTTCACATTAACCAAATATAAATGCTCTGATTTCAAAAATGAACTCTATTTTATAAAAATAATTTTCTAAATATTTTTAATTCTTTTTTTAAATAAACACAATATTCACCAGAAATTCATTTTTTTCAGAAAAATCCCCAAAAGTTACCTTAACATAATATCGATGCTCTGAGTTCAAAAATGAAATCAATTTTATAAATATATTTTTCTAAATATTTTTAATTTAATTTTTAATTAAAAAACACTATTCACACGAAAAAAACTAATACTTGAATAATAATTTATGAAACTGTTATTTACCCATTTTATTGAATCTCATTACTTAATCTAGGTGTCTAAATTATATTAAAATGTTCTCTGAGTGAAATTACTAATCCATTTGGTCACAATACTAATCCTAAGCGTAAAATCACTATTCATAATTTACTATTCATCAAAAATCAAGTTGATCTTATTAGACTCGAAATTTCGTACTGAACAAAATTGTAGAAGACCATTTTTTGAAAATGATTACACATTTTTATTTATTTAAGGTTTACATAAACATTTTTAAAATATCCTTTCTCTAAAATTCATAAAAAAATATGCATACTATATTTATCCGGACATTTGAAAATTCATAAACTTGATCATAAGAAGAAATCCAAATTTTTATTTAAAACAAAGAATTACACAAGGCAGTTACGGTCTCCTGACATAGCCCCTTATCACACCAGCATAGGACCTATGGGTAAGGTGTGCTAAGGTGAGAGAATCCGAGGGAGGCTCAGCCAACATCACACGAGTATTAATTTCTATTAGTTTGAACTTCTCGCGAAGGCGATCCCGTTCTATCTTTACACGATGAGGTTCAGCTTGGGTTTGGTCCAGAGCAAAGCCCAGTGGTGCTACCTCCTTCCCAAGTTCTGTTAGATGAGATTCGATCGGTCCAAGACTACTGGGTGAGGCCATCGAATCGTCTTTCTATATTAATTAACCCAGATTGCTTGTATTTAGAGACAATAGTCAAAACGTTTAGTTTCCAGCGGTCATATTGACCAATGGTTAAATAAAAGTCAAAACCCAACAGTCTCATTTTAATTATACTCATGTTATCAAATGAAACATTTTTGTTGAGTATAAAAATAAAATAAAATAACACATAAAATTAGGAAACAAGATTTATTTAAAATTTCGGGTCGTTACAATCTTCCCCCTTAAGAAATTGCATCCTCACAATTTTTAAAATTGGGTTTTGAAATTTCATTGAATGTCCCACATCGGAAAAGGAGTCAGTAAAACTATTACTTTAAAATAAAGAAAGGGAAGTACAAAGTTCACCCGAGTCAACCCACACTAGGATTCCATGTAGGAAAACATGGATATGGAGGAGAAAACAAAGGGTCATGTTCTGAGGGAGAGTGATGGAGAACATGATTAAGAGGAAGTTAACCATAAGAAAATACCAAACATATGATGATTGTAAATGGTCTTTGATTACCTAGTAGGAAACGTAAACCAAAAACATTTTTGTTTTACATTTCTTTTCATAATTTTGAGGAATTAATTTACTACATAGAACAAAAACATAAGAAAATATACCTACCTTCATGTAGAATTTCATCCTTTAATAAGTTTCTACCCAAAAATAATCTTTTCTCAAAACGATGAGCATTCAAAAACACCTGGTCTCATCAAAACACAAGAATCATCTTCTAGAGAATCCCATAATCCACAAAAGATTAACCATCTATTTCAGCTATCTTTAAACATTATCCCAAAAAAAGAAAGGGTAAAGAAAAACAACTCTTCAAAAAGAAATAATCCCATAGGAATGGAAACTACTTTTAAATCTTCAAAGTTCCATGGTACTACCCAGAGTTCATCATAGACCATTCCGTAAATATCTGTCCTTAAAAAAATCCTCAAAATAAACCAAACTAAGATTGAAACCAAAATATAAGAAGGATTTGATAACATTGTCCTCCAAGGTAAACTTTATCATTCATCTCCAAACAACATCAACCACTCCTAACATCTTATAACAAAAGTAACTAACCGAAACATATTTACCCCATGATAGGTTGATCATTTCCATAAGTAACATAAATTACTTTAAGTCCACCTTAAATTCATCAATTCTTCCCAATATATGTCATCCTTACTCCTCACTTAAAATACCGTAGTAATCTATTTACCTCGATCATATAGGGTCCCCAAAATTGTGAAAGTCTTTCAAAATAATAATCATCTTTTAATCCTCTAATCATCTCTGTCATATTAATACGGAAATCATTTCATTTCCTATCACATTGGTTGTTGGGACATGTTCTTCCATTTCCCACCATTAACTAAGAAGATAAAGTATAATTATGGGCTTAAATACTTCGCCAATAATCATGAAAATAAAACATTAAGCATAGAAGGATAAACTTGTAGAATAAAAGTATATCCTAACATGCGACCCCCTAGGTTCCAATCTAGGTTATCCATGATCGTATATTCTCATGTGAATCTTTATTTTATTTTATCTTTGTTCCTTTAATAATGGTTCATACTAAGCTTATGAATTTACCAAAGCATATCCCCCGGGAGTGTCGTAATCAAGAGTGCAGCAAGGCCCGTTTTCGTGTACTAGTTCCCGTTCGAGTCTAGATCAAAGTGGTGTTTTCGGGTTTTACCCCTATGTACATCTGTGCCAGATCTACCTCTACCTGCTCGTATCCAGACAGGGATGTATTTGCTTGGCAACCCCTTACTCAATACTCACCAAAATATCTGGAAGATTTCCTATATTTAAACTTTCCTATAGGGTTCTTCCTAAAGTTTTCATATCCTAATTTCCACAAATAACTAAACCATCCTTTGATACTAACTATAGCATCCCACCTTTTTATAACATAAACTTTCATTTCATTACACAAAACTGAGGATCTTTAAGGTTTAGTGTCTTGGACACCAGGAACATAAAACATGAAAACATAAAACATTCTTCTTAAACACTTGAAAGGATTCTCCTCATGTTCATCCTAGGTTCATTACTGCATCTCATAACCTGGGGACATACATCAAATGAAAGGGTGAGAAGAAGGCCCAGTAAGGGAAAAAAGAGAAATATTTTACATGTGAACTTGAGATACTTCAATAAGGTCATGAAAAGAACGTTAAGGCATGAGAAATAAATCATGAGATATATCATAATAAAAATAACATTTTTCATAACTTGAAGATGTGGCTACATCATTTAACATAGACAATCATGAACATATCACCAAGGTCCATTCTTAAGGTGTCATTTGAAAATTACCAAGGTTATTCACCAAGATATCGTGAAAATTGTAATCTCTAGTGGTTACATCATTACCCAATGCATTAGAGCGCTATCAGGGCGCACCCTTAAATTTGCCTTTATTATCATTTGAGACACATATATCATCATCAAACATTTCATAAATAACCCATACATCATAAAATAAATTGGTTTCATTTCATAATCATAAATTTTTAAAAACTGCTTTAAGGACATGATCTTTACGTCACTTTAAACCCACAGAAAGGGAAAGCGGGTCTCATGTATGTAAATACCAGAATTTAAAATAGAACATTTTGATATATATGTGAATACCCTTGTATAAATAAGAGCATTGAGTATTCAATTTATAACATAAAATTAGTTTGAGAAAAGAAAGAGGCATTTTGAGACGAAAATTCTGCAGCATAACGGCTATGTTACAAGGTTTTAGAAAACATTGAAAAGAGAGGGGACATGGGTCACCCAATCATAAATGATCCATAAAACAGTAGGGGGGAAAGAATATAAGGTATTTAAGAACATGGTAATGAAATTTGAAAGATATACCACATGAAATGAAAAACATGGAAGTGAGACAAAAATAAGATTTCTCTTATGAAAATTCGGCAGCCTAACGACGTCACTTAAGCTTCAAAAAAATTAATTTCCAAGATAAAATAGGGTCTCTCATAATATGAACATAAGAGTTCATTATGATAGATATATAGATCATACCCCAACATAAAAAAAAGGAATTTTAAATGCTTTACATGAATGTAGAACTTTGAAAAGAATGAGAAGGGTGAAAGAATCCCCTTAAAAATTTGGCAGCCTAACGGCGTCACTTAAAACATCAAAATACTGAATTGAAGAGATAAAATGGGGTGTCTCATCATATGAACATAAAATATCAGTATGATAGATATATAGATAATACCCCAACATAATAAAAAATAACTTGAAATACTTGAGAAGAAAATAGAACTTGAAAATGAGAAGGGTGAAAGAATCTGTTACAAAACTTTCGGCAGTCTAACGACGCCACTTAAACATTCATAAAATGAAATGATGAGAGTAAGAGGGGGTCTCTCATCATATGAAAATAAAAAGGACAGTATAGGGAATGTAAAAGAACATCCTCCAAAATAAGAACATGGAGCACAAAAGAAATGACATAAAAGAGATCATTTGAAAAGAAAGAGAGAGGTCAGATCCCTTACCTTAAAACGTAACTCTTAAAACTCATAGGTTGGGACCTTGAGGGCTTGGGGGCACCTTGGGAGGACTCCATGGGAGGTAAGGAGACCAAAATTTTGTTTAGGATGGTTTTGGAGTCGAAACGATGAGAAGAGGGCTTGGTATTTATAGGGAAAGTGATGGGACAAGGCATTAATAGCCAAGGGACACCTCAAAAGTGGTTTTCTCAAAAGCATGGGCCCTCCCATGGTACTTCCCATAGATTTAGGCCACATGGGGACCCCCACACAATAAATCATCCTCTTTAGTCGACCATCCCTTAAACTATCTCATGACATCATCATGACACAGTTATGATGTCATTAAACATACCGAAACCCAAAAACTGTACTTTTACTATTCACTGAAAATTCATCTTTCTCAGAAAAATACCAAAATTTTACATTACCCAAATATCAATGCTCTGATTTCAAAAATGAACTCTATTTTATAAAAATAATTTTCTAAATATTTTTAATTCATTTTTTAAATAAACACACTATTCACCGAAAATTCATTTTTTTTCAAAAAAATCCCCAAAAATTACATTAACATAATATCGATGCTCTGAGTTCAAAAATGAAATCCATTTTATAAAAATAATTTTCTAAATATTTTTAATTTAATTTTAAATTAAAAAACACTATTCACTTGAAAAAAAACTAATACTTGAATAATAATTTATGAAACTATTATTTACCCATTTTATTGAATCTCATTACTTAATCTAGGTGTCTAAATTATATTAAAACTTTATTTTAGTGAAATTACTAATCTATTTGGTCACATTACTAATCCTAAGCGTAAAATCACTATTCATAATTTTTTATTTTTCAAAAATCAAGTTGATCTTATTAGACTCGAAATTTCGTACTGAACATAATTGTAGAAGACCATTTTTTTGAAAATGATTACACATTTTTATTTATTTAAGGTTTACATAAACATTTTTAAAATATCCTTTCTCTAAAATTCATAAAAAAATATGCATACTATATTTATCCGGACATTTGAAAATTCATAAACTTCATCATAAGAAGAAATCCCAATTTTTATTTAAAACAAAGGATTACACAAGGCAGTTACGGTCTCCTTACATAGCCCCTTATCACACCAGCATAGGACCTAAGTGTAATGTGTGCTAAGGTGAGAGAATCCGAGGGAGGCTCAGCCAACATCGCACGAGTAGTAATTTCTATCAGTTTGAACTTCTCACGAAGGCGATCCCGTTCTAGCTTCACACGATGATGTTCAGCTTGGGTTTGGTCCAGAGAAAAGCCCAGTGGTGCTACCTCCTTCCCAATTTCTGTTAGATGAGCTTCGATCGGTCCATGACTAATGGGTGAGGCCATTGAATCTTCATTCTATATTAATTAACCAAGATTTCTTGTATTTAGAGACAATAGTCAAAACACTTAGTTTCTAGCGGTCATATTGACCAATGGTCAAATAACAGTCAAAACCCAACAGTATCATTTTAATTATACTCATGTTATCAAATGAAATTTTTTTGTTGAGTATAAAAAAAAATAAAATAACACATAAAATTAGGAAACAAGATTTATTTAAAATTTCGGGTTGTTACAATCTTCCCCCCTTAAGGAATTGTATCCTCGCAATTTTTAAAATTGGGTTTTGAAATTTCATTGAAAGTACCACAATGGAAAAGGAGTCAGTAAAACTATTACTTTAAAAGAAATAAAGGGAAGTAAAAAGGTCACCCGATTTAACCCACACTAGGATTCCATGTATGAAAACATGGATATGGAGGAGAAAAAAAGGGAAGTTCTGAGGGAGAGTGATAGAGAACATTATTAGGAGGAAGTTAACCATAAGAAAATCTCAAACTTATGATGTGTGTAAACGGTCTTTGATTACCTAGTAGGAAACGTAAACCAACAACATTTTTGTTTTACATTCCTTTTCATAATTTTGAGGAATTCATTTACTACATAGAACAAAAACATAAGAAAATATACCTACCTTCATGTAGAGTTTCATCCTTTAATATGTTTCTACCCAAAAATAATCTTTTCTCCAAACGATGAGCATTCAGAAACACTTGGTCTCATCAAAACACATGAATCATCTTCTAGAGAATCACATAATCCACAAAAGATTAACCATCTATTTCATCTATCTTTAATCATTATCCCAAAAACAGAAAGGGTAAGGTAAAACAACTCTTCAAAAAGAAATAATACCATAGTAATGGAAACAACTTTTAAATCTTCAAAGTTCCATGGTACTACCCAGAGTTCATCATAGACCATTCCGTAAATAACTGTCCTTAAAAAAATCCTCAAAATAAACCAAACTAAGATTGAAACCCAAATACAAGAAGGATTTGATAACATAGTCTTCCAAGGTAAACTTTATCATTCATCTCCAAACAACATCAACCACTCCTAACATATTATAACATAAGTAACTAACCTAAATATATTTACCCCAAGATAGGTTGATCATTTCCATAAGTAACCTAAATTACTATAAGTCCGCCTTAAATTCATCGATTCTTCAAAATATAAGCCAACCTTACTCCTCAATGAAAATACCGTAGTAATCTATTTACCTAGATCATATAGGTTCCCCAAAATTGTGAAAGTCTTACAAAATAATAATCATCTTTTAATCCCCTAATCATCTCTATCATATTAATACGACAATCATTGCATTTCCTGTCACATTGGTTGTTGGGACATGTTCTTCCATTTCCCACCATTAACTAAGAAGATAAAGTATAATTAGGGGATTAAATACTTTTCCAATAATCATGAAAAGAAATCATTAATCATAAAAGGATAAACTTGTAGAATAAAAGTATATACTAACTTGCGATCCCCTAGGTTCCAATCTAGGTTATCCATGATCGTATATTCTCATGTGAATCTTTATTTTATTTTATCTTTGTTCCTTTAATAATGGTTCATACTAAACATATGAATTTACCAAAGCATATCTCCCGGGAGTGTCGTAACCAAGAGTGGAGCAAGGCCCATTGTTGTATACCAGTTCCCGTTTGAGTCTAGCTCAAAGAGGTGTTTTCAGGTTTTACCCCTATGTACATCTGTGCAAGAGCCACCTCTACCTACTCGTATCCAGACATGGATGTATTTGCTTAGCAACCCCTTACTAAATACTCACCAAATTATCTAGAAGATTTCCTATATTTAATCTTTTATATAGGGTTCTTCCTAAAGTTTTCATATACTAATTTCCAAAAATAACTAAACCAAACTTTGATACCAACTTTAGCATCCCGCCTTTTATAACATAAACTATAATTTCATTACACAAAACTGAGGATCTTTAAGGTTTAGTGTCTTGAAAACCAGGAACATAAAACATTAAAACATAAAACATTCTTCTTAAACACTTGAAAGGATTCTCCACATATTAATCCTAGGGTCATTACTGCATCTCATAACCTGGGGACATACATCAAAAGAACGGGTGAGCAGAAGGCCCAATAAGGGAAACAAGAGAAACATTTTACATGTGAACTTGAGATACTTCAATAAGGTCATGAAAAGAACTTTAAGTCATGAGAAATAAATCATGAGATATATCATAATAAAAATAACATTTTTCATAACTTGAAGATGTGGCTACATAATTTAACATAGACAATCATGAACATATCACCAAGGTCCATCCCCAAGGTGTCATTTGAAAATTACCGAGGTTATTCACCAATATATCGTGAAAATTGTAATCTATAATGGTTACATCATTACCCAATGAATTGGAGCGCTATCAAGGTGCACCCTTAAATTTTCCATTATTATCATGTGATCCACATATATCATCATCAAAAATTTCATAAGTAACCCATGTAGCATAAAATAAATGGGTTTCATTTCATAATCATAACGTTTTAAAAACTTCTTTGAGGACATGATCTTTACGTCACTTTAAACCCACAGAAAGGGAAAGCGGGTCTCATGTATGTAAATACCAGAATTTAAAATAGAAAATTTTGATATATATGTGAATACCCTTGTAGAAATAAGAGCTTTGAGTATTCACTTTATAACATAAAATAATTTTGAGAAAAGAGAGAGGCATTTTGAGACGAAAATTCTGTAGCATAACGGCTATGTTACATGGTTTTAGAAAACATTGAAAAGAGAGGGGACATGGGTCACCCACTCATAAATGATCCATAAAACAGTAGTGGGACATAATATAAGGTATTTAAGAACATTGTAATTAAATTTGGAAGATATACCATATGAAATGAAAAACATGTCAGTGAGACAAAAATAAGATTTCTCTTATGAAAATTCAGCAGCCTAACGGCGTCACTTAAGCTTCAATAAAATGAATTGACAAGATAAAATAGGGTCTCTCATCATATAAACATAAGAGTTAATTATGATAGATATAGAGATCATACCCCAACATAAAAAAAGGAATTTGAAAGACTTGACATGAAAGTAGAACTTTGAAAAGAATGAGAAGGGGGAAAGAATCCCCTTAAAAATTCGGCAGCCTAACAGCGTCACTTAAAACTTCAAAATACTGAATTGAAGAGATAAAATGGGGTCTCTAATAATATGAACATAAAATATCAGTATTATAGATATAGAGATAATACCCCCACATAACAAAAAGGAACTTGACAGACTTGACAAGAAAATAGAACTTGAAAATGAGAAGGGTGAAAGAATCTGTTACAAAACTTTCGGCAGCCTAACGACCCCACTTAAACATTCATAAAATGAAATGATGAGAGTAAGAGGGGGTATCCCATCATATGAAAATAAAAAGGACAGTATAATTAATACAAAAGAACATCCTACAAAATAATAACATGGAGCACAAAAGAAATGACATAAAAGAGATCACTTGAAAAGAAAGAGAGAGGTCAGATCCCTTACCTTAAAACGTAACTCTTAAAACTCAATGGTTGGGACCTTAAGGGCTTTGGGGTACCTTGGGAGGACTCCTTGGGAGGTAAGGAGACCCAAACTTCGTTGAGGATGGTTTTCGAGTCGAAAAGATGAGAGGAGGGCTTGGTATTTTTAGGGAAAGTGAGGGGACAAGGCATTAATGGCCAATGGACACCTCAAAAGTGGTTTTCTCAAAAGCATGGGCCCTTCCATGGTACTTCCCATAGAGTTAGGCCACATGGGGACCCCCACACAATAATTCATCCTATTTAGTCGACCATCCCTTAAAATATCTCATGACATCATCATGACACAGTTATGATGTCATTAAACATACCGAAACCCAAAAACTGTATTTTTACTATTCACTGAAAATTCAACTTTTTCAGAAAAATCCCAAAATTTCACATTAACCAAATATAAATGCTCATATTTCAAAAATGAACTCTATTTTATAAAAATAATTTTCTAAATATTTTTAATTCATTTTTTAAATAAACACACTATTCACCGAAAATTTATTTTTTTCAGAAAAATCCCCAAAAATTACCTTAATATAATATTGATGCTCTGATTTCAAAATGAAATCCATTTTATAAATATAATTTTCTAAATATTTTTAATTTAAATTTTAATTAAAAAACACTATTCAATCGAAAAAAAACCAATACTTGAATAATAATTTATGAAACTGTTATTTACCCATTTTATTGAATCTCATTACTTAATCTAGGTGTCTAAATTATATTAAAACATTATTTGAGTGAAATTACTAATCCATTTGGTCACATTACTAATCCTAAGCGTAAAATCACTATTCATAATTTACTATTCATCAAAAATCATGTTGATCTTATTAGACTCTAAATTTCGTACTGAACTTAATTGTAGAAGACCATTTTTTGAAAATCATTACACATTTTTATTTATTTAAGGTTTACATAAACATTTTTAAAATATCCTTTCTCTAAAATTCATAAAAAAATATGCATACTATATTTATTCGGACATTTGAAAATTCATAAACTTCATCATAAGAAGAAATCCCAATTTTTATTTAAAACAAAGGATTACACAAGGCAGTTACGGTCTCCTAACATAGCCCCTTATCACACCAGCATAGGACCTAAGTGTAAGGTGTGCTAAGGTGAGAGAATCCGAGGGAGGCTCAGCCAACATCGCACAAGTAGTAATTTCTATCAGTTTGAACTTCTCACGAAGGCTATCCCATTCTAGCTTCACACAATAAAGTTTAGCTTGGGTTTAGTCCAGAGCAAAGCCCAGTGGTGCTACCTCCTTCCCAAGTTCTGTTAGATGAGCTTCGATCGGTCCAAGACTACTGGGTGAGGCCATCAAATCTTCTTTCAATATTAATTAACCAAGATTGCTTGTATTTAGAGACAATAGTCAAAAAGTTTAGTTTCCAGCGGTCATATTGACCAATGGTCAAATAACAGTCAAAACCCAACAGTCTCATTTTAATTATACTCATGTTATCAAATGAAACATTTTTGTTGAGTATAAAAATAAAATAAAATAACACATAAAATTAGGAAACAAGATTTATTTAAAATTTCGGGTTGTTACAATCTTCCCCCCTTAAGAAATTTCATCATCGCAAATTTTAAAATTGGGTTTTGAAATTTCATTGAAAGTTCCACATCGGAAAAAGAGTTAGTAAGACTATTACTTTAAAAGAATGAAAGTGAAGTACAATGGTCACCCGAGTTAACCCACACTAGAATTCCATGTAGGAAAACATAGACATGGAGGAGAAAACAAAGGGTCAAGTACTGAGTGAGAGTGATATAGAACATGGTTAGGAGGAAGTTAACCATAAGAAAATCCCAAACATATGATGTGTGTAAACGGTCTTTGATTACCTAGTAGGAAACGTAAACCAACAACATTTTTGTTTTACGTTTCTTTTCATAATTTTGAGGAATTCCTTTACTACATAGAACAAAAACATAAGAAAATATACCTACCTTCATGTAGAGTTTCATCCTACAATAATTTTCTACCAAAAAATAATATTTTCTCCAAACGATGATCATTCAAAAACACTTGGTCTCATCAAAACACAAGAATAATCTTCTAGAGAATCACATAATCCACAAATGATTAACCATCTATTTCTTCTATCTTTAAACATTATCCCCAAAACTAAAAGGGTAAGGTAAAACAACTCTTCAAAAAGAAATAATCCCATAGGAATGGGAACTACTTTTAAATCTTCAAAGTTCCATGGTACTACCCTGAGTTCATCATAGACCATTCCGTAAATAACTGTCCTTAAAAAAATCCTCAAAATAAACCAAACTAAGATTGAAACCCAAATACAAGAAGGATTTGATAACATAGTCTTCCAAGGTAAACTTTATCATTCATCTCCAAAAAACATAAACCACTCCTAACATCTTATAACAAAAGTAACTAACCTAAACATATTTACCCCAAGATAGGTTGATCATTTCCATAAGTAACCTAAATTACTATATGTCCTCCTTAAATTCACCGATTCTTCTAAATATAAGTCAACCTTACTTCTAAATGAAAATACCGTAGTAATCTATTTACCTCGATCATATAGGGTCCCCAAAATTGTGAAAGTCTTCCAAAATAATAATCATCTTTTAATCCCCTAATCATATCTATCATATTAATACGGCAATCATCGCATTTCCTATCGCATTGGTTGTCGGGGCATGTTCTTCCATTTCCCACCATTAACTAAGAAGATAAAGTATAATTAGGGGCTTAAATACTTCGCCAATAATCATGAAAAGAAAAATTTAAGCATAAAAGGATAAACTTGTAGAATAAAAGTATATCCTAACTTGCGATCCCCGAAGTTCCAATCTAGGTTATCCATGATCGTATATTCTTATGTGAATCATTATTTTATTTTATCTTTGTTCCTTTAATAATGGTTAATAATAAGCTTATTAATTTACCAAAGCATATCCCCCAGGAGTGTCGTAACCAAGAGTGCAGCAAGGCTCATTGTCGTGTACCAGTTCCTATTCGAGTCTAGCTCAAATCGGTGTTTTCGGGTTTTACCCCTATGTACATCTGTGCCAGAGCCACCTCTACCTGCTCGTATCCAGATAGGGATGTATTTTCTTGGCAACCCCTTACTCAATACTCAACAAAATATCTGGAAGATTTCCTATATTTAAACTTTTCTATAGGGTTCTTACTAAAGTTTTCATATCCTAATTTCCACAAATAAATAAACCATACATTGATACCAACTATAGCATCCTACCTTTTTATAACATAAACTTTCATTTCATTACACAAAACTGAGGATCTTTAAGGTTTAGTGTCTTAGAAACCAGGAACATAAAACATGAAAACATAAAACATTCTTATTAAAAACTTGAAAGGCTTCTCCTCATGTTAATACTTGGTTCATTAATGCATCTCATAACCTGGGGACATACATCAAAAAAAGGGTGAGCAGAAGGCCAAGTAAGGGAAACAAGAGAAACATTTTACATGTGAACTTGAAATACTTCAATAAGGTCATGAAAAGAACTTTAAGGAATGAGAAATAAATCCTGAGATATATCATAATAAAAATAACATTTTTCATAACATGAAGATGTGGCTACATCATTTAACAAATACAATCATGAACATATCACCAAGGTCCATCCCCAATGTGTCATTTGAAAATTACCAAGGTTATTCACCAAGATATCGTGAAAATTGTAATCTCTAGTGGTTACATCATTACCCAATGCATTGGAGTGCTATCCGGGCGCACCCTTAAATTTGCCTGTATTATCATGTGATCCACATATATCATCATCAAACATTTCATATATAACCCATATAGCATAAAATAGATGTGTTTTATTTTATAATCATAACGTTTTAAAAACTGCTTTAAGGACATGATCTTTACGTCACTTTAAACCCACAGAAAGGGAAAGCGGGTCTCATGTATGTAAATCACAGAAATTAAAATAGAACATTTTGATATATATGTGAATACCCTTGTAGAAATAAGAGTTTTGAGTATTCAATTTATAACATAAAATTATTTTGAGAAAGGAGAGAGGCATTTTGAGACGAAAATTCTGCAGCATAACGGCTATGTTACAAGGTTTTAGAAAACATTGAAAAGAGAGGGGACTTGGGTCACCCACTCATAAATGATCAATAAAAAATTAGGGGGACAGAATATAAGGTATTTAAGAACACGGTAATGAAATTTGAAAGATATACCATTTGAAATGATAAACATGGAAGTGAGACAAAAATAAGATTTCTCTTATGAAAATTCGGCAGCCTAACGGCGTCACTTAAGCTTCAAAAAAATGAATTAAAAAGATAAAATAGGGTCTATTATCATATGAACATAAGAGTTCATTATGATAGATATATATATCATACAACAACATAAAAAAGGAATTCTAAAGACTTGACATGAAAGTAGAACTTTGAAAAGAATGAGAAGGGTGAAAGAATCCCCTTAAAAATTCGGCAGCCTAATGGCGTCACATAAAACATAAAAATTCTGAATTGAAGAGATCAAATGTGGTATCTCATCATATGAACATAAAAGATAAGTATGATATATATAGAGATCATAACCCTACATAATAAAAAGAAACTTGAAAGACATGACAAGAAAATAGAACTTGAAAATGAGAAGGGTGAAAGAATCTGTTACAAATATTTCGGCAGCCTAATGGCGCCACTTAAACATTCATAACATGAAATTATGAGAGTAAGAGGTGGTCTCTAATCATATGAACATAAAAAGGACATTATAATGAATATAAAATAACATCCTCCAAAATAATAACATGGATAACAAAAGAATTGACATAAAAGAGATCACTTGAAAAGAAAGAGAGAGGTCGGATCACTTACCTTAAAACGTAACTCTTAAAACTCAAAGGTTGGGACCTTTAGGGCTTTGGGGAACCTTGGGAGGAATCCTTGGGAGGTAAGTAGACCGTAACTTCATTGAGGAAGGTTTTGGAGTCGAAAAGATGAGATGAGGGCTTGGTATTTATAGGTAAAGTGAGGGGACAAGGCATTAATGGCCAAGGGACATCTCAAATGTGGTTTTCTCAAAAGCATGGGCCCTCCCATGGTACTTCCCATAGAGTTAGTCCACATGGGGAAACCCACAAAATAATTCATCCTATTTAGTCGACCATCCCTTAAAATATCTCATGACATCATCATGACACAGTTATGATGTCATTAAACATACCGAAACCCAAAAACTATATATTTACTATTCACTGAAAATTCAACTTTCTCAGAAAAATCCCAAAATTTCACATTAACCAAATATCAATGCTATGATTTCAAAAATGAACTCTATTTTATAAAAATAATTTTCTAAATATTTTTAATTCATTTTTTAAATAAACACACTATTCACTGAAAATTCATTTTTTTCAGAAAAATCCCCAAAAATTACCTTAACATAATATCGATACTCTGAGTTCAAAAATGAAATACATTTTATAAAAATAATTTTCTAAATATTTTTAATTTAATTTTTAATTAAAAAACACTATTCACCAGAAAAAAACTAATACTCGAATAATAATTTATGAAACTGTTATTTACCCATTTTATTGAATCTCATTACATAATCTAGGTGTATAAATTATATTAAAACTTTCTTTGAGTGAAATTACTAATCCATTTGGTCACATTACTAATCCTAAGTGTAAAATCACTATTCATAATTTACTATTCATCAAAAATCAAGTTGATCTTATTAGACTTGAAATTTGATACTGAACATAATTGTAGAAGACCATTTTTTGAAAATCATTAGACATTTTTATTTATTTATGGTATACATAAACATTTTTAAAATATCCTTTCTCTAAAATTCATAAAAAATATGCATACTATAATTATCCGGACATTTGAAAATTCATAAACTTCATCATAAGAAGAAATCCAAATTTTTATTTAAAACAAAGGATTTTATACAAGGAAGTTACGGTCTCCTTACATAGCCCCTTATCACACAAGCATAGGACCTAAGTGTAAGGTGTGCTAAGGTGAGAGAATCCGAGGGAGGCTCGGCCAACATCACACGAGTAGTAATTTCTATCAGTTTAAACTTCTCGTGAAGGCGATCCCGTTCTAGCTTCACACGATGAAGTTCAGCTTGGGTTTGGTCCAGAGCAAAGCCCAGTGGTGCTACCTCCTTCCCAAGTTCTGTTAGATGAGCTTCGATCGGTCCAAGAATAATGGGTGAGGCCATCGAATCTTATTTCTATATTAATTAACCAAGATTGCTTGTATTTAGAGACAATAGTCAAAACATTTAGTTTCCAGGGGTCATATTGACCAATGGTGAAATAACAGTCAAAACCCAACAGTCTCATTTTAATTATACTGATGTTATCAAATGAAACATTTTTGTTGAGTATAAAAATAAAATAAAATAACACATAAAATTAGGAAACAAGATTTATTTAAAATTTCAGGTCGTTACAGTCACCCTGGCGCAGATCCCACTAATCAGACAACCCATTTCCAAGGTTCCATAGGAATTCCTTCAAGATGGTGTGGTATAGAGGGTGGGGGTGTCTCCGATTGTAGTTACGTCCAATCAACATTGTTCAACAAATTTTACGGATAGAAAACGCTAACCGGAGTGAAGTCCTCCCGAGCATGGCCATCAGCCACCCTGAACCACTGGCACTAGTACGACATGCTCTAGAATCAGTAAGTTGGATCATCCCTTCTCTCTTTTGGGATGAAGTCATCATCCCTCAGTCCAAATCCATACATAGGAATCCTCTTACATAGTGGACAGTCCTTCTGGATTTCCTATAGTAGTGTCACCAATGAGTTATATTCAAAATGGATTCACAAAAACTCCCCTATACCTGAGCAATCCGCTATCTCTTCCCTCCAGGAAGCATCCACAAAGACACCCTGATAGCCTCTTGGTGAGAGATTCAGTTTTTGAGTTTGATGATTTTTTGGTTTTGGTTCGTGGATCTCTTTCAGGGAGCTCGTTCGCAATGGTTGTTCATGAAGACTGTTTACAGAGCCCTACCCCAGCCATCAGACACAAGCCATAGAGTGCACCGATGAAATGTCAAAAAAACATGATGTGAACCATGAACAAGAAGGCCCAATTCATGGAGATAAATCACGAAGTACTTGGATATTCATGAATCGAGAGTGCTAGAATCCAAAACTGCGGAGATGAGAAAGGAAAAAAGATATGTTAGCCTCCCCTATTTATAGGTGGGGACCGCTGGCGCTTCATGACATGTTTGATCGATGAAATCTTCACAGCACGATCAGCACGTACGTCCCACCTCTGCTCCACGAGCCTCCTTCTTGAGTCAGCATCGTGATTGGATGAGGAATTTTGGAAATTGACCCTCAGAATTTGACCCTCTCTTTCTCCTTAGCTCCCAATCTGAGGGGGGTATATTTTTGCTCCAATATTTAGGAAGAACAAGAAAAAACATAAAGCCTTAATGGCTACCTCACGAAGCACGTATGCAGAGACCTCGTAGCCCCGTGTTCAGCACAATGTTTCCCATCTGCGAAGGAATCACAGAGCAAGGAGGAAGGAGGCTCCACGAGCCCCTTGACGTTTGTGAACCCACCACGGAGCAAGGAGTAGGGAGGGTCGACGACCACCTTTGATGTTTTTGACCCTTCCATGGGGAAAGGATATGGGAGGAACCTCGATCCCATTTGAAATTTGTGAACCTGTCGCAGAGAAAGGATACATGAAGCTCTGTGAGCCCCCTTGATGCTTGTAAACCCGCTGGGGTTCGAGGAGGAAAGAGGCTCTGTGAGCTCCCTTGACATTTACAAGCCCACTGCGGAGCAAGGAAGCAGGAGGCACCGTGACCCACCTTGAAATTTTTTAACCCACCACAGAGCAAGGAGACTGGAGGCTCCATGATCCCCCTTGATGTATGTGAACCCACTGTAGAGCAAAGAGGTGGGAGGCTTCGCGATTACGACAAAATGCAATGTGACTTGCTGCCAAGCGAGCTCTGCTTCATGGTGCCTCTTTCCTATAAATACTAGGCTCCCCTTGAGCCCAAATGAGAGATCCTCCAACCTTTCGCCTTCTTAGCTCTCAAATCATGAATCAAATTCTTCTCTATGAACCATAATATCTTCATGGAACATTATCTTTGCGAAGTGCCTCTCCCTTGGTTTTCATTCATCCCATCTTCAAAGAGGGATGCCCTTTGTGGAGCCCACAGGCCTCCACGAAGGAAGGGGTTCCCTAAGGGGACTTGGGTCATCGCAGAGCATGTATGCTTCATCAAGTACCCTCCATGCACATGTCTTCATCATGTTAATGCCAGTTAACTGTGCTTCTTGAAGCACATTGCTTCACAATGATACACTTCATAGGCCACCCATTCTTTGTGACGCCCTGCTCCGTGAACGCTTTTTCCACTTCATGAAGCTCCTTCCATGTGCACCAATTCCCAATGCCTATGCTAGGCCACATCACTTCATGATTCATACCCCTTCACGAAGCCCCTATACTAAATGGACCACCAGAGATTCACGAGGTTTCTTCCTATGAACCCCTTTGATCCACAATTCCTTCTCCCGTGCAACCCTCTAGGTTTGCACAATGTTATTTCAAGATCCCTTTGGTTGTACTTCTTGTTGCGTTGCTTCGCCTCATGCTCTTCGCATAGGCACGCTAAAGCCTATTTCTTATTCGCATACCCACACTAACGTGGACCCCTCAATGGATCACTCCATAACACCCCCTCACTGCAACATTGTTGACGCCTTCACATTCTCAAGGGTGGGCGAGTATCAGTTATGTAAGACCTAGGGGTAAGGAGTGAACCCATATAGTCTGAGCTGCATGACGTTAAACTACTGAACACCATCATCCTAAACACATGACATTAAACAATGGAATCTGCCCATGCATTATACATGGAGTGACCCATCTCAGACATTCTCAATGCACACTAGTCTCAAAGAGAGTGAGATCATTCCTCACATGGAATGAGATCCTCTTTATCGGAGTGGCGTCTGTCCATAGGGAAAGGGAAACCCCCTTGGTGTAAGACTCTAGAATTTCATGTTGGAGGAAGCATCCCTACTTCTCCAGTCATTTTCTTGGTTGATGACTAGAGAGGGGGTATTGTCATCAGAGCCCTTCTTTCTTTGGTGACAAATCCCACTGCCTTTGGGCTTTGTCTCCACAAGGCCTCCACCCTTGAGTAAGTCCCAATCTATATCTCCCTAGGATGCTAATCACATGTAATACCCTATTTCATCATTGTGTTGTGGACCATGCATAAGACCCTATTTCCATTTTGGGCCACTAACTATGTGTTAGCCCCACTCCACTTCCCTTGGATGCACCTTTCGCAACGTGATCATTAGGTCTTTGTTGCCTTTTGTTTCTCACACCGAGCATGAATCACGTGGGCTTAGAGTAATCATCAACCATGGCACCCTCTATGGGCCACCCTAGAGTGTAATCCCATACACATTCTAAACTATTTGGACTTTGATCCTTTCCAAAGCAAGGTATGAAGGAATCCTCCATGATGTAAAATCCCAACACTCATTGGTCCAGACCATATTCACGTCAGTTCCCACTCCTTCTAAACTATATGTTGTCTTTGATCCTTTCCAAGAAAAGGTACGTATGAAGCCTCCCAGAGAATCAAGAACAATAACCATTGGTCTTGACCACCATTACGTCAGTTCCCACTCATTCAGAACTATGTGGTCTTTAAACCTTTCCAAGGCATGGTACGTAGGAAGCCTCCCTATGGTTCAAGATCAACACCCATTGGTCCTAACCATCTTCACATAAGTTCCCACTATTTCTAAACTACATGGTCTTTGATCCTTACCAAGGTAAGGTATGTAGAAAGCCTCTCTATGGTTCAAGCCTAACAACCACTGGTTGCGACCCCCTTCACATCAGACAACCTTCGTCCCACATGACGTTAAACTGCATGCCCACTTTTCATCCTGCACAACATTAAATTGCATCAACCATCCAAAACTTCACTGACTTTAATCTGTGCCAGGACAAGCTACGTAGGAATCCTCCCTAACATTCTAGCCCACCATCAATTGGTTCCAACCCCCCTTCACACTAGTTCCCACTAGCCTGAAATACGTGGACTTTGATCCTTGCAATGGCAAGGTACGTAGGAAGAATCCATGAGGTTCAATCCGAACAACCATTGGTTATGACCCCCTTCATGTGAGTTCCAACCATCCCGAACTATGCAGACTTTTATCCTTGTCATGGAAAGGTATGTAGGAAGCCACCCTGTGGTTCATGCCCAACTCCCATCAGTCTCGACCACTCCACATCGCCCCCCCCCCGCCCTCATGCATGATGTTAAACTATACACCCCTTTTTGTCCCGCAAGACACTAAATTGTTCCCTTTTCAGTGGTAAGCTATTTCAACCCCATATAGCACTAAACTTTTGTGACTCTATCCAGTTGTAAGCCGTTGTGCTTCCATCCTTGGTAATCCATTGCACTCTCATCCAGCGGTAAGCCATTGTGAACCCCATGTAGTGGTAAGCCGTTGTTAACCAGAACACACTGGAGCAGTAATTTGTTGTTGTGCATTATGTTGGGACCCATTTCGTTGGTCTATCCCAGTGATCTAAGACCAACCTTAGGCTGATAACCACACGTATTCCCCAATACATTATCAAGTCATTGTCCTCTGCCCACACCCTGATACTATACCCCATCTTCAAATACATGGACATTGATTACCAGCCATGAGGATATGTAAGAAGTCTCTTCAAGACTCAAGCCCAACATCACCATCACTCTCGAGTCAACTCCATTTCATTATCCATCCCCATCACTTAACCAACCATTATCCATCCCGATTCTTACCCAGGCCACCACATCCTGGTGAGATCATGTCATTTCACATCACTACTCCTCCTAGCGATAATTGGGCAACTAACCATGTGTTAGCCCCAAAATCAGTGTTCCCTCCAGGTAATTCACCCATCTGATCCACTCTATATAGTGTTCTGATCTGTACAATCCATCTCTCCTAGACGTTATGCTCACAGCATACCTTTCGTTAAACATGGGAAGCTGAGGAAAACCTCAGATACATACCTATGGCATATAATAACCCACATTCAATGTGGTATGCCTCGAGATTCCGAACCCTTGAGAAGCCCTATAATAAGAGGTGGAAAACCATACATGATAGCGTTCTAGAGTCGAGACATTCTATTGATGTCCAACATGACTACTCCCCCGACCAAAGGTTGTTGCCCTGACCGGACCCCTTGGAATGTCCCGACAGAAGCAGTGTCATTAACCGCCGTCCATAAAGATATATTACTGAGAAGAGTTTCACAAAAAACATCTTAATCTATATGTGATACATGGACTAGGTGAGGAGTTTTGAGGAGGGATCCATGAAAGGAAGAACCAACAACCCATTCAATCAAGGAGAGAATGTCCCTGAATAAGTGATGGATGCCATCCACCATTGGAAAGCAGGAATGTGGGGCAACAACCAGCCCGTCCTCATCATCCTCAAAAAGAAGGATGCACGCACCCCTGCAAGAGTCTGAAATAGTAGTAACAATATTATTTAGTGACATAAGATGAATAAATGTTCCCCAAGGACACTTATCCTGCCCATTGCACGTGAATGATTTTTATCTGTTTGTTGAAGTGAGTGCATGAGTTTCATTTTGATAATATCATGTCACATTTATTATTCTCATCCTTGAATGAAAGTGGAAAGGGCCTTGAAGACCAGCAAATGAGTTCTCATTACTATGAAGAATCATGATTAAGGGATAATGGAAATCATTTTTGTGTATATCAAATCCTCTTATTTTCTACATAGAACATTTCTCAAGTAGACTTAGAGTGAAATTAATGATGGAACAATTACTTTGTTTTGAATGATACCCTTTATACTATAAACATTGTATTTATTTTTAATAAAGGGGAGATAAAGTGGAATGAAAGTTGAAAAGTTGAAGGGATAGAACATATCATTTTGATATTGACCTAATAATTTTAGAGAACATTTATGTATTGACAACAAACACAAAGGGGGATATTTTTTGGACCAGTTTGTATATGAAGACTGTATTTGTGGTCAATGAGTGTCAGTGGATGTCAATGATTATCAAAATGAAGAAGTAACTCTCCTAGGAAAAATGGATAATGGAAATTAGATGTTGGTTGAGCTTAATCATGAGTTTCATATATGTTTATCAGGAGTGATGCATTAACTACAACAATTAAGGATGGTTGAGGTGATTTTTTGGGGGAGTAAAAGAAAAGGAGAAGAAGAGGTTGAGGAGGATTTTTGGAATTTTACATTTGTAAACACAATGTTTTACACTATGTAATTATTTCATGACTTTACCAAAATACAATGGGGACCATCCATGGAGCCCAGCCGAGGTCCTCACCACAAAGCACATGCATGACCCGAGTGGTCAGCCACACTCGAGGGAAGCCCTAAAGGCCAGCCCGTAAGAGGAATGATGTGCATGGGCCATTTATAATCCTGCAAGTGTCACACTGTGGTGAAACTGTGCTGCGTGGGCACTAGGAACGGACCCAACAAGAGCTTAGTGGGAACTAAGAGTACGGCCGCAGGGTGAAGACGGAACGGGGCGGTACCCTAGATGAAAGAGGAGTAATATGAGCTACTGTTTTCATGACTTGATTGATAAATCGAGAGAAAGAAGTGTTGAATTTTGATGTAGGAAAACATTCAAAAAATGAGAAACTATTCTCAACTGTTTATCCCTCAACGACACATGGTCTACCGTCCAATCGATTACGAGATTTATCCCGCGCATCCAAGCCATCCATCTGGTCTCTGAGGTTCGCGATTAGAGAAGGGCCATATGAAATCTCTTCATTGAGGTTGTCTTCTTCCTCTAGAAAATAGACGTGAGCCAGTGCATCAGAGAAGCACCAAACCTCCATGATCGAGTCTCCAACCATTTTAGAAGTGAAACCCCACCGTAAGAGCATCATATGAGCAATAGAATACCATGCATGACTCTATGATTGCATTCTTGCATTGAAATAATGAATAACAAGTTCTGGTCGGGGAAAAAACGTTTTGGAGGCCGTTTTGTCTCAAGCGCTCAAGGAAAGTAGATCTTCATGAATACCTCTTTGCATACACATGAGGATGATTAAAACGTGAATTCCAAAACAACTAATAAAATCGACATATCTCACGACTGAAATTTGATGATTTCAAAAACATGATCATTTTGCAATATCTCATGGATTTTAGATGGAGAAATATCTAATCTCTACTTATAGAAAGAGAACTACTAATTCGAGAAGATGTTGCTGCTTCCAATTTTTCGAGGGCTCTTGTTTTGAAAAACAGAGTCTCTCCACCCTTCTAGTTTTCCAAGAGGAAAATAGGTGCTCTAAACTATTCTGGGTTCGTGAAGAGTTTTTCGTGTACTATTCTGGTTCGTGAAGAGGAGAACTACGTACCTCTTTGGTCTGCAAAGAAGTGAACCGCGAACCACTTCTGGTTTTTGAAGAGAAGGTTCCACGTACCCTTTGGATCCACGAAGCAACGAACTGTGTACCACTTTGGTATGAAAGACCGGAGAACCGAAAACTATCCTTGGTTCGTGAAGAGGGTCTACTCAAACTATTCTTGGTTCTTGAAGAAATGGTTCCTTGTAGCATTTGGTATGTGAAAGGGGACATCAATTCCTGTGCGAAGGAGGACCACACATTCCTTGTGTGAGGACGAGCCGCCAACCATCCGGGTTCATGAAAGAGGAATGCACACATTGTGAAAATGAGAACTCCATACCCATGGTGTGAAAAAAAGGGGAAAACAAGAAACACCCCGCCATATCAAAATTAACACATTGATGTTTGAATAAAATCACATACATTTAAATATAAGAAAATAAATGTGAACAAGTGTGTATGGAGGAAGGGAGAATGAAGTTTGTGCATGGTGATGGGAAATGGATTGATATGTATGATTTGAATAATGACTAAATGTCATGAATATCTGAATAATGTGTTAAGAAAAATATAGAAGAGGTTGTGTGTGTATTAAAAGGTACCATACCGATTTGGCCATTCCCACAAGAGAAATGAAGCGAAGGTGCATGAATAAGTGAATTATTTTAAGATAATCATCCTAAAACAAGGGTGTACGTGTCTATAGAAGTGAAGAGGAAGATAACATATATATTTTCACTTGCATGGTCACATGAATACATGGAATAAAAAGAGTTGATTCTGATGATGCCTAGTGTACTGGTTTTTAGTGTTTAAAAAATCACAAAAGAATTTGTGATACAAGCAAAGAAGAATAAGATGTCTTATTACGTCATGTTATTGAACTAGAGAAGAAGAATGAACATTAAAGAGAATGAACTCTAGATATTGAGGAAAAAAATGTCTCATGTTGAATAGGAGACAAAGTCATACGTTGAAGGGACCTTCATTTCCATAAACAAAGAGTTACTTCACCCAGGGCAGTGAGCTAGTGGGAGTCAACAGAAGTGATATGAGGGAAGCAGTGAGCTATCCGTGAACTTTTTTAAAGGAAGTGTGCCTAAGATAGAGTGACTATACCTGAACCTTTTAATCAATAACTTTTAAATATTAGTGGAAGTATGTACGACTGATAACCTGTCGACGTATTCTCCTTAGGCGTAGCCCTTAGTGGTGAACCATGTAAAAGTGATGTGTTGTCCTTCAATGTGTGAATGGTTTAATTACTAGACATATCCATCATACATGTTTAATTAAGTTCTTACCAATATGGGAACAATATCTAATAAATGGGAGAAAAAGGTGACACCCTGATTCACCCCCCCATCAGGGTGTCCCAGGGTCCTT
Organism: Viscum album; assembly: GCA_963277665.1. Taxonomy (NCBI): domain Eukaryota; kingdom Viridiplantae; phylum Streptophyta; class Magnoliopsida; order Santalales; family Viscaceae; genus Viscum; species Viscum album. The sequence goes on along the minus strand of OY728140.1, from coordinate 843,369,279 downwards.
CAGTCATTACATTCCCTATGAGTACTTGATGATGCTCTTTGTCATGATGAACAACCCATCAATGTTCATGGGACTCATGTACCATATCTTTTATCTTTTATTATATCGGTTCATGGTGGTCTTTATCAATGAAATCTTAGTGTATTGGGCATCCTAGGAGGAGGATGTGAGGAAATTAAGTATAGTTATGGACACTATTTGAGAGCACCATATTTATTGTTAATTAATGATGTTTTAGTAATAGATTCTAGAGGTTCATTTTCTGGGATATGTCATCTCAGAGTCAGGGGTTGCAGTGGATCCATACAAGGTTGAGGCAGTACTTTCTTGTGAGTGACCGTAGTGGGTTACTAAGGCTTGAAGTTTTTTTGGATTGGAAAGGTACTATCAGATGATTGTAGCTAACTTCACAAGAGTAGTAGAACTATTTAAAACATTAAATAAAAAGATAAAACATATCATGTGGAATAGGAGAACCATCAAGATTTTCATATGTTGATGTAGATGTTGAAGAGAACTCCCATTATGATATTGCCTAAGGAGGGTGCCGAGTACATATTATTCTGCGATGCATCATGATCCATGATTTTGTGTGTCCTGATGCATAGGCATGAAATGATATCCTATATTTCATTCCAATTGAGAAAACACAGGATGAGGTATGAGACCCATGTTATTTTGATAGCAATGGTCATCTTCACATTGAAGATGTGGTGACCCTACCTGATGGGTGATCTATTTATCATCTACTTCGACCTTAAGAGTATGATGTATAACTTCTCTATGAAGGATCACAACATGATGTATAGAGTTCCTTTGGGACAATGAATTTTAGATTTTCTATACTCCACAGAAAGGGAATGTGGTGGCAGATGATCTCAGTCGGTGATCTAGTTCTCAGTTGCAAAATGAGGCAGCATAGTAGTTAGCCTCATTGCAGTTATCCTTTATAGATGCAGATGGAGTTCCATAATTCTAGTAGAAGGTTTTCAACCCTAAAATAGTTAAATTCTTCTCAGATACAAAACTTGGGGATACCTACTACAAGACCCCATGTGATCATATGTCCATGGGGTGTGCTCCAAATAGATATTTAAAAGGTTTAGAGCGCATCATTATCTTTAGAGGATTCCCAATGGTACGAGTGATGTTATGGGAGGAGGTTTTGAATGAGTTTTATACATCCCCTTTGGTAGTACATCTAGTGTGGTGAAGATGTAACAAGACCTTTGACATCGGTTTAGGTTTCTAGGGATGAAGGAAGTTTTTGAAGACTTGGTTTCTAGATTCCTTAATTCTCAACAAGTAAAGGATGAGAAATAGGTTCTAGTGGGTTTATCTCACCCTCTAAGGTTTTATAATGGTTGTGGGATGGGATATTGATGGACCTAATGATGGGTTTTCCATGTATATCCATGGTAAAAATCCTATATGGGTGATTATTGACTATATCACTAAGTCATACCACATGCAAGCTATCTGAGAGTAGAATTCATTAGAGAGAATGGAACACATATACATTTAGGATACAATTTTTATCAATAGAGTTCCATCAATGACTATTTCTAATCATGATTCTCACTTTACATCTCAGTTGTGGAAGGGATTAAAGGAGGCGTTTGGGACAAAGTTACAGTTGAGCACAATGATTCACCCATAAACGGATGACAAGACAATGATAAAAATTTTGATTCTAGAGGACATGAAAAAAGTTTTAATGTTATACATTGGATGCATTTTTGAGGATCACCTACCACTAGTGGAGTTTTCATACATTCATAACTACCATTCCACCATTAGTATGGAACCATTCATGGATTTGTATGAGTGGCACTATAGTTAGCCACTTTGATGGACTAAACCAAGAGTGTCACAACTCATGGGCCCAAATTTGGTACAAGATACTACAGAAATGATGTAGATAATCCAGGAGTAGGTGATGACTACACAAATCAATCTGATGTTTTGTGATGATAGGCAACATAGGTCTTTGTATTTCGAGGAAGGAGGCGGTGTGTTCCTTCATGATTCACCACTATGGGGATTACAGAGATTTGGTTGGGGTGGTAAGACATATCTGAGGTTAATTGGGAAATTCTATTTACTGTATATATTTTGTGAGGTGGAATACTACATGGATCTACCTACATAGTTATACTAGGTACATGTCGTCTTCCCTGTGTTGTAGTTGAGGAGATATGTGAATGAATCATCACACATTATCAATTAGGGTTAGATGGACATGGAGGATGGATAATACATTTCCGAGTACCCAATGGAGATCGAGGATCATCATGAGAGGATACTTCATTAGTGATCAATTCCTTTAGAGTGCATTTAGTGGAAGAATTTTAATATCTCTAAGTGAATATTTGATAGAGAAGCTTAGATTCATACCCAGAACCCCTATTTGATTCAGTAGAACATGTTTCTGGAATTTTTAGGAAGTAAACACCCAAGGTGGGGAGAATATAAGGTCTCATATTTGATATGTATTAATTATAGATATTTTATGGACTATTTTTGAGACAAAGTGATGAGAAAACATTTGATTCCATGAAATGATATGCCCCAAAAAATGTTTGAAATACCTTAAAATAATTAATATCACAAGCACACAATTTTCATGAAAAAGTGAATAACATATAAACAGGTGCCCAGATAATAAATTTGAGGATATTATTGAGTTTATAATAGTTTATTTTCCCTATGTGGGAAATAAAATTGGTTGGTCTAGATCATTTGTGAAAATTTTGTCACTGGAAAAAAATAAATAAAATGATTTAACAAAATTATTTTATATCATTATTTTGACGCATTTTTTTTATGTTAAATAAATCATTACGTTAGAATTACAGGGTCAACTACATATCCCTGAAACTTCTAGAGGATTATTGGAGAGAGCTCTATGAATCCTTTCTACTGAATAGAAATGGATCAAGGATCAGTGATCAACTCATATTTATTTTTTCGGATCTTGACAACGAACACTATGTAGCTTCATTATTGATCAATAGTCAAACCATAATGAGGTAGGGGTGTGATTTAATTGTTAGATTCCATATTATTTATTTATACAATTAATGTGAATCAATCGATGAATGGATATATTTATGGATCGTGCATATTGCGGGTTGATATTTATTCAATGGGATTTATTTGATCTGGTGTTCTAAAACAAATCCTCTGTCATTGATCATTGACCAAGAGCACTTGGGAAATGATGATAAACCCCTTATCTTATTCTTTTCTCCCCATTTTCATGTGTTCTTCACCAGTTGGATCCTCGTGGTCCCAGCTAGGTGTTTCCAGGTAGTTTCAAAACTAATAGGACCTCCAGATTTGATTAAAATCAACAACTGAGGTTGTATTAGTGTAGATCGAGATAGAAGGAGATCAGATCAATGAATTTTTATTCCATAGGGAATTAGAGGAGGAATGGTGGTATATGAAATCAAAAATTGTTATGTTGTAGTGATGGTCGGTGGTAGCGGTTCACATACAGGTGGTGGAGCAATGTACGGTCAGGGTCAATAGTGACAGATCCATGGTGTGGTCGGGATCAGTAGCAGCGGAAATGGGAGAGTCTGAAGATTCAATGTGGGATGGGTTGTGGGGCCACATGTGAGAGGGTCATTCCACATCATTGGTCTAGGTCAGGTTGGTGGGATGTTCCACACAAGATGGTCCTATGCCAGACCCTGTTTGGATCCAGGGAAACAATGGTAAAGCCTCATTACGGTCGATTCTGGTTCCATGTCTACTCAACCTACCATAGGAGCAATGACTATACAACTGGTCCATGGATCATTGACCATAACATTTGGCTGAAATGGCTGGTTGGCATAAAATGTGGATTGACTGTGGTGGTCGGTCCTCTAATGTTCGCACTACGGTGGTAGGTGGACTGACTGTGGTTGTAGGTCGGTCGACCTGGACGGTCGGTCAGCATGTCTGGGAGAGTCTGTGGGAAGCTTCTCGGGTGTTAGTTTCAAATAAAGATTCCTTGAGTCTATTATCATTCATATAATGGACCAATATAGGTTGAGTGAGTTCCCTTAGTCCTTTCCTCAAGGGTACAATGTGACATTACATCTCCATCAATGGATTGTAATCCCCTCCAGAGGATGAGTCTCAGAGAGATTTGTGGTGTCCCTCCGCGAGACTGCAGTGAAAACCTCTATCATAAATAGGGAAGTTTTTAGATTTGGTGTTACCCTCTTTATCATGGAATATATATTCTATCGATTGGGACACATTTGTAGTGTTTTTGGAATTACTGGAATATGATCCACTACGTAGCAGGTTGTTCCAGATTCGGTTTTTGGTGTCCCCTAGTGCTTCTAGGCATGACTCCCTTTCTGTGTATAATTGTCTTTTTTCTAAAAATTGTCTTCTGATTGGGGAAGGCTCAAATGATATAAACCTCTTCATTGAGAGTCTTTAATGATATCATGCCTTGTGGAGTTAAATATCACGAAATAACCATTTTTCCAAAAAAAATATTTTCGTTGGCAATTGGTTATGACCACTTGATGACCTGGTTTCTATGTAGGGTATATCTAGGTTTTAATTTCTAATTGAATATGTTATACTATGTTACATATTATATGGATCTTACTATACATGGTAATTAATGTTTTTTGTTTTCAGGGTGTCCTAATGAGTATTTTTATAAACACCCATGTATGGGCTTGGTCTTCTCGTGTCATGTCTTGTGCAGATTAAAACCCTTTTTACAGTGTCCATGGAGGACCAGGAGCATATAAAGCATTTCTAGAGTTGGGTAGACTTTGGTGTTTATCAAGTGTGTAACTTTTACATATTCCCCACCCTTGGAGAATTTTTGAGTCATGTGGTTTCTATTAGACATATGTTATAGAATCATTGTGGTGGGTTATTATTTTTCCACGTTTACATTTCTTTTACTTCCTATTGTACTCTGGTTGGGGGATGTTAGTTATATGAATGAATTCTATCAGTTTTTTCACATTTCAACATGGTACGACATGGATATGGGTTCATGTGTACGTGTAATTTAGGTTAATGCCTCCCATTTGTGGTAAATACCTATTAACTACTAGTCACCATCACCTACCCTATCAAAGGCGGGTTTGGGGTAGTCATGACACGAGCCCCTTTGGGATGGGTCGTGACATTATTCAATAGAGAAAACATATATTTTGTACTGATGTATATATTTTGTACTAATGTATATATTTTATAATGATTTATATAGTTTGGGGTAGTCATAATCTTATTCGTATTGTTAATGTGAAAATCCATCATAATATTTAATTCCATTTGAGGTGTTATTTATCATTTTGTGATTTGTATTTGATCATGGGTGTTTTAGGATAATTTTTTATTGGTTCTTAGATATAGGTTGAGGTTAATTTGGAGTGTCAAGAATCTGGTGATGGTGATGTTGTAGTTCCATATATATTTTAGAACTAATGATTACACTGACAACCCGATGGAATGGCACTGAGAACCCATTGAATTGGGAAATCGTCCGGAAGTCATGGGTGTTCAATTAGGTACCTAATGAACCATATTAGTTACTAAGTTGTCCAGATTTATATTTTTATTAAGGGAGTTTTAGTTATATTATTTTACACCCTTATTACCTATTCCTTCTTTCTTTGTAATTTTATTTTATACTTTTTTTTTGTGATATCCGTCAAGGGACTCTATTGGTCACCATCTTCCTCCACCTCTATAACATGATTCAAGGACAGACCGAATGTGTTTTTTCATACCTAAATATGTGATAAAATATCCCAATCCCCTCTTCTTCCCCCATTTTCTCTTAAGTTATTGTTTTCTATTTCACCATTTAGTGATTCTATGGTTAATTCTACTAGATCATGGTGGAATTAATATTATACGAATGGAATTTCTCTTATCGTTCCAGAAGGAGGTTGAAGAGGATGTTTTAGTACACATTTATGAAAATTTTTTGATGGTTACTTAGGTATGATTTATGTTATGGTTTTATAATTTTTGGATTAAATTAAATGAATTATTTGGGAGATATGTTTTGGTATTTTGGTTGTTAATATTTTTTCTATATTTTAGTAGTTTTCTTCTTGAGTATTCAATGAGTTTTATTTTTTATTGTGTTTTTCTTGTCATCTAATTTGATTTTTTATTCACTGATTTTAGTGGAATCATTCATAAGATATTCTTGGAGGATAATATGAATCTATTAAATCTCAGAAATTGTTTTTGTAGGTTTTCACGAACCTCTAAGAGAATCTTCATCTATAAATGATCCATTTTTTCCTTATGTTTTTCAAAAAATTATTAATACAATTTACGTAAATGTTTTTAAAAATAAATTTATAGTATCCAAATTTTATGATAGAACAATATTTCACATTGTTTCCATTGGTTTATGTTGTATAAATAGGGGGAATTTATCTCATCTTATTATTTTATCGACACTTATATACTGATATGTAGGCAATTGTTTCCTTTCAAGACATTGAATTTTTTATATATTATTATTTTATAATGTGTACAAGGTGTTCATTATTTGAGTTATGTTATATGTTCGTACTGAGAAATGGTTCTGTACAATTTCTGTTAATATTTACATAAGAAGAATATAGAAATCATAGGTGTTCCTTTTGTTTTTTCCCAAAATGGAGAGTGCACATAAGAAATGAATAATTTCAAAAACTATCATTTTTTTGGATTTTCCTAATATATATAAATAGAATATTATTAAGTTTTATGTATTTTATATTTTATGAAATAAACTATTCTATCATAAATATAATTTTATTATCTATTAATGAAACATAATTAACCTTTTATTAAGAGATAGATTTTTTGGTAATGTAATGGTTGGGTTTATGAGGAGAAAAGAAGCAAGATAGCCTGAAAATCTATAGACTTTTATAGTAACAAAATATTTGAAATATAATAAACATAATGTTTTATAAACTAGTAATGTTTGAATGAATTTTATGCAAAGGATATTTTATTGTAAATTGTTCCTTTTAAAACCCTTTTAGAATTGGGTTTTAATATTCTTTTAAACATTTTATATTTACCATTATATGAAAAATACTATTCTATTTCCATTTTGAATCCTAGTTTAATAAACCCAAATCAATCATTGTTTTATTTAAATAAAAGTATAATAATTTTTTTCAATTTCAATCTAATTATAAAAAAACATTAAATTAGTAAAGAGACTTAATAGAGGTTAGGGAATATGATTGGTTTTATAAAAGTAATCATTAGATTAAACTAACCGATGGTGTTACATCTCTCAATATAAATTTATTATCAAATATGGTTAATATGCCAAACTAGGATGTATTGATTATTGATTTTATAGATATTTACTATTAATTATTGGAAATACTTTACCTACATTTCTTTTCCAAAAAAAACATCAATTATGTCTTAGTTAGTTCCTTATTTTTGTTGTTTATTGCAATTATAAAACTATTTTATAAGATATTTCATTTTCCTTGTCTATAATATTTTATAAATCATGAAATCATAGTGTTTCTAACCCTATATTTCCCTTATATTGACTAGTATGATATTCTACTACATTTTTTATTTATATTTTTCATCCAACCAGTTCTCAAAGAATATATTTGGTGTAGTTTTTAAAATATTGGTATAATACTTAGATGTTGTGTGTTGGACATGTGTGTAATGATTTATTATGAATAATAACTAAATACTTTCATATGAGGCATGTATTGTGCTTATTTATAATTTAGTTTTATTTATTGGATACTAAGAATGTTTATTGTATTGATATGAAATATCACCTTTGGGTTGATCTGGTGCATGTGTATTTCCTTGAAATTAAGTAGGTATATTTCTTTAGAATAAATCATGTCTACTAATTTAGTCTCAATCAAGTTAATCTTTTGATGTCTCTCATAGAGATATATTTCTTATATCTTTTATAACGTCATTGATCATGTTTCCATGTTTTGAAAAACATGTCGATGTTATGGTATGAGATTTCAATTCACTAACTAGGTATCTTGTTTTTCCTAATATTGGTAGTGATGGTGCATTAACTATGTCTATGTTATTATATCTCCTTTATGAATGGTTTTTAGGACCTAACATGGTATACACACATCATTATATATTTTTGGGAACATGTATATACATATGTGTAGTATAAATATTTGGGCACACTAACTCCTAGTTATGAAATGACCAATACACTATCTATAATACGTATCTAGTCTCAAATTAGGTACTTCATGTATGAACCCATCCATTTTAGGTATTAATATGTTATAGTTGATAATAATAAATCATTTTCCATAAAGTGGTTCTACTTCTACACTTCAAGTGCTGATCGAAGAAAATGTTTTATTATATATTTATGTAAATGTGTGAAAATCTATATACACACACCTTTTTATTCTCTATGTGAGTTGATACACTATTTTTCGTTCCCTACTTAGTATTTATTCTCTCAACCTATATGGAAACATTAGTGACATTTCAATTTCACATTTTATGTATAATTTATAAAGGGTTAATGGATAGTTTTTGGATGTGTTGTTGACTAGATGGATGTTGGTTTGGGTTTGTATATTCATAATCCATGTAGTACTATAACCCGAGGGAATATTTAGAAGGGGTTGTATCAACACATCAACTATTTTATTTAGTTGAGTCAAATCATTTTCATGGAATTTAACACCAATTGTGTAAGTATTCATGGTTCAATCTACTTTTGATCTCACTCATATATAGGTATCATTGAATCTTTCGTATTGGTAAAATAATGTGTTATATTGCTTTATTTATTTACTTAAAATCATCCAATATATTTATAAGTAATGTCCTTTCTTTAGGAGTACCTAGATTTAATTATTGATTTAACAAAGGAAGGGTGTATTTTGACCTAATATTAAATTTGGGCCTATTGTGTTAGTGTCCATCCATCAGGGATTAAGGATTACCCTTAGCACATGTGGAATCATAATTCATGTTTTTTATGTATATGTGTCTAGGTTAGGAAAAGTGATATCTATGTAGTGTTATGTTTACTAAGGATTTAATTAATATATACACATGAAAGGGAAGTATGGAATTGAGAGTTAATCTATAAAAATACGTCATAAACCCCATCCTAGTTGAATCTCAAGTTACCAGTAGAAGTCTTGGAATTATGTTGGCACCATATATTTCTGTTAGGATTTCATTATATTATCTCAACTATAATGGCATGGAACATGATATGTGTTTGTGGGACTCAACCAGGAGCTAACCACTATGTTGGTTCATTTATTGTGGGTAAATAATTATAGGTACTAACTATAATACAATATTTAATATATATACATTTTTCCGTTTTTTGTTAATATTGAAGTTAGAATAAATTTGGAGTTTTGTATCAACTAAAACATTTTAAATAAATAAATAGTTTTTCCTATTTATATATTTATAATTATTAGTTCAATATGAATAAATATGTTATTATATTGACTGAGAAAATTCTATGTATTACTATTAATTTCCAGTATTCATTTTTTATGCTTTAATATTGATAATTATTGTTGTTTTTGTATAAAATCAATTATTTATAATGTCACACACTTCATATTTAGTATTATATAATTAATATGATACAAATATTTTATTTCATAATATTTATGAAGAATTAAAAATGTTTTTTTCTTTAAAATATTCTATATAGAGTATTTTTCTTACTCCAAGTTTAATTATTTACCAGTTATTTTTTAACTATATATTAAAATCATGCAATCCTAAACTTTCTGTTCATATATAAATGGACACTATATCATCTCTTTTGAGTTATTATAAGGATTCTATTCATTTTGTAAACAGAAAGAAACCATTTTGTATTTTTTTTATCAATTGATTGAAAAAATTATTTCATATAAAAGTATTAAAAATGTAAGTATATTTTGATGATGTGTTTGAAAAGGTAGTTATGTTCCCTTAAGAATATGATTTCATCTCTTTGGAAGTTGTTAAAAGATGGTGTTTAAGATATGGAATTTTATTTTTTGTAATTAAAATGAAATAGGTCTTGGTGAGGAACGGTTTTCCAATAATTAATGTACCAATGAAGGTTGATTCTGAAAAATAATATTGTTGGGGATGTTAATTATTTTAAACATTGAATGGGAACTAATTCATAAATTTAACTTAGTTTGGATTTAAAAATGAAATGTGAGTCAATGAACTATAGTTTTATAATCATTGTTTTATAAGACCTGATTTTTAAAAGGTAATCTTGGATGTGTTTCTGCAACCAATGGTTTATTATGGGTTATTTGGTAAAAAAATTAGTATTTCGGGGAATCAACATTTATGTGTCTTCTAATATTCTAATGATATTGATCACTCTAGAATATATTTTAAAATTATAGTGGTATTTAGGAATCCATGAGGATTTTGGTCAGTATTTTGGTATTAATAACATTTAGTTGTCAATAATTCACTTAATTTTTAGTGGTCACAAATGATATGTCTGGTGAGTGATTGGGATCCTCTTTGGTTTTGATGTTATAGTTACTATGTTCAGTGATGTTGTGTATTTTGTATTAATTATTGGGAATATGATTTACAAGTGAGGTGTGTGTTTTGAGATATGTTTCAAAACATATAAAAGTGATGTGATTATAGTTTGGTGGTTTGGGGTGATATCTCAGTTGAATTGATTTATTGGAAATTATAGTAGTCATTAATAGATCCTCTCCTCAAGATTCAAGTATATGATATGTCTTATGGTAGGATGTTGTAATTTCTTTTATCCTGATTACAATTATAAACATGTTATTAAAGTCATAAAAAGGAATTTCAGATTATTTAAGTGTGGATCCATTTAAATTTGAGTACTTGTAGAGGGGTTTTATTCAATTTTAGGATTTGGATTTGATTTTGGGAGTATAAGGATGAATTCTTAGGTGTTTTTAGATTTTTTGTTGAGGATTTTTTAGAGGTTCAAGGGTTTGGGAGTATACGGAAGATGGATTTACCTATATTTTAGAACATGAATTGATACTAGGTAACTAGTGGGGAAGACCTAGGTACCTGTTAAATTTGGTAGTTTTCCGGGTGGCATGAGGGTACAATTAGGTATGTAGATTCTAATATCAGGTACCTAGTGGGTCATGTTTCTTTTTTTATTAAGAATATTTTTTTTATATTTTTTATTAAATCATTATTTACCCATCCTTCCCACAATATATTTTTTAAGAAGATGGGTGTTCATTCATTGCCTATATTGGAACTCCTCTTCATCGCCATTTGTCACGTGATTCAAGAAGAACCATGGTTTTTTCAATTCCTAAATCAAACTTATATAATACCTTATCCGCTATTTTTCCATATTATCTTATTATACATCAATTTTATGTTTCTATATTTAGGGATTTTATAATTAATTATACTAGATCGTGGTTTAATTTATCTGAGATCATTGTGATTTCATTTCTATAGGCTAGATGATTATTAAATGGGTTTCTTGGTACCTCTTAGTCTATATTTTTCTGGATGAATAATGTGTAATGTTTTTTGTTAGGGTTTTCTTGATTTGGGAAGGAATTAAATAAGGTATTTTGGAGATTTTCTTAGTTCTTTAGGATTCTATATTTTTTGAAGTATTTTTAGAGATATCTCCCCAAAATTTCATTGACATTAAGTTATTCATTGGTTATGATAATTATGTAATTGGGTTTTTATAGTAATTTTTTTTAATATTTCTTAGTTGCTTCTGGGAGTATTTGTGGGGTTTGTATGTATCACCAATGGTTGTTGTAGGTTATTTGAACACTTCATGTGATCCTTAGTATATTCATGCGACATGAATACATCTTATTTTCCCTTAAATTATAAACAAGGTATACATTTTAATTTGGAAATATAAATGACAAGTATTACAATGGCGTATTATTATAACAATTTCACTTTTTTCATTGAGTTAATATAGTAATATGATGGAATATTCATACAATCGTACTATTTTAAGAACATTTTTATACTAATTTGTAAATGACATAATCTATGAAATCCTGTAAATTTATTTTTTAAATTTATTTCCTAATGCATACTTGATGTATTTATTTAGAGACATGTCATATTTTCATAATAAAGCATGTTACCTTAAACATCCTTTTTATATTTACACGGGATAAAATATAAAAGTTAGTTGTATCTTCTGTGTAAACCCACCTTGAGGACAGTTGGTAAACACAAAATTATTTTTTAGACTACACATTATTGGTTAGTTATGATATAGAAAAATCACAAATTATTGAGACTTATTAAAGTTAAAAAATCAAATAGCCTATTCCTAATTAATTGTGAATAATATTTAAATAAAAAACTACTCTTAACATTCGATTAAGATAATACTTATATATTGATGTAATGATTGGGTTGACTAGGTCAGAAGAGTTAAGTTTAGATGAAAATATTAAATGTTTAAATGTAGATAAATTATTTAAATATAATAAACAAAAATTATTTCTTAATAATTAAACGTGGAATACATTTCTTTAAAAATGATATGCTAATATAAATAGATTTTTTGAGTAACTTTTTAATATGGGATTCAATCTTATTTAATATTTTTTAAATACATGTGGCTTTAAATACACTACACTATCACTCTATCTCTTATAAATAATGATATCATAAAACCCAACGTTGAGGATTTTTTAATGAAATAGAACTATGTTAATAGATTTCAGTTTCTTTTTCATTACAAAAATGTTTAAATTAGTCAGATTCTCAATAGAGGATATGTTACTAAATGGAATTTTTAATGTTAATTTTAATAATAAATTAACTGGTTGCTTTATATTTTTCAATAATAATATAATAATATATATGTTTCTTATAAAACACTAGGATATGGAGAGGAATTATTTTAGAGGAAAGTGGCTTTGATTATTGGCTATGCTTCGAATGTATTTCATTTCCAAGAAAAATAACTAGTGTCTCCCAGTTAGCTCCTTGTTTTTATTTTCGTATCATATATGAAACTATAGTTTAATCCATGATAGATATATTTTTTATAATTATTTTAATACATATTAAGGACATAGTGTGTCTTTCCTAAAATTTCACATTCCTAGAAATTTCAGGATTGGTTTCTTAATTGTTGTCTTTTCTTTTGTTACAATACCAGTTTCTCCATGCTTACAAACTATGTAGTTAATATCATGATACTTTGTGTAAGATACAAATTATTATACATGTTAAAAATCTCTTTTTTAGTATATATATTTTATTTTCACTCTATGAAATGTTCTTATGTGTTTATGTAAGGATTTAGGAGAGATCGGTCTAGTTTTGTGGCCCAAAGATCAGGTTTGTGGAGAAATATTTAAGGAACATGGTTAGTGAATGGTTAGTGATAACCATGAACATCAACTTTTTAGGACATAATGGGTAAAACATGGTTTTTTTAATCATTATAATGGAGGAATATAGCCATGAAAAAAGTTCAATAATATATAGAGGATAATCAAATTGTTTGAAAATTATTTGTTTAATCATAAACAAAAATCTCATAGGGATTCCGTGTCTAGAAAATGGATCCATGGACTCATATGTTACATTATTTTGAAATTAGAATACCTTGGATGATAACTTAGGATTCATATTGATGTCATTTAATGAGGAACACCTCAGATTATTTCCTTGAGCTCTAATCTCGTCTAGATTGGGGCTACACTGGACATGTTCCCAAGACCCAACAATATAATTATTATAGGAGGGAAATTCTAATGGTACACCCCCAGATGTCACTCATCCCCATTTTTTCCAATGTCAACATTGATAGCTATGATTTTCCCCCTAAGAGGTCATCATTTTACTATTATGATATTATACTTATATTCCTTGGTTTTTTGCATTGGTTTTTATTCACTACTTAATATATATGTATATATATATGCATATTTATAAATTATGATATATGTATAGAAAAACTATTACTTATTCTGAAGTAGGTATGGTCGGTTAGGTGTTCCAGGGGGAACCTCGGCACTACTCGGGTAATATTTAAGTACTTTCTTTTATATTTACCATACCTACACATTATTCATTTTATATTCATAAACTAGATTACATTCAACACTTTTGTTTTTTTACAACATGGTTTTACTCACACCCTATTCAGGCCACTGATCAGTACCTAGAATGTATTAATGGATACTGATATAGTTAAAGGAAATGACCCATATATTGATGCTTGACTTTTATTCATGGATGCAGATTGGTAGAAGTTGACATAAGAAAGTGATCCAGATTTTTTTTACATAGTTAGGGTCCTATTATATATCTTTTATAAGATAAATTAATATATGTCAATTCCATGTTCCCTTTACTCCTCATATTTATAACATTAAAAATCATCATTTTTTAGATGATACTTTTTATGGATTCTATTGTTTATTTATTTAGATTCTTTATAATCCACCAACATACTATGGTTATTATTTCTACTATTTATTTATTATTTCACTATTTTGATTCACTACGATAAAGATGGTATATTCTCCCCTCAAAACTTTCACAGAACCTCACTACTAGATGGCACCCTCTGGAATACAGTGAGGCACGATGTAGGCCATGTGTCCATTGGGTTGGGTTACTTATGAATGGACTGGTCTTGATTTGTCGCACTATGTTATTTTTCTAGTCTATATTGAGCATGTGATTTACACTTTCCTATAAGTCATTTATATATTCATTTTAATGAGGCATGTTTGTTTCATATTTTTAGAGAAAGATTAATGATTTGATGTTGAGAATATCTATTGTCTTGATATGGAAAATGTTCTATACCCTAATCTAGTGCATGAGTATTTACATGATATAAATCATGTCTATTTCATTGATATAAATAATTCCTACTACTTAAGTTATGATGTCTGGTATGTGGATATATTTGATTTTGTTGTTATAGATTTTCTGAGAATTTATTCATGCTTTGATGAATATGTATATGTTTTGGGAAAGAAATCTAATTACATGACTAGGTATCCCCCCAAAGATGGGCACAGAGAGGGCCCTGAACATCATCAAAAAAATCTTCTCACCAATAACAGGTTACTAAGACCTGACATGGATCATAGACAGACACACATATATATCTATGGGTATATAAGTATATATGTATATGTATATGTATATATGTATGTATTTATTATTATATTAATGGTTGAATATATATAAATATATACATGTGTGAAATATATTCAAATATGCACACTATCACCCAGGGTGGAATGCATTGTAGCACCACCACAAATTTTGGTATAGCCCCATAACATATTTTTATAACACCCAAAAATTTTACTATGTATTTATTTCAAAATAAATCCAGTGTGTGTGATATCTTGTGATAAATGAAATAGATAACAAAAATGATAAATATTTTATTTCATTATAATAAAATATATTATTATGAGATAACTAAATGAATCAAAATTAGTAAAATTACTAAAGTAATGAAACCCCATGTGAAACAACAGTACACATTTTAAATTATGATCATCATGATCTTACATGATGATCATACTAATAAATAACACTATATAAGGAATACTCTTTTTATAAATATGATAAATATCTCGATAAGAAAATTAGATAATATGGTGAATTATTTTAGTTATGTTTGTAAGGATAAATATAAGACATTAATATGACCAATATATATATATATATTCATTGGATATATAATCATTGGACATATGACTGTTTGATATATTGTCATTGGATATATAGTTTTTGGATATTATTGTACCAATAGGCACATTTATGTTTTGTATTTTTTGGTAAAATATAAAAATAATTATATTATATTATAGTAGATAATTATTGGAAGAAATAAATTGATAATGATTAAATTGACTGTCCTCTATAAATATATGCATTTTTATTCATTTTATATAATATATTTATTTTTTATGAATTATTTATTTCATATTTAAAAATAAAGAAATATTGTAGTGCTGACTTATGAATAAAATTATTATTTAGAAAAAAATAATGGCATTTGATTAATTTCATTTAAAAAGAAATATTTTCTAAATATTTTTCTTTATTTTTGATATTTTTTAATAATAAATAAAATTTATAAGTGTTTACAAATTATTTAAATTAAATTTATATTACATATATAAAATTAAATAAATTACCCTTAATCTAATGATTGTCATTCAAAATGGAGTAACAAAAAAATTAATTTTTGTGCTTAATAATTAATTTTTATATAAATGTTTTATATGATATAAATTTATTAATTTAAAAATAAATATTATCCCTTTTAATACTTTTATGAAATAAAATTGATTTCATATTATGAATAAACACATAAAAAAGGAAACAAAGTTTATTTTATTTTTAGGAGAAAAATAAGTTACCAAGGTAAAAGTTATTCACCAATGTACAGGAACAAAATGGTAAGTGTAAAATAAATTGGTAATGAACTAAAATATCATAATATAATATCTCTAAATTAGTGTATTAAAGAATTATATACCCCCTAATCCTTTATCAACAATCTTTTCACTTTGTCCAATTTTCATTTAAAATTGAAAACATGATACATTAAAAATGATTATTTGGAAAAAATACAACTCAATATCACATATAAAGGGACCCATACTCTACCCACATAAAACTAATTTTTTTTTTGGTTACATCAGGAATACCTACAAAAATTCACTCCCTAAAAATCCACTCCCACATTTGAGAAACACTGGTCATAAAAGGGACTCTCAAATCCTTCATTTTTAGGAGATGCTCAATAAGAAGTTTCCAGTCTTCATTGTATGTGTTTTCCTATCTTTATTCACTATTATTTATCTTATTGTTAAACACATTATTCTGTTTTATTTTCCAATTCAATAAAATTATATTAAAATAAATTTTAGAAATTTTATTTTTTTATTATTACAAAAGGAGAAGTTCAAACTCTTTTGGTCATTATAATGTGTTCTTTTTGGGTCAGTTTTAAATATTACATGAAAGATGTTATATTTATTAAATAATGAATGATTAATAAATAGTATATACTAGTTATATGGTAAAATAATGATAAATTTATTACATTTAAAAAAATAATATAAATATACATAAGTATATTAATTAATAAAATGAATTCTTTTTATTGAAACAAAATTCAAAAAATTCATATAATACAATTTTATGATTTTCATGTGAATAATCACCATAATTCTTATTAAATAATCATGGGACTAAAAAGATATATCAAAAACATATATTATGTGTTCATGAAAATTCTAGAGGTTATGAACCAATGATCATGGAGTAAGGAAAAGAACTATGAAACTAAAGCATGTAAGGAAAATGCATCAACTAAAAGTTTGAGATTAATATTTAATAAGTGAGAAATTTTATGCGCATAAAAAGTAATTATAAATGTATAGTACTATGTTAAATATGTATTAAAAATACTATTATATAAATTAATAATTAACTAAAAATTTATTATACATAGAATTACAGTGTGTCTAAACAGGAAGAAGTCTGAGGTAAGGGTTTTTATTTTGATCTCACCTTGAAATGGTGATTATCCTTGTCTAAGTTTCTATTAGAATACATTTTATGTAATTTCTCTATATTACCCTATATATATTATTATCATATGGTTAATTTCATGTATTACATTTCTTTTTACCATTCCACATCACTTTGGAAAACAATTCAATAGAACGATTTCCTATATGTTGAACCAACCTTATGTCATATTTTCTGGATTGGTAACCATTCTCTTCAATGTTCATTTTTTTGTAGAAATTTAATTATTTATACATCTATGATTTTATAAGGTAATTATCTATTTTAGTTGATTTTATTTACAAAATAACAATATGATTCTATTTTTTAAATTTTATACACTAGTAATTAAGTATTTAGATTACCTTTCTTGAAAGAAATGTGAACAAAATATATTATTTAATTTTTTACACATGATATATTTATCCTATCAGTTTCTATGATTTTATTTATTAATCTACCACTCCATGTTTTCAGTATTTCATAATATTTTTATTACCATTCTTTTATAAATTATTATTTGTTCAAATAAAATGTATAAAAAATGTAAAGTATAATGTTTATAATCTATCAATGTTATTTATTAATTCTATAATAGAGTAAATTTCATATATTTATATCCACTTTCACTTATCATATTCTTCATAGTGGATATTCTATAATGATATCATCTAACTTTTTTCCCTGGATGCCCTTTTACCATATCTAGTGGAAGTTTTCATGAAACCCATTTATTTAACAAGGGTCAATTAAGATATAAAGAAACAGTAAATGTATTATTATTCATGAAAAAGTTATATGTGTAGTTTTCCATTATTTAATGAGTTATCCAATAATTAAATATGAGTTAGGTAATGATTTATATCTCATTAGATGATAGGTGTGGGACTGGGGAGTGAACCCAATCCATTTTTGTTATATTTTCATTATGATTATGGTAATGGGGAGTAAAAACAATAAAATATGGTAATATTTACCCTATGTTGTGATCGTCCTGGTTGTCATAATTTATATAGAAGATTACTTTCTTTCCTTTTTGTGTGCCACATTCGTATACCACATTTCAATGTTATGAAACTTTCTAATATTATTTTTTCATGGATCATGACTATTAGATCATGGTTCCATGCCCCTATATATCATTTCATATGATTATGACCAAAACCTTATGCTATGATCTATTATTTATGACCCATGTATTATTGGGTTTGATTTCATTATGATATGTCCACATACTATTATTATGTTCTCATACCCACATGTTTATATTATCCTCACTTTTTAATTTTGATTGACATATTTTATGCTTACCTATTACTGATAATGTGACCTCACCCTTTAAAATTATTCCATTACCCATGTATTGGGAAAAAAATTATAAAGGAAATTACCTTTTTGATTGAGTAAATGTTGTATTGTTATTGAAAACACATACCCCACATTTGTAATATTATACCAATTATAAAATATATCCCAACAAATTTAAAAGACCATAAATCATCATAACCATTTATAATATAACTATTATAAATTGACCATTAATATTTATATAAATTATGGGTTATGATAAATTTTAATTGAAATATATGGAAGAGGTGATGGTCTCAAACTTGAAGATTATACCCCCTGATGCTAATATATTAGAGCTTTTAATGAATATGGAATCACTGGGATTTATCATTGACCAAGCCCCAACCAATATTCAACAATTAATGATAAATAAAAACTATATACAATATAATTTCCATCTTATCGTGATCTTGAACCATACCACATTCTTCCGACCACACCCAGAAAGCACCACCATTTCACACCTTACCCTTAGGGATCAGGCTGGAGTATTGCGGGGTTATGTATCTAGACACTATTAATAAGAATTTATATTTATTTATTAATGAGATAATGATTATATTTATCCCTTTTTATTATTATATTATAAATAACTATACAATTAATTTGATAAAATTGTATTTTTACATAAGGAAATTCAAATTGTATTTTTGGGAAATATATTATCTAAATTAAGACACTATTATGATAAATTCAATATTTTTCTATGAAAATTTTATTTTAATAAAATATTTTTTTAAATAATATTTAGTTAAATATAATTAAATATATAATTTATTGAAGTCCAATGTAAATTTTAAAAGGGTAAAAAAGTCATTAGTATCGTAAATAACTATTATTTTATAGTAAATAGAGATATTTATTTTAGAGTGAATGGTCAAATATTTACAAAATTATTATTATAAAATTTATATTATTTTTGAAATAAGATCATTTAAATTATCCAATAGTGAATTTTTCATAATTTTTTGAGATAGTCAAATTCTTGGGTAAAAATTAATGATTTTACAAATATACAATCTATATAATAACATCCTAATACAGAAAAACCTATGTAATAAATTATATAAAACTCATCTATGATTATATATATATTTACCTTTTAATATAATTAGTTTTTTAATTTATTTGATTAATTTTTTAATCCTTTAATGAATCCTCTAAACCCTATATTGTATTTTATGGTTTTAAAAAATCATTATGAACATCACTCAATTTAATATCACCAAGGGTATTATTGAATATGATCAGTTATTTTCCTAGTAAAATATTTAGAACCACTCCTCTTTGGTAAAAAAAATGTTCCAAAACCATGTCAATGTTTTTTTAATTATTTTATCATATAGAGCCTGGAATCTAATTTTATAAATTAATAATGAAATCCACTCTCTTTTTCTATAAACAGTCACCCCAACTCCCACAAATCTTTTCTAAAAACCCTTTGATAAATAATTTCGTCTCAATATCCATTTGTAATTCATTTACAAGGTTTTATGAATCTTTAAATTATATATTCCCAATCTTTTATAAGCACTGTCTCAATATAGGAATGAGAGTTCATTTATCCACTGATGGTATAACCTTTACATAATCCATTACTATTCTAAAGTAAGGGATCATATCATCTTCCATTTTATGTCAGGTAAATTTGTTGTGCTAAGACTTTTTTATTTACAATTTTTCAAATTGTAATGTTTTTTAATCATAAATTTGTCATTTACTTATGTTTTCCACATATTGAGAGACCTCCTTTCACTCTCATTAAACTACTCCTTGAAACATTATGTGAAACTTGATTCTATAAAAACTATCCTATAATTGTTTCATTAGAAACATTTATGTAGTGAATACCCATTTCCTTTTCCATGAGACGGTTTTCACCTAGTGGTACCTATCCATTATTGATTGGAGAATCCCATGTATGTAACCCACTTTCTTTAATCATGGTACTAAAGGAGATGAAATGAATCCTTATGTTTTTTGATCTACATGGAACACAAATTCAAGTACATGATATGAATATGAAGAGTGGACCTATAATTACATATCCCTCTAATACATTTGGTAATGTTTTTATCTTAGGAGATTTCATTAATGGGGCAAAAGATGATATCTTTCGAACAATATTTTATTATTTCTTGGTAGTTGTCATTGAATTATTCTTATGATGTCACGGTTTATGTTTTTTCAACATTCCAATGTTTCCACGATATTATAATCTTATACCATGCTTTAATGTTCATGTTTATTATTATCAATAATTCTCATTCACATTAATATAACTCTTTATTAACATGTTTTAATTTGGTTATTCCATTATTAGAAATTATATATCTCCCCTTTCTTACTTATGTCCCAAGGTTATGCCAAATAGTTTTAGAAGATAAATGGAATTCAAGGTAATGTTATGGGATTTTTAACTAATATTATTGTATTCCAATTCCGAGATATTGTGTTATGTATCTAATCATTTAAATACACTTGGCCTTTTAGAAGATTTATATTGTATTATCTGTGTCCTTTTTTAATAAATAATGTATTGATATTTATAAAATAAATGGGTTTTAATAGTTGTTATTTGAGAATGGTCCATTTATTTTTATGGAATACGATTTTAAAACAATGAGTTAATGTCATAGGTATAAGGGTAAACCTAGTAAAAAATCCCAAAATTTGGGGGATGTATAGAGTTATTTGTTTAATGTAGAAAAATCCATCTCTGGATAATACTAGTTGATATGGCTCTAACATCATTTTAAATTGGGTTAATAACCTAAAAAATGGATCATTGGGTATTGACTCAATTGTCACCTAGTGTATATAAAAAGGATTTTCAATATAACTAATTTGACACTATCGGGGTATATAATTTTTTAAATTCACAAGATCCTTACAACCATTATTAAGTGAACAAAAATTTCCATATAATTTATGTTAGAAAATATAACCTTCATAAATTATATTGAAAACTATAAATTCATTGGTTGAGGAATGTATTCCATTTACGAGTTATCCATTCAATGTTCATAGTTTAACTTTTATGTGTTTAATAGTTTAATGATTCTCATACATTTTTATTTATTTATTTTAGTTAATGGATAGAAATAAGTGGAATCATTTCAATAACCAATGTGTTGGGAAATTCCTAAATGATATTCCCAACCAAATGGGAGTAGGAGTCAATAAAATCAAGAAAATATATAGTAAATTAACTCAATTTGTAAAAAAATAATTAAGGGGAAGCCTACATCCTCTTATGAAATAGATAGTTGTAATTTAGTCCTTTATTTGAAAAACACATATACCTTTTTAGTGGATCATTAAATCCTCTATTTTTTGAATAATGGATCTACTCTATTGAAAATATCTTCAATATCATTAAATATTTTGATCAAGAGAAGGTAATGACCGTTTTTTATCATATTTATGGATAATGTTAACGTTGGTGGGAATTCTTCAAAAATACAAATCTATATAAGGAGATTAAAGTGTTGAAGTTGATCTAATTTTGGAAAATGATTTTTGATAAAAATTTCCCATACACTCTTAGATTTAAAATGGGGAGTTATTTCTTTGGCCTTATTCAAAATGATGATGAATATAATAGGTAATGTGTTGAAAACCTTATAAGAAATTCATTATATTACTATAACTTTTTCATTATCCATGAAATTAAATTCGACCACTTATTTGGTTGGATAAAGGTGATTCTATGAATATATTTATGGATTAGAGACTTGGATATCTTCTAGAAAATTTTATAATGTGCTATAAAATTCAAAATGGAGATATGTGAAAATCAAGGGTCTCATGGGATAGGAGATATGAATCAGAAAATGGATTTTAATTTTGGTGTTTTTATTGAGAAATATAATGGGGGGAAGAATATTCAACACCCCACATGTCAAAAGTGTGGAAAGAAGCATCCACGAAATTTCTTGAAGAGAAAAAGTAAATTGTTTATGTAGGGGAAGTATAGGAACCTTGGAATTGAATTTCGAAGGGAGAAAGAAACTAGTGTGATGGAATAAATGAATGTCCAACCAACCCTCAACCTAATGTTAGGTGTTTAAACATAATTGATAAAGTAGACTATGAAAATCATTGCACAAATCCAAGGGATTTTCTATTATAATCAATGTAAAAAACATGTATCTCCTCGAGTACAAGGGTGATCCTATGCCATCATAACATTTATAGTGGATATAGAATATAATGAAATGTTAGGTACACTAGTCATTTATTTAATAAATGTGTATATAATATTTTATTTTATTTCTATAAATTGATTCATATTAGGAACAATTAGAATAACTATTAAAACACCACCAACAAACATGGATGTAAAGCTATATATTAAAATGAAAAAAAGAAGAAATTAATGCATCCTATATATAGAAATTCTACCCTATCCATATTTTGTTGACGATGTTCCCAAAATACATTTTGATACTCCATTTCACGGAATTTAATGTAATTTGGGGAATATATTTTATATTATTATATTGAGAAATAAAACATTTACGAGATAGGTAAATAATTTTATTTATCCTGAATAGTATTCCGAAACAATAAATGTGTTTGGATGATGATGAATCTCCTTTGGTACCATTATCTCATGAATGGATATTATTTCATTATGATTAAGGGTATCATGAAAAAATGATAGAGAATAAGGAAATGATCATCCTTGATGACATCCCCATTATAAGGGAATATGATGTAGTGTTTTCAAGATAATTTCTTCATCTTCCTTAAGATATATAGTAATGTTCTCATTCAATATTATACCCAATAATTTTCTTATATCTATGAACCCATCTTGTATCACTACTATTGTACATGAAGAGATAAAGAAGAAACTATAGGTGAATGTGGATAAAGGGTTTATGTGGCCTTGTGCTTCACTCTAGGGTGTTTCTATTCTCTTCATTAAGAAAAAATATGTGTCAATTCACCTATTCATTGATTATCATGATCTAAATAAGATCATGATAAAAAAATCACCCTATTACATAGACTAATGACTTTTTTGATACTCCATGTGGAGAAAATAGTTTTCTAAGGTAGATATACCATTAGTATATTACCAAATAAAGGTGAAAAATGATTATATCCTAAAGGATAATTTTCATACAAGGTACGATAACTACTTGTTCATAGATATTAATTTTGGAATCAATAATTCTATAAATATTTTCATGGACATATTGATGATATTATTTAGAGATTACGTATATAAATTTGTGGTTCCCCTTATTGATGATATTATTAATTACTCCAAAATCTAAGAGGAACACGAGTATCATTTGTAATATATATTGTATTCCCTATGAAAGGAAATGTGTATACGAAGTATAGTAAATGGGATGTTTAATCTGAGACATTAGAATTCCTAGGGAATGTTATGACCTACAAATGGGTATCTATGGATTCTTTAAAAAAAAGTGGTAATTGAAGGGTGGATAATACAAACATATCTGACATATATCCATATTTTTTGGGGATATTATATGTAATATAATAATTATTTGAGAAACCTATCATGATTTTCAATCCCACTAAATAATATTACTCGTAAGGGGGGAAGTTTTACCATAATTATGAATGTGAAGAATGTTTTAAAGAGTTAAAGAAGATGCTAATAACTAAATAGGTGATCACATTACCCAATTATGGGGAAGGATTTTTTATCTATAAATATGAATCCTTAAATTTCATGGGTTGTGTAATCATTCAAGATAATGAAGTGATAGCCTATTACGCCCACCAAATAATGATCCATAAGAATAACTAAACATTTCACTATTTGTAATTAGATTTGATTTCCATCGAATTAATGATTTAGTAATATTATCATAATGGGGAAAGTGTGAAATATGTATTTACAATAATAGTCTCAAGTATAAATTCCTATAAAAGGAGATAAATATACACTAATGAAGATCATTATAAATGATCAATTATTATTATTATTTAATACACTACCATCATGGAATGGAAAAAAAGTTGCATTTTCTATGAGTATAATGGATCCTAAAAACCAATCCATGATAATAATTTAAAGATATCCAATATTATTAGATAATAAAATGATAGTTAAGGGAATAAGAAAGGGATATCAATCCTAATATACTCAAATAAGTTCTCTTCCATCTATTCATTAAAGGATCATGAATGCAAAAAAATATGATGAGGAGCTATAAAATGGTAGTGAATATTTTAGACATAAAATTTTATAATGAATAAATTTAATGGTTTAGAAACTAGATACGTGTTTCTTCAAAACTAGTGCTGAATAGAATACTTAAGGATTTTGTGAATATGTCATAATTCCCCATTCATTTAGAATTCAATAAGATGTATGATGAAAAAATTATGGTGAGATACAATGAAGATGGAGATTGTGGAATTTTTATCTTGATGCTTGGTATGCCAATAAGTCATTTCAGAATGATATAAATTTTAGGGTATGATGTATCCATTTTCGATACTAGTATATAAATGTGGAAACACATCCACAGATTCAATCATAGGATTCCTTATGTCATATAAAGGAAATAACACCATCTAATTGGTATTTGATCACATTAAGTCAAAAAATATCATTTTTATCAATGATTATTTCCCTTTTTTCTACATTATTTGATTTACAAATGGTATTTTGTAAGACTACAAGAATTTACAATATCTATTTTAACTAAATGATGTTAACCCGTCATTTTAGATAATCCTTCACGAAACACTAGATACAAAGCTATGTTTTAGTACCAATTATTAGTCTAACATGGATAGTCAGTTCGATAGAACAATTTTAATCTAGATAAAATATTGAGACCATGTTGAGTGGATTTCCAAGGATTTAAATATCAACTCATTCACCTAGTGGTGTTATTATATAATAATATTTTCCATTATAATATTCTATTGGTACCTTAAGACGTTATTTATGGGAACTAGTTTAAGAATAATATATAATGAGATAATGTTAGTGGGAAGAATCATATGGGACCTAATCATATCCCTGATATGATAAATATAGTTACAAACATTTAACTTCATGTCAAATCCAAAGAAATGTAATATAAAATATGAAAATTTAATCTTCGATTAGACCTATTATTTGAGATTGGAAACATCATTTTCCTTCATATATCATTGTGGGTGAAATTCTAAAGGTCTGGGAATAAGGGAATTAATATTCATAGATACATCATACCCTTTGATATCCATGATCACATCAGAGGGGAATCCTATTTACATAAACTCCAAACAAACCTATCTCAT
Organism: Viscum album; assembly: GCA_963277665.1. Lineage (NCBI taxonomy): Eukaryota > Viridiplantae > Streptophyta > Magnoliopsida > Santalales > Viscaceae > Viscum > Viscum album. The sequence continues at coordinate 843,343,074 of OY728140.1, read as the reverse complement.
GTAAATGATGTCTTCCAGTCATCCCTCTTGAGGAATTATATATCACACCCCTCACTTGTACTAAATCCATATTTGGTACTATTAGAGAATGATAATTTGTATGAACAGAAATATATATATATCTTAGATTGTAGAGAAAATGTTCTAAAAAACAAGACAACACACTTAGTGAAAGTGTAGTGTTGGAACCAAAAGTTATAAGAAGCTACATATGAACGAGAAGAAGAGATGAAACTGAAGTACCCTCATTTTTTAATTGTACATAATGAAATCATAAGGGAAAATTTTCTGAAGGGGGAAGGAATGTAATGACATAATCTTTTATATATAAATTTTCAATTTTGGCTAAGTAAATCAGTTATTTTTTTAAGAAACATATACAACATTTTTTATTTTGGAATAATTAGAAAACATTCAATATCATATTTAAAATTCCTTTAATAATATTAATGAGTTATAATATATCCATTATACATTGACTATTATGATTTGTATACATTAAGGGTTATGATAAAGGCTAACTAACACAATAGGAAGAAGTGATAACCTTGACCAAAGGGATTGTACCCTAAGAAAACCACATATTAATGCATCAAAAATTGGTTATATCATTTTTATTTTTCCCTTTTGCAATCTCAATATGAGATTCAAAAACTAATCTCGAGTGAAATTGTTCGTCAACCACTATAAAAACCACCACCATCATACACCTTACCCTTAGGGAATATACTGGTGTAATAAGGGGTTATATATCTATACCCTAATAATATGAATTTTTATTCTTTTTAATTTAATATTTTTTATATTTATCCATTTTTTGTATTACTTTATAAAAGGATTATATAATGACTTTGAAAAAGAAAATATTTTGATGTTAATAAATAATAATTGAATTTTTAGGAAACATATAGTCTCAATTAAGAACGTATTATTTTTCTTGGAATTTCTGAAATAAATATCATTTTAACCAAATATTATTATTTACTAATTTTTATTTAAATATAAATTATAATATAATTTAATGAATTCCAATGTAATTTTAATAATTTTTAGAATGTCGTTTGTGTCCTAAAAACAAAAATTTTCTAGTAAATATGGATATTTATTTAAATTAAAAAATAAAAATATTTAAGCAAATAATCATTGAAAATAAATATTATTTTTCAAATTTTCATGTCAAAATCCAATGGTGTTTTTTATAATTTTCTATTATAGTTGATTATTTGGGAAAAAATTAAATACAATATAAATACACAGTTGGTATTGTGACGTCAAAATAGACCAAAATGTATGTAATAAAGGATATTAAAGGCATCCAAGACCAAATATATATTTACCCTTTAACTAAATCTGTATTTGAAATTATTTTATTAATTTTATGATTATTTAATGAATCTTTTAAAACCTATATTATATTTGAACGTTTTAAATTCCATTATTTGTAAACATGACCCACTTCAACATCACTATGTGATTTATTTTAATATGTTCAACACATGTACTTATAAAACATTTATAAGAAATCCTCTTTAGTAGAAAACTTTGTAAAATACCATATGAAGTTTTGTGTTTTTTATTATTATGTCATATAGAGTCTAAAATATATGTTTAGAAATTAATAAAGAAATCCCCTCTCTTTAGCTACAAATACCCACCCAACCTCCCACTCTTCTTCAGAAAAATCCCATTTATCTTGGAATTTCTATCCCTATCCCTATTTAAACCCCTACCAAGTTGAAACAATGATCTTAAGAATCTCATACCATGATTTTATAAGTGCCCTCTCTAGATAAAGGATCTCTATCTTCTTTTCTATTGAAGCACATTCTTGGTATTTTTCCTTTTGATTGATAGTTGAATATGTTTTCATGGATTTATAAATATTGTGTCACTGTATAATTTCTGTTCATATTATTATATATCATTTATCTCATATCATTATAACCTTTACCAAAGCCATTACACTATTGAATTAAGGGATTCCCTCTTCCTCCTTTTTATTTCATGTACTTTCATTGTACTAATCCTTTTTTATTTCAAATTTTTCATATTTTAATAAATTTTTAAATGTTACTTCTTTTATTATTTTTATTTTCATGTAATTAGATTCCATATTAATCACTCATTTAACTATCCCTTGGTCCTTTCTTTGTACCTGTTATACTACTGAAATTATCATTCGATTTTTTCATGCCAAACATTTGTGTACTGAATAGACAACCCTATTTTCACTCAAATTTATTCAAATAGATGTACCCATACATTATTATTTTCATACTTCCATGTATGTAACCCAAAATCCATAATCATGGGATTAAAATTGATGGAATTTACCCTTAATATGTATGATCTATGTGGTACACAAATTCATGTACTTGGTTTGAATGTAGTGGGTGATCCTAGAATTATAAATCCCTCAAATGCATTGAATATTGTTTCTATCTAATGATATTACTTGTATGGTTAATGTTAGGCTTTAAAAATTACACTATTTTATGATTTCTTGGAAGTTATTCTTGACATTTTCTAATGATTTCATGTTTTATACTATTTGGACATTCCAATGTTGCTTTGATGTTGTCATCTGAAATCATGCTTTGATATTTATTATCATGATTATCAACCATATTATGTCACCTTGATATGCCTTTTTACTAAATTTTATTTCATTCAACATGTTATGATTTGTTTATTCCTTTACTGGGCTTTACAGCTCTCCCATTTCTTATGTATGTCCACTATTTATCCTATGCAGTTTTAGAAGATCAAAGTAATTTAAGGGTATGTTGTGATATTTTTAAATAATGTTTTAATATCCAAATTCCATGAAATGATTTCATGTATCTAATTACCCAAATACACTAGGAAATTGAATATTTTTTTATTATATTATGTTTTTAATTTTTTAATAAATCATGACTTAACATTTATTAAAGATATAGTTTGTTATACCCTTGGTTTTGAAGAATATAATTATATTGTATATTTCAATAAAGGTATCATGTGCGAAGAATATTTGTAAAAGTTCTTTTGAAATTATTTTTAATGTGTTTTTTATCTATATAATATGAAATACATGAAACATAATGATTATAGGGTGTGATGTTTTTAGATGTATTTAATAATCATTTAAAAAGATGTAATATGTATGTATGTTGTGGTTGGGTTATCTTAGTTAGTGTCATAGTGGGGTTTAGTTATTTCATAGTTTTGTTTATTAAGCATTAATCAACACCTCATTTCTTTTCCAACCTATCACTGATAGTGTTAATGTAATCAGACAAAACTAGGAATGATTACATGGTTGATAAAAGATTAGAGAATGTCACAGATCGTTCTTCAATGTTTTAATTAAGAAAAATATTATAAAAACTAAAAAACTAATGATAAACAAAAAAATATCAAAGAGTGACACAACAAATTAATATGATAAAATTAATGTTTCATAATTTAATACATACTTGGATTGATTTTCCTTATCATATTATTGACAACTCATATGATTGTCTACTGATACTCACACTATGATTGTTGGTTTTCGTAAAAGGATGTTAATTAGAGGACTCAAGTTAACTATGAATATCTTAATGAGTTACCAAATGTGATGGTATATGGAGTGAGAAATCTCATGGAAAAGTTACCCCAGCTTTATTAGGCTGTGATCAATTACTGAAGTCATTATAAACTCCCAAACACACTAAGGAACGAATCACCATTGAGTCCTTCATGTGAAAATGTCCACCCTACATCAACATGCCATCCAATCTATTAATTACCAATAAATGCATCACATCAATATAAAATATATTTATATTATTCAAAGCTTAAATAATGATAGGATTTTTTTATAAATTTATCATTTCTATGGTTAGGAAGATCAATAGTGGGTTGTATTTAAACATACAAAGCAGGAGGAAGAAAGAAACTCAAAGGAATGGGAGAATTTTAGGATGATATTGTTCTATAAATTTTTTTTGGAAATATTCTCTGTAAAATATGGATATATTTTCTTGAGTCAAAGAAATTTTAGGATGAACTCATTAATACCTATTAATCAAACCTCACCATTTTTAATAGACATCTATAAAGGATATGAATATCAAAGAGATTTGAAAAGTCTAGCGAATTAATAGTACAAAAGAAAACCTAGCCTAATGCACTACCAATACTCCAATGATTTAATTATTAAGTTTATGAACATTATTCTAAATAGTGTACCAATTAATGGGTTATTTATGACAATCAATGTTAACAACCATATAAGAAAAAAGATAAATAGAAGGCCTATGTAATCAAAACTAGTGAAGCGGGTTATGAGAATGAATTGGTAAATGATAAAATTATTATCCAATAAATTAATAAAAATTTATTTTCTTCTTCTTGTTCTAAAACCCTTTTCATAATTGGAATTCTTTATAAGGTAATAAAATAATCACCAAAACAATAAGATATTGAATTATAGGTAAAAACTAACATTGTTATGATGATTGAATCTGACGTCTATAACTCATATTTGGTAGAAGTTTATGAGATTGTGATTTTAAAAAATATTATTATTTTACATTTATTCGTATTTTATGTGATTTTGGAAATTAAGTTTCTAAATATGCATAGGACCCAAATTAATTACTAGGATAGGGAAGTCACCTCACATATCCCAAATCAACATACAATAATTTATCTATTAAAAGTGGACTTTAAATTCCCTATGGAAGGTACATCAAACACGTTAAGAATAATATTAAATTCATTCATTATTTTCAGTCGTAGAGGTATTTGAAATTGAATCAAAATGGTTTCATAATTTTTTTGAACCCATTATTAAATGTAGTGTCATTGAATGTTTAATGGAATTTTTATTCCCCCGATGGTTTATATCATTAATAAAAAGAATGTATATCTTGGGTTTGTTTTTTACTAGTAGTGATTTCCCATGATTTCATATTTATCACTGGGTTTTCAAATTATCATTGGTTGATCAAAATCCCGTATTTGTTATCTATTAAACCCAAAAAATGTATAACAGAGGTGAAAACCAAAAAAAAACATGAATGTCTAGAAACAAATTCCATTTTAGTCTACCCCATCAAAAAACAACAAAAAAAATATATAAAAACATTATCTAACCAATAAAATTTTAAAAATTTATTAATTTATATACACCAATAAAAAAGTACATTTGTTTACAGATTAAGAGTGTACTATAAATTAAAAACTATAATGCTTCAAATAATTTCAATATAGAGTTAGTACTAGAATATATACTCTAAATGGAAGCATATCATTAACTCTCTATTTGTTGGTCATGCTACTACACATAATCTATATATCCAATTTCTTCATGTGGTTCCCTCAATTAAAGTGTTTAACCTAACATAATTTATAATTATATTCAATAAATAAATAATTAAGTATAATTCAAACGATATATTATTTGGTTTAAATACAATTTCACTAATGGGAAAATAATGAATCATAAGTTGAATTGATCATGCCTAGAGAATATGATGAGCCAATATAAGATGCATGAGACTCACTAATCAATTCAACCCATCATACGGCTCTAATATTGGTCTATTGAATTATTTTATCTCATACTCCAGATATCAACATTAATAACTAACCCTAACATAAATAGGACTATCTTTACTATGAGATCCTCTCATGGGTAAAATATCTAAAATTATATTACCTAATTTTGAAATCATGACTTCCACCACAAGTGGGATAATTTCAACATCAAATGGTACACATAAATGTTTTTAATAAAGAAAAGAATGATATATATTTACATAAAAGAATATATTTAATGAAATTTAATTTCTATATTTTACTTTTAATCCCCTAATTTAATCTATAATGGTAAATAATAAAAATTTAGGAATCATTTCCACTATTTATTGAACAAAAATTAAATAATAAAATGAAAAATATAAGTCAAAATTTATGAAATATTTCAATCCTAAACACCATATGAGTTTTATTATTTATCAAGAAATACCATCGACCACAATATGATGGATAATAATAAATTAATTTATGAAACTTCCCATTGATAGATATGTATCATTGAATTCAACCCATAATCTCTATATGAAATCATTATATGTTTTTCCTTTAATTTTAATGTCCATTGATGTGAAATTTCATAGAGGACATCAAAATGGAACATCTTCTAAAAAATTAATGAAATGAATTTGAGATATAAAAAAATTATGTAATAATGTTTATATTAATAATATAGGAAGATAAAATTATGAAATTACCTTTATTTGAGAATTATAAAATCATTTTTACAGTAATAATAATCATCTGACATAGAGAGAGTACTATCACTAAACATCTCCCAACATAGAATAATTAAAAAAATATCAAAAATAAAACTTCCACCGTTAATATGGACCTAATTAAATTACAAATAAATATTTTATCTAATTTATTAAGATAATAAAATCACATAAAAATTGTATTCATGGATGGAAAAATTGTTATTAGGTTCTATTGTTAACATTTTATTCTCTTTCTTCTTCTTCTTCTTAATTTTCTTCACTTTCCCTCATAAGTTCAAAATATTCAAAATTTTAAGGTAATAATAATTCATTCTTAATCTTTATTAGGTTCATTATCAAAAATAAAATAACCTTAATCACCCATATAAAAAATGTATCTACGTTTTATGTGGTAAAAATCACTCATACTCTCATCAACTATATTTTCGATATAATATACAATTTTGTTTAACAGTAAGAAAAAATATATGGATTCTGTTCTTCTTAATCACCAATATCGATCACCAAAGAGAAATTTTAATAATTAAATTTTAATAACACTTTCCTTATACTGTTGTTAATATTGACCCGGTTATATTTAAATAACAAACCTATATCTTTTCTATGATACTCTTAATCAATTATATCATTCTAATTTCTATGTAACCCATATATAAATATATATATAAACAATTGTTTTGTGTTTTTAAACCTCCCTCACGATAAATAATATTAATCATGAAACCAAAAATATTTTAATCATTAATTATCCTTGAATGATTTCAAGGGACTCGAGCTGAATACTCTAAATATTTGGATAGTTCAGATCAATTATCCACATTAATTACAAATTTTTTCGTAAAGAATTGTTATGTAATTTAGATAGTTGTCAATATATCCAAAATATGTACTAGAATAATAACATAATTTATTTTCAAACCATTAAATAATTTATTTGGTAACAACTTTTGTTATCTATGTCTCAGTCATAGTTTGTCTCCAAAGTATCTTTTCGTTTGGTTTTTTAATTATCAAGCATATATATCAAAAATATCAAAATTAATATATATGTGTACATATAATAATTTAATATATATCACTAAAATTGATGAGAATTATTGAACTTAAAAACCTAATTTTGTAAACATTGGTCTCTCATTATTGACCTAAACATAACCTAAATTATCATCAAAAAAACACTCTCAATTGAAATATGTATATATTAAATATAAATATATTTAATATAAGGATGGATAATATTATGCAAGGTAACCTTCCATAATATAAAAGTATATATGAGCATTATTTTTTTAAAAAATTTATTAAATGGACAAGATACCTAATTATAAATGTTAATAATGTAATAAATAAGGATTCTACGTATTGAATAGGAATATTAGAATTATTTAATGGAAGAAATATAAAAATAACTCTCTATGGGATAAATAAATTTAAAATTTCCAAGACATTTAATTTTATATTCTTCTAACCAATGAAATATTAGATGAATAATCCTAGTGAAAACTGATTGGTGAATATCCTCTCAAAATAACAGATAATCAATACAATTCTTTCATAAAGGTTATCCGATTAATATTTGTTTAATTTCATCTCATAAATCAATTGTAAAAATGTGAGAAATCCAATTAAAAATAAATTTATTTTTTTGGATAAAAATTATGTATTTACAAAGGTTGAAACAATTCTATCATTAAATGTGAGTTATAAATTTCAAATCAATATATCTTACATTGTTTGAAATCAATACATATTGAAATAATACAAGTATATCCATTAGTCACTTTCAAATTTTTTTAATATTTTAAGGTAGACATCCTTTTGAGGATTTTTATTGAAAAAATTTCTTTTGGAAACATCTCATTTCCCTTCTCCCATTGATCACATTTGTTATTGATTTCTTATAATTCCACATGATAATTTTAACGATCCTTTTATTTTTCCTTCAAATTAAGAAATTTAAACCACACATTGTTAGAAACATTCTTCAAAATGTTCATAACATCAATATTGTTATATAAAAAATAAAATTTCAAATATCCACGTTCAAGAAATATTCTTTTTTTAAATTATTTGAATTTAATTTTATTTAATTGTGCTCTAACTATTTTTCCACATTCATTCAACTAAAAAACTATTTTCAAACATTATAACTATATTTGATTAATATTCCATGATATCAGATCCCAATAATTAATTTGGAATAAGGTTCAAATAAATTTTCCCATTCAAACGTGAATTGTTAAACTAAAATCTATGAGTTGAATCAAGGATGTGAATATGAGACTCGAAAAACCACTTTATGATATAAGGATTTATTGAGGCTTAAAATCAATGTTATAAATTGGAAAATCCAAACTATTATGTACGTTCCAAATAGAAAAATTTCTTATTCCTGGAATGTCATAAATGGTTCACAGAAGGTCAAAATGAAATTTGAACATTTAAGTTTTGAATAATTGTATGTTTTATAAAATCATTCCAAATCACCCACATTTTTTGAATAAGAGGTTAATGGTAGACATGAATTTCATTTAAATGAATTTAATTTCCATGAATAATCATTGATGTAATGAATGATGTTTTCTGCATAAAAATAAATGGATTTATATTATAATGGATCAAAAAACAATGCATATAATGTAATAGATACTTAAATTCCATAATGTATTGAATCCATCCGATTTCAATCCAACTGATATATTTATAGGACCATAATAGAAATTTTAAGAAATTAACTGAAGATATTTCCCACTTTTCAATACCTTAGAGGTCACATAAAATTATTTTTATTATTTAAAAAACATTCAAATTTATATTTTTAGTAGTTTTAGATGACACAAAAAATCTCTAAAACAACAGTTTTAATGTAATGTACTATAAATCCTTTATAACAATATTCTTTTTCTTTTTCTTTATGGAAGTACCCAGATTCATACTAATATAATTTTTTTATTTCCTTTTTGATGTACTCCATTTTTTATCTTTTCACTATTAGAACCATTTTTCTAATAAAGAATTAAATTACTGGGGCACGTCTATACCATCATAAAACAATGTCCATGATTAATAAAATCCTTCTTTATCTCAAAAAATATTTTATGGATCATATCTTCTTGAAATGTATCTAGAAACAATGCCAATATAATATATATTGTTTTATTTATAATCCTTATAAAAACTTGATGTGCTAAAACATTAAAAGAAAATGAAATTTTGAATTTTTTACACATCCTTCAATCAATTCATTTTTTAAAACTACAACTAATTTAGAGAACTTAGTATTTTTCTCAATTTCGTTTTTCCTTGTATTAGTATCCTCAACATTATCCATTAATATTTCATCATCCTAATTAGGTTGTATTACACTTCCCAAAGCCTCATTAATATACAGTAAATCAACAAGTTGATTAACTAATGGGTTATATTATTGATGTTATTTCCTAATAATGGTTAAAGAATCATTTGTAATGTTTTTACTTTCATTATACACCATTAGAGGATTTACTTGTTCATTCTAACTAGATACATCACAACACATATTTTAAGTAATGTTCGATTATCCACCATAAATCTAACACACATAATGAAGATGAATTTTTTTTTAGTATCATGTTCTCAAATACCTTTTCTCTCTTCAACCATTATCCAAATTTTTATTTAGTAAATGAGCCTTTGATTCATCCATCAACATATCAATTTTTAAAAAAAATATAAAAACATGTTCAAACTCTTGGAATAATGATATATGTTATGAGGTGATGTTATACAAATTTAATGCATACATAATTGATTTTCAGTTCTTTAAAATATAATATATAATTATATTATATTATAAAGAATTAAAATACATTTTTATAGAAGAGATATTTCAAAAATATTGAATAGGTTACAAGGAATATATATATAAATCAAGGCATGTCAACATTATAAAATTGAATAAATCCATTAATCCATGACATATTCTCATAGTATCCATTTTAATAAATATTTTTTATAATAAAAACAACTTTTCTAATTAGATTACAAGAAATATAATAGATATATTATATATTTCATATCGATATAATCACATTATAAAATTAATAATTCCTAATGAATAACATTATTAAAATGTAATACTTAATGAATCATAAAACATAAGACATAAAAATTGATAAAAATTTACAATTACTATATATAACCATCAATAATTTATAAATCCAATGTTGGTATAATAATGAGGTATGATGGGGATATGAAGTAGAAGATATTAAATAAATAATCATATATAAAATTCATATTCAAAATTTTGACCAAAATAACCAAGTGATATTCGTCTCTTGGTGAATGGTTTCACCACTAACTAGTAAACTCCTATAAATGAAAAGAAAATCTATAACATATTTTCCATCAAAATATGGTGCTTTTATCTTACATGTATTTATAAAACTATGTTTATATATTGATAGGTTGTATATGAATAATATATGTAAATATAAAAGGTAAGATAATGAAACATTCCCCATTTATAAAATTTTAAAAGAGATCATGCTATAAAAATTTAAAATTCATGCTAAAAGCACCATTACAAATTAATTTAAATCATTTAAAATTTATTAATAAATTTATACCATTTAATTAATGTTTAACATGTTATATAAATTTAATCTAATATATATATATATAATTTAAATCATATATAAAAATATATTTATAATTTATTTCAATTCGAGGAATCTTGGTAGAGTACATATAATATGTGGGATCGAAGCCCAATGATATCCACATAATGAGTATTAGTGATGGTGAGAGGGTATTTGGGAGGGGGTCCATCATTATGAGATGTTGAGAGTATTAGTGAGGGGGAGAGGGTGTCAGGGTGGTAGGGGGTCAGCATTGATGTACATTGAGGGGGTATTGTATCATTATCGAGGGGTTGAGAGTGGTATTTGAGGATATAGGGAGGTTGAGGTCAATGTATTTTGTATGACAGATTATGGTGGTTTAATAACAACCACGACTAAATTTGTATTGATGGATTTTTTTATAAAAACATCAATAAATATCATTTTTATTGATGAATTATAGAAGCATCATTGAAAAATTACTGTGCGATATTGTTTAATGATTTAGGAGTGGTTTTGGAAACCACTAGTAAAAAACCACCCTAATATACAATAATTTTGGTAGTTCCTTTTATAGCACTTGTTACCCAATACAGTGGGATATTTAGATTAAATGGATGGGATGATAATAGTTATTGAGGATATTTTGATTTTTGATTAATACATTGATGTTTTTTTCTATGAAGATTCATGTAATTACCTTTTAATATGAGTAAATTTCATATATGGTTCTATGCTTATATAAAATACTCATTATCGAATGAACCCAACAGAATTATCTGAATTGAAGGATAAATTCTAAGATAATATATATATATAGTGTTCATATAACCACTTGATTCTCTATTTGTGTCATCAGTACTCTATTAAGTGAAAACATAGATTAATACATCTTTTAATTGACTATCATTAAGTTAACAAGATCACAGAAAGAACATGTATACTCTACCATATATCAATGGCATGTTCAATCTTTAAGGATCTCAATACATATCAACAATTCGACATTACCTGGATATTGTAAATTAATGTCGAAATGTGAGGATATACCCAAAACTACATTTCATAAAAGATATAGACATTATATATTCATAGTGATTCCATTCAAACATAAAATACCCCCACAATCTTCATAGATTTTATGAGAAATAGACTACATCAATCAATTTTTCAAAACCTTTCTAAAATATATTCTCTTATATTCAATGATGATGTATGTTCTTGAAGATCATAGGAGGATTTTGATAGAGAACTGCAGAATGGAGAAATTATATTCCAAATTTATTAATTTTAAATTCTAGATGAAATATATATCATTCTTGGACCATGAAAAAATAATAGAGGGTATATCTACATATCCATTAAATAAAAATGAAACTAACTAAAATCATAGAAAACAAATTTAACAAATATCATTGTGTTTCTTGGATTTGATGGATAATTCAAATTATTTGTGAGTAATTTATTACATCTATTAAATCTATTATCCATGTAATCCCAAAATAGTGTAAAGTTCATTTAGATAGATGAATGTGAAAAAAACACAGAGGATAAGAGAAGGTTGGTCACTATATCTATAATAACACAATAATGTAGTAAATAAGGGTTTGTGATATAAAATTATGATTCAAATAAGTGAGTTGTATATATACTCAGGTAAACTGACAAGTTGTAGCATATTCCTCATGTAAATAAATTCTAAATGAGAAAAATTACCTACTGCATTATTTAGGGATATTAATGGTAATATTTTAATTATTAATATAGAGGCATTATCTCTTTGGAGAAAATTTGTATATATATATTGATAACAAGAGCATAAAATATAAATTAACAAATATAGAATATAACTTACATAAAAGGATATGGTTGAAGATGATCATATACTATGACTACTCAATAAATTTTCACTATGGGATGATGAATAAGGTGGCTGATACTATGACTGAAAATGATAATGATATGTTATGAATGATGGGGAATAAAATTGACCCAATACACATGGATTTTAAAAGGCTGGTAGAAGAAATCAAAACTGAATAAGGTAAATATTATCTTTTGGAAATGATTACAAAACCATCCATCCATGTAAATATTAAAGAGGGTAGAAGGAGTATATATATCTATTGAAGAAGGTAAAGAATATTCCAAATATAAAATTTTAAAATGAAGGAATTATATGATTGGAGAAAACATTATGTGTCCCATTAACGACATAACAACAAAATGAGTTGGTGGATGATAAATATAAATTATAATTGTCAATACTTTTTGGAACACAAAGGTGGGTAGATATATAAATGATCATTTATGGGGGTGGATAAGAAGAAGGATATTATATTGTGTATATCTCAATGTTGGGTCTTCTAATAAGATATTTATGAATATCATAACTCTAAAGGGATGAAACCATTACCCATCCCTATATAGAAAAGTGATAACATCACCATGAATTTCATCTAATTACTTCCTACAACTTCCAAAAGCCATTATAAAACATAGGTTATAGTTGAATTTGGTATAAAGGAGGCATGCTTCAATATTATATGAGAATATTTTTCACATTTTAAATATTACAAGATATACATAAAAGAAGTGGTAAGTATTTATGGGTATCATTTTACATTATATTAGATTTATATATAAGGTTTAACTCAATGATTTAAAAAGGCATTGAATAATAATTGAATACAGAGTTGAGATTCAGTACTTCTTATTATCCTCATTGTGATGTTATATAAAATATGATCATTTAATATTTTTAAGATATTTTGTGATCATATTCAAAGGATTTCAAAGGAGGTTGTGATCAACAACTCTCCCCTATATAGTTCTCATAAAAAATAATTACCATTAAATTATTCAAATTACTCCATATCATGCTTTATATGGGTAGAAGTTCATAACTATAACATGTTCAGATGAAGATAGAGAGAGTAAGCTATTGGGACCATATATTTCTCATGAGATGTTAGAAAATATTCAAACCATTCGATCACACATTAAAATGAAAGAAAGTATATATAATATCTATGATGATAGTAATTGAGGATAATTAGAATTTTAATTCGGAGACAAGATATTTTCTACAATGTCAGCAAATAAATGGATTTTGATATTTGATAATAATGGAATGTTGATCCTTATATACATTAGAAATTTTTAAATCCATGATTATTTCATGATATTTTTTTTCATCTTAAACATCCAAAAAACCTCTTTTATGTGAATAATGTATTCCTTAGATGTCACGAACTAGCCTAGATACCCCGACACGCTGATAACTAACATGATCTTGGCATATCCTGAAGGAAATTCACAATCCCCATGGGTTGGTGACTAGCACCTTACATCACATAATAAAAACATGTTAACAAATTGGAGATAAATTTAGTAGAATATTAAGATATATATATCAGTATGCTCAAAAATGAAAGAGGGAGAAATTACCATAAACCAAACAGGTGTATCAAATACCCAAAATATAAATCATAAAATTACCATAAAATAGACAAGAGTACCCAACATCCCAAAGGACATTCCACTACATGCCCCAAGGAATTAGGAACATCCACCTCCTCCCAGAGGTTCCTTCCCCTTACTAAGACATAATAGGAGAAAATGTAAAAATTCTAAAATTCAATGGTTTGATATGAGCTAAAAATACTAGTAGGTTCCCACCATGTGATCCATAATAATATTCCATGGTAATAAACCAAATCATGCTATCAATTTTAATCATAATAGGAATGGTAGTAGATTTTAATATTTAAGATGAAACCTTATTTAATTTAAATTTGATTTGAAAACATTTCAGTATGGATTAGATAAATATTTTCTATAAAACAATTTATACAAATAATTAGGAATGGGTAAAATAGTTCAATATGGATGACATGTATATATATAAAATCACAAAATAACCACATTTATCTACCAAGTGGTAAAAAAATTTCTAATTATAGGATCCTCACCCATCTCATATCAGTGATCACAACAATTATGTCTACACAAGTCCCATGTGCTCACACCAAATAGGATCCAAAAACATCCCATCGTTGATAATATATACTTAAAAAGTTTTTTGATAGAGATTTAATAATAAATCCATTTAAAAGTAATTAATATCCTAGTATTCCTGTCCAAAATAACCCAATAACTACCCAGGCTATCACGTTCTCAATCAGTCAATAAAAAATGGGAAAATGGTTTTAAATCAGTTTAAAATATAGTTACCCCATTTGTAGTTTCAATATACCATTTTCATATCAAATCCAAAAAATATATTTTTTATAATTTACTGCATTTTTAACGCAAAACCCATTAATAATTTTTCATCAAGTAAATTAAATCCATATTCCTCAAAAATCAATTCACAATTCCATCAACTTTAAATTATACCCCAATCTAAAATCCCAAAAAAAAATTCAGGGGGGTTTCCAAAATCCATATCGTATCAATTTCATTCCCAATTTGCATAAAATTTATTTTTTTAATAAATCCATTGAATTTAATTCTAAATAATAAGAAATTAAATGTTTAATAAATGGACTAATCATAAATAGAGCCACCTACATTTTTTCCAGAAATTCAATGCACACAATAGGACTCACCAATGAAGAAAGAAGGCGTAAAAGGTATAGGAACTCAACCTAGAATCGTGTTTTTTAAATATATTTTAGATCTATAAATACCAAGATGATATGTCAAAATATGAGGAGGAATCACATAGATAAAAAATGATTCATATATACTACTTACCCATAGAGAAGAAATGAACCCAACACGATGATCAATCAATGAATAGATAATGAAAAATGGATTGGAGATCACCAAAATGACCAGAATAACCTAAGAAGTGATCTAGGAAATCCGAGTAGGGGTTTTAGGTCGAGTGAAAATGACATCATCCATGTAACATATCTAAAATTTCATACCCTGATAATAACATGGTGTGTATCCCTGGTTTACATCATGTAAATTCTCAGATTCCATATATGCTGAGAAAAGGAATAAACTTTTATTTAAAAAATGAATTTTAATATTAACAATGCATGAAAACTATACACATTGTGTTAAATTTCATATAGTATAAATGTTTCGCAGAATCTTCAAGGTGGTGATTATAGGTTGTATAACCCCATTACAAGCCATGTAAATCTCCAACGAACTACAGAAACTGTATATCTTATGTTGAAAATTTAATCAAATATATGACTTAATCATTATAGGTATTATACCAATTAATTATTAAAATAACTCAACCAATGAATAATGACAACCACAAAAAAAGGTTTGAAATATTCCTCAGTGAAAGGTAATAGCGTGTTGAGTCCACCCCAACATATAAACGTTCTATACCTAGAATGCCTTTCCAAAAGCTTTCATATCAAAAAGCTAAAGGCACTACTCTCTCGCAAGATCTATATGCACCCATGTGTCATGATAATAAAAACCATTTGAAAATAACACATAGACCAAAGGTATCATCATCCTAAAAAGTACCTTGGTATTAGAATCAACAATCCTGATTAGATGCTTATTCATGGACAAATCACGCTCAACATCATGATCACTCCAGCTCAAAACAAGATATGGTTCATTAAGACACCTCTGTAGCTGAGATACATGGAAAATGTTATGTATCTATGTCAACTATGGCAGAAGTGATAAATAGTAATCCACTTTCCCCACCTCTTCAAAAACCTTAAAAGATACCACAAAATGAAGATAAATATTCACTTTCCACCCAAGATACAGATGAAAAAAATGAGGTGAACCTTTCAAGAACATTTGGCGACCCACTAAAAACTACAATGGTCTACAACACTGATCAACAAAAGATTTATATTGGATCTATCATGTCAAAAAAAATTGATGAATCAACTGAATCTTTTTTGTCATCTCTTGAACAAACCTTGGTATAACCAAATAACATTCAATGATCTCCATCAAACATAATGAATATTTAAGAGGCCATCTACACAAGTACATAGAGGGATCCATTCTGATTATGGATTTATAGATAATATTATAATAAAACTCAAACATTCAAAAATGGTCATCCCATGCTCCACCATAATAAAGGATAAATGTATGGAGCATATCTTCTATTATTTGTATATCCTTCTCTATCCTGCCAACCATATGTGGATGGTATTCCATTTTCAAATGAACATGAGTTACCAGTGCCACTTGGAGGCCTCTCCAAAATAATGAAGTAAAATAGTGCTTGATATCAGATACTATAACATATGTAACTCCCTAAAAATGAAAAATATCTCTCACATAGATATTTTTGAGCTCCCCAAAATTGGTTGCAATAATAATGGGAACAAAGTAAGATGATTTAATAATCCAATAGATCAAAAACAATGTCACATTATTCTTTCTTTGAGTACAATATTACACAACCAAAATTTCGATTTAAAACTCATCTCACTTCCATGTTGACATTGGAAGGGGCTGAAGAAAACTAGAAGGTTTATGTGTCAAATATTTTCCTTGTTCATAAGTATAGAAATGGGAAATAAAGTTAACGTTGCATAATATCATACTAAGAAACCAGAATCATCAATACATGTCATAAAATATCATTGTGTTTCATAGGTGAAAAACCGACTACAAATTACGTAAATATGATTCAACCACACATGTAGCTTAATTTACATGGGTGGTGGATAGATTGGAATTTATTTTTATCGAAAAAAACAGTTTCTATTATGGCATAATAGAGTGTTAGTGCGAGGTTAAATAATGAGTTCAAGATAAGGATCTAGAGACTTAAAACCATTCATATAGGAGTCCTAAAAAAATAGTTTTGGTGTTGAATTAAATTAATTCTATTGAGTTTTGTTTAGGATCTAGGAGGAAGACATGGATGAAGGTCAATTTTAGGTTTTAGTTAAAAATCATAATCCCAATCCTAGATTGGAAATGTCTTAACACTTAGGATGTAAATAAGTAGATAGATAACTAGTTGATTATGTTAAAACCAACAAGATCTATCAAATATGAAACTATTCCTTGGTCTAGACATTGGTAATAGCCATGATTCATTGATCCTAGGTTCAATTGAAGAAAGTATCAAATTCTAAGGGTTATTTCTTGATCTACTCCAATCATGTTGTGTTTGTTAATTTAATCTTCAAATGGTCAGGGTTGTATAATAGAATTTAATAGATTTTTGAACATGATTACTAGCCTTAGGATTACCAGGGTTTTTTTTATATTCCCATTATGTTAAAAAAACTCTTACTCTCAACCCCTACCCTATGAATTTTATCCAATCTTGACGATATTAATCAATATTAAAGAGACCATCAAAGACATGCATGGAAGATTAATGGGACAATTAAAATAAGATATTTTACAATAGAGGGTTGAAGAATAATGTAGTTCATAACCAAAATAACTAATAAATCAATCAAATACCCACTTGAAATAGTTAACAAGCAATAACATTGTGCATAACTATTTTTGAGTGGAAACAACGTCATAAAACCATCATTGGAATGGTAAATGGATATTAAAGAGATGAAGAACGATTGAAGATCAATCATTGACTCATTTATCTAATCAAAATGGTAAAATTAATTGATTATATATTATTTGGGAGAGAAAATAATGGATAAAAATGATAGATAATTATAGAAAAATGTTTCTCTTCCAATGATATATGTAACTTCCCTCACTTTGGTATTAAATAGAAAATGATTTTCAGGACAAATAAACATATCATGTAATGAAATATTTATCAAAATGTTCCTCAATGTATTTTGGATATGGTTCCAATCTTAGATCAAATATTCTGGATTTAGAGATACAACTCATTTCATGATATGTAGTGGAATGTCATAACATATTTCTTCTCACGACATGAAAATTACACCGGAATTGGCATTAAAATGACACATGATGTGTATTAGAGATTCATGTCCTGTAAGAATTTTACAATTTAAAAAGTCCTCTCAAATTTTCATCATGACTTATGACATGAGGTGAATGATGCATATATGTCATCTTTATGTTTGAGGATATATAATATCCATTTTTTTCTAATTCTGATCTCATTTTTCCTTTGGATAATTGGATACCTATTCTCATAAATATTAAACACATACATAGTGCATTATAAAATAAAATATGAATAATCATTAAATAAATAAATCCAAAATTTATATACAATTTCAGCTTATTAAATTCCCTCACACTTGAATGATTTCTTGTCCTCAAGGCGAAAATATCTCAATAAGGATTCCAAAAGAAACAATTAAAAAGAGATACATTAATTAGAACAAGGAAAATATAACTAAGTGTAATAAAAAATATTCAATTTTATATAATCAATACGGTAATGAAAATAAGCTATGCCTCATGGTTTGGTTCTTAATCCAGACTCATTAATCATTAATCAATAATAAGAAATGTTATTCATTAAATTTTATACACATTTCTAAATTTACCTTACAATGAATTTTCTATCATCACTCGAGGTAAAAAATGTAACTACAGATATGTTCATACCTTGAATACATGTTCTGAAGCATATGATGGAATTGGTTATATATAATCAACTTCTTAAAGTCAAATAAAAAATTAATCATGTGGGATTCAACAAAAAAAGGGTTCAAAAAACTCTGAGGCATAGGGTAGGTGGGTAGAAAATAAAAATCAATCTCAAAACGATGGTAAGATCTAATGTAAAATACTTGATAAACATGAGTAATTAATTGAAGTGGCTCCTCCACAAACTAATGATGTATATTACCCAAAAATCACAAGTGGATCCTTGACTATATCATACATTTACCAATGATATAACATGTTCCTATATTTTTAATTTTTTGCTTATTTTTTGAATGTTATGTATAGAAAAAATGTCACATCTATCCCCTAACCATATATGATGCATGAAAGGATTCATTAGTCTATAAACATTTATTTTTCATCATCATATTAAACTTCCCAAAAATCATTTTCTTTTAATTTTATCTATTTATATATTTCAAAGGATCATGGATTGAGAAAAATGAAAAAAATGGAACTCATCAAATCAGTCTTTATATATTACCCTAATATATCACATCAATCACTACATCTCATTTCCATTAGCTGAAAATTCACCAACACTTGTTAAAAGGATAATCATGAATAATACTAAGATTATTTTAGGTAGGGAAAATCATATTGTAATAACTATATACTAAATAGTTCATTCATGGAATCTATGAGAAAATATGGAAAATATAATGTGGATCATATGATAACTTAGATCAAAAAATAAATTATTAGCCATATTAAAATTTTATTTATCTAGTCATATATTCAATAAGATCCTAATGAATTTTTTCATATTTTTATTTTCTTTTGGAGTCTCTCATTATATATGCCTAGAAAAGAATTTCAAATTGTGGGTTTATAATTCACTCTAGAATGGGAGTACACAATAAGAAATTTGAAATCACTAATGATGTAAAATTATTTAATAATTCAACCAAATAATATTTCAAAACATTTAATATTGAACAATATTAAATAAAATAGATTACATTCAAAAAATATAAATAGGAGTAAAACATGGATTTCAAAAATTTCATACATAACTTTTTAATCTATTTAAATGGGTTTAATTAGTTTTCAGGTTTAAATAATTCTTTCGAAGAAAAATGCTTACAAGATAGAAGAGAAAAACAAATAATCCACATGTATCGATAATGAAGCTGAATGAAGACTGAATCACCCAAAACATAAATTGAAATAGTGTATACAATTTCCTATAAATCATCATGGGAGATATTTCAAATATATAGTATAGATAATCAGAAATGGAAATTTTCAAAATAAAATTTGGGAATATAGAGCTCCCTTTATGAGTGTTTATTCCATTGGGAAATTTGGATGATTTTCATTTAATAGTTGGGAAACCTGTATAATTTTTTTGAAAAAAAAATAATTCACTAAATAAATTATCAGTCTACATGGGTTAAATATTTAGGATATAGTACAATAGGTAGGTGCACACAATTAATAACAATAAAAAGTAGATCAGATATATGAAAAATGTGTGCGTACAATGTTGATCAAGGTTTCCTTTGAAATTGATTGTAAAAGGAGACATATTTTAGATATTTAAAATAACAACAAAATGTATTGTAACATTATTATAAATTAATAATAAAAAGAAGATTGGATATATGATATGTTATTGGATTAATGTTGAAAATAAGGGTAGAAGAACTATTAAAACAATTATACTATATAAAGATGTAGAATTTATCTCAATTGAGGTTAAATATTATATTGCAAAAATTGAATAGAACATGAATTATAATCCATATGCACTCTATAACTAAATAGAGTGACTAAATTAATGAATAGAACAATGAAAACTATAAATATGACTATATTGATTAGAAGTGGACTATAATGATATAACATGAAATAAGTAATATAAGTTGATTTGTATAATTAGACTAAAACCATACATAGTACTAGAGAAAATATCACACCTTATTAGATGTTTCATAGAATAAAACCTCCTCTGATATTTTTACTATTTTAATAAATATTGTTTTTATTAAAACTAATGAAGGAAATCATGGAAGGTTTTTTGATGTTATAGATATAAGGAAACATTTTATACATTTAAAAAATAAAAAATCTTATATTTTTTTTATTTATAGTTATAAAAAAATTATTAAAAGTAGTGATTTAAATGTTAGGAAGTGAGAATCTATTTGAAAATCAAGTAAATAATAATGATGAGAAGCCCAAGGAAGTGATTATGAAACAAATTATTAAAAACATAATTTCATTAAAAAAGGAAAATATTCTAAAACAGAGTTGAAAAATATGGATTAAACAAAACCTTAATATGAGAAATAAATTAAATAAAGAGATAATTACTAAAATATAATATCATGGGTGATAAAAAATAACTACTAAAATGAGAAGAATGAGTCATATTGATATAAAAAATATATTATCATAAGTAGATCTTATTATATTTAAATATATAGTATGGGATGAATCATCTGTAAATTTAAAAATGATATGATTGATTATATTAAAATTAATAGTACATAAAATATGTTGAAGATAACATATGGACACAACGTTATCAAAACCATGAATATTTTCAAAATCTATCTTGATGAGAAAGTAAAAGTTGTGGGAAATAATATTTGTCTAGTGTATAAGAGAAATACATTGAATAAAGGAACTAAGGTAGAGAAAACAATAATTCTATATTTAGTATATGAATAAATCATATTATTTTATAGACATATATATCTAGATGATATACATCATATCTAAAATTTATTTGAAGGAAACTTCCAAGAATTTTTAATATTTAATTGAGTAATATATTAAATAAAATTATGAATTTAATTTTTATTTTAATGATATATATTGTTTATTTTATTGAGGATTTTTATAGGACGAAACAAGAACTAATTTCATGGTATTTAAAATTCAATTCATTTTTGAAATATATAGAATTATAATGTGGTGGTGTAGTTAAAAACATTTCTACTAATGTAACAAGTGAAGAGTATTTTATGATATTTATATATGTTAATAACAATATATTTATAGATGAAAGGATGATTCTTGTGGAAATATTATAAATATTTTGAGTTATAAGATTGAAATTTTTCATGACTGTGAAATTTTTAAACATCCTTAGGATATAATTAAATCGAAAATGCGACTATTCTTTTATCTCAAAATTTTAAATTCTCAAAAAATCCGGAATAATTTTTTAATTTAGGATAGAAATAAATCTTTAAATATTATCTTTGTGGTGATAAACCATGAATGAAATGATATTATAAATAATGTTGTATAAAATATTTATAGATTTATTATTTTTATTTTTCCTTATAACAATATAATAATACACAAAATTTATGTATGTATCATGTTTGCTTACACATTTATAGATTCCTCCTATAGCAAAAAAATATAATGGTTGTAAGAATAAAATTGAATTATGTGAAAGTAAATACCAATTATTAATTCTTATTTAAATTAGAAAATAAAAAAAGATTAAAAAAATAAAATTATATATATTTGGATGAATATTTTTTTAGTATAAATATCATAATTGGTATAGACATATATATTAGAAAAAACTATTATTTTTTAGTTGAGAAGGAATCATGAATTTTCATTACACGATACTAAAAAAGAGGTTATATTTCCACTAAGAAGGATTTCTGTTTACTTATTTGGGGAAATATATATTTCTTTGGTCATTTAAAGGAAATTATGTTTGTTATGGTTATTTTTATGATAGTATATGTGTAATTTCTCTCATAAAAACAGTACAACACTCATGAATTGGGAATATTATGATAAGGTACAACATTTTTAAAAAGGAGAACAATAATAAGTTCCAAGGGATGAAAAATTAGTAATATTTATTACTGTTAAATAATAATAATAATTTATAAGAAACACATGTGTTTAAACAACAAAACATGAAGCTTAGAGTTTTACCATGTCCTTCTATTTGAAGAGAGTTAATAGGTACCTCCATCCCCAAATATCTTTATTATTTTTAGTTAATTATATCATATTCTTTTAGATTCAGAGAGATATACATTTCTTGGTGTTTATTATAAACAATTTTGAATAAAATTTATCATGATGTCTATAGATATTTAGGAAATATTTTATATTAAAGAACATAATGATAATTGGTTCTATGGAAATATTTATCTGAAACCAGTGGTAAATTTGTAAAAAACATTTGAGTGATGTTTCTACAATTATATACACAATTAAATAGAAAATGTGAGATTAGAAAATATGGTAATTATTTATTTTATTTGGAAGGTTGACCTTTGATTAATATAGTAAAATCTACCCTTTAAATTAATGTATGAAAAGGGGGATAATTATTTTTTAGAAATAAATATTTCACTAGAGAGAAGGGTAAAAATTATAGAGTTTAAGAGAATTTAATTATGATAAATAGAATAAGGATAGGTTTGAAGTATTAATATAATAAATATGTTAAATTTGGATAATATATGTGGGTAAAAAGGTATTGACCCTCACTATTAGATATTGGTTATATTAGAGATGATCTAGATTCCAATGTAACTAATATGAGTTTATTTGAATTTATAAATATGTACTAATATTCCATTCAATTAAATATTAAATATTAATTTATTTTGTAATCACTTGCAGGTTTTGGAAGAGTTATAAGGATTTGGGTGATGAAATGTATTAATTGGGATTGTTGAAAAGGGTAAAAAAATACACTATGTACTTGTAAAGGTATAAAGACTAACACTACTAGAAAAACAGGTATTTGCGACGGGCTATTTGCGACGGGATCCCGTCGCAAATAGCCCGTTGCTGAAAACGCCGTCGCAACTACACTTATTTGCGACGGGCCCGTCGCTAAAGGCTTTTTTTGCGACGGGCATTCTCCCCGTCGCAAATAGTATTCCGTATTTTTGTAAAAAACTTTTAAAACAGTTTTTGCGACGGGACCCGTCGCAAATACCTTTTGCGACGGGACCCGTCACAAATAGCTTTTGCGACGGTTCCGTCGCAAATACTTTTTTAAAAAAAAATAAAAAACTATTAATAATACTAGTATTTGCGACGGGCATAGTATCCCGTCGCAAATACTATAAAAAAAATAAAAAAAATAAATTATTAATAAATTATTTTAATTAATATAATAATAGAATTATAATTTACAAATGAAAATAATAAATTATTTTAATTACTATAATAATAGTAGAATTATAATTCAAAAATAAAAATAATAGAATATTAATAAATAATTTAATTAATATAATAATATTACAATTATAATTCATAAATAAAAAAAATATTAATAAGTTATTTTAATTAATATAAAAATAATATAATTATTTTACATTCAAATATTAAAATAATTCAAGTATTACAAAAAAAATAATTAAATTATAATATTATAAAATTTTAATATATATATAAAATTTTAATATATATATAAAATTTTAATATATATATAAAATTTAATGTTATAAAATATAAATAATATTATTATTCATATTAATATTGTTATTTAAAAATATAATATTATTAATATTTTATAATGAGACAGAAACTACGAATAGAAAAAAAAATATTTTGATTTCACAAATTTTATAACAGAAATACAAACTCTAATCTGAAGGAGGGGGGAGGGGGGAGGTGGGGGATCTGCAGATGGTGGTGGAGGAAACTCCATCCCTAAAGCATGAGTGAGTCGGCGCATGTACTCCATCTGCTCCTGATGCTGCTGCTGCCACCGACTCGTCTGCTCCTCGTACAGCTGCTGCTGGCGTCGACGCTCCTCCTCATGCTGCTGACGCATCTGCTCCTGCTCCTGTCGGAGACTCTCTATCTGTGCAGTCTGAGATCGCAACTGATCCTCATACTGTGTAGAAGAAGATGCACGAGCTCCTTTCAAGCTGGACGCCGACATCGCAGCACTGCCATAATAATCTCCGGGAGTCAGTCGAGAGCCGATACCAACTACCCGGCCCTTCTCGAAGGCATACTGGGTGGCCTGCATCCATGCCGCCTCATCAAACTGACGGGCAGTGGTCTGATCTGATGACTCGGCCTGACTCTCAGGCCGGGCCTGTGCCGCTGCGGCCTCATATGACTCCTATAGTTGCAATTTAAAATTAAAATTGTGAATATATTATATGCAGTTAATTTTTAAACTTGAAAACAAATAATACTGACCACGATGTGATGCTGACGATCACCTCTGAGCTCCCCAGTAGCAGGATCACTATACATCCTCCGATATACGTCGTACTCTGTAATATCGGGGTGCTCGACAGCCTATAAGAATAAAAAAAACTGTTAATATTTATAGTTATATAAAATATTTATAAATAATGTACGTACCAGATGTTGTCTATGAGTACTGAAAGAACGACTCCCAGCTCGATGAGTCACCTCCTGTCTCCCCCAATTCTGCCTCCCCACCGATGATCTCCTCTGAAAGGCACCACTCAACCAGTGCGCACATAATCCATCCCATACATGGGATGAAATATACTCTGGTCGGTGTGCTCTACATGACTCCTCAAAATCTGACACTCCTGCTTTCTTCATCGCAGCTTTTCTTAAATTGTGCAAAAACTGACGAAGACGATCACACATGGCCACCTCCCATGCGTCGTGGATGGCGTTACGCATGGTATCCTCGATCGGATACCATAAACCCTACAAATAAATCAAAATATCAAGTTAGAAATGAAATAATTTTCAAAATAAAAATTATTTATTTACGTACGTACCAACCAATGGCCGAACATGGCCTGCTGCACATCAATGGGAATCTGCTCCCATGTGGTCCACGGCTGAGAGAAATAGTTGTGCAAAATAGCGCTGCCCTGTCCGACTGCTATATGCGGAAAACTGAAAAAATAATAAACATTTATTATGTGAATAGATTAATTAAATCTTAGTCAAATCCACAGGTTATTACACAGGTTATCACACCTCCGTGTGCGTGGATCAAACCCAAGACGTGGACGTCGCTCGGGGACAGGGTCAGGAATCATCAATCGTGAAAGACCGCGCCCCCTCCGCGTACTCCCTGGAGCGCCTGCAGGCTGAGGGTCATCTGTCAGCAACTCATCCGCATCAAAAGTCAGGTCAGCATCCGCCAACGCACGAAATGTGGCGTCGTCCATCTGAAACAGAAAATGTTAATGTTAGCAAATAATTGATAATTACTATTATATATACATATATACATATTATGATTGTATATAAATACCATGAAATGCTATCAGTGTTCATCTTCATCGTCATATTCATATATGTCAATGTCATCTTCATATTCCTACTCAACATCATCGATATCCATTCGAGTTACAGTTTCTTCATCTCTTACCGTTTCAAATTCATATGTGACATCATTAACATCATCGTCATCACCGACTCTTAAATGTGGGGTGTCGCCATCGATACTCATGTCTCTTTGTAAAAAAGATTGATTTTGAGTACTCTCTTGAAAAACTTCAATTCTTTGCACATCAGTGAAAGCACATTCACTTTGACTAAATTGATTGTCTCGAATTTTGATTTTTATTACACTCCACCAATCAGTCAAGTCTCTTGATGTTGCACAGTACTTTGCATAATAAACTTGATATGCCTGTTGAGCCAATAAGAATGGTTCATTTAATGCGAGAACACTTTTACATTTAATATCGATGATTCCATGAGTCAGATGAACACGCACGCCTCTCTCTGTATCCAACCACCGACATTTGAACATGGTTATGTAATTTTGTCCAAGATAACAGAGTTTAATGAATTCATCAAGTATGCCATAAAAGTCAACTTCATTTTCTCAATGATGAGATCCTCTCAAGCTAACTCCATTGTTCATTGTTTTTTTCGATTCCCCATATGCATGTGTGTGGAATCGAAATCCATTCACCACATATGCATTATAAGTTTTAACAAGTTTGGAAGGTGGGTTACTCAATACACACAGCCGTTTGTCAATTTTATCAGCATGTCGAGACACCTAAAGATTTGTGAAATAATTATCAATATAGTAAACTATACATTGAATGAGTTGCTAAAAGATAAAGAATTTATGTTACCAGTTTTTGAAACCACTGAGAGAAATTTTTCAGTCGACGTTCTTCGAGAGCAGCTGCTGTAATTTGTGGAATTTGTTTCTTGATATTATTATCATACAACCTATAAAAACCAAAGTTATTTACTGTAACATAAATGATAGAATAAGTGATATAAACACTTACAGTTCAACTGATGTCATCTCTTCACAGTTGAGCAGAACATACGTATGAGCTCTATGATGTTCATCATCTGAAAGCCAGCGTTCAGAAACTCCACCAAAACCAAGCTCTGACTGGTTGAAAACAGATAATTGATTGTCGATTTCATCAATATTCCTCTCATTCCGTCCTATTCGGTTGTGTTTTGAAGGATACTCAGATTCAAAATAATGGGAGCAGAAAAAAGATATTTCCTCTTGCAAATAAGCTCTGCAATAGATCCTTCAACAGATGCTTTGTTGCGTACTTTTCTTTTCAATTTTTGCATGCATCTTTCAAATGGGTACATCCATCGAAACTGTACCGGACCTCCACATTTGGCTTCATATGGCAAATGTAACATCAAATGTTCCATTGAGTCGAAGAAAGACGACGGAAATATTTTTTCCAGTTTACATATAATTACAACAACATCTTTTTCAAGTTTTCCTAGAGCATCATAATCTTCCGTAGCCGCACAAATTTCCCGAAAAAAATGAGACATGTCTGTTATGGAATCCCAAATCACAGAATTCAACAGACCTCTTAATCCAATGCGTAGAAGTCTCTCCATTATAACATGACAATCATGACTTTTTAATCCAGTAATATGACCATTCTTTACACATCTACCCAAATGGGAAGCACAGCCATCTGGAAGTCTCAAATCTGCAATCCACTGACAAAATAATAAACGGTTTTCTTTAGACAGTGTATAAGATGCTTTTGGTTTCAGTTACCTTTCTGTTCTGACATTCTCAAATAGTTCCAATTCTGGACGCCTGCAAATTTGGGCAAGATCTAAACATGCATTTACATTGTCTTTTCTCTTTCCTGGCATATCCAAAACTGTATGAAACAAATTATTATAATAGTTCTTCTCAATATGCATTACATCTAACATGTGTCGGACCAACAAATCATACCAATATGGCAAATCCCAAAATATGCTACGTTTAATCCAATTGTGTTCTTTCCCAAAACCAGAAATTTTCTGTTGGTTTATTGTGGGACCAAAAGTGATGGGAGGTAATGAAAATACAACCGATTTTAACTCCGAACCTGATAGTATTTTTGGAGGTCCATCCCTTTCAGCTGTTCCTTTTCTAAAATGAGATCTGTTTCTGCGAAAAGGATGATCAGCTGGAAGAAATCTGCGATGACAGTCAAAATAACAAGGTTTCTTTCCATGAATGAGCATAAATGCTTTGTTCTCTCCCATACAGTAAGGACATTATTTCTGACCATGTGTACTCTAGCCATATAACATCCCATAAGTCGGGAAGTCACTTATTGTCCACATCAATGCTGCTCTCAGTATGAAATTCTGTTTCGTTGAAACATCATATGTACTGACACCAGTACTCCACAATAAATTTAATTCATTAATCAATGGCTTCAAATAAACATCAATATTTTTCTTCGGATGTCCTGGAATTAGTAATGTCAAAAAGATATATGTCTCCTTCATCAACATCCATGGAGGTAAATTATACGGAGTTAAAAAAACAGGCCAACATGAATATTGACTACCATAAGATCCAAACGGACAGAAACCATCAGTGGAAAGGCCCAGTCGGACATTTCTAGCTTCTAAAGCAAATGATGGATGCACTCTATCAAAATGTTTCCATGAATCAGCATCGCCTGGATGATTCAAGCTTTTATCGGTTGAACTATTCTCTTTATTCCATGACATCATTGTCGCTGTATTCATAGACATGAATAAACGCTGAAGTCTGGATGTAAGCGGAAAATATCTCAACTGTTTTACAGGAATCAAACCAGACTTCCCGTGTTGTCCTTCTTTATATCTCAGTTGCCCACATGTGGGACAACTATCCAACGACTCATTTTCCCCTGAATATAAAATGCAGTCATTTGAACATGCATGAATCTTCTGACAAGTTAGTCCCAAATTTTGAAACAACCTCTTACTTTCATAGTAATTTGCAGGTAAAACATTTCATTCGGGTAACAGTGTTTTCAGCAAAGAAAATATCTGGTCAAAACAGGTGTTTGACATTCCGTTATCTGATTTGATAGCCATAAATTTTGCAACTGCTTCTAATTTGCTCATCTTGCAGCCAGGATATAATGCATCCTCAGCAGACTTCAACAACTCATAAAATTAAGACGGTCCCAACTCAGGATATGAAGCTATATCAGCCGGAGTTTCTGTATGTTGAACAGATGAACCTGCAACATCATGTACTAAATCTTGAAACTGGGATGGATCCGGAATCAAGTTGATATCACCTGCTCTGGAACTGCGTTCACCGTGTTGATACCAAAAAACATAATCTGCTTGAAAACCAAAACGCAAGAGATGTTCCCCCACTTTGTCAAACGTGTCAAACGTTCTCAATGCACATTTTCTACAAGGGCATTTTATCTTTCCTTCTGAAACAAATTCTGGATTTGATGCCGCAAATGATAAAAAACTCTCCACACCCTCTATATATACTGGATTTAAACCAGAACCATTTGGATTTCTACGTTGATTTATCTATATGCGGTCATCTAATAATGACTGTTGACGACCTCGTTGTTCCATATTTTTCTATAAAATATAAAAGCATTACTGGTTTTGAATAATTTGTTAGAAAAAACACAAGCAAGGATTGAATATATTGAGAATAAAGCAAAACCTGTTACAAATATTGATAATTTTAATATTATATTGATTTTTTATTTTTTTAATAATACTAATATAATTTTTTTCATAAATATTAATTATATAATAATAACATCATTACATTATTAGTATATTTTATTATTAATATTAAAATAATATAATTTTCTATATTATATACAATTCTTCTTTCATCTGTGTGTTTCACATTCTGTCTCCACATGTAATATTGGCATTCACTTTCACCTCTCCATTGGAGAGTAGGTTGATAATTTTGAAAAAGAATGCCAATATTACATGTGGAGATAGAAAAAACACAGAAGAAAAGAGAATTGTATATAATATAGAAAATTATATTATTTTAATATTAATAATAAAATATACAAATAATGTAATAAGGTAATTATTCCAAATTATTGGTAAGTATTTCAAATTCTTGGTAATTATTCCAAATTATTTGTAATTATTCCAAATTATTGGTAATTATTCCAAATTATTGGTAATTATTCCAAATTATTAGTAGTTATTCTTAAATTTTGGTAGTTATTCCTAATTATTGGTAAATATTGGTAATTATTGGTAAATATTGGTAATTATTGAAAAATATTGGTAATTATTGGTAATTATTGGAAAATATTGAAAAATATTGGTCATTATTGGTAATTATTGGTGATTATTGGTAATTATTGGTGATTATTGGTAAATATTGGTGATTATTGGTAATTATTGGTGATTATTGGTAATTATTGGTGATTATTGGTAATAAATACTAATTATTGGTAATTAATACTAATTATTGGTAATTAATACTAATTATTGGTAATTAATACTAATTATTGGTAATTAATAATCATTATTACTAATTATTGGTAATTATTACTAATTATTCCTAATTAATACTAATTATTCCTAATTATTCCTAATTATTACTAATTATTGTTAATTATTACTAATTATTGTTAATTATTACTAATTGTTACTAATTATTTCTAATTATTACTAATTATTTCTAATTATTACTAATTATTGCTAATTATTAGTAATTATTGCTAATTATTACTAATTATTGCTAATTATTATTAATTATTGATAATTATTAGTAATTATTGATAATTATTAGTAATTATTGATAATTATTGGTAATTATTACTAATTATTGTTAATTATTGGAAATTATTGTTAATTATTACTAAATATTGGTAATTATTAATAAATATTGGTAATTAATACTAATTATTGGTAATTAATACTAATTATTGATAATTAATACTAATTATTGGTAATTAATACTAATTATTGGTAATTAATACTAATTATTGGTAATTAATACTAATTATTGGTAATTAATAATCATTATTACTAATTATTGGTAATTATTACTAATTATTCCTAATTATTACTAATTATTCCTAATTATTACTAATTATTACTAATTATTGTTAATTATTACTAATTATTGCTAATTATTACTAATTATTACTAATTATTACTAATTATTACTAATTATTACTAATTATTTCTAATTATTACTAGTTATTTCTAATTATTACTAATTATTGCTAATTATTAGTAATTATTGCTAATTATTACTAATTATTGCTAATTATTATTAATTATTGATAATTATTAGTAATTATTGATAATTATTAGTAATTATTGATAATTATTGGTAATTATTACTAATTACTGTTAATTATTGGCAATTATTGTTAATTATTACTAAATATTGGTAATTATTACTAAATATTGATAATTAATACTAATTATTGGTAATTAATACTAATTATTGGTAATTAATACTAATTATTGGTAATTAATACTAATTATTGGTAATTAATACTAATTATTGGTAATTAATACTAATTATTGGTAATTAATAATCATTATTACTAATTGTTGGTAATTATTACTAATTATTCCTAATTAATACTAATTATTCCAAATTAATCCTAATTAATCCTAATTATTCCTAATTATTACTAATTATTGTTAATTATTACTAATTATTGTTAATTATTACTAATTATTACTAATTATTTCTAATTATTACTAATTATTTCTAATTATTACTAATTATTTCTAATTATTACTAATTATTTCTAATTATTACTAATTATTGCTAATTATTATTAATTATTACTAATTATTACTAATTATTGCTAATTATTATTAATTATTGATAATTATTAGTAATTATTGATAATTATTGGTAATTATTACTAATTATTCCTAATTAATACTAATTATTCCTAATTATTACTAATTATTACTAATTATTGTTAATTATTCCTAATTATTACTAATTATTGGTAATTAATAATAATTATTGGTAATTAATACTAATTATAGGTAATTATTACTAATTATTGTTAATTATTGGTAATTATTACTAATTATTGTTAATTACTCCTAATTAATACTAATTATTGGTAATTAATACTAATTATTGGTAATGAATACTAATTATTGGTAATTAATACTAATTATTGGTAATTATTACTAATTATTCCTAATTAATACTAATTATTCCTAATTATTACTAATTATTACTAATTATTGTTAATTATTCCTAATTATTACTAATTATTGGTAATTAATACTAATTATTGGTAATTAATACTAATTATAGGTAATTATTACTAATTATTGTTAATTATTGGTAATTATTACTAATTATTGTTAATTATTCCTAATTATTACTAATTATTGGTAATTAATACTAATTATTGGTAATTAATACTAATTATAGGTAATTAATACTAATTATTGGTAATTATTACTAATTATTACTAATTATTCTTAATTATTGATAATTATTGATAATTGTTCCTAATTATTAGTAATTAAATAAATAATTATCAATAATTAGAAATAATTACCAATAATTACAAATAATAACATTATTAATATATTTTATTATTAATATTAAAATAATATAATTTTCTAATTTATATACAATTCTTCTTTCATCTGTGCGTTTTCTATCTCCACATACAAATAATACATGTGAAGACAGCAAACACACAGATGAAAAAACAATTGTATATATATAAAAAATTATATTATTTTAATATTAATAATAAAATAAACTAATAATGTAATAATGTTCTTATTCCTAATTATTGGTATTTATTACTAATTATTAATATTTATTCCTAATTATTAAAAATTATTACTAATTATTCCTAATTACCATTAACTATAAACAATACTAATAATTTAAATTTATTAAGTAATAAAACAATGTAAACATAATTAAATTACAACTAATTAATAATAATTGAAACTAATAAAAAATTAAAAATAAATAAAAAATTAAAATGAAGATAAATACCTTGAAAATTGATCTGTTCTGATCGTTCTTCAAAACTTTAATATCAGCTCCGGAAAAAAAATTAAACTGGAGAAAAACTCAACTCTAGAAATATAATTTTGAGAGAAGGAGAATATAAGGAATGAGAATGAAATGAAAAAAACGGATGGGGGGTATTTATAGGTTAGATTATTTGCGACGGGCCCATTTGCGACAGGAATCCCGTCGCAAATAGTATTATTTGCGACGGTACCCGTCGCAAATACCTTAGCCAACATTTATTACGGTCAACCGGTAAATAGTTATTTGCGACGGGACCCATCGCAAATAACCCATGCCGACATAGTATTTGCGACGGGGGAATATTCCTGTCGCAAATACCTTTTACCGCCGCCGGTTATTTGCGACGGGAATATTCCCCCGTCGCAAATAAGTTTCCCGCGATTTGGCGCGCATCGCGGGAAAACTATTTGCGACGGGAAAAGCAATCCCGTCGCAAAAGCCTCCTTATTTGGGACGGGGAAATACCCCCGTCGCAAATAAGTTTTTAACATGACTATTTGCGACGGGATTTATTCCCGTCGCAAATAACCCGTCGCAATTGCTCATTTTTCCCGTAGTGTAACTAGGCTGACCAAGTGGATTGATAAGGTATGATAGCTTTCAACATGTATTTGTGGTAGTGTAGTTTTTAGTATGTGGTGTGTCTATAAGGGATATGATCCCTTATAGGGAACTTGGTATCCAATGGTGGACAAACAGGTACCTGGTGAGTCTTAACAAACCCATGGTAAGCTTAAGGCTACTTTATCTCCATGTAGGAAGAATTAAAATCTAGGGGACCCTTATGTTATATACCTAGAATGGATTTAACATGATAACCATTATAAAAAAGGGGAGTTCATATAACTTATTATTCCTTATACATTATTATTTCCCCTCGATTTATGTTGACGGGAAAGTGTTTTTATAGTCGATTGATGTTACTACTACCCTGTTATTATTAATATTATTGTTATCTATATTTATATTATTTGGAAAATACATGTAAAGGTTTTATAGTTTAATTTCACCCAATCATGGGGGAATTTCATTAGGTTAATGGGGATTTCATTTGAGGGTTCTTAAAGAGGCTGGAGGATAAAAAAATAAAAAATTTCAATCAATTTTAGAAAAAGTAAAATAACCCTATTAATTTATTCATTAATATTTATCAATTAAAATTAAATTAGTAGGTGAATAAAATTTTAAAATAGAGGATTTTATAATTAAATTATTATGAGTGATCGATAATAAATCTTTTGATGGTTTCATGTGATTTTAGAGAGGATATATTATATAGACTCTCATAGATGATTTTGGGGATTGAGGTTGGTCTCATAGACTTGGGTGAACATTTCATAAATGGGTATCACATAAGACTCAATCAGTTAAACCAATTTTTTAAAATTATATATAAATAAATGTGTTTTAGGATCTATAATCATGCTATATAGGAGTTTCAATCATGGGTATTTAAAAAGAATATGGATATGACACATAAGGGTAATTGAAGTGATCCCTTTTATTTTTATACACTTCATGACTCAAAGTAGATAATGATATTGGGTAAAATTTTGAGAAAAACTATAGAGGATGTCTAGTAATTTTTAATGATTATAGTGGCCTAGTGAGGCCTCATATGTGGTGACATAATGAAATTTTGAGTGTGATGGACCAAGAATGATATAATTTAGTATTACCTAGTAATTAAATTATTCAATGGGGAAACAATAAATGATTCAATTGGATTTATCAAGTTTATCATCATTTTTCAAAATCAAATTGTAAATAGAGTACCACAAACATTAGATTACATATTTGGAAATTGTGAACTGTTTCACTATAGATGCTAATGTATGTAAAGGGTCGAAATATGGTTCTCTATGTTAAATCACTAATTGATTTGAGATGTGTGTATGTGGTTGAGATAATGGATAAAAATATTTTTTTTATTATGTAATTATGAGAAATGACCAACTAAGGGTGGGGAATGAAATGGTTTTTTGGTGATAGGTTTAATCTATAGAATAAGACATGTGAATTATGAGTTATTGAATAAAGATCTAGTTTATGGGGCTTTTAATATATATAATGAATTATGTTTGATGGATTATAGTATATGGGTAGGATTTAGATTAATTCATATAGAGGATTTTAATTGTGAGTATTATTCTTGATGTTTTCTTTTTCATGTGGGGGATAACTTGCCCATGGGATGGACACACATGTCAATCCTATTACTCAATATCTTGATTAATAAGTGGATATTCACTTCCCTTTTAAAATTATGTTGGTTTTCTAGGATAGGATGAGTCACATACTGAAGATAGTGAGACATGAGTTCTAGGGTGGGATGTGTCACCCATATATGTTATAGAGACACAATATCTTGGATGAGAAAAACTTATAACCAATAATATTGTGTTATGGTACCTGATATTGCATGTTTTTATCAAGAGGGAATATTGATATGATATCCCTGATTTGATGCATCCTCTACCAGTGATAATAGAATGATAGGTTGCATAATATACATTTTATATTATGGAATTATTCTAAGGAACAACTCTTTTGATATCCACTAGTAGTTTATATGAATCCATGGTTTAATAATGATTCAAGATAGAGGTTTAATACAGTATTAACAAGAAAAAAAATTACCAACTCATGGTATGTTACATGATATCCTAGTGATGATTTTTTTAAATAATGGTTTGATACACAATTCAAGGAATGATACAATTTTTCATCCAATTTTTGTCTACATCATGGCTCTACATATTGCGTGAGGTTACAACCTAAAAATTTGATATAAAATAAGTTATGTTTGGTTTTATCACAAAAATACAATATTTATGAGCTTTTGTGTGTGGCGCTAACTTAGTTGGGATATAGACAATCATGGATTTTAAGAAACGCTTTACAACATTATAATTAAAATATATTTTTTTACAATGATTTATTGAGAGTTATGAAAATATAGTTCTTCGAGTGGGTTATGTAATTATGGTGGGAGAGTGTCCAACTGACTCATTTTAGTATGATTGACTGTGTGAAACTATATACAAAATTTCTAACACTGGAAACCATAGGCATGTTTTGACAGATATGGTGGCACTTCAATTATTGACATTAATGATCAGTGTATATATGAGATTTTTTATAGCATTTAACTCATTCATTTCATGAATTCACATATATAATTTTTATTATTAGGGGAACTACTTGTGGTGGAAAATTGTGTTTTAAAGTAGCGTCCACCTGAGTGTATTGGTGAAATTTATATTAGCATATAGATTGGGTAGATGGACTTAACACCAACTAAAAGAGTTATAGGATCTTGGTGGATAAGTTGATAGAAGTTATAGGTGATGATTATGATAATAGTTTGGAATCATTAATATTTTATTTCTAGTTTCCTTTTCATACTATTTATTATTTTTTTATAATAGGTTATATATTGGGATGTATGATTGTATGATCCAAATTTTGATTATCTCATGTAATAATAGATTTATATTATTTATTATTTCATTGATTATGTTATTAATTTATATGTTTCTGTAAAATATTATATTCTATTATGATTTGTATTCTATTTAATTAATCTTTTTATAACATCACTAAGGGTATAGTATATTGATATGGATTT
Source organism: Viscum album (assembly GCA_963277665.1). Taxonomy (NCBI): domain Eukaryota; kingdom Viridiplantae; phylum Streptophyta; class Magnoliopsida; order Santalales; family Viscaceae; genus Viscum; species Viscum album. Next base: position 843,305,727 of record OY728140.1, on the reverse strand, counting down.
ATCTATCTCATTCATCTATTCATTATTCATTATAATATATGGAGGCATGACCATGGTTATGTGGTGACCTAGATCAACCTATATGAATGGGGTTTCAACCTGGAGCATTAAAATTTTGTAATAGAGAAAATGTTTTATATTTTCAACTCTTATAAATTGACATATGAAACGTAAACTAGTTTAAACATGTGATTGATGTCATATTTAATCCTAACGTACAGATGTATATGGGGAATTATATGCTTTCAAGGATAAAAATTATTTTTCATGATTTATTATATTATATTTGATGAATTACAATTAAATGTAATTTTATGATTTGTTATTTTTTTCTCATATATGTTGTGGAGGGGGTGTGTCATCATGCATCATACTTAGCACATTGATTCACATAACAAGTGTAGGAAAGTGTATGATTGAGAAACTATTTTCAAATAAATAAATATAAATTAGTAATTTTGGACACCATAATTAACTTAACCAGTTTTTATTCAAATAAAATATTTTTGGTGCTCCACATATCTATGTGGATTAGGATTGATTTTTTGATAATTTTTTTTTGAATAATGATTGTAACACCTCGATATTTTATAATTTTTTTTTTATTTTCATGTTAATTTAATATTTTGGATATATTTCTTTACAATAAACAATATTTCTATCTTGAGTGACATAGAACATTATGTTTTTCTTATGTTGCACAAAACCTCAAACTTATCTTGCATTAAACACAACACTGAGTTAAAATGAAACATGTCATATTATTAAAATATTATAATTTAATATGATAGTTTTCACCTAGCGATTAGAATGGTGGTTATGATTAAAAAAATTTAAAAACATGTTTTACACATGTATATAAAATGAATTGTTTGGTCACCAATTAATTATAAATAGAAATAAAAACCTATTGAAAAAACCTGAAATCCATCATTGAAAAACAATATATATGTGAAAAAATGTGTTTTATATCAAGAAATTAACCAAATAAATTTCAATTAATGATTTTAATAAAATAAAGATTTTATATATTAAATTTTTTATATGTTATTTTTTATTTTTATATATTAGAGATAAGAATAAATGCAGTTTTATAAATAAAATCTTATTTATCTAATAAGGTTTTTTTAACTTTTTATAGTTCACTTATTAAAAAAAATTTACAGTTTTTAAAAATGAATTTGAAAAAATAAATAATTTTTTTAAATCATAATATCAAAATAATATTAGGGAATATTTTTTTATTCTTATGAAAAGTATCACTTTTTAATAAATAATGAAAAATGTTGAATTTTAACTAAAAATTGCATTATCATTTAATTTATTTATTACAATAAAATTTATTTTAAAATGTTTTTAAAGTAATTTTTGGTAAATTGTATATAAATTATTCCAATTTAGGTCATTTTAATCAATTTCATAATGAAATATTATATTAAGCATTGTAAACTTTCGATCTTTTTACATTAAAAACCGACCTTCTTGTCACGTCTGCTAGATAATGTTTAATCCTCGTTTTCAACTTATGTGAATGTAATTTGTAAAAATAGATTGAATATTTTTAATCTTCATAATTTGTAATTTATTATATGGAAAACTTAATTTTTGACCAAAATAAATATTTAAAATAGAAAAAATTAATTACTGATGTTAAGATAAAAATGTGTTTACTGGGGGGTTCAACTAAAAAGATAAGTGTAATAATGACCTAAAATTGTTTCAAAAACCCATTTTATTTGCATATTTATACCACTAAACCTATAATATTTTATAATGGACAAATTCTTACCCTTTTTACATAATAAAATTTTTGGATCACTTATTTATTTTCAAAAATATCAAGTGTGTCCTCTCCCCCACTTATAAAATTCCACCATCTCCTATCTTACACACACATTTAAAACTTTTTTTCATACCAAAAGAACCCTAAATCATCAAAAATACACTCCCTTATTCTAAGAAGAATTATTTTCTTCATAAATTCAAACTAGTAAGGATTTAGTGAAAACAAAATGTGAATACTCGAAGAAGAGGTATTGCTCTTCATCGAGCTTCTTTATTTTGTTTCGTCCTACACAACATTAAATTATTTATTATTAAATTATTATATAATAAAATATGTATATTACATATAATATCAAGTTGTTATGTTATGTAAATTACCTAAAAAAATATCCACTTTCACCAAATGGGTTATGGAATTATCATTTGTCTGTACAACAGACTATGGCCTCCCAAAACGATGTCATTCCTTTTTCCATTGCCACCTATCAAGGATAATAATAATGTGGTTATATATATATATATATTATATTTATTATTTTATTATGATTAGGGATCTTTTATTTCATGCATACCTTCACTCTTTACATTTTTTGGGAATACCATAACCTCGTTCATGTGTATGACTGACTCCGGCCTCACAAAGTGATGTGATTCATTAATGCTTTATAAAGAATGTATTATGGGAGATTTTAATGTAAATATGAAATATATATGAGACAAAAATTATTTTATAAGGATAAAATATCATTTATCTTTCTTTTTTTCTATACAAAAATAAAAGAGAAACATCGTTCATGCGTTCGTACAACATACTGTCTTCATATGAAGTGAATTTAATTGACTATATCTAAATATTAAGGATTAATATAAACACATATATAATGAATATATAGGATATTTATATACTTTTTATCATTATTTTGACTATGGTACCATGATAAATGTATCAATACAAAAAATATAATAAATCAAAGCATATACCAAAAGCAAAGTGATTATTACACGAAAAATAACTTTAACATTGAATTATTAACAAATGAGATATAAAATGCCATAAGAAAATAATATATGGTATCATATATATGAATATGGTTATGTAATATATTTATAATAAAATAGAATTTAGTATATATGAGTATTTAATGATTATTATGTAATTAAATACATAAGGTAAAGGATTTCTATCCCAATTTTAATTTCTTTGAGAAAAATATCATATTCCACACTTATTTTATTTTATTTGGGGTAGATTCTAACCATTAATTTATTTTATTAATATTATAATTAAAATATTTTTTATTTTTATATCAATTTTATAATCTCTATTTCATGGGGATTTCGGTTTCAATGTCACCAAATAGGTAAGGGATTGTTGTCTATATTTTCCTTCTTCATGACATATATTATGTTATGGACCTATATTATTTCACGAGGTGTATAAAAAACCCATTTGTAATGATTTATCTTGAATTTATTTATCATAATGATATTTTATGATTTATTTTATGTTATTATATCATTAGTATTATTAATCAATGTAACCAAAGTGGTAAATACATTATATTACAATCTCATAATTTATCATGAGTTTTTATGATTAAATCTCCAATATTGAAATATCATAATCTTAATATCAATAGTTATCTTTAATTATATTATCCAAGGTTTATTCAACGAATCTTATGTTAATGGTATAATTTATGCACTCTTTTGTGCATAAATTATTAATAAAATGTTTTGATGAAAATCTGACTTTATTTCTCTCTTATGTAGAAAACATTTTTTCTTCCAAATCCCTTTTTATAAAAATTTGTTCAAAAATGTTTTTTTACTAACATATGAATTTTAAAATATATTTTGGACCATTTTTTTCAATTTTAAAAACTTTTTTAATGGAATATTTATATCATATTACATAAAAATCTCGTTTTTATTTTACCAAAATTATGAAAGGAATCTTCATTTTAACATGCAAAATATAAACATAATATTAAAACATGATTACCAATCATTTATTTTAAGAGTACATTGTATGTTTTCAAGGTATTTCTTAAATAAAAATTTCTTCCAAATGTTTAATGTTTTAAAAACCATTTTTAGATCATAGAGGATTTTTATTCAAGAATGGTGTTAACTTATTTTTAAAATAATCCATTATAAGTTTTCAAGGATATTTTCAATGGAAATGATTTTTATTAATTTTAACATTTTAAAAATTGATATTCAAAGAAAATAAATTTTCCACCAGAAATATACCAACAAGTATTTTAAAATCATTTTCCATCAAATAAGACCTTATTTGATATTTATTATGCTTTACTAGGGATATGATCCAGGGTTACAATATTTATTCAATATTTGATTGGTTTATGTTTATGATGACATAATGTTTATGAAACCCATTTATACTGCATGGGTTATGCCATGATGAAATTCCTATGAAACCCACATATTTTTACATAGGTTATACCATGATAAAATGATTATGAAACCTATTTATATTCTATTTGTGATGTTATGATGAAAAGTTTCTTAACCCCTTTTCAATTTATATTTTTTATATGATGACTATTTTATGATCTTATGGAACACATTTTTTTGTTGTCATTTTGTGTGGGTGGTTACGTTATAACCAAGGATGGTGGTTAGGTTGTAACTAAGGATAGTTGAGACATACATCACCCTTCAATTTATTAGGTAAATAATTATTTCTCATGAAATAAACATGACTAGAATGAAGAGTGAACCCATTTTAGTATGAGAATTTTCTCCCTATAATGGTCTTGGGAGTGAACCCAAACTAAAATTATGTTATTCATGGAACTATATTTTATTTCTGTAAGGTTATACTGAAACTATATTACATGTTAATAATGGTATGTGTAAACATAATAACATGTTCACAATGTTAGGCATGGACATATCTTTCATTCCCATAATGCTATGCATGGTCACAGTTTTATGTTCATAAGTTTATATGAGCAATTGATTTCTTCTCCATAATTTAATTTGGGATACAATGCCTATTTAAACATGTTCATAATGTTATAAGATGATGGGTATGATTCAAATTTATGATTTATTCCAATGTTATTCTCTCGTGACTGATGTTGTTTTATTCCCTTATGATTCATGTCTTACGAACTACCAACCATTATGACATGACTCAGGTTTATGATCTATGATAGGTTGGGTATGATCCTTGTATGTTATGTTCATTATCACATACCTAAATTATTATCTTACTCTTTCACATGATCATAGATTTATATCTCTAATGTATACCCATACTAATTGTCTTAGCTCACCATTTCTTATTTTTTTCTTTCTATAGGTTATAATGAATGGTTTTATATAGAGTATATCTATGATGAGTACTAAATGTGGAGATCTATGTGGGAAAAATTTAATATAATTAACCAAATAAGAATATTATGATCCAAGATTCCTATGGATATAAAATATTATTCTCATCAAGATTGTGTTCTGGAAATGTAATGAATATTTATCTAAGAATATATAATATTCATGTTTGAGAATCCTAGGTTTCTATACTTGGTATCGTAGTAAGTTTTTAGGGAAGCATTGAAAATAAGAAGAGAAAATAATAGCGAGATCCTTAGGGATGTTTTTATTGATATGTATAGGGGTGTATTTTAGAATAATTCCAGGGATGAGTTAATGTATGTGAAAATGATCGATAATTTTTCTAAATGATAGAGTCAGTGGTTTACATCCATTTTTAGATATTACAAGTGTATGTGGATCTAGCATAGATGTACGTATGAGTAATAACCCTGAAAACAAATGTTAAGATATAATATATTATGAACTGGTGCAGGATGTTGAGACCTTCTACAAATCTAGTTTGACGCTCCCTGGGTTATGAGTTTGAAACTCACAAAATGTTTACGAACCATCATGATGGATTTTAATAGAAGAGGACTATGAAGGACCTATGATAAAACAAAGGTGTCACAAACTAAAAATATGGTTTCAGTATTTAGAAATACTATAAGTGATTTCAATGAATATTTAGTTTCTCATTATGATTATCATTTCTCACACTATGATTTTAAATGTTTTCAATAAAAAAAACTAGAAGGAACTGATTTTAAATTGAATGTGACAGACAATTTTCTAGTGAACATCCAAATGGGAGGATAACGAGAGTGAAGGATTTTTTAATTATTCATAAATAGTTATCTCAAAACATGATTAATATTTTTCACCTTAACAAATTCTCTGACACACCAAATAAGATAAGGATAGATATTGATAAGCGTTTAGGTAGTGGAGTCTATGGAAGAAAGAAGATTCAGTTTACTATATGTTATGAATGTTGGAAGAATCACTCCGGGGAATATATCAAAGGAATACAAAGATTTTTTATATGTGTAGTAGAAGGGAAAATAGTAAGTAATCGATGAGGGAAAAAGATCAATTAATGTAATGGATGGGCATATTGGTCTTCCTAATGAATAATCATTTGATCAATGATTTAAATGTTAAAATTATAGGAATTATTATAATTGATTTGATAGGGGGAATGATCATGAAAATAATAAGTAGGGTGGCATGAGTAATGGTTACACAATTAATGAAGGATAGACTATGAATAACAGATGAACGAAACGATGTCTTAAGGACTAAGATGATGAATCATATTTAATGACTTAAAGATGAAGTATAATAATCTATGTGTTTATATATTATAAATCAAGAATTATTCTATATGAATATATATAAGGATATTTTTTAGATGATTTTCATTAATGATTTTCAAGAATATTTTAACTGGTTTTGATAGAGTAGAAAAGTGATTTAATGGAAATGTAATATTTTGATTATTGTATGGTAAACCATAATATGGTTTGAATTTTGAGATAATGTAGTTGGGGTAAAAATATTTTGGATATGAATAAGTAAATTGGATAGTACTAAATAGATTGGAACATATTAATGAATTTTGATAAAGTGGTTTATTCTATAATTTATGGATTTTAAACGATTTTTGGATTTTATGAATAAATCCAATAATCTATGTTTAATTTATGGAATAAGGAATCATGAATGTTTTCAATAAGGTTTTATGGTAATTTAGGTTATTTCCATGTTTCAAGAGAAAATATGATGATGTTATTCACATGTTTGGTAGGTGAAAATCAAGGGTTACATTAAGGTATATGGGAACAAATTATATGTTCAATTTGGAAATATCATGACCTTATTTATAATTTTTTTTGATTTCAATAATTTTTAAGGTCAAAATGTTAACCATTTATGGATTGGTTTAAGGGTAACATTGAATGGGGATTTAGATATTAATTTATTACTTCCAAATATGAGGATTTATCCATATTGTAAAACCGGGGATAACCATATTGTTTTGATTATAAATAAATATAGAAAAAATAATTTATCATTATATTTATGGATCTTATGACCAATTATTACTTACAGAATAAAAAATTCACCTTCATTTATTGGAGTAAGTGCTAAAACAGAAATTGATCAATTTAAAACCAAAGGGTGATATTGTTATTATTAAATAGAATGAAAGCAAGTATTCGTATCTTATTGGTAAAATTATTTAGCATTAGGAAAAAGGATATTGAAAAAAATGTTGTCCTATTATACACATGTTTTATGATATCAATGAATTTATCATACCTCTAGTTTAAGGTTTTGTGGTCATTAAATTTATTTGTATCACCCAATTTCTTATGATACCTGATCTCTATCACTATCAATAATTATCTTTGATTTTGTCCCATGTTAAAATAATTACTTCCCACTTGTGTTCTCTCATAGAAAAACCTAGTTATGAGCTACCTTAGGTATCCTTTATGTTTCCAACTTAACATTTTAAGTGACGTTTTATTATTCATGTATATAATGTGGGTTTCTATGATGGACTTTTAAAAATTAAATCCTTTGATGATGGAGATTAATTATGAGGGTTTAATTCATTTTAATGGGGTAGAATGTAACACCCTGATATTTTATGAAATAATTTTTCAAATTAATTTGATATTTTTGACATTTTTATTTACACACTACACTCATTATATCCATAGTTATATGAAACATTTAATTTGTCTTTTTTACACAAAACTCCGAGCTTATCATGCATTACATACAACACATATTTAAATTGAAATGTGACATATTATTAATATATTATTATTTAATATCATGGTTTTCCCCTATAAATTAGAACACATGATATGAATAATATTAAATAAACTATTAAAAAATGATTAAAACGTGTATATAAAAAGAATTCTTTTGTAATAATTAATTCTAAATTAAAATAGAACAATTTTTAAAATAAAAAGTAAATCCTTCTTTGAAAAAATATATTGAGGAACATAAGTGTGTTTTATATCAATAAATTAACAAAATAACATTTGGTTAATTATTTTTTTGAAATTTATATATTATATATTCAGTATAATTTTTAATATTCTTCTTAAATACTTTCAAGACAATAAAAAATAATAAATGTAATTTTATGGTTAAAAACATAATTTCTCGAAAAATTATATCCTTTTTATGGTGAACGTATTATAAAATTAAAATTTTACAATCTTAAAAAATGAATTTTATAAAGTAACCATAATTTTAAAATCAAAAAATCAAAATTTTCATTGGGTGATATTTTGGTATTTTTCTAAAAAGTTCCATTTTTTGATAAATAGTGAAAAATACTGAATTCAAATTAAATAGAACACTTTGTTTAAAATATTTATGATGTTATAATATTTTTTTCTTTTTTTAGAGTCAAATTAGTTCAATTTTATATCAATTAAAATAATTGAGTTCATTATAATCAATTTTATATTAAAAATTCCTATAAAAACATTGTAAACATTTTATCCTTTTCAATTTAAAAGCCCACTTTCCCATCATGTCTGCATGATTAATTATAAAATATTTTTTCCCACATATGTGAACAGAATTTATAAAATTGGATTCCATATTTAGAATCAAAATAATATATAATTTATAATAATTACATATTAGTTTTTTTCTAAAACAAAAATTTAAAACTGTAAAACCATAATTACTATGTTTAAGGTAAATGTAAGGTCCAATAGGGGCCTTGATACCATGAGAAGGGGGTAAATTAAGGCATGGTTATTCTTTTCTAAATTCTTATTTCACCAATAGAATGTGACCTATTTATTATAAGTTTCACATTTTTCACTTAAATTTTAATTCTGATCTTATTCTTTCCTCATTTGCCTAATAATGGTGATTTGAATGTATTGCAGGAAAGAAAGCACAAGGAAACAATGATTTTTCATTGGTTCACCAACACTATGATACATCCAAGGAGCTTAAGATGGCGATGTGAAGATTATACCAAATTTACTAAGGCTCATTGAAAATAATGAGGTTCATGATAGATCACTTATATGCCATGGCTCACTTCCTTTACAAGGTTTAGGGCCTGGACACTAAATTCTAAAGGGTCACTCCATATTTCTTTTCCTTTAGCTCACTTTTAGTGGGAAGGATCAATGTATTTCTATTCCTTAAATCATTATAATAGAAAGAGATCCACACACATTTTATGTACATGTATGTCCCTTCACTTTCTTAGAGACTACATTCTCAACTCTCGATAGATGATATGTTAAAGTTCATCTTTTATCCACGAATGAACACAACTTTACAGATGGTTTACTAGGTAACATTCAAATTTTATTTAAACTCAAGGTTACTTGCATTATACATTAAGGATAATTAAAAAGTGTTACATTTTTCATGGGAATCCACCTTGTGTGATACTTAATAATTGCACAACACATACCCCTTTACCCCCAAATCCCTAATGGCGTACAATTGTTATCTGGCACACAACTTATGAATAAATCTTCACTTGTACACCCACACCACTTGCGTGAACAAAGATCATTTGTTCTATAATTTTTGAGATTAACTTAAATTATGGTTTAGATATCTTTTTATATTAAATTGTAAGACCCTATGTACATGGCACGCAACATTCCCTCAAACATGGTAGTACTTCCACCCAAGCCTCTATCGTGCAACTCAACTTGTGTGTCACTCCCAAAAATGGAAAAAACATCTCTACCTTTCCATATTTTGATATTTCGATTTTGAAACATGAAATTTTTACAACCTTCCAATTACCCATGATAATGGAGCCCCAATCCCTTTCCCAAAAGCACTTTTATCCATTCTCCAATTTCTAGACCCAAAAACTTTGGCAAACATGGGAAAATTTCACCACCATGTGTACGTTCTTTTTTACTACCTCTATATCATTCATTTTTTCATGTTTAAATATCAAAAAATATTGTCAACAATATATCTGAAACTCCACAAAATTATATGGAAACCCTCTTTGTCAACAAACACAATCAACAAAAAAATGGTCCAGTGTTACCTTGGATGATTTTTTCTAAAAAGTAAAAATGAGTTTATTGTAAGTTAAACTAAACATATAAGGGTAATAATTATTAATATTTTTTTAAATAATATTACATATCCATATTCATACCATTACACATATAATGTTTTATAATGGCCTAATTTCAACCCATATTAAAAATAAAAAACATGGGAGAACATATTTCTTTTTAAAAATATCAAGTGTTTCATGTCCCCTACTTATAAAAGGCCACCCCTTTCCTATAATCCTTACACCATAAAAACTCTTCGTTTTAGAAATATCAAACCCAAATAACATCCAAAATCCACTCTACTTACCTTATAAGCCTTATTTTGGGCACAAATTCTACCCTGGAAGTGTTTACTGCAAGACTAAAGAGAATACCTGAAGAAGAGGTAATGTTTTTCAACAAGAATCCTTATTTTATTTATTTATCGACCCAATTAAATCATATTTTATAAAATTAAAGTATAATAACGTCATTTTTTCCATATAATGACATTTTTATGTTATTTTTATAATCTAAAACCATTTCAACTTATAACAAATGGGTTATGAAATCATCATTCTTGTGAACGGTGGACTACCACCTCAGCAAGAATTTTCATTCATTTTTCAATTACCACATATCAAAACGTGTAATAATTATGGAAATATTTTTTATATTTTTTATTTATTATATATATTATTTTTTATAATTATTAAATATTTATATCTTTTGTGCCTTCTTTCTTTTCATTTAATGGGAATATGATAACATTGTTCATGTGTGAAGAACTACCGCCTCACAAAGCAGTCTGATTTGTTATTTATTTATGTGTAATTTATTAAGGACGAGTTTAATAAAAATACTTAGTATATGAAAAAAATTATAAAATAACAATATATCATTGATATTTATTTCTTTCATTCCAACTAGAAAATGGAAACAACATTCATGCGTATGTATGACCTATTGTCTCCCTAAAATATGCATTTCATTTTCTATCTATAAATATTCCTGATTAATCTAAATATATATAATGAATATATTATTTATATATATCATGGTTATAATTATAAATATGTTGTGACTATGATTAATTTAATATTTTAAAAATATAACAATTCAAAACATATACAAAAAATAAATCATTTATTATCGAAAAAATAACATTAAAAATGATTTTTTAATAAATATGAAATGAAATAAAATAAGAAAATAATATATGGTATGATATTTATGAATATGGTACCGTAATATAGTTATAATAAAATTATATATATTATATTGAAGGTTTGAATGAGTACAAAGGTGGTCTAGACTTGAGGTAATTGATTTTCATCTCACTTTTATTTTCTATGAGAAAAATGCGAGATTCACCATATGGTTCTTCGATGTGTTTTATATAATGACATTGACATTGTTTTATTATTATAATTATTAGAATCACTAGAATTTACATATATATTTTTAGGATCACTATTTTATAGGGATTTCATTTTCAATTAAACCAAAGTAGTAAGTTATTTTTGTCTTAGTCTTCCTTATTTGTGACATATGTTATTTTATGAACTTATATTCATTCATGAGGTGTATATAAAACACATTTGGAATGAAATGTCATGAATAATTTCATAATAATTATATTGTATCTTTAATTTTCTATTATTCAATTTTAAATCTTATGAATCAATGTTACCGAAGTGGTAGAGATCTTATGTTACAATCTCATCATTTATCGAGAGTATTTATGATTATGTTTCCAATAATGGAATATAAAAATCTAACTATAAATAATTATAATTAACATTCTCTCTGATGGTTATTTAGGATATCTTAATAAAATGGTTACATTTCTCTAATAATTGGTAATTAACATATTTATGAAAATGGTTTTATAAAAATGTGACTTTATTTCTTCTTCATTAAAAAATATATTTTTTTCCAAAACAATCTTTTATAAAAATGAGTTAAAAATATTTTATTACACTCTTATGGTTTTTAAAAGAAAATTATCCCATGTATGTCTCTTAACAAAACTTTTAGAAAGGAATCATCATGTTATCTTCCAAAAAATGTTCATTTTTCTACTATTAACAATGTGAATGGAATATTCATTTTAACCTGTATAGATTGAATCAAAGTATACAATGTTAGGAACAAGAATTTTTTCAAATATTATTTTATATGTTTTCAATTTCATTTACAAATGAAGTATTATCTAAAGGTTTTATGTTTTTAAAATAGTTTTTCAATGAAAAATGTTTATTTTCCTCATTATTTTTAGAAAATTATTTTTAAAATAATTTATTAAATGTTTTAATAGTTATTTTAAAATAAATGGAGTTTCATAATTGTTTATATTTTAAATTTTTTTTCAATGAAATGATAATTTATTCAAGAAAATTACCAAATATTATATAAACATTATTTTCCATCTATGACTTCATTATTTGAGGATACATATGCTTTACTAAATATATGAACCATGGATACCGTACATGTTATTTCTCTAAGTGGTTTATGTTTATGATGAAAAGAAGTCTATGAAACCCATTATTTATCTAATGTTTATACCCTGAAAAATATCTTACGAACATGATTATTTTCCACAGGTTATAGTATGAAAAAATGCTAATAAACCCCTCTTATTTTCTCATGGGTTATTATTTGATGAAATGATTATGATGCCAGATTCTTTTACAATGGTTATGTTATGAATAAATATTTATGAACCCTATTTACTTTAATGTTTTTGATATGATTAATGTATTTTGATCTTGTTGAACACATATGTATGATTTTCATTTTGTGTTAATGGTTATTTTATAACCAAGGATGGTGGTTATGTTATAACCAAAGTTTGGTGGGACCTATATTACTCTCCAATGAATTGAGTAAAGAATTATATCATATTATATATGCAAGACTAGAATAGAGAGTAAACCTAGTTCAGGAAGGTACTTTGTCCACAATGATGGTCTTGGGAGTGAATCTTGAATACGATGATGTTATTAATATCCCTATCATATATGTACATAATGTTATAATTGAACATTATTACATGTTAGTAATATTATTCATGAACCTCATTATATGTTCACAATGTTATGTGTTGACCTGTCTTTTCTATCCATAATGTGATAAAATGGTCTATTTTCATCTACATAAGTTTATGATAGGGCCATATGTCATATCCTTAACTTAATGAGTGAACCTATTTCTATTTATATATGTTTAAAAGGTTATAATATGATTTTATGCAAAAAATATTTGTTTTATGCCAATGTAGTACTTTCATTTCTCATGTAATTTGATTCCCTTATTATTTATGTCATATGAATTTACAATCATTATGACATGACTCAGGTCTAATATCTATGATAGGTTTGGTATGAACATTTTAAGTTGTGTTTATTATCATATACCCATATTCTTATCTTATACTTTCATATGATCATATATTTATATCTCTTATGTTTACCCTTAGTGAGTATCTGATCTCTGTCATTATTATGTATTCTTACCCTTGTTATGAAGAAAGGTTTTATGTATAGTATTTCTATAAATAGTTCTAAATGGTAAGATACTTATAATAAACATTTTTTACAATTCACTAGATTAAAATATTTTGTTCAATGTTTCCAATGGAACTTAACTATTATGGTTCTGATGTGTGTGTCTATGAAATGTTTTAAATATTCATATGAAAATATATGATACTTATATATGATAATATTGGTTCGATATCATAATATCATCAAGGTACATATATATGTGATGATGATAAACCAAGATTAGGGGGTAAGGGTTCATGGATAATCAATGTTTATAGGAACTATAGTATTGCGGTGTTACCACATGAGTTGCCTTATGATCTAAACTAGGCAAGAGAGCATTATAACTGTGATATATTGATCCAAATATTGGTTAGTCAATTATATTATATTTTTTAGGGAAATTTACATATTATTAATAGTATTTTGGGTTTTTATATGTGGGATGTTCAAAATAAAAGTGCTTGGCTAGGAATGATGTTGACTTTAATGTTGGTTACAAGGGTATATACTTCATGATATGTGAGTGACACATGGGTAATTTGTGACCATGTTTTTGTCACACACATGTACGATTCCATGTGTAGTTTTTTGGAATGAATGTATGGATAAAACCTTTTTGTATTTAATCTAATATGAATTGAGGAATGATCTGATGATTTTTTGTGTGGATCTTAGATCAATGGACACAACTCATAACTATATGAGTCATATTATAGGGAGAGTAAAAATTTGGGTGAATTATTAACTAAGAATGGTATTCTAGATAATGGGGGATTTTTTAACAATTTTTATAGTAGTTTTTGGTACTTACTTTCCATGGGTGCATTTCAGTATGTTATTGCACTCTTTTGAAGTAGTGTCTGATGGTATGACCTCAACCTGGCCTTTTAACAATGAGAACTATGACTAGTTAGGCATGATCATACTTGGGTAGAATATGATAAAAGATTATTTAATATTTATGGTGAATATAATTCGATATGTGATTTTTTTAAACTCATGTAATTTTTTTAATATTTATAACTAAATCAATTCATGTCATGAGATTCAATGAATTATCATCGTAAACGTTTGGCTGGGTAAGATATATCATTTTTAGTGTTATGAGACACATTTAATAATCAATAAATAGATAATGTATTCATCCCTTAGATGTTATTTCATGAATATTATAATTTGGACAAAACTTAGAAATAGTCATATGGGGATTAACTAGTGAATACCGATGAATTAGGGTATAAAAGGTGTGAGAAATGAGATCTATTTAGTGTTATTATAATATGTCATGATTATGAGTTCCACATTTAAGCTAAATTAGTCAACTTGTAATATATATTTATGAGAACACATGAAAAATATAAAAGGTGCTAAAAGTATATTTTAATTTGGTGGAACTCCAAGGAGTCATGTGGATCAATGTGGTGATAAAAATAATTAAGAGAGAGACTTATCTATATAGAGATGTTCACTAATAAAACTATATGCTTATTAGCATAATAGTATGGTGTTCATAAAAAGTGTGAATTTTCGATTCATATTGGAGATATAATGGTCGGATATTTTTTCATATATCCTATTATAATTAAGTGTTTTGGCGATAGATCATGGATGGAATTAGATAGTGGTGACATGAATCATCAAGATGATTACATACACGAGATAATGAATTGTGGTATGGGTTTATAATGTTATAATGTAACAACACTAACTTTTAATAATGAAAATTTATATTTATCAAATTAAATTTCTTATTATGTTAAATGGTTATATAAAACATATGAAATTCCTTGGTTTTATGTTTTTGTATTTCAAAATAATGTTAAAAATTGTTACTGTCTCTAATATAGCCATTCAACAATTCCCACATGATTAGTAAAAATATAGTGCTTTAACAAATCCAATTACCAAAGAAAAAGGAAGAGATGACATCATCTAGTATAATTTCTCCATATGAATCCCAATTGTCAGTACTCAGAAAGGACGTAGAATCACTAGGCTTCACTTATGACCAAGACCAAGCTGAGCTTCAATGCGTTAAGCTTGAATGGAACCACCTGTAGGAGAATTGGAGGTTAATTGACATTACAACCCGAGTGATGTTATCTGAGCCTCCCCTAGAGTCTGTCACCAATGCACACCATACCCTTAGGTATTATTCAGGTGTTATAAGGGGTTATTTAAAAAGACCTTAGCACTCTGATTATGTTTATTGTTTTTTCATATAATAAAGAATATGCATCCATTCTATTATTATTATGTTGTAAATAGATTTTAAATCACAAATAGTATTTTTCATTAATATGAAATTAGGAAATTTATTTTGATGAATTAATGGATTTTGGAATTATATAATATTTTAATGAAATATTATTACTAAATTACTTTTTATTAAATTTAAATGGTAGTATAATATTTTTTAATACAATTGTAATTTTTATTTAGGTTTAAAGGTCATTTTTTTCAAAATCCATGAATTTTAAATAAATATCAATTTTTAATATAAAAGTAAAAATTAAAATATTGCTAAATTATTTAAATAAAATGAGTATCATTTTTGGAACCAATACATTGAAATTAAATAACAGTGAATTTTTCATAATTTTCTAAGACAGTCAAATATTTTTTGTAAAAATTAAACACCGTTTAAATATATAACATGTTTTATGACATCCTAATGACCAAATAGTGATGTAATAAAATAATATAAACGGTATCTTTGGCTAATATATGTTTTAACTTTAAAATAATGTGATTTTAGGCTTTTTGTTTTTTTTCAAAGCCTTAGTGGAACCACCAAGAATTATAAAACATTTTATTGTTTTAAAATGATTTCCTTGAGCATGTGAATCAACTCCACATAAGAAAGACTAATATTTTAATAAGTTCGTCAATTGACCTTATAAAATAATTTTTTCCACTCCACTTAGGAAAAATTCATGGTCAAAAATCATGGCATGGTTTGTGGTTTTGATTAGTTTAAGGTGTACTGTCAAAAACATAAATAATAAAGAATTTTTTATCCTTTCCTATATAAACCCTCTCAATCTACCATTCCTCTTCATTAAAACCATTTGGAGCTCGGCCAAACCCTTCCATCCTATATCTATAATCCTTCCAAGGCGCCTCAAACTTCAAATAATTCTTTTTGAATCCTCTCCCAAGACTTTGGGATCACACATTCGAGTAAGGGATTTCTTCCTTTCTCAGTTTGTCCAAATTTATTTATGTTTTAATGCACTTTAATTTTCAATTACAAGTGTTGGGAATGATTTTTATCCTCCCCTATACTTACATAGTTATCTATTACTAATTAGATAACCCTTTATCTCTCTTGAATTCCTCCCATGTACACCTGTTACCATACCGAAATTCTGTAAGAGATTTCTTTGTCCTCATTTACATTTAAGAAATTATTTTATATTATACATCTAAATTAAGTTACATATGTTGGGAAATGTATATATATGACCCCGTTATTGTTAATTTCATGTAAATACTATGATATGTCCCTTTATCTCTCATCATCAATTTTAATGAATTATTATACAATGTTGTTATGTTGTCGAAATTGCACAATGATTTTCCAAGCCAAAGTCATTGTGTAGTGAATACCATGCCCATTTCCCTATCAAGGGTATTCATAATTACCTACATTTTCTTATTGATTATGTAGTTTTATATATTTATTATTCATTCCTTTATCATGTAATAAATTATGATGTTGAATGATTCAATGTTGTATGATCCGTGGGGCACACTTATGCATGAAATGAAATGATTAAGAAGGGTGTGCCCTGATAGTGCTCTAATGCATTGGGTAAAGAATAGTATCATGATATTCCATGTGAAATGGGTGTTTAATCATTATAATTAAAGTGTAATGAGGTTTTACTCATTCTCCATGTGAAATTAGCGTAAGCTCAAGATAATTTCAGGTTAATTGTTGATGCCACATTTCCATGTTAGGATAATCATTCTATATCATTCCTTTATGTTCATGTTTATATTGCGCTCAATTGATATGCCTATTTTCTAACATTTACTCTATTTTTCATGATATTCCATTATTAATCCCTCACTAGGATTTATAGCTCACACTTTTCTTATGCATGTCCTCAGGGTATCCCATTCAATTCTAATTAGAAAGTAATGTTGTGGTCTTGTAAAATAATTTTTCAAAAAATTTGTTGTTTTTTATGTCTTAAGTAATCTTGTAATGTTATTAATTTCCCAAGATAGTAGACCTTTCAATCATCTGAGTCATCTTAAGTGCAACTTTATGTAATAAAAATTGTTTATGTGTGTAATAATGAGAAGGGTTGTTATAGTTGGCATTTGAGGATAGGTTTAGTTATTTTTGGGATTAGGACTAGAATGCCCTAGTGAAAGCCTTTGGGATAAGACTAAGAATAATAAATACATCTCTAAACATTGTTGAGTATTGAGTATGTTTTTTCTCATGAAAATACATCAATGTCCGGATATGACTTGGTAGAGGTTGCTCTGGAACATATGTATCTATGGGTCAATCCTGAAAACACTGATATGAGCTAGAATCGAATGGGAAATGGTGCAAGACAACTAACCTTTCTACAATCTTGGTTACAACACATATAGGTGATATGAATTTCTAAATTCATAACCTTAGAATGAACCATTAATAAGGAAATAAAAAAAATCCTCTAATAATATATGTTAGGAAGTAGATCATGGATAACATAGAATGAAGCCTATAAATTCATTAGTTAAGTAAATAAATGTAATTTATATGTTATCCCTTTCTGTATTTGAATTCCCCTTTATGATTTTACCCTAACATTACTTTTATTTCAGACTATGGATAGTAATAGGAGGACTCGAGCTAAGAAGCAATGCGAAGATCAATGTGATGACAGTTCTAATGAGATGCCCAATCTAATGGGAGTGGGAATAAAAAACATTGTCACAATACTCTCTCAGTTAACTCATGTTTTTAATAGAAACACATGTCAAGGAGAATTTGCACCCCACCCCCATGAAATCAAAAGCCTCAATCAAGATCTTCATGAGACGAAGGCATCCATCTTTTAATTAATCATCAAATCCCTCAATGTCAAACAATGGATAAATTCCACTGAAAAGATATTCTCCATCCTTCAATGTTACGAACAAATATGTATCTTCTAGATACTTACCATATAGAGGGTGAAGATGATAAATGTTATACATTAATAAAACAATACAAAGCCTGATGAAGAGATCGAGGTGTTGGAATGAAATGATTTCCAAAAAATGTATTTGGATAAATATTTTTTGCGCACCCTCCAACTTAATATGGAATGGGACTTCTTTTCCCTCAAGTAGAAAGATAATGAATCCATCAGAGAATACATGGAAAACATGACAAGGCTTGAACAATACAACTCCAACATTGTCATTACCCCTTAATTAGAGGATGAATGCTTCTATGATGTGTTAAAACCAAGACTACAGAAATCCCTAGCGATCTGTGACTTTGATAGCTATGAGAAATTTGTCTGATGTGCTCTCAATCTCAAAATGGATATCAACAAATCTCAAGGATATCATAGGGATAGGAATCATATGGTCGAATATAATTCATGTGGTCTGATTGAAAAATACAATGGTGCTAATAAATTCCATCACCCCACTTTACAAAGGTGCTAAAAGAGGAACCCTAGAAATTTCATGAAGGGGATGTGTAAATTATTTAAGTGTGGAAGAGAAATGAACCAGGACATTAACTGCTGAGAAATAAACCTATTTTTGCGATAGAGGAGAGTAACTCTACGTTCAACCCTCAACACATTGTTCGGTACATACTACTACAAAGAACCAGGGTAATTTTCAAACAAGTTCACAAAGCCAAAGGTTTTTGGAGGAAACCAACAACCTCAATGGAAGAAAGGTAAAGATTTTTCCATTACTACAACTGAAGATAACCCTGACAATGAGGTGTTGATAGGTACGCTGGTTAATTATACAAGAATAGAGAACATACTTTTTGATTCTGGTTCTAATCATTCTTTTATATCCCAAAATTTTAGAATAACAATCCCAACACCATCAAAAATCATGGAAGTAGATTTGTAAGTGAGAACAAAAAATGGGGAAATCATTGCATCCCATGAATATAAATCCTCCCATGTCACAATTTTTGGATTGAACCTCTCACCTAACCACATCATACTACCTTGGGTGTAATATGATGAAAATATTGGCATGAATTTTCTTTATCTATATAAATCGAACTTAAATTGTCCTTAGAGAAAAATTACTCTTCATATGGAGAATCGATCCCAGATTTAGTACAAGTGCAAGGATGTGGATAAATCATATTTACCACCATCATCTAAAGAATGGATATTATTTCCATATGTTCATGTGATTCTTTCACAGATTATTGAGTCTCAGAAAGCAACCATCATTGATGACATGCCTATTGTGAGGGAATACGCTGAACTATTTACTTTGGAATTTTCTTGTCTTCCTCCTAGAAGAGATGTTGAATTCTCAATTGATCTTATACCTGGGGCACTTACATTATCAATGACATCATATGAGATGGTTGTTGTGGAGCATGAGGTGAAAAAGAAACAACTACAGAATAACCAAGATAAAGGTTTTATATGACCATGTGACTCACCATGGGGTGCACTAGTCCTCGTCTTCAAGAATAAGGATGGGTGAATACATATTTCCATTGATTTTCGTGGGATCAAATAAATCATGATAAAGAAAAAGTATCCTCTACAATGAATTTATGACTTGTTTGATTAGCTATGTATAGAAAAATACTTCTCCATGGTGGACCTATGGTCAGGATAATACCATGTATGGGTGAAGAGGGATGATATCCCCATCAATACATTTCATATAGGGTGTGAGTACTAGGAATTCATAGTCAAGACATTTTGACTCAAAATTTCTCCCTCAATATTCATGGAAAGGATTAATAGAGTCTTTAGAGATTACCTCTAAAAAATTGTAGTATTCTTTATATACAATATTATAATATAATCCAAAACCAAATTGGATCATGAGGATCATCTAAGCACTGTATTAGAGACCTTGCGAAAGGAGAATCTCTATGTAAAGTACAACATGTGTGAGTTCTTGTTAGAGGAAGTCTCATTTGTTGATCATATCATATCAAAAAATGGGATATTTGTGGATCCCTCCAGGAAAACTGCAAATGAAGGATTGTAGAGGCTAACATCGGTGATAGATATCCATAGATTCTAGGTGTTAACAGGATATTATCACTTATTTTTGAAAAATTTCTAACAATTGTCAAACCCTCTTACAATGCTAACTCAAAATGAAGTCAAGTTTTGTTGGAGTGTTGAATGTGAATAGAGCTTCAAGGAGTTTAAAAGGAGGATTATCATTGCACATGTGATCACATTACCCACAAGTGGAAAACGTTTTGTGGTCTTCAATGATGCTTCGAAGAAAGTAATAGGTTGTGTGTTGATGAAAAATGACAATGTAATTTCCTATGATTCAAGGGAATTGAAAGATAACGAGAAAAATTATCTAAAACATGATCTAGAGTGGGATATAGTGATCTTTGATTTAAGAATTTGGTGACATTACCACTGTGGGAAGAAGAGTGAAATATAAACGGACCACAAATGCATAAAGTATATATTCACAAATAAATAGTTGAATATACACCAATGAAGATGGTTGGAGATTATAAAAGACAATTATTTATCAATCCATTACCACCCTGGGAATGTAAACAAGGTGGAAGATGCTCTAAGTATAAAGGACCCAACAATTCTATCATTGATGAGAATTAAGAAGGATCCAATTTTCATAGATTTTATGAATATGGACATGGGAATCATAAAAAAGGGAACATCATTAATACTTTCACAAATTATTTCTTAACATTCTCTTTTGGAAAGGTTAAAGTATGATCAAATGGATGATGAGGGAATTCAGAAGAAATTGTAAACTATTAGAAAAGGGAAATCCTCAGAGATCAATGTTAATGAAGAATGAATTGTTAGATTTGGGTTAAGACTATGTGTTCCATAAAATATATATTTAATGAAAAAACATTTGGATGATACACATAGTTCAAATTTCTTCATTCACCAAGGGAACAAAAATATGTATCATGATCTAAGAGATCATTATTGGTGGGATAACATGAAAAATTTGATGGATGAGTATTCATCAATGTGTCTGGTATGTCAACAAGTGAAAAATGAGAGGCATAAGTACCAGGGGATGATGCCACCATTACCCATACCAACATGAAAATGGGAGAAAATCACCATGGACATTGTCACCATACATCTAAATACATCCAAAGGAAACAATTTTTTCTAGGATGTTGTGGATCGTATTACAAAGACTGCACACTTCATTGAAATTTGAGAGGATTTGTAATTGGATCAACTGACACAAATATATATCAAATAAGTGGTAAGGATGCATGAAGTAACACGATATATTATTTTTGATCTAGTTCCAAGATTCACCTCTATATTCTAGAAGAGTCTTCAACATGATTTGAATACTGAGTAGAACATCAGTACGACTAATCATCTTAAAATTGATGGCCAATCTGAGTGGACTATCAAAACACTTTAGGACATTTTGAGAGCATGAAAAATGGACTTCAAAGGAGGATGGGATAAACATCAACCTCTGGATGAGTTCTATTACAATAAAAATTTCCACTCAAGAATAGAAATGTATCCTTATGACTCCATGTATTAGAAGAGGTGAAAAACACCGACATGTTGGAATGAAGAAGGGGAAAGAAAAATCCTATGTCCAAAAATGTTCTAAGAAAAAGTGGTTATGGTTAAGACCATCCAGAATAACATTAAAGCTACTCAGAGTTGACAAAATATATATGATGATAATCATCGATGATACCTAGAGTTTGATGAGGGAGAAATTGTATTCCTTCGTATATCACCATGGAAGAGTGTTATGAGTTTTGAAAAGAAAGCAAATCTTATTCCATCGTACATCTTCCCTTTTGAGATAATTGATCAGATTGGATAAGTAACCTATCTAACAACACTTACACCGAACCTATTTCATGTATATGATGTATTCAATGTGTCACTCTTGAGGAAGTACATAATAGACCCATATCATGTAATCAATCCATTGGTGGTACCATTGAAGATTGACCTTCTTATGAAGATAAGCTGATGAAGATCTTAAATTATAGATAAAAATTTATTCTACAAAGACAATTCACCTCATAAAGGTGTTGTGGTGAAACGAAAAGTTTGCAGAGGCAATGTGGGAATCAGAGGATGTGAAGAAGTAGTGTTACCCACGCCTATTTTAGTGTAGGAATAAGAAATTTTGAGGGAGAAATTTCTTAAGGGGGGAAGATTGTAACACCACAATATTTTATTAATGCAAATTCTTCTTGATCTAATTAAATGTATTATTATATAAAATGGTTATATAAATCATATTAAATTCCTTGGTTTTATGTTTTTGGATTTTTAAATACCGTTCATAATTGTTATCATTGCTAAAATATCCATTGAATAGTGACCACAAGATTAGTATAAATATAGGGAATTAACAGATCCAATTCACTCCAACAAAGGATGTGATGACCTCATCTAGTAGAATTTCTCCATACGAATCCCATCTGACAAAGCTCGGAAAGGAGGTAGTATCACTAGGCATCGCTCTTAACCAAGTACATGCTAAGCTTCAATACATTAAGCTTTAACTGAACTGCCTACAAGAGATGTGGACGTCAATAGATATTACCACCAGAGTGTTGTTATCTGAGCCTCCTTCATATTCTATCACCATCACACACCTTACCCTTACATCTTATGCGGGTGTTATAAGGGGTTACATAATAAGGCAATATCACTATGATTATGTGTGTTAGTTTTGTATAAAATAAATAATATAAATTCATCTTATCATTGTTATGTTGTAAATAGTTTTTCAAAAACAAATATTATTTTTAGTTAATATTCAATTAAGAAATATATTTTGATGAATTTATGGATTTTTAATTAAATAATATTTTAATAAAATATTAATAAAAATTTACTTTTTATTAAATATAAATGGTCATATAAATTTTTTAATACCATTGTGGCATAAAATATGGTTTGAAAGCTGTTTTTTTTAAAACCCATAAATTTTGGATTAATGTAAGTTTTTATTTTAAAACTAAAAATTGACATAATAATAATATTATTTAGTTAAAATGAATATAATTTTTGAATTAGGATGTCAAAATTATCCAATGCTGAATTTTTCATAATTTTTTGAGATAATCAAATTTTTAGGTAAATAATTAAATATCGTTTAACTATATAATGTGTTTTATGACATCATAATGACCCAATAGTGTTGTAATAAAATACAATAAATTTAATTTTCATCAAATATATGTTTTAAAATTAAAATAATGTTATTTTTGGTTTGTTTAATTTATTTTAAAAATCCTTTGTGGACCCACCCAGACTTATTAACCATTTAAACATTTTAAAATCATTTCCTTGAGAGTGTGACTCTCCTCCATATAAAAAAGCATAATATTTTAATAATACCAGACATTTTCTATATAATATATTGTTTTCCAATCCAATTTGTAAAAATCCATGGGAAAAACCACAGTATGTCTTGTGGTTTTCATTAGTTTAATGTGTGGTGTCCAAAACCTAAATAATCAAGAATTCCATATCCTTTATTATATAAACCCACTCAATTTTCCATTAATCTTCGCTAAAAAAATTTTAAGTTGACAAAACACTTCCAAAATCTCTCTATAGTCCTCCCAAGGAGGCCCAAGCTATCAATAAGCCTCTCTCAGACCGCTTCCAATCCTTTGTGATCACTATTCCATGTACGGATTTTCATCCATTTTCATTTTTGTCCAAATTTCTTTATGTTGTTATAACCTTTTATTTTCAGTTAGAAGTGTTGGGGTATGATTTTAGACACCCTATAATCACTATTTTTTTAATTTTTAGATACCCCTATCTCTATCAATAATTCCACCCTTGTACACTCATTACCATGTCGAAATTTCGTAAGGGATTTCTCTCACCTCATTTACATTCAACCAATTTTTTATGTTATTCATCAAAACTACATTAAATATTTTGGGACATGAATATATATGACCCATTACTTTTTATTTCATGTATATATTATATGATACCCATTTCTATCTTATCAACCATTTTTATGAATTCTTATTTTATGTCGTTATGCTGCTGAAATTGTAAAGTAATTTTCCAAGCCAATGTCCTTGAGTAGTGAATACCATGCCCATTTCTCTATCAAGGGTATTCAAATTTACGCACATTTACTTATTTATAATATAGTTTCATGTATGTATTCCACATTACATTATGAAAGAATAAATTATGATGTCAAATGATACCATGTGTCACACATATGCATGAAATGAAATGATTAAGATGGGTGCGCCCTGATAGCACTCTATTGCATTGGGTAAAGAATAGTATCATGATACAACATGTTCAACGAGGGATTATTCATGATAATTCAAGTAAAATGAGGGTTAACTGATTCTCCAAGTGAAATGTGGCTCGACTCAGTCTAATATCATGTTAAATATTGTTTCCATATTTCCATGTTATGATAATCATGCTATATCATGCCTTTATGTACATATTTCTCTTGCACTCCATTGATATGAAAATTGCCTAACATGTATGATATAATTCATGTTATACCTTGATTACTCCCTTAATAGGATTTATAGCTCACCATTTTCTTATCCATATCCTCAGTTAATCTAATACAATGCTAAGTACAAAGGAATATTGTGGTCATGTAAAAGAAGTTTTCAATAAAGTTGTTTCATTTTATTTCCTAAGTAATAATGTAATTTTCCTACTTTCCCAATACACTAGAATTATTTATCCTCAGAGCCGTATTATGTGCACGTTTATTTAATTAACCATGTTCATGTGTGTCATAAAGGGAATGGTTGTTATATAGAATGAGTGGGACATGGGAGTGTCATCTATTAGATGCTGATGTAAATCATGTTGTTTGGTGGTTATTTATCAAGGATAATATTGATCCTATAGTGGGAATCAAATAATTGTTTACTCAATGGTGAAACCCTTATTCTAGTTGAATTAGAAGAATAATGAGGGTAAAATTCCTTAGAAACCCGATCAGGGGTGGTTGATGTTTCATTTCAGTTATTAGATGTGAGAGGTAAAGATATATATATATTATAGAATTATGGATTTAGAAATAAAATTATTATATCCATGTCAGGTTAATATATATAGTAACTAACCATGTTTTAATTTTGGAAATAGTTTGGTATGATGACTGAGTTGGTGAATATAGATACATAAGAGAGTAGAATAAGTGTTTTAATGGAGTAAGGATACATTAGATTGAATAAGTCTCAAGTGGTGTCTATAAATTTAATATAAAAGTTTTCATGAGACACTTGACTAAAAAATAAATAATATTTAAGTCTAACACACACCACTGGTATCAACTCCTGTATTATGAAATCGGTGATTTGGTAAAATTTATCTATTTCCAAGAATGGAACATCAATGCAGAGTTAGAATATTATATGGATCTTGAGTGAATAAACCATTATATAATCTCAATATATCGGTGTAATAAGGTATTGATATTCATGTTTTAAATATTAATTTGTATATTGACTTTCATGTGGAACAAATCATATCATTTTGGGGATGAAAAATTTGTACGGTTGGAATAATGATCAATTCACTTAGCTATTGTAAATTTATCAAGTTTATGTATGGTATTGACATATCCAAGATCAATTGGTTTCTTAGAATAGTAACTATAAAGAAATATTAGTGACAATAGAGGTTTAATATAGATTCTTCAGAACACTTCTAAAGGATGAAATGTAGTATGGTAAGGAGTTTGGATCATCCCATATCATTGGTTGTTTCTAGAATTGGAGAAGAGCCCAAATCAATCATAATTGGAGCTAAGGACTACTTTAATTTTCATTTTTATATTGATTTTTTATAAGGGAAACATTATGAATTGACTTGTTTTTTATGTTCATGGAGTATGTGGAAGACTTATATTGTTTTAGGAAATAATGTGAAAGTGTCTTTGTTATAGACATTTCTAAAAGACCCCACCAGGTACTCAATTATGGTATACTAGGAACCCAACATAAGCTAGTAGGTTTCTATGTTATGTTACATACAACTATGTAGCTAGTAAAAGAGCACTGGGTAGTCGGTGGGGTTTCCATAATAGAGGTAATCCATGTATTACCACTAGGTATAGAATATGGAACATGTGGGTATGTGGTAGGACTAGTTTTTAGGATTTATAGTGGGTGTATAATATTCAATAGAGGGCCCCATTTTATTTCCATTTTTAGTTTATTATAATATCCATATTATAATAATGGAAGGAAACCCCATAAAACAGAATTATACCATCATTTGACCATTAATTTGGTATAATCTAGTGGACTTGTTTTTGTGGATTAAGGTTAGTTTACCCTCCCATATTCCTCCCCTTCTAAAAATATCCCACTTTTGCTAATTTTTTGTAGTTATGTTAAAGATTTATAGGGGAATTATAGAAAATTATGATCGAATAAATTTATATTAAGGGTGATTTATTTTGTAGGTGTAATAAGATTCCTGGGGTTGATAAACAAAAAAGTATTCATTCCATTTTTCTAAATGGTAAATCAAAATATTTATTTATTAAAGTAATTTCATCTATTAGGATGAAATTTATTGATGAATATATGTTTTAATTTAGGTATTTTTCAAATAAATGGACCAAGTGTTACCTAATATATATATATTTCGGTTAAACTTTATTTTATTAAGAATATTTCACTTAGGGGTTCATGGATGAAATTATTGATCGACAATGGTCTTCAGAGACTGCAAAAATATTTCATGATAGTGGATGCCTATCGTTCATGGTAGGTTTTCCCATATGATTTTAGTTATATATAATTTGATTATTTTTATTAATGGTCTGATGTCGTGACCAACTTGATTTATAAATAAAATGTTTAAATGTTTATAAATGTATATGGTAATTACCTGTAAGGGTTGAAGTTTGGATCTAGAACTTCTTCCCTTGAATATTTAGTTTCTATGTGACTCTAATTAGATGAATATATTTGTTTAAATGGATTGGAACACCATATAGTGATTATTTTAATATTTATGATTATAAAATTTAAATACCATGAATTTCCTTGTAATTGTTTTTAATTAAATGGGAATTTTTACGATTCCGCGAAAATTGACGGTGCGTAATTATGAGGCCCGGAATGCCCAGAATAAATTTATGAACTTTTTTTTGGGTGCGTTCAGTAAACGTGTGAGCGGGTTATTATAAATTTTGAAATGGTGCTCAAAATTGAAATCTTAGGGCACCGTTGAAGTCGCAATGCTGATATTCACTTAAGGAGACCTTCACATCGACCATAGGTGGTCGAGGGTCAAAGTTAGTTTTTCACTTATTTGTGAAAGAATAAAAATAAAATAAAATGGTCTATCATTTTATTTTTATTTAATTTTGAAACTCATATGTGGATGTTTAATGGGTGGGGACAACCTAAACTAAACCTCCTGTGAGAGGTTATGGTGGTGGGGACCACCTGACTATAAACCTCCTCAAACTCCCCTTTAATGGGAGAAACCCTAAAACATCCTATTAAATGTAGGAGAGCCTCTTCAACTCCTCCAACATTTATTATGCCAAACTAGTTAATTAATTAAGACTTTTTGAATTAATGCCAATGAGATAAATAGACAACATAATCTATTATGTTGGAACCTCAAATGTTTGGTGGAATTGGGAGAAGGAGCCTTGTGAGAAAGATTTCCAATGATGAACGCCAACAAAGAACGCCGAATTCGACTCTAACTTCTTCCCCGGGACATTCATTGATGAGGAACATCTTCAGTATCAATGAAATGACATTTGTGGAAATGCTGAAATCACCAATTTCTGTCAATTCCCAATGACATCGTCTCCTTCCCTGTGGAAAATCTTTAACGAATCAAACGAATGAGGTAAGGGTTTACTTCTATATGATTATCACTTCCCATGTTCTTCCCATCTAATTCTTTTGCGGGATTGGTAATAGTGACTGACTAGGGTTGTAGGGAGAGTGTTTGAATTATTTCCCTTTCCTATTGTTTATATTCTTGTGATTCACATATTATAGCCACTTGCTACCACTCTAATGCGGAGAGTGTTTGCCAAACGAACATGGCTCGTCCTCTCCGAATTTTCATGGGATAATTCTTGTGTTCTTCGTGATGGAGGAGGATGACTATCAACTGCGATGATGTAGGCATATGCAATGGTGCCTACTGTGGCCTCCACTTCCCCAAATCATTTCGTGTTTCCCTGCGGCCTCCGCCCTCCCAGCCGAGCTACCCTGTGACACCCGAAGCCTCACCGCACCACCCCGACCGAGCCCCCTCGCAGCCTCTGCCCTCCTGGCTGAGCCGCAACAGTCGAGCCACCCCACGGCCAAGCCACCCTCTGCCCCTACGGCACCCCTGGCCCCGTGGCCCTCACGGCCTTTCGGGCCGCCTAGCGGGTCGGGCCGGGTCGGTCCGACCAAGTCAGACCAGGTCCAGACCAGATACAACCCTATATTTTACTAGGGCCATAACATTGGCACCGGACATCTGTTTGATGAACTGTCAACTGCAGAAAAATCCTTGGAGAGAGACAGTCCCAGTGTTATAACCCACTGGAGTTTTGGTTAATGCTAGGGAATAGTCAGGTTGGATCGATCATGAATCCAACCAGGACCTCTAGAAAAAAAGACTAATAACTCACAGATCGAGCGTCCGAATGACACGTCCTCTGTTGCGTTGAGACCTCTATGACGTGGAGGTCCATTGAGATACTTATTCGTGGTACTTCGTGGTAGTTGGAGTATCGACTAGTAGCTTTTGGAGAGGATCCTCCTAGAGATGAGCGAGCACAACGCAGGAACCCAGTAGTTGGCTATGATGAGACAAATGAAGTGTAATCCTATGTGGGTCAGCTACCAGTGATCCTATGTGGGTATGCTCCTAGAGATCCTATGTGGGTCATCACCGATGGATCCTGTGTGGGTCATCTCCTAGCGATCTCGCATGGGTTATCTCCTAGCGATCCTGTGTGGGTCAACACCTAGCGATCTTGTGTGGGTCAACTCCTAGTGATCCTGTGTGGGTCAACACCTAGAGATACTGTGTGGGTCAGTTCCTAGAAATCCTATGTGGGTCAGCTTGTTTACAGAGTAAGATGATTTAGTAGTTACATATTATCATCTCTACTACCGTACTTATGTTATTCATAGTTCGATCTGAGATTGTACCTTGTAATATTTTCCTTCATGGTAATACCTTGGTGGTATTCTTTTCTGTGGTGTACTTGTGTGGTACATTCCTTCATGGTATTCCTTCCTTTGGGGAACATTTTAGCTTGGGATTTTGTGTTGGAATCTATGTTTCCTCATGATTGATATGGGTTTACTAGATAACTTAGGTATCTGTATGGGCACCTACCTAAGTAGGGATGTCTGTTGATTTCATTCTTGTGGTTTATCCTTTGTGGATTTGTGGGACCTTGAGGGTCTCTAGGTCGCTACTGAGTATTGCTATACTCACCTCTGCATGACCTATGCCCGAACCTCATTGTGTTTGGTACAGACGATGGACATCACTGATCGAGGATGAGAGTACCAGGATTTGAGGGTGCTCAGAGGTGGACCATACTGTGGGTTGGTACGCAGAGGAGATAGGTGGACGTGGAGCGCTGAGGAGGCAACATGTACATAACCTTTAGGTAAGAACCTCAAAGGACGTCCCAGTAGTTGTATTTCTCTTTCTTCAGTTGTATTGTATTTTAGTTGTATTTGTACTTCCCAGTTGGGCATTTATTCTGGCCCCGTTTTCTTACTGCACTCACTCTATTTATTGTTTTGTTAAATTTTGTTCGCATTATTCTATGTTCTTGGTTGCATGTGATTATAGGTTATAAAGGCAATGCCTTCCCAATTTTAGGGAATATGCCTTTTGTGTTAGTCTCCAGACCCTAGCCTATGGAAGGCGTGCTTGGTGTAGTGAGGGCATGGGCCCCAAGGGATGGGTCGTGACAAATTGGTATCAGGGGAGTTAGTTCTACTATGGAACATAGGACTTTGATATCTATTATTAATAGAATTTTTTTAAATTATAGTGAGTGTGGTTATCAGTTTAGGAATCTAGTGTTGGTGTGGCGGCCGACGTATCCATACACCAGGACCCTAACTTCTGATATTCGACTCAGTGCACAAAAAAACTAATTGCGTGTGTGTTTTAAATATTTTTCCTTGTGATCTCTTGAGTCAGCTTACCTGGTATATCTTAATGACTTTGGCACACCTGTTTCTTTTCAAGATGCCTCCATGCAGACAGCCAGCTAGGGTTTCAAGATTAGTATGCACTGATATCCCACTGAGCGACGAGGCCTCGGTGTAGGGCCCTCTTCTAGTAGCGGCACCAGAGGAGGCCCTAACGGTACCATTACCTATTGTTACATCGATGCCACCAGCCCAAGCAGAAGAGAGTGCATGCCACTTGAAAGCGTTGCACGAGTTCCAGCACTAGAGGCCATCCTGGTTCAAAGTAGATATGGACCCACATGCGGCTGAGAATTGGTTGGAGGCTGTAGTGAGAGTCTTCTGACTGATAGGGACCCTAACTGATATCATGGTGATCCTTTCATCCATCCTTCAACAAGAAGTAGTAGGAATATGGTGGAATTTGATGCTCCAAGTTCACGATGAGCTGATGCTTCTCTGGGAAGACTTTGAGAGCCTGTTTCGGGTAGAGTTCTTCCCAGCGAATCTTCGCACAGTGTACATTCAGGAGCTACTTCATCTGCACCGGGGCAACAAGATTGTGGCTTAGTACTCAGCGAGGCTCACTAACCTCTCACAATACTCCACAGATATGGTGCCAGACCCATTCTTTAGGGCTCGAACCTTTGATCAATGGCCCAGGTTGGAGATTAGGGGTTTGAAGATCTCACTCATTATCCCAACGCAAGAAGGGGTGTTAGAGATAGCCCTTTTAATGAAGATTTTTCTTGTTGAGGAGTCACCAGAAGCGAGACACACCACTAGTCTTCAGGTAGCATATTCTTCTATAGCAGGTAGAAGACAGATGACACAGAGGTCCAAGAGGACAATATCTACAGGTGGATGACTGCATGATTCAGAGTCGGTTGTATAGGGCACCCAAGGTATAGTTGGTCATGCCAGGATTCAGAAGTGTTGTGCATGTGGAGAGTAGGATCACATGGCTCATGACAGTTCAACCCTCCATATGGATGATCAATAGATGCTTGAAAGACATCCCTAGTAGAGATAGAGGATCGATCGAGGAGTTCCATAGGGATTAGGAGGGTATGACAGAGGATCTAGCCGTGTAGATGGTAGTGGGAGACGATTCGAGATGTTACCACCACCCGCACCAGGTGGTCCACCTCGACCACAAGGAGTAGGAGGACAGGGGAAGCTTAGCTCCAGGCTGCTGAGGCCTATGATCATGGCACTCCAGAGATGATTCGAGGTATGATCTATGTCTACTCCACCTTAGCTGCAGTAACTATAGACACAGGTGTCAGTCATTTTTTTATTTTCACTGCCCTCATTCGGAGCATAGAAATTCTGACAAAGCCGTTGGCTCGATCCTTATGGCTAGAGACTCCTACAAGAGAAGATTCGACAATTACGCATTGGTGTCGGCATTGTGAGATTACTCTAGGAAGCAAGAGCTTCGGCTGGGATCTCCTTGTAGTGGAATCGAGGTCTTACAACATCATATTTGGTATTGACTGGTTATCTAGTTTCCATGATTAGATTGACTATATTTGGTATAAAGTCTGGTGTGTTTGCATGGATGGGACCAGGTTTTCCTTCATCGGCGAGAAGGGATCCTTTGCAGCACAAGATCAACTTACCCGGAGGAGAGTGCATCCAATCACTAATCAGTTGGCTAGCCTTACACTCGAAGCGGTTTATGTGGAGAGTCTGATCTATCCTATAGTGGTGGACTAGTATGCAGATGTTTTCCCTGATGATGTTCTGGGTCTACCTCCTCATAGAGAGGTATAATTTTACATTGACTTGTACCTCCACACGACACTTATATCTACACCGGCGTATCAGATGGCTCTTGTGGAGATTCATGAGCTGCGAGTACAACTGAAGGACATACATGGGAGAGGGTTCATTCGGCCCAGTGTTTCTCCTTGGGCAGTCCCTATTTTGTTTTCCAAGAAGGTGGATGGGAGTTTGAGACATTTTTTCCAATATTGGTGCCTGAACCAGGTGACCATGAAGTACAAGTACCCACTTCTGAGGATTGACGACCAATTTGATCACCTTAAGGGAGAATAGTGGTTCTCGAATATATACCTTAGATCAGGCTATCACCAGCTAAAAGTGCAAGATGAGGATGTGCAGAAGACAGACTTCAGATGTTGGTATGGACATTACGAGTTCTAGGTTATGCCATTTGGCTTAACCAATGCTCTAGTAGTGTTCATGGGACTCATGAACTGGATCTTTCAGGCATACCTTGATCACTTTGTAGTAGTCTTCATCGACGAAATTATGATCTACTTAGATACTGAGGAGGATTATGCCTATCATTTTCAGGTAGTACTCGACACACTTCGAGAGCACCAGCTTTATGGTAAGCTCTTGAAGTGAATGTTCTGGATATAAGAGGTTTACTTTTTGGGACATGTCATATCGGAGGGTGGAGTTTTAGTGGATCCAGCGATGATTGAGGTGGTAGTTTCTTGGGATCCACCTAGGAGTGTGATGAAGGTGCAGAGTTTCCAAGGTTAGGCTGGATACTATCATATATTTCTGCCAGATTTATCTAGATTTGTGGCACCTCTATCATCATTGAGGATGAAGGGGAAACCCTTCATGTGGTCGGAGAGATTCCAGTGGAGTTTTTAGGAGATGAGGTTCAGGCTGACTAGTTCCCCAATGTTGAGGCTTCCAGAAGAGGGCATAGGGTACGTAGTGTACTACGACACATCATGGACCATACTCAGATGTGTCCTGATATAAGAGTCATCAATGATCGAATATGGTTCTCAATAGATGACACAACATGAGAAGAACTGTGCTACTCATGACCTAGATTTACCAGTAGTGGTCTTTGCCTTAAAGATGTGTTGTCACTATCTGATGGTCGAACATTTTACAGTCTACTAGGTTTACAAGAGTCTTAGGTATATCTCCTCTTATAAGGACCTGAACATAAGACATCAATGTTGTCTTGAGCTCTACCAGGACAATGACTTTGAGATAGTCTATACTCCATGGAAGGGGAACATTGTAGTAGATTCACTCTGTAGGAGGTCTGGTATACATCTACTAGGCAATGCGACAGAGCAGTTGGCTGCTTTGCTGATATCCTTTGTGGATATAGATGGATCAGATTTTATTCAGTCTCGTATAGTCTCTCCCCCACTTCTACAGTGAATTAGGGAGGCATAGCATGGGGATGCTGACTACGAGACACGATGTGCTCAAATATCCACAGGAACAGCACCTGATGGATTTTCTAAAGTTGGGGAGCACGCCATCCTATTCATAGGGCATACCATGGTACTAGTGTCACTTCGAGAGGAATGTTTTAGGGAGTTCCATGAATTCCCTCTAACGGTACATCCAGGAGTGGCGAAGATGTACCAGGATCTCTGAAAATAGCATTGGTGGCCGAGAATGAAGAAATAAGTAGCAGAGTTTGTCTCTTAGTGCCTCACTTGTTAGCCTGTGAAGGAGGAGCATCAGGTACCAATAGGCTTGGTTCAACCATTAGAGGTCCCAGAGTGGAAGTGGGATGTGATATCCATGGACTTTGTGAAATGACTTCCACGTACATACAGGGGACACGACTCGATTTGTGTGATCGTCGACCGACTC
Organism: Viscum album; assembly: GCA_963277665.1. Lineage (NCBI taxonomy): Eukaryota > Viridiplantae > Streptophyta > Magnoliopsida > Santalales > Viscaceae > Viscum > Viscum album. Next base: position 843,270,988 of record OY728140.1, on the reverse strand, counting down.
ACCATGTAGGCCCACTTCCTACTAATCATAGAGCAGGGTTCAATAGAGAGAGCTTGAGACACCTCTATGTGTAGGATAGTGTGCGGCTACATAGAGTACCCTCGACAACTGTCTCCGATCGTGATGCACGTTTTACATCTCGGCTATGGAAGGGGTTGTAGGAGGCTTTCGGGATGCAACTTCATTTGAGCAGTGCCTTCCATTCTCAGATTGATGGTCAGACTGAGTGGACCATTCAGACCCCCGAGGACATGCTGAAATCTTGCATTCTTAACTTCCATCATAGCTAGGAGGATCACTTTCCTTTGGTGGAGTTTTCTTACAACAATAGTTATCACTCCACCATTGGGATTTCAACATTTGAGGTGTTTTATGGGAAACCTTGCAGATCACCATAGTGCTGGACTGACCCAAGGGAGTCAGCACTAGTGGGACTAGAGATGGTACGGGCTAGCTTGGAGAAGGTGAAGATCATCTAGGAGCAGATGAATACTACAAAGAGCAGGCAGAAGTCATATGTCGACAGAAGATGGAGACCTCTAGAATTCGAGGATGGTGACCACGTCTTTCTACAGGTCTCACCTCGATGAGGTTTTCGGAGATTTTGATGAGGTGAAAAGTTATCTTCGAGGTTCATCATAATTATTCATGTCCTCAGCAGAGTTAGTGAGGTGGAATACCACTTATCTCTTCCACCTTAGTTACATTGAGTGCACGACGTCTTCCACGTATCCCAATTGAGGAGATACGTGCACGACCCTTCCCACATCATCGACCATAGTGAGCTGGACATTGATGATGGGGAAACTTTTTCAGAGGTTCTAGTAGAGATTGTGGATCGACAGGAGCGGGTCCTTCGTGGATAGTCTATAGATCTAGTGCATGTTTGCTGGAAGCACAAGAACCTCCAGGAGAGCACATGGGAGCGGGAGGCTCAGATGCATGCTCAATACCCCCACTTGTTCCCTTAGGTTGAGTTGTGGATTATGGTAATTAAAATCACTGAGGTGGGGAGATTGTAATGACCCGTAATTTTCTTTTACATTTTTTAATTATATGGGAATTTTATGAGTCCGTGAAAATTGACGTCACGTAATTATGAGGCTCGGTGTGCCAAGAATGAGTTTATGAACTTTTTTTCAGGTATTTTTAGTAAACATGTGAGAGGGTTTTTCTAAATTTGGAACTGGTTCTCGGAATTGAAATCTGAGGGCACAGTTGAACTCACAGCCCCGGTATTCACTTAAGGAGACCTTCACCTTGACCGCAGTATGTAGAGGGTCGAATTTACTTCTTCACTTATTTTTGAAAGAATAAAAATAAAATAAAATGGTGAAACATTTTATTTTTACATTATTGTGAAACTCCAATGTGGATTTTTCACATGTGGGGACCACCTGAACTAAACTTACCTTGAGAGGTTATGGTGGTGGGGGCCACCCGAGTATAAACTCCCTTGAACTCCCTTTAATGGGAGAAACCCTCAAACTTCTTATTAAATGTGGGTGAGCCTCTTCAACTTCTCTAAAATTTATTATGCTAACCAAGTTAATTAATTAAGACTTATTGAATTTATGACAACGAACTAAATATACAACCTAATATATTACGTTGGATCATGGATCTTTTGGTGGAACTCGGAGGAAAGAGCCTTGGGAGAAATCTCTCTAATGTAGAACACCAATGAAGAACGCCGACATCGACTCCGACTTCTTCCTCAGGGCATTCATTGATGAGGAACGTCTTCAATGTCAACGAACTGACATTTGAGGAAACGCCAATGTCACAAACATATCTCTATTCACAACGACATCGTCTGCTTCCATGTGGAAAATCTTCAATGAATCAAACAAATGAGGTAGGGGTTTACTTCTATATGATTATCAATTATCATGTTATCACCTTATAATTCTTTTGCAGGATTGGGAATAATGATTGACGAGGGTTTTAGGGAGGGTGTTTGAATTATTTCCGTTATGCGTTCTTAATATTCTTATGATTCAACTATTATAACCGCTTGATACCACTATAATATTGAGAGTGTGGGAAAAAACATTACCCATCCTCTCTGAATTTTATTGGGAAAATTCTTGTGTTCTTCAAGAGGAAGGAGGACGGCTATCAACCGCGATGAAGGCGATGAAGGCAACAGTGCCACCCTGAGACCACCACCGCCCATGGACTCTACTGCTATCGGCCACCACTCCCCACCACACCCAGACTCCCATGGCCTGTCATGCCGCCCCGTGGCCTCACTGCGTAGACCCACGGACTAGCCACGCCGACCCGCGGACTCGTCTCACCGACCCACGGACTAGTTGCGTCGCCTCATGTCCTGCCGCGCCACCCCGTGGCCTCCTCCCTCCCAGCCAAGACACCCCACAGAACCCACAACCCCACCGCGCTGCCCCAGCTGAGCCCCCCCCCCCCCCCCCCCCCCCCGCAGCACCAGCGGCCTACGCCCTCCCAGAAGACCCGCTCTGGCCGAGTCGCCATGCACCCTCGCGCCCTCGCGGCACCCACCATGGCCGAGCCGCCCCATGCCCTCACAGCACCCCTGTGGCCGAGCCTCCCAACGCCCCCATGCCAACCCCACATCCTCGCAGGCCTCGCGGCCTACCGGGATACCCAGTGGGCTGGGCTGGACACAACAGGTCGGTCCGACCGGACCCAGACCAGATACCACCTAATACATTACTTGGGCCATAACATTATCACCAGACGTCCGTTTGATGAACTGTCAGCTGTTCCAGAAACCATCGAGCAAGAAGGTCCCTTTAATATACCCCACTAGAATTAATGATAAATTTGGGGAATGGTCGGGTTAGATTGAGCATGAATCCAACCGGGCCCTCAGGACAAAATACTAATAACTTACAGAACGGGCGTCTGAATGATGTGTTGTATGTTGTGTTGAGACCCCAATGATCTGGCCGTCCATTGATATAATTATTCGTGGTACACCATCGCATTCGGAATATAGACCAGTAGCATGTAGAGCGGATCCTTTTGGAGACGAGCAAGCACATTGAAGGAACCTAGTAGCTGGCTGTGTTGAGATGAATGATGAGAAATTCAATGTGGGTCAACTCCTAGTGATCCTGTGTGGGTTAGCTCCAAAATATCCTATGTAGGTCAGCTCATAGGGATCATGTGTGGGTCATCACCTAGCGATCCTATGTGGGCAACTCCTAGCAATCTTGTGTGGGTCAGAACCTAGCGATCATGTGTGGGTCAGCTCTTAGAAATCTTGTTTGGGTTAGCCTCTTTACAGAGTAAGATGATTCAGTAGTTACATCTAATAATCTCTACTACTATAATTAAGTTACACCTAGTGTGACTTGAATCTATAACTTGTGGTATTTTTCTTCATGGTAATACCTTGGTGTATTCTTCTGTGTGACGTACCTATGTGGTACTTGCCTTCATGGTATTCCTTCATTTGTGGAACAATTGAGCTTTGTTTTTTTGAGTTGGACTCTTTTTTTTCTCATGATTGATATGGTTTTAATTTATAACATAGGTATATGCATGGGAATATACCTACGTCGGGATTCCTGTTGATTTCATGCTTGTGGTTTATCCTTTGTGGATTTTTGAGACCTTGTGGGTCTCGAGGTCCCTACTGAGTATCATTACACTCACCCCTGGATAGGCTATGACTGCACCTCGTTGTGTTTGGTGCATAAGAAAAATAGAGTTGATCGAGGCTGAGAGTACCGGGACTAGACAATGCTTAGATGTGGACTATATGGCATGTCGGTACATAGAGGATACAGGTGGATGTGGAGTGTTGAGGAGGTGATCTGTACCTACCGTTCAGGTTGGAACCTCGAAGGACGTCCCAGTAACTGTCTATCTCTTTCTTCTGTTGTATTGTATTTCAGTTTTACTTGTAATTTCTAGTTGGGCTTGTATTCTATCCCCTTTTACTTACTACACTCACTCTATTTAATGTTTAGTTTACTTGAGTTCGTATCCTGTTGTATGCTTGGTTGCCTGTGCTTACAGATTATAAAGGCAATGCCTTCTCAGTTTTATGGAATACGCCTTTAGTGGTATTTTCCAGCCCCTAGCCTAGGGAAGGCGGCCCTAGGGTAGTCACGACATGGGCCCCCACGGGACAGGTTGTGACCTAAAATCCTAGTGAGGTCTTATATAAGGTGATATAATGCATCACAATGCATGATGGTCTAAGGGTGAAACAATTAAGGGAATATTGAGAAACTTAATAGGAATTATTTTATTTAATGAGGATATCCTCTAGTTATGAACTAGAATTAGTAGTATTTGACTTATAATCCTAGAATAAATTATAAAACAGGTTCCAACATTGGTAGATTAGTAATTTTACCACATAGAGATTGTGTCTTTATATGGGATAATCAATGGAAGGGGTGAGTGATTACCCTATGAGCTACATCAACACATGAGAGTGTCCCATGAAAGTGGATTGATAAAGTGGGAAATAATACAATATATTTTTAGTATTATGAATGATTTCTTACCAAAGGTAGCTTACTGGGTGGTTTTTAGTGATGGGACATATCTGTGACTTGAGTAATAAAAATTATGGGTTAAGGCATAAGGGTTTTCATGTTCGGTATGTCATCATATATGAAGCATGGGTTTTTGTGGGTGATAATCTTAGGATAGGATTATAGTTGTGAGGAAAAAATAATTTTTTTATAATTATTCAATAAATTTAGGGATTATATGGTTTATCAAGGGAATGAGGGTAGACGACCATATCCGGCTTTCAATTTCAGAATACCTGGATAAGAAAATTCGAAAGGGGAATTTCAAATTCCAAAGAGCTACCTACATGGATGAGTCACCTAACTAAAATAGTGAGTGATTATTTCACAAATGGATTGTGTTACCCACCTATGTTATAGAGATAAAAAAATATGGTATGGGATGTATCTTCCACCAATGATATTTGGATATAGTATATATTATGAGATGTGTCACTCACTTGGGATTTTTTTCATGATAATTACGATTCATTGTGTTAACCAATAGTGATAATTGAATGATATGATATATTTAATGCCTATTATATTGAGGTATATTACTCAAATCTATAGTATATAACTGTTTTTAACCAATATTTAAATTGGGATTACCTATATTTGATTCTTCTCTAATCAATAATATCTAACTAGATTCACCATCCAGAAGAATTGATAGACAATGTTTTGAAATTAGATTCCTTGGGATGGTTGTTTTATAGATGAGTTGTACAAACACTTTCAGGATATATTTGTTAGGTGGGATTTTATACTAGATACTTATTTGATCATAGATAGGGTAATGTTTCAAACTAGTGACCCAAAATATGATTTTGGTAGGATGGGTATGGCGCCAACCTAGTGATATGTTACTTATGAGTACGTAGGTTGTAGTATAAATATTTCTGGTATATATATATCCAACCATGTGTTGTTATATAATGTTGAAAATATAAAACCTAGTTATTATGAACATATAATGGTTAGTATGTATTAAAACCTGTTACCAATAACAAATCAAAGTATTATAAATAAAATTCCATTTATGTTTGAATTAAATGTCTTATTATGTGCTATTTTATTTAAATAACATGCACTTTTATGGTTTTATAAATCATATCATACATAAAAGACTATTTTTAATCACTACTATTTAAAATATTTTTCACTGATCAATTAGCATATTATTAGTATAAATATAGGGGTTTGTTAAATAAAATTGGCATAGAAAAAGTAAGTGATCGCCACCACCAATAGGATCACACCCTATCAAGCCTGTTTAGAAGAGTTTACAAGGGATATCTCTTCACTGGTATTATCCCTTGACCAATTCCATTTTGAAAATATAATTACTTAAGCACGGACCAAATAGTTCAAGGGAGAAGTTCGAGCTCATTGAGATCACAACCCAAACCATGCACACCGAACCAACCCATGAAAGTCTCACTATCTCAAACCTGACCCTAAGAAAATTTTCTAGTGTATTAATGGTATATGTATCATGAACCTATTTATATTTATATTTATATTATATAGAATAATTATTATATTTTAATCTTATTATTTTTAATTTATAAATGATTCTTATCTTTATAATATAAAACACAAATTTTATTTTTTTTGTAATATTAAAATTCATCTAAGGCATTTGTTTTCAAGAATTAATGTATTTTTTTTGAATAAATAATATTTTAATAAAATAATATAATTAAATAATATTTACTAAATATAAATTATTAATTAATTATTATTATGTCTAATGTAATTTTTATAAGGGTTTGAAATTTGTCATTTTAGATAACCTAGTATTTCTCAAAAAATAAAAATTATTATTTTTAAAGTGAAAATTAATTTTTTAGAAAATTGTTTAGATAAAATAAATATTTTTTTTGGAATCAAAATTTTTAAATTATATAGTGGGGATTTTTTCATAATTTATTGAGATATTCGAATTTTTGTGTAAAAATTAAAAACTGTATGAATATACAATGTGTATTATGACATAATAATGAATAATAAATGATGTAATAAATACAATAATTAGTTTCCAAGAAAAAATATACCATTTTTAATTCAAAATAATTCTATTTCATGTTTATTTCATTTATTTTATAATTCCTTTATGACTCCTCCAAAACATATAATATATTTAAATGATTAAAATCATTTCTTTAAGGGGATGACTCTCTTACCCATCAACAAGGGTATTAATTTCATAATTCTTTCATTTTCCATATACAATATTTAAATTCAACCCAATTTGGAAGAAAGCATGTGAAAAACTCATCTTGTGGTTTGTGGGTTTGGTTATTTTATTAAATAGATTCCAAAACATATGTTTCAGAAATAATAAAGATCTTCTATCTCTTTTCCAATATAAACCCATAAAAGATCCCATTTTTATACAATCAAAAACTTTTTAGCATGTCTTTATTATACCCTCACCTCTATATAGTAATAAAAAGGTTCACCATGATACCAAGAATATCCTCATAAGCTTTTGGAATCACCCACTCAAGGTAACATTTCATTCAATCTCATCATTATTAAAGCATCTCTTTTATGTTATACCTCTTAATTTCCATTTTTTATGTTGGTAAATGTTCATAAAAATACCCCATATTTTAAATTTTATTTCTAAATGATGGGACACCCATTTTATTCTCATAAATCATTCCCAGTAACCTCTATATACACCCATAAAGATGATGAAATTGAGTAAGTGATCCTCTCCTCCTATTTATTCAAGAAACTTGATTATCTTATGAATTTTATCTCCAATTAATATATTGGGATATATTATTACATATACATACTACATCGTCTAGTATTTATAAATTATGATATATACATTTTAATCTTATTAACCCCCCCCCCCCCCATGATCCTTTATGTACACTCGTTACAATGCATAAAATTTTTAAGACATCCTCTCCTTATCCTATTTATTCAAGTACCATCATTATCTTATACCTGTTACCTATAATTCAATATGATTAGATATGTTCTTAAATACCACTTTATTGAACCTATTATGTGAAAATGATATGAGACACCTTTCACTCTCATGAATACCTCCTATGAACATCTATACAACCCCAATATATTTCCAAAATTTCATTTTTATTTTACATGCCAAAAAATTGTATAACAAATACCTATACCATTTTCCTATAAATGGTGTAAACATTTTTGAAAATATAACAATTTTATTGGGGAAATAAATGTATTTATACCACACTCGTTGTCTGTGGGGTAAAATGTTAGGATAAAAGATTCCATATTGTGTGATATATGTGGCACACTTATTCATGTGAATGAAATAAAATTGACGGGTGCACCCAAAATTATATAGTACTCCAATGAATTGGGTATTATTTTAGTCACATCTGATGTTATAGAAGGGAATAGAGTGTAAATCTAATCTACCACTAGACTTTATCCATCATTATTTCTTATCAATTATCATTGACCTATTCTTATCATGCATGTTTTATGTTGTTTCCACTTTTCCCAGGTTTTCATTAGGATTATCATGCTATATCGTGCAACATTGGTCATATATATCATTCTAATCCCTTTTACATCTCATTTATATCCATACAATCTAACATGTAATAATTTGTCTATGTTATTCCATTTGTATTCGTTTAATGTACTTTTTAGATCACCCTTTTCTTATTTATGTCCACAGGTTATCCCTTGCAGTTTAAGTATGATTTAATATTATGATCACATTAAAGACGTTTTCAATAATGGAAATGTATTATAAGTTTTATATTATTATCTAATGTACCTAATTCCTAAAAACAATAGACTTCTCAATATTATGGGATGTATTATGTGTAATATTATGTAATTAATGTGGAATTAATGTCTTATAAAGAGAAGGTTGTGAGATTTGGTATCAAAGTATAGTTTAGTTAATTTTAGTATTAGGATAAGAAAACTCAAGAGAAATAATTGAGGATAAAACTAAATATAATAAAACATCACTAAATTTTGGTAAAGTATAGAGTAAGTGTTTTATCAAGAAAATAAGACCTTGTTCGAATATTACCAGTGGATGGGGATCTAATACAAATGTACATACGGGTAAAACCTGAAAACACTATGTTGAGCTATAATTGACTAGAAAATGGTGCATGAAAACATCCCTTACTCCACACCTCATTTGAAACTCCCATGGGGTATGCTTTATTAAATTTACAATTTCATTATGAACCAATATTAAGGGGAAAAAACACCCATAACTGTATATGTTAGTAAATAGATCAATGATCACATATATTTATTACTTCAAATTCATACATTAAAAAATACATGCCTTTTATAAGTTATACCTATAATTTCATTATGTTCTTATTTATTTGGAAAATAGTTTAAAAACAGCCATCTATATTTGTCCATTTATTATACAAACTTTCCAGAAATAGGAGGAACAAGGTAAAAAACCAATGGGATGGGAAATTTGATGACCTCACAAACAAGATGCCTAACTTGATGGGAGATGGAATAGAAAACTTTTTGATGATACTCCTTCATCTCACTTAGGTTCTAAATAGAATCCTAGACCAGGAGGAGCACCCAAACCCCCATATTAATGAACAAACTACAATTTATACCTTTATGTTACAATTACCACTAACTTTTAATGGATAGTATGATCAATTAATCATGGAACAATGGATCATCTCCATTTAGACGATATTCTATATACTTTAATGTTTTGAGAAAGAGAATTTATAAAATCTATTTATCGTATAGAGGGAGAAGATGATCATTAGTGGACATTGATCAAGAATTAGAAACCTAAGGAATTCATATAAGTGATTGGGTGGAATAAATTCTAAAAAAATGAAATATATTTCCTCATACTTTCATACTTAAAATGGAAAGTGATTTCCTTTCCCTCAAGAAACAAAATGAAAAATCTACCTGGGTGTATGAGTATAACATCATAAGATTTGCACGATACACCTTCAGATTTTTCATTACCTAAAAATTCATGGTTGGATGCTCATTTGGTGGGAAAAACCTAGTATATGAAAAGAACTTGTCATCCAATACTGTGAGAGATATGATAAAATTGTTCGATGTTCCCTCAATGAAAAAAAGGTGATTGGTGAATCTCAAGGGTATCATAGGGATAAGAACCAGAATGTGGTGTCTAATTATGGTTGTATGATAAATAAATATAACATTACTAAGAATTGTTAACATTACACTTTTAAAATGTTATTAAAGAGGAACCTCATAGATTGTCTGGGGGGAATGTGGTAGGTGTTGGATGTAAAGGCAACTAGATAGTGATAGAAGGTAGGAAAATCCCACTAATGAGATAGATAATAGGAATGCACCACAAAACCATCAACAGATTCTTCATTGTTTCAACTTGAAGGAACCATGACAATTTTCAATCCAATTCACAAAGACAAGGGTATTTTTAGACAACCAACAACATTCAAGGTAGTAAGTGAGATCTGATGCCATCACAACCACTAATATAGATCCCTACAACAGATTCATGATGAATACTATATATATTCATTAAATAATAGAGAATGTACCTTTTCATTCTGGTTCTACACATTCCTTTAAATCAAAAATGTTTTGTAGATCTTTTCAAACACCACCACAATGCAACTAGAGATGTCAGTAAAAGATACAAATGGGAAAATTATTGCATCCCAAGTTATAATAACACTCCCAACAAAATTTGTGGGATTAATATCTAATAGAACCATGATATAATAACATGAGTGTAATTTCATGAAATTTTGGGTATGTGTTGTCTTTCCCTGTATACATCCAACATTAATTGACTAAGTAATGAAATCGCTATTTGTATCATAAATCATCCCACAATTATATACAAATGCATGGGTGCGGACTAATCTTATTTAGATACAACATCTCAATCATGAATATTATTTCCCTGTTTGAAATGATATCTAAATAAAATTATTGATTATATTGAAATTATCATCCATAAAGACATTCCCATCATGACGGTATACACTAATATTTTTCCTGAATAATTACGTGGTCTTCCTCATAGATGAGTGGTTGGATTTTCAATTGATCTTATACATATAACATTTACATTATCCAAGATTCCAAATAGAATATCTATTGTGAAACATGAGGATTTAAAGAAAAAACTATAGGAGAATCTTGTTAAAGTGTTTATACACCCTTGTGCATCACCATGGGGTGCCCCAATTCTATATATTTTGAAGAAGGATAGTACAATGCACCATTAAATTTATTATCAAGATCTCACCAAGATAACTATAAAGAAAAAGTATCCTATAACAAAGATTGGTTTATTGTTTGATCAGGTACATGAAGCACATTACTTATCCAAGGTGGATTCTCAGTTGAGGAATTATCAAGTACGTGTGATGAAAGAGGATACCCACAAGACTACATTGTTCACAAGGTATGAGAAAACGGTGTTCACAGTAATTCCATTATGAATCACTAATTCGACATTAATTTTCATGGAATTTATTAATATATTCCTTCGAGACTATCTCAAAAAATTGATTGTCTTTATAGATTCTATTCTAATTTACTCAAAAAAAAACGAGGAGTGTGAGGAGCAATTCAGTATTGTGATAAAGATCTTACAAAAATAAATGCTTTATGAAAAAAAATGTTAGTTATGGTTGAATGAAGTATCATTATTTGGGAATATTATTAGAATAAATTGTATTTAAAAGGGCCATTAAATTAACGAAGAAATTGATATATGTCCAAGGCCATCATTTGTGACAGATATCTGTAGTTTCTTTAGATTATTTGGGTATTATGATCAATTCAAGATAATTTTTTATGATTGTAAAAGCCTATAACTAATATAACTCAGAATATATATTTGTATTTTGGAATGATGAATGTGATGAAAGCTTAAAGGAGTTTAAAAAGAGGATTATCTGTACACATGTACTCACACTACCAACATGTGTAATACTTTTCATGGTGTGCAACAATGCTTCGATGAAGGGCTCCAGTTGTGTTATAACGATGAATGAAAAATTGATAGCATATGCCTCAAGAAAATTGAATTCTTTGAATAAAAATAACGAATGCATGATTTCGAGTTAGTTGTAGTAATATTTTATTTGAAAATATGGTGACATTATCTATTTGGTGATAGGTGTAAAATATATACAGATCACAAGAGCCTAAGAAAGAGTTGAATATGCACCAACAAAGATGGTTAGAGATGATAAAGGACTATGACTACTCAATCCACTACTATACTAGGAAATAACATAAAGTTGAAGATTATCTATGTTGAATGGTTCCAAAAATGTTATCATTTATGAGAATTGAGAAGGAAATGATCTTAGTATACTTGAATAGTATGGACATGAAAATCATAACGGAAGGTACATAATTATTCCTTTATGAAATTATTGATTAACTATATCATCTAAAGAGTATAAGGGATTATCAATTAAATGATGTGGGAATTCAGAAAAATGTGGAAGATATAATAAAATGGAAATTCTTAGAGTTCAATTTTAAGTAAGGAGTTGTGTGATTTGTGTCACGACAATGTGTACCATAAAATCCTGAGTTAAAGAATGATTTGTTAGAGGATTCAAATATCTCGACATTATCTATCCACCATGGAGGAAAAAATATGCATCCAGGTCATCAAGATAACTATTGGTGGGAAAATATAAAGAAGGATATTGTGGAATATAACTCAAGGTGTCTTGTATGTCTGCAAGTTACGGTAGAGAGGAAAAACCCAAGGGGATAATGAAACCATTGCACATATCTTCTTAGAAATTGGAAAAATATTCATGAGATTTTTCACTGGTCTTCTAAATACATCAAGAATAAATAATTCAATAACAGTTTTGGTGGATCTTCTCAAAAATTATACTCACATAATTTCAATTCAAGAGGAATTTAAACTCGATCATATTTAAAGGATATACATTAGAGAAGTGGCGATGCAATATGAAACACCACAATAAATGGTATCTGATAGATATTTATGATCTATCTCCATTGTTTGGAAGACTCTAAAACATGATCTAAATACTGAGTTGATCATCTTCAAGATTTATCACCCAAAAATTGATATCCAATCAGAGTGGACTACACAAACACTTGAAGAAATGTTGAGAGCTTGCTCAATTGAATTCAAAGGAGTATGGGATGAATATCTTATTTTAGATGAGTTCACATACAATAATTATTTCAAATAAATATTCAAAATGGATACATATTAATACCTTAATGATTATAGGTGAAATAAAATGTGTGATATGATGAAGTTGGAGAACATACACTTCTAGGTCCTAAAATGGTCAAGGAAATGCTGAAAAAATTCACGACCATTCAGAATCACATAAAGGATGTTAAAAGATGTTAAAAGAACTATGTTGATAATAATAAATGATACCTATATTGTGAGGTTGGAGACAATTTATTCATCCACATATCTCAATGGAATAAATTAATGATATTTGGAATGAAGGGCAGGGGTTTTCTAAGATACAACAGTCTCTTTGAGATCCTTGATCGCATCATAGTGGTGGTTTATCAATTAAAAATATCACCATACCTATATAAGTACATCTTTTGTTCCATATATCACACTTGAGGAATTAAATAATATATCCCTCATATGTGCTAATTCTAGAGGTGGTTTCTTTGGGGAATGATCATTCCTAAAAGCAGAATCCGGTGAAAATATTAGATCCTAAAGACATATTTTCATAGAATAAAACAATTCACCCAGTCAAAGTGAAATGCAGAAACCATAAGTTTGATAAAACGACAATGGAACTAGAGGAAGTGATGAATTAGTATTAATATAATATATTTTAGTGTGTGAAATAAACATTTGGAGGGTAAAATATCTAATGGGGGTATTGTAATGACCTAAATTGTTATAAATAAAATTCTACTTACGGTTGAATTAAATTTCTTATTATAATATATAGTTATTGGAAATAATGTACGTACTTGGTTTTATTATATACTATAATATTTAAAACACTATTAAATATCATCACCATTGATAATATATTTTTTCAATAGTGATCAAATGATTAGTATAAATATTGGTTTTTGATAAATCCAATTAGAACTAAAAAATGAACTTATGTCCTCGACCGTTAGGAATGTACCCTATGAAGATCATTTATAAGAGTTTCCAATTGATATAGAATCATAGGGGTTCACTACTAACCAATCCTAAGAATAGATCCAAAAACTTAAGCACGAGAGAAACCATTTATTTGAGATGTTCAATATCATCATGATGACGAATCAAACCATGTAAGCAGAACCATCCCTAAAAGTATCACCATCACACATCTTACCCATAGTGTATTTTTAGGAATAATAAATGGATATGATTCATGACCCTAATATTATGACTTTTTATATTATATAGAATAATAAAAATATTTCCTTCTTATTATTGTCACATTATAAATGATTTTTAATATTATACAATAAAAAAATAGTATTTTTTGCTAATATTCAAATTCAATTAAAGATTTTATTTCCAAAAAATTAATGGATTTTTTAAATAAATAATATTTTTATAGAATATTATTATAAGGTAACATTTTTTAAATAACAATGTTTAAATAATTTTTATAAAGTCAAATGTATTTTTTATAAGGGTTCAAAAAATTGAATTGTAAAAAAACAATATTTTCCCCATAAATATTGAATTTTATTTTAATACATGAAAAGTATCATTTTCAGAAATTTATTTTGATAAAATAAATTTTGGAATTCGAATGTTGAAATTGTATATCATTGAACTTTTTATAATTTTTTGATATATAAAATTTTTTGAGTAATAATTAAATATGGTATAAATATATAGTGTGTATTATGATGTCATAATGAACCATAAATGATGTTTTAAATATAATAATGGAAATCAGTGACCAAATGTATGTTTTAACATAAAAATAATGATATTATACGTTTATATTACTAATTTTAAAAATCCTTTAGTAATCATTCAAAATCAATAATTTATTTTAATGTTTTAAAATAATTTCTTTAAGGAGATGACTCACATCTACATCATCAAGTGTGTTATTTTAATATTTTCAGACCATGGAATAATAAAAAAAATGAAAAACAACACTATTTGGAAGAAATCATGGTAACAACCTTGTGATGGTTTGTTGTTTTGGTAACATTTTTATATATATTGTTAAACAAATGTTTAATAAATAATAAGAAACTCTCATCCCTTTTCATATATAAACCCATAAAATACCCATTACAATTCATTAAAAATATAGTAATCAAGTCCTTTCTATTCCCTTCCCTCTCTAGAGTCCTCATTATATTACCTAGAGTTTTCAGAAATATCCTCCCATTATTTTTGAATCATCTTCTGAAGTTATGGGGTCTTCCAATCTCTTTTTTATTCAATCACCACTTTTATATTATACTTCTTACATTATATTATTACTATTAGGATATTTTCTTCTATATCCTCATTAATATTCATTTTATTTCTAAATGATGAGATACCCATTTTAATCTGATTAATCCCTCCAATGAACCATTTCGGACACCCAATACCATACTAAAATTTAGTAAAAGATCCTCTCCTTCCCCATTTTATCCAAGAATAATCCTTATATTATGCCAATTACCTCCAATTCATAATGTTCAGAGTTGTTCTTCCATAGTCCCTTACTTCCCTTATTATTTATTTATGATGAGATACCCCTTTTAGGCTCATTAATCCCTCCCATGAAGCTTTATAAATGCTCATTACTATTCCAAAATTCAGCAAGGAATCATATCCTTCTCCGATTTATTAAATAATCATCATTATCATCTATATTTTAACTCTAATTCCTAATGTCAGGATATGTTATTACATATCCCCCTTACTATTACTATGATTTAGAAATTATTTGATACACCTTTACCTATCATTAATCCCTTACATGAATATTTACACGCCCATGTTATGCTGCTGAAATTTGACAAGAATTTTCCAACAAAAACAATTGTGTATTGAATACTCGTACCCATTTCATATGAAAGATTTTAACCTTTATTAACTTATAAATTGTTTATTTGAGAGTTAGATATATTTATTCCACACTCCATGATCATAAAACAAAATTTTATGAAGAATGTTTCTAGGTTGAATGATCTATGTGGCACACTTATTCATGTCAATGAAATGAATGTAATGGGTGTTGAAAGAAATATACAACTTTCCAATATAGTGGGTTATGTTTTAGTCTCATGATACATAATAAAATGAAATATTGATTACACTTAATCCATCATGGGACTCTTCTATTACGACGTCATGTCATTTATCCTTCACCAATGTTTATGTTGTCATGTTTTACGTTTTTGCCACATTTCCCATGTTTTTTTATGATAACAATGCTATATCGTGACTCATTGTTTTGGATTATGATTTTCAACCCATTTAAATATAATTTATAATCATATTTTCTAACATGAAAAACATTCCTCATATTTTTCCATGTTCATTCCCTTAGTGTAATTTTTATCTCACTCGTTTCTTATGTATTTCCCCTGGTTATCCCATGTAGTTTTTTATGGAAAATACAATGATAATGATCAGAATGTTTTAAATAATATAGATATATTATCTATTTTAATGTCCTATATAATGTAACTATTTACCAAATACACTATACTTCTTATTATTCTATGTTTTATTATGTATAATCTTATGTAATAAATAACAAATTAATGTGTAATAAAGAGAAGGATTGTCATATACCATATATGGGTTATTGGATTATTATTAGATAAGTAGTTAATCACCATGTTGTGATTATAAAATAATGTGTGAAAATTCATACATAATTTAATGTATTAGGAAAAGGATGTATGTGTTAACCATTAGGGAGGCATCCTAAGAAAAAGATAGTTCCACTAGTATATGCATGTGAATTTTTAAGGATTTCATATAATTTAATACATGTGAACATATATATATATAAATATATATATTGTTTTTTATTAATTGAATAGTTATTGGTGGATTAGTGGGTTTTATTATCACACCAATATTGTTCACCTTAAAAAAAGTTAAATCCTTATATTGACATAATGGTTTATGTGATGTTCTTAGAAACTAGCGAGTGAGACAGTGGATCTTTAACAGTACATAGAAAGATTCAAGAAGAGGATGAGTATAGATAATAGGTATAATTTATATTATATATATATATATATATGTCTATACTATATTGGATAATCCCGTTGAGTGATATATATTTTGATTCATGACCATATTATCTAAAATGGTTTCATTTTTTTATTCCATGAGAATTTTTAACTATTAGGGTATTCCTTCTACTATAAATCCATATTTATTTACTATAAGGTTATATTTTTAGGGATTCCATAATTATTTCCTTGTTATTGCTTATGAATAAATTGAGGTTATAGTCTCATCTTGTGATTTCAAATTTCTATTTCCACTATTGGGGTGACATTTGAATAAAGGGATGCAAGCCTAAGGTCATGTGGTGACCCAACATGAGCCATATAGATAGGTTTTGTGGAAATATTTTTTATAGAAATGTGATATTATTTTCTTATAAAATTTTAATAACAGTGGATAAGATAATTTTTATATTTTTTATATGATAAAATTTCACATTTATAGTATTTTATGGAGTGATAATCGACAGAATGGTTAAATTTATAAAGTTAAATCTTCTATTAAAATTGATTAAATTAAAAAATAAAATATATATTTAGGAATTATTGGATGACATTACTTAATGGTTGAGATATTGTTTCTATTTTTATTAAAAATTTAATTTTAATGGAATAAATTATATTTGATACATTTAATGGTGTTTTAAGATACTTCATGAATGTTAATGTTATTGTGTAAAAAATGGTAATTATATTATCAAATATATTTTTTATTGTATTTTTTAAAATAATTAAATTTTTTATGATGTATGTGTCACCCTCAGGATATTGATATATATAAATCTTGATTATGTCCTTTATTTTATTTTAATGTTCATTGAGAGCTAGAGGTTTGGAAGCATGAATAATGGGAATATTGTAATAGGCACATTGTAAGTGATTAGTTATTTCTAATTATAAACCAAACTCATGTGAGGGTTGGGTTGTGTATTTCCAATTCCATATGCATGGTTAGTGCACCATTCACCAATCTACCTGACTACACATGTAGTATAAGGTGAACCCAAATATTTAGTGTCTGATTAAAGCATTAATCAGAGTAACCAGGTGGGCATAAAATTATACAGGGTTACATCTATGCTATATAAAATAATAGAACATTGGTAGTTCATGGATATAAGAAATAATAATGTCTACTCTCATATAGGGTGATTCCTTCCGAATGGTCATCGTATGGTTTCCAAAATCATGAAACCTTCCTATAAATATATAATATTGAATTTACAATTTTATATTGTTGAATTATAAAACATTTACCTTCCTCCATCCCATTTTAATGTCTTAGATACTTCTATATAGATGATAATTTATTCTCATCTATGATCCCATGGTGTTAATCCCTTGACTGATATGAATATCTTAAAGACAACTCTTCATTTCTCTTGATTTTATTCTTTCCACTTCTTCTATTATTTTCTTATTCCATTTTCCACTTATATTTTTTCTCTTGTTTTCAAGAGTGTCCACGTATGTGGCTACGGATGGTTCTACTCCCAAATATCATGTCTCTTAGTCTTCGTGAAAGTTTCTATATAACATTTTTAGTGTTTGAAGAAGGAAATTATGTTATCTTTTATTTGAGTTTAGAATATGAACATAATGATTTTTGATTGACATATTTTTTCTATTTGATATTTCTAATGGTTTTTTCTAATATATTATTATTTAAATTAATTATTGAGTACTTACATTTGAATTCCCATATAGATCCTTTACTTTGTATTGTACAATGTGGGGTTTACATGGTCACAACCTGATGTTCATCCTAAAAATATTTTTATGACACTAAATAATTTAGTGAATCTATTTACTAACTCATTTTTTCCATATTGGTTTTTAGAGAATGTATTGAAATATAATTTTAATACATTCTATGTTTCTTTATTTTTATGCCTTGGGTTTTATATTAAGAATCATTTTAAGGTGATTAATTGAAGTTGATTTCATATATTCTATTAATCACATCCCATCGAATGTTTGAAATTTTTATTGGGGGTTTTATATGATTTTGATAATTTTATAATAATTTTTAATTGGTTATTTATACATGGGAAACCTTGGGCTCATTCATGGGTAATTTGGTTGAGTGATACACTAGTCTAGATTACTGAAATGGATTGCACCCCTTGTGATGTTCATGCGCTGACATGGGGATTTTACTTTCCTAAATCATAGATGGTATATATGGTATAGGTTTAAATAGGTTTACATTGGTCAGTAGGTGGTACATTATAAAGGTCAATGGTTATCCTTTCGTTTACTGTGTTGTTATGGTGATCAATGGTGATTGAGGCCCATGAGTTGTGGGAACATGTAGTGTTTTGTATAATCTATTCATAGTAAATTTAGGTTATTTATATATTATCTGATATAACCCTTACATTATTCATATAGTTTATGTATATATGATTATTTATATATCACATTAATTTCACTTTATAAAGCTATTTTAGGAATTTTAGGTTATTTTTTTTCTTATTAATTGATTCGTTTGGTTCGAATATTCAAAAGTCTTTATTTATTTTCACTGATCCCCATGATATGTACATATCATTTTATATATTCTGATGGAGTCCATTATATGGTCTATGGTACCTTTGAGGGAACAATACTTCCAAATTATTTAATTTAATACCCTTTTCACTTTTCTCTAACATGAAATTATTTGAAATATGCTCAGGACCCTATAACAGGCTGACACAGGTGAATTGTTTTTATCACATAATTAAGTTTATTAAAAAAATGGAATCAAATACCTATAAATATTTATGGAATTCTATTAGAAATCATATTACACCATTAACATATGATTGGTTGAAGAAAAATAGTTTTTATCAAACTCTTCCTCATACTATGTGATGATTTACTATGGGTGGTTGAAAATTACGTTTCAAATTTGAGCCTTATTTTGATGTATTTTTTAACAATTTTATATGATTTTCTGTTATTATGAGATTTTAGATAATATCATTATTAATTTATCAAAATTTCTTGTTGTATGGTGGAAATGAGAAGGAAAATAGAGGCACATGGTTTTATCATAATGTCTTAAACCCATGAGGCGTCCATGTGATCTTACATGGACACATTTCATATAGAACATGTATGGTTTGTGAACTATATTCCAAGAAGTCCAAACCATTCATAGTGATATAATGTTTAAAATTTTAATTCTTTTACCCTTTTAATATTCTACAATGGTATTATTATTAATATTTTTTATTTTTTATGAGAAATTGAGTGATCCTTTTTTTCAATGTAACATTATATTGAGTTGTCAATTGATTGAGTTTTGTGTTTTGTTCTTTTAAGAATATTCCTATATAAAATACATAAGTTTTTTGAAGAGATGGTGTAGTTGGAAACACTCTACAATCCTAGAGTTCCATAGACACCAATCTTCTATAATTGGCCATTAAAACATTTCAATTTATTAGTTAGAAATTTTAGTGAGATTGAGATATTATGATATTCCATTCTCAATATTTTACCAAGTATGATCCTCTTTTATTGCATGGAAGCCAAGGGACTTAGGAACCCAAATAATTAATGGTGGAAAATGAGTAAATCTTTGATTTTCTCTATAATCTGCTAACTTCCGTGATGAATTTTTCAATTATGTGAGAGATGGATTCAGAAGAAATTTTTGGAATACATTATGAAAGATGGTCTGCATGAGGAATGCACATGAGATATATTTAATGATATTTGTTACTATAAGTTTTACGTGTAGACCCTAAAGATGAAAAAGGATAGAATGTTTTTAACATTGGTGTAAGGGATTCAATATTCAATAGAATATTCCATGTAATTTGTTATGTTGGTCCATTTTTCTCACAATCGTCATACAAATTACTATTATAGACCATGTGGATTTAATATACAATTGAAGTTAGAGATTATAATAATGTTTTTCCTTTTCTACTAACTAATTTATGTCATGGTAGTTAAAAATGGAAGAAATGGATGAGATGGATATAGAATCATATACAAGGTTTAGTGTTCTATCTACTAATATAGAAGGATGCCTGATTTTCTCTTATTTTCAATAGAGGAAGTATAAATAATCGCAATAAGGTAACAATGGGAGTGTGAAACACTTTTATAAGTTTATTAACATGAAATCTTTTAGGGCTAATCCATTATAATGTTTATAATGTGGGATTCTGGGAAACAAAAAATCACATTATTTCGAATCTCCTATGAACTACCATTAGTATAGGAATATAGGTAAAATAAAATGATTTTAGATGATATTTTCTCAATGAAGGAATATTTGGACTACTTATAATGGAGGGATTTTGTATGTTTATAATGCATACATGGGTGTATAGTCACATCCTAAAAATGGTAATAAAATAGAAAGATAGAGGGATATTCATACCCTATTATGAATTCAAATAATGGGTCTAAATTTGGGTGCTTATATACTATAAAAACATTCATGTAGTGTCTGATGTTTGTTTAGAACCCGTTAGAGCTACCAAAATTAATTATTATTCTATTGATTTGAGTACATTTTAGACCAGTTCTTATCATTATATCATCTCATATAAGTTATTTTAAACATTGGTAGTATGATTTGAGTTTATTCCGTATATGAAGGATCATTCTACTCATTTGGGGCATAAGGAGAAAGAATTCAAGTGCTCTATAGGTGATGTGATTATTTCAAATATTATGATCATAAGAAATTTTTTATCTACTGATATTGATATCATAGATCTTATGCACTATATTTCATGTATGATTTTATTAATGATCAGATATATTTCTATCACCACATAGTTATGTTCTTTCTCTGAACAAAAACAAACAAATTATCGAAATTGAGTGTGATCCATGTTTAGGTAGGGTATGTAAAATCATTCTGGATATTGGATCTATTTTTCCTTTGATATTTAATATTATCTTAAATTTTATTGGAGAGAGTTCAGATAGTCATCAGTCCTTTGTTTTTGGATAGATATTCCATTTTTCGTCATGATGATTTCTCCTCATTTCTATTAGATTATACGATATTGTTTTATATTGATCATATCCCTGGTATGATCCCCATTTCCTTTCCATGTTACCATATATATCCCATTAAGATAATATAATTGATGGTCATGCTAGAAGATCATTAGAGTTTGGGTTTATTCATCATAGCATTTAACCTTGGCCATTATATGTTCATATTGTAAATAAGGCAGATAGAAGTAATAGAAATTATTATGACTATTTGTAGAACAATCAAGTGACCGTAAATAATAAGTACCCACTACCTCAGATCTATGACCTTCACAATCATCTACAAGGAGAGATATGTTTTTCGAAGAGAGAACATTGTTTGAGATAACACTAGTTAAGAGTGAAGGAGACATAAATTCCAATGACTGATCTTTCAAGTAGGTTTGGGAATTATGAATACAATGTTATTTTATTTGACCTTACCGATTCTATTTTAATTTTTATTCCTTTGATGAACCAAATATTCTTCTAGTATATAGAAACATTTTTCATAGTATTTTTGGATGATATCTTAATATATTCCAATATGGAAGAAGATCATGGTACCTATCTAGATATTGTTTCACGATCTTTTTTTGAGCATAACATGTATTCCATGATTTATATGTGTCAATTATTAGCCTAGTAAGTGAATTTATTGGGTTATGTGGTATCATAGATACTCATTTCTATATATCCAGAGAACATCCAAGTGGTTATAACTAGGTAATGACCCAAGAATATATTAATGATAAAAATATTTTTTAGCTAGGATATATATTACAAACGGTTTGCGCATGAGTAATCTAATATAGAATCTCCCAATATATATATGAACTAGAAACGGGAGATATTTTAATGGGATGAGGAATTAAAGTGATATTTTGATGAATTAAAGTAATATTTTGCATCATTAGGAATTATAGTTATTCTTAAGCCTTGTAATCACTACTTGATGTATTAAAAATTCCACAACTATATTGTATGGTTTTATCTTGATTCAATATGACCATGATGTGGCATATAGACCACACTAGTTCTTACCTCATGAGAAACACTACCCAACCCACAAGATAGAGTCATTAGTAGTTATTAATTCAGTCAAAATATTGAATCACTCTCTCTTTAGGGGGTGGTTCACCAGGAATACCATTAATAAAATTAAAAATTGCATCTATTATATGAAGGATCTGAATATTTTACAGAGGTACTTGGTGGATTATCTATAGAATTTTTTTTTTGTTTTAGTTATAACTACATGACAAAAGAATTTTGTGGATGATGCATTGAGAACAATGTTATCTCCTCCATTGTTGAATGAATCAATGGATGAAAAGTAACTATTGATTTTGTTTGAGGATATTTATTTGGATTTAAAAGATCAGTATGATCCAATATTCCTAGTTAGTTTGAAATTCATAAATTCCATAGACGATCAAATTTTTTTGGACCATGTATCTGATCCTATTTTTTAAGTGAGCGACACTTTTTACAATGTTTCAAAGAATCATTTATTGAAAACGGATACTTGAGTCTAAGAGAGGGTAAATTAATACAATATTTATAAAAAAGGAAAAAGAAGATAATAAGGGAGGTTATCCATCCATGTGAGATAATAATTGATTTCTTAGTTGGTTAAACCATCCACTACTATGGTTTCCTTCTAGTAGACATGAGTGGTGATGATTTTGATCTAGAGAGGAAGAACAAACAATCCAACCTTATAGTTTTGAGTTGCAGCAAAATAAGAATTATTTCATTACAAAAATATTTTTCATAACCCCAATCATTAGTATTGGTGGTTCAAGATGATGTGAGAGATAGCTAACTTGGGGTCTCAGTTCTTTTTCTATCCAAAGATAAAATATGCGAATGATAATATTATGAAGTTATTTAAATCACTTCAAATTATGGTGTGGAATTGAGATACAATCTAAATATTTTTTTTACCTGCATGTCTAGAAATATTTTTGGTGAGATAACATATAGGTGATTACTGATGAATTGATGAAATGTCTCACTTTCTTATCATGAAGGAGTCTACTAAAAAAAATATTTTGAATATATTTATCAAAGAGTTCATGAGGATTCATGGAATTCCTTTAACTAATCCATTCTAATTAAGATCCATGCTTTACTATATGATTTTTTAAGGGAATAAAAATAGTGATGGGATATTAATTGAAGTTGAGAATGACATATCAACCATTAAAAGATTCTCAAACCGATTAGGTGATAAATATTCATAACGATATTCTCTAATAATATATAATCAAATTTGTTCATTTATGGGAGAAATATCTATAATTAGTTAAATATTCATCTCATAAAAATTAACAACCCTCAAAGAAGATGGATCTTTTTTAATATACTTATGGGTGATCATGTCAGCCCCACATTGGTAGACCAAATTTGTAGAAGATTATTGCTTATGACTGGGATTTATTCATGATATGGGTAGTAGGTTACAACTAATAAATAAAAACGTTGAGATTAATCAATGTTTGAAGAAATATTATGTCAACCATAATTACCATGTGTTGTAATTCCCCATCAGTGATCAAGTGTTTGTTATTATTTCTCCTTAATTTGTACCTCATTGGTTGGTTAAAGAGGGAATTTAGGAATGGGTTTAAAAAATATAACAAAAATCATTAATCACAACAACAAAAATACAGAAACAAAATTCAAAGATCTACCATGAAATTAAATGAAATCAAGCATATGGTAATATAACAAAACTGTTTATATGCCTTCCAATATAGTGTAGTAGCATTTATCTTCATCATTAATTATTTATGAATATCGTAAGAGAGGAAATAGTATGAAATAACATCTCTATATGTATCCCTAGGATGAACTGAATCACTTGAGGCTCATTTGGGATCATCTCATTTCACATGGTATGATTTTTCCTCTTAAAGTATAAAATATAAGAGGAAGAGTTTTATCAAATCGAGGGAGTAAAGGCCATGAAATAATGGGAAATAAAACACCCATAATATTGAAGTAGACTCATTTAAATATCATATAGGAGATTCTCTAAAATTCAAAAAATATACACATTCATTATAAAAAGAATGATTAATTCTTTATACAATTATTCATTAACTATTTGAATCTTACCATAGTGAAATTCATCTTATGAATGAACTTACATAATAATATCCAGTGAGGGTTATTTGAATTCGTAACTATTATAAATTCCACATCCTTCTTATGTAATAATATACCAAGGTAGTGATTACGTTATCATACATATCATAATAAAAAATTTTCCATGCATGTAATACAAAAAAACATTCAGTAATTATGAACTATTATTTGGAAAAAAACATATCAAATGTTTAAAAGGATTCAAAGAATATATCCTTTTATATACTATTTTCCAGAAATCCTCTTTGAGATTGTAGTATTACACGATATATTCAATCATATAAAATAACTTGTGGAAATATATACCAAATTTATTTTGAAAACATCCAAATTTTTTTTATATAGTTACCATTAATTCCCACATGTATCATATTGTATGTAATACATTGTGAAATCCACATCAAAAACTGTTTTAATCTCTAAATTTTTTTTAGAGAAACTCGTTGAGTCGTACTAAATCTCTATATAGTCAACCATAATGTGTAACCACAAATTCCTTTGTATTATTAAAAATAAATAGAAAACCCTAGATATCTAATTGTTATCAAAGAGCGGCCTTTAGCTAGGAATTAATGCTACATAAGAAATATTGGGATATGGGTTGATTTTCATAAAACACATGTATATTTATACTTTTGTCAAATAGATACGTAATTTTTAAGATTTCATTCTCATATAATCTCTTTTTCTAAGAAATTGAGTAAACTAGAGACACAATGAATAATGATACAATAAAACCAACTCATATATTATTGACTTGTCATGTATAGACTGTCCATGTTGATGAATACATCAATCCACATTTACCTTATGGATGAGGACATCAAATATAACTCTTAGAACATAGTTTTCTATATTTGATGGTAACCTTATAAAATTGTCACTATATATATGTGATTAAATCCATATGGATTGGTTAGTTATGTAGTTATGAAAAACTCAATACATTCTCTAATATCACCAAACATAAAATTTAACATAGTATTTTATTTGAGAACAATATTATTACTCCTACAATATCCTAGATTATCAATGATGGAACACATACTGGCATCATAGTAAAAGGAAATATAAGAAGGGGTGATGTTATATACTTAATAATGCAATGCATACAATTAAATCTATCATAGAATAGTGTAAAAATTGATAATATGGAAGAAATAAATAATTATCAAATAATGGAATATAAATAATCACATGAGATTACAAATTCTCCAAGGATTTCATAATTATTTTAATAAACATGTGTAAATCAATAATTGATTTCATAATCATGAAATTTATAATTTGGGTTAGATAAACCTTTTCATCTATGTCTCACACAAAGACATTTTACATAAATGAGTAAGGCCTATAACAAATGCCTAACATATTTTTTCTAATGAGGACCATTGATTCATCAAGTGGATATGTAATAATAGACCCTGAATATAACATAATAAGAAAAATTCATTTATTATATGAACATAAAATACATCTTAATAAACATGACTTTATAATTAATAACTATTCGTATTAGAAGAACTATCATATTAAATTTCAATATTTTCCCCAGTAAATATTACCATAATCCATCTAATGAAATATAATGAATGGTGTAATTAGATTATATCAACAGTAGAGAATAATTACAATGAAATTATATTTATATATAATATAATATTTCAAAAAATCACTAGATTATTTCTTTAGAAAATAACATTTTTATTTTTAAATAAGTTTTTAAAATATAAAAATTTCAATGATATTAAGGAAGATATTTTTTTAGAAAAAACCTATAGAATATAATAGTGGAATATTAAATGAAATAGGTATTCATTATTACATGAAAATTGGTTTGTGTGGTATATAATAAAATAAATATTACATTCATACCTTTGGTAAGAAGAACATAATTCAGAAAATGATAAGAATATTACTTTTAAATGAAATTATAGAAATTAAAGCATGGGAAATAATGATTTTATATAATAATTATAGGATATTAAAATAATTTTTGTAAAAAATACTCATATGTATGAAAAATATAATAGATCGAATAGAAATGAAGGTCAGTTTTACTTAGAATCATTGTTTTGGTCTAAGGATTACTTTAAGAGTGTAAAATGAAAGGAAAACATGTATACTCTATATATAACTACATGAATATAAAATAGATTTTTTATAAGATATAATTATCATTTAATCTCCCTAATGATAAAAATGTACATGAACATTCTCGAATAGGGATGAGATTAGGAAATAATCTATTACCTTGAGTGTAACATGCTTTATAAGATATTTTAACCTACTGCATAAAAAATTTAAATTTGTAATAATTCTAAAATATAACCATATACATACATATAATATAATATATTATCCACTAATAATATCCCAACAACCATTTATTAATAAATCATTATTTTAATAATTATTTTTTATTATTGATTATACTATTTTTCATGTGATTTTTGGTTCAGTATCATCTCTCATTACATCATTCCCATGGTCCCATAATATCCATATTTTTAATCATGATATAAATATCCTATATTTTCATTATTTTTATATTCACAATCATCCAAGTGAAATGGTGATGAAAAATGAATCAAACGACTACGTGGAGACGGTAAGTCATAAGTATGTATAAGGATGTTTTTACCTTATTTGGGAAGGAAAGAAGGTGGACAACTGTGGTTCCATAACAATAATAACAAATAATAATATTTAAGATACTGAATTAATTATTTTATATTGGATATGAAATATTTTGAGTATGTAGATAAAAAAATTGAAATAACCCAGTTAAGAGGTATATATATTCATTGGGAGACCTCCTTTGTATTACACCTTAATCCTTCGAAGGATAAAATTTTGGAAAAAAAGAAAAGACATATGACTCATTGAAGGAAGCGAATTTAGAATTTGGTCCTATAATTTCTAATCTAGATAACTGAATTTATTTGAATAAGGTAGTAAATGAGGCTCCCTTTTATAAGTGAGGGGAGTGACACTCATGGAAGTACATAATTTATTAAATTAATATAAATTACATTTAATTTTTAAGTGAAACCAAATAGATATATTTCTAATTTAGGATCTCTCATACTATATTTTTTATACATGTTTAGGTGATTTTTTTAACCTTATCTCTTAGTTTTAACCTCCATTAACATTCATGATGATTTCCATCAAGGTTTTTCACACATTAGGAGTCATGAATGTTACAATAAAAGGAAATGTGGGCAATACATGAAAAAATGATGATATTATTGACCATATCCCAGTATAAAATCTAAAAAAAATATTATTTTAGAATTTTAATTCATTTAATAAAATATTATTCTATAAGAGATACCATAAAAGGCATTTTTGAGACTATTTACATAGTTGATTTTTTTAAAAAACCATGAAATAGAATCAAAATATAATAATTTAACAAATAAATAAAATTTAACACCATATTTCATTAAAAATATATTAATTTTAATATTTTTAATCATTAATTTTATTTTTATTTTTCATTTACAAGTATCATGTTAGGGTTACCTAAACATTTAAGGAAATTATTTCCTTTGTGAAAATTAAAAATAGAATACCATGATGAAAAAATTCATTTTATATTTAAAAAACATTTTGAAACTAAAATAACATCTTTTTATCCCTACGAAAAAAAATTGTGGCATTAATACAAAGAGTGTGATATTTTTTATTAATTCCTTTCTTTAAATAATATTAAGGTAATTATTAAAGAAAAAATGAACTAAGGTACCACATATTTGAATATTAGAGTATTATTTTCAAAATAAACTCATAAAATAGAAATGGAGAATGTTTTAACTATATTTTAAATACCGCATCACATTATTTTTATACCCAATCACCTGATATACCCTTATTTAAGTGAAAAATATTTAGGATTGTTACTATTCCTAATGACTAAAAATAAAAGGGTCAATTTACTAAATTTTATCCACCCAATTATAGATATGGAATCCATTTTAAAATATTATATTTCTTGACGACACATAAATCCATTTTAAAATAATAATGAAAGACACAATGAAAACTATTTTTAGAAGAAAAATAACTTTAAGCATAAAATAAGATTTATTCTTATCCCAATCCTAGTATAAAAAATTAAAATAATAATAAATAATTTGATTATATATATAATATATATTTCATTAAAATAATTCATCCATAGAGATTAATTTAACCTATTATGATAAGACACAATACAAGTATAAAAATAGTTTTCTAGAACAATATTACATTTACTAAAAATGATTTTATTTTAATTTGTAATCAATTTTTTACCATTAAATTAATTTTATAAATGTGTAAAAAATAATTGTTCATAATTTAGTTATCCCTATTCATACTATCTAATCCACCATCTTGGTGATTACTGTCACATTAAATCATAATATTTTAATAGTATATCTCGATTTGTTTTAACATGTTGTTGCATACAACATATGTTATCAACGAAGTAAAATTTATTTCTGGAGAAATATATCATAAAATATGGGGTGCTATATTATTACCCCTTATAATAATTTTACACCAATAATTCCATTACATTAATAGAAAAAACTCATGGTACTCCTACCTCATCACATCATTGGGTTCCCATAGAGTTCCCTAAAATTTATTGTTTCACCACAAAACATTGACCAGGTGAGTAGTCTATTTTCATATAACATTTTCTATAAGATACAAAATATCCACCAATTTTTTCTCATAAGATATATATTGATTTAGCGGTATGATCTATAGGTTTACAACATATGAATCATTAGGTAAGTATCACCTTAGAATAGTTAAATGGAACACATCATGAACATTAGAATGATTTTGTGGATGATTGAAGGGATATGATATCATAATGATATGATCAGGAATTGTAAAGGAAGTGATATATATATATATGGATTATATTTACCTTATTCCTAAATATCATAACCTTTATCCAATTAGATATTCATGGGAATACCTTTTAAAGAACTTCAAACTCTAGATCTCACGGATGATTGTCAACATAATATCTATATTGATTCTGAGTATCCTTGATGAGATATAGAATGGTTGTAAAATTATCTTCCATTGCCTCATCTAGATCATGTATCAATATATTTATTTCTCCCATGTAATTAAATTATGTTAGAGTTATTCACTTCATATCATAGTCATATTCATAACGGTCCATCTGAATGTTTGAGTGAAATCTATTATTTTAATAAACATCCTCTAAAAGAATATGTTGATCCCATACACCAGATCAGTCCATAGAGAAAGAAATCAATATGTCTCCTATAGTATTAATTTTTCTATTATACTAACTAGTATCATGTAGATGATATGATATTATGAAACTCAACTCTATATCAAGAGATTGTAGATGACTTTTCCAAAACATTCACATAAACCATGGATCCAGATTGAAAACAACTAAGAGTTGTACTCTATGAATTATCAAAATTTACTTAATTTACAACTAATTATGATGTTATAGAGATAAAGATTATATTGGGGGAATAAAATGTGCTGATCTCATTAGAAGATCAACTATAAAAAAATTTCATTAAGAACTTTTGATGTTTTGGGGAGTATAATGATGGAATCCATATTGATCTTTTCCCATATTCATTCAAATAAGGGTACTTATTATCAGAACCCCATATAGTTATATCTTCATGTCTTTAAGTTATTGCATCATACGCATCAAGATAAATAATATAAAGCATGTATTTTGATGCTATTCCACAATAAATACTTTTCTATATCTCTCTATATCTTGATTCTTCCAAAATTGATAGAGAATTATGAATTATGTGATTCAACCAAAATCTCCATATTAGAGTATGGTATTGATGATTCCTTACCGCGCTGTTGTGACACATCAAATTCATTATGATTTTAAGGTTGATTTGTAGTCTAGGGGAGACCCTATTTTATCTCTCAATGATTTTTCATGGGTTTAGAGTGTGCATTTTTAATAAGAATTACTAAACGAGGGGTGGTTTTAAAACAGTTTAAAGAAAATGACTTGATTTAAAGAGTTTAATAGTTGATAAATAAAAGTGGTGTTTTATAATTTTGAGATAAGGAGATCATTTCAAATTCACTACTCATCTTGGTGATTTCTTCATTCTCAAATATACACATGGTTTAATGGAATCCTTTGGTTGAGGGTTTTGAAGATCTCAACTTCCCTCTTGCCTCTTAAACTATGCTCAAAGAACCACCCCTTGACACAACAATCATGTTGTAAATATTTGGATACCAAGAATAGGTAAGAAACGCTACCAAAATATACTAAAATCTTATGTATGTGTGAGATAAATATGACTTTTTTCTTGATTGATCGGAACAGCCCAATATTCCCACAAACAAATATCAACCCAATCGACGTTGAAATAAAAAGTGTTTCACTTAATTTTAACAATATAAATGAAATAAGAGGATAATAATGTTAAGATAAGATATAAGATAAATATTTATCTCACAAATTACACAAAACCAGTAGAAGAACATGTGATGGATCTCCCTCCCATGTGTTTGTATCTCCCTCGAAATGATTGTCCACCATTAAGCTCGACATCGGGAGGAGGAGGAAGCTCATATGAAACTTTTACTTTATCCTTGATCCACTTATGAGGATAGGGGCTTATAAAATACATGGATGATGGGAGGACTCATTTGGGACTCCAAAATACTAGATATTTTCCTCCTGGTCAAACTCCCAAATGGGGAGCCCAAGCATCCATTTTATAGGCAAAGTGGATGGTGGTTTTGGGCACACATATTGTGTAAAACCACATGGCTGATCAGTTTTACCACATGAAAGTTGAATATCACTTTTGATAGAAATATAAACATGTTTCCCCACTGATTTAATATCTTCACCAAAAGTTTGTAACCATTTGGAAAACTATAGCTCGAGGTATTGATAAAATACAGAACACCACATTTGACATTGTGCTGATTTGATTATTTGGACAGATCTATTCGGATAGGCATCTTAAAGGACGAATTATGATTCAGTTTCTTTCATATGAAATATATCCCATTATATTTTTTGACCATTCCACAAATGTTCAGCCCATTTGGATGCACAGTTTAATAGAAATATGTGGTCGAGTCCACTTTTGTGCATGGATCCTGCGCAGTTTGGCCTATTTTCCTTGGACATCATCACATACCCTCCAAATCACCTCCAACATCAATGATATTATAAAAACAAGTATCATTTATCTTTTTAATAATAATAAATACAATATTTTTTAATTAAACATTAATTAAAATTTGTTATTATTTTTATAATTTTCAATATAAAATAAGATTACCACAGTGGTGAAAGGTTGAAAATGAAATAGTGAATCGTGGTGCGATCAATACCAATATGTGGTTCATGAACCATATAATTCCATGGTGATCATGGTTTAGCTTAGTAATATCACTCGCCTTCTTATATGATTCCATATCTTTCTTTTATTCCTTCTTAATCCTATCATGGATGGTTAATTCAAAATTCATTTGGTAATG
This sequence comes from Viscum album, assembly GCA_963277665.1. Classification (NCBI taxonomy): domain Eukaryota; kingdom Viridiplantae; phylum Streptophyta; class Magnoliopsida; order Santalales; family Viscaceae; genus Viscum; species Viscum album. The sequence continues at coordinate 843,238,559 of OY728140.1, read as the reverse complement.
ATACAACCTTTCAAATTTTTCATTTTTTAATATCCTATTATAATGATATTTAAATGTTCCATCTCTCTCAATATTCATGATATAAAATCTATCATTGTATTTATAACACATAGTATGATCCACATTTTTTCCTTCCTAGGGTGAAAATACAATGACCAGTCGTAACATTTTATAAAATATAACCATATTCAATGAAAAATATTCAAATATTTATAAAAAAATATACACTTAAATATATTAGGATCACTATATATGTATCACCTCTCACCATATATATAATTACAATATATATTCAATTAAAATATTTCCACTAATAGGTAAAAATCACGAGTTATCTAATTTTGATTAGGAATATTCAATTAGTTTGAGGAATAATATATCGTAATATAATTCTAAATGAGGATGCATCCATGACCATTAATTGATGAATCAAAATATATTAGAAACCCTTATCTACTATAGGGGAGTTCAAGAACATCCAAACTGAAAAACAATCTCTTTAGTTATTTTAAATTATCCTCACATTCATCCATCCAAAAGAACATGGATCCCTTTTGGGTAAACATAGTTAAAGGGTTTGACATCTATTAGACATTTCTAAAAAAAATTTTAGTATCCTAAAAACTAAATAAAAACTTTGGATCTTAGTCACCATGGTTAGTGTTGGACATATTTCATTAATTTCTGTAATTGAATGATCCACTGATATATCCTACCATAAAATTATTTGACCCAATAATTATTCTTTTTGTAGCCAAAATTCACACTTGGTATTTTTTCATATAACTTATCCTTCCATAGGGTCTTCCACACAATTATAAAACGTTATCTATTCTTTTAATTTCTAAATGAATACATAACACAATTTTTGATAAATAATTTGAAAAATAGATCAAGTTAATCTCTAAAGTCACTTTTCAATATATCCTTTTAGACAGTAGGAGAATTTATAAGTCCAAATGGAAATTTATTAAATTCATACTGACAAAACCTCATATATAAGGTTTCCTTGGATATATCCTTATTATTAACTGTTAGTTAATTTTAACCAGATCAATGATCAATCCTAGAAAAAAATTTACCTCCTAGTAATTGATTAAACATATCGTCAATATAGGGTAGAGGATATTTCTTATTGATAACTATATGGTTATGTTCTTAATAATAAATTAAAAGACAAAATGAACAATATTTATTCCAAAAAAATAGAATAGATGCAACCCATGATGAAGGTCTAGGATGAATAAATCCACTAATTAGATTCTTGTGGTGTTTCTTATTCAATTATGTCAACTCAATCAAGGTCATTATATATATTTCCTTTTAAATACATGTAAGAACATAAATAACTTATATTTAAAATTCAATTCCATGATTCACGGAGAGGGGATATTGGGAAATTCCTCATGAAATACATCAATATAATTCATAATAAAAGGTAAATTTTCAATTCCGAGTTTCTACCAATCAATTTTAGATAAATATCCCTCATGAATATGTTGTAAAACATATATGATGGAAGATATTTCCATTGGGAGATCATGTTTATAATCAAACCAGTAGATGAGAATATTTTGATTTTGAATATCAAATGTAAATTTTATTTCTTGACAATTAATATAGGATATATACTAAGAGATCCAATCCATTCCCAGTAACACATCAAACCCATCTATATTAAGGGGAAGAATATTTTCATCGAGAGAATTCCAAAAAACCTTCATCAGATAGGATATATAAAGTAGAGATATGATTATCATAACATTAAGAGTTTTAAATAATAACTCATCATCTAAAACATATGGTGGGGATGTGATGCCCATATAAAATTATTTTTAAATAAAATAGCAGGTATAACTTAAATAAAATAAAAAATTTCTAATTCCATAGTGGATAATAAATGTATCATTAAATACATTTCATAGAATCCAATACATATGTTTTTTTTAAATTACATATATGTGGAATTATCTCATTAATATCTACTATGGTATGTTCTTTTGATGTTTGGATCATGGGATGGAATAGTTCCTTATCTCTTAATTTTAATGAAATACACTCTAACACCCTCTCCCTTATCTTTGAACTCATGAACATGATGTCATTTATCTCCACCCATGTAGAAAAATTATGTTCACTTTTAAAATGTACATGGGTGTTTACTTATACAATTATAATAAATTGTTAATTCCACTTCCCTTCCCCTTAGATATTTTTTATTCATGAAGTTATCATAAATTCCCTATTATATGTTAAAAGCCTTGGATAATTCTTTGCCTATAAAGATAGAACATGACATTATAAATTCATATGATAAGAATGTTTTGGATGTTTTTCCCATTAAAATAATTGGCTTAATTCGACAAAATAAATGGCCAATATTACATTTTAGATAATATATATAGTACACATCATTACTTTATATCCTTTTAAATTTGGATTCATACATATAAACAGTTTTCTATTCCTTTTAGCTTAGACTCGGGAATTGGATCTCTATATCCACTTATTACTCATTAAGAAAAAAAAATTCCATTATATTTTCTAAAAAATAGTCAATGACATGATTTATATTTCTACCAAATACATTGTGTTTTGGATCAATGACCACCATGGATATGCATACCCTATGAGATGACAAAATTCCACTGAAATAATCTCCCTTTCCTTATATCCTAGAGTGGAAAATACCATTTATAATGAACATATCTATTGTTAAACTACTAATGGATTTATGGTTCCATTGAAGGATGGAGGCTATTATCACATGAACCAACATAATATTATTACTCTATATTATGGATCAGTGTGCTTCTCCATATAGGTTATTTCTCATAACATGCGTTGCGTCCCCCTATATTGTTATAAGTTATTAACATTTGACTCTAGATCGAGATCCATATTCATTGTAGTTACTAAGGGGGAATCCAAATATAGATAATGTGTTTTGATAAAATTTCCATTATATTCACTAGGAACTATTTCTAAACAATTTAATACACAATATTTGGTCATAAAATTTGGAATAAGAACATATTGTTTTGAAACAAGTGGAAAATTTAACATAAATTGAACATTTATGGATATATTATCTCAGAATAAAGACTAGTATCATTTGTAATATATTCAAATCATTAAATTTATTTTCAAATATATAATAATTTTTTTCAATAGTCTATAAATAAACCAATGAATATATCCCATAATTTTTTTGTTAGTCGTACAATATTAACACCACTCATCATGAACCAATGGTAACCCAGTACATAAAAAATAACCCACTTTCATATTTATTACCCCTAGCTGGATTTAATTGAGTGCCTCATTTATATTATTGTATCCCAATATGGATGTTTTTCTATGAAACCACATATTCTATACCTTACATAAAACATCATGATATTATCATTTTCAAAGGCTTATCCCTACGGTGTTTCATTGGATCTTGTTCTCTGATCTATGCTTTTTCTAAATCTAGTTATTAAGGTTTATACTAAACATTATTCGATAATAACTATAACACTCCAACCATAGCGGCATATATATAGTGTTTACGTTACTACATTGTAACTAGAAACAAGCAAACACATCCATAAGGATTGATTAGTTAAGTAATATTGGAAAACTAGATAAATGCTTAAATCTCAAATTACGAAAAAAACTTTGTATTTTATTTGAGAACAAAATTATTCCACCTGGAATATACTTGTGTATAAATAATAGTACAATAAATGAAATCCTAGGGAATGAGTGTATAGGAAATGGGTGATTTAAAATTCTCAGAAAGGGAATGCCTATACTGGATCTATCATAGAATAAATAAGGCTTGAGTAATATAATGAGTATAAATGATGATAAAATAATTTCATATAACTAATAACATGATATTCAAAAATATCAATGGAATTTGTAATGAAATAAATATGAAATATATCATTGAGTCCTAATGAAAATACATGTTACATAAATGTGTAAGTTGTTTGATAAAGACACAACTTGTTTTGTCTCATGAGACCAATAAATTCATCGAGGGAATATATAATTCTTATCCTGACATATCTATTAATAGGGATAATGCATTCATCAAATGAATAAACAAAACAAATTTTTCAATTAGCCTTAATAATCAATAACTATTTGTATCAAAATAACTAGTATAACGAATGTAAATACTTTCGCCAGTCAAAGTAATCATAACCCATCCAGAGAAATATTTTTGATAGTATTATTAGATTATATAATCAATTAATCTTAACATCTATTAAAATATGTTCAAATATATTAATGTACATTTAAATTTTAACTAAAACATTTCATGATGAAAATTACATTTTTATTTCCAAATTAAATATTTAAAATACAAAAAATATTATAATATTAAGGAAAAGTTTTTTTTATGAAACCATTGAAACATGTATAGGGATATGAAATAAATATAGTAGTAATAATGACAGGAAAATCAATTCAAGTGGTATATGTTAATATGATTATTATGATCACACTATTTGTAAAAATCAACTTATTGATAAAATCAATAGAAGATTCATTTTAAATATTTAAATAGAAATTAAAACAATGGTAAATTTTTTTAATCCATAATTGGAGATTAATAAAATAATTCTTAAATTTTTTTAATGAAAATATGGACATAGATGAAAATTATTCGTGATCGAATCGAAAAGAAGTTCACGATTCCATAAAACCATTCTTTAATTTCAAGAGTTCTAAGAGAAAAAAAATGAAATAAAAACATATATTCAAAATATATAATAATAGGAGAATGAAATAGATTAGTATTTATATATAATAATCATATAATTACACTAATAAAAAGATAATCATAATCAATTCTAAATAATAATGAGATTATGAAATAAACCCTTACCTCAAATCCAACTTTTTCATGTGTGATTTTATCCTTTCGTATAATAAATTTAAATTTAAAATATTTTTATATAATAACCATATAAATACTTTTAATATCATATATGGTCCAATTACAATTTTTAAACTCCCATTGATTATTAAATCTTTTATAAAATCCTCATTTTTGAGTGTTAACTATTTTATTTTTCATGTAAGTTTTTGTTTGGTAGTATTAGAACATAAATTTTACTCTTTGTCTCATCAAATCCAGAATGTTAATAATGATATGAATATCATATATATTTATTTGTTCAATATTTATAACTATATAATTATAATTGTGAGGAAATTTTAACTACACCACCATGTGGAGACGCTAAGTCATATGTATGAATTAGTGATGTTTTTTCTTTATATAATAGGGGAATGGGTTGGATAATGGTGGTTAAATCATTTTAATATCATATATATATATATATGTTTAAGATGATTATTTCATTATTTTATAATGGGTACCATATATTTGGATGAGGAATAAGAGGAAAATAAATTGAAAGTATTCAGTTAAAAGTTATACCTCTTCATTGAGACACATCCTTTGGATTATAACTTAAGAATTAAAAGGATGGACTTTTGGAAATACCAGAAGATCCAATACATGGCGAACAAATCAAGGATTTGATTAGTTTATGTATTCTACGATATATAGTTATAAAATTTCATAAATAAGTAAATATAAGAGGCCCCCTTTATATGTGAGGGGAGAGAAACCCTTCGAATTACCTAAAGGTTTAAATTTATAAAAATTAATTTTAATTTTCCTGTTGGTAAAAATTAGTATATTCAAAGAATAGAATTGATATAAGTTGAAATAATCTCATATATTAATATTTATATTAGATTAGGTGATTTATTAACCTGTATATCTTAGTTTCGACATCCGCATAACCGTTTTAATTATTACCATGATGTAATTTTTTTACACATTAGGAGTCAACATTGTTACATTAGAAGGGAATGTTGCACCCTGACCTAGAGAATTGTGTTTTATTTTTTGTTGACTTTTTTTTGGGGTTAATATTATTATTAATATAAATATTATTATTATTATTAGATTTTTTTATTTTGGATTATTCAATTCCCCCCACCCCCCGCCCACCCCATTCCATGAACCGCTCTCCCCCCTTAGGTCGCAACGGCTCACCCCCCCCCCCCCCCCCACTTCTTGGACCTGCAGGGTGACGACCGCCCTCTTTCTCCCCTTCTGACCGAGCTCCCTTCTCCATGGTGGCTCCAACTCCGAGATCCCCTCTCTACAGCCTCCTCTCCCAGCTCCCCCCTCAATTCAGCATGGCACAACCCCCCCTCCCCCTAGGCTGAGACCCTACAACCACATGACCTTCCCCCTTCACCCTCATTTTCTTCAAGTAAGCAACAAAACCGCCTCTGGCTTTGTGGTCAACCGGTCAAGGTGATATACTTATTCTCTTCTCCATCCTATTTTGGTTTGATTTTGTTCTACCTGTCATCCCTTCTAGGATTGTCTTAACCCTAGGGTTCTATAGTGGCCATTTTTATGTGTTTTTTGTGTCTATACCTTTAATTGGAGGTGAGATTGATCTCTTAGGACCCATTGGTCCGGGTTTCGGCAACATCCACTGAAAGAGATGTGCTACAAGTGGTTTTGATCCGCTGGTTTCTTCATAGGGTATGTTTTATATTTTTTTCTTGGTTTCGCACCTACTAAATTAGGGTCATTATGTGCTTTAAGGTTCGTAGTAATTATCTTTTAGTGAGTTGGTCTTTGCATTGTGATTTCAGTCCGTCTCAGTTTTTCAGTCACTATTTGAGGTGGATTTGGTTTTTATGTGACGATTTTAAGTGAAATGATGTTTTTTTGATGTGGAAATCTTAGTTGTGTCACTGCTTATGATTTTATAAATCGTGCATGTTGTTTATTAAATTATGTGTAGGATTGAAATTTTATTTTGACAAGGCTTTGACATGAATTTGTTTTTTAAGAGGGGTCGGGTGATCTTTGGGTTTAGAAGCATTTGGGGTGTTTTGAAGTTGTTTTATAGGTTTTTTAAGGGTGATTTAATTTTTGTAAAAGGTGGAAACCATATTTGAAAAATGTTTTGAGCTGCGTTTGATTTTAAAGAGATGAAATAGAGTATTTTTTAGGGTAAGGCCTTGTTTTGAATTTTATAAATGTTTTATTATTTATTAAAATGATTGATTTATTTGTAAGTGTGATGCTAATGATACTTTGGGAAGGTTTCAGTGTGTGCTTGGTTTAAAATTGTATTTTTAGTGTGTTTTTGGTGTATAGACTTGTTGAGTTTCATGAAATTGATTTATTAAGTTTCTAAAGGATATATTAAATTATGAAAGTGATGAAAATTATGATATGAAATGGTCTTAGTGTGATTTTGGCATCAAATGTGGAATGTGAGTGGTTTTTTGTGTATAAAGCATTGTGATGCACCTAGAAATTACTTTATAAAATTTTAAATTGTTTCTTTAAATTTATAAAATGGTGTAAGTCATGTTTTGGCATGGTTATGATGTACAGTGGGTTTTAAAGTCACGTTTTGATATAAATTGGGTGTGTTTTTTGTGAAAATTTTGTGGTTCTCTTTTTTAAGTGTTTATAAATTGTTCTGTTGATTTATTAATTTAAATGTGTAGTGTGTTGGACCTCGCTTAGATGGTTTTTTGCCGTGGGGGTTGAGGTATCCTACATGTACATGCATAGGGTAAGACATATATATATTTATTCCCTCTTTGTACATATTTCCTCATGGTGTAGGGAATGTGTGAAATGCATCTAGGGGTATATATATATATGTATAAATGCTTGTGTGTGTATGGGCCCTGTGTCGGTTCGAGTGGTTGTCGACAAATAGCGACATGTTTGAGGTAGGTCCCTATTCCCTACCCTTTAATTAGAATTTCCATAATTTCTTATAATTTTATTAAAATTGCATATTCTTTTTTCTGCATTAAATACATTTTCAATTTGTATATATATATATATATATATATATATATATATATATATTTGTGTCTATGAGTGTGTAAATGGGTTAGGTTTTTGAAAAGCAATTTCTATAATATTTCAAACATAAAGTGAGTATTTCCAAAGAATCTTGGTCTTTCGGCTGATTTTGTTGTAAAGGTTAAATGAGAAGTTGTTCTCTAAAGAAGTTACAAAATGATCCCCAAAATGGGTTTTGGGTGAAAATGTTTTCTAAAGAAAAATCATTCTTTTGAAGAAATGATGCCCATTTTCACCTTGAAAATGTGTTGTGAAAGTGAAAAACACCTCTTAAGGAATGCCCCATTATTTTAGAAATGTGATGTATATGTTAAATGTTTGATTTGTGATATGTACCTACTGAAAAAGATTATGTGATTCTATATGAAATAAAACCCGGAATGCGCTTATGGAGGGATAACGATGGTAAGTGGTTGAATATATTTTGGATAAAGAAAATTTTATGTTCACTTGATAAAGAAAGCACACCACCACTTGAAATAGAGAACAATGGGAAACATGGGTATCTAGGTGGGTATACCAGGACTAGTATGCTAGATGACATGGCAATGGTTCATCCTGGTTTTGTTTCTCAGTATTGATGCAACCACACTAACTAAACATATGAATGATAGAGGGTTGTGGTTTCTAAGACACATCTTATGAGGGTCGTTGTTTCTAAGCCATGTTTTCTGATGGTCGTGGTTTCTAAGCCACATTTCACCGAGATATAAGGTCTCTAGGGTCCCACATGCACTAGCTACTTATAGGGATTTCCCAAGGTTCTTGTTTGCAACATGGTACTTGTGATGTGATTTCAATTTCATACATTTCATAATTTATGCCTTATTTTTGAAAACCATATTTTAATCTAAATTGTTTTCCTTTCATTTTGAAATGTTAATGCTTTCTTGAAACATATTTTGAAAATGTAGTGGGAGAGAAATGCTTTACTTGAAAATTCAAACTTGTTACTCGAATTTGAAAAGAATTAAAAACATTATATTATTATGTCCTATTTTAAAACTAGAACGTTTTGGATTTCATTAAAAAGGCAAGGGAAGAGGGTGTTGTTGTACCTTGGAATTCCTACTAACCATCTCGGTGCTCACACATACTTTACTTTTCAGTTTCTGGTTTTAGTTTTGGATCGATCAAGCTTGGTTTTAGGTTTGGTGGTGACCCATGGGATCACTTGGTGGTATGTCTTTCTTGTTAACATTTTTTTATTTTCCAATGTTAGTGTTTACATGTTTGTTCATGTTATTTCAGTTTATCTATCTTTCATTTTATGGAATAAATTATTCCCAAGTGTTTGTTTTGATGTCTAACACTAGTTTCTAGCCTATCGGGGTCGGGAACGCCCATTGGGCCATGCCACAGACCGGCTCTAGTGACCAGTTCTAGGTCGAACCGGGTTGGTTCATGAAAAAATGGTATCAGAGTAGGTTTATCCTAGGTTCTTTGTGGATATATAATATTTTTGCATTAGGATTGTCAGAATCCAAGTGGTTAATTGCGGGTAGGATCCTAATCACCACCTATTCCGAATGACCCTTGAATTGGCAGGGTGGTCTGGGATGGTATTGTCTCAAAGACCATGTATGGATCCTGATTATTTACATGGACCTTAATCATGTTTTCATAATTCTGATTATTTTTTAAATTTAGTGGTCATTCTGGAGGGATACATGGATGTTTTCCATGTCCTGGAAATCCATGCATAGAATATGCAATCACCTTTGATGACTCCCTACGTACTCACCCAATTGGGGAATGGTTAGCTAAACTGTGTGAACAAACATGGTGTAGCAGTTGTTTATCTGAGAATATGGAATCATGATTCATTGAGTGAATTGGTTGTTCTGGGATGTTCTTGGTGTGAGTTTCAGTTTGTATTAGGGTGTTTTTCATAATTTGAAAAACTAGTGATTGGTCCTTTGAAATTGGATTTCCAAAATAAAAAATCTCTTTTTGATTAAAATTCCAATGAGTTGTTTTGGGGGTGGAAAGTGTTTTAGAAAATTCTTCGACATTTTGAAATGTTTTGTGAAAAGTGAAATTCAAAACGTTTTGGAAAGTGTTTGGGGGATTTTTGGAAGTTATTATGGATTGTAAAATGTGAGTTTCTTAGAAATGTAAATTTGGAGATGCTTCATTTATGATTGAAAAAGATGTTTTCAGAAATTTTTTGGAGTTTAAAATATGGGTTGGATGTTTTGTTTTATAAATGATAAGGTTTTTTTTTTGATTTTGTATTCCTATTAATTCCCACATGTATGGATGAATGAAATTGGATGTCAATGGTTGTTGGTATGCATGGATTGGTACCCAAGTTTCTATGGGAATGTTTTCATGTGAGGTTTCATGGAATACCAATGGTGGGTGCTCGGTTTTCAAGGCATGTTTTGTTTTCCAAAAGTCGATTTTGATAAATGATGTGCCGAGATTTTATTTTGGTTATGTAAATTTAAAAAGTGATGTGGGATCTAAAAAACAGTTCAAAACATTCAGATGGTTTTGAAATGGGATGGTTTTGAAAATGGGCATGAGTGGAAGTGAGGATTAGGTTTGGTTGGTGAGGTTTCATTTGTATTATTTCAGTTGATATTTGATTTGGTTATGGTTTGGTTTTGTGATGTATTAGCCTATGGGATAAGGCTTTTTTGGAGATTGTGTTTCCAGATTTAAATTATTTTTTGAGTTTGAGTTAATGATTAATGGAAAAATGTGGAGTCTTCATTTGTGATGTGCTTATCATAGGTTTTGTGCATCTTGTTTAAAGTACGATGCCCAAAAATGTCCAAAGGTGCCCGAGGAATCATTGTTTGTTGTTTGTTTTACCCAGACTCTTAGTGGATTGGTGGGGTTATTTTATTTTCATTGTGTCTTGTTTTCTCTGTGGTGGATGAGGTTCGATAGAGGCTTCGGTGTAACTTGAGGAAGTCGACTGTTTCTTCGGGTCTTTAGGAACTACACATGTTGTGAAGGGAAAGTTGTCCTGGTTTTTTTTGAAGGGTCATGTTCGGGATAGATAAGTCTGATTGTTATCTTCGCCTTCCAAGTTGGGGTCACAAACTGAGACAAATGAAAATCTTGATTCTCAAGGTTCTCATGAAGGGTTCCTTATCTGGTGTAGAGAGTAAACTGGAGGAATATGTTCTTGGCATGGGACTTTCATCAGTTCTTGTTGCTCATTCCTAAGACCACACAATCATTTGATTCCAATGGGGTCGATTTGGGTTCTCAAATCTGTTCATCATAATCTTCTGAAGGCTTATCAATGGTGTGGCTTTTTGGGGTCACCTGGGGAAGTCTATATGTGCTCTTTTCCGAAGATGAAGCATGAGTTTGAGGTTGTTTCTTCCTGACCGCAATGGCTCGGATGCTTCAATACATCAGAGCTCCAGCCATAGGTCTCAAAGAGATGCTTTTCGTGTAGTCAGGTAGTTCCTAGGTGTGAGGGATGTGCGTCCAACATGTCGTCTATTGTCTGAGAAGAGACCGGTTGAGTTTCCTCTTCGGGTGGTTGTCTTTTTGGGATGGGGATCTTGTTTTGGAGGTCCTGGTGGCCTCTTTCACAATGTTTTCATGGTTGTTTCTCATGGATTATAAACTCTATAATGGAAATCCTTCCCCTTAAGCGGTTTTGGGCTTTGGGAGTTACCGGTTGGGGATGCCTGTGTCCTGGGGAAGTGGAGAGTTTGGAGTCGGTGTTCTTTACAGGTTCCTCTGATTTGAACCCCCTCTACTGTGTAGGAAGCTGCCCCATGTTAGTTGTTTCATAATGAGTAATTCAATATACATTGTTGAAACTAAATTGAGAGCTCCCATGTGGGAGCCTTTGTACTACTCAGTTTTTAATATAGTGGGGAGACCCACTATTGTAACGACCCGAATTTTTTAAATAAATTTTGTTTCCTAATTTTATGTGTTATTGTTATACTCAAAAAAAATGTTTCATTTGGTAACATGAGTATAATTAAAATGAGACTATTGGGTTTTGACTGTTATTTGACCATTGGTCAATATGACCGCTGGAAACTAAACATTTTGACTATTGTCTCTAAATACAAGCAATCTTGGTTAATTAATATAGAAAGAAGATTCGATGGCCTCACCCAGTAGACTTGGACCGATCGAAGCCCATCTAACAGAACTTGGGAAGGAGGTAGCACCACTGGGCTTCGCTCTGGACCAAACCCAAGCTGAACTTCATCGTATAAAGCTAGAACGGGATCGCCTTCGCGAGAAGTTCAAACTGATAGAAATTACTACTCGTGCGATGTTGGCCGAGCCTCCCTCAGATTCTCTCACATTAGCACACCTTACACTTAGGTCCTATGCTGGTGTGATAAGGGGATATGTAAGGAGACCGTAACTGTCTTGTGTAATCCTTTATTTTAAATAAAATTTCGATTTCTTTTATGAATTTTCAAATGACCGGATAAATATAGTATGCAAATTTTTGTTGAATTTTAGAAAAAGGATATTTTAAATATGTTTATGTAAACCATAAATAATTAAAAATGTGTAATGATTTTCAAAAAATGGTCTTCTGCAATTATGTTCAGTACTAAATTTAGAGTGTAATAAGATCAACTTGATTTTTGATGAATAGTAAATTATGAATAGTGCTTTTATGATTAGGATTAATAATGTGTCCAAATGGATTAATAATCTCACTTAAAGAAAGTATTAAAATAATCTAGGCACTTTGATTAAGTAATGTGATTCAATAAAATGGTTAAATAACGGTTTCATAAATTATTATTCAAGTATTAGTTTTTTCGGATGAATAGTGTTTTTTAATTAAAAATTTAATTAAAAATAATTAGAAAATTATTTTTATAAAAATGACTTTATTTTTGAACTCAGAGCATCGATATTATGTTATGGTAATTTTTGGGGATTTTTCTGAAAAAAATGAATTTTCGGTGAATAGTGTATGTATTTAAAAATAAAATTAAAAATATTTAGAAAAATATTTTTATAAAATGGAGTTCATTTTTGAAATCGGAGCATTGATATTTAGTTAAGGTGAAAGTTTGGGATTTTTCTGAGAAAGATGAATTTTTTTAGTGAATAGTAAAAATGCAGTTTTAGGGTTTCGGTATGTTTAATGACATCATAATTGTTTCATGATGATGTCATGAGATCTTTTAAGGGTTGGCCGTCCAAGGGTGATGAATTATTGTTTTGGGGGCCCCATGTGGCCTAACTCCATGATAAATGCCAAGGGAGAGCACATGGGTTTGAGAAAAGCACATGTGAGGTGTCCCTTGGCCATTAATGCCTTGTCCTCTCACTTTCCCTATAAATACCAAGCCCTACTCTCATCCATTCGACTCCCCACTCATTCCCAACGAATTTCTGGTCTCATTACCTCCCAAGGAGTCCTCCCAAGGTGCCCCCAAGCCCTCAATGTCCCAACCTTTGAGGTTTCAGAGTTACATTTTAAGGTAAGGGATCCGACCTCTCTCTTTCTTTTCAAGTAATCTCTTTTATGTCATTTCTTTTATACTCCATGTTCTTATGTTGTAGGATGTTCTTTTATATTCATCATAATTCCTATTTCATGTTCATATGATTAGAGACCCCCCCTTGCTCTCATCAATTCGTTTTAAGAATGTTTAAGTGGCGCCGTTAGGCTGCCGAATTTTTAAGAGATTCTTTCACCTTCCTCGTTTTCAAGTTCTATTTTCATTCAAGTCTTTCATGTTCCTTTTTATTATGTTGGGGTATGATCTATAAATTATCATACTGATATTTTATGATCATATGATGATAAACCCCATTTGATCACTTCAATTCAGTATTTTGAAGTTTTAAGTGGCGCCGTTAGGCTGCCGAATTTTTAAGTGGTTCTTCACCCTTCTCGTTCTGAAGTTCTACTTTCATGTCAATTATTTCAAGTTCCTTTTTGTTATATTGGGGTATGATCTCTATATATATCATACTGGACTCTTATGTTCATATGATGAGAGACCCCATTTGATCGCTTCAATTCAGTATTTTGATGTTTTAAGTGGCGCCGTTAGGCTGCCGAATTTTTAAGTGGTTCTTCACCCTTCTCGTTTTGAAGTTCTACTTTCATGTCAATTATTTCAAGTTACTTTTTGATATATTGGGGTATGATCTCTATATATATCATACTGGACTCTTATTTTCATATGATGAGAGACCCCATTTGATCTCTTCAATTCAGTATTTTGATGTTTAAAGTGGCGTCGTTAGGCTGCCGAATTTTTAAGTGGTTCTTCACCCTTCTCGTTTTGAAGTTCTACTTTCATGTCAATTCTTTCAAGATACTTTTTGTTATGTTGGGGAATTATCTCTATATGTATCATACTGAACTCTTATTTTCACATTATGAGAGACCCTATTTGATCTTTTCAAATCATTTTTGTTGATGTTTAAGTAATGCCGTTAGGCTGCCGAACTTTCATAAGAGAAATCTAATTTTTTTCTCCCTTCAATGTTTTTCATTTCAAATGGTATGTCCTTGAAATTTCATTACCATGATCATGTATCCTTCTTATTCTGTCCATGTACTATTTTATGGGTCATTTATGAATGTTTGACCCATTTTACCTCTCTTTTAATGTCTTCTAAAACCTCGGAACATTGCCATTATGCTGTAGAATTTCTGTCTCAAAATTTCTATCTCTTTTTCTAAAGTTCTTTTATTTTATTAAGTGAATACTCAAAGATCTTTCTTCTAAAGGGGTATTCACATATATACCAAAATGTTCTATTTTAAATTCTGGGATTTACATACATGAGACCCACCTTCCTTTTCTGTGGGTTTTAAAGTGACGTAAAGATCTTGTCTTTAAAGTAGTTTTAAAACGTTATGATTATGAAATGAAACCCATTTATTTTATGTTATATGGGTTACTTATGAAATGTTTGATGATGATATATGTGGCTCACATGATAATAAAGGCAAATTTAAGGTTGTGCCCTGATAGCGCTCCAATGCATTGGGTAATGATGTAACCACTAGAGATTACAATTTTCACGATACCTTGGTGAATAACCTTGGTAATTTTAAAATGAAACCTCGGGGATGGACCTTGGTGATATGTTCATGATTGTCTATGTTAAATGATGTAGCCACATCTTCAAGTTATGAAAAAGTTTTATTTTTATTATGATATGCTTCATGATTTCATTTTAATGCCTTAAAGTTCTTTTCATGACTTTATTGATGTATCTCAAGTTCATATGTAAAATTTTTCACTTGTTTCCCTTGCTGGGCCTTCTGCTCACCCTTCCTTTTGATGTATGTCCCCAGGTTATGAGATGCAGTAATGAGCCTAGGGTGAACATTAGGAGAATCCTTTCAAGTGTTTAAGAAAAATGTTTTTTTTGTTTCATGTTTTATATTCCTTGTTTCCAAGACACTAAACCTTAAAGATCCTCAGTTCCGTGTAATGGAATGAAAGTTATGTTATAAAAAGGCGGGATGCTATAGTTGGTATCAAAGGATGGTTTAGTTATTTGTGGAAATTAGGATATGAAAACTCTAGGAAGAACCCTATAGAAATGTTTAATATAGGAAATCTTCCTGCTATTTTGGTGAGTATTGATTAAGGGGTTGCCAAGAAAATAAATCCCTGTATGGATACGAGCAGGTAGAGGTGGCTCTGGCACAGATGTAAACAGGGGTAAAACCCGAAAACACCACTTTGAGCTAGACTCGAACGGGAACTGGTACAGGACAACGGGCCTTGCTGCACTCTTGGTTACGACACTCCCGGGGGATATGCTCTGGTAAATTCATAATCTTGGTATGAACCATTGTTAAAGGAACAAAGATAAAATAAAATAAAGGTTCACATAAGAATATATGATCATTAATAACCTATATGGGAACCTAGGAGATCACAAGTTAGGGTATACCTTTCATATACAAGTTATCCTTATATTCTTTCAGTTCCTTTTCATGATTATTAGCTAAGTACTTAAGCCCCTAATTATGCTTTCTCTTCTTAGTTAATGGTGGGAAATGGAAGAACATGTTCCGACAACCAATGTGATAGGAAATGCAACGATTTTCGTATTAATATGATAGGGATGATTAAGGGATTAAAATATGATTATTATTTTGGAAGACGTTCATTATTCTGGGAACCATATTTGATCGAGGTAAATAGATTACTATGGTACTTTTATTGAGGAGTAAGGTTGACTTATATTTTGAAGAATCTATGAATTTAAGGTGAACATATAGTAATTTAGGTTACTTATGGGAATGACTAACCTATCTTGGGTAAAATATGTTTAGGTTAGCTACTTTTTTTATAAGATGTTAGGAGTGGTTGATGTTGTCTGGAGATGAACAATGAAGTTGTTTTGGAAGACTATGTTATCAAATCCATCTTGAATTTGGGTTTCAATCTTAGTTTGGTTTGTTTTGATGAATTTTAAGGACCATTATTTATGGAATGGTCTATGATGAACTTTGGGTAGTACCATGGAACTTTGTTGATTTAAAAGTAGTTTCCATTCCTATGGGATTCTTTCTTTTTGAAGAGTTGTTTTACCTTAACCTTTCTGTTTTTGGGATAATGTTTAAAGATAGAAGAAATAGATAGTTAAACTTTTGTAGATTATGTGATTCTATAGAAGATGATTCTTGTGCTTTTATGAGACCAAGTGTTTTTGAATTCTCATCATTTGGAGAAAAGATTAGTGTTGGTAGGGACTTGTTAAAGGATGAAACTCTACTTGAAGGTAGGTATATTTTCTTATGTTTTTGTTCTATGTAGTAAATGAAATCCTCAAAATTATGAAAAGAAACGTAAAACAAAAATGTTGTTGGTTTACATTCCCTACTAGGTAATCAAAGACCGTTTACACACATCATAAGTTTGGGATTTTCTCATGGTTAACTTTCTCCTAATCATGATCTCTATCACTCTCCCTCAGAACTTGACCCTTTGTTTTCTCCTCCATGTCCTTGATTTCCTACATGGAACCCTAGTGTGGGTTAACTCGGGTGACCTTTGTACTTCCCTTTCTTTATTTTAAAGTAATAGTTTTACTGACTCCTTGTCCGATGTGGGACTTTCAATGAAATTTCAAAACCCAATTTTAAAATTGCGAGGACACAATTTCTTAAGGAGGGAAGATTGTAACAACCCGAATTTTATAAATAAATTTTGTTTCTTAATTTTATGTGTTATTGTTATACTCAACAAAAATGTTTCATTTGGTAACATGAGTATAATTAAAATGAGACTGTTGGGTTTTGACTGTTATTTTACCATTGGTCAATATGACCGCTGGAAACTAAACATTTTGACTATTGTCTCTAAATACAAGCAATCTTGGTTAATTAATACAGAAAGAAGATTCGATGGCCTCACCCAGTAGTCTTGGACCGATCGAAGCCCATCTAACAGAACTTGGGAAGGAGGTAGCACCACTGGGTTTCGCTCTGGACCAAACCCAAGCTGAACTTCATCGTATAAAGCTAGAACGGGATCGCCTTCGCGAGAAGTTCAAATTGATAGAAATTACTACTCGTGCGATGTTGGCCGAGCCTCCCTCAGATTCTCTCACCTTAGCACACCTTACACTTAGGTCCTATGCTGGTGTGATAAGGGGATATGTAAGGAGACCGTAACTGTCTTGTGTAATCATTTATTTTAAATAAAATTTCGATTTCGTTTATGAATTTTCAAATGACCGGATAAATATAGTATGCAAATTTTTGTTGAATTTTAGAAAAAGGACATTTTAAATATGTTTATGTAAACCCTAAATAATTAAAAATGTGTAATGATTTTCAAAAAATGGTCTTCTGCAATTATGTTCAGTACTAAATTTAGAGTCTAATAAGATCAACTTGATTTTTGATGAATAGTAAATTATTAATAGTGCTTTTATGATTAGGATTAATAATGTGTCCAAATGGATTAGTAATCTCACTTAAAGAAAGTATTAAAATAATCTAGGCACTTTGATTAAGTAATGTGATTCAATAAAATGGTTAAATAACGGTTTCATAAATTATTATTCAAGTATTAGTTTTTTCGGATGAATAGTGTTTTTTAATTAAAAATTTAATTAAAAATAATTAGAAAATTATTTTTATAAAAATGACTTTATTTTTGAACTCAGAGGATCGATATTATGTTATGGTAATTTTTGGGGATTTTTCTGAAAAAAATGAATTTTCGGTGAATAGTGTATGTACTTAAAAATAAAATTAAAAATATTTAGAAAATTATTTTTATAAAATGGAGTTCATTTTTGAAATCGGAGCATTGATATTTAGTTAAGGTGAAATTTTGGGATTTTTCTGAGAAAGATGAATTTTTTTAGTGAATAGTAAAAATGCAGTTTTAGGGTTTCGGTATGTTTAATGACATCATAATTGTGTCATGATGATGTCATGAGATCTTTTAAGGGTTGGCCGGCCAAGGGTGATGAATTATTGTTTTGGGGGCCCCATGTGGCCTAACTCCATGATAAATGCCAAGGGAGAGCACATGGGTTTGAGAAAAGCACATGTGAGGTGTCCCTTGGCCATTAATGCCTTGTCCTCTCACTTTCCCTATAAATACCAAGCCCTCCTCTCCTCCATTCGACTCCCCACTCATTCCCAACGAATTTCTGGTCTCATTACCTCCCAAGGAGTCCTACCAAGGTTCCCCCAATCCCTCAAGGTCCCAACCTTTGAGGTTTAAGAGTTACATTTTAAGGTAAGGGATCCGACCTCTCTCTTTCTTTTCAAGTAATCTCTTTTATGTCATTTCTTTTATACTCCATGTTATTATGTTGGAGGATGTTCTTTTATATTCAACCTACTGCCTATTTCATGTTCATATGTTTAGAGACCCCCCCTTGCTCTCATCAATTCGTTTTAAGAATGTTTAAGTGGCGCTGTTATGCTGCCGAATTTTTAAGGGATTCTTTCACCTTCCTCATTTTCAAGTTCTATTTTCATTCAAGTCTTTCATGTTCCTTTTTATTATGTTGGGGTATGATCTCTAAATTATCATACTGATCTTTTATGATCATATTATGAGATACCCCATTTGATCACTTCAATTCAGTATTTTGAAGTTTTATGTGGCGTCGTTAGGCTGCCGAATTTTTAAGTGGTTCTTCACCCTTCTCGTTTTGAAGTTCTACTTTCATGTCAATTATTTCAAGTTCCTTTTTGTTATATTGGGGTATGATCTCTATATATATCATACTGGACTCTTATGTTCATATGATGAGAGACCCCATTTGATCACATCAATTCAGTATTTTGAAGTTTTAAGTGGCGCCGTTAGGCT
Source organism: Viscum album (assembly GCA_963277665.1). NCBI lineage: Eukaryota > Viridiplantae > Streptophyta > Magnoliopsida > Santalales > Viscaceae > Viscum > Viscum album. Next base: position 843,219,353 of record OY728140.1, on the reverse strand, counting down.
GCCGAATTTTTAAGTGGTTCTTCACCCTTCTCGTTTTGAAGTTCTACTTTCATGTCAATTATTTCAAGTTCCTTTTTGATATATTGGGGTATTATCTCTATATATATCATACTGGACTCTTATGTTCATATGATGAGAGACCCCATTTGATCTCTTCAATTCAGTATTTTGATGTTTTAAGTGGCGCCGTTACGCTGCCGAATTTTTAAGTGGTTCTTCACCCTTCTCGTTTTGAAGTTCTACTTTCATGTCAATTATTTCAAGTTACTTTTTGTTATGTTGGGGAAATATCTCTATATATATCATACTGAACACTTATGTTCACATGATGACAGACCCTATTTTATCTTTTCAAATCATTTTTGTTGATGTTTAAGTAACGCCGTTAGGCTGCCGAACTTTCATAAGAGAAATCTAATTTTTTTTCTTCCTTCCATGTTTTTCATTTCAAATGGTATGTCCTTGAAATTTCATTACCAGGATCATGTATCCTTCTTATTCTGTCCATGTACTATTTTATGGGTCATTTATTAATGTTTGACCCATTTTACCTCTCTTTTAATGTCTTCTAAAACCTCGGAACATTGCCGTTATGCTGCAGAATTTCTGTCTCAAAATGTCTATCTCTTTTTCTAAAGTTATTTTATTTTATTAAGTGAATAATCAAAGCTCTTTATTCTAAAGGGGTATTCACATATATACAAAAATGTTCTATTTTAAATTCTGGGATTTACATACATGAGACCCACCTTCCTTTTCTGTGGGTTTTAAAGTGACGTAAAGATCTTGTCTTTAAAGCAGTTTTAAAACGTTATGATTATGAAATGAAACCCATTTATTTTATGTTATATGGGTTACTTATGAAATGTTTGATGATGATATATGTTGCTCACATGATAATAAAGGAAAATTTAAGGGTGCTCCCTAATAGCGCTCCAATGCATTGGGTAATGATATAACCACTAGAGATTACAATTTTCACGATACCTTGGTGAATAACCTTGGTAATTTTAAAATGACACCTTGGGGATGGACCTTGGTGATATGTTCATGATTGTCTATGTTAAATGATGTAGCCACATCTTCAAGTTATGAAAATGTTTTATTTTTATTATGATGTGCTTCATGATTTCATTTTAATGCCTTAAAGTTCTTTTCATGACTTTATTGATGTATCTCAAGTTCATATGTAAAATGTTTCACTTGTTTCCCTTGCTGGGCCTTCTGCTCACCCTTCCTTTTGATGTATGTCCCCAGGTTATGAGATGAAGTAATGAGCCTAGGGTGAACATGAGGAGAAGCCTTTCAAGTGTTTAAGAAGAATGTTTTTTTTGTTTCATGTTTTATGTTCCTTGTTTCCAAGACCCTAAACCTTAAAGATCCTCAGTTCCGTGTAATGGAATGAAAGTTATGTTATAAAAAGACGGGATGCTATAACTATGGCTCTCACCAATGTCTTCCCACAAGATGGTCTGGTGCAACTCAGAATGTTGAGGGGTCACACCAGCATCATCTGTCTTGATTTGTTTTCTACTTTGTTTCAATTTGGGACAATCGGTTTTTTATAGAGTCCTAATATGGTGGGGAGACCAACATAAGACAAATTTACGGAGAACATAGTCTTTATGGTGTTCTTGTTGGGGAAACTCTTTGCCTCTACCCTACCTGACCATGATCAATTTAGATGGTTAGCCCATATGATGGGTCGTATAGTGAATATTCATTGAAGATCATGAGATTACTCTAGTTATTTCTATGTTAGGGTTCCGGGCGTTACAGGTTGTGGTTTTGTTTGGAAATGTAAGTCTCATGTCGTTGGTTCTTTTACTTTGTAGTCTGGGTCTCGAGGTCTCGAGGTATCAGGTATCAGGTGGAATGTGGGAATTCAATCCTCAAGTGATAGGGGTTTTGATTTGAGAGTCATTGCATTCTTGTTTCTAGATTTTAATAATCAACTATTTTGGGTCTTTCTGGGTGTAGAAAGTGTCATGGCGGGGAGAATTGTCGCACCCCGACCTGGAGCATTTTTTATTAGTTTTAATTGATTTTTGGGGGTTAATATTATTATAAATATTAATATTAATATTAATATTAATATTAATAATATTATTATTATTATTATCTTTTTTTTCTTTTGGGGTCTTCCCTTATCCCTCTCCACTTCCACAAACCCCTCTCCCCACTTGGGTAATGATGGCTCACCCCCCCCCCCCCCCACCCTTCTTGGAACTGCAGCGCGTCAACCCCCCCCCCCACCTCCTGCTCTCCTTCCTGCCGAGATCCCTTCCCCATGATGACCCCCTCTATGATCTCCCCTCTCTGCGGCCTCCTCTCATGACTCCCCCCTCAAACCCGCATGGCACACCCCCCGGGCCATGACTCTGAAGTCACACAACCTTCCCCCTTTGCCCTCATTTTATCCGACAAAACAACCAAATCAACTCCTGTTTTTTGGACGGCCCGTCAAGGTGATCTTCCTCTTCTTTTTTCCATCCTATTTGGTTTGATTTGGTTCTCCATGTCTCCCATAGAAGGTTTTTCTAAACCCTAGAGTTCCTTAGTGGCCTATTTTTGAGGCATTTTTGTGTCTCTTCCTTCAATAGGGGAGCGATTGATCTCTCAGGACCCATTGGTCCATGTTTGGGCAACCGCCACTGAAAGCGAAGCAGTACAAGTGGTTTCGATCTATTGGTTTCATCTCTGGGTATGTTTTATGTTTTTTCTTGATTTTTCACCTAAAAATTATGGTGATTATGTTTTTTAAGGTTCATAGTAATTATCTTTTAGTTTCATGGTCATTGCTTGGAGATTTCAGTCTGTCTCGGTTCATCAGTCACTATTTGAGGTGCATTTGGTTTTAAGGTGACAATTTTATATGAAACAGTGTTTTTTATTTGGAAAACTTATTCATATCACTGTTTATGATTTTATAAATAATTCATGTAGTTTATTAATTAATGTGTAGTATTGAAAATTTATTTTGGCTAGGCATTGATATGCAATTTTTTATGGGGGATCAGGTGCTCTTTGAGTTTAGAAGCATTTGGGGGTTCTATTGAAGTTGTTTTAATAGTGTTTTTATTTGTGTAAAAGGTGCAAACCGTATTTGGAAAATGTTTTTATGTGCATTTTATTTTAAATAGAAGAAATGGAGTATATTTTAGGGTAATTCCTTATTGTGCATTTTAGAAATTTTTTATAGTTTATTAAAATAATTTATTTATTTGTGAGTGTGATGCGAATTCTACTTTGGAAAGGTTTTAGTGTGTTCTTGGATTAAAAAGTTCATTTTTAGTGTGTTTTTCGTGTATAGCCTTGTGTAATTTCAGGTAATTGTTTTATTTTGTTTCTTAATGATATATTAAATTATGAAAGTGATGCAATTTATGATTTGAAATGGTCTTAGTGTGCTTTTGGCCTCAAAAGTGGAATGTGAGTGGGTTTTTGTGTATAAATATTTGTGATGCCTCTGGAAATTTCTTTATAAAAATTTTAAATGGTTTATTTAAATTTATCAAATGGTGTAAGTCATTTTTTTGCATGGTTATGAAGTACCGTAGGTTTTAAAGTTACATTTTGATATAAATTCGGTGTGTTTTTTTGTGTAAATTTTGTGGTGATAATTTTGAAGTGTTTATAAATTCTTTTGTTGAATTAATAAAATATATGCGTAGTGCATTGGACCTAACTTTTATGTTTTTTGGCTGTGGGTGTTGAGGTATCCTACATGTACATGCATAGGGTAAGACATATATATATATATATATATATTCCCTCCTTGTACATATTCCCTCACGGCACGAGGAATATGTACAATGAAGCTGGGGGTGTATATATATATATATATATATATATATATATATATATTTGTGTGTGTTTGTGTATAAATTCATGTGTGTGTATGCGCCACGTGTCGGTCCGAGTGGTCATTGACAAATAGTGATATGTTAGAGGTAGATCCCCTGTGACCTCTCCTTTAATTAAAAATTCCATAATTGCTTATAGTTTTATTAAAAGTGCATCATCTTCTTTCTGCATTAAATACATATGCATTGTGTATATATAAATGTAAATGTATTTTGTTTTTTAAAAGTTATTCTTTTATATTTCAAACATAATGTGGGTATGTCCAAACACGCATGGTATATTAGCCGATTTTGTTGTAAAAGTGAAATGAGATGTTGTTTTTAAAAGAAGATAGAAAATGATCACAAAAATTAGTTTTGGGTGAAAATGTTTTCTAAATCAAAATCATTCTTGTGGAGTAATGAGGCCCATTTGGCACCATGAAAATTAGTTGTAAAAGTTGAAAACCACACTTATGGCATGCTGTGTTATTTTAGAAACATGATGTGTATATTAAATGTGTGATTTCTGATATGTACATAATGAAGAGGATTATGCATTATTATATGACCTAAAAGGGGGAATTCACTTACGTTGGGGGAACGGTGGTGATAGGTTGAATGGATTTTGGATAAGGAATATAAGGCCCCGGCCTTAAACCTTACTTAATGTAACACCCTGAGATTTTATGAAAAATATTCTTTTTAATTTCATTAACGTCTTGTGTTGTACTCTACACCAAAAGGAGCTTTCAAAAGACGCATCCTTGACTTTCCTTTCATTACACGCAATCACGACCTTCCTTGATAGCGTGTGTAGTACGCAATACTGAGTTTCACTAAACAACGATATGCTATTAAAATATTATTAAAACTAGCCGTTATGAATAGTAATAACCACTTTTTGAAATTTTGTAAATTTTATTTTTCAAAATGGACTTCATTTTTGGATTCGGGATATCAAAATTAGCTTAGGGAGAAATTTTGGTAATTTTCATATAACTTTCATATTTTGATGAATAGTGGAAATTACTAAATTTTAATTAAAAAAAACTTTTTCAATCGAAATAATTAATAGTGATAAATTATTAATTTTAGTGGTTTTAAAGTATATTTAGAATATAATTTTACAATTTAATACAATGATGGTCATTGGATGTAATTTCACATTTAAACCAGTTATAAACAAGTTTCAATCTTTAGATAGTTATTATCTCTTAAAAACACGCTATTTGTTTTGACGACGGGAATTAATTTTTAAATTAGATAATGCAAATGATATTTTTTGAGTTTGGTAAAATAGACATCATTTTTGAGTTCATAATAGCAAATATAGCTTAGGCCTAATTTTTGGTATTTTTCTGAAAACTTTCAATTTTTGATGAATAGTGAAACCACTAAGTGGTAGTTAAAAAATTGAATTGTTCATAAAACATAATTTTACCGCTTCTATGAGTGGAATTTAAAAACTCCGAGAGACACGGTTGATGTCAGTAAGTAAAATGTGGTTCAATGAGATAAAAATAATTTTTTGGTGAATAGTAACTTTTTACTTTTTTTACCACGGTTAAAAGTAAATAGGGTAATTAAGGGTAAAAATGATAATATTATTACCCTAACACATGTCCAAATTCTATTGGATAAGTGTAATTCGACCAAAAACAATCTTAGGAATAAAATATGACCATTTAGGCCCACTTGGATTAGATTAGGACATTTATTATTATTTAATTCAAAGAAGAGTTAAAAGAGTTAAAATCAAAGTTTATTTACTAAACGATTTTTAATATAGAGTTATACATAAGATAAATTCGATTGTAAATATTAATTAGAAAGATAAAAATATTTTCTACATAATGGTATTTTATTTGTAATTTTTCGACATTAAATAATTTAATTTATTTATGACACAACGATGATGCATCAATTATCATATTAATGAAATATTGACATAATTGATGTTATAAATACTCAAATAAATGTAATTTGAGACTTTTTATGACTTACACTAATTTTCTAGGTTAATATGACATGCTATTGTTGATTTAATTAACTTTTTTAGAACTTATCATTCTTTTGTGATTTTCACAAAAATCAATTACTAAATAGTGTCAAAATTGACATAAAATAGTTTTTTATAAAATATTATATTATTTATTGTTATTTTATTCCAAAAAATATATGGTTCAGCCAAATGACTTAGATAAGGTTATATATATTAATAATAAACAATTTGGGGTTCGTTTGACTTCTTATAGTAAGTTTATTAACCTTATAGTATAAGAACACAAGAAGACACGGTAAAAGTAAGATTATTTAACATAATGTTAAATCTAAATTATAAGGTTAAAATAGGAACCTAAACTTTTCTAAATTCTATTGGATGAGAGGATTTCGACCCATCCCCACCTTATCCTCGAAATAAATCAATTTGGAGCTATTTAAAACCGAACTTGACTTTATAATAAAATAATATTTTTAGTTATTCCAAAGGTGCCCCTCTCCTCCCTTATAAAAGGACACATCCTCCCTCTCTTCCTCACACAACATTGAGCCTTCAAGCTCGGCCAACCCCTGACAAATTATCTTCTCCACTTCCCTATAAACATCCTAGAGGTTCTGGTCTTACTCAAAGACAAATTTTAGTGCCCTAAGAGGAGGTCTCAAAGAGGCACTTCAAAGAAGAGGTAATTTCCGTTACCGGTTCTTTCACCTTTATTTCTTCTTCCACATCTTCTTCTTAGGTTGTTTCATTATGAAGTAATAACATAATTATCACTCATATACTGATATGTTATTATAATTATGAAACGACCCTATTTCACTATCTATCCATCCTACGGAAAATGAAATCACCGCGCGTGCATACGTACGGAATACCGTCTCCACGCCGTGGTGAAATCTATTTTCCACCACCACCTTACTTGGATTGGTATAATGGTGTAAATAATAACTATATATTATTATTTTAAAGTGATATTTATTCTGAAATAGTATACATACACTCCAATACAGTCCCACGATCATGAGAACGATATCATCGCTCGTGCGTACGTACGGACTACCGTCTCCACGACGCGATGAGATTCATTCTCTACTTTAACCATTCATGAATGATTATAAAGTATATATAATAAGTAATAATGAAATATATGAAATAATAATGATACTGGATTTATGTGTATATATATGTATGTCATCTACTTAATTCCGTTCAACTCAATAAGGAAACAAAAACAACGTTCATGCGTACGTACGGCCTACCGTCTCCATGAACGGTGTATTTCTTTCCATTTACTAATTTATTATATATATATGTGTATTCTGAATATATATATATATATATATAAATCATGTTTTATATTCTGGAATTAAGTAATTATGATCTAAGCAATCATATGAAAAATTACAAGACAAAACACAGACGACAAATGAAATAATTTTATCCAATATGCTCTTTAACATAGAATTTACAAAAGAAAGGGTAATATAAAGTCATAAGTGAACCATATATGATATCATAACAATGAGTATGATTTTTGAATAAGTCAATGAAATTATTTAAATCATTATATAGGAGTTTCGGACACTTACGAAGCAAATCGGACCTAAGGTAAGGGAAATATCACAATCTCATTTTTTATCCGAGATTGTTTATACTTTGGTATTTACTGGGGTGTATTTTATCATCCACATCCATGTTTCCTCAATATGTAATATTATTTCCATCCACCTACAATTGTTTAAATCCATTTTTACCCTTTGTTGAGTTTTTAGTAAAAGATATGAAAGGAATCTTTTGTCGTTTTTTCGTACGAGGTACTTTTTGACTTTTCCGACAAAAGTACAAGAAGAATATTTTTTTTAACTTATACGACATGAATGGATTTTTAAAACATTATTTCCAAGAAGCTTCCTTTACAATTTTTCAAGTTTATTTTTAATCAAATTATTTTATTTTAGAATTGTACGACATGTTAAGAAAGGAAAAGTGTTTTTGAAACAGAATGGATATTTTCCTCAAGAATGGAGTACATGTGTTTTATGAAAATTATTTTCCATCTAAGATAATAAAGGGTTCTGTTTTTATCCCTATTATTACATTGATTTGATTATGTTGTGATGGAATTATATTTTTATGAATTCCTTTATCTTATATGAATTGTTTTATGATGTCACGATGTTTAAAATTCCCATTTTTATTACATGGGTTATGCAATGATGTATGGTTTATGATTTTGTGTCACACATAAGAATGGTATCATTATGAGATGGGTGGGACCTATATATCCCTCCAATGCATTGGGTAAAGATTTTATATCTCATGAGATAGACATGGCTGGAATGGTTGGTTATACCGGTTCAGTGAAATAGGACTGAAACGAGGGTGACTCGGTTCAGAAAGGGACTTTGTCCACTAAGATAGTATTGGCAATGAGTCTTGACTAATAAGATATGATTCTCTATGATTATGTGTGTATGACACAAAGTTTCATGTATTAAGTTATGATTATTGGGATTTCATTTCACTACTAAGATTTATCCCATGTTATGAAATTATTCTCTCTTTTGCAGGTTAAGATTTCCAAAATGTTATGTTCTAATGAATATGATGTGATTGATATTTATTTTGTTTACCCTTACTGAGAATTTGAGATCACCATTTTATGTTTTCTTTTCCCCAGTATATAAAGAAGGGTTTTAGGTAAAAAAAAGAAGATATTTATGGGAGATGTTGAAGATCTTTCACCACGATTAGAAGATTATATTCTGAGTTTCCAAAGACACTAAACTATTACGATCCTTGTGTGTGTGTTTTTGTTATGTACTAAGTATTCTTAAAATGTAATGTAATGTCAATGTACGTTATGCTTCGGGTCTCTACAGTTGGTATCAGAGGAAAGGTTTAGTCAACCTTTGGAAACTAGGATGCGAAAGCGTTAGTGAGATCCCTAGAGATATTTCTAAGGTATGTCTAGGGATGTCCCTAAGGATAAGTATACGTATAAGATAAATTCCTAGAACTACGGTAACAGTCATATAATTTAACCTAAGAAGTTAGATATTGAGGTTACTCCCCCTTTATTATGTTGTTTTCCCTAGCATGATTTTTTCCTCTCACATTATTCATTTTGGGTTTTAGACGATGGCTGGAGCCCGAAGGAACCGTGTTGATCAATGTAATGGACAATGCAATGATTGTCCTCCTGAACAAACAAGTGTTATGGGAGATGGAGTGCAAAATCTTATTTCTATACTTACACAAGCTATGAATCATTATGGACTTCCAAATGAGCAAAGAAGGGAACAATATTCTATTGAGTCCTTCATGAGGCAACGTCCACCTTCTTTCAGTGGGTCTTCTGATCCACTTGTTTCTGAACAATGGATCAGTACCACTGAAAAGATATTTTCAGTTCTTCAATGTTCTGAACATAATAAAGTCATCTTAGCAGTATATCGTTTGGAAGGTGAAGCTGATCAATGGTGGAATCTTATCAAGAATACGAGGCCAAGAGATGAAATTGAGTCCACGGAATGGGATGAGTTCACGAACTTGTTTTTCAGTAAGTACTTCCCTCGTATTCTTCAAACAAACATGGAAAACGAGTTTCTTGAGCTGAAGCAGAAGGATGATGAATCTGTTGGTATATACGAAATGAATTTTACAAGACTTGCAAGGTATGCATCTGGCATTATCATCCAACCTGAAAGTAAAGTTGATCAATTTTTCAGTGGCTTAAAACCAAGTCTTCGAAGGTCATTAGCTATAAGAGACTTCAGTAGATATGAAGAAATTGTGCGTTGTGCTACCATGGTAGAAATAGAAGTTGGTGTTACATATCCATCTCATGGTTTTGATAAGAAACGAAAGATGGAGTTCAAGGACAAATCTCAGACTAATGGTGAAAAGATGATGAATGTTTCCTTATGCACAAAGTGTGGAAAGAAGCATAGTGGAGATTGTCTTAAAGGGATTAGAAAATGTTTTATGTGTGGAAAATAAGGTCATCGAGTAGCTGAGTGTCGAAGTAATGGAAAAGGGGATTCTAATGATGTGAATAAAGAAAACACTATAGAGAACGCACCACCAACACTTCAATGCTTCAATTGCAAGCAAATGGGGAATAATGCTAATAAATGCCCTATTCCAAGGGTTACTGATGATCGACATGAGAAACCGCTTAAGGCAAAGGACAAAGGGAAGTCACATGCCATCACTATTGGTGATGTCGAATATGACAATGATGTGGTGGAATGATTAAGTGTTTATGTAATGGGATTTCAAAATAGTATCATGGAATCTCATATATGGTATTGTGGAATTTTGGAATATCTATGTATTGGTTCTTAATAATTATATGATACTGGTAACCAGGATAAAAAAGTGATTGAAATATTTTTGGAAAGTAGATGATATGCGCATAATGAAGGGACAAGAAGATAATGAGATGTTTGACTGTATTCATGAGCTCATAATTGATATAAGGACTAAGTGATATCATGGTTTGAATATATATAATTTTGAGGATTTTGGTATGTGGAAAGTGTTAACTTTTAACTGCATTCCTGTTTTCACTATGGTTCAATGGGTATTCAAGAGAATACATGATTAAGGCCTTTGAATGGTTAGAATGTGACCAACAAGACATATCTTATGATATATGGGGATCAACGATGGTATTAAATCTCTTGTAATCATTTTCATTACATTATAAGAGTGGACTGAAGTATTATGGATAAGCCTAAAGATTGGAATGGATTATGTTGGACATAAGTTAGTATTGTTTAAGGATAGAAGTTTTTTCAATATTATTGATGGGATGTTATAGTAATATAGTTTTAGAAAAAGGACAACCTTCTGGACGAGCGACAGCCCATCACGTCGGACAAGGCTGTGCGAATCAAACCCACAACCGAAGTGCGACTGGCCTTTATCGCCTACCACTGGCCTACAGGAAGTCCCTGTTTAGTAGAAACTAGTTTTATTTTATTAAGCGGTATGATATATGAAGTATAAGTTCATTTTTGGAACCATATACGATTAACCATAAGATGGACTTATAACTTTTGCTAACCTTTTTTTTGAAAGAGATGGAATGACCCATCATTCTATCACATGATCTGCTAACACATCACGAATGACAAATTCAACTTCATTTCTTTAAGAGATGAAGTGGAAATTGTCCAAATAACGACAAACGGTGAGACTATACCAAAATCACGAATGTATTTCTTCTAATTCCAATTTCATAAACTTTAGAGAAATGATCTTGAAAACCAAAAATGTTGTCTTAGTGATCTTATATCTGATTAATCAGATGGTACCTTAGATCGTCACAAATTTATGGCTTTTTGATTGCTAGCATTTACATAGCCATGTTCTCTACCACTCTCCATCAGAACATGATGGTTATATTTCTCTTCCATATCCATATTTTTACCTATGTGGAAACCCAGTGATTAGTTTATTTGGGTAATCGTTACATTTCATACTTTTGTTTTTAAAGATTGGTTTTGGTATTCTTATTTAGGATGTGGGTTTCGATTAAAGAAACTTTCTAATAGTAAACCATTTATAACCCCGACGAATTTCTAGGGTGAAATTCATTTTAAGGGGGGTAGAATTAAACACCCCGATATTTTATGAAAAATATTCATTTTAATTTCATTAATGTCTTGTGTTGTACGCTACACCAAAAGGAGCTTCACAACACACATCCTTGACTTGACTTTCATTACACGCAATCACGACCTTCCTTGATAGCATGTGTAGTATGCAATACCGATTTTCACTAAACAACGATATGCTATTAAAATATTATTAAAACTAGCCGTTATGAATAGTAATAACCACCATTTTAAATTTTGTAAATTTTATTTTTCAAAATGGACTTCATTTTTGGATTCAGAATATCGAAATTAGCTTAGGGTGAAATTTTGTTAATTTTCGTATAACTTTCATATTTTGATGAATAGTGGAAATTACTAAATTTTAATTAAAAGAACTTTTTCAATCGAAATAATTAATAGTGATAAATTATTAATTTTAGTGGTTTTAAAGTATATTTAGAATATATTTTTACAGTTTAATACAATGATGGTCATTGGATGTAATTTCACATTTAAACCAGTAATAAAAAAGTTTCAATCTTTAGATAGTTATTATCTATTAAAAACACGCTATTTGTTTTGACGACGAGAATTTATTTTTAAATTAGTTAATGCAATAGATATGTTTTGAATTTGGTAAAATAGACATAATCTTTGAGTTCATAATATCAAATATAGCTTAGGCCTAATTTTTGGTATTTTTCTGAAAACTTTCAATTTTTGATGAATAGTGAAACCACTAAGTGGTAGTTAAAAAAACTGAATTGTTCATAAAACTTAATTTTACCACTTCTGTGAGTGGAATTTCAAAAATACGAGAGACACGGTTGATGTCAGTAAGTAAAATTTTGTTCAATGAGATAAAAATAATTTTTTGGTGAATAGTAACTTTTTACTTTTTTTCACCACGGTTAAAAGTAAATAGGGTAATTAAGGGTAAAAATGATATTATTATTATCCTAACACATGTCCAAATTCTATTGGATAAGTGTAATTCGACCAAAAACAAGCTTAGGAATAAAATATGACCATTTAGGCCCACTTGGATTAGATTAGGACATTTATTATTATTTAATTCAAAGAAGAGTTAAAATAGTTAAAATCCACGTTTATTTACTAAAACATTTTTAATATAGGGTTATACATATGATAAATTCGATTTTAAATATTCATTATAAAGCGAAAGAAATTTCCTACATAATGGTATTTTATTTGTAATTTTTAGACATTAAATAATTTAATTTATTTATGACACAACGATGATGTAGTAATTATCTTATTTATGAAATATTGACATAATTGATGTTATAAATACTCAAATAAATCTATTTTGAGACTTTTTATAACATACACTAATTTTCTAGGTTAATATGACATGTTATTGTTGATTTAATTAACTTTTTTTGAACTTATCATTCTGTTATGATTTTCACAAAAATCAATTACTAAAGAGTGTCAAAATTGACATAAAATAGTTTTTAAAACAAATATTATATTATTAATTGTTATTTTATTCCCAAAAATCTAAGGTTCGTCCAAATGACTTAGATAGGGATATATATATTAATAATAAACAATTTGGGGTTCTTTTGGCTTCTTATAGTATGTTTATTAACCTTATATCATAAGAACACAAGAAGATACGATAATAGTAAACTATTTAACTTAATGTTAAATCTAAATGATAAGGTTAAAATAGGAACCTAAACTTGTCTAAATTCTATTGGATGAGAGGATATAGACCCATACCCACCTTATCCTCGAAATAAATCAATTTGGAGCTATTTAATACCGAACTTGACTTTATATTAAAATAATATTTTTAGTTATTCCAAAGGTGCCCCTCTCCTCCCTTATAAAAGGACACCTCCCCCCTCTCTTCCTCACACAACTTTGAGCCTTAAAGCTCGGCCAAACCCTGCCAAATTATCTTCTCCACTTCCCTATAAACATCCTAGAGGTTCTGGTCTTCCTCAAAGACAAATTTTAGTTCCCTAAGAGGAGGTCTCAAAGAGGCGCTTCAAAGAAGAGGTAATTTCCGTTACCGATTCCTTCACCTTTATTTCTTCTTCCACTTCTTTTTCTTAGGTTGTTTCATTATGAAGTAATAACATAAGTATCACTCATATAATTATATGTTATTATAATTATGAAACAACCCTATTTCACCATCTATCCATCCTACGGAAAATGAAATCACCGCGCGTGCGTACGGACGGAATACCGTCTCCACGCCGTGGTGAAATCTATTTTCCACCACCACCTTACTTGGACGGGTATAATGGTGTAAATAATAACTATACATTATTATTTTAAAGTGATATTGATTCTTAAATAGTATACATACACTCCAATACAGTCCCACGATCATGAGAACGATATCATTGCTCGTGCGTACGTACGGACTACCGTCTCCACGACGCGATGAGATTCATTCTCTACTTTAACCATTCATGAATGATTATAAAGTATATATAATAAGTAATCATGAAATATATGACATAATAATGATACTGTATTTATGTGTATATATATGTATGTCATCTACTTAATTCCGTTCAACTCAATAAGGAAATGAAATAGCGTTCATGCGTACGTACGGCCTACCGTCTCCATGAACGGTGTATTTCCTTCCATTTACTAATTTATTATATATATATATATATATGTATATTCTGAATATATATATATAAATCATATTTTATATTCTGTAATTAATTAATTATGATCTAAGAAATCATATGAATAATTACAAGTCAAAACACGGACGACAAATGAATCAATTTTACCCAAAATTCTCTTTAACATAGAATTTATAAAAGAAAGGGTAATATAAAGTCATAAGTGAACCATATATGATATCATAACAATGAGTATGATTCTGGAATAAGTCAATGAAATTATTTAAATCATTATACAGGAGGTTCGGACACTTACGAAGCAAATCGGACCTAAGGTAAGGGAAATATCACAATCTCATTTTTTATCCGAGATTGTTTATAGTTTGGTATTTACTGGGGGTGTATTTTATCATCCACATCCATGTTTCCTCAATATGTAATATTATTTCCATCCACCTACAATTCTTTAAATCCATTTTTACCCTTTGGTGAGTTTTTAGTAAAAGATATGAAAGGAATCTTTTGTCGTTTTTTCGTACGAGGTACTTTTTGACTTTTCCAACAAAAATAGGAGAAGAATACTTTTTTAACTTATACGACATGAATGGATTTTTAAAAAATTATTTCCAAGAAGCTTCCTTTACAAGTTTTCAAGATTATTTTTAATCAAATTCTTTTAGTTTAGAATTGTACGACATGTTAAGAAAGGAAAAGTGTTTTTGAAACAGAAAGGATATTTTCCTCAAGAATGGAGTTCATGTGTTTTATCAAAATTATTTTCCATCTAAGATAATAAAGGGTTCTGTTTTTATCCCTATTATTACATTTATTTGATTATTTTGTGATGGAATTATATTTTTATGAATTCCTTTATCTTATATGAATTGTTTTATGAAGTCACGATGTTTAAGATTCCCATTTTTATTACATGGGTTATGCAATGATGTATGGTTTATGATTTTGTGGCACACATAACAATGGTATCATTATGAGATGGGTGGGACCTATATATCCCTCCAATGCATTGGGTAAAGATTTTATATCTCATGAGATAAACATGGCTGGAATGGTAGGTTATACCTGTTCAGTGCAACAGGACTGAAACGAGGGTGACTCGGTTCAGAAAGGGACTTTGTCCACTAAGATAGTCTTGGAAATGAGTCTTGACTAATAAGATATGATTCTCTATGACTATGTTTGTATGCCACAAAGTTTCATGTTTTATTTTATGATTATTGGGATTTCATTTCACTACTAAGATTTATCCCATGTTATGAAATTATGCTCTCTTTTGCAGGTTAAGATTTCCAAAATGTTATGTTCTTATGAATATGATGTGATTGATATTTCTTTTGTTTACCCTTACTGAGCATTTGAGCTCACCCTTTTATGTTTTCATTTCCCCAGGATATAAAGAAAGGTTTTAGATAAAAAAAAGAAGATATTTATGGTAGATGTTGAAGATCTTTCACCACGATTAGAAGATTATATTCCGAGTTTCCAAATACACTAAACTATTACGATCCGTGTGTGTGTGTTTTTGTTATGTAATAATTCTTCCGCAAATGTAATGTAATGTCAATGTATGTTAAGCTTTGGGTCTCTACACTTAATATTGAATTAAATCAATAATTCACATTGATGATATTTTCAGGTTTAGAGTTTTAGAGAATTAGGACATAACTATTACATCTCAAAAAATTACAAAGTATAAAATTTTACGAAGTTTCCATAAAATAAAAACTCATAAAAAGAAACATGTCTAGTTCCATGTTTTAGGTTGCATGACTTTCCCATGATCCCATCCTTGACCCTATTCCACATTAAGTCCTATGAAAAACATTTCCAAAACATGGGATGAGCATAAAAAGCTCAGTAAGGGATACACAAAGAATGAAAGCTGTTATTTTTTCAAAAAAATAAGTAAACCATGTATACTTTATCCAAGTAATACTTTTCACCTTTTCGAAGAAGTAAAAACTCTTCACTGAATAAAAGTTTATTACTTACCCTTCTGTAACCAAAATATTAACATAAAACCCATATAAAGATCACATAACATATAAAGGTAACTTGGGACATAAACATACTTAAGTCGAATAACCATAAGGTTGACTTCCACACATATCACTTAATGGAATAGCCATTCGGCCAAATTCCATACATACTTAATGGAATAGCAATACGGCAGACTTCCATACCCAATGCATTAGAGGTTATAACGTAACCACCCGTCCTGGTATTCACGGCACCACCCGTCATATGGTTTATCACGTAACCACCCGTAAAATGTCCAAGTACCATTATAAAATTATAACACATAAAACCAATATAAAGGAATGACAACATTTCCACATTTCAATCACAATATATCAGTTAAATATATTGAAAAAATAGAATCCTTTATCAAAACCATTTTCAATATCAAAATACATAAAATATTATATGGTATTTATTTTATTTTAAAAACATTACGGCTTGTTGAGGAAGCCAAAGATCAAATAATACTCGCTGCGGCGGAAAAGGTTGTTGTCACCGCGTACTTTAAAAGAAACATTCCTTTTTGTCATTTAGTAAAACGCTTCGTAGAAAAAGATTAATTTTGTATAAAAGTAAAAGTCAAAGGCGTTTATACACCGTATAAAGGAATGTTGTGTATAAAACAAAATATGCCTCAATGAAAGGATATTGAGACGAAGTCCCTTACGAAGAGGTATCCTTGGTTTAAGGATAAATCAATTACATAATTATGTGTGACAAATGAATACACTGTATATAAGTGGATATTAAGTGTAAAACAATCAGAGGTTATTCACACATATTCATAGAACGACATAGTCAAGGAGTATATGTTTATCCCAAAGAATCAAATTTGGGTTAAGAAGTTCCCTTGCAAAAATTTGACAGCCTATTGGCATCACTACAAAATTCAGAAAATGAGTTGATGAAAGATAAAAAGGGTATATCATCACATGGAAATAAACATTAAATCAATAAGGATATAGAAGAAAATATCCCAACATAATAGTATGTGAATTAAAAGACATAACAAAAGAAGTCTTTTAAAAAGATGAGGGTGAAAGGTTCCCTTACCGACATGGGTATCATTCGAAACATACACCTTGTGAAAGAAGGACAATACAATATTGATGTAAATAATCATAAATGAAAGTATATTACACAATGATGAAAATAATGGGCAGTAAAAACACCACTCAAAGGAAATTGTGGAAAATGTTGCATAAATCTCACGAGAATAAAAGTGAGACGAAAAATCCCTTACGAAAACACGGCAGCCTAATGACACTACTTAAAACTTACAAAAATGGATTTATGAGATCAAATAGTGTCTCCCATAATATGAACATAAAAATTAAAGTATGAGGAATATAAAATAACATCCCCAAACATAATAAATGTGGGCTTAAAATAAATTACATAAATGAGAGTACTTAAAAAGAAATAGAGAGGTTGGATCTCTTAAAAAAATTCGGCAGTCTAACGGCGCCACTCAAAACATCCAAAATGGATTGATGAGAGGGAATAGGGTCTCTCATCATATGAACATAAAAATTACAGTAAGAGTAATATATAAAAACATCCCAATAACAATAAATATGATCTTTAAAAGGAATGACATAAAAGAGTGTACTTAAAAAGAAAGAGAGGAGTAGGATCCCTTACGTCGGGTCTGACTTGACTCGATCGTTCTTTAACGTACTGAATAATAAACTTGAGTTAATTTATACTTTCTTAATAACCTTTTTCAAGTTCATTATTCCCTTTATATCAATTATTGACATGTTATAAACATTATGTAATCATTTAAGTTAATAATGTTTGTTTTGTCGATATTTGGTTCTTAAGTCAAAAGTGGACTTCTTACAATTACATGTTGATCATGTGGTCAAAGGTTCTTTATATCTAGAATGACATTCCTGATTTGGATATCATATATATCATATATATACAGAATATACATGTATTAATAATATTACATAATCATTTAGAGGTAAGAGATGAAATGCACCGTTCATGGAGACAGTAAGCCGTACGTACGCATGAACGCTACTTTCATTTCTATGTCATATTAATGGAATAAAAACTAAAGGAGAGATGTGTATATTTTTCATTAAATAATTATATTCATCCTTTAGATGTATCATACATCATATATATCCATTATATGTACTTATAATAGTACATTACATTTGAGGATAAGAAATGAAATGTACCGTTAATGGAGACAGTAAGCCGTACATACGCATGAACGCTACTTTCATTTATATCTCATACATTAATGGAAAGAAAAAAATAATGATATAAAGGTATATTATAAGTACATTATAACATAATATATAATAACATTAAATCCATCCTTTATACATCCCAGATATGGCATTAACGAATCAAATCACTTTGAGGGGGCGGTAGTCCGCACTTCCTAAAATGAAGATATCGCGTATACCGATAATGGAAGCCATAAAGGTATGCCACAAATGAAAAATACAGAAGCTTAAGTAAAACATAAAAATATTATATATCCTATATAAACATAGTGACATATTAATGGCCACCTTTGAAGGTGTTATATGAGTGTTGAACAATCATCGTTTCGTGAGGCAGAAATTCACCATCCACAGAAACTGTATGTTCTTTAACCATTAGATGAATGTGTGTGTAAGTGTAGATAGAATAATTATTATAACAACATCCTAGTATATTGAAGATACTGTAGTTGTTACAAAAGAAATGAATAAAAAGAGTTTAGGGGGTTGGAGAAGCAAAATAAAACAAAAGTTCACAAGTGGAGACGTTACCTTAAAATTGGGTAGCTCCCTTTGGTTTGAACCAAGAAGATTTCTTGAAGAGCTTCCTACCTATGTTAAGGATTCTAGGATTAGGAGAGAGATGTGGAGACACAAAATTATCAGATCTTGTCTGAACCAAAGGCTTGAGAGGTGTGGGTAAGGTGGTAGAGGTGGGGTCCTTTTATAAGAGGAGAGGAGGGGCACTCTTGGTAAAATATCAAATGTTACTTTATTTTCAAATGGTTTTCGGATTTTAATTGTCCCACATTGATATAATTAGAGGATAAGGTGATAAGGGTTATAAATACACCAATCCAATAGGTTTTTGACATGTTTAGGTCTTAGAATTTACATTATCTTTCAATTTTATTTAAATCCTTTATTAATGAGGTAATGGAGGCATCATGATGATGTCATAAATAATTTAATATATATAATGTCTAAAAATTATAAAAAAATATCATGATGTATAAAATATTTATATATTTCTAATGAATATTTATAGTAAAAAATATGACTTGAAGGACCACATGTAAAAATTGTTTTATTAAAACATCTCATTTTGTGTCATTTTTATTTTACCTTTAAATAAAAGGCATAAATGTCATTATCATACCCAAGTGGCTCCATGGGGTACCGAAAATAGACCCATGGGTTGTATTGATCGTACATAACTCATCCAAAAGGGTCAGGACAAGTGTCAATATATTTTCATTTTATTATAATATCATTTTTACGTTAAATCACACTAATTACCTTTAATCGCTATTAATAAAACATAAAAGATACTTTTCATCAAAAATTATTTTCATCCCATTGAACCACATTTTACATAACAATTAATATCATTTAAATTGGATTTTTGAAATTCAAATCACAGAATTGGTAAAGTCCCATTTAAACGAAAAATCAAATTTTGTAACCACCACTTTGTGGTTTCACTATTCATCAAAAATTGATGTTTTTCAGAAAAATACAAAAATTCACCCAAGGCTATATTTGATATTCCGAATTCAAAAATGATGTCTATTTTACCAAATAAATATTATAGAAGTTGCATTAATTAATTTTATAATTAATTCCCACAGTAAGAGCAAATAGCGTGTTTTTATGAAACAATAAGTATCAAAAAATTGACAATAGTTTAAGTCAAATTTCAAAGTGAAAATAATTCCAATGACCACTATTGGATTAAATAATAAAAAAATATTCTAATTTTACTAAAAAAAACAATCCAAAAGATAATCTAATCATATAAATAAACTAGATTAAAAAGTGGTTTTGAATTAAAATACAACATTTTTCACTATTCATTAAAAAATGAACTTTATCAGAAAGATACCAAAAATTTAAACAAAGTAAATTTTGATGTCCCGATTCTAAATAAGAATTTTATTTTTTCAAATATAACACATAAAATTGTCAAAAATAAGGATTTAAATGAGGTTCACCTTCAAAAGGCGGTTAATTGACCTTTTAATGAATATTAGAATGTTTACACTTAAAATTAGATTCATTCACATTTTTAATCCTCTATCATTTATTGTAAAGAGTAAAAGTATTTGACAAACATATATAATCATTTTGTAGGTAGTTCTGTTCATTTCCGCCATTACAACGGCTAGGCGTTAACTACTATTTAAAATAATATTATTTTATTATTACAGTGCAACGTAAGATTCCCAAGAAACTCGTTGTTGCGTATTGGGTACGCCATCGAGCATAGAATCCCCTTTAAAGTAATATTAATATTTTATTCACAAATATGGATAAATATAAAAATGTCATATTCTTTATTTACCTGGGGTGTTACATCCTTCTTCCCTTTTGGGAATTGCGTCCTCGCAATATTTAAAATTGGGCCTAGAAATATCCTTGAATGTCCCACATCAGAACAAGAGTCGGTAAAACAATCAATTTAAAATAATGAAAGATAAGTACAGAGGTCACCCGAGTTAACCCATACTAGGATTACATGTTGGAAAACATGGACATGGAGGAGAAAACATAGGGTCATGTTCTAAAGGAGAGTGATATAAAACATGTTTAGGAGAATGTCAACCACAAGAAAATCACAAACTTGTGATGGGTTAAACGGTATTCGATTCCCCATTAAGAAAAGTTAACAGACAACAGTTTTGTTTTAAGTTACTATTCATTGAGGAATTTATTTTTGAGCCTAACTAAATCATAATGAAACATAATTACTTGTCACGTAGACTTCCAACTTTTACTAGATTCCTTAATCAAACTCATATTTTCTCCAAAGGACGAGTATTTAAGAAGTCTTGTTTGCATTAAGAGTACTATAATCAATTTCTATAGAATCACCTAATCCACAAAAGAGAACTATATACTTCCCATGTCTTTAGACTCTAACCAAAAACAAAAACACAAAGGTTAGTACAAGATCAGATAATCCAGAAAAGGATAACCCTTTATAAAAAGAAAATCTATTCATAATCTCCAAAATTTGACCAAAAAAACCCAACGTTCAACGAGGACCATTCGATAAACAATTTGTCCATAAAATTCTTCAATGTAAACCAAACTAAGATTGAATCCCAAATATTTTAAGGATTTAGTCACATAGTCTTCCATGTTAAGTTGTAACATTTATCTCCAAAAAAACACCAGTTGCTCTTAATGTCTCGCATTGAAAAGAAATTAACCTAATCACATATCCTCCATGATAAGTTAATTATTTTCATAAAAACCCAAAATCAACATACTCTTAATTCATAAAGTCACCTAACTAAAAATAATAAGTCATACTAACCAGGGAATTAACGTAGTCCAGTGGTAGGTGATAAATACCTATTGCACTTTGGTTGTGGGTTCGATTCCCGCAGCTTTCTCCGACGCAACGGGTTGTCACACGGTATGCGTTTTGACCTATTTATAAAACTCCAAAAATAACCCTAATCTGTTTTAACATTAATAGTTTCATTATACCTGTCATTTTCATCCAGATTCATTACGGTCTCAACATCTTAATTCTTGAAGTCTTATTTCACCACCATAAGATAAAATAAAACGATTCCAAAAATTAATAACATCATACCTTGATCATGGCGTCCACTCGGTTTCATCGTCATATTGCTTACGTAGGTAGAAGTCCCATGCATTACAAGAATGATTTAGAGATAATTCAAAATCATTTTCTTCCTCCATCTAAATACACCTTGTACAACATGGGTCATATGGGTGTTCACAGAAAACAGTTTTGGGAAATAATCATGTATGACATATAATTCCAAAACATCTGATAAAACATGATTTCTATAAAAAAGTCAGACAGAATTTGAGTTGAAACTTTCTATTATTGGTCCTTTTAAAATACCATAAGTATGTGCTCAGAGACTAGATTTTAAAATCAAATATAAATATATTGCGCAAGGGTCTCCTTCCTCAGCACCATCTTTAAAATCATAATATGCTTCAAATTCTTGTGATAAGGTAAAATATTTGAAAATACCTTGATAATATTTACCTTTCTTGAAAATATGAGAATATTGTGAAAATAGTATTTGTCTAAAAACAACCCATGATCCATGATGATAACGAGGTATATTGGAGGTGTTTGATATCTCAAACAACTGCTTGCAAGTGAGTTGTATGCTAGAAAATGTTTCACAATCATCCGAACATGACTTTGCAATAATTATTGCAAGCATGTGATCAGGAAGAGATATGAATGTCGTTTTATATCCTTCTCCTTCCATTCGTAACCAACTTTACTTGACCTGAAAAAAGTTATAAAACACATATTTAACAGAAATAATATATATAGGGACTAATCATGTGTCTAACAAAAATTCCCAATCTCGAAAGTGGTTTAAACCGACCTTTGATACCAATTATAAGTCCCAGGCCTTAAACCATACTTAATATTGAATTAAATGAATAATTCACATTGAGGATATTTCCAGGTTTAGAGTTTTAGAGAATTAGGAACTAACTATTACATCTCAAAAGATTACAAAGTAGAAACTTATACTAAGTTTCCATAAAATAAAAACTCTTAAAAAGAAACATGTCCAGTTCCATGTTTTAGGTTACATGACTTTCCCTTGATCCCATCCTTGACCCTATTCCACGTTTAGTCCTGTGAAAAACATTTCAAAAACTTAGGATGAGCATAAAAAGCTCAGTAAGGGATACACAAAGAGTTAAAACATTTAGTTTTTCAAAACAACAAGTAAACCATGTATACTTTATCAATGTAATAATTTTCACCTTTTCGAAGTAGTAAAAACTCTTCACTGAATAAAATTTCATCACTTACCCTTCTGTAACCAAAGTATTAACATAAAACCCATATAAAGATCACATAACATAGAAAGATAACTTGGGACATAAACATACTTAAGTGGAATAACCATAAGGTCGAATTCCACACATATCACTTAATGGAATAGCCATTCGGCCAACTTCCATACATACTTAATGGAAAAGCCATACGACCGACTTCAATACCCAATGCATTGTAGTTTATAACGTAACCACCTGTCCCGGTATTCACGGCACCACCCGTTATATGGTTTATCAAGTAACCACCTGTAAAATGTCCAAGTACCATTATAAAATTATAACACATAAAACCAATATAAAGGAATGATAACATTTCCACATTTCAATCACAATATATCATTTAAATATATTGACAAAAATAGAATCCTTTATCAAAACCATTTTCAATACCAAAATACATAAAAGAGTATATGATATTTATTGTATTTTAAAAACATTACGACTTGTTGAGGAATCCAAAGATCAAATAATACTCACGGCGACGGAAAAGGTCATTGTCACCGCGCACGTTAAAAGAAACATTCTTTTTTTTTTCATTTAGTAAAACGCTTCGTAGAAATAGATTACTTTTGTATAAAAGTAAAAGTCAAAGGGGTTTATACACCATATAAAAGAATGTTGTGTATAAAACGAAATATGCCTCAATGAAAGGAGATTGAGATGAAGTCCCTTACAAAGACTGTATCCTTGGTTTAAGGATAAATCAATTACATAATTATGCCTGAAAAACGAATACACCAAATATAAGTGGATATTAAGTGTAAAAAAATCAGAGGTTATTCACACATATTCATAGAACGACATATTCATGGAGTATAATTTTATCCCAAAGAATCAAATTTGGGTTAAGAAGTTCCCTGGAAAAAATTTGACAGTCTAATGGCGTCACTACAAAATTCAGAAAATGAGTTGATGAGAGATAAAAAGGGTATCTCATCACATGGAAATAATATTTAAATCAATAAGGATATAGAAGAACATATCCCAACATAATAGTATGTGAATTAAAAGACATAACAAAAGAAGTCTTTTAAAAATAGGAGGGTAAAATGTTCCCTTACCGACATGGGTATCTTTCGAAACATACACCCCATGAAAGAAGGAAAATACAAAATTGATGTAAATACTCATAAATGAAATTATATTACACAATGAGTAAAATAATGGGCAGTACATACACCACTCAAAGGAAATTGTGGAAAATGTTGCATAATTCTCACGGGAATAAAAGTGAGATGAAAAATCCCTTACGAAAACACGGCAGCCTAATGGCGCCACTTAAAACATCCAAAAATGGATTTATGAGATCAAATAGGGTCTCCCATAATATGAACATAAAAATTAAAGTATGAGGAATATAAAAATAACATCCCCAATCATAATAAAGATGGGCTTAAAAGAAATGACATAAATGTGAGTACTTAAAATGAAATAGAGAGGTTGGATCTCTTACAAAAAATTCGGCAGCCTAACGGCGCCACTCAAAACTTCCAAAATGGATTGATGAGAGAGAATAGGGTCTCTCCTCATATGAAAATAAAACTTACAGTAAGAGTAATATAAAATAACATCCCAATAATAAGAAATATTATCTTTTAAAAGGAATGACAAAAAAGAGCGTACTTAAAAAGAAAGAGAGGAGTAGGATCCCTTACCTCGGGTCCGACTTGACTCGATCGTTCTTTAACATCCTGAATAATAAACTTAAGTTAATTTTTACTTTCTTAATAAACTTTTTCAAGTTCATTATTCCTTTTATATCAATTATTGACATGTTATAGACATTATGTAATCATTTAAGTTAGTAATGTTTGTTTTGTCGATATTTGGTTCTTAAGTCAAAAGTGGACTTCTTACAATTACATGTTGTTCGTGTGGTCAAAGGCTCTTTATATACAGAATGACATTCCTGATTTGGATATCATATATATCATATATATACAGCATATACATGTATTTATAATATTACATAATCATTTAGAGGTAAGAAATGAAATGCACTGTTCATGGAGACGGTAAGCCGTACGTACGCATGAACGCTACTTTCATTTCTATGTCATATTAATGTAATAAAAACTAAATGAGATATGCGTATATTTTTAATTCCAGAATTATATTCATCCTTTATATTTATCATACATCATATATATCCATTATATGTATTTATAATAGTACATTACATTTGAGGATAAGAAATGAAATGCACCGTTCATGGAGACGGTAAGCCGTACGTACGCATGAACGCTACTTTCATTTCTATATCATACTTTAATGGAAAGAAAACAATAATGATATAATGGTATATTATAATTTATGTATAACATCATATATAATAACTTTAAATCCAACCTTTATACATCCCACATATGGGATTAACGAATCAAATCAATTTGAGGGGGCGGTAGTCCGCACATCCTAAAATGAAGATATCGCATTTACCCATAATGGAATCCATAAAGGTATGTCAAAAATGAAAAATACATAAGCTTAAGTAAAAAATAAAAATATTATATATCATATATAAACATAGTGACATCTTAATGGCCACCTTTGAAGGTGTTATATGAGTGTTGAACAATCATAGTTTCGTGAGGCATAAATTCTCCATCCAAAGAAACTGTATGTTCTTTAACCATTAGATGAAGGTGTGTGTAAGTGTAGCTAAAATAATTATTATAACAACATACTAGTATATTGAATATACTGTAGTTGTTAGAAAAGAAATTAATAAAAAGAGTTTAGGGGGTTGGAGAAGCAAAATAAAACAAAAGAGCACAAGTGAAGACGTTACCTTAAAATTGTGTAACTCCCTTTTGTTTGAACCAAAAGGGTTTATTGAAGAGCTTCCATCCTATGTTAAGGATTATAGTATGAGGAGAGGGATGTGGAGAGACAAAATGATCAGAGCTTGTCCGAACCAATGGCTTGGAAGGTGTGGGTAAGGTGGTAGAGGTGGGGGTCTTTTATAATAGGAGGGGAGGGGCACTCTTGGTAAAGTATAAAAAGTTACTTTATTTTCAAATGGTTTTTGGATTTTAATGGTCCCACATTGATATAAATCGAGGATAAGGTGATAAGGGTTCGAAATCCACCCATTCAATAGGTTTTGGACATGTGTAGGTCCTATAATTTACAATATCTTTCCATTTTATTTAAATCCTTTATTAATGAGGTAATCACTACATCATCATTATGTCATAAATAATTTAATATATATAATTTCAAAAAATTATAAAAAAATATCATGATGTAGGAAAATATTTTTAGCTTTATAATGAATATTTATAGTCAAAAATATGACTTCTATAACCCCATGTAAATTTTTTTTTTAGTAAAACATCTCATGCTTGTGTCATTCTTATTTTAACTTTAAATAAAAGGCATAAATGTCATTATCATACCCAAGTGGCTCCATGGGGTACCGAAAATCGACCCATGGGTTCTCTTGGTCGGCCATAACTCATCCAATAGGGTTAGGACAAGTGTCAATATATTTTCATGTTATTATAATATCATTTTTACCTTAAATCACACTAATAACCTTTAATCACGATTAATAAAACTTAAAAGTTACTTTTCATCAAAAATCATTTTCATCCCATTGAACCACATTTTACTTAAGAATTAATATCATTTAAATTGGATTTTTGAAGTTCAAATCACAAAAGTGGTAAAGTCCCATTTAAATGAAAAATCAAATTTTGTAACCACCACTTTGTGGTTTCACTATTCATCAAAAATTGATGTTTTTTAGAAAAATACCAAAAATTAACCCTAAGCTATATTTGATATTCAGAATTCAAAAATAATGTATATTTTACCAAATTCATAACATAGACGTTTCATTAATTAATTTTATAATTAATTCCCGTATTTAGAGCAAATAGCGTGTTTTTATGAAACAATAAGTATCAAAAGATTGACACTAGTTTAAGTCCAATTTCAAAGTGAAATTAATTCCAATGACCACTGTTGGATTAAATGGTAAAAATATATTCTAATTTTACTAAAAAAATCCAAAATATAATTTAATCATATAAATAATCTAGATTAAAAAGAGGTTTTGAATTAAAATACAACATTTTTTCACTATTCATTAAAAAATGAACTTTATCAGAAAGATACCAAAAATTTAAACCAAGTAAATTTTGATGTCCCGATTCTAAATAAGAATTTTATTTTGTCAAATATAACACATAAAATTGTCAAAAAAGTGTATTTTAAAGCGGTTCGCCTTCAAAAGGCGGTTAATCGACCTTTTAAAGGATATTAGAATGTCTACGCTTAAAATTGGATTCATTCGCATTTTTAATCCTCTAACATTTATTGTAAAGAGTAAAAATATTTGAAAAAAATATATAATCATTTTGTAGGTGGTTTTTTTCATTGCCGCCATTACAACGGCTAGGCGTCAACTACTATTTAAAATAATATTATTTTATTATTAGAGTGCAACGTAAGATTCCCAAGAAACTCGTTGTTGTGTATTGGGTACGCCATCGAGCATAGAATCCCCTTTAAAGTAATATTAATATTTTATTCACAAATATGGATAAATATAAAAATGTCAGATTCTTTATTTTCCTGGGGTGTTACAAAGAAAATGTTTTGTTCACATGATGAATAAAACACACCACCAATTGAAATAGATCACAATGGGAATCTAGGGAATCTAGGTGGGAGGACAGGGACTAGTACGCTAGATGACACAGTAGGGGTTCGTCCATGTTTTTTCTAACAGAATTGATGCAACAATAGTAACTAAACATAATAATGACCGAGGGTCGTGGTTTCTAAGCCACATTTTATGAGGGTTGTGGTTTCTGCCATGTTTTATGATGGTCGTGGTTTCTAAGACATGTTTCACTAGGGTACAAGGTCTCAAGGGTCCCACATGCACTAGCTATCAATCAGGATTTCCCATACTGCTCATTTTCAACACGGTACTTGTGATGTGATTCCCATTTCATTTGTTTCATACTTTATGACTTATTTTTGAAATCCATATTTTAATCTAAATTATTTTAGTTTCATTTTGAAATGTTAATACATTCCTGAAACCTATTTTGAAAATGTAGTGGGAGAGAAATGCTTTACTTGGAAATGAAAACATGTTACTTGAATTTGAAAATATTGAAAAACATTATTTTATTATTTCTTATTTTCAAACTAACATGTTTTGGATTTCTATAAAATGGAAAGGGCATAGGGTGTTGTTTTATCTTGGAATTCCTTTTGAGTATCTTCGTGCTCACGTATAATTTAGGTTTCAGTTTTAGGTTTTAGATTTGGATTTATTGAGCTTGGTTTTATGTTTGGTGGTGACCCATGGGGTCAATTGGAGGTATGCCTAGCTGTTTAACATTATTTTCTTTTCTAAAGTTAGTTTTTACCTATTTGTTTGATTTATTTATATTTATGTATCATTTATTTTCTAGGATAAATCATT
The DNA here is from genome assembly GCA_963277665.1 of Viscum album. NCBI lineage: Eukaryota > Viridiplantae > Streptophyta > Magnoliopsida > Santalales > Viscaceae > Viscum > Viscum album. Next base: position 843,190,699 of record OY728140.1, on the reverse strand, counting down.
CCCATATGCTTTTTTGAAGACCGACACTAGTTTCTAGCCTGTGGGGATCGGGAACGCCCTTCGGGCCATGTCGCAGACCGACTCCGGTGGCCGGTTCAAGGTCAACCCATGTTGGTTCGTGACAGGAAAGGTGACATGCCAGTGGAAAATGGTTGATATTTTATAAAATATCCTAATAACATAAGAAAATAAAATATTTTTATTAAATTAATTCTATTAACAAAATATTATTTAATATATGATAATATTAATGTCAATTCAGGATTATTCACATCATCGACATTTAAAAACATCAACATTTAAATGGAATTAAGAACTATAATTTTAACATGTAAAGATGATTATTTACCAAAAAGTGGCCTATTTAAAAAAATTAGAAACTCAAAATTCGAAATACGAAACCTATTTTAAATACTATTTGTTTAGAAGTAGTATAATTCCATTGTATACTAAACATGAAAAATTCAACGAAAAATATTTTAGAAAAAAATACATTTTTATGAATAAATTGTGATTTATTATTATCACATGCATAATAAACAACCTTAGATGAATGTTAAAACTTTTTATTTAATATATAATCTATATATTTCATTAAAATAATTCATCACTAGTGTTTAAATTACTTTATTATGATAAAAATATAAAGCATGCATAAAAATGTATTTTTTTAGAAAAAAATATTTTACATAGATATTATTTCATTCATTTCAAATAAATTTGTTACCATGAATTACTTTTATAAACTCATAAATAATATTTCTTCATTACTCATTCATCCCTATTCACACTCACCAACCTATAGCATGATAATAACCATCATATTAAATAATAACATTTCAATAGTATATCAAATTTCATTTAAACTCAGTGTTGTGTGTGTGACACAAACTGTTAACGTTTTTATAATGATATATATCATAACATCCCAAGTGTAACATCACATTTTCCTCAGCTAAATAGATAATAAAATCATAAGTACTATCTGAGTGTGGCCACACACTTCTTCAATTTGTCCAAATCAAGGGCCCATATGTCGTCCTCATCAAATGGGAAAAAAGTCCAATAATAGTTGAGATGCATTTGAAAACATGATATACTACATACCGAACCATCCCATAATTATCTATTCCTGAAGTATTTAATAAGATTAGTATCAATGTTTTATGGTTTTAAACATAGGTATCTCACCACCCTCAATTAGTAATGAATCCAAATATGATATATTCTCCCTAATACACAAATAACATAGTATTTGTCACTCTCTACTGTATACAGCTTGGATAATATATCACAAAAACTCATTTTTTAATTAGAATATTTCATATATCATTACAATAATCACAATCACCCAAATATTAACATTTTATAAAAAAAATATAGTATTCCATGATGAACAACAGTTATGTATAACTCAAATTCATACATGAGAGATTAAATTTTTTTACACTTCCTGATATGTGTAAATATATATATATATAAAACAAAAAATAAGGGTAAAGTAAATATTCCAATTTTAATTAGAAATCACATACTATATTATTACGTTCCTATTATATTTAATTAAAAAACCATACATAAGAACATTTCTAAAGTATCATATGATAGACCACTAAATCAACCTTATGTTTGATGAAATTTTATGTATATTGTTGAAATCATTATATAACTATGTAATTACTATCACATATCTATGTGACCACAAAATAAAACCTTCCATATAGTAATAGATAATTTTTTACATGTATATTATATATTATTAGAAGAGTACTCATTGTATAACATTTTGGGTCCTTGCTAGAATCCTATGGGTCAAGTATATTTAAAAAATGGGTACCTAAAAAACTAGTTCAGAAGAGATATACGTTATATCCCACTATGTTTTTTATAACTAGAAATATTCTAAGATTTATCATACTAAATACCATTATCCATAACGCAAGAATTTAAATATATGGAAGGGTGAGCCCTATTTCTCAATAAGGGTAAACAATAAAGATGTCATTAATCACATTAGCATTACCTAATGATAAATATTTAAGAATGTGATCATAAAATTTTAAAACCTTACCCTGTATATCATATATCATAATACTTATTCGTGAAATAAATTTTAGTGGTTCATAAAATATGAATCATAATGGTATCAATGAAAATGACCCGTGAGAGCCTGAAATTGGAAAAAGAAATAGTGTTTTGGAATATATATAATCATAAAAAAAATTCCATGGTAGTAAAGGATTACTACCAAGACTATAATAGTTGATTGGGTTCATGCTTTATACCATCATAGTAGTAAAGGATCACTCTCAAGACTATTATAGTTGACAGATTCACTTACTAATTCGGGTTTACTCCCCATAATAGTTATTTTTATCTCATAAGTTATTTATCTTTACCCAATTCATTGGAGGGATATATAATTTTAGAAACCAACCTTCAAATATAGAAAATTTAATATATGTGTGAAACAAGATCTTAAAACATTTGTCATATCAAAACCCTTGAAAAAGAAATGGGTGTCATAAATATTTCATAATGACATAACACTCCCAAAAGAAAATATTTTCCTAAAAAAATTTCATCATAATCATAAATCATCCTAGGAAATAATAAAGTTGTTATCATTGGATAATGTCCTTAATAATGAACAATTAAAATCAGAGGTTTTCATCTTTGATGATAATTCTCTTAAAATATATCTAGAATATGTGTTGATGAAAATAATATTTTATTTTTAAAATATAATCTTAAAAATATAAAGGAAAAAAATCATATTAAAATAACCTTGGTAACTTCTAAAATATTTTTGAAATAATTTAATGTTCATAATAGTAGGAAATTACCTTCATTTCATGTATGTTGACATAATATTATTTTTATAATTATAGTAAAAAAGTGAAAAAATACCTCATTAGGAAATGATAAGAACATTCCTTTAAAATAGATTTTTTTAAAGTCTAAAGTGGATAAAAATAACATTATCCAATCATATAAAAATATATAAACCTTCTTGAAAACGTTTTTTAAAATCATAGAAATGAAAAAAAATATTATTAATCAAAGACATAGATTAGTTAGATTTATCTTAAAAATAATCTTGTATTTTCTGTAATTCAATAGTGGAAATTTAAAGGAGAACATGTATTCTATTTAAATAAATATGTGTTAGGAAAGTTCAAGACTATTTTGGGTGGTAGATGATCACACAATGAGTTTTAATGATATTTTTTAAATGTTTTTTATTTTTTTAATACGTTAAGCTGAATGAATTATTGAGTTTTAATGCACCATGATACACTATTAATATTATTATTTATAATTTAATGTTATTTCTATGGAAACTGAGGATTTTCATGCATGGATATTACATCTTATTATATGAATATTAATTTCATTACAAAAACACAATGAGTTCTAACACACCATGATATATAATTAATATTTTTAATTATAATTTAATGTTATAACAAACCGAGGATTTTCATACATGGATATTATATATTTTTACTTGAATATTAAATACATTACCTTGAAACACTCTTGAGGTCCATAATAGTTTAGTTTCTTTGAAGACTAGGTTTATAATCTTCTAATTTGGTGAAAGATCTTCAATATCCCCCATATAGATCTTATACATTAATGATCATTACAAACATACTCTGCTTTAAAATTTTCATTATAACCTAGGAAAGTAAATACAAGAAAGGTTGAGATCAGATGATAAGTAAGGGTTTATGGGGTGGATAAATATGTAAAATGTCAATATAAGGTTATGGAAACATTTGTAAATCATATGAAAACCGTACCCTGGATATTGAATATCAAAATCTTGAGTCATGGCATAAATTATGGTAGTTCATAAGAAATTAAACATAATGAAATAAAAGAACAAGATCCATGATAACATAACATCGGTTGAAGACATGGAATTGTAAAAAACATAGAGGCGTGTAAGTTTATTTCCATATTAGTTAAGGCTCAATTCCAAGGATATCATAGTGGAATTGGTTCACCCCACATACCATCATTATAGTTAAGGTTCACTCCCATAACCATCATAGTAGATAAGTCCCTTACTAAACTGTGTTCACTCCCCATTCTAGTCCTATTAATCTCATGGGATATCAATTGTTACCCAATGCTTTGGTGGGAGATATGATTCCGATCAAACAAAAATTAAAAATCACCCATATGTGTTCCATAAGATCATAAATCATTCATCTTAACATAAACCATGAAATGAAATTGATTTCATAAACATTTCCTCATATAATAAGCATTAAAAAAGATACAGGTTTGATAATAATTTCATAATTTTATTATAGAATATCTTAAAGGGAAAAGTAGTTGGATTCATGATAATTTTATTATAGTATATATCATGTAATAAAAACATGTTTCATAGACATATTTTCTAGAAAATCCTTTAAAATAAAGGATAATAACGGTATCCTTGGTTCATATTCCAAGAAAATATTAAATTACATCAAGGGATGTCATTGTAGATAAAATAATAATTTCGAATGATAAATCACTAGGAATGTTTCTTAAAAAACATTTCTTTTAAAATATATTTTTAATAAAAAAATCACAAATTATTTTTGGCAATCAATTTACAATAAAATAAGTATAAATTTTATAATGGAACATTTAGACAATCGTTTAAATTATTTTGAGTAAAATATATATTTCCACATTGAAAAATGGACTACATAAAACATATAAAATATTATTAATAATTTTCTTTGATAATATCCTTGAAAATTTAGAAATGAATATTCAAACTAAATAATACTCATGATATCAAAAAAATTTGTTCATGTCGTACAAATTAATTCAAAGACTCTTTTCAAATTTTTGGTAAAATCCAAATGGGAATTGAATGGAAAAGGACATGAATATTTATTTCAAATATTTGTTTTAAAATATAAAATAGGGGTAAAATTTATTTAATGATTCATTTAATGAATGTTAAAAAGTCTTTTTATAAATCCTGGTTTTGTAGAAAAATGGGGTTTTGCCTGAAGAGAGAAATAAATTCATTTGTTCTTGGAAACACTATTTTTATTTATTGATTCCATAAAGAGATTGGAAATAAGGGAAAAATTATTATCATGAAATATATATAAGAATAAAATTCAATAGTTTCTTGAGAGATATATTATAGCATTTTCAAATTGGAATGGAATCATTGAAAATTATGATAAATGATTAAATTGTAATATAAAACCTTTAGAACATTGGTAACATTTGAAAAATATTACCCACGAAAGTTAAATCATGAAATGGATATGAGATCCCCATAAAATTTATTATAATCATCATAAAATAAATACATACATAGTATATAGACCACATCAATGAAATTCTCAGGGTATACATCTTGTGTGTCACGGAAAATAAAAGTGATACAGAAATGAAATACAATTTTAATAATCATGGGAACTTTAATCCCGAATAATCAATAAAAATAAAAGAAAATTAAAGATACAAAATATAATTATATTCATAAAATAACATGTTAAAGGGGAATTATATAGACCAAACAATGTAAATAGATGGTGAATTTTCATGTGTCTCCCCAAAATGAAAGAGAGACTAGAAATCCATTACCTTAAGTCTTGAATTCCATCATACACATTCATAACTCCTATATAATCTGTATAAGTTTATTTTAAATTTATTATATAATGATATATATATATATATATCATATATTATTTGCTTGTGACCATTTATTACACATAAATTTACAACTACTTGTTAAAATCATCTTTCGGGTAATAATAACTCTATATTTTGTATATTTATTGATTTATGAATATTTTTTCTCTTACTTTGATCATATTTACATTATATAAAGAATAATAATCTTGAAATAATTATTTTATTCATAAAAAAATTATAATTTTAAGACAAATCATGAATGATGTTTTAGAGAAATGACGTATGTTACGATCATGGGGATGGTAGTCTGTACGCATGCATGAGTAACATGTCCAATTTTCCATGTTAATTATTGAAAGTGGTATATAATAATTTATACATCTAAAAATATCATAATATCAAATTATGTTTTTAAATAGAATTATAAATGTTATTCATGTGGTGTGGTCATGAAAATAGATAGTCAAATCACTTTGTAATGGCATTAGTCCACACATATACAAACGACATTATCATATCCATATGTAGTGGAACGTAAAAATGTTATGTATGATATAATTAATACATAGGAATATTTAGGTTAGAAATATCATATATATATATACTCTTTCTCCATCATCATATCAAACTATGATAGATGGTAATGGAAAAATGATTGACATCGGTTTTTGAGATATTAGTCTACCATACACACGAAGTATGATTTCATAACACATTTGATAGATGTTGGGAAAGTTTTATGTAAGAACACAATTATTTATTAATGTATAGACACTTATATATATATATACTAATACTAGATTCCCAATTGACATGTGTCATGATATTGATCTTCCACATCCTCTTTATCTTACGTATCATTTCCCCAATCACCCACGTCGCCCCCAAACAAACCAATGCTCCCTCCACAATCAGGATCCATCACGTGCTACACCTCCAGCAGACCAGTGCATGTGGCCTCACCATATCCTTCAACTAGGGTTCCTGAATCCCAGTCCCTCCAAACCAAAATCCCCCTCGATTTTTCATGTCTTCTACTTGGTTTTTTGGTATGATTTCTCTTTCCATCGACCTGTTCTTCCCTTAAAAAAGGGTCGTCAACCCCCACACCATTTAATTCCTCCTTTATTCTGGATCTTCTTCTAAAATATAAGAAAATCATCGTATGGTTCCATCATCAAAAGTCTGGATTCCCATATCCTATTTTTCCCCATTATATTTGTATCCTTCATGGTCTACTTTCATCATCCAACAGTCTAATATGCCTCCTACCACCATCAATTCCTCCAACACCCTCCCCTCCCATTCGTGAAATACCTCGCCATCTCTTAGGGTTACCAGTATTATTTTTCTCCACTGAGATCTACCATGTTGAAGCACAACCCTCACCCGCTTCACGATTCAATTCACCCCCCCAAAACCTTCTTTTTTTCACTGAAAATCTGTCTCTCTATTCTGTTCCATTACAGAAATAGACAAGGGCTCGAGATTTTCCCTAAGGGAAAATCCATCTAGCTCTCAATGCATCTAGAATATTTTATTTTATCCTCTATATCTTGTCGATAAAATTGTATTTTCTTTATAGTTTCACATATCATTATGTTCATAATAATTTTGATGGTTGTAATACAATACAATGCACAAAAAATGGTAGGTTGTCATAATTTTCTGGAAAAGTTTTCAGTTCTCTAATAGAATTTGTTTTTCCAGAAAAATAAGGAATGTTCATTCATCAATAAAATACCTATCATTTTTTGATTCAACAATCATTGTCTCTAGTTATTTTTCTCAATCTATATTTCTGCATTTAATATTTTTCCCATGGTTGATATAGATTTTATCCACCACATCAAAGTCTACTACATTTTAGGTATTCATAACATATTTGATTCAATACAATTTTTTTTAGATTCAATAATTCATAAATAGACAAGGTTTAGAAATTAACCCTAAGAACAGATCCATCTATCTCTCAATGCATCCAGAATATGGTATTTTATCCACTATAGCTTCTTGGTAACAATTTTATCTGATTTATAGTTTTACTTTTCACTATGTTCATAATAATTTTTCAGGCGGTAAAACAATACAGTGCTTCAAAAATGGTGGGTTCTCTTAAATATATCTTAATGAATTTAGTTCTCTCCAAGAATTTTTTCCCCAACTATATATAGAATATTCATTCATCAATACAATACATCTATTTTGATTCATCAATCATTGTTAATATTTATTTTTTTTGGTCAATTTTTCTGCATCAAAATATTTTTCCATGGTTAATATAGAATTTCTTCCTGCATCTCATATTCCCACCCACATCATCCTCACTCATTAGGTATGAACATATTTTCGTTGGTCATCTCTCATTAACTGTAAGATTCATATTACTGTCAGCCAAATATTGAAGCCCACAAAACTTAGATTTCAATTTAATTTATCATATTTTGGATTTTTGATTCACTTTGATTTATTCCAATATGAAATTATAGCTGAATTAGATTGTGTTTCTACATTTGTTTTGTGATATATATTTTTAGGTAATCAATTCTATTCTTTCATCCTTATTTTCAGGTGAGTTTATTATTAGGGTGGTAAATTTTGGTAATCAATTAATCATGTGTTTTTATTTACTCAAAATTTTCCCTAAGCGCAGATCCATCTAGCTCTAAACGCATCCATAATTTTATATTTTCTCCTCTATATCTTCTTGATGAAAATACATATCATGTGTTGATTCCTCATTCATTGCCTATACTTATTTTTCTCGGTCAATATTTCTGCATCTAAATTTTTTTCCATGGTTGATATATATTTCCTTCCTGCATCTCATGTTCCCACCCGTATCATCCTCACTCTTCTGGTATGAACATATCTTTATTGGTTATCGCTCATTAATTGTAACATTCCTATTACTATCAGCCAAATATTGCAACAAAAAAACTTAGATTTCAATTCAATTTATCATATTTTGGTTTTTATTCACTATGATTTATTCAGTATCCAATAACAGATGAATTAGTTTGTGTTTTTACATTTGTTTTGTGATATATTTTTAGGTAATCAATTCTATGATATCATCTTTATTTACATGTGAATGTGGTTTTAGGGTGCTAAATATTGCTATTTAATGGAATATTTTCACTATTTGTACTCTACTGGAAAAATTGAATTATTTCTTTTAAAATCTTGAATCTTTTTTCACTTGCATGGTTTCATATGCATGTTCTAGAGTTTCACTTGGATGATTTAATTCGGGTTCAAAAGATAGAGGTTATCCCTGATTTAATTCATGCAGTTGGATTATTAAATTCAAAGTGTGTTGGTACATGTTATGTAGGGTTGGTTAGATGCTTTCTAGGGCATCAAGTGATTTAATTCATTACATTTGCCTACCGTCTAATTTTCATTAGAGGTACTCTGACAGGTTGAATTGAAGCTATTACCAACTTGATAATATTTTTTTAATTATGATACTGTATTTATTTATTTTTGAACTAGGTTTCCCATTAAATATTATCTTTTCCTATTTATGAGTTTTCATTCTTTTTAGGGGATGTTTTCTATTTTAGTAATGGTGGTTCTTTTGGGAATTTTGGGGATTCCAACTATATTCTACTAGGAATTCATATACCTCTTCAAGAAAATACTGGGTTGGGGAATTTTTTTCTGGGGAACCATTTGTCTTTGATATCACTTCATCCCTGTTGACATATCTAGATTGTTTTACATACCATGTCAATTAATTTATTTGAGATAAATGTTTGGTGCGCTTACATTTAGATGACACTAAAACATATTCAATTGCTTAAAGGTTGTTGAAACATAACTGATTCTAGATATTTTAGGTGCAATTTTTTCCCAATTTGTCAAACATATATATTTCAATAATTCTTATTGAAGTGTTTCACAATTTCTCATACTTACCATTTTAACAGATTTATTATTCATATTTATGGATTTCTTATTAATGTGTTTCATTATTAGTCAGACACAGTATTTATTCTTTTTTTTAATATAAATGTATATGCAGGTAAACATATTTCATGAATGTGTAGATGATCAGCTCATGGATTATTAATTATTATTCCATCACTATAATTACTGCACACCACTAAAAATCTAGGTACAAAAATACATTTATTTTAATGAAATGTTTTCATATTAGTAATCGAGAATTTAACATCATAATGCTATTAGTTACTTCTACTAAAACTGAAATGACATGTTTTAGAGAAGTGGATCATTTTTTATGGTAGTAGATCATGTATTTTAATTGAGTATTGGATCATGTATTGTATTTCAGTATTGGATAATTTTTTAGAGTAGTGGAATATGTTTTTTCATTGAGCAGTGGCTCATGATTTTTTTTGGTAGTAGAACATGTAAATATTTTGATAAGTGGACCTTATATTTTATTATATCATTGTATCATTTTTAATAGCAAATTATTATGTATTTTAGAGTAGTGTGTCATGTTTTTCAGATAATTGGATCATGTATTAGACCAATGGATAATTATAGTAGTTGAACTAAATATGCCTTGACATTTTTTAGATTAGTAGATCATTTTATTCTATATTATTTTAGTTATAAAATTATTTTAGAGAAGTGGATCAGGTCTTAGCTTATTTTTTACTTCCCCCAATAAGGTTTCATACGTCTTCATACTTAACGGTTTCTACTTTAATCATGGTGTATTCTTATTTTATATTAGTGGGTAATTTTTTTATTGTGAGATTTTTGTTATTTTTCTTGATTCAGTGACTTAATTTCACAACCATGGCCATGAGGAAAGAATTTCTTGGTACCATAATAAGGTATGACATTAAAATAACTGAAAAAGTATCTTTCAAAATCTGCTTCCAATACAAAAGGATATTCTGATGTTCATTACCTTGACTGTATACACAAGGGATAATAAGATGAGGTGTCATCCTGTGATATTTTTTTGTGAGGGTTAATTTCATAGACGCAGCTTTAATTAATGGGACTAGATTACCTATAAATGCTCGAAATAATATTATCGATGTTCCGTGTAGCCTATGTTTCCAGGCGGAGGAATGACTGGTAATAGTTTATGAATTGGTTGAGGCAGATGAAGTTTTTTTGTATAGGAACTGTTGTTGTTGCTCCACCTATAAGAAGAATAATCTATCTCAGCCACAACTTCTACTATGGGAAACATGGGTTTGGAATGGTGTCCCATCAACTATATTCTGCACTGATCACCCTACATATGGGTCTGGAAGAGGACAAGATGAATTTGGTTGTTGAATTGGTGTCAGATGCTCTATTATCATTGGGTTGATTCACCATAGGTAATTTCAGGCATTTAAAACGTTTAAAATCATTTCCCTTTTAAGTATTAGACTTATAATGATTACACAACTGATATCATTATTAAATTTGAGATTAGGATTCTCAAATGATCTTGCTTAATTCATATTTGATAAGTTAATCATGTTTTCTATAAGACAGAGGAAAAATAACATTTTACTTTTTTGTTTTACATTTAATTCATCACATTTACAATTTCTTATTCATCTCATGATAATTTACTAATAACGTGTGTTGGGAATCAGTGGTTCCTTGTTTTAAGGGACATATTTGATCACACTGCATTAATCATAAATGAATTTTGTGTTGCTGTTTAATATTCTATTTTTCATCTATAATATATATATTTTCAAAATCCTGAATATTTGGGGAGGCATGGATCATGGATTCGAGCACTCAGCTATAGACCAAGGCTGTCCTGCAGTTCAAGACCCCTAGCACATGATCCAGGATATCAAAACCGGACAATGTTGTAGTTATCATGGAGACTAAATCACAAGCCTCATAAAAAGAATAATAGGTTGATGAGAGCTAACTGGAGGTGAAGGGCATTGATTTGGTAATGAAGCAGGTTGGTTTGTGGAGGAGTATTGTCCTGAAGGCACTCATAAACGACTCATAAACGAATTTTGTGTTGCTGGTTCATATTCTATTTTGTTTTACATTTAATTCATCACATTTACAATTTCTTATTCATCTCATGATAGTTTACTAATAACGTTGTGTTGGGAATCAGTGGTTCCTTGTTTTAAGGGACATATTTGATCACACTGATTTAATCATAAATGAATTTTTTGTTGCTGGTTCATATTCTATTTTTCATCTCTAATATTTATATTTTCAAAATCCTGAATATTTGGGGAGGCATGGATCAAGGATTCGAGCACTCAGCTATAGACCAAGGCTGCCCTGCAGTTCAAGACCCCTAGCACATGATCCAGGATATCAAAACCAGACAATGTTGTAGTTATCATGTAGACTAAATCACAAGCCTCATAAGAAGAATAATAGGTTGATGAGAGCTAACTGGAGGTGAAGGGCAATGATTTGGTAATGAAGTAGGTTGGTTTGTGGAGGAGTATTGTCCTGAAGGCACTCAACACACAAAATGGAGACGTTTTGAATGCCATAATGATAACATGTCAAATCTGTGTCATTGGCATTGTAAACAATTTCTCCTACATCTGATTTCATTTTGCGAGAAGAGTTTCTATTAATACGTATCAAGACCTCCATCAATTGTATTATACATCTATCTATACTGACTTATGGAGCGTAAAATTAAGCATAAAATTCATCGAACATGCACTTATATGGATCTAATAAAAGAATAACTTGTAATCGAATGTTTCGTGCAATATCACGGGTGATTACTAGATTATAATATGTTTAAAGGATTATTTATTCTCAAATTTTACTTCCATTTGAGCTCATGGAGGTATTAGGGGTGTATGAGTCTTGTTCAGAGCATGAAGCACATATTTTTTGAAAATCAAGGTAGGCTAAATGATTATTAGATAACCTAGAGGGTAGTTCAAATAGTTAATAATAATATTGTGAGATTGTACATTGGGTGAAAAATTCATCATTATATCAGGAAACCGTGTGGATCGACATCCACCACCGTGTGGGGCACCTGCATTTTTTAGCAGTGCCGAATCACATGGTTTGCAGACGGTTTTCCAAACCATGCACACTAATAGTGTGGGGTTCCATCCATAAAATGATGAGTGGAAGGATGGAACATGGTCTGTCCAACAATGTGGCTAAACCATGTGGCCTAGGAAATTTTTGGAAAATTACTATTTTCTCTTAATTATAATACCTAAATTAATTTTCACTTTATTATCCTATTAGACATCACCTATGAGAGATCTCATTTTTTAATCCTAATCTATTATTTTCTACCATTTCTTCATATTCCATTATAATAATGCACAATCATTATGATTAGTTAAATTTCAACGAATAATCCATAACTTTTATGTCGTTCATCATTTTTCTTGGTATCAGTTATGCTATTTAGGCAGAGGATAATATTCCCTATTTTCAGGGTTTATGTTTGTTCTTCATATTTCTCATGATTTGAGTCAAATCATTAGATATTACATTAAAAACACTCTACTATAGACCTATGTTAGGTTTTCATAATCTTTTACCTTAATTTTGATGTGTTTTTATATATTCTATTGTTCTTAGCACACAATTTTTTGATCAATGTCGTTGAAATTGTATTTATTCCTTCATTAAAATGGATAGGTATTACCAATGTAATTAGTGATACCCATGGATAAATGATTAAATGTTATGAACCCTGAATTAGAATGACCCCATGGGTGCATTATTTTATTAAATGGGCCACCATGGGTAGTATATGAATTGATCACTTTTGAGTGCATTGTATACCCCTTTCTAGAAGATGTTAAATGATGAATTGTAAATTTTAATTTGATTTGATTAATTAATGGGAATGAATGAACATGTAACTATAAATTATACATTTAATTTATTTATTAATAATTTGTTTCACATTATAATAACATGACCATGAGAAATAGTTAAGAGGCCAAGCCTTCTAAGCTTAGACCATGTCTTGAGTCACCTTATAAGGTGAGGATTAATTTAAATGATGATGGAGATGACCCTTTAAATAATTAAATGAATTTTATGGAATTTTTAATATATGAATTCGGTGAAACATGAGTTCAAATTCAAATTCCATTGTTGGAATCATTTTTCTACTGTCTTACTTATGCTTGAGTGACACAGGGACTCCATAAAGGATTTATTGATAAGAGCTGAGTGACACTTGGACTGCTTAGATGGACTTTCAAGGAAGTAATTAGTGGGATGATTCTATATACCATAGATGTGAGACACGGGTTCCATTACTAGACCACCAAGGATGAACTGAAGTGGAAATAATGTTATATCACACTTACTATGATACAAGGATTCCATTGAGGAATGACTAGGATTGGATTGTATGGTGCGTGGTTCATTTTAAACATAGAAAAATACTTAGATTCCATATAATGAATGACATGGAAAGTATCAGGTTATTAATTGAATAATTAATTAATGAATTTATATGATCCATCTTCCAATCCATAGCACAATATTAGATTTATTCCAAATTTTATACTTTATATGATGGCTTGGTTTGGTAAATTTTTATAAAATATAATTACTAGAGATGTTGGGCTATGTGTAAGGTCCAGAAGATTATTTATAAATTGATATAGAACTGACTATTTATTCAGATTCATTTTTGCATTGGGCAACTCATGAAGTAGATGATGGGTGTCTATGGGAACCCGAACCTTTATGATTTGTTTGATTTTATTGATTCTTTTACATGTTATATTACTTACTTTACATAATTATTATTATATATCTAGTAACTGGATGGAATTAGACACCATTGGTGGTGGCCTACTGAGATTTTATCTCACACCCTCCTCAGACTGCCTTTGGAAGTCAAGAAGATTATATGACAATAGGTATGGACAAGGGGATTCTTCTATGATATTGGTTTATTATTTTTTTTTATTTTGAGAAAAGGATCATAAGACTAAGAAAAGGTTCGTGATGATCGTTGGGATTTTTTTTGGTCTTTTTGGTATTTATTTACATGTATTGTATTAAATAGATTCCATGTATACCTATTTTTGATGCTTTGAAGATACGTGATATGATCATTGTTGTATAAGAGATTTCTTCTAGCATTGTGATATATATCTATATCTAAATGTTAATATATTTTCTGACTGATTTACTACATCTGCTGATGAATTTATATTTTTGACCCCTAGGTTAAACAATGATAAGAGGGCACACTCACCCGAAAAACAAACCCTAGGACCTCACTAAAAGTCTATAGCTTCTGGAATTTGGGGAGATGGGATTGAGGCCATGTGGCTAACCAAGCATAGGACACCATTAAATGAAATTTTTGTCCATGACATTACAAAGTGGTATTAGATCCATTATATTCTGTTTTGATTTAATATTTTAAGTTAATATAAATGGATATGAATGAATATGAATTTGGTAATGAGCTATGCCATGAAATAGCTAACACATATACCAGAAAACCAAAAAAATGCCTCAAATTAAAATTGTTATTTTCATTATTTTTGTATTTATAGTTTATTTGACTCAACTGTTGGGTGATTCCCTTAAATTGTCAAGTTATCGATGATATGATTGTGGGTTCTTTTTTTCAACCTATTGAGATGAGGGTGTGAAATCTAATGCATTATTTTAGGAACTTATAGGAATAAAATTCCATGTATTATGCAATTCCATAGAGGATACAATTATTTTTTCATGATAATGTCATAGCTGTATTGGTATATATCTTTGCAATGTTGATAGATATTCTGTTTACAGAATTTGAGAAACATGATTGAATCATAGATTAATTCCATATCCTATATTATTTTTTCCTAATTAGGATACATTACACATCCTATGAAACAAATTTTGGAACATTGAGTCATAGACCAAGAGTCGCATGGACTAGAATGGGTTATGGTGTGGTTTAGGTGGATTTGATGTTTTGGTTCATAAAGAGTGTGGTCCCTGATTGATCCGAATTTGGTGAACCATTTAACTCAACAATTTAAAATGAATTGTGATATAACAAGAATGAATTAAAAATGTAATGAAAATATGAATTTTCGAATAGATATCTTGAGCTTGACCTGAGCTTTATAGTGGGAAATAAGAGGTATATATTAATCGATTATGATCAATAAATCAGTGAGAACTGACTAAAGGAGAAGGTAGATGGATGCTATTGTAATATATTAAGGTGTATACCATTGATATTTAAATATATTCACATTAAAATATGTATATTAAGAAAATTATTTTATTATTCATGTGTTCAACACTACTAATACATAACACTATGACAAACTCCAATTGTACACCAGGAGGGTGGTGATGAACAAGCTCTAGAGGTGATGATCCATGGGATACTAGTGGGTCTGCATATAGTTCCAACTATGACACTAGTAGTTTTACCAAACATGGGTGTTGGGGTAATGTTCTATGAGGGATTTTTCTATTTGATTTATACATTTCATGTAGCTCTGTAACCTACATTGTCTTTGTCGAAGCTATGGCATGTGTTCCGGAAGCAGTATACAACGATGTTTTTCAGGGATGGATGATAATAGGATGTGGATTCATGGATTGATACCATTCTATATAACTTTTAACATATCAAGACTCCTCATTAGATGATATCAAAACATGGTCCTTATATGTTGTATTATTATTACAGGAGATGGTGGATGTAATTAATTAGAAATATATTCATCCAATGATTTCTTGAAATTATTTTCATATTGAATTATATGATTAGTTATAACGTGAAACATTGAGGTCTAATAGATCCTGATAGTTGATGATGTTGGAGCATTGAGTATTGTTAGTTATGGATTATTATATTTATTCTACAAAACAACATTGCTTCACACCAATTATGATGGGTGATGGGTTATCCAAATAAAGGGAGTTTGATGGTGGTCTTGAGTATGATATAAAATAACTAGTGAATGTATTTAGGATGACTACTAGTTCTATAGTAGTGAATTGGGTTCTTATCATGGAGAGTAACTTGAGAAATATTGGGGGTTTGATTCATGGTAGTTAAGCCCTTAAATGTGTTATTGTATACACCGGTAGTAGGAAGCGTCATATGGAGATTATGCATCATGATATTAGTAGCCTAAACCCATACTCTGGTAATAAGGTGAGGTAACACCAGTGCGGTAGACCAAGACACATGTGTCCTTGAGGCATGAGAGAGCCAATCGAGGGTCGATCTAACATCATGATGGGAAATCAATATTTCATTTACAAACAAATTTTTTTGAAAGCTTGTGAGGGAAGGCCCACATTGACTAAATGTGATTTAGTGGGGTCAACCACTTCTCATCAGGCAAGGAGATCTAGTGCACCTTGTAAATCAGTCTGAGGTGTTGGTTGTGACTATGGAAGTTAAAACCTATATTTTTAGTGACATGAGAAAAGATCAAATTAGAGTAGTCATGTTATACCACATGACATTAGATTATGATAGATATAAACAGTGAATCCCACACATGTGGAACATAATTCCGGACCATCTATTATTATTGGTACTATTCTAGTTGCTTCTACTTTAACATAATCTATTTTTGGTACATGTAATTCACATATTTTTATATTTTTTCCCATTGTGGAGAGCCTTGGTCTATGTGTTTAGTGTTTTAATGAAATTATGACCCTTGATATTCCTTTGGGAATTCGAAAGTATGATATACAGATTTTTAGGGAGTCCCCCAATGACATTGACAGGTGTCACTACTTATTAATGCTCTTTATGCATGAGACGATATGGTTTGACATCATTCTTAAGATGAAATGGCTGGTTCCCTTTCCTGATTTTGTTTATTGCTATCACCAAAGGGAAACATTCGTATTAGTAGAGGGTGGTTAATTTTTTTCACAAGGGTGGATGGGATGTCCAAGCGTGCCTAGATAGACCTGGGAATCAAGGGATGAGTGGTATGAAAGCCCAAACTGCGAGTTTATATATGGATAATCATGTAATAGATTAGGAATATTTCCCTCTAGTGGTTTATCATTTCAGGGAAATTTTCTCAAATGTCATTTCAGGATAACCTCTACTGATTTATGTATATTTCACTATCCATATAGTCCCACGAGAGACAAATATTTCCATTCTTCCAAAAACAATGTTAACTATTGAGATGATGAAGCTCAAGAGGTAGATAGAGGATTTAGAGGAAAATGGGTTTATCAGACCCATTACTTCTTAGTGGAGTTCACTAGTACTCTTTGATAAAAAAGGAAAATGGTAACCTTAGGCAATGTGTGGATTAACAAAAATTGAACCAACTATTGGTTAAGAAGATATATCCTCTATCATGGATAGATGATCTCTTTGAACATATTTGAGAAACATGGGTTTTCAATAAAATTGATTTGAGATCTGGTTATCCTCAAGTGTGTGTTATACCCTCTGACATACCTCGCCCAACATTTTGTATCATGTATAATCTATATGAATATCATGTTATGTTTTTTGGTATCATAAATGTGTAAATAGTTTTTGTGGAACTGATGAACTGAGTTTTCCATTCTTTTATGGATTTGTTTTTCATGGTATTCATTGATGATATATTTTTTTATTCTTTCACTCGATATGAACCTATGAAATAGCTTAAGACAATATTTGATACATTAGGAGATTTTCAATTATATATAAATTTCACAAAGTACCACTTTTGGATAGATAAAATTCACTTCCCGGGTCACATTATCTTAGAGAAATGAGTATTAGTATAACCAAAGGTGAGAGTGGTAGTTTATTAGGAGTATCAAAAGAACATCATTGAAATGTATTTTTTTTTCTGATGGCAGGATATTATAGTAATTTCATATAGGACTTATCATGCTTATCAGTGCTTCTCACATGCTTATCCAAGAAGGGTGTGACGTTTTTTTGGTCAAATGCATGTAATTCCACCTTTCAGGAGCAGAAAGGGATATTAACATCAGCACCAATATAGTTTTTTTATGACATAGGAATGAGTTAAATATTTTACTAAAATGCTTAATGTATATAGATTTTATATATTCTGATATATGTGGAGAGTGTTAGGTAATAAATGTCTCTTTAGTTTATGATACATGAGAGGAAATTCCCGATGCATGATCTCAAATTAAATGATGTTTTACATTATTTGACCAATTGGAGACACTAAAATCTGGGACCTCATTTTGTGGTGTCCACATACAACAAAAGAGTCGAGTAAATGTTTACAAAATGTTATTAGAATTTTAGGAAGTGAAGGTTGGTTGAGTTCCTAGAGAAATTTGAATTCAATCATTATTATACATCTGTTAAATGAAATTTAGTGACCAATGAACTGACTAGGAGGAATTAGATACTATATGTTCACAAGGCTAGCAGTGAGTTTAAACATATGGATTTTTTCTCTGATATGCACTAGGAGGTGCAATTCAATCATAGTTATAATTTTATTTTATCCTTAATTATGACCTATACCTTTCGGGATATGGTAATGATGAGGCATCTATCAAATTGTAAGGGTATATTCCTATGGGAGTGTGTGGTAGTGAAGAACCTCATCTGGGTCTGACCATAATAAAGGTTGAAATTTTATGTATACATTGTCGCATGTGGGTTTCAACAGACATGTGTGGGGAGATGATGCGAGAGTTTCTTACTTCAGCTTTGGAAGTGCATCCTGGCATCACCAGGATATATTTGGTTCTAAAACACCAATACTATTGGCTAGGTATAAAATGATATGTAGCTAGTTTATTCATGAGGTGTTCTACCTTTTAGTAGGTGAATACTAAACACAAGTGACCAACCTGGTATTTACTGTAGCTATCCATTCTTATGTGTAAATGGTACAAAGTTTTGATATATTTAATAACCATGTTACAAATTTTAGAAACAACCAATGATGTTGTTTTGGTTGTTTACTAGTTAAAAAATGATTCCAATTTCTTACATATTAAGGAGAACGTTTCAGAAGATGATCTTGGGAGGTTGTATATCCATGAGATAGTACACCTTGACAGGGCCCCTCATTCTATAATGTCAAATAGGGAATCATAATTTACATCACGATTCTAGAAAGGGATGCAGAGTGAATTTGGTATAAAGGTGATTATGTGTGCATCATACCACCCTAAGACTGATGGCTAGTTAGAACCCATGATAATGCTGCATAAGGATATTCTATGAGCACGCGTCCAAAATTTTTGGGGCTCTTGGGAGAGACGAATACCCCTAGTTGAATTATCCTACAAAACAATGTTTTAGGATACTGCACAGATGGATCCTTATGAGGCTTCATACAGTATTCCATGCTGATAACCCCCGTACAGGTAAGAGTTAAGAGAGAAAACTATGATTTGACCTCATCTTGTATATGATACTATAGTGTATGTCAAGTGATTTTGATGTAAATGTATACTGTATAGTTTTTATAGAAATATTACACTAATTTTTATTGATGAACAACATATCTAATGGTCGAGGATCATGTATTTTTATGTGTTCACCGAGTTTGGGAAACCCGAGGATCAGGAGATAGGGTAAACATTCACCGTGATATGTTAGGCCATTTGAGATTCTAAAGAGATTTGGGATAGTATCCTATCAGTTGAAGATATCATATAGGTACTAGGACATTCATGAAGTATTGAACATATCTCAACTACATCACTATCATCCAGAACTATATCATGATTTTTAGAAAGATGATGTTGATTTATAGGTATCTGCGTCCTTTAAGGATAATCTTATTCATATTATAGATCATAGAATGAATTTTATTTGAGGATAGTCAGTTCCCATAGCATGGGATATGTTGGAGAACATTTTCTATATGATAAGACCTGTGAGCCAAAGGATGAGTTAAAATAATAGTCCCTAAGTAATTTATAAATGATGATTCACCACCATTGGAAGAGACATTCAAAGAAAAATTTCTTAAAGGGGGATGTTTCTAAGAATCCAGTTATTTTTTGGGGTATTAATATATTGTTTTATGTATAAATGATTATTTACAACATAATGTGAATTCCATTTCAGGTCATAGAGTTTTTGGTTGTTTGAGAGGCTTTTTGGGAGCATAGAGTTTTTCTTTTTGGGAAAATCAATGAGAGTCACATAGTTAGTAATAACCATGATGGGCAGGTGACATGGTTACTATAAACAGTGCACGGATGGATATTAGGGAGCTATAGGCTACGCATTTTGAGGAAGCTATGAAGATGGAGGCACACACCCATGTGGGGAACCTACATTTTTTATCATAGAAGAACCAAATGATTTACACAGGGTTTGGAAAACTATGCACCCTAACCCTGTGAGGTTCCCTCTTTACAGTGATGGTATCATGGTTGGCACATGGTTTGGGAAACTATGTAGCCAAACCCTGACAACCAAGAAATTTTAGGGAAATTATTATTTTTTACCTACATAATGTTAAAAACCAAATCTATTTTCACTTCCTTCTCCTAGTGTAAAATAACTATGTGAGGTCTCCTATTTGAAACATAATCTAATAATTTCAACTATTTTTGTCAGGTCTCAGAATTATGTGCCCTCAGTCTCTTTGAATCCATATCAGTGAGTACTCAATTCATTTTGAGTTGTTCTTCATTGGTCTTGGTATCAACTTTTCTATTTAGGTGTAAGTTAATATTACATATTTTTAGGGTTGTTGTTCTTTATTCATTTCCCATCAAACTATGTTGAATCAGAAGATTCTACTAGATGAGCACTATATTATGGTCCCACGATAGGGGGTCTCATTATTTTAACATAAATTTAGGGTGTTTATATATATTTTGTTGTTTCTTATACCTTATTTTCCAACCGATTCCCTTGGAATAAAATTTATTCCTTCATTAAAATTGATAGATACGACTTATTTAATTAATGATACGCATTAATAAATGATTAATGATTAAAAAACTTGAATTTAAACCACCCCTTGTATGTGCTGTTTATTTAAATATACCACAACATGTTGAATATAAAATTATCTCTTTAATGTGCACCCTTTACCCCTTTATATGGGAGGTTAAATTTATCAATTATGAAATTGAAATTGAATTGATTAATGGATGGAAATTAAAGACCACAACACTATGATTTTTCAATGTTCTTATTTACATATGAATTATTTTCTTCTTATTTTAACATTCCCATTTAAATTAATTAATAGGATAATAAATTTATGCTTAGACAAAGTCCTGATCCACCATATGAGGCGAGGATTAATTAAAATGATCACAGTGATGACCGTTGAATAATTAAATGTAATTGAATGAATGTTTAATATAACCCCTTTGTGAAAAAAAGGTTCTTATAAATACACCATGGATGGACACATTTTTCTATTACCATACATATGCTCGAGTCACATTTGGACTCCCTAGTAGACTGTCATGGACAAACATAGAGACTTTATTAATAAGTGCATAGTGACACATGGACTCCTTATATGGACTACTAAGGTTGGACTCAGAGGGATGATTCTATATACACCTTGAGTGAGAATTGGTCTCCCATTGTGGACATCCAAATATGTACTCAAATGGAAATGTTGTTATACCGTGCCTAGAGAGATACCAGGATTCCATTGAGGAATGCCTATTTTGGGATAGTATGGTTATTGGTTCATGTTACACTAGGAGTGATACCATGATTCCAAATAAGGAATGCAAATGAAGGACTTAGGTTATTAATTGAATAATTAATTAAATGATTTATATGACCTATATTCGAAGATAAAGAACAAGCCTAGATTTAGTCAGTGTAGTATACATTATGTGTTAGCACGGTTAGAAGTATTTGGACAACATATCAATGCAGGGGACACTGGGATACACACCAGTTATCAACATTTATTTATAAATTGTTATAGGACTTACAACTCATTAGTGGTGGCATGTTCAGATTACTTCTAGCACACTATTATTATTTTATATTCCCTAACTAGATAAAATTAGACATCATTGGTGGTAGCCTATACAGATTATATATCTCAACTTACTCAAGATACATTTCTAACTTGAGAAGATTATATGATTGCAGGTTTGGATAAGGGAAAGTGCCTTGCTATGAGTTTTTGATTACAGCTTAGCAGTAGAGGAATATATGATCGAGATGACACTAATGAGGCAAGATGAATTTTTTTTGGCCTTTTTTGTATTTTTTACATGTATTGTATTGAACTATATACATGTATAACTATTTTTTTCTTCGTAGAAACATGAAAAGATCATAATTGTTTATGAGATTACTTCTAGCATTGTTATATATACTTGTCTTTAAATGTTTATCTATTGTCTGATTGATTTACCAATTCCGCTATTGATTTTATATTATCTACTAAAATGTTACACTCTTACAAGAGGTAATAGTTTCCCTAAAATCTCACCCTAGGCCCTCACTACTAGTAGGATACCTATAGTGTTTGTGGAGATGTTCTTGAGGTCATGTTTGTCAACCGGGCTCGGGGTGCCTTTTAGTGGTATCTTGGTCTGGGAAGGTATATTGTAATTCATGAATAAGAAATGAAAATATATTTATATAGAATATAATATTTTTATTATATCATAATGGTTTAATAATAATTTTTAAGGTGGTGGGTTAGGAAGTAAATTAAAAACACACATTGGAGAACATTACTTCCGCTTCAGAAAACCTCCTTAGGATTGCACCAAAATCCATCACAGGTGGGACTTCGTCCACAAATAAGGATTCCAAAATGATAGGAGGGAATTTGGGTAGTTATTTCGTACGTTATATTCCAACACAAAATGGTTTGAAGGTATTAATAAGAGATTACATGGGGTGGCCATTTATAAGCGAGGTGACTATCACACTTATAATTTTTAGCACCGAAAAATTATTCACATGTTTTAATCATGCGACATGGATCCAAAATAGAATATTCTAAAGAATTAGAAATGATAGGGTCTAAATATGTGAATAAAATCGTTTTTAGAAAAGTTTTTAGGTTACTTTGACCCTTATCTATTTTTTAAACCCCCAGTAAACATATTGTAACCTTAACTAATGTATGTACATTTTAATGATTTCACACTTTGTTTTTGTAAAAAATTCAGTTGAAAATATTTGATAATAGAAATTATGCTGAATAAAAATTTTGAAACCATTTTCTCAAATTATATTAACATTTTTTGAAAATATTTATTCAAAATTAATCTCACCGGCGTGATGAGAAAACATGTTTTTGAGAGAAACAATGTTCAAATGTTTACATACATTTTATTTAAAAATTCAATATGAAAGTGATTATAATTTCTTATATTGGATTAGAAGATATATTATTGAACTAATTTTACTTTAAAAACATTTGAAAATGTAATTTAACTTTATAAATAATTTAATAAAAATGTATTTTTTAATTAAAATTTAGTATTGTAATTATTCATCAAAAAAATAATCTTTTCCAAAATTTGTCAAAAATTATGCCTAATATAATATTGACATACTGATTTATAAAATGGATTTCATTTATTCAACTAAATTTTTTAAAATATTAAAAATCTAATTTTAATGTATGTGTTCAAAAAGGAATGCATAATTACATTTTAAAAAAATAAAATTTTTAAGATTCATATAAGATTTACTCATATATATTGTTTATAAAACAAATAATATGAATGTTAAAAATTTTAGCGATTAAATAATATATAAATTTAAATAAAATAATTCATAAAGAGTTATTTCATTAATTTACTTAGTTAAAACATATTTGTGTACATATAAATAATGATTTCAAAAATAGATTTCCTTTATTTGAAAATAGTTTTTATTTTCATTTATAATAAATTAGTCACAAAATAATTCGTTTTATATAAATTTATTAACAACAAGTTTTCATAACATAGTTAATTCTATTCATACCCTCCATTCTATTATTTTGGTGATTACTATAATATTAAATAATAATTTATTAAGAGTGAATCACATCTTGTTTATACTGAAAGATATTTGTAACAAATTATAAACTCATTTTTTCATGTAATAAAATCTTACCTCAGTGTTTAGTGGGACCAAAAATATCTAACAAAATAAATTTACTTGAAAATATATATTTCAAAAAATATATTGGTATTTCAATAACAAAGCTGTTAAAATTTGTATTATGAATAAGAATAAACAAATTTTAAAATTTATTTTCAATTATTTGGATAAAAAAATATTTATAAATAAGTACTTATGTTTTAGTAAAGTCTTTATATTCTTTGACAATACCATTTTCTCAAAAAATATATTTTCTTATTAATTTTTTGAATAAAAAATAATTTTTTTTGACACATTTATAAAATTTATATTAAAAATTAACTTCATTTTTAAATCAAAATTTAATAATTAGCATCGGTGAACATTTGATAATTTTTTTAAAGCAATAATTTTTCAGTTAATATTGTAAATACTGATTTTTATTTAAATCATTATTTTTCATTTAAAGAATTTACAAGATCCATTATATTTTAAGGTAGTTTTAAAAGTAAAATTAGTTCAAATATATATATATATAAATCAAATTTTGGTCATTTTCATAGACTTTGTTTTAATTTTTATATTAAAACATTCAATACTTAAGAAAATATTCTCTTTGAGAACCCAAATTTTCCTCACGTTAGTATGTTTAATTTAAAATAAAATTTCTCCAATTATGTGAATGTGATATAAAAAATGGAATATATATTCTTAATAATAATAATAATTAATAATTTAAAATAATTCCAAATTAATGATTTTTGTATGTATATTAAAAATAGTAAAAAGTTATTTTTAATGTGAAGGTTAAAATGTGTTCTCTTTGGGGTTAAAGTAAAATGATAAGGTTTAAAATGACCTATAATGTTTTACAAATCCCATTTTTTCCATATTAGATCATAAATCCTCTATGGTTCTAAAATTATCAATTTTTATCTTTTTTGGATGTGAAAAACAGGTTTATGCTTTATTATATTCCAAACATTTAACGTGTGTCCTCTTCCCCACTTATAAAAGGTAACCACCTATAAAGTTATATTCAAATTTGAAAAACATCTTGGTTTTGAAAAAATTTAAAAAACATTTCCTTCATTACCACATCACATCTAAGAGGTATGTTGTTTCTCATTAATCACCCATTAGAAGGCTTTAGGTGTAAACATAAGGAGGTTATCCGAGAAAGAGGTATCATACTCAACCAAGCATTAATGTTTTATTTATTTGTCCACAAACTTTAAATATTATTCAATTATGATTATATAATAAAAGAATATCTCCCATATAACTGTATTTTATTATGTTAATACAATGACGTAGATTTATTTCTGATTCCATCAAGAGGGAAATAAATCCATCAATCTTGTGTATGATAGACTACCTCCTCACGAATTGGTATAAATAGTTTTCCATCACCACATATCACATTTGGATATAATAATGGATTTTTATATGATATTAATTAAATAAGTATATTTTTTTGAATATAATATCACATACAATTTCTTACTTTCCATCCATTAGGAATATGATAAAATCATTCATGTGTACGGCTAACTACCATCTCATGAAATGACATGATTCATTATTCCTAAAAGATTTACATGAAAGGTAATAATGATATTTTAATGAAAATATGTTATATATATTAAATTCAAATTACTCTATAAATGTAATATATTATTTTCCTTTCTTTTATTTCATCATCCTAGAAAGTAGAATCATTGTTCATGCATATATACAACCTACCATCTCCATGAATTCTATAATACATTTTCTATATATAATTTTAATTTAATTTTATAAAAATATTTATAACGAATATATATGATAATAATATAATGGTTAAAATTATGGATATTATGGAATAATTATAAATGAAAAATGACCAAAAATACCAAACCAAAACATACATGAAAAATTAAGAATGTATTACCCAAAACATGATTGTAACAATGAATTGTTAAAAAAATACTCATAAAAGGCCAATAAAATTATATATGTATGATCAATATGTGTATTCTTTTTTAATATATGTATAATAAAATTATAATGATATTAAATTATAAAGGAACATGTATGAAGGAAATAAAGACTTATGGTAATGGACTTTAGTCACATTTATATTTCTATGGGACACTTTCCATATACAAAACATGTTTATTTTGTGTGTTTTATATACTAATTATTAAGGATATTTATTATATTTATCATGATAATTATTGGATATACATATAAATCTAATTTAATTTATTTCATGGTGCTTACGATTTGAAATAAAACATAGTTTTGAATGATTTGTGTCACAATCTCTTTGTTTATCAGGATCATTTAATATTGTGATTTCAATGATGATAACATTTTATACACCTATAAAGAAACACATGAATTATCCAATCCTTTGTTTATTAATTTAAATTACATGTTTTAATTTCAATTTTATCACTTTATGTACTCACTAGTATAAAAATAATGTTTTTATAGAAAAATGAATTTATTTATCTCTTTGGTCAAAAGCCATTTTTCATCCATTAACAAGTTTTATGAATTTTTTTTAATGAAATATTTACCACTATCCAACAATTTTAAAATAATTTTCTATAATTTTGTTTTTAATTTTTTTTAAAATGAATCTTCTTCTCATTTTCTGAACGAGGTAGTTTTGAATTTGTACAAAAAATGTGAGAGGAATATTTTTTAATGTGAAAAACGTGATGAAACTTTTACACTATCATTACCACTAAATTTTTTGAATATTTTATTTAATTTTTTTAAGGTTCTATAAATAAAAATTTTCTTCATTATATTTTTAATTAATTTATTTTAAATAATTGATTTCAAATGAAAAGTATATTTTCCTCAAGAATGTTTTAATGCTCATTTATGGAATTTATATTCATCGTCATTATCAAACTATGGTGTTGCCTATATTTTAATGGGGATATGATCAAATGGTACCATTATTATTATTTAATTGCATATTTTATTTTTATGATCATGGTGAAAATATATTTATGAAAAAAATTCCATTTATAAACCTTATGATTTGATGAATTAACTAAATGTTTATTAAACCAATTTCATTTTCCCAGGTTATTTTATAATGAAATATTTAAAAAACCCATTTCTTTATTATGGGTTATAATATGATGACTATTTCATGATATTATTAGAATATTAATTATGGATTTAGTGAAGGGTGAGACCTATATCGCCCTTAGATGAATTCGGAAAATATTTATATATCATAAAATAATGATGGAAAACATACTGATGTGTCTGATATACAAAGATAAATAGGAAAATGTGCTATATCCACTATGGGAAATAGATTATGATTCCTGATCTGTTATGAAATGGCAAACATGTACTGATTTTGGATCCATTATGGTTTTATTTTCTTGGATTTTAACCAGGATATATGAAATTCATTGTATACTTATGATCATTCCACACTTATTTGACATGAACAAAGGGTTTATGATTTATTTATGATGATTTCTCAATCTAATGGTTCATTTATTTTGAAATAATATTCTTTTATGCCATGGATCATATTTACGATGTATAAAAAATTGGGATTGGACATTGAATACTATATTCAGAATCCCATACTCTTATTCTAATATTATGATTTGATATGATCACTGGTTGATATCTTCCATTTTTACCCTTATTGAGAATCTTTTATCACCCATTCTATTGTTTCATTTCTTCATATTATTAAAAATAGTATATTTATGTAATTCATATGTATTTTAATATGTAGGGATATCTATATAGGAGATGTTTAATAACCATCATGAAATTAGATTATTTTTTATCGAGTTTGTAAAGACCCTTAACTTTTACAGTCCTTGGGATTGTATTTTTGAAATATATTTAATATTAATCTTTTAAGATTTAATATCTATATATTAACATCCAAAGTTGTAAAGACCCGAAAATTTCAAGAAATTTACTTTTCTTAAATAATTTTGAATTTTATGTGTCTGTGGCTTCTGATGACACTTGATTCCGAGGACTGGTGTGCTCAGAATCAATTTTCGAAGTTTAGCTCAGGTACGTTCAGTGAACAAACAAGAGGGTTTTTCTAACTTTTGATCTGGTGCTTGGAATTGAAATCTGAGGGCACCGATGAACTCGCAATGCTGGTAATTTAATAAGGGGACCTTTACCGCGGTTGCGTTTTCACGGGAGGAGATGTTAAAATTTTTTGATTAAATTTGAAGTGAATAAAATTGTGGGACAATTTTATTTTTGTATCTTTAGTGGTTATATCCTACATGGGAAAGTTGGGATGGGACCCAGAAGCTCCTAACTACCCATGTGAGGATAATTGTGAGGCGGGGCCCACACATGCCTCAACCATTCACATTCCCTAAACCCATTAAACCTCCCATTAAACTCCTTTTTTTAATGTTGACACCTCCCTTGAATTTAATTGAGTAACGCTTCATATACCCTCTCTCCCTCATTAATTCTGGCCAACACACACTTTAATTAATTGATTTAACTTCATGAATTAAGTTAACTATGTGTTTGAATTTAAATTTTTGAAATGCATGGCATGATTAAATAAAATTAGGAGAAGCATTATTTTATTTATTGGTTGGCATGTTGTGTTGAGATTTTGGGGATATAGCACTTGAGTTTCGAAGAACGCTTCATCTCCTTTGTTGAAGAACGCCAACTCTCTGACGAAGAACATCGACTAGAAAAACCCAGTTTCTCCATCTTCTTCTTCCTCCACGACAAGGGAGGATACACTGATAAGGGAACTCGCCAACGAAATATCTCACTATAACCTTCCCTCCATTATAAAAAGGGGAGGCGTCGCTTCCTCCTCGGGCGCTTTCCAAGGTTGCTAACTAAACCTCACCCTGTGATGTCGTCTTTCGCGATGTCTGACTTTCGAAATATTTTTCTCTGGTAGGGGTGTGTTTTTATTTGAGCAACGCGGATTCTTCCTTCCATGTTTGTTTCTCTTGACCCGCTTGCTACCAAACTAACGTGGAAGGACAGGTCCAAACGAACACGGCCCAATCCCTCCGCCGTGTTTGTGAATGTTTGGTGTGTTCTTTGTGTTCTTCATGGGTGATGAATACTGGATTGTTGCGAGTTCGTTGTGAAATGCAATGATCCCAATTTTTAGACCCAAAATCACGACGTCCTAACGGAGGTGCGACGACGATAGCGGGTGCCAGATCAAACCAGAACGGGAAGGACCGTCCCTCGACCATTCTTCGAGCGGGTGAATCAAATCGTGTTTTCAGAGCTGATCAGAGGCCCGAAGACACTGGAGACGATTACGGGACATCGAGGCATCCTAGTGTCTGATGTTCTGTGATCAATGGTCCGTCAGAACGAAGAATGGACATCACGGGAGGCGCATTAGCTGGAGGCATCGTTTCTGGAAAACTTCAGAATACACGGCGTGTACCTCTGACGAACATGTCGTGTAGCGTGGGAATACTGCGACTTGAGTTTCAGTTTTAGACAATTAACACATGGCGTGTGTCCCTGGTCACATGACGTTTAATCACTATGTAGAATGGAAGAAGCAGCATTGCGAGATATGGAGTGTATTCTGGGAAATACACGGACACGGGCAGCAATACATGGCCAAGAGGCACAACGTGTATTCTCTTCACAGAAGGGCATAAGCGGCTTCATGGGACTCGACGTGTATCTTGTGGATACACGGACACGGGGTGAAGTACACGGACATGTACTCCACCACACGGCCAGGCAAGGCTAGTGGCATGGGCTACCCCATATACCATTTACACGGTTCGGTGGACACAGGTTGAGGTTGTGTACGGGCACATGGCCAGCATACACGGAGCCGACCCAGATGCATGGACACGGCATGTAACCATACCACATGCCATGTACTTACTTCCTACATGACCAGCCTTTCAACATGGACCGTTGGACATGGGAAGTACCCGAGAACTGACTATGTGACATGTACCGTATACCTACACGCAGTGTACTTTTTGGTAAAAGGCTTGGTCATTTTGTACACAGTATCTTGGATATGTTTTTTTATTAGCCCTATATGACATGGCGGAGCTTCAGAATACATCAACATGAGTCATAGTGGTAGTTGATGTATCGATCCCTTGTCTCGAGGTGTGGACCCTCCCAGAATCGAGAGTTCTGTGTGCGGGAACCCTAGAGTTGGTTGCAATTGTGACGACGATGATGATTGTACTTGGATTCTATGTGGGTTTAGAATCGAGGATGACTATACTTGGATCATCCATGGGTTCGACATCGATGACGACTGTACCTGGATCCTCCGTGGGTTCGGCAGTAATGGTTATTGTATTTGTATCTAACGTGGGTTCGGCAGTGACGACTTTTGTACTTGGATCCTATGTGGGTTTAGTAGAGGAGATGATTTAGAGGCCACATTTAATCATCTTTATCCCTATTCGTGAGTAGTATACCTGTGTGAGATGATTCTTGACTTTCAATCATTATCATCGATGTGATTGACTTGATTTCCTATGTGGATTGGGTTGTGATTTCTTGTGTGGACTGGGTCGTACTTGGGCTCCTGAGTTGGAGCTGAACTGGAATTGATGACTTAGGTATATGTATGGGAATATACCTATGTAAAGTTAGTTGATACTTTGTGTTTGTATCTTTACATTGTGCTTTAACCTTTGTGGATTCTGGGAGACCTTCGGGTGCCTCGGGGTCCCGACTGAGTATCATATACTCACTCATGCACGGGTTATGCCTGCACTACGTTGTGTTGGATGTAGATGACAGACATCACTGATCGAGGTGGTGTCTTGTTGATTGGGACGGTACATGTAGGTGGACCACTTGGTGGGACGTACACGTAGCGGACGGCCAGACCCAAGGAGCTGAGGAGACCATTTGTACCCACCCTTCAAGTGGGATATCTGTAGGAAGACTCAGTGGTTGCTGGTTTACTTTAATGCAGCTGTTCTTTCTTTACTATTGTACTGTACTTTCAGTTGGGTTTGTATTCTGGCCCATTTACTTTCTATCACTTACTTAAGTACTCAATTTACATAGTGTTTACTTCAACTTGCATAATCTATTTTGTTTGTTTACTTATATAAAGGCAATTCCTTCTGTTTTATCAGTATTTTCGCCTTGGGTGCCATTCTCTAGCCCCTGTCCTATGGACGGTGCGCTTGGGGTAGTCACGGCACGGGCCCCAAGGAAGGTTTATGAGAAATTGGTATCTGAGGAGTCGGTTCTACCGCATAACTTAGGACTCTGATAATTTCTTCCTATGAATCAATAGTGTTATGGTTATTGAGTGTGGTTATCAGTCCAAGGAGTCTAGTGTTGGTGTGGTGGTCGACGTATCCTTACACCAGGACCCTAGATTCTGATTTCTAAATCAGTGCACGAAAACATTGATTGCATGTGTGTTTAAAAAGTTTTCTTATTGATTACTATGTGTCATCTCACCAGGTATATTGTATTAACCGTGGAACACCTGTTTCTTTTCAGGATGGCCCCACGATGGCAGCCATCTAGCGTTCCTAGTTACGTGCGATATGGAAGCCCACCAAGCGACGAGGCCTCGGTACAGGGCCCCATTACAGTGGAGGTACCACTACTCACAGGGCCACTGATACCACCAGACCAAGCTGCAGGGAGTGCACGCCGCCTGAGTGCACTGCACAAGTTTCAGTGACAGAGGATGCCCAAGTTCCGCGGAGAGACGAACCCTCAGGCAGCCAAGAATTGGCTAGAGGCTATTGTTTGAGACTTCAAATTGGTAGGGACACCAACAGATCTTATGGTGATCTTTGCTGTGAGTCTTCTGCATGCAGCATTAGGTAGATGGTGGAGCCTAATGCTCTAGGTGCACGACGAGGCATCTCCACTTTGGACGGACATCGATAGCCTCTTCCGCTCGGAGTTCGTTCTAGCCACCATCCGTTCAGTGCGCATCTAAGAGTTACTACAGATACGGAAAGGCATCATGACAGTAGCCTAATACTCGGCGAGGTTTACCGACCTCTCGCGCTACTCCACAGACATGGTACGGTACCCATTATTTTGGGCCCGGACCTTTGAGTAGGGACTAAGACATGAGATCAGGGTTTCGATGATCTCCCTCAGCGTTCCTATGTAGGAAGGAGTACTGGAGCGATCCCTTCTTGTGGAGAGCTTCCTTACTGAGCCTATGCCAGTAGCGAGGCCTACCGTAGGGCCACACGTAGAGGAGTCTTCTGCAACTGGCAGTAGACAGATGTCGCAGAGGTCCAAGCGGACTAGGCCATTAGGTGGGCAACCTCAGGATACTGGTTCGGAGGTGTGGGGAACACGTAGTAAAGCCAGTCATACGAGAGGTAGGAAGTGCTATGCATGCAGCGGGCAGGGCCACATGGCTCGTGACAGCCCGACCCGACATGCATAGGAGCAGCAGATGGTTGAGGGACCACCCAGGCAGAGGCAATGGTTTGACCGTGGCGGTCCATAGGGAGCTGTCAGACGAGTCAGAGGAGTTGGCTGAGCAGCAGGTGATGGAAGACGCTTAGAGGCTCTACCACCACCACCACCATGAGGACCACCCCGACCACAGGGAGCTGGAAGACAGGGGCAGTCTCGGCTCCAGGCAGTCGAGGCCTATGACCACGGCGCACCTGAGATGATTCAAGGTACTCTCTGTGTTTACTCTACCCTTGCTGTAGTTCTTATAGACACAAGGGAGAGTCATTATTTTATTGTCGCTGCACTTGTTCGGATCTCGGAGATTCTGAAGGAGCCATTGGCTCGATCCTTACGGATAGAGACTCCAACTAGAGTAGAATCGAAAATTACACACTAGTGCCGGCAGTTTGAGCTTACTCTAGGAGTCATGAACTTCGGCTGGGATCTTCTTAAAGTGGCGTCGAGGCCATACAATGTCATCTTGGGTATGGACTGGTTATCTACAGTCCATGCCCAGATTAACTGTATTAGGCACAATGTGTTGTGGGTCCACACAGATGGGAGAAGGTTCACCTTCACCAGCGAGAAGGGAGCCGTAGCAGCGTAGGATGGACTTACGCAGAGGAGAGGGTAACTGATCACCCATCAGTTGGCTAGTCTCATCCTAGGAGTAGTTGATGTGCTGAGTCCGAGTTTTCCTATTTTGGTGGATCATTATGAAGACGTTTTTCATGACGACGTTCCAGGACTACCTCCTCACAGATAATTAGATTTATACATTGACATGTACCCTAGGACAACCCTGATATCTAATCCAGTATATCGGATGGCTCCCGTTGGGCTTCGTGAGCTACGGGTATAGCTGAAGGACTTGCAGGGTAAGGGATTCATCTGCCCAGTGTTTTACCCTGGGCTTCTCCGATTTTATTCTCTAAGAAGGCGGATGGGAGCATACTACTCTGTGTCGACTACCGTCGCATGAATTAGGTGACCATAAAGAACAAGTATCCACTTCTGAGGATTGAAGACCTCATTGATCAACTCAAGGGAGCACGATGGTTCTCTAAGATAGACCTCAGGTCAGGCTATCATCAGCTCAGAGTTTGAGAGGAGGATGTACAGAAGATGGCCTTTAGGTTTCGGTATGACCACTATGAGGCCTTGGTTATGACTTTCGGTGTATCCAACACTCCATCAGTGTTCATGAGTCTCATGAACTAGATCTTCCAACCTTACCTCGATCGATTTGTCATAGTATTCATCGAAAACATACTGATTAACTCGACTAATATGGAGGAGCACGCCTACATCTTGCGGGATTTACTGGACAGACTCCGAGAGCACCAGCTTTAAGGTAATATCTTGAAGTGTCAGTTCTGGATTCAAGAGGTCCACATATTGGGGCATGTCATCTCTGAGGAGGGAGTTACAGTGGACCCTGTGAAGATTGAGGCAATACATTCTTGGGAGCCACCTAGGAGTGTGACGGAGGTGCCGAGATTACTATGTCTGGATGTGTACTTCCAAAGATTTGTTCCAGACTTCTACAGAGTTGCATCACCACTCTCAGCTTTGACGAAGAGGGGGAAACCCTTCATGTGGTTAGATAGATGTCAGCAGAGCTTCCAAGAGATGAGACAGAGATTGACCAGTGCACCCATCTTGAGACTACTGGAGGAGGGCATAGGCTATGTAGTTTACTGTGAGGCATCAGGGACCGGACTCGGGTGTGTCCTGATGCAAAAGCGGGTGGGGATCGCTTATGGTTCCCATATGTTGAGGTAGCACAAGAAGAACTACGCTACCCATGACCTGGAGTTAGCAGCAGTAGTCTTCACTTTGATGATGTGGTGGCACTATCTGATGGGTGAGCACATTACAGTCTACTATAACCATCAGAGTCACAGGTACATCTTCTCACAGATGGACTTAAACCTGAGACAACGGTGATGGATCTAGTTCCTCTAGGACTATGAATTTGATATAGTCTATACTCCTGGGAAGGGGAACATGGTATTTTTTTTCTATCATTATGATATCGGGCATTCAGCTACATGGAGAGGCAACAGAGCAACTGGACGCATTTCAGATATCCTTTGTGGATAGAGATGGAGCAGCCTTTCTACAGTCACTCAGATTCACTCCTCTACTACTTCAGTGGGTCAGAGAGGCACAACGTGGGTACATTGACTATGAGACGCGATATGGACATATATCCACAAGACTGGCACCTGATGGATTTTTTGTAGGAGTAGAGCAGGTCATCCTCTTCAAGGGATGTACCATGGTACCAGTTGCATTATAGGAGGAGGTGCTGAGGAAAATTCACATTTCCCCTTTGGCGGTATATCCAGGTGTAGAAAATATGTACCAGGATCTCAAACAATAACACTGGTGGACGGGTATGAAGAAGGTTGTGGCAGAGTTCGTTTCACGAAACCTCACCAGCCAGCTGGTGGAGGCGGAGCACCAGGTTCCAGCAAGCTTGGTTCTTCCCTTAGAGGTCTTGGAGTGGAAGTCGGATGGGATATCTATAGATTTCATGACGGGGATCCCTTGAACTTCCAGAGGACACGACTCCATCTGGGTGATTGTCGACCGACTCACCAAGTCGGCCCACTTCCTACCCATCAGAGAGCAGAGCTTAGTGGAGAGCTTGGGACACCTCTATGTTCTGGAGATCTTACGGCTTCATGGGGTTCCATCATCTATCATCTTTGATCGAGATGCTCGCTTTACTTCCCAGCTTTGGAAGGGGTTACATGAGGCTTTTGGGATACAACTACACCTAAGCACCGCCTTTCATCCTCAGA
Organism: Viscum album; assembly: GCA_963277665.1. Classification (NCBI taxonomy): domain Eukaryota; kingdom Viridiplantae; phylum Streptophyta; class Magnoliopsida; order Santalales; family Viscaceae; genus Viscum; species Viscum album. Next base: position 843,154,837 of record OY728140.1, on the reverse strand, counting down.
CGGATGGCCAGATAGAGGGGACCATTCAGACACTCAAAGACATGATCCATGCATGTTTCCTTGACTTTGGTCACAAGTGGGAGGATCACCTACCCTTGGTGGAGTTTGCGTACCACAAGAGCTACCACTCCACCATCGGGATGGAACCATAAGAGGCATTGTAGGGCCGACCATGTGGATCACCTCTGTGCTGGACTGACCCAAAGGAGTCAACACTCGTAGGACCAGAGATGGTCTAGGCTACGACGGAGAAGGTGTAGATCATCCAGGAGCAGATGAGCACTGCACAGAGCAGACATAAGTCCTATGCTGATAGGAGGCTAAGACCACTAGAGTTCGAGGATGGCGACCACGTTTTCTTACGGGTCTCACCTCGACGTGGATTACGAAGATTTGGCCAGGGTGGCAAGTTATCTATGCACTTCATCGGACCGTTTTAGGTCCTCATCAGGGTAGGTGAGGTGGCTTATCGCCTAGCCATTCCACCTCAGTTGCACCGGGTGCATGATGTCTTCCACGTATCATTGATGAGGAGATACGTGCACAACCCGACGCATATCATTGATCTCTGTGAGATGAACATCAATGAAGGGGTGACATTTGCGGAGGTCCCGGTGGATATTGAGGATTAAAAGGAGTGGGTCCTACATGGACATGGGAGAGGGGGGCTCAAATGCATGCACAGTACCTTCATTTTATTCCCTAATTTATGATGTAGTTTTACGGGGATGTAAATCCCTGAGGTGGGACTAATGTAACGACCTAGGAATTTCTATGAAATTTTTTTCATAAATACTTTGGAATATTACGAGTCTGTGGATTCTGACGGCACCTGATTCTGAGGCCTGGTATGCCCAAAATCATTTTCTGATGTTTAGCTCGGGTACGTTCAGTGAATGAAAGATATGGTTTTTCGATCTTTTGATCCGGTTCTAGGAATTGAAATCTGAGGGCACCGATGAACTCCCAACACCGATAATTGATTAAGGGGACCTTTATCGTTGTTGCATATTCACGGGAGGAGAAGTTAAAAATTGTGGATTAAATGAGAAGTGAATAACATTGTGGGACAATTTTATTTTTGTATCTTAAGTGGTTATATCCTACATGGGGGAGTTGTGATGGGACCCATAAGCTCCTAACTACCCATGTGAGGATAATTATGAGGTGGGGCCCACATGAGACCCAACCATTCAGATTCCCTAAACCCCTTAAACCTCCCATTAAACGCTGTTGTTTAATGTTGACACCTCCCTGGAATTTAATTGAGTAAATCTTCCTCTCCACTCTCCATCATTAATTATTGCCAACACACACTTTAATTAATTGATTTAACTTCTTCAATTATGTTAGATAAGAGTTTGAATTTAAAATTTTGAGATTCATGGCAAGATTAAATAAAATAAGGAGAAGCCTTTCATTTTTTGGTTGGCCTGTTGTGTTGCAATTTTGGGGAGAGAGCTCTTGAGTTTCGAAGAACGCTTCATCTCCTTTGTTGAAGACTCCAACTCTATAATGAAGAACATCGACTCAGTGAACCCGGTTTCTCTGTCTTCTTCTTCCTCCTCGACAAGGGAGGAGACATCAACACTGGAACTCACCAACGATGGCTCGCCCTATAACCTTATCTTTGTGAAAAAAGGGGGATGTTGCTTCCTCCTAAGGTGCTTTCCGACGTCTCTTATGAAACCTCACCCCGCAACTCTATCTTCCGAAATGTCTGACATTCAACATCTTTTGTTGAGGTATGGGTGTTTTTTTATTTGAGAAAATATGATTCTTCCTTCCATGTTGGTTTCTCTTGACCCTCTTGATACCAAACTAACATGGAAGGACTGGGCTAAACGAACACGGCCCGATCCCTCCACCATTTTTGTGAATGTTTGGTGTGTTCTTCGTTTAATTCATGGGTGATGAACACCGGATTGTTGCGAGTTTGTTGTGCGACGTAACGATCCCAATTTGAAGACCCAACATCACAAAATTCTAGCAGAGGTACGACGATGATATTGGGTGATGGATCAAACCAGAACGGGAAGGACCATCCCTCGACCATTCTTCGAGCGGGTGAATCAAATCGTGTTTTCGGAGCCGATCAGAGGCCCAAAAACACCAGAGATGATTACGGGACATCGAGGCGTCCTATTTTATGAATTTTCATGAGGAACAGACCGTCAGAATGAACAATGGACATCACGGGAGGAGCACTTTCTGGAGGTGTCATTTCTGGAAAATTCTTGAATACATGACATGTACCTCTGACGAACACGCAGTGTAGTGTGGGCGTACAACGACATGAGTTTCTGTTTTTGACATGTAACACATAGTGTGTGACCCCAGTCACACTGCATGTAATCTCTACATAGAATGGAAGAAGCAGCTTCGTGAGACATGGCGTGTATTCTGGGAAATACACGCACACGAGCAGTAATACACGGCCAAGAGGCACAACATTTATTCTCTTTAGAGAAGGGAAAAATCAACTTCGTGGGACTCGACGTGTATGTCGGGGATACATGGACATGGGTTGGAGTACATGGACATGTACTCCACCACACGGCCAGGCATGACCAGTGGCACGAGCTACCCCATGTACCATTTACACAGTTTGGAAAACACGGGTTGAGGACGTGTACAAGCACATGGCCAACATACATGGAGCCCACCCAGATGCATGGACATAGAATGTAACCATACCACATGTCTTGTATTTAATTCCTACATGACCAACCATTCGACATGGACCATTGGACGTAGGCAGTACCCGAGAACTGACTACACGGCGTGTACCATATACCTACACGCCGTGTACTTTTTGGTAAAAGGCTTGGTCATTTTGTACACAGTATCTTGGATAAGTTTTGTTTGTATTATCCCCCTATGACATGGCAGAGCTTCAGAATATATCAAACTGAATCTTCATGGTAGTTGATGTATCTATCCCTTGACTCAAGAGGCGGACCTTCTCGGAATCGAGCATGCTATATGTAGGAACCCTAGAGTTGGCTATGACTGCGACGACAATGACAACTGTACTTGGATTCTACGTGGGTTCGGCAGCGAGGATGACTGTACTTGTATCCTCCATGTGTTCGGCAGTGATGACGACAATACTTAGATCCTCCGTGGGTTCGATAGTGATGGTTACTGTACTTGGATCCTACGTGGGTTCAGCAGTGACAACATCTGTACTTGGAACCTGCGTGGGATCAGCAGAGAAGATGATTCAGAGGCTACATTTAATCATCTCCATCCCTCTTTGTGAGTATTATACATGTGTGAGTTGAGTCTTAAATTTTTTATCATTATCATCGATGTGATTGACTTGCTTTCCTGTGTGGACTAGATTGTGCTTTCCTGTGTGGACTTGGTTGTACATAGGCTCATGAGTTGGAGCCGAACTGGAATTGATGACTTAGGCATATGTTTAGTCATAAACCTAAGTAGAGTTGTTTGATACTTCATTCTTTTATATTTCATTAGTGGTTTAACCTTTTTGGATTCTGGGAGTCCTTCGGGAGTCTCAGGATCCCTACTGAGTATCGTATAATAACCCCTGCACGGGCTATTCCCACACTATGTTGTGTTTGATGAAGACGTCAGACATCCCTGATCAAGGTGGAGTCTTGTGGAGCGGGTCATATCTTGGAGGTGGACCACTTGGCAGGACGTACACGGAGTGGGAGGCCGGACCTTGGGAGCTGAGGAGACCATTTGTACCCACCCTTCAGGTTGGATATCCGGAGGACTACTCAGTAGTTGCTGGTTTACTTTACTGAAGTTTTTATTTCTTTACTGTTGAACTGTACTTTTAGTTGGGTTTTTATTCTGACCCATTTACTTTCCATCACTTACTTATGTACTCAGTTTACTTAGTGTTTACTTCAGCTTGCGTACTCTGTTGTGTTTTTTACTTATATAAAGGCAATTCCTTCCCTTTTATTGGGACTTTTGCCTTTGGTACTAGTCGCCAACCCCTGGCGTATGGAAGGCAGGCTTGGGGTAGGCACGGGACGAGCCTCAAGGACTGGTCCTGACGAATGTCATTATAGTTGGGATCTGAGCATGGTTTAGTTTACCATTATAAATAAGGATGATAAAAACATAATGATAATCATAAGGATAAATCTAAGTATAGGAAAATAACCCAAATTTTTTGTGACGGTTTTATTTAGAGGTTTTTAAGAATTACATTCTTATATCGATAATATAAGTGGATATGGCTCTGGAATAGTTTTTCATGGAGTTTATAACTCCTAATTTAGTGCATTGAGATAGAATTCTTCATTTCATTTTACACAATAATGGGGCGTACTGCAAAACTAGTTTGACACTGTAGGGGGATATGTTCTTGAGATTGAAAAAGTATTTACACACCATCATGATGGATTTGAATAATAAACATGAATGACCTTGGTAAATCATATGGATTCATATATTTAATATAATGTGTCATAATTTTGACATCCTATGTCTAATGTTTCATGATCGACCACTCTAATCAAATATTTCTAATGTATAAGATAACCACTCAAGTTTTTACAAGGGATTGTAGATATAATGATGAAGGTTAGATGTTAATAGGTATGCTTATATATTTATTTACACTATTTTATCATAGTGATATGAATTCCAATATATCATAAAAATATATATGAATTTTAATTCATATCCTCAAACATTAGATGTTTAATTATAACTGAAAACCATAATGGTATGATGATCTCAACGTAGGTCTATGATTCTTCTCGAGTTGTTGTTTGTGGGAATTTTCTTCATAAGATCAGGTTATTCCCAAACTAGTCGAATATGTTGTCATCATAGGGATTTATTGGATTTCTATATATAAACCCCAAATTCATTTCCAATTAATGGAATTTGTGTTTTATATTCCAAACCATCAAATGATTCTCTATTAGTGTGAAAATAAGTATGAAATTCTGATGGAAATGACACCCATTATAAGAGTCTTTGTTCCAATTCAAGGAGAGTTTTTATCTCAGAAGGTTGGGGAGAAACTCAAGATCAATGATATGAATATTATGTGGGATTATTTTGATGCCCTTATAGAATTTGATCCTCATATCACACCAAAATTTGATGTTATATTTTCAGTAAAACACATAACTTTTTCATCTTCTATTTCAATGAATCCATATTTAATTTCCCCAATTGATTTGCCGAAATTAGGGAAGAAGTTTCAGTAGAATCTTAAAAATGGATTTATTCGGTTAACTGTGCAATGTTAGGGGGCACTTATTCTATTTGTTAAGAAGAATGATGGACTGATGAAACCCTATATTTATTATCATGAGTTGAACAAGATCACAATCATGAATAATTATCCTCAACCCCATATTGATGACATGTTTTATTAACTGCATTGATCTCAATACATTTCCAATGTTGACCTTTAAGTAGGATATAGTCAATTGTGGGTTAATAAAGTGCATACACCCAAAACAACATTGACAATAAGGTATGAACATTATGAGTATATAGTGATGAAATTCTTTATTACTAATTCCCCTAATATATTCTTGGATTTAATGAATATAGCCATTAGATATTACTTTGATTAGCTTGTTTTAGTCTTTACACATTAGATTTATATATATTCAAATTGTATGGAAGAGTATAAATATAAATTGATAATTTTAATGAAGACACTAAGGAAGGATAAACTATATTAAAAATATTTAAAATATGAATTTTGACTTCAAAATGATTCATTTTTGGGTCATATAATCTTAATAAATGGAATATTAGTGCCTTCATCAAAGATGGAGGATATTGAATTATTTCTTAGAACACCCATGGAAACTGTGATCAAAATTTTTATTGGTTTTTCCATATATCATTGATGGTTTCTGTAGAATTTCTCAAAATTATCAAATCCCCTCACCACTTTAACTCATAAGGAATCCATGTTCCTATGGATAAATGAATATGAGGAAAATTTCAAGGAACAAAATAGAATATTCGTTAGAAGATATGTTCTTATATTACCATATAGTGGAAAGGAGTTTTTAGTCTATATTGATGCATCTAATAAGTATTGGGTTGTCTTATCATATATAATGAAAAGCTAAAGGCTTATTATTTATGAATATTTAAGGATCTTGATTAAAATACTCATCTCAATATTTGGAGTTAGTTGCGACAATTTTTTGTTATGTATATGGATTAAATAAACATTTATGGAGAAAATGGTGATATATATATACCAATCACAAAATTATAATTTATATATTAACAAATAAGGTGTATAATATGTAAATGTGAATATAGTTAGAGATGATTAAAAATTATTATTTATCAATACATTACCACCTTGTGAAAAAGAATAAGGTGGATGATACATTGAGTTGAGTTGAAAGGATTATACTAGATTATCAATGATGAGGATAAATCATTCTCCAATTATTTTTAAAATATCTATCTAGAAAAGATAAAAAAGTAATAGAAGGATGATGTGGTGTTTTTGAGGAATGTGAGAAATGTTCCTGAGTTCAACCTTGATTATGATGGGATGATGAGGTTCTTGAACCATGTATGTGTTTTTTCCATACCAGATTTGAAGGAGATATTAAAAGAGACTAATTGTTCAAAATTTTCTATTCATAATAGAATTATGATGATGCATAAATATTTTAAATAGTATTTCTAGTTAGTTTAAATGAAGATATATATCGTATAGTATGTGTCTCGATGCTAGGTATGTTTGAATGTTATAGTTAAGAGAAAAATGTTTAATGGTGTGTTACAACTATTACCCATAATATAATAGAAATGTTAATTAATTTATGTTATTAATATTTTCATGACTTATTATATACTACCATTACTAGTTTTATATGAAATGTTCATAATTTGTGTGAAATATTAATGTTTTAATACTGAATAAAATTTTTGAGAATTTTTAGAAGTAGTGCAATTGATTTAGTCAACTTTTTTATTTATAACAATTAACTTAGTAATACAAATTTAATGGTTCTTGTTTTTTAGGCTTCCTATTTAATTATACAACATTTATATAGAAGGAATCTTGGGCAAATTATTCCATCCAAAGGGTCATATGAATCACACAAGAAGGCCCACAAAATATGTGATGAAACTGGACAAGCTATGAAGATAGAATTACGGGGCACCCTCAAGATGTAGAAACCCTATAATTCTCCTCCAAATGTCTGGGGACTATACAATACAACTTCGATAAATGTTTCAAGTCCCAACTCCAAATAAAAGGGGCCCAACTCATTCATTTAAAATCAGCCCACCATTCTGGACTAGAAATAAAATCAGTCTAGAATTCATGACATATCACACAATTTAATCATCAAATAAAGCATAGCCATCATAGTGTGAAAGTTGAGATATATTATTCCGAATTTTTTTAAGAAATCATTCGTATTTGAAAGAATCTTCCTATTTATAAACCCATTCACATTTCTTCCTTCTAAAATGTATGGATTGAAATGGAAGGTTTAACTTTTTTTTAATAAAAACTCCATAACTTTGGATCCATAAATCAAAATGATTCCAAATTTTTATAGATGAAGTCCAACATTATTATCTAATACTTTGAAGAAGAGTATAACTTGAGATTCGTCTTTCTGGAAAGCCAATTTGTTTATGAAAGTGGAGAGACAGATTGAGAATGGAAACTGTCCACTTCCTTGGGATTTTAAATACATCCCCCTCTTCTCCATCAAAAGAGTTGGCATTTTAGAAGAGAATATCACATATCAGCATGAAAAAAATACTTTACAAGGGCTTTGGAGGACCTTCCATACTTATGTTTGCAATTGAGAGACCCTTCTTCCTCTCTTTGATTTCTTTTACTTTTGTGTTTTTCATTATTATAATCATGTAAGTCATTTTTTGTAGTTGTGTTTTAATGAACGTTTCTTCTTTAATATCTCTTATTATAATCCAAATTCTCTAGTTTAATATTGATGTTCTTAAAATAGTTTAAATACCATTGAATCGTATTCCCTTATTTCACTTTCTCATTCAATCTAAAGTCCGTTTTTAATTATCATCATCATTTGTGTGTGTGTTCGACACACCACTCTTTTATTATCCCATCCTTTTTCTTATATTCTTAATTTAAAATCATATTAATTATAACCAGATTAATAATCATTTAAATGGATGAGTAAATCTCTCATTAGGGTGAGTTATTATTTAGGGATGTTAAACAATTGAGACCTTTTTTCAATGAGTATTCTTTGAATTAACATTGTATATGTTGGACTTAACATGTCAGGGATTAATAATATATTTGGTTTAACATATGGATTCCATGTATTATTTGAACCATAAATACCCTACCAAAATAATGTACTTATTCAGATTAGAATCGTAGATATGTTAAGGATTGTATTAATACCATAACACTTAGTAATTCAAATCAAGGCCAACTTGTGACATGTATGTTAATTTAATACAATACAAAAAAGGATCATGGATATCACAAGATTAACTACCTATTGATGAACTCACCCCATTATTTATCAAATTGTTAATTCAATATTAATCAAACATAATCCAGAAATTATTTCATAAGCTCTGTAATCAACCCCCCCCCAAAAGAATACAATCAAATAAAACCAATCTACTATTAAAAAGTATCAGCACCAATGATTCAACATGATTTCTGCTATACACATTAGCAGAGAATTGGAACTTTGACCCATCAATAGGCAATAATCAGTCTTGATTTCAAATGGCACCATTGATGGGGACGATGCTCTATGTAGTCATTAGTTTCTAGTTATTGTAAAAAAACTAAAAAAACAAAATTACAAAAATTCAAAAAAACATAATGAAATACCTTCCTTCTCATAAAAATCAGAAACTAAAAAGAACCCAAAGAAAAACCCATATTCATATATTTTCCAACATCTCTCTAAATTACCCATAACCTTCCAAAAAATCTCTTTGATTTGTTTGAACCTAGAATTGAGTGGACACTTCGCCAACTTAGGAGGAACATAATAGATAATCAACACATTCAATAACATGTACGTGTCAAACCAATTGAATTAGATATGGCTAATCCTAGTGAAAAAACACATAAAAAATATGCTCCCCTGATATAAATTACCAACCTCTTGGTATTCAATATCCTAACATAGAGGCTGATTTTGAACTCAAATCAGGTTTGATTCATCTTCTCCCCCATTTCTATGGGCTAGTTGGTGAGGATCCACATCTCCACATTAAGGAGCTCCAAGTGGTGTTATCTACCATGAAGCCTCAAGGGTCTTTTAAGGAACAAATCAAACTCTGAGCATTACCATTCTCCCCAAATGACACTGCTATGTCCTGGCTATAGTACCTCCCTCCTGGTTCCATAAATAAATGCAATGACATGAAGTGACTCTTCTTAGAGAAATTCTTTCCTCCTTCTTGTACTACTTCCATCCGAAAGAAAATTAGCGGTATCTGCCAATTCCCCAATGAATCACTCCATGAATATTGGGAGTGGTTCAAAAAGCTTGTTGAAACCTACCCACACCACCAAATCCCTGACCAACTCTTGATCTAATACATCTATGAGGGGTTATTGTCTATGGAGAGAACTCTCATGGATGCCTCAAGCGGCGGTGCTCTTGTTGATAAAACACCTGTAGCTGTAACAAATTTCATAAGAAACATGGATGAAAATATACAACAATTCCATACTCGAGCACATGATCAAGTCAAAAAAGTCCAAAAGAATCAATCCATAGATCCGAACAAGATGACTGAGGGGATGAGTGAACTTACAGGTCTTTCTTGACAACTAGTTGTGGCTTTCAAAGCCCCAACCTCATATTCTCCACAATCAATGTTTCCTAGACCTGTCAAAAACTGTGGAATCTGCAACTCACTAGCTCATCCAATAGACACCTACCTACAACTTCACGATGATCCATCTAATTAATCTTGAACAATGGAGCTCAATGCATCATATTCTCAGCAAAACACCAACCCTCAACTATCACGTCAGTTTGTTAGAAACATCAACCAATCTCACTCTAAGCCCTTCTCTTCATCCTATAACCATGAACTAAGGTATGGTAATCCTATATCTCATACCCATCAATTACCTCCTCAAATATCAAACCAGTTTCAATATGGTTAAGGTGTTGGTATCTTCCAACATCCTTATCTATTTTCTCCTCAACAAAAAATGAGGAATCCTTCTCTTACTCCTCCAAGATTCTACTATCCTTGTGATCCTTCTCAATTTCTAAACCAATACAACCACATTCCCAAGAACCAAAATCAAGGTAATCCTAATATGGGACAAGCCTCTTCTTCCAAGAAACCATGGGAAAGTGTGGCTATAGATATTACCTCATTCACTCGTTCCATCCTTAAAAACATTGAAACCCAAATTGGTCAACTTTCATCCCACCTTAGTTAGCATGAACCATCCAATTCTTCCCAACTCCCAGCTCAACCATTACCCAACCCCAAGGGTATTGTAAGTGAAATTTCACTTAGATGGGGAAGGGAAAATTACTAATCCTCATGATAAGTCCTCCAACCCACATTTGAATGTTTACCTAAAAAATGAAAAGAAAAAGAAACTTGAGAAGGAACCTAAATCCATTCCCTCTCCTCCATCCATTCCACTTTGGAATCCAATTCCTTTTCCTAAAGCTATTTCTAAGCCAAAGATGTCCTTTGAACCCGATCTGGAAATTCTCGACATGTTTAGACGTATTGAAGTCAACATTCCCCTATTAGATACCATAAAAAATCCCTAACTATTCCAAGTTTCATAAGGAATTGTGAACCTGCAAGAAGAAAATAAGGACCTTTGAAAATGTTTCCACCCAGCAGTATATTACCATAAAGTGAAAAGATCCAGGGACATTTACGGTTCCATGCCAAATTTGACGTTCCATCATTGATGATGCACTCATAGACCTAGGAGCCTCAATTAATGTCATGACCAAATCCATATTCTCCAACCTTGGTATAGGTCCCTTACATCCAACGAGTTTTGTCATCCAGTTAGGCAATCGAAGCACAGCCAGTCCTAAGGGAATAATTGAGGATTCCCTTGTTCGTGTGAATGATCTCTTCTTACCTACTGATTTTTATGTCCTTGACACGGGAGGTAGGATGAGATATTCTCAATATCCTATAATTTTAGGAATACCATTCCTAATGATAGAGAGAACCATGATTGATGTTCATTCAGGAATCTTATTCATGGAATTTGGTGACCAACTGGTCTAGTTCAACATTTTCCAAGCCATGAGATACCCATCTGAGAATCACTCTGCATTCTCAATCCATGTTTTCGAGGACACTTCTGAGAGTAAATTTAACCCCTTTCCATCATGTTCATCATGCTCTAATGAGATAGGATCTAGTGATATCTTCACCACGATAAACCAAGTCCAAAATGGTAAAGTTTATGTGGACCTTTCATTCATAGACTCCATCAATCTAGAATATCTTGAAAAATATCTTAAATCCCACATCAACTCTAATCTCTACTACTCCACCTTGGATAGTATTAAGGAAAATGAATTTGAAGAAACTAAAGTCCCTTCCTCCATTCCTGAGTTGTCTGACCCACAAATGAAAGATGTTACTGATCTAAAACCTATTCCTGACCACTTGAAAAATGCATTCCTTTTACATGAACAATCTTATCCTATCACTATCTATGATTTACATAACGAAACAGAGGATTCAAAACATCATCATGTATTAGAGGGAAAAAGGCCATAGGTTCGACCCTAGATGACAAACAAGGAATCAACCGTGCCCTTCACATGCATCACATCCATCTTGAGGTATCATCCAAAGCAATAAGACAAAAAGAACGAAGACTCAACACACTCAAACATGAGGTGGATATAGAAGAGATCACCATGATTTTTCAAGCCGGTATTATCTATACAATTTCCGATAATGAATGTGTTAGTCCAATTCAATTTGTACCTAAGAAGGGTGGGATAATTTTTTTCACAAATGAATATGGTGAGGTATTCACAACTCGAGTGAAGAACAAATGGCGTGTGTGCATCGACTAAAGAAAAAAGAATTTTGAAACAAGAAAATTCAACTACTCTATTCCGTTTCGTGATCATATCATAGAATGATTAGCAAGAAAGTCGCTCTATTACTTTCCTGATGGATACACTGGCTACTTCCAAATTTCAATCACACCTCTATACTATGGAAATACTACTTTCACATACCCCTTAGGAAAATTTTCATATAGGAGAATGCCTTTTGGACTTTTCAATGATCCTGCAGTATTCTAGAGGTGTATGATGAGTATCATTTCTGAATTCGTTGAACACTGCATGGAAGTCTTCATGCATGACATTACCATTGAGGGCGAGTCATTTGAATCGTGATTGAATTCACTCTCTCTAGTCCATCAAAAGTGTGTCATGTGTAGCTTTGTGTTAAATTTTGAGAATTGTCACTTCATGGTTGCAAATGGGATTTTTTGAGGGCACATAGTTTCGAAATATGGTATTAAAGTTGATCCTACAAAAATTAAAGTTATCCAATCACTTCCAGAACCCACATCTATTTGAGACATCCATTCATTCCTTAGTTATGCCAATTTCTATTAGTGATTCATCCATACCTCTAGTAGGATTTACATCCCACTCACTAAGTTTCTCTAAAATGATTTCACTTTCCATTTGAATGAGGTTTACAATAGATCCTTCATTGAACTCAAAACTTATCTTACATCTGCCCCAATAATCCAACCCCCAGATTGGTCCATACCCTTTTAGTTGATGTGTGATGCTTCTGAAGGAGCCATTAGGGCCGTTCTTGGTCAAAGAAGTGAAAACATTCCTCATGGAATCTATTATCCCTCAAAAACATTGGATGAAACTAAATCTCACTACAATATCACTGAGAAGGAACATTTAGCAGTGGTTTTTGCCTTTGATAAATCCTGGACCTATCTATTAGGTGCCAAAATCATCATCTTCATAGACCATTCTGCTATAAAGATCTTACTCAAGAGAAGTGATTCAAAAGAGAGGCTAATAAGATGGATCCTAATGCTCCAAGAGTTTGACTTTGAAATAAAAGATATACCTGAAAAAAACCCTATGGCTGATCACTTGAGTAGAATTTTTACTTCTTCTCATTCTGAAATAATTGATTCATAATTTCTTACTGAGAACCTTTCATCTCTCATTGCAAAAATTACATGGGGTACCCTAATTGTAAATTGCTTGGTTTCAGGTGTTTTTCCTGAAAAGTTTTTAAAATAACAAAAAATGAAGTTGAAAAGTAATTCAAAATACTATTTTGGGAAGAAAATAAACATTGTTAAACTGGGACAAAAAAGGTAATTAGGATACTTGTTGATGAAAATGAATATTTTTACATATTAGAATTCTGTCACACAATGCCTAGTGGTGGCCACTTTGGACCAAAAAGGACCTCCCTAATGGTCCTAGTCTCTAGATTCTTCTAGACTTCATTCTTCAAGGACTCACATGAGTTCTGTTAATCATGTCCTATTTTCCAAAATTTTGGCACAATTTCAAAGAGAAATTAAATTCCACAAAAGACTTTAATTTTCTGTGAGATCTTCGATGTTTGGGGCATCCATATCATGGGACCATTCCCCCTTCCAACGGATTATCATAAATTTTCTTGATTTTGATTATATTTCTAGGTGGGTCAAGGCCAAACCCAATATAAAGGATGATTCAAATGAGATTAGTGAGTTCCTAAAGAAAGAAATATTCCACCAATTTGGCACACCACATGCCTTGAAAAGTGACTTAGGAACCTATTTTGGTAATAAAACCATGGAATACCTTTACAGAAATAATGGTGTTGTACATAAAGAATCAACTACATGTCACCCCTAAAAAATGGAATGGGTTAACATTCTAATAGAGAATTTAAAAGAGATCTAGAGTGAATTGTAAAACCCACCAGAAAAGATTGGTCTGAAAGGCTTGGTGAAGCAGTTTGGGCTTATCGAACTATCTATAAAACACCCATTGGGATGTCTCCTTTTAGGTTAGTTTTTGGTAAAGCATGTAATTTTCCATTTGAAATCCAACATAAGTCATTTTGGGCTGTGAAATCCTGTAATTTTGATTGTGATAAATTTTTTGAAGAATGATTGTTTCAATTGGATGAATTGGAGGAGATTCAACATGAATCCTATGAGAATTACAATCTATACAAATAATAGGCTAAGGTAATCCATGAAAAACACATCCTAAGAAAGGTTTTCCATGAAGCCAATTAGATATTGCTTTTCAACTCCCGATTTTTGAATCACCCAGGTAAGCATAATTCGCGTTGGGAAGTTCCTTTTGTTGTTACTAATGTTTACCCATTTGGTGCAGTGCAGGTCCAAGACCCCTCTTCAAAAAGGCCATTCTTAGATAATGGACATCGGTTAAAGCATCACCATGAGAGGATGCAGAATCCTAGAACAAAATTTACTTTTACTAGATCCCCAACTTCTTGTAATTGACCCACCACTGAATGGATATGTGGACCCACGAAATCCAAACCAGGGGCACCACTTTCCCTTTAACTCTCTCTCTATCCCATTATCTCTTTCTCTCTCTCTTTCTTCTTCTTCCCCTATATTTCATTTTTTTCCAATTTCTTTATCAAACCAATTTATTTAATCTTTATATTTTGTGTTGGTGTGTCTTTATAAAAAACTAAAAAAACAAAAAAAAAACAAAAAAATCACTTAAAAATATTGGAAAACAAGAGTCATGATTACTCACCTTCGATTTTCAAATTTTTTTTCAACTATTTTGGGGAGTCAAAAGATTTGTTTTTATGTCAAAATATTTTGTGTTATCATCAAATATTAGAATAAATAATAATGGGTCAAACCCAATAACTTTTTAATGCTTACTATTTGATTTGAAAAATGATTTTCCCTACCTATGAAGAACACCATTTGATTTCATGCCATGGAAACCTATCTCCATCTTTTCAAAATATATGTTTTCACCACCATTTATGAGTCTTGAGTTTGTGGACCTTAGAGATGAATTTCCTACTATGGTGTGAATTAATATGATAGATGCAATTTATGAAACAAATGAGAATCACAATTGGTAAATAGCCTCCCATTTCCCTTACATTAACCCTTCTTTTGAAAGCCCCTTCGAGCATATGAAAACCTTTTCGTTGATAGTAACATTACAATCCCAATGCATTATGGATTTACATTGCATTTTTTATTGAAATTTAATGGTGGGGGGAGAGGATTTCATTTTTTGAGTGCCCTTTTATATATTTTCAATGAGTTATCATATACATGAGTGAAAAAATCCACATTAGTGTAGATGAAGTTGTAATTTAGTGAGTCTTGGAGAATGTAATGCACTTTAATTTTATGTAATTAATTAAATGATACTAACAAGTGTTGAAAAAAATAAAAAATAAAAAAGAAAAAGAAAAAAATTGGTTGTGTATTGGGCAGGTCAAAAATCACTCTTCCTCAACCTTTGATCTTATTATAAATTTTACAATTAAGGTCATGAAGAGATTGATAATGGTTTGGGATATGATTGTGATATCATTTTACTGTTTAACATTTGAAAAAAAAGAAAAAAGAACACTTATGTCATTGGGAGAAGTTTTTTGTTTTGTAAATATTTCATCTTCTCATCCCCTTCAAATTTTCTTCATCTCTTGTGTCTTTCTTCACACAATCATTCCCCTGTAAATATTTGTTTCCATTTCCTTCCATGTTTCATTTAAAAAAATTCATTGATTTTTCAATGTTAGTATTTCACAACCTTTTTCTTATATTTTGTATATCATCTTCCTACCATCCTACCACAGAAAAATTATTAAAAAGACCTCTTGATTTTTGTGCACTTTCTGATAGGGAATGGAAGCTAAGATCCATTACAAACTCTAAGATTATCACTTTTGGTTGGTGAATGAGTGAAGCTCCATAAATTAATTTTAGCATCTTGAGAGGAGTATTTTTTTGTGGTCCAACATTTTCAATTTCAAAATTTGAGCATGAAAAAATGAATTATTTTTCTAAGATTGTTTCCGTAAAAAATTGTGGTGGAATTCAATATGGATGATTGAAATTATCTAAACCTCCTCTGATGGGGGAAAACAAAATTTTAATATTTTTTGGTGAGTGAAAATGATTTTTTTATATTTTGTTATATTTGTTGTACATGAGGAAATGAACATGACTAATTGTGGGGGAGTTGATGTTATTAATATTTTCATGACTTATTATATACCAATTTTACTTATTTTACATAACGTGTGCATAATTTTTGTGAAATATTAATGTTTTAATACTAAATAAATTTTTTGATCAATTTTAGAACTAGTCCAATTATGATAGTTTACTATTATATTTATAACAATCACCTTAGTGATCTAAATTAAATAGTTTTTTAGGATTACACATTCCATATACAACATTTAATTAGAAGTAATATTGGGAAAATTATTCCATTTGAAGTGTCAAATGGATCACACGAGAAGGCCCACAGAATCTATGAAGAAACCAGACCAGCTATGATGATAGAATTATTGGGCTCACTCCAAAAGTCTAAATCCTTTAATTATCATCCAATGGTCGGGAGACAATTCCATCCATATTGGATAGAAGTTTCAAGGCCCAAATCCAAATACAAGAGGACCAATTGATTCATTATACTCAACCCATCATTCTGGCCAGTAAATATAATCAGTACAGAATTTATTACATATATCATGATGTAATTATCAAATAATGATGATAATTTTCAGTGTGAAATAAGAGATATAGAAGGCCAACCTTTTTTAAAAAAAATCGGATTTAAATTCATTTTCCTATTGATAAACCCATTCAAATTTTGGCCTTCTAAAGATATGGATTGAAATGGAAAGTTTAACATTGTTTAATAAAACCACCATAACATTGGCTCCATAAGTCCAAATGACTCCAAATTTTGAGATAAGTAGACCAAAATTAGTATATACAACTTTGGAGAAGACGATAACTCAATCTTAGATTTTCAAAATAGAAAAATTGTCTATAAAAGTGGAAGGACATATCGGGAATACAAACAGTCCACTTCCTTGGGCTATAAATACACCCCACTCCTCTCCTTTAAAGGTGTTGGAATTTTAGAAGAGAGGAGCACATATTGGCATGACCAAATCCTTGACAAGGGCTAGGTAGGACCTTATATACTCATGTTTTCACTTGATAGACCCTTCCCCCTCTCTTTTATTTTTTTTTCTTTTGTGTTTTTCATTATTATAATCTTTTATGTCTTTTTTTTGTAATTATATTTTAATGAAAGTTTATTATTCAATATCGCTTATTCTCATCCATCTTCTGTAGTTTAATATTGATGTTCGTAAAATAGTTTAAATACAGTTGAATCCCCTTCCCTAATTTGGATTTCTCATTCAATCTAAAGTTATTTTTTAATTATCATCATCATTTGTGTCTGTGTTCGATGCACCACTCTTTTCTTATCCATTTCTTTTTCATATATTATAAATTTATCAGTATAATAATTATAACCAGATTAGTAATCATTTTAGTGGATGAGTAAATCTCTCATTATACTGAGTTATAATTTAGGGATTTTATGTGATTGATAGATTTTTGTCAATGAGTATTCTTTGAATTAACATTGGATATGTTGGAAATAACATGTCATGGATTAATGACATATTTCGTTTAACGTATGGATTAATGGATTATTGGAACCATAAATACACTACCCCAATCGAGTACTGATTCTGATTAGAACGCTAGTTATGTTAAGTCTTGGATTAAAGCCTTAACAATTAGTAATTACAATCAACGTCACCTTGTGACATGGGTTTTAATTTAATGCAATAAAAAGAAAGTCTCAAGGATATCACAAGCTTAACTACCTATTAATGAACTCACAACAATAATTATCAAATTGTTAAATCCACCTTAATCAAACATAATACATATATTATTTCATAAGATCTGCAAATATACCCGCCAAAATAAAATACAATCAACTTAAAATAATCGACTAATAAAAAGTATCATCGCTCAGGAATCGACCCTTGTGCTGCTATACACATTAGTAGAGCATCATAACTTTTACTGATCGATAGGCGAAAATCAACCATGATTTCCTCCATCACCAT
Source organism: Viscum album (assembly GCA_963277665.1). Lineage (NCBI taxonomy): Eukaryota > Viridiplantae > Streptophyta > Magnoliopsida > Santalales > Viscaceae > Viscum > Viscum album. The sequence goes on along the minus strand of OY728140.1, from coordinate 843,136,693 downwards.
GAATTTTATCATCATACTCCCCAAAACATCTACATTGAACATTGCTATATGTTTTTTAATTGATCTCCTTACAAAGGAAGCACACTTAATCACTATCTGAGAAGATTACTCAATGTCTTGTATTGTTATGATAAAAATTAATGATGTTATACAGTTTCATGGAGTGCCAATTTTTTTATTTGATCATAGGATCAATGTGAATTTTTTGATAGGTATTCTGTATGGTAGGGATAGACATTTGAGTATTAGTATTGTCCATCATCCTAAGATTGATGGTTAGTTTGAGAGATCAATTGAAACCCTATAGGACATGCCATGATATTATTCAATTTATATCCAAGGTGGTTGGGAAAAAACACATTACTCTAGTCAAGTATTCCTACAATTGTAGATTTCACTCAATTATTCAAATGGCTCCTTATAAATACCTCTGTGGAAAGAAATATCGATATAAAATGTGATTGAATGAAGTTGGAGGGAGAATTAAATTATGGCCTAAACTAGATAATTAAATTTTATAGAAGGTTATAACAATTCAACAACACATAACAACAAAATTATAATTGTAGAATTTTTTTTGAAATATTCATTGTGATCTAGAATTTGATGTATGTGATAAGCTGTTTGAAATAATTTATCCATGGAAGATGGTATTGAAATTTCAAAAGAAGATAATTTTTTTTTAATTTATAACTTTCCCTTTTAAATTATTTATTATATCTAGAATGTAGATCATTGTTTTATGTTATCACCTAACCACTCTAAAGTTCACGATGCCTTCCATGTCCCTCTCTTAATGATGTACATACCAATTCAAACACATGTTCTGAAACCATAGGATATACTACTAATGAATGAACTTATATTTGAGGAAAAACTGATGGATATCCTTTATCAGACAAATAATGTTCTATGAAACAGGAAAACTCACATGGCCAAGGTTTTTTGTGAAACCACAAGCTTGAGGAAGCTATATGAGAACTTGAGGATATGATGGAGTAAACTTATCCTCACTTTTTTGTATCATAGTGATTTATTTGTACTGAGGAATTCAATTTATTGGTGGTAGAATGTAAAAACCTGGGATTTTATGATTTTTTAAAAATAAATTTAATTTATTCAATAGTGTGTCTTATATGCAACACTGAGTTTTAACAAACCAAAAATATACTATTAATATTATTATTTAAATTTGACCATAAAAATGTAGAAATTTAATTTAGGGGATTGAATAAGAATATCCAAATTGGTAAAATTATTTTAAATGTTCTAGATAATAAAAATATACTTACAAATAAGTTCTTAATTTTTAGTAAAGTATTTATATGATTTAGAAATATATTTTTCTCAAGAAATATTTTTTATTTTTCTTTGTGAAAAAAAATTTAAAATTAATTATTAGATTTTTTTAAAATATATCAGAAACAATTAAATTCATTTTTTAAATAATAATATCAAAATTAACATAGGTTGTTTTTTTTGAATTTTTTAAGAATATAATTTTTTCATTAAATAATGAAAATAAATATTTTTATTAAAATATGCCTTTTAATTTAATAATGTTATAATAACTATTTATTACAGTGGTTTTGAATTTAAAATGAGTTCAACTATATAATCATTAGTATAATTTTTTCCATTTATATCAATTTCATATTGAATTTACTTTCTATACTTATGAAAATATTTTCTTTGGAAAACATCTTTTTCTTCATGTTTACGAGTTTATCATTTTCTAAAAATCTTTCTTCTATGAATGGAATTTATAAAAATTATTACATACATGTAATTAGAATTATAAATATAAAATAATAGGTTAAACTTAATTTTTTATCAAATTGAATAGTAAAAAATAGTCATAATTAATTACCACAATTAAGGTTGAAATGGGTTTACTGTGGACAAACTAAAAATATAAGCTGTAAAATAAACTTGAAACTTGAAAAAATAAAATTTTATCACCATATATATACCATAAATAAATTTAAGATAAATAATCATCCATTTTCTTATCATTAGGTCATGTAAAAAATGTTGGAACATTGTATTCATTTCAAAAATTCTATATGTGTCCTCTCCACAAATTATAAAAGGGAACCCCCTCTTCTATCTTATTAAGACCTATAAAATCTTCTGGTTTAGAAAGAAGTTGACCAAATAATTTATTTAATTACCACCTCACATCTTAGAGTCCTTTTTCTGATCATGAATTCAAACTAGAAATTCTTTTGGTGTAATCCTTAATAGGTTATCCAATTAAGAGATATCATTCTCAACCAAGTGTTTCTTTTTTATTTCTTCTTCCACATCCATAAAATATTATCAAAATTTACTGATATCATATCACCAGAATATCCCATATAATTGGTTGTCAATATTTTAATCATAATACATGCATCTATCCCCTCTTCCATCATGTGTGAAGTGAAACCATTGATAGTGTGTATGGAAGACTACCGCCTCAAAAATATATTTAATTCATTTTCTATAATCACACATCACAGCAGGATATAATGATGGATTTAACATATATAATTATATTTATGAAATAATTATAATTATTTAATTATAATATCAAATACGCCTTCTTACTTCCATTTCGATGGGAATACAATATTGTAGCTTGTGTGTATGGAGGTCCACCGCCTCATGAAGCTATGTAATTTATTACTCACATGCTCTTTATGTAGACGGTATAAGAATAATTTTAATGAAGATATATGGCATATGTGATAAAAAAAAATTTAGTAATGGTAATATATTATTTACCTTTATTTAATTTCAACCATCGGGAAAATGGAATCATCGTTCGTGCATATGTATGACTTACCATCTCCATTGATGATGTATTTCATTTTATCTCACGAAATGTAATGGATTAATATGAACAAATATATAATAAATAAATATAATATTTATATCATGGTAAATATTTTAGATATGATGAAACCATGATCAAAGTAAAATTACCAATAGTACTAAACCAATACATACATGAAAAACAATGTTTTTATTATCTAAAATGAGATTTTAACCTTGAATCATTATTAAAAGGGTAATTAAAGATCATAAGTAAATCATATATAGTATGATCCATAAGTGTAAGGTTCTATATAATATATATAATTTTATTAAAAATATATTATATAACCATAATATTATGTTTCATAAAATATACGATTTACTTATAAAATTATGGTTCAATATTGATTTATGATGATTTCTCAATTTGATTATTCATTTATTAAAAATTTTAATTTTTTATTTCTTCGATCATTGTAACACCCCAAGATTTCATAGTGTGTTATTTCTTCAAAATAATTCAATAACTTGCACTACACGCAACACCGAGTTCAAGAGCACCATGACTTACCAAACAAGCTGTTCAAAAGAGGTTATGAATAGTATTAACTAAATTTTAAACTTTATATAATACTTATAATTTTAGAATCCATATTATGAGTTTCGTAGACATAGTGTAAGAACAAATTCATTTTCAGTATTGTAGTTTTACCAACTTTTAATAGTGAACGCTTTTTAAATAAAATATTTTAAATGTTTGACTAAATTGGGACATCAAAAAAAAATTTAAAATAAAACATCCCAAGCTTCCATGGTACGCTTTCCTTTGAATAAAACAGTAGCGTGTGCTGTACGCAACTTCGAGTTTTAACACAAACCACAACCGATTAAACTAGCCGTTGTGAATAGTAATACCTACTTTTTGAAATCATATATATTTTATATTTCAAAATGGACTTCATTTTTGGATTCGGAATATTGAAATTATCCTAGGGTGAAATTTTGGTACATTTCGGATAACTTTCATATTTTAATGAATAGTGAAAATTACTAAATTTTAATTAAAAACAACTTTTTTAATCAAAATAATTAATATTGATAAATTATGAATTTGAGTGGTTTTAAAGTATATTTAGAATATATTTTTACCATTTAATATAATTTAGGCCATTGGACATAATTTTACAATTAAACCGAACATAAACAAGTGTCAATCTTTTGATAGTTATTATCTCTTAAAAACACGCTTTTTGTTTTGACAACGGGAATTAATTTTAAATTAATTTCTGCCACTTCTGTGTTTTTAATTTAGAAAAATGGATTCCATATTTGGAATCAGGATGACCAAATTGTGTAAATAGGTAACTTTTATTTTTAGACATTTTGAATAATTACTGCAGTAAATATTTTATTTACCATGGTTAAGGGTAAATCCGGTAAATAAGGGTTAAAAAAAATAATATTATAATAATAATAAATTACCCTAAGACGTGTCTTAACCCTATTGGTTGATACATGGTCGACCATGGGCATCTTTGGGTCTATTTTGGGACCCCATGGATCCACTTGTAAGTGATAATGACACTTTATTTTAATTAAGTTAAAATGAATACAAAAATGACACAAGCATATATCCCTTAGCAAAGCAATTGTTACATAGGGTTATATATGTTGGATTTTAGATTATAAATATTCATTAGAAAGATAAAAATATTTCCTACATAATGATATTTTATTTATAATTTTTAGACATCAAATAATTTAAATTATTAATGACACAATAATGATGCAATGTTTACCTCATTAATAAATCATTTAAATAAATAAGATTATAATGAATAAAATATTATCTAAAACCTGTCCAATTCTTATTGGTTGATGTTATTTAGAATAGGAGTCATCTTATCTTCTACCTCAATGATTTTTGGACCATTATAAACCGAATATAATTATATTATAAAGTAATACTTTCAATCTTTCCTAAAGAGCCCCTCTTCTCCCTTATAAAAGGAGACCACTTCTACTCATTCCTCACACATATCAAGCCACTTGGCTCGTCCAAACTCTGCCCAACTAAGCTCCCCACATCCCTCTCCTCCTCCTTGAAGCTTCCCCTTAGGCAGAAAGCATTTCAAGAAGTCCTTTGGTTCCAACCAAAGTGACTTACCTAAATTAAAGGTAACGATTTCTCTTAAATTATTTTCATTTATTTTGCTTCTTCAACCCCCAAAATCTTTTTATTTCCTTTCTTTTGTAACAAAACCAGTATCCTCAATATAATAGGATGTTGTTATAAGAAGGATTCAAACTACACATACACACAACTCCATCTAATGGATGATGAACATAATGTTTCTGTGGATGGCAAACTAACACCTCACGAAACGATGATTGTTCAAATACATCTTACCGCCTCTCATGGTGGCCATTATGATGGCACTGTAATTAAATATGATATTAATGATATATATTTTATATATAAGCTTCTGTAATTTCATTTTATTTCATACCATTATTCGTTTCATGTTGTATATACATACGATAATTGCATTTGAGGAAGTGCGGACTACCGCCCCCTTAAAATGATATGACTCGTTCATACCACACATAGAACGTATAAAGGATGGTGTTAATGAACTTAAGTAACATATATAAAATATTATATTATACTGGAATAGTAATATACCTATGTATCATTTGGATTCAATTCTTTTAAAATAAAAATTAAATGGAAGTAGCATTCGTGCGTACGTACGGACTACCGTCTCCACGAACGCGGTGAGATCCATCCTCCATCGTATCCATTCAAGTATAATTATCATTTGATGATTTAAAAATGATGTTTAAGGACTTGATATCATTCTGGATATAAATAATATACAACAAACATGGCTTATGTAACAAAACATATAAAAGAAAATGAGTAAGTTAACACCCGAAACGACGATAATTCTAAGATATTATTAACAAATCAATGTTAAAAGATCATATATGATATCATATTAATATATATGATTCTTGTATAATTTAATAACAATTATTTCACCATTATACAGGAGGTTAACCTACCCCAACCAAGGAAAAGTACAAGGTAAGGGTTATTTCACAATCTCTTCATTATCCGAGGTTGTTTATATGTAATAATCTACTGGGATCTCTTTATCATCCACATCTATGTTTCTTAAAAATGTATTTCAAAACATTTTTACTATTTACAAGAATATGGGTTAAAGTCATTTATACCCTTTTTTGACTTTTTATAAGAGGTTTATAAAGGAATCTTTCCGTCGTTTTCAAAACAAGGTCCTTTTTAACCTTTTTGACAGAATTGAGGTAAGAATGTTTTTTTTTACTTATACGGCGGGTGCGGTTATTTTACGCCGTTATAAAATCTTCAAAGCTTTCCTTACAAGCTTATAAGAATATTTTCAAAGAAAATGTTTTATTTTATATGGATCTTAAATGATTTCAAAATAAAAGGAGATATTTCTTTAAAAAGAATTTTGATTTCATCTATGTCAACATCCTTTGATGGATTTTAAGATTATTTGAAGTTGATTTATTATGATACAAAACTTCTATATTGTATTGAAGGTTTTGTGATATGTTTGAATGTGGATGTGCTATTTTTATACCATTCATAGTTTATTGTGAAAGTATTGACATTTCGTATGCTAGTTTTAATACGAATGTTTATGTTATGTTTAAACCTTTTCATATGGGAATGCATTGGACTTAATAAGTGACGGGTGGAGCCCGCTATAGCTCCTCGATGCATCGGTAAGTCTCATGAGACAAACTAGTGTCTTGGCACAAGGCCTTGACAAAATCTTATTTGTAGTCTTGGCACGAGGCCTTGGCTATGTGGTTATGATAGTCTGGCATTATGCATTCCAACATTATGAAAGTGGTTATTGATTTTTGCATGTGATTATTCGATTAGTAGAATATCCATGTGAACAAGTAAATGGCATTATTTCATTTTACTTTTTCCTTACTATGTTGAAGTTCAATTTTAAAAGGCTTTTGTTTTAGTAATGCATTGCCTTAAATGTTTATTCTTATTTATGACAGTTTCCGCTATATTGTTATCCTTACTGGGCATTTGAGCTCACCCCTTTTCTATGTTTTATTTTTCCCAGGATGTGAAGAAGTAAGTTATGAATGACCTGCAGGGATTTTATGAGGGGTTAATAGTGTGGATTGTGGAAACATTATGTTGTTGTATTAGTTTTTCATTTTATGATGTAATGTAAAACTTATGAATATATCTAGTGTTTCCAAGGCTACTAAACCAATCGGTCTTTCGAGATTTGATCTTTCTTGTGATCATGCCAATGTTATGTAATTAATGCACCGACTCTGGGTAACTGGGTTCGGGGCGTTACAGTTGGTATCAGAGGAAGTTTAGTACAAACCTTGGAAACTAGATTTAGATAAACACTGATTACAGCACGTAGACCTAAGATGAACTTTGAGGATTAGTATAGAAGAACTTCCTAGAATTTTGGTATTGTAGAGATTTTGTGAGTTTTCCGAGCAATACATCCCTGTCTGGATACGAGCAGGTAGAGGCGGCTCTAGCACAGATCTACCTAGGGGTAAAACCCGAAAACACCGCTTTGAGCTAGACTCGAACGGGAACTGGTGCACGACAACGGGCCTTGCTGCACTCTTGGTTACGACACTCCCGGGGGATATGCTTAGGATAACTCTCATTTTCTTTACAATTCATTATGAAGGGTTTATGAGTATATACTTCCTCAAAGAGAACATTTTTATGATTATGGATTATATCCATAAATAGTTCAATTTATGTTAAGTGTTTTATAAGTATGGGATTATGTATTTTGATTCATAAACTGATCTAGTGTATGCCATTGTTTAGAAATGGCGCCCAGTAGAAGGAATGAGAACTCCGGAAATGCACATGATCCAAAGAGAAGGAAGGATCATATCTTTCATGGTCTTAAGCTAGAATTTATAAGAGAAATAGTCTCCCATGTATTATCATCATATGAAGAAATAATATCATGTGTTGATAAGATAAGTAAAGAGTTTACTGAGTCATATGGCTTTGAAGGGAAGCAAGAGAAGAAAAGGATGGAAGAGAGAAAGATGGATAAAGGGAAGAGGGAAAAGAAGAATTTTCCCATATGTGGTAACTGTGGAAAGAAACACCCTGGAACTTGCCTGAAAGGAATGGGAGTTTGTTATAAGTGTGGAGGAAAAGGTCACAAAGTACGTGACTGCAAGGGTAAGAAAATGGTTTCAAATGTACAATGCTTCATTTTCAAGGAGTTTGGACACTACGCGAACCTATGTCCCAGTCATCAGACTATGCCGCAAATGATGTTATTGGATAATAATCAAGTTATGATACTACCACAGATGAAGAAGAATTGAGTGTTGTATCAACAATGTACTTGTTATAATAATTATGGAGTATATAAGGATTGTACTGCAGTACTATTTCATTAAGGACTTGAGATTGTGTGGAACAAAGAATAGTGAATCAATAGCAGGATAAATTTTTGGAAAATATATGGTTGAGAGAATGATAAATCATAATATAGTTCTGATACTGAGGTAGTGATTTTGGAATAATATGTGATTGTTTTGGATAAATTATATTGGATATTCTTGACTACCTTGGAACTGATTAATGATTTGTATATTCCATCATTTTTTTTGGGGTTTAAAACATTTTTGGATTGATGAAGTATATCCAGCATTCTATATGGAATAGGGGAGCATGAATGTAATCAATAAGGAATATGGTAATTCAGGATGTTTCAGTGTATTAAAAGAATACAAGATGAAGGTATTCATATGCTATTACGCGGTAAACAAGATCTATATTATGTTTACCTTCCTTATAAATGTTGGACTGTGAGTTTGGACAGAAGTATTTTGGATAGTTCTAGTTTGGATTATTTTGGATTACCATAAAAGGACAACTCGGAGGTCGGGCGGCAACCCGTCGCGTCCGGCAAGGCTGCGAGACTTGAACCCGCAACCGAAGGGCGACAAGGGTGTATCACCTACCACTGGCCCACGAGATGTCCTGGATTAAATAATGTAGTTTTTTTAAAAGATCTGGTAGATGAATTATAAATTCATTTATTTTGGAACCCTGTACGAATAGTATAAATAGAATTTTTTTTTACGTTCTATTATCTTTTAGAGTGAAAGATGAGTTTGTGGTAGAAATTTATTAATGGATAAAACTCTAATTATAAAGTAAGTATATCTCCTTATTATCTTAGCCAATCTCATAAATAAATTCCTCAACATTAATAAAAGAAACGTAGAACAAAAAATGTTGTCCTAGATGGTACCTTAAATCATCACTAATTTATGGCTTTGTGATTGTTGGCCTTTTCATAGCCATGTTCTCTACCACTCTCCATCAGATAATTAATGGTTAGATTTCTCTTCCATATCCATATTTTCCTACATGGAACCCTAGTATGTGTTATTTTCGGTAATCTTCATACTTTCCACTCTTTATTTTAAATAGAGGCCTCATTAATTCATTCTTCGATGTGGGATTTCAACTAAGATATTTTGAAACGTCAAAAATGTGTTATCCCAATACCCTATATTTTGTTGAACCGATGGTACTTCAAATCATCATAGATTGATGAGTTTAAGGACCTCAATTTTATACTTGTTTGTGATTGATGACCTCAATCACTACCTATAAATATTTATGTTTTTCCTCCAATTATATGTCTCTAATTGCCACTAATGTTCTCCTAATCGAGATCATAATTTGGTGGTGACCCTTTCATTTCTCTTTTCCACATATTAAGACTAAATTTTAGTAACCCAATTTCCGATGTGGGTTTTCCCACAAATATATTTTATATTTTCAACCTTTTATTTTCGAAGAACAATTTCAAATTGCGAGGACGCAATTTATTGAAGGAGGGGAGAATGTAACACCCCAAGATTTCATAGTGTGTTATTTTTCAAAATAATTCAATAACTTGCACTACACGCAACACCGAGTTCAAGCGCACCATGACTTACCAAACAAGCTGTTCAAAAGAGGTTATGAATAGTATTAACTAAATTTTAAACTTTATATAATACTTATAATTTTAGAATCCATATTATGAGTTTTGTAGACATAGTGTAAGAACAAATTCATTTTCAGTATTGTAGTTTTACCAACTTTTAATAGTGAACCCTTTTTAAATAAAATATTTTAAACGTTTGACTAAATTGGGACATCAAAAAAAAATTTAAAATAAAACATCCCAAGCTTCCACGGTACGCTTTCCTTTGAATAAAACAGTAGCGTGTGCTGTACGCAACTTCGAGTTTTAACACACACCACAACCGATTAAACTAGCCGTTGTGAATAGTAATACCTACTTTTTGAAATCATATATATTTTATATTTCAAAATGGACTTCATTTTTGGATTCGGAATATTGAAATTAGCCTAGGGTGAAATTTTGGTACATTTCGGATAACTTTCATATTTTAATGAATAGTGAAAATTACTAAATTTTATTTAAAAACAACTTTTTTAATCAAAATAATTAATATTGATAAATTATGAATTTGAGTGGTTTTAAAGTATATTTAGAATATATTTTTACCATTTAATATAATTTAGGCCATTGGACATAATTTTACAATTAAACCGAACATAAACAAGTGTCAATCTTTTGATAGTTATTATCTCTTAAAAACACGCTTTTTGTCTTGACAACGGGAATTAATTTTAAATTAATTTCTGCCACTTCTGTGTTTTGAATTTAGAAAAATGGATTCCATATTTGGAATCAGGATGACCAAATTGTGTAAATAGGTAACTTTTATTTTTAGACATTTTGAATAATTACTGCGGTAAATATTTTATTTACCATGGTTAAGGGTAAATCCGGTAAATAAGGGTTAAAAAAAATAATATTATAATAATAGTAAATTACCCTAAGACGTGTCTTAACCCTATTGGTTGATACATGGTCGACCATGGGCATCTTTGGGTCTATTTTGGGACCCCATGGATCCACTTGTAAGTGATAATGACACTTTATTTTAATTAAGTTAAAATGAATACAAAAATGACACAAGCATATATCCCTTAGCAAAACAATTGTTACATAGGGTTATATATGTTGGATTTTAGATTATAAATATTCATTAGAAAGATAAAAATATTTCCTACATAATGATATTTTATTTATAATTTTTAGACATCAAATAATTTAAATTATTAATGACACAATAATGATGCAATGTTTACCTCATTAATAAATCATTTAAATAAATAAGATTATAATGAATAAAATATTATCTAAAACCTGTCCAATTCTTATTGGTTGATGTTATTTAGAATAGGAGTCATCTTATCTTCGACCTCAATGATTTTTGGACCATTATAAACCGAATATAATTATATTATAAAGTAATACTTTCACTCTTTCCTAAAGAGCCCCTCTTCTCCCTTATAAAAGGAGACCACTTCTACTCATTCCTCACACATATCAAGCCACTTGGCCCGTCCAAACTCTGCCCAACTAAGCTCCCCACATCCCTCTCCTCCTCCTTGAAGCTTCCCCTTAGGCAGAAATCATTTCAAGAAGTCCTTTGGTTCCAACCAAAGTGAGTTACCTAAATTAAAGGTAACGATTTCTCTTAAATTATTTTCATTTATTTTGCTTCTTCAACCCCCAAACTCTTTTTATTTCCTTTCTTTTGTAACAAAACCAGTATCCTCAATATACTAGGATGTTGTTATAAGAAGGATTCAAACTACACATACACACAACTCCATCTAATGGATGATGAACATAATGTTTCTGTGGATGGCAAACTAACACCTCACGAAACGATGATTGTTCAAATACATCTTACCGCCTCTCATGGTGGCCATTATGATGGCACTGTAATTAAATATGATATTAATGATATATATTTTATATATAAGCTTCTGTAATTCCATTTTATTTCATACCATTATTCGTTTCATGTTGTATATACATACGATAATTGCATTTGAGGAAGTGCGGACTACCGCCCCCTTAAAATGATATGACTCGTTCATACCACACATGGAACGTATAAAGGATGGTGTTAATGAACTTAAGTAACATATATAAAATATTATATTATACTGGAATAGTAATATACCTATGTATCATTTGGATTCAATTCTTTTAAAATAAAAATTAAATGGAAGTAGCATTCGTGCGTACGTACGGACTACCGTCTCCACGAACGCGGTGAGATCCATCCTCCATCGTATCCATTCAAGTATAATTATCATTTGATGATTTAAAAATGATGTTTAAGGACTTGATATCATTCTGGATATAAATAATATACAACAAACATGGCTTATGTAACAAAACATATAAAAGAAAATGAGTAAGTTAACACCCGAAACGACGATAATTCTAAGATATTATTAACAAATCAATGTTAAAAGATCATATATGATATCATATTAATATATATGATTCTTGTATAATTTAATAACAATTATTTCACCATTATACAGGAGGTTAACCTACCCCAACCAAGGAAAAGTACAAGGTAAGGGTTATTTCACAATCTCTTCATTATCCGAGGTTGTTTATATGTAATAATCTACTGGGATCTCTTTATCATCCACATCCATGTTTCTTAAAAATGTATTTCAAAACATTTTTACTATTTACAAGAATATGGGTTAAAGTCATTTATACCCTTTTTTGACTTTTTATAAGAGGTTTATAAAGGAATCTTTCCGTCGTTTTCAAAACAAGGTCCTTTTTAACCTTTTTGACATAATTGAGGTAAGAATGTTTTTTTTACTTATACGGCGGGTGCGGTTATTTTACGCTGTTATAAAATCTTCAAAGCTTTCCTTACAAGCTTATAAGAATATTTTCAAAGAAAATGTTTTATTTTATATGGATCTTAAATGATTTCAAAATAAAAGGAGATATTTCTTTAAAAAGAATTTTGATTTCATCTATGTCAACATCCTTTGATGGATTTTAAGATTATTTGAAGTTGATTTATTATAATACAAAACTTCTATATTGTATTGAAGGTTTTGTGATATGTTTGACTGTGGATGTCCTATTTTTATACCATTCATAGTTTATTGTGAAAGTATTGACATTTCGTATGCTAGTTTTAATACGAATGTTTATGTTATGTTTAAACCTTTTCATATGGGATGCATTGGACTTAATAAGTGACGGGTGGAGCCCGCTATAGCTCCTCGATGCATCGGTAGGTCTCATGAGACAAACTAGTGTCTTGGCACAAGGCCTTGACAAAATCTTATTTGTAGTCTTGGCACGAGGCCTTGGCTATGTGGTTATGATAGTCTGGCATTATGCATTCCAACATTATGAAAGTGGTTATTGATTTTTGCATGTGATTATTCGATTAGTAGAATATCGATGTGAACAAGTAAATGGCATTATTTCATTTTACTTTTGCCTTACTATGTTGAAGTTCAATTTTAAAAGGCTTTTGTTTTAGTAATGCATTGCCTTAAATGTTTATTCTTATTTATGACAGTTTCCGCTATATTGTTATCCTTACTGGGCATTTGAGCTCACCCCTTTTCTATGTTTTATTTTTCCCAGGATGTGAAGAAGTAAGTTATGAATGACCTGCAGGGATTTTATGAGGGGTTAATAGTGTGGATTGTGGAAACATTATGTTGTTGTATTAGTTTTTCATTTTATGATGTAATGTAAAACTTATGAATATATCTAGTGTTTCCAAGGCTACTAAACCAATCGGTCTTTCGAGATTTGATCTTTCTTGTGATCATGCCAATGTTATGTAATTAATGCACGGACTCTGGGTAACTGGGGTCGGGGCGTTACAATCATGATTACTATCCCTGATGGATTGCGCATGAACATTTTATATTGAATTCATAATCATATAAACATATTCATACTAATGATTTAATATGATCATCAGTTCATATCTCCGAGGATTACCCTTACTGAGCATTTGATCTCACCCTTTATTCAGTCTATTTTACCTAGGTTATAAGGTAAGGTATAATTGGGAAATGTATCTAAATTTTACTATGTAAGGAGGTCTATATGTAATATTTTGATGATATTTTCGTGAAATTTGATGATAGTGTATCCAGTATCCAATGTCAATAATCTTTTACAGTCCCCAGACATGTATTTGTGAAATACATTGAATATTTATAAATTAAGATGTAATATATATGTATGAAAATATTGTTTTATTATATAGATCATGAAATATCATCTTCGTAAAAATTAATAAACAATATTGTTATGCAATGCAATTGTAACATAAAACCCTTACATATAGTTCTATGTACTTTAAAAATGATCTATACCCATATATAATATATTTTAATTTATTATAATTCTGTAATAGAATCATGTAAAGAACTATAGTATCAGATATGAACTAATTGTTACATTTTAACACCAATTTATCAATAATTCCTTATTAAAATCATCATTTCACATAGTTAAGTGTTTTAGTTTTACATTAGAATTAAGGTTTAGATGTTCTAGTCCATATACATTGATCATGGTTACATTATCTATAGAATGTTAACAATGATATAAATATCATATATTTTCATTATATATATATTTACAGTTATCCATAAAATTTAACGATAGAAAAATGAGTTACACAATTCATGGGGAAGGTAGACCGTACATACGTTGGAATATTGTTTTCATTTTTTGACATATGAAATAAAAGAATGGTAAATAATAATTAACCTTTAAATAATCAGTATTATATCATATATATAATATATATTTATGAAAAATTTCATAATTACAATAAAATAAAAATAAAAATAAAAAACAAACTATATCCTTTTGTGGAGGTGGTATACCACATGTATACATCGGTGAAATAATCATTTTCCAATAGATTGGATGGTAAGAAAATAGATATGATATTATTATTCAAAATCAAAATTTCTCCAAAATTATAATATATAAACATTAAAACCTATCATAATACCATTCAATAAAAAATGAAAACAAAAAAATGTATTGTTTCACTATGTTGAGATGACATACTGTACATATGCACAAGTGATATTTTTACCTCCCATTTGATGGGAAAAAGGGTGGAGAATGGGGGGTTCATAATAATAATAATATTTCAGTATATTTAGAATACATAAGTTATTATTTTATTATAAATACCGTATATTTCAAGGATGTAAAAGAAGAAGTAAAAAAGTAATGTGATTGGTTAATGACATTACCTCTTCTTTGAAAGAACTCCTTTATATATCCTCTTAAGGATGTTATAGATGGCCTTTTGAGGACAAAAAACCTATATAAAGTAGATAATAAATTTTAATGTAGATATATCTTCAGTTTAGTTGAGATATAATTATCAGAGTGGTGTAAACAAGAGAAAGGATGAGTTTCCTTTTATAAGGGATGGAGAAGAAACACTTGGAAATTTTTCAATGATCAAAATATTATAATCTCACTCTGAAGAAAAATTATTCCAAATAGAAGTTAATTTTAAAAATATAGGCTTGGGTCAAAATAGAATCATACAATTAAATTTGGTTAGGTTTTTGTTTCATTTTATTCATTATCATTTTTACTAACCCCTTTATTAATCATTGTTGACCTTAACCATGTTAATAAGTATTACAATATTAAATGGTAAAGAATGTTGCAATAAATATAAAAATGGTTCATAAATATACCATTGTTAAAATGTTAAATAATATTTCATTTATTTGGTTGAATATATAATTTTATGAATTTAAAATGATTTAATAAAATATTATATATTATAAAATAACATTAATGTTAGTTTTTGAACTATTCATTTAATTTGACTTTAATGTAACCACGAAAAATGTTGAATTCAAATTTAATATTCTCAAAAATCTAAAATATGTCATATGTATCTAAAAAACTCATTAAACATTGAATGTTACATAAATAGTATTACTTATAATATTTTTAAATAATCTATATTATATTTATATTAATTGAATAAATATTGTGTTGGCATTTCATAAGAATTTAAGGTATTTATTAAATCACAAAAAAATTAGAAATAAATTAGAATGAAAAAAATGATTAATTTATATTTCAAATAAACATTTAGAATCTAAATAATCTTATTTTATCCTTAATTAAAAAATTTAGTGATATAAACATCGAGAGAGTGACATTTGGTACTTATTTTTTTATTAAATTATTATGAGTATCATATGGAAAGGAATATGGACCTATGTGGAAATATATTCAATAAATGGATGGAAATTAAAAAAATACAATGATAAAATTGGATAAATTATTGTTTTATATAAATTTTAAATCCTTATCACAAGATTTTAACCCTACTTTACCCATTTAACACTTACCATGTTGTCCAAAATTTATAATAGTTAGTTCTCATACTGGCCAAAAATAAAATGGACCTTTTTACGCAAATCAACCATCTTGATTAAAAATATGTAATACATATTTTAGGATTAAATATTTATTAGTGTAATATTTTCATTTTAATGTATGTGTGGAAAATGTGGTGTATGCCACATTATAAAAAATACCTTATTAAGCATTTAAATATGTTAATGTTATCCCATCCCAGGATAAAAAATAGATAACTGTTAAAAAAAATTTAATTAATATAATATATATATATGTGTGTGTGTTTTTAAAATCCCTCACCAACCCTAATCAATTTAATTTTCTGAAATAAAATGACATTATTCACATAAAATTATTTTTTCAAAAAAATTATCTTTTATTAATGAATGTTTCTTATTTTAAAATTTAATAAATTTATAAATAATAAATTTATTTTATTCATGTATAAACCATAAATTTCTATTAATTTATTGAAAAACTACTCATACCCTCCAACTTAATAGCTAGGTTAAAATGTTATACGGTATTACAGTTCATTTAGACTCGATGTTCCCTGTATCGCATGATAGAAATGAAATTAAAATTTATTTGCAACGAAATGTTGCATAATATCATATGGTGCTACGTTATACACCATTTAACACAATCCTTCAAATTTCATCACATTGACTAGAAAGATGAGTATATACCAATTTTATTACATCCTTGGGATCTGAAGTAGCTTTTTTGAATTTTTGATTCCTCTAAAAACCATTATCTTGGTGTGTAGTCTTATTCCATTATACATTATCTCTAATGTCCAATATTTCTACAGATTAATCTTATAAGAAATATTATGATTCATTGGTATGATATATGGTTTCTTTATATGTTATGGAACTTATATATGCATCCACATAATAGATATAACGAGTAAATCATGAAATTTATTGAGGTTCGATGGAAGCACCAAGTGATAAGATACTATCACTACATGACCAATAATCTCAAAGGTGAAAATATACCTGGGGTTCATCTATCCATTCATCTCTTATATCATAACCATATTCCATGTAGAAATTTATCGAAACACCTTCTCAAAAACATTTAAGTCCATATCTCACTAATAATAATCTATATAACTTTTATATCAACTCGGATATTCTTTATAATGATATTTAAATGATCTATAATTATCTTCCATTTCCTCATATAAATTAGGTCCCAATATCCTTGTTTTTCCAAAATCATCCCAGAACATTGGAGTTCTAAATTTAATTCCATAGATATGTTGATAAAGATCCTTATCAATTATTCAGAGGAAGATATTATTTTCAGAAAACTAAACTGGAGGAAGGTGTTATCCTAACTACATTTTAAATATTTATAACACGATGTCAAAAAATCTTTTATGGTTTAATAGGTTCTCATATAATGGAAATATAATTTAGGATGATACGATGTATATAAAATCAACTCTATATCTAGATAATATTAAATACTTCACCAGAACATGGAGGTAAACATCGTATCCACTGTAGATAAAATATAATGCAACTTTATAAGAAATATTTACACTTCCTTACTATAAATCATGGAAATATGATCAAGAGTGAAATACTATTGGATGGAAATGAAGTTTATTAAAATTTTAATTTGATCAACTAGAACAAAAATAGAATTATGGATTTTAGATGTTTTTTGGAGTCTAATGATAAAGTCCAAGAATGTGATTTTCTATTTCTATTTAGATATGGATAATAGGGTATAACATAGCCTTATTATTTTTCTCATTACCTCAACTTACCAAAATACCAAACATCGGGGTACAAAATCTACAATATCTCTCTTATTATTCTCTCTCCATAAAGAATATTTCATATCATTATACATCCTAATACTTCCAATATGAATGGGGAAAAATGACTGCTGATCCTCATCCAACAACTCTTTCTTCATTTCTAGTATTGATGTAACATATACAAGATTCACTAACCTTTTCATTTAATCACAATCAAAGTTGAACTTAGAGACATTTTTGATGTTATTATGCATTTCCAAATCATCATTTTGTGTATCATGAATCCACACATGGATATATAGTCGAACACTCATTTGAGAAAGATAATATTTATCCCCTTAAATTTTGAATTTCTGATCTATCCATTGAAAATTCAAAAACATTGGATCATTTGTGATCCTCAACATATATAATCTATCATAATCCTTTAGGCTCAAAGCATCCATGACTGTGTTTTCTTCCCTAGGTTGGTAATTAATTGAGTAGTCATTATCATTAATCAACTTTATTAATATTCTCTAGTGTAATTTAGATCATTCGGAGTGAAGATATAAATTATAATTTTATGATCATTATATATATCACACCATTCATTGTAAATATAATGCCTCAACATCCTTAATTTCAAAACTAATGCTTCTATATAAAAATCATGAGTTGTGTAATATTGGTCATGAACCCTAAATTATCATGAGTTACAATCTATCACCATATCATTTATCTTGGGAATATATTCCAGTGCTCTCTTAGATTCATCAATATAGATCAAAAAAACAACTCTATTGTTGGTTAATGTAAGAATATGTGTGATGAAAAACCTTCTCTTTAGTTCCTTGAAATTATTCTCACATTCATGTTGCCAAAGAAAAATTTCTCCCTTCTATGTTATCTTGATGAGTGGATAAGAAATACGTGATAAATCCTCCACAATCCATATATAGTATCCCAAAATACCAAGAAAACTATGGATATCTATTACAGTGGTTGGTTTGGGATAATTTTTTAAAAATTTGGTATTTTATGGATCCACCAATACACCCTCCGTTGAGATTATATTACCCAAAAACTAATTTTTGTTACTTTTTTCATACAAATTTTCAATCCTCGAAGTCATTAGTACTATCATCATGTAGAAATCATGGTCTACCATTCTCTATGAATATATAAGAATATCATCACTAAATAAAAACATATAATAATCATGGTAATCTATAGAGACTATATTATTTATGTTTAGGAATATATTGGGAGGGTTTTAAAGACAAAAAGTCACAAATATATATTCAGAATGTCCATACCCTGTATGAAATTATGTTTTCCGTATAACCTCTTTCTTGGCTTTTATTTGATGATATCCAGAATGAATATAACTCTTGGAATATTATTGATATCTTCACAGTTAATCAAAAATGTTATCAATATATCGAAAATGATACTTATTATAGATTTTGATCTTATTAAATTCAAAATAATCAATCTAGAGTCCCATTGATCCATCTTTCTTCATAGCCAAAAGATTATGTGCACCCTATGGTGACACACATGGTTGAATGACTCAATATTCATTTGGAATTTATTCATAAATTACGGTAACTCAATTGTGTACATTAAATATAGAATCTTTGAAATATGTGTAGGAATGTGTATGAGTGATATTAAGAGATAAACTCTATTATTTGTCAAATATGAGGAAACTATTATATAAAGATGTCAAGAAACTCCAATACAATTAGAATATGAATAATGTTGAGTTTCTCACGGACCATCTAATATAAAAACCTATTTGGAATACAAATCAAGTCCCATAAAATAGATGATATTTCAATTGAATATACATATTTATATTCACATTGACATAAAATCATGTGTTGGTTCACAATATAAAATGTGAATTACCTTCCTTTTAAAATGATGTGTGATATATATATATATATATATATATCAATTCCTTTTATATGATAAAAGTATATTCAAGTATAGAGATAATAATATGATTTTTTGAATCCAATTCCCACAAAACTTAATCAAATGAGAATAATAGTCATGATATGTTATCATCATAACATAAGTGGTTTTCACTTTTAATTCAATATGTAAATTTGGTGTGAAATTTTGATCCCCATATAAAATTATTCAAATATAAAAGAGTGGGTAAATCTAGAGATAAATAATACATTAACAGTTCTATAGTGGATGGTAAGTGTACCTTTCAACATATCATTATCATATCGCACATCAAAAATAGTGATCACATGATATTTTCCTTTATTTAAGGGATTAATAGGTTATTGATTTTGATAATCAAATTAGACCTTAAAATTTTCTCCCTCGTTAAAATTACTCCCATACACCTTACATTTAAAATCATAGAGTGTGGGTGGTTTAGTCTTTAGATCTCGTTTTGGTTCACATCATTAGAAAAATTATTACCATAAATTTGTTATTTGACTTCCTGATGACCTAAATTTCTAAAAGAAAAACATCTTCTAGTCCCATGATGAATATTTTCTATATGATTCCATTTAGAAATTCATAATATAGAAAGGTTCATCTTCTTCTCCTTATGGTTTTTACAATTTCCGTAAAATTCCATATTTTTTCATATCAAAACAATGAGATTGAGGTGTAACTCCAATATCCATTTCAACCTTGATAGCACATCAAATGATTTATTAATAGATAATGTTGTTTATTATGGTTAACCTCATTCAGAGACATGGTTTTAAGAAAATGAATAATTGATAGACCTTATATACAGGTTAGATAATAATACCAGAAGCACTCCTCACATGTCCTGAAATTTTTTCCACATAGCTACCAATAGATTCATCATCATTCTTCATCAGATCAAGTAAATACTTCTTAATATTCATAAATGGAATACAAGGAATGACCTTTTCATGAACTATCTTAAACTAATACCACTTTATTAATGCAATTTATTCTTATTGCCTCATATTAGTTAGAATAGTATGCCACTAATTTGATTTTCCTCCAAACTAAAGATAGCTAAAATCAATTTATTCATTATCTAAACATTTAATAAAGTAAAATATCATTTCAATGAAATTGATAAATTTCTGGGAAACTAGTACATTAGAGGACACATTAAAATAAGGATAATGATGTATCATGAAGTAATCCACATTACATTGTTCCATACTATTCACATTTTTTTGTTTATAATGATTCATATCTTTAGAAGATTGAGAAAGTGTAGAAACAATAGTTCATATTATCTCTCCCAATACATTTGTTTTACCAAGATTAAAATCATTTCATTTTACATAACATTCAACATTCATATGGTTCCTTTGGTTTACATACATTGAATAAAGCCAAAAATCATAGTTTGAGATACAATAATCATATTGGAAAACCATATAATAATGAAAAATAATTTATAGGATATGAAAATCATGACTCATTCCTTAAAATATATGACTCTTTATGTTTTAACTCTGTCATTAAAAATCATTATCTATTCAAATCATACATGTTGGTTCATTAATAAAATTTAAATTAACCTAATCATATCACATGGGAGTGTGAAACATGGTGCAAAATAAGAGAATTATCACTAGGCCCCAGAATAATGACCAAGACATACTCAATCAATTATTTTTATGGTTATTACACCTAGATGCATATATTCCAAAACTAAAAACCACATGTATTTTCTAGACATGGATTTTTTTTAAGGGAAACCCTAATAATTTATTTACCATAACTTATGATGTTCTCTAATATATAGGATTATATAAAGGGTTTATACCAAGGGTTATGATATTATTTTCCAAATATAACAAAACCATTATATGTTAACAATTATAGAAACCCATAAAATTCACACATATATATTAACTCTTATTATAGGAATATTCATTACATAACATAATTTTCTATTCGTGAATCCTATAGGTATATTAAATTTTGAAACATGGACAAAAAAACAACTGGTTCATAAGTGAACCAAATTATCTCCCATTGCATTCTTAATAGCTATCACCCATCATAAACATATCATATTTAATGAATTTATGAATAACATTGGGAAATGAAACATAATAAAGGGTGAGCTCTGATGATTAGTAAGGGTAACCAAGGGAGTTGAAAATGATCAATTAAATATAATAAGTGAATAATTTTATTAGAACATGACTATAAATTTTTAAAATAATAGCCTTCATATCATATATTTAATCATGAGTCATGCAATAAAGATGGGATATTAAAAATCCATGAATCATAAATTAACGAAAGTGTATAATACATGGGAGAATAAAATTGTAATAAGACATATATTTCTGACATAATCTTAATTATAGAAAATAATTTCCTTTTGGTAAATTATTTCATCCAAGACTATCACAGTTGACCGGTTTGACTCCCCAAACCATCATAGTAATCAAAGTTCACTCTCAAAACAATCATAGTGGATAGAGTATCTTACTTAACTGGGTTCACTCCTCATTCTAGTTTTGTTTTTCTCATGAGATATCTATATTTACCCAATAAATTAGATGGATATTTAATTAATGTACCACCTATCATATAATTATATTCATAAATATTTATTCCATTAGATCATAAAACATTAATCATATAACAACATTTCAAAAAGAAATGGGTTTTATAATAATTTCATCATGGTATAACCCCTTAAAAAGAAATGGGTTTCATAAAATGTTATCTTCTAAATGAAAAACCATCTAAAGAAAAATAAGCATGGTATCATTGGATCATATTCCCAGTAAAGCATAAGTAACATCAAAGGATGTAATATTAAATTATAGGTCCATAAAAAGATATATGCATTATATATTTAGGGAAAAAACCTTTTCACATATAAATAAATTCACTAAAATCTGAAATTTTTTCAAAATATTAAGGGAATTTTTTTATTTTAATATAAACATGGAAACTATTAATGGATTCTTAAAATAATTTAATGGGACCTATAAATATATATTATATTCCTTATATGTATGTTAAAACAAATACCACTTTCACATTTCTAATTAAAAGTCATAAATGCCTCTCTTGGAAAATGATATGAAAATTACTTTTAAAATATATTATAAAAATAAAAGAAATGGTATAAGTGACTTTAAAAATCATTAGAGAATATTAAAACCTTGTTAAAATAATTTCACAAAAAACATAGTCATGGAAGAAAAATTATTTCCACTAAAGAGAGAAATAATAAATATTTTCCATAAAAAAATATTCATCCGCTATTTTGAGTACAAAAATAGATTAAAAGTAAAGGTAAATATGTATTCTCCAAAACTAACTAAATACTAATAAAATTGATTAGTTTATTTAGAGATATATCATGAAATTTCATCATTGTAAGACATAATCAAAATGTAACATAATAAACAATGATATTGTAAGATAAAATCCTTACATCGAGTTCCACTTTGAAATTTCTATATACTCCTACATAATAAAAATAAATTAATTATAATTCTATACTATAATCATATACATACTTATAATACCATATATTATCACTTTATTTCATTTGAACACCCATTTATCAGAAATCCCTTTCTATAATCACCATTTTTAGTGATAATTGTTTCATTTTATCAAATAAATTTCAGTTTGGTTGTTCTAGTCCTTGTACTTTAATAATGGTTACATAATATTCATAATTTTAATCATAATATAAATACCATATATATTTATTATTTAATTAATTTTATTTATCCATAAAAGTAAGATATAGATAAATGAAATACACCTTTGGTGAATACAGTAAGTTATACATACACATGAATGAAGTTTTCATATTTCAATAAATAGAATGGATAAATGAAAAATAATACATCACATTTTATAATAATTATTATATAATATATATCTTAAAAAATAGAAAATATATCCTATTTTCCATCCATGTAATGAATAAATGAAAAAAAATCACATCATTCTGTAGAGGTGGTAGTACACACATACGCATGCTCGACATTATTTTTATCAAATAGATTGGATGTTAAGATGGTAGATTTTATATTATCTTAAAAAAATCAGAATAATTTAATTAATATCATATATAAACCCAAAACCCATAATAATACAAAACAATAAAATATAGTGATAGAAAATGAATTGTATCTCTACATGGATATAGTAAGTTGTATTTATGCACAAGGGATAATTTCATTGACCATTTGAAGGTAAATATGGTGGATAATTGTGGTTCCATAATAATAAAAAAATCTATGTTTTTTAGGACACTAAAGTTATTAATTTTTCATAACTACCTTATATTTATAGAAGGTAAAACAATAAATAAATGAAAATGATCAATTGAGGCAATTATCCCTTTCTTCAAAGAACTCATTTGGAACTCCTCATGAGGACCATAGGGTTGTTATTTTTTGGATTCTACTGCCTAAAAAATTGTATTTTGAATTTTATAAGTTAATTGGTTAGGATTGGTTGATTTATAATGATTGATGTGGTGAAGGAAAAGGAAAAAAAGGATATCTTTTTATATGTGGAGGAGATGACACACATTGAATTTCTTTAAACATTAAAATATAATAAATTCATTATCAATAAAAATAATTTTGTATAGACATAAATGAAAATAAAAATAGTATATGATTAAAATAAGTTCATATAATTAATTTTATATAGGTTTTTATTTCATTTTAGACATTATCTATTTATTAATCAATCCATTAATCATTTTTGACCTTAACCACAATAACAACTATTTCAACATTAAAGGGTTATTTATATTAAAATAGATTAAAATGTTTCTAATAAATAGATAATGATATATATTTTATAGTGTTTTACATTAATTGGGTTCAAGGTAATATTTTTGTGAATTTTAAATCATTTAATAAATCATTATTCAATTTAAAAAAACATTGATGTCAATTTTTTAACTCTTCAATTAATTTAACTTTAATGAAACTATGATAAATGTTGCTTTAGAATATTATATTTTAACACATCTCAAATATATCATATATATCTATGAAATACAGGGAACACAACAATTTACTTAAATATTAATAATATTAATATTTTTAATTTAATTTATTTTAGTTTACTATTAATGGAATAAATACCATGTCAGAGTTTCATAATCATTTAAGGGGTTATTATATAACTAAAAATGTCAATAAATTTATATCATAAAAATAAATATTTATTATTTCAAATATTATTTTTAAAATAAAAAGTTACTATTTTTATTCTCATGTAATAAAATTTAGAGATGTTAATGTCACGAGATTGACATAAGGTACATATTCAATTCATAAATATTTATAAAGGTCATATTCAAATAAATATATAACCATGTTTCCCCATATTCAATAATACATTGGAAATGGATAAAATTAAACCATCAAGTATGATAAATTCAAGTGTTATATAAATTCCAATGCATTTTTCTAAAGTTTTAACCATATTTGTCCCATTTTATCCTTACTAATGTGACAATTTTTATTATTATTACTATTCATATTGACAAAAAATATAAAGGACCTATTTAAAATATTTTATCATATTCATTAAAAATATTCAATATTTTTTTTAATTATTAAATTTATCTATGTGGATGATATTCATTTTAAAATAGGCATTCCAAATGTGAAAAATCATTTTTTCGAAAAATATATTTTTAATCATAAAACGGGGTCTATTCATATCACATTCCAAGAAAAAATAGATGAATTTTATTGTTTTTATTTAGTATATTATATATATATAATTTAAATCATTCACCCATATTGAACAATTTAATTTTTTAAAATAAAAACAAATTGCGTGTATAAAAATAGTTTTTCGAAAAAACATCAATTTTACTTATAAATGATTTTATTTTCATTTCAAATTAATTAATTTACAATGAATTTATTTTTATTAAGTGTAAACCATAATTTTTTATTAATTTAGTTATTCATATTCATAACCCTAATTTAATGGAAATGTTATACTGTATAATGTGTTGCGATTCATTTACACTCAGTTTTACTTGTATTACAAGCTATCAATGAAGTTATAATTATTTGAAAAGAAATATATAATAAAGTATATGGGTGCTACACTCCCACAAAATTATATAAAAAATATAATCTTTTAAAAAAATAATGTTTGAATAATGTTAAGATATAGGAATAAAATTCGTAATGTTTAACTCCATGAACATTTTCAGTCTCATTAACTCCAGAACATTGAATGTTACGATGCTAAATAAAATTCTCTATTTTTAAATCATTCTAAATTAATCAATTTCATTTTTGTAACCAATTCTATTATAAATTTTCATTTAAATAATTTCGTAACTAATTTAATGTGACAACCCCATATCATTTTTATACTGAATATTGTGTATTTATGAGTTATTTTGATTTCATAGTAATTTTTTATGTTTGAATAATAAATTTTTTATTTTTCACCAATAACATTGTTTACTGATTATTATGATTAACCATGAATAAATCGTTAAATTTAATGGGAAAATATTTGAGGGACCCTTACATAAGGATTTACCCCATGGAAAATGTGATTTATCATTGAATCTATGAAAATATCCTTATGTATGCAATATTTGGGACATGATTTGAGAATACATTAAAAAACCGTTTTAGGATTACTATATAGAGTATTGAAACACAATAATAGTGGAAGATTCATTGTTGGTGAATGGTTTTGGAATATTTACGAAAAGGCTGTGTGAGTTTCATGTTCTATTCCATTATAAGCGACACGATTTGGTTATTAATTTAGGAACACCATGTGGTCTACCCAGAATCAATAAAAACGTGGAATATAACTTTTACCTTGCATTATTTAACTAATTCCACACTATACTACCTAACATTTCATTCAGATGAATATTCGGAGAGATATATACATCATCCCATTTCACCACTTGGTATTTTTCATTCCTTATCCTTCATGATCTTTTTAGAGATCAAGGAGATCTAATATATTCCCCTTAATTTTTCCTATCACGATATACATTCCCTCTTCGACATTGTTCTATTCTATCCCATGAACTGTAATGGACATGGTTGTTGAGTATATGGTTTAGGGTGGTTTAATAAAGGTTATTTGGTTGTTTAGGGATTGTATAGGTTATCTTTCTCGTAAGTTGTGATTACAATATTGAAGGTGAGTGGTTTTTTCTTGATTGAGGTAGGTTTTATATATAATTATTTCACTTAATTAGTATGTTTTTGACTTTGATGAATTAATTTTCCCTTAATTTTATATGAATATTTGATACCCATGATAAGTTTATAAAATGTTTTTGATGATTTTTCGATACATGGCATGAGGAATATTAAAAATGCTATATCATTTTCACTTTTAGACTAAAATTTTATGTATGAAAAGTGTTTTGGAAAAGTCTATGTCGGTCATTTTGAAAGAATTTAATAAAAAATGATGTTTTAAACCTTTTTTATGGATTTTAAACAATTTTTTAAGGGATAATTTCCACTAAATATGTGCATTGGATTTCAATTGCATCTTAATGGAGTATAAACTAATTTATAATGTTCCAATAATTATTTATTTTTTAACGTTGTTTATAGAATATGGTTTTCCATGTTTGATCGAAAGGCCAATTTGGCACCTTATTAATTAATTTTCATGATTTTTTTTGAAACCCAAATTTTTTATCCTTTTTGTGATGCGCTGATATTTATTAATCTCTTATGGGAAGAAATCAATTGAATTTAGTTATTATATGTATTTCATTAATAAATTTGAAAATTTCCATACTTTTAGAGAAGATATTAGAGGGGATATGAGGTATATTGATTATCATTTATTGATATATGTGATGATCCCTCTTCAATCAATTAGATATGTCATGGGAACTCAGGTTGCTGGGTGAGAGATCTAGGATTTTCCTAGAATAGAATATAGTGTTCTACTAGTTTCCCCTACTATATAACATTTCCTAGATAGGGGAGATCTAATAATAGACTATAACAGTTACATGAGTGCCTATATTAGCTAGGAATGAAATATAGGCTAGTTGTTGGTTCCATTTACTATTGTCTAGAATAGTATCATTTTAGAACATAGTGAGTTTCCCATGACCTTCATTTTCAAGATGATGAAGCCTCATTTGAGATTCCCATTTCACACATTATTTCACCCCTCTAATCACCTTATTATTTGGGGCCATTTGTACGATATTTTCCAACTTTTTTTTCATTCATTTTATGGTAACATCTTGAGTTTAATTTTTTTTCATTCCTAGTGTGGTTTTTTTTCTAAAAGGAATTTAAAATTTTAATTAAATTAATATATTCAAAAGAAATGTTTATTTTATATAAATCATTTTAAGAATGGATATTAAAGAATATAAAGACTAAATTTGTTTCCTAAAATTTAAATCCCTCAATTTTTCAAACTATTTTCATTTACTAAGTGATGATTCCACTTTTTTATAAAATAATGATTGAAGTTTTCATTATTGATCAAATAATGATTTTTTATTTTCATTACACTATCTCATGTAAAAAACTCATTTTTAATTATATTAATTTTTAGAATTTAATAAATTTATTATAAAATGAATTTCATAAAATATTTGGAGAAATCCTACTAGGCCTATTTAGATCACACCCAAAATGAATACTTGTGTATTATGTGTACGCAACTCTTCTATTTAATATATGTTTTAAGGTTGATATATCATTTTTTTAATGCTAATTTTGTACATCGGTGGATGTTTTGGGATGTGAGGAGTTTACATAGATCCCATTGTGGTGGTTTATAATTGTTTAGGTTTTATTTACATTTTTATGATGATTAAGTATCAGCCAACTTGGCTGGTTATATTTATATTTTGGATTTCAGTATTTTGATCCATGTGATGTATATGATTCCACTATAATGTTTTGAATTTGGGTTTAGACTTTTATAAATATTTTTTATCAATGATTAAATTATTCCATTATGTTGGTTATATATCAATTCAATTATCTATTCTAATTATTGCATATTTAACTTGGTTATTTATTTTTGGGTACTTATATTATATGCATGGAAGTCCAATGTATGGTGTACCATACCTGATTTTTAGTTGGAATTAGAATCTTTATAATTGTTATTTATATTATAGGGTTAAACCATTCCGAATTTTTTTATATTTTGTTAACCAGTTTCCTGTCAGAAGCCCATGTTGATCAATAAAATGCTTTAGGGCTTGTGATAGTATGGTTTGGGGGACATGTTTGGTGGAACTAAACAACTTCATGAAAAACTGGTATTAGAGAATCATCTTGTTATATGGATGCATCATGGTAATAAATAGATAATAATTTCATATAAAATCCATATGTTTTATTATATATTTACCTTAAAATAAAATAAATTTCTTTGATAGATAGTGTTTTTTATAAACTAGTGTGTAAATGAATAGTGATATTAACAATATTATATATACACACCCATTATAACATACTTCTGAAAATTTGTGTTATTAATATATATAAAAAAATATGAAAAATTTGTACACTGTTTTAATATAATTTAAATTCCTTGATACATATTTTTCCATGGTTCATTAAATTCATTTTAGACTTTAAAATTACAGTTTCTTCAAAAATGTGTTTTATTGAATTATGTGAGAAGATATTAAATTAATTTGAACCAAAATTATAATTGTTTTGATAATAATTGAACCGTTTTTGGAATATCCATATCAAAATTACCTTCGGGTGTGAATTGTTTGTTTTTCTAAAAATACATATTTTACTATGAATAGTTAATATAAAATGTTTTATTCAAAACTGTCGTTTCATTTTATGAATATGGAATGTTTTATTTTTAAAAATTATTTCAATGTAAAATCAGTTTATTTTTATTATCAATAATTAAAAAAATCATGGGAATAAAATTTATGTTTGATTTTGGTATAAAAACATTTTATACATAAGAAACAAATTATAGAAAAACCTCTTTTTGTTCTACTTTTCTAGTTTAATTTTAACATTAAATTCTAAAAATCAATTAATTTAATCTAAAAAATGGATTAAAAATTTGTAATAAGATTAATGAATATAATCTTACTGGTTCAACTTAATTTTCAGTCATTATGAATAGTAATCATAGTATATATTTGTTACCTCCATAAATGATGGATGGTTAGATTAAAACTATGTGGTAAAGCATTAAAATTTATCTAAAAATTTACTTTTCCCTATTATATGACTGGTTTTATACAAAGTTAATTTTTTAAGAGTTAAAAAATTAATTATAAATCAATTTTTAAGATTTTATAACCCTATATAGACATTTGTGAAGATAAGTTATATTTAACTCAAATTAAAAACTACAATTAGGTCTTTTCATTTAATGGCATCATTGAAATGTTCAATTAGTTTTTTCCCTACTCTAAATGTATAAAATATTTTTTTATCAAAATAATTCATTGAAATCAATTTATTGAATTATATTAATATAAATTTATTTTTACTATTCGATCTGGCATTTCCATAAAAAAAATGTTTTTCACGCATTTTTGTACTTACATTAAATTTAATTTATACCACCAAAATAAATTAAATCTGATAAATGGTATTAAAAGTTTTAAATCATCATTTCTAAGAACTCTTATAAGGAACCCCATATTTTTTCTTATATTTATATTATCAATATAAAAAAGTTAAGTTATCATTTTTAAGGTTAAAATGTGTTTAAATTAGTTTAACTACAAGATAAGGCTTAAAATTTATCTAAAACATTTCCAAACATGACTGGTTGGGTTTTTTTACAATATAACTTCTTAAAATTGAATTTTATATTCCTTAGTTCCACATTTCATGATTATGATATATATGTATATATATATTATAGTCAATTGGGTAATTTCATGTGTTTCATTGGCCTACCATAAAATAGGATATCACCATTCCTCTGTTATCCACTCATCATTAGCCTTATAGATAATGAAATACCTCCCATAATACTTTTAATGACTTATTAACCATGTCATTGGGATTTTTCTCATTCAAAAACATAATCCATTCAAGTATTTAAGTGTAATACAAAATCAGTTTCATAATAAAGTGGTATAACTCTTAGCCGAGTACAGTCAATTTTATTTCTTCTTCTACATCCTATAAATAGATGGTATCCATTAAAAAATAATTATTTTAGTATAGAAAATCTAAATTAATTTTATTATGATGATGGAAATTCTATTATCCACCTCCTTTCATCCTATGGAAAATAGACACATTGCTCATTCATACATATATCTTACTGTCTCCAGATTGTGGTGTAATTCATTTTCCATAACCATTTTACATGGATGGTTATAAATATGTTACTAATATTTATTTATGATATTCATTATATTATTATGATTATTTAATGATAAAATTATATTTAAATTTATTTCATTCTTTTCATAATAAAATTAATAAATCATTCATTAATACGTACGACCTACTGTCACCATGAATATTGTAAATCATTTTCTTATCTATAAAATATATGGATGAATCTATAAATATAATGAATATATATGATATTTATATAATGATAAAAATTATATATGTTTTATAACCACAATCAAGGATCATCTATAATATTATAAGTATTAAAATTATTTTAATATAGAATTATAATAAATTTAAATTTATTATACAATATTTTAGTTTTATTTATAAGCGTGTGAAACTTGAGGATATAGAATTTTATTACAATGACATTGTTTATAGGGATTATTTATGATTAAGTTTACTATGATGAGATATTATGACATATCTCTCAATAATATCATAAATTTCTTTCTCCAATGGATATTAAATGAATTATATTGTAATAATAATATTTTACACCATTTTTTACATAAAGTTTTTGTGAAAATGTTTTAAAAAACATAATTTTCCTCTATGGTCGGGAGTATTTTCCTTTCATGACCATGTTTTTTTTAAAAAAAATTATCAACAATGGGTTTTTATAATATCCATTTTTTAAATAAATTTACCGATATGTGAATTTCTTAAAAATTGTAAAAATTAATATTATTATTGTTTTTTAGCTAGGTACTTTTGAATTTTTACAATAAAATGTGAAATGAATCAATTTTTTAAATATTCATAGCATGAATAGAATTTTTCATCGTTATGACAAATCAATGATTTTAAACATACTTTATATGTCTCTATGGTTCTTTTCAATGAAATTTTTTTCCCTAATATTAGGTAAATATCATGATTTTAAATAAGTAATATCAAATTGAAAAGGGTAATTTGTTGATGAAATTTTCTGGAGTTATTTTAAAGAAAATTTTCATTTATGATAACATCCTTTGATGTTACATATGATTTACTGGGGATATGATCCAAGGATACCATCATTATTATTTCTCTGAATGGTTCATGATTGGGATGAATGTATTTTTATGAAACCTATTTATTTTCCCTTGGTTATGCTATGATGAAATGTTGAAATTTTTATGACACCCATTTCCTTAAAATGTGTTATAAAATGATGAATGTTTTACAGTATTATGGAATACATATAAATTATTGTAATTTTTTATGGGTAGGCATAGAATTGAATATACTTCCAATGAATTTGTCAAATATTGATATATCATGATATAATATGTATTATAATAGGTAGTGATCCCAGTTCAGCAAGGGATTATAACCACTACGATAGTATTAGGGGTGAAACATGACTAAGAAAATTATGGGATAAAAAGTTAACCCAATCCGATATGATAGTGTTGGTAGTGATCCTTGTTTAAACAAATGATATTTTACCTTTATGTTCATAATATAAACATATGTTTTATGTCAATGTTCTCCTATCATGGATCATGTTATTTGACAACCTTAATATTCATGTCTTATATACTATGAAGTTGTATGCCCTGACTCAAGATCATTACCTATGATATGTTGGGTGTGGTTTTAAAATGTTAAGATCCTTTACTCCAGCCCTTATGCCAAATATATTTTTATGTAATTATTTATATATCCATTTTTACCCTTACTGAGATTCTGATCTCACCCATTCTTATGTTTCTTATCCCTAGCTTATGAAGAAATTTATTAATTATGGTATGTCAAAGAAGGGTGCCAGTTACAAAAAACATTGTGGGATATGATGTAGAAATTTTAGGCACTAGTTATTTATGTATTCATTATTTCAAATAAAATAGACTTATACCATTACAGTTTAGATTGTAATACTATGTGTTGTATATTACTCTAACATTACATAATATCTATGTATGAAATTTATGATCATTTATAGTTCGTATCAGAGTAAGGGTTTGTTAAAATTATAAAATTGATGAAAAGAATTAAGTGGGAACCATTTTGATAATCCTATGTATAAGACATAATCCTAATCCATGGTAAATAAAGGAGTGTATTTTCTATATAAAAACAAATGTGTTTCAATAAAACAATTGGGTATGGTTTTTAAACATGTTCATATAGAAGTGAAAACACTAAAAATCATTGGTCAAGAATATCTTGACCATCATTCTCGTATATGGTGATTGTACCCTTTCTATAAACCTAGTTTAACACACCTAGAGTAAATGATTGGGTTAACTCGTAAATTCATTATAATACATTACAAATTATTTTAAAACATAATAACCACAGATGACCTCAGATAAACCTAAGGATCTTTAGATTGAATAAATGGTGTTAAAATTTGAGACATCCCTTGAATTATTTTCCTAAGGATGACAATTAATGAAATGATAAACCTGATCTGCCAAAGTAATTTACTATAGTTGTGTTGTAATTACTAACTATTAATGAGATATTTTTATCCCCATGGTTGGGGAGAAACTCACAATCAAATATACGCCTACTATTTGGGATTACACTATTTGATTTCCTAAATATATTCCTAGTCCACTTTAGAATCACACAGATGGGTTTTCAATAGAAATTATATATAGTGCTACACCTATTTCAAATAACATAAATGGAATTCCCCCATTGAATTTTATGAAATAAAAAAATAAACTCTAGGGGAATATGAATATGATATTAATTCATCTATACAGATCATCATGGGGTGGACTTATTTTTTTATTAAGAAGAAATAAGGATAATTGAGACTCTTCATTAAATATTGAGAATATAAAATGATCACAATCATGAATAAGAATCATATTCATAACAGTTATGATTTATTTAATAAATTAAGAGGATATCATTAATTTTATAAGATTTATCAATAATCTGGATACTATTAGTTTGTGGTCATAAGTCAAGGCATAAGTAACACAAAATTTATTACGATGTATAGAGATAATGATTTTTATAGTTATTTTATTTTGTATTAATAATTTACTAACCATATTCATGGATATAATGGATAGATTCATTTTATATTATGTGGATTATTTTTGTTGTCTTTATAAATGATATTATTATATATTCTAAAAGTAAAGAAGTTCATTAAGGTCGCATAAGGATTGTACTAAAGCCTTAAGGATGGAAAAGTTGTATTCAAAACATTCCATGTGTGAATTTTTTTATAGAAACTTTCATTTTTTGGTAATATAATCACAATTAGGATAAAATCAGTGGTTCACATAGATAATAATGTTATTAAAAATTTTCCTATAACAACCATTATGACCAAGAACATTTGTTTTATTTTTTTGGTTTAATATTATTGATTCTTTTTGGAGAATGTGTCTCATCTTCCTAATCAAATCATGAAGTTAAAACATAAAGGATAAACATTCCCCTAGATATTTTAATGTGAATAAAATCTAAAATAATTAAAGATAAGTTTAGTTATATAACTTATTCTTACACTACCCAGTATTAGAGAATATCATGTGATTGTTAGTGATGCATTGAAGAAGGGAATGGGATGCTTAATGATGTATAATGATATTCTAATAACTTATGCATAAATAAAAATTATGTTTAAAGAGAAATATTTCCCAAATCATTTTTTCAAGTTGGTTACAGTAATGTTTTTCATTAATGATATAAAAGAATTATATTTATATAGAAAGGTGTTACATATATATTAATCATAAATATTTAATGTACATACTATATTATAAAGAGTTGAATATGAACCAGATAATATTGCTGGAGTTGATTAAGGAATATGAATTATCAATAAATTACCACCCTAAGAGAGTGAAGAAGGTGATTGATACATTGAGTTGAAAGGATCATGATTTCTTATCAATGATAAGGATTATAAAACATCCAATATTTATATATTTTCAAAGGACGGGTAATTAAATATTAAAGGAAGGGGAAACATATTATCTTTCTTAGATGAATCTAAAACTATCTATACATGTGAAGATTAAGGATGTGTATAAGGAAGTTGTAAGATCTAATCATTTCTAGTAATGTACCTATTTGGGTTTCATGTTAAAAATATTTCATTGGTTCTTCCATTATCTTTATGACTTGATGGTTAAGTCCTTTTTAGAGACGAAGAGCCTTTTTTGAGGAAATGACCCAATGTTCTGAGATGTGTGATTGTATTATTTTTTTTATTTTGGGTATTAATGTGTTTAATTAGAATAATGGGTTTATTTTTGGGCTTGGATGGCTTAGAGGTGGTTCAGATACACTCATAAAGGATTTGTAGAAAACTATTCACTAGACAATTACAAGCAATGTTTATATTTCACAATGTGTAACTGATGCTAGACATAAGTCATGAACTGGTTCAAGATGTGAATGGGTAACATATCATCGACCTAATTCACATCATTTAAATGTGTATTGGTATTATTATTAACCTAAGCCAATATGTTTTTTGACATAACTGAAAAATGAGGAAATACACAACATGAAAGGATCACACATAGTGTGTTCCTTTGAACTACCGTTTCTATATGGGACTTGAGTATGGTTATTTCATTAATTTGTTGAGTACATATCCTCTATCAATACTTTGTTAAATATAGGAAATTTTGGAACCCTTCCATAACTTATAGATGTCCATATCATTCATCTGATCCCTGGTGATTATTTTGGATTAGGATTCCCTTCCCTTCAGTCATTCCTTTCCGTTGTGGTGTAAATATCTTGAATGAATTTGGTTTGGGTTTTTATCTTTATACAATATGATCTAGGGTACTTATTTTTATGTTCTTAACCTCTGTTATTATTGGAGATAATGGCTGGAAGAGTTTCATAATCACCATAAAAAAGATGGGGGTTTAGCTCTAATCCTATTGCTAGTTTAATTTTTGAGTATGTGAAATATTATTATTGTGCCACTACAATGTGTAAATTGATTAATTAATTAAATAGTGAAGATAAATTATGGACTGGATTATTGGTTGGAACCCTTGGATTCAATTGTCGATGTGGCCTAGCTTATAGGTACCCGTTGGGTGAGAGAACCTTTGAGGGATAAGAACTTGGATAATGGTTTAAAGTGTTTTTAACATGACATTAGATTACAAGTGATTTGTTTATACATAATCACTTTCAAAATATCCTTATGGTATATTGATATGGGTTTTGAAAAATTGACATATAAATGAAAGATTAATAAAAAATGGTAATTTTCATAATTAAACATTAAGGCTTGTGATGTTATATTATGATATCCTTATAGTTTTGACTTGTTGACTTCATTATAAAATGTTTAAATATAAGGATTTTCTTAGAGGATGAAATTATATTATTATGGTATTGGAAGATTGATATAATATGAAATAATTTTATTGTGTTCATGGACTAATTATATATGATGAAATGCCTATATAACAAGATATTCCCAGTGATACATGCTAAAATGATTATATAGAGGGATATTCCTAGTGAAACATGATGAAAGTTTTATACAGAAAGCATAGAACAATTGATGTGGAAGTTTGTATATATAGGGTTATACTCAAAGGATGAAATATATATAAAGATGGATATTCTCGGTTGTTTTATTACTCCATTTTTTATGGTTATGGTCAGCATGATTGTGATACATCATTAGATAAATTCTGGCATGGTGTAGAAGCGGGTTGATTTATGTATTTTATTAATTGATTACTTAATACACAAGTTTATCTCTTTATTTCATGCACTTATTATCAAACTGGTTTCATATAGGCATGGTGGTGTTGAACTATAATGATTTACTCACACCCTTTTTGGGTCACCATTTCATACCCAAGTTGGTTACATGGTTGTAGGTTTGGACAAGGGAAATAGACTTTTTTTTTTGATTTTTTTCTTTATAGATGAGTTAGAGATTGGATATGGGTCTGACATGGTGATCAATATTGTGGTATTTTGGTATTATTTTATGTTATCTAATTCATATATTTTTATTATTTTTAGTTTGATATTTATAACCACCTCATCATCTCATTGCATGATTCATCATTATTGGTTTATTGGTTTCACCGTTTACTTTTGAGATGTTTGATATATTGTTTCTTATATTCTTTGTTACTCTGATATTAATAATATGTTATTAGTCTGATGGGTTTTAACTCTACACCCTAGGGTATAGTATCCACACTCTGTTCATCACACCCCCACTATATGTTGTTAGCATCTTGAATATGGGGAGACATACTTGTGGTCTTGTAACTAACCAATTTTTTTTACACGTGAGAGTGTTCAAAATATAGGAATATTGCAATGTTGTATCACATGAGAATGGTTTTCATCAATATTGAATTAATTTTTTTTGAAAGGATTAATGGATAATAATATTTTTTGTGACTTTTTTATAAGCTTGTTCATGGGATTAGTTAAACTATGTACAATGGAAAATCTGAGTGTCATGGGATGTGATTGTTGTTTATGTTGTACTATTATTAAATTAGATGTTATTTTACACTAGGTAATTGACATATTACATTATGTTATTGATTTTTGAGATTTATACTAAGGATCTAGTTTTGTGTGAGATGAATATGCATGCATCATGATAGGATCATATGGATATATATTTACATGCACTGTACATGATAGGTAAATAGTTTTACATGTGTTATATAAATTCCCATATGAAATGTAAAATAGGATATCGATTATATCCAATAAATAGTAATAATATAACTGATATGTTTTAATATAACACTTCTAATCTATTCTTAGAGAAATAAGGAGTTGTGGTTCTCTGTTACTGTCACCTATTAAGGTTGGCCTTATTAGTAATCTACTATTATAAGGAGTGTGTTTATTTTATAGGGAAACAGATTCATCATTATATTTGGGTGGAGCATCAGGAGAGTGAAAATTAGAAAAATCCTAAAGAAGATAATTTAGAGATTATTGTAGCTTCTGAGGATCATATGGATGTTAAGCTTTGTGATATCTTTTTGAGCTTCACTCAATCAATGTAAATAAAGAATATTAACTCCATACTTTCGATGCATGAGCTAATGAGAGAGTTTTAGCTATAGCATCAAACTATGTTCACTAGGATGGTTGGAACTGTTGTAATTTAGTTCTAAACTTAGTTGGTCTAGATGATCATGAAGATCCTTGTGACGCTCGCAAATAAGAGGGTGAAGCATTTTGCGTATATGATTTGGGAACATTCCTTGGGTTAGTAGTGAAGAAACCTTGGTTTAGTGAAAGAGTTAAAGATGATAAATAAATTTTTTTCAGTTTTTATTAATGTTAAAAACATTAAGACCACAAATAACAATTTCTGAAATATTTAAAAGGATTGCCTTTAATTCAATATATGAAAAAAAAAATTAAAGAAAATGTAAATGATACATTGTCCGATTGGAGTAATTGGACTAATTCACATACCATCGATGTGTCATAGATCAATATAAAATACTATAAATCCTCTAGATCATCCACACATGCATAATAATTCTATTATTTTAGATCTATTGCATCAGAAAATAAAGATATTTATGATGTCTCATTGATCTCCTGAAGAACGCAGACACCATTGAGAAATCATGATTTTTGACCATATTCTTCCATAAAAATATCTATCTATGAATTAAAGAGGAGAATATAATATATATTATATAACTATATTCATTATAATGGTGTATTATAATTTTCAAGATGTTAAAATGATCTTTTATACTCAGGTTATAATTTTGGAAATTGCCCTTTCGTCCCTAGAAAGTAATAACATTCATTTTAGACCTTTGAACACACATATGAATTAATAAGCCTATCTTAAATTTCAAAAATATTTTATAACTCACTTATTACACTATAAAATGTTACATGCTAAAATAAAAACCACTAACATTCTCTATAAGCTCTCTATATAATCTAACAAACCTTAAACATCCTATGTGTGTTTGGAAAATTATATTTTCTCATATTCACTTTTTTGATCAAGAAACTTGTGAATACCTTGATAAATACATTCAAATATCATTATTAAAAACATATATAATATAATATTATTCATTTTACTAATGATCTGACATATTCAGATGGTCACGACACCTACACATGTGGACCACTTCATCATAAACTCAAATTCATTTGAATACTGGGTGAACATTGTGTGTGGCCCTATAAGCCCATATCATGATAGGAGTGAGTCTGGACCAATGGTCAAGTGTAGAGTATCGAAACACGTCATGAGCCCTTAGGAGATAAGCAATTTCATAACTATGACTACCTTCTTTGAAGACATTTTGTTTAATAAAATCTCTTTGTATCATGATATCTTATATAGCAGGATGCACAACATTATCATCATCCTTTTTTATCTATATATTTCATGATCCTAACTGATGAGCTTAATTTCCTAAAAAATGCCTATTAATTTATTGAAGGTACTACCATACTAGTGAACATGGTCCCCCTAGATATATCTTCCTTGAATCATAAAAAAAAATTTCTTGACCATTGATCAATTACCATACCACTATTGATGCAACTAACCCAGTTACCTCTCCATGAGTTAATTATCAGGGTTCTTTCCATTCATCAATGTACGTGTTTAAATGAACCATAATGATAATGATCTCAAATCAAGATGCCAATGTAGATGTCCATATATAAGAACATCTAATGACAGTTGAAACATGTGGCGTACAAATTGTCTGGTCTATCCTCATGATCACATATACTCAAGATCACGAGGTGAAAACATCATGAGAAGAAGTCTCAATCAATATGAGCCCCCATTAGCAGATATTTAGACATCATATTTTTCCATTAAATATAAATTTTCTAGACCATATTCCATATGTTTAATATTACTATCATAGTATCTTGAGGTTCACATTGTAGTTGGAAACCACTATAACCTATTGATACGACACAAAATCTAAGGACATTACCATATAAATAGTAGATTAAAATGTATGAGTACTATTATGGTAAATGTAAACGCATAAATATGAGAAACTATAAATATATAATGGCAATCAATGTAAAAAAGGTTGTTGGGTCTTGGGAACCCACTCAACACGCTCCCACTTAGTTTAGAGCCAACCACTAAAAATTCTAAAACATCTATCTCTCACATGATTATCATTCTTTAATAGAGATATAACATTAATTAGGGGTTATATAACATTATCCTATGTGGATACTCCTCTAACTATGACTTCACCTCTCTGAGTAAAATCTATCATGAAATGAATATTATGATGTATATGATTTTTCTGTTGGTGTGGCCACAACACCTTGGCAAGAACCACTACAATTATATTTTCACTGTATAATATAATATGTTCTGCAAAACTAGTTAAAATACCAATCTTGATAAAATTATTATTTTCCAAAATACATCCCTAACATCATCAGAATCTTCTATATACTGAGATTCATCTATAGATTTGACAACCATAGACTAATTTGAGCTTCTTTAGATCACTACAGCAATATACAATAAAATCAAATAACATAGTTGTGATTTCAAATCATCATGATATGTTTGTAAGTTTGTTTCAATGTATCCCCTCATTAGTAGATTCTCATATTCTCTATACACCAGGAACATATCCTTTGTACATCGTAAGTACATAATTATGGTTTTCACAGATACCCAATTAAGCTCTCATATATTCTCTTGATATCTTCCCACCATGATTATAAAAAGCTAATATCAAACCTAGAAAATAGCATAACATACATTATAAACTCCACTTAAAAGGTGTTTATAACTCAAATCATACATTAAATCTCCTCTTATGTTTGTGGACACATCTTTTTGGAGATATTAATGCATTATGACCCATGAAATAATCCTATCATGGATTTCTCCATATTATCCTATTTTATTACCTTGTCAATATGTGTGATTTTACATTTCCCATGAAACCTCTAAGATCAATCCCAATAGTTCTTGATCCCTAGAGTGTAGGCTGCTTCA
The DNA here is from genome assembly GCA_963277665.1 of Viscum album. Lineage (NCBI taxonomy): Eukaryota > Viridiplantae > Streptophyta > Magnoliopsida > Santalales > Viscaceae > Viscum > Viscum album. The sequence goes on along the minus strand of OY728140.1, from coordinate 843,095,425 downwards.
CATAAGTCTTTCATGGATAAGAATTTATTTAACAATGTCTTAATTCAAATCAAGAATTGTACTTCATTTCATATAATTAATATTTCATCCACATATATTATGGGAAAAAATGGAATTCCAATTAACCTTTTTAAGGACACATGGATCTATTTTTATCTTGATGAAACCAAAATATATTATTCCCTAATCAAATACAATATTCCATGATTATGGTTCCTACGTCAACCCATAAATGTATCTTTGTAACTTTCACACATTATTGGAATTATTTGACTTACTAAATCCTTGGGGATGATTAATCAAGATATCATAAACTAACTTCCCATTTAGAAAAGATATTTCAGATTCCATTACAAAAAATAATATAATCATGGTTGAATATTAAATAATGGAATATTCTAATGGATTATAGTATTTCAACTGCTCAAAAGTTTTCATCATTTCCTAAAACTGTCTGGTACTAGTCATGACATTTATGTTCATACCTGGCCATCCATGACCATATTTTTCTTGAATACCCATTTACACCCAATAGAATTTATATCTGCTAGTGAAGATACCAAAATCCAAAATTTATTTTGGTACATGAAATATATTTAAAAATTCATTCCATTATTCCATTTTTCAGCATACTTTCCATCTGTCACCACCTTATAGGTAAGAGGTTCGTCATTATATTGGAGAAATATTTCCCCTGACTTAGTGATAATAAAACCATATCACTCCATTTATTTAACCTCTCTAGTAGACCTACATAGTACTTATGTCCTTGTAATATCATTCTCTCCAACTGTATCATGTGGATATTGTTATTGTAAAAATTATTATGCATCTATAGAATCAACTTCATCAAATTAAATCTTTATCCCACTATTTCCATTGAAAACATGTTCCATTTATAGAAATTCTTCTTTTTATTGCTCAATCACTTTTCTATATAAAGATTTTTGAAGGTAATATCCTTTAGATTCTTTAGGATAAACTATAATATTTCATGTTTTCTATAAGATTCTATTTTTTAATTTGGTATACTCTTGAAAAAAATTCATTGCATCCCCATATCCATTTGTGTGAAATAATATGATTATTTCTACACCACAACTCATAGGAATCCCATTTTACTCATTAGTTTGTACTCTGTTAAGGGTATATACCACTATCTACAAGGAATATCCCCAAAATGATAATGTAAGACTTCCCACACATATCATTGATATGAACATGTTAATTAACATCAAATTCCCCCTTTCAATAACTCTGTTCTACTATATTTTACAAGGGCATGTGAGTTTGGTCACTATACCACACTCCTTAAAGTGGTCAATGAATGCTTGGTTATGATACAATCTAACTCAATCTGAGCGATAGTCCTTAATCTTCTTACCAAGATGGTTTTCCACTTTATGTTGATCTTCTTTAAACATTTTAATGGAATCTAACATATCTCTCATTAGGAATATATAACCATACCTACTATATTAATTGTTAAGAGTTTTAAAATATGAAAACCCACCCATTTCCTCTACTATAAATAGACCACATACATCAGTATTATTCAATTCTTGTAATTTATTGGCTCTTAATCCCTTAATAAGAAAGGGGGCATTGTTTATTTTCCATTCAAAATAAGCATGAAAAACAATCGATGATTTTAAATTGATTAATTCAAAATATCCATCTTGGTGTAATTTTTGAAAACACTTCTCCTTTACCTGAACTATCCTTGACTTCCATGGGTGGGTAGGATATGAGTTATTCTTACGGGATTTTTCATTGATTTCTTATACAATATTTTTCAGTTCATGTATATAAACCCCATCATTATGATATGTCACACAATAACATATTTTATCCTTATATATAAGAAAAAAATATTTTTATATATGAAATAAAATGATATAGTGTCTATAATTGAAACTGAGATTAAGTTACCAGTAACTGAAGGAATATAAGAACAAATAATACATGAAACAAACCACTAGGAAATGTAAGATGATAATCTCCCACTACAAATGCTGCTAGACATGCACCATTTTTAGGTCACCAATATTCTTCACATTCCACAATTGTATAAAATCTACATGGTTATTATATTTGTATAAAATTTTGTGGGCCAGGTGAAGTATCCAATACGTAGTTTGTAGAAATTCAAATATTACATTCAATGAAAAAAATACCTAACGTTGAAGATCACTATGATTATTCATCCTTGATCTAAAATTCCTCTTTAGTGACCTATATTTTCCCATTAAAATAATATATCCGCCTTCTTATTTCCATCCCTATATATCATTGTCTTTTATGAAGGATTGTGACTTTGACTTATAACCCATATGATTTCTTTTTCTACTATTATTCACCAAAAGGATTGAATAATTGTTACACTTCAAATCCTTATCATCTTAGTAAGCTAAATTCCAAATATATGGGAGTAAAATATTAATGTTATTCAATTAATAATTAATAATTAATGTTGAGGAGCTATGTAGTAAAGTGGAAAGAATGAGATCAGTTTCTATAACTTGGTTTTGATTGAACCCAAGGGTATCAAATCTATTAACGCACCAAATAATTTTTGAGTGCATGGGGTCCAACTTTATTCCCATATAAAATCATATATCAATACATGGAACTTGATATCTCATATATTTCTTATTTAGATCTCTCATAGTATAACTATTAGAGATAAGATAGTAGTTGGAAAGTATCCTTGTCGCCATGTGTTTTCTGTATCTCACTAAACATGGATGATAACATGAAACACTAAAAATCTAGTGCATATTACACATAATTCTTGTATTTATCTTCATCTATATTTCTTGTTCCTTAATGGGGATCAGTAGGAATTAGGGTTTCTAGAATAAAATAATTTCACTATTTTTATATTTCATTGCGCAAGTTCCTACATCACTCCGGGAAGTTATGGAACATAAGGATATTATCTTTATCAAATACTGATCATTGTGAAATTTAATTGGTGTTTTTTGTTTGATATATAAAAAATAAAATTAGTAGATTAATACATTATATTTATTATAAGTAGATATTTTCAAAATATTAATTTTAAATGTCTCCCACTATCTTATTAAATTTATGTTTCCCTAAACAACTAAAATTGGAATACCTAGTCTCTAGAGTATTATAATGGAAAGGATCCATGAAATATCTTCACATGTTGTACATGAAATGGATATTACACTACTCAAAGAGTCAAATGTTGTTGTCTAACAATCCTGCCACATTAACTAGTGTCTCATGGATATTTTGAGTGGAGTCTCATCTCGTATAAATAATTACTTTTCATTGTTGATTGTTTTTCCTCTAAAGTTTCAATAAGCTATCTATGGTTACACATTTATTTCAAAATTTAGTTATGCCATCTATTAACCATTATAATATCTCCCTAGTAGTAATAGGAACCCAAAAATATGGTTGTTTAGAACCCAAAACACCTAGTTTTGTTCAAATTTTAGAAATGAAGGGATTTTAAAAACATAATATTTTCTTTAACGGATTTGGTAAGTAAATCTAGATGAATTAAATCCTTTTATATTTATCATTCGTGTTCTATATGATACCTCTTAAAAAATAACAATTCTTTTAAATAGTAAACATTTACTACACATGTTCATTTAATATTTATATGATTTTTTATTATTGTACTATACGATTTCATGGAATCAATGCACATTCCCAAAATAATACACTATAAAAATGATAAATAAATAAATAATGACATGATCATGGTCTATTAACTATTGTTTAATCCATTGAGGAAATAATGGATTAACTGTGACAATATGGGAATTTTTTAAGACAATACCTGAATTTAATTGTAATACCCACATCTCACGTGTGTTTCTCTTGTTAGATTGACATTGGATCTCGAATCGAACCACATTCCCAAAATCTAATATGATATTTAAAATGTATACTCATATGAAGGTGAGGGGAACATAGGGTGATAAAATTTATTTTATGATACAAATGTGGACACAAAATACCTTATACAATTTAAATATGGAGGGACGATGTGCATATCATCAATATAAAATAACAATAAAAACTGGAAAACATAAAAGAAATAATTAATTTAAATAAATAAAAAAACATGCATTGGTCGATATCATATCATTATTAGTCACGATGAAATTATATTTTATAAAAAAATTAAAATTTTTAAAATCAAACTCAATGGTAGTTTTTAATGTTTCAACTTTCCAAAAAATAATTTTAAAAAATTATCAATACATCCCACAACTCCTAAAATAATTTTATTAAATCCCACAAATTTAATCTTAATTAATTAATATTTTTCATATTTTTTCAGTTCAATTTGAACGTAAAGGATATCCTCCAAAATTATTTCAGGTATAGTGATGGGTTAAATGGTCTTGGATGATAAGAGTCATATCGAATTGGTCCAACCCGATATGGGATATCCATTAAAAAACATATATATACATATATATATATATATTAAAAAGAATAATATAAAATAATAAAAATATTTCAAAGGAATCTGTCTTTATTTTTTATGTATATCTTAAATAAGATTCCAAAAGAAGCTTTAAATTATATTCCAAGGGATGATATTTTCTTTTAAAAAACTAGCTTCGATGAGAAGCTTTAAACAAACTTCTAGTGGAACCTTTATCCTTAAATATAAAAAATCATCCACAAAATTCTTGTATTTGCAAAGGACTAACCCATGCAGATTTTGGTATATCCAGATAACATGTGATGTACTCATATCATCCTTTATAACAAATATTTCAGACTCATGGACATTAAATTGATTCAGAAAATAAAATATTAATTTTCATAGCACTTTTCATGCCAAACCCTTTGATTTGTTTTCAACCATATCTTGGTTTTATAAACATAGATCGATGTGTCATCATTTGAATTGAAACAACATTAAACCCCTCTTTCTAAATCATAAAATATTTTTAAATTTCATATTTTTCATATTAAATGATTATAATTTTTCTGTAATAACAATTGAAGGAACCTCAGTTGTATCAAAATAATGAAATATATATAATTTAAACCTTAGGGTTTGAATTCAGGATAAAAAACAAAATCCAAAATTCCACTTTTCATTATTTTTAAAAGTATCTCATGTAATTCAAATTAGGAATGAAAAATAAAATTGAACGAAAATGCAAATGGTACATTTTTCGATTGAAGTAACTGGTTTGACTCTCACAACCATGAGATGTCATGGTTGATATCTGTAAACTAGGTTTCCTATATATCATAAATACATGAACAACAATTATTTAATCATTGATATATCTTTCCCATGTTCTAGAAAGGGAATCCAAAGAGGTTTACGGTGTCCCTTCAATCACCTAATGAAAGAAGACTCAATGGAGAAACCAGGACTGATGTGAACTTGTTCTTATATCAGAATCCCTTTTATGAACATGATAGGAGAGTAGAAGAGAGATTCATTGACTAATTTTTTTAAAATGGTGGATCCTACTATCCAAGATTCTAAAATAATATTTTATACTTACGTTATACTTTTGAAATTTTAACTTTGTTTCCTGGAACGTAATAACCATCATTTTAGATCTTTTCTCGCACATATGACATAATAACATTAACATAAACCTCAAAAATACTTTATCACGCACATATAACACTATAAAATATTAAATGATAAAATAAAAAAATTAACTTGTCCCATAAAATTCCTAAATAAGTTAATGAACCTTGAACATCCTATGTTCAGTCAAAAAATTATATTTTCGTGATCTCACTTTTCTGGTTACAGAAAATGTGAATTCCTTGAGAAATAAATTCAGTCATCATTTTTCTAAACATGAATAATATAACTAGATTAACTTTACTTATGATCGGTCATACTAGGATAGTTACCAACCCCCACAAATGGGGATTATATTGTCTTAAACTCTTATTAAATAGATTAAATATAAATTGTGGACACACATAGTGAGTGACACTCCTGGTCCTAACATCTATAACAGTGAGTCCAACCCATAGATGAAGAACATATTCTAGATATTCGTCATGGTCTCTAAATAGATAAAGAATTTCATAACTATAACTACCTCTTAGATGCATGTTCTGTGTAGTATAATCTCTTTGTCTCGTGGTATCATATAACGAAGGAGGAAAACTAATTTCATTATCCTTTTGTTACTTTATATATTTCATGAGCTTATTAGATGAATCTAACTTCGAGTACCATGGACAAGGATTTATTAAAGGCACTACAATCCTAGACAACATGGGACCTTGAGATATCTCTTCCTCAACTCAAAAGAGATGAATTTAGTCTTGATATATAACCTAATTCTATACCACCAATGATACACCCAACAGATGCTATCTCACCATGATATCATTATCATGATTTTCACATTGCATTAATGTGTGTGATCAAATGAAACCCTTTGATAATGATATCATGTCAGGAGACTGATACATAATTCTATAGATACACCATTACAAAATAGAACTTTAATAATGATGACCATTATCAGCACTAGAAAAAAATCATTGATAAAGGTTACCTTTAGCATTGCTAAAAAAGAGTTGATAAATGGTACATTTTATCATCACTGAAAAAGGGTACCCTTTATCAATGTTTCTTTTAGCACAGATAAATGGTCATATTTTTCAATGACTTATTTTAGCCATGATAAATTACACCCTTTATCAGTGCTGTATTTTTAGTTCTAATAAAAGGTCACCCTTTATTTGCACTCTTTTAGCCTTGATAAATGTCTAGAATAAAATGAAATAATTAAACAAATAAAGATACCTCCTTAAACATTTTATATATTAAATATTTATTGAAAAAAATGAATAAATTGAAGGTATATATATTTAAACTTCAAGAACTAATAAATTTTATATATTCAATATATAGATTTTTAAAATGAATAGAATGAAATAATTAAGCATATAAAAATTAAAAATAAGTAAATTAAGAAAAATATTAACATTTTATTAATTAAATAATCATTTATATAAATTAATAAATTTAATATACATTTATATATAATAAAAATATGAATAAATATTATATATTAAATATAGATATATTAAATTAATAAATTTTAATAATTATATAAAAAACTAAAAATTTAATAATGACAAAATTATTTAAAAATTTATTAAAGAAACAATTATTTATAAAGATGAATAAATATATTATATATAAATATATATTAATTAAATATAGTAATAAATAATATATATTAAATATAAATATATAGAAAATGAATCAAATGTAATAATTGAAAACATTCTAATGTATTATTCATTTTTAATGTCATTTGATTTTTAATTTTAATATATATCAATTGTTTTGTGTAACATTTATTTCACACACACACAAACATATATTTATATGTAATTAATGTATTTTTATATACAATTCACACACAAATATATTTATGCAATTAAGGAAATCTTATATAGAATCACAAACATCTAATATTTATGTAATTTATTCCAATTTTAGTTTATTTTAGAATTTCATTATAACTTGATAAATTTAATATATTATGTTTTTAACCAGTCAATTTTATTTATTTATTTTTCATACTATTTAAATTATAGTTTAATTTATTCATTTGTAGTTTTTTTAATTTATAATTTTTAATTATGTATTTATATAATTTTATTTACTATATTTTAGTATTTTCAATATGCATGAATCATTAATTAAATATATATATATATATACAAATATCCATACTTTTTAAAAAATTTATATTTTATGAATAAAATTTTTCCATTTTCCATTATTTTTAAAGTGTACTCATTTAGAATAATCAATTTCACTCATTTTTAGAATGTATTTATTTAACACTATATATCCATTAATAAAGATATAAAGATATTTTTTAAAATATTTTTATAAATAAATATATTTATAAATGTATATTTGTTATTTTTATAAATTTATATATTTATAATTATTATAAATAAATAAATATTATTTTTTAAATTAACATTTTTTTATTTATAAATAAATAATAATATATTTTTAAATAATTAAATATATTATAAATTTTTTAAAATTATAATAAATTTAATTAAATAATTATAATTGCAAATCATTTATCAGTGCTAATGTTTTTGTGCAGATAACAGTTCATTTTTTAGAACTTTCCTAGTGCTAATTATGATCAATCATTATCAGTGCTAAACAAGAATGTAAAAAAGAAATAATTATCGACATTAATACGTTTGCACTGATATAGATGTCTTTTATTTGTGATTTTTAATACTGATAAAGCATGATTTTTATTAAAACTAAAAATCCTTGATAAATATTATTCTTATCAGTGCATATCAATTTAGAATTGATAAAAGGGATCTTTATCAGTGTCTTTTTGAGAAGCATTGATAAATGTGTCATCAGTATATTTAAAAGAACCTTAATCGTGACTCAATCACTCACGATTATCAAGATATCAAGGAACTCCCCTACTGTTGGTGGGACTCATCTTCATTCCCTTGATAAAATAAGTCTAGAATTGAATATAAATTATTTTCTAGTTTTCCTCTTTCATTTTTTTTATTTTTTGGGTTTGGCAGTTTTAATTTGTGCACTATTCAAAACCATAAATATCCTTTCATCTCATCTCTCTCTCTATCTCACATACAAATTCCTTCACAATACCATCCTACATTATAATCTAGTTCTAGCTTCATATGAGACCACTATGAACTAAAACAACCTCGGCTTTTCCATTTGATGGTAAATATTTTATGTTATAGTTATATTATTTCTTATTACCTTTTAGATATGGTGGTTTTTCATTTTTTTAATCTTTATTCCTTAGTATGACATGCACATGAAGATGAAAAAGTTTACCATTATATTGAACTAATTTTATTGGTGTTGTTATTTGATATGAACAATAAAATGTGAGTTATTAAACATATTGTTTTATTGTGAATGGGTTAATATAATTTAGTGAACTAAGGTTTAAATTATATAGTTAATGTTGGTTAACATTATAAATATGTTACATATGTATACTTTAATAAGGAATGAGTTATTCAAAATTTTATTATAATAAATATAATCATAGGTGCTTAGTTTTTTATTTGATCTAAACTCCAAATGTTAGTCAATCGTTGAAACCATCAACTATCTTCCAAAGGATTGATAATAAATATTTAGCATTCAACATGATCTGTGATAAATGGTCTAAAAATACTACTATAATTAAAAATTCATCTATGTAAAATATTACACTATATAATCTCATTAATATAAATGCCTATTAGCATAAAAAATAAAAATTCTATAATTTCATGGTTAAAATAAAACCATAGAGGAATAACCAACATTTCGTTGATGACACAAAATAAAAAAGTCTTCACTAGCTATCATTTGTTACTCAAAACCTTCTAAATGATAATAAATCCTTGCAACCATTATCTTGACGAAACATCAGCTATAAGTGAACCATGATGCACATAAATTGGTTTTGGAAAGTAACTAGGTATGTTTTAACTGAGGATTTTCCATGCCCCTATTCGATATGAAAACCATTTATCTCATTTTTATTTTATAAAAATTTTCCAAATGTGTGTTAATTGAAAGATGAATATTAAACACAATAGCGTTATGAAAAATTTTATAATAAAGTACCTTGGGTTTCAAAAATAATTTTCCATAAATAATGATTCATTTTGGTAGAATAGATATAAAATAAAATACACTCCATGAAAAAAAATCTATAATTGAATGAATATTTCATGAAAATTGTTAATTACTTGAGACTAGATGTAATACTAAAATACTCTAGATTAATTAACCTTCATGACAATTATTTAATCCATCTTCAGATGCTTGATTTCCTTCAATATCCTAATGATTGATTGAACTCCCTCTTTAAAACTAGTATTTCTCACATCATTGTGGTTCCAAAGTTACTTGATGACATACCTCCCCATTAGATTGTATTCATTAATATCTATCAAATCCACTTCCGTGGATTTGAATACCACATCTACCAACTTCTTCTTAAACTCTTTTATCATTTCATCGTCTGCATTTACTACTTCCTGAGAACAAAAACAATAACACTTAAAAAATAATCAAACTATAATGAATGTTTTTTTGGTTTCTCGATATAAATTTTCTTATACGGATTACATGATTACTACTGACAATAATTCATAAAAAATTACTTTAATTTTGAGTTCACTCACATTTGATCCTATTAAAACTCTATAGTTCATTATACTTGGATGAGAATACTACTATGATGGGTGACCTCATCAAAATACTCATTTTTTACATTTTTTGTAAAAAAACATTCCAAACAAACATTTTGATTCTCTTCTTCTTCAACCTTGATAAATTTAAAAGGGTTAAAATCTTATTATAAAAGATATTCCTCTCATAATGAACAGAACTCTCTGGACCTATTTTCAACTTCATCATCAATATACTTTCTCTTAGAATTTTAGAGATATGGTTGGTTGTCAAGATCTCCCATCCACCTCACAAAAATAAAACCAAAATTTGGTATCTTCTCTAATCCCTTCCAAATAAAGAAAAAAATTAGAGTAATGGGAAAACAATATATGTTGGTGAGTTGAAGGAAATGACTATTAGTGGAAGCCACGTGGATTTGAATTTTCATCCCTTCATATTTCAAAATTAATATGTTTCAATCGATAATTAATATTTTGTTTAGTTTAATTTTGAACCTCAATGGATATAGAGCTCTTATATTTGAGATACAGGTGAGGGAATGGGACTCATAATATAAGTAACAGTCAGTACATCTCATTGGGGATGATTTGATGTTATCACGATGGTGTCAGGGGAGTATCATCTCCCAAAATTTATTATTTAATTTTGTTTCTTGAGACTCATACCTTCTCTCTTCTATGATATTTAAAATACTTTTAGCAGTAGTCATAAAAAATGATCACTAGTACCTAGTATGGGATGATTTTTGGATAGAGTAGTTCAAGAAACATTGGTGGATGTCCAAAAAAGATGAGGGATAGTTATCAAGAAACCAAATGAAATAATAACTGTTCTCAAGGTATGTCATCAAGGAAAATTGGAACCACAATGCTGGGAGGAAGGAATGTTTGAAAGGGGGAGTCCAAACTATCATCACGAGATGGAATAAAATCAAATGTATGAGGATTTATTAAATAAAGATAGTGAAGGATAGTTTTACTAGAGTATTGGATTATTATATCTCTATTTATTTTAGTAACAATGTTCATGCTAGGTTCATGCAAATGTGTATTTTTATGCATGGATGGTATTTTATTGTTCTTATTCAAGTCATCTTACATGTTAAACTGATCATGAAAACTATATCTTTTACACATGATGATGTCACCAATCCTGTGGAAGAACAGGCTATTTATTATGATACTGAAGAATTATTAGGGGATCAACAAAATCTTGTGGAAAAAAGAAATAAAGAAACAACATCATAGTTGTGAATAAAATTATCATAGAATGAATTTAGGGTGTAAAATTATAGGTTGATTGGAATCCACACCACCAACCGATTTACTTAAATAAGTCAATATTCATTAGTAATTCTTGGGTCACAATGATGATGAATTTACTGATTTATATTGATTCTTGGAATCATATACAACATGTATTGAAGAAAATCATTTTGAAATATAATATGATAATGTTACAATATACATTTTATATTTTACAAAAAAAATTGTATAATGAAATTTTCATTTAATTTTCATTATTCCTTGAAGAGTTCATTTATTTTATAATATTCTTGTAATTAATTTGCCTAAATGGCAGTTGGAAAATCCCATAGTGGCTTATATACTATACTTATGAAGATACATTTTATGGATGATGGGGGGAAAATAAATCCCCACCCACCAGTTAGGTATCCACACATTATAAAGTACAAAATATGGACAAGTTTCATTAATGATCTCAATGATAAGTCATTTAAGGTGAATTATAGTTGATAATATATAATTTGAAATTATTTATTTTATCCAACATGATTCAAAATTGTTTATTTATGAAACAAAAAACTGTGATTACAATAAATGAATGTGAATCCAAACCAATGTACCTCTATCAGAAATAAAGGATGGGGTATGCTTCATTAAGGAATAAATTGTTATCTATTTAAAAAAATATTAATTATGTGATATGAAAAAAATATTTTCCTTTGTTTATATATAGATTGTTGAATTAAAATTTTTATTCACTTTCATCCCATTTCATGTCCTTGGAAGGAGGATCATGTAAATATGAAGGTTAAATAAATCTATGAATACTGAAAATCTGTATGGGAATCATGCGTAAGTATCAAATATTTGTAATTAATGATTATTTATAAAAATATTTCATAAAAATAACTTTTTATGTTTATATTTTTTTATATGTTTTAGACATAATAATTGATAATGAACAAACCTGAATAAAAGTTACATTTAGTAGCTTTCAAGAGGCCTAAACTATATGGTCACATGATAGTATGAGGTTTTGGAGTCTCTCCTCAAAAATATTTTGAGAAGTTAAAACCAAATAAATATAAATATAATATGATTAGAATACTTTAGGCACAAATATTTTCACTACAAGTTATTATTTTATAGTTGGGTTTGGCTGACCAATGTGTGAGAAAGGATCAAAGTGAACAGACAGTGGGGAAAGGATCTGCACATGAACAAAATGATCCCACTAGTTTTGTGGCTAGTTATTCCCCCAACCACATACATTACTCAAGGTAATAAATTTTTTCATTACTAATTCTCATAAATGTGAATCAAAAAACATTCAATAACTTTATATTACAAAAATTCTACATGGTACAATTTTATGTGATTTGTATCTTTCAACACCCACGCACTACTGTGTTCTGATTGGTATAATATATAACATCCCGGGAGACAGGATACACCAATGAGACCTCCAAAAATATCACATTATAGTATTTATTGAGTTATCTCTTGTGTCGACAGCTATGTTTATTGTTCAAATTGATTGTCTAGATATTACAATTTTAATTGATGCTATTATAGCTTTCATATCATGGTCTTCTAATATTATAAATATAAATTTGGGAAGTATTTAATAAATATTATCATATGAAAAACTTATTATAGTTAATTACTAACGGTCTGAATTTAGGTATGATATTATTGATAGATAAAGTAGTTAAGAAACCAAAGTGTGAAACTAGGAAAATTTAGTGAATCAATTAAAAAATTGATTTTCTAAGATTACCTTCTCTCATCCCCTTCTATAGAAACATTTATTATCATTACATCTTTATGAAGATATCAAATTTAGTGATAAAACAATGTATTACATTGAATATGTTGATGAAATATATGGAGATTCCTTGATAGATGGATTTGGTTTTGAGACACTATGTGAGATCCTCATGCATGAATGGTTCGGAATCTCAATTTTGAATACATACAAATGGTAACTTTTCATAAAATGTCCTTCCAAATAGTTGTATAATATGTTTATTAATGTTAATAAATATTCATATTTTGTACATGAATTTTATTAAAAATATATAATGGGCATATCGTGTGAATCATGATTTTGATTCATTAATCCATTTATCATTTCTACGACACAACTTACATTGGATTGAAAAAAAATTGAGAAGAAAAGATATCAGTTACTCAAAGCATTTAATTTTTTTTCCGAAACCAGAGTCTTTTTTATTCCTTTAATACAAAGGTAACACTCTAATTTATATTCATATAAAATTTGTTTTTAATTTTATAATTACATAATTGTTTTTAGGGTTCACTCGATACTGATCAAAATCAATTTGGATACCACATATATTTATTTTTATGACACAATGCATGGATATGTAACCAATTGACTACACATTATGTTTATTGTGATTATATAAAACACAAAAAATAACATTTCAAATATAAACTTCAAATTATATGTTCAATTATTTTTTTAATTTTTTTTTTGATATGGATATTTCTAAATATAGGCTAGATCATGGCATGCAGTCAATGTATGAAGGGTTAAAGCCTGTGAATTGGTATAAATGAACCAAAATTATTGTATATATATATAATATTTTACTATAAAAACACATAAAATCAATTTACTTATTTTGGTTAATGTTTCAATAATGTCTGTAAAAAGATAATCACTTTAACTATAGATATTATGTTTTCAAATTAATGAGTGAAATCATAAATCATCAAAGCAGCAATTTCCCCCTATAGAAAATTTTAAAAGGTAATTAAAATTATATTAAATATATTTCATAAAAAAAAGTTGCCTATATATTCTCAAAACTATCAATATTACTGATAAAAAAGTAATCAAAATAAGATATAATTTTTCTGAGACAAGTAGGGAGCATACATTTATTCTGAATGCATGTCAATAACAAATTGAAGTGATTTACTAATATATTTTTAATATAGTATGAATTATGGACATATAAAAATATTTGGGGTGTGAAGAATTAGTGTCATAATGGTGATATATTATTTTTTTTCACTTTCTCAATGAGAATCATAATAGAGAAAATCAATTTGTATTGAAGCGCTAAACTGAAAACAAAAAAATTGTTGGGAAATCGAGGAGGAAAAAAGAAGAGGTGGAACCAGAGGTAGAGGAAGAAGCAGATATCGAGGTAGAGGCGGAGGCATAGTCAAATGTAGAGACCAATGTGGAGGAGGATATAGAGGTGGAGAACAAGGTTGAGAAGGAGGTGGAGGTAGAGATGAAGAACTAGATTTAAGTTAATAAAATTGTTGGGCTGTGAAGTAGAATTTGGATCATATTAAGATTATTTTAGAGGGAAATTGTTGAAAATTGAACACAACACATGTAACATATGATAATAAATATTTTGAAACTATTTCAGGTGTCTTATTTAAATAATTTGTTTCACCACTAGTATGAGTGATTTTATACAAGGTTGTGATCCACCTGTAAGATCATTCTATGTTGGAATCTTCAATTTCCCCACTAGTGTTCTTTGGGAAATATTTTTAAAACTCCCAATAAATGAATGGGTATATAATAAAACTTATAAATTTTATTAAATATGTTTTTAATCAACCACCCATGTCTGTAGGTGTATAAATAATCTATTGGGGGAAAACCATCATTGATATATCATTTTCATCAAGGAGGGATGGTGTCAAAATGTGTATTATCAGTTTAAAATTTAGATTATAATATAAAAAGTGTCTCTCATTGGAAACTGATAAAATGTGATCATATTTTCTTGATAAGTTAGGATAGTGATTCAAATTAATTTGTGGCATGTATGAATCAGACTCATGTCAATCCCACGAATTATCTGACCTGTTTGACACAAAGCGTATGTTCCCAGTTTAAAATGACATCTTAGGAAAAAACACATGTGGCATACTAAAACCAATGGAAATCCATTAAAATTATTTAATTAAATTTTTAAAATTATCCATAGGTTAATTAAGACATATTATGATCAACCTCTTCTCAATATGATGCACGATGTGGTCTATATGATTCCAAGTGAGTCTTTTTATTCGAAATTGACATTAATTTTACTAAAAGACACAACTTACATACTCAAAACTAAGAAAAATCATTCTCATTGATATTTTAATTTATAAAACTATTCCATAAGTCATTTTTTACGTGTATGATTCAACCACACCTCAATCATACTCATGCTAGGACTAGTATGACTCAATGTGGCTGTTATCAATTTAATGCTGACATTTTAATAAAAAAAAGTATCACTCACCGAATGATAGGAAAACACTCTTAGATTGTTTTGATAATTGACAGAAATGATTCATTATTCATTTTTTACATGTATGAATCAGTCTCATATCAAACCTACACATGATACAATAATCAAAGTGTACGTTTCCAGATTAAATTTAAATTTTAGTAAAAATCAGAATTGGATTACTCAAAATTGAGGAAATAGATTCTGATTTTTTGATATATTAATAAAATGATCCAAAATTCAATTGAGACTTTTTGGAATTATCTGTACCTAAATTTAATTCCTAGTTTGACTGGTATGACTTCATGTGTATATTGTCATTCAAATTTCACATTAATTTTAGTGACAAAAACAGACATACTCAAAACTAATCAAAAACCTTCCAAGTGTTTTGGTACTCTAGGAAAATGATTCAAAAGTCAATTCTGACATGTACTAATTGGATTATCATCAATCTGACTCATGGTGTCACTAAAATGACTAAAATTGTATGTTAACAGTTTTAGATTGAAATTTTGAAACAAAAAAGTGTCACTCATTTTAAAAATGATAAAATAATCTCATATTTCCTTGATAAATTTGGAAAATGTTTGATAATTAATTTTTTACAAGTATGAACTAATCTCATGTCAAAACTACAAATGATGTGACCAGTATGACTCAATGTCTGTGTTTTAGGGTTAAATGAAATTTTAGTAAAAAAAGTTGAATACTCAACACCATGGGAACAAATTATGAATTTTTTATTCCATCAGAAAATGATCCAGAAGTAATTTGGTATGTTTTAGAATCAGGTGAACATCAATATGACTCCTGGTGTTACCGATATGTCTCCATGTGTGTCTTTTTATTCAAAATTGATATTAATTTTAGTGAAAAAAACAACTAACATAATAAAAACTATGAAAATGAATTTGAATTGGTTTGTTCCTTTAAGAAAATGATCCATAGGTCATTTTTTATTTATAGACATAACAATCATCTCAATTCGTCTCACACTGTGACTAGTATCACTCAAAGTGTATGTAATCAAAATAAAATTTTAATTTTAATAAAAAATGTTTCACTCACTGAAAACCAATCAAACAACACACGATTCCACATGTATGACCGAAAGTGCATGTATCCTATTTTTAAATAACATTTTACTAAAAACACATGTGGTGTACAAAAAACAAAGGAAACATATTCATATTGTTTTGATACTTTAGTAAAATGATCCCTAAACCATTTCTGAGTATATGAATTAGCTTCTGCTAAATAAAATGCACAGTGTGACTCGTATGACTCTAAGAATATCATTTTAATCAAAATTGATAGTAATTTTAGTGAAACAAACAACATTATACTCAAAAAAAATAAAACACATTCAATTTTTTTTGTTACTTTAGTAAAATTATCCATAAATTCTTTATGATTTGTAAGAATAAGACGCACCTCAATCTGACTCATGGTATGACCGGTATGACTCAAATTGTGTTTGATAAGTTTAAAAGTGACATTTTATTAAAAAAAGTGTCACTCACTAAAAACCAAGAAAACACACTCAAATTAGATTGATAATATAGGAAAATGATTAATAATTAATTTTTGATGTGTAGGAATATTTCTCATGTCAAACCCATACATGATTCCACCTATATGATTCAAAGTGTTTATTTCTAGTTTAAAATGAAATTTTACTAGATAAAATAAGTGGCATACTCAATGCTAAGGAAAAAAATTTGTATTATTTTTATACGTCTTGAAAATGATCCATAAGTCATTTGGGATGTCTATGAATTAGCCACACCTCAATCCAAATATCAGTGCGACTGGTATGACTCTAACTGTGTCTTTTTATTCAAAAGTGACATTAAATTTAATTAAAAAACAACTAACATACTCAAAACTAGGAAAACACATTCAGAATGTTTAGGTACTTTTAGAAAATGATCCATAAGTCATTTTTAACATAAAAGAAACAATTAAACCTCAATCAAACCAACAGTGAGACCGATATGACTTGAAGTGCACCTTTGTATTTAAAATGTACATCAATTTTAGTAAAAAAATAACTAACATACTCCATAATAGTTTTTCCTATTATATCTTTGTTATAAATTTTATTTCATTTAATTTTGGTATTTTTTATCATTTTGGTAATTTATACTATTGTTACAGGTGATGAAGTGTTTTTTATATAACATTGCATTCCCTTTTTTTTTGTGATATAGCATCAGACTATATTATTCCTCATTATTAGTACTATAAAGTAAAATATTAAAGGATGTCATTCTTATGAATTTCGAAAGAACTGATAACGATCCCTTTATTCGTGCTTTAAAAACACTAATAATGATATATATTTTCAATTCTTATATAAAGTGTCGATAAAGGGTTTTTATCAGCTCTTTTTATATCACCGATAAATGGATCTTTATTAGCACTCTTATAACTTTTGATAAAAGGTATCTTTATCAGTTCAAAATAAAGTAACTGATAAATGTATTCTTTATTTGGGTTTGTTTTTTGTGATGATAAATAAACGATTTGTCACTACTTTTCTGGTGCTCATAAAATCCTTGTTCATTTAACAATTTTGTGGTAGTAAGCAATTTTATAGCGGTGATTTAGGCATATTATAGTGTTATTAAATTTTTCATTTCAATTAGTGATAGGAACATCCAATGAGACCTGAAACGTGAGGGTTACCTATTTGAAAGTCTTTCTCCATGATCTCATCTACTTGAGATCACCATGTGAAAACCTCATGAGAAGAAGTCTTGATTCTTATGATCACCCAACACCTAATGCTCATACATTGTATGCATCCTATTATTATAATGTATCAAGACCATAGGATATAATTTAGTATTTCGGTTAGAGAAAGTAGAGGATCTCATTATCGCTAGGAATTTCTATTACTATTTTATACGACACACATCTAAGGAAATTGATATGTAAACTATAGATGAAAAATTATCATTACTATTATGCTAAGTGTGATGAAATTTATATGAAATATATTATACAGGTATTAGTAATAGAATAATATAATGGTTTTTGTTCTAGGGAACCCATTAACAACATGTGGGGTATTCTAGAGCATGCTTGGTAGTTGGACGAGTTATCTTGTAAGGAATTCAAGGTGAATATGTCGATCTATTTCTATCCAAAAATGTTGTGTAATGAGTGGGAACACGATTTGAAGAATATGACATATCAGGGAATGTGAGTGATAGACTATGCTGAATATTTATTGACCTATAGTACATTGTACCATCTTTAGCTACTAATGAGATCTCTAGGTTGAGGCATTTTCAAAATGGACTTCACTGTGAGGTATAGTCACAAGTGAAAATTTTCATCTTAGTAGATTTTTAGGGATGATAAACCATACAATAATCATAAAAGGGAATATGAGAGAGGCCCTGAGTAGTGTCTGGGCTATTTTAGATGGGGAAACAAGGAGATACTATTATTGATGAAAGATGCACTACTATGATAGTTTTCACTATATAAATAGTGGAAAGAGCCTCCAGGGTAGTGGAAAGCCATCTATGTATCGTCTTCTACTGTAGTTCTATCAATGTGTAATGTTCGGATAAAAACTAACTCAGTGACCATACCCATCTTTTGAGTTCCATTATTATGGACGTTAGTTCTATATTATGAAGTTTTGTTGGAATTTTTAAATGTAGATCAGTGGTATTGGATCAGTTTAGGAGCTAGAGTTTGGGATTCACTCAGCTACTTCTTAGCAGATAGGTCGCTAGAGTTCCACATGATTGGTTGAGGCATGTGATTTGGAACCCTAGTGCAGGAGTGTATGTTCAAAGAATCGGGAATATGTCCTGATATTTAGGTTGGAGCCTAGGGTATAGGGGCTGGTTAGGGTCACACTATGATGACAACTCTGAATATTATGGATGTGGGACCTTCTACTATCACAAGATTGATTCTTGTATCATCATCAATTTCTTTCATTTTTTACAGGAGCATCAATTTTCTTTTTTTGATTAATTTTTCAATTGGGTTGGTCTTGGTTGTGGAAATATTCAATGGTTCATTGAAAATTGGAAAACCATTGGGAGTGTGGTTTTAGAATATAAAAAGTTTCAAGGCATGTTCTCTATAGATCTATGGTTACCATTTATTTTGGGAACCGTTTTTCTATAAATGATAGGTTTTATTTTAATTATTTGAAATGATTTCATAGATCTATTCCATGATAATATATACTATTACTACATGAGAGTTACCAATTGATCTCCAAGAGGAGTGAAGTATTCTCTCTAGGGTGATTTGGATCATTAGGTTGTTTCATGTAGGACCAATTTAAAACAAATTGTATTTTCTCATGAATCCAAAGAAAATTCTTATTCTACATTATGGATTAATGCATCAGGATACAATTCCTCTAGTGTAATACCATTTTAATGATTTCTATCCTAAATAGTTATATGGATTACCACCTAAGTATGAGATCAATTTTATGATTGAGTTGGAACCTAGGTATGAGATAGTTTCTGTCCAACTATATAGGATGGCACCATAAGAGATTTGATAAAAATAATACTAGTTGAATGATACAAAAGCTGAAGGTTTTATATAACTTATAATGACTCCATGAGTTCCAAAATTAATTTAAATAAGAACTATGGTTGTACATTTCTATATGTGTGGATTATCAGAGATTGAACATGATGAAAGTCATGAACCTGTATCACCTTCTGTGTATCGATGATATATTTAACCAGAGGAGAAGTGTAATTATATAATACAAGATCCATTTGATATTAAGAAACCACTAGTTGATGGTGAGACCATGATATATACCTCATACTACATTTATGAGTAGGTACGGCTTGTATGAGTTCAATGTGACGTTGTTTGGTTTGCTCAATGCACCCATGGTGTTCATGGAAATGATGAATCCAATCATTCATTCCTTCCTAGACCAGTTTGATGTGTATTTTTTTTAAAAAATATTAGTTAAATATCTTTCAATAGACAATAGTTCCAAACATCATGATATCATCTTGAGTACATTGATATATCCTATGATTTACTCCATGCTATCCAAATAATTTTTCTGGATTGATAAAGTGAACATCTTGGTCTATGTCATCTTTGTGGCATGGTTTTTAGTGGGCCCAAATCAGGTTTATATCATGGTATCTTAGGAATGAAATTATAATGTCTTTTATATTCAAATAATTTTGGGTTTATATTATTATTATTAGTGTTTAATCTATATCTTATCCAATCTAGATGCACTGATGTTACGGATGACCATAGAAGGGCTGATGTTTGTTTGGTTGGATGATTATGAAGGAACTCTAAAAGAGATAATGATCAGGATGACCTCAAATACTATTCTAACTTTTCCTATGATTCATAAATCATATTCCATGTATTATCATGTATCCATAGATTTTAGTTAAAAAACATTTTGATATAGGAGGATTGATTTTTTTTTATAGATCCAGATATTTGATAACGCATGAGAATAATTAATCTACTCGTGACATGGAGTAGGTATCAGTGGTAAGATCCCTAAGATTCATGATAAATTATTTTATGGGAGAAAGGATTGTGGTAAAAATGGACCACAAGTTCCTCAGGATCAGATTCTATTAATGGGAACTCATCCTTCATCGGAGTAGGTCATTCAATTATCTATATTATTTTGACTTCATGTTTTCTTATACACCTGTTTAGGGAGATTTTATTTTCATGTTATTTTGGATGGAATACATAGATAGAGGTAGTGTGGAAGTATTATGATTAGTAGAACATTTTGAAACTCTTTCTGGACATGAATATTGATGTTTAGAAGTCTCAAGGATGAGAATCTTTGATGTTTATATGTATTATAGTCATGACTTTGTTATAGATAACTATAGATCAGTTATCTATTATGAATATTCTAGTAATGAGATACTTCTTATGTGGTTGGGAGACACCATTAGGATAATTTAATGGGGGATATTATTATCTTCTTTTCTATTGGTGAGTATGAGTTCCTAAGGGCATGTGCAAGTAGATAACGATCAAATTTCATGCTTCTCTATAGGTGTTACATCTTGGTTTGAAAAAAATGTATCATGATCTCCATACATAGTACTGGTAGTTAGGAACGGGGAAGGAGATAAGAGGCTTTGTGGAGAGATGTTTCACCTTCTTAAGAGGTGAATGGTGCACATTATAGGGCAACTATACTGTTGTATCATGTTCCCATTCATGAGTGTAAATTAGATGAGTTCACTATGTAATTTATGATATGATTACCCAAGACAATACATAAAATTTTGTAGTATAGGTAACCCTAGATAAAATAAGGATAATAGCCCACTTCATGCCTATTAGGGAGAGTTTCACCATTGATGATCTGGGTAGTCTTTATGTTAGTGTGATATATTTGTTCCATGATGTTTTGAGGAGTATTGTTTCTGATATATATCCATGTTTCACATTGTAGTTCTCAAAGGATATTTAGAAGAATATTAGAACATAGGTTTTTATGAGTATGAAATGTCATCGTTAGATTGACATTCAATAAGAGAAGAATAATATAGTTCTTGATGATGTGTTATGAGCCTATGTTATGGAGTTTTTTGGTTAATTGGAGAAAAATTTGGAACTCATACAGTTTTCATATAATAAAATATTCCTGAAATATATCCATATGGATCCTTTCAAATATATTTATTGAAGTCGGCTCAACTCACCTATTTTTTGGTTGGATAAATACGAGTCAGTGCTTCATGATCCTAGTCCCATGTAAGAGATATCAGAGTAGGTTTAGTTAATCAGGAGATAGTTATTGTCCACATATCATGGTTAGAAATTGTATTACGACCTTCTAAGATAACCTATGTAGTTTGAGGTTTGTCATCATTCTTTATTTCACATGATTCCTAAGTTAGGGAAACCCCATATCAAGAAAAAGGGAAAGATATCACACATATTTCAGGAAAAATGAGACAGTGTATTGGGTTGGTACAGTGGTATTCCTATTAACCCTTAGATAGAGATATTGTTTTATTCCCAACATGGTTCTTGTGTCATAGCTTCATAAATATTATCATGAACCTTCTCATGTGGTAGATGCCAAAGAAATTGAGATTTATTTTCGATGATTCAATTTGGGATCATTAAATAAATATTTTGGAGCATAATGAAAAGTATCTCTAGTATGGGACTATACCTTTGGTTTGATTGATGTGGTAGCAAGGGTCTGTTTAGGAGGATATTGTGGATAGAGAGTCTAATATATGGGTATAGTGTTGATACATATTCACTCACACCCCCACAGTGATTCTTAGAGCAGCATAGGGACAATCTTTTATATGTTGGGGATGATTTAATATTCGTTAATTTTCCAGGTATTTCCATCCTTTAGTTTCATAATAAGACAACTTTTATTGGGTTTTCATTTTTCGTTAAACCTTGTTAGGTGAGTTTTGTTCTGATATAGAGGGACTTTGTTTTGGGAAAATGACTTAATGTTAGTGTTTTTAATATATTTCTATAAATGAATTCATGGTAAACATGTGTTAAATGTGACTATGAGGGTTTTATATGTGTTTTTATGGCTTCATAAATGGTTTGAGATGTTTCAAAGAAGCTAGAATGAAAAATATTCATTATACAGTTCCACACTGAGTATATGTTAAACAACATGTAACTGCCACGATAAAAATTTCATTAAATTGTTTATTATGTGAGGTGGTTACATGCCATGATCCTAATAAGAATCATGTAAATGATGACTTGGATAAATATTAACCATCTTTATAAGGATTTCTAATGTAACTGAAAAATTATGAAATAACCAACATGAAAGGATTACACACCATGTATTCCTCAAGACTAGTGTTTTAATGGGGTATCAAATATAATTATTTCATTAATTTCGCGAATTACTCCCATTACTCATGACTAGGTGAATTCTCAAAAAATTTGGAACCCATCCATCCTAATCGGTCATCCCAATCACACATTTGATCTATGGAGAGTGTTTTTACATAGGCTTTCATTCTCTTTCACCATTATCTATCACTCTAGTGTAAATATCTGGAACATGAATGTTTTAGGTTTTGATCTTGAAGTAGTGTGATATGGGTTCCTTAATGTGTCTTTACTCACATATGTTTCTGATTGTTATTTTGATTTGAAGCATTTCTTAATAACATGATAAATCTAGAATTCTAAACCTATATATATGATATGTTTAATTTTTTAGTATGTGTAATAATGTGATTGTTCCACCATGATGTGAAAGTTGATCATTTAAATAACTAATGATGGAAAATTATGTATTAGATTATTTTTTGGAACCCTTGGATTCAATTTTTGATGTGTCCTGAAATATGGATTCCTGTGCGTGAGAACCCCATTGATGAATAAATATTTAGATAATAGTTTAAAGTTTATTTATCTTGACATGATATTATAAGTGATTTATTGATATATAATCACTTTGGTAGTATCATGCGGGATATTTATATGGATACTGATAAATCCATATATACATAAATGAATGTGGCCTTGAATGATGAATGGTAATTTCCATAATTAGCCATTGGGGATTATGATATGATATTATGATATCCACACTATTATGACTTCTTGATTTCATACTGAAATGATTATATATAGGTATTTTCCCCAAGGATGAAATTCTTATATAGAAGTCATGGTCTGGTGAATCATTCTAAAATGGTTATATAGTCGTCTTGACCAAGTGATACATGCTGAAATGATTATATAGAGGTCGATTGTTAGTGATAAATGCTGAAATGATTATATAGATGGATATGCCCAATGATACAGATTGAAATGATTATATGGAAGGCTCTGCATATCTAATGAGGAAATTCTTATAAAGAGGGCAGTGATTAGAGGATGAAATGACCAGACTATGGGATTTACCCAGTTTTTTTGTTATGCCAATTTTTATGGTTATGATTGGAATGGTTGTACTACATGCTCTGAGACATTCTACTTAGTGCTAAAGAAGGTTGATTTATGTATTATATTATTTTATTATTATTTTCACTTATTGAAATTTTTATTTAATGAACTTATTATTATAATTATTTCATTTATAAATGGTGGTGTTGATCTACTGAGATTTATTTACACTCTTTTTGAGCATCCATTTGGTTACTACGTAGATTATATATGAATAGGTTTGGGAAAGGGTGATAGGCCTTGTGTCTAATATGTTACATGATGAATGAGTTAGTGTTTGGAGATGAGTTCGAAATAGACTTCATGGATGAGTTCTTTGGGGATTATATTGTGTAATATGATTCTTTTATTTTTATTTATATCAGTTTTTCATTTATATTAATCTCACCTATTCATTTCATGATTCATAATTATTGGCTTGTTGGTTTCTCTATTAATTTCCAAATCTATGATATATGGTTTCTGATATTCTTTATTACTCTGAAATTAATATTATATTATTATTCCACTATTTTAAAACTATAAAACATGGGTTATATTATGCCCACTATGTTTATCATAACCCTACTACTAGTCTTTAACCCCTGAAATATGAGGAGGCGCACTTGAGGTCTCGTAACCAACCTGTTTTGGCCACATGAGAGAGTGTCAGATCTGGGGCATTACAGAATATGTGGAACTATAGTGAAGATTAGAAATTTTCTTGAGCTAATCATTGATTATAATTTAATGATAAAGTTCATAAACAATTTATGTGTCCCATCTATACCATATTTTAATGATTTGTTTTATTAAACTCATCGCTCACTATTCCCTATTCATCTCATAATTACGATGATTTTTAGAGATCTAAAACAAAATATATAATAGATAATACAAAGATAGATACTTCATATTATCAATCCTAGTTCTTGGTTTTTCAGCAAGACAAGTCCTAGATATATATTTATAAGGGAATGTTACAAACATTACCAAAAAATGAGAATGGGGAAAATCACTAAGGATTTCATTATCATACTCCGTGTGACATTTAATGGGCACAATATTATTTGGGTGTAGATGGTTTCATTACAATGTCCGCAAACTTCATTTACATTAATGAATATTTCAATACTACTCAGATTTTTAGGATTTAAATTAATTGGTGAGGCCGAATTAATTTTTATATTTATTTTATTAGGATCATAGGTTTACCTTAAAGTTTTGGTTAATTCTTCATCAGTCTCTAGATTATGATTTATATTCTAGTACTGCATATCATCCTCAAATAAATGATGAATGTGATAAAAAATGAAATCATCAGAGGATATGGTGAGATTTTTTTCTGTGGATTTTAAATTTGGCTGGGATTAATAACATCAACTATTTTAGATTACCTACAACAATATATTTTAATCAATAGTTTTAATTACTACTTTTGAATTTATCTATGGAAAGAAGAAAAATATCAATGTTATTGATGGAGTTGGAAAAATAATTATATTGGGAACTAAGATAATTAAGGAAATTATAAGTAAGGATATATCCAATTACCATCACATCATGTGGACTTAGTGTTAATAAATTTTTTTCTGACAATCAGTGATGATATTTATAATTTTATGTTAGTAACAAGGAATTAATAAAAATTAATACCTAGAAAAAGGTTATGGGAATAGTAATAGTGTAATGATAATCCATTGGTATATTTTCCCCTTGATATTCATGACCAAGTAGGGATGGTATCTTATTGCTTTTAACATCCACAAAACATATCATAATTTCATGATGTTTTCTAGGTATCTCTCCCAATGAAGTACATACAAGATTTATCACATGTACTGAAATCAGACGTTAAAATGCAATATCATGATCATTCCAATGAATAAAAAGAAATAAAAATATTATATTATAGAGATAATGTGATTCAGAATAATACTACCCATATGGTTAATATTGTCTTCATTAATAATAAATTTTATTAAGCTACTCAGGAACCTAAGGACGTGATAAAACTGAGATATCCTCAAATTTTTTTATTAGAGTAATGGAATTATGAGTGAAAATTCATTTTTACTATGGTGTAATTTTACACCTTCAGAATTTATAATATATTTCTATTCAAATTAATTTAATTACTTTTATAACATTTTATTGGTGAAATCCAGAGTTTAAAAATACAGTCACATAAATAATTTAATTCAAATTTGTTCACTATTACCTAGTAGTTAAAACTACTAGTATGAATAGTAATAACCACTATATTAATAATGTGTATATCATTTTTATAAATTGTAAATTCATTGATAAATATGTACACAATTTTTTATTAAAATCATTTTAGGGTTCAAAAATATGTTTTCTTTAAAGATGGTTTTTATTTCTTTTTGTGAGAAAATATTGTAATTAATTTATACCACTATAAAAAAATATATCTGATAAATACATTAATATTATTCAAAATTATCATATGATAAATATCTTAGGTTAAAAAATTGGGTTTTTAAAATATTTATTTTATAGTGTGAATAGAGAAAAATACCTATTTTTAATGAAAACTTTCATTTTATTTCAATAATTTTATAAGAATGATTTGTTAAAATAGTTTCAATGTAAAATTTGTTTATTTATATTATTATTAATCAAATTAAGGTCATAAAAATAAATTTTATGTATGATTTTTTATGAAAACTTTTTATAATTATGATATCATATTTTCCTTGGAAACCCTCTTATCATAAAATTTCTATTGATTAGTTTTAAAATAAATAATGTTATTTCTATATACATTGTAACAACACCAACTATAGTAACCCAAAGATGGAGTCTTCTTTATTACATTGGAATAAGATACATGTGATCATATCCTAATATACCAAATAGCTTAGTAGTCTTGAATAACCATATACATATATTCTTAGCATTTTATAATGTATATATAAATATAAAACATAGTGAGACAATTTATTCTTCATCCTTGATCACATTCAATAATTTATTATTCATATCCTAAAGAAAATTAAAAAACAATGGGTGGGATCAAGATTTAAATAAGGGTTATGTACAGTGGAGGAAATCTTGAGGAAATAAATAATAATAAAAAGGAAATGTAAATAACTAAAACATAATTCCATTTAATAAATAAATTGTTCAGAAAAAATAGTAATTGTTTTACTAATGTAGTAAATTAATAGATAATAATAACTAAATTTTTAATGAAGGAAATTATTACCATTGGATTTCATGATTTTAAACATCATGATATCTCTACTATCATATTCTTTTACCAAGAGAATTTAAATTATGGGTACACATACTCCAAAAAACTATTTGATGATACCTTATTGATTTTTCTCAGGAGACCTATCTATTCATTGATGTGATTTATAATTTTGAGACCACCCATCACTCCAAGCCCAATTAATCCCTCATATATTGAATTATCAATTTGTATTTATATACAATATTCCATTTCAAAAAAAATACATGTACGAAGTAAAGAATAAAAATTATCAATAATTCACTAGTTATTAAAAAACTATATATTGAAATTGTATATGTTTTATGAAATAATCATATAAATGAAATAAATAATATGTATATTTAAGGGTAATTTAATTTCTAATGATTTAAAAATTTGAATCTTTCAAGAGAATTTTAATTTCCCTGATATTAATCCAAAGATGAGAGATAACAATAATTTTCTTTCATTATTTATCAAAAAGGATTCTTTTAAAGAATATATTAAAATTGAAATAAAGAAATTAAACTTATTTTTCATTATAGTTTTTTCTTTTTAAACCCATTGAAAATATATAGTTTAACATAGAGGGTATAAAGCATAAATGGTGTAGGTAAAGGATGTTAACATTATATAAGTTATGAGAAAACATTTCATTTTTTTATAAAGAAAGTTTAAAATGACCCTTAAAAGAAAAATAATACAAGTATTCATTTAAATACATTTCAAAAAACAAGGATAAAATAAATTTCTTAATAAATTATTTGAGTAAATTAGAATCACTATTTTGTAATGTAATTGTGAAAATATGGATATGGAAGAAAACTATACCCAATCAGAAAGAGGTATAAGAGAATAATATCTTTTAAACATAACCTTCAAAGAGTAACATGATATTAATCATCAACTATAATGTATAAATTTATATTCATATAAATACATTAAATGGGAAATATTTACACCTCACAACAATATATATTTGTATAATACTAAATATGCATCAATGGAGTGGAAATTGAGATGAAATACCTTACCCCTTTTGTAATATTTAAATTGTAATCCCTATGATTTAATAACATAAAATGAAACACTAAATATCATGAACATAAGTATATTCATGATATAACATGTTAAATGATCAGTATATAAAAACCATAAACATAAATAGGTGTATAATATCACACATGTCTCAACAAAACAAAATTGAGATGAGAAAGACTTACCTAGGTCCTAAATCATCACAAATGTTCTTCATTTTCATAAATAATAAACTTGTGTTAATTATTAATATGATTAAGAAACATTATAAAGATTATTATTTATATTTATTTTATTAATTATGGTATTATATTTACTTACTTAATCAATTAAATTCACATAAGATGTTTTGATGATATTCTGCTCATATGTCCAACATTACTTTTATAGGTTGACTATGGTAAGATATGTCTTTTCTCAATAATATAAAGAATAATGATATTATCATAGTTATACTTTTTATACATAAATTATAAGTTTAAAACATATATATATATATATATATAATAAAAATGAGTTATAATAAAATAATAGAGATGATAGGCCGTATGTATGCGTGAGTAATGATTTTCATTTTCTATAGAACATAATGTAAAGATGGTAAGAATTATATAATATTTAAATAATAAAAATTATATTATAAAGAACATATTATTATATTTAATAAAATTTTCTATATCATACGTGTTATGTGGTAATGAAAATTGAACCATATCTCTTTGTGGTGGTCGTAGTCTACACGTACAAATGACAAATGTTATCATTTTTCAATGGATAGAAAGTTATGAAAAAATATTATATAATAATTTAAAAAATTATAAATAATTCATAATCATCATAAATATTTATATTAAATGCATTATTATAATAACAAATTATATGGAGTGATTGAAAATGTGTTACATCAGTTGGTGAGGTCGTAGCCCACTATACAATCAAAAGATTGTTTAGTTTCCCATTTAATGGAAGATGAGATGGATTTAGGTTATTCAAAAATAATAATAAAATATCTATAAATAGGATATAGATATATTAAAAATTTAATATAGTTTAACAATATTTTAATTATATAGGATACGAAATAAAACAAAAATGTTCGGTTAAGAAGGGTACCTCTTCTTCAGAAAAAATCCTTAGGATTATACATAAAGCCCTGCTAGATTGGTTTTTTTATCACAAAAAATATCTAGGGTGTGTGGAGGAATGTGTTTATGTTATTTGGGAAGGTAATTTTAAAACCAAATTGTTTTTTTATGTTTGTATAAAAGGGGATAGGAGGTTCCCATTTATAAGTTAGGGGATGGGCTATTTGGGAAATTCTAAAAGTATTGAATTAATATAAAATTATTCTCATATTAAAATTGATCTAAACTGATATAATTTAAATATATTATGAGTATGTATCTATATAATATCATATACTAACATTTTTACACATTTTGTTTTTGTTTTCACCCTTATCAATTTTTTTTAATCCATGTTATCCCTTTTGGTAATTACCGTATTATTATATTTTTCAACACATTGAAGGTCAATAATGTTACTATAAATTACAAAAATACCCATAAATAGATCAAGTTTATTTTTGAATCCATTTACCATTAATTTATTGGAATATAATATTTTTTTATTTTTTAATAATTTAATAAAATATTATTTGTTATAAAACATCATTAATGACACTTTTGTCACTAATCATCTAATTCGGCTAAAAATGTACCAATAAAAATGGAATTAAAATATAATCTTTTAAAACAAAAAAAATTATATTATATTTATCTAAAACATTAATGTAACACATTATTTATTTTCAAATTATATTTTTTTGTATTTTTAAATCAATTATTTTATATTTCTATTAACAAAATAAGTCTTATTTCAGTGTTGTGAACACATTTAAGGTAATTAGTTCATAAAAATTTAAAAATAAATTGCCATGATAAAAAAATTATAATTAAAAATGATATTTTTACTTGAATATAGTTTTTATTTATCTTTATTATAATATATTGTAGATATTAAATAAAATTTCTATTTTTTCTATTTATCAATTAAATATTAGAATGGCCAAAATCATTGTCAAGTAATAATAACATAGGATATTGTAGGATTTTATATGACTATATATGAAGTAGTATCATCCAATGAAATTATGAAATGTGTTGGGTTGAATTATAGTTCCCTATCACATTAATTTTAGCCTTAATTACCCAATTTACCCTTACCATTGTGATAGTTATATACCTAGGTTATTTTCAAAATGAAAAGAAATAAAAGTGAAATATTTAACAAAATAGGTAGTCTTGATTCCAAATATTGAATCCATTTTTCAATAATCAATTACTATAATTATAATAAATTAATTTAAGACTAAAATTAAAAATGAAATAGAAATAATTTATTTTTCTGAAAAATAACTTATTATGTATAAAATTATTTTTATACTATATTATACCATAAAATTTATTTCGATTAAATTCATTGGATTATTAAAAACAATAAAAAAATAGTTTTCCAATTAATCTTTTTTGAAATCAAATGGGGCCTTTTAAATTCTTAATAACAGTATACATTTTTAAATAACAAATAATATTTTTACCCTATATTATCCCTAACATAATATTGATATCTTTCTTTTACAAATGAATTTCAGTTTACAAAATCATATTTCTAAAATATTCAAAGAAATTAACCATACATTTTTCTCATGAAAATCAACAAAAATAATTTTAGAATAAGACATATTTTTAAATAATAATATGATTTTACTACAAATATTGTGTTCATATTTCCTACTAATTAATAAATTAATTTTTATTAAGTTTGACATTCATATATATTTCATGATGCTTTTATTACTATTTAAACGTGCATATTTAATTTCTAGGTTATAATGGTCATATTTAAATAAAATAATTTCATTGTCGTTGTAACAATATGTTTCTTGTGGTATATGTCATCAATCATAGGGTTTTGTTCAAATATTGAGGCGTTATAATCCCCCATTCAAAAAATTTCATCATTGAAATTTGCTGTTTTTTGGGAACAAATGGGTTGAAATTTAATAATTCCTTTTTTTAAAAAACTACATAGTTAAAATGTATTACCAATTATTCTCATTAAAAATAAATAATGAGAAATAAAATTCCCATACATAATATTATGAAAATCGGTTTCCCAATAGGATAAAAATAGTGGTAAGTAAAAATATAGTCTTATAAGGTAAAAATAATGCCCAATGACTAATAGATCTTGACATAGTACATGGTTAGAAGGATGTTAAAAACCAAAAAATCTTAAATCTATGATGGGTTAAAAGTCTTTAAATTAATAGTAAATAACTACAATATGATATCATTTTTGTTTCAAGATGATTTACCTAGATTTGAGGATTACCTTCACCTTCTAGACTATGAATATAATGAAATAAATGTATTTGATTTATTTTTATTTGGTAAGTACAATTTAATCCATTAGTTGTGTGTTTATCAATTCTAAGTTCATATCTTACCCCATGAAATGAATGTACATGAATATATATTCATGTCAAAATAACTACAATTAACTTATTATTGATCACATAATCCACTAGAGGATAAATTTTTTCCTTATGTCGTTAAAGTTATCCAAAATTTAATTTTTACCACATGGTATGATAAAATCGCAAATTTATAATCCTTCATATAAAGAATTAATGCATTTTACTTAACAATTTACACAACAACCCTATAGGTTCGACATAGATTATTTTTCAAGTAAATAACATTTTATCCCAGTTGATCATAATAAAATAATCATTAACGAATGTTTTAACATCAACTGTTAACTAATATCTTTTAACATACATTCCCAAAATATAATTTTATTCAATACAAATAATCTTTGGTACTAAAAAACATGAAAAATCTAAAGGTAACATATACTTCAACCCAATGAATCATCCTAAAAATTTAATAAATAAACATGATAAATCAATATAAAATAATATAATATAGGTATATTCACACAAAAATATAATTAATCAAATTTAGAAATTAATTATGAAAAGAAATCCTTATCTTGACCATAAATATCTATGAAAATAATACCTTTTTAATTAATCAATTTTTAAGCTTCAAGATTATCTATATTCCATTATCAAATAGACCATAAAAAATCATATACTATGTAATAACGTTAAATTAAAAAATAATAACATTTCACTATATAGTGTATGTGACACACAACACTTAGTATAACTTGGATTACATTCCAACACCAAGTTCAAGAAAAAATGTGAAGTATTATTAAAATATTATTATTTATCATTATATTTATAAATTTTCCACTAAATTGTTGAATATTAATATTACTAAATAAATTATGAAACAATATGGTTTTATATTCATTACTAAAAAAATAATTATCATTTACAAGAAAAAGAAATGTTTTTTTAAAAAATGTATTTTCTAAAAGATGGATTAGTCACGTTTTTCACACATAATTTTGAATAATTTTTAACACTTTTATAAAATATATATCACAAAATATACTAGAATTTTTAACATGTAATATAAAATTTATCTTAGGGGTAGTTTTTTGGAACTTTCTGAGAAGTTACTTTTTTTTAATGAAAAGTGAAAATTACATAAATTTAATTGTAAACAACCTTTTTGTTTATATATTTCATAATTTTGAATTATATTTAAAATTTTATTTAAATTTAAACTAGTTCAATTTTATATCAATTTATCCAATTTGGGTCTATTTAATCATTTTTATATTTTATTTCAGATATTAAAATATTGTAATCCTTTGAACAATTTGACTTTAAAAGTCAATTTCTCGTAATGATTGTCGGATAAATTTAAAATTACATTTTTTCCAATTATATGATTTGATTTTGAATAAAATAATTTTATAATTTTTAATCTCACTAATTTATATTTTATAATATGCTCAACTTATTTTTTTACCAAAATGAATAGTAAATGAAGTTATAATTAATTATCATGGTTATGGTAACAATGTGTTTACATGGGTTAAATATGAATAATATGAGTGAAAATGGCCAAAATTATAATATTAATTACACTTAATATGTTTATATGGATATTTTAGATAAAATTACTTGCAATATAGTAAATACATTCCACGTTCCAATGAATATGACCCATATAATAAGTTAACTAAAAAATTACAAAAAGTTATTGTATCTTATTTTTAATATATATAAATCATTGGGATAAGGGGAGATACATTTTATTTTTTATAAGTAACATTTTAAAATATAAATGGGTTTTTTTCATGATAATTTTTTCGTCTTTTTAGATGAAATAATTAATAAAATTCTTATGAAACACCAACAAAATAATTATTTATTTAAAAATTAAATAATTCAAATGCTAATAAAAATAATAAAAGTTAAGTAATTATTTTAATTATTGTGTTCCATTATTTTTTAAATGAATATATCATGTTAAACATGTTTGAATATAATTTATTATAATTTAATCATTTTCATGATATTTTTAAAATCAATTTAAATTAATAATGTCAAAATTTTCATTAATGATACTTTATGTAAAACAATACCTTATTAAATGATTTAAAATTACATAAAATCCAATATTCTACCAGGTTAATTTTAAATGAAAAATACACATTAAATATTTTCCATAAATGTACTAATTTGTCATTTATAATGAATACATTAACCCTAAAATGGTAGAAACATTGTTATCACAGTTAAGGTTAATGTCGTGTTTTTTCATTTGACATGTGTTTGAGTTATAATTAATTTACAATAAAAACAGTCTTTATATTTAATGAATTATATATCATATTTATAATTATTGGGTATAATTTATATAAATATTCTCATTTTATTTTATTTTTAATCTAAAAGTTAGCTTGGTTAGAAAACTACATACCGTAGTGAAAATAAAAATGGTAAAAGTAGGGAAACATAATCATTAAAGGAATGAATGTCTACAACATATGTTTCACTGGGTGGTGGAGGTGTGACATGACCATATAATCCCTACACAAATTTAATTATAATTTTTGGATCCTCATTATATAGTATTGAACTCTCAATATTGAATATATTTGGGTATTTATAAGAATGACACTCCTCAAAGATAAAAGGGCACTCACTCCCCTCACTTATTCACACACTCACACCAATTTTGTTTATATATGACTCACATAAAATCACTCAAAAACACACTTATACTTATAATATAATCCTTATATAGGTAATAAATACAACTTATTAATGAATTTTTGAAAACATAAGGAGGATACGTGAAGAAGAGGTTTATGTTCTTTAATGAGCGTATTTATTTTACATCTTTATCCAGATACATTATTTTTCTTAAAACATGTTTAAATAATAAAATTATTATCTTATAAATATTATCATGTTTTTAAAATAATTTAATGAACTGAAAATCATCTCTACTTCCATTAAATGTGTTATGAAGTCATCGTTCTTGGGAACAGCGGATTACCGCCTCGCGAATCGATGTCATTTATTTTTCCATTAACACATATCAAGGTTAGGTATGATGATTAAAATTATATATATGATATTTGAAACATATTTATACCTATTTAGTCATTATATCATATATATCTTTTTACCTCCCATTTCGTAAGAGATACGATAATAGTGCTTGAGAATATCGTGAATTGCCTCCTTACAAAGTATGAGATTCCTTTTTGACTAACTCTTCACATGGAAGGTGATAAAAATATAGTTACTAATTAAATGTGATATAAATTAGATAATTATTATATTAATAATATATTTATCATTCATAAATGATAATATATATCATTTTCATTCTTTATTTTTTATTCATGTAAAGACAATAATATCATTCTTGTGTGTTTGGACTACCACCCCTACGAAGCGATGTGACTCTATATTCGTAACCACACAACATGGATGATATATATAAGTATATAAAATGGTATAAATAATATTTACAACAGTATGGAAAGGTAAAAAATTACTTAAAACCTTTTCATAATGATTGGTGAAACGTGTAAATGTTACTCATGTATACGTACGACCATTTGTTTCTATGATAATAAAGTAATTAATTTTCCATAAACATAATTCATGATTTGTTGAAAAATATAAATTGAATTGAAAATATGATAATTAATTGATTATTATTATTCTGGATATGATATAACTATATAATTGGCATGTGAACCAGATCATTCATGATGAAACATGCATGAGAAGACAAGGAAATTAACACTGAAAACAATGCAAATAAATAAATATTATAAATTAAAGGGTTATAATATATTCTTAATGGATCATATATAATATTATAAATAATCATATTGATCTTTTATAATAATATTACATGTTTAAAACCCCTATAAAAGAGTTTAAATAATTTTTATTCAAATAGAATTGTGAGGTATTGTATTTTATCTCAATTTACATTCTATTGAGACTTATTAGTTGTTATTCACCAATTCACATTTACAGCATGTATATACTACCCTTTTGACATGTAATATCATGATTAATTTATGCGTCATTGTATTTAATGTTTCAATTTGAATAATTTCATCCAATAGGGTTTGAATTTAAAATTAACAATCATAAAAAGTTATTGTGCAATCTCAATTTCTTTGGTGATTATTAACTTTATCATGAAGAAATCACTTTTAAATGATAATTTATCATTATAAATAAAATTTATCATAAACATACATATTTTTGAATGATTGATATTATTATTTCCTAAATATTGTATCATTTTTTATAAAGGGTGTTTACATTGAATGTTGTTCGATTAATTGGGGAAATATTGATAAATCTATATCCATTATTTAAAATAGATATTAGATATTAAAACAAAATGATTCATGATTTAAATCGATTATTATATATTTTTGGAATGCTTTTTAATTATAGTGATGAGTGGGTCCCGATATAAAATATAACATCAATGCATTGGTATGTCTCTTGATAAAAATTAATATGGAAAAATTAAATGGGTTTCTATATAAAGTATTTAAACCATATTGTGAAAGGCCATGATAGTATTGGTATCATGATGCATGAGATTGCGGAATCTAGTAATTACTAATTTCCTTCATTATGAGTTCACTAATTATTATCCATGAAAATTTTACTATGATATCATCTTTAGATTCATTTTATTTTTAGTTTATTGATTAAATGGAATGTGTTTTTAGTTATGTACCTTTCCATATTCATTATATGTCATAAATTTATATAATTGAATGTGTTCATGGTTATTTAACATTCTATATTGATTATTCTTATTGATTAATGATATATTTTAATGTACTTATCCCTTTCTTAATATTTGAGCTCACCATTATTTTGTTTCCTTTCCCAAAGTTATGAAGATGAGTCCTTTGAATGTGTTTTCATGGATTTAGACCATTTTTGTTTATTATTTATTACATTTTATTTTCTATTCTCCATGTGAAATGTGTATCATGTATGTATATTATTTTAAAAAACAACTAAACTGTTCTATCCTTCGGGATATGATTCCTTGTATCTATGTCAATGTAATAAAAAGTCAAGCTCTAGCTACTAGGGTTAGGGTCGTTGTAGTTTTTATCATATGAAGTGTAGTAGAGTCATAAGATACTATTTTTAGGTAAACATATATTTGGGATTATAAATCTGTGATTAATTTTGAAGATATTTATAGAATAAATCCTATCATTTTGGAAACATAGAGATAATGTGTTATTTAATAGGAAATACCTCCCAATATTGATACTATATGTGGAAGTAAATCTCGGACAAAGTTAGGTAGGGGTAATAACCCAAAAAATGTAATGTTTGGATTGAATCAAGCATTACCCAGTACCCAATACTTGTCCTTACTACATATATTGTTTGGAACTACTGGGGTTTATTCTATAGAAAATTCAAATTTTCATTACAAATAATAATGACATATTTGAGAAGAGATATCCCCAAAGAATCAATGTTTATGATTATGTGATTATCTATGCATACATGTTTCAATTTATGTTATTTATTTCATAAGAATTGGTATTATACATTATGTTTCATAATAATTTGATTTAATATCGTGTATTTTATCATTTATAAATGGAACCTAGTATATGTAGTAGGAACATCATCAAGTCACATATTCTAAAGGGTAATAATGATTGTTTATTTTACTGTTTTAAGCCAATATTTTTATGGGAACTAGTATCCAAGACATTATTTTCATATTATGAATAATTATCATATGATTAGAAGAAAAATAAACGATTCTCTATGTATAATGGCTTCATATAGAAGAATGAGAAGAAGTGGGTGGCTAAGAAAAATATAGATAAAGGGAAAAAGGGAAAGAGGGACTTTTCCATTTATGATTATTGTGAAATAAAAACAACATGGTACTTGATTAAAAGGAATGGGAATTCCCTAAAAGTGTAAATAGAAAGGCCATCATGATTTTGATTTTATGGGTAAGAGAAATGATTCTAATGTACAAGGATTTAATTGCAGGGAGATGGGACATTAAATAAATTAAAAAAACAAGTGTTCATGTAATATAACTAAAAATTAGTTAATGAGTCATGGTCAAGATTATACTAATTCTATCGACAAAGGAGAATGATTAATATTCTTATATATGGATTCATGAATTATTTAATTTTTTTATTTCATTAATGATATCCTCGATATAAGATTTATGAAATTTATAAGGATTATACTCTAATACTTCTTCGATGAGTATTTGAAAGCATATGTTGAATGGTATCAATGGCCAAGAAAATGATTTAGTGGAAAGTTGAGCTTCTTGGAAGGAGAATGATAGAGGTAAATATAAAGCTAAATATGTTCCTTTTGTTGGGATAAAGAGATGATTTTATGGATAAATTACATTTGATAGTACTAAATACCTTGGTAATTATTGAAGACTTGTTGGCAGAGTGATTTATGCAATCATTGATTGAATTTATAGTATTTTTGGTTTTATTTAATATTAAAAAATAATCAATGTTTTAGTTAAGGAATATGGAATAATAAATTTTTTCAATAAGTCATTATTTTAATTTAGGTTATTAACGTGTTTCAATGGAATTCATGATTATGGTACTCAATTGTTTGAAATATGAAAATTAAGTGCTACATCAAGTTGTTTGAGATATTAATGATAATTTTAAATTTAGTAATTTAGTGACCTTATTTATAATATTATGAACCATAATCATTTGGACGGTTAAAAAGGTAAACAATTTGTGATATTGTTTATGTTGAACAATAGATGAGTTTTTAGATATTAAAGTATTACATTACCTTATGAAGATTTACGAATATTGGATAACTTGTGATATACATTTTATCATAATAATAACTAAACACGAAAGGAATAAATTAACATTATATTATTGATGTTACGATTCAGGAAAAGTGAATTTTAGTGATTCAAGTATAATAAAATCATTTTTGGATAATAATTTTTGGGTAATAAAGTAAATTTATTTTGTTATATCATAGATAATAAAATAATTCCTC
This sequence comes from Viscum album, assembly GCA_963277665.1. Taxonomy (NCBI): domain Eukaryota; kingdom Viridiplantae; phylum Streptophyta; class Magnoliopsida; order Santalales; family Viscaceae; genus Viscum; species Viscum album. Next base: position 843,055,920 of record OY728140.1, on the reverse strand, counting down.
AAATTTGGAAAAGGGATCTTGAAACAAAAATATTTTCTTACTACATTCATTTCTAAGGAATCATATGGTCTTTTAAAACGCCACATATTTATGGTTATGAACCCCTTAAAAATAAATTTATCAGTCGCATTTTTTTGATCAATTACCTCATTAACTCTATATAAGTATTTATTATTTTCTATAATTTTTTTATATTCACCTTAACAAAATATCTTATGTATAAAACTAGTTATATGTTTTTCTATATGTCCTTTTTACTTCCCTATCTCTCTTATTAAGATGATATTTTATGTACCCTTTTTATGATGTGGGTTTTTAACAAAAGATTTATAAATATCAAACCCTATATTACCAAGATATATTTTTAATAGAGAGGAATTAATATATTTGTGGTGGAGATAATATAACACAATAGATTTATAAAATAATAAAATTTTATTTGATAGAATATATCATCCAAACCTTAATTTTACGTTATGTTACATGCAACATGTACTTTGAACTAAAAGTGAAATATTATTAAAATATTATTATTTGATATAATAGTTACAACATATAAATTAAATTAAAAGGTATGAATAGAATGAAGTAAATTATGAAAAATATGTCTTTAAATTCATTTTTAAGAAAATAATAATCATTTAGATGAAAATGATTTTTTCAAACTATAATTTTTCTACATGATGAATTAGTTTCACTTTGGGAACATAATTTAAAATCAATTTTTTTAAAATTTTATAAATTTTTATCACAAAATAATCTTGATTTTTGTAATTCGAATATCAAAAATATCATAGGGTGGATTTTTTTTATAATTTTCTAAGATGATTTATTTTTTGATGAATAGTGAAAATATTGAATTTTAATTGAAAATGTATTTTTTAAAATAATTTATAATGATAATTTTTTTAATTTTTTTAAAGTAAAATTAGTTCAATTTTACATTAATTTATCCAATAATGGATATTGGAATCATTTTCATATTGAATCTAGATATAAAAACATCATATTCTTTTGAATATTTTCACTTTGAAAACTCTCTTTTTTTCCACACCTGTGAGAATAATTTTAGTAATATTTTGAAAATTATTTGAAAATAATTTTTAAATATTGATTAAATATTTGAAATCAGTGTAATTTATAATTTCTAATAATTCAAACTTAATTTTTACCCAAAATTAAAAGTAAATGCCAAAAAAATTATTTATTGTGGGTAATGTTAAAATGTGATTATTGAGGGTTAAAGTAGAAAGATAAGAGTGAAAATAACCTATAATATTATTTTAATTTTATTTAATGTCTATATTTTTATCTTTAACAGATATGTTTGTAAAATATGGAAATTCTTTTCATATTATTTTGAATATGGCCATTATAACAAATTATGTAAAGAGAAAGGCAAACAAGATACTTTTCTTATATTTAATATCTATAAATGCTTTCCATATGGATAAAAAAATATGGTAAATAAAAATTATTATTTTATAATATTATTATTTTTTATCATGATAATTTATTTTAAATTTTTTGATGTTAAATAATTACATAAATTATTATTAACTTCCAATAGACAAATTATTTGGTTAATAATAAAATAAAATAAATGATGCTAAATTTTTTAAAAGTGAAGTAAATTGAATAAATTATTGTGTTTTATTATTTTTTAGATGAATATATCAATTTTCACAAGTTTCATGTAATTTTTTAAGATAAATTTAATTGAATAATGTCAAAATTCACATTAATGTTATTTTATGTTAAATAAGATTTTATTAAATGATTTAAAATTGTTAAAAATCTTGTATCCTACAAATTGATTTTTAAATGATGATAAATATAAAATATGATACATTAATGTAAAAAATTATCTTTTATAGTTAATATATTGACCAGTAAATGGTCAAAAAAATTCAGTGATGTTATTGTTATAATAGTATTTTTCACGTTATGTGCGCTTGTGTTAAAACTAACATACAACATAACTCGGATTCATAATTAATATATTATATTTTATATTTATGATAATTGGATCTAAATTATTTATTAATTATAATTTTATTTTTGGTTAAATATATAATTTTCCTAGTATATTAACTAGTAACTATAGTGAAAATCCAAAATTTTAAAAGTATAAATACATAGATGATAAAGGAAGTTGATTAAAAATTTGATTAACTATGTTTTTTAGGTGTTTATCAACCACATAATCACTATATATCAATAGTTACTAGTTTTGGAGCCACATTATCGTATATTGACCTCCCAATTGTTAATAATTTTGATTATTTACAAGAATGCACCTCCTCCTCAACTATAAAAGCGAACTCACTCCATTCACTGATTAAGACCTTCATAACACTTCAATTCTTCCAAAACCTACATAAAACATAAAAAATTACATCCTTTAATCATATAAGCATTATTTTGTGCATAAATATGTACTTTTAATGATTTAGTGAAAACTATAAGAGGATACCCAAAAAAGAGGTAATGTTCTTCAATAAGCATTGATATTTTATTTTTTTCTTCTCCTTCTTCATTTTTTGTTAAAAAATTATGATATAATAATATTAGAATATTACATATAATAGTTTTTTCATAAGATAAAATATTGAACTAAAAAACCACCACTTCCATCATGTGGGTTATAAAATCATCTTTCATCTGTACAGTTGACTACAGCCTTGAGAACTGTTGTCATTTATTTTTACTTTTCCACCTCTCATGATTGGGTATGAAGATGGATGAAATTTATATATATATATATATATATATGATATTTATAAAATTTATATACATATGGATTCACTATATCATATATTTCATTTTTAAATCTATTCTATAAGAGATATGACAATGTCATTCGTGTGTATGATAGACTACCGCCTTATGAAAAAATGTGATTTTTCTTTCACTAACACATCAAATGGAAGTTTATAAAGAAAAATTATATTATTATATTTCTTATAAATGAAATATTTATGATGTTAATAAAATATTTATTGTAATGTCAAAATAATATATATCAATTTCTTTCTTTCTTTTTCTCAAATGCTATGATGGTAGAATGGTTTGTGTACGTGTGGACAACCACCTTCACAAAGCGACATGACCCTATTTTCATCACCCATAAACTTATAATATATATAAGTATATAATATGGTATTAATAATATTATTTACATTCTATAAAGGTAAAATATTACTTACATCCTTTTTATAGTGATTTTTGAAAAACAGAAACATTTCTCATGCGTATGTACTACCTACTATCTCTACGATCGTAACATGCTTTATTTTTAATAACCACACTTCAGGATTAATTTTAAAAGTAAAAGTGATGTAAAAATAGGATAATAATTTCATTATTATTATTATTTATATGATATTACTATATAATATACACAACAACTGTATCATTCTTGATGAAACGTAAATGAGAGAATAAGACAATCCATGCCTTAAACATTGAAAATAATGAAAGATTATAAATAAACGAGTAATAAAATGTTAAAAAAATAAAAAATATAATCTTATATTAGTAATATGGTCTAATAATAACATACTAATATGTTTAAATCCACTATATAAGAGGTTAAATAATGTTCAATCAAAAGGATGTGTGAGGTTAGGGATTTGGTATCAATTTTAATTTTGTCAAAAAATATTTTTTATTATATACAAATTCACTTTTATAAGGTGTATATAACGCCCTTTTGAAATTTAATATCATTATTGGTTTATCATTTATTTTATTTTATGTTTTAAATTGAATAATTTCATCCAATGGGATTTGATTTAGAAACTACCATGTGGTAAAAGTTATTGTGAAATCTAACATTCTTCTTTGATTGGCAAATTTCTCATGAAAGGATCACTTTTATATGATCATTTTTCATTAGAATCATTATTCCTCCAAAATATCCATATTATTTTATAATGGGTATGATTATTTAATAAACCCTCTACCTTTTTCACATATTTTTTTTTACTTTTAAATTCATTTGATTAAATATGAAAATATTAATAAATATGTATCAATTTTTAATATGGATATTTGATGTTATGGAATACTAATTCATGAATTAAATAAACCATTAGATATATGATTAATGATTTAGACCTACAATGATGTTGGGTAACTAGTATAATATTTTACCTCGATGAATTGGTAGGTAACATGAGACAAATTAAGTTAGGTAAATTAGACATGTTTCAACATGAAATATTTAAACTGTCTTGTGGATTGTCATGAAAGTATAGGTATCATGATTCCTAAGATCATGGAAAAGAGTAATTTACCATTTACTTCATTAATAGTTCAGTTATTATAATCCATGATACTTTCACTATGATATTATCCATGGATGCATGTCATTTTTAGTTTATTAATTAAATAAAATAGGTTTTTAGTTATTTAACATGTCATACTAATTATTACTTATCATGTTATTTAAATGAATTGTGTGATTAGTTATTTACCTTTACATGTTGATTATTCTTATTGATCCAAGATGACATCCATCATAATTAACAATTAACACGAAATTGAGATTACCCATATTTTTTTCCATTCCACAGCATACGATGATGAATCCTTTGAATGAGTTTTCAAGGATGATAAGAATTTTATTTTGTTGTGTATTATTTTTTATTTTCTATAACCAATGTAAAATGGGTATCATGTATGTATATATATTTTCAAAACTACTAAACTTTTTGTTCTATTGGGGTGTGATTTATTGTATCTATATCAATGTAATAATGTAAGACATGAGCACCTAGCATTTGGGTTTAGTGTTCTCTCATTCTAACATAGAGGATTATTTATACCTTAATAGTGTTTTCTTTCTAAAACTTATTAAAATATCCAAATCACCTCAATAGGTTATCTATTCCTTTGATCATATAGAATCCTTGAACTAATAAACCCATGGAGATATCAATAAATCTTAAGTTACCCTCATATGAAACCATATATTCTTTGAAAAACTAACACAATCCTTATTACTCAAATAATATAAACGAATATTTATATAAATACAATTAAAATATTCAAGGTTGGCCTAAATCACTATATCATCAAATTACTAACCAATTATAAGGTGATAGAAAATATCACATTTAAATCTGAACATTACCACTAAATAAACATTTTTGGATAGAAGTACCTTTTATATAAGTTTTCAAATCCATGATGGAGCTCTAATTCGGAACATTCTTTAGGTGTCTCAGGATTCTTATATCCAGAATATCAAGGATATATCACTTCTAAAAAATATTTATCAAATTGAAATGGATAATAACATCACTCATCACTCTTAAACTATTATCATAACATACTCCCTTTCATGTTATAGGAATTAACCCTTGATTATGGAATTGAATCAAATAATACCCATGTTCACCACACATAAGACACTGAACTATAAATTGTATGATAAGATAAATATCATATACCTCTATTGAACTCCACAATTATACCTAGAAATCATGTTATCTCTACCCTTTTTCCATATAGTAATCAATTTTACATTCCATTGTAACATTATTTGGGGTGTATCTTTCAATATTTAATAAATATATAAAATTGATCATTCTTTACTACATGGTTTCCACTACCCAAACTCTCAAAATATCTTTCTGTTTCTTCTTTGGTGAGTTTGATATTCTATTAAGGTTCATGTTTTTATTAATATATCTGTATTAATGATTCAGATTAATCACAATATCATTATATCTAATCATATTCTAATTTATCCCCACATAATTACTATATTTTCCATCACATTTAGTGTTAAAATGAATCCTTGATGTTCTATCCATTTATTAAAGATTTAACTCCTTTTATGAGAAACCCTAAGGATAGTATGATACCAAATAATCCCTACATAACCCAATTTTTAGGATTTTATCCCATATTTAGACTTAGCCTTAATGTCAGTCATAGGGTAATAACTAGAAAAACATGTATACCTAAATCTAGATCCCCTGGTTTCTACTAAAATTGTTCTGATACAAACTGTAACAATCCAAAATCAAGTAACACAGAGCCAATGTATTCTTTATCACATTTTCATAAAATTAAAGAGATTGTATCATAATTAATTGAATAGTTTAGTAGTATATACGAACCATATATATTCATTCTATCCATTTTACATTATAAATAATATATATGTCATTATAGGAAAAATTCTTCAACATTATTGAACTCAATAAAATTGAAACACCTCAAGCTTCCACGATACGTTTCCCTTTTAATAATGTAATAGCTTGAATTGTACGCAACATTGAGGTTCTAACACACTATGATCAATCAAACTACCTGTTTTAAATATTAATACCCACTTTTGTTAAATTTATAAATTTTATTTTTTAAAATGGACTTCATTTTTGAATTCAGAATATCGAAATTATATTAGGGTGAATTTTTGGCATTTTTCTGAAAACATTTAATTTTTTTGTGGATAGTGAAGAACACTACGTTATTGGTTAAAATAGAGTTTTTATTTAAGTAATTATTTTTTATATTTAAATTTTTTTAGGTAAAAATAGATACATAATACCTATATAAGTTCATTTAAATTCATTTGATTCATTTTATAATAAGTTTATATACACAAAAATATTATTGAACTTTTTAATGTCTTTTACCCTCCTCCTGGGATCATTTGTAAATTTTCATAAAATTTAATTTTAACGCATCTGTGTGTTGATATTAGAAAATCCATGAGACATTATTAATATCATTTCGTAAAATTTGGTTCAATAAGAACAAAATAATTTTTGGTGAATAGTAACTTTTGACTTTTTTTAATACAGTTAATAGTCAATAGGGTAATTAAGAGTAAAAATGATATCATAATTACCCTAACACATGTCCTAATTCTATTGGATAAAGATAATTCTACCGAAAAAAACCTTATGAATAAAATACAACCCCATTTGGTCCACTTGGGTTAGATTAGAACCTTAATTATTATTTTATTTAAAGAAGAGTTAAAAGTGTTAAATTCAAAGATTAATAACTAAACCATTTTTAATATAGGGTTAACCACAATATAAATTTGACTATAAATATTCATTAGTAAGATAAAATTATTTACTAAATAATTCTATTTTTTTTATATAGAGACCCAAAGCTTGACAAACATGGATATTACATTACTTTTGCAGAATACTTAATACAAAACAAATACAGACACACAAGGACAGTATTAGATTTGTGTCTTTGGAAACTGGGAACGTAATCTTCTCTTCGTGGTGATAGATATTCAACATCTCCCATAAAGATCATCCACTTTTGATTCCTTGCCTAAAACCTTTCTTTTAATATTTGGGGAAAATAAAACATAAAAAGGGTGAGCTCAAATGCTCAGTAAGGGTAAGAATGGATAAAATAAAACATACCATATACATTTGAACATAAAAACATGAACATAATGTTTAAACATCAAAATCTTGAGCAATGACATAAAACATTGTAACTCCCCGACCCCAGTTACCCAGAGTCAGTGCATTATTACATAACATTGGCATGATCACAAGAAATAACAAGTCTCGAAAGACCGATTAGTTTAGTAGCATTGGAAACACTGGATACAATCAAAAAGTTTTACATTACATAAAAAAAATCTTGTCTTCATATCCCCTCATACTATCCCTACAGGTCATTCATAAATTACGTCATCATAATCCTGGGAAAAATAAAACATTTAAAGGGGTGAGGTTAGATGCTCATTAAGGATAACATTATAGCAGAAACTTTCATAGATAAGCATAAACACTTAAGGAAATTTATAATTAAAACAAAAGCCTTTTAAACTTGAACATCAGCATAATATGGAAAAGATAAAATGAAATAATGCCATTTAATTATTCACATGGATATTCTACTAGTCAAACAATCACATGAAATATCAATAACCACTTTCATAATGATGGAATGCATAATTCCAGACAATCATAACCACATAGGCAAGGCCTCGTGCCATGACTATAAATAAGATTTTGACAAGGCCTTGTGCCAAGACACTAATTTGCCTCATGAGACCTACCGATGAATCTAGGAGCTATAGCGGGCTCCACCAATCACTTATTAAGTCTAATGCATTCCTTATATGAACAGGTTTAAACATAACATAAACATTCCTATTAAAACTAGCATATGAAATGTCAATACTTTTACCACAAACCATGAATGGTATAAAAATAGCACATCCACAGTCAAACATAACTCATTCGATACAATATGTAAGATTGTATTGTATCACATTAACCTCAATCAAGAATAATGAAGGATGTTGACATAGATGAAAATAATCATCAAAACTATTTGAGAGAAATATCCCCCCTTTTCTTGAAAACATTTAAAAGTCACACTATTTGTCAAGAAGCCATTTAAAAATAGATTTTTGAATCCAAGTGTCCCATACCACTTTGAAACTTTTAAAAAGAGTTTTAATTTTATAACTTTAATGTCCATATAAATAAATCCTTAAAACCATTTTTTAAAACATGGACATTAATGAAAACGATTTAGAAGAATAAGTATTTAAAACATTTAAAAATAGTATTTTAGTTAGAGATTCTAACCAAAATAGCGACACTTGAATACAAATAATTAAGGTAATAAAAACATTGTAATATCATGAGAATAAAGGGATTCATGATATATTATGTCAAAGTAAATTATATACACCACATAAAAGTGATTTGGTGTATAACAACAAAGAAGTCTCAATGGAATTTAAATTGAGATGAAATCTCTCATAAAGGCCATATCCATAGGTTAATGATAAATAAACGAGATAATTATCTGTGAAAAATATAAATACACTCAATATGATTGGATATTTAGTGTAAATCAATCAGATGACATTCACAAATATTCTTGTAAAAACAACACCAATGAATTGGATATTTAACTCAACAAATGGAGATGGAGTTAAAATTTCTCTTATGAAGTTCATACCGATCACTTGAGAATTTTTCAATGGAGTTATTATGTGTATCAAAAGTATATCCACAGAAAGGGGAGTGGAAAATATGACATAAGAAAATGAATAGTAATTCCACACATAATTTTGGAGTAAAATAATCAATGAAGTATGCGTAAAGCCGAATGAGTGGAAATTGAAATATCAAATTCCCTTATCAATTTGGTAACTTATGAAACATACACCCATGAAAGAAGGATCATACAATGATGATGTAAATATCCATAAATTAGAGTATATTACACAATGAATACAATCATGGGTAGTACACACACCACATGCAATAAATAAGTGGTGAATAATGGAAATCTAACAAAATTAAAAGTGAGAATTGAAACCCCTTTCTTTGTACTTTTTCCTTGGTCGAAGGTAGGTTAACATAAATTATAATGGTAAAATAATTGTTATTTAATTATACAAGAATTATATTCATTAATATGATATCATATATGATCTTTTAACATTGATTTGTTAATAATATCTTAGAATTATCATCATTTCGGGTGTTAACGGGTTCATTTTATTTTATATTCTTTATTATGTGAGCCATATTTTTTATTAATGGGATGTATATTATTTATATCCAGAATGATATAAAGTCCTTAAATATTATTTTTAATCATAAAATGAGAATTATACTTTAATGGATACGATGGAAAATGAATCTAATCGCGTTCGTGGAGACGGTAGTCCGTACGTACGCACGAGCGACAATATCATTCTTTTGAAATTAAAATAATTTATAATTGGATGGTATATTATATATAAATAATCATTATCATGTTATATTTATTATTTACATGAGTTACACATCATTATTATACCCATCCAAATAATAATATATTGAATAAAAATTACACCACGACGTGGAGATGGTAAGCCGTACGTACGCACGTGTGGTGACATGTTATTCAAAGGGTGGATAGAATACTAAATATGGTCGTAACATATTTATAATAACATCACAACATATATATGATACTGGATTTATTATTTTAGAATGGTAATAACAAATAAATAATAAGTGGAAGAAAAAAGGAACTTTAAAAGGGGTGGTGAAAACATTACCTCTTCTTCGCGTTCTTCCTTTTGATTTGATCAAAAAGGCTCCTTAGGACGGCTTTTTGATCAATATAAGGTCCTTAGGTTGTAGTGAGGGAAGTTGAGAGAGTATTTGGGCAGGGGTTGGCCGAACCAAAAGGCTTTGAAGGTGTGAAGAAATGAGACGGAGGAGTGCCCTTTTATAAGTGGGGTGATGGGCACTTTTGGAAAAGCTAGGAATATTAATTTATAATAAATTCATATTCGGTTTCTAATAGCTCCAAAGTTGATTATTTAAAGGTTAAGGTGAGGATGGGCCGAAAACCACTCAACCAATAGAATTTAGACAGGTTTGGGTCATTATATTAACCTTATATTTAAGTATTAACTCTTAGTTAATTAGTTTCACTTTTACATTATCTCTTGGTATTTTTATATTATATGGTTAATAAACTTACTATATACATCCAAGAGACCCCCAAGTGGTCAATTAATTATACACATATCATGATATAAGTCTTTTGTCCGAACCTTAGATTTTTAGGAATTTAATATCAATTAATAATATAATATCTGTTTTAAAACCTCTTTTGTGTCAATTTTGACACTATTCAATAGTTGATTTTTGTGAAACACATAACAGAATGATTACTTCGAACAAAGTTAAATAAATAAATCCTAATATGTCATATTAACCTATAAAATTAGTTTAATTCAATAAAAGTCTCAAATTATATTTATTTCTGTATTTATAATATCAATTATTCTAATTTTTCACTATTATGGTAATTACTGCATCACCATTGTGTCATAATTAAATTAACTTATATAATGTCAAAAAATTATAAATAAAATATAATTATGTAGTAAATCGTTTTATCTTTCTAATGAATAAATATATTCTAAAATACAACATATATAACCATATGTAAAAATTGGTTTGCTAAAAATATATGCTTGTGTCATTTTTGTAATCATTTTAACTTAATTAAAATAAAGTGTCCCTATCACCTACAAGTGGCTCCATTGTAACACCCGAGACTTTTATGTTATATAAATCATCAAAGTAATATTTTTCTATACAACACTTTCTTGGCTTGCTTTACACGAAATTGCAGCCTTCCTCGATAGCTTGTATTGTACGAAATACCGAGTTTCACTAAACAACGATATGCTATTAAAATATTATTAAAACTAGCTGTTATGAATAGTAATAACCACCTTTTGAAATTTTATAAATTTTATTTTTCAAAATGGACTTTATTTTTGGATTCGGAATATCGAAATTAGCCTAGGGTGAAATTTTGGTATTTTTCTGAAAACTTTCAATTTTTGATGAATAGTGAAACAACTAAGTTATAGTTAAAAAAACAGAATTTTTCATAAAACTTAATTTTACCGCTTCTGTGAGTGGAATTTCAAAAATCCTAGAGACACGGTTAATATCAAGGACTAAAATGTGGTTCAATGAGATGAAAATATTTTCTGGTAAATAGTAACTTTTACTTTTTTTTACCACGGTTAAAAGTAAATAGGGTAATTAAGGGTAAATATGATATTATTATTACCCTAACACATGTCCTAATTCTATTGGATAAGTGTAATTCTACCAAAAACAAACTTAGGAATAAAATATGACCATTTAGGCCCACTTGGATTAGATTAGGACATTTATTATTAATTTATTTAAAGAAGGGTTAAAATAGTTAAAATCAAAGTTTAATAAGTAAATAATTTTTAATATGGGGTTATACATAAGATAAATTCGACTATAAATATTCATTATAAATCTAAAAAGATTTCCCACATAATGGTATTTTATTTTTAATTTTTAGAAATTAAATAATTTAATTTATTTATGACACAAAGATGATGCAATAATTATCTTATTAATGAAATATTGACATAATTAATGTTATAAACACCAAAACAAATGTAATTTGAGACTTTTTATGAATTCCACTAAATTTCTAGGTTAAAATGAAATGTTAGTACTGATTTATTAACTTGTTTCGAACTAATAATTCTGTTATGATTTTCAGAAATCTCAATTACTAAATAGTGTCAAATTTGACATAAAATAGTTTTTAAAACAAATATTATATTAGTAATTGGTATTTTATTCCTAATAATCTAAGGTTCTGCCAAATTACTTATATAAGGTTATATATATTAATAATAAACAACTTGGGGTTCTTTTGGATTCTTATAGTATGTTTATTAACCTTATAGTGTAAGAACACAAGAAGACACGGTAAAAGTAAACTTATTTAACTTAATGTTAAATCTAAATGTTAAGGTTAAAATAGGAACCTAAACTTGTCTAAATTCTATTTTATGAGAGTATTTAGACCCATACCCACCTTATATTCTAAATATATCAATTTGGATCTCTTTAAAACCGAACTTGACTTTATAATAAAATAATATTTTTAGTTTTCCCACAGGTGCCCCTCTCCTCCCTTATAAAAGGGCACCTCCTCCCCGTCTTCCTCACACCACTTTGAGCCTTCAAGCTCGGACAACCCCTTCCCATTACTCCTATCCACTTCCCTAGAGACATCCTAGAGGTCCTGGTCTTCTTCAAAGACCAATTTTATTGTCGTAAAAGAAGTTCTCAAAGAAGCACTTCAAAGAAGAGGTAATGTTCGTTACCGATTCTTTCATCTTTATTTATTCATCCACTTATTCTTCCTTAGTTGTTTCATTATGAAGTAATAAATTAAGTATCACTCATATACTTATATGTTATTATAAGTATTAAACAACCCTATTTCACCATCTATCCATCCTACAGAAAAAGAAATCACCGTGCGTGCGCACGTACGGAATACCGTCTCCACGCTGTGGTGTAATCTATTTTACACCACCACCTTACTCGGATTGGTATAATAGTGTAAATAATGACTATATATTACTATTATAAAGTTATATGGATTCTAAAATAGTATACATACACTCCAATACAATTCCACGATCATAGGAACGATATCATCACTCGTGCGTACGTACGGATTACCGTCTCCACGATGTGATGCGACTCGTTCTACATGATCTTCATTTCATAATGATTATATAAATGAATTGAATGAATTAATATGATATATATTACACTAATACCATTATGGAAATGAGGTATCTATAACCTAAATATATTAATAATAATTTATTCGACAAAACATGCATAAGAACAAAAAGTTATAAACACCCGAATAACAAGTAGCAATGAAATATTTCTAATAAGAAGCTAAAAAAATGACCTTATATGATATCATAAAAATAAGTATGATTCTGTAATAATTCAATAAAATTATTTAAATCATTATACAGGAGGTTCGGACACTTATTAAGCAAAACAGACCTAAGGTAAGGGAAACATCACAATCTCATTTTTATCCGAGATTGTTTATACTTTAGTATTTACTAGGGTGTATTTTATCATCCACATCCACGTTTCCTCAATATGTAATATTATTTCCATTCACCTACAATTGTTTAAATCCTATTTTACCCTTCGGTGAGTTTTTAGTAAAAGATATGAAAGGAATCTTTTTTCGTTTTTCGTACGAGGTACTTTTTGACTTTTCCGACAAAAGTACGAGAAGAATGTTTTTTTAACTTATACGGCATGAATGGATTTTTAAATCATTATTTCCAAGAAGCTTCCTTTACAAGATTTCAAGTTTATTTTTAATCAACTTCTTTTAGTTTAAAATTTTATGACATGTTAAGAAAGGAAAAATGTTTTTGAAGTAGAAATGATATTTTCCTCAAGAATGGAGTTCAAGTGTTTTATCAAAATTATTTTCCATCTATGATAATAAAGGGTTATGTTTCTATCCATATTTTTACATTGATTTGATTATGTTATTATGGAATTGTTTTAATGAATTCCTTTATCTTATATGAATCGTTTTATGATGTCACGATGCTCCCATTTTTATTACATGGGTTATGCAATGATGTATGATTTAATATTTTGTGGCACACATAAGAATGGTATCATTATGAGATGGGTGGGACCTATATCTCCCTCCAATGCATTGGGTAAAGATTTTATATCTCATGAGATAAACATGGCTGGAACGGTAGGTTATACCGGTCCAGTGAAACAGGACTGAAACGAGGGTGACTCAGTTCAGAAAGGGACTTTGTCCACTAAGATAGTCTTGGAAATGAGTCTTGACTAACAAGAAATAATTATCTATGATTATGTGTGTATGCCACAAAGTTTCCTGTTTTATGTTATGATTATTGTGATTACATTTCAATGCCATGATTTATCCCATGTTATGAAATTATGATCTCTTTTGCAGGTTAATATTTCCAAAAGTTATGTGCTTATGTATACGATGTGATTGATATTTCTTTTTTTACCCTTACTGAGCATTTGAGCTCACCCATTTGTATGTTTTATTTCCCCAGGTCATGAAGAAGGTTATTAAGTAGAATATGCCAAAAAGGGACTCTAGATATTATGAAATAAATGGGAGGCAAAGTAGATAGTTTATGAACCAGTTGTTTATGTTTCCCAGTTTCTAAATACACTATACCTATACGGTCCTTTCTTGGTTTTATTATATGTTGTAATAAGTGTTCTTCAATTATGAAGTAATAACAATGTATGTAAAGTATGGTTCATTATAGTTGGTATCAGAGGGAGGTTATAAGAATTTATCCAATCCTTGGGAACTCTCACATGTGAGTGTTGGACGAAGCATGGCTCTCCGCCCAAGGGATTCATGAGGAAATGGCTTCCACTGGGGATGGTGGTGTGTCTCACCCAGGGGGTGTAGCCACCCATGGAGTGCCCTGATAGGTATCAACTATAGTTCACTGGAAGTAATTCCAGACAGTTATAGTTGGTATCAGAGGAAAGGTATAGTAAACCTTTGGAAACTAGGATGTGAAAGCCTTAGTAAGAACCCTAAGGATATATCTAAGCATAGAACACAATATTAGTGTTTTAGAAATGGCCATGAATAACCTAGGATAAGACCTTAAGTGTGAAATTTTATTCTTGATTATGTGGTTTTCCAATTATAATTAGTGTTGCTCACACTATTCTTCTTGGTTTTAGTCAATGGATGGAACCCGAAGGAACCGTGTTAATGCGGAATGCGACGGGCAATGCAATGATTGTCCCCCTGAGCAACCAAACGTTATGGGAGCTGGAATGCAAAATCTTGTAGCCATGCTCACACAACATTCTCAAGCTATGAAACATGCAGGACTTCCAAACGAGCAAAGGAAGGAGCAACATTTTGTTGAATCCTTCATGAGGCAGCGTCCACCTTCTTTCAGTAGGTCTACTGATCCATTAGTTGCTGAACAATGGATTAGTACTACTGAAAAGATATTTTCAGTTCTTCAAAGTTCTGAACATGATAAAGTCATCCTAGCAGTGTATCGTTTGGAAAGAGATGCTGATCAATGGTGGAATATTATTAAGAATACGAGGCAAATGGATTAAATTGAGTCCATGGAATGGGACGAGTTCAAGAACTTATTTTTCAATAAGTACTTCCCTCGTATTCTCCGAAAAAAGATGGAGAGAGAGTTTCTTGAACTGAAGCAAAAGGATGATGAATCTGTTGGTACCTATGAATCAAATTTTACAAGACTTCCAAGGTACGCTTATGGTATTATTGTATAACCTGAGAGTAAGATAGATCGATTCTTTAGTGGCTTAAAACCAAGTCTTCGAAGGGCGTTATCCATAAGGGACTTCAATAGCTACGAGGAAATCGTTCGATGTACTCTCAAAGTCGAGATGGAGATTGGAGTAACCCATCAGTCATATGGGTTTGATAAGAAGAGGAAAATGGAATTCAAAGGAAAATCTAAAGAGCACACTGAATAGAAGATGAGCTTTCCCTTATGCTCAAAGTGTTGAAAGAAACATGGAGGGAGTTGTCTTAAAGGGACAAGTAAATGTTTCAAATGTGGAAAGGAAGGTCATCGGGCATTTGAATACCGCGATGATGGGAAGAAGATGTCTAATGATCCAAACAAAGGAAGGGATACACAGAATGAACCTACTACACTTCAATGTTTCAAGTGCAAGTAGATGGGACATTATGCTAATAAATTCCCCAATCCAAGGGTTGATGATGATGGTCGACGTCAACAAACTCTTAAGGCTAAAGACAAAGGAAAGTCACATGCAATTTCTATCAGCGATGTGGAGTATGATAACGATGTGGTGAAAGGTACACTTACCATCCACTGTAAAGTAGAAAATGTTTTATTTGATTCCGGATCCACCCACTCTTTTATTTCTGAATAATTTTCTAAGGGTATCACCATATTACCTCAACAATTAGATGTTGAGTTATCTGTGACAACACCTAATGGAAAAACAGTCGCATCAAAAGTTTATAATTCTTCTCCGATCGAAGTTGGTGGGAAAGTGCTTCCTGCAAATCTTGTGGTCCTTCCTATAGTGGAATTTGATGTGATTCTTGGCATGGATTGGCTTTCTCTACATGGTGCTCATATCAATTTCCAAAGATGGGAAGTCACACTTCATATTCCAGATCAATCTATGATCATCTATCGATGCAAGGATGAACATAACCTTCCAGTGGAAATTTCTTCCAATTTATGGGTATTGATTCCACTAAATGAAGGTTATTTATCTCAAATGGTTGGTGAGAATCTCACGATTAAGAATATGCCCATTGTACGGGATTTTGATGATGTCTTTCCGGAGGAATTACGGGGTCTTCCACCAAATCATGAAGTTGAGTTTTCAATAGAACTCGTACCGGGTGCTTTTCCTTTTTCAAAGACACCTTATAGAATGGACCCAATTGAGTTGCAGGAATTGAAGAAGCAACTCCAAGAGAATCTTGATAAGGGATTCATACTCCCTAGTGCGTCACCTGGGGGAGCACCTGTTCTATTTGTTAAGAAGAAAGATGGATCAATGAGACTCTGCATTTATTATCAAGAACATAACAAGATCACTATCAAGAACAAATATCCTCTCCCGCACATTGATGACCTATTTGACCAACTACGCGGAGCTCAATACTTTTCCAAGATTGTACTTCGTTCAGGGTATCATCAATTAAGGGTCAAAAGGGAGGATATACCAAAGATGGCTTTCCGTACAAGGAATGGACACTATGAATTTATAGTGATGCCATTTGGTCTTACTAATTCCCCTGCTATCTTCGTGGATCTAATGAATAGAGTCTTTAGAGACTATCTTGATCAATTTGTGGTAGTGTTTATAGAAGATATTCTAGTCTATTCAAAGAGCAAGGAAGAGCATGAAGATCACTTGAGAATTATAATGAAGACCCTAAGAAAGGATAATCTTTATGCCAAATTTACCAAGTGTGAATTTTGGCTTCAAAAAGTTGCATTTTTGGGTCACATAATCTCAAAAGAGGGGATATCTGTGGATCTAGCAAAAACAGAGGTTATCGAAAGATGGTCGAGACCCAAAACAGTAACTGAGATCCGAAGTTTTCTTGGGTTGGCTGGATATTATCGACGTTTTGTGAAAGATTTTTCACGATTTTCTAATCCACTCACCAAGTTGACTCGGAAAGGAGTTAAGTTTGTTTGGACTGAGGAATGTGAAGAGAATTTCAAGGAGTTGAAAAGAAGTTAATCCACCCCACCTGTGCTCACACTTCCTTGTAGTGGAGAAAGTTTTGTGATCTATAGTGATGCATCCAAGAACGTATTAGGGTGTGTTCTTATGAAAAATGATATGGTGATAGCTTATGCCTCACGACAGTTGAAAATCCATGATCAAAATTACCCAACACATGATTTGGAGTTAGCTGTAGTAATCTTTGCATTAATGATTTAGAGGCATTACCTTTATGGTGAAAGGTGTGATATTTATACTGATCATAAAATTTTAAAGTATATTTTCATACAAAAGGAGCTGAATATGCATCAAAGAAGATGGTTGGAGCTGATTAAGGATTACGACTTCTCAATCCATTACCACCCTGGGAAAGAAAAAAAGGTGGCAGATGCATTAAGTCAACAAGACCATGATAGATTATCCATGATGAGGATTACAAAAGATCCAATATTTATGGATTTACAAAGGATGGATCTTGGAATTATAATGGAAGGGGAAAAATATTATCTTTCTCAAATGAATGTTCAACCATCTATACATGTGAAGATTAATGTGGCACAGAAAGAAGATGTCGAGTTACAAAAGAAGCTGAGAAATTTTCCTGAATTCAACATTGATTGTGATGGGATAATAAAGTTCAGGAATCGGGTTTGTGTTCCTCCCATCCCCGAATTAAATAAGGAGATGCTAGATGAGGCTCATAGTTCTTCATTCTCTATTCATCCTGGAAGCACGAAGATGTATAGGGACCTGAAAGAGTACTTCGGGTGGGACAACATGAAAAGAGATGTTGCTAAATATGTCTCTCGATGCTTGGTTTGTCAGCAAATTAAAGCTGAGAGACAGAAGTTTAAGGGGATGTTAAAACCATTACCCATACCTGAATGGAAATGGGAAATCATCACTATGGACTTTGTAACAGGACTTCCTAAAACATTCAAAGGCAATAATGTTATCTGGGTCACAGTTGATCGTCTTACCATGTCTGCACATTTCATTGCTATTAGAGAGGATTTCTCTCTAGATCAGCTTACCAGGATATATGTAAATGAAGTGGTAAGATTACATGGAGTACCACTTTCTATTATATCTGATCGGGATCCGAGATTTACCTCGAAGTTCTGGAGAAGTCTTCAGCATACTCTGCATACAGAGTTGAGTTTCACCACTGCTTATCATCATCAGACAGACGGTCAGTCTGAGAGAACAATTCAAACCATAGAAGATATCTTGAGATCTTGTTCTATGGATTTCAAAGGTGGTTGGGATCAACACCTACCTTTGGTAGAATTTTCTTATAATAATAGCTTTCACTCTAGTATTCAGATGGATCCTTATGAAGCTCTCTATGGAAAGAAATGCAGGACTCCAACTTGCTGGGATGAAGTTGGGGAAAGAAAGCTATTCAGACCTGATCTCATTGATGAAATGGCATAAAAGGTAAGATCTATTCAACAACACATAAGAGCAGCTCAGAGTCGACAGAAAAGTTATGCCGACAACCGAAGAAAAGACCTAGAGTTTGAAGTGGGTGATAAAGTGTTCTTACGAATATCTCCCTGGAAGAGGGTTATGATATTTGGAAAGAAGGGGAAGTTGAGCCCTAGATATATCGGTCCTTTCGAAATTTTGGATCGTGTTGGGATGGTAGCTTACAGATTGGCGCTTCCACCGAATATCCCTCAAGTTCACGATGTGTTCCATGTATCTCTCCTGAGAAAGTACATACATGATCCTTCACATGTACTCAGCTCAGAAGTTGTACCGCTAGAGCAAGATCTTTCTTATGAAGAACAACCGATAGAGATTCTGGATCGTAGCGAAAAAGTTCTACAAAACAAGACCACTCGATTGGTGAAAACATTATGGAGGAACCACCAATTAGAAGAAGCTATATGGGAGCTTGAGGATATGATGAGGGAGAGGTATCCTCATCTGTTTTTTACAAAGTGACAAATTTCGAGGGCGAAATTCATTTTAAGGGGGGTAGAATGTAACACCCGAGACTTTTATGTTATATAAATCATCAATGGAATCTTTTTCTACACAACACTTTCTTGGATTGCTTTACACAAAATCGCGACATTCCTCCATAGCTTGCGTTGTATGCAATACCGAGTTTCACTAAACAACGATATGCTATTAAAATATTATTAAAACTAGCTGTTATGAATAGTAATAACCACCTTTTAAAATTTTATAAATTTTATTTTTCAAAATGGACTTCATTTTTAGATTCGGAATATCGAAATTATCCTAGGGTGAAATTTTGGTATTTTTCTGAAAACTTTCAATTTTTGATGAATAGTGAAACCACTAAGTGATAGTTAAATAAACTGAATTTTTCATAAAACTTAATTTTACCGCTTCTATGAGTGGAATTTTGATAATCCAAGAGACACGATTAATATCAAGGACTAGAATTTGGTTCAATGAGATGAAAATATTTTTTGGTGAATAGTAACTTTTTACTTTTTTTACCACGGTTAAAAGTAAATAGGGTAATTAAGGGTAAAGATGATATTATTATTACCCTAACACATGTCCTAATTCTAATGAATAAGTTTAATTCGATAAAAAACAAACTTAGGAATAAAATATAACCATTTAGGCCCACTTAGATTAGATTAGGACATTTATTATTAATTTATTTAATGAAGGGTAAAAATAGTTAAAATCAAAGATTAATAAGTAAATAATTTTTAATATGGGGTTATATATAAGATCAATTCAACTATAAATATTCATTAGAAAGATAACAATATTTCTTACATAATGGTATTTTATTTTTAATTTTTAGAAATTAAATAATTTAATTTATTTATGACACAAAGATGATGCAGTAATTATATTATTATTGAAATATTGACATAATTAAAGTTATAAACACCAAAGTAAATGTAATGTGAGTATTTTTATGAATTACAATAATTTTCTTGGTTAATATGACATGTTAGTATTGATTTAATTAACTTTATTCGAACTAATAATTTTGTTATGAGTTTCACAAAAATCAATTACTAAATGGTGTCAAAATTGACATAAAATAGTTTTTAAAACCAATATTATATTAGTAATTGTTATTTTATTCCTAAAAATATAAGGTTCAGACAAATGACTTAGATAAGGTTATATATATTAATAATAAACAACTTGGGGTTCGTTTGGCTGCTTATTGTAAGTTTATTAACCTTATAGTATAAGAACACAAGAATACACGGTAAAAGTAAACTTATTTAACTTAATGTTAAATCTAAATGATAAGGTTAAAATAGGAACCTAAACTTGTCTAAATTATATTGTATGAGATTATTTCGACCCATACCCACCTTAGCCTCTAAATATATCAATTTGGAGCTATTTAAAACCGATCATGACATTATATTAAAATAATATTTTTAGTTTTCCCAAAGGTGCCCCTCTCCTCCCTTATAAAAGGGCACCTCCTCCCCCTCTTCCTCACACTACATTGAGCCCTCAAGCTTGGACAAACCCTTAAAATTCCTCCTCTCCACTTCCCTAGAGACATACTAGAGGTCCCGGTCTTCTTCAAAGACCAATTTTAGTGCCCTAAAAGTAGGTCTCAAAGAAGCACTTCAAAGAAGAGGTAATGTGTGTTACCGATTCTTTCATCTTTATTTCTTCTTCCACTTCTTCTTCATTAGTTTTTTCATTATGAAGTAATAACATCAGTATCACTCATATAATTATATGTTATTATAATTATGAAACAACCCTATTTCACCATCTATCCATCCTACGGAAAAAGAAATCACCGCGCGTGCGTACGTACGGAATACCCTCTCCACGCCGTGGTGTAATCTATTTTCCACCACCACCTTACTTGGATGGGTATAATGGTGTAAATAATGACTATATATGACTATTATAAATTTATACCGATTCAGAAATAGTATACATACACTCCAATACAATTCCACGATCATAGGAACGATATCATCACTCGTGCGTACATACGGAATACCGTCTCCACGATGTGATGTGACTCGTTCTACATGATCTTCATTTCATAATGATTATATAAATGAATTGAATGAATGAATATGATATATATTACACTAATACCATTCTGGAAATGAGGTATCTTTAACCTAAATATAAGAATAAGAATTTATTCGACAAAACACGCATAAGAACAAAAAGTTATAAACACCCGAATAACAAGTAGAAATGAAATATTACTACTAAGAAGCTAAGAAAATGACCATATATGATATCATAAAAATAAGTATGATTATGTAATAAGTCAATAACATTATTTAAATCATTTTACAAGAGGTTCGGACACTTACGAAGCAAAACTGACATAAGGTAAGGGAAATATCACAATCTCATTTTTATCTGAGATTGTTTATACTTTAGTATTTACTGGGGTGTATATTATCATCCACATCCATGTTTCCTCAATATTTAATATTATTTCCATTCAACTAAAATTGTTTAAATCCTATTTTACCCTTCGGTGAGTTTTTAGTTAAAGATATGAATGGAATCTTTTGTTGTTTTTCGTACGAGGTACTTTTTGATTTTTCCGACAAAAGTACGAGAAGAATGTTTTTTTAACTTATACGGCATGAATGGATTTTTAAAACATTATTTCCAAGAAGCTTCCTTTACAAGTTTTCAAGTTTATTTTTAATCAACTTCTTTTAGTTTAAAATTGTATGACATGTTAAGAAAGGAAAAATGTTTTTGAAGTAGAAATGATATTTTCCTCAAGAATGGAGTTCAAGTGTTTTATCAAAATTATTTTCCATCTAAGATAATAAAGGGTTCTGTTTCTATCCCTATTTTTACATTGATTTGATTATGTTGTGATGGAATTATTTTAATGAATTCCTGTATCTTATATGAATTGTTTTATGATGTCACGATGTTCCCATTTTTATTAAATGGGTTATGCAATGATGTATGATTTAATATTTTGTGGCACACATATGAATGGTATCATTATGAGAGGGGTGGGACCTATATCTACCTCCAATGCATTGGGTAAAGATTTTATATCTCATGAGATAGACATGGCTGGAACGGTAGGTTATACCCGTTCAGTGAAACAAGACTGAAACGAGGGTGACAAGGTTCAGAAAGGGAATTTGTCCACTAAGATAGTCTTGGCAATGAGTCTTGACTAACAAGAAATGATTCTCTATGATTATGTGTGTATGCCAAAAAGTTTCATGTTTTTTGTTATGATTATTGTGATTACATTTCACAGCCATGATTTATCCCATGTTATGAAATTATGATCTCTTTTGCAGGTTAAAATTTCCAAAAGTTATGTTCTTATGTATGCGATGTGATTGATATTTCTTTTGTTTACCTTTACTGAGTATTGGAGCTCACCCTTTTGTATGTTTTATTTCCCCAGGTCAGGAAGAAGGTTATTAAGTAGAATATGCCAAAAAGGGACTCTAGATATGATGAAATAAATGGGAGGAAAAGTAGATGCTTTATGAACCAGTTGTTTATGTTTCCCAGTTTCTAAAGACACTATACCTATACAGTCATTTCTTGGTTTTGTTATATGTTGTAATAAGTGTGCTTCAATTCTGAAGTAATAACAATGTATGTAAAGTATCGTTCGTTATATCCATGGGGTCCCAAAATCGACCCAAATATGCCTATGGTCGAACATGTATCAACCAATAAGGCTAGGAAACGTTTTAGGGTAATTTAGTATTATTATAATATTAATTTTTAACCCTTATTTACCGGATTTACCCTTAACCATGGTAAATAAAATATTTACTGCAGTAATTATTCAAAATGTCTAAAAATAAAATTTACCTATTAACACAATATGAACATCTTGATTCAAAATATGGAATCCACTTTTCCAAATTCAAAACACAGAAGTGGCAGAAATTAATTTAAAATTAATTCCCGTTGTTAAAACAAAATGCGTGTTTTTAAGAGATAATAACTATCAAAAGATTGGCACTTGTTTATGTCTGGTTTAAATGTGAAAATATGTTCAATGACCCACATTTTATTACATGATAAAAATATATTTTAAATATAATTTAAAACCACTCAAATTCATAATTTATCACTATTAATTATTTCTATTAAAAAAGTTGTTTTTAATTAAAATTTAGTAATTTTTACTATTCATCAAATTATAAAAGTTATCCGAAAAGTACCAAAATTTCACCCTAGGATGATTTATTTATTCCGAATCAATAAATGAAGTATATTTTACCACATTCAAAACATAAAAGTTGCATTCATTAATTTAAAATTGATTCCTTCTTTCAAAACCAAAAGGCGTATTTTTATGAAATAATAACTATAAAAAGTTTGACACTTGTTTATGTCCAATTTCAAGGTGAAATTAATTAAAATGATCATAATTTGATTAAATAGTAAAAATATAATCTATTTATACTTCAAAACCATTAAAATGTTAATTTAACAATATAAATTATTTTGATTAAAAAAGTTGTTTTCAGTTAAAATATAGTATTGTTCACTATTCACCCAAATATGAAAGTTATCAGAAAGACACCAAAACATTATTGATACTAAATTATTGTGTCCATATACTAAAGAAGAATTTCATTTTGTAAAATTGAATATATAAAAGTTTCAAATATTGGTTTTAAAAAGGATTCTCCATTAAATGGCGGTAAAATTTCATTTTTTGAAAAATACTTCTTTTATCTGAAAAAAATGAATTTGTTTAAAAATCATGTCTTAGAAACTCTTAATATGGATTAAAATTATAAGTAAAATATAATATTTAAAATTTAGTTAATACTATTCATAACCTCTTTTGAACGGCTAGTTTGGTAAGTCTTGGGGTACTTAAACTCAGTGTTTCATACAACACACGCTATTGTATTATTCAAAGAGAAATATAGCATGGAAGATTAGGGTGTTACATTCACCCATCCTTCAATAAATTGTGTCCTCGCAATTTTAAAACACGTCCTGAGAATGGAAAGTCACACATTGGAAAAAGAGTCAATAAAACTATCACATTAAATGAAATAAAGAGTGGTATAAAGTTCAACCATGATAACCCATACTCAGATTCCATGTAGGAAAACATGGATATGGATGATAAACTATGTGTCAAGTTCTGATAGAGAGGGATAGAAATCATGATCAGGAGAAAGTTAACAATAAGAAAACCACACACTTGTGTTGGGACAAATGACCATTAGTCTCCCAGCAGGAAAGTAAACAAACAAAATTTTTTTGTTTTAGGTTACATTACATAAGGATGAGGAATTCATTTATGATATTGACTAAGAATATAAATATATATACTTACATTTTAAGTATAGTTTCATCCTTTAATAAATTTCCACCACTAACTCAATTTTTTTAAATGATGAGTATTCAAGAAGACTTGGTCACACTGGAAGAGCTAGAATAAACTTCAATAGAATCACATGATCTATGTAGGATGAACTATCTATTTACATTGTCTTTAGAGATTAATCAAAACAAAAATGGTTAGTAAAAGATCTAATGATCCCCCAAAAGGATATTCCTTGAGAGAAATAAACACTAATATTAATTTCCAAAATTAAACCAACAATACCCCAAAGTTAAATAAATACCATTCAATAATAAATTGTCCTTAAAATCCTTCAATATAATCCAAACTAATATTGAAACTCAAAACTTATTAGAATGTAGTCTTCCACGTTAACTTGTATCTCCAAATGACATGAAATACTCTTAAAGTCACATACATAAAAGTAATTAACCTAATCATTTCCATAAACAACCCAAATCACTATAAATCCATAATAAAAACATAGATAAAAATCCACCATTACTCCTCAAATGAAATCCCATACTATTCTATTTTCCTTGGGAATATAGTGTTCACAAAAAACCGAACATCTTCCGAAATAACATCTATCACTTAATCACCAAATCATTTTCCTATACTAAGGGTAATCATTTGATAAGACATAAGATCCCAAATCAAATTATTATTGATCAATAAAATCATTTAACTAAAAATAATAGTCACACTAACCCGGGACTTCACGTAGTCCAGTGGTAGGAGATAAATCCCAATCGCACTTTGGTTGTGGGTTTGATTCCCACAACTTTTTCTGATGCGACGGGTTGTCACACGGTCTACGTGTTGTCCTTTTCAAAAACTATGCTTTATAACATTACCAAAATGAGATAAATTACTCAAAATAACCATAACATAATTTAACCACAAATCTTATCTCATACCTTGCATTTTCATCCCAAATTATAATAACATATAATTGTATCAAACCCAATGATCATATAAAACCAAATGGTTATTTATAACTATATTCACAAGAGAAGAGGTAATTCTTCCTCAAATATCATTCTCACATGTCAAACTGTAGGGTTAAAAATACAAGAGAAAATTATTCCAAAGTAAACCCATCAATAAGGAGCACTAAAACTTTTTAAACATTTCTCCAACCATTTATTTCCACATAGATTTTTATTTGACTAAGAAAATATCCTATAGAATAGGGCATTCCCTTGGGTAATGTCCAGGTCCCCTACATTTATGGAAAATGACTGTAAATGGACTCTTGGGACCATTTTTATCTTCTTCCATAGTACTCTTAATTTTTCTTCGACAATTCTTCACATTATGTCCTTCCTTCCCACACATAAAGAATTTATTGGTCCCATTGAAACACTTTCCCGGGTGTCTCCTACCACATTTCTTGCATGATGGAAATTGACGGTTCTTTTCTCAATGGTCTCCATTACTGGAGCTCTTATCATTCATCACCATTCTCTTCCTTGTTGAGTCCTAGAGTTGGTTAATATATATGTTGTTGATCATATTTTTGGAAAACTGATTTGGCATAAAGACGATACCTTTTATTCCTATCAACATTCCATTTTGTTGCTCATTTCCACCACCATTCCCACCTTGTACATCATTCTAAAAGTCACTATGACTTCCTTGGAATCTACCCATTGACTAAAACCAGAAAGCATTGTGTGAGTAACAGTAGTCATAAAATCATTTAGAGATTAACATGTCACCATATTCTCAATTTGAAACACATTTGGATTAACCAAGGTCATTTACTCTCATCTTATATATATATATATTACTTTAAATCGGTTTGTAAAGAAATTGTAAATTATCCTAAGCATATCCCTCGGGAGTGTCGTAACCAAGAGTGCAGCAAGGCCCATTGTCGTGCACCAGTTCCAGTTCGAGTCTAGCTCCAAGCGGTGTTTTCGGGTTTTACCCCTAGGTACATCTGTGCCAGAGCTGCCTCTACCTGCTCGTATCCAGACAGGGATGTATTTCTTGGAAAACTCACAAAATCTCTATAATACCAAAATTCTAGGAAGTTATTCTATACTAATCCTCAATGGTAATATTAAGTCTACGTGCTCTAATCAGAGTTTATCTAAATCTAGCTTCCAAGGTTTGTACTAAACTTCCTCTGATACCAACTGTAACGCCCCGACCCCAGTTACCCAAAGTCGGTTCATTATTACATAACATTGGCATGATCACAAGAAAGACCATGTCTCGAAAGACCGATTAGTTTAGTAGCCTTGGAAACACTAGATACAATCATAAAGTTTTACATTACATAAAAAAACATCTTGTCTTCATATCCCCTCATACTATCCCTGTAGGTCATTCATAAATTACTTCTTCATAATCCTGGGAAAAATAAAACATTGAAAGGGTTGAGCTCAGATTCTCATTAAGGATAACATTATAGCAGAAACTTTCATAGATAAGCATAAACACTTAAAGAAATTTATAATTAAAACAAAAGCCTTTTAAACTTGAACTTCAGCATAATATCGAAAAGATAAAATGAAATAATTCCATTTACTTATTCATATGGATATTCTACTAGTCGAACAATCACATGCAATATCAATAACCACTTTCATTATGATGGAATACATAATGCCAGACTATCATAACGACATAGCCAATGCCTAGTTCCAAGACTACAAATAAGATTTTGCCAAGGCCTTGTGCAAAGACACTAATTTGTCTCATTAGACCTACCGATGCATCGAGGAGCTATAACGAGCTCCACCCGTCACTTATTAAGTCCAATTCATTCCTCATATGAACAGGTTTAAACATAACATAAACATTCGTATTAAAACTAGCATACTAAATGTCAATACTTTTTTTACAAACCATGAATGGTATAAAAATAGCACATCCACAGTCAAGCATAACTCATTCGATACAATATGGAAGATTGTATTGTATCACATTAACCTCAATCAAGAATAATGAAGGATGTTGACATAGATGAAAATAATCATCAAAACTATTTGAGAGAAATATACCCCATTTCTTGAAAACATTTAAAAGTCACACTATTTGTCAAGAAGCCATTTAAAAATAGATTTTTGATTCCAAGTGTCCCATTCCACTTTGAAACTTGTAAAAGGAGTTTTAATTTTAAAACTATAATGTCCATATAAATAAATCCTTAAAACCATTTTTTAAAACATGGACATTAATGAGAAAGATTTAGAAGAATAAGTCTTTAAAACATATAAAAATGTTATTTTAGTTAGATATTATTACCAAAAGAGAGACACTTGAATACAAATATTTGAGGTAATAAAAACTTTGTAATATCATTAGAATAAAGGTATTCATGATATACTATGTCAAAGCACCTTATATACACCACATAAAAGTGATTTGGTGTATAACAACAAAGAAGTCTCAATAGAATTTAAATTAAGATGAAATATCTCATAAGGGTCGTATCCTTAGGTTAAGGATAAATCAACGACATAATTTTGTGTGAAAAATATAAATACACTCAATATTATTGGATATTTAGTGTAAATAAATCATATTACATTCACACATATTCTTTTAAAAACAACACCAATGAATTGGATATTTAACTCAACAAATGGAGATTGAGTTAAAATTACTCTTATCAAGTTCATACCGATCACTTGAGAATTTATCAATGGAGTGATTATGTGTATCAAAAGTATATCCACAGAAAGGGGAGTGGAAAATATGACATAAGAAAATGAATAGTAATTCAACACATAATCATGGAGTAAAATAATCAATGAAGTATGCGTAAAGCCGAATGAGTGGAAATTGAAATATCAAATTCCCTTATCAATTTGGTAACTTACGAAACATACACCCATGAAAGAAGGATCATAAAATGATGATGTAAATTTCCATAAACTATAGTATATTACACAATGAATACAATCATGGGCAGTACACACACCACATGCAATAAATAAGTGGTGAATAATGGAAATCTCACGAAATTGAAAGTGATATTAGAAACCCCTTACTTTGTATTTTTTCCTTGGTCGACGGTAATTTAACATCATGTATAATGGTGAAATAATTTTTATTTAATTATAAAAGAATCATATGCATTAATATGATATCATATATGATCTTTTAACATTAATTTGTTAATAATATCTTAGAATTATCGTCATTTCGGGTGTTAATGGGTTCATTTTACTTTATATAATTTATTATGTGAGCCATATTTTTTATTAATGGGATGTATATTATTCATATCCAGAATGATATCAAGTCCTTAAATATTATTTGTAATCATAAAATGATAATTATACTTGAATGGATACTATGGAAAATGAATCTCATCGCGTTTGTGGAGACGGTAGTCCAGTCGTACGCATGAGCGACAATATCATTCTTTTGATATTAAAATAATATATAATTGGATGGTATATTATATTTACAGAATAATTATCATGTTATATTTATTATTTACATGAGTTACACATCATTATTATACCCATCCAAATAATAATATATTGAATAACAATTACACCACGTCGTGGAGACGGTAAGTCGTACGTACGCACGTGTGGTGACATGTTATTCAAAGGGTGGATAGAATACTGAATATGGTTGTACCATATTTATAATAACATCACAGAATATATATTATACTGAAGATATTATTTTATAATGGTAATAACAAAGAAAGAAGAAGTGGAATAAGAAAGGAACTTGAAAAGGGGTGGTGAAAACATCACCTCTTCTTCGGGTTCTTCCTTTTGATTTGATCAAAAGGGCTCATTAATAAGGCTTTCTGATCAAACTAAGGTCTCTAGGTTGTATTGAGGGAAGTTTAGAGAGTATTTGGGCAGGGTTTGGCCGATACAAAAGGCTTTTACGGTGTGAAGAAATGAGAAGGAGGAGTTCCCTTTAATAAGAGGGGTGAGAGGCACTTTTGGAAAAGCTAGAAATATTAATTTATTATAAATTCATATTCGGTTTCTAATAGATCCAAAGTTCATTATTTAAAGGTTAAGGTGGGTATGGGTCTAAAACCACTCAGCCAATAGAATTTATACAGGTTTGGGTCATTATATAAACCTTATATTTAAGTATTAACTCTTAGTTAATTAGTTTAACTTTTACAATGTCTCTTTGTATTTTAATATTATATTGTTAATAAACATACCATATACATCCAAGAGGCCCTCAAGTGGTCTATTAATGATAAAAATATCATGATATAAGTCTCTTGGACGATCCTTAGATTTTTATGAATTTAATATCAATTAATAATATAATATCTGTTTTAAAAACTCTTTTATGTCAATTTTGACACTATTCAATAATTGATTTTTGTGAAACACATAACAGGATGATTACTTAGAACAAAGTTAATTAAATCAATACTAATATGTCATATTAACCAAGTAAATTAGTGTAATTCAATAAAAGTCTCAAATTATATTTATTTTGGTATTTATAATATCAATTATTCTAATTTTTCACTATTATGGTAATTACTCCATCACCGTTGTGTCATAAATAAATTAACTTATTTAATGTCTAAAAATTATAAATAAAATATCATTATATAGGAAATCGTTTTAGAGTTCTAATGAATATTTATAGTCTAACATCCAACATATATAACCATATGTAAAAATTGTTTTGCTAAAAGATATATCCTTGTGTCATTTTTGTAATCATTTTAACTTAATTAAAATAAAGTGTCCCTATCACCTACAAGTGGCTCCATGGGGTCCCAAAATCGACCCAAAGATGCATATGGTCGAAAAAGTATCAACCAATAAGTCTAGGACACGTTTTAGGGTAATTTAGTATTATTATAATATTATTTTTTAACCCTTATTTACCGGATTTACCCTTAACCATGGTAAATAAAATATTTACCGCAGTAATTATTCAAAATGTCTAAAAATAAAAGTTACCTATTCACACAATATGAACATCCTGATTACAAATATGGAATACATTTTTCCAAATCCAAAACACAGAAGTGGCAGAAATTAATTTGAAATTAATTCCCGTTGTTAAAACAAAAAGCGTGTTTTTAAGATATAATAACTATCAAAAGATTGGCACTTGTTTATGTCTGGTTTAAATGTGAAATTATGTTCAATGACCCAAATTGTATTACATGGTAAAAATATATTTTAAATATAATTTATAACCACTCAAATTCATAATTTATCACTATTAATTATTTCGATTAAAAAAGTTGTTTTTAATTAAAATTTAGTAATTTTTACTATTCATCAAAATATAAATGTTATCCAAAAAGTACCAAAATTTCACCCTAGGCTAATTTCGTTATTCTGAATCAAAAAATGTATTCTATTTTACCAAATTCAAAACATAAAAGTTTCATTTATTAATTTAAAATTGAATCCCGCTTTCGAAACCAAAAGGCGTATTTTTAAGAAATAATAACTATCAAAAGTTTGACACTTGTTTATGTCCAATTTTAAGGTGAAATTACTTAAAATGAACATCATTTGATTAAATAGTAAAAATATAATCTATTTATACTTCCAAACCATTAAAATGTATAATTTAACAATATAAATTATTTTGATTAAAAAAGTTCTTTTCAGTTAAAATATAGTATTTTTCACTATTCACCCAAATATGAATGTTATCAGAAAGACACCAAAACATTATTGATACTATATTATTATGTCTCGATTCTAAAGAAGAGTTTCATTTTGTCAAATTGAATATATAAAAGTTTCAAATATTGGTTTTAAAAAGGCTTCGCCATTAAAAGGAGGTAAAATTTCATTTTTTTGAAAAATACTTCTTTTATATGAAAAAAATGAATTTGTTTATAAATCATGTCTTAGAAACTCATAATATGGATTAAAATTATAATTATAATATAATATTTAAAATTTAGTTAATACTATTCATAACATCTTTTGAACGGCTAGTTTGGTAAGTCACGGTGTACTTAAACTCAGTGTTTCGTACAACACACACTATTGTATTATTCAAAGAGAAGTATACCGTGGAAGATTGGGGTGTTACAAACATGGAACTATATAAGGCATAGATCATAATGGAACATAAATCATGATAAAATAACATGGTAATAAAACATGTAATTGTGGCAACCATTAAGCACTTGTTATGATTTCCATAGTAGCCAAGGCATTGCTTCCAAGACCATCTTAGTGGACAAAGTCCCTTTCCGAATCGAGTTCACTCCTCGTTTCAGTCTTGTAACACTGAACCAGATTAACCAAACATTCCAGCCATGTCTATATCATTAGATATAAATCTTTACCCAATGCATTGGAGAGAGATATAGGTCCCACCCATCTCATAATGAAATCATTCTTACTTGTGCCACAAAATAAACATAAATCATTCATCATATCCCAAAGAATAAAATGGGTTTCATAAACATCATCCCATCATCTCATAATCCATATAAAACAAATGGACATTTCCTCATAAGAAAAGTGAAACCGTGTAAATAATAGAGACATTAAACTATAAACATACACATATGAAATAATGTCATCATATATGGAAAATGGTTTGATAATACTTTTGAAAATAATTCTTGATGAAAATATCCTTTCTTCTTCAAAATCAATTTCTTTTCACAAAACATCAAGAAATTTTAAAAGAAAAGGATTTTGTTGGAAATAGTCATGAAATCTTTTGGAGTAATATTCATTAAAATAAGGATTTATAAAACCGTAAAAAATCATTTCATGCTATATACGTTAAAAAAACATTCTTCTCGTACTTTTGTCAGAAAAGTCAAAAAGTACATTGTAGTGTAAATAAAAGAATGATTCCTTCCATACCATAGGGTAAAATTCAAATTGGTAAAAAGTAATTTAAACATACATGAATACACTTTTATAAAATTTGTACATGGATGATAGCAATAACCGCAGTAAATACATACGAATAAGAAATCTCTGAAAAAAATGAGATTTTCACAATTATCCCTTACCTTAGGTCCGATATGCTTCGTATGGATCTGAGCCTCCTGTATAATGATTTAAATAATGTCATTGACTTATTAAATACTCATATTCATTGTTATGATATCATATATGTTTCACTTGTGACTTTATATTACCCGTTCTTTTGTAAATTCCATGTTAAAGTAGCGTTTTGGGTAAAATCATTTCATTTATCATATGTGTTTCGACTTGTCGTTCATGATATTATTACTTATATAATGATTTAAATAATTCAAGAGTGTAAAACATGATTTATATATAATATATATTCATCATATAAATATATATTACAGATCTATAAAAAGAAAGGAAATACACCGTTCATGGAGACGGTAGGCCATACGTACTCATGAACGATGTTTTCGTTTCCTTATTGAATTGAATGAAATTAAATTGATGACATACATATATATAAATAAATCCAGTAGCATTATTATGTCATATATTTCATTATTATTCATTATATATACTTTATAATCGTTTTTTTAATGGTTGATCATGGAAAATGAATCTCATCGCGTTCGTGGAGACGGTAGTCCGTACGTACGCACGAGTGATGATATCATTCCCATGATCGTGGAATTGTATTAAAGTGTATGTATAATATTACAGAATCAATATCAATTTACAATAATCATATATATTCATTACTTTACCATTATACTCATCCAAGTATGGTGGTGGTTGAAAATAGTTTACACCACGGCGTGGAGACGGTATTTCGTATCTATGCACGCGCGATGATTCTGTTTTCCGTAGGATGGATAGATGCCGAAATGTGGTTGTTTAATACTTATAATAAAATATCAGTATATGAGTGATAATTATGTTATTACATCATAATGAAACAACTAATGAAGAATAAGTGGAAGAAGAAATAAAGTTGAAACAATCGGTAACGGACATTACCCCTTCTTTGAAGCGCCTTTTTGAGACCTCCTATTAGGGCACTAAAATTTATCATTGAAAAAGACCAGGACCTATATGATGTTTCTAGGGAAGTGGAGAAGAGAATTTTTCAGGGGTTGGGTGATATTGAAGGCTCAAAGTGGTGTGATGAAGAGAGAGAGGAGGTGCCCTTTTATAAGGGATAAGAGGGGCACCATTGGAAAAACCAAACATATTATTTTATTATAAAGCCATATTAAGTTTTAAATAGCTCAAAATTGATTTATTTAAAAGCTAAGGTGGGTATGGGTCGAAATCCTCTCATCCAATATAATTTGGACAAGTTTATTTTACTATTTTAATCATATCATTTATATTTAGCTTTAAGTTATATAATTTTACTTTTACCGTGTCTTTTTCTGTTCTTACACTATAAGGTTAATAAACATACTATAACAAGTCAAACGAACCCCAATTTGTTTATTATTAATATATATAACCTTATCTAATTAATATGGCCAAACCTTATATTTTTAGGAATAAAATAACAATTAATAATATAATATTTGTTTTAAAAACTATTATATGTCAATTTTGACACTATTTGGTAATTGATTTTTGTGAAATTCATAACAGAGTGATTAGTTCTAAAAAAGTTACCTAAATAAATAATAACATGTCATATTAACCTAGAAAATTAGTTTAATTAATAAAAAGTCTTAAATTACATATATTTGGATATTTATAACATCAATTATGATAATATTTCAATAATAAGATAATTAATACATCATCATTGTGTAAAAACTATATTAAATAATTTAATGTATAAAAATTATAAATAAAATACCATTATGTATGAAATCTTTTTATCTTTCTAATGAATATTTATAGTCTAATTTATCTTATTTATAACCCTATATTAAAAATTATTTACTTATTAAACATTGATTTTAACTATTTTAACCCTCCTTTAAATAAATTAATATTAAATGTCCTAATCTAATCCAAGTGGGCCTAAATGGTCATATATTATTCCTATGGCTCTTTTCGGTTGAATTACACCTATCCAATAGAATTAGGACATGTGTTAGGGTAATAATAATATCATTTTACCCTTAATTACCCTATTTACTTTTGACCGTGGTAAATAAAAGTAAAAAGTTACTATTCACCAAAATTATTTTTATCTCATTGAACCTCATTTTACTTACTGAAATCAACCGTGCCTCTCAGATTTTTGAAATTCCATTCAAAATAGTGGTTAAATTAAGTTTTCTGTAAATTTTCAAATTATCCCAGGAGGTGGGTAAAAGACGGTCAAAAGTTGAATAAAATTATTATATATCAAAAAATATTATAAAATGACTCCAATGAATTACATTGAACTTATATAGGTATTATGTTCCAATTTTGACCTAAAATAAATTTAAATAAAATAAATAATTATTTAAATAAAAAGTAAGTTTTTAAATAGTAACCCAGTGTTTTCACTATTCATAAAAAATTGAATGTTTTCAGAAAAATACCAAAATTTCACCCTAGGCTAATTTCGATATTCCGAATCCAAAAATGAAGTCCATTTTGAAAGTTGAAATTTAAAAAATTTCAAAAATTAATTATTACTATTCATAACGGCTAGTTTTAATAATATTTTAATAGCATATCGTTGTTTAGTGAAACTCCGTATTGTGTACAACACACGCTATCGAGGAAGGTCGCGATTGCGTGTAATGCACCTAAGTTAGGGTTTCATGTTGTGCTAGAGTCCTTTGTTGTAACGTACAACACAAGACATCAATATAATTAAAAAGAATATTTTTCATAAATTCTCGGGGTGTTACATTCTACCACCCTTAAAATGAATTTCTCCCTCGAAATTCATCGGGGTTATAAATGGTTTACTACTCGAAAGTTTAACTCATAGAAACCCACATCGTAAAAAGGAAAACCAAAACCAATCTTTAAAAACTAACGTATGAAACATAACGGTTACCCAAATTAACTAATCACTGGGTTTCCACATTGGAGAACATAGGTGAAAATATGGATATGGAAAGAAACCTAACCATCATGTTTTGATGGAGAGTGGTAGAGATCATGGCTATGAAAAATCCAAAAATCACAAAGCTATAGATTTGTGATGATCTAAGGTACCATCAGATTCATCGGATATAAGGGAACTAGGACAACATTTTATAGTTTTCACGATTATTTCCCTAAAGTTGATGAATTAAAATAAATACTTACATGATTTTGGTAAAATCTCACTGTTTTTCATGAATTGAACAATTTCCACTTCATCTCTCAATGAAATGATTTTGAATTTGTTATTCGTGATGTGTTAGCAGATCATGTCATAGAATGATGGGTCATTCCATCTATTTCAAACAAAAGGTTAGAAAAAGTTATAAGTCCATATTATGGTTAGATTAATCGTATATGGTTCCAAAAATGAACATATACATCATATATCATACCTTTTAATAAAACAAAACTAGTTTCTACTAACAAAGGACTTCTTGTAGGACAGCGGTAGGCGATAAAGGCCAGTCGCACTTCGGTTGTGGATTCGATTCCCACAGCCTTGTCTGACGCGATGGGTTGTCGCCTGTCCTGCAGGTTGTCCTTTTTATAAAACTACATTACTATAACATCCCATAAATAATATCGAAATAACTTATGTCAAACATAATTCATTCCAATTTTTAGGCTTATCTAAAATACTTCAGTCCAAGCTCATAGTATAAATAAAATGATTACTTGAAATGTCACATAACAATCAAGTGAATGCCGTCATTTATCCCCCATATATCATAAGATATATCTTTTTGGTCAAATTACAAGCATGTGAATACCTTAATAATGTATTCTCTTGAAGAATGAATACCCACTGAACCTTAGTGAAAACATGAATGTTGTTAAATTTTAACACTTTCCACACACCAAAATCCCAAAAATTCTATATACTCAAACCATAATATCACTTAGTCCTTGTATCAGTCATGAGCTTATGATTACTATCATATTATTTTCTCATTATCCCTTCATTATTCTCATTTAATTTACTTCCTAAAAATATTTCAATCACCTTTTCATGGTTACCAGTACCATATAATTATTGAAAACCAATACAAAGATATTCAAAAATTCCACAATATCATAAATGAGATTCCAAGATACTATTTCGAAATCCCATTACATAAACACTTAATCATTACACAACATCATTTTCATACTCAAAATCACAAATAGTGATCGCATGAGACTTCCCTTTATCCTTTTCCTTAAGAGGTTTCTCACGTTGATCATCATTAACCCGTGGATTAGGGAATTTATTAGCATAATGCCCCATTTCCTTTCACTTGAAGCATTGAAGTGTTGGTGGAGAGTTCTCTGTAGTCTTTTCTATATTCACATAATTAGTAACCTTTTTCCCATTACTCCAACAATGAACTGCTCGATGACCTTCTTTTCCACACTTAAAACAATTTCTAGTACCTTTTAGGCAATCTCCACCATGCTTCTTTCCACAATTTGAGCATAAAGAAAAATTCCTCTTCTTTTCACCATTGTTCTGAGATTTCTCCTTAAACTCCATCTTTCATTTGTTGTCAAAACCATGAGATGGATATGTTACAACAACTTTCAATTCTACCATGATAGCACAACGCACAATTTATTCATAGCTACTGAAGTCTCTTATAGCTAATTCCCTTCGAAGACTTGGTTTTAAGCCACTAAAAAATCGATCAACTTTACTTTCAGGTTGGATGATAAAGCCAGATGCATACCTTGAAAGTCTTGTAAAATTCACTCCGTATATACCTACAGATTCATCATCCTGCTGCTTAAGCTCAAGAAACTTCTTTTCCATCCTTGTTCGAAGAATACGAGGGAATTACTTACCGAAAAAAAAGTTCTTGAACTCGTCCCATTCCATAGACTCAATTTCATCTCTTTGCCTTGTATTCTTGATAAGATTCCACAATTGATCAGCATCACCTTCCAAATAATATACAACTAAGATAACTTTATCATACTCAGAACATTGTAGAACTGAAAATATCTTTTAAGTAGTACTGATCCATTGTTCGGCCACTAAGGGATCAGAAGACCCACTAAATGAAGGTGGACGTTGCCTCATGAAGGATTCAACAGAATGTTGCTCCATTCTCTGCTCATTTTGAAATCCAGAATTATTCATAGATTGTGTAAGTATAGAAATTATATTGTGCACTCCATATCCCATGGCATTGGTTTGTTCAGGAGGATAATCATTTCATTGTCCATTAAATTGATCAACACGGTTCCTTGGGGTTCCAGCCATCGTCCAAAACCCAAAAATAATAGTGTGAGAGGAAAATACCATGATATGGAAAACAACATAATAAAGGGGGAGTAACTTCAATATCTAACATCTTAGGATTAATTCCAAGATTGTTAGCGCAATTATAGGAATATAACCTATATGTATACTTACCCTTAGGTACATCCCTAGACATACCTTAGAAATATCTCTAGGCATCTCACTAAATTTTTCACATCCTAGTTTCCAAAGGATGACTAAACCATTCCTATGATACCAATTGTAGAGACCCTAAGATTGAAATACATGGATATTACATTAATTTTTCAGAATACATAATACATAACAAATACAGACACACAAGGAATATAATTGTTTAGTGTCTTTGGAAACTTGGACCATAATCTTCTCATCGTGGTGAATGATCTTTAACATCTCCTATAAAGATCTTCCACTTTTGTTTCTTTACCTAAAACTTTTCTTTTAATCCTAGGGGAAAATAAAACATAAAAAGGGTGAGATCAAATTCTCAGTAATGGTAATCATGGATAAAATAAAACATACCATATACATTTGAACTTAAAAACATGATCATAATGTTTAAACATCAAAATCATGGGCAACGATATAAAACATGGAAGTACATAAAACATAGATCATAAGGGAACATAAATCATGATAAAATAGCATGGGAATAAAACATTTAATTGTGGGAACCATTAATCACTTGTTATGATTTCCATAGTAGCCAAGGCATTGCTTCCAAGACCATCTTAGTGGACAACTCCCTTTCTGAATCGAGTTCACTCCTCGTTTCAGTCCTGTAACAATGAACCAGATTAACATACCATTCCAGCCATGTCTATCTCTTGAGATATAAATCTTTACCCAATGCATTGGAGGGAGATATAAGTCCCAGCCATCTCATAATGAAATCATTATTACTTGTACCACAAAATAAACTTAAAACATTCATTATAACCCAAAGAATAAAATGGGTTTCAAAAACATCATCCCATCATCTCATAATCCATACAAAAAAATGGACATTTCATCATAAGAAAAGTGAAACCATGTAAATCATAGATACATTAAACTTGAAACATAAACATATGATATAATGTCAACTTAGATGGAAAATGGTTTTGATAAAACTTTTGAAATGAATTCTTGAGGAAAATATCCTTTCTTCTTCAAAATCAATTTATTTTCACAAAACGTCATGAAATTTTAAAAGAAAATGATTTTTTTGAAAATATTCATGAAATATTTTGCAGGAAACTTCATGAAAATAAGGCTTTATAAAACCGTAAAAAAACCTTTCATGCTGTATACGTTAAAAAAACAATCCTCTCGTACTTTTGTCAGAAAAGTCAAAAAGTACCTTGTAGGGTAAATAAAATAAAGATTCCTTCCATACCATGGGGTAAAATTCAAATGGGTAAAAAGGACTTTAAAAATAAATGAATACAATTTTATAAAACAAGGACATGGATGATAGCAATAACCCCAGTAAATACTTACGAATTAGCAATATTGGATAAACATGTGATTTGCACAATTATCCCTTACCTTAGGTCTGATATGCTTTGTTTGGATATGAACCTCCTGTATAATGATTTAAATAATGTCATTGACTTATTAAATAATCATATTCATTGTTATTATATCATATATGTTTCACTTAAGACTTTATATTACCCATTCTTTTGTAAATTCCATGTTAATGTAGTGTTTTGGGTAAAATAATTTCATTTATCGTATGTGTTTTGACTTGTCGTTCTAGATATTATTATATATATCCTGATTTACATAATTATAGAGTGTGAAACATGATTTATATATAATATATATTCATCATATACATATATATTATAGATCTATAAAAAGAAATGAAATACACCATTTATGGAGACGGTAGGTCGTACGTACGCATGAACGATGTTTTCGTTTCCTTATTGAATTGAATGAAATTAAATAGACGACATACATATATATACATAAATATAGTAGAATTATTATGTCATATATTTCATTATTATTCATTATATATACTTTATAATCGTTTTTGAATGGTTAATCATGGAAAATGAATCTCATCGCATTCGTGGAGACGGTAGTCCGTACGTACGCACGAGCGATGATATCATTACCATGATCATGGAATTTTATTAAAGTGTATGTATAATATTAAAGAATCAATATAACTTTACAATAATCATATATATTCATTACTTTCACCATTATACTCATCCAATTAAGGTGGTGGTGGAAAATATATTACACCACGGCGTGGAGACGGTATTCTGTACGTACGGACGCA
This sequence comes from Viscum album, assembly GCA_963277665.1. NCBI lineage: Eukaryota > Viridiplantae > Streptophyta > Magnoliopsida > Santalales > Viscaceae > Viscum > Viscum album. The sequence goes on along the minus strand of OY728140.1, from coordinate 843,015,452 downwards.
CAGTGATTTCGTTTTCCGTAGGATGGATAAATGGTGAAATATGGTTGTTTTATACTTATAATAACATATCAGTATATGAGTGATACTGATTTTATTACTTCATAATGAAACATCTAATGAAGAAGAAGTGGAAGAAGAAATAAAGTTGAAAGAACCGGTAAGGGACATTACCTCTTCTTTTAAGCGCCTTTTTGAGACCTCCTCTTAGGGCACTAAAATTGCTCTTTTAAGATGACCAGTAACTCTAGGATGTTTCTAGGGAAGTGGAGAAGATAAATTTTCAGGTTTTGGCCGAGCCTGAAGGCTCAAAGTGGTGTGAGTAAGAGTGGGAGGTGGTGCCCTTTTATAAGGGAGGATAGGGGCACCTTTAGAAAAACTAAAAATATTATTTTATTATAAAGCCATATTCGGTTTTCAATAGTTCCAAATTGATTTATTTCGAAGATAAGGTGGTTATGGGTCGAAGTCCTCCCATAAAATAGAATTTGGAAAAGTTTAGTTTATTATTTTAATCTTATCATTTAGATTTACCTTTAAGTTAGATAATTTTCCTTTTACCGTGTCTTTTTGTGTTCTTACACTATAAGGTTAACAAACATACTATAACAAGCAAAACTAACACCAAGTTGTTTATTATTAATATATATAACCTTATCTAAGTCATTTGGCCAAACCATATATTTTTAGGAATAAAATAACAATTAACAATATAATATTTTTTTAAACCCTATTTTATGTCAATTCTGACACTATTTGGTAATTGATTTTTGTTAAATTCATAACAGAATTATTAGTTAAAAGAAGTTAACTAAAGAAATAATAACATGTCATATTAACCAATAAAATTAGTGGAATTCATAAAAAGTCTCATATTACATTTATTTCGGTATTTATAACATCAATTATGTCAATATTTCATTAATAAGATAATTACTACATCATCATTGTGTCAAAAATAAATTAAATTATTTAATGTATAAAAATTATAAATAAAATAAAATTATGTAGGAAATCTTATTTATCTTTCTAATGAATATTTATAGTCTAATTTATCTTATGTATAACCTTATATTAGAAATGATTTACTTATTAATCTTTGAATTTACCAATTTTAACCATTCTTTAAATAAATTAATATTAAATGTCCTAATCTAATCCAAGTAGGCCAAAATGGTCATATTTTATTCCTAAGGATGTTTTTGGTCGAATTACGCTTCTCCAATAGAATTAGTACATGTGTTAGGGTAATAATATTATTATTTTTACCCTTAATTACCCTATTTTCTTTTAACCGTGGTAAATAAAAGTAAACAGTTGTTATTCACCAAAAATTATTTTCATCTCATTGAACCACATTTTACTTACTGACATCAACCGTGTCTCTCAGATTTTTGAAATTCCATTCACAAAAGTGGTAAAATTATGTTTTATGCAAATTTGCAAATTCTCCTAAGAGGTGGGTAAAAGACGGTCAAAACTTCAATAAAATTCTTATATATCTAAAATTATTATAAATTGACTCCAATGAATTACATTTATCATATATAGGTATTATGTGTCAATTTTGACCTAAAATAAATTTATATAATATAAATAATTATTAAAATAAAAAGTCAGTTTTTAAATAGATACCCAGTGTTTTCACTATTAATCAAAAATTGAATGTTTTCAGAAAAATACCAAAATTTCACCCTAGGATAATTTCGATATTCTGAATCTAAAAATGAAGTCCATTTTGAAAGATGAAATTTAAAAAATTTCAAAAAGTGGTTATTACTATTCATAATGGCTAGTTTTAATAATATTTTAATAGCATGTTGTTGTTTAGTGAAACTCGGTATTGCGTATAACACACGCTATCGAGGAAGGTTGTCATTGCGTGTAATGCAACCATTTTAGGGTTGTGTGTTGTGAAAGACTCCTTTTTTGTAACGTACAACACAAGAAATCAATATAATTAAAAAGAATTTTTTTCATAAAATCTCGGGGTGTTACAATTTATAATTTTTGACATAAAATAATTTAATTTATTTATCACACAATGAAAATGCAGTAATTACCTTATTAATGAAATATTAAAATAATTGATATTATAAATATCCAAATAAATGTAAAATGAGACATCTGATGAGTTCCACTAATTTTATAGGTTAATATTAAATGATAATTATTGTTAAATAAATTTTATTCTATGTGATAAAGATTTAATGGCTTTCAAAAAAATCTAATACTAAATAGTGCCAAATTGACATAATTGAGTTTTTAAAACAAATACAATATTATTAATTGATATAATATTAATAAAAATATAAAGATAGGCCAAAAGACTTAGATAAGGTTATCTATATTAATAATGAACCACTTGGGTTTATCTTTGTAGTTTATAGTATGTTAATTAACCATATAATATAAAAATTCAAAGAGACATGGTAAATGTAAAACTATTTAACTAAGAGTTAAATCTAAAAGATAATGTTAATATGGTGACTTGGGCCTATCTAAAACCTATTGTATGAGTCTTTTTCGACCCATACCCACCTTATCCTATAAATAAATCATTTTTGAGTCATTATAAACCTAACATTATTTTATTATAAAATTATATTTCAAACTTTTCCAAAAGTGACTCTCACCTCTCTTATAAAAGGGCACTTCACCTTCTCTCAAAATTACTCCTCCAACTCCATTTGTCTAGGCCAACCTTGGCCTAAATATCCTCATAAATTTCATCCCTTCATCCTAGATGCATTCTTTTCATCATAAAGGCATCCTAATGATCCCTTTTGATCAAATCAGAAGGAAGAATGCGAAGAAGAGGTAAATATTTCATCACCTCTTTCAAGTTCTTTTCTTCTTCCACTTCCTCTTTATTTGTTTTTTCCATAACAAAATAATAAATCAAATATCTTATACATAAAATGATGTTATTATAAATATGGTAAAACCATATTCTATATTCTATTCATACTTTAAATGACAAAGTCACCATACGTGCATATGTACGACTTACCGTCTCCACGTCGGGGTGTAGTTTGTTATTCAAACACATCATTATTTGGATGGGTATAATAATGAGTATAACTAATGTAAATAATGAATATAAAATTTTAATGATTATTTATATTTTTTATAACCTCCAATTACATATGATTCCACCATCAATATAATGATATTGTCGCTCGTGCGAACGTATGGATTACCGTCTCCATGGCATGATGAGATTCATTTCCACATTCACCATTCAATGATGATTACAATAATATATATTATTAATAAGTATGTAATATATGACATAATAATACTACAGGATATATATATATGTGTGTGTGTGTTTGTATGTATGTATATACTTACATATATCTTATTGACTTACATCTCTTTAATATAATCTGAAAACAGAAATAGCATTTATACATAGGTACGGCCTACCGTCTCCATACACGGTGCCTCCCATTTCACATATATATCTATTATAAATATTTATATTCTAAGTATATATGATATATAAATCAATATTTATTTTTTGGAATAATTTAAATCATGATCTAAATGATATGATCAAGAATAACAAGTTAAAACACGTTCGATTAAGAAAGCATTCATTTCCTGAAATGTTAATTTAACATGGAAATCATTATTAAATGGGTATTATAAAGTCATAAATGAATCATGTATGATATAATAAATATTAATATGGTTCTTTTATAATTTAATAATATACTATGGTCATTATACATGAGTTTAAACGTACCCTCGACCAAAGGAAAGTGCAAGGTAAGGGTTAATTCTACAATCTCTTCAATATCTGAGGTTGTTTTTACGTGTGTATATATTGTGACCTATTTATCATCCACATCCATGTTTCATAAAAACATTTTCAATAGTAATATTTTATGGTTTTATATAAGGTACTGTTTAACTATATCATCATTTTAAATGGTTTGAATATTTATTCTTCTAAATAATTCTCATTAATGTCAATGTTTTGAAAATGATGTTTACGGAAATATTTATATGGAAATGAATGTTTTTAAAATGTTAATTCTATTCAAAAGTTTCAAATTGGTATGGGACACTTTGATTATAAAAGTCAATAATTCCTTCCTTTCTTAATTGTATGACTTGTAAATATTTTTTTGAAAAAGGGGTATTTCTCTCAAAGAGTTTTACAAGTCATTTTCATCTATGTCAACATCATTTGATGGATTTTAAACTTTTTTGAAGTTGATTTATTATGATGAAAATCTTCCATATTGTATTGAAGGTTTTGTGATATGTTTGACTATGGATGTTTTATTTTTATACTATTCATGGTTTATGGATAATGAATTGACATTTCATATGCTAGTTTTAATATGAATGATTATGTTATTTTTAAACCTTTTCATATGAGGAATGCATTGGACTTAGTAAGTGATGGGTGGAGCCTGGTATATATCCTCGATGCATCGATAGGTCTCATGAGACAAACTGGTGCCTTGGCATAAGGCCTTCAAAAAATCTTATTTGTAGTTTTGGTACAAGGCCTTGATAATGTATTTATGACGTCCGACATAATGCATTCCAACATTATGAAATTGGATATTGATATTAAATGTGATTATCCGACTAGTATAATATCCATCTGAATAAGTAAATTGAATTATTTGATTTATCTTTTCCATATTATGCTGAATTGTATGTTTCAAATCTTTTTGTTTTAGTATTATACATTTCCTCAAACGTTTATGTTTATTTATGAATGTTTCTGCTATATTTGTATCCTTACTAAGCATCTGAGAACACCATTTTCTATGTTTTATTTTTTCAAGGATTCCAAGAAGTCTATTATTATTTATAAGCAGGGTTAAGATATGGGATTAAGGGAGTTATTAATGGGTCATTTATGTTGGGTTTTATTTTCTAATGTGTAATGTAATGTTCATGTATGTAACATATTTTCCAAGACAACTAAACTGGTTAGTCTTTCTGGACTTGATTTCATGTAATCAAGCCACTGTATTAAAATAATGCACAGACTTTGAGCTTCTGGGGTCGAGACATTACAATTGGTATCAGAAGAAGTTTTATACAAAACATGGAAACTAGATTTAGATAAACCTTGATTAGAGTACCTTACCCTAAGATAATCTTTGAGGATTAGTAAATAACTTCCTAAAATTTTGGTACTCTAGATATTTTGTGAGTTTTCCAAGAAATACCTCCCTGTCTGGATATGAGCAGGTAGAGGCGGCTCGGGCACAGATGTACCTAGGGGTAAAACTCGAAAACATCGCTTGGAGCTAGACTCGAACATGAACTGTTGCACGACAACGAGCCTTACTGCACTCTTGGTTATGACACTCCTAGGGGATATGCTTAGGATAATTCTAATTTTTGTTACAAACCATTATGAAGGATTTTTGAGTATATACCTTCTCATTGAAAACATTTTTATGATTATGTATTATATCCATATACTACTCAATTTATGTTAAGTGTTTTACTAATTTAGATTTATGTATTTTGATTCATAAACTAATCTATTGTATTCCATTGTTTAGAAATGGTGCCTAGTGGAAGGAATATAAACTATATCAATGCTCATAGTCCATGTAGGGATTTCCCTCTTACTAAAGATAATTATAGGGGAGTTGGTGATGCAATAGGTGTTGATCAGCTTATCACCATACTAGGACAACTCACTTAGGTTATGAATAAGAACCGTACCCATATGGATCACCCTAATCCACAATGCGGAGGATTAATGTTGTACTGCTTCATGAGGAAACAACCACCAACAATCAATGGGAGTCCAAATCAGTTAGTAGATGAGAAATGGATAAGTTTCTTAGAGAAAATATTTCATGCATTAGGGGGTACTGAAAGAAAAAAAGATATCTTGGTAGTCTATCACCTTATGGGATATGCAGATCAATGGTGGTCATTCATTCAAAACACTATGGAAGATGAAGAAGTATCAAACCTATAATGGATGGAGTTTAAAGAGATTTTATTAGAAAAATACTTTCCTCATGACCATAAAATAGATATGGAACGAAAATTTCTACGTCTGAGACAACAGGAGGATGGGAATGTTCCAAAGTATGAGGCTAACATTATAAGGTTAGCATGGCATGTTGTAGATTATATACGCAACCCTAGAAGTAAGATTGATCGTTTTTTTGATTGGTTAAAACCATTTCTCTATCGAGCGTAGTCTCACAATACATCTCATCATATGAAGATATTGTATCTTGTACTATCAAGATAGAAAAGGAATTCTCTAAGTCATACAACTTTAAAGAAACGAAAGAATAGAACAGATATGCTAAATACTCAATGAAAGGAAATTAGGAAACATGGAAGAAGGGAAGAGTTGAATTTCCACCCTGTGATAATTATGTAAGGAAGAACCTTGGTGCATCTAAAAGGAAAAGGAGTATGCTACAAATGTGGACAGAAAGGCCATCTTGCTAGTGATTGTAAGGGGAAGAATGAATCTACCAATATTCAGTGCTACAATTATAGGGAGATGGGACACTATGCAAATTAATTTCCTAAGCATCAGGTAAACATTCCTCTGAAAAGGCCAAGGGATCAATGCCAAGCGTATACGATCACTTCTAATATGGTTGATGATCCGAAAAATGTGGTTGTAGGTAATTTAATGGTTTCTTCAAGTTTATCCAATGATTTATTTGATTATGGATCATCGCATTATTTAATATTTTCCTAGTTTTCTGTGAAAAATAGATATTTCCAATTTGATTTAACAAGGGAGTTGTCAGTAAAAACACCTAAGGGAAGTATAATTGCAATGACGTTTTGTGAATCAGTCCCTATTAAGGCATATAAACGATATTTTTCTGTTGATCTAATCATCAAACCAAAGATTTAAATTAATATAATCCTTTCTAGGTATTGGATTTCTGACCATGATGTGAAAATTTATTGTAAGAAAGAGGTTAAAATTCTCAATGATGATAAGGAGTACTTTATCTTTAGAGAAGAAATATCATCATTTGATTCTTATCTAGATCCCCCATTAGCTCTACTATATTCAATTATTATGGAGGATGAGAATGAAATAATTATGGGTGAGGAAAATAATGTTCGAATAGAGGATGTACCTATTGTGAAAAAATATTTTGATGTGTTTCTAGAGGATTTACCTGAACATCCTCCAAAATGAGAAATTGATTTTTCCATTGATTTAAATACCAGTTCAAGGACCATATTGAAGACCCCTTATAGAATGGACACTGTACAATTCGTGGAACAAAAGAAAAACTAGATGAATTTAGTAATAAGTGATTTATTCACCCTAGTGTTTCTCTATGGGGAGCCCCTATCCATTTTGTTATGAAAAAAGACGGATCTATGAGGTTTTGCATTTACTATTGAGAGATCAATGCTATAATAATAGAGAACAAGTATCCCATACCTCGCATTGATGATTTATTCGACCAACATCTTGGAGCTCAATACTTTTCAAATATTGACCTTCGATCGGGATATCATCATTTGTGTGTGAAGAAGGAATACATTATGAAAATAGCATTTCGAACTAGGTATGAGCATTACAAGTTTACAATAATGCCTTTTGGATTGACAAATTAACCCTCTATCTTCATGGATCTAATGAATATATTTTTCAAGGAATATCATGATGACTTTGTAGTGGTATTTATTTATGATATCTTGGTATACTCCAAAAGAAACGAAGATCATGAAAATCACTGGCGCATTATTCTAAAGAATCTTTGAAGAAATGAATTATATGGGATGTTTAGCGACGGTGAATTCTGGAATTAAGAGATTACTTTTCCCGGTTGGCTAACCCATTAACCAAGATCACACGTAAAGGGGTAATTTTTTTTTGAAAAAATGAGTTTGAAAAATGTTTTAAATAAATAAATAGAAGATTATTTAATGCTTCTTTCTTGACTCTACCTTCGGGGAATGATGGGTTTGTTATATATAGTGATGCATCAATGAAAGGACTTGGTTGAGTCCTTATGAAGAATGATAGAGTTATTTCCTATGCATCACGACAACTAAAAATTCATGAGAACAACAATCCTACTCATGATCTTGAGTTAGCAGCTATAATCTTTACTCTACAAATATTTGGACACTATCTATGGTGAAAAATGTGAGATTTTTAATTATAAAAAGAGTTTGAAGTATATTTTCTCTAATAAATAACTCAGCATGAGGAAAAGACGATGGCTTTAACTACTCAAGGATTATGATTTCACTATACACAACCACTCATGGAAGGAAAATAAGGTTGTGAATGCTTTCAGTAGAAATGAAAATGGAGTTTGGAATGAGATGAGAGTTGAAAGGGATCTTATTTTCGTAGATCAAGTAAATATGGATATAGGAATAACAATGGAAGGTGAATCATCAATACTTTTTCAACTGGTTCCTAAAACATCTTTACTAGAAATGATAAAGAGTTCTCAGACTAATGATGAGGAAATTCAAAAGAAGATTAAAGCTGTAAGTGATGGGAGATTGAGTGACATCGTAAATGAATAAAGAATATTGAAATTTGAGAAGAGACTTTGTGTTCCTAATATACCTGATCTAAAAAAGAATTTTTGGATTATTCTCATAGCTCCAATTTCTCTATAAAAACGAGGAGCACCAAAATGTATAGAGATTTGAAGGAACATTTGGGGAGGTATAACATAAAAAGGGAGATTGATGATTTTGTGTTAAGATGTTTGGTTTGTCAACAAGTGAAAGCAGGAAGGAAACATCCTGGAGGAGTCATGCAACCACTTACCATACCTGAGTGGAAATTGGATGATATTACGATTCACCTTTTCATAGGGATACCAAAGATTCCAAGAAGGAAGAATGCAATATGGGTCATTGTTGATTGTATTACCAAGCCAGAACATTTTCTTTCTATAAGAGATGATTTACAATTTGAACATTTAGAAAGACTTTATATTAATGATTTTGTAAGAATTCATGAAGTAACCCTATTGATTGTTTCATATCATGATCCACATTTTACATCAAGATTATGGAGAAGTCTTCAGAATTCCCTAGACACTGAACTTCATTTGAGCACTGCCTACCACCCTCAAACTGATGGACAATCAGAACTGACTATTCAAACCTTAGAATACATTTTGAGATCCTACTCACATGACTTTCAAGGTATGTGGGATCAATATTGACCTTAGGTAGAAGTTTCCTATAACAATAGCTTCCATTCAAGTATTCAGATGGAACCATATGAAGATTTATACAGAAAGATATGTCACACACCAACTTGTTGGGATGATGTTGGTGAAAGAAAACTTGTAGGCCCAGAACTTTTTGAGGAAATAATAGAAAAATTGATGATTATCCAAACCCACATCAAAGCAGCCAAAAGTAGGAAAAAGAGCTATGACGATAAATGAACAAAGGATTTGGAATTTCAAGTAGGAGACCATGTTTTATTCAAGGTATCTCCATGTAAGGGAGTTATATATTTCGGTAATAAGGGTAAATTGAGTCTCAGGTACATCAGACCTTTCGAAATTATAGAACAAATTGGAATTGTAGCTTATCATTTGATAATGCCTCCATGTCCCTCCAAAGATCATGATGTGTTCCACGTATCATTGTTGAGAAAATACATGCCTAACCCAATTCATTTAATCACCTACGAGGAAACTGAAATGGAACCTGGCATGTCTTATTATGAAGAGTCTATCGAAATTCTTGATACTAGGGAACAAGTGCTGAGAAACCGGACGACTCATCTGTTAAAGTTCTATGGAGAAACCATAAGATGGAAAATGTCACGTGGGAACTAGAGGAACTTATGATGAATAAACACCCAAATATATTTGTGTGGTAGTATTTTATAAATTTTTAGGACTAAATTATTTGAAGGAGGGAAGAATGTAACATCTCATGCTTCAACGGTACGTTTCCCTTTGAATAATTCAATAGCTTGCATTGTACGCAACATCGAGGTTCTAGCACACCGCGACCAATCAAACTAGTCGTTATGAATAGTAATACCCACTTTTTGAAATTTTATAAATATTATTTTTTAAAATGGACTTCATTAGTTCATTTGGAATATCGAAAATAGCTTCGAGTGAATTTTTGGTGTTTTTCGGAAAACATTCAATTTTTTATGAATAGTGAAAAACACTACATTATTTTTTAAAACTGACTTTTTATTTAAATAATTATTTATTTTATTTAAATTTATTTTAGGTAAAAATATATACATAAGACCTATATAAGTTTAATATATTTATTTGGTGTAATTTTATAATAAGATTAGATATATAAAAATTTTATTGAATTTTTTACCGTCTTTTACCCACCTCCTATGAGCATTTTCAAATTTGCAAAAAACATAATTTTACCTCTTCTATTAGTTGAATTTCAATAATCCTAGAGACACTATTAAAATTATTAAGAAAAATTTGTATCAATAAGATGATTTTTTTTGGTAAATAGTAACTTCTGACTTTTACATATCACGGTTAAAATAAAATAGGGTAATTAAGGGTAAAATGATATTATAATTACCCTAACACATGTCCTAATTCAATTTGATAAGTATAATTAGACCCAAAACAAAATTAGGAATAAAATATTACCCCCTTTGGTCCACTTGGATTAGATTAGGATATTTATTATTATTTTATTTTAAAAAGACTTAAAAGAGAAAATGTTAAAGTTTAAAAACTAAAACATTTTTAATATAGGCTTAAAGACAATATAAATTTGACTATAAATATTTAATATAAAGAAAAAATATTTCCTACATAATGGTATTTTATTTATAATTTTTAGACCCTAAATAAGTCAATTTATTTATGACACAATGATGATACATGAATTACCTTATTAATAAAATATTAAAATAATTGATATTACAAATATCAAAATTAATGTCAATTGAGTCTTCTAATGAATTACACTAATATTATATGTTAATATGACATGTCAGGATTGGTTAAATAAATTTTATTCTAAGTGATAATGTTTGAATGTCTTTCAAAAAAATCAAATACTAAATAGTGTCAAAATTGACATAATTGAGTTTTTAAAACAAATACTATATTATTAATTGATATAATATTTATAAAAATCTACGGTTCAGTAAAAAAATTTATATAATGTTATATATATTAATAATTAACCACTTGGGGTTCTCTTATATTTTTATAGTATGTTTATTAACCATATAATATAGAAATACCAAGAGACACCGTAAATGTCAAAAAATTTAACTAAGAGTTAAATCTAAAAGATAATGTTAATATGGTGACCTAAACCTATATAAAACCTATTTTTGGAGAATTTTCTGACCCATAACCACCTTAGACTATAAATAAATCATTTTTGATCCATTATAAACCAAATATGATTTTATTATAAAATAATATTTTAATCTTTTCCTAAAGTGACTCTCACCTATCTTGTAAAGGGGCACTTCCCCTTCTCTCAAAATCACACCTCCTAAACAATTTTTCACAGCCATCCTCTACCCAATAATCCACCCAACTTTCCTAAAATCATCCTATAGGCCTTACATTGGTCATAAAACCAACCTATGGAGCCCTTTTGATCGAATCAAAAGGAAGAACTCGAAGAAGAGGAAAATATTTCATCAACTCTTTCAAGATATTTTCTTTTCCTTATTCCTCTTTCTTTTTTGTTTCCATACAAAAATAATAAATATAGTACCTTAATCATATTTTATGTTATTATAAATACGGTACAACTATATTTTTTATTCTATCCATCCTATAATTGACAAATTCACCTTACGTGCGTACGTACAGTTTACCGTCTCCATGTTGTGGTGTAGTTTGTTATTCAAACACTTCATTATTTGGATGGGTATAATAATGAGTATAACTTATGTAAATAACAAATATAACATGTTAGTAATTATCTATATATGATATACCATCCAATTACATGCGATTTCACAATCAATATAATGATATTGTCACTCGTGCGTACGTACGGATTACCGTCTCCACTACGCAATAAGATTCATTTCCACGTTCACCATTCGATAATTATTATAAAAATATATATTAATAATAAGTATGTAATAAATTTATAATAATGATACTGGATATATATATATATATATATATATATATATATTTACATATATCTTATTCACTTACTTCCGTTCAATACGGTATGAAACAGAAACAACGTTTATGCGTACGTACGGCCTACCGTCTCCATAAATGGTGCCTCCAATTTCATATATCTACCTATTATAAATATTTATATTCTAAATATATATGATATATAAATCAAATATTATATTCTGAAAGTATTTAAATAATTATCTAAATGATTTGATCAAGAATAACAAGTTAAAACACGTACGATAAAGAAAGGGATTATTACCTGAAATGTTAATTTAACATGGAAATAATTATTAAATGGGCAGTATAAAGTCATAAATGAATCATGTATGATATAATAAATATAAAAATGGTTCTTTTATAATTTAATAACATACTATGGTCATTATATAGGTGGTTAAACATACCCTAGAACAAAGGAAAGTGCAAGGTAAGGGTTAATTCTACAATCTCTTCATTATCCAAGGTTGTTTTTACGTGAGTATATACTGGGACCTCTTTGTCATCTACATACATTTTTCATAAAAATGTTTTCAAAAGGAATATTTTATGGTTTTATAGAAGGGAGTTTATTACTAGATCATAATTTTTAATGGTTAAAATATTTATTCATCTAAATCATTCTCATTAATGTCCATGTTTTCAAAATGGTTTTTAAGGATTTATTTATATAGACCTGATTGTTTTTAAAATGTTAATTTCATTGAAATGTTTCAAAGTTGAATGGGACAATTTGATTCAAAAATGTCTTTAAATATATTCGTTTATATATTTTTTGAATTTTAAATGTTTTTTTTTGAAAAATGGATATTTCTTTCAAAGAGTTTTACAAATAATTTTCTTTTATGTCAACATCATTGGATGGATTTTAATCTTTTTTCAAGTTAATTTATTATGATACATATCATCTATATTGTATTGAAGTTTTTTTGATAGGTTTGATTGTGGTTGTGATATTTTTATACCATTCATGGTTTGTGGACAATGTATTGACATTTCATATGCTAGTTTTAATATGAATGTTTATGTTATGTTTAAACCTTTTCATATGAGGAATGAATTGGACTTTGTAAGTGATGAGTGGAGCACGCTATAGCTCCTCGTTTCATCGGTAGTCCTCATGAGACAAACTAGTGTCTTGCCATAAGGCCATGATAAAATATAATTTTTAGTATTCACACAAGGCCTTGGCTATGTGGTTATGAAGCCTAGAATTATGCATTCCGTCATTATGAAATTGGATATTGATATTACATGTGATTATTCAACTAGTAGAATATCCTAGTGAATAAGTAAATGTAATTATTTGATTTATCATTTTTATATTATGATGAAGATTCCGTTTAAAAGGATTTTGTTTTAGTCTTATACATTTCCATAAATGTTTAAGTTTATTTAAAAAAATTTCAGATATATTGTTATCCTTACTGAGCATCTGATCTTACCCCTTTTTTATTTTATTTTTCCCAGGATTCCAAGAAGTGTATTATTATTGATAAAAAGGGTTAATATATGAGATTAATGGAGTTATCAAAGGATCGTTTATGTTGTGTTTTATTTTCTATTGTCAAATGTAACATTCATGTATGTAATCTATTTTCCAAGACTACTAAATTGAATGGTCTTTCGAGACTTGATTCCTTGTAATCATGCCAAAGTGTTAAAATAATGCACCATATCTGGACTTTTGGGGTTGGGTTATTACACAAATATTCATTTTTATTATCCTATGGAAAGGGAAAAAATAAAGGTTGAGTTAAAATTCTCAGCAAGGGTTAAAAAATTTGGAATCTATCAAGAGTAAATAGGAAAAAATAGATATTTCAAATATAGTAACTAAATAACATTCCATTTAATCAATAACTTGAGAACAAAATTATTCCATGGATAATATCATTTGAATAATCTCATGGATAAAAATAAATTAATTCTCAATAAAGTAAATGATTAATATTATAGATCATGATTTCATATATCGTGAAATTTAAAACAGCAGACCTTGTGCTAAGACAGATTAAACTATGAGTAATCATTTACTAAATTACAATTTAATGATGGGATACTAATTTTCCATATAATATATATCGATTAATTGAGGTGATATATAATTTTGTCCCTACCCCCTTACTGAAATTCCAATGAATTACCCATATGTTTCATTATCTTCTTAAATTCATATACAATTTGACTTATCAAAATAAATTATCAAAGAATGTGCTTGACTGAGGATGCCTCCCCACTCCCCTAGCACGGTGCGGCGTGACGTCCGACTCGCCTAGGGTTTCCTTCTTCATGCAGTTTTTCAGATTTTGATCCATATCTTTGAATAATTGCAGCTCGACCTTGGCATAATCTTTCTCTTTCGCTTTCCCGTCTACTTTTCCTTGATTTCATGTTCCACCATTTCTGTCCTATTCAAGCTCCATTGCCTGGATATGATTTCGATCTTGGCTGCCTTAGTGTCGATCGGTGTTCGTTCTTGCGGCAGTGATCCGGTTTTCAAGTGGTGATGGGACGGTGTCTCTCCCATGTGACAGATCTATACATTTCGCATTCGCGTGGTTCTTCAGATGCAGGTCTTCGGCGGAGGTTCGAGTATCATCTATTGCAATAGCCGAGGCTTGTTCAAGATGTGCTTGGTGGATTCTTTGGTATCGATGGGAGGTGTTCCAGATTGGTGGAGTGAAAGATAGTTCTAGGTCAGGCTATCGTTTTGTTGTGTTTTTCTTTCACCGATCAAAGTTGTGGTCTTCTACAACTGTAAATGTTTCCCCCTCCGGTTTCGATCTGGTTGCAGATCCTTTCCATCCAGATTAAATGTTTTAGTTTTCTTGCTTGTGGCAGTCTTGGTGGGTTTCCTCTTCTTGGACTCATCCAAACGATGAAATTCGAATATTAATGAAGGGAACTGCAATTGGAGCTTGGCCATTCTGCAGATAGCTTAGTTTTTCCGTGGATTTTTGGGATATTTTTCCTTATTTTCACTGTTGACAATCCTTAAATGGTGTTGTTTCATTCTTAAGGTTCTAGGTGGAGGCTAAGGGATGTGCCTTGCTTGATGCAGTGTGATCTTGACTTCATTTGTGTTTTATTCAATTTTACAATTCATGAGAAGCTGATTTCATTAGGGATTTGGGTTCTCCTTTTTGCATTTGGAACGTCACAACAATTTGCACGTGTCGTTGGGTGTGAGACCTAGAAAGAGGGAGGGATGTTTTGACATCCTTCATTCTCCCATGCGTCATCTCCTTGATTGGTGTATGGTTGCCTTGCAATGTCATGTGTTCAGTTCTTCTTCAGATTATTGTTTTCAATGCATTAGGATGACATTGCTGAAGTTTTCTTCATGCTTTGTCGGGTGGGTGGATCGCAAGAGAGAAAGGTGTGATGGAACCTTTCCTCCAGCTCTCCTCTATGTCTTTGTTTGGGGAGGTGCTCTGACTCGTTGTGCTGCCATCATAGTGCAAATTCTAAGCAGAGGGGGTGGCACAATTTTTTGAGGGGACTCACTTTGCAATACTTTGAATGGGGGGTGATGAGTTTTTCCTGATGACTACTTGGATGTTTTCTTCTTTTGACCTTTTTTTCATTTGGTTTTTTCTGGATTGTGCTATGCTTGTAATGGTTTTCTCCTTTCCCATTCTAAAAGTGGTTTTTTCTTTCATTGTCAAAAGGGGCTTTCCCCCTCACCCTTCTCAAAAAAAATTATCAATAAATAATAAATATTTTCAATACTTCCCTAGTTATCGAAACTCCAAATATAAAAATGGTCAATGGTTTAAGAAATAAGAATATCTATGATACAATTAATATGAATATATAATAGAAATTTATTGTCTAATTATCATATGATAGTAAATTTTTCAAGATAATGTTAATGTCTATGAGATTGATTAAGATATGAGAGAAGACCAAAAACAAATTTGATTTTGTAGTAATGCAAATTATTTTTTAAAATAGATGAATACGTAAATGATTCTTTTGAGACATTTTTTCATTATTTTTTTAAGTCCATTGTGAAATTATAAGAAATACTAACAGGTGTAAAATAGTTATGGAAGTGGGAATTTACACTATGACCATATAGGTTAAAATAAAACTTTCCTTGGGTCTTTTAATAATGAATGTTGAAAAATATCTTTTTTGAAGTAAATTATAAATATTCAATTAAAACAAAATAAAAATTAAATGATAACAAAACAATTTGTTAATGAATAATTTTAATATGTAAAAAGAATTTTGTAAAGAAATTTTGGGAAATATGGATATAGAAGAAAAAGACACCCAATCCAAAAGAAGAATATGATCAGATTTTATTTTAAACATACATAATGAATGTTTAACAAGTAAAAATAATGAATGATCATTAATAAAAGGATACTCGTGTTAAACACCTCAAATTGGATGCATACTGTCATAAAAATAAATATGTTCATAATACAAAACATGACTTAATAGAGTAGAAATTGAGATGAAATCACTTACAACTTTTGTAACATTTGAATCGAAATCCTAAGGATTTAACAAACTCAAATGAAACATTAAATATCATTATCATAATTATAGTCATGATATAAAATGTCAAAGTATTACTATATTCACATGATAAACAAAAATAGGTTTATAAAATCAAATATATCCCTATGAAACAAAATTGAGAAAAATATACCTTACCTATGGATTGATTTGTCACATGCATCATTTATCTTCCTAAATAATAACCTCATGTAAATTATTTACTTTTTTAAGAACCATTTTAAATTTTTTTTATTCATTTTTCTTTAATAATTACCATTTTATATTTATTTACATTTTAAAAATTATGTTCATATTAGTGGTTTTGATGTTATTCCATTCATTTCTCCAAAATTGCTTTGTTTAGTTTAATATGGAAAAAATTTCATTTTCCCACAACTAGAGAACATAACCATGAAATAATCACTACTAGAATGGAATTGAATAATGACTATTTGTTTTGATTTTTTGATAGTTTAAATATCTGCTATATGGTTCTACGCGAATTTTAAAAACCCGCCAATAAATCATGTGTCCAAATGCAATACATTGTGGTTTCTTCTATTTAGCGATGGTTTCTGGTAATCGTCACTGAAATTGTATTTAGATAGGTTATTTATGTTTTCATATATGTTTCTTGGGGTGTCAATGTGAATGGAGTGGCTATTTTCAACTACCACTAAATCCCAAAATTCCACCCACAAAACAACACCTAATATGATTGAAACGAATACTGAAGATTAGTACATCATAAATAGAAGTAGTTTTAACCACTAAAAAATACATCTTATAGCACTAGTTTTAACCATCGTGAATAAAAATATTCTATATGTAGAAATGATGGACTAATATTCAGCAGTCGTTTCAATAATTTTTAGGGTTGTTTTGTGGGGGGAATTTTGGGTTTATATGGAAGTTTAAAACTTCCACTCAAATATGTAGAAATTATTTAAACCACATCTAAATAATGATTTAACAAAATTAGAACTATAGATTTTGTAGCCCCAGAACTATGATAAAAAAATTCTAACCTAGTGTATCGCCTATCAATAGCACACATAATTTCTATCAAAAGAAATAAAAATCTCACATATATAACAAATATAAAATGAAAAAAAAGTATATTAGTTTTCATCCAACCATAAATTCTTTCTGGTCTATGTCGCAAATAATACATCAACAAAACCTCTCATTCAATATCAGTCCAAGCCATCAAAAAGACCACTAATCACTGCCAGATAAACTAAGCTCATCATCATCTCCATCACCATATCCATCTTTAAATCCATATCTACTTCTTTCTACCTACACCAGTAGAAAAATTATATTGATAATTAAGTAGTGTTGTGTATTTATATTTAGACATAAAACCAATATTTTTTTAAACTAAATTATTTAGAATTTTTGTGATTTACCTGATCACTACCAATCAATGATTCAATATCACATAGGATAGATCTGATCATCTTATTATATAAACCGACTAATGTTTTCAATGTATACTATTGTACTATAACATCGGCAATAGGAATGTGGAAAAACATATGTAAAAATAGATTCATTTTTAAAATATAATACTTTAATAACATACGGACATCCAATTACACCATAATGTATTAAAATTAATTTTATCTATGAATCAAAAACATAATTTTTCAAAGATGAAGGCATATATCTCCATTATTCATATGTTATCATAAGGATAACTAGCTCCACCACCAGCTAACATAGGATCTAGCCAAATAATCCCATGGAGCCCTCAGTGAGGACCCCATAGAAGTCAAATGAGAAAACTATCATTTGTCCGGTTATATACCAAACATCTGAAAATTTAATATTTTTCTTTGTAGTATCATTTTTTCCATCATTTATGGAAAAATAGTTAGTAGTAAAAAAATTTACAATTACTTTATTTATATTTAAATTTGTACCTATAACAGTCACCCTATCAAATACTCACGAAGAATGAAGATTGTCCTACTGCCTCACTGCTAAGGGTTGACTGGCATTAATATAATGCTTCCTCCTTGTAATTCATATCATTTAATCAAATAAAAATATCTTCAAAATATATATTTCAAAAAATTCATGCATAAAAAATTGTAATGATAGCATATGCACAATACTAAAAATATATACATAACTATGATAATGAATGACTACACAAATGACATAAGTGGTTGAATATATAATGTCTGACTGTATATACAACAGTTTTATCATTCAATAATTTCATTTTACTCCTCCATAATTACGTCATATACTTCGTCCACCATTGAAAGACTAATATTATTCATATCATGATAGAAACATATGTTTTCTTTTTGTTGTTGATGGGATCAATTTCATAGGTCAAATCATCCACTTCATTAGTTATGACGAACCACCTTCTTCAATATGAGGGAAGGGATAACAAGATGTTGATTCCATCATTCCTCAAGATGATTAAGAGATAATGACGACTGATTCCCACCTCCAATAGGCCCCAAGATGGTGACCAACACCAAGGGTATATAAATATCAAAAAGAATGGGAGGCATTACCCATTTTATAGTAACCAAGATCAGAAGATATGATGTACCAACATTAATCCACTCAATGAAAGATATATGAAAAGAATACAAAATTTATATCGCATGCATGAATAATGTATAACTACTGAAATTAAAAATAAAAATCCATGTTAAGTACCAAAATAAAAACAAGAAGTGACATAGAAACTATCCCCAACATCCAAGATAGAGAGTTCTAGAATGGTCTGGGTATTCTACCTGGATGCCTAAAAATAGTTTTATGTATGTTGGGTGAGAATACAAGAATAACCAAGAGGTAAAATAGAAAGTCATTCATGCACAAGTGGCAGAATCATATTAATTCTATTGTGAGAAAAAAAACAAAACTCAAAATCACCTAACAAGGTATACTCTCCACCACAACCTCACTAAGGCATGTTCACCAAATAATGAACGTCATGTAATGTAATATAATAATCACATTGATATTTGGGTACCTCACACCACTTCGCACTGGATTACTGGAACATCCAAATGCATCTACCTCTTCCACAAGCCCCACTATCATAACCCACCTGCACAAACCTGTGCCACATGACGTACACATCTTTCCCATAGAAACCTATGCCACTACCACAATGCAATCATGACCATAGTCACCAGGGCCTCACACATACCAAACCTTATCCATATACAAATGGCCCTCATCCAGAAGACACTGGGGAAACAAAACAACTCTCACACAATCAGTATTGTAGATCTGGTAACATACCTTAAGCCATTATAGTCTGCCCGAAGAGTCTTGGGTGTTAGATGAATATAAGAGGGATCAGAGAAGAGCCAATAACCATCTATCCATCCTCCTACCTAGATGTTGGTAAAGACGCCATCCCCCATAGAAATGGGAGTGTTCAACACGTATTTCTCAACATAGGTGGGGTTTTTATTGAAAACAAAAGGATATATATATATATAGTTACCATGCACTCAACCAAACCTCTAGATTTTCAAAAAACACTATATGTCGACACAAAACAATCATTTCCACTACCTCTAAATGCATGTATCACCACAAATGAATTTCACTTCAATAAGTTGAAGTATACCCTAACCAATTCATTTAACCAATTTTCATTCAAAAATTTTCAATTTATTCAATTATTTAATCCATACCTACCTGATAAACTAACATGAAAAACATCAAAAACTGTTCTTAGATGGATTAAATACACTAACCACTCCCTGTAACAAAACACATAGAAAAATACCCACTACATTCATTCCTCCCCATTAAACACCCATTCATATTTCGACACTACAAACATCATTTCTCCAAGTTAAACCACCCAATTCATCCTATAAAAAACAAACCCGGCATCCCTAATATACAACAACACCACACCCACAAACACTAAATCATGATACATCACAAAAATGTTGTCCAACTTCCCATCCACTACCCAGATTCAGTCCAACCTTACAACAAGTCTATCCATTACACAATCAATCAATCTCTAAAATAGAGATACCATCACAATGCCAGTACCACCCCGTACAGAGAGTCACACCTATCAAACCAAGTGAATTCAGATTTGGACAAATGTTCTTTAAATTCCACTTTGATTTGAAGGGGTGAACACGCATGGGTTTTCATCCTGGTAAATCTATTTAATTTGACGGGGTATAGGTGATTTATCATATTGATATTTATAGAAATTATTCACAAGAAAACCAAACAGTTATAAAGAATCACCCATGCATAGGTGAAGACAACCAGTGGCCATGATTTTTAGAAGCCACACAGCCATAATAGATCTAATCATCAACAAAGATAACAAATAAAACAATAAATCAACATCCATCCACCCATAACCTTTTATCATGTTTGTATTATCATATATCCATGTTAAAAAATTAGATTCAGAAGTCTTCACAAAAGAAAATTACTATGCCCAGCCCACATGATACACAATTAGAAGAGAGACAAAGAAAATCCCTACATGGAACAACAAGAGGTCAAAAATCATCCTTGCATGAGTAGTAGGAATAATCCAAGGAAAAAATCTAAGGAAAACATGATCTATGGAAACAACACAATAGGAGACTCCACCAGAGGAGAAATATCTAAGCGCAAAAAGAATAAATAGAGGAGAGAACCTCATTTTTGGAAAAAAAATCCATATCCTATATCAACGGAATAGGAATCATTTTCAAAAGTCATTAAATGGGATCATGTTCACGATTACAGTATTTGAATATCAAAAAGTCCCCAAAGAGTTTGGATATTAAATATATAATTAATATCCATTTAAATTCCTTTAGAAACATTTAAACAATGATTTAAATTTGATTTACATCAAATAAATTATAAGAGGTGAGAAACTAGAAAAACTAGAAATAAGTCCCCGATGGGTTAGTCACCAACAAATATAGTAAGTCACCGATGGGTGAGTCACCGACGCGACCTACCAACACCTGACTCACCGAAAAACTAACTCACGAACACCTTGATTCGTCGACACCAATGACTTGAGTCACTGACACCGACACCCTGACTCACTGACATCGATGCCCTAACTCACTAACATTGATGCCCTGACTCACCAACATGGTCGCCCTGACTCACCAACACCAATGCAATGACTCACCGATACTGACTCCCTGGTTCCCCAACACCAAATCCCTAATCCCTTAACACCAATTCCCTAAGTCACCGACACCGATGAAAAAACTGAAAAAATGGAAAACTCTTAAAATGGGGTACTATTGCCTCCTAGAACACCCCAAACACTGGATTTTGAAAAATTAATGGAACATGGAGGTTCGGTCCATTACATAAGATACCTCTCAAACTATTATTTCCCATGATAATTCAAAACCAAACGATGGAGAAAGTAGGGTCCTAACAACCACCCTGTATGTTACATCTCAAAGAAGAACCCCCTTGTGTTGCTGTCGTGGAACCCCAACATCCAAGAACACCCCCCCCCCCACATATTCAAATCCATCCATACAAAAGACATACCATAGAAGCACCAAAATCACAAGCTTGATCATATGAATCTGTTAACTTCTTCCTCTATGTCAAGACAACATCCACATTGCACTACACTAACTCGCCTGCATGGGTTTAATAGAAACTGTATTAATGTTTCATGAATAAGGACCAGTTCCTTCCCTACTTATATTTTATGACCTTATCATATTTCACGTAAAAAGGAAGAAACTCATCTCAAAGAAAACATGGTTCAAGCATTACATCAGAAATAAAAATTCACAAGAAAAATTAAAAACAAGTTCAGGTTTTGGGAACACATTTGCATCTCTCACTCCCAAATACACTCCTCCAGCCCACCATGCCTCCACAACTTGCAAACCATGGGAATGTTATTTCCATTTAGTAAAATATTCCAATGATCTTATATCTCCACAGGTTTTTCCATGAATTTTGCATCATCCTCAATAACCAACTCTCCCAAATCAATGGCATGGGAGTCCTCCTAATGATACTGACAAAGCATGGATACATAAAATACGTCATGGATCCTCCCCAAATGCAGTGGAAACGAGAGCAGATATTCCACCTTGGAAACTCGTCCCAACACCATGAAGGGTCTGATGATCCTAGGAGAACGCTTCTTCCCACTGTCGAACCTTCATTGCCCATGTCGAGGGGAACCGTTAAGAACACATGGTCCCCAACCTCAAACTCCAAAGGCCTTCTCCTGTAATCATAATATGACTTCTACCAGTCCTATGATTCCTTCATCCTCTCATAGACAAGGTGCACCTTCATCGCCATACTGTGCACCACGTCTGGACCAGGAACATCTACCTCCCCAACTTCAATATAGCACAATGGAGAATGACTCTTCCTTTCATATAAGGACTCGATTGGAGCCATGCCAATGGGAGAGTGATAATTATTATTTTAATAAAACACAACAAATTTAATATTTCACAACATATTCCTAATGAGGTTCAGAACACATTCTCTGAAAATTTCCTCCAATGTATGGATGGTCCTCTCAGTTTTTTCATCTGTATGAGGGTGGAAGGCAGTGCTGAGGTGTAACTGGGTTCCAAAGTCATGCTACAATCCCCTCTATAATATCATTGTAAATTTTTCATAATGATTCGAGATGATGGATCTCAGGATCCCATGTAGCTTCACCACCTTATCCACAAACCTCTGTGCTAGTGAATCCATTGTACTTGACTCCTAGATTGCTAAGAAATGAATTGATTTTGTTGACTGATCCACTACTACCCAAATAAAATCACATCCTCCCTGATACATGGGTAATATTATTATGAAATCCATCAATATTTCATCCCACTTCAGATCGATGGCGTATAGGGTCTATAACAAAACACTAGAAACACAGTGCTCAACCATCACTTGCTGGAACACGATGAACATCTCTACAAACTACGCCACTTCTAACTTCATCCCGGGCCACTAGAACAGTTCCCTAAATCCATGGTGAATCTTGGAAACTATTATGTGTTCCTACAGGGGTGAGCTATAAAACTCATAGATTGCTCTATGATATACTTCCATTGGAACAAACATCTTCCGACGAAACAACATAAGATTATGAACATCCTCTGATTGTCCCTATAAAGCATCAACCAGGTCAAAGAGATCACGCATCACCTCCACCATTAAGTCTCACACTGAGAATACTATACCTTCTTTCTCAGAGATGATAGTACTGTCATTTGAAATAGACAACCTCTATCGCCATCCATTCCCACATGTAAGTGCAAGGAGGCCAACTCTTCTATTTATCTCCATGAATCCACATATTATCGAACAAAATCCTTCTACATATTCCTACTCAAATCATTCGCCAAAAAGTTTCCCTTCCCCGAGGAGTAAGATATCTCAAATCGGAATCCTGGAGAAACTTGATATACCTACAATGTCGCATGTTTATATATCCCTAGTAAAAGATGTACCTCAATATCTTAGGATCCATGAAGACAACAATGCACTCCCCAATGAGGTGATGTCACCAAATATTTAGTACAAATTTGAGCACTGGTAGCTCTATATCGTTGGTGGCATAGTCACATTCATGGGGCCATAACTTTCTGGACCCATAGAAGATCACTCCACATTTCTTCATCAACACACAACCCAAGCCTAGGCAAGAAGAATAAAAAAACTACTTGAACATCACACATTCCTCTAGAAATATAATCACTATTTCACTGACCAACTTCCCCATTATATGGCTAAATGATTTTTGGAACATCCCCCTCCACAAAAATTATTGGCCTTTTCGGGTCAGTTTCATCAATAGAGCTTCTACTAAGGATAAATCTAGCATGAATCTTATATAGTATCCTATGAGTCTGATAAAACTGCGAATCTCTAATACAATCATTGGTGTAGCCCAAGAAAAAACTACATCCACCTTATATGGGTCCAATGTTACACCCTACTGAGACACCACATGTCCAAGGAAGTGGAGCTCCCATGCCCAAAACATGCACTTAGATTGCTTTCTATAGAGTTGGTAGTGCCGAAGGGGCTTTATGATAGTTCTCATATGCTCTGTGTGATCCTCAGATATCATCTAGAATATTATTATTTCATCGATAAGTACGATGATGAAACATTATAGGAACTTAATAAATACAGAGTTCGTAATCTCCTTGAACACGGCTAATACATTCATAACACTGAACGATGTAACCATGAACTCAAGGTTCCCATTCCTGAACCAAAAATAAGTCTCCAAGATGTCACCCTCCTTCAAACTTAACTAGTGATACCTATTATAAATATCAATCTTATTGAACTAACCTTCTCCCCTTAGCAGGTCTAAAAGATCATATAATCTTGGGAGACAGTAATGGTTCTTGATCGTTACCCAATTGAGTATATGATAGTCTAGGAAGAGCCTCATTCCACTTTCTGCCTTTTTAAAAAACAAGACTAAATTTCCCTAATATGGCTCACTAGGTTGGTTGAAACCCTTCTTTACCAGACCATAAATCTGAATCCAAAACTACTGCAACATCAAAGAGGACATACGATAAGGAGCCATTGAAATCAGGTGATCACTAGGTTGTAAGTCTATACCAAAATAAACTTCATGTCGAGGGGGTAGAGTCACAAACTTGTCGAGGAAAACATTCAAAACACTATGAAAACTCTCAGAACCTCTACCATCTCATCATCCATAAATCCCACTAATAGCTCGGTAAATAATGAAATAATAGGCTCTACATGCTGGTTTCCCATCTGACAACTCTAATTTCCAATGAAATCCACACATTTTCCACCCACATATGAGAACAAAACACTACTTTGGAAGAATTTTATAAGAGTATTCAAAAGATTAAAACCATTTGATGCCAAGGATTACATAATATGGTTGAATCTATAGTATAAAGAGATACCCTCTGAACTGATGTCGCCCCAACATCATTCTACATCCCTAGAAAACATCAAACATGTTTGTAAGACATCCGACAGGTGGAATCAACACCAGGGGTCAAGAATTACCTCCATGTCTAGTCCCCAGGGTTGGGTGATACTGGGTGCAATGAAGGAGTGATAATCTCAGGAATCTCACAAGGTGCAGATAATCATACTAAATAAACTAATCGTACCTCAAATGATCTTTGGACCTAATGGAATTTCTACCTTTGTGGAATGCAACTACCCATTCCCAACTCCTCTTACCCTAAGCTATCATCAAACTCTCTAACCTCTCCCTGGATAAAGTCCCTATGGAACAAACTGTGATAGGACTCCTCTTGCACACTCCGAAATTGGTGGAGTAGGGGCCTACTGCCCCTACTGCTAGAATGTATTGGCCAGCAACTACTGTTGAGTAGGGCACTGAACCTACCCACCTCTAACATAATGATCTCATGTCGTGCACTATCCTTAGTGGTTCCCATATCCCCCACAAATAAACATATCCAAAATCCCATGGGAAAAGGTAGAGGACAAGAGAGACAAAACTAAAACAGTGGGATTCGGCTCCCTAGTAGCTAAAATCTAGATGGCCCTGACACTGGAGACTTGCTGCAGATAGCTTTTTTTGTTGAAGTGTTCGACTAACTTCCCTCTTTTTGATGCCCAACTTTTGAGTTCATCCTTTTCACCACCAAATCCTTATTCTAATCTTATAAGTATGTAAGTAGGTTGAATTGAGTAACCACATAACAAATAAAAGGATAGAGTGCCTCCTATAAGTGTCTCTCATGAGACACCACATCTGGAACGAAATTTGATAAAAACGAAGGAGATCCTTGAAAATGATCTCCAAATCCATTGCCGACATACTCTCCTACAAGAGGGAGATTATTTCCCACCTCTTTACATTTTTAATTATGGATGAATGGAATTTCACCCAGAACTACTTCTCAAAGTAGGCCTAAGGAAAATTGGGCTCCATCCTCTCCCCAAGGTAAAATCTCTACCACTGACACACTTCTCCTATCATTTGGATCACCGCCTGGGGAACTAAGTACTCTGTTAGTTCCCATATAAAGATGAAAGTGATCACCAGTTACTTGAGACAACTCTCTATCTCTATATCTAATACACCACAATTATACATTCCTAGAGTATACCACTAGAAAGCACGAAGTGTATTCTGCCACTGATCATCCTCCTTCACTGGAATGACCCTCTGTTGATCAACTAGGTCAGCCTGTTCTCCATCCACTACTCGTATCACATATGGGTGATGTTCGGAAGATATAGATGAATAGAAAACAAGGAACTCCTATGTTTAGGTGGTATGGAAAGTTTCTCTAGAGATTCATTTTAACTCTTCATTAATTTTTTTTCATGAAATTTCCCAAATAAAACAAGAACGCAATTCATCATGATGTGTGTACCTTTCCTAGGGTCTCTACCCTAGAAAGGGTGTAGCCTCACTTGGTCATCTGATAAGCACAATTTCCTTGAATCTTATCAAAGTGGGACCATAAAATCCCATGTCCTATCTTGTATTAATTAGCCTATGACATGCACCATGTTTATCTAACACTATTTCCCTACCAACCCATGCAATCCTCACCATGCCTAACTTCAAACTTCATCTTATCTCTTAAAAACACCCCTATAATCCCATTCAGTAAAGATCCAACCTATTAATGTTTAGTTAAGGGATATAATGATGAAGATACCTTCTTTCCTCATGATGTAGGATAGATAATGACCCCTAAGTCCCGCCTCTATTAGTTCTTAGGGTTGCGACCAACACCAAGGATATTGAAATCTCACAAAATTTGAAAGAATTTTCTTATTATAGTAACGAAAATCAAGAGATAAGATGTACCAAACTAAAATAACTCCATGATAGATATATATAAAAACTAAAATCCACCCTGCATGCATTGATAAAGAATAACATCTGAAAATACAAAGAAAACTCTAAGGTATGTACCAAAATAAAATTAATCTGCAACACAAAAACAATCCCCAACGTCCAAGCTAGTATGATCTAGCATGGTCCACCTAATCTACATAGAATCCTAAAAATGGTTTTATGTACATATGGTGAGCATACAAGTATACTCAGTGTGGAAAATCCAAAGCCACTTGTGCACAAGTGGGTGAAGTATACTGATCCCCAAGTGAGAAAATGTGCAAAAACTGGAAAGAACTTAATAAGGTATACTATCCACCCCAAACTCCACAAGGCATGCTCACCAAATTACACAAGTTAGGTAATATAATATAATAATCACATCTAATTTTGGGTACCCTTCACCACTTCTCACTGGTTACTGGATCATCCTGATGAATTTACCTCTTCCACAAGACACACTCTCACCACACCGCAATCTTACCCAAAAAGACATAGGTCTGACACATACCACACCCTGTCCGAAAACAACTGGTCCATATCCTAAATAATCTTGGGAAACAAAATACCTCTCACGCAACTAGTGCAGTAGTTATTGAAACAAAATTCAAGACATTAAAGCCTGCCCAAATAGTCTTGGGTGGTAAATTCCTAGAAAAGGGAGTAGAGTAGATCTAATAACCAGTCATCCATCATCCCACTGGTATGTTGGGAAAGACACACTCCCCCATAACAATGGGGTGTTATGAACATAGTGCTCAACATGGGTGGGGTGCGTATAGAAAACATAAGGAACTAAATATATATTTATAGGTACCAAACACTCTACCCAACCTATGTGTTTTCAAAAACAAACTACTAGTAAACACAAAACTGTCCATTCCCCCAACTCTAAATGAACCTATCACCATGAATGATGGTCACCCCCATATATCGTTGAATACCCCCAACCAATTCGTTTAACCAATTTCCATTTTGATTTTCTCAATTTATTCATTTAATTATACTATCCCTACCCATGTAACTAAAAAAAATATCTACAACAATTATCAAAAGGATAAAACCACTAAATGCTCCCCATAATAACACCCACAAAAAACAACCCACTTCGGTCTTCCTCCACATTTTAAACCCATTCGAATTTCGACATGACCAACATCATTCTTCTATGTTTTCCAACCTAATTCATCCTCTCAAAACCAAACCCATTAGCCATGCTACATAGAAAAAACCACACCTAGAACACCCATAAACAAAAAATCATCAAGCAACCCAGACATGTAGCCCCGCTCCCTAACCACTTCCCAGAATCAATCCCACTGCACAATTAGTCCATTCATTAAAAAATCAATAAATATTTAATAATGAGATAACATCAAACTGCCAGTACCACCCCGTATAGATTTTCACACCTATTAAACTAGGTGAATTCAAATTTGTCCCAAAAATCATTAAATTATACATTGATAAGTAGGTGTGATCACCCAAGTGTTTTCAACATTGGGAATCAATTTTATTTAACCGAGTATTCAGGATTAATAAGACTAATATTTATATAAATTACTCATAAGGAAACAAAAATAGTTATAAAGAATCACCCATTCACTTATAAAGACCACCAATGACCTTGACTTTCAGAATCCACGCATCCACAACAAATCACATCATTAATAAAGATAACAAATAAAACATGAAATAAGCATTAATCCACCCCCAACCAATTGTCAATATCATATTATCATTTATCTTTGTCAAAAGATTTGATTTATAAGTTTTTTTTAAAAAATAAAATCTATATTCGCAACCCGTATGATACAAAATTATAAGATATTTGAAGGAAGTCCCTACTTGGGACAATAGGAGATGAAAACTCCTCATTGCGAGAGTAGCAGGAAAACTACAAGGAAAAACTCTAAGGAAAAATAGATCGACAGCTATGACACAATAGGGTTTCCATGGGAAGGTAAGGCTCCAGGCACACCTAGAGGAAAGAGAGGAGAGTACCTCAGTTTTAGAAAAATTAATCCAGATCCTATTTCAATGGAACTAGAAACTGTTTCGAAAGACATTAATTTGGGATTGTGGTCAAGATTATGAGGTTTTAATATCTCAAAGTCTCTGAAGCATTAGGATATTAAAGATATAATTAATATACTTTGAAACACATTTATAAATTCTTAAAGAAGTCATTAAACTTGATATAAATCAAATAAAACATCACTGATAGTGAATTAGCGATGGGTGAGTCACCAACATGACCTACCGACACCTGACTCACCAATGCCCTAATCCACTGATGCCCTGAGTCACCGACACCAATGCCATGAGTCACCATCATTAAAGCCCAGACTCACCCACAACACTACCCTAACTCACCAACACCAATTCCCGGACTCAATGACACTGATGACTAGAATCACCGACACTAACACCATGACTCACCGACACTAGTACCCTGACTCATTAACACAAACACCCAGAGTCACCGAAACTAACACCTTGAGTCACGACACTGATCCCCTAAGTCAATGACACTGATGGAAAAACTAGAAAAATGGAAAACACATAAGATGATCTAGCATTTCCTCCTAGAACAATGTGAACACTGCATTTTGGCAATATAATTGACCATAGAGGTTCTGGCCATTACATTACCGATATCATAAAAGTCACTTTTTTTATGTGAGAAACTACATTCCACCCTTTATCCAAGACATATTTCTCATAATATACCATTTTTTATGTGATGCTAAGATTTACAGATCATGTAATTCATAGTCACCAACATCCATAATGCAATATAAGTTCAAATAAGTAAATTATAGGGAATTATTTTGACACCCCTGATAAATTCAACCAATTTTCATTTGAATAAAACAACTAAAAAATGCCAATGTTTGTTTAATTTTATAGTATAAGTCAACATTCCATAGTATATCGCTTAAAAAAATATAGATATACCACTAATCATTATTTTCAAACCCTCTTCCTGATTGACTGTATGAAATTTGAATTCAATCACATTGTAAGCGTCGAACATTCTAGCCTGTTTTATAGGAACTCGAACAAGAAACTTCAAGTCATCTGAAAACTCTTCTCGAGTATTAGTATTCATGATCTAAAAAATAATATACATTATTTTATTTATAAAATATATTTTCCAACTTAATATCATTATTTATTGCAATATTGACGAACATAAATGTCATGCAAGTCATTCTAAATCTCTTTATCAACAGATTTTGTTATATATTTATCATTTTTTGTTCATCATATAATTTTTATCTTTTTTTGTGTCATAAAATATTCTATAAATGGATCTTCAATTTCACTATTTAGCAGCACATATCTATGTTAATGTGATTATTCCGTTTTTTGTTATTGTAACATTTGATTTACACGCAACCGATCGACCAATAACATGAATGATTTTTGATTTCCCATGTAGTTGAGATTGATTCAGTGTGTCATTAACACATCCATCATGATTGAATACTTTCTCAATAGAATCAATGTATCTAGAAATAAAGGTAATACACTCCTAATCCAAATAGCCTTCAGAAATAGAGTTTTGAGGATGAGATTTATTTTTTAGGTATGATTTCAAATGCCGAAGATATCAATGAAATAAAATAAAAAAATATAATTCTGTACTTAATGATGTCCCATGAATTGTTTAATTAAATGAAAATCATATAAATATGGTAAATCTCAATTGTATACATCCAACTATAATGTATGCAACATCCTAATTTAGCTTTCTCAACCAAATACATAGTTAAATGCATCATGATAATAAAAAATTATGGAGGAAACATCATCTTCATTGAACAGAGTTTCAATGCAAATATCTCTTGAGGGGTTTCAAGTGCAAATGGTTGTAGAGTTTCCTCACATAGTTTTCGGAAAAATGTGCAAAACTAGAGTACAAAAGTAGTATGCTTTTTTGGTAATAATGTATACAATACCAATGGTAGAAAATGTTGTAACAAAATATGTGAATCTCGAATTTTCAATCCATGTAATCTAAAATTATTATAAGTTAACACAAATTAAGATATTACATGACTAACCATTAGATACGTTGACATTTTTTAAAATTGAATGGAGTGTATCATTATCCCTATTTTTCATTGAAAAAAATGCTAGAACATATATTCCATGCTCATCTGGCTAGAGATCACGCTTTATCTTCATTACTTAAAAATATTTTTGAGCATTGAGATGATCCTTAGAGTTTCCATGATCATTAAGCAATGTGAAGATAAAATTTTCACAATTATTCTTGTTAATATGAATCACATCAAGATTATACTACATCGAATTAAATTCCCAATATATATTTTTGAATAATATATATTTTTTATTCCATTATTTTGTTTCAGTTTCACTTGATGATGCACTTCGAAATCATTTCCCATTATCAATCAAATGGTAGACCTTCCAAAATTTTGTTTCAACATTTACAAGTTCTTCCAATAATTCTGAACCTGTCAACAACATCAATGGTGGGTAATGATAAATTAAACAATTGAATTTTGACCTGTTCAACTAAAATCTATGAGATGCATCGAGAAATCATAGATTAAACAAGAAGCACCATTTTCTACTATGAGGTAGTTGTTTTGGTTGAAAATCAATGTTACAGATAGGATGATCCAAGCATGTTTAAGTGTTCCAACTAGATAAATTCCCACATCTCGGGAAGTCACCAATGGTAAACATTAAATAAAATTCAATTTTGATCATTTTTCTAGATGATGCATCATATGTCTCAACAACATTTCTCCATAACTCCTTTAATTCATCAATTAAAGGATACAAGTATGCATCAATATCATTTCGAGAAATTTGTTTTCATTTATTAATCATCTATATGATAAAATACATTTGTTTCATACACATCCATGTAGGAATATTATAGGGGACCAAAACCACCATCCAAATGTTATAGCTGCTTCTCAAAGTACCAAATTTGCTGAATCCATCAACAACCAATCTGATTCAAACATTATTAGGATCAGATGAGAAATATGTATGTATTGAATCAAATGACTTCCATGATTATGAATCTCTTGGATGTCACATTAACCCATAATTTTTATTATCTCTATAAATCCACTTCATGTGTTCAGGTGTTTTTATGACATGAATAATTTTTGAAATCAAGGACTTAAAGGATAGTGACAACAACATTTCCAGGCATGTTCATTAACTTCCTCTTTATAGTAGTATGTTGATTCTAAATTCCAAAATCCGTCCTTGACTTCTATTTAGAAGAAGAAATTTTTTTTCAATCATGTATTCTTTAATTCTCTCCAGAATAAAACAAAAAATCATTAGGACACACATGTATTTTTGGTATTATTCATAAAAAGATTGTTAACAACCTTTTTCATATCATCAAATGATTCAAGAATAATTGCTTCAGATAATTAATCACGAAATAATTCCAATATTATGGACATATCCTTATTTGGATTTATATATTTTAATTTTATATGGTACAACTTCAACAGAAAAGAACGTTTTAAATATTTCAAACATCCACTATAAAAATCTTGATTTCCATCATTAACTAAACTATGAAATGCATATGTCTTCTCAGAGAAGTTTTCTCTTACATTAGTCTCCACAAAATCAAGAAGTGGATATAATGATATGTTACAATCTAGATCTAGTTGTCCTATTGTCTAAAACACTTTTGTCCTCATGTTTCTATTTATAGAACCCTCAACTAGTTGTTCTGATATTTCTTGATGTTGATTTTGTTATATTACATTGTCGAATCCATCATTAATAAGTTATTTTTATTTCATTTCTTTTTTTTGATGAATTTGGGAGCATATTTTGTTGATTGACACCAATGATCAATGTTCCTATAATGTTTCATTCTCTATACTAAATCCAAAAAAAATAATGAGAAAGGAATTTAGTCAATACGAAGTGTTTATAAACATTATCTCCCTTCAACCATCTTCTAAATCTACATTTAAAATATAGAAATATTATTCTACCATCAATAGATCAATTGGAAATTGAAAAATAAAAAACAAATTCCAAACCTTTAGCGTACTATGGTATTTTCCTTGGTAATGTGTTACAGCTTTAATCCATATATATCATAATGTGACTACACATTATTAAAAATGATTAACAAATATAACTATTTGTAAATAGTAAATGAGATAAATTGATGTGTAAAACCCAAAACCCAACTAGTTATAAGATGTTTCATATAAGAAGAGTCAAATAATTACGAGAGGGGATGCCATATAATTCATCACTAACATTTCTAGAAGTGGATGACCTCATGAATAAATCACTTAAATTTTATAGTTTAACCACTTTCTTTCTATTGTTTGTCATTAAATTTCCTATAGATGTAACTAAATTTTCTTATTCTATATTTGTATTTTTAAATTCCAATGTTATCATAATATGGTAACTTAATACTTAGTAACTTATGTTTTGATTATATTCTATGCTCTGAAAATTACCTCGATCAATATAACAAGTCCAATATCATTAATATAGGTTCAATGAATAAATTAAAATATGTATATAAATTTATTTTAGAAATTACTTTCTAAAAATATATAATTTTTATAAACAATCATAAATTATATGTATAAGTGGAAAAGAAATATCAATAATATTTCAGAGAAAATAATGTTAATGAAAAAATCTCAATAATTTATCAAGGTGATCAAACAGATTCACCTAAAAATACAACAAAAGGAAATGATGTATAATTTATATTTAATAATACAATATTTTTATGATGATTCATTATTTAAATTTTAAAACTATACATAGTATTATGTGATCCTATTCCCTAACTATACATAGTACTATGTGATCTTATAAATACATATGGTAAATAATGAATAATATTAAAATGAAAAATTAAAATCTATAATGTATAGTTGCATGGAAAAGGGTGTTTAAAAGAGTAACATTTTTCATTTATAAATCATTAAGAAACATGAGATGGAAAATACATCTATAAATCCATTGTTAATAAACATTTTATTTCAATAAATCATTGATAAAGTATCAAAAGAAAATATCAAAAATTGATATTGAAGTTATGATTATGTACCATGTACCTATTTGGAATAAATCAAATCAAAGAAATACATTGGTAAAAAATGTACCTCATAACAACGAAAATAGATATATAAATGGAGTTAAAATATTTAAATTCGAGTTTCAAGTAACTATAAAGTGATTAAAGATATATAAAAATTAATAAATCCAAGTGTCGAGGTCTTATATCATTGGATAGTCCTAGGTATATATGTGATACCATCGAAGATAAGAAAAATATAACAATGACTGTCTAAAATCAAATTTTGTATCTATTTTGTACACAAGCATACCAAATTAGAGCACACCTGCTTCCTTGTTTCTTGTCCTTAGCATAAATTAAAATTTCTTGGTATATTATAGTTTATGTGTGAGTATGTAATATCATAGAATAAATATAAAATTTTTCATCAAGCTATCGTGGATTTCCCTTGACCTATAAAATTGGTGAGTGATTTTTCCTCAAACATGGATCCCAATAATTATCCTTAATATTATAAACATTAAAAATAAATATTCAATTATAAAAAAGCTCCCATAACTCTTCACCCCCCAAGTTACTTCCATAAACAAAAACCCTATTTCAAAAACCTTTAACTTTTTCACCAATAACCATCCACCAAGGAAACTAATAAGTAAAGGATTTATCATGAATTTTTCAAATGATATTATATACCTCAAAAATATCCAAATGGCCCATTATTGAAAATCTTGTTGATAATAAATTCCATTTTTTACAAAATAAAACATTTCGTTAAACCATTAATTTTATAAAACCCAATCATATATGTTTTGTTTAAAACTAATTTTAATGTGTTGAAATGACCAATGAAGAAATAATTTGAAAACACTGTGACATCCCTTCAATGTTTTGAAATACTATATAATTAACCATTAATAACAAATCATTGATTATTTTTTTAATAATTCCAAAAGACATTTAATGGAGTCACTCACATTAAATATTGTGGAATTAACATAACTGAATAAACATAATTTTATTAAAATGAAACTTTATATTTTTATATTCGAATCCACTGATATTAGTGTAAAAAACTGATATCATTTAAATACAAAAGATTGAATCAATATATGAATGCAACCATGCCAAATACAATTTTTGTAAAAATGGGTTATTATTTGTTAATAATTAATATGTTAGGATTAAAAAAATCAAATTGAAAAATTTACAATTCTATCATTAAATGAGTCAAAAGAAAATAAATTCCATAAAAACAGCTACCTCAATAATGTATAATAATACGTTTTTATCTAAAACAAATTAGGAAGAAGGATCGTATATCAGCAAGCAGGGGAGGGGGACTAGTAGTGGGGTCGTGACTAAGGGGAAAAGCGACAGTAGTCGTTTGGGGGAGAGAGAGCATGGTGGAAAAAGATTATGATTGAGGGTATTGAGGGTGCGAGTGAGGGGGTGTTGGTGACTCGGGATCAGAAATGAAGTGTTGATGGGGGAAGCTGATGTTAGCTGCTTAGGATCGGGATCCAGTGTCCTCGAGGGAAGGGGATATCGGCAGCTCTATATCGGATTGACGGTGAGGGGATAGTGTTCAGGCAGCTCGAGGGGCTCTGTGGTGGGGGTTCTATGTTCGAGGGGGGTATGGGAATTTTTGGGAGAATGAATTTTTCATTTTAAAAAAATATAAAAGTTTTTGAAGTGGTTTTTGAAAAACTACAAAAAAAAATTAAAAAAAATTAGTTGTGGTTTAAGAGAGATCCTCTAAAAACCCACCACCAATTACTGATTATGATGTTGTGAATGATAATTTTTATAATTAAAGTATACTTTTAAAACCATTCAATAAATATGGTTAATGAAAATGAACTATGTTATAATCCTGGTGATGGTAGGCTGTAGACACACATGGGTAATTCTTTATATTTTTCAACGATGCCAAAGAAAAGAAGATAAGTGTTATTTTATATTTAAAAAAATATCATTATATAATAAATAAAATATTATTACTTTTAATAAACTTATATATATAATCCATGTAATGTGATGATGAAAAATTATTCACATGTCATTATGGATGTGGTATTTTGTACTTACGCATACACAATGTTATTTTTTCAATGGATAGAATGGTAAGAAATTTCATGTTATAATAATTTTCAAAAAAATATAAATATTTCATGAAAATAATATATATATATATATATTAAATCCATCATCATAACTAACCATTATAGGTGGTGATATAAAACAAATTATATCGGTTCTTGTGTTGGTAGTTTGATATACGCATTAATGATGGGTTTTTTTCGCATTTAGTGGAAGAGGTTATGGATGTTGGTTATGTCAATAACATAATAAAATGAAATTAAATAGGATATTTTGATGGTATTTTATTTTTATGGATCAATAATATTTTAATTAGGTGGAAGAATAAATAATACTGAAACACTCAGTTAATAATGATACCTCTTCTTCACATAACCACTTTAGGATTATTCCTAATGCTTTACTAGATTGGTATTATTTTAAGATATTCCTATTTCATGGGGGAGGGATGATATTAAGGGATTTTGGTAGATATTGGATGAACCAAAAGATTTAATAATTTTGAATAAAAGTGGAGAGAGGGTTTACATTTATTAGTGAGTGGAGGGACACTTGTGTAATTTTTGAATTAATTAAAATAATATAGAATAATTTCTGAATTAAAATTTCTGAAAATGATATAATTAAAATATAGTGTGGATATTGGTCAAAATACTCACTTCAAATAATTTTTTATAATTGTTGGTTATGTTTCTACCCATATAATTTAGTTTTATGCCCCCATTAACCCTTTTGGAAATTATCGTAGTATTGATGTATTCTACCCTTTAATAGTCAATAGTGTTACTATAAAAATAAAAAAGATAAATAAATGGATCATGATTTATGCTTTCAGCTATATCAAATTAATTTTTTTCAACATAATATTTTTAGGAAATTTAAATAGTTTAATAAAATATTATTTGTTATAAAATATCATTAATGACATTTTTTACACTATTAATTTAATTTGACTTTAAATTCAATAATAAAAAGACTAAATTTAAATATAATATTATAAAAAATCACTATTAAGTTATATATATATATAATAAAAAAAATTAAAACATATAATATTCATTTTTATATTTCTAAAAATATTCATTTTATTTTTTAATTAATTAAATAAATGTTATATCACAGATGAGAAACAATTTAAGTTAATTATTTCATCAATAAGAATAATAAATAAATTAGTGTGATAAAAAAACATTAATTTTCAAAATAATTTTTTATAAATGATATTGAATTTCATTTATCGATATCAGAAGATGTTATTGAAATTTAAAAAAAGAAAAGTGACATTTTTACCTTTATCAGTTATTTAAATATTATAAAGGTCCAAATCATAAAATAATTGGAAAAGGTATTATTTTAATCTATTATATTATTATGGATTAATTAAAATCATATAATCAAATTAAATCATCTGATGAGTTTATATTGGATTCCTTGTCATGTTATTTTTAACCTTAATTAACCAATTTACCCTTACCACTGTGATAAATATTTATTATGGTTTCTATTCATAATAAAAATAATTAATAGGGACTATTTATTAATTTTTGACTCCTCATTATAAATATGTAATATGATTTTCTTGTTTCAATTACAATAATAGGAAGAAATCAATTTAATATTAAAACCTAAAACACAATGAATAACAGTTGTTCTGATAAATGTATTTTTAACTATAGAAATTGTTTTATTGTATATTAAATCATAAAATTATTTATAATATAAATATTTATTATTTATAATATTAAATAATTAATTTTACTTTTAAATAATTTTATAACAATATGGGACTTTGTAGATTCTTAAATTGAAAATATTGTTTTCAATAATTTTATTACTAATCAATGAAAAATCAATCTTTGATGAAAAATACTAAAAATTTCCTATAGGATAATTTATTTATTCTGAACTATAAAATAATATTTATTTAATAATAATAATTTTCTATTTTTGTAAGATATTAAATTTATAATTTTCTCTCAAAAATTTACAAAAAAATATTTTTGAAGAAATCATATTTTTAAAGAATAAAATGACATTACTGAAACAATTGAAGGTTTATTTCCTAGTAATTAATAAATAAATTATTATTGTGTTTGAAATGAAAATATATTTCAGAATTTAGTTATTTTTATTCCTTCCTACCAATTTTATAGCAAGGCTATAACAGTCAAATTAAAATAATAATATTTTGTGGTTTTTTAAACATGATGATGTGGGATGTGTACACTATATAAAATAGTATTCATTTAATATATCAGGGTATTAAAAAATTAATTTGATCATATATATTCCATATTTATAATTATAATAATTCTTAAAATTTAATACATTTAGTTTAATTTTTTACAATATGAATAGAAACCATAGTAAATAGTATTCACCTTTGTAACAAAAATTAAAATTGGGTTACAACCATGGGGTAATACATTAAAAATTATATAAAACATATTTTTATCCTTATGTATGAGTTGTTTTTGACCAAATTTATTCTTAATGTG
The DNA here is from genome assembly GCA_963277665.1 of Viscum album. Taxonomy (NCBI): domain Eukaryota; kingdom Viridiplantae; phylum Streptophyta; class Magnoliopsida; order Santalales; family Viscaceae; genus Viscum; species Viscum album. Next base: position 842,976,275 of record OY728140.1, on the reverse strand, counting down.
TTATATTTTGTATTTGAAATGATTTTTTTTAATTTTGGATGCCTAGCTTGACTTCTGTAAAGATACGTTGTATTTTATTAAAATTTAAAACTATTTCTGGTCTATTTCATTTAAATAAATTGTTATAAGATTACATTTAGTTTTAGATTTATCTAAATTAAATAAAATATTATTTATTTTTTTATTGATTTGATTCTTTATACAAATTTATATCTTTATTTCAAGATAAAGTGATTTTTCTCCTAAATCTGCCATTTTCTGAAAATTTATATTTCATGCATTTTTTTTATCTTATATTTTATATAATTTAAAGCTACTATATAAATTAAAAATGTTAAAATATATTACATATTTGGAAACAAATTTTACATTTTTATTATAATTCCCCTTTCATTTATGGTCTTATAGTTATTTTATCATAGTAAAAAAGTTGAGTTATCATAGTTAAGGTTAAAATGAGTTAAAAGTGTTTTAACTATAAGATAAGGAATAAAATAGATCTAAAAATTGTCTGAATATAATTTTTAGATTATTTTGTCCTTAGAACATCTTATTTTTCCTTGGTTTTATATTACATGTTTATGATATATATAGTATTTAAAATTTAAAGTAGTCCCGATTGTTTTGTTTCCCTCTCTTAAAAAAGGATAATGTATATCCACTCTTGTGAAGAGATAATGAACCTAATAACTCATAAAATAAAAACCATAATAACTTCATATATTCCATTCCTATGACATGGATCAATTTTTATTTCCAAAAGAACATCCTCTCAAAAATTATTCTGTAATCTATAAGAGTTTTCTCACCGAGGAGTTATATCTCATAACTGAGTACTTTAGATTTTATTTCATATTCCACATCCTCTAAATATATTGAATTCATTATAAAATAATGACTTTATTATCTTAAATATACATAATTATTATTATTTTTTTGGAACATCAATTATCCATCTCATTTCCATCCTATAGAAAATGAAATCATCACTAATGAATACGAACGGCTCACTAACATTACATTATGATATAATTTGTTTTTCGTCACCATTTTAATTGGTTGGTTATAAAAATTGAAATAAATTTTATATATGAAATTTTATATATTATTATGGTTCATAAATTAGAAAATATTATTTATATTTCTTTCATTCTTTTTATTAGAAATAGATGCATCATTCATGCATACACATGACCTACCATATCCATAAATGGTGTAAATCATTTTTAAATCTACATGTTTTATGGATATATATATATAATTAATATATATTTCATATCTATATCAATATTGAAATTTTAGATATTATGGATCCCTGATCAAATTTCATGGACCAAAACTACCAATTCAAGACCACCATGAAAAACAAAATAGTTAATACATAGAAACGACAATCTTAATAAGGAATTATAAATAAATAACTAGAGAAATGTTATAATCTAATAATATATGATATTATAAGTACTTAAATTATTCTCATAAAAAATTATAACAAATTTAAATTTATTATTAATGGATTTTAGTGTGGTTTTGATGATATTTTAACCTCAAGTAACATATTGATGTTAAAAATTTATTGTATATCAATATTGTTTATAAATAAGTGTTAGTTATAGAAATTTTATGATATTTTTTTCAATAATATAATTAATTTCTTATCAAATGGTTTTTCATGTAATTTTAATGAAATTTTAATAATTTTATCTCTATGTTACTTAATATTATTAATAAATTTTTTAATATAAAAAAACATAACTTTATCTTTGGTTGAAAATGATTTTCTTCAATGACTTTGTTTTCCATAAAATGATTTCAAGAATGTTTATAATACTCAACAATGTTTTTTAATGTAATATTTACACATGTATTAATTTAAAAAACTATCTAAAATTAATATTCTTGTTTTTTTATGAATTTGGTACTTTTTAATTTAAATAAAAAAGTTAAACATATCATTGTTTAAAAATACATGGAATGAGAAAATTTTCATTATATTTTGAGTAATCAATTATTTGAAACATCCTTCACAATTATAAAAGAATTATTTTGAAAAAAAATCCTTAGTAATTTGAAAATTTTGAGATTATAAATAAGTGATTTCAAAATGAAAATTGTTTTTCATCAAAAAAAATTTATAGATATTTTAAATAAAAATTTAATTTATAATAATATCCTTCATGTCACTTATGATTTATTATGGATATGATCCATGGATACCATTATAAGGTTTTATATAGAGGGTTTATGATTTTTATGAAAATATTCTCCTCAGTCCCATTTATATTCCATGGGTTATTCTGTGATGAAATTTTGAATTATTTATGAAACTAATTTTCTCTTGATGGGATATGATATAATAAATTTTTTATGATCTTGTGGAAAATTTTATATAATTTTTATAATGTGGTGAGTGGGATAAAATTATATACCCCTCCAATAAATTTTTTTATGATATTTATCTCTTGAGATAATAAGTATTAGAATGGGTTGTGTACCAATATAAGTAAGGTACTCTTTCATTTATAGACTTAGGCATGAACCATGACTAAATACATTATTTTAAATTCATATGTAAATTATAATATGTTTTTTTTTCTGCTAATTTTGTGCTCTCATTGATCAAATTATTCTATACTTTCTTGATTCATGTTTTATGAACTACCACGTTTAATTACATGACTCAAATTATGGTATATTATATGGTGGGTATGGTTTTCAAATGTTAAGATCAGGTTCTAATACCCTTATTCTCAAAACATGGTTATGTTATCACAGATATCTCCCTTATTTACACTTACTAAGAAACCGATCTCAACCCTTCTTCTGTTTACATTACACATTCAATGTATAATGGTTTTAAGTCTAATCTATCTAATAAGGGGGATAGTTATGAAAATAATATTTGGATATGAATTAGAACATTTAGGTAAATGTTTTTTATATATCACAATTTCTAATGATACTCGACTTGTATGATTTTAGTGAGGATTATAATGTTATTTATTGATTATTGATTTAATTACATATAATATTTATGTATGAAAATCATATTTCCCAACATGTATGACAACCCATATCATTAATATAAATTTTTACAAGATATATCACATAATGATACTCATAATAAAATCCTAGAGTATTGTGATAACTGGTGTCTGTGGTAAATTAGGTACATAACACATTAACATGAAACAATGATGTAAAAACATTATTTAAAAAATAAAAAACCCAACCTGATATTCCATCAATCATCTATTACTATATTGAATATCCAAGGGAATTACATAAGAAAACAATGAGCTATAAATCCTTGTAAGGGACTAATAAAATAATAACTTGATTAAATTAATACATGTTAGTCAAGAGCCATATGAAGGTGAGATAAAAGGGGTGATAATGATAAACATGATCATTAATGAATGATATAATATTATGACATCAATATAACATAATAATGATGATACAATATAAAACATGGCATCGTAAAAAAATGCCATGGCTAGCAAAATAATAATTATATCAAAGTGTTCATAGGATAACCAATCATGCACAATATATGTAATATCAAGTGAAAAAAAGAACTGTAGGACTATATACTCCAGGGCCCACATGTTACATTCATACTATTTAATGAATTTGTCTACCACATATATCGTACAATATAATAAAAAATTTCGTAATGTTTTCCAACAAGATTCAATAGTGGTTTTTGTAAAAAAAATAGATTCCCCCAAACATGAATATAAAGGTATAACAAGTTGATTAACCTTGAGTGGAAATGTTGACAAGTATTTAGTATAAACATTTAAGGAAAGGAAAAACGTAGGATAATTTTGGCAGCATAATCGGTGTACGTAATGATTTTTAGAAGGGTTTAATGAGATTTAAGTGTGACCTATCATTAAATAGGTATCATAAGGATAAGAAATCTATGTTTAAAAACATATTATAACATGAAATTGAAAACAAAAATGACTTAGTGAAAAAAAATAACATGATATAAAAATAATAGGAGAATGTCCCTTTCCTTGAGAGGGTGCTTCTACAAGATTTGGAAGAGCTTATTATGATCTTGGGAAAACATTAGGAGGGGTATAGAGAGTATTATTGAGAGTAACTTCATTCTCAATGGGTTTTTAGTGAAGAGGAGTGGGATGATTGTTGGGTATTTATCAAAAATTAGGTGGAATTATTTAGGAATTTATAAACTTTGGTTCTGGACTCTATATGATAAAATAATAAAAACAAAAAAACCATCCAATGGTTATTTTCCATGAATTCTTCCAAATATGGGTTTTTTATATTTTAATATATAAGAACCTCAATCCATAAAAAATAACCTTAGGTTTCTAGAAGTTAGTCATATTTATAGATAATTGATTTAAAACCCTTAAAATATAATATTTGGATTGGAGGATTAATTAAGGGATTATAAAATTATTAAAATAAATTCAAAACACATTCTTCTCAAGGGGAAACATATTTTCAGTCATATATACTTTTTACAATATTTATTACATCACAATGAGGATATTATGATTTCATAATATATAGTGTATATTTATACTTTATTTATTTTTTACCTACAAATTCGACAATATCAGAAATTTATAATAAATTTACCATTGGATAATCAAAATGTATTTCTTTCAAATATTATATTTAATTTATGAAAAATAATTCTAAAAATATAAGAATATACAAATTTAAATTGGTGTTCTCATTTATTAAAAATTATGGTTTTTACAATATTAATAGTTTTCTAACGCTTATAATGATTATATCACTCTCTACTAAATTATATTTACTTTTTAATATATATATTATTTAATATAAATATTATATTAAAATAAATTTTATTTCAAATTTATTGAATTTATCATAAATAGACTTTTAATCAAAACATTATATTTTTTGATAATATAATTGTATTTTCTTCATATAAAAATTTAATTTTCATCAACTCATATAAAATTACAATAACAAAAAGGGTAAATATAATAATTATTTTTATAGAAAATAAAATATAAAAATTCATAAAATAAGGGTCTAGATATTTAACCACTTGTTTTACCGGTACACGACAAATGGCAAGGCTTGTGATGTTGGGCCTTTCATAGGGTGGTTCAGTGAATATGGTTTGGGACGAGATCTTGATAAACATAAAAATCTCCCATAAATGATTTCACTCTATATTTAGTTATAATATTAAAACTTAGGTTGGGTCAATGCTAAATCCCAGTGATTACATATACCTCATAATATCTATTGAATAGGCTTCATTGGGGATGATCCTAGTAGTCAAGGCCATAACTTTTTCTATATGAGAATATTAGACATTATCATAACACTTCAAATATACTAATATTATAGATCATTGTAAAATGAATATATTATTAATAATTAAGATTTTTAATGGCCCTTAAAATCCAAAATTTTATATTTTAGAATTGTTCTAAAATAACTAAAGTAGTACATGAATTTTTTATAACTATAAAACATGTTATATAATTTATTTAATTAAAAAATAAATTGATGTATAATGTTTTTGTTGTTACATTCATCCCCATTTAGAAATTTAACACTCTAAATTTTCATTAAATACACAAAAAAAGACTAGGTTAATTTGTTTTCTTCACAACTTATAGTTTACAATTTTCTTCCTCTCACTTCTTGTTTCACCACAACACTTTGACTCGGTTATTAGTCTTTTTTCATATAACAATGTCTCTGTGACCTAATATTTGCAATAGATACTCATTTAATGAAATATATCTCCCCAAAGGAACCATATCTTCATTCAGTATGTATGAGGGGTTTGATATATACATCCTTAGTAGGGAATTATGGAAAAAATCATGAAATATAGAATTTTTAGGTTAGAGTACAAGTCAATAGACAACAGATTTGGTGTGATCATGGATCTCAAAGTGTTGATGTATCTTAGACTGATATTTCCCTTTTTCATAGATATCATGAATTTATTTCATGGTGATATAATATGTAACATCATATATATGACCTCAAACTCTAGTTTTTGTTGATGATATGATTGAATATTCATGATTTTGTCATGGATAAGATATGGTCTGATCAAAATCTACTCTCTAATTTTATCCCAAAACGTTTACAGAGACCAATATTTTGTACACATATTATTTTATAATTCATATACATAAATATCCATGAATACTATATAAGGATCATAAATACTTAGTGTCTTTAGGATAGTAGGTATTTAATATATAAAAGGAAACTAAAACATTGAATCCTTATTTTATTATCTATAGTGAGCTCTTAAAATCTGTTAGATCTCATGAATCTTAACAATATAGCCTATATAATACCTATAGAAAGTGGTGAAATTAGAATCCTAGTAAGGGAATATGAATGATAATGATGCATAAAATTTGAGTTAAAGGTGTAACAAGATATCACAAAAGATAAGTTTCATGAGTAATCAAGTGAAAAAATTACATAAATAGCATGTTATCATAATATTTTGGAAGAACGGGGCATTATAAAGTAAATATAACATTAAATAATCATAATTCAAGGGTTAATGAAAAGATAACATTACATGGTGTACATTGTCCAATTAAGGATTATGTTCACTCACTAGTTCTATACATGACATCTCATGAGACTAAAACATTACCGAATAAATTAGAGGGATATTTAATTTAGGGTTCTCACATTACATTAATTTAATATAAATGAATATTTATTCCACATGATTATATCAATCATAAGGAATAAATATAATAATTATCCATGTAATAAAACTAGTTGCACAATCTTGTCTCATAACATAAGAAAAACATTATTCCTATAGAATGAATTTGAGAAATGGTCATAAAGAATTTATTAAACCATATATGGAAGGTAGTATAAAAAAGGTATATATGTGAGATACATATAAGAACAATTTATAATCATTCCATAACATAAAGGGAGTGAAAGTGAGTTAGAGAGAGAAATGTCATAACTCGATGAAAATGGGTGGTTATAAAGATCCATTAACTTGAGCCAGAATTGGAATATGAATTATTTATAAACCTGAATAATAAAAAAATTAATTATTAAAATTTTATGAAACATTTTCATGTTCAATATTTTTTTGTTTTAGTTGTTAACATGATATATTAAATTAAAAAACAAATTATTTTACATCAGGTGTTTTATCGAAAAACGACACAGATGTCTGAAATCAATATAGTAAGTTGACTAAGGTGAAATATATTATAAATTAATCATATAAAATGGTTAATTTTGAAAAACATATATTTTCATACTTAATATTACTTTTTAAACTGACCATGGAATATGGTTAGGAATAATGAACTATGCTGGAATCATGGTGATGGTAGGTCGTACGTACGCATGAGTAGCATTTTCTTTCTTCATTAATTGTGATGGATATAATTTAAGTGTTATATTATTATTCAAATATTATTATTATTTAATAAATATTATATTATTTAATTAAATACCATTATACATACCATCAATGTGATGTTGTTAAAAAATGAGTCACATTGCTTTTTGAGGTAGTAGTCTACGGCACACAAGAACGACATTATCATTGATTCAATGGATCATGAGGTAAAATATTTTATGAAAAAATTATTTTAAATAATTATTAAAATTTTAATAATATAATGTAAAAAAAACTAAATTAATCTTTATTACCTTCCATGTAATGCGTAAGTGATAAATTAATCAGATCACTTCATGAGGCGGTGGTTTTCCGTGCACACGAGTGATGTTATGGTATTATATATGGAATAGAATGTAAAAAGAATTATCTGATATTTCAATTCTTGAAGATTAATTATATATTAAATAAAAAAAATTATTAAGTAAATAAGTGTATTCACCTGTGAGAAGTATTGATGCAAAAAAATTTTGTCGGTTCGTGAGGCGGTAGTCTACCATACATAGAGTCAATGATTTCATTTTTCATTTGAGGGAGGAAGATATAGTGTTAGGTCAATACAGTAACATTAAAAAAATTAGTATATGGACAAAATTTATATTAGTATGTCTTAATGATTAAATATTAATTTAATTATGTGGAATAAGATACAAAATAAAACACCATGTTTGTGGATGTTACCTCTTATTTGGAAAATTTATTTAGTTTACACAAAAATAGATAGAGAGATTCATTTTCGATAAAAAATAAAATCTAGGATTAATGGATGGAATTAAGGTTTTTATTTGGGTTGTTAATTTTTGAACCAATATGTTTTGAATTTTTAAAGTGGAGAGGATATGGGTGGCCTTTTATATGTGGGGGAGAGGACAAACATGCAATCATTAAAAAGGAAGAATTAAACTCCCGTTTTTATCCTGATAAAATGTCCAAATTGGAACATTGGCAGTTATTATAATATATAAGGTCGATATATGACCATAAATTGGTTATTAAAAATGTTTTTGGTCATTTTTAATCCTTATATTATTTCTTTAACCCTTGATAAACTTGTTTCACTATAACCACAATAACTAATTTTTATTATTGCTACTATTAATTATTTTTAAAAACTATGTTGAAAATATTAGTCAATATAAATTATTATGATAATAAATATCTTATAAATTTCTATAAATTTATTTTTATATAAGTGGAATAATTTAATATAAAATTAAACTTGTGTGCATGTCAAAAAAATGGTTTAAAAACACCACAAAGGATTACATGGTTAGTATAAAAAATTGATCATTAAATTGAATAAAATGAAATAATTTGTATTAATAAATATATTACATAACTAAATTAACTTTTAAAAACTAAATTAAAATAATATAGGGCTTGTATATTCTTTAAAATTAATGATAGTTTTAAATAAAAATGTGTATTTTCACTATACATAAAAAATTGATTCTTTTTTAAAAATCCTATGAAACTCAATCAAAGATAATTATAATATGATAATTTCATATCTGAAGTTAATTTTTTTAAAAAAAATTAATAATTTGGTAAAAATTAATTATAATAAATATTTATGAAAAGCATGAAAAAACTGATTTTTAGAAAAAATTCACCTTTTTAGATAACATTTATTTTCATTGATACAATTCTAATATTATTTGAAATAAATATATTTTCATTTATTTTATATTTTTCATTTTTATAAAATATAATTTTAAAAATTAATTTATTCTTATCCATTATTTCTAATTTAACTTCGTGTTCGTGTGTTATACTGTATTAAAGTTCATTTAGATTCGAGGTTTCGTATTTCACAAACTATCAAACTGATTGAAATTATTAAATAGAAAGGAAAATATCATAATGTTTCAAGGTGTTTAATTATCTTATAGGGTTGGTTTTTTGTATCATATATACAGTCAAATGTCATGTTCCTCCTTTAAAATTATGTCATGTTATATTCAGACCTCGTTAAATAAATTGTGTCCCAACAACTTAATCTGTATCTCAAAAACCTAGGGTAAACATTTGAAAATTTAATTATGGAAAAACACACTTCGTAAAAAGGGTTAATAAAAATATCTCTTAAAAAGAGGTAATGGGAAATAATAAAGTCATTAGAGAACTTGGTTACCATATAGGATAAAATTTGTAGAAATTGAATATATTGATGTGGAAGAAAACTGTAAATAATTTTGGAGAGCTGTAGTGATTATTGATCATAATAATGTTAATGATAATGAGAATTTTATCATCTTCAAAAACATTAATCAATGATAAATTAAAATACCATTGATTTATCAGATATGAAGGTAATATGAATATTTTTTTGTTTTAATATCCTTTTCTTAGTATTGGAGGACACTTTTTCTATCAAGATAATGAATTCCAAAAAATAAAATTATGTGATATAATTTAATTTCATAAAAAGTTTCATCATTTCATAATTATTCAATCAATTTACACTTCACCTATTACTCTATGAAAATGAATATCTTATCTATTTTTCTAATGTCCAGAGGACAAAAAATAACTTCTATCATTTTGAATGATTCATAATAGATTTTAAAGATATTGATCATACAATTATTATAAATAAATTTTTTATCACAACATAAGATAACACCCAAATGGAAATGGGTATTTTAACCACAAAAATTAACCAATAAGACAAAAGGATTAACATAGTTTATTCCTTAAATAAGTAACCCCATATCCCAAAAAATTGATATTACCTCAATATTAAAGATGGTTTTAACCTTAAATAATATCTCATACCCTTCATGTTATATATATACTTATATAATATAAATCACCCTAAATAATCCTTTATGTTTAAAATAAATATTATTTGTATCACAAACCAATACAAGTTTTCTTAAAATATCATAATCATCCCAAAATCCTGAAAATTTAAAAATATTTAATACTCTAATATTATTCCCAAAATCAATTTAATATCTATACACCATGATGTTTATGTGAATTAAATATCATAAAAATTAGTATATTGTGTTGGACAGTGGTTGTCATAACACCTTAATTAACTTTCAGTTCTGGGTTCAAGCCCTATGACTTTTCTGAATGTGATGGGTTCTCACCAGTCATACAAGTTGTCATATTTCTAAAACTATAGAAAAATATTATTTGATAATTTTTTTCATAAATCACCTTTATCATACATATTTATAAAAAATATGGTGAAAATATTCAAAAATAACATTAGTAATCAAGTCACCCTTTTCAAACTTCTGAGGTTTTCTTGGCATATTATTATTTTCTCCAAGATCAACAAATTTAAACTGACTATATTTACCTCAACATCATGAAGATATCTAATATTATATTTTCCTTAATAATTTTTCTACATATAATATCACCATAGAATTAAACCACATTTCTATGTTATTAGTACCATTCAACACATTCTTGAAAATCAATAACGAAAAACTATTGATGAATTATCCATTGATGTTTCACGATACTTATAACTTCAGTACCAATGGAAAAATACTTCTACCACATAATTTTATGATCCATATATGAAAACAAAATCGCATAAATGTGTTTAATAACAATGTTACTTCATTGGTCTAGGGGATAACCCTTAGTTTAAGGCTTTAAATCTAATAATTTCCCAAATCTACACAAATTATACATCAAATTACGAGGAAATTCACTACACTATGCACTTTATTTCCATACAGGAATCACCTTTCCCAATATTTTAGATATTATTATAGGTTCTTTATCCCACATTAGTGAATTTTAGGTGGTCCAAATATTATTTGATTTATAATCATTAACACTTCATCTTCCATGAGACTGCATCCTTCTTTTCGTTGCTGTGTTTGTAAATTCAACTGTGATTATTTGTTAATAAAAATTGAAGATAGACCATTTGGTATTATTCCAAGGCATCTAACTTACATTCCAATTAAATTTAGAATCTAAGTTGGGACCTCATTACATTTCCCATAATATTTTTTTCATTATTATTTCACTTATTTCCTTCCATTAACTAAAAATATTAAACGATACAAGATGAAAATGAATTAGCAAACCAAAGGGAATATTACAAACCTATAAGGAATAACTTATAAATGATAATTTTGTCCTAACATATGGGTATCTGGGTTTCAATAAATGTTATCAATGTTAATGATTATTATTAGGTTTTCTAACCAACAAATCAATCAATTACTTCATAATGATATATAAAGAGAATTATAATTTCTAATGTATATATCATGAGAGTGTCAAACCATTTGTAGAGTAAGGCCCATTTTCATGTTCTAGGTAACACATGAGTATAGCCCAATATGCCACTTTTGAAGTAATTACCCCCAGTAACATCTCTTCTAGAACCAAATCTAGTTGTAGTATCTATATAGGGATGTAATTTCTTAGAAACCATTCTCTCGATACTTCACCAATATTCCTAGATATTTATCTATACTTTTTACAATCCTTAGACTTATCAATAGTGATATCAAAAAAAATTGTCATCTCATTTTATATATTTTAACTAAACCTTTCATCTCATACCAACTATAGAGACCCAATCCTTTTTTCACATATAATTATTTTATTAATAAACATTGATATCTATTTATATAACACAAGGTTAGTAATTTCTTGGTTTCCTTGGAATTATAGGATGTTAATGCATAAATGGGATTCAAAACATGAAATTGTTATTTTTTTCTCATTAAAAGCACCTAAAATCCATTAATGATCCTAAAATTTTATGGGATTACCTATCGAATACATTGTAAAATGGGTGACCTAACAATACAAGAATAAGAATAATCATGACAAGGAAGCATAACATGGGAGTCAAAGGTATACCATGATATCATAAAACCAAAGGTGACTGAGTAATCAAGTTGATGCATAAAAAAAATAGAATTGTATCATAATGTCATTGAAACATGGGAAATTTTAAATAAAATGAAATATTACATAAACATAAGTTATTTAAAACAACAAATACAATATTATGTGGTGGATATAGTCCCATAATAGGTTAGGGTCACCCATAATCTCCTACATGATATCTCATGAGAAAAAAATTTCTGAATACAGTATAGGGCTATATAATTTTGGGCCCACCCATCAAATACATTTAATGTACATGAATATGAATTCAACATTATGATATAAATAATAATTTATAAACAAAATAATTACCCATGTAAAGAAATGGATTTCATAATCATGTGTTAGAAAATAATCAAAAGAAATTTCTTATAAAAGGAATTTGATAAATAGTCATAAGGAACATATTACCCAATAAAAGGAAGGTATAATAAGATATGTATACATGTGAGATACATATATACATAATTTTGAATCACTATGTAACTTAAAGACATAGAAATTCAGTTACAGATAGAATGGTCATAACCCAATGAAAAGGATGAGATAAAAAGATCCCCAACCATGAGCATGATTTTTCATGTGCATTCTCTACCTCCATGAATAATGAAAAAAATAAAATTAGTTTCCTTATTAATAACCCTATTAATATTTATTATTCCTTATATTTTAATTATTACCATTTTATATTCTATTACTTAACCAATTAATTTCACATTGGACATTTTAACGAGAAATGAATCGCATGTCCAAAATCACTTTTATAAGCTGACTAAGGTCAATGTGATTATTAATTCATCATATCCACCATTAGAATAATTAAATAATTATATTTTTATATATAATTTATACTTTTAAAATAAACCATGAAACATTGTTATGAAAAAATAACTACATTCTGATCGTGGAGGTGATAGGTCGCACGTACGCATAAGTATATTTTCTATTTTTCGAATATCATAATGGAAAAATGGTAAGTGTTATATTGAATTGAATAGATGTTAATTATATCAGAAATTTTATATTATTTTATTAAATACTGATAAAAATATATTCCATGTGATGTAGTCATAAAAATGAATCACTCGCTTTGTGAGGCGGTATCTCACCATACCCACAAACAATGTTACCAACTATTCAATAGATGATAAGGTAATAAATTATAAGTTTTATTAATTAAATTAAATTATTTATATTAAAATAATATATAATATAAAAATAAAAATAATCCTTATTATATTCCATATAATGTTTATGGGAAAAATGAATTAAATTTCTTCATGAAGCAATCATCCTCCGTACACAAAAGTTATCATATTCTCTACTGAATAGAATGTTAGAAGATATATATGGTATTATAATTCAAAAAAATAGTAATTTTATTATTAATTTGATATATATAAATTAGATAAATCATTATATAAATCTATAATAAGTACATATGGAAAAATAATTATGTTGGTTCATAAATTGGTAATTCGTTATACATACAATCAACAGTTTGATTTCTCATTTGAGGGAGTAGGTTATAGTTATAGGAAACTACCTTAACATAAAAGCATATCAGCATATAGAATATAATTAGGTTATTATATTATAAATTAATATTTATATTTTATTGAGGTGGAATATGTAATTAAATAAAATGATCAGTTAAAGGATCTTTACACTATTTCAGAAATCTTCTTTTGGTTTCCACCAAAACCCTTCCAAGGTTGGATTTATTAGTAAAACTGGAATTACCAGATGAGGGTCTGAAATTAAATAATTTATATTAATATAATTTGGTATAATAAATAGGTTTTATAATTTTTATGTTGATAGGATAGGGGGGCCACCTTTTTGTGGGGGAGAGAAAAAACATAAAATTTTGGTAAATAAATAATTACACCGTGATTTTTATACTAAAATAGATATATAATGGATACATTTTGAGCCTTATAAGAGCTAAAATTTTAATGTGACCATAAAATATGAATTATAATTGTTTTTTAAATTTTTAATCCTTCAATTTAATTTAACCCCCAGTACAACCGCATTTACCTTGACCATAGTAACTAATTTTTAATATTTGTTATATTCATTATAGTAAAAAATTATAGATAATTTATAACATACTATAAATAATTGTGATTCAAAATATGGAATCCATTTTTCTAAATTAATGTAAAAAAATTTGAATAATTTAATTTAAAATTAATACCACATATTTGTTGGATAATGATTTTTGAAAATAAAAATATTCAAAAGTTTTAAATAAATTATATGAAAATTAAATAAAAAATTGATTAAAATGATATAATTTGGGTTTAAAAATATTTAATTGGAATGAATATAATTTTAAAACCACATTAAAATAAAATGGGTCATACTAATACATTAAATATAACGATACTTTTAAATGTAAACCAATATTACACCCTATTCATAAAAAATGAAACATTTTTGAAACTATCCAAATGACACCATCAGATCACATTTATTTCACTATTTAAAAAATAAATTTAAATATATAAAATACAGTTTCTAAAAGTTCTGAAAATTAATTTTGAATAATATGTTTAAAAATCATGATGAAACCAATTTATATAAAAAAATATATCTTTTCAGAAAAAAATTCATTTTAATTCCGATGATTCATATTTTTTCTTCTAATAAATAAATAATCAATCAATAATTTTAAAAACGTATAAATAATAAAATTTTAATAATTTATTTAGTATTATTAATACCCATAAATTTAATGTATTGTTTATAAAAATATATTATGTTATGGATAATTTATCTTCATGGTTGCGTATTCCAAAAGATATCAAAGAGATTTTATTTTTTTAAGAGAATAATAATAAATTACTGGGCTTTTAAATTCTCTTAAAATGTTGGTTTCTAATTTCATATAGATTATTGAACATCATTTTCGACTTTAAAAAATTTATGGTTTTACAATGCTGGTGTTTGAAACGTCTTCCCATACATAGTTGTATAATGTTCTAGTTAAATGTTAGAGTTAAATCTATTTTTATATGAGAGATCTATTAGGGGGAGGAGTTGATCGAAAAATCCATGGAAATAAATTTAATAAGATCTAGAAATATTCTCTAGATTTTCTATGCTTCTCTAAAACCATCCATCTATCTAAGGGAGAAAGGATTAATAAAAGTCACCTCTGTGTTGAACGCTTAATAAAGGATGCACTAAAACCTCAATGTAAAACTCAGATCTCCATCAGATACAATATAAGATAGATCTCTATGATGTCATACCAATTCTCTTATTTATATTGTGGAATTATTTTAGAGATAGAAATCATCCTTGATAGTAATGAAATGAGATGACTTTGTGAGGTGATAAAATACAACCCAAATGATGTTATTGTATTTAGATATCTTGCAGAGTCCAATGAAAAAAATCCACTGAATTGTTTTACTAATTTCATACTGGTATAGAAAATGACTACGTTATCCCGTATAATTATGTATTTTATCGATGCCTTATTGAAATACCAAGAATTGATATAAATATTACGAAATCTCCCTCTTAATGTTGAACCAAAAAAAAATTTCTCTAGATCCATATACATCATTGTGAATCTTAGATCGCTACAGAAGGATGGGATATACACATCATTATTATGTTCTCTCGTCAATTATCATTTTTAAGGGATACATATCTAGTTGAAAAATTTATAAATCCATATTTATAAAAGTTAAACTCTCAAATAGTCACAACATTTTTTTGTAGCTCTATTTCATATTTTTAGGTCTCCCTGATCATCTCGGGATTCGATAGTTATACAATTATTTGTGGAATTTATGATGAATATATTTTTTATTATTTACATTAAAATCCACATCATTTCAAAGAATATTGGATCTCGTTCAATCATCATCATAGATATGGTTTCAAGATCCTTTCTACTTAAAGTATCATCAACTTTAATCGCCTTTCCTGGGTAAAAATTGGTTAAACAATCACAGTCATTGATCAACAATAACCACCTTCATTGGATCATATTTATATTCTTATGTGTGAATATGTACATAAGGATTTTATGATCTTTATATGTGTCCCACTTATCCTTGTAGATATATTGTCTCCATATATTCAATTTGAATTTATTTACTGACAATAATATATAATGATTGAGAAAGATCTTATCATGGATCTTTAATTGGTGGGAGTAATAGGATTTAAATTTTTTATCTTGGATGAGTGCACATAACAAGATATTTTTGGATTCATCACTATAGATAAAAGATATTTCCCCACTATGGGGTAGTGTGAGAATATGATCAATTATTATCTTCTCCTTTATCTCTTTAAATAACTCTCCACATTCATCATTCTAAACACACATGACCACCTTCTAAGTCTACTTGGTTAGTGGGATTTAAAATATTAAGAAGTTTCTCATCAATGATGATAGTACACAACTTATCCATCGAAACTATGGATCAACATCAAACATATTAATCTGGACCATCCTTCATATTCCTTTGTTTTTTAAGGATCTAGATATATCCATTTTAGTGATTACATTCCCCATATTGTTATTTGTCCATCCAAAACTCACATTTATTGTTCTTCATATACAAAATTTTCTTTTCTCAATGTCATCAGTACAATATTAAAATATTTTTTATATCCCTCCTTATATTGGGAGTAGAAAATAACATCATCTATAAATAATACCATAAATTTATCATGGTATACCCTAACGACTATATTCATTAATTCCATGAAGATTGGTAGAATATTAGATATTCCAAATGGAATCACTATGAATTCATATTTCTTGTAACTTATATGAAAATAATACTTGGGGATATTCTAATTCTATAACATTACATGATAATAACCCAATCAAAGATCCATCTTAGTGATGTATTGTTCTATAAGTTTCTGATCAAAAAATTCATCAATATATGGTAGAGGATACATTTTCATTATCATGATCTTTTTTAGGTCAAAATAATCAATGCAGAGTTGTATTAACCAATCCATCTTCATGATGAAGAGGACTGGTGCACCCCATGGTGAATCACATGGGCATATAAACACATTATCTAGAATCTCTTACAGTTGTTTCTTATGATCCTCATGTTTGATAGTGTAAATTCAATATAGAATTAGGGAGATTATAAAATATCTATGTTCAATGTCAACTATGAACAAAGCATAATGGATTATAAGAATACTAAACATTTATTTTTGAAATACATCAACATATTCACTTATAACAAGGAAATCTTCAATGATTGTCTTTTCTTTATTCCCAATCAATCGATCTAGATAAAATTTCTCATTGAGAAATAATATCTATTATTGATATGATGATACCAAAGGATATTCATCCTCATCCTTGAACTGTATAGAATCTAAGGGTGAATTATGATATAGTTGATGATTTCCATCACTCAACAATATATGTTGGATCTATACATGGAAATCCACTACATACCTTTAATTTCATATAATTACACTAATAGTAGTATCAAAAGGTTTTATAGAATGTCTAACTTAAAAATATAGACATTGGATACATGAGATATAATAATTTCTTCATTTATTATTTTTATAGATATCTCCACTTCCATGTTTTGAGGTTCTGTTTGAAAAGTTCTACTAAACATTAATTATATAGAAGAATGTGTAGAACAAGAATAAAATAGAACATTCTTCTACTCTTGATTGAATAACTAGTGTACCTTTTACCACATCAGTGTCATGATCCACCCTAGAAATTGTGAGGGAATAAAATCTACCTTTCTAAGGTAGGGTGGGTTATAGAATTAGTTATCATATAAAATGATTTCCATATTGAATTGATTTACATATTGTATGTATTCCTTATAGTTGTAACATTATAAACCATGTGGTTGGTTGATATGAGTATTCATTTCTTCCATCACATTAGTGTGTTTTTTCCAACAAAATTCACTGGCCATGTTCCCTTTATACCCACACCAAAATAATATTATTTTATCCTTTATTAAATTTCTAGGATTCAACATACCACTCTTTAGGCTACTGCGATGTTGGACTTTCTCACCCCAATGAGATTTCTCCATCACACAACCAAAATTAATATCCATTGTATACTTCTAATCTCATTTCAATTGAGACCAATGAGACTCACCCATAACTATTTTTACAATTAGGGGACATTACGATATTTTCTCATAGTTAAAAACTTCTCAAAGTGTCAACGACTTTAATAAAATCAACTTTAACCCACCAATTTAGTGGTAAAAACTGCATTTTGGGAGAATAAAAAAGAAAATTGTGTATCATAAAAGTCTTTTGAAGCTAGTATCATATTCAATGATGGATTATTCATCGTTTTTACTGAGCCTAGGGATAACTCTTTCTATTTTATTTATGGGATCTCATGGAAAATATTAATCCAAACACATTTTCCAGAATTATTTCCACTTGGTCCCTTCTATCTCTTCTCCCAATTTCATATATTTTATCAATATATAAAATTGATTAGATTATACTTTCATAAGATAAATAACTAGTATATTCTTCTCTTTATCAGAGAATTGGTGGATATAAAATATAATTTCAATATACATGATCCATTTATCCATAATTAAGGAATTTGAATATTCATTGAAATTCAATGAAATATTTTCATATAAAGGACTTAATTAAAACATGACCATTCTCATTGGGAACATGGGTTTCACCTAGATACATGTTTCTTTTCAGAACATAGGTTAATTGAGAAAGTATTTTTCATGAATTTATCAACCCCTTCTCCCATTAGTTTGCTATAAAAATTTCCAAATCCGTTACATTTTTCATCACATTGTTTTTTAGATCAGTTCCTCATATTCTCATCCATTGACTAAAATAATGGGAAATTTTGATATTTGAATTTTAGAACTATTAATAAAATAAAATATAAACATTTATCATTTAATAGATAACTATTAAATAACATAAATTCCTTCACCTATTAATTTATAAGAATCAATCTAAGTTATGCAGAGTCAATCTCTTAATATAATGTTTATGGGTGTTTTTTTCCATTTATAATGGTTCATAGAGATCTTGTGAATTTACCAAATCATATACACCAAGTGTTTTAAAATAGGTGTTCATCAAGGAAACTCTCTTTCACTATGTGGTGATTAAGACATAACCCAATGGTCCCTTTTGGGGTTATATACCCTAGGTAAAATTCTTCTAGAACCACATCCACTTGTAATGTCCAAACATGGAATTTGATTCTTGGAAACCACTTACTCAATAAATTATCAAAATTTATGGATTTTTTCATATGTTTATTCTTATACCTATGAATTTCATTAATGTTTTCTAATCCAAATCCCCAAAAATAATAGGAATTTTCTATAAAAAAGTATGACAACCAATATCTATTATACACCATAATTCATGATTTATTACATAAAAATATGCATAATACAATCCCAAAATATATTTAGGTCTAGTGTATTTGGTAAGTAATGTATACATAAAATTAACATGAAACATGGGTACCACAACATTATTATAAAAACTCCAAATATTCTCTTATAATCCATAAATCTTAATGAGATTACATGGGGATGTATAGAATAAAAGGGAGAGTGGTAAATCCTAGTAAAGGATTAATCA
The DNA here is from genome assembly GCA_963277665.1 of Viscum album. Taxonomy (NCBI): domain Eukaryota; kingdom Viridiplantae; phylum Streptophyta; class Magnoliopsida; order Santalales; family Viscaceae; genus Viscum; species Viscum album. The sequence continues at coordinate 842,956,327 of OY728140.1, read as the reverse complement.
AAGAGTAAAATGGTATGAATAATAATTGTTCGTCAAGATTTATATGACGGTGAAATAAAGAGGTTTAGAATCATAAACATGGTCATCAAATCACTATATAATATGATAATATAAACCAAACTTAGGAATATTAAAATAATATAAAACATGACATCAAAAGCATAATTCAAGTATAACAGCTAAAACATCATAACATAGTGTTACTAGGATAACCTACAATTAACTATAAATGGGATCCAATGAGTAAAAAACATTACCCAATCCATTAAAGGGAAATATATTTTTGGTCTCACTCATCATATTCATATCATGTACCTACATTTTTTCACCATATAGATCATACAACATATGAACACTGTTAATCACCTTTAACCACATTTTTACGGAGTGTCGATTACATTCATGTAAGTCTATAATTTATAAAGGATAAGTGTAACTACCTAAATACCATTGAGTATAAATAGTGATGGGTATTCACTGACAATTGTTTGGCATAGAAATAATTAGGATAATTGTAGTGGCATAATGGTTATACATAAATGTTTATGGATGGGGTAAATGATATTTAACAGGAGGTATCTAATTAAATTAGAATCCTAAGAAAACTAAACATATGCATAAAAATTACAGCATTGAAAATTGGATATAAAAAGGTCATAGGTAAAATAAGGTGCTTGAAATAAAAAAGATGAGGAAAAAGCCCCTCAAATTGAGAGGTTAATTTTAAAATATAGAAGGGAGACTAAAAAGATCTCGAGAAAACCGTGGAAGGGATATATAGAGGAGGACGGAGAGTAAATTCATAACCATTGGGTTTTTAGTAAAGCTATGTGGGGGATGGGTGGTTATTCACAACAAAATTGGGGGTGTCATTTATTTATTTCTTAAATTATGTTTTTGACTCTATATGATAAAATAATAAAAAACACAAACCATCTCATTTTTTCCTATGTTTTATTTGAAAGAGGAGTTTTTTTAAATATTTTATAAGGTGAAAAACTAAACCAGTTAACATAATACCCTTGGTGATGTGAAAGTGGTTCATATTTATAAATAACTGATTTTAAGAGCACAAAATGTAATATATGTTTTGGATGATTTTTTCAATGATTATAAAATTAATCATATAAAATAAAAAAACATTATTTTAAATTTAAAATGTATTTTTGGTGGTTGATACCATATATAGTATTTATTAAATAATTTTTGGTCTATTATGATGTTAATACACATACCATATATTTATATCATAAATATTTTTTACCCAAAAATTCAACAGTCTTAAAAACAATGAAAAATTCACCATTGGATAATATCGATATGATTATTTCAAAAAAAATTATTTTATCACAGTAATTCTTTAAAAATTAGATTATTAATTTTTATCAATATTTTCATTTATTAAAAAATTGATTTTTATGAAAAATATATTTTTCTACGCCTTATAATTATTATATTAGACATCATTAAATTATGTTATTATTTATTTCAAATTTTATTGAATATTAATATTACAAGGGAAAAATATTATTTCAGTATTGTTGAATTAATTAAAAAATGTTTTTTAATAAAATCAAATATTTTTTAAAAAATAATTCTCATTTTATTGTATCAAATTATAATTTTCATCAAATCATATAAAATTTAATAATGAGTATGGATAAAGATAATTTTTATTTAATTAGATATGAGGAGATATAAATTCATACTACTAGGGAATAGATACATAATCCCTTATTAATTTAATGTACACCCAAGGGTAAGGTGTGTGAAGGTGGGGATTACATTGGGTGGTTCAGAAAACATGGTTCGGGGTGTGATCTCAACATGCTGGAAGATGACTTATAAAATTTTTCAATTGATTTTTAATTCTAGAATCTGATATTGGGTCTAGTCCAGTTAAAAACCATGTGATTTTATCTCCCGTGGAAGCACTGAAAAATGGTATTTGCAGGGCATGATCATACTGATTGAAGCATTAACTTCTTTAATTTTTGAAAATTAGAATTTTCCATAAACCATGATATATGATAATATTATCAATCATTGTAACACAACTACGTTATCAGTAATTAAGATTCATACTTTCATTTTAATTCTAACAAGATATATTTTATAAGTGATCTAAAATAAAAAAATATGTGTATGAATTCTCTATAGTTATAATACAAAATATTTTTTTTATTCATTCAAAATGTAATTATAGAAAATATATTTTTTGTTATTAAAATATTATTGAACTCTGGATGTATGTCATTATTAGGTTTTTGATCACCTCCTTTTGTGAGGAAACTTGATTTTTCATTGTTATTTGGGACTTTAACCATGAATTTTATTTCTGTTTTGATTGGTTTTGAGGTATTTTGATATGATATATTGATATTTTTATCCCAATATAGCTATATCTGAGTCCTTTGGGGGTTTCATGATGTTTTTTTTGAAATAAATGAATAAAAAGTGTTTCATGGTTAGCTCACATATTCTAGAATAATTTGAGGATCTCTTTCACATTGTGTAGTAATATTCAGAAGTTTCCTCACATGGTTGATACATGGATTACTAAACCATGTGGTGAAATTATTCAGAGTTCATCATCCTCCATGAATTTATTATCTGAATATATCTTTAGTTATCATTATTCTTAATGTGACTTATACTATTCTGTATGGATCAAAGAGAAGTTTTTTGATTTTTTAGTTATATTTGAGTGGATTTTGTTTAATGTGTATTATTTGGATTATATTTAATGTTTTTTCCTTTGAAAATAAATTTTCATGAAATGTATCAATATTAATATTAGTTTTATTGGTTATTTTAGAAAATTAAATTATTAAATTATTTTAGTTTTGAATAAACATTTCATTGTTTGGTGTGAAATTATTTTAATTATCATGGAGTCTTTGAAAAAAGGGTTTTATATTATGAGATTGGTTAATATCATAATAAAAACTATGTGATTTTTTAAAATAAATGTATACATTATGTAAATATTTGGATTCCATAATGGTGGACATTGGGGTTTACACTTTTCACCGATTCATAAAATGATTTTTCTATTTTTCCGAATAATGTGAATTCTTGACAAAGATTTCATTTTTTAAAAATGAGTATGATTCATGGAACGAGTTATAAACTATTTTTTTTGTTACTATGTTTTAAAAGAATGTAGTGGTGTTTTTGTAATTTATTTTGTGAGCTTTTTCTAGGGGGATTCCCCTTGGTTTATATGTGGATTATTTTTTTAATTAGGGAACAATAATTTTATGTACTAATGCAATGTGTTTTTAGTGCACACGTCCAAAAAATATATATATTAAAATATGGAATTTTATTTAATGGGATTTTCAATATAGTGACTCATCTCATTTTCTAAGTGTGACTCCTCTAGTTTTTTAAACTTCTTAGACTCTAAATAGTGTCAAACATCAGAAACCATCAGTACTCTTAACCTTATTCAATAATTTATCATCTTATTTAAATGGATATAAAGGTATAAATGAAGTGATGGTGTGGTTAAAGAGACTTTAGAAAAATTTAAGTCCCCTTGAAACTCTTGAAACATCAATGGTAAGTTATTTTGTGGACATCATTCAAGAATTTGGTGTGCTTTTCTCCCAATTTAGTTCCCTTTGAATATTTAATAATTAATTCATATAAATAGGTTTTCTAATAGACCATGGGATGTTTTTATTTGAATATATCCTTGTATCATATATGAAAATTGTCAAAACGATCATGTTGGTGAAACTGATTTTTTGGGGATATATTAGTCTGATCTTAGATGTTATGTTAGTGAGTATTATTGTTCATTGAGACTTTTTCTCATGGGAAAAAAAGAAATATATTGTGAATTATTAGAACATATCATTACCATATTCTACTTGGATTTCATTAGAAATTTTATATGTTAAACAATGAAAATAAATCTCATGTGTCATCTACAATTTTGATAATGATTGTAATGATTATTTTATGATTAATTCTCAATGAAATTAGAGAAGATTTTTTCTTTTGAGCTTATGTTTTGTCTGTATATTTAATTGTGTATCAATTTTATCATTTCGTTTTAAGTGTTGGTAAATTTTTTATGTTTCTGTCATACCTCATGGATTAATTATGATTTTGATATTTTTAATGATATCCTTGAAATGGGGTTTGGAATTTCGTGGATTATTCCTGGGAAACATTGTGTTTCTGTTTGGTTAAATGGGATGACTTATGCCTCATAGAATATTTTTATTTGGCTGGTGAGCTATTTTTCCTATCATGTTCATCGTGATCTATTGTTTTAAGGGAATGTACTTATGTTACCCTCTACTTTGGTTTTCTTTTATCCAAGGTTGGAGCCCATGTTTCTTTTTGTTGGGGAATGTTTTTGATTGACGTATATACACCATTTATTGATATGGGATATTTATATATTTTATATGAATTTTTATTGATCATTTGGGTATTGAATTATTATTTATTTAGTTTTGGGAATTTTGATCTAGATTCATTAGTAGTTATTTATAGTTCATTGATGATTATTATTCCCTGAGATATTTCATAGATATGTATTTAGTTTGGATATGATCTACTCATAGGTATGTATGTATTTCAACTCACCATTTTATATGGATTCTTAATGGAATGGATTCATAATTTAGGCATCCACTTGTGTCTATTGGTTGGGTTATTCCTAATGTTTTTTGTGATATTTTAGGATTCATTCAGTTGATCATGAGGAATTGTGTGGTGTCTGATTCTAGTTTCTCACAGGAACCTTATAAATATTTTTTGTACTTTCATTGTATTCAAATATTACTGATGATTTTTTAGAGAAAAAATATTAACTATGGGGTGAATTTTTACGCCCCCTATATGAATATAATGTGTAAATGGGTTATTTTTCTTTTAATGGTTTTTTAATTTTAAACATTTAAATTTTGATGGTTTCCTCTATCACAGGGTTACTGGATGGTTATAAGTAACAAAGATAAAAACATTATATTTCATGGGAAACCATGTGAAATAACATTATGTATGTATTTACATTATATATAATAGTTAATACTCAAAACAATTATTTTTAGTAGAATCAGTATAAATATCCTTATATATGTGGTATTTGGAAGAAGACAACAACATGGTTTGGAATGATGTGTGACCAAAATAGGGTGAAGTGATGTAGGGGTAAACATTGTTTGTACATGGTTTAGAGTAATATATTTTATACCACTCATGGTTTTTTTCCAATTTTAGCTTCCAAATACTATGAAATTCTCATATTTAATAAAAATCTAAATTGTTTATTTTTCCCCTACTAAATATAACTCATTCTTCCCTCTCCTTAATTTAATTTTTTTAGGACTAATCATAGGGATATCCCTTGGTTTCATATCATTACATCCCATAGGATTTTGTGACCCTTTTCCTCCAATGTTAAATGATTTTTTAAGTTAAATATCATTATTCCTATTCATTTTCATCCCCTATTTTCCCTTCATCTATTACCATGGGTATTGTTTTATACAACAGGAGAAAATCGACATGGTGGAAAATATTTTATTTTGGTTGGTATAATAAAGGGACATGGTTTTTTTAGGGATTTTATAGGTCTTATTTTTACTTTTTTTTGTTATCAAAATGAGTTGTTTTCATTCGATTAGGGTAGGTGTTTCTATGAAATTATATTATTTCACAAGTCAAAAAATTTGTAGATATATTAAATACTGATTCCATTAATGTTATACATACTTGTGATTCCCATGATATCTTTATAAAACTATTTTAATTATATTTTTATATTTTGGATAAAGAAATTTTCGAATGATTTATTTCACACATTTTTAAAATAAAATATAATTAAAGCCTAGTGTTTATGAAAATGACTATTGTAATGGCCCGGACCTCTCTGGTCCATTACTTTGTTGAATTTTAGTGTTGGAGGTGTTCCAGATGTTCAAGGTGACTTACCCCAACACTTTGTCGAATTTCCAGTTCTGTGAACAATGTTTCCAGAACGTAACCTTCTAACAGTGACCTTGTAACGGTAGACTTGAACAGTGTTTCCAGAATGGTAACCTTCTTACAGTGACGTTATAATGGTAGACTTGAACAGAGTTTCTAGAATGGTATCCTTTTAACAGTGACCTTCTAATGGTAGACTTGAATAGTGTTTCTAGAACGGTAACCTTCTAATAGTGACCTTCTAACGGTAGACTTGAATAGTGTTTCTAGAACAGTAACCTTCTAAAGGTGACCTTATAACAGTAGACATGAAAAGTGTTTCTAAAACGGTAACCTTCTAACAGTGACCTTCTAATGGTAGAATTGAATAGTGTTTCTAGAACGGTAACCTTCTAACAGTGACCTTCTAATGGTAGACTTTAACAGTGTTTCCAGAATAGTAACCTTTTAACAGTGACCTTCTTACGGTAGACTTGAATACTGTTTCCAGAACTGTAACCATCTAATGGTGACCTTAAAACGGTAGACATGAAAAGTGTTTCCAAAACGGTAACCTTCTAATAGTGACCTTCTAATGGTAGACTTGAACAGTGTTTCCAGAACTGTAACCTTCTAACAGTGATCTTCTAACAGTAGACATGAACAGTGTTTCCAGCTTCCTATGGTTTCTCACCTTTGACGTTTCCTTTGACGTAAAATACATTTAAATCCTTATTTTAAGGACTCTTAAGGGCGATTCAAATGCCATAAATCCTATATTAATTATTCATATGGCTCGGGATTTTTTACTTGGTCAAACCGTGTGGGTTAATGTGATCCACTTTTAATGGGGAATTAAACGTATCTTAAACTGCCGGACCATTAAATCTTCAAAAAGGGATGAGATATCATTCTCCCTTTTTCTTCCACTTTTTTATCAGCTATGATATTCTAGAACTTTTAAATCCTTCACGTGGGAGTTTCACAATCAAACTATACTCCTAGGATTGGTTCTGCTCTGTTTTGATGCAACCGAGCTGTATCGATCAATCTTCGATATAAGGTATGTTGTATCATCATTATTTTGGGGTTAATATTCTCATGTTCTCCTTTCCATATTATAGCATGTAATCTCCATGCTTATAATGGTATTTTCTTGGGGTTTGGATGGTGCTGTCGTACTATGGAATCCTTGGGTGGATGTAGTTTTCGCGAGAGGAGGATTGTGACCTGTTGTGTGGATAAAGAACGTCATGAGTTGTTGATGTAGGGGATTCATGGCTTCTCTAATTGTATATGTGCAATCGTAGAATTAGAATGATTTATCCCTTTGGAAAACAATTAAATTGACCCAATTGAATACTTGAACTGGATTAAAAGAGTTCGTTGATCCAAGCGACCAGAGATCAAATCCAGGAGGAGGTAGAATTTCCAGTACTGTAGTAGTACAGTAGCAGTACTGTAGCAGGGGACTATGCAGTAATGTAGATGGTACTGTAGCAGTCACTCTTTGGCACTGTAGAAGCCGGGAAAATTCCCCATTTGGGCCTCCAGGCCTCAGATTTGGTCTCTGAGTCCTTCATTTGCCTTCGGGCACCTAGGCCTTCAGGTCAGTTTTCCCTTTGGGACATCTCAAGGCCTTCGGGCCACCTGCAGATGCAAACTAGAAAAAAACTACAAGGAACAAGCTCTACAAGGAGGATGAGAAAATGAGAGTTCACCACAATAGAAGTTAATCAGATTGCAAGAATGAGAGGGTATGACACCTGCCGTCAGGACAAGCCTTTGCACGAACGGGAATGCCTAGGTGAACAACCATGCGAAGGTGGAGAGATGATTTCACGATGAAGATGCTGGGGAGGAGCAGTTCCAAGTTGTTAGTCTGGGTTGTATTTAATGTTTTTTCCTACGGGCAATGAATGCCTCTATGGCCTACGGGCATGTAATCATTTCGCCTACGGGCATTGTAGGGTTCCACCTCATCCCTTGAAAGGTGGATTATCAAAATCAATAAAAAAAATGAAGGCCTTCGGGCCATTGGAGGAGGTTGATCATATGTTGTTGCTTTGTACCGTGATAACGGTTTGCCTCATGTTTTTCAAGATAGAGTGATATCTATGATTTTCTTTTATTAGTTGATCATTCTAGGTGGAAATTGATAATGAACATAAAATCTGGAAATAGTTGTTAATTAATTGGATAAAGATAAATATGCATGTAAATGAATCTGGTTATTGTCGTTGTTGAAGTTCATCTAATTTGATGTTAATCAAGTTACAAAAGTAAGAATGGTTGTTTAATTGTGATAACTTAGTGATTATGTCTCCTGTAATTAGAAACTACGAATAACAATTCTGCTAATTCAATATGGATTAAAGAACATATTGTTTGAGAATTTCTAAAAAGGGGTTTCTGAGTTACCCATTTGATTGTTAAAGGGCCAAGATCCCATTGATGTGATGTTTGTTTCTCTGTTTATTGTGCTATAATGTGAGCCTAGATGGCTGTTGTGATATGTGGAGGCATGGAGACTTTTGGTTGTGGCAGTAGATGACGCCCAGAGTGGCGAGATGCATCATTTTATGCTTGTGGGTGTCAGGGAGGAAACTATGAATTATTTAATGGAATGAATGTGTTTGTTGGATGCTTGCTGGTTATTTGGCTGCTTATCTGCTTTACTTTTCCCCACTGCTCATTGCAGCTGGTCCTGCTTACCCTCCTTCTGAAGGAGGTGAAGACACGCGGGGTATGCCATGTGCTTTCCGTGTTTAGCCTCTCGAGGGATAATGGGACTATGATCTTTCTTTAAGTGGCAAAGACTCGACGGGTAGTATATCTACTCATCGTGTTGAGCCTACATTGTGTTTAGTAGCATAGGATGCCTTTCTAGAATGCCTGGGAATATGGGAAAGTATTTTTGTAATGAATGTTTGATTAAATAGTGATAATCCATGGGGATGGAGATACTGAAATTTAAAGGTGATGTGAATCTTAAAAGGAGCAGTTGATTTTGAACGTGATGCCAATTTAGTTTAATGTGGAATTGTTCATGGTTAATTAATGTTTAAATGATTAATTAACATACAGTTTAACTGATAAAATGAGAATGGAGTAATCTAATAAATCTCTTCAAATGTTTGTGAGATTATAGGATACCTAGTCTTAGAATTAGGAGTCTGGATTCTGAGAGATGTTAGCTGCAGTTGTATCTAAGACTAGGCAATAACCATAGTGTGGATGTGAGTTATATATATATTCTGTACTTTTTTTGTTTCTATAAGCTACTCCACCCTGTCGGTAAGGTAAACTGACACCCTGGGGATTCTGAGCCCTGGGGTGAGGTGTTTTTCCCAACATTCTGATGGGAGGTCGAATGGCTGACTACCCCCTTTGGCTCTTCTCTCTTCTCTTGGAAGATAAATGTGCCAATAGGAACAACAGTTAGTTTCCCCATATATGTGTGTAGAGGGATATAATGGCTTGTGGTTATTTGACAAACATATATTTTGGATATAGTATCCTATGGACTACTATAGGTGTAACGTGTATAGGCTTTGATGGCTTGAGGATCCCTACTCAGTGTATGGGCTATAATGGCTTGAGGTATAATACCCGATGTATGATACACGTTATGCGGGCCGTGGTGGCTCCCAGAACATTCCTGGTTACTTTTGGTTGTGAGGATGGTGTGGTGCTTCGCCCAGGTGTCTGAGGGCAAGGATTTGTGGTGCATGAGGTGCAGATTGTGGAACATAGCCCAGGTGTCTGCGAGCAAGCCTTTGGAGAGAGATGCACAGAACGTATGTCATTGGGGCAAAGCGGCAATCCAGTGGGGGAGTAGTGTCAGGTTACCCTTGATATTCTTTACTATATTCTATATTCTTGTATGAATTACTTGGTGATAGTAGCCATGGTGAGATTGAGAACATAGTATACATGTTTAGGTGACGATTTAGTTTCACTTGTTGTTCATTGGTCTTTAGCATGATTTCATTACATTTTTATGAGAGGCTTGGGGAGGATCCTTCTGAGTATACTGTTATACTCACCCTATGTATATATACACTATTTTTCAGGTCACTTGGAGTAGGTTGGAGATCAAGCTGGTTACTACTAGCTTGTGGATGGAGGAGCTGTTCGGGCTTGTGGTCTCTGCCGTTTTACTTTCTTTTGGGTACTTTTAGTTTTCCCTTTCAGTTGTAGTAATTTTTCATGAAATTTTATATATGTACTTGGGTTTCTTTTATATTTTAGTTCTGAATTGCAGTTGATTGGTGTCTATCTTATCTCCTTCATCCGCATGCATTCTCTTAGAGGGTAATGTCTCCCATTTGTGTGTTTACTATACCCTCGATGCTAGTCTCCAACTCGAGGCCTACTAGAGGCGGGACTCATGGGTCATTATCTTCCTTCTCACATTGCCGGCCCAGGAGGGGTACACTTTTTAGGGAGGGGGTTGTGACAGAGTGGTATCAGTGGTCTGGTTGAGGGATAGGATGGAGTTTGGAGTTAGGGACATGTGAGGTTGCATGGGTTGGTAGGGAAACAGTGTCATTCATGTTTAGAAAGTGAGGTAAACACTGGAGGCCAGCTAAGACATAGGCGTTTAGGGACCCCTATGATCTGTCGTACAGACCTTTAAGTTTACAGTTGCTACTAAACAAAGTGATACTAGTTTCAGGATAGAGTCCTAGGAAAGGATCATGCATCATTCTTCCTGGTGTCTATGTTTGAATGGGTAGACCTTGGTATAGGTTAACCTAAAATTAATAAATGAAACCAATTAATTAATTATAGTTGAGTCTTCCAAATTCCAGGCTTAGGGGATCTAACAGTTGTTATTTTACAGGTATGGCTCCAGGTCGATGTCCTCGTCAGGTTTACGTAGAAGATGTCATGTAGGCTGTTCCAGCAGATCGCTGCCGGGTAGAGGTTGATGACGATGACACTTGGAGGAAGACACACCAAGAGTTTCAGCGCCAGAGTCTACAGAAGTATGATGGCTCCATATCAGATGCATTCATAGAAGACTAGTTGGAGGAGGTCGAGATAGGCTTCAGTTCGATTCGTGCATGGAACGAACACTGGGTGTCCTTGGTTGTGACAATGCTGCGTGGAGCAGTGAGGCAGTGGTGGTTCTTGTTACTCAGGGATCGTGAGGAGTCAGCGATCTCATGGGAGGTGTTTTGAGACAGTTTTAGAGTTGAGTTTCTTTCTTCGACTGCGAAGAAGTCTAGTCTCCAGAAGCTTTTTACCCTTCGACAAGGGAGATCTAGTGTTCGAGAGTTTGTAATCCGTCTCCGGAACCTTCTACAGTATTCTTTAGACCTATTACTAGAGGAGGAGGCCAAGGAGAGGCATTTTGGGGAGGCTTTGCATCCAAAGATCCAGCGCCGGGTCACCCCATTTATGATAAAGACAAATCTTGAGGTGATGGAGAGGGTAGATGTTTTTGGGAGGACTTTGGCTAAGACAAGATCGTCCTGAGAGGGGAATCGTCAGGATTCCTCACGAAGCAAAGCTGTGTTCCGGGGATCCCGGTTTTCAGGGTAGAAGAGTTTCCATTCACCTAGGGGTAGGTCCCAGCCCTTCCCATCTCGTTTCTCCGCAGGCAGCAACTATTAGGCCTATACCAAGGGATCATGCACTTATTTTTCTTGTGGTGGTCATGGTCATCAGCAGCGGGAGTGCCCGACGTTTCAGTGTAGTCATCGTGCACCGGGTGCTCCGCTCCAGGTTCCTCCATTGAGGCAGTTCTAGCCGAGGCAGCAACAGCAGGTTTCGCTTGCTTTAGATCACCAGAGGGTAGATGGAGCAGGCAGAGGATAGTAATAGAACACTCCCCGTCCTCAGAAAGAAGATCTTGGTCGTGGAGGTGGCCTTCATCAGGGTTAGAGAGGCTGTGGAGGAGGTCGTGGTCAGCTTCGTGCTCTAGCGGTGCCAGCCTCAGGCATGCCAGATTTCGTTCGAGGTACCATTTTCTTGTTATCTACCTTGGTGTTTGCCTTGTTTGATTCAAGAGAAACACACTCCTTCATATCACCTACCCTTGTCCATGCTTTGGGACTTGAGGTAGAGTGGATTCCAGTGCCCTTGGTGTTGACTACGCCAGTTGGAGGTCGATCCGACTTGTTTGAAGTTTGTAGAGATTGTGAGCTAGTGTTAGGGCAACACCACTCTTGGAGAGATTTCCTATGTTTACGAATACAACCATATGATGTCATCCTCAGCATGGATTGGTTGTATTCGGTGCAGGATATTGTGGATTTATACAGGATGAAGGTCATTTTATTTGATGTAGATGGAGAGAAATTGGTGTTTGTTGGTGATCGAGGTCCTCAGATGAGTCATAGACGAGTTCCATCCTTATCATCCATGATGGCTGAGATGATGCTGAGTTCTTCAGAGGTTCAGTTGTTGGCATTTCCTTGGGTCAAAGAGGAGTACCCTGACGTCTTTCCAGAAGATGTTGTAGCCTTACCCCCTTGATGAGAGATCATGTTTGGGATTGAGCTACAGCCAGGAGCATCTCCTATCTCTATGTATCTATATAGGATGACCCCTTATGAGTTACAAGAGCTACATATTCATCTTAACGGTATGTTGAAGTGTGGTTTTGTTTGGCCAAGTGTGTCACCATGGGGAGCACCAGTATTGTTTGTGAAAAAGGATGATGGCAGTTTGTGTTTGTGCGTCGATTATCATCGATTAATCAAAGTGACAATAAAGAACCGCTATCCTCTCCTACCGATTGATGACTTATTCGATCAACTAAAGGGTTCAAGTTGGTTCTCAAAGATCGACTTGCGGTCAGGATATCATTAGATGCGTGTAAAGGATGATTATATCCTGAAGACTGCTTTCCGTTGTCGTCATGGGCATTATGAGTTTTTTGTAATTCCATTCGGCATGATGAATGCTCCAGCTATTTTCATGGGGTTGATGAATGTTGTGTTCTGTGAATTCCTAGACATGTTTTTTGTGGTTTTCTTCGATGACATCCTTGTATACTCCACATATGGATAGGAGCATGCAGATCATCTACGAGCCGTTTTGGGAGTTCTTCGCCAACATCAGTTGTTTGGGAAGTTGTAAAATTGTGATTTTTGGGCTCGAGAAGTTCGTTTCATGGGGCATGTTGTGTCCCAACAGGGAGTAGCTGCGGATCCGTCGAAGATAGAAGCAGTGGTGTCTTGGGAAGCCCCCAAGACCGTGTCAGATGTGCAAAGATTCCTTGGTATTGCAGGCTATTGTAGGATGTTTGTAGCCAATTTCTCCCAAGTTGCGACTCCTCGGATAGCTTTGACTAGGAAGGATCAAGCGTTCATATGGACAGATCAGTTTCAGGAAGCTTTCAAGTATCTAATGGAGAAGTTGGTAAGTGCTCTAGTCCTTTGTCTTCCAGTGGAGGGAGTCCAGTTTGATGGTTTCTGTGATGCTTCACATCTGGGGATAGGTTGTGTTCTCATGAAGCAGAGTTCATTTGTTTCTTATGGGTCTCGGCAGTTGTGTCCCCATGACCGCAACTATGCCACCCATGATCTTGAGTTGGCAGCTGTGGTGTTTTCTCTGAAGTTGTGGAGACATTACCTCATTGGTGAGCACTTTGTGGTTTCCACCGATCATAATAGTTTGAGGTATGTTTTCTCCCAATGTGAATTGAACTTGCGGCAGCGTCAGTGGATGGAGTTCTTGCTGGAATACGACTGTGGAATATCGTATAAACCTGGAAAAAGGAATGTTTTAGCTGATGAACTGAGCCAGAAGTCAGGTAATGACGTTGTGCATGAATATGGTGATTCCTGGAGAGTAATGGAGGAACTGTCTGTTTTTCATATTGATATAGAAGAGGTTGGAGGTAGAGGTTGTCTTTTCTAGATGACGGTGCTGTCGTCCATGATGCAGAAGGTGGAAGAGTCCCAGTTGGGTGATCCACATGTGAATGTTCGGAGAGACAGAGTTGTTTGTGGTGAGGCCCCTGATGGTTGGTCGGAGGATGAATAAAACTGATTGTTGTATCATGGAACGATTTGTGTTCCCTTGGCGATGCATGAGACAGTTCTCCGAGAGTTCCATAGTTCTCCCTTGGCAGTACATCCTAGTGTGACAAAGATGTACCGATCCATGAGGAGTCAGTTATGGTGGCCTGGGTTGAAGCCTGGGTTGAAGCCTGCGGTTGCAGAGTGTCTGTCTCGATGTTTAATCTTCCAGAAGGTGAAGGTCGAACACCATGTTCCTGGTGGTCTTCTCCAGTAATTATATATTCTTAGCGGAAGTGGGAGGACATCTCAATGGACTTTGTTACATGTTTAACTCGATCTCCGGGAGGACATTATGCTATATGGGTGGAAGTGGATCGTATAACAAAATAGGCTCACTTCATAGCGATCAAGGAGTCGAGCTCAGTGGAAGTTTTGTCGAGGCAGTATCTAGAGGAGGTGGTGAGACATCATAGAGTCCCTAGAATGATCATTTCTGATCAAGATTCACGTTTTACCTCCTGGGTGTGGAGGGGTCACCAACATGCTTTTGGTTCTCAGCTATGCCTTAGCACTACTTTTCATCCTCAAACTGATGGTCAAATAGAGCGAACCATCCAGACTCTTGAAGACATGTTGCGCTCTTATGGTCTTGACATTGGAGGTTCATGGATGAGGAACCTACCCGTGGTGGAGTTTTCTTAAAATAATAGTTTTCAATCCACCATTGGTATGGCACCGTTTGAAGCCCTGAATGGTCGGCCTTTCTGTTCTCCATTGGGCTGGACTGGGGTCGGAGAGTCAGCAATCCTCGGACCGGAACTAGTGCAGAATACGACAGAGATGATTCAAGATATCTGTGAGAGGATGAAGACAGCGCAAGATCGTCAGAAATCATATGATGATCAAATAACGAGACCCTTAGTGTTTAATGTTGGCGATCATGTGTTTTTGAAAGTGACTCCCCGTCGTGGGCAGTGAAGGTTTGGTTATGGAAGTAAGATTTCTCCCCAATTTGTTGGGCCTTTCGAGGTGTTAGCTCTTGTTGGAGATGTGGCATATCGAGTAGCACTTCCCCCTTAGATGAGTCAGATACATGATGTTATCCATGTATCACAGCTCTGTTGTTATCATCATGATGAATCTCATGTTATCGACTGGGGAGATATTGATATTGATGATGACGCAACCATCAAGGAGCGACCTGTGGAGATCCAAGACCGGAAGGAGAAGGTGTTGTGTGGGAATTCTATTCCCATGGTTCGTGTCTTGTGGTGACACGGTGGCATGGAGGAGAGTACCTGGGAACGTGAGTCATAGATGCGTGTCTAGTACCCAGAGCTGTTTTATGTTGTTGTGCTGAGTTTTATTTGATCCTTTCTTTTATGTACCTTTGATGTGATGTTATGATTGAATTGTTTGGATATGTATTGTTTGTTCCCTTACTCTCGGATTTCATGGTTTTGTTCCAACTTTCGAACTACTCATGGTGGTTTTCCCCTGAGAGGTATCTTATGGGGTGGTTGTTCGGACCCCTCTTTTCTTCTGGGTTGGTTTTTAATTCTCGAGGATGATAATGTTTTGAGAGGTATCTAATGTAATGTCTCGGACCTCTATGGTCCATTACATTGTTGAATTGTCATGTTGTAGGTGTTCTAGAAGGTCAAGTTGACTTATCCCCAACACTTTCCCAAATTTTCAGTTCTGTGAACCGTTTATCCAGAACGGTAACCTTTTAGTAGTGACCTTATAATAGTAGAATTGAACAATGATTCAAGAATTGTAACCTTCTAATAGTTACCTTATAACGGTAGACTTGAATAGTGTTTCCAGAATGGTATCCTTCTAACAGTGACCTTCTAACGGTAGACTTGAATAGTGTTTCCAGAATGGTAACATTCTAATAGTGTCCTTCTAAGGGTAGACTTGAACAGTGTTTCCAGAATGGTAACCTTCTAACGGTGAACTTATAACGGTATACTTGAATAGTGTTTCCAGAATGGTAACCTTCTAATAGTGACCTTCTAATAGTAGATTGGAATAGTGTTTCTAGAATGGTAACCTTCTAACAGTGACCATCTAACGGTAGACTTGAACAGTGTTTCCAGAACAGTAACCTTCTAACAGTGACCTTCAAACGGTAGACTTGAACAGTGTTTCCAAAATGGTATCCTTCTAACGGTGACCTTATAATGGTAGAATTGAACAGTGTTTCCAAAACAGTAACCTTCTAACAGTGACCTTCTAATGGTAGACTTGAACAATGTTTCCAGAACGGTAACCTTCTAACGGTGACCTTCTAACAGTAGACTTGAACAATGTTTCTAGCTTCCTACAGTTTCGACCCTTTGATGTTTCCTTTGATGTAAAATAAATTTAAAGACTTATTTTAAGGACTCTTATGGCCAATTAAAATCCCATAAATACTATATTAATTATTCCTATGCCTTGGGATGTTTTACTTGGTCAAACTGCGTGGGTTAATGCGATCCTCTTTTAATGGGGAATTAAACGTATCTTAAACTATCTCCCTATTAAATCTTCAAAAAGGGACAAGATATCATTCTCCCTTGTTCTTCCTCTTTGTTATCAGCTATGAGACGCTAGAACCTTTAAATCCTTCACGTGGGAGTTTCACAATCAAAATTTACTCCTAGGATTGGTTCTGCTCTGTTTTGATGCAACCGAGCTGTATCGATCAATCATCAATATAAGGTATGTTATATCATCTTTATTTTTGGGGTTAATCTTCTCCTATTTTCCTTTCAATATTATTTCATGTAATCTCCATGCTTATAATGGGTTTTTCTTAGGGTTTGGTAGGTGCTGTCGTACCGTGGAACCCTTGGGTGGAAGCAGTTGTCGTGAGAGGAGGATTGTGACACGTTGTGTGGATAAAGAATGTCATGAATTTTTGAGGTAGGGGATTCATGACTTCTCTAGTTGTATATGTGCAATCGTAGAATTATCATGATTTATCCCTATGGATCATAATGAAATTGACCCAATTAAATACTTGAACCAGATTAAAAGAATTGGTTGATCATATTTTTTTGCTTTGTACCATGATAATGGTTTGCCTCATGATATGCTATATAGAGTGATATCTATGATTTTATTTGATTTTTTGTTCATTCTTGATGGAAATTGATAATGAACATAAAAGCCGGAATTAATTGTTAATTAATTGGCTAAAGATAAAGAGGCATGTAAATGAATCTGGTTGTTTCTTTTGTTTTAGTTGTTCTAATTTGATGTTAATCAAGTTAGGCAAGTAAGCATGGTTGTTGAATTGGGGTATCATTCTGATTAGGTCTCCCATAATTGGAACCTATGAATAAAAAATCTTCTAATTCAATATAGATTAAAGAACATATTATGTGCGAATTTCTAGAAAGGGGTTTCTAAGTTACCCTCTTGATTGTTAATGAGACAAGATCCCATTGATGTGATTTTTGTTTTCCTGCTTCTTGTGTTATAATGTGATCCTGGATGGATGTTGTGATATGTGAAGGCATGGAGACTTTTGGTTGTGGCATCAGATGATGCCCATAGTGGCGAGATGCATCGGTTTATGCATGTGGGTGTTGGGGAGGACACTAGGGATGATTGAATGGAATGAATGTGTTCGTTGGATGCTTTCTGGTTCTTTGATTGCTTATCTGCTTTACGTTTCCCCACTGCTCAAGGAAGTTGTTCTTGCTTACCCTTCTTTCCGAAGGAAGTGAAGACACGCGGGTTATGCCACGTGCTTTCCATGTTTAGCATCTTGAGGGATAATGGGTCTATGCTCTTGCTATAGGTGGAAAAGACTCGACGGGTAGTATATCTACTCACCGTGTTGAGCCCCCTTTCTGTTTAGTAGCATAGGATGCCTTTCTAGAATGCATGTGAATATGGGAATGTATTTCTGTAATGAAATTTTGATTAAATGTTGATAATCCATAGTGATGGAGATACTGGAATTTAAAGTTAATGTGAATCATAAAAGGAGAAGTTGATTTTGAATGTGATGCCAATTCACTTTAATGCGGAATTGTTCATGGTTAATTAATGTTTTAAGAATTAATTAACATATAGTGGAACTGATAAAATGATAATGTAGTAATCTAATAAATATCTTCAATTGATTGTGTGCTTATAGGATACCTAGTCTTAAAAGTTGCAGCCTGGAGTCTGAGAGACAATAGCTGCAGTTGTATCTAAGACTAGGTAATACCCATAGTGTGGATGTGAGTTATATATATTATGTAATTTTTGTGTTTCTATAAGCTACTCCACCCTGTCGGTAAGGGCAACTGACACCCCGAGGATTCTAAGCCCTAGGGGTGTTTTCACCAACATTCTGATGGAAGGTCGAATGGCTGACTACACCTTTTGGCCCCACTCTCTTCTCTTGGTAGATACATGTGAAAACAAGCACAATAGTTAGTTTCCCCATATATGTGTGTAGAGGGCTGTAATGGCTTGTGGTTATTTCAAACACATATATTATGGATAGAGTATCCAATGGACTACTATAGGTGTAATGTGTATAGGCTGTGATGGATTGAGGATCCTAGTCGGTGTATGGGCTATAATGGATTGATGTATAATACCCGATGTATGATACATGTTATGCGAGATGTGGTGGCTCCCGGAACATACCTAGTTACTTTTGGTTGTGAGGATGGTGTCGTGCTTCACCCAGGTGTTTGCAGGAAAGGCTTTGTGGTGCACGAGGTGTAGATTGTGGAGCTTAGCCCAGGTGTCTACGGGCAAGCCTTTGGAGAGAGATGCACATGACGTATGTCGTTGGGGAAAAGCAGAAAACCAGTGGGGAAGTAGTAGCAGGGTACCCTTTATATTATTCAAAATATTCTATATTCTTGTATGGGTTAGTTGGTGAGAGTAGCCATGGTGAGGTTGGGAACATAGTATACCTGTTTTGGTGATGAGTTAGTTTCACTTGTTGTTCACTAGGCTTTAGCATGCTTTATTTACTTTTTCATGAGTGGCTTGGGGAGGATCCTATTGATTATACTGTTATACTGACACTATGTATCTATAAACTGTTTTTTAGGTCACTTGGAGCAGGTTGGAGATCAAGCTGGTTACTACTAGCTTGTGGTTGGAGGAGCTATTCGGGCTCGTGGTCGCTGTTGTTTTACATTCTTTTGGGTACTTTTAGTTTTCCCTTTCAGTTGTAGTACTTTTTCATTAAATTTCATATATGTATTTGGGTTACTTTTATATTTTAGTTCTGAATTGGAGTTGATTGGTGTCTATCTTATCTCTTTCTTCTGCATGCGTTCTCTTAGAGGGTAATGCCTCCCATGTGTGTGTTTACTATACCCTCGGTGCTAGTCGCCAACCCAGGTCCTACTGGAGGCGGGACTCGGGGGTCATTATCTTCCTTCTCACATTTTCGTCCTAGGAGGGGTACACTTTGTGGGGAAGTGGTCTTGAGAACTATCAAGCTCATTTCAAAATAATTTGATAAAAAAATGAAGGGGTTCAGACATATAATATTTTTTAATATAATACTAGCCAATAATTTCACACATATTATTACATTACTTCTAAATATATGTATCCTTTAATACAAAATAAGGATTTTAAAGGAAAAGTGTCTTTCTAATACTAGTTTATTAACACATTAAAGCAAATAAAAACATGGAATCAATATTTCATTCTCTATTGTGAGCTCCTAAAATCCATTTGAGATACTAAACCACATGGGATAACCAAGGGATTGCATAAAGAGAGGGGAATGATAAAAACCCATTAAGAAAATTAATATTATAAGGAAAGATTACAAATTAGTCAATGTTATGACATGATATCACAGAATATAGGAATCATGAGTAATTTCATGGTAGTATAATATAAAAAACATGCAATTACAAGATCATGGAATCATATTAATTGTGGAAAAAATTCAGAAACACGAAAAAATGATTCAATTCTTACCATATAAACAATTTCATATGGTGTATAATTCCCCAAAATGGATTTTTCTTACTCCCTAACCCCATACATGAAATCTAATGAGACTATAAAATTACCCAACTCATTAGATCTCTATATGGGCGCAATAACCAAAATATTTTAATGATATATATGGGTCACATGGTGAAATTAAAAATAAGTCATAACATAATAATTACCAATGGAATGAACATGGGATTCATAATCTTTCTTCATATCATCAAAAAAAGAAATTTCAGAATGAAGGAATTTGAAAAATGATCATAAGTCATGTATTACCGTGCCAAGGAAAAATATTATGAATTGGACGAATGTCTCTCGATGCGAGACCCCTCTCCCAGAACCCTAGCTCTTTAAAAATCAAAAAGGATTAGCTTAATTTCTCTGAAAAATTCATTCCATGACCTAATTTGATCAATGATGGGAGCATCCCTTCTATCTCACGAGCAAACATGTGAAGGAGACGATAAATCTGATGAAAACTGAGCTGTTAAAAGCAAACAATATGATGTTCAAAGGGATTTCCTTCCTCAAATCATTGATGAGTACAGATCACTCCAAAACTCCATCGATGAAGTTTTCAAATATAAAGAAAATGGAAGATTAAATTTTTTATATTGAGGCTGAACCAGAGGTTCTATGATAGCATACACAGCTCTATATGTTTTCAATTATGGGTTGAGTTTCTTATCTCAAATGTGACAAACCCTGTTCTTATTCTGAATTGAAGCCTCAAATTGATTTATGTTGGGGTTTTACATACTAGGAACTGGTCCCGCATGGTAAGGGGCACTTCCATATTCTCTTTTCATCGAAAAATTATCTAGATAGAGTTTAGAAATTAGGTAGTCTTCAACTGAAACCTGGTTTCCTTCGTATCTCTGCATGGGATTTTTCTATTAATCCTAACAATCATAGGAACACCATAGCTCAGGTATGGGTCAAACTACAAAAACCTAATTGTTTTTTATAGAACTATAAAATTCTTAATGACCTATCATCCTACCTTGGTACTCCCCTAAAAATTGATCAAAGAACATTAAATGGGGACATAGGTTTTTTTTTCTCGGGTTATGATTGATGTAAGTCTTGAAAGTAAATTACCATTGTCCATTGTTTTTAATAGTAATGAGTATAGTAATGTGGTAAAAAATGGAATATTAATGGCTTCCCCCTACTTTGAATACTGCACAATTGTTGGAAACTTGGTCCTCAATTGTCGGATTGTGCACAAAAAATAATCTCATCCAAGTCACTCAGAGTGGACATTAATCAAAAAACATAAGAAAGATATAGAACCTGTACTTGACAAACCTGAAACAGCTAAGAAGAAGGTGGGGAAATGGTTTGTCAAACCCAAAACCTTATGCCAATTTGAAGCTGGAAATGTGAAAACATGGGAAGAACTGGCTAGGGAACATGATAATGAATCTATTGAACAAGTTATTGGTAAGGACATTGAAACTGGAATCGTGGGGATCCTTAAGCACTCCCATTCTTATTTTTCTCCGTCCTGTAACACATCAAACGGAACTTCTCCTACCCTAAACACTTTTAATGATCTGATCACTTCCCCTTTGAAGAATTTTTAAGGGAGTAATGATCACTCACTCCTTTCAAAAAATAGGAAATATCTTGCACTGAAAAAACTCCAAACTCACCCCTACTGCCTCGGAAAACACTACCCTTGATGCTCAGATTACAAGCACTGAACCTAAAATTCCCACCCATTCTGAGAAGAGGGTTTACACTACCCATGTTGAACATGGATACCCTACCCTTTTGGGTAGAATGGGTAATCAACAGGAAAGCACGGCTGTCCTCCTAGAAGGTTCTTTACAACTTGGTATGATAGATAATATTGTTTTCCCCCTTCATTCTTCCAACTATCGTTCTATTTTGGACAAAAAAAATATTGTCTTAAGAAGGTATCTAAACACCTTACCATAATGATTATAATTAAAATTTGGGAGATATTAAAGTCCTACCCATGACTGCCCCAAGTAAGCATTTGTTCTCAACTTCTAGCCCTCAAGGTGATGTTGACTCTCATCTTTTTGCAAGTGCAAGTGCTACTAACACATCTTTGGTTTCCACTTTTCCTGCCCAGGTGAAGAAAGGTAACACTAATCCAGAAACTTCGCCTCGAATAATAACCAGATAAAATACCTCTTGAAGAAAAAAATGAAAGGGGACAATCCCCCCCCCCCTCAAATTGGACCAAATGAATTTGTTTTTTTGGAATTGTCAAGGAATTGCAAACCGTGACACCATTAATGTCATAAAGAGATTTATTAGCATTCATCATCCTAATTTTTTTTCTCTTAATGAACCAAAAAATTAATAATGCTTATAGATTCCTATATCTATATTCTTTTGGTTATTCCAATCTAAGAGCTAGTAATAATGGTATGATAGTTGAAACTCTCTAGATGTTTTCTCATTCTTCCATGAAAAATGTGAACATTCATAATATTACAAATCAAATCTTTACTTGTGATTTCACATTTGATCATACTCAGATTTTTACTACTTTTGATTATGAGAATATTTGATATCAAGATAAGAGGCCCCTTTGGAATGATCTCACTAAACTTAGTAGAACTATTCAAAATCATTGGTTTATAGTTGGGGACTTCACTGCCATTTTATCCCCAAGTGAAAAAATGGGCCCTTCTCAATCCACTATTTCCTCTAGTGAAATTAAAATATTCATTGAAACTAATAATCTTATTGAGGTAAATATAATTAATTCCAAATTTACCTGGTATAGAAATCATTATAATAGTGTAGTTTCCAATAAGCTTGACAGGGCTTTTACTAATGATCAATCCCTAGACAAATGGGATAACATTTCTTTCATCACCCTTACGAAAGATTCTTCTGATCACCATCCTATATTGGTTATGTTTTCACATAATCCAATAAATCAAAGACTTCCTTTCAGATTTAAGACTGCCTAGTCCTCTGATCCTGACTATGTGAATATTATCAAAAACTCTTAGGATAATATGTATGAACATAGGGACTCATTTCCCTATCCATCGAAATTGAAAAATCTCAAGAAATTCCATAACAATTGGTGTAAAAATAAATAAAAATAAATAGAAAATGATATTACCCTTCTTGAGAATGATCTCACACAAAGTAAAAATTATAATAACTCCTCTTACTTCACTAACAACTCCCTGCATGAAATCAAAATTTCTTCCAAGCTGGTCACATTACTTAACATTAAGGATAACCTTTAAAAAAAATTAAAACCAAATGGCTCAATGATGGGGATTGAAACACTACATTTTACAACTCACTCCACAGAGTTAGAAAATCTTATAGGCCTCTTCCCTATCTTAGAGATGAGTGGAATTTTATCGACACTGTTGAAGGTATTGAAAATTTTTTGGACTCGTGTTTCTGTGATATCTTGAATGGTCCTGGAATTGATAAAGATCTTCTCCCTAATGTCATTCCAACTATGGTGTCTAGATATGAAAATTCATTGCTTAATATCATTCATTTGGATTAGTAAATTAAAGACAATGTCTTTAGCCTCAATCCGAATAGTTCTCCTAGACATGATGGTTTTAATTTGGGGTTTTACCAAAACCAATGAGATTTCATTCAGGAAGAGATCTATTGCATGGTTAAAACTTTATTTTCTAAAGGAATTATTTCTTTTGAATTAAACTCCAAATTTCTTACCGTTATTCCTAAAATGGAGAATGTTGATGAAATACATCCTTTCAAACCCATTGCTCTCATAAATTCACTTTTCAAAACTATAACTAAATTACTTTCTAATAGAATCTCTTCCATCAGCAATAGAATTGTCTCCTACAATCAATTCAGTTTTATAAAAGGAAGATCTATACGAGACTGCATTTTCCTTGCCTCTGAATCCACAAATATTTTAAATAAGAAAAATTGAGGTGGGAATGTTTCCATTAAACATGAAAACGCAAAGGCCTTTGATACCATATATTTGAACTCTATTTTTAAGGTCCTTATGCACTTCAATTTTAATGACACCTTTATCAATAGAATTAAAACTATTTTTAACTCTCCCCATATTTCCCTTCTAATAAATGGTTCTCCTAGAGGTTTTTTCAAATGTTCTAAGGGGGTTAGGCAAGAATACCCTCTCTCTATTATTCTCTTCTCTTTTTTGAAGACTATTAAAGTAGAATACTCACTCAGTCTATGGAAAATGGTAAGATCAAACCGATCTCTACCTCCATGAACTTGAATGCCCCCTCACATCTTCTTTATGATGATGACATTATTTTGTTTCTACAGGGGGTCAAAAGAAATATTAATAATCTTAAAGCCATTCTCTCTCACTAGGAAGAGGTGTATGGTCAGCATATTAGTTAGCATAAATCTTTTATTTATATTGGAAAAGGATATCCCCCTAGTAGGAAAAGAAACATTATCAGTTCTTTAGGGATCAAGGAGGGTTCTCTACCCTTCAATTATCTGGGTGTCCATATCTTTTTGGGTAGACATAAAGCTACCGATTTCTCACCCATCATTGAATAAACCTTTCGACAACTCTCCACTTGGAAAGGTAAAAACCTCTCCATGGCAGGAAGAATTTTCCTTGTCAAATAAACTATTCTCTCAAAAAATTTCTATTCCATGATGATTTATAAATGGTCAGCTAGCCTCCTGAAAGAAATTAATGTTTCCATTAAAAACATTTTGTGGAATGGGAGCACACATGAGAGAAAACTAGTTATTGTTCCTTGGTCTACATGTTGCAAACTTATTGAAAAATGATGTATTGGCATAAAAAACCTTAATAATTTTAATGAATCCCTTCAAGATAAGTTCACATGGAACCTCATTCACAATAATTATTCTTCCATGTAATTTTTTTGGATCTACTTCCTCGATAAATTAAGGAATAGAAATTTAATTATTTGACCTCCTCTATCTGGCCTTACATTATGAAAACTTTCATCTCTATTATGAACAACTCCATATAGATGGCTTGCAACGACTCTAATTTAAATTTTTGGCTTGATAACTAGACTGTTACACCCCTTATCTCTTTAGTGTCTAACACTCAACTTCCTAATAATACTAATGATACAATCAAGGGAAAATTACAAATGAAAAACCCTTTCTTACTTGATAATATAAATAATTTTGTGGATTGTTATCCTTTCACTATTACTGATGATCTTCAAATTTGGGAACCTGCTCATAATGGTATGCTTATTCAAAAAGATACTATAACCATTTATTCAAAAATACTGATAGTAATTGAAGAAGTATAAAAAACATTAATAAATCGTGGTTAAATCCCTCGAGACTCACTATCATTTGGCGTATTGCTCATGGTGGGATTCCCACTGATATTTGTTTAAAATATTTTGGGATTAATCTTTGTTCCAAATGATTTATGTGTAATCATCATTGAGAGGAAATTAATCACCTATTAATTTATTAGGACACGGAAAATACCCTTTGGCATTATATTATTGATATTTTTGAGTGCGGATGGTTTCCTTGTAGCCCTATAACCTTTTAGTATCAACAATGCGTGGATTTATCAAACTCCCATCAAATCAGGAATCTTTTTTTTCAGCAACAGCAGAGCATATACATCTGATCCGGTATGGTAGAAATTACTATATTTATAACGATAACTCATTAAAGCTTAATTTAGGTAAAATTAGAAATCTCATTACTATACAGATGTTTGATTTGAATCAGAAGGATCATTGCAATAACTCGGTTAGATATCTTGGGATTCGTAGGTGCATCAGTGTTGATGGGAGTTACCCTCACCCAAAATACACCATGGATGTCTTTTAGCAAGTTCCACCTCCAGGTTGGATTAAAATCAATGTTGATGGTGCTTCTAAAGGAAACCCAGGCCCTGCAGGCTGTGGTACCATCTTCACAAACCACATGGACCAGGTTCTTGGATGCTTCTATGGATCCGACGGCTTCGCCTCCTCCCTATAAGCTGAGATGATGAGTGTGATTCACAGTACTTCTTTTTCCAAGCTACACAACTCAAACAACCTTAGGATCGAGAGTGACTCAACTACTATTGTACATGACATTTGGAATGGAACAGTTCACCTAGTTTGGACTCTTACTCCTCACTCGATGAACTGTTTTCACTCTCTATTTAAATTCAACTACATTATCACCCATACCTACCTGGAAGCTAACAAGCATGTTGATGGACTTGCCAACATGGGAGTTCATCACGAGGTCTCCTGGAGGGATGGACTTCCTCATATGTTACTCAATATTTATGTCTGGGATGTTCAAAATATTCCTTACTTTAGACTCATGTAATCCATTCTTGTTCCTTTTTTAATAACGTTTGTGTTTTTGTCTTTGACCATAACACCTCCCCATTTAAAAAAATATTACCATGTCAAGGAAGGGATAATGCACTAAGTCTATATAAAAGAGACATATATAAATAATTTATAATAAATCCATAACATTAGAGGTTGTTTTCATTGATGTAAATACCTTTAAATATATTAAAAACATACATTTGTAAAATAACCCATTCATATTGATTAACATAAAAGGGTGTCATCTTATATGGAAAATGATTTTGAAGGATCACATTGAACATTTCGTAAGTAAAATATCCATTCATTTTTTAAATAGTAATTTAAAATATAATACTCTCTAAAACATTAATGAAAATATATTTTTATGGTAAATATCATTTGATATCCAAATTTAATATTTAAATTATTTAGTCTTCATAATGGTGAATGATTTCTATTTATCCAAATACATTAAAAAACAAGTATTCCTTTAACATTTTTGTAAAATAGTTAAAAAGTAATTTGTTCAAAATAATAGAAGAAATTCCATTTTAATTTTTTTATAGATCCAATTAAAGGTAAAAATGAATTTAAACAATCATTTTATAACATTTTTTAAAACATTTTTAAAAAATTGATTTAGAAGAAGAAGGATTTCCGATCAAAGAGAGAAAAGTTTTCAAATTGTCAAAAAAAAATTGTTTAAAGTAAAAAATAGAGTAAATGGTAATATTATAGGAAAAATTGATGAATAAATAGAGGGGAATAAAATTAAAGGGTTTTATTATGATTTGATAAAATAGCTTTTTTTAATTGAAATTTGAATATTTTAAATCCTGCATAAAATGAGATTGAAACATAAACCATTACCAAGATGGTAACATCAGAATCATAACTTCACATTAATTTAGAAGATTAATTATGTCTTAAAATAAAATTATGTTGTAAGGACCCATGATATTGATTATAAATGGGTTGTATATACAACTTTAAAATTTAATTAATTTCATAAAAGAACATGTTTGATAAATAAGGAAGTTTGGGAGGAAACCCTTACAAAGTTCATATCATTCATGAGATGGTTAATTAATGGGGTGATAATTAATAAAAAAATTATATACATAATAAGGAATGTAAAAATAAAACAAAATACAGTAAAAATCCATTTCACACATTATGTTGGAATAATATAATAAATAAAGTGGCTATATAACCCAATGAATTTAAATTGAATTAAGAAACCATTTACCTCACGAATAACTTTAGTTGAGCACTCTATAACCTCATTTATAGTGGTATTAAAAAAATTAATAACATTCAATATGAACATATTAACTTTTATAATATCTTATATGAGCATTTTATAACATCTTACTACCTATTTGTTAATAATACTTAGTTATCCCTCTTGCTTTGGGTGTTAATTGCCTTGTTTTCTCAGGCATGTTTTTTCCAGAATGTTATCGATGATAAACATAGGACATATCTCCATAATATAAAAAATATTAATGTTAAAAATTAAATTTATCATCATTATATTCACATTCAAAATAATTATTTAATTGTTAACATGGATATTTAATCCCATCACTTCGTTGAGACGGTTGGTTGTATGTACACATATGTGACACTATCATTGACTTCACATGTTAATGTGTAAGGAAGTGTATTTTATATTAATATTGAAGAATAGTTATAATTTAGTATATATAAAATATTTTTATTTAATTTAACCTTTATTACCATCCATGTAAATTATTATTCAAAAACAAATCACATCGCTTCATGCGCTAGTAGTACACTATACAGACGAACGACATTATCATTAATTCAACAGATGTGAAGGTATGAAATTATTTAATATATTTATTTTCAATAATTATTTATATGTCATTTATAACTTATGTAATCCTCAAATTACTTCTTATTATGGTCCATGTAAATATTAAGTGAAAAAAATCACATTGATTTGTGGGGTAGCTGTCCATGATATAAATGAGGGATAATATCTAATTCTCAGTATTATGGAATGTAAGAAGGTTTATAGGAAATTTTAATTAAAGAATTATAATAACATAATAAATATCATATATAATCAGTTGATAAATATTTATATCTTTTAATGATATGTTGTGATGGAGAATAAATACTGTCAGTTTGCAAGGTGGTAGTCCACCGTACAGACGATCAATAATTTGGATTACCATTTAATGTTCGAGAATATGGTTATATGTAATGACCATAAAATAAAAAAATGTATTTATATGGAATATAATGATTTTATTATGTCATTATTTTTTAATAATATGTTAGGAAGGTGGAGTAAGATATAAAATAACACTCAGTTAAGGAAATTACATCTTTTTTGGATAACTTCTTTTATTTTGAACCAAAATACATAGAATGGTGTATTTATGAAAAAAAGGATTATATTACATGGTTAGAGAAGTAGTTATGTTTTTTTGGAAGTTTGTTAAATAACTGTTTTTTTAATTGTCCAAAGGAATGTATAGGGAGTGGACTTTTATAAGTTAGGGTAGATGATACCCTTGAAATTTATGGGAAAAAAATAATTCCATCTACATTTTTCACACACCAAAAGGCACAAAAATAAAATATTTTCAAAAAATATAAGAGTAAAGGTATAAATATGACCATAAAATACTAATTATACAAATTTTGTTTCATTTTTAGTCATTATATATTTAGTTCAATCTTGATAAAACCAATTTTAATTTAACTATGGTAAATGATTTTTGATGTGTTTATTATTCGTTATGGTGAAAAAATAAGTTGATATTATTAGATAATATATTTTTATGATCCAAAATATTGAATCCATTTTTAAAAATTCAACTCAAATAAGTTTAATTATTTAATAAAATATTAATCATGCATACATTTTGAAAAAAAAATATTTTCCCAAAGAAAAACATTCAGATGTTTAAAACATTTTTATATCTAAACTCAATATGTAAAAGATTAAAATAACATAAATTATTTTATTAATATTATTATATAGATAATTTTACATTAAAACCAGTTTAAAATAAAATTTATCTTATAAATTTAAGAAAACAGAACCACAATTTTCAATAAAAATCATTATTTTTTAATATTCATAAAAACATATTTCTTTTACAAAAATTATAAAAAATTTCCCTAAAGAGAACATTGAAATTTATATTTAAAAAACAATGTTTTTTTAATATATTTTTTATAAAATTAGTAAATATTAATTTTAAATAATTTGTGAAAATCTTGATTACTATTATTTTTAGATTAAATACATTTTTTTCCGAAAACACATCATTCACTTTCGAATGTTTATTATTTTATTTGTAATAAATATTTATCCATTGAATTTAGGATATAAATTTTTATATTTATTTTTTCATAAATTATTTAGTACTATTAATATATTCCTATTTAACGACTAGTTTGTATTGGTTAATTTTGAATAAGAATACTTTAATAGGGTGTTATGTTTCATTAAAACTTTGGTTTGCCTGCATCCTATGATATTGAAGAGAATGAATTTATCTCAAAAGAATATATTTTATAATGTATCAATGTTTTACTTTCCCATATAATATTGGTTTCTCATTTTTTATACAATATTTAACAAAATATTTTTATTATAAAATCTCAGGGTGTTATCATATGCTTTGTAACCAATTTTTTAAGAATTTCATTAAAAAAAGAGGTTTTTTATTTTTCAATTGGATCATAAGGGAAAAATTATAATTTTTAATGTTTTATCATTGTTTAATTTTCAATGTATGTTTCATGTCATGGATTTCTATGGTTGATCAAATGAATCATTTAGAATGATATTAATGAGTTATCATGATTTTTTGTCAGAACAGCATTCCACAGTAGGTTTATGAATTGTACATTATTTTCTATGGGATGAATTTATTTGAATATAATTTTATATATGATACGTGGATTAATATAAGAAAGGGGATATTTCTTGTGAGGGTGTTAGTGGTTGTAAGAGGACTATTGATTATAGATCATTTATATATATAATGATCATTTGGCATATCGTTTTCGCACATTACCCATGGATATTTCATGTGAACCCAAGTAGCTAGGTGAGATATCCATGTTTATACTACACTATTTTAGATCATGTTATCCTTATTTACCCTTTTAATTATTATGTTTGTTCCAAGGGAGTTCCCCCATAAGACTATAAGAGTAACTTAGGTGCCCATAACAATTATGAATGAGTTAATGGTCTGCAGTAAATTCCCATTGTTATTTTCTATTATTATATCATGTTCGAACCTAGTTGATTTCATTTTATGCCTATTCTCTTAAAGACAATGTTATCAACAGGATTCCCATTGCACACTTTATTGCATCCCCCTATGATCATAGTGATGTATGGAACCATTTGTTTCATTTAGATACTCTTTTTCATTAATTTATGGTGGAAGAATATAAAATTGGATAAGTGTGTGATAATGTACAAGTAATTCACCATGAAATAAATGATTCAGCTCGATATTAGTAATATGTAATTTAGTCACATAATTATATGTCATCATAAATATTAATGAGAGTGGTCTATGTATGATTGGTTTAGTTTTTGAGTCATGAGTACTTATATATGAGTTACTATCATCCATATCCATATATAAAAGTCATCCAATGTACAATTCATTTTCATACATGTGATTAAACCCTTTTTTATTTTTTAAAAAAATCTATTAATGAAATAAGTACATGAAGTTGAAGAAACACAATTAAAACTCATTTTCTCAAATTTGGACATATTATGAAGATCCACATAAACTGATTGATAGAAAAATTATTTAAATGTACAAGGTTAAACAAGTTTTTGGATGGTAATGATGTAGTGAAATCCCAAGAGTTACCCAAATTATGTAATCTACACCTCTTTATCAAGACACATGGAAGTCGTTAGAGGAATAGAGGATCATCACAGATCAAAAAATCGAAAATTAGGATAAGGAAGGAAAAGATTCTTAGATGACGAAAAATATCCCCCCTATAATTTTTCTTAAATATTCCAACATTAGATTTATCCTTGGCTCACATTAGTTTATGTGTACTATATTTCACATTTTAATATAATTAATTTTTTTTGTTCATCTGTGTTGTGATTTTTTCTTCATTCTTCCCTAATTCATTTTGTTTTTCAATCCTGGTGATGTACCATTGATCTCATACATTCTGGTTAGGTTGTGATAAACAATTTTGGGTGTTTAAATGGAAATCATAGTGGGAATTATTGAATTAAATAATTTATTTACTAAATTTATTTATCTGATTGTGGTATTCCATTAATGGTATAGAGTGGGTTAAGTGATAGTAACTCCATTTTCAATCAAATTTTTGTATTCTCCCATTATATTAGATTTCAAAGCCTCCCTCTATTTAAAATACTTTCCATTCTAGTGGAGGAGAGTTGTTTCAAAGGATGAATTGTAAGTGGTCGATTCCAGGTGTGTGAATGGTCCACTCACATAATTAAAGTGTATTTGTTCCTATTCACCATGGAGAGAAAATGATTAATTGATATACATGAGGGTCCTGAGTATATTAGTACCCCTAAAATAAAATTAAATATTAGGTGATTACTGGCTTAATGATATTTGGTATAGTTATTGGATTAAGTGATTTATAACAAATATAAATGATGATAGAACCCATTAATGTTCACCCATGGTCTATTTATAGTTATTGAAAACTACTGTATCAATTAATTCATTCCATGATTTTCAGTTTCATAAACAAAAAATCCCAAATAAAATATTCCATTTAGGTATTTTATTAAAAAATGTTTAAAAAATAGTGAATCACTATGCCTAAATCCTTGCGATAAAAAGCTATGGATAAATTTATACTGTAAAAAATAATATAAATTCTTCTTTGATAACTCCACAAAATGATATAATATCAAACATTGAATCATTTTTTGGGAATCTAGCTAAGTAGTTTGGTACATTTTTCATACATTATGATTAGTTTTTTATTTTCATTTTTTCATTACTTTATATTTTTTTCTCTTTATTTAATTCCTTATTAACCAGGATAACAATAATAAGGTATTAATTATTTAATAATTGATCACTATCTATATTCCTGATTAAAATAGAATGAATGAATCACAATAATGTTTTAAATCTGGCCAATTTATCTTCATGTAAGAGTCTAAAAAATAATAAATTCATGGGAAACTACTTGAGTAATATTTTTTATATACCTAGGGTTGGTAGGATGAAACATAATACACTAATGATGTAATTAAACCTTAATAATATTTCCCCCGCACTATCTCATTGAATATAAACTGACATCATAGAAAATTCAAGAAAACATCAACAACATAATGTTGTAGGACAAATAATTGAAAGAGTAAAAAAGTGAGTTTAGAGATATAAAGAAAATTATTCTGATGATATCAACAATTCACTAAGAACTCATGAAGAAATAAAAATAAAATAATTAGAACAATAATAATTACATTTCTTTTTTTACTCGAAATGAAATTCCAGTAGTAGAAGTAATAGTTCAAAAACCTTCTCTCACTCAAATTTCTAGAATTTTACTTGAAGAAATCATGGAGAGGTAAATACTTCAAGGAGAAACATTAAAAGGATTTAAAGGAACCTTGAATGTATTTATTTTTTTATTATCAAAAATTTACTTGAAAACTAACCCTCTATGTTTTATAAAGATGTATTTATGTATTTTTTCTTAGAAGAATAAATAAAAGAGGATATGATGAAATGTGATTAAAAAATTGGATACAGTCCCCTCATCTATAATAAAGATACCTGATGTGTAAATTCAAGGACAACTTCTCTTAAAATCCCCCCTAAAAGTACTATAATTATCGTTGTATTATGATTTTTCTCATTTTTATTATTTAAAACTACTCATTAATTACTCAATATTAAAAATTCCATTCTAGGAAAGTGATACACTACCCTATACCATGATGATAAAAAAATAGCCACACACCATATCAGACAGAATGTGTCTTGAATTTGATGACAACGATATACCAGTGGTTATGAAATATTTAATATAACTAAATAATAAACGTTTTGATTAAAAATATATATAACCATCCATGTACAATGATCACAATTCCACTCAATTAGTGGTTAAAGAAAAGTTTAATATGAGGTAAATTAATACTATTTTGATAAATTTATGTAATATTATGTAATGTAGTTTGAAGAAGAATCTTCATTATGTGTGTACAAGCCTATACACCATCAAAACAAAACCGAATACCACATGGAGGGGTAAAAAATCTAGTTGGTAAACCCCTTTTAACATTCCCACAACTCCCCTTTTTAGTTTCCATTTTTACATTTTGGGGATGGTATTGAATGAAAATATTAATGGGGTTTTACCAGATCATTTTATGTTAATATAATTTAGAAAAAAAACTATTGGAGTATCTACAAAGAAACCAAAGTACCTTTCTGATTGGGGTTAACCACAGGAACTACCCACTACTATTAGTAAAAATCTTGTACTTATATAGGGTTTAAATCATGTTTTCTTCAATTATTTTTTCACTAAACTTTTTTATGTTAAAATTTGTTTTTCTATAGTATTTCTAGTGAAATTAACCCAAAATACTAGATAAAGGATTTCTATAATGCACCATGGGAAGAGCATAACTCAAACATTTTTGTAAATATTTAGTTTATTTCTATCCTTGAATGTTTTTGAAAGACTTATATCTATAAATTTTAATATTATTAAAATTATTAGATTTTATAATGTGTGGGGGAGTTTTAAAAATATTTAGGATTTATTTTAAATTTGGTTAGAGGCTTCTTAGTATATATTTTTAAAAAAAACCTGTTAATAAAAAATGCATGTTGTTTTATATAATCTTTTTGATTGTTAGTGTGTTTTTATTAAAGTAAAGGGGGCATAAAATTTGTTCCCATATAGTGAGAATATTCATCTCAGTTTTTAAGGATTCGAATAATTTTGAAATTATTGAATTTAAATAATTTTATAGTAATTTTTAAACCTTTTTAAAGGAAATTACTTTTAAAAACATTGAGTAAAAGAATTTAATAGAAAAAATTAATAGGGAATAAAATTATAACATGGGGAAACCATTTAACAATATAATTGGAATTATTGAATATATATATATATATATATATATTAAAGTTGGTTTGATTCTTGCATACGTGTCACCACCTCATCCCTTCACATCACCCATCCCCTCATCGTTTTATTTTCTCCCTCCCTCCATATTATCTCAAGATTGGGATTTTCCTCCATTATGATTAGAGTTCTATATGACTTTTATACCCTCCTCTACCTATGATTGTTCCGCCTCTACTCATTCTCACTCTCCCATAGCCTGCTATGCACACGACTCATCCACTTTGGTTCCTTGGGTTCCTGGTCATGATTCCCCTCCACTCTTACTATAGTTCCCATATAACACCTACACCATTATCCTCTAGATTTCAATCCACTTCGACATCATTACCTCCTTATGATTACCCTCATTTTGTCTTACAGTTCCCCTATAGCAATGATGGAATTGTGCTCAATCTATCTTCTTCAAGAGAATCCTTCCTCCATTTCAAATTAATCTCATTACATCACATCCAACCCCATACAACTCATGATTATTATTGGGTCTTCCTATGTTACCCACTCAATTTTTTGTTGTATCCCCCATGTTCGGAAAACTAGTCAAGAATTTATTCATAGGTGACCTATTCTTACGTCTGCAGTAGTAGTCTCTTTCTATTAGAATTTCAGTTGACGTGCTCCTAACCTTACACCTATTACCAGATTTACATCGGACTCTCTGGAAAAACAACTTTTTGTCAACATAATATGATTCTAATCTATTGAATAAATTTTGATGAGGAATTACACACATAGTAATTGTTTCTTCAATAAATTCCTATACATTTAATTTTATGAATTTTTTACTTCTTTCCCCAATATTTTTTATCTATCTATAGTAATTTATTCTTCCATTAAACATCAATTATATTTTGATGCAGTTATTTATGTTATTTTTGTCATATTTGAACTGTCTGATGCTTAAATTTTTTTCAATGAAATGAAAAGTTATGTAATACTCCTAGATGTTTATATCTATAGAATTTTGATTGAATGGATTTGAAAAAATTAGGATCTTCATAAATTTATATTCTTAATTTTAGATAATAGTTATTAGTAGTGGGTATTTTTATTTTGATGCATGTTCTAAAAAAATTGATGTTATCGATGATTATTACATTGTTTATATATTGCATGATCATTATAATGGTGCCCAATGTGCATAAATGTCTTATTTTATTTAGGTTTATTTTTCATCATATCTATATTTTGAATGAAATGGTAACAGAGATTCAAGGTAATTCTTCTGATATCATTTTTCATTAATTCAAATTGAATTTTTTTTTCTTATGATGCTTACACAGGTTTGTGACATGCAATCATTATGATTTTAATGGGTATGACATCGACAATGTCTAAATATTGTGGCTGAATGAATCAATGTATTTTTGAATGTATTGGTGAATCCTTCAAAAATGTTTTATTGGCAAGAATTGATTATGATTTTCATTTCCATGAAAAATTACTTTTGGAAGGATATGGATGATCATGTTTTCAAGCATTCTTTTTGTTTTTTAAATTCATTTAAAAAGGGTTGTTTGGATGTTTTGAATCCTTTTTTAAATATATTGTGAATTTAATCTCTTTTCATCCACAGTTATATAATGAAATTTATCCGTATCCAATTTATGTTTTTACATTATATTTTCTATTATTTATGTTGTTGGAAGCAATTCATTAGTTTTTTTTTCAAATCTGTCAATTGATTATGTTCATTGAGTTGGAATATAACAAATGGTGATATGTGATCATTAATTTTATCTATCCTTGTCCTATTACTTATATTTTCGTTTCCATGAATAATTAAAGACATAAATTAATGTCATTATTTATGATTAATGATCCTGGACAAACTGGATTAACCCACTTTTGAGTTTTGTGTAAATAGGTTGGTGTACTCCTCCATTTCATTCAGAGTCAATTCCCACTACTATACTATACATTAATTCAATAGGTATAGTGGAAATCATATCAACCAACCATTACTATATCTCTAAATATAATTGTGTTGTGACAATATTTTTACATGGTGATTCCCAGGAAGTAGATAACATAGAAAAATGTCGGGGAGGGACTATTGAGTTTGATTGTTTCCACCCAAAGTAGTTAGAGAAGTGAATTTATAGCAGATTGAGTGGTGTGATTGAGAATAAGGTTGACACATTATCCTCTACCCATCCATTTACATTTACTTACTCGTTTTAATTTTTTATCATGTTGCTAAAATCTAATTTTTATTCTAGTATAGGTTTGAATCATATATCAATATATTTTGTAAGCTCACCCAACTCATAACACCATCCTTCATCCATCACCTTTCCCAGCATAGTACAGGTATGTTTCAAACAATAATCAAATGAATCAGTTTAATTTTTGATGTGAATTATCAATATGTTATGAATATTAAATATTTAATGAAAATATTATAATTTTTAAATTTAAAGTTTTTTATTCTTGCCATCATTTTTCAATTTTCATTTTATAACATATAATTTATTGTATTTTTGGTATTTTTGGATAATTGGTGCACGCCTCATAATCGGTATGCTTGTGATTTTCTTCTACTGTCATCCTAATTTTAATCAATCTATTATTTAGAGGGGATTCAAGATATTGTTGCAGGTTTCTATGGATTATGAAATAGTTGAATTTTTTTTGGTGACTATGTGTTTTATATATATAATTATCAATAATTTCTCATAATGAGTAATTTATATGTAAATTTTTTATATGTACTCATATATTCATATTTTATGTTAATTTTTATGTTTGTTTTCATTTTATTAGACCTGATTCCCAATAACTATAATACCTAAAACTACAAAATAAATAAATAATATAGAGATCTCAAATCCACTTCTGGAAATTTCATGTCAAATTTTCATATTTTCTTGCCAAACATAATGATTTCATGTCACAAATTGATATCATATCAATTAGATGTAAATGAAGACCATTCAAAAAATTTATATGTTGAAAAATATTTTTTTCATTACTTTATAGTTGATATTTCTATGATTTAAATATACCTCATTCTTTGGAGGACTGATAATTTTTCTAATTTATTATCAATAACCATGATACTAATACATATTGCTTGGTTTTAGGACATGCATACAATATTAGTAGTTGTTTTATGTTTTTATGTGAAATTAGTAGGTTGATGTATTTTAGGGGTATATTCTCCTTCAAGATGATGTAGGGATTCATTGAATCAACTATGAAACATTTTACTAGAATAGATGTACTTGGGAATGCAGTAGTTAGGAATTTTCTTGTGCAACCAAAATTATTTTTCTTCAACTGGTTTTGTAAATGTTAATGAAATCATATAAATATATTTGTAGTTAAAAAATTCATAATGAATTTTTTATAGGATGAATCAGTTGCAACTTTACATACAGAATTGTGAAACATTAAAAATCATTAATTTCACCATGGAAATTATTTCAATTTTTTTAAGCTGAATAATTCATTCAACATCTGAATCTAATATAGATATCAGTTTCTAGATGAATTTATTTCATTGTAATTCCTCCTAAAATAAATATTTTTAATTTTTTTTGTGGGGATACTAGAAGTTTTGTTGTTTATAGATTAATTTTTATTTCCATGTCAGAGTTGATACATTTGAATTAAGATCTGTCTCCACAAATCTTTCTCAATATTCCAAAACCAACAGTTCATATCAGAATACAAAGTCACTGCTATATTTTTAAAACCGCATCTGTTTTCTCAAATTTCCGAAATGTTTAATAATATAGAACTGGTGTTCAAGAAACTGATCATGCCACCCAATTATTCAATCACTCCATGAAATAAAATGGGTGCCTCCAATCCAATATACACTCTATGTTCCCCCTAGCATAGATTTCCAATGAAGTTCCCCAGAATAATGTAGGAACAAAGGCCTCGGTATTCAAGTCACCCAATAAAGATTCATTACATATTCTTACATTAATTTGTTTGAATTTCATCACTTATTGTCTTCTATGATTGGAACATATATTGTTTCATTTAATTTACTCTTCTGATTATTCATCTCATTGAGGTTTACTACAATGAAACAAAATCTATAATAAAAAAGATGACTATAAAATAGTTTTCTTGTCAAATGATGTGAGACTTCTCAGTTACATACTATCCTTATATTAAATTAACTAAAAATATGGGTATGTAGCATTGAACTATTAGGTAAAACCTCACTTCTCATCTTCATGTGAATGTATAGATTGTTAAGATAAATGGAAGAGAATTTATAGTTTCTACCGTAGGTCAGTGTGGTTGGTGGTTGGTTCATCAACAGGCATTTTAGTGTGCAACCCACAGGCCTGGGGAAACATCTATTTGAGGTACTGGGAATATATATCATTTCACTATAATAATGAAGGAATGAAAATTCTAGGGAATATAGGGTTACGAAAGGGTAAAGAAAACATATGTAAATAGTTCCACTTAGTTTCCACAGTCATTCAATAATTTCTTCTACCTGTACTAAATATCATTTTTGAAACATGTTTTTGAAAAATATATCTTGTAGTCTATTTTTAGAGTGGATTAAGTTTTTAATTTGATCAATGTACATTTTTTTAGATCATTGGAACACATATTTTATTTTATTAGTGGATTATAATAATTTATTAGTGGATCTTTTTTATAGCAATAGCTGATATCTCTATAAAAACGCATAAGGGAGTACTAGTTAATGAAATATAACACATTATGAATCTAAAGGGTAAGAAAATTTTAAAATCCCATTAAAACTAGGGTAAAATGTTATATTGGGATCCCACATGATGTTCTATGAAAGTTAGGCATTGGGTGTGTGAGATATAAAATCTATATTCAAATTAAGCAAGTGAAATTCTAAAAAAGGTCTATAAAAATACAATAAATTCATAATTTTAAAAAATGAATGGATTTATGTGGAGAAAATATTGAACCCGAATGAATAAGTGGGAAATTGTCTTATAAGAGTGTCATTTGGGTTGTATTAAGGAAGTATGAAATATGGATTCTATATAAGGAACTTAGGGAAAATGGATAAATAATATAATTAAATTTAGAATCCTTAATTCGAATAAATTATACTCTATTTTCAAATATATTATTATATCTTTGGATTAAGTTGAACTGGATAGTGAGTTAGATTCATAGAGGAGGCATGGAAATATCGTTAAAGAATGAATCTTTGTTTCATTATTTGTATAGAATTAGACTTTATAATTAGGTAGGATAAAAATATTTGTTAATTTATATCTATTATATTTTTCTTCACTAAAATAATTTCAATGTAGAGGATTTCTGGGAAAAAATAATTTAAAAATTTTGATTTATTTTTGATTATAAATTTACACCATAATTTAGATAAAACATGGGAAATCAACCAATATTATAAATTTTTTAATATTGGATTTTATTTTTTAAATGTCTTTCATCTTTATTTTAATTATTTAATAATTTTTTTGAATTAATTTCAAATATATATATTGTTTTTTTGTTTCATTTTTTAAACTGTTATAATGATTCTAAGAAGTTTTTTTCTTTTTTTATCCAATTCTAGTTAAACTAGTCAACACCTACATTTAAATTCTATTTTCATTAATTTCAGGTCTATGATAAAAAGGTTTTCTAGTTGATAGATAGTATATGTTTCATCCATTGTGGTGTCTAAGAGTCACCCGTGTATGAGTCATTTATCTGTGAGTCACCTATATATGAGTCTTTAGTGATCTACATTAGAGTTATCAATGTATGAGTGGTCCTACATACAATTCATGAGAGTATTCCTAGAAGTGACCTATATTCACCTCACTAGTGTATTAGTAATCAAATTTATGAGAAATATTTGAATCTAATGACATCATTTTTTCAGATTGTACCATTTGAATATTTGTATATAATATTTTGGGTTTTTTTTGATTTTTTGTGGATATTGGGGTGTCATGGAGCCCCTATTTCAATATATTAGAAATATTAAATATAATAACCCATGTGCCCACATAATTTCATAAATAATGTTTTTTAGTCATGAATAGTGTCTCAGATGGGATAATTTAGACCACCCTTGAATCCAAATTGTATGTTTTTTCCTGGGTGTGTCATAAGGTTCATTCACATTTGTCTGTGGGTCAATGTGAAGTCATGAGTTGATATTAGGTAAATTAAATTAATTAAAATATTTAACTAATTTAGTAGTTTATTTATAATATTTAACCAATAATTTATTTTATTTAATATTTAATATAACCATTCTCTATTTTTATCCACATATAACTCTATAGATTTGTAGAGAGCCATCATAGAGAGATATTTTGACAATTGATCAAGGATAATTAAAATTTTAATGATTTCAATTTATGGGGATCACCAAAATCAAAGATCGAGATCCATTCCTCTCTAGAGATTCATAAAACAATGAGGTAGAGATTTTTTATTTATTGAATTTTTCGGTGTTATTTTGTTTTCATTCATGGTATATGAATTATCATTTGAATATTGTTATAATTTCTATGTTCAATGTCCATATAAAATATAAATTTTCCATTAAACATATAATATTTATCATGATGGATTTTCAATATTTTTTGGTTTTCAGAGGCGTGATCGATGGTCAGGTTCACAACATTCATTGATGAACTCACTTTGTTGATTTTGGATGTCTACCCTCATACATTGTGTGTTCATTGCGAGTTTGTGATAGGTCAATGATTTGACTACCAGTTTGATCCAAGATTCCATTAAAACCAAAATTTTATGTCTTATATGAGATAGATTATAGGGATGGTCATTTTCAACAGTTAAGAGGAATGATGTTAAATCAAGTGGGATATAAGAGAAGGAAAAACCCTAATTTTAAAATGGATGTATAGATAAGATACACATGGGTTGATGAGAATCTCTATTTCTACCATCATAGGATGGGAATCAATGACCAGTGAGGTTTCCTTTGAGAATAGGGGAAAATACAATTAAGTAGGAATGAATTTTGGAAGAACATATATGATCTAGAAAAGAAGATGAATCTAGTTTGAAATAATCAAATACACCATGTTTTTTCTTTTAGAGTATACACAATGTGTCGTAGGAATGAGTTAAATATTACACCATGTGGTCGATACCACATGTTATGTGATTCTTGTTGAATCTCTTTTCATACATAAGGAGTTCCTTCCAAGGACCATGAGTGCTCCCACATTCCATATTCCTCATTTGGAATATCATGTAAATTGTTTTTGACACACCATAAAGAAAAATTGGACACAACCATGCTTGAATTAGGATTACACCACGTATACCTCAAGTTTATACATTGTATTGTTTCTCTAATGTGTTCTACCCCATGTATCACCTTCATTGGAATTATAATTAGACCTATAAGTAGTCCTTCTATAGTATAATATCATTTAATACATGATGTGAGACATTGTTTTTAAATCCAAGAAATAACATGAGGTAGTATAAGAAAATCATGTATTTTATCATGGTTTCCTAACATCGAAACTTTAGTGTGATATCTAGAGATACATTTAGGTATAAATCCATTAAAAGTATGGATTTATTAGGTTGTGGATCCTTCACATTCTTTTTATCAATATGGTTAGTACCCCCCCCCCCCCCACACCACATACCCACTCAGGATGTGGATTTCTATTATGTGGAGTCATTTCCCCCATATCTAAGAGAGAAGATGTTTCATAGTTCCAAAACTAAGGTCTAGCATCCCCTTGATTGTGATGTTCCATTGATAAGGCTTGGGTCCCCCATAGAAAATCTATCTTGGTTGCATGAGGATACTATCATTGGGAAAACACCAACTCTTATGTCTTCAAAATGGCTCTTCCTCATTATCAAGATATAAAGACCAATACAACCCACTCTCTCTTTAATGTAGTTTATTTAATGGGTATATATGTTATTTTGAATCCCCCCCCCCACTCTTTTCCTAATGTCTTGAGATAGCTAATTTTTATATTAAAACCATTTTTGGTTTCAGGGGTAACTGTATGGTATGTATATCATGGTATTTTATTAGAAATTTTGTGTCTTATACTGATGATATACAATTATATGGTGACCTTCTTAGGCAAAGCGTTGGTTGAGTTTTGAGGTATTGGGTAATGGTGATAATGGAAAGTGGTTGGTTTCGATGTTCATGAGTTTGGCCCTTCCTCCTTTTTATTTTGTACGATGGGGATCCCTTTATTTATATAAGGCGATTTATTTTTACATTTTATAGTAGATATATTTATATTTCTAAAATCTATTTTTGTCTAAAAGTTTTTTACATAGTTTGTTTTTATATTATATTAGTATAATTTTACCTATTCAACATTTATTTAATATATTTTTATTTTTGTTTATGTACAGGTTCATTAGGATAAGGAATCACATTTTTATGATATTCCTACATTATTTTTTTATCATCCCATGACGTATTGTATGTGGTGAACAGGGTGTCACACTTAGTCTACCATTGGCTTGGGTGGGGCCTCAGTTGGTCGGGCCATGAAATATTGGTACAAATTTTGGATTATCCTCAGTTTGTTGGTTGTAGGTGGAATTTTTATGAGTGTCTATTTGGAAACTTGGGGAAATGGTGTTTAATTATCTCAATTTTATCTCTCAATAAAGGGAACCAAATGATAGTGCGACAACTAATCCAACCATATTCAAAGTCACTAACAACCAACATGACTCATAAGCACAATGTAACTGGTTATAGGGAAAGAAATATTGTATCCATCATATAGGAATGGATCATTGAATTTTGTATAATTATTGAGTCATCTACCTAGATATTAATATCTAACCATGATTTGTTGTGTGAAATTTCATTAAGAAGGCACAAGGACATCCGTCTTGGAATCCAAGATAGCATCACGATAAAGAACATTGGAGTGATGGGGATTCAATTTCATGTTTCTTCCATGAAGGGTTACCACTAGGAGATTATAAAGTAGTATTTCCACCCATTGATCTTAGTGTGGACCCACCTCTTGTAATTAATTATCATGTTACCCTTCAAGCTAAGTGGTCATTTTTTGGTGGTCTACAATTATGATTCCCATATGATAAATGTGTTCTATGAGTTATAGTGGTAGGTACCACTCAAATTACATGATTGTATGAATCATCTAGTGGAAGAGGTTTTCCTTATTTTATTATTTTAATTGTTTCAACTCATACAGATGACAACTGATCAGATGTTTTTTTTCACAACTAGTCCTCCTCAAGGAGTAGTTGGGTGTTGGTGGTGTGTAGTCACTGAGACCCATAATGAGATGAAACTCTCATGGGTGTAATTTTCTCACCCTTTCCATGATTTTTACTATCTAATGAAGTCATTATCTATGGGAACGTTAGTGGTTATAGGGTTGTAGGATGGTGACATGGCTCTTTTTGGGTAGACATCTAGGTTCACCAGCCTGAAAATCTACTCTCTCAATATGTTTTGAGATGGAAACTTCCATTAATGGAATTTAAAATAGTTCCCATGTTGGGATAATTCATCAATTGTGGTCCCTCTAAAAATATACCACTTTTGATGGGGGTACTAGAGTGATATTTGGTGATGGAGTTGTTCCTACAAAAGGATATTCAAGTAGCTTAGGCTTCTAGTTTTCATCAAGGAGATAAATTTTCTTCTATATCATGTAGGCCTCAAAAATTAGGATAATTGTGTTGGTGGACATCCCAAAGGTGTGATCAGTCTCAGTGATGGACATCCCAAGGACCTCACAAGGGATCTGATCATCCAATATATAAACAATGTTATTATTTCAGTGGGAGGATTCATGTGGCATGTAATTATATAACTCATCACACATTATATAGTTTTTATATGGTGGTAGAAATCCAAGTCAGAGGTATTTTCCTAGCCAGGGATCTACTATGGGTGGTCAAAGAATCCCTCAGGGAGGCGGTGCTAGACAAATTCCTGGAGGGGATCGAGAGGAGCTTCAGGTGGTGGAAAATTCTTTGAACTGCTTCCCCCACCACCCTTATGTGGTCCATGGGAAGCTTAGAGAACTAATGACTAGTGAGTGTTGTTAGTATCATGATATATAGGGAGATTATTAGGCCACAAATGAGATTATTTGAGTTATTATTTAGATTTTATCTACCTTATAACCAGTAATTATTGATATAAGAATGATCCATTATTTAATTTCATTATCCACTATTCAAGTGATTTGGGTTACTAACGATTATTTAGAACATTAACGGTTGCTATATATTTCTATGGACA
Source organism: Viscum album (assembly GCA_963277665.1). Lineage (NCBI taxonomy): Eukaryota > Viridiplantae > Streptophyta > Magnoliopsida > Santalales > Viscaceae > Viscum > Viscum album. The sequence continues at coordinate 842,911,727 of OY728140.1, read as the reverse complement.
TTGATTCAATATTTCACACAACAGCTAATAGTGTGAGATATTGCTCAGTGGAGAATGTTTCATCTGAAACCTCTCATTAGCTAAAATGATGTCATCTGACATCATTTTGGGTACTAATTATATATCCAAAATATGTTCATAGATAGGCTATCACAACAAGAGAGTTATGTGCCATTGTGATTATGGGATGATATTCTCCTTCAATGTCGATAAGGATCTACTAGTGGAATGAGTGGGGATTGTGGCCGGGAAATTGCAACCCATCACCCATTAGTTGGTGAAGTTTTAATTTGGTGAAATGGGGTATTTAGACATCTATATTTCTATGATTATTGAGGAATACATGGAATCATTACTCTATAGTGTTATTGTATCACCTCCGCATTGGGAGACCAACATTTGAACTTAATTTGACCATGGGATTTCTCTAATTCCCTCTGAAGAATATCAGACGGTCCCTATTGAGCACCATGAGATAATGTTGTTATTATAGGTTCTTCTAGATAAGGGATTTATCAAACCCAGTGTTTTCACCATGGTGGCTCTGGGTTTTTTTTGCTAAGAAAGTGGATGGGATCTTCGAGGTATGAATTAATTATCATCACCTAAATCACGTGATGGTCAAGAATAAGTTCCCACTACCAAGGATTCGTGTCCTCTTAGAAAAACTATAGGGGGAGAGATAGTTCACAAATATTAACATCTGGTGTGGCTATAAAATTTTATATTTTCACAAGGATAACCTTATGGAAATAATATTATAGTGTAACTATTGGAATTATGAATTCCTATTGATACCATTTTCTATACATAATTACCCCATTTTTCATTTAAAGTATAAATCAGAACTTTCAACCATAGATCATATCATTGATTTATCTACGAATGTCATTATCATTAACATTGCATCAGAAGTGGATTGGAAAGGGTATTTATGTATAGTAACATACTTACACGGGGAGAAATAGTTTTACAAAAACCTATCAGTGTGTAGATTATTGATTATAGAGTTTCACTTTCTAGGTAACATCATCTCGAACATGGTGTGGTTGTGGATATGGAAAATATGTAGATAGTTTTATCTTGGGAACCACATAATATAATATCAAATATTTAAATTTTTCATGGATTTATTTCCATGTATCAGAGGTTTTTTGAAGAATTTTTATGGAATGTGGCCCCTCTAATAGACTTGAAATGAAAAGGAAGATATTATCCTAGACAAATTAGTGTTACAACGACTTTTAGGAGCCATGGTAGGGGTGTATTTGTTTTCTTTTTTTATGAATTTCATCGAAATGTGTTTAGTATGTGGTGTTTTGTGATTCCACTTGATCTGGTCTTGAGTGTGTTTTGATGTAGAGGTATATGAGGATAGGAAGTTGAGACCTCATGATGAGAAATAAGAAACACATTACATAGAGTTATAAGTAGTGGTATTCAACTCAAATATGTTGATGCATTATTTTCAAGGAATGTAGTTTTAAGATTATTCATACCACTTGAGTCTTAGGTATATCATTTCATAGATACACCTCAACCAAACAAAGCGGTGTTGGATGGAAATAATGAAGGACCATGACTATCAGGTTTTCAATACTATATAAAAGGGAAACATGGTTTTATATCCCCTTAGATGGAAATATTTTTCATTCTTGGTGGAGGAGTAATTAGATATGTTTTCCACATTATAACTTACCCTCGTGGATAGAAGAGTGAAAAAATGACTCAATTATAAGGTTGTGACTCTAAAGAATATTTATTCAGTGAGAGTGGATGAATTGAGAGACATTTATTGTACAGTTTTTTCAAAAACAAATATCCTTAAGATAAATACTATATAGATTTTTGGAAGGTGGGTACATTTCACCCTTTTATAATGAAGGAATATAGTTCATGTCATAATTTTTGTGGAGGTGTTTATTGATTTTAATCAATCACCCATAGTGGTACGTCATGGGACAGTGAATATGTACCAATACCATCAGAAGTAGTTTTGGTGGGTAAGCACGAGGTAGAGTGTTACTAATTTTGTTTTTCAGTACCTCACCTTTCAAAAGATAGATGCCTAGTGTTAGGTTCCCAAAATCTTGTCACATCATCTTGAAATCATAATGTTGAAGTGGAATGAAATTTTTATGGAATATTTGTTGAGGAGAGTATGAATAGTGAGAGTACATGATATTATCATGGTGATTTCTGATCAAATTACCATGTCACATCACTTCCTTTCCAAATGTGATCATAGTTTGGTTGATAGTTTATTGAACATGTACATATAGTATTTATTCATGATTTATGGGTTACCCTTGATGATTTTATATGATCAAAATGATTAGTTAACATCATGGTTGAGAATAGGTCAGGAGGAGGCCTTTGGGACCTTGTTAAGGATGAGATCACAGTGTTCCCCACAAAAATAGCTGGCCATATAGAGCAAAACATTCATATTTTGGAGGATAGGTTTAGAACTTGCATATTGGAATGTATTTAGATCTATAAATATCACATAACATTAGTGGATTCCATATATAATAAAACATATCACTCTAATATTGGTATGGAACCATTTGAGGCCTTGTAATGGATACCATGTAGGAAACCACAGTGCTATATGGAGATTAACTTTTAATTTTTTATAGGACTTGTTATAGTGTAGTTGATGTTAGAGAAAGTCTAGGTGATCTAAGAGTGAATAAGATCTTAAAATATTTGAAATAAATATTAAATGAATTTAAATCACAAGACCTTATAGGTAGGTTAGGAATACCATGTGTTCTAGGGAGTCTCACCACATTTCATTTTATAGAGGTTTGATGGGATTAAAAGCTACAAATGAGGACAATAATTCCATTCCAAATTCTATTAAAGGGTTTTTATATTAATAATATATTATATATAACCCCTATATATAGAATAAGTGGATGAATTATTCTATGTGCCATAGATGGGGATTTTCATACCTGATCTGTCAATCATTATTGACTAGGGATAATTGGATATCTTGTAGGGAGACATATATTTTGAGTACCTAGTTGTGTTTGAGTATTTAAAGGAGAATATACTTCATGGGAATTACATTCCTCTAGTTTGAGTTCTATTTAATCATGATATCCTTCAAGATAAATTATTGGAGAGAGATAGAAATATATAGGATTATTAGCCTCACTTTTTTAATAGGTTATTCTTTTTGAGAAAATAATCCATAAAGGATGGGGGAATGTAAAAAATCTAGTTTTTTATTTTTGACACTAGAATATTTCTATATGTTATTATGGGATATATATTCATAGTTTTTCTGCAGTTAAAGTTGTAATTATACCATGATTCCATATTTCTATAAATATAAAATATATTAACCTCAAGGTTCATGTATTTTTCGAAATTATGGTTTTAACTCGGATGGAGTATCACATTGGATAATTAATAATTATATTGAATATAAAATATTGGTTTTACCCTAGTAAATCATATTATAAGACGTTTTAACCTATAAATAATTCTACATAATCTCTATGACTTTGAGTCTATAGTGTTATAGACATAAATATGGATATTGAGAGGGATCCCTTAAAAGATTGATTTCTATGAAATATTAAAGAGAACTCAGTGATTAATGAATGGAATAAATGGGGACTTCTGATGACATTGATGTATATATGTTCATCACTAGTGATCAGTCTAATGATGAAGTTGATCATTATTATTTATGTATTCATTTACTGTAATTTTTATTTCCGTAATGGTATATAAAGTCTTTTTTAAGTTCCTAAATAGTTTGATATTTTCATTTCCCAATCTAATTATTACTTTTACATTGACCCTTGTATATTTATTTTGTTATATTTTTTAACCTTTTTCTATTTCTTCAATTGTCATTGATGGTTTGGTTCATAATGAACATCAATGAAATCATATTTTTCAATGTGTATTTCCCCCAATTTCATTTTTTTATTTATAAGTGGCTTATGGTAGTCAAATGATTCAATAATTAATCAACCCCAAGATGACTTCACACCCGAGTTTCATGGTGTCAAATGTGATAGAAGAAATAGATGATGATTTACCATAGTGATGATGAATGATGGTGGATCATGGATCATAAGTGAGATGATCAAATGGTTGGATTGTGAGAGAAGGCATTGAAAGATTTGCATCAGTCTTTGGCAATACCAATTTATAGCTATTGGATATAATAAATCAGTGAACAATGAAATTTAATTTGATATTGGAGTCTCATAAAATGAATTGGGTGTGAATAGTAGCAAAAACAGTAAGATTTGGTGTAGAATAAGAATCTATTAATATATTATTGACTATATTTCTTGTGTTCCATAGGAACATGTTTCTTGTGTTTTAGGTTTCCATAGGGTCTAGGGATTTGGGATGAGTAAAATATAACATGCCTTGTGGCCATGAAAATACACCATGATACCCTATCCAGAAGTCTCAACATGTGTGAGGAGTACATGGTTGAGACCCTAAGTAGTCCCACAAATACTACGACTCAAAACAAACTTCAGATATATGTTTTTGACAAAAAATGTGGACCAGTAGTATAATTATTGTCATGGACTAATGTGTACACTCTATTAATCATTATTTTACATGCCCTGAATATTTTTTATTTAGTTTTTCCTATCACATCTCTTTCTTATGTGTATAATATTACCCATCATTTGTCCTTACTAGGTATAATTCCTCATTGGGTGTAATGGTGGCCTTTTTTCAACATTATAGATTTGAAAAGATGATTCATGTAATGATTGCTTCTTTTTGAATTATTGGATGATGTCAATACTCGAGTGTGATATCCGTATTGACATCAAGGTTATCATTCCCTAATGATATGTGTATTATATTTCATCGAAGAACCAATTCATTTTAATGGAAAGGATTGTTACCCCCATACCCACATGGTTATTGGTTCTTATATATGTGGTGTCATTGCCCCCTTATCTATGATCTCCTATGAGGCATGTGTCATCAAATTGGGGGTGTTAACCACTCAACTTTGATGTTCTATCAGAATGGTATGGGTCCCCCCATAATAGATCTGGTTAGGTTTTGTTGGGATAATACATTTAGGAAAATGTAACATCCAAGATCTAGATTCCACTCAATAGAGCCAGAATCCAAGTTGGACAAATTCGATCAAATGTATCTCCCTAAACGCTAGAAGCTACCGGCTAGCTGTGATGGCCTATGTGTGTCTTTGGGGAGAATATTCCCTCATAACTAGAGTTTATCATAATGAATTTATCAATAACAAACAAGTAGAGGAAGATTAAATCATGTCGAAAATAGATAATCAACATGAATATATGACATTATAAAAATTAATCTCTTATATAATGATGATAATAATACATTTCATATGCCTCTACAAAATAGCCAAAACAGGTACGTCATAGAACAATATAATACATGTATCAAACATATAAATAATACCAAAAGAACACCAACTAGAATATGTATCCTTAGCTCTGTCCCATGATAACATACTCTAAAGTATCATTCATCCACCAATAGTAGGGAACTTTCTCTTATCCATACCTGAAAACATTTAGTCTACTTGGGTACAAAAGGCTGCCCAAACATGTAACGCCCCGACCCCAGCTACCCAGAGTCGGTGCATTACTTCGTAACATTGGCATGATCACAAAAGATCATGTCTCGAAAGACCGATTAGTTTAGTAGCCTTGTAAACACTAGATACATTCATAAATGTTACATTACATCATAAAGTGAAAAACTTATAACAAAGTCTTCATAGTCCACACTCATATCCTCTTCTGACTATCCCTGCAGGTCATTCATAAAATAATTCTTCACATCTTGGAAAATATTAAAACATTGAAAGGGGTGAGCTCAGATGCTCAGTAAGGATAACAATATAGCAGAAGCTTTCATAAAAAAACATAATAATTTAAGGCAATGTATAACTAAAACAAAAGCCTTTTAAACTTGAACATCAACATAATATGGAAAAAGTAAAATGAGATAATGCCATTCACTTCTTCACATGGATATACAACTGGTCGAATAATCACATGCAATATCAATAACCACTTTCATAACGAGGGAATGTATAATGCCAGACATTCTGAAACATTTTGTCAAGGCCTCGGCCAAGATGTCTAAAATGATTAAGGCCTCAGCCAAAACCATAAATCAAATTGGGAAAGGGCCTCGGCCAATTACACGTCTAGTTGTCTCATGAGACCTACCGATGCATCGAGGAGCTATAGTGGGCTCCACCCGTCACTTATTAAGTCCAATACATTCCTCATATGAATAGGTTTAAACATATCATAAACCATAACATAATCGTATCACATAAAACATGCATAAAAGAAACATAACATTTCCACATTTCAATCACAAGATATCAATACAACACATTGATATAATAAAAATGCTTTCAAAACCATTTTCAATACCAAAATAAAAGAAAGTTAAAACTTTGTATTAATTTTTCATTAAAATAATGATGGCTTGTAGAGGAAGCCGAAACTAAAATAATGGTCACGGCGGCAGAGAAGTCGTTGTCGCCGCATAAGTACGGAAAGAAAAACATCCCCTTTTGTAATTTAGCAAAACGCTTCGTATAAAAAAGATTCCTTTTGAATAAACGTAAAAGTCAAAGGGTTTATACACCTTATAAAAGAAAGTTGTGTATAAAACCAAATATGCCTCAATGAAAGGGGATTGAGACGATGTCCTTAAAAAGATCATTTTTTTTATAAAGTAGGTCTATTATGTGTATTCACTATATGTACAAATAAATAATGTAAAAATACAAGATATGACATAATAATATCATGACATAATTTGAAAGTAGGAGATTAACCCAAAGAATAGAAATTGGGTTAAGAAGTTCCCTTACCTCGTGTCTGACTTGACTCAAGTGTTCTTTAACCTCATGAATAATAAACTAGAGTTAATATAAAACTTATTAAGAACCATTTTAAATTTCATTATCCTTTTTATATCACTTATTACAATGATATTAACATTATGTAATTATATAAGCTAATAATGGTCGTTTTGTCGATCTTTGGTACCTGAGTCAACAATAAACTTCTTATAATTACAAGTTGTTTATGTGGTAGAATATCCATTATCTCCAGAATTATATTCATGATTTAGATGTCATATATATCATATATATCCAGTATATACATTCATTTATAATATTACGTAACATTTAGAGGTAAGAAATGAAATACACCGTTCATGGAGACGGTAAGCCGTACGTACGCATGAATGCTACTTTCATTTCTATTTCATATTTAATGGAATGAAATCATAATGATATAAATGTATAATATAATTCCAGTATAATATAGTGTATAATACCATTTAATCCAACCTTTATACATCCCACATATGGCATTGACGATTCAAATCACTTTGAGGGGGTGGTAGTCCGCACTTCCTAAAATGAAATTATCGCGTTTACCCAAAATGGAAATCATAAAGTATGACGTAAATGAGAAATACAGAAGCATAAGTAAAAAAATAAACATATTATATATATAAATATAGTGACATATTAATGGAAACCTTTGAAAGTGTTATATGAGTATTGAACAATCATCGTTTCGTGAGGCAGAAATTCGCCATCCACAGAAACCGTATGTTCTTTAACCATTAGATGTAGGTGTGTGTAAGTGTAGCTAGAATCCTTCTTATAAAAACATACTAGTATATTAAGGATACTGTTTTTGTTACAAAATAAATAAATAAAAAGAGTTTAGGGGTTTGGAGAAGAAAAATAAAACAAAACAACATTAGAGAAGACATTACCTCAAAATCGGGTAACTCTTTTTGATTTGAGCCCAAGGCTTCCCTGGGAAGAGTTCTGCCCAAAGTGATGCTTCTAGGAGTAATAGGGGGAAGTTGGGAGAATATTTGGTAAGAGGTTTGCCGAGCCAAATGGGTTGAAAGTGTGAATGAGGTGGTAGAGGTGGGGGCCTTTTATAAGAGGAGAGGAGGGGCACTCTTGGAAAGTAAGGAAATTTAACATTATTATACAATTATTTTCAGATTATAAAGGTCCCACACTTATAAAATTCGTGGATAAGGTGATAAGGGTTCTAAATCTACCCATACAATAGTCTTTGGATAAGTTTAAGCCTTGGATTGTACATTATCTTTTCATTTTATTAAAATCGTTAAATAATGAGGTCATCGCTGCATCATCATGATGTCATAAATAATTTAATTTATTTAATGTCTAAAAATTATAAAAAAACTACTATGATGTAGGAAATATTTTTATATTTCCAATGACTATTTATAGTCAAAAATATGACTTGTATAACCCCATGTAAAAATTGTTTTAGTAAAACATTTCATGTTTGTGTCATTTTTTACTTTAACATTAAATAAACGGTGTTTATGTCATTTTCCAACTAAAGTGGCTCCATGGGGTCCCCAAGTTGACCCATTGATTGTATTGGTCGGTCATGGCACATACAATGAGGGTAGGACATGTGTCAAGCTCATCTCATATTATTAAAACATTATTTTTACCTTAAACTACACTAATTATCTCTAATCGCGATTAAGAACTTAAAAGTTACTATTCACCAAAAAATTATTTTAATCTCATTGAACCACATTTTACTTCTTATTGACAACCATGTATGTCGGATTTTTTAAAATCAAATCACATATGTGGTAATATTTCATTTAAACGAAAAATCAGTTATTTAACTAGCACTTAGTGGTTTCACTTTTCATCAAAAATTGATGTTTTTCAGAACAATGCCAAAATTTCACCCTAAGCTATAATTGATATTCCGAATTCAAAAATGATGTCTATTTTATGAAATTCCAAACATATAAGTTGCATTAATTAATTAATTCCCACTGTCACAACAAATAGCGTGTTTTTAAGAAATAATTTATATCAAAAGATTGGCAATTGTTTATTTCCAATTTCAATGTTAAATTAATTCTAAAGACCACCATTGGATAAAATGGTAAAAATATATTCTAATTATACTTTAAAACCACTAAATAGTATAATTTATCACTATAAATTATTTTGATTAAAAAAGTTGTTTTTAAGTATTTTTCACTATTTATAAAAATTTGGAAGTTCTCAGAAAATTACAAAAAATTAAACATAGGATAATTTAAATATTAGGAATACAAAAATGAATTCCATTTTGAAATATAAAATTTCTATAATTTTAAAAAGTGGGTATTACTATTCATAATGGCTACTTTGATTAGTCGCGGTGTGTTAGAACTCGAACTTGCGTAAAATGAATGCTATTGCATTATTGAAAGAGAGGCGTATCGTGAAAGCTCGGGGTGTTACATTCTCCCCTCCTTCAATAAATTGAGTCCTCGCAATTTGAAATTTTTCTTTGAAAATAAAAGGTTGAAAATAGAAAATACCTTTGTGGAAAACCCACATCGGAAATAAGATTTATAAAATTTAGCGTTAATAAGAGGGAAAGAGAAATGAAAGAGTCACCACCCAATTATGATCTCGATTAGGAGAACATTGGTGGGAATTAGAGACATATAATTGGAGGAAAAACATAAATATTTGTAGGGAGTGATTGAGGTCATCAATCACAATCAACTGTCAAATTGAGGGCCTCAAAGCCTTCAAACTATGTTGATTTAAAATATCATCAGTTCAACAAGACATAAGGTATTAGAATAACACATTTTTTTGTTTTAATATCCCTTTACTAAAGTTTAAGAATTAATTCATTCATTGAATAAGAGATAGGTATATATATATTTATGCTTCACAATTAGAGTTTCAACCAACAACTCATCTTTCACTCAAAAAGATAATAGAACTCAAAAATATTATAATTATTCTAATAGTATAAGGTTACAAATGTTAACACATACCATTTAGATTAGTAAAATTATTTTGTAATAACCAGGGACTTCCTGTAGGCTATTGGTAGGAAATAAAGGCCTGTCGCACTATGGTTGTGGGTTCGATTCATGCACCTTTGTCCGACGCGATGGGTTATGCCCCACCCTGCAGGTTGCCCTTTTCCTAAAACTATAGTATTATATTATTCCAAAAATAATCATCAGAAATGTTTTAACCTTAAACAATACTATCCAAAGATCAACTTAATCCATTCCAACCTTTATAGTTATCCAAAACACCTCCATCAAGACTTTCTCTAAAAGGTCTCTAAATTCCAAAATCAATTGTAACCTCAGATTCCCCAAACAAAGTAAAGTTTTTCATATTGTCACATATTAAAAATATGATTACATTCATCATATTAAAACCTTATTGAAATCAACAAGTATTGCAGTACAATCCATATATATATATCACATTATTCTAATAACCAGAATATAATCCATGAGTCCAAAAGCACCAATACATTAGTTATTCTGCTTCAACTATAGTAACAACATAAGATTGTCCTTGATCCCTTGGCCTTTTCTGAGGTAAGTTTCCCTGACGCATAGGACATTCATTTGCATAATGCCCCATTTCCCTACAATTGTAGCATTCAACATTGATAGCCTCTTTCTTTCCCTTGCAATCACGCGCCTGGTGACCTTTTTCCCCACATTTATAACAAACTCCCATTCCTTTTAGGCAAGTACCCGGGTGATTCTTCCAACAATTATCACATAATGGAAAATCCTTCTTTCCCTTTTTCCCTTTATCTGTCTCTTGTTCCACCGTTCTCTTCTTCTCTTACTTTACTTTGTTGTCATAAGACTTAGAGAATTCCTTTTCTGTCTTTATAGCACATGAGACAATGTCTTCGTACGACGAGAAAGATTGTGAGACTAAGGCTCAACGAAGAAAAGGTGTTAACCCATCAAAGAAACGATCAATCTTACTTCTTGGGTTACGTATATAATCTGCAGCATGCCTCGCTAACCTTGTAAAGGTATCCTCATACTTTGTGACATTCTCATCCTCCATCTGCCTCAGACTCAAAAAATGACTTTCCATATCTTCTCGATGGTCACGAGGATAGTATTTTTCTAGGAAAAGCTCTTTGAACTCCCTCCATTCCATATTCGATACGTCATCTTCTTCCTTTGTGTTTTGAATCAGCGACCACCACTGATCAGCATCTCCAGTGAGGCGGTAAACTGCCATGACAACCTTCTCCCTTTCGCTACTCCCCAAGGCATGGAATATTTTCTCTAAGGAGTTTATCCATTTCTCAGCTACTAATGGATTTGTACCCCCATTAAATGTTGGCGGTTGTTGGCTCATGAAGCGGTCTAAAATTGATCCTCCACGTTGCAGATCAGGGTGATCCATATGAGTAAGGTTATTATTCATAACTAGAGTGAGTTGTCCCAGTATGGTTATAATTTGATCAGCACCAGTTGTATCTCTAGATCTACAATAATTTTCTTGAGTAGGAGGGCAATCCCTACACGGAGTGTGTGCGTTGATACGGTTTCCATTCCTTCCACTAGGCGCATTGTCTATACAATGGCATAAAGTATATTAGTTTATGAATCTAAATACATAATTCCATACTTGTAAGATACTTAAGATAAATTGAACTATTTATGGATATAATCCATAAAAATGTTTCTTTTGAGGAAGTATATACTCATAACCCTTCATAGTGGTTTGTAAAGAAAATGAGAATTATCCTAATCATATCCCCCGGGAGTGTCGTAACCAAGAGTGCATCAAGGCCCATTGTCGTGCACCAGTTCTCGTTTGAGTCTAGCTCAAAGCGGTGTTTTCAGGTTTTACCCCTAGGTACATCTATGCCAGAGCCGCCTCTACCTGCTCGTATCCAGACAGGGATGTATTTCTCGGAAAACTCACAACATCTCTACAATACCAAAATTCTAGGAAGTTCTTCTATACAAATCTTCAAAGTCTATCTTCGGGCTATGTGATCCAATCAGAGTTTATCTAAATATAGCTTCCAAGGTTAGTACTAAACTGCCTCTGATACCAACTGTAACGCCCCGACCCCAGCTACCCAGAGTTAGTGCATTACTTCGTAACATTGGCATGATCACAAAAGTCCATGTCTCGAAAGACCAATTAGTTTAGTATCCTTGGAAACACTAGATACATTCATAAATGTTACATTACATCATAAAGTGAAAAACTAATAACAAAGTCTTCATAGTCCACACTCATATCCTCTTCTGACTATCCCTGGAGGTCATTTATAAAAGACTTCTTCACATCCTGGAAAATATTAAAACATTGAAAGGGGTGAGCTCAGATGCTCAGTAAGGATAACAATATAGCGGAAGCCTTCATAAATAAACATAAAAATTTAAGGCAATGTATAACTAAAACAAAAGCCTTTTAAACTTGAACATCAACATAATATGGCAAAAGTAAAATGAGATAATGCCATTCACTTCTTCACATGGATATTCTACTGGTCGAATAATCACATGCAATATCAATAACCACTTTCATAATGAGGGAATGTATAATGCCAGACATTCAGAAACATTTTTTCAAGGCCTCGACCAAGATATCTAAAATGATTAAGGCATCGGCCAAAACCATAAATCAAATTGGGAAAGGGCCTCGAACAATTCCACATCTAGTTGTCTCATGAGACCTACCGATGCATCGAGGAGCTATAGCGGGCTCCACCTGTCACTTATTAAGTCCAATACATTCCTCATATTAATAGGTTTAAACATATCATAAACCATAACATAATCGTACCACATAAAACATGCATAAAGGAAACATAACATTTCCACATTTCAATCACAATATATCAATACAACACATTGATATAATAAAAACGCTTTCAAAACCATTTTCAATACCAAAATAAAAGAAAGTTAAAACTTTGTATTTATTTTTCATTAAAAAAATGATGGCTTGTAGAGGAAGCCGAAACTCAAATAATGGTCACGGCGGTGGAGAAGTCGTTGTCGCCGCATAAGTACGAAAAGACAAACATTCCATTTTGTCGTTTAGCAAAATTCTTCATATAAAAAAGATTCCATTTGAATAAACGTAAAAGTCAAAGGGGTTTATACACCGTATAAAAGAAAGTTGTGTATAAAACCAAATATGCCTCAATGAAAGGGGATTGAGACGATGTCCTTAAAAAGATCATTTTTTTATAAAGTAGGTCTACTATGTGTATTCACTATAAGTACAGATAAATAATGTAAAAATACAAGATAGGACATAATAATATCATGACATAATTTAAAAGTAGGAGATTAACCCAAAGAATAGAAATTGGGTTAAGAAGTTCCCTTACCTCGTGTCTGACTTGACTCAACCATTCTTTAACCTCCTGAATAAAAACCTAGAGTTAATATATACCTTATTAAGAACCATTTTCAATTTCATTATCCTTTTTATATCACTTATTACAATGATATGAACATTATGTAATTATTTAAGCTAATAACGGTCATTTTGTCGATCTTTGGTACTTGAGTCAACAATGAACTTCTTATAATTACAAGTTGTTTATGTGGTAGAATATCCATTATCTCAAGAATTCTATTCATGATTTAGATGTCATATATATCATAAATATCCAGTATATACATTCATTTATAATATTACGTAACATTTAGAGGTAAGAAATGAAATGCACCGTTCATGGAGACGGTAAGTCGTACGTACGCATGAACGCTACTTTCATTTCTATTTCGTATTTAATGGAATTAAATCATAATTATATAAATGTATAATATACTTCTAGTATAATATAGTGTATAATACCATTTACTCCATCCTTTATACATCCCACATATGGCCTTAACGATTCAAATCACTTTGAGGGGTGGTAGTCCGCACTTCTTAAAATGAAATTATCGCGTTTACCCATAATGGAAATCATAAAGTATGACATAAATGAGAAATACAGAAGAATAAGTAAAACATAAACATATTATATATATAAATATAGTTACATCTTAATGGCCACCTTTGAAGGTGTTATATGAGTGTTGAACAATCATCGTTTTGTGAGGCAGAAATTCGCCATCCACAGAAACCGTATGTTCTTTAACCATTAGATGTAGGTGTGTGTAAGTGTAGCTCGAATCCTTCTTATAAAAACATCCTAGTATATTTAGGATACTGTTTTTGTTAAAAAAGAAATGAATAAAAAGATTTTAGGGGGTTGGAGAAGAAAAATAAAACAAAACAACATTAGAGAAGACATTACCTCAAAATCGGGTAACTCTTTTTGATTTGAGCCAAAGGCTTTCATGGGAAGAGTTCTGCCCAAAGTGAGGCTTCTAGGAGTAAGAGGGGGAAGTCGTGAGAGTATTTGGAAAGAGGTTGGCCGAGCCAAATGGCTTGAAACTGTGAATGAGGTGGTATAGGTGGGGGCCTTTTATAAGAGGAGAGGAGGGGCACTCTTGGAAAGTAAGGAAATTTAACATTATTATACAATTATTTTCAGATTCTAAAGGTCCCACACTTATAAAATTCGTGGTTAAGGTGATAAGGGTTCGAAATCTACCCATCCAATAGTCTTTGGACAAGTGTAAGCCTTGGATTTTACATTATCATTTCATTTTAATAAAATCGTTAAATAATGAGGTCATCGCTGCATCATCATGATGTCATGAATAATTTAATTTATTTAATGTCTAAAAATTATAAAAAAACTACTATGATGTAGTAAATCTTTTTAGGTTTCCAATTAATATTTATAGTCAAAAATATGACTTGTATAACCCCATGTAAAAATTGTTTTAGTAAAACATTTCATGTTTGTGTCATTTTTTACTTTAACATTAAATAAAAGGTGTTTATGTCATTTTCCAACTAAAGTGGCTCCATGGGGTCCCCAAGTTGACCCATGGATTGTCTTGGTCGGTCATGGCACATCCAATGAGGGTAGGACATGTGTCAATCTCATTTAATATTATTAAAACATTATTTTTACCTTAAACTACACTAATTACCTCTAATCGCGATTAAGAACTTAAAAGTTACTATTCACCAAAAAATTATTTTAATCTCATTGAACCACATTTTACTTCTTATTGATAACCATGTATGTCGGATTTTTGAAAATCAAATCACAGAATTGGTAATATTTCATTTAAACGAAAAATCATTTATTTAACTACCACTTAGTGGTTTCACTATTCATAAAAAATTGACGTTTTTCAGAACAATGCCAAAATTTCACCCTAAGCTATAATTGATATTCCGAATTCAAAAATGATGTCTATTTTATGAAATTCCAAACATATAAGTTTCATTAATTAATTAATTCCCGCTTTCACAACAAATAGCGTGTTTTTAAGAAATAATTTATATCAAAAGATTGGCAATTGTTTATATCCAATTTCAATGTTAAATTAATTCTAAAGACCACCATTGGATAAAATGGTAAAAATATATTCTAATTATTCATTAAACCCACTAAATAGTATAATTTATCACTATAAATTTTTTTGATTAAAAAAGTTGTTTTTAAGTATTTTTCACTATTTATAAAAATGTGGAAGTTCTCAGAAAATTACAAAAAATTCAACATAGGCTAATTTAAATATTAGGAATACAAAAATGAATTCCATTTTGAAATATAAAATTTCTATAATTTTAAAAAGTGGGTATTACTATTCATAACGGCTACATTGATTAGTCGCGGTGTGTTCGAACTCGAACTTGCGTAAAATGCAAGCTATTGCATTATTGAAAGAGAGGCGTATCGTGAAAGCTCAGGGTGTTACAAAACAGGGTTTAAGACTAAATATCAGTAGGAAACCACCCATTGTCTATGTCATTAAATTAGTGAATATATATAAAAAATTACATGCATTAATAGAATAAACATGGAATTATTGAAATTCAATATACTCTAAGGTCTAAGTTCTCATTTATAAACAAGTTCATTTTGATGGTCACCCAATGATTTAACAATTTGTTTTAGGTCATTTATAAGCGTGTTCAACTAACCATTAATTCTCATTTAAATATTAATTCTTTTGACTTGATGAGTAACCCAGATTCCCATGTGATAATAATATCATGGATTCCTAAAAATACCATCCATAACGTTTAAAAATTTACTAAATCTAAGATTTTACATTTTCATGGAAGAGTTGACGTGTAATTAATTCCATTCATTATTCATTTATAGACTAGATACCATCTATGGAAATTCATAAATTCAAATCTAGGTGTCACTATATGTAGAATAGAATATAAAAACCTTCAAGCACATCCAATTATATCCTTACAAGAAACCAGGTATCACTAAAGGTTTGATATAACATCTCTTCCATTCGAGACAATCCTTGGAGGTCCACTAATGCAGCCCAAGTATCACCCCTGTCATATATGATAAAATTCCTTTTGAGTCCAACCTTGGAAATTCATACGGAATACATGTATAGCTCAACATATAATATTCCAATCATTAATTCCATTCTTGGCAGTCTACTAGGGAGTCCAAGTATCACTCAGTCATAAGCAAGGTAGAATTCAACTGAGTCTATTTATGGGCTTCTTTTCGAAATTCATGTTCCATTGAAGGCATATAATCATTTAATAAATTAAATAACAATTAATCAATTTAATTTAACTTGTAAAGGTCAATAAAAAGAACATTCCATTTGGAACACACCTCATAAGGTGAATCAAATCATGGTCTATGATTAGAAGGCATTCCTCCTAATTTCTCACAAGAGAATTTCATTTAAATATACACAGAAAGTTTAACAATACATTACATGAAAAGGGACAAAGATAATGTTTATTCAAGCCTTCCAATTTTTAAATTTAATTCCAATTGAAATATCAATTCAATATATATATATATATATATATCCACAATTAAAACACCAATTTTCAATTCAATATTAACATCCCATGACATCGGGAAAAGGGACACACCAAAAAGGTGTTCAATTTCATTAGATATCTAAAAGTAAAATATAATTACAGAACACAACCAAAGGGGTGGTTCCACTCATGTTTCTTAACCATTTATCATTTATTAACAATCCTCATTTATTGAATATGATGTACTAATAAATTAAATATAAATAAATAAATTTAGTTCATGGTGCCACCTGAGATTTTGGTGCATGAAATAAGGACGTATGTGAAAACATCAAATTTTAACAAAAAGAATGAGAACACATATCATAGGCCCATAGTGTATAAAACATTTAGTATCATCTCAAAATGAATCTCAGATAGGGAAAATTGAATAATGGATGAAGACCCGGAAAATAGGACAATTGAGCTTGAACCTAAGTAGTGAATCCTATACCATGAAAAAATATGAAAGGAATTGAGAAATCAAAAATGCATATCCAACTAGATGATAAATGAAAGAATTCGATCTCGATCAAATAAGATCTATCAATTCTAATTTTAGACACCAAATACGGATTTAAAGGAGGCTCATGTCCAAATAGTGATGCGATAAGAAATTAGTTTTCATTTAATAGGTTAAATGAGGGTAATTTTGTAAATTCACCCAAAATTATAAGTTTTCATGGTTTGGATGGATTTTTGGGTATGTTTTTGACCAACTGTGCATTCTTAGCTCTAGGGAAGGGTACAACGCATGGTTTTTTCACACAGTTTAACTAACCTTGAACACAAATTTCGAATTCCACTCTAAAAATTATAAACAGGGTCGCACAACCATGCGCCCCATTTCACATAGATTTATCAAACTGTGTGGCCTCCTCCTGCTCACTACCGATTCCTTTCATGGTTTATCTAAATGAATAATTTACTCTACAAGGTTTGAACTAACTATGCACCATGCTAATTTCTCCCAAAAAGCTGGGTTTTTGACTTCTATCCAGCCCATACACCCTTGAGTCTCCTATGAACTCATAGGGCATTCACATTAGGTCATAAATAATCATTTAAACTAATAATTGAAGAAATGTAAAGGACATATACCTCAAATAATAGGTGGTTTCTTACATACTTCCCCCTTAAATAATTTTTCCCCCAATTTATCTTCTGAGGCTGGTGAAGAAGGATCTTTGAATAACTACGGAAACTATGATTGTGCATCGGCCTCCCGCACCCATTTATCACCCAATACTCATCCATGCTTTAAAATCAATTGTACTAGAAGAATGGAATAGCCTTAGAGAACGTACATGAGATGATCCACAATAAGTATTAGATGCTCCTCAAAGGATGCAAGTATCGATAACTCAACCTCATCGGGTTGGAAGGCATGATATGGGTCTTAGTAATTGAAATATAAATGATATAGATGGAAGACATTGTGCATGGCTCTGTACAAATGATGTAACTATAACCAATTGGATTCTTTCATTACTCTCTCTAGAATCTCAAAACTATCGACATAATGTGGTGGAAGCTTAAAATATCTATTGATTCTCCGATTTCCCCACCTCAGTTGAATACATAAAAAAATTGGTCCCTCACCTCAAACTCTAGAAGCCATCTGTGGTGATCAAAATTTTATTTCAAATGAGACTACACATTATCCATCCTCTTTCAAATCTACAGAACCTACAATATTGTCTCCAGAAAAAGATAAGGTCTAAGCATAGTTCCCTCTTCTACCTCTGACCAACACATGGGTAATCAAAATGGCCTACTATAAAAAAGCATCATAAGGAGAAATATTTATAGTTTTATGAAAGCTATTGTTTTAGGGAAATTTATCCAAGGGTGTATACCTGTCCAAAGAGCACCTAAAATATGGGAGGCATTCACACAACATGTACTCAAGCACCTAAATCACAATATTTGATTGATTGTGTATCTGGGGATGATATTCCATCATCAGAAGTTATATTATACCCAATGCCCTTGGAAATCCTTTCTTGAACCGTGATGGAAACTGGGAACTCCTTTATGAAATAATAGTGAATAGGACCCATTGAATTTTTAATATATCTTGGATGTACAACCTCCCAATCTCATCAAAACAAAAATAAATTCTTTATCAACATGAAGTGTTAAACATTCATGAGCCAATAAACAAAAACCCATATAGTGTCATTACCTCGTGGAGACATCATTTATCATATCATGATATCTATCACAACGTCAACCCATTTCCACTCAATGATGGGTTACTACAATAAAAGTCCATTTGGTCAATGGTGTTTAGCCTTCACCTGATGACATTTGGATCATATCATGAAAAAATTAGATACATATCATTTTATACCCAAGAACTAGTACTAGCGATGTAAATCATGATACATCTTAATGATACCGGTATGAACTACCCATGATGAATCATGAATCTATCAGATCATCTCCTCATGCATGTTTGTTGAAACCCATACGTGACCATGTCCTCAGATATTTTCATCATCTCTCAAGGTCCAATAAAGAGGAGGGTCCTCACATGACACACTCAGCCGTAGGACTATGATCTCAAATTTTGATAGTTGTCTCATCCTCAGTCTATCTAGTTGGGTAGAGGTTACCACTAAGGATGATAGAAAGAAATTGCCATGAATTTCATGCACCTCTAAGTGCATCTTAGAGAAAAATTCGATAATTTCCAGTAACTCTTATCCTACTAAACAACAGTTATCTGATTCCTCTTGATCAGTGCATCATACACTATGGTTCTTTTACCAGTAGTGTATGAATGCTCAAAATTTAAATATTGTAGGTACTCAACCCACCATCATTATCATAGGTTCAAGACACGCTGGTTAAATATGTACTTAATGATTTTTTGGTCCATGTACACCACAAAATTATCTCCTAGTATATAATTTATCCAACAAGGTAATGTGTGATCAATTACCACTAACTAAATATCGTTAATTAGGAAATTATCTCCAAGTGTCCACAACATTCTAGACGCATACTATATTACTATATATACCTATATAAAAACTGATTCTAGCCTAATACTAGATGCATCTCAGTATGTAGTGTAACTCCATCCAAGATCTTGAGAAATTAGTATCGGTGTAGAATCCAAACTCCCATTCAACTCCTAAATGGTATTCTCATAAGAATATGTCCAAAAAAACTTCCCACCATTCTTAGTCAAGCCTTTAAATGGCACTCCTAGGAATGAGAAGTCCTTTATGAAATACTTGTATTAATTGGATATCACCAATAAACACCATACCTAAAATATGTTCTTTTTCTGATCCTTGGAAACCAAAACTCTCACATTCTCTAGGTCAAGGGATACTCTTTTCTCTTAGATACTGTGACCTAGGAAGTGATTATGATCCATACAGAAGTTTCACCATGTGAGATTAGCATATAAATAATGTCCTCCTAGTGTATTCAATATGATATCAATGTTTTTTCATATTCATGTCAGTTATGAGAATATATGAAGATATAATCATAAAAAAACAACCAATAATGAATCTAGATAAGGATGGAACACTTGGTTAATCAATTCGAGGAAGAATGCTGGAAAGTTTGTGAGACCAAATGGTATAACCATATATTTATATAGACCATACCTATTTCAAATGTACATGTGAGGTATGTTTGATGTTATAACACACACAAGGTGATAACTATATATCAATTAAATCTTTGAGAAAACCCAATATACTTATATATGGTGTATGATACCATCTATTAATGGTAGAGGATTCATTTTATTAACTATTAGCTAGTTCAATTCACAGTAATATACAAGTAGCCTGAGGGTATCATCCATCCTGTCATGACCCGACAGAAGCTAGGGCTCATGCCAAAACTACCCAAAGACCACCTCCATTGTCTAGGGGTTGGCGACTAGTGTCGAAGGCACAACAAATATGGGGAGGAAATTTCCAAAGAACCTGTACACACACATGACCAACTCAATTTAATAGTGTTTAAGGAAAGTAGAAAAATGTGAAACTATTGTAAATTAAAGTAAACACGAATGAACTTATAGATTTTACAAGGGTATGGTAGTGTCAACTGGAAAGTAAAATGGAAAACATACACCCAATCCAGAGAAGTGCCACAACTTGGTAGTAACTGATTAATGTATAATAGGTGAGAGTATCGCTCCTGAATCCCAAGCTATAATTACTGTACATAGTACAAACACACACATCCCTCTACATCCCAAAAGTCATGATCAACCTTTTTATCATCTGCATAATGCACGTGAAGACAAATTCCATGGAGGGGTGAATATAAAAATACTTAGTAGGATCCCCAAAAAGTTTAAGTGGATCTGTAAGAGATACTCGGAAAATAAAAACACTATATCAGACAAGGTACATTAAAACGAGTGCAAATCGACCCAAAAAAGGAGTGAAGGTACAATCATCCAAGAAAATGGATCTAGAAATGTTGAGGAGGTGAAATCCTTATCGATTCATCGCTACCTATAGTCAGATAGTAGACTCGTACAACCATAAGAACCTAGACATAGAAAGCACGAGACATACCCCATGCATCTTCGCTTGTCATGGAAGGAGAGTAACCAAGACCCAATGAGTGAGTACTGTAACAAGATATATATATATGCTCCTTCAAAGAAACCCAAATGATAGAGTAATGGGATCTCCATATCACAACTTATCTCAATACAGTGAGTATCCAATAGTTCTAAGTAAATCCATCTTAAATTTCCAACACATTATCACATATGTCGAGGAACCCATGTCAAAGGGGATCAAATCACCGCACCTCAATATTATCCACATTGGGAGGCACTGACTCGCCTGCACAGGTTTAGGCCTTATCACAATGATGCGTCTTAGTGGAGAAAGATCCCTTGTTTATCGGGGGTCCTTAGGTAAGTCAAACCATGTATTGTTATGATTCGTATCAAGGGGGTCGTTTAAGGACCCGACCCCTGTTTCCCCATGTCGGTGACTTATTTTCATACAAACAAGGAATAACCATCCTGAAGGATCGAGTTTATTAGAATTATTAGAAACAAGATACATAAATAAGTTTATCATTATATCATTAAGGAAAAACAACACTAATTTATTCCACTAGAAACATACATGACCCCTAGATTACACTTACAATTCATTAATAATTTACTTCTTCATGCCCTATGGAAATGAAACATAAGAAAGGGGTGAGCCCAAATGCTCATTAACAAAAACCAATGTAGGAGAAGATAGCACAAACATAAGACCTGGTGCATAATTGAAAACACATGACTTTAATAATAATCTTTCACACATTATGGTAGGAATATGAGGTGAGTAAATAATGCCATAATGAAACATTACCATGGGTATTATACTAGTCGAATAACCACATGAACTTTCAATTACTAGCATCATAATGAGGGAAGTGCATATGTCGGACATTCTAAAACATTTTTTCAAGGCCCCATCCAAGACATATAATGATTAAGGCATCGACCAAAATTCTTTTAACACATTGGGAAAGGCCTCGGCCAATTCCACGTCTATTTGTCTCCTGAGACCTCCCGATGCATCGAGGGGATATAGCAGGCCCCACCCATCACCTAATAAGTCCAATGCATTTCACATATGGGTGGGTATAAACATAAACCACATATACATTCATATTTAAACTATCATATGTAATGTAACTATATTTCCCCAATCATTAAACATAAAACACTAACCATTCTGAGTACTATGGTGAATAGTTTTAGGATAGATCATAAAAATTAGGGTTAGTCCTAAACCATTAAGTAAAATAAGGTAAATTAATTCATAAATTTTTAAACCTGATAATATATAAGAATCAACAAGAGTTTTTAATTAATCGCAAATACTATTATAAAATCATTAGGCAATCATGAGATAAATACTCTTTTAATTTGAAAAGAAGAGTTCTTTTGGAAAAATCATTGAATAAAATCAGAAGTGAAGTAATATAGTATTTTCATAATATAATTAGTGTTTTTAGAAGTATAATAGTTTCTAGAAACATATTATAGAGTTCCCTTGAAAATAGATATGAATATGAGAAATTCAATTGAATCGGGATTGTACTTTTTAAACAGTTTCAAATGTTTTTTTTCAAACATGTAACTGTCCAGAAAATAAGGAAGGGTTATGTTTGGTTAACATATATATAATTCTCAAACATAATTTATGAGGAGTACATAACAATACATAAGAATTTTATTGAGACAATTAGATGGTGAAAGTAACCTGAATGAAAAAATGGAAGTTCGGGTGGAAAAACCCTTTTTTTAACTCTGAACGTGTTCTACTACTATAATTAAGCTCCTAGAATATGAAATTATACTTATTAATATCTTATTTCATAACCTATTAGATTTTTATTTAGTTTATCATAATTCCGGTTGGTCCATTTATGTCTTTATTTATAAGTTATTGTATTGAATTTCGTCGTTCCGGAGTGTTCGTTTCCTTTATTTTCATATTCAGTTCACTTGTTTTTTAAGTAATGAAGTGGAATGGATGTAAATCTCCAGAATTTAAATTAAATATTATTTATTAATATATGGAATTGTTAATGTCCATTTCTATGATTTTCATACATGGAATGAGGATGAATCATTAGATGACAATCACTTCGATTATTTGGCGGTATTTGGATTATTATGAAGGTGTTATATCATATAAATTAATAATATGTACATATACTGGTTACTTAATATTAATTTGGTTTTAATACATATATTATAGTCTGGTTCGACCATCAATATGGTTTCATGTCCAGTAATGAAGGACATATTGAAGAACGAAACTTTTTCGTCCACAAAGGTTATAAATTGGAACCTCATGGATGTTGATTTTGTTTTTAAAAATAAAATGGAGGGAGTACTAATTTTGATGATGGTTCTTCCATTCAAATGATATAAATCCAGTATATAGATGATACAGAGTTATCATGGTCATTTGGATAGAGTAATTGAAGAGAGTATAACAAAAGAAGATAAATTCGAATGAAACTAAAAGAAAAAGAATGGTGCTTTTCCTCTTGAAATAACTTCCTCGAGAACCTCCTTAAGGGAAGGGTTTTTAGACTTTTTGAAAGACCAAGATCTTCCTCGTAGTGGGGAGTAACTAGGGAAGGGTATTTAGGAAGAACATTTTAAATCTTCAAGGCTTAGAAGAGTGAAGAGAAGAGTGAGTGGTGAATGGTTTTATAGTGGAGGAGAGGGGTAAATTTTGAATGTTTAATTCATTATTTAATTATTTCCCTCAAGACAACCAATAGTGTTGTTTCATGTGACCACTAATATTAATAATTTCATGTGAGTTCGAATAAATTTTTTTACATCAATTATGATGTCATAAATAGTGTATTTAACTGATAATTTGTATATACGATATTTTATCGTATTTCACTATTCATAAAAAAATTCTAGAATTCCAAAAAAATCCCAAAAATTTACCCCAAAGATTTTTCGATGTGTAGAATTCAAAAATGAAATCCATTTTTCAAAATTAATTTTCTAGATATTAATAATTTAATATTTAAATAAAGTCATAGTTAATTCGAAAAAAAACAATTTGAAAGGTGCAATTAGATTTATATCACATTTAAAAATTAACTAAGATCTCATTATCTTATTTCCTTAAGAAAATAAAATATAATTATTATTTACTATTCATAAGGGTCATATTACTATTCATATTACAATTCATAAGGGTATGTTACTATTCACCAAAAAAATAATGTTTGTTCTATCAGACTCCAAATGACTTACTGATCACAACTCAAGATGACAGTTTTTTGAAATTCAAAACATGGAAAAGGAAAAGTTGGGTTTAACTTCTGGATTATAAAATTCACTCAATATTTATTTTCAAAACCTTAGGGTGTTACACTCTTCCCCCCTTCAGAAATTTCACCCTCGAAATTTAATTTTACAATCTAGGCCAAAACAGGTGGGGGTACTTTTCCTTAATTGCTTCCTCCAGTTCCCATGTTGCCTCTGCGTATTTATGGTTTCGCCATAGTACCTTGAATAGATGATTAGTCTTGTTGCGTAGAACTTTGTCTCTACGATCCAATATTTTCACTGGCTGCACCTCATAAGAATGACCATCCTCCAACTATACCACCTCTAAAGAGATTGCATTTGAAGGGTCTGGTATGTACTTCATTAAGAGGGATACATGAAAGACATCATGTACTTTCGACATGGTAGGTGGAAGTGCCAGTCGATAGGCTACAATTCCAACTCGATCAAGCATCTCGAAGGGTCCAATATACCTGGGACTTAGCATTCCATTCTTCCCAAACCTCATGAACCTCTTCTATGGAGATATTTGTAGTAATACCAGGTCTCTAACTTTGAACTCAAGGTCTCATCGATGGTTATCCGCATAACTCTTTTGTCGACATTGGGATGCCTTGATTTGATGTTGAATGGTTTTCACCTTCTCTATCATTTAATCAACTACTTCAGGTCCTAACGGATTTCTCTCACTGACATCATCCCAACATGCAGGTGTTCTACACCATTTCCCATAAATGGATTCATATGGTGTTATTCGAATACTTGAGTAGAAATTACTGTTGTAGGAGAATTCAACCAGTAGAAGATGGTGGTCCCATCCTCCCTTTGATTCCATAGAACATGACATCAACATGTCTTCTAGTTTCTAAATATTCCACTCAGACTGGACATCAGTTTGAGGATGATAGGCCGTATTGAAGTTCATTTTACTGCTTAGAGCATGCTGGAGACTTTTCTAGAACATTGAGGTGAATCTAGGATCATGGTCAGATACAACAGATATTGGTACTCCATGTAGCCTTACCACTTATTTTATGTAAATCCATGCAACTTGATCCAATGATAAGTCCTCTTGAATAACGATAAAGTGAGTTTTCATTGTAATTCAATCCACAAAAACCCATATATCAGTATTTACTTTGGATGTTCTTAGAAGTATAGGGACAAATTCCCTGGTAATGTTCACCCACTTCAATGATGGTATGGGTAGTGGTTGGATTATCCCCTTTGACTTTCGTCTCTTAGCCTTCACTTGCTGATATTGCAGACACTTTGATGTATATTCAGCAATCTCAATTTTCATATTGTCCCACCAAAAGTTTTCTCAGAGATCTCGATACATCTTTGTGGTACAATGGTGTATTGAGAAATTATAGCTGTGAGCATCATCCAATAGATCATTATTAATCATAATAATAGCGGGAACACAATGCCTCTTCCCAAATTTCAAAACGCCACATTCATATGCGTAGTCAATCAAATAGAAATCATATATATCTTTAATTTTGTTTTGAAACTCCTCATCATCAGCCTGAGAACATTTTATCCCCTATAGTAAATAAGGTTTGGTAACCATTTAAAAAAGTTTTGATGTGTTACCCTCCTTGATAATTCCCATATCCATCTTTACTAGATCCATGAACATAGGATCCCTTTCAACTCTCATCTTGTTCAGAATTTCATGGTCCCTTATACTCAAAGCATATGCTACATTATTTTATTTCCCTGGATGATTTTGTATTGTGCTATCATGGTCTTTGAGTATCTAAATCCATCTCCTTTGTCTCATGTTGAGTTCTTTCTATGAGAATATATATTCAAACTCTTATGATCTGTATATATCTCTCATTTTCACCATACAGGTAATGTCTCCAAATATTCAAACCAGAGATTATCATTGCTAACTCAAGATAATTAGTTGGATATTATTGTTCATGAATTTTTAGCTTCCTAGATGCATAGGAAATCACTCGTTCATTCTGTATAAGGACACAACAAATTCCTTTATTTTATTCATCGCTATAGATAACAAACCCATCATTCTCCTATGGTAGGGTTTGGATCAGATCGTTCACTACCCTCCTATTCAATTCTTCAAAACATTCTTCAGATTCCTTTGTCCATACAAAATTAACACCTTTTCGTGTGAGCTTGGTCATTGGGTTAGCTAAATGGGATATGTTCTTAATGAAACGCCTATAATAACCTACTAAACCAACAAAACTATGTACCTCAGTTACGTTCATTGGAGTAGGCCATTCTTGCATAGCCTTTGTCTTCGTAGGATCTAAAAATATTCCATCCTTAGAGAAAATGTGGCTTAGAATGGAAACTGATTGGAGCCAGAAATAACACATTCTAAACTTCCCATATAATTCATTTCTTCTTAGAGTCTTCAAAATAGTGCGCAATTGATTTTCATGTTTTACATAGCTTTTACATTACACCAGTATATCTTCAATAAACACCACCAAAAATTCATCAAGATATTATTTTAAAACTATATTCATCAAATCCATGAAAACAGAAGGTTCATTAGTATGTCCAAAAGGAATTATTGTAAACTCGTAATGCCCAATCCTGGTTCGGAATGTAGTTTTTGGAATGTCTTCTTTCATCACAAGTAACTGATGATATCCAGATCGAAGATCAATCTTTGAAAAATATTGGGCTCCTTAAAGTTGATTGAATAAATCATCAATTCATGGCAGAGGATACTTATTCATTATTGTAACAACATTGATTTCCCGGTAATCAATGCACAACTTCATAGACCCATATTTCTTCGTAATAAATTGAATAGGGGTTCCCCATGGATAAACGATGGGGTGAATAAATCCTTTATCACTCGATTCATTTAGTTGTTTCTTTAGATCCACTAACTCCACAATTTCCATTCTATAAGGGGTCTTTGATATTGGACTTGAACTATGAATTAAGTCAATGGAAAACACAATTTCCTGCTCTAGTGGATTTCCAGGTAAATCTTTTAGAAGGTCATCAAAATATTCTTTCACAACAGGTACATCTTCTATTTGAGCACTCTTTTCCTCACCCATAGTTATTTCCTTCACTTCCACCCCGATAATTGAATTTAGTTGAGCTACTAGTGGTTGATCTAGATATGAATCAGGTGGTGATGTTTTTTCTCTAAAGATAATGTATTCTTTATCATCATTGAAAATTGTAACATCTTTCTTCTTACAATAAATTTTCGCACCATGGTTCGATAGATAATCCATACCGAGGATTATATAAAATCCAATCATGGGTATGAAATGAGATCAGCAGATAAAGAATATTTATATGCCTTAATGGGAACTGATTCACAAAACTTTGTTGCAATGATACTTTCCTTAGGAGTTTTGACTGACAACTCCTATGTTAAATCAAATTGGAAACATCTAATTTTCTTAGCAAACTATGAAGATATTAAATAATGCGCTGATCCAGGATCAAATAAATTATTTACTATGAATGATGAAATGATCATAGTACCAGCCCCCACGTCATTCGGAACTTCAAACTCGGCATTTTTGATTGCATAAGCTTGTCCCTGCTCCCTTGGCCTTTTCTTTTTCATATTTCCTTGACGCTTTGGACAATAATTATCCTAGTGTCCCATATCCCAACAATTATATCATTGAAAAATAATGGCCTCTTTCTTCCCCTTGAAATCACTAGCAAGATTCCATTTCTGACAACATTTATAGCATACTCTATTTCCCTTAAAGCACGCACCAGGGTGTTTCCTTCCACAATTATCACAGGATGGAAATTCAACTCTTCTCTTCTTCCATGTTTCCTTATTTCCTTTCCCAGAGATTTTAGTAGCCCTCTTATTTTCTTCATTTCCATTAATGTTATAAAACATTGAGAATTGTTTTTCTATCTTGATAGCACATGAAACTATATCCTCATATGATGAAAAACATTGGGATACCAGTTCCCGTTGGAGGAATGGATTTAGGCCATCAAATAATCGATCAATTTTTCTCTATGGATTTTGTACGCAGTAAAAAACATGTGTTTTTAACAATGTGAAGTTAACTTCGTAAATTGCAACATTCTTATCTTCCTTCTGCCTCAGATTCAAGAATTGTCTCTCCATATCCACTCTTTGTTCACGAGGAAAGTATTTTTCTGGGAATATTTCTTTAAAACCTCTCCATTCCATATCTTCTATTTATTCCTCCTCCTTTGTGTTTTGGATTAATGACCACCACTGATCCGCATCTCCTGATAGCCGATAAACTGCCATGATGACCTTCTCTCTTTCATTACATCCCAAAGAAAGAAATATATTCTCTAGCGAACTTTTCCAGTACTAAGCTACAAATGAGTTTGTAGTCAAATTTTATGATGGAGGCTATTGTTGCATAAAGTGATCCAGCATAGCTCCTCCACGTGGTGGATCTGGATGCTCTAAATGGGTAAGGTTATTATTCATAACCTGAGTAAGTTGTCCCAGCATGGTTATGAGTTTCACAGCATCAGTCACAACACCATAGCCAACATCATTATCTTGCATCGGAGGAAAATCCCTATAGGGGACATGTGAATTTATGCGGTTTCCATTCCTTCCACTAGGGTCCATTTCTAGATAATGGCATACACTAGATTAGTTTATGAATCATAATGCATAATCTTAACTAAACAAAATACTTAGCACAAATTGAAATCTGAGGCATGGATAATCCCATAATCACAAAAATGGTTTCATTGTGGAAAATTTTACATTTAAATCCTTCATAATGGCTTGTAAAGAAAATGTGAATTATCTTAAGCATATCCCATGTGAGTGTCGTAACCAAGAGTGAAGCAAATCCTGTTTTTGTGCACCAGTTCCCATTCGAGTGTATCTCAAAATGGTGTTTTTGGGTTTTACAACTTGATACATATGTGCCAGAGTCACCTCTACCTGCTCGTATCCATACAGTGATGTATTGCTTGAAATATATACACAATATATTCCTTACCAAAATACAAAGGCATTCATTCATGTTTATCCTCAAAACTATCTTAGGTACTCTTCCCTAATCCACGTTTTCTAAATCTGGTTTCCATGTTATCTACAAATCTTCCTATGATACCAACTGTAAGGACTCGACCCCAGTTACCTAGACCTGGAGCCTTATTGGAATAAAAACAAGGAATAAGTATCCCGAAGGACCGAGTAGTTTAGTATTATTGGAAACAAGATACATAAATAATTTTATAATTGCATCATGAAGGGAAAATAACACTAATTTATTCCACTAGAAACATCCATGACTCCTAGATTATGCTTGCAAGTCATTCAAAATTTACTTCTTCAAGCCCTATGGAAATGAAACATAAGAAAGGGGTGATCTCAAATTCTCAATAAAATTCTGAAATAAAGTGTAAGATAACATAAACATAAGACATTATGCATAATAAAAAACACATGCCTTTAATAATAATCTTTCACACATTATGGCAGGAATATGAGCTGAGTAAATAATTCCATAATGAAACATTACCATTGGAATTCTACTAGTCTAATATCCACATAAAAATTTAGTTACTAGATTCATAATTATGTATGTGCATATGATGGACATTCTGAAACATTTTTTCATGGCCTTAACCAAAATCCATATAACACATTGGGAAAGGCCTCGACCAATTCCACGTCTATTTGTCTCATGAGACATACCGATGCATCGAGGGCCTATAGCAGGCCCCACCTGTCACATAATAAGTCCAACTCATTCATCATATGAGTAGGGATCAACATAAAAAAATATACATTCAGATTGAAATTGTTATATGAAATGTAACTATCTTTCCCCAATCATTATACATAAAAAACTAACCATTCCGAGTAATATGGTGAATGGTTTTAGGATAGATCATCCACAATAGGGTTAGTCATAAACCATTAAATAAAATATGGTAGATTACTTCACAAATTATTAAACCCAATAATACAAAATAATCAACAAGAGTGTTGAATCATTCAAAAATACTCTTATAAAATCATTAAGCAATCTTGAGATAAGTACTCCTTAAATTTGAAAAGAAGAGTTGTTTTGGAAAAATATTTGTATAAAACTATAAGTGAAGTAATATTGAATTTTTGTAATGAAATTTTTGTTTTTATAAGGTTAATGGTTTCCAAAAACATATTTTAGAGTTCCCATGAAAATAGATATGTATTTGAGAAATTCCCTTGAATCGGGCTTCTATTTTGGAAACAGTTTTGAATGTTTCTTTTAAAACATGTAACTATCCAAAAAATAAGGAAGGTTTATGGTTTTTAAACATATATATAATACTCACACATAATTTATAAATATTACATAACAATACATAAGAATTTTATTTAGACAATTAGATGATGAAAGTAACCTGAATGAAAATGGATGTTCGGGTGGAAAAACCCTTACCTTAACCTCGAACGTGTTTCGATCATGTACTTAAGCTCCTGGAATATGAAATTATACTTATTAATAACTTTTTTCAGAAACTATTATAGATTTATTTAGTTTATCAAAACTCTTGTTAGTTCATTTATGTCTTTATTGATAAGTTATTGTATTGAATTTCATCGTTCTGGATTGTTCGTTTCATTTATTTTCATATTTGGTTCACTTGTTTTTAAGTAATGCAGTGGAATGGATGTAAATATCCAGAATTGAAATTAAAAATTATTTATGAATATCAAGAATAATTAATGGTCATTTATATTATTTGGTTACATTGAATGGGGATGAATCATTAGACGACAATCACTTCGATTATTTGGCAGTATTTGGATTATTGTGAACTAGTTTTGTAATATAAATTAATAATATGTACATATACTGGTTCCTGAATTATAATTAGGTTTTAATACATATATTATAGTCTGATTTAACCATCAATATGGTTTCATTACCAGTAATTAAGGATAGATTGAATAACAAAATTTAGTCATCCATGAAGGTTATAAATTGGAACCTCATGGACGTTGATTTCATTTATACAAATAAAAGGGGGGGAGTAAGATTATTGATGATGGTTCTTCCATTCACATGATATAAATCCCATATATAGATGATACTAGAGTTATCATGGTCATTTGGAAAAATGAGGTGAGGAGAGTATAAAAAAAGAAGCTAAATTCAAATGAAACTAAGAGAAAAACAAAGGTGCTTTACCTCTTGAAATATCTTCCTCGAGATCCTCTTTAAGTGAAAGAATTTTGGTCTTATGGAAAGACCAAGAGCTTCCTGGTAGTGGGGAGTAACTAGGGAAGTGTATTTGGTCATAAAATTTAGGAGCTTCAAGGATTAGAGGATTGAAGAGAAGAGGGAGTGGTGAGGGGTTTTATAGTGGAGGAGGTGTAAATTTTGAATATTTAATTCATTATTTTATTATTTCCCTCAAGACAACAAATAGTGTTGTTTCATTTAACCCCTAATAGTAATATGTGCATGTGAGTTCGAACCATGAGGTATTACATCCTTTATGATTTCATAAATAGTGTATTTAACTGTTAATTTGTATATATGGTATTTTATCGTATTTCACTATTCATCAAAAATTCAAGAATTTCAGAAAAGTTCCAAAAATTTACCCCTACCATTTTTCGACTTTTAGAATTAAAATATGAACTCCATTTTTCAAAATTAATTTTCTAGATATTATAAATTTAATTTTTAAACAAAGTCATAGTTAATTCGAAAAAAAATAAATTTAAATGTGCAATTAGTTTTATATCACATTGAAAAATTATTGAAGATCTCATTATCTTATTTCCTTAAGAAAATAAAATAATATTATTATTTCATATTCATAAGGGTCATAATAATATTCATATAACTATTCCTATGGTTATGTTACTATTCAACAAAAAAATCATGTTTGTTATATCAGACTCCAAAAGACATACTTATCACAACTCTAGATGGATGTTTTTTGAAATTCAAATCATAGAAGAGGAAAAGATGAGGTTAAATTTTGGATTATAAAATGCACTCAATAATTATTTTCAAAACCTTGGGGTGTTATAGGTTGTCTCATTATTGAGGACTCATTCCCATCACAACTGGAGGGTTACACTCTAGTGCCATTGAGGACCCATACCCTGGCCGGCTGGAGGGTTCCACTCTAGTGTCATTGACGCCCGATGCCCAGCCCAGTTGGAGGGTTCTACTCAAAAGAAGGTTTAGGACCCACGCACAGCCCAACTGGATGGATCCACTCTAGCATCGCCAAGGACCCCTTCCTAGCCAGCCTAGAGGGTTCTACTCTAGTGTCATTGAGGACCCACACCCAGCCTGGTTGGAGGGTTCCACTCAAAAAAGGGTTGAGGACCCATTCTCATCTCGACTAGTGGGTTCCACTCTCACATCATTGAGGACCCTTTCCCACCCCAGCTAGTTGGTTCCACTTGGATGTCACTAATGATGTCCCCTGAATACTAATGTTGTTAAACATCGGTTGAAGACTCGTCGGCTCGGAACACATCGAAATGGTCTTCCACTGATATTTCTTTCATTCTTACACATTAAATGATATCACGAATAAGTCTATGCACATCCAAATAGATCACAACTTTGTGATCAATGTGGGAAAACACATGAGGAAGACTATCTACATGCTCCAAATAGTTATCAGATGAAAAATTTGTGTAACAATGCAATATGATTGAACGAAGTCTAGTGGGGCCTATGTCTCGGTCTCGAAATAAATCTACAGCCACACCATTACGATCCTCACAAAAAAACACATGGGATGGACTACCCATTTTTTCAAGATGGATACCTGGTGAAAAAGATTAATTTCCCTATAACACATGAAAACCAGATCTCGGGGTGCCTATGCCGCCATCGTGATATAAATATCCGAAATTAATGTCAAAAGATCCACCTCAACATCTGGATCACAATATCGATGACCACAAGTTGACTAGACATAGTATGCGGAATATATGGTTGGTCAACAATTTTCTAATAATAGTATATTATTATAATTTTTTCATTTTGAGGACCTGATCCATATACTCATAGAAGGAATCCAACTTTCGTATCAAAAAGACTGTATTGAAAACCAGGTCATGTTGTCACAAACGACATATTAAATCGATGTCTTGTGGAAGAGTTTGGACCGATGCAAGAATCCACGACACTAATAATAATAATGTTGGGCATTTTGTGGTCTTGTTCTAAGAAAAAGAATTTAATATTCAACATTGGACTTGAATCGGCCATCTTAATCCATGTGTCACTCAGCTGCTAATGTTTTGTCAAATTGAGGTTGCACGGAGGTGTGATGGAGAAAATTATTGTTTGACACCCAAAAATAATAATAATAATATAATTTTATTATTATTATATCTTCTTTAAATCAAGAATTCTAAAGAGGTTCAAACAACAATTTCTTTCCACCTTTCTCTGTTGGACCCCATCACAACCTCCATTTAAAGAGCCACACACCACCCCTTTATTCCATGCGGGCCATGCACCACCCCTCCCAACTATATATATATAAATATATATATATATATTATTTGATGAATTTTTTTATACTCTCTCACATATAAAAACTCATTACATGAATTTTAAACCTCCTTTATCTGTAAACCCTACCCTCCGGCCCTTCAACCAGGCAGTCGCCTCTTTTGCCAGATCTACAGCTAGCATAACAGGTCGCTCTACGTTCCGTCTTTGTTCGCTACAAACACAACCCACACCAGACTACCTACCCATGCCGTTGTCCCCGAGATCCATTTCCTTCCACCTTGGAAAACTCTTCAGGAACCACTCGCACTGTCTGGTCCACCACAACCCTCTACATTGGACCACCGGCCACCTTCGGTCAACCACCATCTTTCCACTCTCTCCCAAGCTTACTCCATATCCGTAGAAACACCGCATGAATCCACACAGATCTGTAGGTAGAAACTACCAATTTGAAAATTGAACTATTTCATCCATTCATCACACTGCATCACGCACAGATGGATTTATCGATCTGAAATCTGAACTCATGGTTTTGATCGTTTGCATCATTGATCGATCACACAATAAGGGATTTTTAAATATTCAAAAACAAATATTGATGATATCCTTGGATATTTTTTAAGTTAGAATTGATTCATATCCTAAAGAATAATGGACAAAGAACATTTAAAATAATTAATAAGTCGATAAAAATAATTTATTTGAATTTATTTGATCATGTAAGGGCACAGATTGACCAACATGAAATCAATATGTTCAATGATTAATCTGAGGCATAAAAACTTGAAAGATGGGTTCTAACTGAATTGTATCTTTCATTTTTGATGAATATTTCTCTTCCATAATGATTATAAGAAGCTCCTTCATTCATCGCGCTTTGATGTACCTTGATCCACGATTTCCCCTTTGTTCTTCATCATTCGTCATTTTCCAAAGGGAAGAGGATGAGAGGAGAGGAAGGGAGGGTTTATTGTCATTGGAAAAGATGAATTATGAGGCTAACCCCACTAAACAAAGGATTTATAACCTCTCAGTTGGTTAAAAGAAATTAATCAAATAAATAAATAATTAATTATTTAATTATTTAATTAATAATCCACGATGGCACATAAGCCATCCTCCCAACAATGATAATGGTTATGCCCCACCTATGGTAATGCCTATGTTATAAACTCAACAGTGGTCAAAAATTTATCATCTGATTCCCCATTCTTGATTTATTCAGGTTTTATCCATTAAATGTATAAATTAATAATTCAATTCATCCATTTAACACACCACCAATGAACGAGGGGTCTAAACGTCCCACACCAACTTATTTTATGTCTCTCATATGGGAAACACCATGTTCCGGACCCAACCGTGCTCTTGAATTTCTGATCATGTCAACCATTTATGAGTTATCCTAGTTTCATTAGTTAACTATGCATGTGTAATATGATACATATTTAATAGTTTTTATAAAATTAATTTTGGGCACACCCGACCTCAGAATTGCACGTCTTCTTAGTGCTCAGATCTTGAATAGTATTTGGAAACATTTAAATGTTTTTAGGAAAAACCATGGTTTTTACATCATTTCCTCCTTCATTCATTACATCCCAAAAGAGGTACTAAACAACAATTCAAGATACATATCCCACACCTAGCTCTTCCAATTCCAGGAAAATGAGCACGTTTTCATGCTGTCACAACCCGCGAACCCATGAGGTGGTTCATCCCTATAAGGTTTTCTTCTTTTGATGACACATATTGGAACACACACGTATCTACTCAGTTGTGACATATAAAATTTGATGTGTTCTTGTTCCTCTTATTAGGGGTAGGGTAAGGTAGTAGGCAACCTCACCATCTCGTATCACAACTCAAATCACTATTTATCCATATAATAGGGTATCGAGATTCCCTCCATCAGAATATATATATGGTGAAACACTCCAGGATATCTGGTTATGAGTAATTTCATAGTTAGTGGATCACAACCGAGACTTGCATGCTTGAGAAGAAAAGGAGTCAACACCATCGACTAAAGAAAAGTTGTACAGTCCAACTCCACTAGGGCCAGTTGTGGATAAGCTAACTACTCCAAAACATCCCGCACTAGGAAAGACTGAGGCTTCCTACATTGGAAATACACTACAACATTTCCCATTACTGGGGTATAGAATTTCTCTTTTTCAGAGTCCTGTGAGAATTTCAACCAGTATCACCCTCTTAGGTTCAGGTCTCTCTAGGTGGAGACTTACCCGAGACGTTAATGGTACTTGAAAACCCTAAACCGCTCTCCCACAATGTAGAATCACCAAAATCTCTAGGTGAAGAAATCCATTTACGGCACCACATGGTGATTTACATCCTTCTTCCAATGGGGTCTCCATCACCTCTACCTATAATTGATAACTACAGTATTAGGA
The DNA here is from genome assembly GCA_963277665.1 of Viscum album. Taxonomy (NCBI): domain Eukaryota; kingdom Viridiplantae; phylum Streptophyta; class Magnoliopsida; order Santalales; family Viscaceae; genus Viscum; species Viscum album. Next base: position 842,875,232 of record OY728140.1, on the reverse strand, counting down.
CATGACGTTGAGAACTCAAGGTACCAACGAGCAGGGAAGGTGAGTAAACTCGTCCATTGGCAAGAAGATAGACATGAAATTCACATGGAATACCCCCACACATCTATGTTTATCTTGGAAGGAGGATAATCCCCAAATCTGACACTCCTACACACCCACTAGTGAAATACTGAGAAAAAAGTCTCAAGAAGGGTAAAATCCACTAGAAAATCCAGGACTTATTCCGACACACCACTGGAAAACATTGATATAAATGCAAAAGTTAGAGGGATTCATCCACCACACATAAGTATTATCTTCTTTGGGTGGAACTGACTTTTCCATATAGTTTTGCATGTTTCACAAAAAACATGTCTCGGTGGGGGAAGTACCCCTCTTACCCCATGAATTCAAAGATATGTTGAACATCACCGACACAAGGATACACCAAATCACCATGTCACCCAGGTAAAACCTAATGAAATGAGAAGGGATAAAAGATTAATTTACATAGTGTCTAACAGGTTCTACTGCAAAAATGAAATAAATAAACTAAGAATACCTCTTATCGTCTGGGGATCTGTAGGATCACAGACATCCAAATATTGCAACTATCTATAGACCCAACTTCCAGCTCCATGATCTTGATGTGGGATTCCTGGTGGTGATGGAAAGATATCAAAATGTTATCCCCCACCTACAAATCCTACTTCTCCTCTGCCAGCACCACCTCCCTCGGGACCAACCTGATCATGAAGTTGTCTATGTCTTGGTGATACACATGTTTTCTACCTCATATTCTCAACACGTTTGGTCAAGAAATATCATGCCATGTGACCTCTCCCATAAAAAACATAACAACATCACTATAAAGGTTTTCTAGGCACTCTGCACTATCTGGGACCCAAATGACTACATGCTAGAGACCAATAATGAGAAGAACTACTATGTCGAAATCATGTTGATTGAAGCCTTCTTGTTGCGGCTGACATCGCAGATCTTGTACAACCTATTCCAAAAGTAGCTTCATGGTGTGACATGAATCTCTCTATCACCAGCACCTTCTCTAGCACCCCAGTAATTGTGGGGATGCACAATGGTACTATGATAGAGTGGATCTCCTTGTGGAATCCTTACAAAAACTTATATGGTTGGATGTAGTCATCGTGGAGCATGTACAAAGAGTATCATGAAAGGTCTGTGAACCTAGTCGCATACTCGGTCACTGTCAACCCTCCCTACTGAAACTATAGATGCTCTTAATTTCAAACAGATTTTATGATGGGGTGTCTAGTACTCCTCACGAAATAGTTAATAGACGTCATCCCATGAGAGTGATGAATCATCGAGTATATGAGTAACTAGGATCCACCAAACCTTAGTTGCACCATAGAAAAGGATAGTTTCCAAATCCACCATTTTATCTGCCACTATCTGTACAATATTGAAGAGGCTAAGCACCGACTCTAACCAAACCTCTATTGCATGAGGGTCTGGATCACTGAAATACCCCGGAGGTCTCTGTAATTGTAACTCGGGAAGTACTGTCAGCCTGCGTACCACCTCAACTAGCTATGAGTGGTTGTATGCTACTCAATAGGTGGGGGTGATAATACCTACCCACCTGGAGGAAGGGGTCGCATGATGGATCCTGAACTGAGGTCTCATTTCTCACAGGGTCATCATCATGAACCAGAGCTAGTATCATGGATGGCTGTCATTGTGGAGAAATCCTGAATGTTATCAAGGATTACCACAGTCAGATGAGCATATATATCACCAATGATGGGGAGATGACTCAAGAAGAAAAGTCAAACAATACATACTATATGATGTAATTAAATTTTTTTCCTACAACATGTGTCCTAGGGTGTCGAGTCGACATGTGGGAAATTAGATTCCTGGTGAATTGACACGTCGACCGCCCATACCATCACTGGACTCCATAACCTGGGAGTAACCCTCGAGACACTTTAACATTGTTTCCCTAAACCCATCATAGACCTTTTAGGGAAAATTCTTAACAAAGTCCCAAGGTTCCAAACTCACTCTAATACCACATTGTCATGACATAACCAAAGCCAGGGATCAAGCCACAACTACCCCAAGACCACCTCTATAGGTGAAGGGTTGGCGACTAGCACCGAAGGCACATCATACTTAGGGAGGACTTTGCCTAAGATATAGTACACACACACACACAGCTAACTCTATAAAAAAGTGATGGGGGAAAATAGGAACCAAATTGAAACTGTTATAATGCAATGTAAACAAGCATGATACTATTGACAATAAAAAAGTACTGTAGTTTCAATTGTAATGCAAAGGGTCAAAACATATTCCAAAGTCAGAAATGTGCCACAACCTGGAAGTAAATAGAAATTTTAAAACAGATGCGTGTCCTACTCTTAAATCTCAAGATATGACCACAGTACATGGTATAAACACCCATATCCCTATGCCCCTCTAAAGTCACGATCAACCTATTTGTCATCTGTATAAGGAATGACATGTGTGGGAAAATCCCATGCATGGGTGAGTATAAAAATAATCTGTAGGAAACCCTGAAAAGTGGAAGGGGGTCGTAAGAGATACTCGGAAAATAAAAGTAGTAGATATGACATGGTATAGTAAAATTATTGAAACTCAAACAAAAAAAATAAAGGTATACCCAAGCAGTGGGTACGATAATAATATATATATATATATACTCAATCAAAGAAACCAAAACGAGAGAGTATGGGGATCTCAATATCACAGCTCAACCCAATAATGTGAGTAGATAATAGCTCCATGTATAGGCATCTGCACTGCCCAACACCTTGTCACATATTCATAGGAACCAAATTAATAAGGGCTCAAATCATCACACCTCAATACTATCCTATTTGATTTTCGCATTCTCAACTGCACGGTTTTAGGTCGTGTCATAAGGACACATCTTGGTGGGGAATGTGCCCCCTCTTTCATAGGGGACCATAGGTAAGTCGAACGATGTCTCGTTATGATTCCTAGTAAGGTGGTGGTATCAAAGATGAAGACACATGACCAGACCAACTACATGGTTTCACTCTATTACCATCAATGAAGCATACCCATCCTGGTTGGAGGGTTCCAATCTAGTGTCATTGATGAACCATTCTCAGCTTGACTGGAGGGTTCCACTTGAAAATGGGTTGAGGATGCATTCCATTCATGGCAAGAGGGTTCCACTCTAGTGTCGTCATGGATCCATGCCCAACTCAGTAATAGGGTTCCACTCTAGTGTCATCGAGGACCCATGCCCATCCCAGCTGGAGGGTTCCACTCAAAAAATGGTTGAGGACCCATGCCCAACCCGGATGGAGGGTTCCACAATAGCATCATGGGGGGACCGATTCCCATCCCGAATGGAGGGTTCCACTCAGAAGTCACTGATTATGTCCCCTGATCACTGTTGTCATTAAACACCACCTAAATATGCAATGACTCATAACACTAACTCACTCAAATTTACTTTTTTATTAAAAAGGAAGAACCACACACAAAACAGAAGAATCAAAGATTCCTAAGGAGGTCTAAAATGATGCAAGACGATGGAATCCCCTCTAATCAAATTGACCCCTTCGGGCATCAAAGTGGAAATGTCATGCACACACACTGGCTCATGCCCAGGAACCTCCATAGAAGAAATTTGATCCGCCACTTGGATGCCCTCAAGACAGGTGTGACTGATTTTGGTACTATTGGAGAGAATACCTTTTCACTTTCTGATAATTTAGGTATTGGACCATGGAGTAGAGAAAATATCCTTCATAGCATCATGAATATTTCTTGAATCTATTACAACTTCAACTAACAAAAATACCTTCTAGTGACAGAGATTGATACCTACGAGCATGGACTTGGCTTCGACCTGTAGAGAAGATCCATATCCTAACCAGGAGGAGAAATAAAGGAGGACCGATCCCCGCAAGTCCCAAAGAACTCCACCCCCACGCAGCACTCCCATAGAGTAGGATCCATCTGTATATAGTTTCAGACCACTGATAGGGGGACTCCATCTATCCCATCGACCTCTGTCCATATTACATATCAGCTGCATAGAAGGAGAACTGGAAAACTTCCAGCTGAAGGAAGGTGTATCCCGCCAGTTGCTGAGGAGACAATCCATACTAATAAGAATGTTTTTCGACCTGCTGATGATAGACCTACCAATAGACCGTATCCCCTCATATCTGAGTTTTTTCATGGATTTCCATATGGACCAACATCCAGCATAAATAATCAAATAGTGTGGTGACTATTCCATCCCTTTATCTCCCAACCCATGAAACCACTTATCCAAGAAAAAAATATCCCCCAGACTAGGATCAGAAACCCCTATAATGTCCCCGTAAAAACTCTACACTATACTCGCCCACTCACTATAAAAAATGATATGATCAACCATTTCCTCTTTGTAGACTGTACAACAGGCACACCGAAATGTAAGTGTGATACCACAGTGTTTGATATTTTCACTAATATTTCATTCCTGATTTTACATTTAATGAGATCATGGATAAGGATCTTCACATCCATACAGATCACCCCATTTTAAGCCTTGTGGGAAATCACCTGAGGTAGACTATCTACCCACTCTAAATTGTAATCAAATGAATAAGTTGAGTAATGATTCACTACACACAAAATATGTCCCAAGGGGCCCATAAATCAGTCCTTAAATAAATCTACAGACCTATCCATTACAATCCTCACTAAAATACGTGCAGGATAGACTACCCATTTTTCCAAAATGGATACCTGTTGAAAAAGTTGCATTTCACCGCAACATTTTCTAACTGTGCCTCATGGGGCCTGCACCATTATCTTGATTTAAATAACCAAAATTAATTTCAAATGATCCAGCTCATCATTGAGATCACACTACAACTGACTTCGCATCGATTGGATGTAGCATGCAGATATTATGGTGGGTAAATTATTTACTAATAATAATGTATTTTTATTGTTTAGACATATCGGGGGCCCAATCTTCAAACTCGAAGAAGGCATCCAACATACACCCATAAATTTTTTTCTTGAAAATGGTTATGTGTTGTTGCAGACAGAACATTAAACCGATGTCTTGTGGAAGAGTTAGGATACATTCAAGATTCCATGAAAATAATAATAATATAATTGGGAGTTTTGGGGAACAATTACATGAACCATAATTTAATATTAAACATTGGACTAGAATTTACTATCATAATCACGGGGTCACTCTATCGCTGACGGTTCATTTAACCAAGTTTTCACAGAGGAGTCACAGACAAATTTATGGTTTGACAAACAAAAATAATAATGATAATTATATAATAAAATTATAATTATATGTTCTATAAATCTTGAACTCTAAAGAAGAGGTAAACACACAAATTTCCATCCACTTTTCTCCACTGGACCCCATTTGAAACCTCTATTTAAGAATCCACACACCACCCCTTTATTCCAGGAGGGTCATGCTCCACTCCCTCCCAACTATTTATCTAATTTATTTTATTAATTTATTTATACCTTTTCACCTATCCAAACACATTCCAAGAATATTCCTCCTCCATTAACTGTAAACCCTAGACAACTTCCCTTGAACCATGTAGGTGCCTCTCTCATCAGATTTGTCACTGCCATAGCTGGTCGACTGCCGCACAGTCTTTGGTCACCTCGCACCCGCCCCCCGCTTGGCCAGTTACCCGCGTCTCTCTCCCCGGGATCCATTGCCTTCCACCACAACAACCTGCTCGGGAGCCGACCACGCCACCTAGGCCACCACACCCCTCCGCACGGACTTCCAACCACCTTCGGTCCACCACCATCACATCATCTTCCACCAATCTTACTCCATATTCGGTGAAACACCACACGTATCCATAGAGATTTGTGGGTACAAGCTATTGATTCAAATAGAGATATGTGTTTTCCATCCATCACCCCACATCTCTGCTAGATGGATTTATTGATCTCAAATCCGAACCCATGTTAGTGATCCGTTGTGTCAAGGATCGATCACACAACAATTAAATTTTGGATATTATAAAAAAATATTGATGATAAAATCAGTTATTTTTTATGTTAGCCTAGATTAATCACCGTAAGAATAATGAACATAGAATAATAAAAATAAATTAATAATTAATAAAAATATTTTATTCAAATTTCAGGGATTGTGTATGGGTGCATATTTACAAATAAGAAATCAATATGCTCAAATTATAATCAAAGGCATAAAAACACCAAAGACGAGTTTTAATTAGATTGGATCGATCATTGTTGATGAATATTGCCCTTGTGCAATGATTGAAGGGAGATCCTGCTTTCATCATGCTTCGATCTGCATTGATCCTAGATTCCCTCGTTGTTCTTCGTTGTTCGTCATTCACCAATAGGAATAAGAAAAGAAGAGTTGAAGGGAGGGTTTGTTGTTGTTTAAAAAAACTAAATTATGAGGCCATCCCCTCTAAAAAATGATTTATATCCTCTCATTAGGTTACAATAAATTAAAAATATTATTAAATAATCAATTTTGTAATTATTTAATTAATTATCCATGATGGCACATAAAGCAAGCCTCCCGATGCCAAAAAAGGTTATACCATGCCTTGGGTAAATCATACATTCTGAAAAAAATGGTGGCCTCAAATTTATGAATTGAGTCTCCATTTGAGAGTTAATAGGGTTTGAACCTTTAAATGAATAAATTAATAATTTAATTCATCCATTTAACACATCTCCAATGAGTGAGGGGTCCAAGAATCCCATAATAACTTTTTTTAAGGTCACTCCTAGGGTAAAAACAACATTTTGTACCAAACTATTCTCTTAGATTTCCAATCTGATCAACCATTTAAGAGTTATCCTAGAATCTTCATTTAACTGCGTCTGCGTAATATGAAGCATATTTAATAATTTTATAAAATTAATTTCAGGAACATTGGGCCTCGGAATTGTACATTTTCTCAGCGCTCAGATCTGGAATAATATTTAGAAATATTTCAATGTTTTATTATGAAAAAATGGGACTCCACCCACCTTTTTTGCAAAAAGGTCCTGATAACCCCACAGAGAAGTAATGATTCAGATACATCTATTTCCCTCTAAATCGTCTAGATACCTCTTAAACTTCTGCATCTCAGTACTAGACTTCCTTTATGGATAATTGGATAACTGTGTGACTCCTGGAACTAGCTCGATATATAATTCAGCCTCTCATAACATAGGTAATCCTGAAAAGTTGTCTAAAAAATTGTCTCTGAAATGATCAACTACTAGAGGGAAATCTACCTAATAATTTCACTAATCATCCAGATATAAACTCACAATCTAGGCGATCATAATTTCCACCCCACAATGTTTGGGTCCATCTTGGCTCACCTGAATATCCCATTCACCCTTCTGAATGAACTCGTCGCTCTCTAGTGATGTGGAAGTCACCATTCAATGAAAGTTGTCAATGAATGAACTAAAGTAGAAAAACTATTCCATCATGAGAATGATGTCAAATACATATATCTTAAGGATAAATAGGTACCATATAAATTGTCACCCTCTAATCTCAAAGGGGAACTCCCTACAATTATATACATCCTTTTTTCTAATCACCAAAATAATTTCAAGTGTCATGAATCCATCCGAATTATAAATGGTGTACCCAAGGATCTCCACAATGGGAATGAATATAGAGCTATGTGGAGACCATGTATAGAAAATTATAGAATCTAAAGTAGAGGATACTAGAATATTACCTTTGAAATGAGAAGGTCTGAGATCATGCTCTTGACGGGACTATTTCACAGCGTATATGAAATCGAGGCAACGACCTCGCGATACCACCTGGCTACCTTGAGAAGATCATCCCTATTTCCACTTTGAAAATGGGGTCTTACTACCATGACCATGACCACTACCTCATCTTGATTGGCCAATTTTACACTAGCTCCTTTCCTGATGAGAAGCGACTAACCCTCCCTTCTGAACAAGGAGTTAGTGCAGACCATATTTCACTAGCGTTTAGTGGAAAAAATGTGAATAAGAATTGTATATGGCATGTCATTATGCATGTTTGACGCTCAAAAGTGTCCCTCATAAATTGTGGCCACGAATATCTCAACCTACCACAATGGTAAAACCTCACCTACCTACCTAAGTATGTGTTTTGACTACTAATATCTCCTTGTGGAAGCTCTAGATGATGCTCACTACTTCTGGTCGATATTGTACTAGATCAATCTGAAAAACTGCCCTTCCACTCACCTCCAACATCTCTTAGGTTATTCTACATGATAAGAACATGATTCAGTATTCTAGAAATGTTATTCAACTAAAAGTCATTCTCCTAAGATAATATGTCATAGCTGAGACCATCCTCGAATCACATATCTTTATACAACCTGTCACCCATCAGAATAGGTGAAAATAGCTGGATCGTAGTAAATTGAGCTTAATATTCCATAACTAATTACACATATCCTCCAGTTGAAAGAATTCATGGGCTCTATGGACCCTCATCATCTATGAAAAAAATATTCATAGAAGGCTATATGAGAATCCCTCCAAGTAATCTCCTAATGACATTCTGTCTGAGTAATGAAATCCAACCATATATTGGAAGAATCATGCATCATATATGTAGTGAGATTTACCCTCCTATAAGGAGGTGTCTATAGATGATTAAAGATAGATTTCAAGGCCCCTAGACATGACTCTATAGCCCATGGTCCTCCATCCCCTAAAAACATGGACTGGTGCTACTATTGAAACTCATGCTTCAACTCTACTATAGTTGGAGCAGGTCGCGTTTTTTCCCGAATGGTCTGTAGTAATTGAAATAATCCCCCACAGAACTACAGCTCAACACATGTTTCCAGTAATACTACTATTGTGTCATCAGACACTTCTAGAGGAACCACTAGTAGCCCAGGGCCCACCACCTCTAGAGTGTGGTTGTAGCTACCCTCCAAGCATACGACTAGATGATTTCATGGAGGAATACCTCTAAAAATGAAACATTAATGACTATAATCATGGAAATTATCAAATATATCAGCTCAAGAGTTTAGATAAAAAAATTATATATGTAAAATCCTTCCTAAATAAGACCACACCCCTCTTTCTACTCATACAGTCTGGACTGGGTGAAAAATAGATTGTATATTAGAAAGAGATACCACCTGCTTCCCAATACTAATGTAGGGTCTAGTTTAGGTTCTCTTCTATAACTAGATTCAATTTTCAAATTAATTTTCACAGGAAATCAAATATTCAGTTTCATTTGAGTTCATACCCATTTCATATTTATCAAACTTTATTTTAATGGTTAAACCAATGATTCTCTAGATTCTGATCCCTGAGGGCCTATAATCTTAAGGAACCAAAAAATTATGTCCACCTAATCCACACAGTAATACATCTCTAAATACATATCACAATAGAATGTATATCTATCACATAATATATCACAATAGAATAAAACAAGTAATGCCTCCAAAACTAAACAACATAATGATTGACATGTGATTACTGTATAGTGCCTAACATTATGCATGATATGTAATACCCTCATATCATTGGGTTTTAAAACAATAGATCCCATAATCATATCAATAATAACAACACAGATCAAGTGAATCCCTCTATCATGGAATCAAATCAAATGTAATAATAAAAATACATAAAACATCAATTTAATATGATCCAATTTTTTTACTATACACTGGGTAGCTAGTCTAGGGAAAAAATCTTTACAAAATCCCCATATCTTTTTATCCCTTTCTATTTTAATCAAATATTAATGAAAACAATAAAATAATTCTATGATATGACATTGTAACATCCCCAACCTGGATTCCACTCAACAGTGCCCCTAATCCTTGTTGGCCCCATGGACACAAGAGCATCTACCCAAACCCTAAATGTTGTCAACAAGAATTAAGGCCCCAGGTGTGTCTTTTCAGAGACAATCCCCCCATCAACATATTGTAGCATAATGGAGTTATCAATAACATACAAGTAAAAAAATTAAATAACATATATAATAGATTCTTAGCAGAAAAAGATGACAATATGAAAAGGAAACACATATACAATTGTGATAACAATAACTGAAAAATGTCTCTACAAAATAGTGAAAATTGGTAGATATAAAAAGTACCAGAAAGAATAAAATTATACAAGCTAGCATCGAAATCCATATCCTTTTCCCATTCTCCCCTACTTCTAAGAAGCATCGAACAACCTATAGTATGGAGCTTTCCCTTACCAATGTTTGCAATCATATAATTTGTTCAGGTACCTAGGCTTGTCCAAATAGGCAGTGATACTAAATCCCAATAAGAAAACCCCTACAGTATATTTCATATATTCAATGAATATAGATAACTTGGTGCATGTATTAATAGAAGAATGAAGGAATTTCTTAATGTAAAAAACCTTTAATGTTAAGGTTTTCATTTATAAAAAAATTTATTTAGAAGGTAATTCCCTAATTTATTGGTGAGGTTTGTGTCCTTTATAAGCATGATCATCTAACTATTCATTCTCATTTAAATATTAAGTCTCAATACCTAATGTGGAACCCTAATTATCCCATGATATCATGATCAAGTTTTCTGAAATAGAAAATCACTAAAGTATAAAAAAATATGAAAACCCAATCTTCTACTTTTGCTTGGAATATGTGTTATATAATTCATTTCATTCATTATTATTTTAGGAACCTGATCCCACCCATGGAATTACTAAATTGGAATCCATTTATCGGTCCAGGTATAATTTAAACCAACACTCTACAGGACTGTCCATGGAACTCCTCATAAGAATCCAGGTATCACTCAAGGTTTGTTATGACATTTGTACCATTTTATTCCATCCTTAAAAGTCCACTAAGGGAACCCAAGTATCACCCATGACATGTATGATAAAAGTAATCTTATGTATATCCTTGTAAATCCATATGGAATCCCTAAATATATCAGTATATAGTAGTCAATCCACTGATTCCATCCTTGGAAGTCCACTAGGAAGTCTACATATCACTGGAGTATAAGGAAGGTATAAGCCAAATGTCTCTATCCATGAAATTCATATAAGAATCCTTATGTCGCCACAAATTAATATAACCATTTCATATATTCAATAAAAAATAATTAATTTCATTTATCATCTCAAGGTTAATACTCATAATATTCTATTTTGGACACACCTCATAAGGCGACTCAAATTAAGGGATATTCTAAGAAGGCTTGCCTCTTAATTACCCACATGGGCATTTAATTTAAACAAGTATCCCAAGATTAACAATCCATTACATGGAAACGACCACGTTTCATGTCCATTCATCCCTTCCCATTTATCAATTCAGTTCCAATTGATATCCAAACTCAATCTACATATTAATATACAATTCAAACATCAATGTATAATTCAATATTAACATCCCATGACATGGGCTAAAGGGGTACATCTCAAAGGGGTAAAATTTAATAAGCCATCTAAATGTCCCATAAAATTACACCACACACCCAAATTGGCGGTTCCACTCATGGATATTAAATATATACCATTTATTAATTGGTCCCATTAATTGAATATGTTATACCTGTTAATTCAATTTAAGTAATAATTTCATTTCATGATGTCATCTGATTGGGAATGTGGAATAATGGCTAATATAACCACTTAATCCATTAATGAAAGGAACGAGACAACCTGACGTGGGTATGTAGTGGATATCTACTCCATTATCATCGTGTGATTTGACTTTGATACGGATAACATTAAAGAACAAATGAAGTCCTAATAAATGAAATTGAGCTTTAACCGAAATTACTTAGTTGATACCAAGAACAATAAAGAATGATTAAAAATTAATTTAGAACTCATTTATGCAGATCCAATGTGATGGGTGGTTCTTGAATCTCAGCATGGATGGGGAAGATCTCTGAATACATATTTCAGATACCAAACAGGGCTTCAACTGAGGCCGTTATCCAACAGATAAAAAAATAGGAAATTAGGTTTCATTTAATGGATTAAATGACTATAATTTAGTAAATTAATCCAAAATTATAGGGTCACACTATTGGAAAAACTGTGAACCAATTTTGCATTCATATCTTTAAGGATGGGAACATTGTATAGTAGTTTTTCATGTTTTGACTAGCTGTGCAAAATCCCACAATAAAAATTGAAGACATGTCCACCCAAACATGAACCCAAATTCATATGGGTTGATATAACTATGTATCCCCCTCCTTCTCACTACCAATTAATCTCACGATTCAACTAATCAAGAATCCCTCACCACATGGTATGAACTTACTTTGTGTCATACTGCTTTCACCCCAAAAGATGGTTTCCAGGATGCGAACCAGAACCAAACACCCCTGATAATCCCTTTAACTCAATGGGAATTCACATTAGGCCATAAATAAACATTTAAAGTATGAAAATAAAGAATTTTATAGATCCATACATCAAATAAGAATAAATTTATTTCTAAAAACTTACTATTAGAGTTACGGATAAACTCATAATCCTTACCTAGAAAGGAATATTGATATCTCCCTCACCCTCTCTTCTACATGGTTCCTTCTATAAGAATATAAGTTTGATGGGTTTATTCCCCCCATTTCTTGTTGGTTTACCTAACCGTTTTATTCTACTTCACCCCTTTATTGATTTTGGGGTATCTTATTTTGTATGTATATAAAAACTTGTCCATATGATTTTGCATCATGTTTCATTTATGATATAAAAAATGTATTTATAAGGTAACCTTGGTGGGACATGTGATGGTGGAAGGTTATCAGTATATAGTGACAATTATCATGGGTAGTGGTTAGTCTCAAAGTTAATGAGAAAATTTATTCATGATCATCAGTTTTTAGGGTAGGGTGTCATTCAATTATGGTTGGGCATGTATTTTCCCCTTCATAATAGATTTATTTAAAATCATGCACTTTTTTTTATTACTTTTTATTACATTAATTTGTTTCCTCTTAGGTAAGTATATTTTTATTTATCATTCATGGTTGTGATATATTTAATGGTGTGCACGTGAACTAGTTTATTCAGATGAGGCCTCTCAATAGTGTAACATGAATACATGGAATTATCCACCATCCCCAAGACCATTTGAGGGGGGTATTGGGTTGTCACACATGATTTACAAAAATCACATGTGGGATCATAGAGTTTCTAGTCATGAAAACATACAGTTGATCAATGCATTTTTTAAATTTAGGATGAAGATAAACTAGTAGGAAAAATACTCAAAATTGAAAAAACATGATTCAAATTCATTTTCTCATGCTTGGAAACATTCTAAATACCCTATTAAACAAATTAAAGAAGAAATCTTTTAAATGAGGAAGGAATAAGTGATCGGTGGAGAGGAATGAATCTATCAATTAATGACTGTTACCAATCTGATGAAATTTGTACCATTTGATCGAGAAACATTCATTTTATAAAAGGAAAAAATGATCATCACAACTAATTACACTAAAAAATAGTATAATGTAGAAAATTATTCATGAATTAAAATAAATATTTATATATCCCTATCAGTAAACTATTTTATCCTTGGATCAATTTATTTTTGGTTTACAATATTCAACATTTTTATATAATTTTTTCTATTTAATCATCTATGTTATGTTGTGTTCCTAATTCTTTGATAATTAATTTTTTTTCTCAATCCCTGTGATATACTTATGTCCTCACATTTCAGGGTTATGTAGATATAACCCATTATGGGTGTTCCAAGCGAAATTTCATTGAGAATTATTGAATTCAATAATTTAAATTCGAGGTAAATTTCTTTGATTATAGTGATTTAGAGAAGGTAGAGAGTTTGAGAATAGTACATCACTCCATTTTCTATAAAAATATATTTCATTTTCCCACTATATTGAATTTAATATCCTACCTCCATTTAACTTAATCACCATACTAATAGATCTTACCTTTTTTATAGAATGAATAGTAAGTGATTTCTACTAGGTATATTAGTTGGCTCACTCATTTATTTGAGTAGTGTTCTAGACCATTCAGCAAGGACAAAAAAATATTGATCAACTAGAGGGTAATTGAGTAGAATAATATACTTATAAAAAAATTAATAGTGGGTTATAAGTGCTATAATGATATCAAGTCTTCTAATTTGATTATGTTGTTTAGAACATATGTAAATGATAATAAAATCAATTGCAATTCACCCTATGACCATCTATATTTACTGTTGACTTGTGTGTGTTTTTCAATATTATATGAGATTTAGTTTCATTTAAACCCCAAAAAAGATAAATTATTTTATTTATTTGAAAAAATAGAAAAAACAAAAACAAATATAAGTTCAAGAATTGTGAATCTATAACCCTAGGTCTTTGAGAAAAAAACCAATTGTAAATTTTATTTTTTATAATGCATTATAATTTTAATTATATATCCCTATACAATAGTGGTCCATCACTAATTCACATTTTCTTATAATTTCCATCAATGATAATTTTATGAATTTTATGTAAATAACAAAACTTATAGAAAATATTTAGTCATTATATATAATTATGGGACTAAATTATATTGAGTATATGTTTGGATTAAATAATTTAATTGGATACACTACATGAAATTCATTCAAAACTAAAAGTGATTCATTATATTCTTCCTAAAAGAATCATGATTCACATGTTGGATAACTTTAAATTATTGGTTACTTGTTATGGGTGTTGTCTAAGACGTAGAATTTTCAATACATATTTTTATAAATTTTTTAGTATTTAGAGTTATTTAATTATGATTATTTTTTATAGGATTGATCTAAATGTTTTTATTGATGATGGTGATTAATTTTATCTATGATAGAATATTTTATCAAATAAGTATCTTATTTTAAAAACATTTAGAAATGACTTTTATTAAATATTCAACCACCAAAATGATGAACCCTTTTAAAACCCATCATATCATTTAAGGATAGATGATCCATATTTTACTAATTTTTTGAACTCTTTAGTGTTTTTACATCATTTAAATATTTTAGTTATATATTATCCGAATAATATTATATATAAATCATGGATATATGGGAAGACAAGACTTTTTAATATCTATCATGTAGCTAGATTGAGTTATATTCCTTTATTAACCTAATCATACTAGGTTCTCCAAGCTATGTGTAAACTAAAAAAGGAACCCATATTAGGAACCTAATATTTTTAGGTTCACCCATTACATTATTTATAAAGAGATGATAATCTAGGTGATGGAAATTTTATCATAACCTACCATGTTGGATGATCGGGGTCTTCAATGTTCCAATTTGGATAGAATATAACACATAGTATTTTGAAGGGGATTCCATAAAACTATATTATCTTATTTTATCCTCTTTATATACACATTACTTTAGATGTTTTATTTTATAATAGTATTCCTTGTACTAAATTAATATGTTCAATCTATATTGATATGTAACTCTTTTCACCATTCATAACTTGTGTTACTAACAAAAACTAGAGGCCAATTATATTCACACATATCTAAATGCATCTTCTCTATAAAAAATTTGATAACATTTTATATAAGTCATTAAAATTATATAAATTAAAAAATCCCGTAATTAGTATACCTAGAGACAAAGATACTCAACCCCGCTTATCTATAATAAGGCATAAGCCTCTAGACCAGTGGGAAATATGACCCAAAGGACCACTACGAAAGGATACATTACTGAAGAGATATATAAATTCCTTCATAAATCTAAAACATAACAAGTAGAAACTATAATAAATATATTAAATAATTCTCAAAATCCAATATAATCTAAATTCAAGGCATAAGAAATCTGCATCCATAATAATTCCTTCGAGTAACTCCTTAGATACATATATGACAATATTTAAAATTATTTTAATCATTTAATAAAAAGTATATACAAATTCATAATATAAAACAATTTGAACTATGAATAATAAATCCAAGAATAATATTTAATAAATAAAAAAATTTAAAAATTTAACTATGAGATAAAAGCTTATTAATAATTCAAAAATATATAAATTATAAACATAATATAATTTTCCAATTCATTATGGAAATTCTATAATTTAATAAATAAATAAAATATGTTTTCCCAATATCGACATCCTAATAATAATAATTATATGAAATATTCTTCAAATATTTGATACAACATGAAATATTAAACATTTATTATTATAATTTCTATTATTTAATTGTTTATGTAATCAAAATATCATAATTTACCTAATCCAAATCAGTAATTAAAATCCTATTCAATGTGGTTTAAAAAAGTTCTGTAATTTGGTATTTTCATTAAAAAATTAAAATTAAGTATTATTAACATTTAATAACATAAAAAATACTCTTTTATACTTTGTCCTTATTTTTTTAATTTATTTACACATTATAAAATATCTTTATTATTTCTCAATATACACTTTATTTCTAAATAATAGGAAATTCCATATAATTTAGATGGTACATTAATATTATTTTTTATATTATTAATATTTTTTAACAAATGTTCTAAAAATGTAATTAATTATATACCCTTTATATTTAAATATATTTATTCTCTATTATAATTTAATAAATATCCTAAAAAAAGTTACTATAATTTATAAAAACAATATAGACTATATAAAACAATTCAATTTTTTTATAAAATTATCTTTCAAAACATATTTAATGATATATGACGAATTGAAAAATACAATTTATAGGTCTATGATGATTAAAATATTTAAGTGTTATTAGTCAAATTTTATGATGGATAACTGTATCACCACTTACAAAAAGCTATTATCATGTGTGTTTTCAATTTCATAGAAAGGGGAATACCCTTAAATACTAAAATATATAGCAATGTATGTGATCCCATATGTAATAGATTATTCTCTTCCACCACAACGGTAAATACACTTACGTATATATGTTGTTAGTAGGGTTAGACATACATATTGGATTATTCTAATCACTTATTTCACCTATATCAGTATTATGAATTGAAGCACTAGTTTGGTACATCATATGTTTCAATCATAACCTATGATATAACGTATATCATAGATTACATTTCATAACAACACCATATAATCTTGTTGTATCATACCTTAATATACACACAACTTATAGACTATGATTAAGAATAAATTCAACCATACATCAGGATATACTATATCATAAATCCTTATTGAGTGATTACATGGGTAACAGACAAGCATGCCATATAATACATTTTATATAAACTATTTCATATTACAATACACCATTTATTTAATTTAAAAATATTATTTCAAGAATCAAATTCATGGTAAAGCTTGGGTACCACAAATGGGTTTCAAATAACATAATGATACTTACTAGAAAAAAATACAATAAATATTGAAAACCAAATATAATATTTACCATGCTTGAAACCAAAATCATGTATATTATAAAATGATGAAAAGTTTCATGTAAATTTTATCTTAGCATGGTTCTAACACCAATATGTTTTATATCTATTTCCTATGAAATAATCATGTGGTCACTACTACAAAAACGGGCAAGGGAAGTGCCACCTTATATCAGTGATAAACAAGTGCTCATAAAAATACCCTTTATCAGCGCTAGAAAAACGCTTTTAAAGAATCCATGTATCAGCTGTAAAATGTTAGCACTGATACAAGATGGATTTATCAGTGCATTTTTAGCACTGATAAAGGTAGTATTTATCAGCACTTTGTTAGCGCTGATAAAACCTTAATCCATTTTTTTATTAAGTCGGTCGCACGGTGCCCTCATTTTATCACAACCTAAAGCTCTTGATGTACTGGACCCCTGTGACTCCCCTCCGCCACCTGCTGAGTTTGCATTTCCGAACCTTCTCAGCCCTCGAGCTTCTCTTTGCTGGACCACCTCCGCCCGCTGAGCTTCGCGTTGTCGGACCTCCGCCGCCCTTGAGCTTCGCTTTGCCGGACCTCCGCTGCCCGCAACTCCCTCGAGCTTCGCGTTGCCGAACCTCCACCGCCCGCTGAGCTTCGCCTGGACGGACTTCATTTTAAGGCATGTTTCCAAATAATTTTTTAATATTTTTTCCTCTCCCATCATACATAACCATAGGTTGATTTGTAATTATATATTTAATGTATATTTGAGATTGTGATGGTTGTAGGCTAGATGATTCATCCTTTTCTTCATCATGTTTGTCTCTAGGGTAAGTCCCCATGTCGAAGCTCGAGTTTGGTCTAACTTCATCAAATGATTCTAGAACTATTATTCTATAAATCATATCACATTATTAAAACATTGTCATTTGGAGTTTTTGGATGTGAGACTTTCCCATCAATGGTCTTATAGTGGATTTTTTGTTGAATTATTTCATCCCTAGGTTTAATTTCCTCTGGTGGTGATGATTCTGCTTTATCGTAGATTCATGAGTGGTCTTCCTACATATTGTTATGGGGTTCTTTTGGGTGATCATAAAATATATTTCTATTACTCATATGGTATCACCTTTTTTCAAATGACTACGGTGGGTTTTTAGGTGATTTGGTATTTGTTTATTCTAGATCCTAGAAACCATTCAATTTGATGGTGGTATGGTTGGATATGTTATATAAATTCTTACAACAATCACCTTTATGAGAAGGTGTGGTTTGAATTATATAGTATATACGCTTTGATTTATTTATATTATTAAGTTATGTTGGGTTTGAAATGGGTGATGAGGTTCCTAAGGTGATGAATTCTAGTTTTTTATCTTGTTAGTGAAGTTGTTGATGATGATGTTGACCAGGGGCATCACTCTGCAGGTATCAAGGCACGAGTATCATAACGATTTGAGTTATGATGCCATAGAATATTTTTGTTTGAAAATTTTATTTAGTGGTGTTTTATGGGGTATTTTTTATAATTTCACATACTATTTGAACATATGTGGCTATGAAAAATTTATTTTATCTTTTATCATTACTCCATTATTCTAGAATTTTCTATTAGTATAGTTTTTTTTTATAGTAAATCAAAATGTGGAATCTTTGGGGAATGTTTGACATGGGTTGATTTTCTTTAAAAGGTATGGTTTATTCATGTAAAATATCTCTTGATAAACCATGTAATGGTGGAAATATTGATATGCTCATCATAAATGGCGATCAATGAGTTCACACTATCAGAGTGAAATTCATGATAAATTTAAGGTCATTCACACTTGGATTCCAGTTTCACTAGATTCTTCATAGGTATCATCGATTCCCTTAGATCCAACCCCATGTCACCATAAAGTAAGTAATGAAGGATAAACTTTTTCTTTAAGGACAACACCTCCCGGTTCTGATTCATTTCTAGGTCATCCAATGCATGAACCCTATTTTCTTCGAGGGGTTCCCCCTTCTTTCTATCATTCAATCTAAGTGACTTTTTCTGGAAGTAAACTTGTATGGCATGATTCCCATAACACCAATATTTCTAGCCTTTCCAACCCTACCTCCATATCTATCCTTCTCCCTCACTGAGTTTACTGACAGCTTCTCTGTAGTAGCCAGGCCCCTTCCTAGCAGTGTTTGTTCTGTCTCTATTGGCTCTAAGCCTGTCATCCAGCACCAAACACTTACTGATCCAGAGAGAACTCCCTCATAATCCCCCAAGTTTCATTACCCATCCTTCCCATCCCCCTTTGGATCCTCATTTCCCACTCATATGAGGCTTACCATCCTGAAGGGATTATGAACATGTTCATAAACAAGGGACCTCAATGAGAGATCATCCTCCCACTTTAATAAGGCTACTAAATCTAGATCCAATGCCAAAGCCCTGTCCTACCCATCATTATTATATTCATATATATTTCTCATGGTCTTAGTTCCCATGTTAAATTGGAATTCCTAACTATTGAAATAAAAAAGAATAATGTCATTGTTGTTGTTGTCAAATAACACAAAAAACCCTATAATAATCATAGAATTCTCCTGGATGATTAAGTTGCATGGATTTATACACTCTGACCCCTCGAACAGACACAAATGGGTATTTTGTAACAATAAATATGTTTTTGAGAGTGTTCAAGATTGCAATCAATTCGTCACTACCAAGGTGTCTAATGGTGACACCTCCTTCTTTAGGACTTTTGTTTTTGAAATCTATAACACTCTTCAAAGGGAATTTCTATGGATTGAAAAAAATACCTTCGATGTCGGCCACCATACATTATTTATTTGGGGTGACTTTATTGTCATTTTCAACCCAAAGGAAAGGATATGTAGAAGCCCATTCCAGAGGAAGGCCACCATGGAGTTTGTTCAGTTCATGGCTGGGAAGGGCCTCATTGATATCAGCTTCTCAGGAGACAGTTTCACCTGGTGAAACAACTATAGGGTCCATCACCGCTTGGGGAGTCTATTGGATAATTGTCTAGCCAACATGAAATCCACTAACCTATTCTCAAATACCATGTTTTTTCATCTTGCTTGAGGTATTTGGATTAACTCTCCCCTCTTGGTTTTCATTTCTTCTTGGAATGATCATCCGGAATGGTTTCACTTCCACCAGTAGTGGGTTAACATCCTAGGGTACCAAGACATGGTTTGTGAAATATGAAATGAACCCTTGTAGGAGTATCGGACCACCTTCAACCTTAGAGACCGAACCTCGAACCCTGATAGGTGCGTGTTCGCCCCTTCCTCCTCAAGAACCTTCACCACCTAGGACTACTGTCACATATGGGCTCCTTCAGAGTATTCTGATAGATGGAATGATACCTTTGGTTTATTGGATTGTTGACACCAGTTTGAGATTTGTGTGTGACTATATACTTATTATATTTTCTTATTATTTCTTACACACCACCACTTGAGTCAAGTAACCTGATTGAAATCCATATTGGTACTTTGGTTCTGATGTGGATCTGGTTTTTATGTGTTTGTGGCATTTGTATGTGTGGATATAAGGGTATTTAGGCATGATGATATTGAATGTAGGGTGGAGACCTAGGAGTGGTAGATGTATCATTCTTGATTATTCTTGTGTTTGGTCTGGGGTGATTTGAGGAAACTATATTGAATCTAAAGTAATTATATTTAATGAAGATGAATAAATACTAATGGTTAGGCTATACTAATTTCTATTATTATAAGGAAGTCATTCTCTTATACTTTATTTGGAAGATATCATCAAGTTTGCAATGGATCACGCAAAGGATCCAACTAAAATCTTTTGTCCTTGTTTAAGTTGTTGTTATTCTATACTACTTACTCTAGAGTATTTGGAAGAACATTTGATATGTCATGGAATAGATCCGAGTTATAAATGTTGGAATAAACACGGAGAAAAAGCGAATGTAGCTACTGGCTGAGATAAAACTGTAATTTATGGATCATCAGATATGAATAAAAATATGGATAATGAAGAAGACAGTATGGAGGATGTGATTACCGATATCAATGCTGATGAAGATTGTACTGATAAAATGACAAAGACAATTGAAGATGAACTCTTTGATGGCCCAAAATTGTTTGAGAAGATAAAGAGTTGTACAAAGATTCCATTGTATGCTGGTTTCACTACGTATACAACATTGTTAGTTGTATTAATGTTGTATAAATTGAAAGTAGGAAACAGATGGAGTGATGTCAGTTTTACAGAACTAATTTCTCTCTTTAATGACATGCTGTTGGAAGATAATGATCTCCCATGCCGGACATATGAAGCTAGATGAATTATACGCTCAATAGGTATGATTATTTAAAAATACATGCCAACCTGAAATACTGTATATTGTTTCGCAAGGAGAACAAATCACTTACAGAATGCCCAATGTGTGGTGATTCTCGATACAGTATAGATAATTCCAATCCAATGAAAGTTGTATGGTACTTTCCAATCATTCCACGGTTTAGTAGTCTATATGTAAGTGAAGAAACTGTAAGACAATTGTCATGACATGCAAATAAAAGAAATAAAGATGGGAAATTACGTCATCTGACTGACTCTCCTCAATGGAATAAAATTTATCATATGTATCATGAATTTGGAAAAGAGCCGAGAAACCTTCCTCTTGTGTTATCTACAGATGGAGTGAATCCTTTTGGTTTTCAAACCAGCACTCATAGTACATGGCCTGTTATGTTGGTAAATTATAACTTGCCACCCTGGTTATGCATGAAGTGGAAATTCATCATATTATTTATGCTTATATTAGGACCAAAACAACCAGGTAATGATATTGATGTTTATCTGGCTCCTTTGATTGAGGATTTGATGTTATTGTAGGATTCAGGTGTTATGTTGTATGATGCTTATAAAAGTGAATACTTCACATTAAGAGCAATGTTGTATGGGACAATAAATGATTTCCCTACTTATGGAAATTTTTCAGGCAATAGAATTAAAGTAACTCAAGGGTGTCCCATGTGCGAAGAAGATAGAGAATTAATTAGGTTGAAACATTCATCGAAATATGTGTTTCTAGGACATCATAGATGTATACCTCGTCGACATAAGTACCGATCTTGGATTACATCATTCAATGGAAGTTCAGAACAATGCACAGCACCGTCTCCACTAACATGTGATTAGCTGTTTGAGAAAGTAAAAGATCTGAATACTGTTTTTGGTAAACCATTTTCAAAAAACCTTATGAAAATTGGTTGGAAAAAGAGATCATTGGAATTACCACACTGGAATGGTTTGTACGTTAGACATTTTTTTAATGTGATGCATGTGGAAAAAAATATATGTGACAGTTTTATCGAAATGTTGCTAAATTCACCTGGCAAAACAAATTATGGAATTAAGGCAAGGTTGGACACGGTTGACATGGGAATACGAGAAGGGATGCCTCCCGTGAAGGGTGAAAATCGAATGTTTCTTCCTCCAGCTGCTTATACTCTTTCTAGGGAGGAGAGATATCATATTTGATACTTCTTCAATGATGTAAATGTTTCAGAGGGGTCTTTGACAAATATAAAAAACATTGTGTCAATGAATGATTTGAAGTTAAAAGGTTTTAAAGCACATGATTTCCATGTTTTGACGCAAGATCTGATTCCTATAGCTTTACGTTGCATTTTGACCAAGAATGTTCATCATATGTTAGCCAAACTTTGCTTCTTTTTCAAAGCTATATGTAACAATGTTTTAGACCCGACAAAGTTTCCAGCTATGGAAAAAAGAAATTGTCATCATATTATGTGAATTAGAAATGTTCTTCCCACAAACATTCTTTGATATGACGGTTCATTTGATGATTCAATTGTTGAGAGAGATTCGACTTTGTGGTCCTGTGTACTATAGATTAATGTATCCTTTTGAACAATATATGATGATTTTGAAAGGGTATGTAAAAAATTGATGCCAGCCAGAGGGTTGTATAGTGGAGCGATATAATGTTGAGGAAGCCATTGAAATTTGTACCGAATACCTATCTGATGTGGAAAGCATTGGTCTCTCAAAATCTTGTCACCCTTAACACATTGAGGGTGGGGGAATTTCTGGAAGAGAAGATGTGACAATCAGTATTACAGATCGGGAGTAGGCCCATCTTTATGTTTTGCATAACAGTTGGGAGGTTTCTCCATATATTAAAACTCACAAAAAAATTATTAGGAAGTTGAATCCATCAAGGGATGCAAAATGGTTATCAAATACACATAATCACCAGTTTATAGGATGGTTTCAGGACAATATTTTTAAGCAGTTGGATGAAAATCCGAATTCAATTTTAGAATGACTTCAATGGCTAGCTGCTGGACCAATTATGTATGTATTATCTTGCATTGGTTTTGTAATTAATGGTTATACATTCTATAAAGATGAACATGATGAATATAATACCATGCAAAATAGTGGAGTTACACTAGTGTCTGTAGTGATGCATGTTTCTGGTAGTAAGGACAGAAATCCAATTTATGCAAATATGTTATACATTTTCATTATCATACTAATATGGGAGTTGGATTATATGACATTCCAATTTCCGATTTTTCAATTCAAATGGTTTGATAACAATAGTGGTATAAAAATAGATGAATGGGGATTTGTGAAATTTGATTTTAGTAAAGAAGGGTACAAAGATGAATAGTTTATAATGGTATCACAAGCGGTACAAGTTTTTTATGTTCCAGATCCCGCAAACTAGATGTGGTCGATTGTTCTATTATCGTCCAAAACTACTAAAGGTTCCGATGAAAATTTAGTTGAGGGAGATCCATTCACTGGTATGTCACAATCATTTCAAAGCGGTCCCAATGTAGGTGATGTTTTGTATGTTAGAGGAGACCACAATGAAGGGATTTGGATAATCGGTAGAGGATTCAAATCCCTTCAACCTTTGAAAAAATGAAAGGGAGTTCAATAAATAGGTTATATTTTGTTTGTAATATAGATCTTGTTAAATCATGTTATTATCTTATCATTACTAAATTTATGTAATCTAAATTAACTGTTCAACCACTTTTGTAGATAATGACTTCTACACATTCTGGTGCTCCTAACCTTGAGGTTGAACAAGTCTCTCAAGCTGCTGCTGCTGCGGCTGCTGCGGCTCCTGCTGCTCTTGCAGCTGCTGCTTCTCCTGCTGCGGCTCCTGGTGCTCCTGCTGCTCCTCCTACTGTGGCTCCTAGTGTTCCTGTTGCTCCTTCTATGGCTTCTGATTCTCCTCCTATTGTGGCTCCAGTTGTTCATAGTGTTGAGGTCCAACAACAATTAGCACATTCCATTGATACCATTTCAGATGAACATATATTTGATGTTGATATCGATGAAATGGTTGGGAATGAAGGACCGACGTCCCAAAAAACACAGGTGCGCCATAGTTTGATGGTGTTAGCCTATGTTCATATGGTGAAAAGAAAAGGCATCAAATTTGTTGTCGGATGGAATGCATGAGGACAACATATGAATCCCAAAAAGGCTATGTTTAGCAGCTACATTGGAGTTTTCACGTGGCAACGCGTGCTGATTGACATAGATTCATGGCACATTGTTGTGTCCGGGCTGAAGACTGTAATTTGGGAATAAATTACGGTAACATTATGAATTTATTTATTTAATTTACTAGCAAATAAAATAATGAAACAATGTCTTACTCTTCTCAATCTATTGCATAGTACATTTATAGTAGATGATTCACACAAGGATAATGTACTAAGGATTTCAAGAATGATTCATCGAGGTTTTCGCACTACATTAACAAGATGTCACCTGAAATATTCCAAAGGTAAAATAAACCTGAACCCACCCATTGTCTATGCTCACCTGATATCCCAAAAGAATGGGATGCATTTATTGGACGTCGTGGGGATGAGAAGTTTCAGGTACATTGTGGGTGATAATACGTTGTTTGAGGATACCTGTATTCATCACTTTAACTGTCAATATTTCATTTATGAAACAGAAACTCTGTACTGAAAATAAGGAACATGCATCAAAACCAGCATACCCCTATCGTAAAGCAAGGATGAGGTACGCTTCATTAGAAAAGAAAATGGTATGTATTTTAAATTTATAGTAATATTTTTAGGCGCCAATAAACAACATCATAATTATCATTCTATTTTTATATCTAGATTGATGAGTCTAAAACCAATACACTTCCATCCCACGTCATGTGCTATGGAAAGAGGAAAGTGTGAACAAGGATGGGATGTTAGTAGATGAGAACACACAAAAACTGTGGGAAATATGTCTAAGTATGACACGACGATAAAAAGATATGTTTTAAATTTCTATTACATAAAAATAATTAGTTATTTTTCTATATCTGACAGCCATAGGAATTTGATACCCTTGTAGCGGATACAGACCTATTATCGATGGCATTGAAGCAGCCAGAAAAATATTGTAATGTCAGAGGTGCGGGGTTTGGGGTGACGCCCCGAGTATATTTTGAGAAGAAGAAAAAAAACAGATTATACACATGAAAAATTCAGAACAAATGAGAGAACAAATAAAAACCCTTGAAGAATGATTGCAATGGCAGGGAGAGTTACTAGAAACTTTTATGTGTGGGAATAAAAGAGAAGACACAAGTCAGGAATAACCAGCATGTGAACATCCCGCTCCACCCCCACCAGCATTGAGGCGAACCATTCCCCTCAATGAATTGTCCTAGCCATGATAATCAATATTCTAAAAATTGTTCCCATGAAATGTGAACAGACAAACAGTGATAATTTTTCTTTACTGATCTTCTACAGGGTGATAATGATTGTGATTTATATCTGTCAACACCCACTTATTACCTTGTAGCGAGGGCTAAAGTGTTCAATATCCCAGTTGTCATGCTGCATAATTGACCACTTCTAAAAGATCATCTGAAAGTGACAATTACTATAGCTCATGATCCAAATGCAGAGCTACCTATTCCAATTTTTGATGATGATATTCATACGGCCGAAAAGGCTATTAGGACATTCATTGCATGGTTGTCACAACTTGTAAGAGTACATACAAATAAAGAGGTATTTATTTCCTTTTTTTCAAGATAAACCTTTATCAATTAATGAAAAAAGGTCCTGAACAAATTATTGTTGTTATAGATGGAGAAAGGGAAGGGGTGACAAACGTCGGCTCAAAACCATCTAAAGGACTGACCAACTGATCCCAAGAAGCTAATGAAAGCACAATAACACCACATGTTCTCTATCCACATTTACTAGCATTGATGACTCTTGTGTATATGAAGTTAAAAGATGGTAATAGTCCTATAGTGGTTTTCGAAGAGAATATATACGGAGAGGAAAGTCAAGATTTTGTTGCTGCTGAAAATGTAAATGAGATCCTTGAAAATGGTTGGCTATGCATCATAGTTGTAAATGTATATATGAGGTATGTTTCCATGAATTGATTTTTTGAAAGTTGATATAATGTGAAAATTATGACCAAATGCATTTTATATTGTTGGCATACGCATTTATGAAAAACAGTTCAAGGAATTTTCCCATGAGCCAGGATTTGGACTCGTTATTCCTCATACCACATAAACACACCTAACAAAATTAGAGCCATCAAAAAGGGATTCAATAGTGAACGGCTTGCTGAAAACATTTGAAAGCAAGATTACAGATGATAGAATCTTCTTAATACCAACCATGTAGGGGTAAAACTCTACGATTAAAGCATATCAATTATATTTTCACATATTTTATTATTTATTCCTTTTTGTGTTTTTAGGAATCATTGGCTTCTAATTGCGATGAACTTGGATACTGCAAATATTTATTTTCTGGATTCAAAGTAAGGATATCAATCAAACCAACCACAGATGATGGAGTTTGTGAATCTGTTAGACACTAAATCTTACGTTTTAGGTCTAAACATCAAGTAAAATAATTTATTTTATCTTTTACTGAGGATTCTATTATGATAGGGAAGTCTATCATTATCATCTAAAAAAGTAATGAGGATAGGGGGGCTAAGAATAAGGAGGCAAGAAACTACTACGTCTGGACAAATATCAGGGTATATATAATAAAATTTCACTATCCAAACACATCTCAACACAAATTACTTATTCTCCTAATGATCAATTTTTTTACAGTGTCCAAAACAAACACACGATAATGATTGCTGTTATTATGTTTATAAATTTATGAAAGAGATCATTTTTCATCAACAAACTGGCATCCCTAAAGAGGTATTTTCAAAAACAATTACTAGTTCGTTTAATTTATTTATTAATTCATTATTTTTATATTTTTCAGTACTACTCTGACTGCCGAAAATCCTCATAGTCACAAGATGATATAGATGTGTTCATAATTGAGTGGGCCGCATTCCTGATGGAAGATTGTACATAAATACAATGAATATCTTACTTGGGGACATGTACAATTGGTGGTCATTTTTGAGAGGGGTTAAGAGGATCAAAAGATGAAACATTGTTGTATGTAAATGTTCATAGGAAAATTGTAATAGTTATTAAATACAAAATCCTATCCCCAATGAGTCATTTTCCCATTTTAACATATTACATGCACCAACAACATGCAAGAATGTTGAACCACTAAAAGGGTCTCTATTTTGTTTAAAATGGACACAATTTTAAGTGAAAACAACAACTAACCTATGGAAATATGAACAAACGCATTCCGATTGTCTTGATATTTTATAAGAACGATCCATGTGTCATTTGTAATGAGTACGAGTCATCCCCGCCTTAATTCGAGGCACGGTGTGGCCGGTACCACTCAAAGGGTCTCTCTTTTGTTTAAAATGGACACAATTTTAAGTGAAAACAACAACTGACCTACAGAAATACATCCAAACACATTCGGATTGTGTTGATCCTTTAGGATAATTATTCACGGGTCCTTTGTGACATGTAAGAGTCATCCCCTCCTCAATCTAAGGCACGGTGTGGCTGGTAGCACTCAAAGGGTCTCTCTTTAGTTTAAAATGGACACAATTTTAAGTGAAAACAACAACTGACCTGTGGTGTTCCGACCAAAGCCATTCATATTGTGTTGATAATTTATAAGAACGATCCATGGGTCCTTGGTGACATGTAATAGTCATCCCCTCCTCAATCTGAGTCATTGTGTGGCTGGTAGCACTCAAAGAGTCTCTCATTGGTTTAAAATGGACAAAATTTTAAGTGAAAACAACAACTGGCCTATAGAAATCTGACCAAAACCATTCGGATTGTGTCGATTCTATAGGAGAACGATCCAATGTTCCTTTTTGATGTGTAAGAGTTATCCCCACCACAATATGAGGCACGGTGTGGCTGGTATCACTCAAAGGGTCTCTATTTTGATTAAAATGGACACAATTTTAAGTGAAAACAACAACTGACCTACGGAAATCTGACCAACACTTTTGGATTGTGTTGATCTGTTATTATAATGATTAATGGGTCCTTTGTGATGTGTATGAGTTATATCTTCCTCAATCTGAGGCATGGTGTGGCCGGTATCACTCAAAGGGTCTCAATTTTGTTTAAATTGTACAAAATTTTAAATGAAAACAACAACTGACCTACAGAAATCCAAAAAAATGCATTCATATTGTGTTGATCCTTTATGATAACGATCCAAGGGTCCTTTTTGATGTGTATGAGTCAACCTTGCCTCAATCTGAGGCACGGTGTGGCCAGTAGCACTCAAAGGGTCTCTATTTTGTTTAAAATGGACACAATTTTAAGTAAAAACAACAACTGACCTATGAAAATCTGACCAAACCCATTCTAATTGTGTTGATCCTTTAGGAGAACTATCCACGGGTCCTTTTTGATGTGTAAGAGTCATCCCTGCCTCAATCTGAGGTACAGTGTGACTGGTATCACTCAAAGGGTCTCCATTGTGTTTAAAATAGACACAATTTTCAGTGAAAATAACAACTGACCTATGTAAATCCAACCAAAAGCATTCATATTGTGTTGATACATTAGGAGAACGATCCATGGGTACATTGTGATGAGTACGAGTCAACCCTGCCTCAATCTGAGGCACAGTGTGGCCGGTATCACTCAAAGGGTCTCTATTTTGTTTAAAATGGACCCAATTTTATGTGACAACAACAATTGACCTACGGAAATCTGACCAACCCATTCAGATTGCATTAATCCTTTAGGAGAATGATCCACGGGTTATTTGTGACATTTAAAAGTCATCCTTGCCTCAATCTGAGGCACGGTGTGGCCGGTTTCACTAAAAGGGTCTCTATTTTGTTTAAAATGTACACAATTTTAAGTAAAAACAACATCTAACCTAGGGAAATCCAAACAAAAGCATTCAGATTCTATTAATCCTTTAGGATAATGATACAAGGGTCCTTTGTGACATGTATTAGTCAACTTCTCCTCAATACGAGGCACAATGTGACTGCTATCACTCAAAGGGTCTCTCTTTTGTTTAAAATGGACATAATTTTAATTGAAAACAATAACTGACCTATGATAATATGACCAAATGCATTATTATTGCCTTAATATATTATAATAACTATCCAAGGGTCCTTGGTGACATGTATGAGTCATCCCCACCTCAATATGAGGCATGGTGTGGCCGATACCACTCAAAGGGTCAATTTTTTGTTTAAAATGAAAACAATTTTAAGTGAAAACAAAAACTAAATTACAGAAATCTGACCAAAACCATTCTAATTGTGCTGATACTTTAGGAGAATGATCCAAAGGTCCTTTGTGAAATTTTCGATTCATCCCCGCCTCAATCTAAGGCATGGTCAGTCCGGTACCACTCAAAGTGTATCTATTTTGTTTAAAATGGACACAATTTTAAGTGAAAAAAACAACTGACCTACAGAAATCTGACCAAACGCATTCAGATTGTGTTGATACATTATGAGAAGAATAAACGGGTCCTTTTTTATGTGTAAAAGTCAACCCTGCCTCAATCCGAGGTACGGTGTGGCCAGTATCACTCAAAGGGCCTCTATTTTGATTTAAATGGACACAATTTTAAGTGAAAACAAAAACTCACCTACAGAATCCGAACAAACCAATTCATATTGTGTTGATCCTTTAGGAGAACAACCCAAGGGTCATTTTTGATGTGTATGATTCATCCCCTCCACAATCTGAGGCACGGTGTGGCTGGTATCACTCAAAGGGTCTCTATTTTGTTTAAAATGGACACAATTTTAAGTGAAAACAACAACTAACCTATGAAAATAAAACCAAACGCATTTTTATTGTTCTGATCCTTTAGGATAACGGTCCATAAGTCCTTTATAACATGTATGATTCAACCCCTCCTCAATTTGAGGCACAGTTTGTCCGGTATCACTCAAAGGGTCTCTATTTTGTTTAAAATGGACACATTTTTATGTGAAAACAACAACTAACCTACGGAAATCTGATCAAAACCATTATGAATGAGTTGATCCTTTAGTAGAACGATATGTAGTTCATTTTCTATGTTTAAGTTTCATCCCCACCTTGATTCGAGGCACGGTGTGGCCGGTATCACTCAAAGGTTCTCTATTTTGTTTAAAATGTACACAATGTTACGTGAAAAGAACAACTGACCTACGGAAATCCAACCAAACACATTTGGATTGTGTTGATCCATTAGGAGAACGATCCAAGGGTCCTTTGTGTTGTGTAATATTCAACCCCTCTTCAATCTGAGGCACGTTGTGACCGCTATCACTCAAAGGGTCTCTCTTTTGTTTAAAATGGACACAATTTTAATTGAAAACAACAACTGACCTATGAAAATCTGACCAAACGCATTTTTATTGCCTAGGAATTTTTTAATAACAGTACAAGGGTCCTTGGTAAAGTTTAAGAGTCAAACCCGCCTCAATCCGATGCACGGTGTGGCTGGTACCACTCAAAGGGTCGCTATTTTGTTTAAAATGTACACAATTTTAAGTGAAAACAACAACTGACCTACAAAAATCCGAAAAAAAACATTCGTATTGTATTGATCCTCTAGAAGAACGATCTATGGGTCCTTTGTGATTTTAAGAGTCATACTTTCTTCAATTTAGGCATGGTGTGGCCAGTATCACTCAAAGAGTCTCCCTTTGGTTTAAAATGGACACAATTTTAAGTGAAAACAATAACTAACCTACGGAAATCTTACCAAACACATTTGGACTATCTTTATCTTTTATAAGAAAGATCCATGGGTCCTTTTTGACGTGTACGAGTCAACTTCGCCTCAATCCGAGGCACGGTGTGGCCGGTATCACTCAAAGGGTCTCTATTTTGTTTAAAATGGACACAATTTCAAGTGAAACAAACAACTGACCAACAAAAAACCGACCGAACCCATTCATATTGTGTTGATACATTAGGAGAACGATCCAAAGGTTCTTCGTGATGTGTATGAGTTATCCCCACCTCAATCTGAGGCATGATGTGGCCAGTACCACTCAGAGGGTCTCTATTTTGTTTAAAATGGACACAATTTTAAGTGAAAATGACAACTGACCTATGGAAATCCTACCAAACACATTTTGATTGCGTTGAACCTTTATTATAATGATCCATGAAACCATTGGGACATGAATGAGTCAACTCTACCTCAATATGAGGCATGGTGTGACCGGTATCACTAAAAGGGTCTCTATTTTGTTTAAAATGGACACAATTTTAAGTGAAAACAACAAGTGACCAACGGAAATCAGACCAAACCCATTAATATTGTGTTTATCCATTAGTATAACGATCCATGGGTCATTTGTAATGTGTAAAAGTAATCCTCACCTCAATCTGAGGAAATGTGTGACCGGTATCACTCAAAGAGTCTCTATTTTGTTCAAAATGGACACAATTTTAAGTGAAAAAACAACTAACCTAAAAAAATCATACCAAATGCATTCAGATTGTGTTGATCCTTTAAGATAATGAATCACGGGTCCATTGTGATGTGTACATGTCAATACCGCCTCAATTAGAGGCATTGTGTGCCCACTATCACTCAACGGGACTCTCTTTTGTTTAAAATAGACACAATTTTAATTGAAAACAACAACTGACCAATGAAAATCTGACCAAACACATTTGGATTGCCTGGTTCTTTTATAAGAACGATCCAAGGGTCCATGGTGACATGAACGTGTCAACCCCTCCTCAATCCAAGGCACGGTGTGGCCGGTACTACTCAAAGGGTCTCTATTTTGTTTAAAATGTACAAAAGTTTAAGTGAAAACAACAACTGACTTACGGAAATTCGACCAAATGCATTAGGATTGTGTTTATCCTTTAGGAAAACGATCTATGGGTCCTTTTGGACGCGTATGAGTCAACCTCGCCTAAATATGAGGCATGGTGTGCCTGCTATCACTCGAAGGGTCTCCCTTTTGCTTAAAATGGACACAATTTTAATTGAAAACAACAACTGACAAATGGAAATCCGTCCAAATCCATTAGGATTGCCTTGATCATTTTTAAGAAATATCCAAGGGTCCTTTTTGATGTGTAAGAGTCAAAACCACCTCAATATGAGGAAAGGTGTGACTGCTATCACTCAAAGGGTCTCTCTTTTGTTTAAAATCGACATAATTTTAATTGAAAACAACAACTGGCCTATGAAAATCCAACCAAACGCATTCAGATTTACTAGATCTATTCTAAGAACGATACACGGGTCATTTTTGATGGGTAAGTGTTATCCCTGCCTCAATCCGAGGCATGTTGTGGTCGGTAACACTCAAAGGGTCTCTATTTTGTTTAAAATGGACACAATTTTAAGTGAAAACAACAAATGACCTACGGAAATCCAACAAAAGTCATTTGGATTGTGTTAATACATTAGTAGAACGATCCAACAGTCCTTTGTGATGTGTACGAGTCAACCTCTCCTTAATCTGAGTCACAGTGTGACCGGTATCACTCAAAGGGTCTCTACTTTGTTTAAAATGGACACTATTTTACGTGAAAACAACAACTAACCAAAGGAAATCCAACCAAAAACATTGGGATTGTATTGATTCTTTAGTAGAACGATCCACAGGTCCTTTGTGATGTGTATGAGTCATCCCCGCCTCTATGAGAGGCACAGTGTGGCCGGTATCAATCAAAGGGTCTCTATTTTGTTTAAAATGGACACAATTTTAAGTGAAAACAAAAACTGACCTACAGAAATCTGACCAAACTTATTCAGATTCTGTTGATCCTTTAGGATAATGATCCACGTGTCCTTTGTGACATTTAAGATTCAACTTTTCCTCAATATGAGGCATGGTGTTCCAACTATCACTCAAAGGGTCTCTCTTTTGTTTAAAATGGACAAAATTTTAATTGAAAACAACAACTGACCTATGAAAATCTGACCAAACGAATTCGGATTGCCTTGATATTTTATAATAATGATCCAAGAGTCCTTGGTGATGTTTACGAGTAAACCCACCTCAATCTGAGCCATGGAGTGGCCGGTACCACTCAAAGGGTCTATATTTTGTTTAAAACGTACACAATTTTAAGTGAAAACAACAACTGACTTACGGAAATTCAGCCAAACAAATTCAAATTGTGTTGATACTTTAGGAGAACGATCTGAGGATCCTTTGAAACGTGTACGAGTCAACCCTGCTTCAATCCGAGGCACGGTGTGACCACTATCACTCAAAGGGTCTCTCTTTTGTTTAAAATGGACACAATTTTAATTGAAAACTACAACTAACCTATGAAAATCTTACCAAATTCATTCTAATTTACTTGATCTTTTATAAGAATGATCCAAGGGTCCTTTGTGACATGTAAGAGTCAACCCCGCCTCAATATGAGGCACGGTGTGACAACTATCACTCAAAGGGTCTCTCTTTTGTATAAAATGGACACAATTTTTAATTGAAAACAAAAATAACCTATGAAATTCCGACCAAACGCATTTGGATTCCCTTTATCTTTTATAAGAAAGATCCAAGGGTTATTGGTGATGTGTTCGAGTCAACCCCGCCTCAATCCAAGGCATGGTGTGGCTGGTACAACTCAAAGGGTCTCTATTTTGTTTAAAATGTACACAATTTTAAGTGAAAACAACAAATAACCTATGGAAATCTGACCAAACACATTCAGAATGTATTGATCCTTTAGGAGAACAATCCACGGATCGTTTGTGACATGTACGAGTCATCCACGCTTCAATCTAAGGCATATTGTGGCAAGTAGCACTCAAAGTGTCTCTCTTTGGTTTAAAAAGGACACAATTTTAAGTGAAAACAACAGCTGACCTACAGAAATCCTACCAAACCCAATCAGATTGTATTTATCTTTTATAAGAACGATCCATGGGTCCTTTTTGATGTGTATGAGTTAACCCCACCTCAATATGAGGCATGGTGTGGCCGGTACCACTCAAAGGGCCTCTCTTTTGTTTAAAATGGACACAATTTTATGTGAATACAACAACTGACCTACGGAAATCCAACCAAACACATTCGGATTGAGTTGATATTTTAAGAGAACGATCCACGGGTTCTTTTGAGACATGTATGAGTCATCCCCACCTTAATATGTGGCACGGTTTGGCCAGTAGCACTCAAAGGGTCTCTCTTTGGTTTAAAATGGATACAATTTTAAGTGAAAACAACAACTGACCTATGGAAATCTGAACAAACGCTTTCATATTGTGTTGATCTTTAATAAGAACGATCCATGGGTCCTTTGTGACATGTACAAGTCAACCCCACCAACTCCCAAGACCACCCCCACCCCCCTGGAAACCAACCCACCCCCTGGCCACCGCCACCCCTCTGGACACCCCCACCCCCTGTAAAGCCCCCCTAACACCCTGGACACCAGCCCACCCCCCTGTAATTCCCCCCCAGACACCCCCATCTCCCTGAAACCCCCTACCCCCCTTGGACAGCCACACCAAACCCTTGAATTCTGAATTAAATTCTTTGTGTACTTAATTAACTTAGTAATTTTGTGTTAATGGTGTACGGGTATACTTGTTGCATCGGTATACTTGGTCTAATTATCTTATGATTTATGTGTTAATTTTGTATGGGTATACTTTCTCTAATTAGCTTATTGAGATGCTGAATTGTTTTTCAGGTGTTCAAGTGTGCTGCTGTAGATTTTTTCGTAGCAACAGACATGGCATTTAGCAAAGCTTTTTTAGCGTTGATAAATGGAGCTTTTATCAGCGCTAAAAAAGTACTGATAAACTCCACCTTTATCAGCGCTAAAGGAGCACTGATATAGGATCAGTTTATCAGTGTTAAAGGAGCATTGATAAATTCCACCTTTATTAGCACCTTTTTAGCACTGATAAAGGCCACCTTTATCATCGCCTTTTTAGCGTTGATAAAGTCCACCTTTATTAGTGACTTTTTAGCACTGATAAAGGATTAATTTATCAGCACTTTTTTAGCACTGATAAAAGCTCCATTTATCAGCACTAAAAAAGAACTGATAAAGGGTACCCCCCCCCCCCTTTATCAGCGCCGAGCTTTACAACGCTTTTTTAGCACTGATAAAGCCCGTTTGGAGCCCTAATAAAGACCGTTTTTGTAGTAGTGGGTATTCGAAAACATTTGTTACACCCAACCCATAGTGTAAATGAATTGTGATACAACAATCCTTTATAAACTAGTTTTTTTATTTGAAGTTATGAATAAGCATAACCAAATATATAAATCTAGCTATAATTATTTAAGATAATGAAGAATTATTTATAATCACTCAACTTTAATGAAACATTTTAATGATTAAATGAAAAATTTGTTTTTGAAGAAATGTATTTTTCAACAATTTGTGAATTTTTATCTAAATATACTATATTCTTCACTACTTATAAATTATTTTAATGATATATATTGATAATATATGTGAATAAATGAATTTTTATAAATAAATTTGTTATCTATCTATTAGGAATCAAGATAAAATCATTTAAAATAAAAAATAACTATTTTTCATAAAACTATTTATATGTGTACAATTTTATAATCATAATAAATTAGATGAATCTAAAATGATTTAAAATTTTAATGAAATTTTATATATTATATATTATTTCAAATATTTATGTATTCATATGATAGTAATTCCTAATCCTGGAATGAAATAAAAATCCATTTTAGACATAAAATTATGTTTTTTCTAATATAGGGCTTTCATTGAGTTTTATACACATATTTTAAAATTAATTGCTTCCACTTATAGAAATTTTATTTTATATAATGCATTAAATTTTTTAAATAATAATGTATAAATCTTTTAATGACACTTCTTTGATTTTTTACCTTTATGAATTTTAAAAACTGTAAAATGTGTTTACCACAATTATGGTAAAAACCGGTTTACTAGGGGGTTTAATGAAGGGATACAGGTAATATTTCACAAAATCTCACCAAATAATTTTTTGATAAATATATTTTGACTATATATTATATTACCATATAATAATTTTTTATCCACTTTCTCATGAACATGACATTATATTATATCAATCCTTTTAATAATTCAGAGTATCTCCTCTCCCTCACTTATAGAAGGACATACCCTCTCATATCTTCTACAAACATTGAGATCCTATTTGTAGGTATATTACATAAAAGAATAAATTACTAAAATCATTACCCACATCCTATATGTACTTTTATTGATCAAAATAACATACTTTCAAGGATTAAGGGGTAAGCCAAAAAAAATTCTCAATGAAGTAGTGTAACTCTTAATTAAAGACATTCAATTTTCCCCCTTAATCCTTATATAAACAAATTTTATTCATCATAACATGATAATTGAAGTGCCAGAAATATAATATTATTTTATATTTATGATTCCAAAACCACATTCCACCCCATTCCATCAAATTTGGAGTGAACATATCAGTCATCCATATGTGTGGACTACCACCCCCACATAGCAATATGAGTCATTTACTATCACCATCTTTCACAGTTGGTTATTATGATGTATTTAATATTTATATATAATATTTATATGGGAATTAGTATAAATTAATTATAATATCTAATATTACTTCTTACTTATCCATCTTTTGTGAAACAATAATGTCTCACTTTCATACCTATGGACTACCACCTCCACTGAGCAATGAGATTCATTTTTGATTTCATAGTTACATGGATGGAAATGATGATAGATATAATGAATATATTATATATTTATTATATAATATCAAATATTTAAATATTAATTATTATTAATCTTTCTATTTTTCATATATTTCAAAGTGGAAACATCACTCATGTGTGCATACAAATTATTGTCTCGAAGAAGTGATTTAATTAATTTCTCATCACCAATATATATTAATAGTAAATATATATATATATAATTATTATATATGAAAATTATGACATGATTAATATTATAAATATTATTTAACACTGATCAATGTAAAATGAATTTAAATATTTAATTGAAACATTCATATAAAATGAATCACTTATCACTCAGAATAGTAATTTTAATGAAGACTTTTGATAAAGGGGTGATAAGATTTTATAAGTAAATCATATATTGTATGTTATGTGATAATATGGTCACATAAAATATTTATAATAATTATATATTTATTAAATATTATTTTTGTAATAGAAAACAAGTAAGACAAACCATTAGGTAAGAGTTTAGGTTATAATTCCATTTCTTTTCAAGATAGTTTATGATAAATTTTCAATAAGGGAAGTTATATAGATTTTATCCTTTACACCTTACTGATGTTAATAACCCATGGTAATTAATGTAAGACTCAAGTAATATTAACATTTTTCACTCTTTGTTTTTAAAAATGATGATGAATTGTTTTGAAATAAATGATGACTTTATTTCCTCTTCATTGAGGAATTATTTTCATATAGATCCAATTTTTTTATAAAATATTTTCTAGAATTATTTGAACATTATCCATGGACTTTTTAAATTCATTTTAACGTTGTTTTTATTTTTTTAATAGTTTTAAAATATTTCTTCTTATCATTTCTGGAATGAGTTACTTTTACAAAAAGGGTAAATGAAATCTGCGTTTCAAAATACACCATAAGAAAGAATTTTCTCATCATTATGACTAGTCCTTGATTTGAATATTAATTTATTAGTCTCCATGGATACTTTAAGATAATTATTTCCCAATTAGTCTAAAAATTTTTAGATTATAAATACGTAATTTCCAAATGATAAATGGTATTTTCGGCAAGAAATGTCCTAGTTATCATTTAAATGTTTTTTCATTTATGGTAATATATATTCATGCCACCAATGATTTAATGGGGAAATGATAAAATGATAAAATATGTATTAATTATATATGAATTTTATGAAATTGATGATCAGATAGTAATAAACACCATTTTCTTTTCCACAGGATTAACTATGATGAAATGATAAATGTTTTCATGATAGTTTTTCCAATATAGACCTCTAATGCATGGGGTATTGATGTATAACTCATGATATAACTACATTATGCATGAACATAATTTAATGTTCACAATATTATGTGTTGATGCGACTCCATGAAAATAATTTATTGGTGGACCTCATTTGAATTCCATATTTTTCTTTGTGTACTTGGTTTCATGTCCATATGTTTATATAATGGCCCGTCTTTATTTCCATAACATAATAAGAGACCATGTCACTATAAATACATGTTCATTATGTTATAATATCTTTTTTAAAATTCCTATGTATATGATATGATCTCGTGGATAAAAATTGATTATTGATGATTCTATATTCTTATGTATTTTTTCATTTTTTATGAAAAATAATTGTTCCATGAATCATGATTATGATCTATGAATTACTTGGGTTGATTTTTTAAATACTAAACACCTGTTCACATACAACTATGCTTACTTATTTTCATTGATTGATATATCCTATGTTTACCCACATGTATTATCTAATCCCGCCTTTCTAATGTTCCAATTATTACCAATTTATGAATAATGATTTCATGTAGGGTACGTCAATGAAAATTTAAGATGACAGAAGAACATTCTATGAGATTTTGTAGATATTTTATGAAACAAGATTTGTATTTATTTTGTTACCAATGACACTAAAACTTTACAGTTTTGGGGTTCATATAATTGTGTTCTATATTAAATATTTATATTGAATGATGTAATATATATGTGTGTTTTATTTATGGGTTATATCAATTTTTATTAGAGAATGGTCTAGTTATTTTGAAAGATTATGATTGGAAATATTTTGTAAAAACCCTAATAGTAATTCAATGTTAAGGATAACATCCTAAATTTTTTAATGTATATATGGTTCTTTTTACAAGGAAATGCATCCCTATCTGGATACTAAAATGTGGATGTAGATGTGTAACATATGTAGCTAAGGGTAATAACTTTTAAAGGGGAAGAATATCTATTATCTCAATCATCACTGATGCGTGATGAGTGGACTTATGACTGTAGACTTATCTAGACACTCATGTGGTATATGATTTTGTTAATTCATAATTCCATTTATAACCCCTCATGAAAGATTTGAATAAATGATTACCATGGATGATATATGTTAATCCTAAATTGTCACTAGTTGATATAATGTTGTCATAATTTTAAACATTTGAAGAATTATCTCCTTAAATATATGATTTTTCAATATGATTATTGTGTATTAGTTCATACAGTATGTTTTTCTTTTTATTCAATGGATGGATCTAAAACAAATCATGTGAATGAATAATGTGATTACCAACACAATGATCATACTCATGAGTAACCTAACGGATTAGTAACTAGGGATCAATATCTTCTAACTATTATCACAAAAATATATCCACATATAGGTTGTAACATGAAGCATGGAGAAATTCTATACCCCCTAAGGAAGGAGAAAAATTATATTAAAAAACATATGTGACAACATCCACCCTATTTTACTAGGTATTCTTTTCCACTAGTAGCTAAATAATGAAATTAAATTTTATATACTACTATTCAAAGAAAATGAGAAAATTTTCTTATAATTCTATCACTTTTGAGGTGAATTATATTTATTATGGAATCTTGTCAATAATTGATGGAATGTAGGTTAAGTTTACTATAGGTAATTGTAGGATTTTGAGATGATATTTCTTAATAAGTACCTTCCCCAAACTATTTATACAATCATTGAGTGGGTCATTCTCTAGTTTGTGTAGAAGAATGATAAATCCATTGTTAAGAATGGATAAAAAATTATACATCTTTTGAGGTACACTTCTAGATTTATCATCAAATCAAAAATAATGATTCATCAATTATTTAGTGGTATAAAACCAAGTCTTCAAAAAGAAATTAGTAATATGTGACTTTGGAGCTATGAAGAGATTTTTCATTTTGTACTTAAAGTAGAAATATAATACAGAAACCCTCGATTTAATGTTTTTGGTGATAAGAAAAGGGTGGAGACATTTCATACAAGATTCAATGGTATTCCACATAGAAGGAAGAAGAAGTTTCAACCATTTTCATGCCAAAAATATACAAAGATTACTCTATTAATTTCGTGAATGGATGGAGAATATAGTTTATGTGTGTGAAAATTGGTCATTGAGAAATATAATGTCAATGTTATGTGAGGTGAAACTTCAATGAAATGAATACATAGAAACTTCAACTAAATACACCACCCACACTTCAGTGATTTTTATATGGGGTGTTTAAAAAATATAAAAACCAATGCCGTAATACAGTGGAAAATGAATATAATAAGACTAAAAAACATCTAAAGTCAAAAGAAAAGGGAAATATTATTCCCTCACAACTACTACAGTGGGTGAGGATAGTGATGTGTTAAAAGGTACACATATCATCCCCTTTGGAAATGGGAATGATTTATTTGATTTAGGTTCTAACCACTATTTCATATCTGAAAAATTTACTATGGTTATCAGATCGACACCATAAAATTAGATTCCATGATAGAAAAATACTCTTAATGGTATGGTGAAAGCATTTAATGTGTATATCTCATGTCCTATAGAAGTTCCCATAAATGTGTTTCCATGAAATCATTTTATTCCCCACATATTTTATTTTGATGTTATTATTTACAAGCACATGATCTATCTATTTATATCCCAAACCAATTATTGAGTAAGGTAAGTTAAATTCAATATTTAAAATAACCCAATGATATTATATTGATTCATGGATAGATATAAACCC
The DNA here is from genome assembly GCA_963277665.1 of Viscum album. Taxonomy (NCBI): domain Eukaryota; kingdom Viridiplantae; phylum Streptophyta; class Magnoliopsida; order Santalales; family Viscaceae; genus Viscum; species Viscum album. Next base: position 842,833,652 of record OY728140.1, on the reverse strand, counting down.
CAATGTAAAAAACATAAATCAGATGGATTTTACTCCCTATTTACGAGGGGTATTTTTCTCAAATTTAATGGTAGAAACTCCAAATTGAAAATTTTCATATTTTCCAGGAATATGTTGATGTATTTTCTATGGAATTGATTAGTCTTATACAAAATCAGGATGTTTAGGTTTAATGTAAATCATTCATGGACTACACCTATTTTAAAGACTATATATTTAATGGTTTCAATTGAGTAGTGGTAATTAGAGAAGAAACCCTAGGATAATCATGATATGGGAGTCATTCGTCCAATTTCATAACCATGGTGTACACATGGTATTTTTTATTATTAATAATTTTTTATATGTATTTTTATTGATCCTACAAATCTTAATAAGACCCCTATTGAAAAAAATTAACCTATAACCCATATCAATGGCATGTTGGATCAATTATGAGGATATACATATTCTTCCAAGATTGATATTTGATATTGATATCATCTGTTAAGAGTCAAGAAGAAAGATATACCCTATAAATAATTTTTAATGAGGTGTGGTCATTAAGAATTTATAGTAATTCCATTTGGACTTAGAAACTAACCTACTATCTTCAAAGATTTGATGAATAGTTTATATAAATTACATAGATGAGTTTATAGTATTATGTATAGATGATATTGTTAAATATTTGAATAGAACGAATGTGCATAGAGAAACGTTTAGTAATATGTTGATGACCCTAAGCAAAGATAAGCGATATTTAAAATTTACCTTGTGCGTGTATTGGCCCTATAAAGCCTAATTATTGGGTTATATTTAACGTGATGGTATCATGATGGATTATTAAAATATGGTTGTTTTTTAATAACATGGTAGAATAAATATGGTAACCACAATCTATTTTTTTATTTGGTTAGATTGATAATACTTATTTTTTATGAAACAATTCTTTGGATTGTCTATGTAACACCCCATGCTTTCACGGTACACTTCTCTTTCAGTAATTCAATAGCTTGCATTGTACGCATGTTCGAGATTCTAACACACTACGACTAATAAAAATAGCCATTATGAATAGTAATACCCACTTTTGGAAATTATATATATTTTACATTTCAAAATGGACTTCATTTTTGGATTCGGAATATTGAAATTAGCCTATGTTGAATTTTTGGTATTTTTCTGAGAACTTCCAATTTTTTATGAATAGTGAAAAATACTTAAAAACAACTTTTTTAATCAAAATAATTTATAGTGATAAATTATAATATTGAGTGGTTTTAAAGTTTAATTAGAATACATTTTTACCATTTTATCCAATGTTGGTCATTATAATTAATTTCACTTTGAAATTGGACATAAACAATTGTCAATCTTTTGATATATATTGTTTCTTAAAAACACTCTATTTGTTGTGACAACGGGAATTAATTATAAAATTAATTAATGCAATTTATATGTATGGAATTTTGTAAAATAGGCATCATTTTTTAATTCGGAATATCAGTTATAGCTTAGGGGGAAATTTTGGAATTGTTCTGAAAAACATTAATTTTTGATGAATTGTGAAACCACTAAGTAGTAGTTAAAAAACTAATTTTTCATTTAAATGAAACATTACCACTTCTTTGATTTGATTTTAAAAAATCTGAAATACATGGTTTTCATTAGGAAGTAAAATGTGGTTCAATGGGATTAAAATAATTTTTGGTGAATAGTAACTTTTAAGTTTAATTAGTCGCGATTAAAGGTAATTAGTGTAATTTTAGGTAAAGATAATGTTATAATAATATGAAATGACCTTGAAACATTTCCTAACCCTATTGGATGAGTCATGGACTACCAATACAATCCATGGGTCCACTTGGGGACCCCATGGAGCCACTTTGGTTGGAAAATGACATTAAAAACTTTTTATTTAATGTTAAAATAAAAATGTCACAAACATGAGTTGTTTTACTAAAACAATTTTTAAATGGCGTAATAAAAGTAATATTTTTTACTATAAATACTCATTATAAAGATGAAAAATATTTCCTACATCATGATATTTTTTTTATAATTTTTAGACATTAAATAAATTAAATTATTTATGACACCATGATGATGCAGCGATTACCTCGTTATTTAAGGATTTAAATGAAATGAAATGAAAATGTAAAATCTAAGACCTAAACATGTCAAAAACTGATTCTATGGATGGATTTCAAACTCTTATCACCTTAGCTTCTAAATATATAATTTTGGGACCTTTTAAATCCGAAAATCACTTTATAATAAAGTAACCTTTTATAACGTTCCAAGAGTGCCCCTTCTCTCCTCTTATAAAAGGCCCCCAACTCTACCAGCTTCTTCACACCATAAAAGCCATTTGTATCGGCCAACCTCTGCCAAACTACTCTCTCAACATACCTTCCTTAATCCTAGAAGCCTTACCTTAGGCATAAATCTCTTCAAGAAACCATTTTGGTTCAAACCGAGGGGAGTTACTCGATTTTAAGGTAATGTCTTCTCTTATGTTATTTTGTTTTATTTTGCTTCTCCAAACCATTAAACTCTTTTTATAACTTTATTTTTTAACAAAACAATTATATTCAATATAATAGGATGTTTTTATGAGAAATATTTGATTTAAACTTACACACACATCCTTCTAATGGTTAAAGAACATACTGTTTCTGTGGGTGGTGAAATACTGCGTCACGAAATGATGATAGTTCAAATAATATTTTAACACCTCTAATGGTGGCCATTATGATGAAACTATTTTTATATATGATATATATTAAGTTTTTGTTTTCCTTATGATTATGTATTTCTCATTTATGGCATACCTTTATGATTTCCATTATGGGTAAACGCGATAATATCAATTTAGAAAGTGCGGACTACCGCCCCCTCAAAGTGATTTGAGCCGTTATTTCCATATGTGGGATTTATAAAGGATGGATTAAATGATATTATATATGATATTATACTGGAATTATAATATAGCTTTATATCATTATGATTTAATTCCATTAAATACAAAATAGAAATGAAAGTAGCGTTCATACGTATGTACGGATTACCGTCTCCATGAACGATGCATTTCATTTCTTACCTCTAAATGTTACGTAATATTATGAAAGAATGTATATAATGGATATATATGATATATATGATATCTACATAAATAATATAATTCTGGAGATAATGGATATTCTACCACATAAACAACTTGTAATTATAAGAAGTTTATTTTTGACTCAAGTACCAAAGATCGACAAAACGACCGTTATTAACGTAAATAATTACATAATGTTCATAACATGGTAATAAGTGATATAAAAGGAATAATTATCTTGAAAAAGGTTACTAATAAATTATAAATTAACTCTATTTTAATATTCAAGAGGTTAAAGAACGATCGAGTTAAGTCGGACACGAGGTAAGGGAACTTCTTAACCCAATTTCCATTCTTTGGGTTAATCTCCTACTTTCAAATTATGCCACGATATTATTATGTACTATCTTATATTTGTACTTTATTTATGTGTACTTATAGTGAATACACATAATAGATCTATTTTATTTTAAAAAATGATCTTTTTAAGGGTACTTATTAACCCAATTCCCATTCTTTGGGTTATTCTCCTACATTCAAATTATGCCATGATATTATTATGTCCTATATTATATTTTTACTTTATTTATGTGTACTTATAGTGAATAAACATAATAGATCTATTTTATTTTAAAAATGTTCTTTTTAAGGGAACTTCTTAACCCAATTTCCATTCTTTTGGTTAATCTCCTACTTTCAAATTATGCCATGATATTATTATGTCCTATCTTATATTTGTAATTTATTTATGTGTACTTATAGTGAATACACATAATAGATCTATTTTATTTTAAAAAATGATCTTTGTGAGGGAACTTCGTAACCCAATTTATATTATTTCGATTAATCTCCTACTTTCAAATTATTCTTTATGTGTACTTATAGTGAATACACATAATAGATCTATTTTATTTAAAAATAATAATCTTTGTAAGGGACTTCGTCTCAATCTCCTTTCATTGATGCATATTTTGTTTTATACACAACTTTCTTTTATACGGTGTATAAACCCTATTGACATTTACGTTTATTCAAAAGGAATCTTTTTTATACGAATCATTTTACAAAACGACAAAAGGGAATGTTTTTTTGTCGTACGTATGCGGTGATAACGACTTCTCCGCCATCGTGACCATTATTTGATTTTTGGCTTCCTCTACAAGCCGTAACTTTTTTTAAATGAAAATAATTACAAAGTTTTAATTTTAATTTATTTTGGTATTGAAAATGTTTTTTAAAGTGTTTTTTTATATCAATGTGTTGTATTGATATCTTGTGATTGAAGTGTGGAAATGTTATGTTTCCTTTATGAATGTTTTATGTGATACAATTATGTTATGGATTATGATATGTTTAAACCTATTCATATGAGGAATGCATTGGACTTAAAAAGTGATGGGTGGAGCCCGCTACAGCTCCTCGATGCATCAGAAGGTCTCATGAGACAAACTAGTGTCTTCGCACGAGGCCTTGATAGAATCTTATTTGTAGTCTTGGCAGGAGGCCTTGGCTACGTGGTTATGATAGTCTGGAATTATGCATTCCATCATTATGAAAGTGGTTATTAATATTGCATGTGATTATTAGACCAGTAGAATATCCATGTGGATAAGTAAATGGAATTATTACATTTTATTTTTCCATATTATGCTGAAGTTCAAGTTTAAGTGGATTTTGTTTCAGTTATACATTGCCTTAAATGTTAATGTTTATTTATGAAAGCTTCTGCTATATTGTTATCCATACTGAGCATCTGGGATCACCCCTTTCAATGTTTTAATTTTTCCAGGGTGTGAAGAAGTATTTTAGGAATGACCTGTAGGGATTGTCTGAATGGGTATGATTGTGAAGTATGGATACTATGTTATTGTAGTTTTTCACTTTATGATGTAATGTAACATTTATGAATGTATATAGTGTTTTCAAGGATACTAAACTAATCTATATTTCGAGACTTGATCTATTTTGATCATGCCAATGTTATGCAATAATGCACCGACTCTGGGTAACTGGGGTCGAGGCGTTACAGTTGGTATCAGAGGCAGTTTATTACTAACCTTGGAAGCTATATTTAGATAAACTCTGATTAGAGAACATAGCCATAAGATAGACATTGAGGATTAGTATAGAAGAAATTCCTAGAATTTTGGAATTATAGAGATTTTGTGAGTTTTCCGAGCAATACATCCATGTCTATATACGAGCAGGTAGAGTCGACTCTAGCACAGATGTACCTAGGTGTAAAACCTGAAAACACCGCTTTGAGCTAGACTCGAACGTGAACTGGTGCACAGAAACGGGCCCTGCTGCACTATTGGTTACGACACTCGTGGGGGATATGCTTAGGATAATTATCATTTTTTTAAAAACCATTATGAAGGGCTTATGAGTACATACTTCCTCAAAGAAAACATTTTTATGCTTATGGATTATATCCATAAATAATTCAATTTATCATAAGTGTTTTACAAATATGGAATTATGTAATTTAATTCATAAACTAATCTAGTTTATTCCATTGTTTAGAAATGAAACCTAGTGGTAGGAATGGAAACTATATCAATGCACGCACTCCATGTAGGGATTTCTCTCCTGCTCAAGATATTTATTGTGGAGCTGGACATACAACTGGTGCTGATCAACTTATTACCATACTGGGACAACTCACTACGGTTATGAATAATAACCTTACTCGTATGGAGCACCCTGATCTGCAATGTGGAGGATCAATGTTAGACCGATTCATGAGGCAACAACCGCCAACATTTAATGGGGGTACAAATCCATTAGTAGCTGAGTAATGGATAAACTCCTTAGAGAAAATATTCCACGCCTTGGGGAGTAGCGAAAGGGAGAAGGTTTTCATGGAAGTCTACCGCCTCACTGGATATGTCGATCAATGGTGGTTGCTGATTCAAAACACAAAGGAAGATGAAGAAGTATCAAGTATGGAATAGAGGGAGTTTAAGGAAATTTTCTTAGAAAAATACTTTCCACATGACTATCGAGCGGATATGGAAATGCAATTTCTGAGTCTGAGGCAGAAGGAGGATGATAATGTCGCAAAGTATGAGGCTAAATTAACAAGGTTAGCGAGGCATGCTGCAGATTATATACGTAACCCCAGAAGTAATATTGATCGATTCATTGATGGGTTAAAACCATTTCTCCATCGAGCTTTAGTATCACAATCTTTCTCAACGTATGAAGATATTTTCTCATGTGATATCAAGACAGAAAATGAATTCTCTAAGCCTTATGACAACAAAGTAAATCAAGAGAAGAAGAGAATGGTGGAACAAGAGACAGATAAAGGGAAAACGGGAAAGAAGGATTTTCTATTATGCGATAATTATGGGAAGAATCACCCTGGTACATGCCTAAAAGGAATGGGAGTTTGTTATAAATGTAGAGAAAAAGGTCACCAGGCTCATGATTGCAAGGGAAAGAAAGAGGATATCAATGTTGAATGCTACAATTGTAGGGAAATGGGGCATTATGCAAATGAATGTCCTAAGCATCTGGGAAACATACCTTATAAAAGGCCAAGGGATCAAGGACAATCTTATGTTGTTACTACAGTTGAAGTGGACTAATTAATGTATTGGTTCTTTTGGACTCAAGGATTATATTCTGGTTAAAAGAATAATGTGATATATATAAGGATTTTACTGCAGTACTTGTTTTTTTCATTATTGTTTTAATATGATGAAGGTAATCATATTTTTAGTATGTGACAATAAGATAAAATTTACTTTTTTTGGGGAATCTGATGTTACAATTGAATTTGGAATTTAGACACCTTTTAGAGAAAGTCCGGGTAGAGGTATTTTTGATAACTATAAAGGATGGAATGGATTAAGTTGAACTTTGGATAGTATTGTTTAAGGTTAAAACATTTCTGAAGATTGTTTTGGAATATTATAATACTATGTTTTTAGGAAAAGGACATCCTGCAGGTCAGGGGATAACCCGCCGCATCAGACAAAGCTGCCGGAATCGAACCCACAACCATAGTGCGACAGGCCTTTATTACCTACCACTAGCCTACAGGAAGTCCCTGGTAATTACAAAAACTTTTTCCTAATCTAAATGTTATGTGTTAATATTTGGAACCTTATACAATTATGATAAATAGAATATTTTTGAGTTGTATTACCTTTTAGAGTGAAAGATGGGTTTGTGGTAAAAATTTATTAATGAATGAAAGTCTACATGACAAGTATGTATATTCCCTTACATTCTTAGTAAATCTCCTAAATAAATTCCTTAACATTATAAAAGGTAACATAAAACAAAAACATTGATGGTTAACTTTTCCAACTGGGGATTCAATGACTGTTTAACCAATCACAAGTTTTTGATTTTCTTGTGGTTAAATTTCTCCTAATCCAATTTTCTACAACTCTCCATCAGACCTTGATGGTTTGTTTTTCTTCCATATCCATATTTTCATATAATCCTAGTATGGGCTATCTCGGGTGACCTTTGTACTTATCTTTCATTCTTTTAAAGTTATATTTTTATTAACCTTATTTATGAGGTGGGTTTTCCACAAAGGTATTTTCTATTTTCAACCTTTTATTTTCAAATAAAAAATTCAAATTGCGAGGATGCAATTTATTGAAGGAGGGGAGAATGTAACACCCAAAGCATTCATGATACACTTCTCTTTCAATAATGTAATAGCTTGCATTGTACGCAAGTTCAAGATTCTAACATACCACGACTAATCAAAATAGCCATTATGAATAATAATACCCACTTTTTGAAATTATATATATTTTATATTTCAAAATGGACTTCATTTTTGGATTCAGAATAAAAAAATTATCCTATGTTGAATTTTTGGTATTTTTCTGAGAACTTCCAATTTTTTATGAATAGTGAAAAATACATAAAAAAAACATTTTTAATCTAAATAATTAATAGTGATTTTTTTTAATATTTAGTGGTTTTAAAGTGTAATTAGAATATATTTTCACCATTTTATCCAATGGTGGTCATTAGAATTAATTTCACTTTGAAATTGGACATAAACTATTGTCAATCTTTTGATATATATTGTTTCATAAAAACACACTATTTATTGTGACAACGGGAATTAATTATAAAATTAATTAATGCAACTTATATGTTTGTAATTGTGTAAAATAGACATCATTTTTGAGTTCAGAATATCAATTATAGCTTAGGGGGAAATTTTGGAATTGTTCTGAAAAACTTCAATTTTTTATGAATAGTGAAACCACTAAGTGGTAGTTAAAAAACTGATTTTTCGTTTAAATGAAACATTACCACTTCTGTGATTTGATTTTCAAAAATCCGACATACATGGTTGTCATTAGGAAGTAATATGTGGTTCATTGGGATTAAAATAATTTTTGGTGAATAGTAACTTTTAAGTTTAATTAATCGCGATTAAAGGTAATTAGTGTAATTTAAGGTAAAGATAATGTTATAATAACATGAAATGACCTTGAAAATGTCCTAACCATATTTTATGAGTCATGGCCGACCAAGAAAATCCATGGGTCAACATGGGGACCCCATGGAGCCACTTTGGTAGGAAAATGACATTAAAAACTTCTTATTTAATGTTAAAATAAAAATGTCACAAACATGAGTTGTTTTACTAAAACAATTTTTAAATGGGGTTATACATGTAATATTTTTGACTATAAATATTAATTAGAAAAATAAAAGGTTTTCCTACATAATGATAATTTTATTATAATTTTTATACATTAAATAAATTAAATTATTTATGACACCATGATGATGCAACGATTACCTCAATATTTAACGATGTAAATAAAATGAAAAGATGATGTAAAATATAATACCTAAACATGTCAAAAACCTATTGGATGGGTGGATTTGTATCTCTTATCATCCTATCCTCTAAATATATAATTTGGGGACCTTTTAAATTCGAAAATAACTTTATAATAAAGTAACCTTTTATAACCTTCCAAGAGTGCCCTTCCTCTCCTTGTATAAAAGTCCCCCACCTCTACCACCTTACTGACATCATCAAATCCATTTTTCTCACCCGACCTCTACCCAAATAATCTCTCAAAATTCCTTACTTCATTCTAGAAGCCTTACCTTAGGTATAAATCTCTTCAAGAATCCATTTTTCTTCAAACCGTGGGAAGTTACCCGATTTTAAAGTAATGTTTTCTCTTATGTTATTTTGTTTTATTTTGCTTCTCCAACCCCTTAAAATCTTTTCATTAATTTAATTTGTAAAAACACCATTATATTCAATATACTAGGATGTTTTTCTGATAAGGATTTTATTTACACTTACACACACCTCCATCTAATGGTTAAAGAACTTACTGTTTCTGTGGGTGGCGAAATACTGCCGCACGAAATGATGATTGTTCAAATATTCTTTTAACACCTCAGATGGTGGCCATTATGATGAAAATATTTTTATATATGATATATATTATGTTTTTTCCTTATGATTATGTATTTTTCATTTATGGCATAACTTTATGATTTCCATTATGGGTAGACGCGATAATTTAATTTTAGGAAGTGCGGACTACCGCCCCCTCAAAGTGATTTGAATCGTTAATGCCATATGTGGGATGTATAAAGGATGGAGTAAATGATATTATATATGATATTATACTGGAATTATAATATACCTTTATAACATTATGATTTCATTCCATTAAATATGAAATAGAAATTAAAGTAGCGTTCATGCGTACGTACGACTTACCGTCTCCATGAACGGTGCATTTAATTTCATACCTCTAAATGTTACGTAATATTATAAATGAATGTATATACTGTATATATATGATATATATGATATCTACATCATGAATATAATTATGGAGATAATGGATATTCTACCACATAAAAACATGTAATTATAAGATGTTTATTTTTGAATCAAGTACCAAAGATCGACAAAACGACCGTTATTAACTTAAATAATTACATAATGTTCATAACATGGTAATAAGTGATATAAAATGAATAATGAAATTGAAAAAGATTCTTAATCAATTATAAATTAACTATTGTTTATTATTCAGGAGGTTAAAGAACGATTGAGTCAAGTCGGACACGAGGTAAGGGAACTTCTTAACCCAATTTCCATTCTTTGGGTTAATCTCCTACTTTCAAATAATTCCATGGTATTATTATGTCCTATCTTATATTTGTACTTTATTTATGTGTAATTATAGTTAATACACATAATAGATCTATTTTATTCTAAAATATTATCTTTGTAAGGGAACTTCTTAACCCAATTTCCATTCTTTGGGTTAATCTCCTAAATTCAAATTATGCAATGATATTATTATGTCCTATCTTATATTTGTACTTTTTTATGTGTACTTATAGTGAATACACATAATAGACCTATTTTATTTTAAAAAATGATCTCTTTAAGGGAACTTCTTAACCCAATTTCATTCTATGGGTTAATCTCTTACTTTCAAATTATGCCTTGATATTATTATGTCATATCTTATATTTGTACTTTATTTATCTGTACTTATAGTAAATATACATAATAGATCTATTTTATTTTAAAAAATTATCTTTGTAAGGGAACTTCTTAACCCAATTTCTATTCTTTGGGTTAATCTCCTACTTTAAAAATATTCTTTATGTGTACTTATAGTGAATACAAATAATAGATCTATTTTATTTAAAAAAATGATATTTGTAAGGGACGTCATCTCAATCTCCTTTCATTGGGGCATATTTTGTTTTATACACAACTTCCTTTTATACGATGTATAAATCGTATTGAACTTTAGGTTTATTCAAAAGGAATCTTTTTTTATACGAAGCATTTTACTAAACGACAAAAGGGAATGGTTTTTTTGTCGTACGTATGCGGTGATAACAACTTATCCGCCATCGTGATCATTATTTGAGTTTCGGCTTCCTCTACAAGCCGTAACATTTTTTAAATGGAAAATAATTACAATGTTTTAATTTTCTTTTATTTTGGTATTGAAAATGATTTTGAAAGTTTTTTTTATATCAATGTGTTGTTTTGATGTCTTGTGATTGAAATGTGGAAATGTTATGATTCCTTTATTCATGTTTTATATGATACGATTATGTTATGGATTATGATATGTTTAAACCTGTTCATATGAGGAATTCATTGGACTTAACAAGTGACGGGTGGAGCCCACTATAGTTCCTAGATGCATCGGTAGGTCTCATGAGACAAACTAGTGTCTTGGAACGAGGCCTTGAAAAAATCTTTCTTGTAGTCTTGGCACGATGCCTTGGCTACGTATTTATGATAGTCTGAAATTATGCATTCCATCATTATGAAAGTGGTTATTGATATTGCATGTGATTATTCGACCAGTAGAATATCCGTGTGAATAAGTAAATGGAATTATTACATTTTATTTTTCCATATTATGATGATGTTCAAGTTTAAAAGGGCTTTTGTTTCAGTTATACATTGCCTTAAATGTTAATGTTTATTTATGAAAGCTTCCACTATATTGTTATCCTTACTGAGTTTCTGAGCTCACCCCTTTCATTGTTTTAATTTTTCCAGGATGTGAAGAAGTATTTTAGGATTGACCTACAGGGATTGTCTGAAGGGGATATGATTGTGGACTATGGAGACTATGTTATTGTAGTTTTACATTTTATGATGTAATGTAACATTTATGAATGTATCTAGTGTTTCCAAGGCTTCTAAAATAATCAGACTTTCGAGACTTTATCATTTGTGATCATGCCAATGTTACGCAATAATGCACCGAATCTGGATAACTGGGGTCGGGGCGTTATAGTCTAATAGAAAAACTAAGTTGACCTGGAAGAGGTTAAACTTATTTTAGATGGATGAATGTGAATATAATTTCAATAAGATGAAGTAATGGGTTTTGAGTACACCTTCACTCACCCTACGAAGTCATAGAGAAGGGGTTTTCACTTATTCTGGAACATTAAATAAGGTAAGGGATGTTTCCTTATACAAAATTATATGTTGATAGCCTACGACTCACACCAATTTAAAATAGATGATAAAATTTACATGACTCGTGATTTGGAGTCAATAGTGGAATTTTTTTCTTTGAAGATATTTAGACATTATAATTATAGTGAAATTTGTGACATATATACAAATAATCAAATCATTAATTATATATTCATATATAAAATGTTGAATATGCACAAGTGATGATGTTTAGAGCTGATTAAATAATATGAATTATCAATAAATTACTACAATTAGAAGGCATACATGGTGGATCATTATCGGAGTCATAAATACTATTCATGATTTTTCATGATAACAATTAAAAAGGATCAAATACTTATGATCATTCAGAAGATGGATCCCAAAATCCTGCAGAAACCCAGAAAATATCATCTATCTCAAATGAATTCTTAAAAATCCATCATTAAGAGGATTAATATAGAGCATAGGGGAGATGTGGTACTATATAATAAGTTGATGAAAATTCTTATGTTCAACCATTATTATGGTGGAATGATAAGGTTTAGAAACTGACTCTGTATCCTATCAATACAAGACATGAATAAGGATATATTATTTGATGCTAATAGTTCATAGTTCTCTATTCATCCCCGAATTATAAAGCATTATGAATATCTCAACAAGTATTACTTATGTGATAAACCGAAAAGAGACATTTCAGAGTATGTATCATGATACCTAGTATATTATAAATTTATGGATTAGAGACAAAATTATAATGGGTTTTTACAACTATTACCCATAATAGAATTGAAATGGGAAATCAACATCATCGATTTGATCACCAGACTCCATAAAAAATTTTAAAGGACATAATGCTTTCTTGTTTTAAGCTTTTAAAATTATGAGTTAAACACATTTATTTTTTGTTAGGGAATATTTTTCACTTGATCAACATTATAAGATATACATTGAGGAAGATTTAAGGTTTCACGGGGAACCACATTCTATTTTGTGAAACCAATATCCAATTTTTTCTTATAAATTCTGGTCAATTAATCTGTATGCTCTGAAGACAGAGTTATATTTCTATACTTCCTATAATTCATAGATATATAGTTATTTCTATAGAACCATGATAATCATAGAGGATATTCTATGATCATGTTATTTTAATTTTAGAGGTGGTTGGGATTATAACTTTCATCTTGTCGGATTTACTTATTACAACAGCTTTCACTTGAGTATTCAGATGGGTATTTATGAATCCCTCTATATAGGAATGTTTAGAACTAAAATATATTGAGATATTTTAAGATAAATCGTGATATTCTGACACGATCTATCCATGTAAATGGAAGATAAGGTTATATCCATTCAAAAACACATGATGTAAGATCCGAATTGACAAAAAAAATGTGCTAAAAATTATCGGAGATATCTAGAATTATAGTTTACTGAGAAGGTATTCCTATGAATTTTACCATTGAAAAGGGTTATAAGAGTTATAAATAAAGTTATTATAATACATTTATATATCTTCTATTTTAGGATTATTTATTTAATTTGGATGGATTTTTATCACTTATCGCTTCCACCGAACCTCTCTTATGTTCATGACGTGTTCCATGTATCTCTCACGAGGATGTACATACATGATCCTTCATATGTAACAAACTTATAGTATATACCACTAGATAATTACATTTATTATATATAATAATTAGTATAAATATTTTATCTTAAATATAAATTTATATTGAACCAGACTACTCACCTAGTTAAAGTACTATAGAGGAATATGAAATTTTTGGATGATATATGGGAACCTGAGGATGTGAGGTGGGAATGTTGTAAGTAATTTTATTTGTGTCAAAGTGATGTAATATTGAGTTTGAAATTAATATTATGTCTAGTATAAGGTAACACCACAACAATTTATATGCATTTATCATAAAATACAGATGATGTATTCATTATGGTGCTTTACATTATACCCCATGTCTAAATGAATTTGGATATAATAAACATTTATAAACTATACCCTTGGTTTTAGGGGTTAAATAAGATTAACCACATTGTTAAATATATGTAAAATAGTTTATGATTAAAAAAATATATTATTAATCACTCAGTTTTAATAAAATCTTATAATCATTAAAAGACCTATTTTGGTAGAGTTATATATTTTCTATATTTGTAAATCATTTTTATCTAAAAAATTACATTTATTATTGTCATAGTAGGATTTTAATGAAATATGTAAATATTATATACAAATTAATAAATATTCATCCACAATTTTGTCATGTGAAGTTTGGGATTGAGGAGAAAATAATTTAACAATAATAAGAGTTGTTTTTCATAAAAAAAATTCTATGTGCTCAATGAATTTTACCACAAAAAATTAAATTAATTGAAATTTATTAACAATTTTTATGAAATTTGTTGTTAATATATTCTATAAAAAAAATTTACATGCAAAAAATAGTAATTTATATTAATGGAATGAATATAAATTCAATTTTATGCATAAAAGGAATTTTTATAAAAATGGATTTTCATTGAATATTGTGCACTTAATTTGAAATTAAATAATGATAATTAAAGAAATTTAATGTGATAACCATTATTCCATATTTTTAATAATATTTTCCATGTTTTTTATGGATTCCAGTTTCCTATTTTTTCCAATGAATAGTACAAAAATAATTTTTTTACCACGGTTAGGGTTAAATCAGGTATACTGAGGGTTAAACTAAGAGATAAGGATAACATTTACTCATTAAAATGTATAATTATAATTGTGTGAAGATATTTTGACCATATATTTTTTGAAATTCTAATCCTTATCCATTTACATTCTCTTTCACCATAAAATGATATTATATTATTTAAATCTTTTGAAAGATCCCATGTTTTTACTCTGCCCCAATTATAAAAGGATACCACCACTCATATCTTATAAAAACTTGAATATCCATGTATCTAGGACAATAACTTCACAAATAACTTCCTAACATCTCTCCAAACATTCTATATGGACTGAATTGGCCTGAAAACCATCCATTCAAGTCTTTTGGTATAATACAAAGGTGGTTTCTCAAGGAGTATATAAAACACATAAATGAGTACTTTCAATTTTATTTCTTCTTACACAATCTGTAAGCCTATTATATCTATAATAAAATTATACATATAGTATCATTTATATAAATATATTGTATTATGTGTATGGAACAACCATTTTTCATCTCTTTTCTACCAAATGTTAAATGAAAGTATTTCTCAATAAAACATGTTAACTAACACCTCTAAGTAAAAATATGATTTATTTTCTATAAATATAATTTATGGATGGTAATTATCATGGATTTAATGTTTATACATGATATTAATGATATAATTATTATTATATAATTATAATATAATGTATACCTTTTTACCTTCCCATCTGTTGTTAAACCATAACATCGCTTATGTGTATGTGTGGACTATCACTTCAACAAAGTGCTGGGATTGGTTTTTAATTTGTAATTTACATGAATGGTAAGGGTGAAATATTTAATTTATAATATTATATTTATGATATTTTAATGATTCAATAATGTTTAATTATTATTTACCTTTCTTTCATTTCATCAATAAAAACATTGAGACATCACTCCTGTGTATGTATGGATTATAATCTTCCAAAAGGGGTGTAATTAATTTTTCATCCAAAACTTATTTGAATAGTCATAAAATAGTATATAGTTGTTAAATTTTAAACTTATATAATTATTAAAATTATGGAGATGATGGAACCATTATCATTATATAAGGACTTGAACTACAGAATTGAAACATGCAATGGTAAAATGAAACACTAATTAATAAGAATAGTGATCTTAATAATGATTTTTTAGTAAAGGGTAAATAAGGTTTTCTATGTAAATATTATATGGTAATATTTGTATTAATATGGGTTTTCAATATATTTACAATAAATTTATATTTAGAGTACCAATGGTTTGATTGTATATAAAGCAATATGAGACATTTGGTAAGCATTTATGTTAAAATGTATTATATTTCAGGACACTCTATGATAAATTCCCATTGAGGTAAATTATTTAGTTATTATACTTTATAAAATATATATTTTTATCCCATATATATAATCATTGAATTTTCATATAATATTACTAATTTCTTATATTGGGTACTAATATGGTCAAAAAATGTTGTTATAGAAAAACTGACTTTATTTCCTCATTAGTTGGATAACATTTTAATCCATGCCCATATTTTCTCTAAAATGTTTTCATTATTTTTTTTGATATTATGAAATTATTTATTAATGTATTATCTACCCATGTCATAATTTATAAAAAAACCTAAAATTAATCTTTCTTGTAAATTTCCAAAAGAGGAAATTTCTACAAAATGTATAAACAAATTATTATTTTAACATACAATGAATGGATGAATTTTCCTAAATTCAGGACTATAATATGCTTTGGATAATCCTTTATAATATTATTTTTTCTAAAGAATATGTTTTCTCTAGTATTGTATAAATTCTTATTGTTTAACTAAGTTATTTCAAAATGAAAAATTGTATTCTTCTCAAGATACGTTTCAGGTATCCTTTTATGTTATTTTCAACTATCAAAACATCCATTGATGTCACTTAGGATTCACTAAGGATATTTTTCGATGATACCATCATTGTTCACTCTTTGGATAGTTCGGGATTATTATTATCATATATTGATTAATCTCATTATATTTTCTATGAGTTATGGTCTGATGAAATGATAGATGTTTTTATTCTCTTCTGCATACATAAAAATGGATTTTGTAATGGGTGGATACTTTATATCCCTCTAATTCATTGGATAAATATGGAAAAGTCATGAGATATGTATATACTATGTGAAATTTATTTCATGTTCACAAAATTATTTATGGATAGGATTCATATCTATAATTTTATGAATGGACCTATTTTCATGTACATAATTTTATTCATGGACCAAATTTAATGTCTATATGTTTATGTGGAAACCTAATTACATGTCACACATTTAATTAATGAACTTGTTACAATTTATACACGTTCACTATGTTATAAACTTATGTTTTTCCCACATTTATACGTTTATTATATTCTCTCATGTCAGAAGACATATTAATGATGATTCCATAATCTTATGAATTTTGTATTTTATTAGGAAAATTCCTTATTCCAGGACTCATGATTATGATCTAGAAATTTCAAGGTATAATCTTTAAATATTAAGATCATGTTTTATACACTTATGATTAATTCTGGTCATTGATTGATATCTCATATGTTTACACTTACATTGAATCTGATATAACCCTTTATTTTCTCTCCATTTTTGTATGTTATGGATAAGGGATTTAAGTAGGCTATATATATGGATTTTACTATGATAGAAGAACTTTCTGAGATATAATGAGGATTTTTTATGAAATATTTTATTTATTTATCTAGTATCAAAAGACAGTAAACCAATATGATTATAAGGAATTTATTATTGTGTAATGTATTGAACATTTATCTAAAATCATGTAATATTTATATGTGTCAATCTTGGGTCACATCAATTTAAACACCCATATAAATAATTTGAAAATAATATAGATAACATTAGTGGAATGTGAATGAAATACCTCCTCTAGAGGTATCCATGGGATACACATAATTACTCGACACTCAAGTAAGATCCTCTCATCAACAACAACATTCTAGTTCCTTAAGAAGGATAAGGGTGGATATAAAAAGAGCTATGATATCAATAGTGTTTTATCTAAGAATTCATGAGAGACGATACACCCATCATATACTAATTTGATCTTTTATATATCCTAATGTATTTTCTAAGAACTCTATTTATTTAATCATGTATTATTAAATTCACAAGTAATGACTCAAACGGTTTTACATTCATCATATGAATACATCCAATTGAATTTTATATCATTAAAATTGATTACATATTGATATCTAGTGGGTTTTATACATTTTTTAACTATTAAAACTTTCACATCCTTCATTTTAAATAATACACCAAGGATGTTACTATGACACCACATATATCATAGTATACTCTATTACATCCATGTCGTACCATAAAACCTATACCAATCCTAAAATAATATTTGGACAAAGATTGCCATATTTAAAAAAATAAAATAAAAACTATTTCATTTAATATAATTACATTATATTTTGATCCATCTGAGATAGTAGAACAAATGAAGAATGTAGAATATGACCCAGCCTTAACTTTCAAGTTTATATATATCGATGATTAATTACACAAATCCCAATTAAAGAGACAACACATAGAATCATCTCATGTAGTTTAATGGGAGGATTTTTATTTATATCACAACACAACTGTGGTTGAGAAACCAATTCATATTATGGAACACCATGTTAAAGAGTTTTAGGTTAAATATATTTCACTAGTATATGTTTTATGACATGATGGTAAAGATATCCATGTGACATGCGAGACTGAGAATTTGATGAAGGAGTTTTCACCTAACATATTCTATGATAAAACAAATTAGAACATTTTGGGTGAGTAAAGTAAAATTATGAAGATAATTATAATTCACATGGGTCATTTATGTGTTTTAAATTTTATTATTCTATTTTTTTACTTTATTTTAGGGAGTTTTGGGATGTAGAGGTTTGAAATCATGAAAAATGGGAAGATGGATAGAACACATGGTTTGAGAACTCTTACTATTAGATTTACACCACAGTTGTGTGAAGGTGGGAGATTCTTTCTAGTACTATATGTGTTCGTAGCGGATGGTTCCCCAAACTATTAGACCATAAATTATTTTTATGTTAAATCCATGAAGAAAGTGTATGTCTAGGAGTGAAAATTCTTATTTAATATTATATACAGTAAATCCTTTTCTAAAAAGGAAAAGCAAACATGGTTATTGTATAGTTGGAGAAACTATACTCTCTACTCATATATATAGTGACTCCTTCCCATCGACTATCATATGTTTGTCACATGGTTTCCCAAAATGTGTGGTAAAACAATGAAACATACTAAACAAATATAAAATATTAAAATTATATTTTTTCCTTTTAAAGAATAAATAAACAATATTCATTCTACCTTCTAATTTGAAATCTATATATGTATCCCCAAAATCATGGATTTATTTCCCTTTAAGATCATATGCTGTTCACCCCTTGATTTAGGGATTTTTCATCAAGGAACATCTATATTTATCATGATTTTCACCATCCCTCTTATTAGTTTATTTTCCCATTGAATATTTACCTAGTTGGTTTTGGGGTGTAATTCTATGATTATAGATGGTTATAAACATAGATTTATTATATCTTATGGTTCCTGGGGATCCATTTATCTCTATAATATTACTGTATTAAGATAAAAAAATGATATTGAATCCAATTTGAGGTAGGTGTGTCAATATAATGACCTATACATTTTCATTCATTTTATTATTAATATTTATATTGAATTTCTAATCCATATTTTTATTCAGTTAAATTAATGAGGACTGATTTATACTTTTAATTTCAAATTCTCGACTTTGTCTTGGGAAAAGTGAGATTTGACATTCTTTTTACGTGGTGATCATCCTAAAAATTGTTTTCTACCTCTATGGAATTTGATAAAATATTTTAAAGGAAAACATTATTTCAAATGGATTTTCAATGAAATTTTTTATTGAAATTGTTAAATAAATTACATTTCATTAATTGTTAATCATTTTACAAATATGAATAGTGTATGGTTATGTGATTACATAAATTTGATATTGTATATTCTATTAATCACATATCATTATAATTTTTATATATTTCATGAGAAATTTATAAATTTTTATATATGTTAGGAAAGAATTGGTATGGTCATTAGTAACTTGGATGAGTACAATAGAATGTCTCCCTATTTATTTTCATTCCCTAACTAATGGATTTTCACCTAGTGAGGCAAAGAGGATAATTTAGTAATGGATTTTTTTAGGTTCACATACGTAATTAAATGTTCCATAATTGTGGTCTTAGGAAAAAAATTAGTTTCATTTACTCATCCAAAATTATATATCCCTTTTTTTATGTTTTGGAAAGGGTTTATTCTATGATTCCATTCCATGTTTACATTTCTTGTTCGTATTTATGATCCCACCTTTAAATAGGTTCCTTGTAGATACATATGCCATTATGCCTTGGTTATTATTTCTCTTTCTATGTTCTTACATAATAAATAATATTTAATTTATGAAACCCAAGGGATATTATTTTAATTTCCAAAATTCATCCCTATAAAAAACGTGTTTTCTTAAATATGGTATATTCTAACTAGTGATAATGGTTTTTATTGTGAAATTAATTATGTAGATTCATGATGGTAACAATATTGTCTTTTAACACACTATTTCCCTAGTGTGAAATGTTAATATGGTCTAGATGTGCATGAATAGTTGTTTTAAAATATTTAAATAGATTTATAAAACTATGATCAATATCAATTATAAGTTAACACACTGATGTTCTAAAATAAAATAATGTTTGAGAGAGTACAAAACATGAAACTGAAGGTCTAAATAAACCAAAAAATGAATCAAAATATTTTTATTTAATATAAAAACTAGCTGCTAGCCATTAAATTTGTGGGTATGAATAGTAATTACCATATTTTGAAAATTATATGGTTTACAAATGTATAAAATAAATTCCATTATTATTAATAGTCTAGAAATTAAAATAAAAACATTTAATAGGTAAAGAGTTGTTTTTTTTTGAAAAATATATTTTTATGTTCTCAATGTGTATTTATATTAATAAATTAAATAGATAACTATTTTTAAATGAGGTTAACGTAATTTATTTAATATATACTAATATACATTATTTAATATTTATGTAATATTTTCTATGAATGAGATAATAATACAATCCAAATTTCTGATTAAAAACTATATTGTTCTAAAATTGATTATCCTCTATTTTCACACTTATTATAAAACTATTTTCTGTCAATAGCAAAGATTTAACTTTATAAAATGGTCTCTATAATTGGAATGAATATCTTCAAATTTTTTAAATTGGTCCCCATATTTTTGGGAATGTGAATAGTTGTAATGTCTCGGAAAGTCTGTGTAATGTTTTTTATATGGAATAATTTTGAGATCAGGTGTTGAGACAACATGAAATTCCAAGGCTCGGAGTGCTTGGCATGACCTGTTGAAAATTATTAAGCTTTAAATAGTGTGCGTCTAACATCCTAGTTCTGAAAGCCACCCAGAGGCACCCCGTACTTGGTTTGTCACATGGCCTCAAGCGCATTTCCGTGAATGCCTAAGGCTGCCAACTAGTAGTGAGGGTCTTGGTTGTGATAGTGGGGAAACTATGCCCTCATTGGAAGAGTACACAGCGGAAGTACACAAATACATACAATAGCTAAAGTAGTAGATACCAAACAACAATAACAGTGGAAGACTGATAAACAAAAAACTAGGGAAAAATATATAAATGATGCATGATACAAATGCGTCTAAGAAAACAGCCAAACAAGTCACAATGCTGAATACATTACTAAACCCAAGTACAAAAGGAAAATAGATAAAGAACTCCTTAGCATCGCAATACTCATCTTGGTCCCATGCTCTCCAGCTCCAGTGCAATCAAGAACCTAAAGTATAAGGGCGCTTTCACTTATATATACCCACAATAATATAATCTGTTTGGGCCCAAAAGCATGACCCAAACAGGGTGTGAGAAAAAATATCAGTAGGCAACCACCCGAAGATCTGTGTTTAACAATCAGTGAATATATGGAAGGAAAAAGTACAGAAACCAGTAAACATGAAAGTACTCTGCAGCAAAAAATCCATAGTTTCTAGCATATAATTTACAAACAATCATCCACTCATGAAATTAGTACAAACAGGTAACCCATTGGGTAGTTCTCACAGCCTAACCCCTATGGTTCAACCAACAAGTACTAGAAACCCTATGGGAGGCAGACACAGTCTTACCCCTCTGGTTCAGATAAAGAATAGACTCTCCGGGGAAGCACTCATCGTCAATTCCGCCTACAGTCTCATATCATACTAAAGGTGCTCTAGGGAAGCACTCAATGTCTCATTCCCCATGTGGCCCGCGTCGAGGAACTACAATCACTCTGATGAAGCAGTCAACGTAAATTCCCCCTTTGGTCTCGCATCATAATATAAAGACACTCTAGAGAAGCCCTTACATCCATTCTTTCTATGGTCTACTACACTAGGTTCCCACAGCCTAGTGTAATGTCAGTAAGTATCGCATCGTTTAACGGCCAAATTGAAGCTCAAGAACTACTTGGCTAGTGGTCTATAGCATAACAGCATAGAAGAACAATCACAACATCCTACATACTAGGCAAGAAAACGACAATAGCCTAACAGGAAAAACTAGACCAAACGGTCATAAACAGGAAAAACATGCATGGAAAAAACATCCAAAGCACAATGAAATTACCATATTCACAAACAATAACCTCTACTCAGGCATATAAGCAGAGTAGGAAAACAACAAGGGAAAAACAGAAAACACATAATACCTCATTCAAGGGTATTGGTGGAATTTTCAAAAAACTCAAATACTTTTTGTGGAATGTCACAAACTATAACACCCCAAGCTTCCACGGTACGTTTCCCTTAGAATAGTGCAATGGCGTGCATTGTACGCAACTTCGAGATTCTAACACACCACAACCAATAAATCTAGCCGTTATGAAATTTTATAAATTCTATCTCTCAAAATGGAATTCATTTTTGGATTCGGAATATCGAAATTAGCCTAGGGTGAAATTTTGGTACTTTTCGGATAACTTTCATATTTTGATGAATAGTGAAAATTATTAAATTTTAATTAAAAACAAATTTTTAATCGAAATAATTAATATTGATAAATTATGAATTTGAGTGGTTTTAAAGTATATTTATAATATATTTTTACCATTAAATTCAATTTTTTTCATTGGACATAATTTCACAATTAAACCAGACATAAACAAGTGCCAATCTTTTAATAGTTATTATCTCTTAAAAACACGCTTTTTGTTTTAACAACGAGAATTAATTTTAAATTAATTTCTGCCACTTCTGTGTATTGAATTTGGAAAAATGGATTCCATATTTTGAATCAGGATGTAGAAATTGTGTAAATAGGTAACTTTTATTTTTAGACATTTTGAATAATTACTTCGGTAAATATTTCATTTACCATGGTTAAAAGGTAAATCCGGTAAATAAGGGATAAAAAATAATATTATAATAAAAAACAATTACCCTAAAACGTGTCCTAACCTTATTTTTTGATACATGTCCGACCATTGGCATCTTTGGGTCAATTTTGGGACCCCATGGAGCCACTTGTAAGGGATAGGGACACTTTATTTTAATTAGGTTAAAATGAATACAAAAATGACACAAGCATATATCTTTTAGAAAATAAATTTTTAAATAGGGTTATATATGATAGATTTTAGACTACAAATATTCATTAGAAATCTAAAACGATTTCCTACATAATGTTATTTTATTTATAATTTTTAGACATTAAATAATTTAATTTATTTATGACACAATGATGATGCAGTAATTACCATAATAGTAAAAAAAATTAAAATAATTGATATTATAAATACCCAAATAAATATAATTTGAGACTTTTAATGAATTAAACTAATTTTATAGGTTAATATGACATTTTAGTAATTATTTAATTACGTTTTTTAGAAGGAATAAATCTATTATGAGTTTTAAAAAAATCATCTATTGAATAGTGTCAAAATTGACATAAAAGAGTTTTTAAAACAAATATTATATTATTAATTGATATTAAATTCCGAAAAATCTAAGGTTCAGCCAAGAGACTTATATCATGATATTAGTATGATTAATGGACCACTTGGGGGTCTTTTGAATGTATATAGTATGTTTATTAACTATATAATATAAACATACAAAGTGACATGGTAAATGTCGAACTAATTAACTAAGAGTTAAAACTAAAAGATAAGGTTAATATAAGGACCCAAACCTGTCTAAATTCTATTGGTTGAATAGTTTCCGACCTATACCCACCTTAACCCTTGAATAATCAACTTTGGAGCCATTAGAAACCGAATATGAATTTATTATAAATTAATATTTCTAGCTTTTCCCAAGGTGCCCCTCACCCCTCTTATAAAAGGGCACTCCTCCTTCTCATTTATTCACACCTTCAAAGCCTTTTGGTTCGGCCAAACCCTTCTCAAATACTCTCTCAACTTCCCTAACTACAACCTAGAGGCCTTAGTTTGATCATAAAGCCATCCTACGGAGCCCTTTTGATCAAATCAAAAGGAAGAACCCGAAGAAGAGGTAATGTTTTCACCACCCCTTTTCAAGTTCCTTTCTTTTTCCACTTCTTCATTCTTTGTTATTACCATTCTAAAATAATAAATCCAGTATCTTATATATACTGTGATGTTATTATAAATATGGTACAACCATATTCAGTATTCTATCCACCCTTTGAATAACATGTCACCATACGTGCGTACGTACGGCTTACCGTCTCCACGTCGTGGTGTAATTGTTATTCAATATACTATTATTTGGGTGGGTATAATAATGATGTGTAACTCATTTAAATAATAAATATAACATTATAATGATTCTGTATATATGATAAACCATCCAATTATATATTATTTTAATATCAAAAGAATGATACTGTCGCTCGTGCGTACGTACGGAGTACCGTCTCCACGAATGCGATGAGATTCATTCTCCATCATATTCATTCAAGTATAATTCTCATTTGATGATTAAAAATAATGTTTAAGGACTTGATATCATTCTGTATATGAATAATATATATCCCATTAATAACAAATATGGCTCACATAACAAAGAATATAAAGTAAAATAAACCTGTTAACACCCGAAATGACAATAATTCTAAGATATTATTAAAAAATCAATGTTAAAAGATCATATATGATATCATATTAATGTAAATGATTCTTTTATAATTAAATAACAATTATTTCACCATTATACAGGAGGTTAACCTACCATTGACCAAGGAAAAAGTACAATGTAAGGGGTTTCTTACCTCACTCTTAATTTCGTGAGAATTCCATTGTTCGCCACTTAATTATTGCATGTGGTGTATGTGTACTTCCCATGATTGTATTCATTGTGTAATATAATTTAATTTATGGGTATTTACATCATCATTGTATGATCCTTCTTTCATGGGTGTATGTTTTGTATGTTACCAAATCAACAAGGGGATTTGAAATTTCAATTTCCACTCATTTGGCTTTACGCATATTTCATTGATTATATTACCCCAAGATTATGTGTGGAATCACTATTCATTTGATTATGTCATAATTTGTACTCCCCGTTTTTGTGGATATACTTTTGATACACATAATCACTCAATTGAAAATTTCTCAAATCGTCGATATGAATTTGATAAGAGTAATTTTAACTCATTCTTCATTTGTTGAGTTAAACATCCAATTCATTGGTGTTGTTTTTACAAGATTCTGTGTGAATATCATTTGATTGTTTTACACTGAATATCCAATCATATATAGTGTATTTATATTTTTCACACATAATTATGTCGTTGATTTATACTTAACCTAAGGATACGACCTTTATGAGAGATTTCATCTCAATTTACATTCCATTGAGACTTCTTTGTTGTTATACACCAAATCACTTTTATGTGGTGTATATAATGTACTTTGACATAGTATATCATGAATTCCTCTATTCTCATTATATTAAAATGTTTTGATTACCTCAATTATTTGTATTCAAGTGTCTCTCTTTTGGTTAGAAACCCTAACTAAAATACCATTTTTAAATGTTTTAAAGACTAATTCCTCTAAATCTTGCTCATTAATGACCATGTTTTAAACATTGTTTTAAGGATTTATTTATATGGAAATTAATGTTTTTAAATTAAAACTACTTTTAAATTTTTCAAAGTTGTATAGGACACTTTGATTCAAAAATCTATTTGTAAATGGCTTCTTGACAAATAGTGTGACTTTTAAATGATTTCATGAAAAAGGGGGATATTTCTCTCAAATAGTTTTGATGATTATTTTCATCTATGTCAACATCCTTCATTATTCTTGATTGAGGTTAATGTGATACAATACAATATTCCATATTGTATCAAATGACTTATGTTTGACTGTGGATGTGCTATTTTTATACCATTCATGGTTTGTGGTTAAATTATTGACATTTCGTACGCTAGTTTTAATACGAATGTGTATGTTATGTTTAAACCATTTCATATGAGAATGAATTGGACTTAATAAGTGATGGGTGGAGCCCGATATGGCTCCTCGATGCATCGGTAGGTCTCATGAGGCAAAATAGTGTCTTGGCACAAGGCCTTGACAAAATCATATTTGTAGTCTTGGCATGAGGCCTTGGCTATGTGGTTATGATAGTCTGGCATTATGCATTCCATCATTATGAAAGTGGTTATTGATATTGCATGTGATTGTTCGACTAGTAGAATATCCATGTGAATATGTAAATGGAATTATTTCATTTTATCTTTGCCATATTATTCTGAAGTTCACGTTCAAAATGCTTTTGTTTTAATTATAAATTTCTTTAAGTGTTTATGATTATCTACGAAAGCTTCTGCTATATTGTTATCCTTACAGAGCATCTGAGCTCACCCCTTTCAATGTTTTATCTTTTCCCAGGATGTGAAGAAGTAATTTATGAATGACATGCAAGGATAGTATGAGGGGATATGAATACAAGAAGTTGTTGTAGTTATTTTACCTTATGATGTAATGTAAGACTTATGAATATATCTAGTGTTTCCAAGACTGCTAAACTAATCGGTGTTTCGAGACATCATCTTTTGTGATCATGCCAATGTTATGTAATAATTCACCGACTCTGGGTAACTGGGGTCGGGGTGTTACACAAACCACCTAATTTGATGTCAGGAGATCGATATACGTGGACCATGAGGCTTGAAACTCCTTATAATGTTGTAGATCTATGAAAATTCATTAAATGTTAAACCCATGATAACATGAGAAAGAGGGGAAATGATGGAATGAAACTCAAGAAGAAGGAAGAGCTTACCACTTTAGTTCCAATGCAATCAAAGATGGACGATTCAGAGAACATACGAAGGCTCAGGGGCTCGGAGAAGATCCATAGCCGTATGGTTCCTCTCAGCTGAACAAAACCTAGATAAAGTTGCTGATGGGGGTTAGGTGTGACCCCAGTGCATTTAATGAAAAAAAACAAAGTACACAACATGTACTTTTGAAGTACACGACATGTACTATACTTTTTCATACTCTGCTTTAGGCGGCCTCCACATCACCCAAACATGGCCGTGTTTGTTCGATTGACACAGCCAGAACACAACCTCCAATAGCATCGTAGTATATGGCGTGAACTTATAAAGTACACATCGTATACTTCAAAAATTTCCAGAATCTCATATTTTCTCAAAAACTATAGAAAAAGAAAAAACATACCTGAAAAGAAGGTATGGGTTCTTACAAACTTCCCCCTTTAATGAAATTCATCCCAAAATTTCCATAGTTGGGCATAGAAGAAGAAACCCTGAATAGCTCCTGCCACTATGATCATACATCGGCCTCCCTCCCCTAAGTCTCATCCTGTACTCGCCCGTGTTGCCATAGCACCCATACCAGAGGAAGAGACGGGCCATGGACAAGCTTCGTACTGCAATCGATAATCCAAATAGGATGCTCCTGAAATGATGCATCCACCACCAACTTGACTTCCTCAGGTTGGAAAGCATGAGAAGGGTCTGAAAAGTAACGTCGAAGTTGAGAAACGTGGAAGACGTCATGCATAGCTTGGTACCTCTGAGGTAACTGCAACCGATAGGAAACTGACCCAACTCTCTCCAGCACCTCAAATGACACGACGTACCTCGGCGAATGTTAACCCTATCTCCTAATCCTCTTGTACCCCAACCTCGGTGTGACACGTAGGAAAACCTAATCCCTGACCTCGAACTTTAGAGGTCATCTCTGCTGATCATCATACGACTTCTGTCGAGACTGTGTAGTAGTCATCCTCTTCTGAATCAACTCTATCTACACTGTGGTCTCCTGAACAAGACAAGGTCCCAGCAAAGCTGCCTCCCCTGCCTCTAGCCAACATAAGGGTAATCGTCATGGACAACA
The DNA here is from genome assembly GCA_963277665.1 of Viscum album. Taxonomy (NCBI): domain Eukaryota; kingdom Viridiplantae; phylum Streptophyta; class Magnoliopsida; order Santalales; family Viscaceae; genus Viscum; species Viscum album. The sequence continues at coordinate 842,805,328 of OY728140.1, read as the reverse complement.
GTACAAATCCTCATAAGGTTCCATCTCAATAGTTTCTTGAAAACTATTATTGTAGGAGAACTCCACAAGAGGTATATTCTTCTCCCAAGAAGCTCCAAAGTCCAAAATTTAATCCTGGAGCATATCCTCAAGAACCTGAATCGTAAGCTCGGACTGGATATCTGTCTGGGGATGGTATTATGTACTCAAATATACCTGGGTACCCAAAGCCTTTTGAAACCCATGCGAGACCCAAGAAGTAAAACGTGCATCCCTATCTAAGACGATGGAGTGTGGAACTCCATGAAGACGCACAATCTCACAGATGTACAACCGTCCCAGCTCATCAACACTGAAGGTCTCCTTAATATGCAAGAAGTGATAGAACATAGTAATCCTTTCAATAAATAACCAAATTGCATCATTCCCTCGAGGATACCTCAGCAACCATGTCATGAAATCCATCGCGACGTCGTTCCACTTCCACTCCAGAATGGGTAACTACTGCAAAAGACCTGCTAGTCGCTGATGCTCCACTTTCACATGCTGAAAAGTGGAACACCTCAAGACAAAACCAACCAAATCTCTCTTGATACCTGGACACCAATACTGGCGGTGTAGATCATGATACATCTTGGTTACACTAGGATGAACTGCCCAAACTGAGGAATGAAAATCCCGCATCAGCTCCTCGTGTTTGTCTGCTGGCACCCATACGCATCCCAAGAAACTCAAGATCTCATCCTCGCCTACTATCCATCTAGGAAGATGCTCTTATCCTGACATGCTCTCACGTAGGACTAGGCCTTCCGAATCTGATAGTTCCCTCATTCGAACTTGATCAAGAAGAGTATAGGTAACATCTACAGAAGATAGAAAAGTCTGTCCCTGTCTGTCGTGCACCTCCAAATGCATCTCAAAGAACAAATCCATAAGATTCCACTCACTGTTGGTCTCCTGAACTGCATGTATCTGAGTCCTCCTGCTCAATGCATCGGCCAATGTGTTTCCCTTTCACGACGTATAGGCAAGCTCAAAGTCAAAGGACTGTAGGTACTCAACCCACCTGAACTCTCTCAGATTCAGATCGCGTTGAGTGAAGATGTACTTGAGACTTTTGTGTTCAGTGAAAAACACAAAATTCTCTCCCAGAATATAATTTCTTAAACAGCGTAAGGCATGAAAAATTACAGCCAACTCGAGATCGTGTGTCAGGTAGTTCTTCTCATGTGGCCTCAACTACCGAGACTCGTACGCAATGACTCCATATCTATGCATATGCACATATCCCAGCCTGATACCTGAGGCATCACAGTAGACATTGTAGCTCTTTACTGGATCTAGAACGAATAGTATCGGTACTAAATTCAAGTTCCCTTTCTGCTTCTGAAAGTCTGACTCACAAGAATCTAACCATAAGAACATCACACCCTTCTTGGTCAGACCCGCCAGCGGTGATGCTAAGCATGAAAAGTCCTTTATGAAGCGATTGTAATATCCAGCTAGCCCTAGAAAACTCTGCACCTCAAAGACGTTATTCATCTTCTCCCAGAAAACTACTGCTATCACTTTCTCTGGGTCCACTGATACTCCTATCTCTGAGATAATGTGGCCCAAGAAGTAAATCTAATCCATCCAAAAGTGGAATTTTGAGATCTTAGCATATAAATGATGCTCCCTCTGTGTACTCAAAACGATCTCAAGATGGGTAGCATGGTCATGTCGAGTGTAAGAGTAAACCAATATTTTGTCCACGAAGACCACCATGAAAGAGTCCAAGTATGGATGGAACACTCAGTTCATCAGTTCCATGAAAACTTTAGGTGCATTCGTGAGGCCGAATGACATAAACATATACTCGTATAGACCATACCTACTCCAGAAACCTGTAAGAGGTATATCAAATGGTCTAACATGAAACTGATGATAAACAGACCTCAAATAGATCTTCGAGAATGCCTGGGATTCTCGAAGATGATCAAAGAGGTCATCAATGCTAGGAAAGGGATATCAGTTCTTGACCGTCAACTGTTTCATCTTCCGATAATCCACAAAAACACTAATGGTGTCGTCTACCTTCATTGGAAAAAGGACAGGTGAACCCCAAGGAGAAGTACTGGGTCAGATGAACTCCATCTCCTACAACTCCTCCAACTTCTTCATGACCTCTTGAAACTCTGGTGTAGCTTTCATATAAGGAGGAATGGACATCGGGGCAGCTCTTGGAACGAGCTCAATAGAAGAGTATACCTCATGTTACATAGGTAGTCATGAAATGTCCTCTGGAAAGACATCCCTGAAATGATCCACCAATGGAGGAAAGTCTAACTGTGAAGTCCCCTGGTCATCCAGATATAGACTGAGAATCGGGGTTGTAACTCCTCATAGCTCATGATGCTTGGGCCCTCCTCGACTCACCTAGACAACCCACTTGCCCCGATGAAGAAAAGATACACCCTATAGTGATATGAAACTCACCCTGTGGTGATAGTAATCGATGACTTCCTAGAAGGGGACTAAAAAGTATATTCTGAGAATGACATCATAGCTCGTCATCTCTAGGACATAGAGGTCCCATAAGAAGTGACACCCTGAAACCTCAAGAGGGGACTCTTTGCACTAATGTACACAAACCGCTCTAGTCCCCAACGATGTCTCTAGAGGCAATGTATCAGTAGAAGAGACGATATGGATTCCAAGGCTCTCCACAACAGCAATATATATAAAGCTATGAGATGCCCCTGTATCGAAAAGAGATGAAGATAAAACTGAGGCTACTAAGATCGTACCTTGAACTGTATAGGGTCCCGGATCCTGCTCCTCCGAGGTCTGATCCACTACAAAAGTCTGACCTGTACCATGGACCTGTGACCCCGCCTGACCACTCTGAGCTGATCCAACCTGATTTCGCCGAAGGACCGATGACTGACCACCTCGACCTAGACCTCCACCTTGGCCCGAACGGCCTGAAGAACTCCAGTTCCCAGAATGGTGAGAGACTGGTGGCACTACTCCTAAATGAGGAGTCATATATGAGCCCCTGTCACCAGCTAATAGTGAGAAAACCTGACAGAATCACTGAAGGTGACCAATCTTGCCAAAGGATCAGCACTCCACTGGGTCTCTTTGGCACTGCGGCCTCATATGACCAGCCCTTTCACACTGGTAGCATACCACCTGGCTATCTGACGATGTGTCTCGCTTCCTCGGATCACCACGCGTAGACTACCTATAGCGATTCCTGCTGTCAGTTGGTGAAGCACTAACTCTGGAAGTGGAACTGCCCTGGCTCTCAGCTCCAGAATCTCTCATATTGCACTCTGTAATCAGTTCCTGGTGTATGATGGATGAGATGTATGTTAGTCTATGGATATTCACTTGTGAGCGGATCTCCCATCTGATACCATCCTCAAACTTCATTTCCAAGAACAATCCATCTCTGCTCTGGAGGGGTGTGAAACGCTGAATCTTGGTGAAACTAGAGGAATAATCCATGAAATAAAGAGTACCATACCCGAGACTCATGACCTCTCGGGCTCGGTCGGCCCTCAGGGTCTCCGGATAGAAGTAGTCATAAAAGACGTGCTGAAACTCCTCCCACGCCATAACATACTGATGAACCGCCTATGAGATCATGTCTCACCACCTCTTGGAAGATTCTCATAGCATGTAGGTAGCGAGCTTGACCCGCCTCTATGGAGGCGTCTCCAGATGCTCGAAGATCGTCATCATGGGTTCTAGCCGTGACTCTACAGCCTGAGGTCCTCCTTCCCCTAAGAAGGTGGGAAGATGCTGCTGCTAGAAAACCCACGTCAGGTCTTCCATAGTCGAGGTAGGAGGTAGAGCTCCATAAAAGGCCTGCATCATCTTCAAAAATACTTCCCTAAAATACACATCGGTTCCTATAACTGGTATCACTACTGGTTCCAATGCTGGCACAATAAGAGGATCTGTGGGAAGTCCCTGATCAGCCATATCTGGCGTCTGATCACCGCCTGAAAACTAGTCTGCAACGTGAGGAAATCTTGGTGCCATGACACTACAAGGTCAAACACACCTTAGATTTAAGATTATCAAAAATTGAAAAATGGAAGGACAATAAGGGAAAAGATGAAAGAAAGCATTCAATCCTACAAAACATGACTATATGATGTGTACTTTTCATACATTGCATGTTCCCTTATGTCATTCACATGGGCATGTACTCCTGCCTAAACTGGACGTGTAACACCCCAACTACACAGCGTGTTGTCCTAACACATGGCATGTACTTTAATCCTCTTCCCTACCCAAGTCCTTCTACATGGTCTAGCCACATGAATCTCTAAGGACAAAACTACATTGTGTGTTCAAGGCTGAAACGACATGTACTAGACATGCCTTACCTGGCCCGTGTTGTTAGCGACACAACCTGACACATGGCTGATACTACACGGTGTGTTCCAGATAAACATGACGAGTACGAGAAAGGTAACATTGACTCGTGTTGTTAGCTACATGGACAGCTCTACGGTTAACTATACATGGCGTGTTCCACGGGGACACGATGTGAACATGAAGGGATTCCACGTCCCGTATTGTTCGTGACATGGCCAGATACCCAGGTCATACTACACAGCGTATAAACATCAAACATTGTGTGTATGTGAAAAGAAAACACGAACCGTGATGTTCATGACACGACAGAGATACCTATTTCAGACTACACGGCATGCTAAATTAGTCCAAGTCATGCTCCTACAAGAACATTCACAACCCCATTCATGGGTATTGGTGGAATTTGTAAAAAACTCAATGACTTTCTGCAGAAAGGTACAAACCACCTACCTTGATGTTAGGAGATCGATATACATGATCCATGAGGATTGAAACTCCTTAAAATTTTTTATATCTACGAAAACACATAAAACATTCAACCCACGATAACTTGAAAATGAAAGGAAATCATGGAATAAAAATAAAGAAGAAGGAAGAGATTACCACTATTGTTTTAATCCAATTGACGACAGGTGATTCGGAGAACAGACGGAGGTTCGGGGGCTCGGAGAAGATCCGCAGCCATACGGTTCCTCCCAGCCAAACGGAACCTATAAGAAGACGCTTATGGGGGTTATACGTGACCCCGATGCATTTAATGAAAAAATAACAAAGTACACTATGTGTAATTTTGATGTCCACAGCGTCTACACTCCTTTTCCATACTCCGCATTAGGCATCCTCCACATAACTCATACATAGTCGTGTGTGTTCCCATGACATGACCAGCACATGGCCTCCAGTGGCACCGCAGTACACGACGTTTACTTATAAAGTACATGGAATGTACTTTGAAAATTTTTGGAAAATCCTCTTATCTCAAAAACACTAGAAAAAGGAAAAACATACATGAAAATAAGGTCCGGGTTCTTACAATGCATGAGTGGTTTTCCTAAAAAAAGTGGAATAACACTTAAACTGGTTCCTAGATCAGAAATCCAAGGGAACCGTTGTATTCAAGATGGCGGGTTTACCGTAGGTGCGACTTATGTTTAGTCATTGCAGGAATCCTGTGAGAAAAACCGAAAATAGCATAACTGTAAATAATATCATCAAATAAATATATTTTATTTTTCAAATGATTATTACTCATGAATGTGGACATATATTAAAAAATTTGAGTCCACCACTAAGCTCTTTAGGGTATTCTTTCCTTAAGAAGTATCTAACGTTGGTTGGAACATGCCAACAGTGGAAGTTGTTTTTTGGTGGTAAATAAAATAATTAAATTATAGTTATTTTATTGTCAAATCTTTATAACTCCTAAATGGTAAATCGGATTGGAAATATGAGAGTACCTCTGAGCTCGTGAGGGAGGGTTCTCCTTAGGAGGTGCTTAACCTCAACTGGTATGGGTCAAGGGTGAAAGTTATTTTTTTTACATTTTTTTAGGTATGTTCATTAAACGTTTGAGTGAGTATTTCTATATTTTGAACCGGTGCTTGGATCGAAAATTCATGGACACCCTCGAATATTCCTCTTTATGATTCACCTAGAAATGAAATATCTTTGGCTGGCATGGGTCGAGAGGAAAATTTATTTTTTATACTTTTTGAGAAATATAATAAAATATTTTAAAATAGATATTTTATTTGTTTTCTCACCATCGAGTGGCGGATGAAAATGTTGCGGTGAAGCGATGAGGCGGCGACGAGATGCATTAATGGAGGGTCAATAGTGTCTCATTTGAAACTATGATGATGTTATCTAAATGACTCTTTTAATGTTGCTCAAAAAAAGTGTATCATTTAATGAGCATCATTAATGGGTGCAACTTCTCTATGATGATTATTTTTTTATAAATAATCCGACGTGTTGGAGTTTGAAGATTAAAACTCTGGGGATTCTTGGACAAATCTTTGTCGGACTACTCCCCAATGAAGAAAAATGAACGCTTGCAAGACTTCATCATCTTCGACACACCCTCGAAGAACGGAGCCGAATGAGATGATGTCGACAACCTGAACTCTCAAGGGAGAGATATTTGTCACTAAATGACAAAGAGGTTTCGTTTGTTTTGAGTATGATGTTCTTTCCCTTTCTTTTCTAGAAATGATGAATGTGGATCAATCGATGAACAAGTTGACTTATTCTTCGTGTGTTTATGCTGGAGGGTAACGCTATTTGGGATTTATTTATCTGAGATTAAGATTACTCTTGTATGATCAAACAATAATTACTGATCCTCCACCTCAATTAAAACCCTCTAGCGCGGAGGTTCCAACCCGACAGGAACGAGGATCAAGCACCTCTGTTTGTGTGTTATAGTTGGTCTCATTCTTAAAATGACAGATGGGTGATTTAAGGCCTTCATAATGAAGAAGGATATCCAAGACGACCGTCAATGCAAATGGCACAAATAATGGACCACCGCAGTGCGTCCAGTGGTCCGCTGAATTTCCGGCCAACACATTAGTACAGGTGGTGGCCACAAGCGCCACGTGGAGGGGGTGGCCCGCATCTAGGCCAGTCGGCTGGCTGGAAGAAGTTTTGCGCTGTCAACCACGACCGGAGATGGAGGTCCCATGACATCCCTCTTGGTAGAGGGGTACCAAGTGCCGCGTTCTAGATGGGTGGCGCACTACCGGCCGCCCCAGCGGCTGGTCCTCAGCAGGAGGGTTGAGCCCCCAATGGGCTAGGCTGATTCTGTGGCCAGTGGGTCGGATCCTCGCTGGCAGGCCGTACCCCCATCTAACAAGACAGATCCACACTGGAAAGCCTGAACCATGCCAATAGGCCGAACCCATGTTGGTAGGCCGGACTCGTGCCCTCTGGGCTAGGCTGGACTAAACTGTGTCGTCGGGCGACCTGACTAGCTGGACCCCCGACCAAACTGGGCTTGGCCCAGAAATACCCATTTAGCCTAGACCACTATCTTGGCCGGACTAGGCTAAACCCCCCCAAACTTGTTTAGGTCGAGTTGTTCAATCTTAAGACAATGTATGTGGGACCCCCATGCCAGGTTGGTTGGTTCAGCCCAATAGGGTCAGATCGGGCCCCATCGCAACATATCCCTAGTTAATAAAGCGTTCATATCTAGAAAACCTCAAATTTCATTGTTGAGACATTTTCCAAACTAGGACCCTATCGACTAGGTAGATCTCTTTTCATTCCATGAGGAGGCTTTCATTGAATTTGATATTCGACATGTGACTTGACGAGCAGTTCACCCAGGAACACTACGTACGGAACCCTATGGATGGATGAGAACTAAAGACTACTGACATTTGAATCTATGAGACTCGACTATGACCCAATGGAAGGTACTTCTATGTTCCTTTTTATAGCCATGGTTGGAAAAAAAATTGTGACTTTGCAGGCCCACGATACGCTACGAGGAGGAATACCTCAGTTGGCCAAGATTAGTGGGAATCACATTGTGTGACTTTGTAGGAAAATGGTACGTGATGATGAGGTGTAACTAAGATTTCCAGGGGTAGTGGAAAACCCTTCTTCATGACTTTTCAGGCCCACTATTCTTGTTATAGGATGCATTCTCTAGCATTCAAGTTGTTAGAAGATGAGATTGATGATGTTCCTGTTACAAACATAGAATATACCTGATGTGAGCTACAAATTTATCTTTGTGCTATGTGGGTGAGTTCTTTCTTGGTGGCATTACCTCTATGGTATTTTGTTGTGGTGTTTTCTATATTGGATTACAAAGAGACCTTTGGGGGTATCAGGTTCCCTACTGAGTATTTTTATACTCACCCCTGCATGGGCATCGCCCGCACGTGTTGTTTCTGGTGCAGATAATCGAAACTTCGATAAAGGTGCTCAGGGGGATGAGACTGAAGGATGCTACGACGGTGGGATTGTTGGACTTGGACATCGTGGGTCCTTGTAGGACTAGCCAGAAAAGAAATACTACATCAACTTCTAGTAGCTTTACTACTCCCATGATCAGGTGGGGTTTTCCATGGATGGCCAACATAGTTTCCTTTTTTTACTTTGATATTTTCAATTCCTTGTTGGGTTTGAATTCTGGCCTAATTATTTTCATGTTTACATGCATTCAACTTTGTTTTAGTATTATAATTGTTTTCCCTTATAGTATTTTGGGTTGTGGTTGGGTGTGTGTGTGTGTACAGGTTTAAAGGAAATGCCTTCCAATTTTTGGGATATGCCTTTCTACTGCTACACTTGTAGAAATAGGACCTATACCAACGGTTTTGGCCAAACCATTGGTAAAGGTCACTAATTTGGACATATGCCAATGGTTTATCCAAAACTATTGGTATATGTCACGTAAATGGACCTATACCAATGTTTTTGGCCAAAACCATTGATATATGTTACTTTTATGGACCTATACCAACGGTTTATTCCAAAACCATTGGTATAGGTACAATATAGTGACTCTATACCAACGGTTTTGGCCAAATCATTAGTATAGGGTGGACCTATACCAACAGTTTGGTCAAAACCATTGGTATTTCTCAAAAAATAAAATCACATATACCAACAGTTCTCCAAATCATTCGTATAGGTATAAACATTATTTTATGGAATCTTTTGTCAAAAAACATTAAATAAATCAAAATTTAAAATACTTATGAATATGAATATATATATATATATATATATATGTATTTATGAAATTATGTTCATAAAATTCATGTTAGGTTCGTGTTTAGGTCGTTGGATTATAAAAGGGAGGTGTTGGGAATAAAACCAATCAAGGTTTATTTTTTTTAATTTCTTATACCAACGGTTTTATGAAACTATTAGTATAGGTTTTTCATATGACCTATACCAATGGTTTGTCAAACCATTGGTATAGTTAAATACCAACAATTTTCCCAGATTCGTTGGTATAGACATATCCCGACGTCAAAACTACCAACGGTTTTCCAGACCGTTGTTATAGGCTATACCAATGGTTTGGATACCTATAACAACGGTTCCAAACCATTGGTATATGGTATTTTTCTATTAGTGCTAGTTGCCTTCCCCTGGACTTTTGAAGGTGGGCTTGGTGTTGTCATAGTGCGGGCCTTGGGGGACGGGTTGTAAAAAAGTTGTACTAGAGGGTGGTTCATCCTACCACAAAGACCTGGAGTCTGGGTTTTGTTTTGGGGCAAGAGTGTTTGGTGTTGCAGGACTGACTTATAGATTCAGGGAGTCCAGTGTTGGTGTCGCGGCTAACATATCCATACCCCAGGACCTTGAATTCTACTTTTTGGCCCTTTACATGAAAACACTGGTTGAATAAGTGTCTCCATATGTTCTTTTGAATAAAATCCAGCTCACTAGGTATAACATTCTAACTGTGGTACATCATTACCTATATCAAAATGCCACCATGAGGAAGACCATCTAGGATCCTGATACCTGAGGACTTCCTGTCTAGCAACGAGGCATCCATTCAGGGACCATTGCTTGAGATGGACCCACTGGGTGGTTCACTAGTGCTACCACCACCAAATGGTCATCATATACTACTGATAATTTCAAAATAGAATGTGCATAGACTTAAATGTTTTTATAAGATTCAGAGATAGAGACCTCCCAGGTTCAGGGGAGAGATAGATCCTCAGGTCTCTAAGGACTGGATATAGGTTGTGACGTGGGTCTTCATCTTAGTGAGTACACCGCCTGGCCAGATAGTGATCATGGAAATGATCCATCTATAGGGATTAGTAGGTATATGGTGGATCTTTACCATTATGATGCATGATGAGGGGACCCTTACCTGGGAAGACTTCCAGTAGCTTTTCTGAGAGGGGTTTTTTCACACAACCTTTTGCTATTTGGATATTCAGAAGATGCTTCACCTTCATCATGGAATCATGACGGTATCTGAGTACTTGGAAATGTTCACTGAGACATATATCTAATCCACAAACATGGTTTGAGAGCCTTTCTTCATGAATCAAGCCTTTAAGCAGGGACTCAGGCAGGAGATCAAAATATCGGTGTTGTCTCCCAGCATCCCTACCCAGACCGAGGTGTTGGATCGATCCCATCTTGGGGAGAGCTTCTTAGCAGAGTAGGTGCAGATTTCTAGAGTCGGTAGCAGACCCCAGGTGGCGGAGTCTTCAGCAGGTAGCATACAACAGACATGTGGGCCCAAGCAGTCCAGGTCTTTCAGAGGCCAAACCCAGGACATAAGTTAGGTAGTTAAAGGCTCCCATTCCATGGGGTATCCATAGGGATTCATGTAGTGCTTCTCATGTGGTGGGTAGGGACACATGGCACGTGACTTCCAGACCCATCTTACAGATGACCAGCAGACGGTCGAGGGGTTACTGAGGAAGTGATGGCAGTTTGAGCAAGGAGGTCTATAGGGCATTGAATGTGGCAGGGGATTTGGCCAAGCGGCATGAGGTGGACGACGACCCGAGGAGTTACCACCACCACCCCTATGTGGTCTACCCTGAACACATGGAGTAGGAAGATGGGGGAGAGTTCAACTCCCGGTAGTAGAGGCATTTGACCAAGACACTCTATAGATTACACAAGGTACTATATGTTTCTTCAATACCACAGTTGAAGTTTGTATAGACATTGGTTCTATGCACTCCTTCCACGAAATGACTCTCATTCGGAGGTCGGAGATTCTAGTTGAGCCGTTGGATCGATCTTTTTGGCTAAAAAATCTTATGGTAGGGGATTCGACGATTACACACTAATTCTTGCAGTGTGAGATTACTCTTGGAGGCGAGAGATTTGGCTTGGATATCCTAGTAGCAACATTGTGGTCTTACGATGTTGTATTGGGTATGGACTTGTTATCCACAATCCATACTCAGATCAACTATCTTTGGAATACTTTTCTATGTGTCTACAGAGATGGGACCATGTTTTCCTTCACCAGTGATATGGAAACCCCTACATTTCCAGATGTGATGTTCCTAGTCAGGATCCAAGTATCACTAAGAGGGGGAGGGGGTGAATTAGTGATATCGTTTTCTTTTTATGTTTCCTTCTTTTTGAAACAACCTTCGCCTCCTATTAAAGATTTTCTTCCCTGCTGAACACACACAACCATAGACACTCAAGATTTACAAGGTTCACAACTCATCAAGAGTAGCTACATCCTTGGTATGGTACAAAAATAATTCAGTACCACACAATCCACTAGAAAAAAATACTTTAATGTGGAATATAATGAGTAGGATATACCCTTACACTCGTGTAGCACATGGAAAACAATCCACAAGCGCGTGTTCACCCTATTAGAAAAAATAGGGAATTACAGTATTTCAGTTCTTCTTTACAATTGAATAGGTGTATTATTTGAAGTAGAAATATTTACTTTCTTACCAGAAGTCTGTAAGAATTGTCTTACGCACAACCGAATACATGAAAAGACCCCAAATATTTCATGCACCCTTTTAGGTGTCTTAAAGGAAACTTTAATGCCACGCACACATGATTCAACTTTTGTCATGAAACACCTCTTGCTCTCAACTTCAATCAGGCACACAACTCTCTTCTTATGCGCAACTCTCTTCTTGCATGTATCTCTCTTCTTTCATGTAACTTCTCTTTCTTGTGCGCAACTCTATATCTTTCTTGCACTCTCCTTTTCATAATATTTTTCCTCACCTCAGAGCTCAAGAATTATCTAAGTGTAAAGACTACACAGTTAGAGGGGGTCACTTCTTATTTATAGACATCATTGACCCCGACACACAAAAAACCCATTCGGTCGTGCAAGATCCTGACTTGTCATACAAAGCCCCCTTTGATAGCGCCTTAGGCGTGTAAGTCACACGTCGCACAAAGCTGCATTTGACATTGACTAGGGTGTGTAAGTCTCTTTTTCACCAACATTATCTTCCTCACACTTCAAAGAATCATTCATGCACTTCATGCCTTTACCATTTCTCGAAGATTGGACTTCAAATCAAGCCTCGTACGCAAAACCCCATTTTACGTCGCCTTTGGAATGTAAGCCTCTTTTGCACCAACCTCTGCTTTCACGAAATTTTTGAGTATTTAATATGCTTCCTTAATTTTCCATTTTTCAAATTATGGACCTCGAACCATGCCTTCTGCATAATATTCCAAACTAGCTTCAATCTTGTGCGCAAAAACCAATCTTGTGCGCAAAACCCCATTCTTTCAAGCAAGCCTTTCCTTTGCCAGATTTTTGATGTTCGGATCATGGAACACCACTTGTGTGAAATATACCTGTACATATTCAAACATTTTTGCAACATCCTTTGCAAAAACACATTTCTTCATGTCCCAATTTTCAGGCCCAAAAAATTGGAAAACACTCGAAAACAACTCCACCTTAGAAACTTCTTTTGTGCCGCCCCCAGATCATTCGTTCCTTTTTCATGTTCTCCTTTCATTGTATCTCATATCAATTCTTAATATTTCATCACAAAATCCACTATTGTGATATGTATCCATTAATCGAACTGCTTTAGCATTGTTCGATTTTCGATGTTCTTTACAAAGTGATTTTATTTATATTCTTTGACAACAAATGAAAACACTCTGTATCAAAAAACTATTCATACTTTCTTCTCCATCCAACTTGGTCCCAAAGAGATGAACATTCTCAGAGGAGGGGGAATCTGATCACTCATCAGTTGGATAGTCTCATCCTTGGTGTAGTGGATGAGAGGAGTCCAAGCATTCCTATAGTGGGGGAAGAGTTTGTGGATGTTTTCCAGAGGATGTTCTAGGACAACTTCCTCATAGAGAGGTATACATTTTCATCAACTTGTACCCATGGATGGTACAAATATCTACACCTGCATATCAGATGGCTACTTCGGAGCTCTAATAGGTGAGATTACAGTTGGGGGACTTGTAGAGGAAGGGATTATTAAGACCCAATGTTCGAACGACGTACTTTATAACCTCTTTAAAACTGTTTAAAAAAGAATATTTTTAACATATTTGGAATTAAATTATCATAAAAATATAATGAGTAATTTTTTATTTTAATCTTACATATTAATTTTACACACTTCATTTCAAACAAAATAATTTCCCTTTTATATTTCTGATGTTTTTTAATAAGTGATTTGAAGGTGAAAAATGTATTTAACAAAAAAATAATCTAATAATCCATCTTTATTTTTTTAATCTATGTCAAAATAAATTAAAATAATTTTTTATTTACCAATGTTATAAATTTATGATACCATACTATATATCTCTTATTTTTTTATGATCATTCTGACTAAAGATGTACTATTTGGATATCATTCTCCATATTACTCTTGATGGTTTTTGTTTATGGGAATGTATTCACATATTATATGTAATTTTTTCAATATGAGTTTTTAAATTGATTATATTTATACACATTCATATGTGAAATTCGTTGGACTTGTTTACTAATAGGGAGGGATCTCTATAGACCTATGAAAAATTGGTAGGTCATATTGGAAAATATAGATTAGGATTAGGCCATGGCCTTACCAATTTATTTTTATATGTATTTCCTTAATTCCTCAATTATTTTTTCAGATTTCATGGCCAATGAATCGATGATAAGTTTCTGATTTATTAAATTACGAATTCAATAATTTTGAAATCAATTATTTATATCTATGAGTTTATTTTTTTGTTATGAAATCCATCGATATGTTTTAAGTTCGTTAGATTATTAATATGGAATTATTTGACCCTAATTTATTATTTCCATATAATTTATTATTTATTTATCTTTGAATGTATGAATACCCTTACATCGAATCTAAGATTACCCCTTTCATATTATTCCCTTCCCTAGGATATGATGAAGTGTTTTTTGATTTATATGATGGGATATCCTAAAAGAGTATATTGTTTTCTCAATGAATGTTAAAACTTTAATTTTCTATTTTAAAATATAAAATTTGAAACACTTGTATGAATATATTTTTCCAGGTCAACTAATGTATTGATTCCTTTTTTATGTGCTCATGTGTATCTAGTGCCAATGTAATAAAGTAACCAATGGCTTTAGGCTACTAGGGTCAAGGTATTTACATTAGGTTCCATATCATGTTTAGTAGAAAATTTGGGAACTATATTTGTGAAAAAATATGTTAGGGAACATAACCATATGATGGAAATTGAAAATATTCTCAAAGAAACAATGATTATGATTTAGATATTAGTTTTATCTAAATTTTCAATTTATGTTAGGTGCTTCATTATTTTTAGGATTATACATTGTGTTTCATAATGTCATGATATAATCTATTGTATTAAATTATTTATAAGTGACACTTAGTGGATAAAATGGAAATTATATCAGTACAAATTATCTATTTAGGGGTTTCCCTCATGAATAGGATAATAAAACAAGAGTTGGATCTGAATTGTTTTTAACTATATTGGAAAAGATATCTTAAATTATGAGAAATATCCTTTACCATTTGAATAATCGAAATGATCTACAACACAATTTTATAATGTTATAAATGTTCATGCATCAAAAACCTCCACCATTCAATGGGAATAAAAATACATTTATACTTAATCAATGAATAATTTCCTCAGAGAAAATATTTAACGCCTTGAGAAGTAATGATGGGGATAATGTTAGCATGAAAATTTACTATTTCCTAGGTGATAAAGATCAATTTTGGTCATTGATTCAAAATAATAATGATGAGGAAATAGAAGGTATGGAATGAAAGGATTTCATAGAACTTTTCTTGGAAAAATATATTCCTCATGAACAATGTGGGGATATGTAGATACAATTATTAATTCTATTTCAAATAAATGAGTAAAATGATTTTAATTATAAAACACTGACCTTAAAAGGTTTGTATGGAATGTTATGAAATACATATATAATATAAAGAGTAAGACTAACCATTTCATTGATTGATTAAAACTAATCCATTTTTTAGAACTAGTCTCCCATATATTATCATCATATGAGGATATTGTATCATGTAAAATCAAGATAGAAAAATAATTTCCCAAGTCATATATCCTCAAAATAATGTAAGATAAGAAATTTACAAAAGATAGAAATATTTATAAGAGAAATAATTGAAATAATTATTTTACCACATGTGATAGTTGTGTAAAAAAACCAGAGTACATTATTGAATGGAATGGGAGTCTGATAAATGTGTGGAATGAAATTTCAGTAAGATCATGATTTCATGGGTATGAAATAAACCTTGAACATTTTATTTTTGACCTATTAGGGGATGGGGCACTATGAAAATTTATTCCCCATGTGATAGGGAATATAAATCAGAATAAGAAAAGGAATCAAGATTAATATTATACTTATATTAGAACCTAAGTAGATCAACTAATGTAATTTTTATTTAGATTATATAATTTTGATGTAGAAATATTTTATCATTGATATTCTAGTGATAAGAATCGTGAAACAAATAAGGATTTTACTATAATGGGTTTTCATTAAGGATTTGAAAGAATATGTTTAATGGTATAAATATCCATGAAATGTAATATAAGAACCTGGATCATCATTTCAGGTATGGATCTTGATTTTTAGTGTTCTGAGGAAAAAGGAAGAATTTGGAAATTTGATGAGTACACGTCATGTACTCTTGAGTAAATGCTATGTACCCAGTTTCTGTGGGTAGCCATGTACTAGTTGTTTAACAGCTGAGTACATGGTCATGTGGACCACCTAATGCAGGGGATAGTTGAGGCTAGTACACGACGTGTACATTAAATGAACAGTCCATGTACTTTTCTTTGTATTTGATTAATCAGACCGAGGTCATGTCTAATCTCCAAATACATCTCTGTTGGGCCTTGGTTTTTCCATGAGCGACCAGGAGAGACGATCAAATTCTAAGCCATCGTTTCTCCATCCAAGATCCGATCTGAACTCTAGAGGGTGTGATGGAATCACCTTAGTGAGTTCTTCCTTATTCTTGAATCTCTATTCCTGATTTCCTCTATCTCCCTCTCTCCCTCTCTCAAGTTATCCATGGTTGAATGTTTTTTTAACTTTTTTCAAATCTATGATGTTCTAGGATTATTCCAGGGTTTTTTTTCAATATTGTTCCTCATAGAATGTTGAGGTGGGTGGTTTTTTCCTTTAATTGTTTGTCTTTGATTTTATATTCCAAAGTACTGATTACTCGTGTTTTGGGTATTCCATGATAAGGAAATTAAACCCTGTTTTATATTACATAGATTGATTTTTGGATTAAAGATTTGTTGTTGTGGTATTATGTGAAATTGCATGTTTAAGGATCACCCCATGGGTGTGTTTCCTTCTTTGAATGTTTAGGGCTGGTTGGTTATGGTTTCCTTTGAGGTAGACCTTGTTTCCATTTCTTGCTTGATATGATGGAACAAAATTTCTTTTACATCTAGTTAAATTCATGTGATATGAATTGGAATTATTTAGCCATGTAATAGTTGAGATTATATTTGGATTCTTGATAAAATATATGGACCATTTAATTGTATATGGATTTGATAACCTATTGTAGTTAGACCACATGGGGAATTGACATTGAGTAATTTCTTAGAGTTTCTATTATATTTCACACTACGAGACCACATGGGGGATTTATAGCGACTGTTCCATCAGAGCGACTATAGTTTATGTTATGATACCACATGAGGAATTGATTTTGAGTGATTCCATAGAGAGTCTGTAGGTATTGTGGAAAGACCATATGGGGGACCAACAGTGAGTGCTTCCTCAGACTATATTTTCTATTTTTATTCTGTTACATGGAAATAGGGGTTATACTGTGTTAGCTACCCAGAGGGTTAACATAAATATTGAATTTGTGTGATGCGTCTGCCAAGCCAAAGCATAATCTTGGATTCTATCCTATTAAGTATTCTGATGAGATACATATTGTGATAGTTACTTGATTAAATGATGAAAAATAAATGATAATGAATGTAAATGGAAACTGTAGCATTGTTTACTTTTGTGTACTTTTAGTTATTTGATTTATTTCCATTATTACCTGCAATATATAATCACCGAAAGGTAGGAACAAATCATGTAGTGGTTTCCTATTAGGTTTCCTATCAGACCCTGTTTAATTAATGTTTTTTGGACCTAAACAAATTATATTGTTGTAGGTGTAGATAAGGGAAGGTTTCCTCCTTCATCAGGTACATGATTTCCTGGTTGGAGCTGGAGAGCGTATGAACAACCTTAGTCTTGCGATGCTGCTGGAGTTTTCCAATTTTCTTTGTACATTGGATATTTTGTATTTCCATCATATTGTCTTGTTTGTCTACTTTCCTATGAATATTGGACTTGAATCTTTTATATATGTGTTCCAGATGTTATTACATTCAGCCTTCTGCTTATTACTTGTTGTATGGTATTTTTTTCCAATACAGTTTATTTTTTTTATTATTTTGATTTTTATTCTCTTTCAATGAAGTCATAGTTTCTCCACTATAACACCCAAGGCCATAACTTCTAATCAGAATCCTTTGGAATTTGGGGAAATGTGCTTGAGACCATGTGACCAACCGGCTACGGGGCACCTTTGGGAAGCACCTTGAAATGGGGTGTTAGAAAGTGGTATCAAAGGGATTATTTTATTCTTTGACATACCGTTTGGAGCGTATAGATAGGGATAATAAGGAAGATGTAGTTAGTAATAATCTATGCTTGTGAGTATCTTAACCATGTACATGGAAAATCCAAGTTATCTCGAATATTGCAATATTTTTTGTTTTTCAATGGTTACGGTTGATTTGATTTCACCATTGGGTGATTCACTGGTTTTGTGCTATTATGATTGATATTATTGAGGTTATATTTCTATTTCAACCTAATGAGTTATGGGTATTCCATCTCTTTCATCATATAAGAACTTTCTAGAGATCACAAGTCATGAATTCTTATAATGTCATTTAGGGTGTATTACTGATTGGATGTTGTTGTGATAGATGTCGTGCAAGATATGCATGCTATTCTGATATATGCCATGATAGAATACCTTCTATTTGATAGGGAATTGCTAATACGTAAAGTTTCTTTTGGAAGTACCCAAAAATTGTTTCCCTGAGGTGTTATGGCCCCTCATGTATCAAAATTTGGTGGATCATTTTTGACCCTTAGTTGAATTTTGTCAACTAGTAATATCAAAAGGATGAAAAACATGATTTTTGGGAGTATAGGCTCTCACAGGTCAGAATTTTTCATTCCTTAAACTTTTTCTTGTTTTTAGGGGTTCTAGTGGAGTTTTAGAGGGATATTGTCTAGAAACCCAGACAACATGGCCTGTGTTGTTATGAACACATGCCATGTGTTATTCTATTATAGAAGAAACAAATTTTCATAAGTACACATTGTGTACTGTATATACATTCCATGTAGTCTTTAATCGTGTGACTGACTGTGTGAGAAGAGAAACGTGTTGGTAAATGTTTGGTAGAACATGTACTATAGTAGGATTACACATCATGCCAAAGAGGCAATGTATTCCTTTATGTGACTAACAACACTGAGGGATGAAACTTTGGTTGTAAACACTATGTCCCATTCTTTTACACCGTGTAGAGTCGACCATGTGATTAACGACATAAGTGGTTAGAACATAAGTGGTACATGCAGTGTGTAGGGTGAACAAGTTGTGTACTATTACCCAGGAGAGAACAATGTTTTTTAGCTGTGTAGAAGAACATAGGTAGGAGGGAAAATTCAAGTACACACTATGTATAGAGAGAAACACAATGTGTGTATGGAGTGTTACATGATCAGGTTAGGCAGAGGTACACACCGATGTTGAATCCTTAGGGAACATGTCGTGTGGAGGGTATACATGCAATGTAACCCTATTTTGAAAGAAAATGAATGATTTCTTCTCTTGTTCCTTTCCAGCACATCTATGTTTCAGTCCTTGATAATCTTGAATTGAGGTGTGCGCTAGAGCTTGCAGAGTCATGCCATCGTGACGTCCTCTGGTTAGACTTTGGATAAAGGGAAACGATTAGACACCAGAAATGGTAGAACAAGGACTACCAGCAGACCCCCCCCCCCACACATCATTCCCTTCATGGCACCAGCCTTCATTCATGATATTGGTTCCGAGGGATTGTTCTAAGAAGGATTCATGAGGATGATGCAGACTTTCTAGGGAGCACCGCATCCTACCCCGTCTATGGAATAATTGATGTGGGCTTTTTTGTAGAAGCATCCTCCCATATTCCCAGGGGCTGGAGAACCTCAGGCTACAGAGTCATGGTTGGATTCCATTATTTCTATCTTTGAGCATCTCGAGACTGCTCCCGAGATGATGGTGAAGCTCTCTACATACATGCTACATGATTCCGCCAAGAGATAGTGGTATTTGATATCATAGGTGGGACGCTAGTGAGTTATGGAATGAGATGAGTTCCAACATATCTCACATGACTACTTCTACCCTGAGACCATGAGGGCCGACTGAGCCCAAGAGTTCATGAGTTTAGAGTAGTGTACTCTCTTAGTCATGGATTATTCTTCTCGATTCATAGAGTTGCATCACTTCACACCCATTCAAGGGGGGTGATGAGTTATTTCTGGTGAGAAAGTTTGAGGATGGTCTCAGGCATAACACCTGATATCTAGTGAACATATTTAGGTTGAATTCCATATCATCTATAGTCAACTAGGATATTATCACCGAGTACAACCTGAGGAATTTTGGATCTAGGGGCCATGGCCATTCAATATCCTGAGTTTTTACTTTTCCAACTGATAGTAGGAAGCTCAACATGGAGTCTACAGGTGGAGATCCGAGTAGGTGATATTTTCTTCAGGTATCCAGGTTGTGTGATACCAGTGAGATAAAGGAGGACATAAGAAACCTCAGTGCCTAAGAGACCCAGTTGAGTGCCAATCTTACGGCAAGATGGGACATCTTCAACATTTCTACAACACCCTCCTTCCAACAGGTAGTGAGGGAGGATTTTTTTTGAATCCTAATACCGGAGCAGGACCCCTAGTCCTACATCTTATCGGGGCTAGAGTTCTTAAAAAAATTTATGGTTTGGTGGTGGTCGTGGCCATAGTGGAATGACGTAGGGTTTTCGATAGTCACATGGTTGATCAGGTCAGGGATCTCACACAACTTCACAGGGCCATGACATAGTTCAGGCATTTTCCATGGAGAAGATGTAGCTAGAGCAGGATCCCTTTACCTCTATGGTTTGAGCTATGATTTTGGTTTCCTTCGTTTTAACTTCTACTTTTTTTATACAGGGGCTTCCCATATATTAATATTGGTGCATGTTTTGGAGAGCCTTCGACATTGTATATTTACTTCTGCTAATATCATGACATTGGAGACTCCGTTTGGGATTAGAATGGCTAGTGTACGTCAGTTCAATAAGTTTCCCCTTAAGGTTGGTGGGTGTCACTTCTTATGGGACATTTTTGTCTTAGAGTTGATGAGCTATGACCTGATTCATGGAATGGACTAGTTAGTTCCCTTCTAGTTTTTTGTCGATTTCTATATCTATAGGGTGAGTTTCACATCACTAGAGGGAGGATTGTTTCTATATAAGGGTCAATGGGATGTCTAGGAGAGAAGAGATTGACCCGAGCATCATTGGTTGAGAGGTGTTACGACCAAGATTACTAGTATGTACCTGGATGACTATGGGACTTCACAAATGGAATTTCCTCTAGTGGTCTATCTTTTTTGTGATGTCTTTCTAGACATCATTTCATGTTTTCTTCCTGACCAAGAGGCATAATTTTCTATTGAGCTTCTTCCAGGGGAAACACTTGTATCCATTCCTCCTTATAGGATGGATACACCAATGTTACAAGAGATCAAGAAGAAGCTGAAGGAGTTACCTGAAAAAAGGTTTCATCCAAACTAATACTTCTCATTGGGTCTGTTTCTTCTATTTTCAATGAAGGAAGATGGTACCCTTATACATTGTGTGGATTATCAAAAGCTGAACTAGTTAATGGTCAAGAATGGATATCCCGTACCAAGGATTTAAGACCACTTTGATCAATTTTGAGGAGCCCAAGTGTTCTCGAATATTGACATGAGATCCAGTTATCACCAGTTGTATGTTATCCCATCAGATATACATCTTACAGCATTTCGAAGAAGGTATCGTATATACAAGTATGTGGTTATGTCGTTCGGTCTGATGAACATGCTAACAATTTTCATGGAACTAATGAACTGAGTGTTCCATCATTACTTTGATTCTTTTTTGGTATTCTTCATGGAAAATATCATGGTGTAATCTAACACTTGTCAGGACCATGATATCAATCTTGAGATCATTTTGAGTGCACTGAGAAAGCATCAGTTATTTGAGAAGATCTCAAAATTCCACTTTTGGATATACCAGATTCACTTCATGGGTCATGTTATCTCAGTTATAAGAGTATCTTTAGACCCATAGAAAGTGAGAGTAGTAGATTCCTAGGAGCAACCTAAAAAAATATTTGAGGAACGAAAAATTTTGTGGCTAGATGGTTACTATATATGAATTATACAAAACTTTTTTTTCTTAGTAGCAATAATTATTGGTCTGACGAAGAAGGGTGAAAAGTACATGTGGATAGATTCTTGTGACTCAGCATTTCAAGAGATGAAAGGGAGGTTGACATCAGCACTAATACTAATTTTTCTCGAGATAGGAAATAGATAATCCATTTACTACGATGCATCTTGAATGATGCTGGGATCAATGATTTTTAAGGGGGAAGGAGTCGTTGAGTCTGTGTTTGAGTAGTTAAGGACACATGAGAGGAATTAGCTGACAGATGATCTTGAGTTAGCTACAGTTTTGTATGAATTAGGCTAATGGAGACATTAACTCTTGAGAGAGAATTTTTTGGGTTTCACTAACCAAAAAAGTATCAAGAATATCTTTACTTAGCGTGATCTGAATTTGAGATAGTGAATGTGGGTCGAGTAACTTCAGTCTTTTGAGATTGAACATTCCTACACGTCTGGGAATGGAAACGTGGTGGTTGATGCATTGAGGGGGAGGACTCAGATATAGGCAGTTCAGGAGGCCATCCATGAGTGGAAGCATATGGATATATTCTCTGAGATGCATTTGGAGGTTCATGAAAGACAGGGAAAGACTTTTATTTCATCTATAACAGTTACCTCTACCCTTATATATCAGGTGAGAATGAGGTAAATATCAGATTCCAAAGGCATAGTCCTACGAGTGAGTGTTTTAGGTGAGGACCCTACTCTTGGGTGGGTCATAAGCGATGATGCGGTCTTGCATTTTCATGGGTGCGTATGGGTGTCAACAGAAATTGGAGATGAGATTTTTTGAGACTTTCATTCCTCATTTTTGGATGTTCATCCTGGTGTCACAAAGATGTATTGAGATCCACACCATCATTATTGGTGTCCATGTACAAAGAAGGATATTGCTACTTATGTGATGTGGTGTTCTACCTATAAGTAGGTGAAGATGGATCATCAGTGACAAATAGGGATTTTATAGTAGTTACCCATTCTCGAGTGGAAATGGTATGATGTTGCGATGTACTTCATGAAAGGTTTACCGAGGTATCCTTGATGGAATGATGCATTTGTGGTTCTCATTGACATACTTATGAAGGTCTCACACTTCTTACCGATCAAGGAAAACTTCAGTGTTGATGAGCATAAAAGGTTGTACATATGAGAGATTGTATAGTTTCATGGGGTTCCACACTATCTAGTTTTAGAGAGGGATGCTCGTTTTACTTCACGTGTGTGGAAGAAACTATAGATGGCTTTGGGTATACAAATACTCCGGATTAGATCTTACCATCCTCAAGCAGATGGCCAGTCCAAGCGCACGATTCAGATCTTGGAGGACATTCTTTGAGCATCCATCATATATTTTGGGGGTTCTTGGGAGAGACACATACCCATAGTGTATTTTTTCAATAATAAAATTTTTCAGGCGACGATTTAGATGTAATATGGTAATGATTTGTACGGTAGGCCATTCCGATCACCCCGATGATGGCTAGAGTAGGAGAGGAATATATGGTGGGACCTCGTCTTGTCTAGTTGATGACTGAACAGGTGGAGTTGATTTGGAAGAGGATGGCTACTACACAGTCTCACCAGAAATCTTATGCTGATCGACGAAGGAGACCTATGGGGTTCGAGGTTGGAGATCATTTATTATTACGTGTCACACTGAGGTTGGGAAAAAGGAGGATTAGGAGACAGGCAATGATTTCACCAAGATAATACAGGTCGTTTGAGGTTTTGGAAAGAGTCGGACTGATTTCCAACCATTTTCAGTTTCCCTTGGGGTACCGGGCTTTGCATGATGTATGTTATATTTCTCAGCTACAGTTTTACTTTCCATACTCTTCATACATTTTTTAACCAAAAGAGGTTGAGTTAGAGGTGGATGTGCCCTTTATGGAGCACCCTATAGAAATTGTGGATCACAATAAAAAATTTCTCTATTGTCAGAATGTTCCCCAAGTATGGGTTCCATGACAACATATGCGAGAACAAGACAAAACCTGGGAGAGGGAGGTAGACGTTCGATCCGAGTAGCTATAGTTGTTTGATGTTTATTCTTCGCCACCCTTGGAAGGGAAATTCGGGGATGCATTTCTTTATAGGGGGAAGTTTGTAAGAACCCAGATCTTCATTTTGGGTGTTTTTTAGGAAAAAATAATAATTTGGAAATTTTATAAGTACACACTGTGTACACTTGAGTACACGTCATGTACCCAGTTTCTGTGGGTACCCGTGTACTGGTTGTGTAATGGCTGAGTACATGGCTATGTGGACCGCCAAAAGTGGGGGCCAGATGGGGCCAGTACACATCGTGTACATTAAATGAACACACTGTATATTTTTATTTTTATTGGATTAATTGGACTAAGGTCGTGTCTAATATATATATTCATCTTCTTAGAGACTTGGTTTTTCCAAGAGTGACTAGGAGTAATAATCAATGTTTTAGCCACCATTTCTCTATCTATTGTCTGATCCAAACTCCTGTAGGTGCATTAGAATCGCCTTAGTGATTTTTTCCTTCTTCTTGAACCTCTATTTCTGATTTCTTGTCCTTCTCTCTCTCTCGTGTTATCCATGGAGAATCAATTTTGACACTTTTTTAGATCTATGAAGTTCTTTTCTGAATCAAGGGTCATCGTTCAAGAGTGCTCTTCATTCAATGTCGATGTAGGTGTTTTTTTTGCATTTCGTTCTTTGCAAATGTTCAGATTACCCATGTTTTGGGTATTTTAGGTGAAGGAAATTAAATCCTATTTTTTCTTCCATAGATTTATTTTTTGATAAATGGTTTTTTGTGGTATTATGTGAAATTTAATGCTTAAGGAACACCCCATGGGTTCGTTTCCTTATTTGAATGTTTTGGGTCATTTGGTCTAGGTTGCCTAGGAGGCAAACCTTATTTCCTTACATTTCTTGATAGGATGGAAATGATTTCCTTTTTATAGATATTAAATGCTTGTGATATGCATTATAATCATTTATCCATGTATTATTTGAGATTACTTTGGGATTCTAGATATCATATATGCACGATTGAATTTAATATGGCTGTGATATCAAGAAGCCCAATTTAATATCAACTACTACATTGCTAATCAAGTCCAATTTATATCACTAGCATTTAACAAGTAGAAAAAGGAAGTCAGTTCCATCCTATCATGAAATAATACTAAATAAGGTATACCTCAAAGAAAACCTAGACAAAATGGAACTAAATATTCAAAAAAGGAAATCCACCCATGAGGTGTTCATTAAACATGAAATTTCACATAATAATACAATAAAAAACCCTTAAACCATTAATAAATTTGAGGTAGAAAAAATAGGGTTTAATTCCTATAACCCGAAATACCAAAAACATAGGCAATCAACACATTGGAATATAAAATAAATGACAAAAAATTATTGGAAACAAACTACCCGCCTCAGCATTGTAGGAGGAACACTCTTTGAACATCGACCCATGAATCAGCTTAAAAAATTGTAGATTTAGAAAATGGTCAAAAACGATCAACCATGGATAAATCAAGAGAGAGAATAAATTAGGAATAGAGGTTCAAGAAGAAGAATGAACTCACCGAGGTGATTCCAACCAACCCACCAGAGTTCAGATTAGAGCTCAGATGGAGAAATGGTGGCTTGGACTTTGATCGTTGCTCCCGGTAACTCCTGGACAAACTATGGCCCAAAGAAGAAAAATCCGGAGATTAAACCAGGCCCTGGTCTGATTAATCAAATAAAAAAAGTAAACAGTTTGTTCATTTAATGTACACGTCATGTAGTAGCCTCAACAGGCCCCTGCTTTAGGCGGTCAACACAACCATGTACTCCGCTGTTACACAGCTAGTACATGAATACCCGCGACAACCGGGTACACGACGTGTACTCAAGAGTACATGGTGTGTACTTAGAAAATATCCATATTCTTTCTTTTTCCTAAAAAACATCTGAAATCAAGATCCATACAGGAGATGAAGATCTGGGTTCTTACACGTGATTAGTGGAAATGACATA
Source organism: Viscum album (assembly GCA_963277665.1). Lineage (NCBI taxonomy): Eukaryota > Viridiplantae > Streptophyta > Magnoliopsida > Santalales > Viscaceae > Viscum > Viscum album. The sequence continues at coordinate 842,779,397 of OY728140.1, read as the reverse complement.
TTGTTTTCCAGAATACATGAAATAAGGATAGATAGGCTTTAATATGTTCCTAGTTTTGTGTTTCATTGGGATAAAGGGATGATTGAATCTAAGGATGTAAATGGGGTATTATTGGAAACCTTGAAAATGGTTACTGAATTGAGGAAAAAGTTATTTATAATGGGTTTTACTATATTTTTATATTTATAGGTAATATGGAATAAGGATAAATTTAATCTTGATTCATGTAATTAGTATATGTGATCAATGAATTCATCTTCTTGGAATGTGACATCATGCCCGACTTTTGGTTTTTTATGGATAATTGGTTGAAAATGTTTTTCAGTTTTGGATATCTTTATTATTATTGTGAAAGTTTCTTATGGTTTTATACATATGGAATTGATTAACTTGATCTTTGGATATTATTTTTTGAGGTTAGTGTATTATTTATCATATTGGAAAAACTGATCTAACAATTTTGATTTTAGTAAATATTCATATGCTAAATGAATGACTTATGGATGTTATTATTCATTATAGTATTATTTTAGTACTTCATTCATAAAAAATTCTTATTGAATATCCTGCTATAAGAGATGAAGTGGAAAATGTTTAAAGCACAAGAAAAGTATGATATTATTATTATTACATAGAAAGATATCACATTTTTTTGGATTAATTTAGTAAAATAATCCACGGATACTCAAAGAGGGATCATGAAATAAAAAACATTATCCATTTGCTTTTCTTTATGAGAAACCAGTGGTCATTTAACCCATCATCGATTTAGGTTTTTTTTGGTAAAAATTCTCAAGACCATATCATCAATCACACAATATATATCCTTATGTATTATGTTTCTCTTACATAACCATATTTTCATGTCCAACTAATGATATCCTATTTGGAAACCTAGTTTTTTTGTAACCATCAGACTTCCGGTTCATTATTTTGGGAGGAAGTTTTTTTAACCCTTTTCATGATGTTGGTTTTCCATAATTTAATTTTAAAATGAAAACACCTTGATAGTGGAACACAGTTTAAAATAATGAGGATGCAATTTATTATAGTGGGGGTAACTTAACACCCCAATATTTTAAAAGAACACTATTTCTAACAGCATCCACACCACACAACACCAGGTTTAAACAAACCACAACATACTATGAAAATATAATTATTAAAAATAAAAATTATCACATAGATATTAAATTTTAGGAAAGGAATAATAAAAAAAATTATGAATATTATATGTTCCACACAAGTATAAAATATATTCATTAGTCATTAATTGATTGGAAATGAAAATAAAAATCAATTGAAAATAAAATTGGAGTTTTTATGAAAAATTATATATATGTGTGCGATGTGTTTTTATGATGTCAAATTAAATTTATATTTGTTTGTTAAATGATTTTCAAGAAATTAATTACATATATATAATAATATATTTGAATATTCATCAAATATTTTATAATAACAAGAAAAAATAAAATAATGTTTAATTATAAAATTGTATTTTTCTATAAACAGTGTTCATCATGTTTTGTGAACTTATTTTAAAAATAATTCCTACCACTTATTAAAATTGAATATGATAAAATGGATAGAATATTTGATATCACTATGTTCAAAATTTCTAAATATGTTCACTTTATTTTAATTCATGATGAATAGTAATTGTTGAATGATTTATCACATCGGTAATGGGTAAATTAGATTAATCTATGCGAAAACAAATTTATAAGTCATAATATGTCATATTAATTATTATTGAATATTTTTAATTCTATAATTATATCCTTAATAATAATATTGATGTGTTTAATGGATACTTTTCTGTTAAAATGTCCTATATAACATTTAAATCATAGAATGTTACAAAATGTAACTCTCTTAGTTTTAAATATGTGTTATGTGTCCACATGGAGAAAAACAATTTATCAATTACTCTAAATGTTAAATATTTGAATAATTAAATTATATTTATTAGGATAATTAATATATAATTATTATCAATTATATAATTACCTTAAATTCTAGCGCAATGGTAATACTGTATTTATTCAACTAATAGAAAAATAAAATAAATGATATTAAATATTCTAAGAGTTATATAACATGATTAATTTATAGTGTTACACAAATTTGATATATTAATATGACATATTAGGGCTTTTTACTGGAATTAAAATTGAAATATATCTTTTTTATGAAGTATGTTATGTCAAATTAATCAAATAGTGTTTAAATTGACATTAATGATAATTAATCAAAATAAAATTTGATTAAATTATTTAAAAAAATTTATACTATAAAAGTGGAAAATTTTATAACATATGGACTTAAATATTATCCTTATTCCATTTATTATTCATTAATTACTTGATATGTAAAATTATAACCGATTAAGAGTGGAAAATATGTCATCATAGTTAATGATAAAATAGTTTAACTAAGGGGTTAAACCAAAGGATAAGGTATAAAACACCAAAAAACCAATCCAATTTTTTTTAATTGAAGACATTTATACAATAATATACTTTATGTTTTAGCACTATTCCACTTGGATCAATTCATCTTGAGACCAACATTCTTATAATTGAATCTTTTAAAGAATTCCTAGAGTGCCCCATACCTCAATTATAAAAAAGGCACCACCTACGTCACTTCATGACCCCACATTAAGCCTTATCTCTAAACCCACCCAACAAATGTAAATTATAAAAATACCTTGAAACAGTAATAATGTTTTTTTCATCCCAATGTATAATCACTAGTACCATTAAGGGGAGATTTAAAAGAGTTTTTTCAAATGATAGGTAGTCACCTTAACCGTCACTTTTTAATCTTATTCTTCCCCTCATATAAATATTTTATATTTATCATAAAATTATAAATATTGTATCAAAAATATATTTTAACTATATTATGATTTTTAAGTTAACATTATACACCCTTTTTCTATTAAATGGGAAGTGAAGCTATCACTTGTGCGTAGGTTTGTCATACCCTCTCCACATAGCGATACCATTTATTTTCCACCACAATATTTCATGGAAGGTTATTATGATGGGTTTAATATTTATAGATATTAATTATTAAGTATTTATAAACCTATAATTATAATATCACATCTACCTTCTTACATTACTGAATGTTCCGGGCGCAGCGGAAGCATGTGGGTGGGTGTAACCACTTGGCTTTTTTTCATTAATAATGATCAATCCAGGATCAATATGATGATAAACACCAGTCTCCATGGATCAAATCACAGAAATGGAGAGAGAAAACGAAAGTCCCGGAACCAAAAAGTAGGATTGTTACATGTTGATTAAAATTAATTTAATCAATTTAAAAGAAATACCTTTTGGGTGTTCTTTCTTCGTTGATGTTCTTGGTCACATTCCGATATGATTCGTCACTGTGTCGCAGAAGCCAAGTGTAGACTTCTTCTAGCAGTGATCCACATGTGTACCTTGTATCTCGGGACATCGCCAAAGGAATCTTCGGGTTCTGGAGTGGAGAAACCGTTGCTTGTGTTGTCCGCCTTAGATTGTCTTCATCCGATGGAAGAGGATCTCTCTCGGTGTTGAGAGAATTCTTGGAGGAAGAGGTTCTTTCGGCCTTGAAAGAATTATCCAGAATTATTGTGCACAACAATTCTCTTGTGTGTTCAAAAAGAGTTACGGTTGTGAGGATATTTATAATCAGGTTTGAGGTTGTAGAGTAATGACAATAAATAAACATGTTAGATGTTTTATTTATTTCATTGGCCTTTATTTAATACCCCCATGTCAAATAATTAATTCCTCAACATGCCCCCATGCTGATTATAATAAATATCATTTAAAACAATATTATATCATCAAAATCCCGACTGGAAAAACTACACGACGTGTATTAATAAATACACGGCGTTTACTTGTTTTTCATTGAAAACTACACGGCGTGTACATTCAACGTACATGGCATGTATATCTTGTTTTCATTTATTCATTTCCTTTATATAAAGAAAACTACACTGTGTGTAATTATTAATACACGACGTGTACTTTTTTCCATGAAAAACTACATGTCGTGTAATCTTTAATACACGGAATGTATATCTTGTTTTTCATTTCCTTCTTCCTCCATCATTAAAACGATTTAGGCTTCCTTGAATAATTATTAAACCACATATGGGAATAATCTTTATTCTATTTGATATACATGAATACACCTGGTCTGTGACACTCTAGGCCTCTTTCTCGTTGGCATTATGCAAGCTTGCCTAAAGTCCAAGATTACTGTCTAGCAATGGGTCAAGGGACCAAAGAGAAAGAAGTTGACGCTGCATTGATGTATCACCTCATATGAACAATTACTGTGTAACATAATCCATCTTTATCGATGTATTATCAAGCATGTTTCATGGCAGTGTCATAAACCTATATGCTTGATCTGTCGTTCTTTGACTACCTGAAATAAACTCGTTGTTTATACCATGGACATGGAATTTCATGCGACAGTTCTATTTCAATCAAAGGGATGAGATATCAACTTCTATAAATGGTAGGGAAAAATCCTTCCTTGACTTATCCATTAACAACATGTCACTCATGACACGCCCAATGTACCCTACTTCCTGCTAACTGTCTGCGTGACAGTTTTCGTCAGTAAATCTAAGTACGGAAGTCATGACATGAGTTAATGACAATCTTCTAGTCTAAGGACCATTACACACGCTCGTAGATAGCAATGTCCGATGACACCAAGACATGCGGAATTGCTACTGGTGGGTCTGTTCTCATAGTCTCCCATCTTAGAGATTACCAAGTGCGAACTCCATGAAAGAGAGTCTCATCTTATTACGAGTACTCGCACATGACTATCTGCATACTATGTGTCCTATCAGAGTATGTCATCCAACTGTAGAACTTTATTTATGAATATTGTTATAGCATTACAATGTTATCATCATAGCGAGGATATTCCATGACCTTATCAATGAAACATATATTCCAGGACATTATTATATTATACTCATGCAGAACATGGAACAATACATAATAAGTGAACATTCATGTAATCATAGTACAAAATAGTTGGTTCTCAGGACACCAACCCTTACAAACATCCACTTGGACTAGAGCCAACTCCCTAGGACTTTTAGTTTGCTAGACCTCACATGATGATCATGTTTCTTCTGAGTCAAGGATTTAGTCAAGGGGTATGCCACGTTGTCTTCCGTGGAAATACTACTCACTGCAACTTCACCTCTCTGAGAAAAATCCCTCAATAGATGATACTTCTGAAGTATGTGCTTTGTCCGCTGATGTGACCTTGGCTCTTTTGCAAGTCCCACTGCTGCAGTATTATCACAATAAGGTGTGATATGATCTTTACTGCTCGGTACTAAATCCATATCTTGGACAAATATTCGCATCTATATTGATTATTTTGCAGCCTCAGAAGCTGCAAAATACTCGGGCTCCGCTGTAGAATTTTCCACCAAACTCTACTTTGATCTCTTCTAGCTCACTGCACCTCCATTCAAACGTAAGATGTATCCAGTCTATGACTTCATGTCATCTTGATCAGTCTGGAAACTAGAATCTACATGTCCTCTGATGACTAGTTCCTCATCTCCTCCATAAACCAAGAACATATCCATAGTACGCCTCAGATACATAAGGATAGTCTTGACTTCCATCCTATGGATGTCTTCTGGATCAGCTTGATATCTTCCTACCTCACTTAATGCGTAAGCGCCATCTAGCCTCGTACATAGAATATCATACATGACGAACCCAGTCGTAGATGCGTAAGGGATCCTTGCCGTTCTATTTCTTTCCTAATGTGTATGAGGACACATTTTCTTGGAAAGTTGAATGCCATGTGACACTGGCAACAATCCCCTCTTGGACTGTTCAATACTGAACCTCTTTAGTATCTTGTCAATGTATGTACTTTGACTTAGGCCCAACATTCTCTTGGATCTATCATGATAGATCTTGATACCAATAATATATGATGCCTCGCCCAAGTCTCTCATGGAGAAGCATTTATGCCACTATTCCTTAACTGACTGTAAGACAGGTACATCATTTCAAATTAATAATATGTCATCAATATATACTATACGGAAAACGATTTCACTCCCACAAAACCTCTTATAGACTCAAGGATCACACTCATTCTTAACAAAGCCAAATTCAGTTACGGCTTCATCAAAACGAATGTTCCATGACCTTGATGCTTGCTTTAATCCATAAATGGATTTCTGCAACTTGCATACCTTGTTGGCATCATTTGGAGTGACGAACCCTTCTGGTTGTGTCATATAGACATCTTCCTGGAGGTTCCCATTAAGGAATGCTATTTTCACATCCATTTTCCAAATTTCATAGTCATGGTATGCGGCAATGGACAATAGGATTCTGATGGATTTCAGCATCACCACCGGTGAAAAGGATTCATCATAGACAATTCCTTGATGTTGTCTAAAACCTTTTTCAACTAGTCGTGCCTTGTAGGTGTTGAATTTCCCCTCCATGTCCAGTTTCTTCTTGAATACCAATTTATTACCAATAGGCTTTACATCAACTGGAGGATCTACCAAAATACAGACTTGGTTTTGGTACATAGAATCCATTTCGGAATTCATGGCTTCTTTCCACTTGGCAATGTATGTGCCTTCAACGGCTTCCTTGTAGGTAAGAGGATCATCATTGTCAACCAATAATGAGTCACCATCCTTGGTGACAAGAAAACCATATCGTTCTGGTTCTCTCACCTCTCTCGTGCTCCTATGCAGTTCTTGTGTCTCTGGAACAGATTGTTCTTCCACAGGGCTTTTTGGAATCTGTTCTTGTACCAACTAATATGTATCTTGAGCCTCGACTTCATCGAAGTATATATCGCTCCCACTACTCTTTTGGAGATGTTCTCCCTCTCAAGGAATATGGCGTGTCTTGAAATTGTAACATTTTTGTATGAGGGGTTGTATAGGTTATATCCTCTTGTTTCCATGGGATATCCTATACAGATAAACTTTGTACCTCGGGGTGCAAGCTTGTTACCTAACGAGGCCTTAACAGATGCTTCGCTACCCAACACATGTAAATTCGATAACATGGATTTGCGTCCACTCCATAACTCGTATGGAATACCATTTATAGATTTAGTTGGTACTTGGTTTAGTATGTGTGTTGTTGTTTGTAATGCATATCCCCAAAAGGATAATGGAAGACTCGCATGACTCGTCATTGATCTCACCATGTCCAACAGGGTGTGGTTCCTCCTTTCGCTTACACCATTCCACTATGTTGTGTAAGGAGGAGTGAGTTGAGATAGAATCCTGAACTCCCGTAAGAAATCAATGAAGTCCTGATTAATATATTCTCCTACTCTATGTGAGCGGAGTTTCTTAATCTTCTTACCAAGATGGTTCTCAACTTCATTCTTGTATTCATTGAACCAATCAAAAGAATCTGACTTATACCTCATTAAGTATATATATCCATATCTACTAAAATAATCAGTAAATGTTATGAAGTATGATAACCCACCTCTTGCCTCAACTAGAAATGGCCCACACACATCTATGTGAACTATTTCTAGAAGCTCTTTTGCTCTTTCACCTTTCCCACTAAATGGGGATTTGGTCATTTTTCCTTGTAGACACGCATGACCTACACAAGTGGTTTTAGTTCGAAAGAACCTAAATACCCATCTTGATGTAATTATGTCAAACATTTCACATTGACATGACCTAGCCGGTGATTCCAAAGTTGGGTGTGGTATGAGTCATGTGAATTAACTTTTTCATTGATTGTCATTACTTGGTTTGTGTAGTCTAACACATAATGGTCGTTATATAAATGTGCCCTACCAAAACAAATGCTATCTTTATAAAATTAGCAACATCCATTTCCAAAATTGAAGATGAATTCTTAAGTATCTAATCTGGATACTGAAATAATGTTTTTGGTTACATAAGGCACATAATAACAACCCTTTAACACCAATATCATTCTAGTTGGCAACGTGAGGTGGTAGTCTCCGACAACTACAACAGAAAGTCTGGCTCTGTTGGCTTCTCGTAGATCTACCTCCCCTCGATCAATCTTCTTGAATATACATGGCTTTTATATTTGGATACAGATGTGAGAACCACAAGCAGTATCTAATACCCAATTTGGAGAAACAAGTAGATTTCATTTGATGACAAACGCACCTGAATCTTCCCCTTGCATCCTAGGCTAGGTGTAGTTTTTTTTTCTAGTGGCCCTTCTTGCCACATGCGAAACAAACAACCTCCTATTATCTTGCCTTCCCTTTGATCTTCCTTTTCTTGGTAGTCCTTGAAGAAACTTTGGGCTTAAATATCTTCGCCTTCCCTTTCCTTTTATTCACCATAAGGATAGAAGGTTTTTCAGGCATCATGTCATTATCTACTTGGAGAATAAGGATAAGAAGATTAGATAGAGACTTTTCAATGTTTTTTATGTTGAAATTAACAACAATGATCGAGAAGCTCTGGGGGAGGGATGCAAGAATGAGATCAGTGCCCAGTTCTTCAGGGAGTTTAAACCCTAGAACCTCCAAGCGCTCAATGTGACCAATGATATTGACTACATGAGGCCCATCTAGGGAACCCTCTCTAAGCTTTCTCTGAAATAGAGCCTTGGAGATCTCAAACCTTTCTTGTCTTGCTTTCTCTTGGTATAGACCACGAAGGTGATCGAGCATGCAATAGGCATCCCTATCTTCGTGAGACTTCATGAGCTCACTAGACATCGATGATAACATCAAACATTGTATGTCGTGAGCGGCGTTCAAATGTTGATCATAGACCAGTAAATCTTCATCACTCACCCCTGGGGTAGGAGAATCAGGAAGTGAGGACTCCAGCAAGTAAAACTTTCGTTCATGGCGTAGGATAACCCAAAGGTGCCTAAACCATTACTGAAAGTTACTACCGTTGAGGATATTTTCTTTATCCAGGATTGATCACTGAGATAATGTGGTTGTTGAATTTTTTATCATGATTATACAATTTAATAGAGCAGATTTATTAGTAATTTATTGATTACATTTTATGAGAAATAATAAATTTTATTAAGTATCCCACCATTTTATCAAGTCTCAATGGCCCTCACCATTAAACTCAGAATGTCCAGTTGCTTTGACATTCTAGTGTCAAGGATCCATATTCCCCTTCGCATAACCCAAACAAGGGTTGGTCAAGGTATTTGTAGGTATTTAGGTAGGCAGGTCTTTGCCAACTGTGAGCTTACAGTTCCTTGATCTGTTGAGTGGACTCCCCAATCCTGAAATCCTAACTTGGATTACCTCAACTCTTTCCTCCAATATTACATCAAGTCTAGCAAGGGATACATCTGTTGATGTAATATGGTTAAGTCAACCTGAAACCTTTCATAAGGGCTTCCTTTATAAAATTAAGTGTCCCAACAATGGTTGGTCAAGCACATAGTTTTATTGAGTCATGCCCTTACTCAAGTAACGGAAGGCTTGGTCTGACATAATATGGTATTGAGGTATTTTGATATTTTATACATATTTTTTCATTATCACATGCTTTTTAATATTATGTGATGCTATCTTAAGTGATTAACCATGTACGGATAAAGTGTACGCATAGTCCGGTTTTTATTTTATTCCATCTTTGCATGCTTGTTCATTTTATTAACTATGTTATTGCGACAACACTTACATAATAAATAAACCATGAAATTTAGAAAAAAATAAAATAAGATGGCATGATCATGAGCTTATATTGGTTAGCTTATCTAGCGGTTTTGATAAGTTAACCCTGACCTAGGAAAAAACACCTTGAACCCATTGGTTCATGTTTTGCAGCTACCACCTGTCCAGCTTTGTATCTTCTTGCGTCGGTTTCACCTCAGCTTCGGGATTTGAACCATCTCCTCTGGCTTGGGGGATCCTCCATTACATAGGTTTACATTAAAGAAACCATGGGCATGCATGCCCTACATTTTATTGGAAGAAGGCTCACAGGACAACAAATTTAAAATAAATTTAAATTAAACCATACACATACAAAGGGTCTTTGGTCTAGCTCATGATCATCCATAGAATGCAATGACATTTACGCATATTTAGAATTCAAATTCTTTTAATCGTTATTTCATTTATGATAAGTCTCGCTCGATTTCAATAAATTAGGATCTTATAATTAATCAATTCTTTATCTTAAATTTATTTCTTGAATTCCCTCAAGATTCTTCTCATCCATATTACTTGAACGAGTCTTTGTACGTTGGAGGAAACCTGGTGAAATTCCTTTTCTGTAAAGTACACGACATGTAGTATATAATTACACAGCATGTATTTTTTTCACTCTTTATCCAAAGTACACACCGGGGCTTTGGCGTGTTTTCTGTACTTTGGAAATTTAGGAGTATATGGCATGTAGATCCTTGTTACGTGGTAACCGGCTTTGTGATCCCGTGTACGTGGTACACGGCTTATCCTTGTACACGGTTTCACCTGGGCCGAAATGGACTACAAAGCGTGTTTCTCCAAAATACACGATGTGTATTCCGGTTCCACGCGCCGTTCAATTCTGGTCAACATGGCATGATTAATATATAGGCATATTCAATTCACATGGAGTGGTTTGGCAGACCAGTGCCTATTCATTGAACCTAAGTACATGGCGTGTAGTTTTAATTACACACCATGTAATCTCGTGTTGTACAGATAGAAAGAGCGGTTCCTCCATATGAGTTCCTTATTTTTATTTTAATCTAAAATTAAAATTAAAAGGTTGTTTATGTGATATGAATCGAGAAACAAAAGAGGAATAATAGATCTCATTTATTCAGATTAATAGAACTATATATTTCAAATTGAATCAGATATAAATGCGTAGATTATCAACGAAAATTACATAACTATAATCAACATTGTAACCTCGCTCTGATACAATTTGAAGGTTCTGGGCGTAGCGGAAGCGCGTGGTTGGATGTTACCACATGGATTTCTATCAATAACAATGATCAATCTGGTTTCAATACGACGATAAATTCCAGTCTCCATGGATCGAATAATAGAAATGGAAAATGAAACGGAAAGTATCAGAACCACAAAGTAGGATCGTTACATGTTGATTATAATTAATTTAGTCAATTGAAAAGAAATACCTTTTGGGTGTTCTTTCTTCATTGATGTTCTTGATCACTTTTCAATGTGATTCGTTTTTGCATCATAGAATCCAAGTGTAGACTTCCTCTAGCGGTGATCCACACATGTACCTCGTATCTCGGGACGTCGCCAAAGGAGTCTCCAGGTGCTAGCATGGAGAAACATTTGCTTCCGTTGTCCGCCTTAGATCATCGTGATCCGATGGAAGAGGATCTCTCCCAGTCTTGAGAGTGTTCTTCGAGGAAGAGGTTCTTTCGGCCTTGAAGGAATTCTCCAGAATTGTTGTGCACAACGATTCTCTTGTGTGTTCGAAAAGAGTTGGGGTTGTGAGGAAATTTATAATCAGGTTTTATGTTGTAGAGTTATGACAATAAATAAACGTGTTACGTGTTTTATTTATTTCATTGACTCTTATTTAAAACCCCCATGTCGAATAATTAATTCTTTGACATGCACCCACACTGATTATAATAAATATAATTTGAAACAATATTATATCCTCAAAATCCTGACTGGAAAAACTACACGGCGTGTATTAATAAATACACGGCATGTACATGTTTATCATTAAAAACTACACGTCGTGTACATTCAATGTACATGACGTTCATATCTTGTTTTCATTTATTCATTTCCATTCTATAAAGAAAACTACACGACGTTTAATTATTAATACACGGCGTGTACTTGTTTTACATGAAAAACTACACGGCGTATAATCTTTAATACACTGCGTATATATCTTGTTTTTCATTTCCTTCTTCCTCCATCATTAAAACGACGTAGGATTCCTTGAATAATTATTAAACCACGTACTGGAATAATCTTTATTCTACTTGAGATACTTGAATACATTTAGTGTGTGACCCTCTAGGCCTCTTTCTCATTAGCATTAGACAAGCTTTCCTAAAGTCCAAGATTACTGTCTAGCAACAGGTCAAGGCACCCAAGAGATAGAATTTTATGCCGCATTGACATATCACCTCATACGGACGCTTACTGTGTAATATAATCCCTTTGTCTCGATATCTCATCAAGCAGGATTCATGGCAGTGTCATAAACCAATATGCTTGATCCTTCATTCAATGAATACATGAAATAAACTCGTTGTTTACCCCATGGCCATGAAATTTCATGTGAAAGTTCTATTTAAATCAAAGGGACAAGATATCAACTTCTATAAATGTAAGGGAAAAATCCTTCCTCGACTTTTCCATTAACAACATGTCACTCGTGATGCACCCAACAAACCCTACATCCCGCCAACTGCCTGCGTGACGGTTTTCGTCAGTAAATCTAAGTAGGCGAGTCAAGACATGAGTTAATGATAATCTTAGAGTCTATGGACCATTACACACGCTCGTAGATAAAAATGTTCGATGACACCAAGACATGCAAAATTGCTACTAGTTGGTCTGCACTCATAATCTCCCATCTTGGAGATTACCACGTGCGAACTCCATGAGAGAGACTCTCATCTTGTTACGAGTACTCGCACATGACGGTCTCTATACTATGTGTCCTATCATAGTATGTCATCCAACCGTAGAACATTATTTAAGAATATTTTTATAGCATTTCATGGTTCCCATCATAACAGGGATCTGCCATGACCTTATCAATGAAACATATATTCCAAGACATTATTATATTATAGTCATGAAAAACAATGAACAATATATAATAAGTGAACATTCATGTAATCAAAGAACAAAACAGTTGGTTCTAAGGACACCAACCCTTACAATTACAATATGTTAGAATACATTAATGATGCTCATGAATACGTGGGGACTACCACCGCCATTAAGAGATGTGGTTTTTTTAATTAATGTTTTTATTAGATTGTAATAATTTTATATTTTATGAATATATATTATTTTTATGATATTATAATTTTCTTTATAAATGATAATAAATATTTTCATGTCTTTCATTCCATTCCTCAGAAAAAGAAAATAGTGTTCATACGTTTGTACAACCAACCATATCCATAAATTGTGTAATTCATTTTTTACCTATAAATTTTACAGATTATCCTAAATATGTAAATAATTAATATAAATGATTATTATATCATTAATAACATTATTTATATGATATAACAATGATAAATTTATAAGTATGAAAGCTACCATTCCAAAATATTCCTGAAAAACAAAGTAGTTATCATCTTGAACAATGATTTTACTAAATAATTATTAAACAAATTGGTGATAAAAGATTATATGTCACGACTCGTCCTCGGGACCCATGTCGTGACTACCCCAAGCCCGCCTTCCATAGGCCAGGGGATGGCGACTAGCACCAAGGCGTAAATACCGGTAAAAAGGGAAGGCATTTCCATTGAAAAGTGAATAAATACCACAGAGTAAACAAGCAGTAGAAGTAAACACTAAGTAAAAACAGAGTACAACAGTATGTGTGGAAAGTAAGTGGTCCAGTATACAAACCCAAACTGAATGTAAAGTACAACTGGAAAGGGAAAACAACAAATGTAAAGTAAAGCCGCAACGCCGAGCTGTCCACTCGAAATCCCACCTGAAGGGTGGGTACAGATAGCTCCACTGCTCCTCGGGTCCCGCCATCCGCTCCGAGTATGTCCCTCCCAGTGGTCCACCTCCAGGTACCATCCTGCTCTGCAAGCCTCAACCACGTTCAACGATGTCCGTCGTCTGCAGCCAACAAAATGAAGTGTGGGCATAGCCCATGCAGGGGTGAGTATAAGCTACTCAGTAGGGACCCCGAGACCCCTGATGTTCTCCCAGTATCCACAAAGGATAAACCACAATGGAAAGGTAAATCACGAAGTAACATCTGACACTGCTTAGGTATATGCCCATACATATACCTAAGTCATCAAATCTCGTTCGGCTCCAACATCTGAGCCCAAGTACAACCCAATCCACAAAGGAAAGAAATACGTAAATCCACATAGGATAGCACAACACAATCCACACAGGAAAGTAAAACAGGATTCAGCTCATACACGTATACTTCTTCGAAAGAAGATAGAGATGATCACTGATCCATCTAAGTCTTCGGATCCACAAAGGATCGATAGGTACTAACCCCCGCAATGACCCACACAGGATCGGACCCACACAGGATCGTTAGCACTGATCCACATAGGATCGCTGAGTGCGGTAGTTGTCGTCGTCGAATCCACTGAGGATCTCTGCACAGTCGTCGTCGCAGTCACAGTAGTAGTCGCAACCATCTCTAGGGTTCCCGCACACAGCAAGCTCGTTCGGGAGGGTCCACTCCACGAGGCGAGAGGATGATACATCAACTGACACATAGTCCAGATTTGATGTATCCAAAAGTTCCGTATCGTCAGCAGGAACTCAACGACGCAGACGACGCGTCAATCGGACGCTCGTTCTGAGAGTTATTGGCCTTTTCGTTCAAGGTGCCCAGTTTGTTTTTAAGGAAAAACCAACCCGACCGTACTCCACCTGCATCCAAACCTCGGGCGGAGTAATCAAAAAGTTCCGTCTCACTATGTGGAATCCAAAAAAGCCGACGGCACGTCAAACGTACGTCCGAAGCTCAAGATATGAGTGTTTCCGCTCTGAGGGCCTGGTTGGTTTCGTGTACGAACCAACCCGGCCGAACTAAAATTAATCTGAAACCTTGAGTGCGATAAACCAAAACGACCATCTCGATTCAAGGATCGCATTGCAACTGAAGGTGTGTCGATCAGAGGTCAGTAGCCCATGTTATGGGAAAAATACCGAAGACGGTTCGAATACGGGGGTTTCGGGCCCGGACCGACCCGGGTCCGGGTCGGCCCGGCCTGGCGCGGCCCGTCCCAGCCAGCGCGGCATGGCCCGGCCAGGCCTGGGCACAGCGCGTCCAGCGCGCTGGCCAGCTCGGCCAATGGTCGGGCCATTTGGCAAGGGGGGGGGGGGGGGGGCTGCCCCTCTGGTGTAACTGCGACCCCCCTTTAATGGGGGGCGTTTTTGTAGGCTGGCCGGGGGAATTAATTCCCCCGGTTTCTCTTTGTCCGGTTGGCCCGCACCGGCTGGCCGGTTCGGCCAACAAGGACCAGCGATGGCTGGTCCTTCCTCCATCACTGACACCGGCGGCCCAGAACCGGTCGCCGGTCACCCTGCTCCGCCGCGGCCCCGAACCGGCCGCGGCTTGGTTCGTCCGGCGCGGTGCGACGACACCGCGCCCCTCCGCCGCAGCCCCGCTCCGGCCACGACGTCTTCGGTTTTCTTCGATGCGGCGCGACGGTGTCGCGTCCTAGTTCATCTTCACGGTGCGGTGTGACGGCGCCCCGAATTACTTGCCGTGCGTTTCCCGCGTGGTGCGATGGCACCATGCCATTTCGTCCCAATCACAAAGAAACAACACACGGGTAAGTGGGGAGGGTCGGCCGTGTTTGTGCGGTCCGACCCCATCTCGTTAGTTGATAAATTTTAGTCGTATATCCATGAAGAATGACAAACTAGAAAACACAGACAAAAATAATTAAATAAAATAAACCCCTACCTTGACAAAAGATATGAAGAACGTCGACGTCGCGAAACGAGGATTTGAAGACGTTGAAGGAGATTTCGTCGCGGAAAATCGTCGGGAAAAGAGACATCGCGAAAGAAAAACGTCATGGAAGAAGACGTCGCGTCGCGGGTCGGTGTGGCGGAAGATGGTCTCCGAGGGCTCCGCGCTCCACGTTCAGAGGTCGTTCGTTCTTCGCATTCTTCCTCAAAGAGAAAGAGGAAATCATGACTTCCTTAGATTTTTCTCCAAGGCTCTCAAACAACTAAACACACCAACCCATTAAAATAAGTTCTTAACTTATTTTATTAACACATCAAGGTTTTTGAAATTCAAGTGTTTGAATTCCACATTAACTCACCTCATTAAATCCATAAGTTAATAAACTTAAGTTATCAAAATTAAATGAGAGTTGAGGGGGATTAGAGGATATGAAGGGGTGGGGTTCGTGTGGGACCCACCACCCTCATAACCTCCCAAGGGAGGTTGGGTAGTTACCCAACTTCCATCCAAAGGATTAAACACTTAGAGTAAAAAAAATAAAAATTGTTTTAAAATTTTTATTTTTAACTTCCAAAAATTTAAAAAACTTCTCTCGTGTAAATGCAACTCCGGATTAAGCATTCCTAAGAAATTACCGACGCTGCGGTTCCATTGGGGCCCTCGGAATTTGATTCCGAGCACCAGTTCAAAAGATAGGAAATCCCGCTCGTTCGTTCACTGAATGAACCCGAGCTAAACTTCGAATAGAAATTCCAGGCACACTGGGCCTCAGAATCAAGTGCCATCTAAAACTGCGTTCCTGTAAAATCCCAAAGAAAATTAAGAAAAAATTTCCCTTGAATTTTATGGGTCTTTACATTACTCCCACCTCAGGGCTTTACGTCCCCGTAAAGATACATCAAAAACTAGGGAAACAAATGAGGGTACTGAGCACGCATCTGAGCCTCCTGCTCCCAAGTGCAATCCTGGAGGTTCCCATGCTGCCATCTGATGCACACTAGAGGAATCGACCGTCCACGTAGGACCCGCTCCTGTCGATCCTCGATCTCCACTGGGACCTCTGAAAAAGTATCCCCATCATCAACATCAAGCTCCCCATGGTCAATGATGTGCGTCGAGTCGTGCACGTATCTCCTCAGCTGAGATACGTGGAAGACGTCATGCACCCGGTGCAACTGAGGTGGTAGAGCAATGCGATAAGCCACCTCGCCAATCCTACTGGGGACCTGGAATGGTCTGATGAAGCATGGAAAGAACTTTCCACCTCTTCCAAATCTTCGTATTCCACGTCGTGGTGAGACACGCAAGAAGACGTGGTCGCAATCCTCGAACTCTAGTGGCCTCCGCCTCCTGTCATCATATGACTTTTGCCGGCTCTGAGCTATCCTCATCCACTCCTGGATGACCGGGACCTTCTATGTCATGGCCTGGACCATCTCTGGTCCCACTAGTGCTGACTCCCCAGGGTCTGTCCAGCACAAATGAGATCTACAAGGTCGGCCGTACAACGCCTCGTATGGTGCCATCCCGATGGTGGAGTGGTACCTGTTGTTGTACGTGAACTCCACCAAGGGTAGGTGGTCCTCCCAGCTGCGACCAAAGTCGAGGACACATGTGGGGAGCATGTCCTCAAGAGTCTGAATGGTCCTCTCTGTCTGACCATCCGTATGAGGGTGAAAGGTTGTGCTCAGACGTAGCTATGTCCCGAACGCCACCTGCAACCCTTTCCAAATCCGGAAAGTAATGTGAGCATCTCGATCGGAGATGATAGATGATGGAACACCATGAATCCGTACAATCTCATGAACATAAATTCGTCCCAAGATCTCCACTAAGCCATGCTCTCTGATGGGTAAGAAGTGAGCCGACTTGGTGAGTCGGTCGACAAGCACCCAGATGGAGTCGTGACCTCTGGAAGTGCTTGGAAGTTCAGTCACGAAGTCCATAGATATCCCGTCCCACTTCCACTCTGGGACCTCCAAGGGATGTACCATGCCTGCTGGTACCTGATTCTTAGCCTTCACCTACTGGCAGGTGAGGCATCGAGAAACGAACTCCGCCACAACCTTCTTCATGCCCGGCCACCAGTGCTGTTGTCTGAGATCCCGGTACATCTTCGCCACTCTAGGATGTACCGCCAAAGGAGAAGTGTGAAACTCTCTCTGCACCTCCTCTCGTAAAGCGACTGGTACTAAGTTATGTTATCTGAAAAGGATGTCGTGCTCTGCACCAAAGAAGAAGTCATCAGGTGCCTGTCATGAGGATATATGTGCACGCCGCGTCTCACAGTCAGCATCCCCACGCTGTGCCTCTTTGACCTGCTGCAGTAGGGGAGGGGTGACTGTGAGAGACTGAAGGAAGGCTGCTCCATCCCTATCCACAAAGGATATCCGAAAAGCGGCAAGCTGCTCTGTCGCCTCCTCGAGTAGCTGAATGCCCATCCTCCTGTTGAGATCATCGGCTACTACATTCCCTTTCCCAGGAGTATAGACTATCTCAAAGTCATAGTCCTGGAGGAACTCAAGCCATCGCCGCTGTCTCAGGTTCAGGTCCTTCTGAGAGAAGATGTACCTGAGACTCTAATGGTCAAAAAAGACTGTAAAGCGCTCACCCATCAGATAGTGTCGCCATGTCTTCAGAGCGAAGACCACTACTGCTAACTCCAGGTCATGGGTAGCGTAGTTCTGCTCATGAAGCCTCAACTGACGTGATCCATAGGCGATCACGGCCCGCTCCTGCATCAGGACACATCCGAGTCTGGTCCCTGATACATTGCAGTAGACTACGTACCCTACTCCTTCCTCAGGAAACCTCAAGATAAGGGTGCTAGTCAATCTCTGTCTCAGCTCCTGGAAGCTCTGCTGACATCTGTCTGACCACAGAAAGGGTTCCACCTTCTTCGTCAAAGTTGAGAGCGGTGCCGCAACTCTGGAGAAGTCTGGCACAAATCTCTGATAGTATCTGGCTAGTCCCAAGAAACTCTGCACCTCCGTCACGCTCTTGGGTGGCTCCCACGCTAGCACAGCCTCGATCTTCGTAGGATCCACTACAACTACTGCCTCAAAGATGACGTGTCCCATGAAGTGGACCTCACGTATCAAGAACTGACACTTCATGAGCATTCCATAAATCTGGTGCTCTCGGAGTGTGTCTAGTACAACACGCAAGTGGTAGGCGTGCTCCTCCTCGGTCGTCGAGTATATCAAAATGTCGTTGTTGAAGACTACGACAAATAGATCGAGGTATAGTTGGAAGATCCTATTCATGAGGGCCATGAACACAGCTGGAGCATTGGTTACGCCGAATGGCATAACCAAGAACTCATAGTGGCCATACCGACATCTGAAGGCCATCTTCTACACGTCCTCATCTCGAACTCTGAGCTGATGATAGCCTGACATGAGGTCTATCTTCGAGAACCACCGTGCTCCCTTGAGCTGATCGAAGAGGTCATCAATCCTCGGTAGTGGATACTTGTTCCTCACTGTCACCTGGTTCAGGTGACGATAGTTGAAACAAAGTCGCAAGCTTCCGTCCGCCTTCTTGGCGAACAAAATCGTGGAAGCCCAGGTTGAAACACTGGGTCGGATGAACCCCTTGGCTTGCAAGTCCTCCAACTGTACCCGCAGCTCTCGAAGCTCGGCGGGGGCCATCCGATATGATGGAGTCGATATCAGGGATGTCCCGGGGTACAGGTCAATATAAAAGTCTACCTCTCTACGAGGAGGTATCCCTGGAACGTTGTCGGGGAAAACGTCCGCATACTGATACACCACTGCAGGAAAACTGGGAATCCGCACATCAACTGCTCCAAGGATGAGGCAAGCCAATTGATGAGTGATGGGATGTCCTCTCATCTGTGGAAGTCCATCCGGTGCTGCAAAGGCTCCCTTCTCTCTGGTGAAGGTGAACCTGCTCCCTTCGTTGCGTACACATCACACCTTGCACCTAATACAGTCAATCTGTGCATGGACCGTAGAAAACCAATCCATTCCCAAGATGACGTCATAGGGCCTCGACGCTGCTACAAGAAGATCCCAGCCGAAGCTCTCGCCTCCTAGAGTAAGATCACACTACCGGCACCAGTGCATAATCATCGAGTCTACTCTCATAAGAGTCTCTAGACGTAAGGATCGAGCCAACGGCTCTGTCGGAATATCCGAGCTCCGAACAAGGGCAGCGGCTATGAAAGAGTGACTCGCTCCTGTGTCTATAAGAACTGCAGAAAAGGTGGAATAGACACAGATAGTATCTCGAATCATCTCGGGAGCACCGTGGTCGTAGGCCTCTGCTACCTGGAGCTGTGCTTGTCTCTGGCCGCCAACTCCCTATGGTCGGGGTGGACCTCTTGGTGGTGGTGGTGGTAGGGTCTCAAAGCGTCGCCCACCACCTGCTGCTCGGCCAGCTCCTATTCCTCATCCGCATACTCCCTGAGGACCGCCATGGTCGACCATCTGCCTCTGCCTCGGTGGTCCCTCAACCATCTGCTACTGCTCGGCATGGCGGGTCGGGCAATCACGAGCCATGTGGCCCTGCCCGCCGCATGAGTAGCACTGCCTACCTCTCGAAAGACTGGCTTTGCGCTGTATGCCCCGCACTGCTGAGCTAGTGTCCTGAGGTCGTCAGCCTGAGGGTCTGGTCTGCCTGGACCCATGAGTCATTCGTCGACTGCCTGCTGCAGAAGACTCTGCTACGTGCTGCCCTACGGTGGGTCTCGGCACTGGTGTAGACTCAGCAAGAAATCTCCCAATCAAAAGGGCTCGCTCCAGTACTCATGTATGAGTCGGAATGCTGAGGGAGATCTGCGATGCACTGATCTCGTGTCTAAATCCTTGCTCAAAGGTTTGGTCCTGGATGAATGGGTCCCGTACCATGTCTGTAGATTAGCGCGAGAGATCGGTAAATCTCACCGAGTATTGGGCGACCGTCATGCTGCCATGCCGCAGCTGAAGATGCTCCTGGATTCGCACCGCACGGTGGGTGGCTGGGATGAACTCTGAGCGGAAAAGTCTCTCAAAGTTCGTCCAGAGAAGAGATGCCTCATCGTGCACCTGGAGCATTAAGCTCCACCATCGGCCCCCTGCTGCGAGCAGTAGGCTCGCTGCGAGGATCACCATAAGGTTTTCTAGTGTCCTCACTAATCGAAAAACATGGACCACTGCCTCCAGCCAGTCCTCGGCTACCTGGGGGTCCGTCTCCCCACGGAACCTGGGCGGTCGCTGGTTCTAGAACTCATGCAGTGCACTAAGGTGACGTGCATCGTCAGCGGCTGGTGCTGGAAGCATCGGTGGCTCGGCGGTTAGAGCTACCGCCGGTGCCACTATTGAAAAATGGCCCTGCACCGAGGCCTCGTCGCTCGGAGGGCTGTCGTCATGCTCAACTCTCGGAACCCTAGCTGGCTGCCGTTGTGGGGCCATCCTGAAAAGGAAACAGGTACGCCACGGTGAGAACAGTATACCTAGAGAGATGATACAAGTAATAACAGAGAAAACTTGAAACACACATGTAATCAATGTTTTCGTGCATTAAGTTGGAAATCAGAAGTCAGGGTCCTGGTGTATGGATACGTCGGCTGCCGCACCAACACTGGACTCCCTGGACTGATAACCACACACAATACGCTAAACACTATTGCTTCACATAGAAAAGATCAGAGTCCCAAGTTCTGCGGTAGAACCAAACTCCTATGATACCAATTTGTCACGACCCGTCCTCGGGACCCGTGCCGTGACTACCCCAAGCCCGCCTTCCATAGGCCAGGGGCTGGCGACTACCACCAAGGCGTAAATCCCGGTAAAAGGGAAGGCATTGCCTTTGAAAAGTAAACAAACACCACAGAGTAAACAAGCAGTATAAGTAAACACTATGTAAAAATAGAGTACAACAGTAAGTGCGGAAAGTAAGTGGGACAGTATACAAAACCAATCTGAAAATAAAGTACAACTGGAAAGTTAAAACAACAACTGTAAAGTAAAGCCACAATGCTGAGCTGTCCACTGGAAATCCCACTTGAAGGGATGGTACAGAAAGCTCCACTGCTCCTCGGGTCCCGCCGTCCGCTCCGTGTATGTCCCGCCCAGTGGTCCACCTCCAGGTACCGTCCTGCTCTGCAAGCCTCAACCACGTTCAACGTTTTCCGTCGTCTACAACCAACACAACGTAGTGCGGGCATAGCCCGTGCAGGGGTGAGTATAAGCTACTCAGTATGGACCCCGAGACCTCCGAAGGTCTCCCAGTATCCACAAAGGATAAACCAAAAAGGAATGGTAAATCATGAAGTAACATCCGACACTCCTTAGGTATATGCCCATACATATACCTAAGTCATCAATTCTCGTTCGGCTCCAACATCGGAGCCCAAGTACAACCCAATCCACACATGAAATCAATACGTAAATCCACACAGGATAGCACAACACAATCCACACATAAAAGTAAAACAGGATTCAGCTCACACAGGTATACTTCTTCGAAAGACGATAGAGATGATCACTGATCCATCTAAGTCGTCGGACCCACAATGGATCGATAGGTACTAACCCCCACAATGACCCACACAGGATCGGACCCACACAGGATCTGTAGGCGCTGGCTCACACAAAACCGCTGAGCGCTGACCCACACAGGATCTGTAGCACTGATCCACACAGGATCGCTGAGCGTTGTAGTCGTTGTCGTCGAATCCACTAGGATCTCTGCACAGTCGTCGTCGCAGTCACAGTAGTAGTCTCAGCCAGATCCAGGGTTCCCGCACACAACAAGCTTGTTCGGGAGGGTCCGCTCCATGAGCCGAGAGGCTGATACATCAACTTACACATAGTCCAAAGTTGATGTATCCAAAAGATCCGTATCGTCAACAGGAACTCAACGACGCAGATGGAGCGTCAATCAGATGCCTGGTCTGAGAGTTATTGGCTTTTTTGTTCCAGGGGCCCGGTTGGTTTTTAAGGAAAAACCAACCCGACCGTACTCCACCTGCATCCAAACCTCGGTCGGATTAAGCCAAAAGTTCCGTCTCACTAAGAGGAATCCAACAAAGCTGACGACACGTCAATCGGACGTCCGAAGCTCATGATATGAGTGTTTCCGCTCCGAGGGCCCGGTTGGTTTCGTGTATGAACCAACCCAGCCGAACTGAAAGTAATCCGAAACCTTGAGTGCAATTAACCGAAACAACCGTCTCGATTCAAGGATCGCATCGCAACTAACATTGTGTCGATCGGAGGTCCGTATCCCACGTTATGGGAAAAATACCGAAGACGGTTCGAATACGGGGGTTTTGGGCCTGGACCGACCCGGCCCGAGACCCCCCGGTCGGCCCGAACAGGGTCAACCCGACCCGGGTCCAGGTCCGCCCGGCCTGGGCACAGCGCGCCCAGCGCGCTGTCCAGCTCAGCCAACGACCGAGCCATTTGGCAGGGGGGGGGGGGGGGGGGAGGGGCTGCCCCCTTGGTGTAACCGCGGCCCCCCTTTAATGGGGGCCGTTTTTGTAGGCTGGCCGGGGGAATTAATTCCCCCGGTTTCTCTTTGTCCGGCCGGCCCGCACCGGCCGGCCGGTTTTTTCGACAAGGACCGGCGACGACCGGTCCTTCCTCTATCGCCGACACCGGCGGCCTGCAACCGGCCGTGGCTTGGTTGGTCCAGCGTAGTGCGACGACACTGCGCCCCTCTTCCGCGGCCTAGCTCCGGCCGCGGCGTCTTCGGTTTTCTGCAATGTGGCGCGACGGCGTCGCATCCTTGTTCATCTTCACGGCACAGCGCGACGACGCCACACATTACTTGCCGTGCGTTTTCCGCGTGGTGCGACGACACCATGCCATTTTGTCCCAATCACAAAGAAACAACACACGGGTAAGGGAGGAGGGTCGACCATGTTTTTGCGGTCCGACCCCCTCTCGTTAGTCGATAACTTTTAATCGTTTATCCATGAAGAACGAAAAACTAGAAAACACGGACGAAAATAATTAAATAAAATAAACCCCTACATTGATTAAAGAGATGACGAACATCGGCGTCGTGAAGTGAGGATTCGAAGACGTTGACGGAGATTTCGTCGTGGAAAACTGTCGCGAAAAGTGACGTCACAGAAGAAAAATGTCGTGGAGGAAGACGTCGCATCACGGGTCGGTGTCGCAGAAGACGGTCTGCGAGGGCTCAGTGCTCCACGTCGGAGGTCGTTCGTTTTTCGCGTTCTTCGTCAAAGAGAAAGAAGAACTCAAGACTTCCTTAGCTTTTTGTCCAAGGCTCTCAATCAACTAAACACACCAACCCAATAAAATAATTTCTTAGCTTATTTTATTAACACATCAAGGTTTTTGAAATTCAAGTGTTTGAATTCCACATTGACTCACCTCATTAATTCCATAAGTTAATAAACTTAAGTTATCAAAATTAAATGGTAGTTGAGGGGGGTTAGAGGATATGAAGGGGTGGGTTCGTGTGGGCCCCACCACCCTTATAACCTCCCAAGGGAGGTTGGGTAGTTACCCAACTTCCATCCAAAGGATTAAACACTTAGTGTAAAAAAAAATAAAAATTGTTGTTAAATTTTTATTTTTAACTTCCACAAATTTTAAAAACTTCTCTCGTGTAAACGCAACTCCGTATTAAGCGTTCCTAATATAGGAAATCCCGCTCGTTCGTTCCCTGAACGTACCCGAGCTAAACTTCGGATAGAAATTTCGGGCACACTGGGCCTCAGAATCAAGTGCCGTCTGAAACTGCGTTCTTGTAAAATCCCAAAGAAATGTAAGAAAAAACTTCCCTTGAATTTTATGAGTCTTTACATTATATGTAAATTATATATGGTATCATATACATGAATATGTGTTTTTAATATTTCTATAATAAATATATTTTTATTATAAATGAGTTTTAAATTCATTGAAGGAAGTCGAACCTATATTGAGGGGTTATTTTACAATCTTA
The DNA here is from genome assembly GCA_963277665.1 of Viscum album. Lineage (NCBI taxonomy): Eukaryota > Viridiplantae > Streptophyta > Magnoliopsida > Santalales > Viscaceae > Viscum > Viscum album. The sequence goes on along the minus strand of OY728140.1, from coordinate 842,754,802 downwards.
TCGTTATCCATGATTGTTTATGTTTAAGTCACCTATGGGGGAATATTTTCCCTTCGTAACCATATTTTCCTTCACATGTATTAAAAAATATTTTTATTACTCTCAAATGAGCTATTAAATAATTTTTTTACCAATTTTTATCATTTTAGAAATTGGTTTGAAATGAATCTTCTTATTATTTTCTGAATGAGGTGCATTTTACCATTTTATAATTGGGTAAAGAAGAATGTTTTTACATATAAAACAAGAATGTATTTTCACACCATCATTAATAATAATGTATTTTAATATTACATTACAATTTTATAATTTTATTTTCAGTGAAATTTTTTTCCTTCATATTTGTGCTGTTTTTTTAATAAGTTGTTTCAATGTGAAAAAGTTATTTTCCTAAAAAAAATTACCAACGAATTTTTTATGAATGTTAATATATGTTAAAATAATGTTTTTTTCATAATTTGTAACACCCCGAGATTTTAAAAGATATATTATTTTTAATTTCTTTAATATCTTCTGTTTTACGCTACACAAAGATTATCTTGCGCTATACACAACACCGTATTAGCTTGCAGTATATGCAAGACTAATCTTGGAACGTGCTAAACACAATTTCGAGTTTGTTTGATAGTAGTTATTCAATGAAAAATTGAGTGTATATATATATATATATATTCAATGTATAAATACAATATGGTTGGATTTTGTTGTACGCAACAACAAGGAGTCTTGCACTACACACAACCCAGACTTGGCTTGCATGACACGCAATCGCGACCTTCCTCGATAGCGTGTGTTTTTTGCAATACCGGGTTTCACTAAAACAACGATATATTGTTATAATATTATTATTGACCAGAAGTTATAAATATTATTAACTAAATTTTGAATTTTATAACATTATTATTCAACTTACATATTTTATAGAACATGGTATGAGAACAAAATAATTTTTTCGGGTAAAATAAGCTTTTTTTAAAAATGCAGTTTTTCCGCCTTTTGATGGCGCACCCACATTAAATCTAGTTTTTGACATTTTAATAAGTTCAATTTTAAAAAATAAAATTCTTCATTGGAATCAGGATATAAAAATTTACTTTGTATAAATTTTTCATATTATTCTGATAACTTTCATATTTTAATGAATAGTAAAAACACACTATCTTTAAATTAAAAACAACTTTTTTCATCGTAATAATTTATATGGTTAAATTATAATATTTATTGGTTTCTAAGTATAAGTAGAATATATTTTTACCATTTAATCAAATTTTGTTCAATGGAATTAATTTCACACTGAAATTGGACATAAACAAGTGTCGATCTTTTGATAATTATTATTTCTTAAAAACACGTTTTTTGTTTTGATAATGGGAATTAATTTTAAAATTATTTAATCCCAATTCTATTTTTTGAATTTTTAAAAATAGAAATAATTCTTTAATTCTTAATATCAAATATAACTTAGGCTGAATATTTCGTATTTTTCTGAAAAAAATCAATTTTTGAGGAATAGTGAAACCACTTAGTGGTAGTTAAAAAACTGACTCGTTCATTTAAATGAAATTTTACCACTTATATGATTTGAATTTAGAAAATCCTACATAAATTGTTGTTATCATGATTTAAAATATGGTTCAACAAGATGAAAATACTTTTTTCTGAATATTAACTTTTGACTTTTATTTAATGCGGTTAAAGGTAAATAGGGTAATTCAAGGTTAAAAAAATATTATAATAATTCACAATTACCTTAACACTTGTCCTAACCTTATTGGATGAGAGGTGTCCGACCACAGGTATCCATGGGTCGATTTTGGGACCCCATTGAGCCACTTGGTAGAGATTATGACAATTTGGATTAATTAATTTAATGTAAAGACAAAATTGACATTAACAAAAATCTTTTAGTAATTAATTTTTATAAGGTGTTACATAAATTATATTTTCGACTATAAATATTAATTGGAAATATAAAAAGATTTCATACATGGTGGTTATTTTTTTATAATTTTTAGACATCAAATTAATTAAATTATTTATGACACAATAATGATACACTATTTACCTTATTAATAAATGATTTAAATAAATAAGATTATAATGATTATAATATTATCCAAAACATGTTCAATTATGATTGGATGATTTTATTTAGAACATGAGTCATCTTATATTCATCTTTAATGATTTTTGACCTTTTGAAACCGAAGATAAGTTTATAATAAAATAATATTTTCACACTTTCCAAAAGAGCCCCTCCTCCCCCTTATAAAAGGAGACCATTTCTATCCAATTCCTCACACCTCTAAATAAATTTTGTATCAACAAAACACTACCCAATTAATCTCCCTATATCCATATACTCCCCATAGGAGCCTTACCTTAGGCAGATGGCACTCCAAGAAGTCCTTTTGGTTCAAACCAAAGGATGTTTCCCAAATTAAATGTAACTGTTTATCTTAAATTGTTTTCTTTTATTCTACATCTCCAACCCCTAAAATCTTTTTAATCATTTATTTTGTAACAACACCAGTATCCTCGATATATTAGGATTTTGTTATGAAAATTATTTTAACTACACTTACACACACCTCCATCTAATGGATGATGAACATAATGTTTCTGTGGATGGAAAACTAAAGCCTCACGAAACGATGATTGTTCAATTTTCTCCAACAACCTCTCATGGTTTCCATTATGATGGAACTGTATTTATATTTGATATATATTATGTTAATTATTTCCTTATTTTTCTTTAATTCCCAATTATATCAATCATTTATGGTTTACATAGTGGGTAAATACGATAATCTCATTTGAGGAAGTGCGGACTACCCCCCCCCCTCAAAGTGATGTGATTCGTTAATGCCATATGTGGGATGTATAAAGGATGTAGTTAATGATATTATATATGATATTATACTGTAATTATAATATACTTATATATCATTAGGTTTTAATTCCATTAAAATAAGAAATACAAATGAAAGTAGCGTTTAGGCGTACTTACGACTTACCGTCCCCATGAACGGTGCATTTCATTTATTATATCCATATGTTATTAACTATTATAAATACATGTAAATTCTGGATATATATGATATATATGATATATAAATAGTCAATATAATTCTGGATATAGTGAACCTTTGACCACATGAACAACTTGTAATTATAAGAAGTCCATTTTTGACTCAAGTACCAAATATCGACAAAATGAACGTTATTAAATTAAATGGTTACATAATGTTTATATCAGGGAAATAAGTAATATAAAAGGAATAATAAACTTGAAAAAGGTTATTAAGAAATAGAAATAAACTTTGGTTTATTATTCAGGATATTAGAGAACGATCGAGTCAAGTCGGACACGAGGTAAGAGAACTTCTTAACCCAGTTTCCGTTCATTGGGTTGATCTTCTCTTTCTTGTTTATGTCGTTCATTGATTATGTGAGAAATGAATTTTTATATCTTATCATAAATTTATACATTATTTATGAGAACTTATACTGAATACACATAAGTGATCTATTTTTATTTACAAAAAGATCTTTGTAAGAGATAACTTTTCCAATCTCGTTTTTATCTCACATTGTTTATTCGTAAGTATTTAGGGTTATTGTTATCATCCATGCCCATGTTTTCTAAAAATGTTTTCAGGTATTTTTAAATTATTTTTTACCCATTTTTAAAATTTACCACATGTTATGAAAGGAATAATACTTTTGTTTACTACATGAGGAACTTTCTGTCTTTTCCGACAAAAGTAAGAGAAGAATGCAATTTTCAACTTATACGTCATGAACAGATTTTGACGGTTTCATAATGCCTTATTTTCTTGAAGATTACACTACATGATTTTATGACTATTTTCAACAAAATACTTTTCTTCTTATATTTCATGGTTTTTTTGAAAATAAAATGATTTTGAAGAAGAAAGGATATTTTACTCAAGAATTCATTTCAAGTGTTTTATCAAAACCATTTTCCATCTAAGATGACATTATTTCATATGTGTATGTTTCAAGTATAATGTCTCTATTATTTACATGGTTTCACTTTTCTTATGATGAAATATCCATTTGTTTTATATGGATTATGTGATGATGGGATGATGTTTAGGAAACCCATTTTATTCTTTGGGTTATGATGAATGTTTTAAGTTTATTGTGTGGAACAAGTAAGAATGTTTTCATTATGAGATGGGTGGGACCTATATCTCCCTCCAATTAATTGGGTAAATATTTATATCTCATGAGATAGACATGGCTGGAATGGTATGTCAATCCGGTTCAGTTATACATTACTAGAACGCGGAGTGAACTTGATTCAGAAAGGGACTTTGTCCACTAAGATGGTCTTGGTAGGAATGCCTTGGCTACTATGGAAATCATATCACGTGCTTAATGGTTTTCCAAAATTACATGTTTTATTCCCATGGTATTTTATGATTATTGATGTTCCATTATGATATATTCCTTATATACTTCCAAGATGTATGCCATTGCTCAAGATTTTGATGTTTAGATTTTATGTTCATGTTTTTCTGTTCAAATGTTTATGGATTGTTTTATGTTATCTATGTTTACCCTTACTAAGAATTTTAGCTCACCCTTTATATGTTTTATTTTCCCTAGGATTTAAATAAAGGTTTTAGGTAATAAAACAGAAGGGGATGTTCTTTATAGGAGATATTTAATATCTTTCACCACGATTAGAAGATTATATTCCATGTTTCCAAAGACACTAAACTATTATGGTCCTTGTGTGTCTATTTTTGTTATGTATTAAGTATTCCACATAAGTAATGTAATGTCTATGTACGTCAGGCTTCGGGTCTCTACAGTTGGTATCAGAGGAAAGGTTTAGTCAACCTATGGAAACTAGGATGCGTGAAATTTAGTGAGATCCCTAGATATATTTCTAAGGTATGTCTAGGGATGTCCCACAGGTTTAGTAAAACTATATGTTACAGTCCTAGAATTATTTTGATGATCATGAATAACCTAGGGTGAACCTAGGGTTTCATGGATTAAAGAATATGTGAGAATTTATACTTCCCATAAGGGACTTTTTATGATTATGTGGTTCCTTGTTATTTTAACAGTTTCTTACACCATGGTTTTTGGTTTTAATCAATGGAGGGAACCAAAAGGAATAGGGTCAACATTGAATCCAATGGAAAAATTGGTGACTACGAGCAAAGAAGTTGCGTAATGCCTAGAAAGAAATATTTTGTGATTTTTCTGAATCAGTCATCACAGCATATGATTAACAAGGTGAACTTTAGTGGTATTCCCAATTCATAAAATAAGAGGAAGATGGACTTTTATGCATGTTCGCATGTTGATGAGCATAGAGAATGGAAGATTGAGATTTCTAAATAAGGGAAGAAGAACCTTGATGAATGAATCAAATGTAGGGGAAGATGTTATTTGTGTGGAGAGAAGGGTCATAGGGTGGCATACTGTTATGGAGTTCAATGTATTATCTATGGAGAACATGGGCATTACCCAACTCAATGCCTTGACCTAAGAGGTTACTTCTAAATCAAGGAAGTAATTATTACATAACAATAATTGAAGAGTGTGTATTGAAGTTTTTATGTATTGGTATTCAAGAATAATGTTGTTGAGTTAGTTTTTCAGTATATTGGAATATCTATCTATTTGTCCATTGTGGTTTTCAAAAATTTTATGGTACCGGTAACCATGAAATGTGATTGAAATATTTTTGGAAAGAAGATGAAATTCATAAAATGAATGGATAAGGAGAAAATAATATTTATTATTGTATTCATGAGCTCATGACTAATATACGGACAATGTGATATCATGGTTTGAGTAAAGAAAAAAATTGGATTTTGGAATGTGGAAAGAGACAACTGTTAACAGCATTCATGTTTTCAACTAAGGTTCTAGGGTAATTTATGTTGAAAGAGAATACATGATTAAGGTATTCACATGTTTTTAATGTGACCAAAAAGATATATCGTATGATATATGGGGGATAAATGATGGTATTCACATGCTCGAGAGATGACATTTCTAGTAATTGTTTTCATTATACTACAAACTTGGACAAAAGTACTTTATATAAGACTAAATATTGGAATGGATTATGTTAGATATAAGTTAGTATTGTTTAAGGACATAACTTTTTTTTTATATTATTTATTTGATGTTATAATAATGTATTTTTAGAAAAAGGACAACCCGCAGGACGGGCGACAAACCGTCGCGTCGGACAAGGCTGTGGGATTCGAACCCACAACTAAAGTGTGACATGCCTTTATCACATACCACTGACCTATAGGAAGTCCTTGGTTATTAGAAACTTGTTTTATTTTATTAAGTTCTATGATAGATGAAGTATAAGTCAATTTTAGAAACCATATACGATTAATCTCAGCATAGATGGAATTATGTATATTTAATAAATTGTGCTAAACTTTTTGCGATAGAAATAGATGGATTGACCTATCATTCTATCGCATGATCTGCTAACACTTCATGAATGACAAATTCAACTTCATTTCTTTAAGGGATGAAGTGGAAATTGTTCATGGCATGAACAACAGTGAGATTGTACCAAAATCAAGTAAGCGTTTCTTTTAATTCAACAATTCTTCAACATTAGGGAAATGATCTTGAGAACTAAATACATTGTCCTAGTACCCTCATACCCGATGAATTATATGGTACATTAAATCATCACAAATTTATGGCTTTGTGATTGTTGGATTTTTAATAGCCATGTCCTCTACCACTCTTCATCAGAACATGATGGTTAGATTTTTCTTCTATATCCATATTTTCACCTATGTTCTACTATGTGGAAACCTAGTGATGAGTTAATTTGGGTAACCGTTATGTTTCATACTTTAATTTTTAAAATTAAGGTTTAATATTCCTTTTTACGATGTGGGTTTCTTTGAAAGAAACATTCAAGTAGTAAAACATTTATAACCCCGGTGAATTTCGACGGCGAAATTCATTTTAAGGGTGGTAGAATGTAACATGATGAGATTTTATAAGATATATTGTTTTTAATTTCTTTCATATCTTCTACTGTACGCTACCCCAAGATTATCTTGCACTGTACGCAACACTGTATTAGCTTGCAGTATATGCAACACTAATCTTGGATCGTGTTAAACACAATTTCAAGTTTGTTTGATAGTAGTTATTCAACACAAAATTGAGTGTATATATATATTTATATATTCAATGTATAAATTAAATATGGTTGTATTTTGTTATAAGGAACAACAAATGAGTCTTTCACTACACGTAACCCTGACTTGGCTTTCATTACATGTAATCACGACCTTCCTCGGTAGCGTGTGTTGTACGCAATACCAGGTTTCACTAAAACAACGATATATTGTTATAATATTATTATAGGGTAGCCGTTAAGAATAGTATTAACTAAATTTTTAATTTTATAATATTATTATTCATCTTACATATTTTTAGAACATGGTATGAGAACAAAATAAATTTTTCGGGTAAAATAAGTATTTTTCAAAAAAATGCAGTATTTCTGCCTTTTGATGGCACACCCACTTTAAATCTATTTTTTACATGTTAATAAGTTCAATTTTAGAAAATAAAATTATTCCTTTGAATCAGGATATAAAAATTTACATTGGATAAAATTTTCATATTATTCCGATAACTTTCATAATTTAATGAATAGTAAAAGCACACTATATTTTAATTTAAAACAACTTTTTTCATCGTAATAATTATTACGGTTAAATTATAATATTTAATTGTTTTAAAGTATAAATAGAATATATTTTTACCGTTTAATCCAATGTTGGTCATTGGAATCGATTTCACTTTGAATTTAGACATTAACAAGTGTCGATCTTTTGATAGTTATAGTTTCTTAAAAACACGCTTTTTGTTTTGATAACGGGAATTAATTTTAAAAATAATTAATACCACTTCTATGTTCTTAATTTGAAAAAATAGACATCATTTTTGAATTCAGAATATCAAATATTGATTAGGCTGAATTTTTGGTATTTTTCTGAAAAACTTCAATTTTTGATGAATAGTGAAACCACAAAGAGGTAGTTAAAAAACTGACTCTTTCATTTAAATGAAGTTTTACCAGTTTTGTGAATTGAATTTTAATAATCCGTCATACATGGTTCTTATCAATATATAAAATTTGGTTCAATAAGATGAAAATAATTTTTGGTGAATAGTAACTTTTGACTTTTATTTACTACGGTTAAAGGTAAATAGGGTAATTCAAGGTTAAAAGAATATTATAATAATTCAAAGATAACATAAAACTTGTCCTAATATTATTTTATGAGTAGTGGTTGACCATGGGAATCCTTGGGTTGATTTTGGGACCCCATTGAGCCACTTGGTAGTGATGATGACAATTTGGATTAATTAATTTAATGTAAATCCAAAATTGACATTAACAAAAATCATTAATAATTAATTTTTATAAGGGGTTGAATAAATTATATATTTAGACTATAAATATTCATTGTAATTCTAAAAATATTTCCTACATGGTGGTTATTTTTTTTAAATTTTAGACATCAAATAAATTAAATTATATATGACACAATAATAATACATTATTTACCACATTAATAAATTATTTAATTAAATAATATTTTAATGATTAAACTATTATCCAAAACATCTCCAATTCTTATTGGATGATTTTATTTCTACCATGAGTCGTCTTATCTTCATATTTAATGATTTTTGGAACTTTTGAAACTGAAGATAAGTTTATAATAAAATAATATTTTCACACCATCCAAAAGAGCCCATCCTCCCCCTTATAAAAGGAGACCATTTATATCCAATTACTCACACCTATCAACCCATTTGTCACATCCAACCTCTACCCAATTAATCTTCCTAAATCACTATCCTCCCCCTAGAAGCCTTAACATAGGCAGAAGCCACTCCAAGAAGTCATTTTGGTTCAAACCAAAGGAAGTTACCCAAATTAAAGGTAACTATTTCTCATAAATTGTTTTCTTTATTCTACTTCTCCAACCCCTAAAATATTTTTAATCCTTTCTTTTGTAACAACACCAGTATCTTCAATATAATAGGATTTTGTTATAAAAATTATTCGAACTACACTTACAGACACCTCCATCTAATGGATGAAGAACACAAGGTTTCTGTGGATGGAAAACTAACGCCTCACGGAACGATGATTGTTCGATTTTCTCCTACCGCCTCCCATGGTGGCCATTATGATGGCGCTGTATTTATATATGATATATATTATGTTTATAATTTCCTTATTATTCTTTACTTCACAATTATATCAAGCCTTTGTGGTTTCCATAGTGGGTAAATACGATAATCTGATTTGAGGAAATGCGGACTACCGCCCCCTCAAAGTCCTATGATTCGTTAATGACTTATGTGGGATGTATAAATGATGGAGTTAATTATATTATATATGATATTATACTGGAATTATAATATACCTATGTATTATTATGTTTTAATTCCATTAAAATAGGAAATAGAAATGAAAGTAGAATTCATGCATACGTACGGCTTACCGTCTCCATGAATGGTGCATTTCATTTCTTACCTCTATATGTTATGAGATATTATAAATAAATTTATATTCTGAATATATATGATATATATGATATATAAATCATGAATATAATTCTGGATATAATGAACCTTTGACCACATGAAAAACATGTAATTATAAGAAGTCCATTTTTGACTCAAGTACCAAATATCGACAAAACAAATGTTATTAACTTAAATAGGTACATAATGCTTATAACATGGTAATAAGTGATATAAAAGGAATAATAAACTTGAAAAAGGGTTTTAAGCAAGTAGAAATTAACTTTGGTTTATTATTCAGGAGAATAGAGAATGATCGAGTCAGTTCGGACATGAGGTAAGGGAACTTCTTAACCCAATTTCCGTTCTTTGGGTTGATCTTCTCTTTCTTGTTTATGTAATTCATTGATTATGTGAGAAATGAATTTTTATATCTTATCATATATTTATACATTATTTATGTGACCTTATATTGAATACACATAAGTGATCTATTTTATTGACAAAAATATCTTTGTAAGGGATAACTTTTCCAATCTCATTTTTATCTGAGATTGTTTATTCGTAAGTATTTGGGGTTATTGTTATAATCCATGCCCATGTTTTCTAAAACATTTTTCATGTATTTTTAAAGTAATTTTTACCCATTTTTTAAATTTACCACATGTTATGAAAGGAATCTTACTTTTTTTTACCACACGAGGAACTTTTTTCCTTTTCTGACAATAGTATGAGAAGAATGTTATTTTTTACATATATGGCGTGAAAGGATTTTTACGGTTTCATAACTCCTCATTTTCATGAAGATTACTCTACAAGATTTTATGAATATTTTCAAAAAAATACCTTTCTTTTAAAATCGCATGGCATTTTTTGAAAATAAAATGATTTTGAAGAAGAAAGGATATTTTCCTCAAGAATTCATTTCAAGTGTTTTATCAAAACAATTTTCCATCAAAGATGACTTTATTTAATATGTGTATGTTTTAAGTATAATGTCTCTATGATTTAAATGGTTTCACTTTTCTTATGATGAAATATCCACTTGTTTTATATGGATTATGTGATTATGGGATGATGTTTATGAAACCCGTTTTATTCATTGGGTTATGATGAAGGTTTTATGTTTATTTTGTGGCACAAGTAAGAATGATTTCATTATGATATGGGTGGGATCTAAATCTCCCTCCAATGCATTGGGTAAATATTTATATCTCATGTGATAGATATGGCTGGAATGGTATGTTAATCTGGTTCAGTGATACATGACTGGAACGAGGAGTGAACTCGATTCAGAAAGGGACTTTGTCCACTAAGATGGTCTTGGTAGCAATGTCTTGGCTACTATGGAAATCATATCTTGTGCTTAAAGGTTTACCACAATTACATGTTTTATTCCCATGATATTTAATGATGATTGATGTTCTATTATGATATATGCCTTACGTACTTCCAAGATTTATGTCTTTGCTCTCTATTTTTATGTTTAGATTTTATGTTCATGTTTTTGCGTTCAAATGTTTATGGATTGTTTTATTTTATCTATGTTTACCCTTAATGAGAATTTGAGCTCACCCTTTATATGTTTTCATTTCCCCAGGATTTAAGGAAAGGTTTTTGGTATGAAAACAAAAGGTGAAGATCTTTATTGGAGATGTTAAAGATCTTTCACCACGATTAGAAGATTATATTCTGAGTTTCCAAAGGCACTAAACTATTAAGGTCCTTGTGTGTCTGTTTTTGTTATGTATTAAGTATTCTGAAAAAGTAATGTAATGTCTATGTATGTCAGGCTTCAGGTCTCTACATTATTCTTTGCTGAGGTTATACTCTTATTATACCATCTATCATATTTCTTTGGATGGTTTATTTTCAATTTGACTAGAGATGTACTATTTTAATACAATTTACTATATTATAGTGGATGGATGTTGATTCCAAAATATGCATGTTACAAATGAATTCAAGAAGGAATTGTCATTTTGGAGATTATGTGGGCCAAAAAAGACAAAAAATCCACTTAAGGGGATGGATTTTAGAATCTCAACACCATTGCAAATATGTTGGGCATGCGATGGTCCCTACCACATCGAGGGTTGATGGTTACCTCTACCCAATGTAAATACTGAGTCATATAGTGCTTTTTTTTTTCTAACAACACTACGGTTTTATTATTCCATTCACACATAGGCATTAGGATACATGTAGCCTCATTCATTTATGAATCCCATAAATCATTAGGAAATGCTACATCCGTCATAAACCCATCAACCCCTCCACCATAGGGTCTATAAATACCCCCTTAAGTTTTAATTCTTAGGGAACATAACCATTCAACTTCATAGAAATACTATAAGTTCGTGATAATACTGACATGTGTGAGTGAAAATGAATATGGATCTCCCAATGTATCCATCATTTAAAGAACCGCCTCTCATTGGATGTTGAGAAACTCATCCGATAGTGCAGCTGCCTTTTTGAATGTTCCATAGCCTTTACAAATAATTAACCCCCCACATGGTATGTGGGGTTTCACAGGGAAAACATCCTTTGTAAAAAATCCCATATGGAACCAGGAATTCAAACCAAGTCACACTCACTCTAATTCACAAGACATACAATTTTGTTAGACCATTTAACTCCATGAGGCTCCATAGATTCGTGAGACCTTCCCACATGAATCCCTACATTCAAAAAGATTCTCTTCTAGGACTCTATATGGTTCCTCCTTTCATCTAACACCCTTTCATGAAGGTTTAGTACCCAGGGCACCCTTAAAAATCATGGACCAATTCAGTTGTACCCCAAATTCATGTATGACCAGTAACACACACTAACTGCACTCCAAGTGTTCCCTATTCCTTCATCCAAAATGTTTCTTTGAGGAATCGGTACCCTAACCTTAGGCCTCCTGATGGAAAATCCTATATAGAAATTCCAACTCCATGTCCTAACCAAATGAACATTATAATTGGTCATGTCAATCAAAGATGTGGAATCATCAAGGAAAAATTAACACTTTCTTCAAAGGGATTCCCCTATGAATCTTCCTCCCACCTTGACACGGTCCACCTCAAATTGTGAGACTGACCAACATCTGGCCTGCATGATATAAAACATCGTATCTCTACATCCTAGTCGTACAACATTAAACTGGATGATAAAATCCTTGAAATATGATGTAAGACTATATCATGACCTTGTACGATGAAGACATGATTCCCCATGTATGATTCAAATTTGATGAACAAATAACTATTACCCAGTGTGATAAACATAGGATGAACCATGTTTGACTCACATGGAATGACCCCACACCTCCTACCATGTGTGATAATCAAAGGTGGCCCCATGTAAGATCACCATGTGATGCCACCTTCTCTTCTACCATTAGATAAATCTCAACACATGGGAATCTTCCAAATGTATATCCCACTCTATCATTCCTCATAAGGGGATGAAACACCCACAACAGGAAGCTTCCACGCATATACCTTGAATTGTTCTATCTGTAGGTGGGATAAAGTCCTTAAATGGAAATATTCAACACGTAATCCTAAAATCATCTATTTAAGAGTGATCCTATTGAATATGGAAGATTCCACATGTAATGCCCAAACCATTCCCCACTAATGATCCTTCTGTGACAAGAGTTTTTTTTACCCTATGATGTCAAACTGCATGGATTGATCCTCTCACCTCACCACAAATTGTGGCATCAAACTACATGGGTTTTTATCCCTATCTTTTAATAATGGTACGTATGATGCCTCATAGAGGTTCAATCCCGACCATCATCAAATTTTTGTGTATACAATTTCATCTCTAGTACACATGTCATAAATCTATCTCAATAGGTTGTTCTGATCCATCTCTACAAAATGATAAACTCATCCCTTGATGTGCCTCAACAAGAAATTTTGATATGTTAACCTAGTGTAAAATTTTATCTCTTATAGAAACACCCCATTGATCTATCACAATAGTATTTTCTAATGCATCTCTAAAAGATGTAGAAATAGTTACTCCATCAATATCAATAGGATGTTCTAATATGTAATCTCTATATTAAATCATTCATTCTTGGGAAACACCCATTAATCCCTCTCAAAAATATGTTCTAATTCATATGAAAAATAAAATGAATGTTTTCCTTGATCTTTATGAATGGGATATTCAAATCATTAACCAAGGAATGAAATCATCCCTATTAGGGCCACACTCCACCATTCTGTATCAATAGGACTTTCAGATCAATATATAAATGATGTTAACCTTGTGACTCTATCCATCTAAACATAATGTTCTGATCTACAATCCTGGTGTGAAATATTCCCTCTAAGGTACACACACCATATATCCTTCTCAATAAGACATTCTAATACATATTCATAGGATATTAAACTCATTCCTCAATCCATATCAACAAGACATTCTAATCTATAATAGTGGTGTGAAATCATCATTTCTAGGGACACACCCCATAAATCATTCTCAATAGGATGTTCTCACCTATCACTATAAGACGTTCAACCTGTGCCTGTATCCATCCCAATAAGAAATCCTGATTTATCTCTAAATATGCTAAAATCCTTCCCTAATATAGATTCCATATCCCATACAATAAATATGGGATTCCTGAGTTAAATATATTCAAAAAACATCCTGCCCATATTGTCAATTACCACATTATCAGAAAAAAATTCATTGGGTTCCATTCTTAAGATGCCTCAAAAATGATATTTCCTCTAAAAGATGAGAATTTTTTAGGTGACCAATATACCCAATGTCCAAAACATCCTAGACATTTCATAAATAAAAACTCTTCAGATCGAAGGAGCTTCCCCATTGAGACATAAGTAGAGTAATTAACCTACATCCACATTAATATGGAACTATGAATGAATTCTAGGAATATGAATTAATATATGAGGGAAAATCAAACTAGAAAACAATATCCAATGAGAAATACATTTATGGAGGGATTAACATCTCATCATCCCATTTCAATCAAGGAGATTATATCACCAATGAAGGTGATGAAATTCACCAGCCATTAGAATTGGAAATGCTGGGAAATATAAAGTATCGTGTGAGTTGTATGGAGGATGAGTAGTGTTGCACTCCAAAGAAAGCATCAGAAAAAGAAATGGTTAACCCAGTCTAAAACACTTCTCTTAAACCATGTGGTGTGGTTGTGTAGGACCCACACTGGACATAAAGATCACTAGATCTGGAAATTTTCGGTGTTTGGAATCACCTAACAGAAATATAGAACATGATGTGAACCGCTTCTCCTTAACCATGGTGACTAAAAGCATTAAACCCGCAACATATTTGAATATTAAATGATCTGGAAATTTTTTTCACTGGTCAGCACCATCTAGAAATAGTGAACTGGAGATGAATATCATCCCCTCAAACATGGTGACTACTTCATTTTAGGGAATAAATTGATATTAATGTCGCAAAACCCATATATCTAGTGCTAGTTTCCCCCAAGAAAATAGTTGGCCCAGTATGATACTCACCTTCAAATTGGGGTAGTTAATGTTGTAAACCTCAATCCTTATCATCATCAGTGTGTATCTTTCACTACTTTAGGAAAATTGGATGACAATGGGAAAATGTGAATTGATTTATTTGTACCTGTACTGATGGATAAATAGAAATTACTTTCAGGACCCAGGCAACAAGAATCTAGAAACCTAACACTCGTAAGACACAGGTGGGAGAAACCTTTTCTGGATATCCTCTACTACTATTCTTAAACCATGAATTCCACTTCATCTTAAACTATCAGGTTCCCATGACCCGTCTTACCCTATAAGACCATACAATGGATGGCGATCGACACACTAGTGTGGTGGTATGAGTAGGAGGAGTTCATTACCACCATGTACGAAGCTAACTGGGACATGGAGGAATTAGTGTATCATCAAAACCACCACCCATTAAGGACACACTGGGGAAACCACCCATCTACATACGATGAACTGATTTGAGAGCATCTCTTAGGAGTTCTCTAATGATACGTCTACCTATACTGAGGAGGCATGGGACATTCATGTCATTCCTCAAGTGACCACCACCTTGGAGACACATAAGAGGGTCCACACTAGACCTCATCAATGAAAACAATAACTACTCCCATAGGTAGAAAGTGGGTTTATTTCATCCGTGATTCACTAGCCCCGGTCCAAAACAGGTGATTATGTCTATGTTGGTAGCCTTAGGGCACTTATCAAAAAGGCACATCTTACAAAAATTCTTTATCCCATTCCACCACCAGCATAGCCTGATAGTTTTCTATAATAAGTGGATAGGGATATGTCTTATCTCAATTGGAATCAATACCCTATCCACCTCACAGGCATGCTAGGTTGACTTTCTTAGTCACCGGAACATATGATAGACGTTACAAACCATCTTGTGATGAGGACAATCAGTCCATAGCTCCTCCACATACCATCACCATCTAGTATAGAGGTACATCCCAATACCCCACCATCCAATATCAAGGTCCTCTATATGTTCCCATAATTTAGTATGGTGGTCATCCCCATGATATCAACAACTCGAGAAAAGGCCCTCCCTGATCCTTCACCAACAAACACAAAGGTGCTCTCCATGCCACTGCCAACCAAAGAAGAGGTCCTCCCATCTTCTTCTCAAGAATACCCAGAGGTCCTCCCCATACTACTACCAACAAGATTGAAGGTACTCCCTGTTCCATGGATATCCAACTTGGAGGTCCTACATCTTTAACTTAAAACCACAGAATAGGTTATCCATTCTCCCTCGTAAGGTAGCATGAATGTCCTCCACATGTCCAAACTATCACGAAGAATCCCCCAGGGACCATGTCGTTACTGCCCCAAGCCCGCCTCCCTGAGGACAGTTGCTAGAAACTTGAAAATATTAGGTATATCCAATTTAAATGAGGGGAATATTCCTAAATACCTTCACACTCACACAAAACTCTATTCCACAAATGTGGGAATGTGATACACTATGTAAAAAACACAAGGTATTATAGAAGAAAATTGAATTTAAATAGGGACAGAATAAAAGCCCAACCAAAAAAGGAAAAGATAAAGTTAAGTACCCTAGATGTCCTCCGTCTAAAACCCTACCTAAAGGGTACGTACAGAAATAGTTGTATGAATCCACCGAAGAACACCTCATATGTCAGGTCACTCTAAGAACCACATAGCCCTAGTCCTCCAAAGACATTGTTGAAGCACTGATCGTGTTGTATAAGATACAACACGTGAGGTCAAATCCCATGTAGGGGTGAGTAAAACAACACTAATTAGGGCACCCCAAAACACAAATTAAAATAACAAAAAGGAAACACCGCTAAGAATATTCCTTCAGATCAACACATGTATATGTCAAGAACACATATAAAAATAACATCTCGGTATACTCGTTATGGATTCCAAGACTCAAGGTCTCATCCACTACAAGAAAAAAGATTCCAGTCATAGCATTCCAGTTCTGGGAGATCCCACTCCTCAATCCAACTAACAGTAAGCATCTAGAGAAGGTCTACCAAAAGTATCTGAGAGAACACCTGGTCCCGATATGTCCCGATGTTTCCCTGAGACATCTGGTTTCTCTTTAACATGGAGTCTCGATATGGACGCCAATCCTTAGGCACATGACTCTACTCAAGGAATATTCAAATCTGATGAGACATACAGCTTCTATAGGATACTCACTCCACATATTCACAAGAGACCTACTCCCCATTATCATAGGAGACCTATTCTATGTCATCGAAAGATACCTAATTCGCATCTTCATATGAGACATACGCTGTATCTTAATAGGATTCATACTCTATTTCTTCTCTAGAGACTTAATCCATGTATTCCACTATTCACAAGAGACTTTCATTGCATCATCATAAGATACTTACTCCGAATCATCACATGAGACTTACTCTGTGTATTTCATAGTTCGTAGGCGACTTACCCCACATAGGTCTCAGCCAAAACATTCTGATCTTAGTGTAATCGTTCCAGGATCACCTACTCCTAGATCCATATGGTCATACTCAAACCTCCATGAAAACTCACGTAAAGTATCTCAAAAGAATATCCTCATCACAAGGGTCCCCACAATGTAATCCAATTGTCAAACAAACACACAGTTTTAGAGTTACATGAATTTTATTAAAAAGCGGCCGATTGGGTCAAGGTGTAGTCTAACCTAGTTGGACAAATCCAAATCATCATGGGGCCCACCTACAAAACCCATTAGGTCCATCCAGAACTGTCGTGCCCGACCAGACCCACTGGGTTGAAATGGCCCGCCTGCTCTAGCATGGCCCGCTCATGTAGGCCGATTTAGTCCACGAGGACATGGATAGGTTGGTCACACCCCTCCCTGGCCCATGTGGTCACCTGACTATGTGCCAGCCCACACCCTGGTCAATGTTGCCGGACCACTTGACTAAAACACACCCGCAACACCACTACAGGTTCTCCGTCTAATACGGATCAAACAAAGAAACATCCCTCCACCATCACAGCCTCCTACTTGGGCATTTCACCACCACATGCGACCATTGTCGTTATGGGTTCCCACTGCCAACGTGATCCTATTGGATCACTCCTTTCCCTATAAGCCTTCCAATGAGCTGTGTTTCCATGCACCGCCACCAATGGTCTCTACTTTGTGTACCACCGTATTTCCTTCAGTGCCCCATTTTTTAAATTGGGGGCACTCTTGCGATCATTGGGTTTCCACCATCACTATCGTGGGCTCCAAATAATCTTGTTGTCACTATAGGGGTCTGACCATGTTTGGAATGTCCCAGGAATACACATCATGACTATGAGGGTCTGCCAAAGAAGAACAATGAACATGGGTAGATGAAAACACATAAGAACACCCTTAGTACAAACCCTGGCCTTGTTCATGTAACCCTAGGTCCATTCATGTCAACATGATTAAGAATAAGAATACTCATTAGACTATTCCATTTAATCCTGTTGTTTATCCATCCTACAAGAATGATCGAACCATAGATCAACCTATTCATGTGTTGGTCCACCATTGTCCTTGAAATCAAAAATGGAGAAAGAAATTACAAGAATAAATAAACCCCTACATGGAGTTTGGATTGATCAGTGAAGAACATTATTCATTTGCAGAAATCCGTCTATAGGGGATCTCGATGTATTATCTCATCATCATTCATCATTCTCCAATGGAATGTTTTTCAATTATTTTATTCTCCAAATGTTATAGGAAATTTCTCCTAGATTATGAATCTAATATTATATCTATGTCAAGATTCTAAATAAAGAAAAGTCATTTCAGTGTTACCCTACTGTTTCAATTATCAATGAAAACGAGCTACCACTTCATGGAATTGTAGCATTGATATGCCATTGTGAAACATCAAAATGAAACAAAATAAACCTTTTAAGTTTATATTATTCTCATTTAAAATGTCCAAAAATTATTTTTCACAGTATACCTGCACCAGTTGATGTTACGCCTCGCCTAAAAAACCCCCTTATGAGCTCAACGGCAGTATCGTATTTCCAATCAGAGTAACTGTTTATGAGTTTTTAGGATTTTAAAAATATTTTTTTATTACTTATATTATTTATGATTATTCGATTTTCATAGTTTTCCATAGAATACCCACACCGACTAAAGTGATATCATTCCTTGGGTGAAGCATCTACTCTGAGCTAAATAGTTCCCTCAATATTTATGATCCGGGAACCCATTTAGAAGTTATTCCACATTTTCAGAAAATTCCCTCGCATTCAATATTAAAAACATAGCAGTTTTTGTTAAACCATTCTTAGAACACTAGAACTAGAAATCTCACGTTGTCTTAAAATATAGTCTCATAATTTTTCCAAATAATTTATAGAAATAAAATTGGGAATACCTAAGTCATTAAATTCTCCCAAAACTAAGGCATTAGGTCCCTAAAATCCAAACCAAGGGATACCCAAATAGATAAGGGCATGAGAACGAACCTGATCCCCTACCCCCATGTGCTCTTCAAGAGATTCTCATGCTACCACAAGGTACTCACTAAAAGAATAAACTACCCATGGAGGGTCCCCTCTTATCGATCCTCACTCTCCGCAACTAGGATGAAAAATGAGTATTAAGAGAAGAAACTATCATCTATAAGATTCCAAGAGGTCGAGCTATCTCTTAAACGTAGAGGCATCCCATGATATATATAGGAATCTAATCCAAAAAAGCTATTAAGTGGTCAACATGGTGATTTGATCAATGATCAGCCAGATGGTATTATATCCCTCTGGAATATGTGGTAAACTGATCATGAAGTCCATAGACATAATTTCTCACTCTCTTCCTCGAACCCCAAGGAATAAAAGAGAACCCCATTCCAAGTATAGGGTTTGGAAAAGGTGAGTTCACAAACCATGAAACTGACTCAAATAAGAGATCAACTTTTTTTTATAAACAGTAAATCCCAACTTCATCCTATCTTTTCTTCCTCAGTGTCCACCATGATAACCGCATGCATATCCTGATCCATCTCACCACTCTAGGTGTCAACTAATACTACTGTGTTTCCTCTAAGGAGAATGATTTTCCTGCCACATTTAAAATATATTTTAGGAGTATTCCCTGTAGACATCTAAGAACAAAGAGTCTCACTTTCAGTATCACCGAGTTGTTCCTTCCTAACTCACTGTTAGAGTGGAGGGGTAACAACCATTGACTAGATATAAGTTGCATAATCTCTATCTATGAAGGATAAGAGTAATGAGTCCAACTGATATGTTTCCACATTCAGAATCAACAGACTGGATCTACTAATAAGAGAATCTTCTACCATGTTTTTTGTACCAAGAGTATAGAATTAATCCAAGTCATAGTCTTGGAGAAACTCTATCCAACCACTTTGTCTCATGTTCATAAACATTTGAGAGAATATATTCCTGAGACTCTTGTGGTCTGAGTTTATGATAATCCTCCCACCCATCAGGTTGTGTTACCACATCTTCACTACAATGACTAACATTTCCAACTAATGATCATGGGTTACACAGTTCTTCTCATGTGGTATCAACTGACATGAACCATAGGAAATAACCTCTTGCCTCTTCATCATGACACAACCAATTATTGTTCCTGATGTATGACATGACACTATGTACTTGACTCCATAATCTAGAAAACTCAAGATGAGGGTCCTCATCAAAATTTGTATCAACTATTGAATTTCCTGCAGACATTTTTTAATACAAGTTAATGGATTCCACTTTTATCTAATAGAAGTGTTAATCATCCGTTTTTGTAGTAGATACTCATTCTCCATGGTCACATTATTAATGTTCTTGTAATGCACACATAACCCCAAAAACAGGGTCTTACTAAGCCCGTCCTCTTAAAGTCCTCAACATTCACCCTCATCTCGTGAAGCTCTATGAAATCCATTTGATATTCCGATTATAGTATTAGTTACATACTGGGGTATAGAACAACGCATAATCCTATCTCCCTATAGGGAGGTAATACTAGGAGCATCTCAAAGAAATACATCCTCGTACTCCTCCACTACTTTTAGTAAATGAATAAATATAACATCCACTACCCTGAGGTTAAGGCTAGATGACTCAGTAGTGACCATATGCACCCTCCTTTGAATGAGTCTACATAATGCTACATTGGTTTCCTTTTTTTACCACCATTGAAAACCCCATTCCATCACTACGTACATACCACACCCTTTTTCCTAAAACATCCAATCTGAGCATGGAATATCAATAACCAATCCACACAAAGAATGAGTTGTAAGGCCTAAATGCTGCCACTAAGAAGTTCCAACCAGAACTATCACCTCAAGGGTCAGATCAAATTGTATGTAAAATTGTGGTTATCAAGTCTCCTTCCTTAGGTATCTCCAGACTTAAGAGTCAAGAAAACAATATAACTAAAAACTCTTGGTCTTGAACACGATATATGACACGGAAGAATTATTATCACCAAAAAATATTAATACAATAGCTAAGTGTAGACACAGATTGTACCTCGAGTCATTCATAGAGAAATTGTGTCATATGCTTTAACTGTATGCAAATTCCCCTTCCCCTCTCCTACAACCCCCTGAGCCGAGTGTGGACCATGTGGGGGTGGGGGTGGTATCATGTCGAAATGTTTACCACATCCTGCTACTCTTCTATATCCTCTTACATGTCTTATACCCTATAGATAAATTTGTTCTTATTATTGTCACTTTATCTATATCACATACACAATTTTTCTATTAGAATCACGATTGGATAAACAAATATCTATCAAGATGTCCCCTACCATCCCATGAAAAGAAGTTGTTCTATCTAGTATAACATGACTCAACCTATGATACCAGAGTTGTAGATATATTATCCTGAGACCTCCACTCAGAACATCTCACATGTCTAAGTCTCTGAGACTAACGTCGGCTTCCTTCTCTCAAGGTCTCTTCTCCTACTATCCAACTACTGATATCTACTATTTGTATGCAATCATCCAAGGAATTTAAACCAAAATGGTTTTCTCTAGCACCCTATGATAAGTAGGGATTCACAGAGGAATAACGATGCCTCATATGACCCTAAGTACAGCTTTCCCAAAGCATTGATCCTGATAGCAATGGTTGTCTATCAAATCCATCAGGTACCTGTGAAGGTTGGTATGACTCGATGAATACTCTAACACTGACATGTCGTTCTGCCAAAACTGTATAATCTCACGGGAATGCCCGACCCTTATAATTTATGGTGAGAGCCTCGTTCACCTAGAAAGGACCTCAAGATCTATCCACATAAGTGTCCCCTTATTGTAAGATCAGGTAATCTAAACCCCGCCATCACCCTATGGATCCACGTAGAAGGCTCACTGCCAGGATGCCCATCTGATCTAATGTTGACCTGACTCGATGGAAAAAAAGGTCACCATCTCAAGACAGTCCTTAGAAACCTAAGAGTCAGTCTAGACTCATAAATTGAGGTGTCACTATCGCTAACACTCATGATGTGAGTTCATCCTACACATCTCATCCACTTGTACTATGTCTACCTTGTGTTACTCTATAGGTGGTGGTATAATAGGCACACCACCCAGAGGTACTATCTATTGTATAAATCTCTATACCACTCCTATCACCCGACATATCATCCCACTAATCATGCAGTGGAATCTTGGATAGATGTCTACATGGAAGCATCTTGAAGTAAAATATGATGTACCACATTCATTTGAGTGTACCTTGTGAGATGACTCAAGATAGAAATGGAAAACAAAACCCATTCTAATATGATGCATAAACGATCATTTTCCCCCTACAACAAGTGTTTTAATTGTATTGAGTCAAAAACCAGAATATAGGGTCCTAGTGTATGGTTACGTCGACCACCACACCAACACCAGATTCCATAGCCTAAAATCCATACTCAAAACATTTAAAACTATTTCACAAAACCAAAACACATAGATTATTGGTCTTTAATATAGAACCTACCTACCTCTAATACAAATATACCAAGACTCATCCTACGGAACCCATGCCGCGACTAACCCAAGCCCGCCTCCAATAGGCCAGGTGCGGGGGAAAAGCACAAATTAGGCATATCCTAAAAAAATGGGATGAATTTTCCTAAGTACCTATAGAAACACACACAAATCCAAGCCACAACTGCTGGAATGTGAAACCACTATGTATAAAAACACAAGGTACAAAAATAGAAAACTACAATTAAATAGAGACATTATACAAGGCCAACCAAAAAGGAAATGTAAAAGTGTAAGCCCTTGGAACTCCACCACAGAAAACCCTACATAAAAGGTAGGTACAAAAACAAAAATCTGAAACCGTAGAAGAAAAACACATCTATCATGTCAATATAAGCACCGTTTAGCCCCTATCCACCATGGACTCTATTACGGCACCGATCATCTGCAAAGGATACAACACGTGTGGGTAAAGCCTTTGTAGGGACGAGTTAAAAAATAATAACCAGGGCACCCAGAAACACAATGAAAAGACCAAAAAGGAAACACCACTAACAAGATAGAGTTATCTCAACATAGGTATATGTCAACAATATATATAACAATTATGTTTAGTTATACATGTTATGGATTCCAAGACTCAAGGTCATATCCACTGCTATCTATATGGTTCAGTGCATAGCACGCTTGTTCTTGGAGATCCCACTCCTTGAGCCATCAGATAGTAAGAACATAAAATAGGTCTACCAAATTTATCGGAGAGAACAAATGGTCTCAATATGTTAGGAAGTTTCCATGATATTTTTTTTCCTCTAAGACACGATGTCTCGATATCACTGAAAATCCTTAGGCACGGAATTCTGCTCAAGTTATATTCAAATTCGATGAGACATATAGTCTCTATAGGAGACTCACTCCACATACACACATGATACCTACTCCATAACTTCAATGGACACCTACTTCGTGTCTTCATAAGAGAACCACTCCACGTCTTTGTAGTATACTTCCGCCACCTATTTTTAAGAGACTTACACCACCTCTTTTCCGGAGACTTACTCTATGTAAGTCATAGTTCATAGGAGAATTTATTTGTGTAGGTCTCAGCCACATGATTCTACCCTTAGTGGACTCGTTTCAGGATCAACTACTCCTCAAGAAAAAAAGTCAGAAACCAAACTCCATGAAAACTCTCATAGTGTATCTCAAAAGGACCACCTCATCATGAGGGTTCAAATGACACAAAAATCTCATCAAATAGATGCATGGCTTCAATGTTATGGAAATATTTTTTAAAAGGGGTTGGTGAGTTCCAGTTCCAGACTGACATGGCCGGACAGACCTGACCTGAACCGCCGACACAGACCTAGAATTTGAGTTATCCCGACCCATTTTTCCCTGCCCTTCCCGCTTGAGCCGGCGGTTCGGTCCACCCAGACATTCCATGGGGGGGTCATGCCTCTCTCCGAGCCACACGGTCACCTAACCACATGCAAACCAAAGACCTGATCAGTGCGACTGGACCCCATTGCACTGCCAGTCTGTGTGACCAATGCACACCCGTAGCTTCACTGTAGGTTCTCCATCTTAAATAGATCCAATGATCTGTGCCCATCCCCCACCACAGCCTCCTCCTATTACCTTCTTCCACCACCCATGGCCTCTACCTCCATAGGTTCCCCCCACCTCTGTGGTCCCACTTGACTGCACCCATCACCACCATCCTACCGGTGAGCTACACCACCATGTACCACCATACACAACTATCTGCATGCGTTCTCTTCTCTATGGGATTCCATGTTTCCTTTTGTGTCTCGTTTTTCGAAGTAGGGACACCCTTATGATGATCGTGTTTATACCATCACAATCATGGGCTCCAAATCATCTTGTCATCGCTCCGGGGGTCTCGCCACATTTAGAGCCCCCCGAAATAACATGCCATGACCATGGGGGTCCTCTGAAGAAGAACAATGAATGAGAGTAGATTAAAAGGAATAAGAAGAACCTTATAAAAAACCATGTCCGAGTTCGTGTCGGACATGGTCCGTTCATGTCAGTAAGATTGTGAATAAGAAGAATCATTAGTCTATTCCCATTAATCTCAATGTTTACTTGTCTCATAAGAACAATCAAACCACATATCAAGCTATTCATGGGTTTGTCTGCATTCCTCATTGGAATCTAGAATGAGGATGGAAATACCAATAATAAATAAAACCCCTATGTGGTGTTTGGATTGATCAATGATGAGAATCATTAATCATAGGAAATCCATGAATGAGCGATCTTTATCCATTGTCTCATCATGATTTTTCTTTCACCAATGACAGGTTCACCAATTATTTTATTCTCTAGAGTTTCTAGGTAATTTCCCCAAGATTTTGAATCTAATACTCTTTCCCTATCATGCTATTAAAGGAATAAAATGCTTTGCCGTATCACATGCTATTTTAATTATAAATGAAAATAAGCTACCCAATCATAGAAACACAGCATTCATACAAAATATCAGAAGAAAATAAAATAATCATTTTATGTTTATTTTATTATCCTTTAAAACATCCTGAAATTATTTTTCACAGTTGACCTAAATCGATCGAAGTTTGGTCTCTCATAAAGAAAACACCTACTTAAAAACCCAAAGTTGGTCTCATATTTCCTATCCGAGTAACTTTTTATGAGTTATTATTATTTTAAAAAAAAAATTATTTAATTATTTTATTTATGGTTATTTCATTTTCTAGTTTTTATAGAAGACCCGAACCAACTAAATTGAAGTCACAACTTGGGTAAAGTCACTACTATAAGCTAAATGGTGCCATTATATTTCTTCTCTGGGAATATATTTAGAATTAGCTTCACTTTTTTAGGAAAATCTCTCATGTGTGTATTAAAAAATCATTTTTTGTTAAACCATTCCGGGCACACAATGCCTTGGAATCACATGTCGTCTCAGTGCCTGGTCTAAGAATTTTCCCAATTTTTTTTTAAAAATATATCCAAGAATATCCGAGTAATTATAAAGTCATACCATACCCTGGAGAACCATCCCGAGGAAATAGGGAGAAGACCCATCGTCAACGCTAGAACACTGGGAATCACCACTTCATCATTTACCGCTGGACTTATAATGTTATTTTTGATGTGAAAATGGAACCTTTAACCTAGTTTCAAGAGGTTAGGGTTGAAGATATAAATTTGAGTTCGATAAATTTGAAATATTAGTTCCATATGATTCATAGAATCCTCTACGGGAATCAGAAAGTGAAGGATATTTTGGCCCCCTTTTAGGGGATCGAAGTGCATCTGCCCCAATCAAAATTAGTTTCCTTCCTCTATACCTCTACAAAGGAATATGGAGATATTTTAGGGTCTCAAATGACGACTTTAGATACTGATCACTCTCTTGAGACATAGATATACATTGTCTCCCTCTCTCATGATGGAGTGGGGATCCCCCATCATATATGGGCATGTTCTTGAAGCTGGATCTATCACCATCAGACATACCAACATGCATCAACAACTTGAACCATTAAAAAGTGACCTTTTGATATAGAAGATAATGTTAAGGTCTACACAAGTTCCTCCACTAATTTTTGACCTCCGCCAATTAGAGTTTTGGGAGACATAGGGCAAGATCTTTCCTATGAGAAAGAGGGATTGTGGGAGGTTTTGACTATCAACAAACTATCAATGGTGTTGTAGCAGCCTACTACATCAGAATATGAACTCACAGAGTCCCTTAAAAGAGAACATGAAATTATTTTCTCTTATTTTACCTAGGAGACATTTCACCACATTTGCGGTCATTAGTTGGTCTATCCCGCGAGTCAAGAGAACCTTGATTCCAATAATGGGAAGTGAAGAAATGTTGAGATAATAGTGTTCTTGGTAGAAAATTGCCATGAATTGTATAGATATCTCGAGACTCAACATAATACC
Source organism: Viscum album (assembly GCA_963277665.1). NCBI lineage: Eukaryota > Viridiplantae > Streptophyta > Magnoliopsida > Santalales > Viscaceae > Viscum > Viscum album. The sequence goes on along the minus strand of OY728140.1, from coordinate 842,727,757 downwards.
TATGTAATGTTCCTCAAAGTGGTCAATAGAGTCATGGATGAAGCATTTCCACATGTACAGATAAGATGATTGGGGAAGTACATTGATCTCCATTTCATCCCTATCTTGTGATAGTGCAGCCAATCCTCCAACAATTAAATATCCCTTCTAGGTACAATCATGGTTAATATGATCATAAATTAATTTATTGATTATCATAGTAACTAGGGAAATGACAAAGGGCTTGGCCCAGAATATCATCCCAATGGGAGATATGATACTTGTAACACCCCAGGTAAATAAAGAATATGACATTTTCATATTTATCCATATTTGTGAATAAAATATTAATATGACTTTAAAGGGGACGCTATGCTCGATGGCGTTCCCAACACGCAACAACGAGTTTCTTGGGAATCTTACGTTGCATTCTAATAATAAAATAATATTATTTTAAATGGTAGTTAACATGTAGCTGTTGTATTGGCGGTAATGGATATAAATAACTAAAATATGATTAAATATGTTTTTAAATGTTTTTACATTTATCCAATAAAATATAAAGGCTTAAAATACGGAAAGAATTAAATTTTAGGCGTATATGCCCTAGTTTTCACTAAAGGTTCACTTATCGCCTTTTGATGGAGAACCGTCATTAAATGTAGTTTTGTTCACTCTTATACATTATATTGGATCAAATAAAACTATTCTTAAGAATTGTTACATCAAAATTTACTTTGTGTAAATTTTGGGTATCTTTCCGATAAAGTTCATTTTTTTATGAATAGTGTAAAATGTTGTATTTTAATCCAAAAACTCTTTTTAATCTAATTTATTTATATGATAATATTATCTTTTGAATTTGTTTTAGAGTGAAATTAGAATATATTTTTACCATTAAATCCAATAGTGGTCGTTGGAATTAATTTCACTTTGAAATCAGACTTAAACTAGTGTCAATATTTTGATACTTATTGTTTCATAAAAACACGCTATTTGCACTGACAGCGAGAATTAATAATTAAATCAATTAATGTGACTTATATGTTTTGAATTTTTCAAAATAGACTTCATTTTTGAATTCTGAATATCAAATATAGCTTAGGGTGAATTTTTGGGATTTTTCTGAAAAACTTCAATTTTTGATGAATAGTGAAACCACTAAGTGGTACTTATAAAAACTGATTTTTCCGTTTAAATGACAATTTGTCATAATTGTGTTTTGAATTTAAAAAATCCAACATACATGGTTTTCATTAAGAAGTAAAATGTGGTTCAATGGGATAAAAATAATTTTTTGGCGAATAGTAACTTATTAAGTTTTTAATCGCGATTAGTGGTAATTAGTGTAGTTTAAGGTAAAAATAATGTTTTAATAATATGAGATAAGCTTTACACATGTCCTACCATCATTTGATGTTTCATGGACGACCAATAAAATCCATGGGTCAACTTGGGGACCCCATGGAGCCACTTTGGTTGGGAAATGACATAAATATCTTTTTATTTAATGTTAAAGTAAAAATGACACAAACATGAGATGTTTTAATAAAAGAATTTTTACATGGGGTTATACAAGTCATATGTTTTACTATAAATAGTAATTGGAAAGATAAAAGGATTTCCTATATCATAGTATTTTTTTATAATTTTTAGACATTAAATAAATAAAATTATTTATGACATCATGATGATGCAGCGATGACCTCATTATTTAATGATTTAAATAAAATGAAAAGATAATGTAATTTCTAATACCTACACCTGTCAAAAACCTATTGGATGAGTGTATTTATAACCTTTATCACCTTATCCTAGAAATACATCAATGTGGGACCTTTAAAATCCGAAACCCTTTTGAAAATAAAGTAACATTTTGTAACTTTACAAGAGTACCCCTCCTCTCCTCTTATAAAAGGCCCCCACCTCTACCTCCTTACCCACACTCCCAAAGCCTTTGGCTCGGCCAGCCCCTGACCATTTTGTCTCTCCACTTCCCTTGCTTACTCCTTGAAGCCTCAATTTGGGCAGAAGTCTTCCCAAGGAATCCTTTGAGCTCAAACCAAAGGGAGTTACCCGATTTTAAGGTAATGTCTTCAATTGTGTCCTTTTGTTTTATTTTGCTTCTCCAACCCCCTAAACTCTTTTTATTCTTTTATTTTGTAACAAATCCAGTGTCTTCAATATACTAGGATGTTGTTATAAGAATTTTTCGAGCTACACTTACACACACTTACATCTAATTGTTAAAGAACATACTGTTTCCTTAGATGACGAATTTCTCCCTCCCGAAACGATGATTGTTCAACATTCTTCTAACACCTTCAAAGGTGGCCATTAAGATGAAACTATATTTATATTTGATATCTAATATGTTTATGTTTTAATTAAGGTTCTATATTTTTCAGTTATGGCATACCTTTATGGTTTCCATTATGGGTATACGTGATATCTTCATTTTAGGAAGTGCGGGCTGCCGGCCCCTCAAAGTGATGTGATTCGTTAATACCATACGTGGGACATATAAATGATTGATTTAATGTTATTATATATGATTTTATACTGTAATTATAATATACCTCTATATAATTATTATTTCTTTCCATTAAAGTATGAAATAGAAATGAAAGTAGCGTTCATGCGTATGTACGGCTTACCGTCTCCATGAACGGTGCATTTCATTTCTTATCCCCAAATGTAATGTACTATTATAAGTACATATTTATAATGGATATATAGAAAGTATGTTACATATAAATGATGAATATAATTCTGGAATTAAAATATACATACCTCTCATTTAGTTTTAATTCCATTAATATGACAAAGAAATGAAAGTAGCGTTCATGCGTACGTACGGCTTACCGTCACCATGAATGGTGCAATTCATTTCTTACCTCTAAATGATTATGTAATATTATAAATACTTATATATTCTGGATATATATGATATATATGATATCCAAATCATGAATATAATTCTGGATATAATGAACCATTGACCACACGAACAACATGTAATTGTAAGAAGTCCACTTTTGACTTAAGAACCAAATATCGACAAAACAAACATTATTAACTTAAATGATTACATAAAGTTTATAACATATCAATAATTGATATAAAAGGAATAATGAAATTGAAAAGGGTTCTTAATAAAGTATAAATTAACTCAAGAATATTATTCAGGGCGTTAAAGAACGATCGAGTCAAGTCGGACTTGAGGTAAGGGATTCTACTCCTCTCTTTCTTTTTAAGTACACTCTTTTATGTCATTCGTTCTAAGATCATCTTTCTTGTGATTGGGATGTTCTTTTATATTAATATTACTGTAATTTTTATGTTCATATTATGAGAGACCCTATTCTCTCTCATCAATCCATTTTTGGAAGTTTTAAGTGGCGTCGTTTGGCTGCCGAGTTTTCGTAAGGGATTTTTCATCTCACTTTTATTCCTATGAGATTTATGCTACATTTGCCACAATTTCATTTGAGTGGTGTATGTAATGACCATTATTTTACTTATTATGTAATATTATGCCATTTATGAGTATTTACATCAATGTTGTATTGTCCTTCTTTCACAGGGTGTATGTTTCGAAAGATACCCATGTCGGTAAGGGAATCTTTCACCCTCCTCTTTTTAAAAGACTTCTTTTGTCGGGTCTTTTAATTTACATATTGTTATGTTGGGATATGTTCTCATATATCCTTATTGATGTAAATTTTCTGTCCAAGTGATGAGATACCCTTTTTCTGATGTGACGCCGTTAGGCTGTCAAGGGAACTTCTTAACCCAATTTCGATTTCTTTGGGTTCAACATATAGTTATTGAATATGTCATCCTTTGAATATGTGTGAATGAACTTTGATTTTTTTACACTTAATATCCACTTATATTTGGTGTATTCGTTTGTCACACATAATTATGTAATTGATTTGTCCTTAAACCAAGGATACCATCTTTGTATGGGACTTCGCCTCAATCTCCTTTCATTGAGGAATATTTTTTTTTACACAACCTTATTTTATACGGTGTATAAACCACTTTGACTTTTACGTTTATTCAAAAGGAATCCTTTTTATACGAAGCGTTTTACTAAACGACAAAAGGGAATGTTTTTATCGTACGTATGCGGCGACAACGACTTCTCCGCCGCCGTGACCATTATTTGAGTTTCGGCTTCCTCTACAAGCCATACCATTTTTTTAAAAGAAAAATAAATACCATGTTTTACTTTTTCTTTTATTTTGGTATTGAAAATTGTTTTCATAATGTTTTTATATCAATGTGTTGTATTGATATCTTGTGATTGAAAGGTGGAAATGTAATGTTTCCTTTATGCATGTTTTATGTGATACGATTATGTTGAGGTTCTTGGGCATTATTATGAAGACGGGTGGTTCCATGATAGACTAAGGGCGGGTGAGCCCGATATAGCTCTCCAATGCATTGGGTAACACGAAGGAGTGAAACGTTAAGGTTTCTCCGAAGAGATTTAGGGAATTAATTGTGGTGGGTATTCAAAACGTAACCAAGAGGGTTACTCCCTACGTTAGAATGTTATGAATGCCTCAAGTTACCTTTTTTGTCTTATCATTTCTATGATTTATTCATGATTTTATGAGGTATGTTAAAGTTCTTATGTTTTATGGGTAAAGTATGATTTCATTCTTATGTATACATGTACTCATGTTTCCTTTCCATATTTTTATATCCCTTACTTAGATTTTAATGCTCATCCCACGTTTTTGAAAAGTTTTTCACAGGTCAAGGGAAAAGTACGTGATGTGATGATAGTGTCAAGGATTTGTCAAGAAAGAATCCATGTTTTATTTTAAATATGTTTCCGTTGATGGGAAGAATGAATCCTATCTTTTATGTAACCACTTTGTTTAAATGTGGAATGTAATGAAATTTTTATGATCTAATTCTCTAAAACTCTAAACATGAAAAGATCCTCAATGTGTATCTTGTATTAACTCAAGATTAATCAAGGTTTAAGGCTGGGGCCTTATAGTTGGTATCAGAGGTCTTTTTAGATAACTTTAGAGGTTAGGGTATTCTCTAAGCACAAGTGACATTACCATAATGGTTAGGATTTCAGAAAGAGTCATAGTTTTAGATAAAGTGAATGAGTAAGTATATCTTAGTGTTTATCTTCCTCATTAGTACATGATGGTTATGTTTATATACTCACACTGACCTTTTTGGTTTTAGTAAATGGCTGGATCTAGCAGGCACCAAAGTGAAAATGGGTTTGAAGGAAACTGTGGTGGTTCTCTGATTAAGAGACTGGATGAGATGGGGGATTCAATGAGGAATCTCATGGTTGTTCTAAACCAACTATCAAGGAGTCATGATTAACCAATTCATCCTTGGTGAGTTCTCTAATGAATCATGTACGAGATGGCCAACTCGATGTGGAAATTCAGGTAATAATTATTAAGGTAACCATTACGGTTTATAAGATCCTTACTTTTTAGGTAATTATGGGTTACTCGATGATATGATGGAAAATGAAAGGAATGAGATAAACTTGAGGTTAAAATATGTTATGATCATTATTTAAGATTTTATCTCGTTTTGGGGGATGTTTTAAGAATTATATAGTTTTGGAAAAAGGACAACACACAGATCGTGTGACAACCCGTCGTGTCGGACAAATCTGTGGGAATCGAACCCACAGCCAAAGTGTGACTGGTATTTATCGCCTACTACTGGACTACGTGAAGTCCCTGTTTAGTTTGAATGATTCTTTATAGTTATATGATTTTATGAATTAAGAGTAAAGTTGATTTTGGGTTATTTATGAAAATGATTAACCTATCATGGAGGATATGTGATTAGGTTAATTAATTTTCAATACGAGACTTTAGGAGAAACTGATGTTGTTTGGAGATAAATGTTACGATTTAACTTGGAAGACTATGTGACTAAATCCTTCAAATATTTGGGTTTCAACTTTAGTTTGGTTTACTTTGAAGAATTTTATGGACAAATTTTTTATCTAATGGTCCTCGTTGAACTTTGGGTTTTGTTGGACAAATTTTGGAGATGAAGCATATATTTTTTTATAAAGGGTTATTCTTTTCTGGATTATCCGATATTGTACTAGCCTTTTTGGTTTTGGTTTTGGTTAAAGTCTAAAGACATGGTAAGTATATGGTTCTCTATTGTAGATTAGGTGATTCTCTAGAAGTTGATTATAGTGAAAAAGTCTTCCTAAATACTCGTCTTTTGAAGAAAATATTAGTTTGTGTAAGAAATCTAATAAAAGTTGAAAGTCAGCATGATAAGTGATTACGTTTCCTTATGAATAAATTCCTCAATAAAAAGTTACGGAAAACAAAAATTTTGTCTATTAACTTTTCCTACTAGGGAATTGAATACTGTTTAACCCATCACAAGTTTGTGATTTTCTCGTGGTTAACTTTCTCCTAAACATGTTTTCTATCACTCTCCATCAGAACATGACCCTTTGTTTTTTACTCCATGTCCATATTTTCATACTTGGAATCCTAGTATGGGTTAACTCGGGTGACCTTTGTACTTATCTTTCTTTATTTTAAAGTGATTGTTTTACCGACTCTTGTTCCGATGTGGGACTTTCAAGGATGTTTCCAAGCCAAATTTTAAAAATTGCGAGGATGCAATTCCCAAAAGGGGGGAAGGATGTAACACCCCAGGTAAATAAATAATATGAAAATTTCAGATTTATCCATATTTGTGAATAAAATATTAATATGACTTTAAAGGGGATGCTATGCTCGATGGCGTACCCAACACGCAACAACGAGTTTCTTGGAAATCTTACGTTGCATTCTAATAATAAAATAATATTATTTTAAATGGCAGTTAATATGTAGCCGTTGTATTGGCGGGAATGGATAGAAATAACTAAAATATGATTATATATGTTTTTAAATGTTTTTACATTTATCCAATAAATGATAAAGGCTTAAAATACGGAAAGAATTCAATTTTAGGCGTATATGCCCTAGTTTTCACTAAAGGTTCACTTATCGCCTTTTGATGGCGAACCGTCATTAAATATAGTTTTTCTCACTCTTATACATTCTATTGGACCAAATAAAACACTTCTTAAGAATAGGGACATCAAAATTTACTTTGTGTAAATTTTTGTTATCTTTCCGATAAAGTTAATTTTTTTTGAATACTGTAAAATGTTGTATTTTAATTCAAAAACTCTTTTTATTCTAATTTATTTATATGATAAGATTATCTTTTTAATTGGTTTTAGAGTGAAATTAGAATATATTTTTACCATTAAATCCAATAGTGATCATTGGAATTAATTTCACTTTGAAATCAGACTTAAACTAGTGTCAATCTTTTGATACTTATTGTTTCATAAAAACACGCTATTTGCTCTGACAGCGGGAATTAATTATTAAATTAATTAATTTGACTTAAATTTTTTGAATTTTGTAAAATAGACTTCATTTTTGAATTGGGAATATCAAATATATCTTAGGGTGAATTTTTGGGATTTTTCTGAAAAACTGCAATTTTTTATGAATAGTGAAACCACTAAGTGGTACTTATAAAAACTGATTTTTCCATTTAAATGAAATTTTTCCATATTTGTGTTTTGAATTTCAAATATCCGACATACATGGTTTTCATTAAGATGTAAAATGTGGTTCAATGGGATACAAATAATTTTTTGGTGAATAGTAACTTATTAAGTTTTTAATCGCAATTAGTGGTAATTAGTGTAGTTTAAGGTAAAAATAATGTTTTAATAATATGAGATGAGCTTGACACATGTCCTACCCTCATTGGATGTGTCATTGTCGACCAATAAAATCCATGGGTCAACTTGGGGACCCCATGGAGCCACATTGGTTTGGAAATGACATAAATATCTTTTTATTTAATGTTAATGTAAAAATGACACAAACATGAGATGTTTTACTAAAAGAATTTTTACATGGGGTTATACAAGTCATATTTTTGACTATAAATATTCATTGGAAATATAAAACGATTTCCTAAATCATAGTATTTTTTTATAATTTTTAGACATTAAATAAATTAAATTATGTATGACATCATGATGATGCAGCGATGACCTCATTATTTACCGATTTAAATAAAATGGAAAGATAATGTAATATCTAAGACCTAAACATGGTAAAAACCTATTGGATGAGTGGATTTAGAAACCTTATCACCTTATCCTTTAAATAAATCAATGTTTGACCTTTAAAATCCGAAACTCTTTTGAAAATAATGTAACATTTTGTAACTTTACAAGAGTGTCCCTCCTCTACTCTTATAAAAGGCCCCCACCTCTACCTCCATAACCACACTCCCAAAGCCTTTGGATAGGCCTACCCCTGCCCATTTTGTCTCTCCACTTCCCTCTATTACTCCTTGAAGCCTCACTGTGGGCAGAAGTCTTCCCAAGGAAGCCTTTGAGCTCAAACCAAAGGGAGTTACCCGATTTTAAGGTAATGTCTTCAGTTGTGTCCTTTTGTTTTATTTTGATTCTCCAACCCCCTAAAATCTTTTTATTATTTTATTTTGTAACACATACAGTATATTAAATATACTAGGATGTTGTTATAAGAAGGTTTTGAGCTACACTTACACACACCTACATCTAATGGTTAAAGAACATACTGTTTCCGTGGATGATGAATTTCTGCATCCCGAAACGATGATTGTTCAACATTCTTCTAACACCTTCAGAGGTTTACATTAAGATTAAAATATATTTATATTTGATATCTAATATGTTTATGTTTTAATTAAGCTTCTGTATTTTTCATTTATGGCGTACCTTTACGGTTTCCATTATGGGTATACGTGATATCTTCATTTTAGGAAGTGCGGACTACCGCCCCTCAAAGTGATGTGATTCGTTAATACCATACGTGGGACATATAAAGGATGGATTTAATGTTATTATATATGATGTTATACTGTAATTATAATATACCTATATATCATTATTATTTATTTCCATTAAAGTATGAGATAGAAATGAAAGTAGCGTTCATGCGTACGTACGACTTACCGTCTCAATGAACGGTGCATTTCATTTCTTATCCCCAAATGTAATGTACTATTATAAGTACATATTTGTAATGGATATATATAATGTATGTTAAATATAAATGATTAATATAATTATAGAATTAAAATATACATACGTCTCATTTAGTTTTAATTCCATTAATATGACAAAGAAATGAAAGTAGCGTTCATGCGTACGTACGGCTTACCGTCTCCATGAACGGTGCAATTAATTTCTTACCTATAAATGATTATGTAATATTATAAATACATGTATATTCTGGATATATATTATATATATGATATCCAAATCATTAATATGATTCTGTATATAATGAACCATTGACCACACGAACAACATGTAATTGTAAGAAGTCCACTTTTGACTTAAGAACCAAATATCGACAAAACAAACATTATTAACTTAAATGATTACATATTGTTTATAAAATGTCAATAATTGATATAAAAGGAATAATGAAATTGAAAAAGGTTCTTAAGCAAGTAGAAATTAACTCATGTTTATTATTCAGGACGTTAAAGAACGATCGAGTCAAGTCGTACTTGAGGTAAGGGATCCTACACTTCTCTTTATTTTTAAGTACACTCTTTTATGTCATTTCTTCTAACCTCATCTTTCTTGTGATTGGGATGTTATTTTATATTACTCTTAATGTAATTTTTATGTTCATATGATTAGAGACCCTATTATATCTCATCAATCCATTTTTGGATGTTTTAAGTGGCGCCGTTAGGCTGCTGAGTTTTCGTAAGGGATTTTTCATCTCACTTTTATTCCTGTGAGATTTATGCTACATTTTCCACAATTTCCTTTGAGTGGTGTATGTAATGAACATTATTTTATTCATTGTGTAATATTATTTCATTTATGATTATTTACATCAATTTTGTATTGTCCTTCTTTCACGGGGCCTATGTTTCGAAAGATACCCATGTCGGTAAGGGAACCGTTCACCCTCCTCTTTTTAAAAGACTTATTTTGTCGGGTCTTTTAATTTACATATTGTTATGTTGGGATATGTTATCATATATCCTTATTTATGTAAATTTTATTTCCAAGTGATGAGATACCCTTTTTTTGATGTGACGCTGTTAGGCTGTCAAGGGAACTTCTTAACCCAATTTCGATTTCTTTGGGTTCAACATATAGTTATTGAATATGTCATCCTTTGAATATGTTTGAATGTCCTTTGATTATTTTACACTTAATATCCACTTATATTTGGTGTATTCGTCTGTCACACATAATTATGTAATTGATTTGTCCTTAAACCAAGGATACCGTCTTTGTATGGGACTTCGTCTCAATCTCCTTTCATTGAGGCATATTTTGTTTTTATACACACCCTTCTTTTATACGGTGTATAAAACCCTTTGAATTTTACGTTTATTCAAAAGGAATCTTTTTTATATGAAGAATTTTACTAAACGATAAAAGGGAATGTTTTTGTCGTACGTATGCGGCGACAATGACTTCTCCACCGCCATGACCATTATTTGAGTTTCGGATTCCTCTACAAGCCATACCTTTTTTTAAAAGAAAAATAAATACCATGTTTTACTTTTCTTTTATTTTGGTATTGAATATTGTTTTCATAATGTTTTTATATCAATGTGTTGTATTGATATCTGGTGATTGAAAGTTTGAAATGTTATGTTTCCTTTATGCATGTTTTCTGTGATACGATTATGTTGAGGTTCTTGGGCATTATTATGAAGATGGGTGGTTCCGTGATAGACTAAGGGCGGGTGAGCCCGATATAGCACTGCAATGAATTGCGTAACCTGAAGGAGTGAAACGTTAAGGTTTCTCCGAAGAGATTTAGGGAATATACTGTGGTGGGTATTTCAAATGTAACCAAGAGGGTTACTCCCTACGTAAGAATGTTATGAATGCCTCAAGTTACCTTTTATGTCTTGTTATTTCTATGATTTATTCATGATTTTATGAGGTATGTTAAAGTGCTTATGTTTTATAGGTAAAGTATGATTTCATTATTATGTATACATGTACTCATGTTTCCTTTCCATATTTTTATATCCCTTACTGAGCTTTTTATGCTCATCACAAGTTTTTGAAATGTTTTTCACAGGTCAAGGGAAAAGTACGAGATGTGATGATAGTGTCAAGGATGTGTCAAGAAAGAATCCAAGTTTTATTTTAAATATTTTTCCGTTGATGGGAAGAATGAATCATGTCTTCTATGTAACCACTTTGTTTAAATGTGGAATGTAATGCAAGTTTTATGATCTAATTCTCTAAAACTCTAAACCTGAAAAGATCCTCAATGTGTAATCTTGTATTAACTCAAAATTAAGTAAGGTTTAAGGCTGGGGCCTTATAATACTAGGAAGAACCTCTGGTTGGTTTTCTCACTTGTTAGTAGAGGCAAGAACCCATACTCAGAAGTACAACCAATAAGACATTGAAACCTAACTAGTATAATGTTTGTAGAAGAAAGGGAAATGTCAACCCATCAGACTCATTTGATGTTTTTCTTAAAGGAGAGAAAAAACCCATGGTAGATTCCCTACTCTAGAAGATTTAATAATTAAAAAGTACGATTACCAAAATCATCAATGAGAAACACCTGAATTATAAAAATGGATTAAAGAACCACGTATCTCCCCCAATAGTGTACCCAATCCTCCTTAGATAAGAACCCCTATCTGAGCATGGTGACCCTGCATATCTGATCATGGTATAAGCTGGGGAATATGGAATGTGATAGATGTATGAGTCTCCCTCCCCACTTGAGTAGAATCAACATCATATCCATATGCCATGGGACTTGGATAATGTTGATCATTGAGTTGATGATCCTATCAATGTTGTGGTGTCCTAGGACACTCACTAAGATAACATTATATCTTATTAAATTTAATTACATGATTCCTTGTAAATGTAAGAAGTGTCTATCTTGCCTTATGGGAAAGTCATGTCTGGCGTGGGTTGATAATGTCTATGCACCGCCAGAGTTTAGAAACCCAAATATTATCCCATTCAATTGGATATATGACCCACTACAAGACTTGGACCATTTTTTTATAAATGTGTGTTCCTATGATGGGGACCCTATAAATGTAAGACTTCTACACGCTCTAATGATTTGTTCAAACAATAAAAGGACCTAAGTTTGTATGGTATGAATAATTTCAAATAGGGTTTATATATGATTCGGAGGATTTTCAAATTTAGTTTCTCTACCAGTTCCTATACACTACTTGAGAGAAAAGTGTCACCGGTATCTTTATGTGAAAATAGAATCCTTATGAGTGAGTCAAAAAAAATATCTCTCAGTAAAAGGGTATCACCAATTCAATTGACATGCGATAGTCCAAAAAGTTTCTACTTACATTGTGTGTGTGGAACATTAAGAGTGATCCATTCCATACCCTCATCTCCCAGAACTAACTAAGTGTATTCTATGTTTTTTCTAAAAATTTTCAGTATATGTAGTAAGCCTTGAAATATTCTATACAATAGTTGTACTAATTATTCATTACATCTCTCGTGAGAATATTTTCAAGGGAAGAGACTATCACCACTATGAAAATAGAGGTTCTTGAGCTAGTACAAACACTGGACCCTTTTCCAGTTTAGATTAATAGATCACGTACCTACCAATCACATCCTCACCTAGAACATAAATACTAGGCATCACCTCTCCATGTATAGCCACATAGATGTGTAAATTTGGATCTAGGACCCTATCATAGGAAGGTCCTACAGATTCCATCCCAAATAGAATAAAAAGTCTTATTATTTAATTTATTTACATATTTTGGTCTATTTTTTACGTTCACTATAGAATCAAATATTGATATTTCTAGAGTGCAACAGGTCCTTGGTGTCTAAACTCACTTTCCACCCAGATAATTGCTCGTACCAAAGGATCATTGGACACAACAACAAGGAATGATTCATGATCAACGATTGGATCCAAGACTAAGTTGATCATGAATTATTAATTTTGGTAGATGTTCCATTATAGGTGAAATATGTATCTCTCAATCATGGTATTGATATTAAAGTTTATTGTGAATGAACACACGCGTCTAGACACAAAAACTAAAAATAAAATGATTGTTTTTCTCACTAATAAGTCAATGATTCCCATGGAATAATCCCCACCCATTTATGAAAGAAATAACCTCATATAATTATATTCCTATTTTGACTTCTTCCTCTACATCTATGTCAGAAACTTCTATGTCCTATAAGAACATGCATCGATAGAACAAGGGAACTTAGAGTCCCTTGATGTTACCAAATCCATCTCATACTCTTGGAGAATTCATACATCCTAAGGTTGGATATATTCCTAGGGTCCACACATCCCTAGCCTACCACCCTGATAATGATATTGAATATTCTTATGTGAACACCATCATGCTGGTAGATCTATTCCCTAAACTATATAGTTGGGAATTCCATGTAACACCCTTAGGTGTCTATAGTAGACACCACCAATGAAAAAGATGAGAACATGTTATTCTCCAATAGGATTTGTAAAATTACTCAAACTATGAAATTCCTAATAATAAGTCCAGGAACTAGGTTTTTTCACAGAACTCATCATGCACTATCATCCCAGTCGACTCCATCAGGTATGCCTCTACAACAGACTGTGTTATTTGATAGAGTATCTTAACTGTGACCACATTCTGATCAGATGAGCCCTACTAGTGCATAATATTTGCTACCCAATAGTTAGACAATAGTTGTTCATAGTGGGCCACATATTCAAAAAACTAATATTTACTATAGAACTCAAACCCACAAGTTCACCCATTAGTATTATTTATGCCCCCTCCCAAAGAGCGACCCTATGCGGGAAAATGTTTTCCCTTATTGTGGAAGTTAGATATGTTTAAGCCCCTCACCAATATACTCATGAGGCTCTTAATACTCATGGATCTTCTCTAGCGAAGGAAATGTGTCTGGACCATACAGAATCATTAAAATTCCTTCTCTGGATTAATTTTATGATAGCTACTACAGAGGCTATCTATTAAAAAGAGGTCAAGGAAGAGGAATGTCAGTCCATCATGTCATTTTCTAGGGAAGGGGAGGGTGCCTTAATGTAGGGGAGCATATAACCATTCTATATCATAGGCCATTTAAACAACATGGAAATATAATAATTCTTAGTGGATACCAATTCTAAGATTAATCTCATCCTGAATCAGATGATAAAAAAGATGGGATTGTTAGAGGAATTTCTGACTCCATCAAACATTACAATTCAGAGTTATGATAAATGTGATCATAAACTGCATGGAATGATTCCACGGAAGATGTATTTTGGTATCTTGATATTAAGAACATAATTCATGTTATTACAAAGGGATATTGTCTATATTTCACTTCTGGGTAGCCTCATGCATTATTTTTATTCATCAGTCCCATCCTCATATCACCAGTGCCTCAAATAATCCCTCAATAGTCAATTAAGTGTTCTCAGGGGGCAATGTTCCACCCTTTTATTATTGTAAATACTTCTATATGTATTCTAAAACATAAATATGGATAAAAATTATATTAAAAATTATGGGGTTTAGTGCATCATTTCACCAAATGATCTGACAGCCACCATGGTCAATCTTTGGGTTGACATGGATGAAAAAAAATTTATCCTGATTCATTAGTTAGAGTATACTCCAATGGAATTTTGGTTTTGTTTCATTTTCTATATGAATAGGGTTTTGGTTTCCCTAATAAAATGGATAACCTAGATATTACCTCATACTCTTACATCCTCCAGGCCTAGTTGATGCCATAAGCCCCTAATCTTTTAATGTACCAAGAAGTTCTTCATATGAACACCAATCCAAAACATTCCTTACTATTAGATGAAGTATGACTTACTCAATGGAAGACAAATGAAAACAATTAATTTTTAATCTAGAGTGGAACATATGGGTGAAGGTTGAAGGAACTAGCTCAATAGATTCTGTCCCTAATGTTTTAGTAGAGAAGGTCCCCCCAATGTGGATTTTATATCCACTAGTGTAGGCACTAGTACATCCCCTAGATCGACTGTCCTAGAAGAGAAATATCCTCCCTTTGATTCTCCTATGTCAAATCACAATGATGGTTTGGAATACACCACCTCTATATTTTATGTGGTTGTCTCCACCAACATTGATGAGTTATCCTATGTGAGCCTTGGTACAGAGAAGCTGTAGTAAGTGGAATTCTTGAAACATAATTAGGATGTGTTTTCCAATAGATAATATGAGATCGATAACCGGACCCTCAGGTAACCATCCACTATCTCATCCACTAATTTAGTCATCGTGAGTTCCATATGCCACCCAAGAATATTCAACCCTCTCATGATGCTATGGATGAGGTCGCAGTTGAAAATCTTATCAAACACCATTTCATCAGAAATTCTAGTATCCCTTATGTCTAGCTGACATCATCCCATTAAGAAAAAATAATCTTAATATCAATGTATGTATCAACCACCAGGACCTCAATCAAATATTTTTGGATGATTATCTTCACCTTGTAGTGATACATCCATTGATTGATACCACAATAGGGTTCTGATCCCTTTAGTTCATGGATGGATATTCCGGGTACCACCAGATCAGGATGGCCCCGTAGGATGAGGAGCCTATATCCTTCATGTTGATGTTAGTGAAATTATACAATCAGATGATTCCCTTAATATTAATGAATTCAGGAGCCACATATTTGTGGTCCAGTTACCACATCTTTAGGGAGATTCTTATGAAATTTGGGGAATGATACATAGACGATTTGGGGGTTAAATATCAATATCGCCAATACTATATCGAGGACCATGAGAAAGAGTTCGACTTCCTCCAATACCAAAATTTTATGATGATTCCATTGAAGTGTGAAATCAAGGTAACCTCTATTATGTCCCTCGGCTTCTTCATAAGATATAGAGGCATCGAGATCAACCCATTGAATATTAGGCCCCTCAGTCAAATGCCTCCCATGATAAATATCCTAGATTTTAGGGGCCTCTATGAAAACTTATCATATATACACAAATTTATCTTAAATAAATCCAACATGTGTATGCCCTTATCGAGTCTCATGATGAAATATAATGTTTAGCAATGGGATGAGGAATCTAGACTGTGTTTCAAGGTATCAAGCAGTATCTACCTTTGGTTCTGATGACATCTATTTTAGAAAAGCCTATGGTCTACTAAATGACCTCCCTATAATGGCCACTCATTTTCCTTATATCCCATAAATATGGTAAGTAAAATAGTTTATACTATCTCAACCACCCGATCCTCAATAAAGAGACTAGATACTCCCCCACAGAAAAGAGTTTCCATGCAATATTTTTCAAATATTACATGTTGTGTAATTATATATATAATCATGAGATAATGTTTTTTTTACTATGTGGACCAGTTAGAGTATATACTCATCTTCCCCATGCTAATGGGATGATTAGAACATTATAAGAGATCATCCAATCGTCAACATCTGATTTGTCTCATAAGAGGCCACTGGATTTTAGGTATTAGAAGTCTTCATAGTCACTTTTCCAGTCCATGAAAAGATTACCCTAGATGATTATTTCTCAGATGAGGTTGTACTCTCAAGGGGTCATGTTGTGACGTGCTAGTAGATGCATTTCAATAGTGCCTCCTGGGGACCAACCATAAGAAGTTTCAACAACCCCTACTCTTAATAGTGTAGGAATACATATATCTTTCTTCATCCTAATACATATCCTATTTACATACTTTTTCATGTTTTCATAATTCTACAAAAACAATGAGGGAGAGAATTTGGCCCTCATTACTTGACTTGAGATGGCTCTCATGATATTTTCCATTAGTTTATTTGTTAATGGTCACTCTAAGATAGTCATCAAACATATCATGGGTGACTATATTATCAAAAAGCAAGATATTACACCTCTACTAAAGTAAACTCATCAGATAATGGATATATTCACTGCATATCTAAAGGTGACCCATTCCCCTCGGTCATAGAATGGTCAAGTTAATGTATTGGAAATCCTTTCTGCATCTTTTTTTGAGCCCAATCGAGATGATCTAGTCATTAATATGTCACACGTGAGGGTCATCTCTCCATCCAATTTATATGATATAAACCAATTCGTAAACCAACTATCTTTTGGTACATCTATGTCAAGGCCCCCATGTCCCCCCCATAATTGAGAAAACACCTAATTAGGAAATTCCTTTCATTGAGTAACTCTAGCATGGAATTCTACCTCCAGATGAGGTTTAGAGTGAGTGAATACACTGACACGCAACACTGTTCACACATCAATGTTGTCATAACCTTGGGAAAACCCTCTTAAAAATGTGGGTTTGATGTAATTATCCACTATTTCATTCAGAGAGATGAGATACCAAAATTTAGTCATGAGGTCCAGGGTAGGCCCTATTGTTTCCATTATAAATGATTGAATCATTCCAAAAATATTTATAGAGTATGATACATTTGTACCATCATGTTCCACAACTACACCAAGTTCGCCTAGAGGTGTCATGATTGTCATAAACATGCCAAATTTGTGCATCTAATACAATAGATTCTCCATAGAACCAAGTATTATTTTCCCTTTTCAGTACATGGAATTGAATTTGTGAGGCTATACACTCTAGTAAAAACTTGATAGTGTATGTTCATCTTGAATTCATTATAATTCTTCTCTATAAGGGGAGAATCAGTTCTCTACAAGGATGTAAAATCATGTTTAGTGAAAAAGTTAATATGCTCCCACAACATAAATCTATCTGGAGTTACAAATGAATTTCTTACATGAAATGGAACCAACATCTCAGATATCAAGCTGATTAATTTGTACGCCAAGTACAATATCTTGTGTAACCGTACTTCTTTGCTATCATGTTAAACTGAATGGGTATATTGAAGAATTAAATATGACCCTATCTAAATTCATGATGAAAATGGTGGGAAATAACATGAAAAGTCAGATAGCAATGCTCCATAATGTTATATAGAAATATTGTATGAAAAATTATAATTTAACCCATGTGACCTTATACTTCTTGAAATATGGAAAAGGGTTAGTTTTTTCCATCAAGGTTCAATTTTGATTAATCCGCGAAAATATCTACCACCACGATATTCTAGAAATAATGGAAGAAGTTCTCATATTTGAGTTATAATTATGAATGGAAAAAAAGCCCTAAGAATTTTAGAATCATGAGAGCCACTAGAATAAGATAGTGAGATCATTCAACTAGAAGCATCACCTTCTCACCTTCCTCCAGGATGACATGGTTTAGGATTTTATAATGTTAATGATAATATATAGAAAGCACCCACAGATGGATCCCCAAGCGGTAAGGACCATACAACAACGATAAGGTCTATTAAAATATAACATACTCTCTAATCACCCAGGATAGAGAGCATATCACACCTCCAACCAATACCATATTTCTTAAGAATTACATTTCATGGGGACAATTTGTTCTCGGAAATACAACCTAAATTTTTTTAATAGGATTGTTATCTTCAAACATAAACTAACAGTATCCCCATGGTCCAATATTCCTCACCTTCAACCATTTCCCACCCCTACAGTCATAATTTCATGACTTTAAACTTGAAGCCTCCATTATCCTAGTTTTAAGATATTAAACTAAAAATCGTGATCTCTTGAGTGTGTGACATTATAATATGATATTACCCTATATATAAATTGTATTCCTCATACAAAAATTATGTGATGATCTAAAATTTCATACTTGGAATATAGGTGGGATGCCTCATAGGATAAGTATTAGATTTTCAAAAACATTAACCTCTGTGAAATAGGGATGAATCATACAATATGAGATGAACTGGCTCTAGTATCCTCATCACAAGATGATAAAATAAAGATATACTTCATGCCCCAAACATGGTATTCCACACAAAAATCATGGTATACCTCAATTTCCTTATTAAATAATATTTCTACCAATTTCAGTGTTGGTCTTCTACTATTCCATTTTGCAGAACTACATGTGGTCTGATTGTTGGTCACATGTTATATGTAGTGATTCCAAGACCCCATATCTACAGGCCTAGCCACATACATATCAACACTTTATCCCCTTTTATGTATTTATTGTCCTATAATTATGATATTAAACTATTTTATGTTCTTCTCAAGACGTTCATGTGGTCAGTGAGCCTCCTTAGATCTATTCACATCAGGTTTTAACTCTTCCAAGCCTCAAAGATACCATTGATAAAAAATACTCCTAGTCTGAGAATAATTGATTTAAATTATCTTCCAAATTAACCTAAATGTGATTATTGTAACCTTAAACTATGTTCCATTTTTATGAGGTATTTATGTAGTATGTGGTCCAAAAATTCAACCCTTAATGTCAGGTTCTTCCACTTTAATACCTGGAGAATTATTTCAAATCTTATTTTCTCAAATTTCCAAAGAATAATAACATTAAAATATTTTCCATGGTCTAGATCATATGGACCTAAAATATGTGAAGTCTGGTTTTGGATCACTTCATGTGGTGAAGAGACTCATTGGACCCTTTCACATCAGGTTTTAACTCTTTTTCAACACAAAAACATCCTCAAAGTACCTCCCCATGGTCCATGAATTTTGATCATAAACTATTACAAATTAGTCCAAGCTCAATGACCTCAAACCAAGAGCCCTCATCCAATAATTATGAACCTAAAATATGTACATTCATCATACTTTAAAAGGGTTTTATTCATACATAGTATTTTTGAAATCCCATTACTCAACCACTTTCCATGACTACATGTGTCTTGATTTCCATCCTCATGGGTTATATAGTGACATTGAGACATTCAATCTCTAGGCCCAACTATAGAATCACTGAAAACACATTCATTAACTATGATGTTATTGCCCAAATATAATATTATGGGAATGCTTATTAGGTATAATACACATTAATTTTCCAAGACCCATTAGAAGGACATGACACCCTGTAAGCATACATGATGATGAAAAGAACATTAACATTGATTCCAAAGCCCCAACAATGTCCTAAGTATATGATTTTAAACATTATACTTTCCCTATATAAAACCTAATTTCATATCAATGTGAGATTATTTAAAATTCAAAAAATTGGGATGATGCATTTGTTGTACATGAAAAAAATCAAACTAATATCCTCAAAACATGATGTTAAACTACAACCTTACCTCTTATAAATACAAAATTTCACACATTCCTATATGGGATGATACTGGGTCCACATTCGATAGGGTATCCCTTACCACCATCGGTCTCATACAATGAAGTTTTATAGAACTATGTGAGGCTTTATTATCATAATTATGGGATATTAATGACCTCTAGATATATTATATGAGCGTCAACCCATTTTCCTACTCATTACGATGTCAATTTCGACCTAGGGGATAATTTGTTGTGTTTTTTGTGGCTGAGGGTCCTTTTGGAAGTCCTTTTGAATTATATAATTAGTGTTTCATTCCTCTACAACCTACCGAGGACACCCATGATCCATATTTTCTAAGACCTACAATGATAAACTGGATGTTACACTATATAAAACTAAGATTCATCTTAAGATAAGTATGGTATGATAAGAAAACATCACACCGTACAAAATCAAGATACCCCATATGAGAAATATTGGATGAAAATAAATGTTACCCCATATAAATTCAAAATACATACTAATATGAGATTAATTTACATCCTCACTAGAGATTATGTCACTCTACCATTGTTAGTCTCCAACCATGTTGTGTCCTAGAACTATGTATTTCTTGATTCCCATTCTCATCTGACATGTAGTGATGCTTGGATATTTCATCTCAAGCCCAAACCTACAGTAGAGTGAACTAAAGGACATTCCCCTATGGGAAAGGATTTATTCTACCATACCCTCAAGATTATCCAATTCATTTGAGCGCATAGAGTAATAACTCCCATGGAACATAATTTTCCTTCTGGGACATTCCCTACATCCACTTATGTGATTTCAGGATTTCTATTTTTAAGATAATTGATATTCGGATGATCTGAACATGCTCCATAATAAAATGTTATCATGAAACATTATCTCACATACAACATTATTATCATTCCTGTATGTATCTTTGGAAACAAAAATTCAATCCCATGTTTCAAATTATGTTAATGGTCAATCCTGAATTTTGTTACCATATTCCGAGGAATCAGGTGTAGAACCCATGTTTTTAACATGGTAAAAATTTGTTCCCCATCCATATTTTATTTTCCTTTCACTATCTAGGCAATTAAATTAACAATCTCCCACATGGTGTATGTAGGTCAATTACACCACTCATTGTGGTCTCCCATACAAACAACGAGAACTCCATACCACTCATTCTTTTACACAACCAGCATAGATCATGATGTATTATGTGTTGGGAGGAAGTCCTCCTATAAAAAAGGTTGATATTCTTGAGAACAACAATGGTGTAAGAATCACGAGCTTAAAATTTTTACAAGATATCTCTATGATGATTTGTATATCATCAAGTGGCATACCCAACCCCTTCATTCAAAAAAGATAACCTTTTTATTCTAACACACATTCCATTGAGACAAAAGCACCTCTGGTCCATGTATTATGACCATAAATTATTTTCCATTGGAAGGAACTCTATGACTTTAAAATAATATCCTCCGTCCCAGCATCACAACTATATATTGTTTGTAGCCTACCCCTCATGTTTTTCATGAGACAAGGACCCCCATGGACCTACATTCACATTTGATTATAATTATTTCATGTCACACCTAACACATTGGGGTTAACATTGGTCAAAACAATATGGAATTAAACTATTATCCCATGTTCTAATAATCGGGATCCTAAAGTACATACAAGCTATCTCAAGGATACCTAGTGTGACATCAGATGGACTTTCAAGACCCTTATTTCACATTCTGTAACCTTTCTTCGATACCATTCATATTCCTTCGAGACACACATCCCTCAGTTTAAGAATTATGACCTTATACTATTTTCTTGTGGTATGATCTCTTGGACTATAAACTAAGATCCTATGGTCTGACCTCTGTGGCTTTAAAATAGGAGTAAAATTAAAAGCATCATGACTTAAAACTATGTGCAAGTCAATTCAGGAACATTTTATGTAAGATCATGTCTTCCTGACTCTCAATTGACATCATATTATCAGTATTCCATGATACCCAAAAACATTTTTGATTATCTCTATATATTCCAAGATCAATGACTTTAGACTAAGAGTCATGGTATAAGAATTATGACCTTCTAATTTTTTGAAAGTATCTCTGGGATATTTCATGTAGAATGGCCCCTAAGGCCCTTCCATTCACATCAAGAAACCTCTCATGTATGCTAAAAATATACCCTTTGATATATACAACCCTTTTTTAAGAATCATGACCTTAAACTATGTGAGACTCACCCAAGATTATTTTCCATTGTATAGGGTCTTCAATGATTCCCTATCCTTATAAACCCCTTTTGGTAGTACCCTAGTTGTGATACAATCCTACACCTCCTGCCACTTTGGGTGAGCATTTATTTTTCACTTTGTTTCACACATCCTGGTCACAAGATGATAAAAAATATGACTCTATCTTCCAATCATAGGATATTAAACTGTGAGATACATTTCCCTCACCATACAATGCTATACTTCATGACCATCATCCACACTGTATGATGTTAAACATCATGTCCAACATATTCCCTATATAACATTGAACTGTGTTTCTATTTTCATCATTTCATGAGTTAAAAACTACAATGAATCTAAGTACCTTTTCCAAAAATTCCTTTTATTTGATTCTAGTCACCTACCACATCATTAATTATATAAAACAATCACTCATCATCTTAGATGATTCTCCCCCTAGAAGGCATGTTTTACCAGTGTTCAGACCAATACATCAAACCAATGTGATCAAATCCACTATAGAATAATTCTATGAGAGTTGAACTCAATTTTAAAATTCTGTTACATAATATCCACACTTAATGATTCCATTTATTTTGATCCTCATCCTCCTCCACATCCAAATAGGGCCCCACTGACTGAATGGTCCCACACAACACTTGCCCACCCAATGTCTTAAGAACATTCCCTAGAAGATTTTTGATAACATTTTTGATAGGCCCAATGTTTTGAACATTGTCAATGATCAACCCTCATTTTTTGTCCTATTACCTTATAAAATGAAAATGGATGCAATGTTTTGAATTTGTTCCGAAAATATCCTCTATAGTCATGGAAATCTAATCATGTTCAAAATATTGGGTTTCAAGATTGATTATATTCCTTTACATTTATTTAGGTATAATTCCACACCACTAGAGTTACCTCATTCAAGCACTAGTCCACTCTAGAAAATAAATTTGTCTATTTAGAGGGCCATTTACCCTAGAAATATTTATCCTCATCACAAACTCTCCTAGTGGTTATTCTACAAATTCATACACTAAGTGTTTGGAAATTTCTTGAAAATCTCATAGGAATGAGTTTCCACATGGTCATCCCATATTTCTCACACCATTCATTAATCATGTAGGATCATGGATTGATATTTGGTTGTCAAATTAATATGATTTAAGTTAAACAATGAAATGAAATGGGATGAAAGAAACATTTTAATGTATATGATATGTTTAAAAAAATAAAAATAATTATGTGAAGGTCATCCACTTTGAAGAGCCTCTTTGTAGTCCTAGAAAATAATTCCTACAATGGATATACTTTATTGATTTAGAATACATGATTATATAGACTCTATTGAGAATCCTACAGATCTAGATTCCCCTCCGATAGGATAACCACCTCTTCCCTAGATTTGGGATGAACCTCATCAGCCCAGATCCACATATGGTTCAACTTATTTAGACAAATAGTCGCTAGAGATTCTACCTCCATCATCATATATTTGGATATTGAAAAATGGAAACTTTGATGGATTATTGTATCTTTAGGAGGAACAATGAAAACAACATTCTCATACATGAACTCTTATAGGAGGCATATATCCCATTAAACTACCTGATGCTCCCGAGAGCCTTTAGCATTGTGCTTATTCCAAAAATTTCAAATACCGTACATTAAGTAAATATGTACTTGAAAATAAATTCTTGATCCAATTAATGGAGAATGATAGATTCAACTCTAATGGTCACAAGGATGATTATCTAATGGAAAAGATATCTAACCTTGTTTGGAAGTACAAACATTACGGTGCGGGTGACGAAGTTACAAATGAACCTCCAACCACTATGTTGAATGAAAAAATTATCTGTGGTGGGTTCTGATCTAGAATCCCAAAATTATTCAGATACTGAACTCTAATATGAAGTAATGAAAAGCATGAAATACATGGCTGGGTAATCCATAGTATTTTCATAGCGTGGGATTAAATAGATTTATAGAGGAAATGGGTCCTTTATAGCCCCTCACCAGTAGTGGAAGACCTAGACACCTCTTACGGAACATTTGTGGTAGGCATAGACCATATAACCTACTCAATCACTTTCATAAAAATAATGATATGGGATAAATTCATTATGGCCTCATCACCCATATCCACTAATAATGGAAATTCATGGGAAGGTGCATTCAAGGAATCCTCCCCAGTCGCTAAAACTAATGGAACAATTAACACCTTCTTAATTGTTTCTTTATCCCCAACAATGACCTATGGTGGTGCCTCTTTGATAGAATCATCCACTACAACCCTCCTAGACATCCCTATCACGAGAACCATCTCAGCACCCTCCATTTAGGGAATGGTCTCAGAAGCCTGTTCCAATGGAACCCCTATGGTTGGTCTAACCTCCATGGCCTCCCTAAAAATCTCTATTGTTAGGGATGTACCAGTTGTCTCCACATCAACCTCTGGTACTGCCGACTTAGACATCAATTCTAGTTTCTGGTCCCCAAACACAGTTTATACTTCCATTTAACCATGATCTAGTGAAAAAAATTAAGGTAAAAAGAATATAGGAATATGTGGAAAAGGTAATAGGCTTAAAAAATAGTACATCCTAGTGAGGAGCTCAAGAAAGTTCATGGGAAGCCCCCCAAGGCAAGGTTAATCCACATGTGGCCACTACCTTAGTAATAGGCACTATATCAGTCAACAGTTGGCTTCCCATGGAAAACAATTAGGTAGGGGACCAAAACTCTCCCATTCAAGGCTTTTGGATCACTATACCTCTTCTTGAGGTTTATCAGGGTCCTCCCCCTCTAACATACTTTACTATCCCTGTACATATACAATAAAATTTAGATAGGACTCCTAGGGTCTTATTAGTTATCAGGTGGGTCAGAGTATTTACCTGGTGGATGATAATCCATCATTTTATAAGAGAGTCTTAGTATGTTTCACTCAGTTACGAGTCATCCAGCTCTTCCTGTAGGGGAATACGAGAAACTAACTCATTGGATAAGAGATTCAATGTTTATTTCATCCCCAACAGAACATTTTATTAGGTGGTCAATTAATGTAAAGTGCCCCAAGAGTGGACAAAATCCCCCAAATCTATTTTTTATTGCACCCACACATCTTAGGGAATGTGGAATCAATCCCTAGAATGACCTAGCCTAAGGGAAAATATACCCTCTCCATTGTTATTTTTTCACATTACAAGGAGGGTATTGATTTGTCTAAAGTTCCCTAGGTTCTCCCATGCATCTAGAAATACTGCCTCACATAGGATATCTGAACAACATATCCACTTTGACGATCTATGTTAAACCTTCCGTAATAATTCCTTAGAAATTCTTACATCGTCACGTGACTACTTTCCCTAGAGCAATGATCCTGATGATTCTCATATGTCTGGGGACCCCACTTATGATGGACTTTGAATTTATAGCTCTGTGGATACCACCATACCAACTAGGGCAAACCATCATCCTTGGAATTATTTAACCACAACTCATACACAACCAATGGGTTTTAGGCCTCCCAATAATCATCTTTAGTGGTTAATTTCCTCAATATCTTCCATAGATATATGTTATCCTAAGATAGTTCATCTTTAGGGATGTTACCATATGTTTCAGAAGGCAGTGAAAACATGTGCCACTATTTTCAATATTTTCATGTGAACATGTGGCCGATTTGCCTCAAGAATGATGGTTGACACTCATAGTTCACATCTATGTACACCATTATAGTCAACTAATTTAGGCATCAAATCTCCCTCATGAATCGGTGCAGGTTATATTGCTCACAGATCACCTTGTAGTCTACCATCACCACTCGTACCATACAATTAGAAGGCTAATAGGTACAATCTCTACATGCATATCCCCATTCCATCATAAATCACTATCTTAATGGGAAGGTGTAATGGGTGAAATAATAATATTTATACTTACTCAATCCACTCTCAGATTTCCACAGATCCTGATTTGAGAAGGTGACTCCTAGAGATGTTCAGAATATATGGAATGAAGTCTTTACTAGGTGTGGGGTGGGGTTAGATTATTCATACCCTCTATGTTCATAGTGACCCAACTATACAAAAAGTGGAGTGGTTCAAAAACAACGAGT
Source organism: Viscum album (assembly GCA_963277665.1). Taxonomy (NCBI): domain Eukaryota; kingdom Viridiplantae; phylum Streptophyta; class Magnoliopsida; order Santalales; family Viscaceae; genus Viscum; species Viscum album. The sequence goes on along the minus strand of OY728140.1, from coordinate 842,701,136 downwards.
GGAGTATTCCCTTGGTTGATTTGGAAGAGCACCATGTACAACTTATCCAATACTAGGGAAACAAGGTTAATATTCTTCCCTATCACTATCATTTATACCATGATAATGGTGCTCGAAGGCACCCCCATGTTCTCATCCCTAACTAGGAACATCCATCTTCAAATCAATATGATGGTAGAACCCATCATCCTAACTACAGTGCTAAAGGGATTATGTTGCAACCTGACAGCTGCCATTGGTTCACCTACAAAATTCACTAGTAGGAGTGCTCCTTACCATACTGGATTTTTTGATATCATGTGAATGACCTACCATTTAGATTTTATCCCATCTTGTCTAAGAAATATCCAAAACACTACTTTAAATGGATGTTTTTTATCCCTTTATTTTCTATATTATTCTCTTACACCAAGAACAATATGAACCTTTTTTCGGCTGACAATTACTTTTGGTCCCCCCCACATGTTCTATGTGGGTAAGAATTAGTTGTGAATAACTACATGTGTTGGGATCCTAGAAATCTAATAAATAATCCACAAGAAATTTCCAATATCCCAGTTGTGTATAAGTATTTTGTTATTTCCTTGGGACCACCTACTCAACAACTTTGATATGATGTTCATGTGGCAGTGCATATAAAATTATGAGGACCATATAGACTCATAAATCCATACATGAGTCATTTATACCTCATATTTCTAGTATGAAATGGATGACCAATAACCCCAGGCCCATTCATCGGTAAAATTTCTTCCCTAAAAAAATTCTTAGTCATCTTTCCATCGGTTGATCGGGTCCGAAAGACCCACCATGAGAATGTTCTTGTACTATGGGGGTGGAGAATTTTTTTTATCTCAAAATTCTCCGCATTTTTAACATGGTTACAAAGATTTTAAGCCATTAGAGAGTCACGATCTCTCTAGATGTGTCCTCCAATAGCCCAGTGCCACTGGTGTTGTCCTAACATGTTTCTAAACCAAGAAAATGATAATCTCTATCAGTATCAGAGATGAATATGGAATCCCTCTACAAAAATCAATTAATATGTATCCTCATGTGAAGAGGGTATTCTTTCTAATCTTCTATCAGTATTTTTGTGAGTGAGTCTTTTTCTGATGCACTCCGGACGACCTCCCTGATCATTAGGTTCCTGACCATATATTCAAAAAAAGTAGTAGAAACATTGGAACCTTCATCAGCCATTTTTTCCAAGAAATAAGGGTTATTTGAGTTTGGTTCTAAAAAATATTGTCATGATGTTTGGGTTAAAAAAATTCATATCACGGGGTTTGGGTCCATGGAGCAATGTTTGAAGAATTATGTTCAATGTGGTGGTGAGGATTGTGAGCGATGTGTGTTGAAATCACAAATCTCTTAGGAATACTTGTAGCTTTGCGAATAGAGAGATCATAATTTTATCAACACTAAATACTTTTTGTTATCTTAAGGGACCACTATGTTGTTTATTTGAAAATAATATCTCAGGGTTCACAAACCATCTTTGTGAATGAGCTTAATTAATTGGAGGTAACAACAATTTGTTTTGGGTTTTTCCTCAGAATCGAACCATCCCTTTGCCCGTCGACTCCAATTCTGATTGGGGTCAATATTTTTGATGCTAAAATATGAATTTAAATAGGTATGTCGAGGAAGTAAGGACCATTTCATAGAAAAATCATGAAAGAATGGGCCAAAAATCAACTTAATGTATTATATTCATGAATCTCACCACCATTGTTATTGGGTTTCGCATGATAAGGTCCTTGAAATGTAGAGGGTTGATAGTAACCTACGCACAATATCAATGATTAGTCACGAAGGTCCTTTTCATGACTATAGAGAGTTTGGGAAGTACCGTTTTTGTAGTATCAAATAGATTTTTAGTGCCCCATTCATTTTCATAGATCATAATGCTCTGAGAAATGATCCAAAATTCACAAAAGCCACATCCTCAACTCCATAGTTCATAAAAACATCCCCTTATGTATGAATTTTTATTGGATTAATCCTTTTGACTTATGAAAACTACTTTATGTTTTCGATACTCCTGAGAACCTTGATTAAAAGGGATGCTGGATCTCCCAATGTATCCATCTTTCATGAATTTTTTTATCATGGTTACTTGTGAACCACATCCCATAATGGAGACTTATTTCAAAAAGGTACATATCCTTCATGATAAAAGAAATCCCCATAAGTAACTTAGGGATTTTCATGGAACGTATCCTTCTTGAACCCCAACCCATGTGAATCAAGACTTCACACCGAGGCATGATCACTTTATATCATAAAGAATACTCTTTTTTCAAGACTGATAACCTTTTTAAAGACCCTAATCATCATGTTAAATTCTACCATGAATCCCCAAACTTCGTGAAGAACCTATTCTAGGACTATTTACAATGTTTTGTTTTAGATGACACCCATCTGAGAAGGTTGAGTGCCCTAGTCCCCCATAAAAATCCTGGACATGTTCAGCCACATCCTTAATGCATGTATGATGTACACCACCCAATCCTGTGTACTCCCACATAAATCCATTGGGATCCCAGTCCATTATCCAACCTGTTTCGTATAAGATCCGGGACCCTAATACCTATCATTTATATGAATAGGAACCTTAACACCGGGGCTCCGATTTGACACTCCTCCATGATAGTTCCAATTCTATATCTCACCTAGAGGCACATGAGAGGTGGTCACATAAGTCATTGAGGTGGAATATTTGAGGGAAACTACACACCTATATTACTAGGAATTCCTTGATGATATCCCGCCAATATTGACATGGTTCACCTTGTTGGGTGATCTTGGCCCATGTTTGAGATACATGATGTAAAACTATCTAGCTCCTTGTCAAAGTTGTATGATGTTAAACGTCAATGTAACATCTTCAAGACATGAAATAAAAATATATCCTTACTCAGAGAGATGAACACATGATGACCCGTGTATGATTGACATGGGATGAACACATACTTCTCACCCTATGGCATAAACACAAGATGACCCATGTATGAATCACAAGGGATAACCTCACACTTTATAACATTTTTGATAAACATAGGATTACTGATGAATGATCATCATAAGATGCAACATTATATCCCAAAACATAATGAAATTCTATATCTAGAATTCTTCCACATGTAATCCCCACACAATCCTTTCTCATAAGATGATGGGACACCAACAATAGACAACTTTCACGGGTATGCACTACATTTTCCCCTCTCCATGTGGGATGAAACACCAGAAATGGGAAGCGTCCACACGTATGCCCCAAAAAATTCTCCATGAGTAATAATCATTCATAGGGAAGATTACAAGCATAATACCCATACCATGTATCATGGATGCCCCACCCACAACATGATTATACATACTATATGATGTTAAAGTAGCTGGATCGGTCCTATCACATAACATTAAAATCAAACATCAGACTACATGGGTTTTGATCCTTGTATCATAAAAAGGTTATATATTACACCTCCAAAAGTTCAATACTAAAAACTATCAAGTATAGGTTTGAAGTACTACCTCATAGTGACACACCCCAAAGATCCATCTTATTAGGTTGTTTTGATCCATATCCAAAATATTTTAAACTCCTAACTTGATATATATCAATAGGATGTTCTAATCTATAATCATGGTGTGAAATATTCCCCTATAGGGACACACAACATCAATCCATCTTAAGTGGATATTATGATGCATCTCCATAATAAGTTAAATAATTCCCTCGATTCATCTCAACTAGTTAATCAGATCTATAATACATGTGTGAAATCTTAACTCTTATCGAAACAGCCCATTTATCTGGCTTAATAGAACATTCTATACCGTCTCCAGAAGACATCAAACTCATGACTCGATCTATCTCAATAGGAAATTATGATATGTAATCGTACTATAAAATATTCCCTAACAGGAAAAACCCCATAAATCCATATAAATTTAACATTATGATCCATCTCCACAAGAATTAAAACTTTTCTTTCAATCCATATAAATAGTAAATTTTTATCTACAATTGTAGTGTAAAATATTCCCTCCTAGTGACACACCCCATTAATCAATATCATAAAAACATATTAATCAACCACTGTAAGACATTATACATGTTCCACGATCTATCTTAATAGTATATTCTGATCCAAAATCATGCGGTGAAATCATCCATCCTAAGAGACACCACATTGACCCCTCTCATTTGGATGTTCTGATCTTACTACACAATATGTTAAACTCGTTTCATGATCTGTCTTAATAGGACATTCTTGTCTATCTTTACATGACGTTAAACACACTCCTGATCGAAATCCTTAAACTGTATAGTAAATGTGGGATTACTATGGTTAAAATCATTAGAGTACTTACTCCCCTAGAATCAATTACAATGTTACTAAAATAGGATTTCTTGAGTTCCACAACTAATATTTCTCACTGATAAAATTCCCTCCAAAAGAGGAGGAATTTGTAAGTGTCCAATATACCAAATATATAGAAATTTAAAAATGATCCCAAAATGGTTGTTCTTTTGATAGAATGTTGGTTACCAATCAGGAAAGAAGAAGATTAATTAATTTGAATCTATAGTTATATGGAACTAGGAACGAGAAAAACAAACCTGAATTAATATATGATGGAGTCTTGAATAATGAAACGAGATCCAATGATGAATCCATGGAAGGAGAAAATAGAATCTCATCAATTTGTTTTTTGACTAAATAAAATACATCATAGATGAATGTGATTAAATCAACATGAATTTGGAATGTGGGAACAATGATAAATAGAAAGAAAATTGTCTTCCACCAGGTGGATATGCAGTAATGTTCCCAATTGGATGAATTAGAACAAATGGATCAGGATTATTAAAATGTATTAAAATTTTGTATAAATTTACTATGTTTCAACCATATAATATGAATAATTTATTTGAATTAGTATGTGATAGGAGAATTCTGCTATAACCTCTTGATGAATATGTAGGTCTCATGTTAAAAACTATATTGGGTTTTTTAAGGCCTTACTAATTAATTTTCAGATGTTTTAGAACAAGGAATTGAGGACTTTTTCAGAATACATGAAAAATTACTTGATTTTAGGTTTGAGATTTCCATCATTATTCATTCCATAATTATGAAATCAATTATTTATTTCCATTTGGTTATTTTATTTTTTATGATATCCATGGAAAAGTTTCCAGCACACCTGATTATTTTTATGGAATTATTTGACCATTATTTTTTATTTCTATACATTTATAAAATATTTAGCTTCAAACATTTTCATACCCTTACTGGGAATATTATACCGCCAATTTATTTATTTTTTTCCTTTCCCTAAGATATCAATATGTGTTTTTTACCCATATGAACAGATATTTTAAGGGGGACTATAGTGTTTTCAAATAAAATACTACATTTTATTTTATGTTTTCAAATGTAAATGTGAAAATCAATTATATAACTGAATTACAAGGAATACTTTACAATTAATTACATTTTGTTTTGATCACTTATATCTATTACAAATGTAATAATGTAACAACTGGATCTGGGCTACTGACATCGGGGTCATTATAGTTTACCAAATCAATAACAACCCTGAATCCTATAACCCAATGACGATATATTACATCATTACATTAATACAATTTTCAAGGTACCAAACCATGAATGATTAGTATATTTAGAATTTTTAGCAAATTGGATTCATATCTGATTCCTATATTACATTGGGAATATAATAACATACCATAAAAAACCATAATTTATCATTGAAATCATTAAAAGAATCCTTATTTTTATCCTGGGGAAATAAAAGAAAATAAAATGTCAGATTAGATGCTCAATTAGAGTTATGTATGAAAAACGTATCACGAGTGAATATGTAATAATCATTATTATGTAGTGCAAAAACAACAAAATATTCCATTCAATCAAGAGATTCGGCTCAATTCATATATATATATCTAATATCAATATATAAATTAAATGGATAATGGATACTAAATTCATAATAAATTAATAACATGATTCTAGAAATTTATGATATATCAATTGTTGACGCTCCTTTCGTCACAGAATCTAATGATCGGAAAAGAGAATATCTGAGCTGAAAGTGATTCATCCTTTGAAGAAAACATAAAAAATCGACAAAGGCATGAACAAAAGATCGACAACAACTGCACCATGCAAGTTATCTCACTGTCGCGCAAGTACACTTGCGCGGCACCTTGGTCGCGCAAGTGACTTGCGCGACCTAAGGGGTAACCGCCCGGTAACCGCCCGGGGTCTTCTTTTGCCTATAAATAGACCCTGTGGGCCCCCCATTCGGGAGGATCTTTTTCCAGAAACTCGGATTGAAGCTCCCGACGCCCAAGTCTCTTCTCAAATCTTCCGGAACACTTCCAAGGTAATTTCTTACCTAGAACGGAAGATCTAAAGAGAATAAGGAAGGCCTAAGTGTTGATACTTATCAACACTTGCGCGCCGACTTATTTCCTTCAATATAACTTGTGCGTCCCTTTTCTGGAAGAACCTCAAGAAGATTCTAAAGGGATTAAAATGGAGTCACTCAAGTATTCTAATACTGGTTGAAAATCGCGCAAGTACCCCACAAATCGCGCAGGTATACTTGCGCGACCAATACTTGCGCACCCACGGAAGACTTGCGCGCCTTTCAAGACTTGCGCGCCCTTACCTTTTTGGGTGCCCATCATTCCCATTTTACCCCTCTTAGGCCATTACACCTTTCCTTTTCAAGATTCAGTCTTCAAGACACTCTTCAAATCCATTTATGGCATGATTTCTTGATTTGAATTCCTTATCTGAAAGGAATTCTATGGAATATATCTCAAAACCTAGTGATTTAAATATCCTTATGTCACTAAATATGGAGAGTTCATTCATTCAACCTCATTCTTTAAGATGAGAGAATCCTTAACCTGGGTCTCCTTTTCAGGAATAATCCCTAGTTATAAATCCTTTAATCTGGGCATAATTCTTTAGGAGTAAGCCCCAGATTCTTAAATTTCCCAAACTTTGGGCATCCTCCTTAGGAGTAAGCCCCAGTCACAATCCTTTAATATGGGCATCCTCCTTAGGAGTAAGCCCCAACCTCAAATATGGGCATCCTCCTTAAGAGTAAGCCCCAAACCTTAATCCCTAACCTGGGTCTCCTTTTCAGGAATAAGACCCAGTCATAATCTTAGGATTCCTTTTCAGGAGTAAGCCCCATGTACCCTAACCTGGGGCTCCTTTTTAGGAGTAAGTCCTAGTCATAATCTTGGGTTTTCTTTTCAGGAGAAAACCCCAAGCCCCTTTAAATTTCTCTTAACCAGTCCTAATTTACCCTTTATTTGGGTTTCCTTTTCAGGAGTAAAACCCAATCATAAGTCCCCTCCTAACTTGGGCATCCTCCTTAGGAGTAAGCCCGAAGATTAGAGTATTCAAATCTCCATAAAGCACATATACCTTTATGGACCCTGTTCCTGGATTTTCTCCCTAAAAGTAAATCCTAAACCATCATCTATCTGGGCAGTCATACATACATAAGCCCCAAACAAATTCTTATGATTGCATCTTTCATGGCACATTTGTCTAATTTTCACCAATACCTCTTGTTTCTCACACCGAGCATGACTCACGTGAGCTTAGAGTGTAAAAGTAATTATGACATTCTTCTTTGATCCATCAATCATAAACATCATACTCCATTACTCGAACTACGTGGGTTCTGATTCCTTTTCCAAAACAAAGGATACGTAGGTAGCCCATTTTTTGGTTCGATCCCAACATTGAAATAATCCCTGATCTTCTGAATGACGATAAACTTAAAGTGCCCCACTGAGTGGATTTAAAACCAGCCTGGTCATCATAATGACCAAGAGACTTTTATATAAATGTTTTGAAGGATACCATTGACCAAGAATCTCTAAACAGATATAGATGATTCTCTATTAATGAAGAACCTCGAATACATATAAAAGATTCTCTAAATTTCTTGCATATTTAATCATTGATTGTTAAAACTAAAGGAAAGCGCATTTTATACTTGGTAATGTAATAAGGATTCATGAACATAACTTAAATCTATAAAGAGAGTCCCGTAGTAGACAATAATTTCCCTCAAAAAGGTGTGATGAGTCCGACCTCCCATCCTCTAGACCAATGCAAATTCCTAAGCCTCATCAGTCCACAAGATAATGAGCGCCTACCTTTGGAAAGTAGGTCCAAATGGATGTGGAATCATTGGATGTTTCCGGTTCTACGAACAAACCCGCTAGAAACCGATCGGAACGTTTGAATCTCAAATCAACGAGGTTATCCCCGAAATCCGTGAGGAAACAAAAATGGTGAACCCGACGTGAATCCTTAACCAAGTTAAAGTGATGTTCTTCTTATTTGTTAGGCCCCTTGGGCCAACAAAGCAATCATTGACATGTGCTCATCCAAAAGATGCAGTGGCCAGATTCATCTTGATAATGTCTGTTATATGGAAAAGGCACCCTTTTCTCAAGATCTTCTGCAAAATGGCTTTCCTTAAATTCATCCCTGTGAATACTGCTGCTGTGAACACCTCTACTGTGAGGTCTGCTGCTGTGAAAACCAATGCTGCTACTCCTGCTGGAACGTCGTCCGCTCTGAGGATGACATCACCAACTCAGCGTCTTCAACGCCGGGTTTCTAATGCACTGGTTAAGGAGTACCGTCACAACGGTACTATCCCAACTCTGGAGGCCGCTCGTCAAACCCTCCAAGTTAACAACTCTACCTGGTCATCCGGATAATGGCGGCCAGCGATCAAGAAGCAGGCGGTGCTGACTACCGTCTCCAACCGTTTCGGGTCGTTATCCCCGGAGCGCAATTTCCATTTACTCCCTTACTCTGAGGAAGCGAATGAGCAGGTCCCACAGGACCTTAATTCAAAAAGACAGGAGTCCTTCTCAAGGGATCCCATCAACATTCGCCACCAGACTCGTGCGGTAGTGCACCCTCAACATGATGAGGGTACCGACTCCAGGCATTCAGATCAGGTTCCTCGAACCTGAGCAGGCAAGATGAACCACCAGAGACGGAATCCGGTGAAAAATGGGCAGGTTGTCATCCCTTCCATCTCCGAAGAAGTCCACCAACCTAACTTGGTGGAAAACAACGAGCAGGCAGACACACCTGCCCATTTTAATTCCACTGTCCAGCAGACTCGTCTGGCAGTATCACGCCAATCCCGCCTGGAAATTCCGGCGGAGTACTATAGGCAGGAACATACACCTTCTTATACATCACAAGTTAGTCAGCAGGCTTATCTGAATACATATGATGGATCTCGTCAACCGCGTTTGGCGAAGTGTAATCACAAGGCACATACACCTGCTAATACTAATCAAGCCTACCAACAGTCTCGCTTGGTAGCGCACGGAGAAGTCATTTGGAAAGCCCCGACAACAAACAGGTGGCAGTCTCAACTCTCTGCCTCCACACTTGAGTACTGTCAGGATTCACTGACAGGAAAATGAGGACAGGAGCAGGCACATACACCTACTCTAAGCCCGGAATGGACGTATATCCCCATTCCGGCAGCTGAAGTCACCAAACATATTTTGTCAATGGTGAAAGAGCAGAAGCAAATTCCTGCTCATATTCTGGATGCTTGCCACGATATCATAACAGCTTCAGCATCATCTCAGGGACAGACACATAAATCTATCCCTAGCAGTGGAGTGACACATCAATGATTCACTCCGGAACAGACACACACATCTGTTCCAGTCCAAGAGGGTTATGGGGCATACTCCCCCATATCAAACGGACAACCAAGTCAGGCACATACACCTGATTTGAGTGGAGATCGTCAGCATAACCTGACCATCTTTCCTGATTAGGCACATACACCTGCTCAGAGTAACCACTTTCGTCAACAAGTGGTTTCTAAAGTGAGTAAGAAGGCATCTAAGAAAAAGATCCGCCCATCACAGTCAGGAGATCAAAGGCCAATCTGCAACAAGGCCTTGCTCGATGCTGGATTTCTTGAAGCCCTCAGACATTTATCTGTCGGAATTCAAGATTCTACTCCCTCAGTTCTCAATAACGGGAACATTAATTTTGAAGTTCTTCAACAGACACTTCCTCATGAAGGCTTGCTTCATGAATGTTTGGTCAATCTTGAAGTTTCTTCTTCAGATGAGAGCCACAGGAACCCTCTGTGTGGTCAGAAGACCAAGGAGTAAGAGATTTCACCTTTTTTTGTAACCCATCATGACGGTCCTCCTCATGATGATGAACTTCGCTGCGAACGTCCTCTCCGCAGTAGTGATTCACGTTGTCTCGAAAATTATTCAGAAGGAAATATAGTGACGAGAAATCCCTCCTATCTCGAGGCACTTGCAAACGTAAAACCAGTCATGTCTGATGCCTTACTATCGGCAGGTGAAACTCTTTCTCCATCAGAAGATAGCCTGGGGTTCAGGTTATTCTCCGAACCATCCCTGGGTCATTCATCTTCCAGCATGAATAGTGATATCTCTACCAATCTTGTTGAATCCGATGAAGCAACATGGAAACAACAACTTTGGTCCAAACAGGTAGAAGAATCTTCATTTAATGATAAAGAGGAAATGCTGAACATGAAGAAAAAACTGGCAAAAGGTGAAGTACCAGTCATGTTTTGGCCTTTGGATGACTCCCAGTACGACATTCCAAAGATGTTGACGGATGATGGAATCCATGATATTCGTCTCAACATATGGAAGACTCTTTGTCAATTGAAGAAGAAAGTATTATCTTACGGTGATTATGAAAATCATATTAAGATAATAGAAGGGTTACAACACCAGATTGATTTGGCATCTCTATCAGTCTCTCGGTATCCGAAGGCTGAAAAGCAACAAAGAACCCTTCAACATTCATGCCTTGGCACACTAAGAAAATTGCGTCAGTTAATTGCCAATGCTCCATCTGATGTTCATATCAGAGGATGGGGTGTTCACGGAGCACAACATTTCACAGTGCTATCCAATCAGCAAAGCCCGCCGAAAATGGTCTCATGCAATGTTATTGCCCATGGCCGGCCACAGTCAATGGGCTTTGTTCATAATCAGAAGCTTTCTCAAGAACAGGCTTCAACTAGTTCCTCTCAAAATCAAGTATATAGAGAACAAGTTGTTGAATTGCTCCTACATCAAGCAGGCGAGAATATTGCACAAGCCTCTCGTCTGGAGCAAACACGTCATCAAATAACAGAAGTTTCGGAAATCATCCAACGGTCTGTTGAACCCGGTGATAAAAGTGGATACAGGTTAATGCATCCAGCTAATTTCCGAACTATGATTCGCAAGATCAAGAGAGATTTTAAGAAGTTCTCATACATAGCATGTCAAGAGACACCCCAGCTTGTCAGACTGGGGACTTCTCTAACCCAACCCTCAGAGTCAACAAATGGGATTCGAGGAGTTGAGCGGAAGTAGCAGGAACATCCCCAGTCCACCGGACTGGGGACTTTTTCAAATCCTCAATCCCTACCTCAGAGAAAGTCAGTATTCTCTCAATTAGGGAATAAGCCTCAAGAGGAACGAAGAGCCAAGCTATCAGGAGATTCTCTCCAAGTAACGGTTCTCCAAGAAGTTCCTGAGGGATCAAGTCAACGGAATTCCATGTCTCATCATGGACATGGAAGAAGACAATATCACAGAAATGTTGATAGAAAGGATTCCATGCAGTATGCATCCATTAATGTCATCAATGCCGTTGCTGCTGATTCACCAGATGAGGCTCAATCAGAGGGATCAGACAAAGAGGTTCCCGCTCAAGAAGTTGCGCACACAGACCTAAATGAAGAAGGTGTGTGCACACGTAATCAAAGGCTTACCCAAAATCTGGGTATTCCTTCAAGTAACCCACTTCCCCCCTCCGAAAAGGATCCAATAAGGGGAAAGGAAAGAATCAGGTTACTTCTCACCCATCCTCTGAAGGAGGTCAATCGCTCTCATTAGAGAAAAGGTTTGCACAACAGGAGGAAGAAATGAATGAATTAAGAAGGTTGAATGCAGAACAACTTCAGAGTAGTCTTCTTCTTAAGAATGCTGAAGTCCGATAGCCGAAGGAATTTGTTGTAACTACTGAGATGGATCAGGAATATCCACCTTTATCAGTACACCCTCAGAGGTCTAATCCTATGGGTCAAACGCAACAACGGTTGGCAGCACTACCATCAGTTGCAGCACTAACCACCACGTCTGTCCAAGCTCCATTCATTGCACCTACCCAAAACCAAGTTCAACCTGATGTTTCTCAAAAGTTAATAACTACTATTGAGTCATTAACAGCTCGGTTAGAAACTATGGAAGGGAAGCGGGCGCAATTTCAACCTGAAAAGAAATTTTACCCTGAATGGGTAGATTCAATTTCTCCTCCATCTAGTTTTGGAAACCCTATTTTCCCTACTTTCAATGGATCAGGCGACCTCGAACAACATTTGACGCATTACATGTCTTGTTGTGATCCTATGATGGGAACTCCAGAGCAGCAAGAAGCAGTGAAACTCAGATGCTTCGTGCGAACCTTGCAAGGACCAGCTGTTGTCTGGTATACAAGCTTGCAATCCCGATCAGTCATTGGATGGGAGGATCTTCGTCAAAAATTCCTTCTTCAGTTTAGCTCAACTTTGCCAAAAACGACAGTTTTCGATCTTACAAACTGCAAGCAAAGGGAGAATGAAAGAGTCTCTGATTTCATTGCTCGTTGGAAGGGATTAATGTATTCCCTGAGTTTAGCACTCCCTCAGGAAGAAATATTTCCAATCTGTGTGGCAAATTTGCGTGACGAATTACGCACGCCATTGATCCCTGTGAAATACACAGGAGGGTTTCGAGACCTTACTTCAATCGCTCAACAGATTGAAGATTCCCTTATACATGCTAAGGTTAAATCTCGTATAATTCCATCAGCTCCAGGAAGGAGAATGGGTAAAGCAGAAACTGCTACAGTTATGCTTAAACAAGCACCTGTACCTATTTCTACTTCAAAACCTTCATCTTCTCGAAGGGCTCCACCTCCTGAATGCCAACAACAAAGGCTGTTTCGTCTAAATGATCAAAAAGATCAACGACGAAAACAATTTGAGGATATGAAGAGTAAAACATACTCTTTCCGAAGTGAGCAAGTTCCTGGTTACTTCATTTCAGCTCTGGAAAATAATTTGGTTCAATTACCAGTGCCCAAGAGGCCAAACAAGGAATGAGATGAAGACCGTCCCAATTATTGTCCCTTTCATCAAATGTTGGGGCATCCCATCCAGGAGTGTTTTGTCTTTAAAGACCTCCTGCAAAAGATGGTCGACTTGGAACAAGTCAAATTGAAGGGTTCTTTAGCTCATGTAGCGTGTATTACTGCTACAGATCTAGAGGAAGGAGGCGAGTGGCAGGAAGTCAAAAGCAAAACTGCGAAAAAAATATGATGATTGGGTGGTCAGAAAGACAATTAATCGGACCCAATCCATTTTTCTAACACAATTGAAGAAGCCAATTGTGTCTCCTACAAAAGATGCAGTAATGCCTCCATCAAAATATAAATCCTCAAAAGGGCAGCACAATTCAAAGAAGAAAGTGGAATCAGGAGAAGAATAGTATGTATCAAAGCCTAAATTGTCTTTGACTCTGGCAGATTTCATGCCATCTACTTCAAAGCCACGAGCACCGTCCCACCAAACGGCACAACCTAAATAGGCTAACCAGGCAGAGTCTTTATCAGACGAAGAGTTAATCTTTGGTTCTGTTAATATGATTCAATTAATAGATCCATCTTCCAGTATTGATGAGCCTGAATTCCTTGTATCAAATAAGGGAATCCGAGGAAGTTCTAGAGTTTCAGGATACAGGGGAAGACGTGGATCTTTCCAAAGCCACTACTCTAATTTTACCCCTGCTAGCACTGTATATGCAGCAGAAACTCGTGGTAGATCCCTTCAGCGAGCTCAAAAAGAACAAGAAAGTTCTTCTGCCAATGGCCAACTCAGTTTTGGCACAGTTATTTTGGAAGACCGATTAAAGGTTCCATCTTCTTTATATCAGCAAGTAAATGGATCTAATCCGTCTAATCTTCCAAAACCAAGGATGTTTCCAACTTCAATACAAGATGCATCAGCTTCCAAAGCATCTGCTTCCAAGGTACCTGCTAAACCGCATATTCTTATTGGGAAACGCAGACCTCTAGATCAAAAGTATGATATATTGAAACACTTGGCCCAAGTACCAGCCAAGTTATCAATTTTGGATGCTTTGAATCGGTCAAAAGATCTTCAGGAAGCACTCATCGAAGCTTTGTCAAGTCCTCAGGAGTTTGAAGCTGAAATTGCTGCAGCTGAAATCTATCACATAGATAATAATCGTGCAGAATGCCATGCAGTGATATCTTTTACTGATAAAGATGAAGATGATGTTGTGCATGGGAACATAAAACCTTTGTACTTATCTGGAAAAGTCAATGGTGTAGATGTTCGAAGAGCTTTCATTGACAATGGTTCAAGAGTCAACCTCATGCCCATTCGTACACTTCGTCGATTGGGCCTCACGGAATCTGATTTATCTCCTTCTACCATGATGTTACAAGGATATGATAAAAATGAACAAGAACCACTGGGAGAAGTTACACTCAGAACTCATTTTGGAGATCATGTATCCAATTCAGCTTTCATGATTGTTGATCAAGAATCAGCTTTCAATATCTTTCTTGGAAGACCTTGGCTACATCAGCATGCAGCTACTCCTTCATCATACCATCAATGTCTCAAATACTGTTTCTATGGTCAAGTTGGAACATTGTATGGTGATAAGGCCCCGTTCAAGACATGTGAGTCTCAATACATTGAGGCGGAATTTTATCACATAAAGGGAAGAGAAAAATCTACAATAAAGGAAATTACCAAAGATAATGCTCCATATGGTTTGGAGAAAATTCCAATAAATCCATTTTCACATATGAGTACAGATTATGTGTTACATATCAGTCGAATTGACAAAATAGGACGAAATCAAAATACTCTTATGGAAAGATCCATAATGTCAATTATGGCGATCGAGCCAGACAACATGGGAGAAATTGGTAACCTACCAAGCAGTGATGAAAACATAAGTGGTGATGAAGTCCAACAAGTCTATACTTCGCTAATCAGGCCAGAAGAAGTTATAGCAACAGCAGAGGTGAATAATGATGTCGATTCTCAATCCATCATCTCCTATTTATTTCCCAAAGAAGACCCTTTATCATCAATAGGGTCAGAAATGGAAGCTTCTTCTTCAAAATGTGAAAATTTTGACATCTCTTATGATCATGAGAATTTCGTTTTTTCATCTACTTTGCATGTAGAAACAGAAGAAATAACACATGATGAAGATGAAGAGGAAGATCTTAGAGATTCTCCTCCAGCATTTGAAGAGGGTATCACTACCACTGTGGATGAACTCAGAGAAGTAAATCTGGGTACAGAGAAAGATCCACGCCCCACTTTAATTAGTGCGGCCATGACCCTTGAAGAGAAAGAGATGTATATTTCTTTTCTAAAGAAAAATAAAGATATTTTTTCTTGGAATTATACAGAAATGCCTGGGCTTGATCCTGATGTTCCTACTCATCATTTGGGTTTACCAAAAGAACATCGAGGTTTTAAGCAAGCCGCGAGAAGAACACATCCAACCAATGCTTCCAAAATTGAAGCTTTAGTGGATAAGCTGATCAAAGCCAACTTCATCAGAGAAGTTCAATATCCCAAGTGGTTGGATAATATTGTCCCTGTAAAGAAGAAGAACGAACAAATTAGGGTTTGCATCTATTTCAGAGATCTTAATCGGTATTGTCCTAAAGATGATTTCCCAGTTTCGATTACAGAACTCTTAATTGATGCGACGGCTGGCTATGAAGTACTTTCTTTCATGGATGGACTTCCGGATATAATCAGATCTGAATGGCCCCAGAAGATGAGGAATATACAGCCTTCAGTGCTCCTCAAGGTGTGTTTTGTTACCGGGTGATGCCCTTTGGTTTGAAGAATGCAGGTGCAACATATCAACGCGCCATGCATCGTATCTTCAAACCTCTTTTAGAGAAGTTTGTGGAATGCTATGTAGATGATTTGGTGGTTAAATCCAAACAACGTTCTAATCACTTGGCTGATTTGAAAGTCATATTCCACAAGCTTCGACAACATAATTTAAAGATGAACACCTTAAAATGTGCTTTTGGGGTAACCTCAGGAAAATTCCTTGGCTTTTTTGTACTCCATCGTGGTATTGAAGTCGATCCAGAGATGACCAAATCAATCCTTGGTATGTCAACTCCTCAGAATTTGAAAGAATTAAGAGGACTTCAAGGACACTTAGCCTATATTCGCCGTTTCATCGCTAATTTGGCAGGCAAAAGTTTACCCTTTACCAAATTATTGATGAAAGGAGTCACTTACCAGTGGACTGAAGAATGTCAAAAAGCATTTGATGTTCTCAAGAAATACCTCTTGAGTCCTCCAGTACTCATGCCGCCTGTTGAGGGTAGACCTCTTATCCTCTATGTGACAGCTTTAGAGCGATCATTGGGTGCCTTTCTCGCTCAAAAGAATGATGCTGGGAATGAAAATAGTCTCTACTATCTCAGTAGAACTATGCTTGAAGCAGAAACCCGGTATTCAAGTATCGAAAAGTGCTGCCTGGCATTAATCTTTGCAGTTCAGAAACTGAGACACTACCTGCAACATCATGAGGTCCAATTGGTATCTCGTAATAATCCGCTCAAATTCATCCTTAGTCGTCCAATGCTTACAGGACGTCTGGAAAGGTGGGCGGTTATTCTACAGCAGTTCGACATTCAGTATGTGTCTCAAAAGGCAATTAAGGGCCAAGCTCTGGCTGATTTCCTAGCTGAACATCCTTCAGTGGAAGACACGTATTCAGATATCGAACTCCCTTATGAGGAAGTTTTCTCTATTCAAGAGAGTCCTCAAACATGGGAAATGTATTTTGATGGTGCTTCTAGAAGTCCAACAGGGAAGAAAATCGAAAATCCTAAATTCAACAAAGTTGGTTTAGGAATTGTGCTCATTTCTCCAGATAAGGCAGTGTTACCTTATTCCTTTTTGTTGTGGGAAGGTGGTACCAATAATGAAGCTGAATACCAAGTTCTCATTACAGGCTTGGAATTAGCGCTTCAAGCACAAGTGAATCACTTAAAGGTGAAAGGTGATTCAGACCTGGTAATCAAACAAGTCAATGGGGATTATGCCATCAGAAACGAAGAATTAATCCCTTTGTATGATTACGTCAGAGAGTTAATGTCGGAATTCCCTTCAGAACTGACATTTTCTTATGTCCCAAGATCAAAAAATTCTCAAGCTGGTGCACTGGCTAATATTGCCACAGCTTTAGCAGATCCAAATCAGGACGAGATAACCATCTGTATCGCCCACCGTCGTGCAATATCACCTTATGTTCAAGTCAGAACATAGGAAATTAATGAAATTAGTCCCATTCCTGAACCGTATGGTCATACTACAGGATGGATGTCACCTATCAGGGAATACCTTCAAAATGGAACACTTCCACCTGATAGAGCCGAGAAAGAACAAATTCGACGACATGTGGTCAATTTTAATCTTTATGATAGCCCAAACCACCTCGAGAAAATTCTCTACAAACGTGGTTTTGATGGAGTTCTCTTTAGATGTATTGATGGTGAAGAGACAATGGCTATCATAAAAGAATTGCATGCAGGAGTCTGTGGTGCCCACCAGTCTGGACATAGACTGTCTGATCAAATTTGAAGGCTCGGATACTTTTGGCCTTCAATGATACCGGATTGTGTTAATTTTACAAAGAAGTGTCATTCATGCCAAGTATATGCCAACTTCATTCATAAACCTCCAGATTTTCTTCATATAGCTAAATACTCATGGCCATTTTCCACATGGGGAATGGATGTGGTGGGACCTTACCCTTCAGCTATGACCAAGAAGTTTAAGTATATTCTTACTGCTACTGATTTCTTTTCCAAATGGGCAGAGGTTGTACCTCTCAAAGAAGTTAGTTCTAAATGCATTGTTAGCTTCATCAAGTCTAACATCATTACTAGATTTGGTGTCCCTCATACCATATTGACGGACAACGGCACCAACTTCTGTTCTTCTGAGATGAAGAAATTGTATCATGAATACAACATTAAGTCCAACCATTCATCTCGATATCATGCACTGGCTAATGGCCAGATAGAAGCCTTCAACAAGACTCTTTCAAATATACTGCAAAAGATGGTGGATAAAGATAAGAGGTCATGGCCTGATAAACTCTTTCATGCTTTATGGGCTTATCGGACTACCACTCGCAATGCAATGCGGTCAAATACATATTCATTGGTATATGGAACAGAAGCAGTCTTGCCAATTGAGTTTCAATTTCCCTCAATCAGAATAGCCATTTGTGATCAGTTATCTACAGATGAGAAATCCCAAAAGCGGTTGAATGAATTGGAACAGTTAGATGAGAAAAGATTGTGCACTTTGAACCACTTGGAAATCTATCAGAATCGAATAGCACGCGCTTTTAACAAAAAAATTTGTCTTCGTTCATTCATTTAGGGAGAATTGGTATTGGTTCTCAGAGCACCAATGATACCAGGAAAGAAGCCTCCCAAGATTGAACCAAAATGGGAAGGACCTTATTCAATACATATGGTCTACTCCAATGGAGCATATTCTCTAATCTCAATGGATGGAGAACACATAACGACTCCAACTAATGCCAGATTTCTGAAGAAGTATATTGTATAAACAAAAAATATTGTTCCCAGATCCAAAACAATCACATTGGTTCATGATATTTTTCCTACATGACACTAAACTGTATTATGTCCTATATACATGACATTAAACTGTACAGAAGTTCCTTATTTGTCCGAGATGACATTAAACTATATTGTGTGCTAGCAACATGACATTAAACTGTGTGGCACTTCCAACGTCCAGCATGACGATAAACTGTAAAAAGTCCCCAGAACTGATATCCTCGTATTGGTTCACCTTAGTCCTAGCTACATGACTTTAAACTGTACAGCACGAGTTCGTCCTTGCTATATGACGTTAAACTATACAGCAATGATCCTGTATGACTTTAAACTACAACTTCGTCCCACACGACCTGAAACTATGAAAAAGTTCCCTAAACCGTCCAGCATGACCTTAAACTGCATCATCCCTGGTCCATGTATATGACCATAAACTATTTGCAAATCCCTTATGTCCAGCAAGACGTTAAACTGTGATGTCCTAACTACATGACGCTAAACTGTATAAAAGTCCCTCAGGTCCGGAAAGACGTTAAACTATATAATCATCAAAGGACCAGCATGACATTAAACTGCACCATCCACAGTCCATGAATATGACCTTAAACTATTCCCCCTTTCGTCCAATATGACGTTAAACTGTATTGTCCCCATCGTCCTAACTACATGACGCTAAACTGTACAGAAAGTCCTTGATATGTCCTACATGACATTAAACTGTTATTTTGTCCCTGCTACATGACACTAAACTGTGCAGCACCAATAGTCCTAACTGCAAGACTTTAAACTGCATAGTCCATTTTTTATGTCTTACATGACATTAAACTGTGCATCGTTAAGGTTGTTATTACCTCTTGTTTCTCACACCGAGTATGAATCACGTGAGATTAGAGAGAACATCAACCATAATACTCCCTCTGGGCCACTAACCATGTGTAAGTCCCAACAACATTTTTTATTATTAGATCATTGTCCCCAAGAACAACTTGATCATTGATTCATTCTTTAATTGAACTACACGGACTTTGATCCTTGCCCTCCAGGCTGGGTATGTAGGCAACCTCCCAGGGTTCAAGCCCAAAAACAATCTCTTTACATCGGTTCACCACCATCTCATATGATGTTGATTTGTGAAACCGCCCCTGGAATCAATATCTTTACATTGATTCACTTTCGTCCTTGTTATATGACGTTAAACTATACAACACTTTTGTCCAGTATGACAATAAACTACAATATTCATTGATTTCCTCATTTGAGAAGGAACCATTATTGACATTGATTTTTTCAATCACGTTTCATTTCAAAAGACTACGTGCATACATGGTAATGCCTAAACTTTTTATCTCAGGTAAAACCATCATTGCACTAAAATCCCCTTTCACCCTTCACATGTACGAACCAAATTTGTACAAAGGGTAGTTCTAGAACTACGTGGGCTTGATTCCCATCCCTATGGGATACGTAGGAACATTCGAGTATCCATCGAATCTAGTCCCAAGTCTTTTGGGCCTAACACCAAATTTCACTTTCAGTCCCTTGGGTGAAAAGTCCTCATGAAAACACACACTGTGTATTCATTATTATGGTCCGAATTCTATGACCCTAAACTAAGATCACTCATACTTTCATCCTGCACGACGTTAAACTATATTTCAAGAACTACGTATGGCTTGATTCTCATTCTTATGAGATACGTAGTGAAGTCCAAAATTTCAATTCAGGACCCAGCCACAACATGATTATGGTTATCATTGACCTATGTATCTCTATATACATTAGACAATACCCATATTTATGCGTTATAATCCTAACCTTATATATTTTCAGATCTTCATAACCCTTTTCATGACTTCTAGTCACAAAAATGTCAAACTTCTGAGAATTCTTTGGCCTGACTATGCAGCATGTGCCCATAGGTGGCCTTGCATAAACAGTCCACATAAAAGACTTGTCAGCCGAAAGATACTATTTATTTGACCATGCAGCCAATTCCCTTAGGTGGCCCTGCATATTTCAACCCCCTAACGGGTTTGTTAAATAATGGTAACTTCATTCTTGGGAAGAATGCCTCTTTTGTCCTTATTTGTCTTAAACGACAGTATGTAGGGATCCGCAAAAAAATAGCCATCCTTAACATATTTGTCCCATATCCTTTTTCATGATCTGCATGAATTCAAGTCTATGGTTTATTCTTCTTCCCTACGTTTGGGTCAGACCTTCGTAGGAGTGATATTCATCCAGTTCATCGATATTCTTGTTCGGAAATATCTTCTCCATATTCAAGTACCTCTTTCCATACAACAAACTCTATACTTTAGAAAATTTGAATCTCCATAAACTTTCACTGGCTTTTAGCACTAGGAATGTAAATTTCTGGGAGTTCTTTTTCCTGACCATGCAGCACGTGCCCATAGGTGGCCTTACATAAACAGTCCACATAACAGACTTGTCAGCCGAAAGATACTATTTATTTGACCATGCAGCCAATGCCCATAGGTGGCCCTGCATATTTCAACCCCCTAACGGGTTTTGTTAAATAATAGTAACTTCATTCTTGGAAACTACTTCTTCTAATGCCTTTTAGCTCTTTTTCATATCATTCCTCAGATTCTAATATTCTTAAGCCATAGTTTACATATTTTCTCTCATACTTGAGTATGGTAATTTGTTTTCAGATAAATTGTCACGGAATTGAATCAATTTTAATCCATTTCGGTCAAAGCTATTTCGACCTTAAACATTATCCCCTTTATGTCTAGCATGCATGACTTTAAACTGCCCACAAAAGACAAAGGAACTCTGAAAAAAAGTCAAGTTCCAGCTCACTAAATATACATTTTTTGTATGATTTAGGTAATATTGAGCAATTAAAAGGTTCAAAGTTTGTAGGATTATTTGTAATAATCCTAGTAAAAATCAAACTATGCTTACTAGGCCCATTGGCTTAAGTAAATTTGAAGCAGGTAATGAAAGAATGCAGGTACAAATGATTGAAGACAAAAGTGTTTTTCATTGATACACAGGAGATAAAAAGACATCCACAGACTGGAGTCTCTTCTATTTTTCAAGAATTACAGAAGATTGTCAACATAAGTCTTCATTTGATGTATAGAATCATGAGCCTTATCAGCAGTTACATGAAGCTCGTGCACTTGACCAGCTTCACTCTTTTCAACTTGATAAAGTGCCTTATTAGCATCTGCGATGACTTTCATGCCATTCATATGAATTTCATCCAATGATTTATTAAGCTGATCAAGTTCCCTGGTAACAGCATCTAACTGTTGCTGGAGTTTCACCTGTTGGACGACCTTTTCTTTGATTTTTTTGCTT
Source organism: Viscum album (assembly GCA_963277665.1). Taxonomy (NCBI): domain Eukaryota; kingdom Viridiplantae; phylum Streptophyta; class Magnoliopsida; order Santalales; family Viscaceae; genus Viscum; species Viscum album. The sequence continues at coordinate 842,678,970 of OY728140.1, read as the reverse complement.
CAGATCCTTCATCTTGGCAGCATAATCAGCTTCAGCTTGGGATTTCGCAGCCTCAAATTCGCCAATGTTGACTGACAATTTCACTCTGGTCAAATCTTCGCGACTTGTCTGCACTTGCTCCCTCCTGAAAATGATCTGTTTCACTGCAGCATGGATCTTTTCATACCCAAAACCACCAAGTCCCAGTATAACAAATTGGGATGACAATCGAGAAATTTTTGATGGTAGCTCTTCTAAAGGCACCCCAGATATGATGTTCCATATGTTGTTCCATGCCTTACGTCGTGAAAAGCTGAATTCTTTAAGCATATCTGGATCTGATTCAATATCATCGTCAGAAGGGGGTATGTAATCTGGAATTAGCGTGCTTAAGGAAGTGCCTTGTCCTGCTCTTTCCCCCCTGACTTGTGCTTCTTCACTTTCAATTCCCGTTGGGGCAGAGGCTGAGGCCTCATATCCGGATCTAATCATTGCAGTTGATGGTCCTGCATGATTAATTGAAAGGTTTAGTCAGCTTCAAAGGATAACAAAAGAATAGATTGTCTTGCGAATAAAGTACAATCACAAATATTGTTATCCCTTACCCAAGGATGGTTCAACAACCTGAGAAGACTTTTCCCCATCTTTCCCGGTTTCAACAGGATTTTCAAGATGGGTCTCCGGAGGGTTTATTGGATTTAGCTCTACTTGAGCTAATGTTTCTGCAATGATAGGGTTGACATCAGTGTCCACACCCTCTTCGGGCATTTGCAGTTCAGCGGCTTCTACAGAAGAAACTGCATATTATTTTCCATCATGGTTAGAAGTATATTTTTTAAAAAAAAATTGGGCGAAGGGTAGCACTCATGCCCAAGGTCTTCTAAATCATATTACAACTTAGCATGATCATAAAATTCTTCAAAAGTCATTACTTGATTCATCATTTCATCCAATGATACTTCAGAATCTTGATTAGTCTCACAAGTGGGAGCATTTGCTACATCTTCTTGCCGACTTATGTCCTGCAACCCCTGACCCTGGACAGAATCTTCAGTAGTAGGAGGGATACTGGGAATGGATGGTAGCTCTTCTCCAGGAGCAACCAAGTCAGCTTGGGTCTGTGATTGTTCTACAGCACCCTCCATGACCTTTGAAGGAGGGTCAGTCCCTTCCCTCAAGGGGGAAATTGAAGAAGCCCCTGCAATCCTCAGAAATATGAGTAACCATATGATTATGGGTATAAACTCATGATTGTTCGAAGGACTTACCACTGCTAATGAAACGTTTAGCTATGGATTTCCTCCTTCGTTGCCTTGGCTTCTTTTGTTTTTTCGGAGTATCAGTAGTCTCCCTTATTGGCATTTGGATTGGCGAATGGAAGGCTATGTCCAGCGCCTCATTCATGGCCTGCTGGCCTAGAGATATCTTGCCTGGTTCGTGAGGAGAATCAGCAGCATCCCCGATAACAGTACCACCAGGGCTATATTGTGGTGAAGGAACCCCAGTTCCTTTCTTTGCAAGCTTCAAGTTGAAGAAAATAACATCCTTAAGTAACAAATCTTCAACTGAAATCAAGTTGCAAAGAAAATAAGGAAGGAAAACTTACATCTTCCGGAGCCACGTACTCTTGCCATTCCTCATATCCAGAACCACCAGCCCCCTCAGTGGTGCCATGATCAATCATTTCCTTCACACGCCTAGTGATAGGAATCGACCCATCAGTGGCATATATGAGCATTTCCAGCTCTCTGATGTAAGCTCGCACTTCATTGGGGTTATCTCCGTATTGAAGATTTTTAGAAGCTATAAGATTTCCTATTCCAGGAAGTTGTAGGCCCTCACACAAATCCAGCCAGGCAGTCTCAGTATCACAGTATAATCCCTGCCATAGCTGAACAGCCTCTGGTCTTAGATATAAAGGCTGTGAGGAAGGTCCTACAATTTTTGATTTTAATTTCTTCCCCGCTCCTGCAACTACAGATAGAGAATAAGAATGTAAGACTTATTACTTTATAAAGTATCAGTGATTGAAATTACTATAATAACTCACCAGGAGTTGATGGAGTGGGTCTTTTAATTCTGGCCAGAGGATTATATCGGGCACGAAACCGCTTTGCTGCCGGTTGTGCCTCATCATCCCCATCGTGATAATCCGATGAATCAGATCTAGAAGAGGAGTCTGTTGAACCTATTTCAGGTGGAGAAGCGTCACCTTCATGAGGAAGGGTTTCTTTATCTACAGTCCTCTTCCCCTTTCCCACTTGATATACTGGGTGATTCAATATCCCTTTGGGGTATGATGCTATCCATTGTTCGGCATAAAATGTAGTCAGATTATGTGCCGCTTTTTCAACTAGTAGATCAAAAACCGCCCCAGTCTTCTCTCTTGATGTCAGCAACCATAGTTGTCGAGCAACCATCGGATGTTTCTCTAACCTGACATGTACCGGAGGGGATACAACAATCTGTTGCAAACATTTGAATTGGCGTGAAAATCTATATGCAGCATAGGCCTCACATATGATTTCTCCATCAATCCTAGCTACTAACACGCCATCCCTGCAAGCTAGCATGTATGCCCTCAAATCCAAATGGGTTGTCCCATCATCAACAAACCGCCCGGATGGCGGACTTCTATAGGGAAAGAAGTTTAATTCCTTAAACATGCTCAGCCTTACTTTCATGTCATAACCATTATCATCTAAGGGAGAAATTCCATAGAATGCTTGCACTGACGGTCTGAAAGAGCTTCTAGGAATTTGTAATCCATTCTGTACATTGTAAGTCCTGAATTGAGTGGCGATCCATCCCCACAAAACTTGGAATGGTCCCACTATTCTTAAAGGAGATTTACCCTGGAAGACGTGAAGTAAACTCTTGTGAATCTTTGCTAAAATGGGGGTAGCTAACCCAACCATTTTTCCCTCAGCCAACTTTGCCACAATGACGAAGGTCCCTGGCCTAACGCCTCCCTTCGAATCCCTGACCGGCAAGAGATAAACACTGAGCCACATTTCCAAGAAACCCGACAGATGAGTTTTCTTTGGAATTCTTTGATTCACTTCATATACCCACTTTTCAAACTCTCCTGCTTCTAGAGTTGGCCAGAATGTGCCAGGAGCTCCTCTCTTCTCAGGTTTTGGACAAGTGGTAGGACGTCTGGGCCTGGTATCCTTGGATTTAGTTTTCTTAGATCCTTTTTCTTTTGGCTCCATCCCTTTCTTCTCAGTAAGAAACACATTCATCCATTCTTTCGGATGAATATCTTTTCTAAAATGAGTTAATGAGGTCTCTGAACTCTTGAGCCTGTGGAAGATTGTAAATAATTCTCGACCTAAAGCAGGAGTCTTCTCTGAATCATTCCAAGTCACCTTGGGAGGAATGAATTCGTCATACATATCGCCCAAGATTGGAGCTCCTGAAATCTTGTGGACATCCCACAAACTGATACCTACTTCTCCATGAGTCAAATGGAAAGAATTAGTTGCTGGGATCCAGTGGCTGAGTATCTCTGGCACGAAGTTATCATGTCTATAAACATATGTTTTCCCAACCCAGACAGCCTCATATATTGCAGATCTCTTCAGGTCCTCGATAAACTCTGTGCAAGTCTGTCGCAACCAGTATACCCACATCCAAGTTGGCTTCACACCTCCCCCAGGACGGAAATCCCCACTTTTCTTCCAGCGTTTGGATTGATCCATCTGAGCATTTGTGAAGATTGAAGGATGACAATGTGGTTGAAGCTCAGGTGTATGATTTTTCAGATCTGGTGTGCAAGGGCTATGATGCATCACATAAGCCTTCTCCACTGTTCCAGCAGTTAGAAATACTCCTCCACCTGATATATTTGCTGAAGCAAAATTGGTATAATTATGAAACCACGAAAATGGAAGATATTTCTTTACTTCTGGAATAATGACTTCTTGTAGATGACCATAGCCATACAAAGGTAGATAAGTGATTTGAGGAAAGTTGCAATGATATTTTTTCAGATACATAGCCAAATCTGGAAGAGTACTATCCTTGACAGTATAGTAATCGTGGCCAATGATGTCCATCATATCATCTATCCTCTTGCTAGCCAGTTCATAAATTAATCCAGGTCTAAGAGCCATTGAATCTGCACAGATTTTGAATAAATCAAACTCTTAAATGGGTTTATTTTTCATAAAATTTGTGAAAGAATTTGGGAAAAATGGCTAAGGCATTAAGACGCGCAAGTATGGAGATGTCGCGCAAGTGTTACATGTGCCACACAAGTTTCTGTCGCGCATGTATCACCGCGCAAGCCCTATTACCTTGAGAGTAGCGCGGCAGCGAAGAAACAGTGGAAAAAGAGACATGCGCGACGAGGAAGACTTGTGCGGCGAGAGCTCGAGAAATTCGGGATCAGATGTTATCCACGGCCAAAAGCGGTGTATTTATAGGCCAGGAAGCCTATCTGCGCGCCATACCCAGAGCGCTTAAGGCCTGCGCGACGCAAACTTGCGCACCTCCCTCTATGCACTAAAGACTTGCGCGCCACCCTTTTCCTTTGGATGGATTCGATTTCCTCAGAGTCAAATCCTCATTTCTCTCCGGATCCAAGTCTGAGGGGGGACTTTTGTTGACGCTCCTTTCGTCACAGAATCTAATGATCGGAAAAGGTAATATCTGAGCTGAAAGTGATTCATCCTTTGAAGATAACATCAAAAATCGACAAAGGCATGAACAAAGGATCAACAGAAACTGCACCGTGCAAGTTATCTCACTGTCGCGCAAGTACACTTGCGCGGCACCCTTGGTCGCACAAGTGACTTGCGCGACCTAAGGGGTAACCGCCCGGTAACCGCCCAGGATCTTCTTTTGCCTATAAATAGACCATGTGGGCCCCCCATTCGGGAGGATCTTTTTCCAGAAACTCGGATTGAAGCTCCCGACACCCAAGTCTCTTCTCAAAGCTTCCAGAACACTTCCAAGGTAATTTATTACCTAGAACGGATGATCTAAAGAGAAGAAAGAAGGCCTAAGTGTTGAAACTTATCAACACTTGCGCGCCGACTTATTTCCTTCAATATAACTTGCGCATCCCTTTTCTGGAAGAACCTCAAGAGGATTCTAAAGGGATTAAAATGGAGTCACTCAAGTATTCTAATACTGGTTGAAAATCGCGCAAGTACCCCACAAATCGCGCAGGTATACTTGCGCGACCAATACTTGTGCGCCCACAGAAGACTTGCGCGCCTTTCAAGACTTGCGCGCCCCTACCTTTTTGGGTGCCCATCTTGCCCATTTTACCCCTCTTAAGCCATTACACCTTTCCTTTTCAAGATTCAGTCTTCAAGACACTCTTCAAAGCCATTTATGGAATGATTTCTTGATTTGACTTCCTTATCTGAATGGAATTCTGTGGAATATCTCTCAAAACCTAGTGATTTAAATATCCTTATGTCACTAAATATGGAGAGTTCATTCATTCAACCTCAATCTTTAAGATGAGAGAATCCTTAACCTGGGTCTCCTTTTCAGGAATAATCCCCAGTTATAAATCCTTTAATATGGGCATCATTCTTTAGGAGTAAGCCCCAGATTCTTAAAGTTCCCAAACTTTGGGCATCCTCCTTAGGAGTAAGCCCCAATAACAATCCTTTAATATGGGCATCCTCCTTAGGAGTAAGCCCCAACCTCAAATATGGGCATCCCCCTTAGGAGTAAGCCCCAAACCGTAATCCCTAACCTGGGTCTCCTTTTCAGGAATAAGACTCAGTCATAATCTTAGGCTTCATTTTCAGGAGTAAGCCCCAAGTCCCCTAACCTGGGCCTCCTTTTTAGGAGTAAGTCCTAGTCATAATATTAGGTTTTCTTTTTAGGAGTAAACCCCAAGCCCCCTTAAATTTCTCTTAACCAGTCCTAATTTACCCTTGATTTGGGTTTCCTTTTCAGGAGTAAAACCCAATCATAAGTCCCCTCATAACTTGGGAATCCTCCTTAGGAGTAAGCCCTAAGATTAGAGTATTCAAATCTCCATAAGGCACATATACCTTTATGGACCCTGTTCCTGGATTTTCTCCCTAAAAGTAAATCCTAAACCTTCATCTATCTGGGCAGTTATACATACATAAGCCCCAAACAAATTCTTATGATTGCATCATTCATGGAACATTTGTCTAATTTTTACCAATACCTCTTGTTTCTCACACCGAGCATAACTCACGTGAGCTTAGAGTGTAAAAGTAATTATGACATTCTTCTTTGAGCCATCAATCATAAACATCATACTCCATTACTCGAACTACGTGGGTTCTGATTCCTTTTACAAAACAAAGGATACGTAGGTAGCCCATTTTTGGGTTCGATCCCAACTTTGAAATAATCCATGTCCTTATGAATGACGATAAACTTCAAGTGCCCCACTGAGTGGCTTTAAAACCAGCCTGGTCATCATAATGACCAAGAGACTTTTATATAAATGTTTTGAAGGATACCATTGACCAAGAATCTCTAAACAGATATAGATGATTCTCTATTGATGAAGAACCTCGAATACATATAAAAGATTCTCTAAATTTCTTGCATATTTAATCATTGATTGTTAAAACTAAAGGAAAGCACATTTTATACTTGGTAATGTAATAAGGATTCACGATCATAACTTAAATCTATAAAGAGAGTCCCGGAGTAGAAAATAATTCCCCTCAAAAAGGTGTGATGAGTCCGACCTCCCATCCTCTCGAACAATGAAAATTCCTAAGCCTCATCAGTCCACAAGCTAATGAGCGCCTACCTTTGGAAAGTAGGTCCAAACAGATGTGGAATCATTGGATGTTTCCGGTTCTACGAACAAACCCGCTAGAAACCGATCGGAACGTTTGAATCTCAAATCAATGAGGTCATCCCCGAAATCTGTGAGGAAACAACAATAAACTACTTTATTAGGATATCATAAATCTATCCATAAAGGCTACAACTAGGAAATCCTTAATTAATTGGTATGCATAAACCATATACCCATTTAATATTTTATGTCTGTTGTTCTATCACTTGAGACCTATCAATGGGTCAAGGGAATATCTATAATTGGGCCCCACTCATCTCTTACATATTTACAACTCAATAATTATATATTGAATAATAAATAAAATTTAAAATAAATATTCCAATTCAATAAATTAATATTGGTATTTAACCACAAACAAAGAAAATCAATATTCCACTAATAAATGAAATAACAATGTTAATAATAATCCTTTAAATAAAATCATGTGTAGTAATGTTATAAAATTAATGAAATATTTAAATGATAAATATAAAAAAGGTGTAGAAAATATGAATATTATATAGAAAAGTAGTTTCTATCTAAAAATGGAAAATGATAGAGAACATGATCACAACAATGTGAATAATCTCAAAATAATATATGATGCATCAATCAGTAAAGGATGATAGAAGACTATAAATACAACAAAAAGTTATGGTTTATAGAAATGTAAATTCTATTTAGAATTAGAGAGGAAAATGGAATCAAAACATTAAAAATAACATTCTGTAATGATTTTTTTCTCTCTTTTAAAAATAATTTAATAAATCATTTCCAAAACACTTTTATATTTTTGAGATAATAATACATTTATATTTTAATATAAAATTAAAAAAATAACATAAAATAAAAAATATATTTTGTAAAAAAAGATATAAACATATAGAGGAACCTAAATATATAATAACAGTCATAGTGGTGAGGAAATCAAGTCATGATTTATACAATATAAAAAGCATCATGTAATGATCCATGCCGTATTGAGTTATAAAATTCAGAGGAAATTTGAAATTTTTTCCCATCCGGGATTTTTCTGTGAATTTGTATTTTCAAATAAAACATTAAAAATTAGAGTATTTTTTATTTATTTTTAGCATATCATGATTCCCAGAAGGTGGATCAGGTAAATATTGATAGCTGGTGTTTTCAGGGATTTTTTTTCTGGAACATGATTTGGTATGCATGAAATTGTTAAATGTAGGTGTCCCTTTTAATCTCATTCAATTGTTATTCATTTATATTCAATAATGGGTTGTTTATAATAACTTTCTCATGGGTAAGATGAAACCATGGGATTCTAGAGAAAACCATGGAATGTGAGTGGTTCTTAGGTACAGAGTGCATGGCTTGCACATATTTTCACGAAAACTATATCATATGTTTTATAGAGGTTATAATGTTTTTTTTCAATTTATGAATGGATAGAAAACCATGAAGCTATACCAAGTGGTTATGTTTTGTCTAGCTAATTCCTTAAGCATAGTTAGATTATGTATTGAAAAAATGTGAATCCAAACCATGTGGATACTTTAATATTCATTAAATGTGGGAAAAATAAATTCCCCCTATATATTTTGGATACCCACTCCACTTTTCTTGTTATCATTTTCACATTCCATAGGAGGTATTCCCTTATTCATCTTCAAAACCCTTACATTTAGGGTGGTTTTGGGGTTCATTCTTCAGTTTTTTGAGGTGGAAAAATTCCTCTTATCCCGACATTTTTATTCATCATTTCTACTCACTGATTTTGGTGGTTATCATCTATGGTTTTGCTGTAAATTCCACAATATCATAGTTAAATCAAATTATAATTCTAGGTATTTAATACGGACTTTAATAAAACATCTCGAGATGGAATATTTATTACACCACTCATTATTTTGTTCAATGTATTATTCTTGATGAATTTTTCTTTGATTTTAAGATAAATTGAATGAAATTATCATTTAATTGGGAATATTGTGATAGGTATTTTTCCCATCATGGTCTCAGGGGTGTGTTAAAATCCTTTTATAGGTGCTTGGCCGAGGTTCCAGAAGGTGAACTCCCCTCAATGATTATTAAATATTACTTCATCCTTGGAGTTAAATTGATAAATTAATTTTAATATTTTAATTAATATTATTCTCTTATTTGGAATGATTTAGGCTCCCTAGTGGTTATAAAAGTGTGCTTTCAGGCATGAATATTCGATATTTACATCGTGGGGTAGGTTTGGGGAGTGGTTTTCTATTGTTTACCTTTATATGGTTATTTGAATTAATATAACTGACTTTTTAGGTTATTTGAGGACCTTTTGAAATATATTTGTTTGGATTCTGAACATTGAACGGTTTAAAATTCCCCAAGGAGGTTTTTTGGAGGACCAATTTTCAAAGATTTTCCTTTTATGGCATTCCTCAAGTGTCTTCTAGAGATGGGTTGAGGCAGTGAAGTGGAGGAGTTTAGATTTATACCTCATCCTTAGAAAATGACTAAGATAATGTATATCACCTTTTTAGAGTGACCTTATGAATAAGATATGATGGTGGGATTTGTCGGGGAATAAGGTTAGTTTTCTGATTCCAAAGGTTGATTGAGATTGAAAATGATGTTCTTCATTATGGAATTTCTTTTAGAACCTCTAGGTTGGACCTATGTAATCATACATAGGTGGGGGTCATGTTCTCAATATTTATATTATCTGGGGAATGACAATGGGTTTTCCTAGGGGTTCATTTTATAGTTCCTAGAAGGGTGGATTAAGGAAGGACTAGTCATAGGAATAACATGAGGTTCGGTTTGTGATTTTATTGGGTGGTCATTATATGGAAGGTCTATTTACATAACATTGGAGTGGTTTTTCAGAAATAGTCACAATTGGTTCTAGTTATATTTGAACCTTTGGATTAATATTTGATTTTGTAAAGTCCTGTAAATTTCAAGGAAATTTTTTTCTTAAATTCTTTGAGATTTTACGAGTTTGCAGTTTCTGACAGCACCTGATTCCGAGGCCCTGTGTGCCCGGAATCAATTTATGAAGTTTACCTTGGGTATGTTCAGTGAACGAATGAACAGGTTTTTCTATATTTTGAACTGTTGCTCGAAATTGAAATCTGAGGGAACCGATGTAACCATAGCGTCGGTAAGTTCTTAAGAGGACTTTTACCACAGATGTGTTTGAACAGGAGAAGGAGTTTAATTTTGGGGATTAATAAAGAATTGAATAAAATTTGTGGAACAAATTTTATTGCTTTTCTATGTTTTTATATCCTAAGTAGGGAGTTGGGGTGGGACCCACTACTCACTAACTACCTTTGAGAGGATAAAGGTGTGGTGGGGCCCACACAAGCCCCATCTCTTCACCTTCCCTAACTCCCCCTTAATTTGAGTAACTCTCCTCTCTCCTTCTTTAATTAAGTGACTTCTCCTCTTCTACGTTAAATCATGCCAACTCACATAATCAATTAAGAGGGTGGTGTGTTTGAATTTTAAAATTTAAATGCATGGCATGAATTAATAAAATAAGGAGGAACCTTATTTTATTTGGGGGTTGAATCATTGTGTTATGAATTGGAGGAGAGAGCTCAAGTTCCTTTCGAAGGACTTCATCATCTTGTGAAGAACGACACCCTTCAACGAAGAACTCCAACTCTCCGACAAAGAACGTCGACTCGGCAGCTCAGTTTCTCCATCCTCTTCTTCCTCTGCAATAAGGAAGGAGACACCGACGACGACGGAATCGACACCATCATTTGCGGTGCTTGACACCCGCGAACTTCCTTCGATGTAGGGGTGTGTCTTGAATTGATAATTATTGTTTTTAATTCCATGTTTATGTTTCTCTATAAACCTTTTTTCTATCAAACTAATGCCGAAGGAACCAGACCAAACTAACACGGTCCAATACTTCCACCGTTCTTGTTGTATGGTGTCCTCCAACCGTTCTTTAGCGGTGAATCAAAGCATGTTTTCAGAGCCGATTGGGGGCCTGAATACATTGGAAACAATCTCGGAACATCGGGACAACTTAGGAACGAGAGTTTTGTAGCAAACGGATCCTCGGAACGAAGGACGAACGCCTCAGGAGGTGTGCTGGCCAGAGGCATCATTTCTGAAAATTCCAGAATACATGGCGTGTCCTTCCAAATCACATGCCGTGAAGTACAAACGTTCAGGGGAAGAAGTAACAGAAATCAGAAGAAGTGACACACGGCGTGTGACACCGGTCACACGGCGTGTACTGTCCTTTCAGTTTGACTGAGGAGACTACGATGGATAGGGCGTGTAATCCGGGAGATATACGGACACAGGCAGAACTACACGGCCAATAGGCATGATGTGTACTTCCTTCACCATGGCAGAAGCACCTTTAGTATGACTCGGTGTGTATTTTTTGAATACACAGACACGGGGTGGGTTACACGAGCTTGTACTCCACCACATGGCAAGGCATGGCCAGTGTACCCAGAGCCGACCCCAGAAGTTTGGACACGTCGTGTAACTATACCACATGATGTGTATTTACTTTTTACACGAACAACCCATCGACACAGGCTGTGTTACATGGATAGTACATGTGGGATGAAGACACGGCGTTTAACCATACCACACGTCATGTAATTACTTTTTACATGACCAGCCCTGTGACACGGGCCGTATCACACGGGTAGTACCCGGTGTCTGATGACACGACATGTATTTCTTATCTACACGTCATGTACTTTTGGAGAATATCATGGTCGCCTTTTTCTCTCTGACTTGGGCATGTTTTTATTGGTTTTTCCCTTGGACGTGGGAGGGAACGTTGGGCTACATCATCCCTGGTCTTCGTGACGGTTGATGTATCCATCCCTTTGACTCGAGGATCAGACCCTCCTGGAATCGAGCGTGCTGTGTGCGGAAACCCTAGAGTTGGGTGCGACTGCGATGATGATGACAACTGTACTGGGATCCTCTGTGGGTTCGGCAGCGACGAGGACCGTACTGGAATCCTCTGTGGGTTCAATGGTGATGACTACTGTTCTTGTATCCTATGTGGGTCCGGCAGCACTTGACTACTGTTCTTCTATCCTATGTGGTCCGGCAGTAGTTGACTATGTACTTGTATCCTACGTGGGTCCAGCAGAGTAGCTGGTCTTGTATCCTTTGTGGGTCTGACAGCTTAGCTGGTCTTATATCCTATGTGGGTCCGACATCTTAGATGAATAAGTGGCTACATATGATTATCTCTATCACCTTACAAAGAAGTATACCTATATGAGCTGAGTCTTAAATTTCAATCAATATCATCGATATTATTGTTGTGATTTCCTGTGTGGATTGGGTTGTGCATTCCTATGTGGATTGGGATGTGAATTCCTATGTGGAATGGGTTATGTTTTCCTATGTGGACAGGGATGTACTTGGGCTCATGTGCTGGAGCTGAGATTTAATTGATGACTTAGGTATATGTATGGGAATATACCTAAGTAGAGTTGGTTGATACATCGTGAATGTATCTTTCCTTTGTGGTTTACCATACGTGGATTATGGGAGACCTTCGAGGGTCTCGGGGTCCCTACTGAGTAGCATATACTCACCCCTGCATGGGCTATGCCCGCACTATGTTGTGTTGGATGCAGATGACGGACATCGCTGATCAAGGTAGGAGCTCGTGGAGCTAGACGGTACCTAGAGGTGGATTACTAGATGGGACGTACAAAGGGTGGATGACTGGAGCCGAGGAGCAGAGGAGACTATATGTACTCACCCTTCAGGTGGGATTTCCAGGGGATGGCTCGACATTGCTTCTTTACTTTTCTTCCATTGTACTCTCTTTTCAGTTTTACTTTACTTTCAGTTGGGTTTTTATTCTGGCCCATTTACTTTCCATCACTTACTTTTGTACCAAGTTTACATAGTGTTTAGTTCATCTTGCATACTCAGTGGTGTTTGTTTTCTTACATAAAGGCAATTCCTTCCCTTATATCGGGATTTACACCTTTCGTGCTAGTCTCCATCCCCTGGACAATGGAAGGCAGGCTTGGGGTAGTCATGACTTGGGCCCCGAGGACGGGTTGTGACAAATTGGTACCAGAGGAGTTAGGTTTTACCACAGAACTTAGGACTATGATCATCTTCTATGTGAAGCAGTAATGTTAAGGGTATTTAGTGTAGTTATCATTCTGGGAGTCCAGTGTTGGTGCAGTGGCCGACATATCCATACACCAGGACCCTGACTTCTGATTTCTGACTCAATGCACGAAAACATTGATTGCATGTGTGTTTCAAAAGCTTTCGTTGTGATTACTTTTTGTCATCTCACTAGGTATACTATATTGACCGTGGATCACCAATTTCTTTTCAGGATGGCCCCACAATATCAGCCAGCTAGGGTTCTAAGCTTTGTGAGAGATGAAAGGCCACCGAGTGACGAGGCCTCGGTGCAGGGACCTATTACAGCGGAGGCACCGATGATACCTCTACCCGCCGAGCCACCGATGCCACCAGCCCCAGCAGTTGAGAGTGCACATCACCTTAGTGCACTGCACGATTTTCAGCATCAAAGACTGCCCAGGTTCCACAGGGAGACGGACCTCAAACAACCTAGGATTGGCTGTAGGCTGTTGTACGTGTTTTCAGGTTAGTAGGGACACCATCTGACCTCATGGTGATCCTTGCAGTGAGTCTCCTACATGCGACAGCTGGTAGATGGTGGAGCCTGATGGTTCAGGTGCACGATGAGGCATCCCTTCTTTTTTCGGACTTCGAGAGCCTCTTATGCTCGGAGTTCGTACCGTCCACCCTCCGTGTGGTGCGCATTCAGGAGCTACTACAGCTGCGACAGGGCAGCATGATGGTAGCCCAGTACTCGGCGAGATTTACCAATCTCTCACGCTATTCCACAGACATGGTACACATCCCATTCTTTCGGGCCCGGACCTTCGAGCAGGGAATAAGGCATGAGATCAGGGTATTGGAGACCTCCATAAGCATTCCAACATATGCAGTAGTACTAGAGTGATCCGTTCTTGTAGAGAGCATTCTTGCGGAGCCTACACCAGCAGCGAGACCTACCACAGGGCGGCACGTAGCAGAGTATTCTGTAGCAGGCAGTCGACCGATGTCATAGGGATCCAAGTGGACCAGACCATCAGGCGGACGACCTCAGGACACTGGCTCAGAGGTGTAGGTCACATGGCACAGAGCCAGTCTTACGAGGAGCAGACAGTGCTATGAATGCCGAGGGTAGGGCCACATGGCTCGTGACTGCCCGACCTGCCATGAAAAGGAACAGTAGACGGTTCAGGCACCACCCAGGTAGAGGCAAAGGTTCGACCGTGGCGGTCCGCAGGGAGCAGGAAGACGAGGCAGAAGAGACGTCCGAACAGTAGGTGGTGGGCAATGCTTTGAGTCTCTACCACCAACACCAGCAGGAGGTCCACCCCGACCACAGGGAGCTGGCGGGCAGAGGCATGCTCAGCTTCAGGCATCAGAGGCCTACGACCACAGCACACCAGAGATGATTCTAGGTACTATCTGTTTCTACTCCACCCTTTCTGTAGATCTTATAGACACATAAGTGAGTCATTATTTCATTTCCACTTCCCTTGTTTAGAGCTCGGAGATTCCGATGGAGGCGTTGGCTCGATCCTTACGGCTAGAGACTCCTACGGAAGTAGACTCGACGATTATGAACTAGTGTCGGTAGTATGAGAATACTCTAGGAGGCGAGAGCTTCAGCTGGGATCTTCTTGTAGAGGCATCTAGGACTTACGACATCATTTTGGGCATGGATTTGTTATCTACAGTCCATGCTCAGATCAACTGTATTAGGCACAAGGTACGGTGTGTCCGCACTGATGGGAGAAGGTTTACCTTCACCGGTGTGAATGGAGCCTTTTCCTCACAGGACGAACTTATGCAGAGGAGAGGATGGCCAATCAATCATAAGTTGGCTAGAATCATCCTAGGAGTAGTTGACATGTGGAGTCTGAGTTTTCCTGTTGTGGTGGATAAGTATGTGGACGTTTTTCCTAATGACGTTCCAGGACTACCTCCTCGTGGAGAGGTAGAATTTTATATTGACCTGTACCCTGGGATAGCCCCAATATCAACTCCAACATATTGGATGGCTCCTACTGAGCTTCATGAGCTATGGGTAATGCTGGAGGACATACAGGGCAGGGGATTCATTCGACCCAGTGTTTCACCGTGGGCTTCCCCGATATTGTTCGCCAAGAAGGCGGACCGAAGCTTGCGATAGTGTGTCAATTACAGTCTCCTTAATCAGGTGACTGTGAAGAACTAGAATCCACTTCCGAGGATTGAAGACCTCTTCGATCAGCTCAAGGGAGAATGGTGGTTCTTGAAGATAGACCTCATGTCATGCTATCATCAGCTCAGAGTTCAAGACGAGGATGTGCAGAAGAAGGCTTTCAGATGTCAGTATGGCCACTATGAGTTCTTGGTTATGCTTTTAGGCCTAACCAATTATCCAGTAGTGTTCATAAGTCTCATGAACAGGATCTTCCAGCCTTACCTCAATTGATTTTTCACGGTCTTCATCGACGACATATTGATTTACTCGACTACTGAGGAGGAGAACGCCTACCACTTGTGGGTTGTACTGGACACACTCCGAGAGCACCAGATTTATTGTAAGCCCTCGAAGTGTCAGGTCTAGATAAGTGAGGTCCACTTCTTGGGAAACGTCATCTCTGAGGCGGGAGTTAAAGTGGATCCTGTGATGATCGAGGCAGTTCTAGCTTGGGATCCACTCAGGAGCGTGACGAAGGTACGGAGTTTCCTAGGTTTGGATGGGTACTACCGGAGATTTGTGCCAAAATTCTCCAGAGTTGAGGCACCGCTTTCAGCATTGAAGAAGAAGGGGAAACCCTTCTTGTGGTCAGATTGATGTCAGCAGAGCTTCCAGGGGATTAGGAAGAGATTGACTAGCGTACCTATCTTGAGGCTACCAGAGAAAGGAGTAGGGTACGTAGTCTACTGCGATGCATCGGGGACTAGAATCGGGTGTGTCCTGATGCAGGAGCATGCAGTGATCGCCTATGGATCATGACAGTTGAGGCATCATGAGCAGAACTACACTACCCATGACCTGGAGTTGACAACTGTGGTCTTTGCTCTGAAGATGTGGTGGCACTATCTGATGGGTGAGCGCTTTATAGTCTACTTTGACCACCAGAGTCTTAGGTACATCTTCTAGCAGAAGGACCTGAACCTAAGACAATGATGATGGTTCGAGTTCCTCTAGGGCTATGACTTTGAGATAGTATATACTCCTAGAAAGGGGAACGTAGTAGCTGATTCTCTCAGCAGGTGGACGGACCTTCAGCTTCTTGGAGAGGTGATAGAGTAGTTAGCCGCTTTGCAGATATCCTTCGTGGATTGAGATGGGGCATCCTTCCTATAGTCGCTCACAATCACACCTCTACTTCTTCAGTGGGTCAGAGAGGCACAACGTGGGGACATTGACTGTGAAAAGCGGCATACACATATTTCCATAGGACATGCACCTGATGGAATCTCTATAGGTGGATAGCACACCGTCCTTTTCCGAGGACGTACCATGGTACCAGCTGCATTACAAGAGGAGGTGCTGAGAGAGTTTCACACTTCCCCATTAGCGGCACATCCAGGAGTGGCGAAGATGTACCAGGATCTCAGAAGACCGTACTGGTGGTCGGGTATGAAGAAGGATGTGGTAGAGTTCGTTTCTCGATGGCTCACATGCCAGCAGGTGAAGGCAGAGCACCAGGTACCAACAGGCTTGGTACAACCCTTTGAGGTCCCGAAGTGGAAGTGGGACAATATATCTATGTATTTCGTGACTTGACATCCACATACTTCCAGAGGAAACGACTCCATTTGGGTGATCGTCGACCGACTCACCAAGTCGGCCCACTTCCTACCCATCAGAGAGAAGGGCTCAGTAGAGAGCTTGGGATGCCACTACATTCAAGAGATCGTGCGACTTCATGGTGTGCCATCATCTATCGTCTCTGATCGAGATGCTCGTTTTACTTCCCGGCTTTGGAAGGAGTTGCAGGAGGCTTCTGGGACACAGCTGCGCCTGAGCACCACCTTTCACCCTCAGATGGATGGTCAGACAGAGATGACCATTCAGACTTTCAAAGACATGCTCCGTACATGTGTCCTAGACATTGGTCACAGCTGGGAGGATCACCTACCATTGGTGGAGTTTGCGTACAACAATACCTACCACTCCACCATCCAGATGGCACCATATGGGGCATTATACGACCAACCATGCAGATCACCTTTGTGCTGGACAGACCCTGGGGAGTCAGCACATGTGGGACTAAAGATGGACCAGGCCACGACAGGGAAGGTCCCGGTCATCCAGGAGCGGATGAGGACAGATCAGAGCCGACAGAAGTCATATGCTGACAGGAGGAGGATACCTATAGAGTTCGAGGATAGCGACTAAATTTTCTTATGGGTCTCACCTCGACGTGGATTACGGAAATTTGGCCAGGGTAGAAAGTTGTCTCCCCGCATCATTGGACCATTCCAGGTTCTCAGCAGGTTAGGTGAGGTGGATTATCATCTGGCTCTTCCACCTAAGTTGCACCGGGTGCACGACGTCTTCCACGTATTTCAGAAGAGGAAATACATGTACAACCCGATGCATATCCTCGACCATGGGGAGCTGGAAATCGATGATGGAGGGAATTTTGCGGAGGTCCTTGTGGAGATCGAGGATTGACATGAGCGGGTCCTACATAGGCAGTCGATTCCTCTTGTGCGAATCAGGTGGAAGCACGGGAACCTCTAAGAGAGCACATGGGAGTGGGAGGCTCAAATGTGTGCTCAGTACCCTCTTTTGTTTACATAGTTTGTGATATAACTTTACGGGGACATAAATCCCTGAGGTGGGATAATGTAAATACCCGTAAATTTCAAGGGGTTTTTATTTAAATTCTTTGGGATTTTATGAGTACACAATTTCTGACGGCACCTAATTCCGAGGCTTGGTGTGCTCGAAATCAATTTCCAAAGTTTAGCTTAGGTAAGTTCTTTGAACGAACGAATAGGTTTTTTTATCTTTTGAACGGGTACTCGGAATTGAAATCTGAGGGAACCGATGAAACCGTATCACCGGTAATTTCTTAAGAGGACTTTTACCATAGATGCGTTTGAATGGGAGAATGAGTTTAATTTTTGGGACTAATAAAGAATTGAATAAAATTTGTGGAACAAATTTTATTCCTATTATAAGTGGTTATATCCTATGTAGGGAGTTAGGGTGGGACCAACTAGTCACTAACTACCGTTGAGTGGATAAAGGTGAGGTGGAGCCCACATGATCCCCATCTATTAACTTTCCCCAACTCCCCTTTAATTTGATTAACTATCCTCTCTCATTATTTAATTATGTGACTTCTCCTCTTACACATTAAATCATGCCAACTCACATAATCAATTAAGAGGGTGATGTGTTTGAATTTTAAAATTTAAATGCATGGCATGAATTAATAAAATAAGAGGGAACCTTCTTTTATTTGGGGGTTCACACATTGTGTTAAGAATTGGAGGAGAGAGCTCATGTTCCTTTGGAAGGACATCATCCTCCCACGAAGAACGACACCCTTCAACGAAGAACTCCAACTCTTAGATGAAGAACATCGACTCAGCAGCTCAGTTTTTCCATCCTCTTCTTCCTCTACGACAAGGAGACACTGACGACGACGGAATCGACGCCATCATTCGTGGCGCTTGACACCCACAAACTTCCTTCGAGGTAGGTGTGTCTTTTGAATTGAGAATTATTGGTTTTCCTTCCATTTTGATGTTTCTCTCTAAACCTTTTTTCTATCAAACTAATGCTGAAAGAATCGGACCAAACTAACATGGTCCGATTCCTCTGATGTTCTTGTTGTATGGTGTCCTCCAACCATTCTTGAGTGGTGAATCAAGGAAAGTTTTCGGAGCCGATCGGGGGCCCAAAAACATCAGAAACGATCTCGAAGCATCGGGAAAACCTAGGAATGGGTGATTTGTAGAAAATGGATCATCGGAATGAAGGACAGACACCTCGGGAGGCGTGCTGACCAGAGGCGTCATTTTTTGAAAATTACCGAATACACGACGTGTACTTCCAAAGCACATGCCATGTAGTACAAATGTTCATCGGCAGATGTAATGGACATCAAAAGAAGTGACACACGGCGTGTGACACCAGTCACACGGCGTGTACTATCCTATCAGTTTGACGTAGGAGACTTCAATGGACATGGCGTGTAATATGGGAGATACACGGACATGATCAAACCTACACAGATAATAGGTACAACATGTACTTCCTTCACCATGGCAGAAGCGAATTCGGTACGACTCAGCTTGTATTCTGGGAATACACGGACACGGGGTGGGGTACACGAGCTTGTACTCCACCACACGGCTAGGCATGGCCAGTGTACATGGAGCCAACCCCAGAATTTTGGACACGACATGTAACTATTCCACACACTGTGTATTTACTTTTTACATGAACATACCATCGACAAGGGCTGTGGTACACGGATCGTACCCGTGGGCTGAAGATATGGTGTGTAACCATACCACATGCTGTGTAATTACTTTTTACATGACCAACCCTGCGACACGGGCCGTATCACACGGGCAGTACCCAGTGTCTGATGACACGGTGTGTATCGCTTATCTACATGCCGTGTAATTTTGGAAAATAGCTTGGTCGTCTTGTTTTCTGTGTCTTTGGCACATTTTTCTTGGTTTTCCCTAGGACGTGGTATGGAACGTTGGGATACCTCATCCCTGGTCTTTGTGACGGTTGATGTATCCATCCCTTTGACTTGAGGAGCAGACCCTCTTGAAATCAAGTGTGCTATGTGCGGAAACCCTAGAGCTGGAGGCGACTACGATGACGATGAAGACCGTACTAGGATCCTCCATGGGTTCGGTAGCGATGAGGACCGTACTGGAATCCTCCGTGGGTTCGACGACGATGACTACTGTTCCTGTATCCTATGTGGGTCTCTAAGAACTTGACTACTATTCTTGTATTCTATGTGGTTCCGGCAGTATTTGACTCTCTACTTGTATCCTACGTGGGTCTGGCAGAGTAGCTGGTCTTGTATCCTTTGTGGGTCCAACAGCATAGATGGTCTTGTATCTTTTGTAGGTCCGACAGCTTAGATGAATCAGTGGCTACATCTGATCATCACTATCACCTTATGAAGAAGTATACCTGCGTGATCTGAGTCTTAACTTACAATCAATATCATCGATACGATTCATGTTCTATCCTGTGTGGATTGGGTGGTGAATTCCTATGTGGATTGGGTTGTGCATTCTTATGTGGAATGGGTTATGTTTTCCTATGTGGAATGGGTTGTACTTGGGCTCGTGTGCTGGAGCCGAGCTGGAATTGATCACTTAGGTATATGTATGGGAATATACCTAAGTAGAGTTGGTTGATACATCATGAATGTATCTTTCTCTTGTAGTGTATCCTAATTGGATTTTGGGAGTCCTTCGAGGGTCTCGGGGTCCCTACTGAGTAGAATATTCTCACCCCTGCACGGGCTATGCCCGCACTACGTTGTGTTGGATGCAGATGACGGACATCGCTGATCAAGGTAGGAGCTCGTGGAGCTGGACGGTACCTATAGGTGGATTACTGGATGGGACATACATGGGGCAGACGGTTGGAGCTGAGGAGCGGAGGAGACTATCAGTACCCACCCTTCAGGTGGTATTTCCAGGGGACGGCTCTGTGTTGCTACTTTACTTTAATACCACTGTACTCTCTTTTCAATTGTACTTTACATTCAGATGGGTTTGTATTTTGGTCCATTTACCTTCCAGCACTTACTTTTGTACCCAGTTTACTTAGTGTTTACTTTATCTTGCATACTCTGTTGTGTTTGTTTTCTTAAATAAAGGCAATGCCTTCCCTTATATCGGGATTTACACCTTTGGTACTAGTCGCCACCCCTGGCCTATGGAAGGCGGGATTGGGTTAGTCACGGCACGGGCCCCGAGAACGAGTTGTGACATATTTACCCATGATTTTATGACTTATGAAGGAGGTTGTTTGTGGTGGTTCATGATAAGGTTTTGGATTGAAGAGGCGAACATTGTGATATTTCTTAGATGATGAGTTGGAATATATTATTTGGTTATATCCTGTAATTTCTTGCTATGGTTATAAGATAATTTCCAAGGAGTTAATAGGAAATTTAGATGTCTATACCTCCTCAATTGAGAGATACATAGTGGATAAAGGTTATTGTTTTTGGATGTTTATTTCTCTTGAATGGATATTGGGAACCCTTGGACCCTATTTCTCTATGGACCATGGAACCATGGGGTAGTTTTTTTGATTTTCTTTACTTATTTGTTAATGAGTTATGCATGACAGTTTAGGACATTTATATCATCATCCATGTTTATTAGAGTACCTATCACCAACTCATTTCATTCAATTGGGGTCCAAGGTACCCATTTGAGTTGGTTGTGTTTATTTGGATGCTAATAGTGATGACCTAGGGTCTAGAATTTACCTATCATACATTTTTAGAAAAATATTGAATCCCTTATATAAGTATATTAGATATTTTTAATGATGTGTGTATGGGTTAGCCACATGTTATAAATCATCCAATGTGTGATAAATCACAGTTGATTTTCCAAGGATGTTATAATAGATCATGGGGTTTTCTATTTTATTTTTTAGTATCACACCTTATTTAGTGTATATGTTTATTTTATAACAATGATAATGATTTTATGTCAACTGTTATTATTTTCTTGACTATCTTGGTCTTATCACATGTATATTCACTTGTTGTGACAATATATTATATATTTATATTAAGGGGTTTCCTACAAAAACATATTTTTCACCCCTTGAAATTTTAATTCAATCTACATAAAGACCCTTTGGTATTATTTGAGGTTTGATACTAGGTTTAGTTGTTGATTTATTTTAGGAATATTTTTTCTTGGATGAGAAATAATGCTCATGTGGAGTTCAATGATCAAGCTAGAGATAATAGAGAGTTGGATAATGAATATGAGGTTTAGATTAGAGTTGGAAGTAAAGATATTTCATTTTCTTATATTTACTACATGTTCATGTGATTGACCATGTGTGAAATCAGTTATACATTCTATTATACTTCTATTCTATATGAGTGTATTCCCTATGCAATTTTATTATAGAATTTTTCTATGTTAATCATTTATATTGTGTACTCTGATTATCATGTTGTGGTCATGTTTTTTCTATTTATTATTTTATTTCACTCTAAATGAGGTTATTTTCTCCCCACTATATATATAAAAACTCACCACTAGATTTTATCCTCTAGAATATCGGGAGGTAACCTAGAGTACTTATGGTGCGCTGGATTGGGTGATGGGTCAGGCTGAGTTGGGGAGACTTGTAACATATTTATTTCACACTTTGGTAAAATGTTAAAAAATAGAAGACATTAAAATGATTCAAAATAATAAATTATTAAAAAGTGAATTTTATTATAAAATTACATTTACCAATCACATATAAGTATATAAAAACATCCTTGAAACAATTTTATCATTTTGGAAATGCCATAAAAATATTTTCAACCTAAAAGAGAAATATGGTCTATTTTTATTTGAACATTCTTTCAATTTTTCTATTACCAAAGATAAGATAATATGAAAGAAAAAAATTGAATCCCTAAAAAAAATTTGAGTATAAGAGAATATAAAGGTTTTATGAAGATAAATAGAATACAATGCTTCTAATATAAATTCATACAATTGTAATCTCGAATAAGAGTGAGATTATAAAATAAACCTTTTCTAATTTAATTAATTTTAATTCAAAACACCTTAAAAAATAAAATAAAAATAAAAAATTTAATTACTATTAATAAAGATTATTTCATGATATAATTATCGAGGGTAAGTATATAGACGATACAAATAATTTTGTTTGCATAATATAACATATGTATCAATGGAGTGGAATTGAGATGAAAAACCCTTACAATAAATTCCTACTTGGCTGGATGAGTTTTATCCAGTTGAATTGTCAATTTAAATTTATTTAATAATTTATTAATAAATAAAAATATATTTTCAATTTTTAATTTCCTTTTTTAAATATTGATCATCTATTCATTGAATATTTCATCATTACGTCATCCATTTAAGGTTTTTAGTTGATTTCTCCAAAATTATTTTAGTATATTTTTCTTATTTATTAGTGTTAAGAAAGTGATCCTTCCTCTCCATAATATATGGAATATAATTATTATTCATTATATAATATTTATAATTATCCATATAGTAATGTAATAGAAAAATAAATCACATCTCTTCATAGAGGTGGTATTCCACATATATAAAATAGAGACATTATGATTTCCAATGGATAGTAGTGAAAGAAGGAAGGTGATATATTATATTTCCAAAATATAATTTATTTCGAAAATATCATATAAATGATGTCCCGATTAGATTATGGAGGAATAGATGGGGGATGGTTGAATCGATATTTTCAAATAAATGTAAAAATTATATCAGAGTTTTAATGTTAATGGAGTGGAATATAAAATAAATAAGCATAAGATATTTTTTTAGTAGTTCAAATCAAATTTATCCTATGTATAATACCATGTCTTCTCAAACAAAATTAATAATGGAACACACAATAAATAATGGAATCTTAGACGTACTTCATCAAACCCATAGTAATAACCTAATTTAAAAATCATTTTCCTTTGGAGGATTAAATCTAGAATATACCACCTTTTTATTCTTAGAGTAATAACCTAGATAGTGATTCCGTTTTCTTCAGTGGTATAACCCAAAAAGAATTTTTGGTGTGTCACAAATTTCACACATGTAAATTTCAATGGGGATGTATAACCCACAATTTCTAAGGCATTGAAAATAATAAAATGAATTACATCACAATATTAATATCTTAGACAATGAAGAGTTTGATTGTATTATGTGTCAAGGAAGAAATTTTTAATTTTTATATAATGATCATACTATGTAGTTAAAGGAACCATATTTTGGAAGAAATTATAAAATAAACTTATATATATCATATATTTTGTTTATTGGGTCTTATACCTCTGAATATTGAGTTTCCTTTTAACAACATTATTAATATTTATTTTCCATTGCATAAATCATTTACTAATGAAACACATTAATGCATCTTCAGTGATCTAATTCAAAGTTCTTCAGGTTCTTTATAATATAATTTTACATGTAACTTTTCAAAAAATAAAAAATAAAACTCTTGGGAGTCCTCCGTAATGGACTATAAAACAAATTCAAACTATATAGTGGAAGTCATTTGAACATTTAATAGAACAGTAAATGTTTTCATAACATTGAGTATTAATTTTTTTTGGAAAACTCCTTAAAAATAAACTTGGAAAACTCTTTACACTTTATTTTGTTTAAATTTGAATATCCAATGTTTCAAATTTTCAACGTGAGTATTTATACTCTCTTAATTTCATGAGGATTTTATTAATTTTCTTATTAATAAATTAAAAATATGATCCAATGGATTCAACCTATTTGATGAATAATTATAGTCAAATAAAACAATTAGAAAATTCAATATATGTTATATGTAACTAAAAAATGGAATAATATGAAAAAAATCATAGATTATAGTTTTGGAAATATACATTGGATATTCATAATTAATGTAACAAAACTACTCAACAAATGAAGATTTCATGTCGGAAAAATGAATTCATATAAAAAATTCCTTATATATATTAGGTTCCACATAACAAGAACATTATCTATCAAAATCCACATATACCTATTATTTACATAATAAAAAAATGAATATGTAAATTTCTGTAAGAAATTATTTTAAATATGTAGAAATCTACAATAATGAATTTTGTATATAATATTTTTATTTTGAAATGTGTAAAAAATGACATCAAAAATACTATTTTAAAATTAAACCCTCTAAAAAACATTTTTTCCTCTTAGTCGAGTTGACTTACATTTATAAAATTTTATAAGATTTATTATTCATTAAAAAACATAATTATAAATGTATATCTTATAATATTATTAAAACATAGAACCAAAAAAACCTAAAAACTAGAAAATTATAAATATATACATATTGTAACTTTTGACTAACTTTTAGAGATGAAAATTATATATTCGTCCTTTCCTGTAATTAAATATAAATTAATACAGTAGTTTTATATTTCCAAGGATCAAGAATCACTCAATGTGAAATTTTATATCCCATGTTATGATCAATATAAAAAAGGTAACTAACTCTAGAAATTTAGTTATGTGGGTCATCATTTGGCTATAGGAATTAATATTTATCTATGTGGGGAAAATAATTTGGCCATTTGGGAATAGTATAAAATATGCATAAATAAATTTTAATGTCCTATGTGATTTATTTAGAAAATTATGTCATCAAGAAACATGTATAACATGTTTTAATCAATCAAAATATGAAAAATAAAGATAATTAAAAAATGAATTATAATAATTAATGTAAATACAACTTTAATCAGTATATAATATAAAAAACTAAATCTAACACTTAATAAATATTTTAGAAATTATAATCACCCAATTCAAAATATTAAGGGTTCTCTTTGAGTGATTTTTTTTGTAATTATGAAAATAGGAAGTGGTTCATTGAGTCACTAAATAACCTCTACCATTTTGATTGCTAAAAACCAAGTATAATTTCAAAACATTTCCATAATTATAAAATTATCTAAAATTTTATTTAGATATCTCCATTATAAATATACTAAAGATTTAAGGTAGATAATTGGGAAAGAAAAATTCCCTTCTAATTTGAAATTCAAACATGAAAAGGTCCCCCTTAATTATTATTGGGAAGGAAACTAATAAAAAAAGATATATCAAGCACATATTTTAGAACCCAATAAATTAAATATATTTAAAATAGCATGAGATGATTTAAAATTCTATATGGGTATATGAGTATAAATCATTTTGAAAACAAACATTAATGCCTTAAAGAGACACTCTATTACATTATAATGTTATAACATTTAATGTTATACACTGAGTAGAGGTAAAAAGATGTTTGGGGAAATTAATGAGAGATTGTTCAGTAAAAAACCATTTATGAAAATTAGATTTTTATTCATTAAGTAGATATCTACTAAAATAAATTTACATATATAAAATAATAAGAAAATATTTATATAAATTAAAAATAATATACTCAAAAACTAACTACAAATTAATATATTTTTCCTATATATATGAAACTTCTAGCATAAAACACACTCAAACTTCTACTAAATTCATTTTAGAAAATTTTAAATTTAACTTAGACCAATTTCATTCTATATTTTAAAAAACATAGAAAATTCCAATCATTTATTAAAGTTTTTATCATTTTTATTCATTAGAGATATGAATTGTATATTTTTATTTTTATTTTGAAAATAATCAATATGTAAATGTTATTTAATGTAAACGTGTTTACCCATAGATTATTTTAAAGGATTATATAAATAGAAATAGATCAAATAATTTCATGATAAATATATGAATCTACTCAAAAATAAATACCTACTTCTTGATAATATACTTGAGCATCTATTATAGATTTATTCAGAACTATATTTTCCTATTATTCAAGTTTGATTTTAAGGATATATTATGTAATAATGACATGTAAATAATTTTTTGGAAGAACTGTTGTTCACTCATTATTTATAGTAAACTAATTTAACTCATATTTAGTATCTAATACCCAAGAATATTTATTTAATGATTCATCAATAACCTTAGTTACAAAATCAAATATAAAATCCCGATAAGAACACATATTCCTAGTGGTTTTTATAATGTGAAGATATGAATCATAATTTTCCATCACAATTTCCATATAATATCATCTATCAGAGTAAAAATAATTTTTCCAGAATATTATTTGATTAATATGTAATATGCTCCCCCAAAAAATAAGACTTTTTTTATCATGAGGTTCTTCCAACTCAAAATTAAAATCATTAAATTCATCATAAAGTTGTCCAATATCATCACCCCCTTTTCCAAATATTTTTTATTAAACACTACATTTATAAATTCACCAAAAATAATGGTTCTTATATTATAAAATCTACATTCCATACTTTTAATTGGATTTACTATGTGTACGCCTTTGTCAGATTTTACATCAAATTTATTCAAGTAATACATTTCATTATAAATAAAAACATTACATCGAAAGACATTAAAATACCCAAATTCAATGTTTTATCCCATCCAAATCTCATATGGTTAATTTTTTCAAAACGATTTCAAGATAATTTTGTTATAGAAATAATAAGTTGTATTCACCAATTTTTACCCAAAAAAATTTTAGGTGGATTAAACTCATTTATCATGGTCCTAGCCAGTTATTGAGTTTTTCAATTTTTTCCTATATCCTACACTATTTTCTTTTGGGGTTCTATGAGATAAAAATTGTGAAAATACTCATTTTCTTAAAAATACAACCTAACTTATGGATTTTTTATTTTTTTCCATAAAAAATTATAATTTATTTAATTATGTGTCCATTTTAATTTAGAAACAATTTTCAAAAAGTAAAAAAAAACAGATAATGTTTCATATATTAGTCAGAAAAATTAAACCAAGTGCATCTAATCAAAAAACAAAAATAAAATAAAAAATCATTATATTTTTACACCTGAAATAGAAGGATTTATAGTTATAAAGAAATTAAAATGATTAAGATCAAGAGGATTTAATGTTATTACTTTTTAAATATATCATAATGAACATCAATGTTTTTTACCTTTCATACATGAGTCACATATTTTTATTTTGTATTCTTTGAACTTGAGTTGTTACATAACAGATTTTATTGAGTAAATATTACCCATTAACCTAAAATTAATATTTCATAATCTCTTATGACATAAAAAAATATTTAACGTAAAAAAATTTGAACAATTTACTTTTTAATTATTTAATTCATAAAAATTAATGTTATAAATTCAATTTTTTATTTTTTATAGGAAAAGATAGATTAGTCATTAAATATAATGAAAATATAATTTTGGGAATATAGAAAACATATTATCACTAAATAATTATGATATTATTCTTATATTATGTTTCAATAAATCATCATATAATACATTATTAATAGTAATAGAATTTTAAATTACATCCTCATCAAAACATTTTACCTTTCCTATATAATTTTCAATGAATGTGACATTTATTTTATCACAATTATTATATGATATAAATTTCATATATTAATGGTAATGTGTCATGGTAATCCAAAATCTAAGTACCAAACATCACATTTTATTATTCCAATACACATTTCATACCAAATCTAATTTATAAATGCTTTGGTGCTCCTGAAAATTTGGTTATTATGGGATTAAAATTCAAATTCTTGGGAAACCATAATAATTTAAAATATAGATTATTGGTAATCTATACAATAAATATTAAAAAATAAAATCCATTAATTATATAATATAATAAAGAAATAACATGAAGCACTCATTTTCATAATGAAATTTCATTTGATATGAAAAAATGTAGCAATTGGTGTACTTCCACTAGTGTTCATAGCAAAGAATGTATTATAATTTTTTGGTAAATTATTTTCACACCCAATACCAGTCATTGAAATTATTAATTGTATCATTAATACTGTCTTATCATAATTTTATATTCCTTTTTCAAATATCAAAGTATCTGATTATAATGTTTCAACATCATTTATAGAATATTAATTTTCTATAGTAATAGTATATAAATTTATTTCTTCAGATTTATCAAATATTAACAAGAAACAAACATATATCCAAAAAAATTATTTTTATAAAGAGAATATTTTAGATTTTATTTGGTAGATTTCAAATCTGTCTATGTATTTTATATGCAAGTCTGGTTAGATTTAACATGTTCTAAATTTTCCTTAGGAATGTCCCAATATTTACATTTATGGTTCTTGTATAAACTAGTGAAGTTTTCAAAATTCTGATCATTTATTTCAACCATTTTATATAGTTCATCTATAGTGGGATTTTCAGGATAAATTTTAGAGGAATAGTAATAAGTAGAGTCACTTACTTGAAATGATGAATCCATTAATCACATCTTTTCTACATCATTTCATTAACTATATTCTTCATGAAAACAAGAATTATAAGTTCAACAACATTTTGATGCCATTTAAATAATATCTTTCATGTACCTATTCCTTTTATTTTATTATTTATTAAATCTTATGAAATCATGCTTTATGTTCCCTCTCTTTATACACTCATAACAGATTATATATTTACTGTAATTATAGATAAAATTACCTTTATTCTTATCTGTGAAATTATGTCTAGGATACTCTGTTCAAAATATTCTAAAATCACTTTTATTTATTCTATATTTTCCTTTTGTAACATGTTTATGATCCTTTATTTTGCTACACTATAATTAAAAATGACAAAAGTAATAAAAAATTTTGTATTAAAATAATTTCCTTCTTTGTTGTATTATTTTTATCAATAAAATTTTTATGACTTAAATCCTATTGTAATAATGAACCAATAAAATCATCATGTGTATATTAATTATGGTTTTTTTACTCTCTTATATATAAACATGTTTGTAATGAAACTTCTTAGGAACTAATCTAATAAATCATTCAATAAGAACGTATTGTCCAATATAATATCATATTGAAATAATGAATCATACAATACTATTATATCTATAAATTAGTTTTTGGATTGTTTCTTCTTTACCAAATTTAAATTATTGATATTCAACTCTTAACATGGCTATCTTGGTTATAATAATATTTTTCTTTAACGTATTTCTAACTTAAAAGAAATTCTAAATGAAATGTAAATCATTACATATAATTACATGACAATACCCATTTCAATTTTTTTAAAAAATATAAAATTTTAATCAACATGTAATTTAACACATAATTTAACTCATCATTAATAACTAATTATTTGTGTTCACAGTTGGTTAGTTTTTATGGGTTTTCCATGATTTTAAAATGATAAAATATTTGTTTGATTAATTTTTCTTACATCCATGATTACCAGTAGCCATAATAAGTATCATAAAATGATGTGGCATTTCGTGGATCCATCCATCATTTAAACTTATTTCTCAAATTTGTAGTAGATAGTTTCTTCTTAATGGTTAAATCTATAAATATTCAGTAAAAAATAATTTTATGGGTCAAACTCCAATAAAAAATTATTCATCCCACTTGTTTGATTGAAAAATATCCAAGAGGGCATGGTGAAGATTGGTATTTTCAAAATAATTAAATATTATATCAGTATTTCAATGATAATATTTTAGAAATAAAAAATAAATGACCCCAAGATATTTCTACAGTAGTTCACATCACAATGACTATATGTATAATCTTCCCTCTTATCAAATATATTGTAGAATGAAACCCACTACAAATAATGCAATCATACACTGAATTTTTCACACCTAGATTCTAACCCGAATTACAATGTATTTTTACCAAGATTATTAAATATAAGTCTCAACTTCTTTTTTCAAAATGGAGGCATAGAATTAACAATTTGGATATTTACCCTATATGTATAAACTAAAATTGGATTTTTTTTGGGATTGAAAACCCTCAAACACATACCTTTTATGGTGTAGTATAAAACACACATCCTAAGACACAAAAAAGAACACAATGAATTTCATCATAATAAAACCATGTTAAAAATTGAAGTCATTATATGTTCTAAGTGTCAATGAAATAATGTTTACTTTGGAAGAAAAGATCACACGATTTAGTTTATAAGACCACTTTCTAGAAACAATTATTAAATAAACATATATATGTCTCTTTTATGTTATTGACTAGATTTATCAACTCTACATATAATGGTTTTTGGGAACAAATTTTTTCAAATTTTCCATCTCTTGTATAAAAAATTTCCCAAATAAAAATGTTAATGTATATTAAATTACATACTTTATACTTTTTATGACTATTTCTATGATAATTGGTCACATGTATATCCTTCATAAATTAAAAATAGGATTAATGTAATTCTACAAAAGTAATCTATAAAATTAATAAAAATGATATAGTATAAATAATTAAAATGAACTAATACAATAGTAATTTCATTTATAATAATTATTATTAATGTGATTGGAAAATTCCTTAAAAATATACAAGAATATATCTTTCACATTTTTGTCATCATGAATTTTAATATCTTTGATTCTAAAATATAAGTGAAAATATTCATACTCACCAAATCCTATGTAGATATTTATTATATCAACATAAACCACTTGAAAATAATTTCACATGGATTATACATAATACATGAGTAATTAATGATAAAATAAAAAATATAAAAATTCAAAATACAATTTCATCAAATGAAGATATGAAATGATATGAAAAATAAAGAATCATTTCCAATTTAAGAAACAAATAGTAAAAACTCAAAAAATCCACAGAAGCAAAGATGTCTACATAGATAGATTTCAAGTATGAAAAAATGAATTCATGTAGATGAACATGTGTATGTAATAGGTTTTATGTAACTAAAATATTATGTGTCTAAATCCACCCATAAAAATGATTTACAAATTAAAATCAACTATGTAACAATATGTTTGTAGGAAAATTATATTCCAAAGTAAAAATATTTTTATGGGTTTTTTGTATATAGGAAAAATATTTGTGAAATCAGTATAGCTTGAATTCATAATATTGTGTCATAAATTAGACCATATATATATATGTTTGTATCATATTTTTGTCCAGTTGAACTATATTTAGAAAATATTCAATGACTGATATTTCATTAAAAAAATATCTTCAAATGAACTTTATATCTCATGATGTTAGAAAAAATTGAAGAAAATTGATCTTGAAACAACTGCATAATTATTATTAAATACATATTGTAACATTGGACTAAATTACAGTTATCTAAACGATAAATTCAACATTTATTATAATTAAATTAAATGTAGATAATATTTTTATCCATCCAATGCATCAAAAATAATTAAATATTTAGTTTTTAGAACTTTTTATTGTAAAAAAGCATAATGTATTTAAATATTGGAATTTGGATACATGGATAGGTGTATAGATACTTGAATCCATATTTTTCTATGTAAGAAATTTACTTTGGATATATTGGAATAAATATAATAATAATGAATTTTAAATGTTCTAAAAGAAATATTTAGCATAGGAACTCATCACAAAACATTGAGTATGTGTTGTAAATAATCCAAAAATGAAATCTAAAGATAATTTAAGAAATTAATTTTAAGAATCAAATAAAATCCCACATTAACAAATATAAAATATAACAATCTAAATATTACACTTCTTAAAAGTGTGAGATATTTTAAGTACAAAATTTAAATTAATAAGAATTATATTGAAGTAATAAAATCAAATAAGGTTTTCTAACTATGTAAATATTATGTGGATTAAGTATAGATTAAATAATATATTAATTAATATTACCTTTATAACTAGTCATGTGCCTTGATAATGAAAAATGATAGACATCGCCTCATGGTTGTGTTAGTCCACATGTACGCACGAGTCATGTTTTAATTTTTCATAGGGTGGAAAAGAGTTTCAAAATATATTTAAATTAACAAAAAAAACATTTATTTATTATTAATATAATAAATCCACAATTTAAGGTGGTTAATGAATATTTTTTTATAGCCATTAGAATAATGGAAATTGAAAAATCTCAATAAGAACATATATCACCTATTTTGGTAATCCCCTTCGAATCGCAGATTAGGATTTCATAAAATTATTTTTTTGTGATGAAAATACTTCTAGAATGATAGTAGGGATTATAGGAAGTCATTTGGGTAGGTATTGGTCGATTTATGTCACTATTTAAGTATAAATAGGAGAGGAGAAGAGGTAACCTTTTATAAGTGAGGTGGGTGGCAAATATTTAAATACTTGAAACTATATTACAGAAAATTTGACTTACACAAGTGATGTTGCTCCAAATTATCATATATTAAAATATGGTAAGGTTAATGTCACAATAATACCATACAATGATATCTCAACATGTGTTTTTTTATCTTAAATCAATATCCTTTCATTTTAATCGTTCTAAATAATTTTACCCTTAACCGACTTGATAAATATTTACCATGGTTTCTATTTACTATGAAAGAAAATTATAATGAACTAGTTACCTAATTATAACTATATTTATTATCAATATTTAATTAATTATACATGATAAAATCAATTAATTGGCCTAAATTAGTTTTAATATATGTCTGAAATACATAATGAAAACCATTTTTACAAAAATGCTTGTTTTAAGGATAAAAACAATTTTACATCAAAATCAAGTATAATATTGATTTCCATTAAATTAATTATATTATTTTAAATCCTATGAGACTTATTTTAGTTTTAAATCAATTAAAAAATGAAATTAACCTTCTGAATACTTGAGTAAAATATTGGAATAAAAATAGTTTTTATTTGAACAATAACTTTACTTAGATTGAAAAATGTTAATCATTGAATTATAAGATCAAAATTATATTTTAAAATAAATTATAATTATTATTAAATATATATTATGAATATAAAATGGTGTCATAAAAAATAATTTCATTATTATTTCATTATAATTTCACAAAAGTGACAGTGTGATTAAAATAATTTTTTTCATTATTCAACCAAAAATACAATATTTATGAAAAATCCATAAAATTAAACCTAAAATAACATTATCATGATGAAATAAAGAAAGAAAATAATTTGATCATATTAGTATTTGAAAAAATTTAATTTTAAATTTTTATCATATTCTTGAATAAATTTTTTTTCTCTATGCTATAGTTTCTTTAGAATTAAAATTAATTAATATGAATAAAACATGTGAATTATATTCTTCCAACATAAAATATTTCAACCTCAAAATTTATAGAATTAAACCTCATAAAAAATTTGTTGAGATCCTCTCCATAATTATTTGAGTTTCTCATTATCCATATTCTATCAGATTATTTTTCCAAATAACCTTTAAAATACATGGTGTCCGATTTCGAAAAAATTATTCTATAATGTCAATAATAGCGATTGGATATTAAAATAAAGTTACATCATTTTCTGATTACCTTTATTAAAATGTGAGTAAATTAATCTACTTTGGAAAATAATTCCTCCATAATGAGATGTGGAACACATCATTCACTTTTTAAAGGGTGGGTTGAATTTCTATATGGAAATCAACAATTATAGTTCATTCAAAAATATAAAATATCATTATATACCTAAGACTTAGTTTCTATTATTTTAAAATCAATATGGCACACATTCATTAAGATACATTCAAAAAAACATAATCCCCTCAATTAAATACTAGGATATTAATTTAGTTATCAACATTTCATTTATTCCTTTTTGAGATAAATTTATGTGACTATGAAATATAATTATACTCAACATTGTCTTCTAAGAAACATCTATTCATAAAAATTTCATTTCACCGACATCAACATTAAATGTTGTTGTATAAAATATTTTCTCTTAAATTTCTTTATTAGGAGCCATTTGAACGTTCTAATTGAATCCATTTTAAATGTAAATTAAACCAAAGGTAAAAACAAATACCATGTACATTGAAAGATGAAAATGACATAAAATTGAATTTTAATATTTGATTAGTCCTTTCAGAATTTCCATCTATCTGAGGTTTATAAGAATTTCTATAATTTTTTTTTCTATCAAGATGCCACTAAATATGTTTCAATAGTATTAATGTAAATCATGGGTCACCATCATATAAAATTAAAAGTGGTTCACCATGAAGTTCCACAACATTATTGATATAGGGTAGTGTGGGTCCCCCAAGAGTTAAATACTGCATTATAGAATGGAAATGTGTTGGGTTGTTATGCTGATCACTAATAACCCTAAAGGAATCATTTATTTTATGAGGGTTTGTCTATCTAGTAAAAAATTCCATATACATATCAAAGAAATTCTACATAGATATAGCTCTATGTTTCATGACCCATTTAGAGCGTTGTATATTAGAATATACCTACTGGAAAATCCAAAATATTGATACATAGTTAATAATTTCATATATAATAGTATATAATGAAAATTATTCTCTAAAATACCTATACATTTACATACATAAAGGGTGATTAATGAAATATGATCTATGAGATTTATCATGGAATTCCACCATCAACTCTTATATTGATAGAACACATAGTGTATTTCTAAATTTTATCTCACCATATTCATAAAACAATTCTTCCAAAATCTCATTATTACTGACATTTCATTTTTTTATAAATTATTATCATTAATGGGATAATGTTTTATCTTCTTCAATATTGTTTTTTTGGAAATAAATTGGAAATGGAGTGATTTTTCCCAATCCCTAATTATACACAAATAAAAAATTACTAAATGAATGAATATATAATCTTATTCAATCCTTATTTTAGTCAGAACTCCAAGATATTTTCTATTCAATGAATTAGAAACAAAATTTTACTTCCAAGGGTGACATTGTAGTTTGAAAACATAATTCTTGAATAGCTCTAGTAATATCTGTTTTCTAATGATTACCAAATTTTGTGAATAGTTATATTTCAATCATTTTTATCCGTATAAATATTATATTGTTCAAAATAGATATAATTCCTCCATATAATAAATAAAAATATTATGGATACTAAATATAGATTATTGGTTGAATAATTCTATTCATGGATCCTTAGTGTCTGGATGCGTACAAAAAAATCTATTATTTTTAAAATGAAAAAATACGAGTCCTTTATTTGATTTTTCACTATATATGTAATACTATTCCTTCTTAATGGTAATGGAAAAGATAAAGAATGAATGAATGTCCTCGTAAAGTCTTCAATAATATGTTTACATTATTCATACCATATAATCATAACCAATTTTTATGTCATCTTATTTAGTGGGATAGCTAATCATGATTTATTTGGAAGAAAGTCCCAACATTGACCAGCTAATTCATGGAAACTGTGAATCTTGATTATGTCTTTTTGGTATAGTTCATTCATTAAATACCTTTATATTTTTATAACTAACTCATACTCCATCCTTATATATAATATATCCAATTAAATAAACAACATAAACCCGGAATTTTTATATACTAAATTTTCCAAATAACTTATTTCAACTTGGAGTTTCAAGAATGATTCTCAACATGATCTTGTAATATTTATATAATTTCATGTACACCAATATATCATCTCTAAATACTATAATTAAATTCCCAAGATAATATTTTTGAATACTAGTTCATTATAGGAATAATAATAAAGGGTTCATTAGTCAATCAAAAAAACATTAACATAAACTCACAATGTTCATACCTCATGTGATGTTCCATTATAAGAATATCATTGTTTCTTATTCATAATACATGATTATATGAATGGATATCAATATTTGATAAATATTTATCTCCTTTATGTTTATAAAAAATGCCATCAATGTGAGGTATAATGAATTTTATCATTATTGTAATGGAATTCATTTCCCTATAATTAATGAACAACCTTATAGACCCCTACATCTTCTTGTAAAATAGAATAGTGGCTCAACATGGTGAAACAATTGAGATAATGAATCTCTTATTACAAAAATCATGATTTTTTTCATTAGATCCACTAATTCCACTATGTAAATTATAATGGAGTTTTAGGTATAGGTTTTTAATTAGGGATGATTTCAAGAAAAACTAAACATTGTGATCAATTTTATTTCTAGGTAACTATAAAAGAAAAAAATCAATGTATTCATAAAAAATGTAATATATTATATGATAAAAGTAGACTTTTTCATGCATATGTCGTGTCTTCTCTTATTCTCATATGTATCATTAAGTAAATCAATTAGATGTGGACCTATACATTACATAGATGATTAATGTTCCCAAATAATGGAAATAGCATATAAACAACCTTCACAAATCATAATCTCGTTATATTGGAAATATATTGTTACATTATGCAATGAAATATAATACATACAATAAATTATATAAAAACCATCCATTGGTGTAACAAATAAGTTTGAAATTGGGTATGTTTATGAATCATAATGGAGACTAACTGATATATACTTATCAAAATAAGATTTCCACTGTTAGTATTCAATAGATACTCCCATATTAAGATATTAGGGAATTCTTTATTGTTCATGGGAAACATATAAGGTATAAAAGAGTGGAGAGATCCATAATAAAACAAATAATTTTCTAAATTTTATTTTACGATTAAATTTCTTTCTACCACATATTTTGGGACTTTTACATTAGTTTTAATGTTCACATAAGCTTAGTCATCCCACTCATCCTCTTATGTGGTAGGATCCATTAATACTTGGGTAATTTTTTGGAATTATTCCCCATATTTGTATAGTTAATGAATTTGATAAAAATGGTTTCATTCATTCCCATACATTCATGAGCTCTATTCCCCTATATCTGCACTTCAAACAAACTCTAATTTTATTAAAGTATTTACCAAGATGATTCCTTCCATAATTTATATATTGTTGAAATAATAATATTTCCTTTATTATTAATTGATGTATTTATTTTTCCTTAGTTCTTAGATGAATTATTATATTTCTCATTCCCATAATGATATAAGTCCTACAAAATTGATCCTCTATCTATATGGAACCATATAGTATATCTTAATATGATTAAAATATTTGTGTAAATGATTTACTTAGATGGATAAATTGAATCCCATAAATTAAATTAACACTATTTCTTTATATAATATGAATGTAGTTCATTTTATTCCATTATATTCTTTTGAAACTAGACTCAGGGTTAGAAACAATGTCCTCTACTTTAGAAACTATGTTGAGGAACATTATCTCAATTTCAACTCATTTTTCATGAAGAAAATATTCCTCAAAGAACATCACTTTCAAATATATCCACCCATAATTTATATTTTATAATCTTTTTTAATATTATGGATCAATGAACACCATTGATATAAATCAACATTGAGATAGTATAATTCAAGAATAACCTTTTAACATTAATTACATCCCAAATGGAGGAACATATTTTGAAGGGTAATGATCCATTTCCCATCTTACAATAAAAAATTAGTTCTAATAAATGGTAGATTATTTCATTTATAATGTTATCCAATATAGGATCATTATTCTATGTAACAACATGTTGCTCTCTAGGGTCATGGTTTTATATGAAAAACTATATTTGTTTATATAATATAGTAATAATCTTCTCAGATCCGACACACCGTGTATTTTTATTCTTATAAGAGTAATCCCAACATTGAATATGGGTATTTACATGATTTACCTTTCTTCAAATAGGTTCCATATAAGAAAAATGTAATAGACTTTATTAACTCATAACATACAACATATTGATCCATAACATAAAAAACCTAAAAGTTATTAAGAATTTAAGAGGAATATCTTAATGCATTTTCTAGATATGTTCTTATAAAATATAGTAACCATTGGTCCATATAAAATTATTTTTATACTAACTTTAACAAGCAAGACTCTAGTAAACATGATTTTTTGTTTACATTATTTCATTAATACAAGATATAGGTTATCACACCACAAAGGAACGACCATTTTAGTAGTCTTGTAATAATATATATATACATGATTCCCATATTAAGTTTGAAATAAAAAAATTGAACAATATATAATATTGAATTATTGAAAAAATTAAAATAATCATTATCTGTATAATGGGGACGGGAAAATAAATAAAGGTAAGGCTTAGACTCTGAGTAAGGGTTATATACAATGAAATCAGTCATGAGTAAATAATGAATAATCACAATGGTAGAGTGGATAAACAAAAAACATGTCATTCAATAAACCACTTGAGTTCATCAAACATAATTGGATAATTTGAAAACATGAGTTATATAAATTATTTTATTAAATAAATTTAATTTCTTTGATATCTTTCATTACACACAACATCATGATTAGATTGGATTACCTGGGACATCATGTTTTAACTAACCATGATATATGATTAATATTATAATTTTAACACATCTTCAACAAACTAGTCGTTAAACATAGTGGTATGAATATTAATAAATAATATTTAAATATCATGTATTCTGTTTTAATATAATGAAAATATATTGATAAAGATTACCTAAATTTTATAAAAGTACCTATATGTTTCGAAAATAGTATTTTCTAAAAAATGTTTTATTTCATTTTTTTAATAAATAAATAAAAAATCACCACTTTGGGAAAATAAATTTGAAAAAATAGATATTTTTTTTTTCAATAACCAAGTTTAAATAATGTAACACCCCGAGCATCCACGATACGCTTCTCTTTCAATAATGAAAAAGCTTGCATTGTACGTAAGTTCGAGATTCTAATGCACCGCGACCAATCAAAATAGCCATTATGAATAGTAATAACCACTTTTTGAAATTATATATATTTTATATTTCAAAATGGACTTCATTTTTGGATTTGGAATATCGAAATTATCCTATGTTGATTTTTTGGTATTTTCTGAGAACTTCCAATTTTTTTATGAATAGTGAAAAATACTTAAAAAAAACTTTTTTATTCAAAATAAATTATAGTGATAAATTATACTATAGAGTGGTTTTAAAGAATAATTAGAATATATATTTTACCATTTTATCCAATGGTGGTAATTAGAAATAATTTAACTTTGAAATTGGACATAAACAATTGTCAATCTTTTGATATATATTGTTTCTTAAAAACACGCTATTTGTTGTGACATCAGCAATTAATTATAAAATTAATTAATGAAACTTATATGTTTGTAATATTTTAAAATATAAATCATTTTTGAATTAGGAATATCAATAATATCTTAGGGTGAAATTTTGGCATTGTTCTGAAAAACATCAATTTTGATGAATGGTGAATCCACTAAGTGGTAGTTAAAAAACTGATTTTTCATTTAAATGAAACATTACCACTTCTGTGATTTGATTTTCAAAAATATGACATACATGGTTTTCATTAGGAAGTAAAATTTGGTTCAATGGGATTAAAATAATTTTTTTGGTGAATAGTAACTTTTATGTTTAATTAATCGCGTTTAAAGGTATTTAGTGTAATTTAATGTAAAGATAATGTTATAATAATATGAAAAGACCTTTACACTTGTCCTACCCCTATTTTATGAGTCATGGGCGACCAATAAAATCCATGGGTCAACTTGGGGACCCCATGGAGCCACTATGGTGGGAAAATGACATTAAAAATGTTTTATTTAATGTTAAAATAAAAATGTCACAAACATGAGTTGTTTTACTAAAACAATTTTTAAATGGGGTTATTAAAGTAATATTTTTGACTATAAATATTCATTAGAAATATAACAATATTTCCTTAATCATGATATTTTTTTGATAATTTTTTGACATTAAATAAATTAAATTATTTATGACACCATGATGATGCAACGATTACCTCATTAATTAACGATTTTAATAAAATGGAAGGATAATGTAAAATATAAGAATTAAACTTGTCCAAATCATATTGTATGAGTTTATTTAGAACCCTTATCACCATATATTTGAAATATATAAGTGTGTGACCTTTAAAATCTGAAACTCATTATATAATAAAGTAACATTTCATTACTTTCCAAGAGTGCCCCTCCTCTCCTCTTATAAAAGGCCCCCAACACTACCACCTTATTTACACCTTCCAAGCCATTTGTCTCGGCCAAACTATGCCCAAATACTCTCTCAACATCCCTCTCTTACTACTAGAAGCCTAACATTGGGAAGAAGTCTTCCCAAGGAAGCCTTTGGCTCAAATCAAAAAGAGTTTCCCGGTTTTAATGGTAGTGTTTTCTCTTGTGTTCTTATGTTTTATTTTGCTTCTCCAACACCCTAAACTATTTTTATTAATTTATTTTGTAACAACACCAGTATCCTAAATATACTAGGATTTTGTTATGATAATTATTTGATTTACACTTACACACACCTTCTTCAAATGGTTAAAGAACATACTGTTTCAGTGGGTGGAAAAATACTGCCTCACGAAACGATGATTGTTCAATATTCTGTTAACACCTCTAATGGGGGACATTTTGATGACACTATTTTCATATATGATATATATATTATGTTTATGTTTTCCTTATGCTTCTGTATTTCTCATTTATGGCATAATTTATGATTTCCATTATGGGTAAATGCGATATCTTCATTTTAGGAAGTGCGGACCACCGCCCCCTCAAAGTGATTTGAATCGTTGATGCCATATGTGGGATGTATAAAGGATGGAGTAAATATTATTATACATTACATTATACTGGAATTATAGTATACCTTTATATAATTATAATTCCATTCCATTAAATATGAAGTAGAAATGAAAGTATCGTTCATGCGTACGTACGGCTTACCATCTCCATGAACGGTGCATTTCATTTCTTACCTCTAAATGTTATGTAATATTAAAAATGAATGTATATACTGGATATATATGATATATATGATATATAAATCATGAATATAATTCTAGAGATAATGGATATTCTACCACATAAACAACTTGTAATTATAAGAAGTTTATTGTTGACTCAAGTACCAAAGATCGACAAAACGACTGTTATTAACTTAAATAACTACATAATTTTTGTAACATTGTAATAAGTGATATAAAAGGGATAATGAAAATGAAAAAGGTTCTTATTCAAGAATAGATTTACTCTAGTTTATTATTCAGGAGGTTAAATAACGGTCGAGTCAAGTCGGACTCAAGGTAAGGGAACTTCTTAACCCAATTTCCGTTCTTTGGGTTAATCTCATACTTTCAAATTATGTTATGATATTATTATATCCTATCTTGTATTTATACTTTATTTATGTGTATATATAGTGAATACACATAATAGATCTATTTTATTTAAAAAATGATCTTTGTAAGGGACTTCGTCTCAATCTCCATTCATTGAGGCATATTTTGTTTTGTACACAAATTTCTTTTATACGGTGTATAAACCCCTTTGACATTTATGTTTATTCAAAAGGAATATTTTTTATACGAATCATTTTACTAAACGACAAAAGGGAATGTTTTTTTGTCATATGTATGTGGCGACTACGACTTCTCCACCGCCGTGACCATTATTTGAGTTTCAGCTTCTTCCATAATCCTTACCTTTTTTTAAATGATTTCAAAAAAGAGAGAGATATTTCTCTCAAATATATGAAAATCTAGTGAAAATGTATACGTATTTAACGCAAGCTTAAAATGTTTTCAGAAAACCTGACTCTCAAGTGTGGTAGACAGGAAGGGATTAGGTGTGGACCCATCATGGCCTGTAATTAGTTGAGTAGTCTCAGAATTAGTTATTTTGTTTTCAGAAGCATTCATAATGATTTCAGAAAAACACTGAAGTATATTTGAGAAATTTAAAATGTACGTATCTTCTAAATATTGAACTGGTATTTTTATACCGCAATTAATTTCAAACTGTATTTTAAAAAATGGTATTCCTAAATGATTATATACCATTTTTCATATAAGTAATGCATTGGACTTAGTAAGTGACGGGTGGAGCCCACTATAGCTCCTCGATGCATCAGTAGTTCTCATGAGACAAACTAGTGTCTTGGCATGAGGCCTTGAAAAAATCTTATTTGTAGTCTTGCCATGAGGCCTTGGCTACGAGGTTATGATAGTCTGTCATAATGCATTTGATCATTATGAAAGTGGTTATTGATATTGCATGTGATTATTCAACCAGTAGAATATCCATGTGAATAAGTAAATGGCATTATTTCATTTTACCTTTTCCATATTATTCTAGAGTTCAACTTTAAAAGGCTTTTGTTTTAGTTATACATTTCCTTAAATGTTTATGTTTATTTATGAATGATTCCGCTAAATTGTTATCCTTACTGATCATCTGAGCTCACCCCTTTCAATGTATTAATATTTTCCAGGATGTGAAGAAGTATTTTATGAATGACCTACAAGGATAGTCAAAAGAGGATATGAGTGTGGACTAAGGAGACTTTGTTATTTTAGTTTTTCACTTAATGATGTAATGTAATATTTATGAATGTATCTAGTGTTTCCAAGGCAACTAAACTAATCAGTCTTTCGAGACTTGATCGTTTGTGTTCATGCCAATGTTACGCAATAATGCACCGACTCTGGGTAACTGGGGTTGGGGCGTTACAGTTGGTATCAGAAGTAGTTTAGTACTAACCATGGAATCTAGATTTAGATAATCTCTGATTAGACCACATATCCCTAAGATAGACTTTGAGGATTAGTATAGAAGAAATTCCTATAATTTTTGTATTATAGAGATTTTGTGAGTTTTCCGAACAATACACCCCTGTCTAGATATGAGCAGGTAGAGGCAGCACTGGCACAGATGTACCAAGGGGTAAAACCCAAAAACACTTCTTTGAGCTAGACTCGAATGGGAACTGGTGCACGACAATGGGCCTTGCTGCACTCTTGGTTACGACACTCCCGGGGGATATTATTAGGATAATTCTCATTTTTTACAAACCATTATGAAGGGTTTATGAGTATACACTTCCACAAAGAAAACTTTTTTTTGATTGTGGATTATATCCATAAACCATTAAATTTACATTAAGTATTTTACATGTTTGGAATAATTCATTA
Source organism: Viscum album (assembly GCA_963277665.1). Taxonomy (NCBI): domain Eukaryota; kingdom Viridiplantae; phylum Streptophyta; class Magnoliopsida; order Santalales; family Viscaceae; genus Viscum; species Viscum album. The sequence goes on along the minus strand of OY728140.1, from coordinate 842,635,420 downwards.
CAATTCATAAAGTAACCTAGTTTATGCCATTGTATAGAAATGACGCGCAGTAGAAGGAATGTGAACTCCATCAAAACGTATGATCCAAAGAGTAAGAAGGATCATATCTTTCACGGTATTAAGCCAACATTTAGAAGGGAAATAGTCTCCCATGTGTTCTCAACATATGAATAAATAGTATCATGTGTTAATAAGATAAGTATAGAATTCTCTGAGTCTTATGGATTTGAAGGTATGAAAGAGAAGAAAAGGATGGAAGATGGAATGATGGATAAATGGACGAGGGAAAAGAAGAATTTTCCAATATGTGATAAATGTGGGAAGAAACACCTTGGAACTTTCCTGAAGGGAATGAGAGTTTGTTATAATTGTGGTGAAAAAGGACCCCAAGTGCGTGACTTCAAGGGTAAGAAAAAGGTTTCAAATGTACAATGCTTCATCTGCAATGATTGGGGACACTACGCAAACCAATGTCCAGATCATCAGAGTATGCCCCAAATTATGTTATTGGATAATAATAATGTTATGATACTACCACAGATGAGGAGGAATGATTAGAGATCTTATGTTGTCATTAATGAATTATGTCATTTGAGTATTGTGTCAATGATGTACTGGTTATAATAATTATGGAGTATATAAGGATTTTACTGCAGTACTATTTCATCAAGGACTTGAGATTGTGTGGAACTAAGAAAAGTGACTCCACAATAGGTTAAATTTTTGGAAAATATATGGTTGATAGAAAGATAAACAATAACATGGTTCTGATACCGAGATAGTAATTTTGGATTAATACACGATTGATTTGGATAAATTATGTTGGATATTATTAAAACATATTAATGATTTGTATACATTTTTGGATAGAAGGAGTATATCTAGTATTCTATAAGGAATAAGGGATCATGAATGTAATCAATAAGGATTTATGGTATCTTCGGATGTTACAGTGTTTTAAAAGAATACATTATGAAGGTGTTTACATGTTGTTACGCGGAAAAAAGGATCTTCATTATGTTTACCTTCCTTATAAAATTTGGACTGTGAGTTGGAAAAAAGTATTTTGGATAACTATAAAGGTTGGAATGGATTAAGTTTAAGCATGGATTGTATTGTTTAAGTTTAAAACATTTATGAAGATTATTTTTGGAATATTATAATACTATAGTTTTAGGAAAAGGACAACCTGCAGGTTGGGGGTAACCCATCGCGTCGGAAAAAGCTGCAGGAATCGAACCCACAACCATTGTGCGACTGGCCTTTATTACCTACCACTATCCTACAGAAATTCCCTGGTTATTACAAAATATTTTTCCTAATCTAAATGGTATGTGTTAATATTTTGAACCTTGTTCGATTAGGATAAATATAATATTTTTGAGTTCTATTATCTTTTTTAGTGAAAGATAAGTTTGCAGTAGAGATTAGTTGAAGGTTGAAACTCTACTTGTCAAGCATAAATATATATATACCTATCTATTATTCTATGAAAAAAATTAATTCTTACACTTTAGTAAAGGGATATTAAAACAAAAAAATGTGTTATCCTAATACCTTATGTCTTGTTGAACTGATAATATTTTAAATCAACATAGATTGAAGGCTTTGAGGGCCTCAATTTTACAGTTGTTTGGGATTGATGACCTCAATAACTCCCTACAAATATTTACGTTTTTCCTCCAATTATATATCTCTAATATCCACCAATGTTCTCCTTATCGATATCATAATTTGGTGGTAACTTTTTCATTTCCCTTTCCCTCTTATTAAGGCTAAATTTTATTAACCCTATTTACGATGTGGGTTTTGCACAAAGGTATTTTCTATTTTCAACCTTTTATTTTAAAAGAAAAATTTCAAATTGCGAGATTGCAATTTATTGAAGGAGGGGAGAAATTATGTAACACCCCGAGCTTCCATGATACGCTTCACTTTCAATAATGTAATAGCTTTCATTGTACGCAAGTTCGAGATTCTAACACACCGCGACCAATCAAAATAGCCATTATGAATAGTAATACACAATTTTTGAAATTATATATATTTTATATTTCAAAATGGACTTCATTTTTGGATTTTTAATATCTAAATTATCATATGTTGAATTTTTGGTATTTTTCTGAGAACTTCCAATTTTCTATTAATAGTGAAAAATACTTAAAAAACACTATTTTAATCAAAATAATTTATATTGATAAATTATACTATTGAGTTGTTTTAAAGTATAATTAGAATATATTTTTACCATTTTATCCAATGGTGTTCATTAGAATTAATTTCACTTTGAAATTGGACATAAACAATTGTTAATCTTTTGATATATATTGTTTCTTAAAAACACGCTATTTTTTGTAACAGCGGGAATTAATTATAAAATTAATTAATGCATCTTATATTTTTGGAATTTTGTAAAATATACATCATTTTTGAATTCGGAATATCAATTATTGCTTAGGGTAAAATTTTGGCATTGTTCTGAAAAACTTCAATTTTTGATGAATAGTGAAACCACTAAGTGGTAGTTAAAAAACTGATTTCTTGTTTAAATGAAACATCACCACTTCTGTGATTTGATTTTCAAAACTCCAACATACATTTTTTTTCATTAGGATGTAAAATGTGGTTCAAAGGGATTAAAATAATTTTTTGTTGAATAGTAACTTTTAAGTTTAATTAACCGTGATTAAAGGAATTAGTGAAATTTAAGGGAAAAATGATATTATAAAAATATGAAAATACCTTTACACTTGTCCTACCCCTATTGTATGTGTCATTTCCAACCACGAAAATCCATGGGTCAACTTGGGGACCCCATGGAGCCACTTTGGTAGAAAATTACATAAATAACCTTTTATTTAAAGTTAAACAAAATTTCACAAACATAAGTTGTTTTAATAAAACAATTTTTAAATGGGGTTATAAAAGACATATTTTTGACTATAAATATTCATTGGAAAGCTAAAACGATTTCCTACATAATTATAGTTTGTTTATAATTTTTAGACATTAAATAAATTAAATTATTTATGACACCATGATGATGCAACAATTACCTCATTAATTAACGATTTTAATAAAATCGAAGGATAATGTAAAATATAAGAATTACACATGTATAAAGCCTATTGGATAAGTATATTTAGAACCCTTATCACCTTATCCTATATATATATATATGTTTGGGAACTTTAAAATCCGAAAATCATTATATAATAAAGTAACATTTCATTACTTTCCAAGAGTACCCCTCCTCTCCTCTTATAAAAGGCCCCCACCAGTACCACCTTATTTACACCTTCCAAGCCATTTGGCTCCGCCAAACTCTGCCCAAATACTCTCTCAAATTTACTCTATTACTCCAAGAAGCCTCACATTGGTCATAATTCTTCCCAAGGAAGCCTTTGACTCAAATCAAAAAGAGTTACCCGATTTTAAGGTAATGTCTTCTCTTATGTTATTTTGTTTTATTTTTCTTCTCCAACCCCTTAAACTTTTTTTATTTCTTAATTTTGTAACAAAACCAGTATCTTAAATATACTAGGATGTTGTTATGAAAAGTATTTTATTTACAATTACACACACCATCGTCTAATGGTTAAAGAACATACTGTTTCTGTGGTTGGCGAATTTCTACCTCACAAAACGATGATTGTTCAATCTTCTTTTAACACCTCTCATGGTGGCCATTATGATGACACTATTTTTATATATGATATATATTATGTTTTTATTTTACTTATGATTCTGTATTTTTAATTTATGGCATACCTTTATGATTTCTATTGTGGGTAAACGCGATAATTTCATTTTAGGAAGTGCGGACTACCGCCCCCTCAAAGTGATTTGAATCGTTAATGCCCTATGTGGGATGTATAAAGGGTGGAATAAATGGTATGATAAATTATATTATACTGGAATTATATTATTCCTTTATATAATTATAATTTCATTCCATTAAATATTAAATATAAATGAATGTAGCGTTCATGCGTACGTACGGCTTACCGTCTCCATGACCGATGCATTTAATTTCTTACCTCTAAATGTTATGTAATATTATAAAAGAATGTATATACTGGATATATATGATATATATGATATCTAAATCATGAATATAATTATGCAGATAATGGATATTCTACCACATAAAGAACTTTTAATTATGAAAAGGTTATTTTCGATTCAAGTACCAAAGATCGACAAAATGACCGTTATTAACTTAAATAATTACATAATGTTCATAACATGGTAATAAGTGATATAAAAGGAATAATGAACATTTAAAAGGTTCTTAAACAAAATGAAATTAACTCTAGTTTATTATTCAAGAGGTTAAAGAACGATCTAGTCAAGTCAGATACGAGGTAAGGGAACTTCTTAACCCAATTTCTATTCATTGGGTTAATCTCCTACTTTCAAATTATGTCATGATATTATTATGTCCTATCTTGTATTTGTATTTTCCTTATGTGTACTTATAGTGAATACACATAATAGATATATTTTGTTTAAAAATTATCTTTTTAAGGGACGTCGTCTCAATCTCCATTCATTGAGGCATATTTTGTTTTATACACAAATTTCTTCTATACGGTTTATAAACCCCTTTGACTTTTAAGTTTATTCAAAAGGAATATTTTTATACAATGCATTTTACTAAACGACAAAAAGGAATGTTTATCTTGTCGTACATATGCGGCGACAATGACTTCTCCACCGCCGTGACCATTATTTGAGTTTCGGCTTCTCCTACAAGCCATAACTTTTTTTTAAATGAAAAATAAAATCCATGTTTCAAATTTCATTTATTTTGGTATAGAAAATGGTTTTGATAATGTTTTAATATATCAATGTGTTGTATTTATATCTTGTGATTGAAATGTGTAAATGTTATGTTTGTTTTATTCATGTTTTATGTGATACGATTATTTTATGGTTTATGATATGTTTAAACTTGTTCATATGAGAAATGCATTGGACTTAATATGTGACTGCTGGAGCCCGCTATAGCTCCTCGATGCATCGGTAGGTCATATGAGACAAACTAGTGTCTTGGCACGAGGCCTTGACAAAATCTTATTTGTGGTCTTGGAATGAGGCCTTGGCTACGTGGTTATGATAGTCTGGCATTATGCATTCCATCATTATAAAAGTGGTTATTGATATTGGATGTGATTATTCAACTAGTAGAATATACATGTGAGTAAGTAAATGGAATTATTTAATTTTATTTTTTCCATATTATGCTGACGTTCAAGTTTAAAAAGGATTTTGTTTTAGTTATACACTGCCTTAAATGTTAATGTTTATTTATGAAATCTTCCACAATATTTTTATCCTTATTGAGCATCTGAGATCACCCCTTTCAATGTTTTAATTTTTTTTCCAGGATGTGAAGGAGTATTTTAGTATTGACCTGCAGGGATAGTCTAAAGGGGATATGACTGTTGAAAATGGAGAGTATGTTATTGTAGTTTTTAACTTTATGATGTATTGTAACATATATGAATGTGTCTAGTGTTTACAAGGCTTCTAAACAAATCGGTCTTTCGAGACATGATATTTTGTGATCATGCGAATGTTATGCAATAATGCACCGACTCTGGGTAATAGGGGTCGGGGCATTACAGTTGGTATCAGAGGAAGTTTAGTACTAACCTTGGAAGCTATATTTTGAAAAACACTTATTAGAGCACATATCCCTAAGATAAACAGTGAGGATTAGTATAAAAGAACATCCTTGAACATTGGTATTATAGAGATTTTGTGAGTTTTCCGAGCAATAGATCCATGTCTGGATACGAGCAGGTAGAGGCGGCTCTGGCAAAAATGTACCTAGGGGTAAAACCCGAAAAAACTAATTTGAGCTAGACTCGAACGGGAATTGGTGCACGACAACGGGCCTTGCTGCACTCTTGGTTACCACACTCCTGGGGGATATGATTAGGATAATTCTCATTTTTTTACAAACCATTATGAAGGTTTTATGAGTATACACTTCCACTAAGAAAACATTTTTTATGATTTTGGATTATATCCATAAAAATTTCAATTTACATTAAGTATTGTAAATGTTTGGAATAATTCATTGCAATTCATAAACTAACCTAGTTTATGCCGTTGTATAGAAATGGTGCCCAGTAGAAGGAATGTGAACTCCATCAATACGTATGATCCAAAGAGTAAGAAGGATCATATCTTTCACGGTATTAAGCCAACATTTAGAAGGGAAATAGTCTCCCATGTGTTCTCAACATATGAAGAAATAGTATCATGTGTTAATAAGATAAGTAATGAATTTTCTGAATCTTATGGATTTGAAGGGATGAATGAGAAGAAAAGGATGGAAGAGAGAATAAAGGATAAAGGGATGAGGGAAAAGAAGAATTTTCCAATATGTGATAACTATGGGAAGAAACACCTTGGAACTTGCCTGGAGGGAATGGGAGTTTGTTATAAGTGTGGAAAAAAAGGACATCAAGTGCGTGACTGCAAGAGTAAGAAAAAGGTTTCAAATGTACAATTCTTCATCTGCAAGGAGTGGGGACACTACGCAAACCAATGTACAAATCATCAGAGTATGCCCCAAATGATGTTATTGGATAATAATCAAGTTATGATACTACCACAGATGAGGAGGAATGATTAGAGTTATTATGTTGTCATTATAGAATTTTGTCATTTGAGTGTTGTATCAATGATGTACCGGATATAATAATTATGGAGTATATAAGGATTGTACTGCAATACTATTTCATCAAGGACTTGAGATTGTGTGGAACCAAGAAAAGTGACTCCACAGCAGGTTAATTTTTTGGAAAATATATGGTTGAGAGAAAGATAAACCATAATATGGTTCTGATACTGAGATGTTTATTTTGGAATAATACATGATTGATTTGGATAAATCATATTGGATATTCTTAAAATAGATTAATGATTTGTATACATTTTCAGATAGAAGGAGTATATCTAGTATTCTATAAGGAATAAGGGATCACGAATGTAATCAATAAGGATTTATGGTAATTCCGGATGTTTATGTGTTTTAAAAGAATACATGATGAAGGTGTTCACATGTTGTTACGTAGAAAAAAGGATCTTCATTATGTTTACCTTCTTTATAAAATTTGGACTGTGAGTTGGACAAAAGTATTTTGGATAACTATAAAGGTTGGAATGGATTAAGTTAAACCTTGGATAGTATTGTTTATGGTTAAAACATTTCTGAATATTATTTTTGGAATATTATAATACTATAGTGTTAGGAAAAGGACAACCTGTAGGTCGGGGGATGACCCATTGCGTCAGACAAAGTTATAGGAATCAAACCCACAACCATAGTGCGACAGGCCTTTATTATCTACCACTAGCCTACAAGAGGTCCCTTATTATTAAAAAATATTTTTCCTAATCCAAATGGTATGGGTTAATATTTTGAACCTTGTACAATTAGGATAAATATAATATTTTTGAGTACTATTATCTTTTTGAGTGAAAGATGAGTTTATTGTAGAAATTAGTTGAAGGTTGAAACTCTACTTGTCAAGCATAATTATATATATACCTATCTCTTATTCTATAAATAAATTAATTCTTAAACTTTAGTAAATGGATATTAAAACAAAAAATGTGTTATACTAATACCATATGTCTTGTTGAACTGATAATATTTTAAATCAATATAGATTGAAGTATTTGAGGCCCTCAATTTTATACTTGTTTGTTATTGATGACCTCAATCACTCCCTGCAAATATTTACTTTTTTCCTCCAATTATATGTCTCTAATTGCCAGCAATTTTCTTCTTATCGAGATCATAATTTGGTGGTGACTTTTTCATTTCCCTTTCCCACTTATTAAGGCTAAATTTTATTAACCATATTTCTGATGTGGGTTTTCCACAAAGGTATTTTCTATTTTCAACCTTTTATTTTCAAAGAAAAATTTCAAATTGCGAGGACGCAATTTATTGAAGGGGGGAGAATGTAACACCCCGAGCTTCCACGATACGCTTCTCATTCAATAATGCAATAGCTTGCATTGTACACAAGTTCGAGATTCTAACACACCGCGACCAATCAAAATAGCCATTATGAATAGTAATACCCACTTTTTAAAATTATATATATTTTATATTTCAAAATGGAATTCATTTTTGGATTCAGAATATCGAAATTAGCCTATGTTGAATTTTTGGTATTTTTCTGAAAACTTACAATTTTCTATGAATAGTGAAAAATACTTAAAAATAACTTTTTAAATAAAAATAATTTGTAGTGATAAATTATAATATTGAGTGGTTTTAAAGTATAATTAGAATATATTTTTACCATTTTATCCAATGGTGTTCATTAAAATTAATTTTTCTTTGAAATTGGACATAAACAATTGTCAATCTTTTGATATATATTGTTTCATAAAAACATGCTATTTGTTGTGATAGCGGGAATTAATTATAAAATTAATTAATGAAACTCATATGTTTGGAATTTTTTAAAATAGACATCATTTTTTAATTCGGAATATCAATTATAACTTCGGGTGAAATTTTGGCATTGTTCTGAAAAACATTAACTTTTGATGAATAGTTAAACCACTAAGTGGTAGTTAAAAAACTGATTTCTTGTTTAAATGAAACATTACCACTTCTGTGATTTGATTTTCAAAAATCCTACATACATGGTTTTCATTAGGAAGTAAAATGTGGTTCAATGGGATTAAACAAATTTTTTGGTGAATAGTAACTTTTAAGTTTAATTAATTGTGATTAAAGGTAATTAGTGAAATTTAAGGTAAAAATGATATTATAAAAATATGAAAATACCTTTACACTTGTCCTACCCATATTGGATGTGTCATGGACGACCAAGGAAATCCATGGGTCAACTTGGGGACCCCATGGAGCCACTTTGTTATGAAAATAACATAAATAACTTTTTATTTAAAGATAAAATAAAAATGTCACAAACATAAGTTGTATTACTAAAACAATTTTTAAATGGGGTCATAAAAGTCATATTTTTGATTATAAATATTCATTAGAAATCTAAAAAGATTTCCTACATCATGATATTTGTTTCATAATTTTTAGACATTAAATAAATGAAATTATTTATGACACCATGATGATGCAGCAATTACCTCATTAATTAACGATTTTAATAAAATGAAATGATAATGTAAAATTTAAGAATTACACTTGTCTAAAGCCTATTGGATGAGTAGATTTAGAACCCTTATCACCGTACCCTAGAAATATATAAGTTTGGGACCTTTAAAATCTGAAACTCATTATATAATAAAGTAACATTTCATTCTTTTCCAAGAGTGCCCTTCCTCTCCACTTATAAAAGGCCCCCACCACTACCACCTTATTTAAACCTTCCAAGCCATTTGGCTCGGAAAAACTCTGCCCAAATAATATCTCAACTTCCCTATCTTAGTCCTAGAAGCCTCAATTTGGGAATAAATCTTCCCAAGGAAGCATTTTTCTCAAATCAAAAAGAGTTACTTGATTTTAAGGTAATGTCTTCTCACTACTGGAAAAGTAGGCTATACCAACGGTTTATAACCGTTGCTATAGGCTGGAAAACCGTTGGTATAGTGTATACCAATGGTTTTCCAATCCGTTGGCCAGTAAGGTATGGGGAAATCCCTTTACCAACGGTTTCATTTAAACCGTTGGTATAGGTGCTCGAGAATTGTAGAAAACAATTTACCAACGGTTCTAACCGTTGGTAAAGAGTTTCCCAAAACTGCTGCACAACAGCGCCCAGAAGCCCCCCCCAGAAGCTACACCTGCATAAAAAAACCATGCACAACAGCCCTCAGTATACCCTCCACTATACACCTGCATAAAAAATATCACAAAAGCCACATAAAGACTTCAAACAGTATAAAAAACACCTAAAATAGCCCAAAAAACACATATGACAACAATCATCCGGTGGTAATTCACCTCCCCCATAAAATTCTAATAGGAAGAATAGTTTGATAAATATCTATTAGAGTTGAATAAGACATTCAAATTCACTCAAATCCCATTTTTTTGTGATACTAGGTTTGGGTATGTAATGATTTGTGATGAATTTTGCATTGAACTTGTATTGTTTATAATATATAGTGAAAAGATATTTTCTTAGGAGTATCATCACTAATGACCCCATGAGTGAAACTACCAAACTAATGAAAAAGAGTCGTTGATGAGTGTAAATTTCAGTTGTATTCACTTAAAATGATTTCCTTTTGAAATAAAAGAGAGTCATTGAGTGGTGTCTTCCACACCGCACCTCGGATTGAGGCGGAGTTGACTCGTACACATCACAAATGACCCATGGATACATGTCCTAAAGTATCAACAGTATCTGAATTCCTTTGGTCTATTTTCAATATGTGAGTTGTTGTTTTAACTTAAACTGTTTTACATTTCAAAGAAAATTGAAACACTTTGAGTGGTGTCGGCCACACCGCGCCTCGGATTGAGGCGAGGTTGACTCGTACACGTCACAAATGACCCATGGATCATTGTCCTAAATTTTCAATAGAATCCGAAATCGTTTGGTCGGGTTTCCATTTGTCGTTTTTTTTACTTAAAAGCGCATCCATTTTAAACAAAATAAAGACACTTTGAGTGGTGTCGGCCACACCGCGCCTCAGATTGAGGCGGGGTTGACTCGTACATGTCACAAATGACCAATGGATACATGTCTTAAAGTATCAACAGTATCCGAATGTGTTTGGTCAGTATTCCGTATGTGGATTTTTTTACTTAAAAGCGCATGCATTTTAAACAAAAGAAAGACACTTTGATTGGTCCTGGCCACACTTGTCCTCGAATTGAGGCGGGGTTGACTCGTACACGTCACATATGACCCATGGATACATTTCCTAAAGTATCAATAGTATCCGAATTCCTTTGGACCATTTTCTGTATGTCAGTTGTTGTTTTAACTTAAACCGTTGTCCATTTCAAAGAAAAGTGACAAACATTGAGTGGTCCTGGCCACACTGGCCCTCGGATTGAGGCGGGGTTGACTAGTACACGTCACATATGACCCATAAATAATTGTCCTAAAGTTTCAATAGAATCCGAATGCGTTTGGTTAGTTTTCCGTATGCAAGTTGTTGTTTTCACTTAAAATCCTGTCCATTTCAAATAAAAGTTAGACACTTTGAGTTGAGTCGGCCACACCGCGCATCAGATTGAGGTGGGGTTGACTCGTACACATCAAAAATGACCCATAAATCATTTTCTTAAAGTTTCAATAGAATCCGAATGTTTTTGGTTGGTTTTCCGTATATCGTTTGTTTTACTTAAAAGCGCATCCATTTTAAACAAAAGAAAGACACTTTGAGTGGTACCAGACACACAGGCCCTCAGATTGAGGCGGGGTTGACTCGTACACGTCACATATGACCCATAGATCGCTTTCCTACAGTTTCAACAGAATATGAATGCATTTGGTTGGTTTCAGTATGTCAGTTGTTGTTTTAACTTAAACTGGTGTTCATTTTAAAGAAAAGTTAGACACTTTGAGTGGTAGCGGTCACACTACGCCTTGGATTGAGGCGGGGTTGACTCGTACACATCATTTATGACCCATGGATCGTTTTCCTAAAGTTTCAACAGAATCCGAATGCGTTTGGTCGGTTTTCTGTATGTCAGTTGTTATTTTAACTTAAATTGTTGTCCATTTCAAAGAAAAGTTAGACACTTTGAGTGGTGTCGGCCACACCGTGCCTCAGATTGAGGAGGGGTTAACTCGTACACGTCACAAATGACCCATCGATACATGTACTAAAGTATCAATAGTATAAGAGTGCGTTTGTTCTGTTTTCCATATGTGGTTTTTTTTACTTAAAGCACATCCATTTTAAACAAAAGAAAGACAGTTTGAGTGGTACCGGCCACACCGGCCCTTGGATTGAGGAGGGGTTGACTCCTACATGTCACAAATGACCCATGGATACATGGCCTAAAGTATCAACAGTATCTGAATGCCATTGGTCCGTTTACCGTATGTCAGTTGTTGTTTTAACTTATACAGTTGTCCATTTCAAAGAAAAGTGACACACTTTGAGTGGTTCCGGCCACACCGGCCCTCGGATTGAGGATGGGTTGACTCGTACACGTCACATATGACCCATGGATACATGTCCTAAAGTATAAACAGTATCCAAATGCCTTTGGTCCGTTTTCCGTATGTCAGTTGTTGTTTTGACTTAAACTGTTGTCCATTTCAAAGAAAAGTGACACACTTTGAGTGGTCCCGGCCACACCGGCCCTCGGATTGAGGTGGGGTTGATTCGTACACGTCACATATGACCCATGGATCGTTTTCCTAAAGTTTCAACAGAATCCGAATGCGTTTGGTTGGTTTTCCATATGTCAGTTGTTGTTTTAACTTAAATCGTTGTCCAATTCAAAGAAAAGTGACAAACTTTGAGTGGTCCTGGCCACACCGGTCCTTGGATTGAGGCGGGGTTGACTCGTACATGTCACATATGACCCATGTATCATTGTCCTAATGTTTCAACAGAATCTGAATGCGTTTGGTCAGTTTTCTGTATGCAAGTTGTTGTTTTCACTTAAAATCCTGTCCATTTCATATAAAAGTTAGACACATTGAGTGGTGTTGGCCAGACCGCGCCTCGGATTGAGGTGGGGTTGACTAGTACACGTCAAAAATGACCCATAAATCATTTTATTAAAGTTTCAACAGAATCCAAAAGTGTTTGTGCGGTTTTCCGTATGTCGTTTTTTTACTTAAAAGCGCATCCATTTTAAACAAAAGAAAGACACTTTGAGTGGCATCGGCCACACCGGCCCTCGGATTGAGGCGGGGTTGAGTCGTACACGACACAAATGACCCATGGATACATGTCCTAAAGTATCAATAGTATCCGAGTGTGTTTGGTCAGTTTTCTATATGTGGTTTTTTTTACTTAAATGCGCATCCATTTTAAACAAAAGAAAGACACTTTGGGTGGTACCGGCCACACCGGCCCTCAGATTGAGGCGGGGTTGACTCATACACGTCGCAAATGACCCATGGATACATTTCCTAAAGTATCAACAGTATCTGAGTGCGTTTGGTCAGTTTTCCATATGTGGTTTTTTTTACTTAAAAGCACATCCATTTTAAACAAAAGAAAGACATTTTGAGTGGTACCGGCCACACCAGCCATCGGATTGAGGCGGGGTTGACTCGTACACATCACAAATGACCCATGGATACATGTCCTAATGTATCAATAGTATCCGAGTGCATTTGGTCAGTTTTACATATGTGGTTTTTTTTACTTAAAAGCGCATCCATTTTAAACAAAAGAAAGACACTTTGAGTGGTACCGGCCACACCGGCCCTCAGATTGAGGCGGGGTTGACTCTTACACGTCACAAATGACCCATGGATACATGTCCTAAAGTATCAACAATATCCGAATGCCTTTGGTCCGTTTTCCGTATGTCAATTTTTGTTTTAACTTAAACTGTTGTCCATTTCAACGAAAAGTGACACACTTTGAGTGGTCCCGGCCACACTGGCCCTCAGATTAAGGTGGGGTTGACTCGTACACGTCACATATGACCCATGGATCGTTGTCCTAATGTTTCAACAGAATCCGAATGTGTTTGGTTGGTTTTCCGTATGTTAGTTGTTGTTTTAACTTAAACTATTGTCCATTTCAAAGAAAAGTGACATACTTTGAGTGGTCCTGGCCACACCGGCCCTCGGATTGAGGTGGGGTTGACTCGTACACATCAAAAATGACCCATGTATCGTTTAAATATAGTTTCAATAGAATACAAATTTGTTTGGTCGGTTTTCCGTATGTCAGTTGATGTTTTAACTTAAACTGTTGTCCATGTTAAAGAAAAGTTAGACACTTTGAGTGGTGTCGGCCACACCACGCCTCAGAATGAGGCGGGGTTGACTCGTACACGTCAAAAATGACCTATGGAAACATGTCCTAAAGGATCAACAATATCCGAGTGTGTTTGGTCAGTTTTTCGTATGTGGTTTTTTTACTGAAAACTGCATCCATTTTAAACAAAAGAAAGACACTTTGAGTGGTCCCAGCCACACCGGCCCTTGGATTGAGGTGGGGTTGACTCGTACACGTCACATATGACCCATGGATACATTTCCTAACGTATCAACAGTATCCAAATGTCTTTGGTCGGTTTTCCGTATGCCAGTTGTTGTTTTCACTTAAAATCATGTCCATTTCAAATAAAAGTTAGACACTTTGAGTGGTGCCGGCCACACCACTCCTCGGATTGAGGCGGGGTTAACTCCTACACTCCACAAATGACCCATGGATACATGTCCTAAAGTATCAATAGTATCTGAATGTGTTTGGTCCGTTTTCCTTATGTGGTTTTTTTACTCAAAAGCGCATCCATTTTAAACAAAAGAAAGTCACTTTGAGTGTTACCGGCCACACCGGACCTCTGATTGAGGTGGGGTTAACTCGTACACGTCACATATGACCCATTGATCGTTTTCATATAGTTTAAACATAATCTGAATGCATTTGGTCTGTTTTCCGTATGCCAGTTGTTGTTTTCACTTAAAATCCTGTCCATTTCAAATAAATGTTAGACACTTTGAGTGGTGTCGGCCACTACTTCAAAGCACATTTTCCATATCATCTTCCACATGCATAAACATGAAATACATGGCTAACTAAGAAATCTAATTAAAAAAAATTCTAAAATGATCATCACAGTACCAAGGAATACTAAATTTCTATGTAGTAGACTAATCATACAATAAGAATCAAGTGCAAAAAACAGAATCTGAATGCAACGTCCCTATGAAGCAGAGGAAAACCCCAAAGTGAAAAACCATGTTCAAAAATAAAGATTTATACAGAATTCAAAAATGTAATGGATCAATATGCCTCTGATCACCATCACCATAACTACTATCATCATCAGCCTCATCCTCGCCGCCATCTCTATCCTCGTCGTCGTCCTCGTCCTCGGCATCATCCTCGCCCTCGGCCCCATCCTCGCCCTCGGCCCCATAATCGCCCTCGTCCACATCCTCATCCTCCCCCTCTTCTTCTTCAGCATCCTCGTCATCACCAGGAACGTCATCATCTCGATCGCCACTGGAGCAGCCACCTGGTGCATTGTATGATGCACCCATCAACGACATAAATGTCTGACAAGCCGCACTAGCCTCTGGTGGAAGTGATGAAGATAAAGCTCTCATCAATTTCATAAATTATCTGTCTCTTGTTTGAACTTGTACTTCCAACTCTTTGACCCTTTTATCAGACTGTCTTGCATGCTCCTTGACCTGTTCCAACTCGGTGGTACTAGAATGGATACCTAGAGACGACCAATACCTCGTTGGGACTATATTCTTACCAGGTCGGCAGCGTACTCGACCAGAGTGCTCATCTCCCAAAACCTGATATAAATGATCGTGTGGCCCAAAATTGTTTGGCTCTTGGGCATAAAGGGCCTCTAAAGCAGCCTGTAAAAAATATTAATAGATTATTAAATTTTAAATTAGATATTAAACTTTGAAATAAACAAATTAAAACTTACAATCTTCTCTTGGGTCGGTTCATTTACCACCGTTCCATATTTTTTTCTTCTACTTGAGCAAAACAATTTTGCTCGAGGGATACGTCCTTAAATATTCATTTTGTGCTTCTGTAATGACATTGAAACAATATAAAGTGAAAGTATAATCATATATTCATTATTCAATAAATCACATAATTTAAGTAGGATCCAATAAAAAGGGAAAGCCCTAATGAAAAATTATAAACAAATATATCGTACCTGCTGACTCTCATGATCTGACATTGTTGTGCGCCCCAAAGTGTGGAGGTATTTCTTTGAATCAATGTTTTTTTTGTTTTTTTCAGAATATTCCAAAATAATGATTAATAATTAATAAGATTATATTAATGCAAAATATGAAAACTCTCATTTAAATAACTCAAATGAGATTAATACCTTAAATTTGGCAGTCGCCCAATGGGTAATCATTTGGAGATATTTCTCTATCGGGAAGTCATCCACGATAGGTAATGTATCTAACTCCGTGCCCACTCTATCACACTAGCCAACATACAACTCATTCTTATAAGCTCTCCAAAGCTCTCCTAGCTCTTTTAAACGCGCTGGTCGTGCACCTTCGTCCTCAGGGAAGTTAAACCGAAGATGAAACCAAATTGATTAGTTCATTTAAATACAAAAATATACTACATTAAATACAATAGATTTTTTACCCATATTTGTGCCCACGTGTTATCCTTGACTTCGGGTAGCAGATGTCTCCAAGAGAGAGGGCTGACTGGAATGATATTGGAGTATTTGGCTAGCGTCGCCAAAAAACCCCGACATTGCTGCCAATATTTCTCAATCATTTGTCCATCAACATTGTATTCTACCATCAACTGTGTCTGGTGGTTCCATACCGCACGCAAGCGAGTACGCCCCCTCCCCCGCCTCCTATCTATAGATGAATCTGTTATTAAAGAAAAATAATTTCAATACATGTTATAATAAAAATAAATTTTGGTATAAAAATTTGATAGAGTTATATAAATATACCTGTGGTAGTCGGATCAATGGGTGCAGAAGCTGAAGGAATATCCGGTACAGGTGGAGTGTCCCTCAGTGTATGCTCCTCAACCACATACAGTGTCGCAGCAGGAGTCAAAGAAGGTGGAATATAATAACCTGGAGATAATGAACCAGAAGCAAAAGATGAGGGAATAGACGTCTGGCCTGCTGGTAGTATAAACATCGGAGGTCTAAATATCTCATATGTCCCTGATGATACGGCAGGATAAAAAAAGGGCGTAGAAGATACGTCTGTGGTAGTGGATCGTCTAACTCTCGCCCCACGAGCCCTCGTACCACCAGCCTCTCTACTGGGAGCAATATCAGGCTCCTCGTCAGATATCTGTCGTCTAGGGGGTGGATCCTAAAAAAAATTTTGACAGAAAAGTAAACACATTATATTATAAGTTTTTGAAATATTTATATTTGAAATAAAATACTCACAACAGGGATGAGTGGAGCAACACCCATCTGTACCATGTGACGATTATTATATGTCATCTTTTTCCACCGCCTCTCTTCAATGGGTGTCACTTCCTGCAATGAAAACAAATATGGAAGTAATTAGAAACAGATAACTAATGTGTAACCCAAAAAACAAAATATAGAAAAACCATTATGATAAAAAGAACATAATGAAACAGAATATTTATGGTTTTATGAAGGTAAGTACTAGGATACACACTCTGAATGACGTAGGTGAAACATGTAGGTGAGAACACGACTGTATGATTCTATATATTTCCCACCACAACTTCGGGTTCACAATCAACTCTGACAATTGAGATGTTGGGGTCATCATAAGTAATAAACGGATTGATTCCAATTGCAGTAGGTATAGTGTCATCTTCATCATCACCATCATAAAAAACATTTCTGGGATTTACTTCAATAATTACACTGAATTTAGGATGACGATGATCTTTGACATAAAAAACTTTTTTCACCATTGATGCCAATACATATGGTTTATCGGTGGCAAGAGTGCGAGTCATGTCAATAACTCGAAATCAACAATCATCAATAAAGGTGCCTTGCCTCATCATTGAATCAAACCGTTGACATTTCATCATCGTGACTCGACCACGCGAGTAATAATCCTAAATTATTATTTTCTCCACGACACCATAATAAGCAAAATTTTCAGAACGAGGTCTAGTGTCCGATGAACTGGCATAACAGTATGTTTTGGCAGTTAGCATAACACCATTATGTTGTGTTCTCATGTTTCTTGCTCGTTCAGTGATAAAAAAAATTTGTATCCATTGATCACAAGTGATTTACAAGCACGAACCATGGTATTAGGACCAAAATCCAAAGCTCTTATTTCCTCAGAAACAGAGTCTGTAGGAAAACTCGATACCTGAAATATAAAAAAATAGTAAACTTAATTAAATATTTTTTTATTTAGTTATTAGAGAAATATTTTTACCTTCAATTTCAACCAAGCAGAAAACCCTTTGCTATGCAAAGTCTCCTTCTTTCTCAAAGATAAAGAAAGATGCTTTCTATATATCATTTCCTTATGTTCCTTATAGATAAAAATAATAATATTTTAACAAATATTTAAAATTTAAAGAGATAAGATAAGAGATACATGTACAATTAACTTACGTTATATACTCATCGAAAAAATCACAATTGAACAACACTGTGCGATGTGCCATCTCTCGCTCTTCAAGGCTTAATGTTGTCAATGTATATGATCCTAGAATTCCTCCTATCTGAGGAAGTGATGGAAAACTGGGTTCAATTTTCCCATACTGTTCTTCTTCATTTCTCATTGGTCTGTTTATTCTCGTAGTATGATCAGAAAAATACATTGAGCAGAAATCCATACATTCTTGAGCCAAGTAAACGTTCAAAATAGAACCTTCGGGATAATTCCTGTTCCGAACATATGATTTCAATGTGCACATGTTTCTTTCAGTTGGATTCATCCAATGGAAAGCAACAGTTCCTCTAAGAAGTATTTCGGTCGGAAGATGGACAGTCAGATGCAACATGCATGTAAAAAATGATGGAGGGAATATTTTCTCTAACTCACACAAAATTAATGGTGTCTCTGCCAACAGTTTTTGCATGAGGGATTTGGACAACCTCTTAGCACAAAAATCTCTAAACAAATAGCACAACCGAATAACTAATACTCTAACATTATTGGACAAGAGATGACGGATTACTATTGGAATCAACTCATGCAAAAGGACGTGATAATCATGAGTCTTCAAAGATTTCAACATCAACTCTTTTCTGATGAACCATTTTGATATATTGCTTGAATAGCCATCAGGAACTTTAATAGTCTCTAGCACTTCCAGAAATTGATTTTTTTCAGCAGGAGTCATCACATAAGAATCACATGGAACATACCATTTATTTTCACTGATACAGATAGGATGCAATTCTGGTCTGATCCCCAAATCTACCAAGTCACGCCGAGATCGTAAATCATCTTTTGTCTTCCCCTTGACATTTAGAAGAATCAAAAGCAACATTTCACATATTACTTTTCAATGTGCATTACGTCTAAGCAATGACGTAACAAGTTGGTTGACCAATATGACAACTCAAAGAATATACTCTTCTTCTTCCAATTGTAATAGGTATCATTGGAAACATTTTTCCTCTTTCTAGATTTCATTACACTCTTCCCAAATGAATAACTGAAATCTTTCAATCCATTAAGCACATCAGTTCCAGACATACGCTGAGGTGGATCGTCATTCTCCATGGTATTGTCAAATCTTTGACGATTGTTTCTATATGGATTGTTCATTGGCAAGAATCATCGATGTCCCATAAAACTAAAACTACGATGTTATTTCAGTCTTCTCGATCGAGTATTCTTCATACAAATAGGACATGAAAATTTTCCTTTTGTGCTCCATCCAGACATCATTGCATAAGCAGGAAAATCATTGATAGTCCACATAAGTGCAGCACGCATCTGAAATATGTCTTTCGAACATGCATCGTATGTGGGCACACCCACATCCCAAAGAAGTTTAAACTCTTTTATTAAAGGTTGCATGTATACATCTATATCATTGCCGAGATCAGAAGGGCCAGATATCAGTATACTCAAGAAAGTGTATGGCTTTTTCATACACAACCAAGGGGGAAGGTTATAAATGTGTATGAAAACTGGCCATGTGCTGTGCGAAGTAAGCATCTGCCCAAATGGATTAAAACTGTCACATGAAAGACCCAGTCTCACATTACGCACATCGGCTGAAAATTCAGGATATCAAGCATCAATCTCTGCCATGCAAATCCATCTGCAGGGTGAACCAACTCTTCATTATTCTTTTATCTCTCAGTGTCATGCCATCACATTTTTACAGATATTTCATCAGACATGAAAAGGTTCTGTAATCTGGGGATCAATGGAAAGTGCCACATTACTTTTTGTGGCACATGAGATGGTGTTCCACCATCTTTTGGCTTCCATCGGGAGGTTCCACATTTTATACAATCATTTCTTTCAGCAGTTTCCTCCCAAAATAAGCTGCAATCATTCGGGCAAGCATGATTGTTTTTTGAGAATCCAAGTTCATCAACCAACTTCCATGCCAAATAGTGGTTTGAGGGAATATATGAATCATCTGGAAGTAAGTCCTTCAAGAAGGTAAGAATATAATCAATTGCAGTATTTGAAATCCCATACATAGTTTTCCCATTAAACAATCGGATTAAAAATTCCAACTTTTTTATTTTATCACATTGCCGATATACTGGAGTCGTCACAGCATCATTCAATTTTCTCACCCTATCAACATCATCATTTTCATTGGATGCATAATGTGTGCTTGTATTGAAATCTTGTTGGTTGGACATCCTTTCCTTCTCATTAAGTCGAATAAATGGAAACCGATCATATATCAAACTATCCAATTCAGTCCTATCATTTGGATCATCTACATTTTGAGATTCCATTTTCTCTCCATTGTGATACCACACATAATAGTTTGTTTGGAAACCATATTTGGTTATATGATAGCTGACTTTTTCACGGCTCAACCAAGGTCTTCCAACACAATTAAAACATGGGCAGTGTATGCGACCACTATCTGAAGCCTTGTCAAATGCAAAATCTAGAAAGCTGTTCAAATTATTTTGAAAATCTGTTGAAATCCAATCAGTTTCGTACATCCAACTTCTATCCATTCTGTAAAAAAATCGCAATAAGTCATTTCAAAGCAATTCAATAATATTAAAGTTTAATCAAAAAAATATTTACGTAAATGACAATTTTTTACTCTATATAAAAGCATAACTGATACATTACTATATATGAGAATCATATTAAGAAATACAACAAAATACAGTGTATATAAGAAAATAAGATACAAAATTTCTAATGCCTATATTCACGGATTGACCAGTAAGATATTGGAAGTGGATCAAGGAATACACAATTCTTAAGGGTCTTATTTGGAGTATATGAGTTCTTTACTTTAACTTCTTCAAGTAGATTAGGATGAGGAGTAGGATGAGGATCATGGGAGTGTCGGGACTGTCCAAGGGGGGTGTGGCGTGTCTAGGGGGTGGTGGGGCCGCCCGGGGGGTCGGAGGTGTCCAGGGGTGGGGGGCTGTCTAGGGGGGTTGGGGTGTCCAGGTGGGCGGGCTGTCCGTGGGGGTGGTCAGGTTGTCCAAGGGGGTCAGGGTGTATAGGGATATTTATATGAAAAGAATACCCCCACAACAATCATGCAGCCCTGTCATTAGTCTAAACCCCTAGAACACATAAATGAAGCTAGTATGAACATTTACTAAAATATTTAACACCATACGAATGAAAATACAATCTAAATATAGTTTGAGAGGATATAATGTTTTGTGGGAAAAAATGATATTAAATCAATTTAAATTAATGTGGAACAAATGAGGGTTTATAATACACTAACAGTACCTCAAACAATCCAAATCACTATAGCACCACCCCCTTGGATATCCCGCCCATCCCCCTCGACACCCCTTCTCCCTATGTACATCCCCCCACCCCCTTGGATAGCCCGCCCACCCCCCTGGACAACCCTACCCCCCGTGGCCAGCCCACCCACCCCCCCTGGACAGCCCGCCCACCCCTCCTTGACAGCCCGACCACCCCCGTGGACAGCCCGTCCACCCTTGTGGATAGCCCGCCCACCCCCGTACCCCCCTAGACACCCCGTACCCCCCCCCCCCCCCCGGGATAGCCTCGACCACCCTCCCAAACAGCCCACACCCCCTCCCCTGCAACCCCACCACCACCACCTAGACATACCGCCCCCCTGGACACCCCACACACCCCTCCCCCACCAGGACACCCCACCCAGACCCCCAGGATATCCCACACCCCCTGGATAGCCCCGCCCAACCCCGTGGACAGCTTTTCCCACCCCCGTGGACAGCCCCACCCACCCCCGTGGACAACCCACCCACCCCCGTGGACACCCCCTACCCCCTAGACAGCCCAACCACCCCCGTTGACAGCCCACCCACCCCCCTCGACACCCCTTCTCCCTATGGACAGCCCCCCACCCCCTTGGATAGCCCGCCCACCCCCCTGGACACCCCTACCCCCTATAGCCAGCCCACCCACCCCCCCTAGACAGCCCACCCACCCCTCCTTGACAGCCCGACCACCCCCGTGGACAGCCCGTCCAACCTTGTGCACAGCCTACCCACCCCTGTACCCCCCTGGACACCCCGTACCCCCCATGGATAGCCCCGCCCACCCTCCCAAACAACCCACACCCCCCCTTCCCTGCAACCCCACCACCACCACCTAGACATACCACCCCACCTGGACACCCCACAGACCCCTCCCCCACAAGGACACCCCACCCAAACCCCCAGGACAACCCACACCCCCTGGACAGCCCCGCCCACCCCTGTGGACACCCCATACCCCCTAGACAGCCCAACCACCCTCGTGGACAGCCCACCCACCCCCCTCGACACCCCTTCTCCCTATGGACAGCCCCCACCCCCTTGGATAGCCTGCCCACCCCTTGACACCCCTACCCCCCGGGGCTAGCCCACCCACCCCCCCCTGGACAGCCCGCCCACCCCTCCTTGACCGCCCGACCACCCCCGTGGACAGCCCGTCCACCCTTGTGGACAGCCCGCCCACCCTCGTACCCCCATGGACACCCCGTACCCCCTGGATAGCCCCGCACACCCTCCCAAACAGCCCACACCCCCCGCCCCTGCAACCCCACCACCACCACCTAGACATACCACCCCCCTGGACAACCCACACACCCCTCCCCCACCAGGACACCCCACCCAAACCCCTAGGACAGCCCACACCCCCTAGACAGCCCCACCCACCCCCGTGAATAGCCTTTCCCACCCCCGTGGATAGCCCCTCCCACCCCCGTGGACAACCCACCCACCCCCGTGGACACTCCCTACCCCCATAGTCCATTATCCAAAACATATCAAATTAGTTTGAACACAATCCATAATTCCCACAATCCATTATCCAAAACATGTAAACGTTCACGATAGTCTCCCCCAACTCTGATTTACATGTTTTGAACACTCTCCTTCCAAACATAGAATATAAAAACATTAAAGAAGTCTTCATAAACACAAACAATATCCTATTTAGATATTAATTTCAATAATCAAGTAAACCACCAACACCTGGAGAAAATCTATTCATTAAAACAACTACAACAATATAGTTGAGATCAAATTTAACCTATTCGGATGGGGGTGTACCTCTTGGGATGGGGGGTGATGGTGTTCGGATGGGGGGTTCGCGAGAGTAGTGGAGCGAAAGAGATTCGGATGGGGTTTGCGAGAGCAGCAGAGCGAATAGATTAGGGATATGTTCGAATGGGGAGAGGAGATTACGATCTGCAATTTGGGGAAAACCTTTTCCAATGATTTATAAACACCGTTGGCAAAGGCACACCTTTCCCAACGGTTCACTGGAACCGTTGGGAAATGTGTGAGTTTAGCACCCATTTACCAAAGGTTCCAATGAACTGTTGTGAAAGGGTCCACCGAAATTCCCTTTGCAAACGGTTTAAATAAACCGTTGGAAATGGCTCACTATACCACTGGTTTAAATAAACCGTTGGTATATTACCGTTGGGAAAAGACCAAATTCCAGTAGTGTCTCTTATGTTATTTTGTTTTATTTTTCTTCTCCAACCCCTTAAAATATTTTTATTTCTTTATTTTGTAACAAAACCAGTATCTTCAATATACTAGGATGTTTTTATGAGAAGCATTTTATTT
This sequence comes from Viscum album, assembly GCA_963277665.1. Lineage (NCBI taxonomy): Eukaryota > Viridiplantae > Streptophyta > Magnoliopsida > Santalales > Viscaceae > Viscum > Viscum album. Next base: position 842,611,578 of record OY728140.1, on the reverse strand, counting down.
AAACTTACACACACCTTCGTCTTATGGATAAAGAACATACTATTTCTGTGGTTGGCGAATTTCTGCCTCACAAAACGATGATTGTTCAATCTTCTTTTAACACATCTCATGGTGGCCATTATGATGAAACTATTTTTATATATGATATATATTATGTTTTTCATTTCCTTATGATTCTTTATTTTTCATTTATGGAATACCTTTATGATTTCCATTGTGGGTAAACGCGATAATTTCATTTTAGGATGTGCGGACTACCGCCCTCTCAAAGTGATTTCAATCGTTAATGACATATGTGGGATGTATAAAGAGTAGAGTAAATGGGATTATACATTATATTATACTGGAATTATATTATTACTTTATATAATTATAATTTCATTCCATTAAATATGAAATAAAAATGAAAGTAGCGTTTCATGCGTACATACGGCTTACCGACTCCATGAACGGTGCATTTCATTTATTACCTCTAAATGTTATGTAATATTATAAATGAATTTATATACTAGATATATATGACATATATGATATCTACATCATGAATATAATTCTGGAGAAAATGGATATTCTACCACATAAACAACTTGTAATTATAAGAAGGTTATTTTTGACTCATGTACCAAAGATCGACAAAATGACCGTTATTAACATAAATAATTACATAATGTTCATAACGTGGTAATAAGTGATATAAATGGAATAATGAACATGTAAAAGGTTCTTATGAAAAAAAAAAGAAATTAACTCTAGTTTATTATTCATGAGGTTAATGAATGATCGGGTCAAGTCAGACACGAGGTAAGGGAACTTCTTAACCCAATTTCAATTCTTTGGGTTAATCTCCTACAATCAAATAATGTCATGATATTATTATGTCCTATCTCGTATTTGTACTTTCTTTATGTGTACTTATAGTGAATACACATAATAGATATATTTTGATTAAAAATTATATTTTTAAGGGACTTTGTCTCAATCTCCATTCATTGAGGCATATTTTGTTTTATACACAAATTTCTTTTATACGGTGTATAAACCCCTTTGACTTTTATATTTATTCAAAAGGTATGTTTTTATACGAAGCGTTTTACTAAACGAAAAAAGGAATGTTTTTCTTGTCGTACGTATGCGGCGACAATGACTTCTCTACCGTCGTGACCATTATTTGAGTTTTGGCTTCCCCTACAAGCCATAACTTTTTTTAAATGAAAAATAAAAGCCAAGTTTTAACATTCATTTATTTTGGTATCGAAAATGGTTTTGATAATGTTTTAATATATCAATCTGTTGTATTTATATCTTGTGATTGAAATGTGGAAATGTTATGTTTCATTTATTCATGTTTTATGTGATACGATTATGTTATGGTTTATGATATGTTTAAACCTGCTCATATGAGGAATGCATTGGACTTAATAATTGACGGGTGAATCCCACTATAGATCATCGATGCATCGGTAGGTATCATGAGAAAAACTAGTGTCTTGTCACGAGGCCTTGACCAAATCTTATTTGTGGTCTTGGCAGGAGGCCTTGGCTACGTGGTTATGATAGTCTGAGATTATGAATTCCATCATTATGAAATATGTTATTGATATTGCATTTGATTATTCGACTAGTAGAATATCCATGTGAGTAAGTAAATGGCATTATTTAATTTTATTTTTTCCATATTATGATGAAGTTCAATTTTAAAAAGGCTTTTGTTTTAGTTATACATTGCCTTAAATGTTAATGTTTATTTATGAAAGCTTCTTCAATATTGTTATCCTTAATGAGAATCTGAGCTCACCCCTTTCAATGTTTTAATTTTTTTTCCAGGAAGTGAAGGAGTATTTTAGGATCGACATGTAGGGACAGTCTGAAGGGGATATGACTATTGGAAATAGAGACTATGTTATTGTATTTTTTCACTTTATGATGTATTGTAACATTTATGAATGTATCTAGTGTTTCCAAGGCTACTAAACTAATCGGTCTTTCGAGACTTGATCTTTTTTGATCATGCCAATGTTAAATAATAATTCACCGACTCTGGGTAACTGGGGTCGGGGTGTTACAATGTAACACCCCGAGCTTCCACGATACACTTCTCTTTCAGTAATGCAAAAGCTTGCATTGTACGTAAGTTCGAGATTCTAACGCACCGCGACCAATCAAAATAGCCATTATGATTAGTAATACCCAATTTTTGAAATTATATATATTTTATATTTCAAAATGGACTTCATTTGTGGATTCATAATATCGAAATTAGCCTATGTTGAATTTTTGGTATTTTTCTGAGAACGTCCAATTTTTTATGAATAGTGAAAAATACTTAAAAAAACGTTTTTATTCAAAATAAATTATATTGATAATTTATACTATAGAGTGGTTTTAAATTATAATTAGAATATATTTTTACCATTTTATCAAATTGTGGTCATTAGAATTAATTTCACTTTGAAATTGGACATAAACAATTGTTAATCTTTTGATATATATTGTTTCTTAAAAACACGCAATTTGTTGTGATAGCGGGAATTAATTATAAAATTAATTAATGAAACTTATATGTTTGGAATTTTATAAAATAGACATGATTTTTGAATTCAGAATATCAATTATAGCTTAGGGTAAAATTTTGGCATTGTTCTGAAAAACATCAATTTTTTATGAATAGTGAAACCACTAAGTGGTAGTTAAAAAACTGATTTTTCGTTTAAATGAAACATTAACACTTCTGTTATTTTATTTTCAAAATTCCAACATACTTGGTTTTCATTTGGATGTAAAATGTGGTTCAGTGGGATTAAAACAATTTTTTTGTGAATAGTCACTTTTAAGTTTAATTAATCGCCATTAAAGGTAATTAGTGTAATTTAAGGTAAATATAATGTTATTATAATATAAAATGGCATTTAAAATTGTCCTACCCCTATTGGATGAGTCATGTAAGACCAAGATAATCCATGGGTCATCTTGGGGACCCCATAGAGCCACTTTTGTGGGACAATGTGTTTAATAACGTTTTATTTAATGTTAAAATAAAAATGTCAGAAACATGAGTTGTTTTACTAAAACAATTTTTAAATGTGGTTATACAAGTAATATGTTTTACTATAAATATTCATTAGAAAGATATTGATATTTAATACATCATTATATTTTTTTTCTAATTTTTAGACATTAAATAAATTAAATTATTAATGACACCATGATGATGCAGTGATTACCTCATTAATTAACGATTTTAAAAAAATGGAAGGATAATGTAAAATCTAAGAGTTACACACGTCCAAATCCTATTGGATGAGTATATTTCAAACCTTATAACCTTATCCTAGAAATATATAAGTGTGGGACCTTTAAAATCCGAAACTCTTTATATAATAATATAACATTTCATTACATTCCAAGAGTGCCCCTCCTCTCCTCTTATAAAAGGCCCCCACCACTACCACCTTATTTACACCTTCCAAGCCATTTGGCTCGGCAAAACTCTACCCAAATACTCTCTAAACATCCATATATTACTTTTAGAATCCGCACTTTGGGTACAAGTCTTACCAAGGAAGCCTTTGGCTAAAATTAAAAAGAGTTACCCGATTTTAAAGGTAGTGTTTTCTCTTGTGTTCTTATGTTTTATTTTGCTTCTCCAACCCGCTAAACTCTATTTATTCATTTATTTTGTAACAAAACCAATATCCTAAATATACGAGGATGTTTTTATGATAAGTATATTATTTAAACTTACAAACACCTTTGTCTAATGGTGAAAGAACATACTATTTCTGTGGGTGGCAAAATACTAACTCACGAAACGATGATTGTTCAATATTCTTTTAACACCTCTAATGGTGGCCATTTTTATGACACTATTTTCATATGTGATATATATATTATGTTTATGTTTTCCTTATGATTCTTTCTTTCTCATTTATGGCATACTTTATTATTTCCATTATGGGTAAACGCGATATCTTCATTTTAGGAAGTGCGGACTACCGCCCCCTAAAAGTGATTTGAATTGTTAATGCCATATGTGGGATGTATAAAGGATGGAGTAAATGGTAATATAAATTATATTATACTGGAATTATATTATAACTTTGTATAATTATAATTTCATTCCATTAAATATGAAATAGAAATGAAAGTAGCGTTCATGCGTACATACGGCTTACCATCTCCATGAACGGTGCATTTCATTTCTTACCTCTAAATGTTATGTAATATTATAAATGAATGTATATACTGGATATATATGATATATATGATATATACATCATGAATATAATTTTGGAGATAATGAATATTCTACCACATAAACAAGTTGTAATTATAAGAAGTTTATTGTTGACTCAAGTACCAAAGATCGACAAAACGACCGTTATTAACTTAAATAACTACCTAATTTTTGTAACATTGTAATAAGTTATATAAAAGGGATAATGAACTTGAAAAAGTTTCTAAACTAAGTAGATATTAACTCTAGTTTATTATTCTGGAGGTTAAAGAACGATCGAGTCATGTCGGACAGAAGGTAAGGGAACTTCTTAACACAATTTCCGTTCTTTGGGTTAATCTCTTACTTTCAAATTATGTCATGATATTATTATATCGTATCTAGTATTTATACTTTCTTTATGTGTACATATATTGAATACGCATAATAGAACTATTTTATTTAAAAAATTATCTTTGTAAGGGACTTCGTCTCAATCTCCATTCATTGAGGCATATTTTGTTTTATACACAACTTTCTTTTATACGGTGTATAAACCCCGTTGACTTTTACATTTATTCAAAAGGAATATTTTTTATACAAATCGTTTTACTAAACGACAAAAGGGAATGTTTTTTTTTGTCGTATGTATGTGGCGACAACGACTTCTCCACCGCCGTGACCATTATTTGAGTTTCAGCTTCTTCCACAAGCATTAACTTTTTTTAAATGATATCAAAAGAGAGAGAGATATTTCTCTCAAATATATGAAAATCCAGTGAAAATGTATACGTATTTAATGAAAGATTAAAATGTTTTCAGAAAACCCGACTCTCATGTGTGGTAGACAAGAAGGGATTGGGAGTGGACCTATCATGGCCTGTAATTAGTTGCATAGTCTCAGAATTAGTTATTTTGTTTTCAGAAGCTTGCATAATGATTTCAGAAAAACACTGAAGTATATTTGAGATATTTTAAATGTAAGTATCTTCTAAAAATCGAACTTGTATTTTGATACCACAATTAATTTCAAACGGTATTTTAAAAAATGGTATTCCTAAATTTTTATATATCATTTTTCATATAAAGAATGCATTGGACTTATTAAGTGACAGGTGGAGCCAACTATAGCTCCTCGATGCATCGGTAGGTCCCATGATACAAACTAGTGTCTTGGCACGACGCCTTGACAAAATCTTATTTTTAGTCTTGGCACGAGGCCTTGGATACGTGGTTATGATAGTCTGGAATTATGCATTCCATCATTATGAAAGTGGTTATTGATATTGCATGTGATTATTGGACCAGTAGAATATCCATGTGAATAAGTAAATGTGATTATTTCATTTTACATTTTCCATATTATTCTAGAGTTCATGTTTAAAAGGCTTTTGTTTTAGTTATACATTACCTTAAATGTTTATGTTTATATATGAAAGCTTTCGCTAAATTGTTATCCTTACTGAGCATCTGAGCTCACCCCTTTCAATTTTTTAATATTTTCCAGGATGTGAAGAAGTATTTTATGAATGACCTGCATGGATAGTCAGAAGAGGATATGAGTGTGGAATAAGGAGACATTGTTATTGTATTTTTTCACTTTACGATGTAATGTAACATTTATGAATGTATCTAGTGATTCCAAGGATACTAAACTAATCGGTATTTCGAGACATGATCTTTTGTGATCATGCCAATGTTACGCAATAATGAACCAACTATGGGTAACTGGGGTCGGGGCATTATAAATAATACTAGGATTTATGGTTTTATTTTTATGATATAATTAATTTATCGATGAACTGCCTCCTTAGAATTGATGTGACACATTTTCCATAAAAGACAATCATGGTTGGTAATGATGATGTATATAATATATATATATATGATATTATTTGAATATATATATATATATATGTATATTTATTTAATTGTTATATCACATATAGCTTCTGGATTTTCATTCCGTGGTGGATTTGATAACATTGTTTGTGTGTACGACAGACTACAACCTCATGAAGCAATATGATATGATTTTCACTAATTCAATGCATGAAAGGTAATTAGGGAGATTCTAATGAATATATGTCATATGTGTGACATGAAATTTATTTATTTATTGTAATATATAATTTAACCTTCTTTATTTCAATCTATTGAGAAAATAGAAACAACATTAATGCGTACATACGACCTACTGTCTCTATGAATGAAGCATTTAATTTTCTATATTTTACATTTATTAATTTATATAATGAAAAATATAAATAATATTTTTGAATTTTATTTCATTTATAACATTCTCTATATTATGTTACAATGAAAAAATAATGGGGCCTGAAAATTGAAAATAAAAATAGACACGATAACCCTATCAGTTATTCACCATAATTTTGATTTAGAAAGGAATTATTAATAAACAGGTAACCAATTTAATCAATGAATCATATATGGTGTGATATATAAAATTATGTTAATTTAATATATTTATTATAAACTCATATTTATTATATAGGATGTTTGAATTTTTATAAATCAAGTCAAGACATATGGTTTGTAATTTCTGTCTCAATATTTTTTCTGTAAGTCATATGACTTATTCACCAACTATTTCTTTTATGTTGTTTATATAATACCAATTATTGTATTTTCTGACTATTCAAATTATAATTATTGATATTTACAATTCAATTTGATGATCTTTCTTTAATGCAGTTTACGGTACAATTATTACCAAAGTCGTATGAGTTGTTTTGGCCGAAATTTTATTCTTTGGGACAAAAGATTAATTATGAAAATTTATTCTTATAAAAGATATATATATATTTATATTATAACTATGAAATTTTGTATCATTAATATCCATATTTTAATTAAATTTAATGTTTCATTAGATGTTATTATTTAATGGGGCCTATGATTGAAATGATAACAAACTGGTAAAGGTTTGATGTTACAATCTAATTGTTTATCAGAATTGTTTATGATTATGAATTAGATGATGAAATATGATAATATAACTCTCATAAAACTCATGAATAATATTCTAACATTTATATTTATTTTTAATTCATGTTTTATCATTATTTTCATCAATTTTGAACTCAAGATTTAAAAATAATTTTTTTAATGAAAAAGTACTTTATTTCTCTCTTCATTCAAAACCCCCTTTTCATGCATATCCATGTTTTATAAAATTTTTTTAAAATTACCTAAAGGATTTAATAATGTAATTTTACCCATGTATAATATTTCATAATGTTTTTTAATATGAATCTTCATGTACTTTTCAAAATAAGTCCACTTTAGATGTTATAAAAAATGTGCCAAAAATATTTTTCTTAACATGTACCGCATTTTACACCATCAAGAAAAGACAATATTTTAATGAATAATTTAATGTTTCCATGGTTACATTAAATGAAAAGGATTTAAAAAATGTTTTAGGTTTTCAAAATAATTTTCCAATGGTGAAAGGATACTTTAATCAAGAAATGATACAATTCATTTATTAAAAATCATTTTCAATATAAGATGAAATCCTTTGACATTAAATAATCATTATTGGTGATATGATCTAGTGATACCATATTTATCCATTCTATCTATGGTCTATTATTATAATGACATAAATTTTATGAAACTAGTTTCTTTCCATGTATTATAGTATAATGAAATTTTAACGAAACCAGGACCCTTTTCAAGGTTTATCTTATGATTAATGTTTTATGATCTTGTTTCACAATGATGTGTGTGATATATTATTCCGGGGACCTATATATCCTTTCAATTATAAGGGTAGGGATACAAAAAATAAATAGTAATCTTGTAATGGATGAACCTGATTACATGTTCATAATGTTTTACATGAACCTGATTACATGTTCACAATGTTATTCATGAAAATAATGACATGATCACAATGAAATGCTTGAACCTGATTATATGTTCCTAATGTTATGAATGGACTTAAATATCATGTCTATCAGGTTAGGAATGGACCTAGTTTCTGGTCTATAATTTTGTATGGGGGATTGATTTAATGCCCATATCATAATGTGGGATCGTGTTTCTATTTATAGATGCTCAGGGTGTTATGAGCTTATGTGAAATCCATAAATCCATGTATTATTCCAATGTCATGTTCTTATTTTTCATGTTATATGATTCCATTATGATTCATGTGTTATGATAATTCAATTATTAAAACAGGACACAAGATTTTTTTCATTCATATATAGGGTATGGTCTTCATATGTTATGATAATGTTATAAGAACCACATTATTATGTTATACATATGTATTTACCATATTTAACCTTACTTAAAATTATATCTCACCCTTTATTATGATTCAATTCCTAGGTTATAAAGAAAGGATTTATTTAGTGCATGTTTTTAAAGAGTATGAAGGGTGATGATCTTAATATGATATGTTGATGATCTTTCACTAAATTAGAAGATTGTGTATTTTTCCTTAAAAATATCCAAACCATTATAGTCCTTGGGTGTGAATTTTTGAAATGTAATGAATATCCATATATTACGATTTTTTATCTACGTATGAAATTTTTGGGTATCTATATATTTAATAAATGAAAAGGTTTAGTTAAACATTGAAAACTAGGGTGAGAAAACATTACTACAATCCCTAAGGATATTTATAAAGAAGATTCAATGATGATGAAAAATGTCACTGAATTTTGGTAATGGATTGATTGAGTGGTTTCCAAGTAATTACATCTATGTATAGATTATACAAGTTGTTTGTACTATTGTATAGTGGAACCTAGTGGTAATAAGTCCAAAAAGGTTGTATTGAGATGGACTTGATCATTTCATTGTCCATGAAAATGGTCCTTGATTAACACCAGGTAGGTAACTCCTGATGGATATGAAATTTAATTTCAAAAACTCTTTATTAACCATAATAATGGATTAAAATATATGGTTACTATGAATTTCTTATGATAAACCATTGGTTTTATATATTAAAAAAGAGGGTGAAGTAATGTTGGTATCCAATTACTTATTTTTTTCTTGATTATGTTGTTCTCTACTATGATTATTAATTATTAAACTATGATTTTTCTTTTAGTCTATGGATTATACCTGAAGGAATCATGTTAATGATGAGTATGATAGAAAATGAAACAATTCTCCCCAAGACAAACCAAACCTTACAGGAGAAGTGATGTAAAATACCACTTCCATGATCACAAAACTATCTCAGGATTTTAATCATAATGAACTTACAAACAATAAGGGGGGGGGGTAGAAATAGTTGGTTGAGTCCTTCATGAAGAAACCCCTTATACATTATTTGTTCTGTTGGCGAAATTGTTTCTAAAAAATGGATCAGTACAATAGAAAAGATTTTTTCTCTTCTATAGTGTTAAGAGCATGGAAAATTCATTTTAGTTATCATCCTTTTGTAAGGTTAGGTAGATCAATGGTGGAATCTTATTATGAATGTGAGTCTATAAAATGAAATTGAATACATGAGTTTGGGTGAGTTTAAGATGTTATTTTCCCATGATTATTTTTATCAAATTCATCATAAAAAATGGACATGTAATTACCTGAGATTAATAAGAATTATGAGGAATATTTTGGTACATATGAATAAAATTTAACATTATTTGTTACGTAATCTTATAGTATTATCATTTATCCCTAAAGTAGGTTGATTTATTCTTATGTATTTAAAAACCAAATCTCTAGATGTAATTATCCACAAGGGACTTTGTGAGCTACATATAAATATTTTTTTGTTCACTAAAAGAATAAACATAAGTTAGAAACCCTCTTAGTGCTGGTGATAATAAAATGAAGATGGGGTTTTATAAAAGTTCCAATGATATGTCACAAGGTTTGAATAAAATGATTCAAAATAAAACATAAAAAACTCTGGGAAAGAGATCATAGGTTAGTTCCTGAAAGGAACAAGAGGAATTTTAATGTATTGGAATCATGAACACTAATAAATTTAATGTATATGTAGTTTGAATAAGAGAGTAAATAAAATAAATAGAGATACAACTAAACAGAAATCCCCACTCACACTATAGTATCTCCAATGTAAGGAGTATGTGAATTAATCCCACCTATGATCAAATCTGAAGGTTGATGATGGTGATAAATGCAAGTAACCTCATAAGATGATTGAAAAAGAGAATTACCTTATGGAAACTATTTTTTATGAGGGGTGAGATATGTACATGGTGAATGGTATACATATCATCAACACTAGATCATCTAATGTATTATTTATCTGTAGAGATACTCGTTCATTCATATCTGATATTTTTTCTACGGGTATCAAGTTACCACAAAGAATTTTAGATATATAATTAGAATTTAAATCCCTGTAATTGTGTTATAGTCATGTCCTATGTATATGACTCCTCTCGAGTTTATGTTTTTTAGAATTTTCTTCCTCCAAATATTATTATTATTATTATTATTGAATATGATGTTATCTTATGAATTGATTGGATTAATATACAGAAATACCACATTAATTTTTGAGGGATTTAATTTGATATTAAAAACCAAAATATTATCATCTATGAATATAATGATAAATATGAACATCTAATGGAAATCAAATTCCTTGTACAAGTTTTGATTCTTATTCAAAATGGTCATTTATCTCATATGGTTTGGGAGAAACTCAACATCGATGATATTACTATTGTTTTGGAGTTTTTTAATGTATTTCCTAATGATTTAATGATCATTCAACCCAAAAGTGAGGATGTTTTATTAATAGAACAAATTTTTAATGCCACACCTATTTCAAATACTCCCAATAAAATGTCCCCAGTTAGGTTACACCAATTGTAGATGAAAATCCCGGAGAACATTGACAAGGGATTCATTCACCCAAGTGTTCCACATTTGAATTCAAATATTCTATTTGATAAAATGATATATGTATATATGTGAATATAAATTTATTATCGAGAGTTGACTAAGATCATAATCAAGAACAATTATCCTCGACCCCATATTGATGATCAGTTTGATCAATTTTAAGCATCATAACACATATCCAAGATTGATATTTATTATTGAAATCATAAATTGGGGGTAAATAAGTAATATATACCCTTTCTAGTGTTTTGTAAAAGGTATCAACAAAATGAGTATATAGTGTTGCCATTTGGTTCTATAATGTAACCTAATATCTCCATAGATTTAATGATTTGAGTAATTAGAGAGTACCTTAAGTAATTTGTTCTTACATTTATAGATGATAATATAATATATTAAAATAGAAAGGAATATCATAAATATCACTTGTGAATTGCATTAAAGTTACTAAAGAAGGAGAAAATAAATGAAAAATTTCAAAACAATGAATTTTTTCAACAAAAGGATTCATTTTTCTGTTAGATAATCTCAAGAAATTGTATATTGATGCATCCTTTAGAGATGGAATTTATTTAATGTTAGCCTACAACAACCATGGTGAATAAGATAAATATTTTAATTTTCTTATCTATATATTATTGATGTATTTTGGGGAATTTGTCACGACTATATAATATACTGACCAAATTAACTAAGAAGGTACCCAAGATCCTATGGAAAAATGAATGCTAGGAAAATTTCATGGATGTAAAGAGATGATTAGTTAATTAACCTCTTATAACATACCTAGTTAGTGGAGAAGTATTTAAAATCTATAGTGATGCATCTACAAAGTGATTGGAATATTATCCTATGTAGAATGACACATTTTTATCGTATTCATCCCATTAATTAAATACCCTTGAGAAAAAATTACCCAACACATGATGTGGGATTAGTTGTAGTAATTTATGAATTGAAGATATAGATGAATTATATTTATAGAGAAAATTGGATGTCTAAATAATTTAATGAAATTAAATTATGCTTCCACTTAGAAGAAGTTTATTATGTAGTAGAGAAAATGGATAATAAAGATTACAGTTTATGAACGCTATAACATTATCACCATGGGAAACAAAATTAGGTGTCTAATTACATGAGTTGAAAGGATCATTCTAGGTTAGAAAAGATAAGTATAAAAAAATAGCCAATATATTTTGATTTGAAAATGATGTATCTAGAAATCCTGATGGATGTGGAGAAATCATATCTTTCCCAATTGAATGTTCAACCATTTATCATTGTTAATATTAATGGGGTGAAAAGAGAAGATATATAGATCAAAAGGTTTAAAAATAATTCTTGGTGTAATATTGATCATGATGGAATAATATATCATATGAATGAAGATATAATAGAATGAAGGAAGATATAATAGATTTTGTATCTCACATCTTGTTATTTTTTCATGTCATAGTTGAGATAAAAAAATCTAAAGGAATGTCACGTTAGTTTACCATACCATAATGGAAATGGGAATCACCTTGGAATTTGTCATATGACTCCCCAAAACCCAAAAAAGGAATAATTATATGCGGGTGGTAGTTGATTGCCTAAAAATTTCTGAATACATCCTTTATATCCAAGAAATATTCTCTCTAGATTATCTTTCTAGGATATACATTAAGTAGATTGAATGATTTCATATATTACAACATTCCATTATGTATTATCGGGATCCAAGGTTTACCATAAAGTTATAGAGAATCCTCAAACAATATCTTGATAAATAATCCACTTCATCAATGCAATCACCCGGCGAAAGATATATATTATGCTAGATATATTTAAACCCTAGAGGATATGTTGAGATCTTGTTCATTGGATATCAATGGTGGTTTGGATCAACAACTCCCAAAATGTTTTTTTTTTCATAAAACAATGGCATTCACTTGAGTATTCAGATGGAACCTTATGAATACCTCTATAGAATGAAGTGTAGAACTCCAACATGATGTGATAAAGTATGATAAAGAAATATATTGGGATTCAAGATAGTATAAGAAATAAAAGATATGTATATATCCATTCAAGAACATATATGGTCAGTATAAATTCAATAAAAAATTTGTGATAACAACTATAAATGTTGTGTGGTGTTAATGTTGGTGACAAGGTATTTGTAAGAATATCTTCATTCATTAATATAATTATTTTTTTAGAAGAAAGGGAAAATAAGCGTATGGTATATAAGTACCTTTCAAATTCTTGATCATGTTGGGATGATAACCTATAGTTTTTCACATCACAATACCTCTCTCATGTTTATAGTGTTTTCCTTGTATATCTCATGAGGAAGTACACACTTAATCCATCACATTTAATTAACTCAAAGGTCATACCATTGGATCATGATCCCTATTATGATGAATAGTTGCTGAAGATTATATATCCTACTATTATTGTTCTAAAAAACTCATCATGTCAATGTTTTATGGTAAAACCCCCATCTTGAAGTTGCAATGTGGAAACTCGATGAAATTATGATACAAAAGTATCCTTTATTGTTTGTATCAAAGTAAAAACATTAGAGGGAAAAATATTTCTAAGGGGGTATAATGTAACAACATTATTTTTCATACATTATTTTTTTTAATAAATTATATTTTTTTGATAGCTTACCATACATGAAAAATAATGTGTATCATTCATTACACATGACAATGAGTTTTAACAAACTATGAGATATTGTTAATATTATTATATAACATGACCACAACAACATAATAGTTAAAAATATATGTGCGGATAATAATAAATAATTTTTAAATATTAAGTATAATGGTTTTAAATAAATTATCATAATGATAAAAATTATATAATTTTTATAAAATTCATAATATGATTTAAAAAAATTATTTTCTAAAAAAATTCATTACATTTTGTAAACATATGATAAAATAATTTTTTACCAATATTAGAACATTTAATTTAAAATCAATCTTAATTTTTTAAATATAAATTTAAAAATTATATTAGGATAATTATTTGTGTTTTTTGTAAATAATAATTAATTTTTTGATGAATAGAGAAAAATATTGCTTTTTATTGACAACTACATTTAATTCAAAGCATTCACTAGATAAACTTTATTGTAATATGGTTTTAAAAGTAACATTAATTCAATTAAATATATATAGATATAATTTAGTTCATTGGAACGAATTTCAAATTTAATTTTGGTATAATACTTTTTAATCATTTCTCTTTGGAAAACTGATTTTCCATCACATCTCTGAGATTAATTATAAATTATAATTTTCCAAATAAATAAATTTAATTTTATTAAATGGATTCCATTGTTTGAATAAGAAAAATTTATATTATAAAATATGGTAAAATTAATCAATTACTATAATTAATTTTACAATCTTTTAAAAACAATTACCGTGGTTATGGTGAAATTGGGTTTACCAGGGAGTAAAATTAAAACTATTAGGGGTAAATGGACAATAAAATTATAAAAAACCCATTAAATGGTAATATATAAAACTAATATCTTATATTATATATAATGATATTTTTGGGTAAATGGGGATTATCAATAAATGGGTACACCTTTTTGTTTAAAAAAATTACCATTGTACCACTCACCTCACTCCAAAAAGGCTATCCATATCATCTCCACTTCACACATCCATAACCATATGGTTTGAAACATACATAACCAAATAAATTTATTAATTCCCTAGAATCATCATAGAAGTCTTATCCTTATTATAAATCCAACCTAGTAAGGCTTCTATTGCAATCCCAATAATATTTCCTGAAGAAGAGGTAACATTATTTTACAATAATTTATATTTAATTTATTTATCCACCTACTTAAAATAATACATAACCATGATAATATTTTTTAAACATTAAATACAATATAAATAATTGTTATTATACTATTAAAATGACTACATCCACATTCTATTCACTCAAATGGGAAATTAAAAAAATTCAATGTGTGTATAACCGACTACTGCCTCACGAACTGATGTGATAGATTTTCCATAAAAATCTATCACTATTGGGTATGATGATGGATATATGTATATAATGTCTTTTTAAAAAAATATACTTATTTAACTATTTTATGAAATATAACTTCTTACATTTAATTCAATGGAGGATACAATAATGTTATTCGTTTGTACAGTGAACTACCCCTCATGAAGAGATTTGATTCGTTTAAAACTAATTATTTTCATATAATGTTATTGCAGAAAATTTATTAAATATATGTGAAAATTATTATTCTATAATTTTACTATATAACAAATGCTTATTTCATTCAATTATTTTAGAAAATCTATGTAAAATTCATGCGTATATATGACCTATTATCTCCCTGAATGGTGTTTTTCATTTCCATTATCTATCATTATTGTATTACTATAAATACATATATATTTAATATAAATGATATTTATATCATTTTTAAAATTCTTGAGATGATTTATTCGTGATGAATGTAAGTGTACAAAAAATAAAAAATAAAAATATACATGAAGGGAAAAGATGTTATTACCCATGATGTTACAAAGAATTATTAATAAAAGGGTAATATAATGAGATAATAAATAATATGATATATTATATATAATAATGAATTTTATTATATTTATAATTAAATTATATATATTATTAATGAGGTTATAATGTGTATGAAAGAAGTCGATACGTGAGGTATTTGATCTTTGTCTCACTTTTTACTTCTATGAGACACATTTCATATTCACCAACTATTTTTTATGTGAAATACATAAATCCAATTAAAATATTTTTAATTATTATAATAAAAATTATTACAACTTATATAATTTTATTAGGATCGAAACTTCATAGGGTTTATGTTTTAAATGCTATCAACGTGAGAAGGGATTTTTTGTGTCAAATTACCTTCTTGGTAAAAGAGATATATTATACACCTATATTCTTCTATGCAGGGTATATAAATCCCCTTTTATGTTTTTTACAATTAATTTATTTAATTTAGTTATATTCAATTTATATATATATGTTATTATCTAAGGGGGATTATGATTCAAAAGATATAAAGGGGGTGAAGGTTTGATGTTACAATATTTTTGTTTATCAGGATTGTTTATGATTTTTGTATTGATAATGAAATAATAATATATTTATCTACAAAAACCCATTAATTTTATTATCATCTTGTTATTTATTAAGAACATATGTTTACCCTTCATTTTCCCAAATTTATTTACTTATTATTCTAAGATAACTTTTTAAATGAAAATAAATATTATTTCTTTATTTAGTTGAAACCCCTTTTTCTTCTATATCCATTATTTTAAAATGCACTTAAAATTGATTCAATATTAACTAAATGATTCATTAAATATTTTTACCCATTTTTGACATTTGAAAACGTTTTTAAATGTAATCATCATGTATTTTTTTTTCAAACTAGTTCTTTTTTGGATTTTACATAAAGTTTAAAAAAAATAACTTTAATGTGTTTAAAATTTTACAATTTCATGAGAAATAAATTTTTCTAAGATTAATTTATAAGTTTTTATGGTTATTAAAAATTATTTCTAAAATGTTTTATGTCATAATTTTTAATTTTTTCTCAATTTTAAAATTATTCTTTTCTCATGAAAACTTCCAAGTGATTTTTTAAAATCATTTTCCATTAGAGTTGACATCTATTTATGTTAATTATTATGTACCAGTGATATGGTATCATGATTCTATCATTATTATTTCGATAGATGGTTTATTATTTTGATAAGAAGATGTTTATGAAACCCATTTCTTTCAATTTGTTATAATATACTACAATTTTTATAAAAGAAGACCCCTCTTCATGGATTATGATATGATTAATGTTTTATGATTTTCTGGAACATAGATCTATATATTATGTGTTTGGTGGGACATATATATATCCCTATAATATATTGGGTAAATATTGATATCTAATGAATAAATATGTTATGTACGAACCCGATTACATGTTCACAATGTTATGTGTTAACTAGATTACATGTTCACAATGTTGTGTGTAAACCTGATGACATTTTCAAAATGTTATATATGGACCTCATTACATGTTCATAGTGTTATGTGTGGACTTGGATTTCATTCCTATAAGGTTATGTGTGGACCTATTTTTTCCATAAGATTATTTGAGGGCCTTATATCATGTCTTTAATAGAATTATTGAACCTATTTCAATTATAATATGTTTACAATGTTATAAAATTATATATCTTCCAAAAATCTATGTCTTATTCCACTATTATATTTTCATGGCTCACATTCCTTGATTCCAATATGTTTCATTTATTATATACTACTAACCCTTATTACAAGACATAAAGCTTTGATCTTCTATATGTAGAGTTTGATTTTCATATGTTTTTCTGAGGTTATTATTCCACTTTACTAACATTATGTATAATTAATTACCATATTTACCCTTACTGGGCATATTATATCACACTTTTATAAGTTTATATTCCTAGATTATGAAAAAATATTTTAATAATGGTACATTTTGGAAGATTACATAAGGGTAATATATTTATGGGGTATGTTGAAGATCTTTAACCAAATAATAATAGTATGCACATAGTATCCAAAAATATATAAACCATTACGATGCTTGGGTGTTTATTTGTGAAATTCAATGATTATTTTTGACTTAAGATGTGATATGTATGCGAGATAATTTTGGGTCTCTACAAATAATATCAACATAGAAATTACATGGAAAATAGAAAATTAATTCTAATTAATGTTAATAATCAATTATGTGTATTCATGATCATAAATAATGGTCTCAAAAAAATATCACGAATCTTACCATAAATTAATTAACTAATAAATTGTTAATAAATGTGATGGTTTATACCAAATAATATCTAATATGGAATGATTGTGTTCTGTCTCAGGAGACCTATTTATTCATTGATGGGATACCTTTAACTAGACTCATGCACTATATACATATTTATAGTGAATTATATATATATTTAGTCATCAATAATATAAATAATTAATATTCCAGATAAAAAAATAAATATATATATTGAATGAAGAATACATAACATCAATATAAAATCATTAAATAAAATAAATTTTATAATAATATTAATTCTAATACAACCATATGTAGTGTTATTTAATGGTTATTATAATATTTAAATTATAATATATCCATGATGATGAAAATATAGAAATGACAGAGAAAAATAAATCCCATCAAATAATGGATAGTGAAAGGGAATATGATCCCATGAAATTGAATTTTATAATAATAAATTATAATCCATATATCATTAATGGGAGATTTAAGACCACTAATTCATTTTAAATTATGTTTTTTAGTAAATGAAATTGTATGGATTATTATTGATGAAAATGGAAGAAATAAATTAAAATATAAAATTACATAATGATTTCGGTACTTTGTGCAAACAAAATTCCCAAATCATTTCAAAATTTCTTTCCAATATTTTAGAAAATAATAAATCATTTATTTTAATTGTTAAACTAAAATTCCTAGAATAAGGAATTTTTTATTTAGAAAATGATAAAAACTCATAGGAGAATGTTAATAGTGAATAATGGTCATGGAAGTGTGAAAATATGTTCTTGCTGTATATGCTAAAAAGAAAATTTCTTTCACACTTTTATAAAAAGTGAAAATCACTTGTTTATAAACCATTAAAAATATTTTTTTAACCATTGTAAATAAAGACTATGTTATAAAAAGTAACATAAGAATACATATAAATGAAAATAAAAAAGTATATGAAATAATTTAAAAAATATTGATATGAAAAGAAAATATTCAAGACCAAACAGATGAAATATGGTTAGTTTTTCAAAAAAAAAATAGTCTTCATGTCTTTGAGTAAAAAGATAAGAAAAATTTAAAGGAAACATGGATTCCCTTGAAATAACTAGATTTGAATATAATATATTAGTATTAATAAGGTAAAGGGCATATAATTTTTCCAATGGTAATTAAAACATGAACAAATCATTAATAAAGTTGACATCGTAAAATGAAACTTTATTATTTAAATTACATTAGAATAAGAAACCATTAGAATATAAATCATAAACTGAAACATTAAATTCCATAAATAATAACGAATTAATAATATAATTTTTTAATTATCATTATATAAACTATATAAATGAAATTATGTTCATAATATAAAACATGTCTCATGGGAGTGGAATTGAGATGAAAAACCATTAAATTGGAATTCAATTTGGTCAGACACATTATATTCTCTATAATAATTACGTCAATTTTATAAAATACTCTATTATGTATTGTTTCATATATATTCCATCTTAATGTCTTTTTATTGTCATTTTATATCCATTCAATTAATTTTTCTTTCTAATTTCAACCACATAGGTTTAAATTTATCAAAGATTACTTCAGTATTTTGACCATGATTATAGGTTTTATGAATGTTTTATTAATCTCTATAATTTCATGAATATAATTATTAATAAATATATAATATTTATAATCATTAATTTAATATGGTAATATAATAACTAATCACATCACTTCATAGAGGTGGAAGTCCACAGGTATGCAAGAGCGATGTTAAAATTTTCAAACATAAGGTAGGGAATGAAGGTCGATGATATAATGTATATTTTGAATCATATTTATGACATAAATATCATATATAATCATTAATTCCAAATTTATAACCATCCATATGTTCTGATGGTGAAAATTTTTTCACATCTCTTTATAGAGGTGGTAGTCCAATCCTTTTCACGACCAATATTTTCATTTCCCATCAGATAGAAAACAAGTTAGAAAATAGATATATCATTCATATAATAAAAAATAAGAATGGTTAATATAGTTTTTAAATTATTATAAGTTAGTTTTATATTATTATAATTAGGTTTAAGAAAAATGGGACTTAAAAAATCTTCTTAAAAACATATACGTCTTCATTTGGTAAAACCATTTGCCTTACAACGTATCCCTTTATAAATTGGTCTTTTAGTGAGATGAAGAAATAAAATACGTGTGATATATTTGAAAGGAATTATGGAAGGGATTGAATGAAATAAGTGTCTTAATAAGCATGGAAAATAGTGTTGAGAAGGTTCCCTTTTATATGCGAAGTGGGTAGAAAATTTTTAAATACTTGAGAAATTATTATATAACATATGTCTTATACAAACCACGTGGATTAAAATTATAAAATATTGGAACATTTTAAATTTTAGGCCATAATAAAATATAAAATGATATTTAATAATTTTATTATTGTTATTTTCAATCCTTATAACATAATTATAACATTTAAAACTCATTTTACCCTTAATTGAGGTTATAAATATTTACCAAGGTTAAAATTCATTTCAAAAAAACTATGTTGAAAATATTTTCTAACACTAATTATTATGATCTAAAATATAGAATCCATTTTATACGATTCAATTATTTTAATTATTATATGTTAATTTTAATATATGTTTACAAAATGAAAAGAAACTTGTTTTTGAAAAAATGCATGATTTAATCATTAAAATGATTTTACATAAAACTAATGTACAATGTTGATTCTTACAAAAAAATTATTATTATATTGAATATTATAAGACTTATTTTATTTTAAAATCATAATAAAACTGAAATAAACCATATTATTACTCTATTAAATGTGATTAACAAAAAATAGTTTATATTTGAACAAAAATAGAAGAAACATTTAAAAAAACATAGTCATAGATTTCAAATTTCAAAATTATTTTTTAAAATAAAATATATTATTTTAAAAAGATAAATTTGGCCTATAAAAAAGATATTGAAAAAATTAATGTTATTCTTATACGATTATAATTTCAAAAGGGTGCATGTATTTGTAAAATAAATTTTTCATTGTATTCACCCAAAAGTCAAATATTTCGGAAAAATTAAAAAAATTAAACATATGTTAATTATGACATGCTGAATTGAAAAATGAAAATAATTTATTAAAATTATAATTAAGAAATTTTGTATTTTAGGTTGTAATTATATTGTTCAAAAAAATTATAATCATTGTGTTATTGTTTCTTTATAAAACAATTTAATTACTATTATTAAATCATGAGTGTTATAAGGTTATACTAATTGAATTCACGAAAACTAGTCACAGGTGAAAGTGAAATGAAATATAAATGTATGTGTAGTGAAAAAGAACAATATTTTTATTGTATTTCATATCAACATTATCATACATGTACTCTTCACTCACATTATCCCCATGGGTTAAACGATATCTACTAAATAGAAAAATAAATTTTGAAAGTATATGAAATTTTTTAACCATTGCCTCTTTTCTACAAACCAAAACAAAACCTGAAACAAACATGAATATCCACATAACAAGGAAAAATATGAAACAACATTGACATTAATTTGAGTCAAAAACCAAAAGGCCTAATGTTTATGGTGGATATATAACAAGGAACACATACACGATTTATGAAGGGAGTAGAATAAACTAATGAAAAAATAAAGATGAGAAAGGGTAAATAAATACAACATTGAAATCAAAAAATAAATTAAAATAAAAAATGAATGTTTAGAATGTTCATATAGCTCGATATCTTCAGTAAGAGTATTCACATTGATTATTCTTGAAAATGGTCTCAATATGAGATAAAAATTTCAATAGTAGTCTTTTGTTAATTTCATATTTTTTATCTTGTTCTACACACCATAATATGATACTATTGATCATTATTTTTAGAAAAATAATTAATGGTTAGCACATGGTCTGTACAATCTTTATCACATGGGGTTTCTTTATTTTTATTTATTTATTTTACCTTTGAACATGCTTCTATAATTCATTACAACCTATGTAGAAAGAATTAAAATTCAAGATTAAAAAATAAAGTAAAATTAAAATTTCCAACTAAAGACATCACTGGAATCCAAAACAATCAATTAAATTAATTTATTTCAGCTTCATCATCATGATAAAAATATTTAAACATAAAATTTATCCTAAATATTCATAATAAAATTATAGTTAGTATGGATCACATACCCAATTAATAAGGATTATATATAAGTTCATGAAGATGAATTAAATTAACAGAAAAAATAAGTTTAACACTATATAAGAATTATATTTATATTCATGTAAGAATTATTTTTAATTATGTATAACAATGATTTATATCTTAAAAAATCATAATTCTTAAGATAATGTTTTTGTATGATATAAAAAAGAATAATATATATTTATTCATAGGGATTATTTTCATCACTTGGTTAGTTTCTTCGTAAAGACATGTTTCATTAGAGTGTCCATTTCTTCGTAAGGTACATTTCTACAATATTGATCATTTTTTATTTGGTATAATACTCTATAGGGTATAATAATTTTCCAAAAAATGATTATTTTAGTGTGACTTATAAGGTTTCATATTATAAATTAATTAATCATAATTTACATTTATAAAATTTAATCAAAAGGGACATGATTTAAAAAATAAAAAACATTAACACAATTTTCTTAAACCATATTAAGAATTTTTGTAAGACATTATAATAACATAATAAACATACAAAAATGTGATTATAAAAAATTTAATTAAATTTATGATAAATTATAATTATTTTGTTTTGTAAATGTCTTGTTTTTTCATATTCATGTCCGGAAAAAATTAATCGAACCTTCAACACTAAAAATCAATATCATATAACTAAGAATATCCCCATTTCAGAAATTTAACAAACTAAATAATAATATAAAAAACTCACTCCATTTGTGAAATTTATCATAATTTTTAGAATATAAAAATTTATTCAAAACACTCTCATTCAATTAAAATAACCTGAATTTTAAAAATAATATCTATTTTTTTGAACCCAAAAAACTAAACATTGTGAAATAAGGGAAAACATTATAGTAATAGTAATATTGAATTATAAATGAAATTTATTAATAAATCCCCCAAAATAAATTCATACTCACTTAATACTATACAAATAAGAAAAAATAATAAAAATATACATATAAAAATAAAAATTTTGATTTCCAATTTGAAAAATGATTTCAAGTAATTTTTTATAAAAATAATAATTATAACCATTAATCAGTGAAAAAAAATTAAATATCTAATAGTCCAAAATAAAGCTTCATCACACCATGATTAAATTTTATTTTCACATATCTCAATTCATCCAATTTTTTTGTTAACATATCGTATAATTAATTACAAGTTGAAACTAATTATTTTAAAATATCTACATTATTAAAATGATATTTACTAAAATTAAATATAACATCTATACATTTATTGATGGAATTTTGTGAAGAATTATTTTTAATTAAAATTATTGAAGTATTATTATAGTAAATAAAAACATTATAAAACTGAATATTAAAATAAGATAATATTTTAATAATACACATGTGTTGAGAATTTCAAATTACATCGGCTATATTCTCTGCCTCAACAATGAGTAATGAAACTGATATTTCCAAATTTTATCTCCATGGAATAAATGATATACCTAGTAAATGACAGAAACCTGAATTAATCTTATTATCAATTATACATCCTCCAAAATTAGTGTCATAATAAATTATTAAATAAAAACATATATAATTGGATTAAAATGAAATAGGGTTTATAGTTCTTTTAACACATATAATGAATTTTTTGATCTAATTTAAATTAATATCTTTAGGATAAACCTGAAATATATCACATATAAATACACAAAAAAATAATAACAGGCTTTCTAGTAGCCAATTAAAGTAAATGAATAATCACCCGAATAAATATTTAAATGTCATTATATGTTCTAGATTCATTAAAATATACATTAGAACTAGTACTCATAAGGGATACAAAATATTTTGTCAAATCAAGACAAAAAACTAGTAACTAACTCATTAAAATCTGTACATTGATTAAAAAATATTTCACCACTTATTTAAAAAAAAGTTGTCCCAAGAATATATTTAATTTTCCAAATAAACTCATGTGAAATTAGAAGGTCGTTATTTTTTAAAATTTATTACAAAACAAGTCATTATTGAATAATATAGCATCAATATATAATTTAACAATTAATATAACACTAGAAACATTCTCAATAAATAATACTAGGCCAGCTTTTCCATATTAATACCAGTATTCATCAAAATTAAATCTAATCTATCATACCTTAATTTAAGATATTTCTTAAGTCCATGAATCCTTTGATAGTTTAAAATCATAATTAATGAATCTTATTCACAATAATTTATTTGATTAACATAAAATTAATCATAAATTAGACCATTTTAATACTAAACAATTAACATCTATTTGAAAAAAATTAAATCATTGAATAGATGAAAAATATTATAAAATCCAAATAAGAGAAATCCTTGAAATAAGAGAAAAGTATTAGTCAAAATATATTCAATATTCTTTATGAAATCCTTAATAAAAATTTCTATATTTATTCTTTAAAATTTTACTCGAATCGTACCTTTTATTTATAAATATCAATCTATTTATTATAATTTTTTTATCTTTTTGGGAATTAATTAAAATCAAAACATTATTAATAAAAAATTTAGTAATTTTATTTTCCATAGTAATAATTCAATTAGAAACTTTATAGAGATCAAATGCATCCTTCGGAAAAAATCAAGAAAAAAATATATTTTAAAAAAATTGAAATAAATATCAAAGTTTGAATGCTAAATTCAAAATTCAAATTTTCATTCTGTGAAGGATGATATTTTTGAATTTTCAAATTTCTAGGATCAAATTTAAAAGGAATTCCCTACCATATAATTGATAAATTATTATTTTGAGTCTCATCATCAAAAAAACTAATCTTCCTAAATTCTACAAATTTCTAAAAAACTAAACTCTCTTTCAAACTATTTTCTTCAAATTTACCAGTAATAGATTCTTATATCATATTTATCTTCTTATACACTCTGTTATATTGAGTAATTTAAGAATATTCATCATAAATTACTTCAACACTTTTAAAATTAATTTTATTTAATATATCCTTATAATTTAAAATAAATTATGAGACTCCAAAAATAATCAAAATAAACTAACGTTAGGATTATTTTTTATTCAATTTATAAGGATTTTTCATTAAAAAGGTCCCAATAAAATGGGTGTTTGATATACAATATTTATTTACTAATTTAATCCAAAATTATTTGTGTAATATAAATTTTTTAGAATGTTAAAATATATTTCAAAAATAGTTCTATTTTTTCCTTTCTGTAAAATAATTTTTATGTTGTTTTATATGTAAAAATATTACGATAATAATCTTTTTTTACCAGAAGTTTTCAATTCCCAAATTTACAAACTCATAGAATCGATCACTTTCAATATAGATAATTACACAACACATTGTATTTTTAAATAATTTTAAAAATTTAGTAAATTTAGATAAGGTTTCATGGTATGATATAGAAACTATGGCCATGTCAACCTATGAAAACAATCAACTAAAAAAATTTATTTACTCATCATCTCTAGATTGTAATATTCCCAAAAAAATAAATATTTTTAAGATTATGAGGCTTTAACAATTTTCATCCTTTAATAGATCTAAATATTGCATTATGTTTTTTTCTTTTAAACATGATTCTAAAAAAGATAGTAACATTGATAGGTGACATGATATGTTCATGCTTCAATAGTTTATATAGAAACTATAAGATAAAACATCTAAGCCTCATATCACATAAGATATCATCTTTTAAAATATAATTAAGAAACATAAAATTTAGATAAGTTTGTTTATAAATATAAATAGAATATATATTTTAAATTTTTTACATCAAATAATACAGATTCATTATTAATCAATAAAATATTATTATCTTCAAACATAATGCTCATTATATAATAACATAATTTTGAAATACATAGCAAATAATATATGTTATTTAAAAATAATAATTTATAAATTATCATAGTTTTAGAAACTCATACTTCACAAAAACCTCTAACCATAAATTACAAGTTGTCTCAAAATGAAAAAGAGACTCCATTGCATGGATTATAAGATATAAAGTTCGATGGTTAACCATTAACATTTTTGGTTTATTTCTTGTCCAAGAAAAATATTTTCTTTATACTCTTCTGTAAACTTTCCTAAAATCTATCTAGTTAAAGAAATTTTTGGTATTAAATCTGTATTCGGTCTAATAAGATTAGTAATAGATATCTTATGTACCCAAACATTTTTAGACCATTAGTATATGATAACCAAGAAGAACAATTTTTAAAAATAATTTCTTTTATGTCTCATAATTACTGTGTAAACAATATGAACATTCATTAATATGATTTACATGCATTTTAAACCTAATAATAATTTAATAAAAAATAACATCTTTTAGAAATTTTAACAAATTTTTTTTTCATTCTTTTCAAAATCACAACAAGCCTTGTTCTTATTTAGTTTAATAATTGAAATCATTTTATTATATTTCACATAACCTTCAAAAATACTAGAATAATTTACCTTTATGAAATAAATTTCAATTTTTTACGTCTCATTTACTTTTGGAGTAATCTCTAGGCCATTAAAAACTTTTTTAGTGGATAATGAAGCAGTATTTATGTGAATTTAATTTCAAGGATTATGTTTCTTATACTGTTTAAAAATATTCTAATTTTGTCCTTCTATATTACTATTAAAATTATTTATTCTTAATATATATATATATATATATAATTTTGTATTTTATTCATATAGCTCATTAACAATAGAATTTTTGAAATCAAAATCATATTCTGAATTTGAATCTAAATAAATACTAACCTCATTAATTTTTATCAGTTTTAAGAAAAATTTAACAGATTCCATATCACATTCTAAATAATAATTTGATTCTGTTTCTCCTATAAAGATCTATCAATCTATAAATTCTCACTTCTACATTTTCATATATTTATCATCATTTTGTTTAATTTTATTTAAATCGTACATAATTTGTTCTTTCCTTCTTCACTAATAACACTTTAGTTCTAATACATCATTATAATTACTTATATTACCTTTTTATCCCATTTTTATATTTCATTGTAAACCAATTTTCAAATCCCATGACACTTTCCATTGAGTTGTATATGAATTTAGTCAAAATCAGTTATCTCATCCTTCACACTATATTCTGGAACATAATCAGAAGTTTCATAAGAAACAGTTATATTTTATTTAAATTTAATATCTTTATTCTTTATAGTATCCTCAAAAAAATTTCTCTTTATCTAGAGTTAATATTTTAGTAACAAAACAACGAGTTCATCTAATGTAAACTCACTGAATTATTACTATGATATTTATAAAACTTATTTTTATTCAACTAATTTAGGAGTGATCATAAAAACCGTTCAACCAACATTGTATGATCCAGTACCTATCAAAGTTAAGTCATACCTTTTATGATTCTCTTGAATTTATGAGACATTTTTTTACATATTTTTCTTTAACCATATTAATGTATTAAAAATTTTCAGAAATAATTCCATGTTTTTTATGCTTTTTCTTGTCTATCCCATACTTTGTAACATATTGTATACTCCACATGTATTGACATTCAAGATTTTGAGACATGTATTTAAAAACATTGACTAATAAATAAATATAATATATTGATGACTTTTTAACATAAAACATACTTTGTCACATCATTACCTATAAGAGTATTTATATCATCATGAGGTAGTTTGGGTGGGTTTTCTATTATCTTCAATTCATCAATGATTGTATTCATATGGTTTGATTCTATTCTAATGTGATAATATAAATAATCATTTACATCAATGTATCAGATTTTTTGGGGGATCCATTCATCATTAGATTTCATTACCAACATCAAAAAAAATAATTTATTTAGAAGACTAACCCTATGAGTTAGTTAGTACATGATCATACCATATGAAATGAAATTATATAATAATACCATATCTCTATATGTGAAAGAATTTAAACCATTTTTTAACCCAATGTGAGACAACCAGATGATATAGAGGGGGTTGGGACAATATTGCGTCTTAATTTATTTTAATGAAACAATGTTAATCATCAATTTAAATTCAATAATGAAGATAAAATTAATTAAAATATGAGGAGGTGTTAGTGAAAAAAATATAAATTCATTTATATAAACATTTAGGAATTTTTTTTTATAGTTCTTCAGATCAACATGATCATATATATATATTATTCACTCATCTATTCTTCATGATAGAAATGACACACACTATGAAAATGAAATTTTAATGTATGTGGGAACTTTTCATAAGACCTTCCATTCAACAAACCAAACAACAACTAGAAATAAAGAAACTGTTGGTCGGAGTAGTTAACTCAAGAGGGGAGGGGTTAATTGAGTTACTATAAAAATTTCTGTTTAAAAGATATTAGTTTTATAAATATTGATTTCCCCAAAAGATAGATACAACCCAGTTAATCAAGGTTATACTATTATAAGAGTTTGACTGTTTAAACAACTTCTTAAAAGATTGATTAATTCTCAGTAATCTTAATTTGTATTATTAAAAGTAATTTTGAAGTTATACTACTAAGACAAATCAGATATAACTTCTTTCCAAGACTAACTATCTATAAGGCCCCAGCCTTAAACCTTACTTAATCTTGAGTTAATACAAGATTACACAATGAGGATCTTTTCAGGTTTAGAGTTTTAGAGAATTAGATCATAAAACTTGGATTACATTCCACATTTAAACGAAGTGGTTACATAAAAGACAGGATTCATTCTTCCCATCAACGGAAACATATTTAAAATAAAACTTGGATTCTTTCTTGACACATCCTTGACACTATCATCACATCATGTACTTTAACCTTGACCTGTGAAAAACATTTCAAAAACATGGGATGAGCATAAAAAGCTCAGTAAGGGATATAAAAATATGGAAAGGAATCATGAGTACATGTATACATAAGAATGAAATCATACAATACCCATAAAACATAATCACTTTAACATACCACATAAAATCATGAATAAATCATAGAAATCATAAGACATAAAAGGTAACTTGAGGCATTCATAACATTATTACGTAGGGAGTAACCCTCTTGGTTACGTTTGGAATACCCACCATAGTATATTCCCTAAATCTCTTCGGAGAATCCTTAACGTTTCACTCCTTCGCGTTACCCAATGCATTGGAGAGCTATATCGGGCTCACCCGCCCTTAGTTTATCATGGAACCACCCGTCTTCATAACAATTCCCAAGAACCATAACATAATCTATCACATAAAACATGCATAAAGGAAACATAACATTTCCACCATTAAATAACAAGATATCAATACAACACATTGATATAAATACATTATGAAAACCATTTTCAATACCTAAATAAAGGAAAAGTAAAACATGGTATTTTTTTTTCTTTTAAAAAGAAGGTAGGGCTTTTAGAGAAAGCCGAAACTCAAATAATGGTCACGGAGGCGGAGAAGTCGTTGTCGCTGCATACGTACGACAAAAACATTCCCTTTTGTCGTTTAGTAAACGCTTCGTATAAAAAATATTCCTTTTGAATAAACGTAAAAGTCAAAGGGGTTTATACACCGTATATAAGAAGGATGTGTATAAAACAAAATATGACTCAATGAAAGGAGATTGAGACGAAGTCCCTTATAAAGACGATATCCTTGGTTTAAGGATAAATAAATTACATAATTATGTGTGAGAAATGAAGACACCAAATATAAGTGGATATTAAGTGTAAAATAATCAAAGGTCATTCACACATATTCAAAGGATGACATATTCAATAACTACATGTTGAACCCAAAGAAATCGAAATTGGGTTAAGAAGTTCCCTTGACAGCCTAACGGCGTCACATCAAAAAAGGGTATCTCATCACTTGGACATAAAATTTACATCAATAAAGATATATGAGAATATATCCCAACATAACAATATGTAAATTAAAAGACCCGACAAAAGAAGTCTTTTAAAATGAGGAGGGTGAAAGGTTCCCTTACCGACATGGGTATCTTTCAAAACATACGCCCCATGAAAGAATGACAATACAACAATGATGTATATACTCATAAATGAAATAATATTACACAATGAGTAAAATAATGGTCATTACATACACCACTCAAAGGAAATTGTGGCAAATGTAGCATAAATCTCACAGGAATAAAAGTGAGATGAAAAATCCATTACGAAAACTCGGCAGCCTAACGGCGCCACTTAAAACTTCCAAAAATGTATTGATGAGAGAGAATAGGGGCTCTCATCATATGAAAATAAAAATTAAAGTAAGATTAATATAAAATAACATCCCAATAAAAATAAAGATGAGCTTATAAGGAATGACATAAAAGAGTGTACTTAAAAAGAAAGAGAGGAGTAGGATCCCTTATCTCAAGTCCGACTTGACTTGATCGTTCTTTAACGTCCTGAATAATAAACTTGAGTTAATTTATACTTGCTTAAGAACATTTTTCAATTTCATTATTGATTTTATATAAATTATTGAAATGTTATAAACATTATATAATCATTTATGTTAATAATGTTTGTTTTGTCGATATTTGGTTCTTAAGTCAAAAGTGGACTTCTTACATTTACATGTTGTTCGTGTGGTCAATGGTTCATTATATCAGGAATGATATTCATGATTTGGATATCATATATATCATATATATCCACAATATACATGTATTTATAATATTACATAATCATTTAGAGGTATGAAATGAATTGCACCGTTCATGTAGATGGTAAGCCGTACGTATGCATGAACGCTACTTTCATTTCTTTGTCATATTTATGGAATTAAAACTAAATTAGAGGTATGTATATTTTAATTCCAGAATTATATTCATCATTTATATGTAACATACCTTATATATATCCATTATAAATATGTACTTATAATAGTACATTACATTTGGGGATAAGAAATGAAATGCACCGTTCATGGAGACGGTAAGCTGTACGTACGCATGAATGCTACTTTCATTTATATCTCATACTTTAATGGAAAGAAATAATAATTATATATAGGTATATTATAATTCAAGTATAAGATCATATATAATAACATTAAATCCATCCTTTATACGTCCCACGTATGGTATTAACGAATCACATCACTTTGAGGGGGCGGTAGTCCGCACTTCCTAAAATGAAGATATCACGTATACCCATAATGGAAACCATAAAGGTACGTCATAAATGAAAAATCCAGAAGATTAATTAAAACATAAACATATTAGATAACAAATATAAATATATTGTCATATTAATGGACACCTTTGAAGGTGTTAGAAGAATGTTGAACAATCATCGTTTCGGGAGGCAGAAATTCATCATCCACGGAAACAGTATGTTCTTTAACCATTAGATGTAGTTGTGTGTAAGTGTAGCTCGAAAACTTCTAATAAAAACATCCTAGTATATTGAAGATACAGTATTTGTTACAAAATAAAATAATAAAAAGAGTTTAGGGGGTTGGAGAAGCAAAATAAAACAAAAGGACCCAAGTGAAGACATTACCTTAAAATCGGGTAACTCCCTTTGGTTTGAGCTCAAAGGCTTCCTTGGGAAGACTTTTTCCCAAATTGAGGCTTCAAGGAGTAAGAGAGTGAAGTGGAGAGAAAAAATGGGAAGGGTCTGGACGAGACAAATGCTTTGGGAGTGTGGGTAAGGAGGTAGAGGTGGGGGCCTTTTATAAGAGGAGAGGAAGGTCACTCTGGTAAATTTACGAAACGTTACTTTATTTTCAAAAGGGTTTCGAATTTTAAAGGTCCCACATTGATTTATTTCATGGATAAGGTGATAAAGGATAGAAATACACTCATCCAATAGGTTTTGGACATGTGAAGGTCTTAGATTTTACATTATCTTTCTATTTTATTTAAATCGTTAAATAATGAGGTCATCGCTACATCATCCTGATGTCTTAAATAATATAATTTATTTAATGTCTAAAAATTATAAAAAAATACTATGATGTAGGAAATAATTTTATCTTTCCAATTATTATTTATAGTAAAAAATATGACTTTTATAAAACAATGTAAAAATTCTTTTAGTAAAACATCTCATGTTTGTGTCATTTTTACTTTAACATTAAATAAAAAGATATTTATGTCATTTCCCAACCAAAGTGGCTCCATGGGGTCCCCAAGTTGACCCATGGATTTTATTGGTCGTTCATGACACATCCAATGAGTGTAGGACATGTGTAAAGATCATCTCATATTATTAAAACATTATTTTTACCTTAAACTACACTAATTACCACTAATCGCAATTAAAAACATAATAAGTTACTATTCACCAAAAAATTATTTTTATCCCATTGAACAACATTTTACTTCTTAATTAAAACCATGTATGTCGGATTTTTGAAATTCAAAACACAAAGATGGAAAAATTTCATTTAAACGGAAAAATCAGTTTTTATAAGTATCACTTAGTGGTTTCACTATTCATCAAAAATTGAAGTTTTTCAGAAAAATCCCAAAAATTCACCCTAAGCTATATTTGATATTCCGAATTCAAAAATGAAGTCTATTTTACAAAATTAAAAACATATAAGTCACATTAATTAATTTAATAATTAATTCCTATTGTCAGAGCAAATAGCGTGTTTTTATGAAACAATAAGTTTCAAAAGATTGACACTAGTTTATGTCTGATTTCAAAGTGAAATTAATTCCAACGACCACTATTGGATTTAATGGTAAAAATATATTCTAATTTATCTCTAAAACCAATTCAAATGATAATATTTTCATATAAATAAATTAGATTAAAAAGAGTTTTTGAATTAAAATACAACATTTTACACTATTCATAAAAAATGAACTTTATCAGAAAGATACCAAAAATTTACACAAAGTAAATTTTGATGTCCCAATTCTTTAGAAGAGTTTTATTTGGTCCAATAGAATGTATAAGGGTGAAAAAAACTATATTTAAGGATGGTTCGCCATCAAAAGGCGATAAGTGAACCTTTAGTGAAAACTAGGGCATATACGCCTAAAATTTAAATCTTTTCGTATTTTAAGCCTTTAGATTTTATTGGATAAATGTAAAAACATTTAAAAACATATATAATCATATTTTAGTTATTTCTATCCATTCCCACCAATACAACGGCTACATGTTAACTACCATTTAAAATAATATTAATTTATTATTAGAATGCAACGTAAGATTCCCAAGAAACCCGTTGTTGCGTGTTGGGTACGCCATCGAGCATAGCGTCCCCTTTAAAGTCATATTAATATTTTATTCACAAATATGGACAAATATGAAAATGTCATATTCTTTATTTACCTGGGGTGTTACATCTTTCCCCCCTTTTGGGAATTGCGTCCTCACAATTTTTAAAATTGGGCTTGGAAACATCCTTGAAAGTCCCACATCGGAACAAGAGTCGGTAAAACAATCACTTTAAAATAAAGAAAGATAAGTACAAAGGTCACCCGAGTTAACCCATACTAGGATTCCAAGTATGAAAATATGGACATAGAGGAAAAAACAAATGGTCATGTTCTGATGGAGAGTGATAGAAAACATGTTTAGAAAAAAGTTAACCACGAGAAAATCACAAACTTGTAATGGGTTAAACGGTATTCGATTCCCCTGTAGGAAAAGTTAATAGACAACATTTTGGTTTTAAGTTAATTTTTATTGAGTAATTAATTCATAATGAAACATAATCACTTATCATGTTGACTTTCATCTTTTATTAGATTTCTTACACAAACTCATATTTTCTCTAAAAGACGAGTATTTAGGAAGACTTTTTCACTATAATCAACTTCTAGAGAATAACCTAATCCACAAAAGAGAACCATATAATTACCATGTATTTAGACATTAACCAAAACCAAAACCAAAAAGGCTAGTACAAGATCAGATAATCCAGAAAAGGATAACCCTTTATAAAAAGAAAATCTATGCTTAATCTCTGAAATTTGTCCAACAAAACCCAAAGTTCAACGAGGACCATTAGATAAACAATTTTTCCATAAAATTCATTAAATTAGACCAAAATAAGGTTGAAACCCAAATATTTGAAGGATTTAGTCACATAGTCTTCCAAGTTAAATCGTAACATTTATCTCCAAACAACATCAGTTGCTCCTAAAGTCCCGTATTGAAAAGTAATTAACCTAATCACATATCCTCCATGATAGGTTAATCATTTTCATAAATAACCCCAAATAAAATTACTCTTCATTCATAAAATAATATAACTAGAAAGAATTATTCAAACTATCCAGGGACTTCACGTATTCCAGTGGTAGGTGATAAATACCAGTCGCACTTTGGTTGTGGGTTCGATTCCCGCAGCTTTGTCCGACGCGACGGGTTGTCACACGGTCTGCGTGTTGTCCTTTTTCCAAAACTATATAATTCTTAAAACATCCCCCAAAACGAGATAAAATCTTCAAAAATGATCATAACATATTTTAACCTCAATTTTATCTCATTCCTTTCATTTTCCATCATATCATAGAGTAACCCATAATTACCTAAAAAGTAAGGATCATATAAACCCTATTTGTTACCTTAATAATTATTACCTGAATTTCCACATCGAGTTTGCCATCTCGTACATGATGCATTAGATAACTCAAAAAGGATGAAGTGGTTGATCATGACTCCTTGATCGTTAGTTAAGAACAACCATGAGATTCCTCATTGAATCCCCCATCTCATCCAGTCTCTTAATCAGAGAACCACCACAGTTTCCTTCAAACCCATTGTCACTTTGGTTCCTGCTAGATCCAGTCATTTACTAAAACAAAAAAGGTCAGTGTGAGTATATCAACATAACCATCATGTACTAATGAGGAAGATAAACACTAAAATATACTTACTCATTCACTTTATCTAAATCTAGGACTCTTTCTGAAATCCTAACAATTATGGTAATGTCACTTGTGCTTAGAGAATACCCTAACCTCTAAAGTTATCTAAACTGACCTCTGATACCAACTATAAGGCCCCAGCCTGAAACCTTACTTAATCTTGATTTAATACAAGATTACACATTGAGGATATTTTCAGGTTTAGAGTTTTAGAGAATTAGATCATAAAACTTGCATTAAATTCCACATTTAAACAAAGTGGTTACATAAAATACAGGATTCATTCTTCCCATCAACGGAAACAGAATTAAAATAAAACTTGGATTATTTCTTGACACATCCTTGACACTATCATCACATCACGTACTTTTCCCTTGACCTGTGAAAAACATTTCAAAAACTTGGGATGAGCATAAAAAGCTCAGTAAGGGATATAAAAATATGGAAATGAAACATGAGTACATGTATACATAAGAATGAAATCATAATTTACCCATAAAACATAAGCACTTTAACATACCTCATAAAATCATGAATAAATCATAGAAATCATAAGACATAAAAGGTAACTTGATGAATTCATAACATTATTACGTAGGGAGTAACCCTCTTGGTTACGTTTGGAATACCCACCGCAGTATATTCCCTAAATATCTTCGGAGAAACCTTAATGTTTCAATCCTTCGCGTTACCCAATGCATTGGAGAGCTATATCGGGCTCACCCGCCCTTAGTTTATCACGGAACCACCCGTCTTCATAACAATTCCCAAGAACCATAACATAATCTTATCACATAAAACATGCATAAAGAAAACATGACATTTCCACCTTTCAATAAAAAGATATCAATACAACACATTGATATAAATACATTATGAAAACCATTTTCAATACCAAAATAAAAGAAAAGTAAAACATGGTATTTATTTTTCTTTTAAAAATAATGTATGGCTTGTAGAGGAAGCCGAAACCCAAATAATGGTCACGGCGGCAGAGAAGTCGTTGTCTCCGCATACGTATGAAAAAAACATTCCCTTTTGTCATTTAGTAAATGCTTCGTATAAAAAATATTCCTTTTGAATAAACGTAAAAGTCAAATGGGTTTATACACCGTATAAAAGAAGGTTGTGTATAAAACAGAATATGCCTCAATGAAAGGAGATTGAGATGAAGTCCCTTACAAAGACGGTATCCTTAGATTAAGGAAAAATAAATTACATAATTATGTGTGACAAATGAATACACCAAATATAAGTGGATATTAAGTGTAAAATAATAAAAGGTCATTCACACATATTCAAAGGATGACATATTCAATAACGACATATTGAACCCAAAGAAATCGAAATTGGGTAAAGAAGTTCCCTTGACAGCCTAACGACGTCACATCAAAAAGGGTATCTCATCACATGGATATAAAATTTACATCAATAAGGATATATGAGAACATATCCCAACATAATAATAAGTAAATTAAATGACCCGACAAAAGAAGTCTTCTAAAAAGAGGAGGGTGAAAGGTTCCCTTACCGACATGGGTATATTTCGAAACATACGCCCCGTGAAAGAAGGACAATACAACATTGATGTAAATACTCATAAATGAAATAATATTACACAATGAGTAAAATAGTGGTCATTACATACACCACTCAAAGGAAATTGTGGCAAATTTAGCATAAATCTCACTGGAATAAAAGTGATATGAAAAATCCCTTACGAAAACTCGGCAGCCTAACGGCGCCACTTAAAACTTCCAAAAATGGATTGATGTGAGAGAATAGGGTCTCTAATTATATGAACATAAATATTACAGTAATATTAATATAAAAGAACATCCCAATCAAAATAAAGATGAGCTTAGAAGGAATGACATAAAAGAGTGTACTTAAAAAGAGAGGAGTAGGATCCCTTACCTCAAGTCTGACTTGACTCGATCGTTCTTTAACATCTTGAATAATAAACTTGAGTTAATTTTTAATTGATTAAGAACATTTTTAAATTTCATTATTCCTTTTATATCAATTATTGACATGTTATAAACATTATGTAATCATTTAAGTTAATAATGTTTGTTTTGTCGATATTTGGTTCTTAAGTCAAAAGTGGGCTTCTTACAATTACATGTTGTTCGTGTGGTCAATGGTTCATTATATCTAGAATGATATTCATGATTTGGATATCATATGTATCTTATATATCCAGAATATAAATTTATTTATAATATTACATAATCATTTAGAGGTAATAAATGAATTGCACCGTTCATGCAGACAGTAAGCCGTACGTACGCATGAACGCTACTTTCATTTCTTTTTCATATTAATGGAATTATTACTAAATGAGAGGTATGTATATTTTAATTCCAGAATTATATTCATCATTTATATGTAACATACCTTATATATATCCATTATAAATATGTACTTATAATAGTACATTACATTTGGGGATAAGAAATGAAATGCACCGTTCATGGAGACGGTAAGCCGTACGTACGCATGAACGCTACTTTCATTTCTATCTCATACTTTAATGGAAAGAAATAATAATGATATAGAGTTATATTATAATTCCAGTATAACATCATATATAATAACATTAAATCCATCCTTTATACGTCCCACGTATGGTATTAACGAATCACATCACTTTGAGGGGGTGGTAGTCTGCACTTCCTAAAATGAAGATATCACGTATACCCATAATGGAAACCATAAAGGTACACCATAAATTAAAAATACAGAAGCTTAATTAAAACCTAAACATATTAGACATCAAATATAAATATAGTTTTATCTTAATGGCCACCTTTTAAGGTGTTAGAAGAATGTTGAACAATCATCGTTTCGGGAGGCATAAATTCACCGTCCACGGAAACAGTATGTTTTTTAACCATTAGATGTAGGTGTGTGTAAGTGTAGCTCGAAAACTTCTTATAAAAACATACTAGTATATTGAAGATACTGGATTTGTTACAAAATAAAAGAATAAAAAGAGTGTAGGGGGTTGGAGAAGCAAAATAAAACAAAAGGACACAAGTGAAGACATTACCTTAAAATCGGGTAACTCCCTTTGGTTTGAGCTCAAAGGCTTCCTTGGGAAGACATCTGACCAAAGTGAGGCTTCAAGGAGTAATAGAGGGAAGTGTAGAGACAAAATTGGAAGGGGTTTTACGAGCAAAAGGCTTTGGGAGTGTGGGTAAGGAGGTAGATTTGGGGGCCTTTTATAAGAGGAGAGGAGGGCACTCTTGTAAAGTTACAAAATGTAACTTAATTTTCAAAAGAGTTTCGGATTTTAAAGGTCCCACATTGATGTATTTATAGTATAAGGTGATAAGGGTTCGAAATCCACTCATACAATAGGTTTTGGACATGATTAGGTCTTAGATATTACATTATCTTTCCATTTTATTTAAATCGTTAAATAATGAGGTCATCGCTGCATCATCATGATGTCATAAATAATTTAATTTATTTAATGTCTAAAAATTATAAAAAAAATACTATGATGTAGGAAATATCTTTAGCTTTACAATTACTATTTATAGTCAAAAATATGACTTGTATAACCCCATGTAAAAATTCCTTTAGTAAAACATCTCATGTTTGTGTCATTTTTACATTAACATTAAATAAAAAGATATTTATGTCATTTCCCAAACAAAGTGGCTCCATGGGGTCCCCAAGTTGACCCATGGATTTTATTGGTCGGCCATGACACATCCAATGAGTGTAGGACATGTGTAAAACTCATCTCATATTATTAAAACATTATTTTTACCTTAAACTACACTAATTACCACTAATCCCGATTAAAAACTTAATAAGTTACTATTCACCAAAAAATTATTTTTATCTCATTGAACCACATTTTACTTCTTAATGAAAACCATGTATGTCAGATTTTTGAAATTAAAAACACAAAGATGGCAAAATTTCATTTAAACGGAAAAATCAGTTTTTATAAGGACCACTTAGTGGTTTCACTATTCATAAAAAATTGAAGTTTTTCAGAAAAATCCCAAAAATTCACCCTAAGCTATATTTGATATTCAGAATTCAAAAATAAAGTCTATTTTAAATAATTCAAAACATATAATTCACATTAATTAATTTAATAATTAATTACCGCTGTCAAAGCAAATCGTGTGTTTTTATGAAACAATAAGTATCAAAAGATTGACACTAGTTTAAGTCTGATTTCAAAGTGAAATTAATTCCAACGACAACTATTGGATTTAATGGTAAAAATATATTCTAATTTCACTCGAAAACCAATTCAAAAGATAATATTATCATATAAATAAATAAGATTAAAAAGAGTTTTTGAATTAAAATACAACATTTTACACTATTCATAAAAAAATGAACTTTATCGAAAAGATACCAAAAATTTACACAAAGTAAATTTTGTTGTCCCAATTCTTAAGAAGAGTTTTATTTGGTCCAATAGAATGTATAAGAGTGAACAAAACTATATTTAATGACGGTTCTCCATCAAAAGGCGATAAGTGAACCTTTAGTGAAAACTGTGGCATATACACCTAAAATTGAATTCTTTCCATATTTTAAGCTTTTATCTTTTATTGGATAAATGTAAAAACATTTAAAAACATATATAATCATATTTTATTTATTTATATCCATTCCCTCCAATAAAACGGCTACATGTTAACTACCATTTAAAATAATATTATTTTATTATTAGAATGCAACGTAAGATTCCAAAGAAACTCGTTGTTGCGTGTTGGGTACGCCATCGAGCATAGCGTCCCCTTTAAAGTAATATTAATATATTATTCATAAATATGGATAAATATGAAAATGTCATATTCTTTATTTACCTGGGGTGTTACACTATCAAAGTGAATTTAGTGTCTTTCTGGATTGTTCAGTAAAGCAGTAAAATAGAGTAGACTAAATTTAAATGGCACAGCAGATATAAAACCAGTTGTTCAGTCTCAAGCCGAGAACTAATCCACTCCACTTGGTGATTACCTACCACCAAGCAGTTTATATATTTAAACTCTGATCCACACCCTGGATTGGGGTTAACAACAGTACATGGACTGTCCAGGCCACGCAGGGACCTCTTCCACAGTTTTCGTGGGAAAACAAAATAATAACCAGGCCACAGAGGGACCTGTTCCACAGTTGTCAGGGGTAACAAGAGTAAAGAATTTGGTATGAGGATTTTGAAATCCTCCATTTCAGCACAGGAGTCAGTGTGTGTGTAAAATATAAAGAGTATACACACTGCTCGAAAATAAATAAAAGAATCACTACGAGAGAGTAGATATGAGTTTAGAATTCTCTAGTGATTAGTAGTGCAGCTCTAGACTCCTTGGATAAGATAGAAATTCTTCTGAGTCCTTCTCTTTATTTTGTGTTGAAAAAACATAGTGTCTTGGTTCATCTTGTGTTCTTCATGAGTGAAGATATTCTCTTGATCCCAGTGTACTTCATTTGTTCTTCAGTAGAGTCTTATTATATGCATGAGACAATTTATTCTTTGAAGATCTTGTAATCTCCTCTTCGTGGTCCTGCTTGTCAGCTTGATTTTCTATTTAGTACAGAGCACACTGGTTTCTTTATTTGTCGCATGTTGTATTATATGTGTTGTTTCTTGCTCTTGGGCACACTTCTCTTTATCTTTACAATGCATGATCTTCATCTGACAGGTTCCATATATGTTGTACCTCGTACCTTATACTATGCCTACAAGAAAACATTAATTATGTCAGTGCATTAAAGACATCAAATATGACCGTTAAAAAGTTAAATTGAAGGAAGAAAAAATAGTTAGGAAACCGTGTCATAGTAGTTATGAAAATGGTGTCTCCTTCACGATGTCTCTTTCACAGTGTCTCCTTCACAGTGTCTCCTTCACGGTGTCTCCTTCACGGTGTCTCCTTCACAGTGTCTCCTTCACGATGTCTCACTTACGGTTTAGTGTCTGTTCTTAGTGTCTTTCTTCACGGTGTTAGGCTTACTGTGTCACGGTATCTCGTGGTCATTGTGTCTGAGACATAGGCTTCACGGTGTCAGGGTTCATGGTGTCTTGCTCATGGTGTCTGGCTTCACAGTGTCTTATACATAGACAAATAACTGTATTCAGACTTAAACAGTAATATGCATAAAATGAATTGATCTTAACCATTATAAGGTATGAGATAACTTGAAACATAAATACACATGATTAATAAGATTTGTGAGATTTGCGATCATTAAATCATGATTAATACACAAGGATTCCAACAATCTCCCCCTTTTTGATGATCACAAATCAAGTACAGTTAAAGGGTAAATTGAATGCAACAAAAGAGAATATAACATATAGAATAATAGATAACATCTCAAAATTTCTCCCCCTTTTGGTATTATAAAAAAGTTAAATTAAAGGGAAAATAGTTCATATGTCATTAATAGTGTCCAGAATACAACAGACAGTAGAAATATAAAAAAAATCAATGACAACCCCATAAAAAAATAGTAGTCATTGGGCTTCTTCAGGGATTGGCATTCTCTTTTCCTTTATTAGCAGAAGAAGAAGAATCCATATGGGAAGTTTCTGATGTAGAAGAATGCATAGAAGTGGTATACAAAGAATGTAAAGGGAGACCTTCGAAGACTGATGGATCCAATGTAGGAGCTGTAGAAGATCGAGGCAGTTTCTGGTCAAGGATGACAGACCTGATCTAACTAAGAGCCTGGCCAATAGACATGGTTGTGGAGGCGATGGAAGAAGTGAAAGTAGATAAACCATGTTTGAGAGAAGCAGCCACTGGGGAAACAATTATTTTTCTATGAACATGAAAATTTGGTCTCTGAAGTTTAATAAATTTTTCAATCATCTTCCCTCCATACTACATTGCCTTTTCAAAATCATCTTTGTTTTCCATGAACTTATCCAACAATAAGGTAAATTCAATGAGCTTCTAAACATGGTTTTTGAAGGCTTGGGTCACAAGAGGTATTCTCAAATTCTATAAACGACATTTAAAGTTATTTGTCATATCATTCTTGGAAAAAATCCGGTTGAAATAAAAGTCCACTTTCTTAGAGATCTCCTGCGGGGAATCACTAGCAATCATGGAGTGATTTTGAACCAGGTCAAGCACTCGATCACTGTTTTTAACAACATAAAATAAAGGAACCATATCAAAGCCACTTAAGGCATTCTGAATCTCTTCCTTGACTATAAATCTGAGCAAAGTACTATCTGAATAAGGAGTGGAGGACTGACCAGATGAAGTATTAGATTTAACAACAGTGGTCAAAGATTTGAGCTATTTCAGGACCTTTTGAAGACAACCAGAATATTCATCTGTAAGTTTTTTCAGGTTCTCCAAATGATCTCTAATGATGTGAAACATCTTTGTGTGAATTTATACAATATTTTCATCAAACGATAAGAGGTATGGATGAATCTAGGACATAATATCTCGAGTGATTTTTGAAACAGAAGGATCAGGAGAAGCAAGAGCAAGTGCAGGAGCATGCTCTGCTCTAGAATGCAATTCTCTTTGTAGGTCTTCAACCATGCTTTTCAGAGTTGCATCTTCATTACTAAGAATCTTTTTTTTCAACCCTTACTTCTTGAATTTCATGAATCATCTTGGGTTGAATGTGGCAGATAATCTTTTCTAAAAGCAATGAGGTATCTTCCTGACTCAATTGGGTCACAAGAAGAGGTTTAGAGGACAAGAGTTTCTCAACTCTAGCTTAGATAGGGTCACCAAAGACTTTAAGATCATACTTTGTAAAAAAATATTTCTGTTCAGGTAATGGGGAAGGTGAAGGATGTGGTACAGGTGCATGCTCAGGTGCTGGTTCAGGTTGAGGTTGAGGTTCAGGTTCAGGTGAAAAGTATCTGGCAGATTTCAGTAGAAACAAAGAAGAAATATCAATTCATGTGGCTGTAACCTGTTGATATTCACTCACATCATAAAATCTAGGGAATATATACCGATTGTACACAAAATATGACTTAGTTGGTTGAGATGCTTCATCCAACTCAGCTTCACCAGTCTCAAGATTTTAAGGTTCCTCCCCCTCAATGAGTGCTTACATTTCAGGACCTTGAGGATCAGGTTATTGATTTAAGTCCACTGGTTCATCTCTGATTTCCTCAAGCATCTCCTGTCTAGCCAACTGAAAGGCAATATCCATCCTCTCTTTAGCAGAGGGTATAATATCATGAATAGATTTCTCTTCAGGGAGTTCTTCTTAATTTTTATCTTCCCTAACAGGGATTTCTTTAGATTTTCTTCTTCCACAGTAAGGAGTTGTTCCATATTTCTTTCTTTATAACAGAGCGTTCTTTTTGAGTTGATTCTTGTACAGTAGAGAGTTACCTTACTACACCCTCTTCTAGGTATTGCTACTCAGATTCTAGGACAATTAATTCTCTTGCAGCATCAGTTTGGGTTTCCAGATTAACATCATCTCTAGGGGTATGAGGTTCTTATTCAAGAACAACAGGAGGAATAATTGGCCTTTCTTTCACAATAACAACTTCTTCCCTATAAGGTATATCAGCCTCTTCTCTAGGTGGTACATTATTTTCCTCTTCCTCTTCTTCTTCATCTTCCAGATACTCTTCAAATTCTTCTGGTTCCAAACCAGGATTAAAAATTTCCTTTTGGCCTTGTTGGATAACCCACAAGATTATATTTCTCATAAAGATTATCATTATCTTCAACCCATTCCTTCTTCCAGGGGTTCCAGTTTATTTTCATCCTTATGATGGTAGGTTTATATAAGCAATACTCATAGTCCATATGTACTTCTTCATTGGGTC
The DNA here is from genome assembly GCA_963277665.1 of Viscum album. Classification (NCBI taxonomy): domain Eukaryota; kingdom Viridiplantae; phylum Streptophyta; class Magnoliopsida; order Santalales; family Viscaceae; genus Viscum; species Viscum album. The sequence goes on along the minus strand of OY728140.1, from coordinate 842,567,748 downwards.
CAACAACTCCTTTGGAAACAGGCGTTGCTGAAATCAGCCTAGAGTAAAATAGAGATGTGGATTTGGATTTGACCTTGATCAGTTCACACATATCGTGAATGATATACTTTCACAGATTTATCTTGTGGCCATTCTTCATAAGATGAATCATAAATAAATCCTGGTACTTTAAGACAGCAAAGTCAGCTTTCCTTGGACTGGTCATATTTTGATCAAATTTGAACAACAACCTTGTCTCCCCATCAAGTTCACCAGCTATGACCCTTCACTTGGTGACATTTCCAATTAGAGATTCTAGTGCATTTTCCAAGTCAAAGAAATCAGTTGTAGGTGGGGGTTCTCTTTGATAATCATCAGAAATCCCTTCGTGAGGAATCCTATGGAAGGAAACCCATAACCTTGACAAGAAGGAGCGTCTTTGTCCATTGATCCAACTTCTCACAACAAAAATTTCACCAGAATCAAAATAAAATTGTAAATATTAATAGAATTGAGCTACCATCCTCATATAAATGGGTCTATCCTTCCTAGTGAAGCATTTGATCCAACCTTTTTCCCTTTAAACATTTAAAACCAGTGATTTTCTAGATAACAGCCACTCGGGAAAAATTTCCTTTTCAGGTACAACACTTTTATTTACCAGGTTTAGATTCAAGGGTCCTTCAGGCATCAGATTCGATGCTCTCTTCTGTTTCTTCGAGTGGCGCATCTGAGATGAGGATGAATATGGACGCTTCATCCATGGCATCCACGAACGTTCGAGAGAGAGATATATAGAGAAAGGGTTTCTAGGTTGAAAGGTTTTGGACAGAGTGAGTAGGAGAGAGTTCAGGTGATGAATCGAGTGAAAACCCTTTTGTTTTATCATTTGGGAATGTCAAACGTCACAAAAGTAAAAATTTGGGAATGAAAAAAGTGGTGAAATAAAAATTTCCGTGATGCAGATTTAAAGAAAACCAAAAATATTTTTCACGGTGAGACTGTTAAAAGTTGTTACGGTGCCATGATAAATTGTCGTCATGGTGAGACAGTCAATGGTCATCACGATGAGATAATGAATGGTCATCATAGTGAGACAGTGAATGGTTTGTTCTGTCATAGTGAGACAGTAAGTAAACTTTGTTTAGTCACGGTGAGATAGTGAGTAACAGACCATGAATACAATGTGTTAACTGTGAGACCATAAACCTTAGACACTAACCGAGAAACCATGAACATGAAACAGTAAAGTAAAAAAGTAGTAAAGTATTAAATAGTAAGACCAACAAGATATCTATTTGTGATTGATCATTCCAATATCATGTATGATGTAGTCTATTCTCTCAAAATTTAATGGTTTAGTGAATATATCAGCAAGTTGATATTCATTACCAATGTATTCCATGGTGATATTACCATTTTGATAATTATCCCTCAAAAAGTAATGTCATACTTCAATATGTATTTTCCTAGAATGTGAAAAATGGATTTTTTGAATTTTTAATAGCACTTTTGTTGTCACAATTTATTGGTACATGTCGGAATTGAAATCCATAATCTAGTAAAGTGTGCTTCATCCATAAAATATTTCCACAAAAACTGCCAGCAGCTATGTATTCAGCTTCTGCAGTAGATAATGCATCATAATTTTGTTTCTTACTACACTATGATACTAGAGACTTGCCTAAAAGGTGACATGATTTAGAGGTTCTCTTTCTATCTAAATTACTTCCACCGAAGTCAGCATCAAAATAACCGACTAGTTTAAATGATTGTCCTTTAGGATAGAACAGTACTAAATTGGGTGTATGCTTGAGTTATTTGAAAATTTTCTTTACAGAATTTAAATGAGATTCCTTAGGGATTAATTGAAAGAGAGCACACATACTCACACTAAACATAATGTCAGGGCAGCTAACAGTTAAGTCGAGTTAAAATTCCAATCATTCCTCTATAAGTGGTTTGATCAACAGATTTTCCATCTTCATCAAGATCCAGCTTACAGATGGTACTGATAGGAGTGTCACTAATTTTTGTGCTATCCAATCCAAAATGTTTTAGAAGAAATCTTGTGTATTTACATTGAGTTAAACAGTTCCATCATTATTTTTAAAGATTTTAAATCCAATGAAAAATTTTAGTTCTCTCATTAAAGTCATTTCAAATTCGTTTTGCATCAGTTTAGAAAAATCAATACATAATGAATTTTTTGAAGATCAAAAAATAATATCATCTACATAGACTTGAACAACTAAAACATAATTAAAAATACGATTTATGAAAAGGGTAGGATCAGCTATTCCTTTTTGAAAACCACTGGAAATTATAAAAGTACTTAATCTGTCATACCAAGCTCTTGGATCTTGTTTTAAACCATATAGAGCTTTTGATAGTTTAAAATTATGATTTGGAAAATGAGGGTTTTTAAATCTAGGGGGTTGTTCAAAAAATAGATCCTCAGCTATAAACCCATATAAGAATGAACTCTTAACATCCATTTGACAAAGTTTGAAATTTAGATGTGCCGCATAAGCAAGTAAAATTCAAATGGCTTCAAGTCTGGCTACTAGAGCAAAAGTCTCCTCATAGTAAATTCCTTTTTCATGACTATATCCTTCTGTAACTAATCTAGCCTTATTCCTAACTATATTTCCAGATTCATCTACCTTATTTTTAAACACCCATTTGGTGCATATGAAAAAAGTTTCCTTTGGTCTTTCAACAAGTTTCCAATCATTATTTCTTTCAAACCGATTGAGTTTTTCTTGCATAGAAATTACCCAAAATTCATCACTGAGATCATCATCGATATTTTTAGGTTGAAGCTATGAAAATAAGGATTGATGTTCAACCTAATTTATAAAAGAATCTCTAGTTTGTGTTCCTTTCTCAAAGTCTCCTACAACAACATCTAAGGGATGGTTTCTAAGGGTTCTAACCTTTCTTTAAAAAGAGGGACTAGTGAATTCAAGTTCATCAATGGATTCAGGTTCATTATGACTTGATTGCACCGAATATTCAAGAATTGGCGGTTTTCACTGATTCTTTCACAGAGGTATTTAAGGATTTTGAGTTGATGTTCAAAATTGATACATCATCCTCCAAATTTTCAAGGATGGTTCTAGGCTCATGTGTATCTGTTTCATCAAACTTGATATGGAATGATTCTTCCACGCATTTAGTTCTCTTATTGAATAATCTATAATCTTTGATTGAATTTGAATAACCTAGGAAAATTCCTTCATCACTTTTGGATTCACATTTTTGAAGATTATCCTTAGTATTGAGAATAAATACTTTCCAACCAAAAACCCTAAAGTAATTAACCTTAGTCTTCCTATTATTCCAGAGTTCATATGGGGTCTCGTTTAGAATCTGTCTAATCAAGACTCTATTGATTATGTAGCATGTTGTGCTAACATCTTCAGCCCAAAGGTAAATAGGTAGGTCATATTCACTAAGAATAGTTCTAGAAATTTCTTTCAAGGTTCTATTTATTCTTTCTACAACACCATTCTGTTGAGGTGTTCTATAGGCAGAGAAATTGTGACTATAACCATTTTATGAGAAAAAGGATTCAAACTCTTGATTCTGAAACTCACAGCCATGATCACTTCTTAATAATTTAATTTTAAGGCCACTAAGATTTTCAACAAACTTGGCATACTTAACAAAATAAGAGAAATCTTCACTTTTTTGATCCATGAAGACGGTCCAGGTATATCTTGAAAAATAATCTACTAAAAAATAAACATAGTGCTTCCCATTTAAACTAGAAACTCTATATGGTACAAAAAAATCCATGTGAACCAACTTGATAGGTTGATAAGTAGAAACTTCTTTCTTTGGATTGAAAGATATTTTGTGTTGTTTTCCCTTTTGACAGGGATTAGAAACCTTGTCATTTGGAAACTCAAGCTTGGGTAAATAATTAAATTCGCCTTTTCTAGTTAAATTTCTAAGGTAGTGAACATTATAGTGTACTATTATTCTATGGCAATGCCAAGATTCTTTAGGAAATTCACTTAAGCATGTAACATTTTGAGAAGTTATGTAATCTAAATTAACAGAATAAACATTTTCATTCCTTGATGTAAGAAATTAAAAATTTATCTTTAGAATTAAAGACATTACATGCATTATTTTGAAATTTAACATGATATACATCATCACAAAATTTTGAGATACTAAGAAAAATATATTTTAATCCATTAACAAATAGTACTTTAGAAAATAGAATTGAATCAGAGTTACAAATCTAGCTTATGCCAATGATCATCCCCTTTTCATTGTCAGCAAATGTGACATGTTCTCCATCTATTATTATCAGATTCGTGAAGCATGAGTAGTATCCTATCATGTTCCTTGAACACCGACTGTCTAAGTACCATAGATTCTTGCAGTAGCTCTTCAAGCAGCTTTCCTATAACATGATCAAGAAATGAATGATTTTGGTACCCATAATTGTTTGGGTCCAGTAACATTAGAAATAAGTTCTTTAGGAACCCATATTTTTCTCATAGGTTTCCTATAAGAATTATGTTATGTATTTGAAAAATAAACTCTATTTGGTCCACAAAAACTTGAAATAGTATAATGGGTATCATGACTCGAGCTAGATGAGTTGTTTCCAGAACTAGGAAAAAAATTATATGTCATAGTCTTTGAAACAAAATTCATTCTACTAATGTTTCTTTTACCAGGTTGATAACCAATGCCAGTATGATATTTTGGAGCAATTTATTTTCCTATCATTTGGGTAAGGGTATTTTTACCATTAGTAAACTTTTCTAAGTCACTTTTTAATTTCTCATTAGACATTTTCAGTTCATTGTTTTCTTTGAGCTGTTGAGCATTTTTCTCTTTTTCAGTAGTAAGTTCAGATTTATCAATTATAGTGAGGGAATATTGTTTCTAAAATGATTTATATTTATCCATTAATTCATTACACGTCCATTCATGAATGTTGCAATATTCAAACATTTCATCCTTATTCATATTTTTAGAGTTACTTTCCTCTTCAGAATAATATGAAATATGCATAGAAGAGTTTAGTGTTACCTCAAATGTGTTTGTCATAAAACACATATTGGATTTGTCAGCATGTTCATCATGTGATGTGTCTGAGTCACTTGAACTATCCTTAGAGGCACTCCAGGTTGCCTTAGTTTCCATTTTGTACTTCTTGTCCTTATCCTCATATTTATTCTTATATTTGAGCTTTGGACAGTCAGCCGTTATATGTATTTTGTGCATACATTCATATCATACAATCTCGTTAGTTTTTTTCACTTCTCTACCAGTCCTTTTTATAGATTCTTTTTATCATACATTCCATTGAAGTTAGGTTTTCTAAAAAAGTTTATCTTTTTGTATAATTGTTTGAATCTTCTGGATAGTTGAGCCATCTCCTCATCACTGTCTGGTGATGATTGTTCAGTAGTGTAAATGTCTATAGAAGCTTTCTGTTTTCTATTGTCTTTGTACTTTGAGAGGGTGGTCTTGAATGCTTCTGATTTCCTCTTTGGTTCATCCTCCTCTTCTTTGTTGACTTTCAGCTCTTCCTAATACATCATCAGTTTCCCAATGAGTTCCTTTACAGGTAGCCTGCTGATGTCGCATGAATCTCTAATTGAGACAGATGTTCCCCTCCATCTGTCAGGTATACATCTGAGAATTCTAATTATATGTTCTTTGGCAGTGACTTCTCTTCCTAGAGAAACATTGTGTTGACAATCTCATTGAACCTAAGATACATATCATAAATAGCCTCATCAAGTTTCATCTTAAAATTATAATACATTATAGTATAGGTATTAGGTCTCATTTCTTTTACACTAGTTGTGCCTTCATGTGAGACAGACAAGGTATCCCAAATTTCCTGGGCAATTTTACAAGAAGAAATCCTATTAAATTATTCATCTCCTAAGGAATAGTACAATCCATTCATAGATTTGCAATTTTTATTGTAGGAAAGTTTGGTAGGTTTATACCATGTAATTCTATCACTTACAGGATGATTGTATTCATCTATAATTGATGGCCAGATTTCAAAGCTCATACTCTCTAGATGCATTTTCATTTTAATTTTCCATTGAGCATAGTTTGTTCCATTAAAGAATGGTGGTAAATTAGTTACAACACCTTCCAATATATTGTCCATACTAACAAATTAATTTAAAAGAGATAGAAATTTAGAATTGATACAAATTTATAGATCTTTAAAGTACAACTACAATCACAGTTGAATGAGATTACACGAAGTCCTAATAAAGCAACCTCTAAAACCAAATGTTGGTTGGAGTAATTAACTCAAGAGGGGAGGGGTGAATTAAGTTACTATAAAAATTTCTATTTAAAAGATAAAAGTTTTACAAATAATAATTTCCCGAAAAGATAGATATAGCCCTGTTAATCAAGGTTATACTGTTATTAGAGTTTGACTGTTTAAACAAATTCTTAGAAGATTGATTAATTCTTAATAATATTAATTGGTATTATTAAAATTACTTTTGAATTTATCCTACTAAGACAAATCAGATATAACTTCGTTCCAAGAATAACTATCAAAGTTAATTTAGTGTTTTTATGGATTGTGCAGTAAAGCATTAAAACAGAGTAGACTAAATTTAAATGGCATAGTGGATATAAAAAAGTGGTTCAGTCTCAAGACGGGACCTAATTCACTCCACTTAGTGATCACCTGCCACCAAGAAGTTTATATAAATAAACTCTTTTCCACACCATGGATCGAGGTTAACAATAGTACATGGATTGTCCATGCCACACAGGGACCTCTTCCATAGTTTTCTTGGGAAAACAAAATAATAACCAGGCCACACAGGGACCTCTTCCATAGTTGTCATGGGTAACAAGATTAAAGAATTTGGTATGAGGATTTTGAAATCCTTCAGTTCAGCGCAAGAGTCAGTGTGTGTGGAAAATATACAGAGTATACACCCAGCTTGAAAATAAATAATAGAATCACTAAGAAAGAAGAGATATGAGTTTAGAATGCTCTAGTTATTAGCAGTACAGCTCTGGACTCCCTAGATAATACAAGAATTATTTTGAGTCCTTTTATGGTTTTTGTGTTGAAAAAAAGAGTACCGTGGTTCATCTTGTTTTCTTCATGAGTGAAGATTTTATCTTGATCCCAGTGTACTTTGTGTGTTCTTTAGTAGAGTCGAATTGTATTCATGAGACAATTGCTTCTTTGAAGATCTTGAAATCTCCTCTTCGTGGTCATGCCTGTTAGCTTATTTTTATGTTTAGTACAGAGCACACTAGTTTTTTGAGTTGTCACACATTGTATAGTATGTGTTGTTTCTTGCTCCTGGGAACACTTCTCTTTATCTTCACAATGCATGAGCTTTAGATGACAGGTTCCATATATTTCATACCTCGTACCTCGTACTATGTCTACAAGAAAACATTAATTATGTTCGTGCATTAAAGACGTCAAATATGGCCATTAAAAAGTTAAATTGAAAGAAGAAAAAATATTTAGGAAATGATGTCACAGTAGTTATGAAAACAGTGTCTCCTTCACGGTGTCTCTTTCATGGTGTCTCCTTCACGATGTCTCCTTCACGGTGTCTCTTTCATGGTGTCTCCTTCACGGTGTCTCCTTCACGGTGTCTCCTTCACGGTGTCTCCTTCACGGTGTCTCCTTCACGGTGTCTCCTTCATGGTGTCTCGCTTACGGTTTGGTGTCTGTTCTTAGTGTCTTGTTTCAGGGTGTCAGGATTACTGTGTCACGGTTTCTCATGGTCATGGTGTCTGAGACTTAGGCTTCACGGTGTCAGGGTTCACGGTGTCTTGCTCATGGTTCCTAGCTTCATAGTCTCTTATACTTAGATAAATAACTATATCCAGACTTAAACAGTAATATTCATAAAATTAATTGAGCTTAAACATTATAAGGTATGGGATAACTTGATACATAAATACAAATGATTAATAAGATTTTTGAGATTTGTGATCATTAAAACATGATTAATACATGAGGATTCCAACACAATCCTTTCTATTAACCAAGGAATAATAAGAAACCCCCACAATTATAATGGGATTTACAAAATAATTGAACCACAATTTTATAATGTAGGTATAACATAGAATAAAAATAATCCTTTGGAAGGAATAATCATAAACCATTCATAAAATAGAAAATAGACAAGAAGAAAAATAGTTAGAACTTTGAAACTAAAAAATAAATAAATCACAAAAAATTATATATCACAAATTTGATGTGTATAAATCACTTAAATTAGAGTTTTGATGTTAATGATCCTTTAATATGAGGACAATAAAAGAGAAAAAAATACAATAGAAAACTTGAAACGATTTCATATTTTTTTGAGCTATTGAAAACTCAAAATGATTCCTTCAGTCAAAATTTTTATACAAATTACAAAAAATCATCTCAAGATCTCCATGAACATCATAACATGGGAGTTTGTTTATTTTTGATATATACATTGTTTCATTAAATTATTTTATATAATTTAGAACATCATTTTTTTTGAAAAATAAAACAACATGAAGAAAATTGAAAATTGAAAAATAAATTTATAGTTAAAGAGTTCACTAAAATCACAATCACTCTAAATGGATAATCAATTTGAGAATATGCATCATTTTTAATTATTGTAAATACCAACTAAACTCACTATTAATACAATATATTGTATTTTACATTGATAATATATATACATTATAAGGATGAAATATATGTTTGTATGAATGATTTAAAATCTTCATATGAGTCATTTAAAATTTACATAAGAATCATTTTTATATCCTTGTACGAATTATTTTTCATTCTGTATACGAATGATTCCATACATGGAATAATTTCGAACATTATAATATATAATTTCCATAAAATATATAAATTTTTAAGACACATTTCAACCTTATATTCATTTTCTGCATAATATTTATTTATTAATTTTTTATACATTCATCATAGAGTGTATATCATTATATGTTACATTTCTCTTCTGATGGTTTGTAAAATCCAAGTTATGGTAAATTATCTATTTTTCATTAGATAGTTTTTAAATTGAGTTATGGTGATTATGGTGGAATGAATACTATATTTCATTGGAATGTGCCATTGAATAGAGTGGATATGGCATTGAGAGGCTGGTTGTGGTGTTAGTGATTTGGCTACACCATGGAGTCTTGAGATAGTTCTAAATGGCTATGGCTTTGTCATGCCAGAAGTCGCATTGAGTCTAAGGGCGTTTTTTAGGTACAAATTCCATATTCAATATGGTTTAACTATGGAGTATATGATTCAGTGTAGGAATTATATTTTTTTTAATGCATCATGATGGTATAGACTATTACATAAGGGCTTGGGGTGATATTTTGAGGCCTCAACCAATTTGGGGGAAGTAGTGGCCTGGTATGTGGATAGAATTGTATCCATTCCATGGGAAAACAAGAATTTTGATATATATACACCATGGAATCTAGAGGCCAGTTAAACTATGGGTGATTTCAGTATAGCATTTTGGGTTATGTCATATTCATATGTGAGTTCTAGTTTGGATAGGTGTTCTACATTGTGGTATGGAAAGGATGTATCTTGGTGTTGAGGGTTGTGTCATGTTTTTATATTATACAAACATATAAAAATCTAAAAGAAATTTAAATATAATCACCTTTTAATTTTTATTTCAATTTTTGGAAAAACTAACTGGGTACCATTGAGGGTTTTCCCCTTTCGATTGGCATCCAACCCAGACCATGGGAGTTCTATCGTTGGCAGGTTAATGTGAGTTTCCTAATTTATTCTCCCAGATGTATCACTATTATTAATCAACAAAAGTCTCTAAGGTTTTGTTTTTTTATATTTTTCTTTTATGGGAATGATGTGACCCACTGTGTTATTGGTCAATCGAATAGTTTCCCTCTCTCATTTAGTGTGTGTATCCCATTGCGGTTAGTGTGTTGATCAAGATTAAGGTAGGTGGTTCATTCTATATCCTATGATTGTTGAAAAATAATTTCTCTTGGTTATATATATATATATATATTAATGATTTAGAATTATTTTTTATTGTTTTATGTTTTTATATGAATGTGTTTTTAAGAAATGATTATTTTATCCTCATCATGGTAAAAGAATGGTGATTCTAAACGGTTTTTTGGAGAGGATTTTGAAATGGGGATTCAAATAATATTTTTGATAAAAAGTGATTAATTTAATTGTATTGTTAAATGTGATATGAAATATGGTAACTCTTTTTCTAAAATAAATTGAAAAGTATTGCATGAGAGCCTTAGGTAATTAGGTGTATGGTGGAGTATTAGGAATAGTATTTTAGTATTATTAAGGTGTTAATATGATGGCGATTTATTTCATTCATATATCAAGAGACATTAGGCTATATGACATGATAGAATTTTTTTGGTTCACGTTTTCTGGTGTTCCAATATTCTGCTGGTATTGATGCATGGGTTCTGGTGACTTAGAGTGAGAACTAGTCATAATTGATGTGTGAGAAACCTAGATAGTCGAACCGTGAGTTTTAATTGGTGTATTTTACCATTGTTCTTTGAATTTTTTTAACTTTTGATTTGATATACATGTTTTTTAAATGTAACTAGTTATGGTAAGTTATTATTTGAAATATTTTTACATGGATTTATTTTAGAACTATGGAAAAAAATAACTATTTACCATAGATTTTATATAGAACCGTTCTACTATAAACCATTCATTATTTTGTTTTGAATTGAGTATTTTGGGACTTCTGTACAGTGAATTGATATTGAACACCTTGGTAATATTCTCTAAATTATGTTTAGCTCAATCACATAAAACCTCTTCAATGGTGTGTATACCAGCCATTTTTGTTTTATACGGGAAAAAGAAAGGAATTATATTGAGGTAGTGAAGTTTATATCTACTATGTTAGGGTAAATGGTGGTGATAGAGTGGTTCATTTCTCACATGTAATGCTTAGTATTATTATTTCTAATTTTGGACATCCATTGGGTTGTATGAAAAGTAATTTAGAGTTTTTCTTATTTGATTTTGAGTTTCATCGCTATGATTATTTCTACGAGATTATGCCAATTTTTATTTCTTTTTGTGACTTTATAAAGTACCTAAATTCCAATTTCCTTTTTTAGGTTTGGATAAATCTGTAAATATGTTATTTATTTAATTCTTGAGTTCCATTCTCCAATATTTGTGGATGAGCAACTCCCTATGAGGATTACAATGATTTGGTTGGGGTGATAGTTTTGATGGTTATTTATGCCAATATGTGACAATTTCTTATGAATGGTTAGGTTATCATCATGTTTCCCTATTTGGGGGTGTTTGTTTGATAGGAGATATAATTTTTGGAACATGAGGGGTAGGTTTTGATGAGTTTTCAACTATCTCCTATGGTGATGAGCCTTAAGTTACAATGGGATGTTGGGATGTGTTTCCCCTATACTGAGTTTTGGTAATAATCTCAGTTTCTAAAAATCTTTTTATGGTTTAAAATGAATTTATTCAATTGGTTTACCACATTATTCTATTTTTAGTGTGTAGTGACATTCTTATAATACATTTTAAAGGGCTATTTATGATGGTCTAATCAAATATTCTCCTCAAGGAAATCCTCATTGGGGTGAAATTTTTCTTGAATCTATCATTTAAGAAGTCTGTTCCATTAAATATATTGTACAATGAGTATAGATCCCAGTCATTGAGGGACATCCAGTAGTTGGAAGTGATAGAGACTAACCTCAGGAGATCGCACACGAGAATCCCCCATTCTTTATGGGTGAATGTAAATCTAAATGGGTGGATTACTGGCCGAAGAAGATTGATCATGTATTCAACATCTTAGATACACTTGATGTTATCAAGGTGAAGGGAATTCCCATTAGACATAAGGATCCAGGAAAATGGTTGTGAGATTCTATAGTGCATGTGAATCATCACATGGGGTTGTATTGGAAGGTTTTGGAGACCCTCTTATTTCAAAAGTTATTCCCAAATACACAAATGATTCTAAATATCTTTTATTTCATCACTTGGTTAAAGGGAGAGTACTCTATATCATAGTACACCATCCATTTTGTGAAAATGATTCATTTTTATCTAGAGCTGGAAATGTATAATTAGCTACGATCCTAGAAATACCTATAGGTTTGGTGACTGAATATTAGATCATAGGTATATATGTTGAAGCTCACCACATATTTTGAAATGGTAGATATGAAATGATTAAAGAGATTGATAATATGGGAAAAATTGGATTTACATGATCATATATTCCACCTAGTTGTAGCTTCACTAGTGCACAGGGGAAGAAGAGGAAGTCAAACCACAATAACTAGAGTGGCGGAGGTGGAGGTGGTTCGCTATAATAGGACCCAACTACACCATCAGCACTAGCATGTTGTGTTCCCTATCATGATATTGATGTCAAATGGTCAGTTTCACCCAATATAGTTGTCCCATACCAATAAATATATTTAATTATTATGGGGTTGAGGCCATCTACAATTGTTATTATAGGATATTTCTATAACTTATTATAGCCTGGGATCTTTGGTTTCAATGGTCACTTCAACATAATCAAATACATGAAAGTCCATAGGAATCTATCCACAACCCTTTGGGTTGAATCACCCTAACACAATGGATGAGTTTTTAAATGAGTTTCATGTTTCCCCAATGGTAGAGATAGGTACCATTTTTGTTGAATCTTATATAGAGACTACATTATTAGATACTAGTTCCATGCATAGACTTATATCTTCGAAAACTTCTATATCATTAGACATCTAACAGAGCTAATTTTCATTTTTCGGGTTCTATAAATTCCACTTGGAAATATGATAGAGTATGGGTTTCAATGTCCTCCATGTTCTCTTTCAATCACTAATTGAGAGCTAGTATTATAATTTTTGTTTATTGATTTGGAACTATTCGACATTATTATCTGGAGTGATTGGATAGTTTCTCACTATGATGAGATTGATTGTAATCATTTATGTGTTATATTATTGTTTTCCAAAAAATAGAACTATGGTGTTAATGGGAGAGTGGGATCTAATGTATTGCAAGGTAGGTCCCTCCCACAAAGAGCTCAAAAGTCTGTTTTCAGCCATCATAGTTGACCCTTAGGATGTTCATTCTCGTGATGATCTTCCCTTGGTTTTAAGGGATATCCCATATGTATCTGCAGATTACATCTCTTGTCTTACTATTAAGAAGGATTTAAAGTTCACAATTCATCTGTTGATGGGTACATATCCAATCGTGAGCCCCTATTATCAAATGGAACCTATAGATATGAAGGATATCAAGATCTATTGGTTCTATGATTTGATGGATAAATATTCTTTTCTCTTTAGTGTTTCACAATGGGATTCCCTTATTCTCTTTTCCAAGAAGTTTGATGATTCAATTAGACTATGTGGGGACTATCAAACATTGAATTGGGTTATTGTTAAGAATATGTACACTTTCCCCTATGTATATGAATTTTTTGATCAGTTAAAAGGGGAAATGTGGTTTTCTAAAATCAAACATCTGTCAGGTTATCATCAATTCAGAGTTTGGGACCTTATATCCTAAAGACACATTTTAGGATATGTCTTGACCATTTTTAATATCTTGTGATGTGTTTTGGTCTGACTAATTCTCTTTCCTTTTTTAGGGATTTGGTGAACTTGATATTTCATCGGTATACTGAAACCTTTATTTTAGTATTTATAGATAAAATCCTAGTCTATTTGAGATCCTAACGTGACAATGAGAACCATATAAATCTCATTTTAAAAATATTGAGGATTCACATACATTATGAACATCCTTCAAAACATATTTGTAGGATCCATGATGTTATATTCATAGTGTGAGGGATTTCTGGGCATGGAATATTAGATGACCATGAGAAGGTGAACACTTTTTTATCAATGTAAGAGCCACAAAACATCAATGATATATGGACCTTTATAGAAATATTCATATACTATCTATGGTTCGTCAATTATTTCATGAATTTGGTGTCACCTTTGACTACTAATACCAAGAAAGGGGGGAAGTTCACATGAGATGCTAAATGTCACAGATCTTATGATGAGTGGAAATGGATTCTAACATCATATCCTATTATGATGCTGCATGAGCCTAGTAAGGGATATGCAGTGTACTATAATGATTTTTGTGAGGGTTTGAGTTGCGTAATTATATAGAATAATCAAGTTTTGGATTAAACATATCATCAAATTTGGACTCTTTATAAGAATTTTCCCACTCATGATTTGGAGAATGCTATAGTAATGCCTGTGCATAAATATTGGTTCAATTATTCATTTTGGGGAGAGGTTCATGGTATTTTTTATCATTGTAGTATGAGATATTTCTTCTCTATGAAGGAATTAAATATGAGATAGATATGGTTATTATAATACCACTAGAGGTTTTACTTCAATATCACCTACACCTTGGAGAATGCAAATCTTGTTATAGGAACTCATAGTTAGAAAGGTACACCACATTCTATTTTGGAGTCAATAGTTTATTGGAACTTGATGGGTATTTTCACTCAGTTTCATTTGTAAATGTATGAGTATGGTTTTTTTTGTTCTAATCAGTTTGCAGTTACCATAAACTCTCCTTGATTCTGTTCTTTAGGTTCATCATAAGGATGTTCTGTTTAGAGTAATTAGGGAATCCTTATATGTAGGGGAGATAGAATCTAGTTGGTATATCCCTTAAATCTGTATTATTAATAACAAGGATTGTCTTTCCATTCTAGATTCTATGATGAATTCAGTGTTTTGTTATTTCCATAGTAATTTATGGTTCATTAAAACTAAAACTATGATAGTCTATTATGACATGAGTTGGGTTTTGTTATATCTGGTTATGAAGTAGGACATCCTTAAGATTGCATTCCACTATTACACAAGCCAATAGAAAAAGGTAAAATCGCTAAATACTTTAAGCATGATCCAACCACTTTTGGTGACATTATGAAAATAGGATTAGATTTCTATAGACTTCTTTGATGGATTACCATGGAATTTTAAATAGATGAATTCTATCTAGGTGGTGATTTATTGGTTGATGAAATAATCCCATCTTATTATGACTGTGGACACCTCTATGGTTTATGATCTGGGTAAGCTGTATATGATAAATATTATGAGGTTCCATGGGGTTCCCCATACCATATTCTAAAATAGGGAAACTAGATTTACATTATGATTTTTAATTATTCTCATGGAGGAGATGGGGAATTAGGTCATATTTATCACAATGTACCATCCACAGTCTTATGGTCATATGGATTAATTTATTCAGATTCTAGACGATATGCTTTGTTCATGAATCTTTGATTTTGTTGGCTCATGGGAAAACCATTTTGGATTGGTCATGTTTTCATATAATAATAGTTATCAGTCAATAATTTGAATAGTTAACTTCTGGGATTTGTTTGGTCCCCCATAAAGGTCACCTATTTGTTGGGAAGATATGGGTGAGTCCTAGATTATGGAACTAAGCCTCATTCATAATATACTAGTAAGGACTCAGGATATACATTGACTCTTGGCCATAGCTCAAAGTTGAAGGAAATATTATACAGATCATTGATTTCATCCTTTATAGTTTTTCAATGGATACATAGTTTTCAGGAATGTTTCTCCACAATTTGGTCACCATCTTCTTGGGAAATTTAGAAAGTTGGATTCGAGATATGTTGGACCATTTTATGTCACTGAGTATTTTGGGAAAATTACCAACAAGCTTAAATTTATATATCAGTTTATAGGTATACATTATTTTTTCCACATATATAAACATAGGAAATACCATCCTGAACCATCTATTGTTTTTTTGGGATGATAATGAATTAGTGCTAGATGTTACAACTATGGAGAAACCAGTGGATATCATGTATTACCATATTAATGGTCTTCTTGGGTGGTCCAAATCATTGGTAAATGTTTTTTGTTGGCATGGATCATATTCTCATGATACATTCGAGCGTGAATCATCTGTGAGCGAGCGGTGGCATCACATCATCCATTAACATCATTCTTCATCTTGACTTCTCAAGGATGAAAATCCCAATTATAGGGATAATTGTAACATCATAGTTTAGATATGATCTCAATTTATTTTTTTGTACTTTTTCTACATTGAGTTATTAGTATTTTATAGGTAATAAACTATTTTTCATTATTCTTGGTTATGTAAGGGATTGGATGGGGAATGAAGAGGATGACTATGATGTGGGAAATCGGTTTACACCATGGATACTCTCACTAGTTCTTCATTACTATGGCATGGGAAAGGAATATGTTTCAGGGAGTCTAAGGTGTAGTTTTTGGGTACTAATAAAATTTTTTGTATTGTTTCAATATGGATTAGATGTTGTATTATATGACTCTTGTCTATTTGAGATCTATAGTGTATATGTATAGACTATGGCGTAAGGGATTAGGTGTGTGTTTTTTTATAAAACTTTAAATTTGGGAGTAGTTGTGGCATGGTGTGTGGGATGATTTTTAGTCTTTCAGTGGGTAAATATCTTCAGGGAGTGATTTACATTATATGATTCAAAGGTTAGTTTGACTGAGGTGACTGCATCATAGCATTTTTAGATATTCTATATTCTTATGTGAACTGAAACATGGTGAGGGGTTTATTTAAAGGAATTGAGGGATGTGCCATGTTCTAATTTTTCTATAATGGGAATAAAAAACCAATTCCCTTTGAATCAAATCACTCTTCCTATTTGTATATTGATTCTCAGGTGACCCAAGTGCAACTCAAAGGGGTTATTTGGGATCCTTTTTTATTGTCAACCAACCCCAATCACGAGACATCAATACATGATGGTTTAAGGTGATTTTCTTCATTAATTGTCATTATTTTCTCCTAATTATTCATCCATGGTAGGATTTTTTTTCTTCATATTCATTGGTTATGGTATCTCACTATTAGGCGAATTATTTGGGACATTGTGTTTGTGGTTTACCATAAAGTTTAAAAATCCAATTTTATGAGTGGATCTCATTGTTGGTGGGGTGTGAACTGAGTTTTTGGTATGTGGTTCCATATCATTCATATATTCTTTAAAATATAATTGATAATTATTTAATAAATTAATTTGTAAATTTTTTGTATTGATTTTGTATTAGTTGATTTGTCTGTTTAAAATGGTTTGTCAGGAAAGATAGGTTTCCCCTCATTTTTTTAATAAAAATATTAATTTCAATGCTTTGTGGAAAGGATTGTGAAATGCGTTTTTAATGAATGTTTTGATAAAAATGGTTAATTATAAACATATTGTGAAATGCGATGTAAAATGTGGTAAAAATTTGTTAAATTATTTGAAAAATAGTGCATGGTAGGTTTGGGTACTTAAGTTGAAGGTGCAGTATTAAGGATCATCCCATGATATTATAAGGGGGTTCATTTTATAGGGTGTTCATCCATTCCAATTTTGAGATGCTTATGGATCTATGAATTTATTGATATGGTTTGTGTCATAACTTTTTAGGGTGTTCCATTGTTCCCTAAGAATTGAAACATGGGTTTTATAGTCTATTAGTGAATATTAGTTGTAATTAATTTATTAGTTACCTAGCTATCCTGCCTATGAAATATAAATAGAGTATTTTACCATTCTTCATTAAAATTATACTACTTTTGAATATATATATTTATTTTGATCAATATAACTGGATATTGGAAATTTTTATTTGAAACTATTTTACCTTTTTTTATATTAGAACTATTGGAAAAGGACAAATTTTTACCATGATTTTCATATAAAAACATTTTATAGGTTATCATTCCATATTTTATATTGAATTAAATTATTGGGATTATTGTATAAATACATTATCTAAAAAACCTATTTGGTATCCAACTGAGTCTTTTTATCTCACAACTTGTAGACCACATTGATGGGGTTTGAACAAGGTATTATCTTTTGATGTTAGAAAATAAAAGGAATCCCTATGAGGGGGAAAAGTTTATATCATATGTGGTATCAAACTCGGTCATTTTAGATCACACATTTTACACCATTTTGATGGTGTTTAAATCAAGTATTGAATTTTTATGTGGGAACATACAAGGTATCTCAGTGAGGGGAATGGTTTATATCAGCTACGGATGGGTTTATTATGGTGAGATGTTGGGATGTTTCCCACATATCACATGGAGTATAAATATTTATAGTTATATTCATCTTTTGGGCTATTGGATGCTCATGTGATAGTCCTAAACCGTTGGGATATGAAACACTCTTCTTGTTTTGCTGCATTTTGGTTTAGGTGTATGTTTTGAGGGACATCTAGGCTTGGACATAATATGGTTCATTTTCCATAGGTAAAAAACATTATAGGGTACAATACATATCCAAACAAACATCATAGGGTTCATTCTAAGGATGTAAAGTACATAAGTTAATAAAAAAATACACATAATATATAAATTAAATCTATAATACATCAAAATCATAAAATATTACCAAAAATTTCTTAAGACATTAAAAAAAGTAAGATATTAAAAATACATAATAAAATGAAAATAAAATTAATATGAATAAATAATTCTATGTGAAATTTTAATAATAGAATATTGTAAATATGAGGTATTATGATATTCAAAACATAAAAATGAAACAATCAAAACAATAACAGTAATCATATCCATGTTAATAATCACACTCATACCTATATATAATTATTAGTTGTGTATTAACATTAATTATTAGATGCATTTAATGTAAAAGGAGACACTTATTTTGTGGTGTATCTTTATTTATTCTTCGTTAATAATGTTATGGGGATCGGTAGGTAATGTATGCCGGGAGGTGTTAAACCATTGTATCTGATGAAAATGATATTCTTTTTTATAAGAATAGTATGATGAGTACTGGACAATACATATTTTATATCTTGTGAATGAGGTTCCCTAGTTAATCCACTCATGTTAGGATTACCATTATATTTCTGATGACTATGGATTTATGTCTGGCTAGTTCAATTGAAAGGGGTTATCTGGTGTGAAAGTATGGATGTAAAGCATAGTATCACCGAATGGTCTCCAACATGTTTCATTGAATATCCACAAACACCCAACAACTCTCATATCCATGATTCATGGGCCATATTTTCAAAGGCATGCACTTGTTGGATGATTTTTCCAATGACACATGAGAACTCACATTGGTCGAGAGGATGGTAACTCAATATAATCTCACCCTTGGGGGGAATAATGCCTATTATGGGATTATATTATTGATTCAATCCATGTTCATATTTTTTTGAATCCTTGGTTCATTCCCAATCATGTGTCTATGGATTATCCCTATAGTAGTAGTTGATCATGTTTTTTCATGAATTTAGAATCATCTATATGTATCCAACGCTATGCATCAATACAAGTATCATTATATATATGAGTTTCTCAATCAATGTTATCCTTTGTGGATATGTCAAAAATTATTTTATTGTTCATTCAGAAAATGGTAGTTTTATGCCACATGAGAAGTAAATTTGGTGTTTATCATCATACAGGAAGGGAGAGAGTTGTTTTGATGTTAGGATTAGACCAATAAGATAGGATTCCTACATATCCTCATGAGTGGAAGCAGAACACATGTAGTTTGGTGTCGTTTTACAAGACACATATCCTTTTAAGGTAGTGTGACAAGGACCTGCGCATGCATTTTAATGTCATGTTGCAAGGAAATCCACTTTAAAGGTTACCTAGAAAAGATGGTATGGGACTTATGCTGAGGAATCCTAAGATACCCAGAAGATATATAGTCTCTTAGATGCATGTGACCCCATTAGGAATGTGGCTTGAGAAATATTAGGGTGATTTGGGTGTCAGGTATGGCCCTCAGAGAGGATTCTTATGTATCCCAGTTAGTTGGAAATTAAATCCCTCAAAGTTTGGTTGTTGTTGGTCTTATTCATTAGTGGAGTCCAATTAATGGATCATGGTCAAATATTACATGTGCAATTCATCCAAATAAAGGGATTTGATTTGGGCTTACACCTTCCAGGAGGACCCATATTCAAATTGGAATTGGGGACTACATATATGGAGAAGGACCATTTAGATTATAATTGGGGATTACATCAACAGGGAAGGAAAATTATTTCGGTCCATAAAAATATCATGATCTCCACAAATATCTAAGACTATATGAGTCATTCACAGTGTGAGAAACAAGAGTAGGTAGTGGATCTGAAGATCACACGTCCCACTTAATCTACAGATATATGGTGTTGGATCCTGAAGTTGGATAGGGAGAGATAAAAGTACACATGCTTCTTTTTTGTCTTTATAAGGAAAGACTAGTTGTTCCATTTGATCCCCAAAGAGGGGAGGTTAACATCAGTATCCCAGGTTAAGAATCATCATTACAATGGGAATTTAAACTAAAGGGGAATATGCAGGTTCATCCAATTTTGGGGATTACCTATGTGACTCTTCATACCTTGTGTATGCAAACTCATATTAGAATGATAATGTTCCCAATGGTCTCATAATACATGTATAGTGTCTTTATGAGAGTATTTGACATGATTTCATTGGAATGGATTATAGAGGTACTAATGATGATAGTACATAAACATAAGGTAATAATTGGGGTTAAGGGGTAGAACTCCCTAGGACACCCCATTGCACATAGCATATTTTTTTTCAATATGGGGTTTTCTATGCATATAACCATGATATGTATAGAGGGGGACCATAAACCTACCATTGTGGTATAAAGATTAGGGTTTGATTTATGTAGTGATTTTCTATATGGGGCCAGGTTCCCTTTGTGTAGCATGGTTCTATGCAGGGCTAATTTTCTTCATGTAGCAATTCTCTTTATGCAGCAGGGTTCTGTCAGCGTAGCATGTTGATATGAGGGATGAATGATTTAAAAAAGGAGCATTGGTTGAGTTCCTCATAGGGAATATTCCCAAAGTGGATTATTAGCCTGGAAAATAAAATTTTTTATAGTTTTATATCTCCATATGCTATGCATTGGGGTTATAACTATTGTCAGTCATCAAAACAGTCAGTATTTTGTGCTGATCATTTATTTCATTCCATTTTCAATCAATAAATATTCACCTCTCCCAAAATTCATCCATTAGGGTTTATTTATAAAGTAGTTTATTGGTCCAAACACCTTTTTTTTGTGAAATCCCACATAAAAACTCAGCCCATATATTACTTGGTCAGTGGGGGTATAAGGTCATCATCTGTGGTGATGAGAATCACCACCCTGATCCTATGAACATCTTTATTTACTTCATGGGGATTTATCATTTTCTCTTATTCTGCAAACCATTTTTGTTTATGGGGCATGTGATTTTTAGGTAAAATATATCTTCCCCTCTCTTGTAAATGAATTTCTTTCAATTGCGAGGGAGGCACTGCTTCTTTCTTCCTATGAAATTTTTTAGTTCACAGACATATCATGAAGCAGTTCTCCGACAAGAGTCATGGTCCCTATAGGGTTTATACCCTATGGCCCAATTTTTTATTACCAAATTTCAGAACTTTATATTTTTTGTCATTTACACTTCCATTTAATTTTTCCTCTATTTTTCCAAGTCAAGGGGGGTATTTGATTCCCCATGTAATCTTTTAAGGACCACAAAAATCCTCCCCACATCAAAATAGGTTTTTCGATCAGGATGAAGAGGAAGATATTATAATATATAAAGTAGTACTGAAATGAATTGATTTGTGTTGTAAGGGTGAAACCATAGGGGGACCATATTTATATATATATATGGGGTCCCATTTCATTTGTCATTTACTGCATTTTTTGGCGAACTCTGCGCTCCCGCAGATTCCCCCAACTACCTTGATTTTATGAACTTCCCCCTTTGTGGACACATTTTCCTGTGAACTAAAACATTGAATCCATGAACAATGAGTTCTTAATTAATCATAATGAGGGTTTAGTGCGTAGTTTGGCCGCCCAATGAACTATCGATTCATTGGACGATGCATTATAGGCCAATGCTTCATGGTCCTCCACAAACTATTGGTTTGAGGACAGTTCCATTGAGGACTATAAATTCTTGGGGCCTTTTCCATTGTCATTTATTATTAGAAACTAACTTTTTTTTATCCCTTATATAGAAAATAATGGATCTCCCTCTTCTATCAATGAATGTGATAAGAATAAGGGAGACTATGGTCGAGAATGTTGATGATAATATCTTTTCTTGTGTCATTACATTGGAGAGTACTCTAAAAGATCTACTTCCACAAGAACATTTAGCCTAACCACAATCCAATAAACTAATGTTGTATAGATTTGGAGTCCAATATGATTCTCCTTTACCACTGATTGACCATATCATCCTTTCTATTTGTCTTCAAACATATCTAGGGCATGAGATGGAAAATATTTCTACCATGAGTGAAATCATTTCTAATTTGAGTCAAGAGAACATATTCATCCTGAATGGATCCATGTGGAAACAGACTAATCGACGTACCCATAAAAAATCGATGGAATCATTCATCTGTTGGTATCCTTCCTTTTTCGTCCTTCCATGAGGTAAATCCAATGGTGGGTGGAGCACCAAATGGGATATCCATTCTGGAGGGTTCTTCTCTAAATAGTGGGATTGGGAATTATAGGAGCACCAAAATTGATTGTAACTTACCAAACTACTGGAGGTCGTTGAATTTTACCATGAAACAAGGGTTTCTCAATTTTCAATCTATTCACCATGTGAGATGCATCCTGAAACACTTATTTTTTGGTGTTCATGTACCAATACCATCCATTTATCTCAATGTGAAGTGGGAATTAGTTTGTGGGATATAAACTACATAGGGGGACTTCCTATCCTTTGCAGTATATATGATGTTTTCTTGTTAGAAGCCAATATTTTGGAGAATGTTGAACAATTATCTCCATTTTCTAGGGTCTTTTTGGTCTTGGTAGGAGGAATTAATGGTCAATGCCTCCATGCTCACTCCCTTATTCCATTTGAAGCAAAGATATGGATATTTTTGTAGGTGAAAAGATCAAGACAAAACGTCTTCTGTAGCAAGATGCATCCATCCAATCAATCAGGATGCATTCCAAGCTCATACTATGTGACCCTTGATGTCATCTAATACACCTAATGGGGTTACAAGGTTTAATCAGACAAATTTTTTGAACTCAGACTAGTAGTTTTCTTCTCCAAATTTCTAGGTAGATGGCTTTTACCATTCCATGATGACTAAAACTGTGTTAGAGTTTTAACCATAATGATAAAGGATATATTACCATAAAGAAAACACATCAAATTATCCATCCCCGCCATTTCTCATTATTACTAATTATTAGTCCAGATGAAGGAAGGGATATCTCTGCTTCATGTTAGCAGAACATTTCATTTTTTATATGACCGGATGGCTGAGATTTTCTCTTGCTGTGAGTATTGACATACCATTACGGTTCCTCATTATAATTTCTATCTAGCTATACTCAATATTTTCAATTTTATTCCCAAATCATTGTGTGTCATCAACATAATTTAATTATTTGAGTGATTTATCTCATTTTTCTTTTGATCCTCACCTCATGCCACATGGAGTAGTGGTAGATGATGGAAGATGTTATTTGGAATAATGTTCTTATATTATTATGCTTTGAGATGTAATATTTACCACACACATAGACAGGATAACAATTTTCATATCATGTTTTCCTTATCGATTTACTCAGAAATCCAGATGCTTGCAGCAAATAGAATTTGTCCTTGTTAATCCTGTTAAGAGGGAATCTTCCCAATAATTCCTCTCCAACTATGTATGATGAAGAAACGTAAAGATTTCGGTATGTAAATCCTTATACAACATGTAGCTACTCAAACCTAATAATCATTGGAGTATTCCCAAATGTGGGTAGCCTTCAATTTTGATAGAGTGTTGTAAAGGTCAGTTTGGTGAGTTTAAAGACCCTTGGTTATTTCTAGTATTATTCTAGTTGTGCAATCACCCTCTATCTCTGCTGTATAATTCATTCTATTTGATGCCACATGAATTAAGAAGGGACTTCATATGCACACCCTAACTCCATGGTGAGTGACTGAAACATTGTATCTTTGGTGGATGTTGTTGGTGGTACTACTCATTCTATCCTTGTGGAACATAATAAAAAATTCCTGATGTTGCTACCCACCCATTCCAACTATCCTGAAAAATTAAACCCCCAACAGAGATAAAATATTCTCTTTCTTTGGTAAATAAACTTAGGGAAACTTTTTCTGCCATTATGGCCCTCCATTATTATATTTTCATTATGGTAGGGAGGTGAAATCAAGTTCATGATGCCGTTAGGGAACACCGAGCTATGAGAGGATGGGTATGGAATCAAATCTTTACTATAATTACAGAAACTCCCTTAGAAATTTTTTTTGATGTGAAGGACACTATTCAGTGCTTGTTCATAGATTTGGGCTCAGGGGGATTCAATTATCAACACGTAAATCTCCACATGCATCCAATATTCATAGATCAAGAAGATGTAAATGCTCTTGATGGATACCTTATCTAGTTCAATGCCTCCCACCATCAAAAAGTCACTATTTGGGAAATTACAGTTGAGTTTCACCACCTAGTGGCTGAGGAAGAAAATTTGCATGACCAAATGATTTCCCAAAAAGAAGAGTTGTGGCAGTGTAAATATTGTGTGGCCAGGTTAAAGGGGAAACTGTCGTTAAGAAGTTCTAATTTGGTGGTCATCAAATATGATGGATACGATATAAAGGCCATAGTTAAACAATTTCATCCGACAGTTGAAGATGAATATGAACAGAGGGATGATATAGACCATTTGATTGATAGTCCCTGTAAAATGGTGCTTAATCTACTGACCCAAGAAGGTCAGCATTCATTTTAATCATTCCAATAAATTCTACTCTCCCACTTTTTTCACCATTAGGGGAAGGATCTATGGTTTGGATTTTTCTCTTCTTCCATTAAGTAGAATGAAATATTACATATTTTATAGTGTTTATCTTTCTCTTCATACATCATTAATCAATTTGAATTGCTCACAATTTGAATGATAATATTCACTAAATAGTAATTAGAATCACGATATGGGGTAATTAAATTTCTATAATCAAATTAAAATATATTTTTATATTAAATCGAGCCAATCAACGAGCATAGTTTGATTATTTCTATGTTTACATGGAAAACCCATACAGAATTATGAATTTTTTGTTAATACGCTAATTTTTTGTAATACGTAGTTTTGTGTAGGATTATTGGGTAAATCATGTGTTTTTTAGGCCACCATTTTTAGGTTATTGGCCTAAATTTTTTTTGAATTTTTAATTATCTAATTCTTGATATTTTTCCTAAACAATGCGAAGAATATGTTTAGCAATCTGGTACTCGACTTTTGTCCAGGGTTCCCTTTACAGATTTTCAACCTGGTGTGTTTTATGTGTCTTTTTTTGGGTAGGTAAGATTATTGAGAACTGGACTATGAATACTGATTTTTGGGGTCGAACATCTCTGACCATCATTTATGGGGCTAGGTTCCTAATAAGGTTTATTAACTGAGAATGTCCCAATATTTTTCAAAAATGAATGAGGGATTTATCTTAACATTAATATGGGATTTAAGGATGCAAGTATATGATATGAGGAATGTGATCCATTGGGTGTACAAAAGTATGTAATGCCTCTCCTATAAAATAATCTTCCAATAGTTGACAGGAATTTTGTGGAAAACGTATACAGAGACACAGGGGCATCTTGTTCATGGTAAAAAAAGGGGTCCTTAGGACACTAACATTCCACATCTGATGGCTAGGTTATATTATGGGAATTTTTTTTAAATACCACTAGGGGTGTCTTGTCAATGTAGTGGTATGTAAAATGTATGAGGGCATTCATATCAATTGTGTTTTTGAATGGGAGACCACTCATACACGTATTTGTCTTATGTAAAGGAGGGTTAAAGAATTGTGAATTTTAACATTGTACAACTTGGACATTTAAGACTTATGATATAAAATATATTTTCTCTTACCTTGGGGTTAAAAAAATTGTCCTTTTCATTGTAGTCTAACCATAAATATTCAATCATTTTTAGGCATGAATGAGGGGCAGAACATACATAAACTGTAAGTAGGAGGTTTAAGAAAAAAGTGATTGGGGAAGGATGTAAATGTAATATGGGAATACATAGGTAGGAAAAAACACTAATAAGGATGAATATTCCCTTTGTTATCATTCAATTTTTTTTGGGAAACTTATGTATATATACTGAGGCATATTGTGCATAGTCAAACAAAGGTGACCTTTGGACACATACATCCTAATTCCGATGGTCATGGATGGATATGGGGATTCATTTAATTCCTGTCATAGAGTATGGTTTTTGAAAAGGGAGTTCCTATATGTGAATGTTTAATTTCAAACTGAAATTTCCCAAAAATAGGTAACGTTCTCCCAATACTGGTGTGAGATGGTTCCCAATGTCGGCATGACCTACACATCGAAAACGAGGGGAAAATTTTGTTTCATGGATGGGCTCAAAACATGAAATTAGGGTGTCACTATATATCCTACGATAATATAAATAATATAGGACATAATTATTTTAATGTTTATCAATATGTGGATCTTGTTCATGCAAAGGAGTGGGAAAATTGTTTTCTTGTATATGATCTTACAAATGGGGAAAGGTTATTATTGTGCTTTCCTGTGGAGATTTATTTCATGCACTGGGACATGGGGGGAAACCATTTTCAATTTCTAGAAATTTCCCACATAGGTATGACCCATAGATCAGGAAGTGATATTTGCAATCTTTTCTATGACTGGGCCCCAAAGATGAACATTAGGAATCAACCATCATGCATTTTTGATTTCATGTGATTGTGATGTTGATATAGAATCCCTAATTAACAGCAGGATTACCAGGATTTGATGTCCTGACATGCCTGACACATAAAAGAGAAGAAGTGGGTAAACCAAGATTCTGGGTTTTTTTTGGATTATATGGAATGGTACTACTATTAAAACCCTTTATGGTCTATGAAGGCACAAAAATAACCTTCCGATGGAAAATTATCATTTGGTTAATAGGCCATTTTATGTTAAATTGTGCAGATCTACTAGGGAATACTATTCATAATCACCTATAGGTGTCCTCATGACACTGACCATCCATTTCCATTAGCTTTGGGGGTATATTAGGATCCCACATTTCTTACAGGATGTAGTTTTACCAATATAAAGGTTGTATCTTAACATATTTGAAACATTCAGGACATAATTACCCATGTATTTGGGAATTACCTATATAGATCTAATTCATTTATAAGAAGTTATCATTTTTGTACCATATATCAATAAAGAATCCATTAATGAGTTCTCTAAGGACATATGAGCTATGCATGGTGTGAGAAACAAGGGATGGAAAAGGTTTGATCCACCACCCAAGGATGGTGTCACCAAGGATAAGATAATTTTATTTTTGAGGTGATTATACAAGGATAAAATTTTAAGATTCACTATGTACATGTCTTGGGAAGTAATCAAGCCATATATATTTCAATAATATTAAACTATGGGTGACCGATGTCAGAGGAAATTTTAGATCATCTGAGCACATTGTGATGTTATGCAGTCTATTATCGTGGGCCGAATAAATTTGTTCATTTAGTTTAGGGTCATTCAATTAGGAAAGTGTACGTAAATTTTATCATCATGTGGAAAGGACATAGATGATGTGACATGAATGAGTGGAAATTTGTTTATTATAAAAATGGTCTTGGAAATTGGGCATGTTTGAGAGTTCCCCCCTTTGAATGGGTTGACATATAGGGGAAGGGAAATTTTTCTTTTTCTCCATGGTTGGTCCCGAGCCCTAGAATCATAGTGTCACGGAATAATCTATGAAATGGGAATCTATAAATATATAGTGTTTATAGACAACACCCCGCATTGGTCTAACCTATACACATGGGAGGTATATTTCACATTAGGGGTGCCTGGACATGGATGAGAGTTCGAGCATCACTATGTATCATGCATGGGTAGTAATCAAGCCATACTTAGTTATTGAAATGAAATGGTATGTGATTGATTCCAAAGGGAAATTTTTATTAGGTGAGAACATATTACTGTTATGTAGTTTAATTCCACGCAATAAGCAAAAAAATTCTTGTAATTTATCATTATAATATTAGTAAAATTTCGATATAGTTTACTATCCTGATGTGGGGATGAATTTCCATGGAAACCATGTGGGAGTGAAGGATAATTTGGTCAGGGAATTATAGAAAAATAAAGATGTTATTGGGAATGAATGTTTAAACCATAGTTATGGGAACTTTAGGATTAGGATGAGTGATACGGGGCTTGGAATCCATTGAGAATATAGAGGAAGTAAAATCATCTCCTAAGGATGCATTTACCTTTGGTTGATAGGCCTTAGTTGTGGGAAACATATAAAAATATACTGGGGAATATTGTGCATAGTAAAACAAAGGTGACCTCAGGACAATAACCTTCCATTTTCTATGGTCTAGGAGGTTTATTAAGAACCAAAATATCCCAGAGCATAGAAGTTAACTAATGGAAATGGTGCATTCAGACATTGAATAAATATTCAGATCATGGATAGTCATGAAGTATGGACTCTGTCACATAGATACGCATGTGTAGGGGGTAAATGATTCATTAATAAATCCTTTCTATGGGATCCAAGGTTTTGAATCTCCATCATGTATTTTTATTTACATAAAAAAGATAAGGGTATTTGTATTTTCACGGCTGGACACAATCACATGGCTTGAGTGTCACTTCATATCATATTATACTTAAAATCAATTCACACATAGTTCTTAACATACTACATAGTTTATCATCCTACAGATGAGATTTAGGTCCCCTTTTGTGAAGGGCATATACATAGTGTGCCTTTTTAGGCCTTACTCTGGGTACCATAACATCGTTGCCATGGATTGATACACCTTGACCATGCTGCTATTCCCCTTATGAAACTCATATTCCTTCATGAGATGTGTCATATTTGAGGAAAAACATTCGAAAAAAATATTATTATTCTACATAGGGATTACACTAATAACGATGGAAGAATTTTACTATTCATAAATTGTTGTGGCTGAGACTAGATTTGGATATCTGAGTGCCACTACATCGCTTTCTATGAAAAGAATCAATCCAAAAGTAGATATATGAACTTCCTAGTGAAAGTCTGAACCATATTCAAGGAAGGGATATATGTCATTTCTGATAGTGGATATTTGAGGATTAATTGATATGGTCATCACTATATATCACGCATGGGTAGGAATCACGTCACATATTGTTCTAGAAGTGATTTCCCTATATTAGTCTGGTCCAAGAATAGGAAAGAGTCATGTTAAACTAGTCCTTTGAGATTATGGACCTATCATGTTCCTTTACACATTACTCATGTAGGGGGAAACCCTCACTTGTGATTACTAAGCTCATGTGAGATATGATCTATGCGAGAAACAAGGAATAACAAGGGTTTCAATCACAACATAGAGGTGGTTGATGGTACATCGGGGACGCTTTTTTATTATATGGTTCATGGAGAAATATATAGGATCTGTGTGCATATATGTATGTCATTGGAAATGAGAATCATGACATACGTAGTTATATTATGAAACCTCCGTAAATCAGTTTTTTCTATACATAAGGAGGGGAATTGTTTTATGGTGGTGGTCGGGCTAGGACACAAGGTCTAGGGATCACTGTGTATCCTACATGGGTGGGAATCAATCTATACAAAGTTCTAAAACATCTCTCTATGTAGATATTACTCCTATTAATGGAGGTGTTTATTTGATCATTTATTATGGCTGGACCTAGATTAGGAGATCCGAGCCTCATTATGTATCCTACACGGGTATGGATCAATCCAACATATTTCTGTAATGTGTCATAGAAGGTGACCAATTCCATAGGCAATGTACTCTTAGATGATAATACTATTATTCTATACCATTTATTATCATGTAATAATGAAATTGGAAACACTTTTTAATGTCATGTTGTGAGGATGAATTCCATACAGCTTAATGTGGTAAGAATATACATGATATGATGATTAATGACACATAGTGAGGGATTTCTTCCTATATTTTAACATCATGATATTAAGACATTAGAATCATAGTTTAATGTCATTTTAGGGGGAATAATTTTGTACAGTTTAACATTTTCTATTAATTAAATACATTCTATGAATTCTAATATCCTACAATGATGAATTGTTTTCCTGAAGTATGATATCTTACAATCAGGACAATGGAAGAACAGTTTAATGTTGTTTTTTTGGGGATAAATTCAATAATATATAACATCATGTGGTAAGGACATACATTCTATGTAGTTCAATTTCATACGGCGTGGAATTTTTGTCCTATATTTTAAATCCATGTGATCATTACATTCCTTTTGGCTATATGAAATATTTTTGAAGTACCTTGCATTGGTAGGAGATGTAATAAGTTGTCCATTCGTTGACATTAAGGAATATTATCCACTAGAGTAGACCTTGTGTATAAAATATGGTTCCTTCCACTTTTTCTCCAACATTTAATGTTTATTTCTGATTTTCATAAGAGTTCTGAGGGCCAAATCCAATTCTTCATTGGGGACAGATTGAATGAAAACCATTTTTTGAAGGTTCGTGCAATCTGGTTTAGGTAAATCTATAAATGGTGTATGTATTGAAATCTTATCTCATCCATATTCTATACTCATCCTATCGCTTTTGAGATCACTCACCTATATAAGGATGATCTCATATTGAAATGTGGAGCATGGGTTGTTTAACTTCAATCAATAGGTCCGCCACAATCCCACACACTAATGAGTAATGGGTACCTTGGGTGGTGGTGTGGGTCATTGTAGGGTAAGCCCACAAATCATGTAGGAGATTTTCCCTCCACTATTTCTTATCCATATCTAACATCCTCTAGAGTATATGGGATAGGGTCTTCTGTAAGGAATCTATATTTCTATTGGTTGCAGCATGGTACCGGGATGGATGGTTGGTTTTGATACCACACTACTGATATAATTTCTCCAATTCAAAAAA
This sequence comes from Viscum album, assembly GCA_963277665.1. Taxonomy (NCBI): domain Eukaryota; kingdom Viridiplantae; phylum Streptophyta; class Magnoliopsida; order Santalales; family Viscaceae; genus Viscum; species Viscum album. The sequence continues at coordinate 842,536,618 of OY728140.1, read as the reverse complement.
ACAAAAATTTGTGCCATTTTCTATTAGTATTGTATGTGGTACACCAAATATGGTGATGATGTTGGCATTAAAAAATATGACAATGTTTCTTTACCCGACCACTTTGAGATGTATGGCTTCTGCCTATTTGGAAAAGAAGTCATCTTCTATGAGAATATACATGAATTGATTGCCCAAAATGGGAGGATATGGTCCATGAAGTCTATTAAACAAGTGAAAAATGGATAGGAGTACATGTTTGGGTGATGTAACTATAGGTGTTGGGGGATGAAATTAGTATGAACTTTCAAGAGCGGCACTTAATGGTGAATTTAGCGAAATCTTACATCATGGTGGTCCAATAGTACTTGATCCTCTGAATCTGGTGGAAAATATCAGATCCTTATTGATGTGAACCACATGCTATAATGTATAGTTCTTTCAGAATGGTGGTGGTCTCTTATCCATCAATTAATCTAAGATGGATTGCAACAAGGAATCACATATAGAGGACCTTTTGTTCATTTTTTCCATTATAGAGTACACAATTAATTTCTAATCATCTGATTTTCTCTATTTTGGCCTTTTCTAGTGGGAGTTCTCCATTTTCAAGGTAATCATCAATGGGTTAAATCTAGCTTGTGGTAGGCCATATGTTAAGGGGATGTAGGACCCCGGGACACCCTGAGAGGGGAGGGGTGAATCAGGGTGTCAACTTTTTCCTCTTAAAGTTGTGGATCTTGTTCCCACATTTCTTGGAACTAATTAAACATGTATGATGGATATAATTAGGAATGAAACATTCACATGTAAAGAGATGACCCAACAATTTAACTTGGTTCACCACTAAGAGATACTTCCAAGGAGAATACACCGACAGGTTGTCGGTCGTACCAAAATCCACTATACTTCACTAGCTGTAGATTAAAAATGTTCGGGAACAACCACTCTATCCCAGGCTCACTGCCTTTACAATTGTTCAGGGATATCTCACTGCGTCCCTCAGGTCACTCCCGTTGACTCCCCTGGCTCACTGCCCTTGGTGAAGCCACACTCAGTTTATAGACGTGAATGTCTCTTCAATAGAATTGCATTGAAGTCTTTGTCTCCTGTTCATCATGAGACTTTGCTTGTATCAGGGTTCAGATTTGATGCTCTTTTCATTTCAAACCTTCTTCATTAGTGTAATGACTAATGAACTAGATCCTCTTGTCTTCGTTTGCCTGAATCACACCCACTGATGTGATTACTCAATAAGAGAAGCTCAGTTTACTAGGCATTGTCAGAATCAGTTCTCCATGTATGCATGAGATCATGCATGTATCATTTATATTTCCTCTTTAATCTCACTTTTCATCGAACGATATCAGGAAATCTTCCAGCTTTTGTGGAGCTCCAGAAAGATGGGCGTGTTTCAACAATATCTGGAATTCTCCTCAAAACCCAACGCGCAAGTCCCAACACAGCGCGCAAGTCCTCGGGGTGCATGTCCAAACTAGCACGCAAGTGTCACCGAAGAACCTGTGTGACACTACCTTCTGGAACTTCAATCCTGCGCGACTCACTTCCTTTCTCACCCAAATGAAATTGAGTACACAACCATCAATCGACGCGCAACTTCTATGAGTTGGTGGTCAAGTCTCTCCAAACCACTTGCGCGACCACTCACCACTTGCACGGCTCAACCACTTGCAGGACGAGAGCTCGAACAGTCTCTAAGTCTTGAACTCAATGGAAAATGAGGAGGGGTGGTCCAGTATTTATAGGCATTTGGTCAACCTGTGTGGTGGCGTGCAAGTCACCCCTCAGTGCGGAAGTCTCAGCGCACAGCTCATCTCCCATAGCCTCTATCGCGAAACTCACTTGCGCGACCCAACCAATACTTGTGCGAGCTTCTTTCATTTGCTATATTTTGAAGTTCTGCTCTTTAAAATCAATAGGTGCGCAAGTTTCCAATCCTTCTAGTCACCGGCGCACAAGTCTCTTCATGGTGCGCAGGTCACTTGCGCGACCAACCCAACACTTGTGCGACCCTCTTTCCTTTTCTATTTTTCTATGTTCTAATCTTGACAAACAATAGGCACAGAAGATCCCTTTTCGTCAAGTACATGACGCGCAAGTATCTTTTCCAAAACCCGTTTTCTTCATTTGTTGATTTACTGGCCCATAAATTTGGGAAACACTGGAAAACGACTCCACCTTGTATCTACTCTTTTTGTACCACCTCCAGATCATCCATTCCTTTGACAACATTCTTGAATCAAACATGGATCGTTAACCATAGCCCTTGAACTCGACATGCCACCATGGAATCTCTTCTTTCAAAAAATTTGTATGTCGTTTGTTTGCTTTGTCAATAAGAACAATCACCTCAAAAACACTTCTTTTCGGTGATTTGTATCCTTCAGCAAATTTTCTGATTTCATCACAAACTCCACTATCATGATATGTATTATTTGAAGGAACAACTTTAGCATCATCATCTTCAGTGACAATGTGATGTACATGGCTATCGTAGAGTTGCAATCCCCACATGGCAATCTTAGAATTCCATTCACTTGCACATTTTCTTCTTCTTCAACCGTCTTGATCTACTTCATGCCGAGCATATGACTCAGTTTTTCAAGAAGTCTCTTGCATGGTTCTCATGCCATCATGAGTAATTGCATGGTCTTTATCAAATCCCATGGTTCTCATGAAATAATGAGGAATTTCATGGTCTTCACAAAAACCCATGGTTCTCTTGCAATAATGAGAAATTTCATGGTCTTCATCGAAAACCCCATTCTTCTTTAATCATCCTCACATGGATTTCACCTCAAATTATTCATTGTTGTAAAAAATGTGCCACATTTGACAAATGTTCTTTGAACTTATGATCAGTACAACAATCGTCTGAATTTCCATTTCTCCACTTCATTAGAGTACTTCTTGATCTCCTTCATTTTGATCTTCATTGAAAACTATTGAAAACAAATACAACCTTATACACAAAGTGGTTCCAACAATCTCCCCCTTTTTATTTTGTTGTCAATACCTTATAGAGCTTCTGAAATGAATTCATCAATGTCAAAATGAGAATCTTCTCTTCAATCAACTTTTATTTTCAAACATTCATTTAACTTTCTCTCCCCCTTATTGACAAGAAATACAAAACGCATGGTAGGTAGGGTATCAATCCATACTCAAGCAATGTTTCATTAATCATTTCACTCTATGTCTACTTGAGAAATTCTCGATGTAGAAAACAAGAGGATTTGATTAAGTCAACAAGGCTGACCATTATTCACAGATTATGATACCAACTTGAGATGAGAACTCTTATATTTTGTCTTCAAGGGTTTACCTATTTTATTTCACGTAGAAGAAAATCAAATGTGATTGGGAATAATCAAACTGAAACTCCTGCACTCACATCAGCAAACAGATCAAAAACATTCAAGTGCTATCGGCAGGATAAGTGACCTTGGGGAACATCCATTCTTCTTATGTCACTGATCAATTCAGTTACTCCCCCTTTGTAAAAGGAACTTTGAACTGAGTAACCATGGGATAGATATTGAGAAATGGTTAACCTTCTCCATTGACATGTTCTTCATTAAATACACAGAGTAACTGCATTTGAGTCCAGCTGGAGTTGATATTTATTGAAACAATGATTTTGGAAGCTTCTTCATTTTTCTCCCCCTCAAGGGAAACACAACTAATAATCTTCATCAAGAGTGTTCCATCATCATATTAATCTTTTAATATCAATTGATGAATATACTAAGGATCGAAACTTCTCTAGCTTGGCTATCATGAGTAGACAACATTCACTACTTCTCAGGTTCTCCCTCTGAGAGCATGCTTCACCTTCAATTCCATGCATTATTAGCATAGAGACAATACTCTAATGAATAAGGGAATAAGGTGGTTCCTCCTTGCTTCATCAACATGAGCTGCATGGTTGAGGTTATTTTCTCAACCAAGTTCCTCTATTCACTCTAGTCTTCATGCCTTCACATTTGAACATATGTTCTGACATCTGTTGACGAGGCATGGCTTTCTTCAAATTCTCTTCTACATTATGTGGGGAATTTTTCTTCTTAACAGCCATCATGAATGACACGTTCTTACCCCTCATAAAGACTTCTTCTTTCTCTGGTATTATGGCTTGGAAGCCTTTTTCAATGTGACCATATTTCTTGTATCTCTCTCACAGAACTTCTTTGACACGTGTGATTCTCTTGGTTTGCAATCTCTTCTTCACTCAGTCTTCATCACGTAAAAAGATTCCTTTTCCTTTAGCACTATCCTTGGCCATTTCATCTTCAAGTTTCCTCATTATCTTAAAATCTTCTGGCTAGATGACCAATATGCCATCTGTAATTTTTGTGGCTGATTTGGTTCTTCCACATGGGTTCATCTGAGTTTCATCCCACTTAGTTTTTCTTTTGGATGAATGGCCCTTCAATTTCATGGATCTAAATTCATGGGTCTCCTCAGCTTCCCTACTGGAGATATTCTTGGGGAAATGTGTGTTCACAATATTCTTCTGATTTCTTCCCAAGGAATATTCTTCTTTCTTTGCTGGCTTGTGTGGTCTTTTGTTCTTATCAGCTCTGGATATCTGTTGACATAGGCATGCACCATTCTTGTGACCACTGTCATTGCATACATCACAGATGTTATCAAGAATTCCATATATGTTTTCTATAAATAGATGCTTCTGGACCTACAGATGTTTCTTCTTTTTCTCTGAATTTTGTCCCTTTGATACTGGCTTTCTTTGTGCTTTTTCGTTAAAGGGATTGTACCGACAATCCAGTGCACAATGCCCAAATATGTTGCAGCACAAACATTGACCCACAAATCTTTTCTGCTTTGTATCTTATGTATGAGGTTGTTGGGCCTTTTTCTTAATCATTTGTGCTCTATTTGAGGAACCAACTTCCTCCTTTTTCTTCTCATCCACACTAGCCATTGTGGTAGGATTCTTTTTCTCACCTTTCCTTATCCATACTTGTTTAGAACTATTCTTCCAGCCTGCACTGATTGTGGGAATGTTTTTAGAAACATGAATACGAGATGGTTTGGATGGTACCTTCACTTTCTTAGTTGCTTGTGATAGATCAATGAGTGAAGTCATTATTTTCTTATCACATGTTGGAGGTATTTTGACAATAGAATCCTCCAGTGAGCATTGAATACCAGTAGCAACTGATTCTTGATGTGGATAATCAAGAGTTTTCATAATCTTCTTCTCACATGTCGAAGGTATTTCACCTTTAGATTCCTCCACCGAACAATGAGTACAAGAATCACTCATTTAACTCTTTTTTGAAGTCTCAATATGTGTATTCTCAATATTAGTCAACTGGGATTCTAATTTTTGACCCCCAATATTGAGGATGACCTTCTGATCTTCAGTCACGAGCATCTTCTCTTCACAAGTCTTCTTCAATCTTTCATCCTCATCTTCATGCATCTTAACATTATTTTGTTACAATGATTCAAGTTCCCTGAATTTCATGGATGTTTATTCCAAAAAAAACTCCTGACTTCATTTATCTTCTTTAGCTCAGCTTCAAGTGCATGGATCTTTTCTTTTAGAGTCTTATTGACTTCCTCTTTTTCTTCAAAGAAATTAACCTATTTTGTGAGCTTCATACTTTCTAGAACATTTCATTCCAACCCCTTTTCCATATTGTCAGCTTCCCTTTCTAATTGAGTGGTGTCAACCTGTACAGATTCGAATAGGCTTCAAATAATAGCAACCCATTCTTTATGAATATCATGCAGATATGTTTTGAGTTTTTCTTGAATGCTTGAATTAGGAGTGTCATCCTTTCCTCTAGAATAATTCTGAGCCACCTTCTCGATGCTTTCCAAGCCTGATGTTTCTTCATTATTTTAATGTCATGGAGAACAAGACACTGCATCTTCTTTGGATATGAGGGACTTCTTCAGCTGCTTCTTCTCTTTCTTTTTCCTGTTTGTCATGGTCTTGCTATATGTTGACTTCTTCTCAGAAATGAATCAATATTCATCAAGACTGCTCTTCATTGTTGACATTAGGAAAGAATCTCAAACCCTCTTCTGAATATAATTACTGTCGAGTATCCATCATACGTTAACCTCCCTTTGATACCACTTAAAGGACCCTAGGACCCCCTGAGAGGGGAGGGGTGAATCAGGGTGTCAACTGTTTACTCTTAAAGTTGTGGATCTTGTTCCCACATTTTTTGGAACTACTTAAACCTGTATGATGGATATAATCAGCAATGAAACATTCACATGTAATGAGATGACACAACAAATTTACTTGGTTCACCACTAAGGGCTACGTCCAAGCAGCATATGCGGAAATATTGTCGATCGTACCAAAATCCACTATGCTTCACTAGCTGTAGATTACAAATATTTGGGAACATTCACTATGTCCCAGGCTCACTGCCATTACAATTGTTCAGGGATATCTCACTGCGTCCCTCAGGTCACTCCCGTTGACTCCCCCTGTCTCTCTTCCCTTGTTGAAGCCACACTCAGTTTATAGACGCGAAGGTCTCTTTAATAGATTTCCATTTAAGTCTTTGTCTCCTATTCAGTAGTAGACTTTTCTTGCATCAGGCTTCAGAGTTGATGCTCTTTTCAGTTCAAAACTTCTTCTTTAGTGCAATGACTAATGCACTAGATCCTGTTGTTTTCGTTTTCCTGAATCACACCCACTGATGTGATTACTCAATAAGAGAAGCTCAGTTTACTAGGCATCGTCAAAATTAGTTCTCCATGTATGCATGAGATTATGCATGTATCATTTAGATTTGCTCTTTAATATCACTTTTCACCAAAAGGTATCAGGAAATCTTCTAGCTTTCATGCAGATCTAGAAAGATGGGCGTGATTCAACAATATCTGGCAGTCTCCTCAAAGCCCGGCACGCATGTCCCAACATGGAGTGCAAGTCCTTGGCGTACAAGTCCAAACTGGCATGCAAGTGTCACCAAAGAACCTGTGTGACACATCCTTCATGAACTTAAAACCTATGAGACTCACTTCCTTTCTCTCCCAAATCACCTTGAATGCGCAACCATCAATCGACACACAACATCTAAGAGCTGGCGTGAAAGCCTCTCCAAACAACTTGCACGACCACTCACCACTTGCGTGGCTCTGCCACCAGCGCGAAGAGAGCTCGAACAGTCTCTAAGTCTTGATATCCGTGGAAAATTAGGAGGGGTGGTCCAGTGTTTATAGGAATTTGGTCAACCAGCACGACAGCGCGCAAGTCACCCCTCGACGCTCAAGTCTCGGCGCGCTGCTCCTCTCCCATAGCCTCTGTAGCGCAACACACTTATGGGACCCAACCAATACTTGCGCAAACTTCTTTCCTTTACCATTTTTTGAAGTTCTGTTCTTGAAAAACAATAGGTGCACAAGTTTCCAATCCTTCTAGGCACTGGTGCGCAAGTCTCTTCATGGCGCGTAGGTCACTTGTGCGACCAACCCAACACTTGCGCGTCACTCTTTCCTTTTTCCATTTTTCTATGTTCTGATCTTGAAAAACACTAGGCACGCAAGTTCCCATTACTTCAAGTGCACGGTGTGCAAGTACCTTTTCCAAAACTAGTTTCTCCATTTGTCGATCTACATGCCTATAAATTTGTAAAACACTAGAGAACGGTGCCACCTTGTATCTTCTCTTTTTATACCGCCTCCAGATCATGCATTCCTTTGTCAAAATTCTTGAATCAAACATGGATCGTTAACCATAGACCTTGAAATCGACATGCCACCATGGAGTCTCCTTTGTCAACATATTTGTATGTCATTTGTTTGCTTTTTCAATAAGAACAATCACCTCAAAAACAGATCTTCTCGGTGATTTGTATCCTTCAGCAACTCTTCAGTTTTCATCACAAACTCCACTATCATGATATGTATTCTTTGAAGGAATATCGTTAGCATCATCATATTCTGTGACAATGTGATGTGCATGGATATCTCAATTTTCCAATCTCTGCATGACTATCTTAGAATGCCATTCACTTGCACATTGTCTTCTTATTCAACCGTCATGATCTACTTCATGCTGATCATATGGTTCAATTTTTCAAGAAGTCTCTTACATGGTACTCATGCAATCATGAGTAATTTCATGGTCTTCATCAAATACCATGGTTCTCATGTAATAATGAGGAATTTCATGGTCTTCATCGAAACCCATGGTTCTCATGCAATAATGAGGAATTGCATGGTCTTCATCAAAAAACCCATTCTTCTTTAATCATCCTCAGATGGATTACACCTCACATTCTTCATTGTTTTAAACAACGTGTCACCTTTGAAACATGTTCTTTGAACTTATGATTAGTACAACAATCGTCTGAATTTACATTCCTCCACTTCATTAGTGTACTTCTTGATCTCCTTCATTTTGATCTTTATTGGAAACTATTGACAACAAATACAACGTTGTACACAAAGTGGTTACAACAGGGGATGGTATTAATCTCATAAATTTCTTTCGTGTTATTATGAATGAATGGAATACCATCCTATGGTGGGAAATGATGATGAATATTTCATCCTGGTATGGATCATCCAGATTTGTGTCCACATTCTCTAATGCATCATCTTATGCATTTTTTGACTAAGGGATATCTGTTAATATTTTCTCTAAATATAGTTCATTGATTAATGCTTGGATATGGTCAAATAAGAGTAGTTTATATTTCTTTTTGATAGAATAATCCACATTGACTTTCTTGATGACATGTTTCAAAACTCCTTTTATCATAAAATGTTTTACTTGAACTTGAAGTGTAAGATATATGCGTTCATTGAGAGCATGATACTCTGTTTCACTGTTTGTTTACCCTTATAACAGTAAAAAAGAGTACAAAATGATTTCCTTTTCTGGAGATATGAGTTCCACTCCCAGCCCCACATTGTTGAGCTTGGATTCATATTTCCTGTTTCCTATCAGGCTTATAGATGTGCCATCAAAATGAATCTCCCATGTTGTCTAATCCTCTTGAGCTAAGAAAAACTCTTCATTGGGTAGTTCAGCAACCAATAGAGTCATTTATTCCAGGGGTGTTCTACCATAAAATCTTCTAATGCCTAACCATTGATAGATTTCATAGGTATAAACCATACATTGAAATGTTGTAGGATGACTGACCACTATGAGGGAAACATGGTTAATAGTGGATGACTGAGAATGTTCTTGAGCAGGTTGATACGTGAGACCAAATGGACCTCATGGTTCTATATGTAGTATCACTTTTTATCGATGGAAAAGATTAATTCGAGAGAGCTATTCTCTATATTTGAATAATGAGTCTCAACATCAATCATAGTTTAGTTGAGATAATAAAGGCTATTTTTACTGTAAGCATCTTTCTTCTAACTGAGGATGATTCCTAGTAACTACTCAAAATCCATCAGAAATAGTATGAGCGTTCTTACTTCAACAAGTAGCATTAAAACGAGTGTGATTAATTTGTATCTCTTAATAATGGAATATTCTTCTTGAAAATAATCATTCCATTGATATACAATCCCCTTCTTCATCAACCTAGTGAAGGGAAAACATTTTCCTACATGGTTTGATAAGAAGTGCTGAATTTATGCTAGATGTCTTTGAAGCACTCTCACCTCTATGAGTTTGTGTGTATGTGACATTAAAAGGATGTCATTTTTCATATATGGGTTATATTTGATTCCATGATAGAGAATGATGAATCTGAGGAATTTCCCTAAGGTGACATCAAATGAATGTTTCAAGGGGTTTATTTTTCGTTTGTATTGTGATGTTTTTTTGATGATGACTTCACGATCTGATAGGTGTCATGATATTAGTCATGATTTAACCAGTAAATAATTAACATAAAATTCAATGATCTTTCCCAGGAAGGGCATGAAAATGTGATTCATAGAATACTGATATGTGGTGCTAGCATTTTTTAGATCAGAGTAAAATGCCTTGAAGATAATACTCATTAAAGGGCCCTGAAAGAGGATGCTTCTTCATATTATCAGTACATTTCAAATAGGTTTTATCCTAAATATCCATCCATGAAAGAGAGAGCCTGGTATCTAGAAGTTTCATTGATTAGAAATTTTTTGATCGAGACCAGGAAGTTATCATTTAGGTAGTACCGATTGAGATCCCTAAAATCGATGAAAACAATGAATTTTCCATTATATTTTTTTTGATGAGGACTATATTGACCAACCATATGGGATATTTGAACTCTCGAATGATGTTTTCTCTGATGATATTTTCTACTTAAACCAATTTCTTGGTAGCATGTGTTGGGTGGACCCTCTTAGAGGCCTACTTGTATCCAATGTGGTCTTCTAGTAGGCCCAAGTAGTGGGTGGACATCTCATGATCAAGCATGTAATTTTAATATAATAATATGAAACAAATCTCAATTATTCAATAGTAAGGATTTTTATATGTTTTTATCTTCAAAATACTTGGCCCCACTAACTAGAGTGAGTTGAAGGTCTTCTTATGATCCCTGGTTTATTTCCCTGAGTTCATTAATGGTGGTAGAGACCCCATCCTAAAATGTTGGAGGGGAATCCCAATGTTCATCTTATTATTCATGTTCCCCACTATCTTCTTCTCCTTCATCGTCTCCTCATGTGGAAACAATTCTCAAGATAAACTCTCAGTAGTTTAGATAAGATTCGTAATTTTGGCATTCAGAGGCTGAAGAAATTTCTTTTTCCCCGACTTAAAGAGAGGGATTTTCTAGAGAGGATAGTGTGAGGGAGTGATAAGTGTGTTCATTCTATTCTATAGTAATGGGTAATCTAGGGATTGTCTAGATATCTAAGTATGGAATGAGTGACTTTCCATTCAATCATTCATCATTATATTGGGAGAAAATAGATTTTCCTATACTGTTAGGCTCCGTGGCCACGACTGAAATCCTATGGATTTCAGAATACATTTCCAAACAGGGACTCCTATACTCTGCCTGATTGATGGGAAGTACATATTACTCACTGAGATTCTTGAAGGGGTCATCAGGTAACACATCCAAATCATTTGGGGTGGTTACCCTATCAATACCATTTACTTGTGGCCACTTCCCCCTATTCATAGAATCTTCCATAGATATAGTGTGACTTGCAAGATTCGAATGGGGCCTTATCAATGTTCATTTTACCTTTATATAAATTAATGATGTATTTTATGAAATTATTGTATGATGATGGAATTTCTATGTACTGATGTTGTGAGGTATTTTCTAGTAGTAAGTTTAAGTCTTTGTTTTTTAAACATCCAAAACATTTGAGATGGTTATAAGGTCTCCAAACCTTGTTTTAGCATGATTTGGCTTAATGGATTCTCCTATCTTTTTTCATATCCCAATATTGTTTTGGTAAAATATGTCATATTATCTTCATTGTAAAACATCCAACAAATTATTCATTGTGGGATGATATTAACTCTAGATCCATTATAAATACTGACTTTTTGGATATCAGTACCATTTTTCCATTCAGACACATAAAAGGGTTTGATGTGTCCCTATATAATGGCATGAACATCTTGATCTGTAATGAAGATAACCATGTAAAATTATATATTATTAGTCTCTATATGATAGAATTTATTTTAGTCCACTTCAGATTCAAACTCATAGGGGATTTAAAATCTACTGTAAGAGATACCCTAATATATTTTGACAAATTCAAGGCATCCAAGATTGATAGCTTGGCTAGTATTGATGCCAATTATTGTATAAAATTAGTATTATTCACTAAATACCGAATCTTCCAAACTTGAGGATGCTCTTTCATTGAAGTTTTAGGGGCTTCATCATTGGATGAGGATGGGGCATCCCTTGGGATAGAAGTTGGTGGTGCGTCGATGCTTTGTGGGGTAGGACGAGCAGGTTTTCCTACACGTCATAGTCCATTAGAAATTTGTTCCTCTTCTGATAGATAGTCATGTATGACTGGTCCAAAACCAATTCAATTGGAGGTAGGGGATTTTTTTTATTCTTGTTGGGTACACTAAAGGGCTCTTCCATGAGTTTTTTCAACATTGATAGTATGATCTGAGGTGCAGCTAGAAATTTGGATTCTACCACAACTGTGTCTTGCCTAGTATTTTTGGATTTTAGGACCCCTTCATCCAGTTCCGCAGTTGGGTTTAGGGAACTCGGTTTCATATCCATAGTCATCAATAATGAAGGGATCCATGATTTGAATTACATTAATGGTGCTGAAGATATTTTCCTCATCTGATGATGAGTATTCCTAGTTGACTTCTTCTGGTGGTGCCATTTAATTGGGCAATGCCCATGATTTCACTATGCATAGAGTATTCCCCAAGTTAATTTGAATATTTTCTATGTCATCCAAAAATTGAACATATTCTTCCTTTTTAACCACTTTTTTCACTCAGCTTATTCATCTGGGTCAGTGGTGTAAATATAAGCCACTTGTGCGGGTGGTGGTCCTAGTTTGACTTTATAGGATTCTATCATTGTTTGCTTGAGGAAATTAAATATAAAGTATTTTTGGATAGTATATCCCAGTATCTGGTGAAAGTAACAATAATATGGATTTTTGTCGATACCTACTTCATCATACCTCTTTTGATTTGGTAGATAGATCATGTCGCAATTCATGAGAGCTATAATGTGTCCATGGACTAGGTTATCTCTAAACGAGTAATCTTTCTTTCTCCATTCATCAATTTTTCTCATGTTCCCCTCTGATACTCTTATAGAGGATAAAGTTTCTTTTGACGTCTAATAGGTCGTGCATAATTCGGTGCAGGTCCGGGACTTAAGGTAATTTTGTTGGGGATGGTGGGTCTATATGGGACTTAAGGTAATTTTGTTGTGATGAGTCATATATACATTGGTAAAAGGTATAGAAATCCTAAAAACTAGTTATATATTTTATTGGGAATTGTTGTGATTGAAACTCATCATAGATGTTATCAATGAACAAAACACACATCTCTTATTCTTGGAGTGGTAGTTTTGAAAGAGTTGGTCATACCATTCCCTCTAGTAAAAAAATTTGAGACTCTCTCATTCTCCTAATGTTTGTAGTTCATGAGATCATTGATTTTTGTATTTTGAAATGTTGAGATGAAGTCTAAAAGGAACTGCCACCAGATATCCTCCCAACCTCTTATCAACATGGATGGAAAACTCGTATACCATACAATGCACAAAATTTGTAGTGTAACATCCCAGGTAAATAAGGAATATTAATTTTTAATATTTATCCATATTTGTGAATAAAATGTTAATATTAATTTAAAGGGAATGCTATGCTCGATGGCGTACCCAATACGCAACAACGAGTTTCTTTGAAATCCTACGTTGCACACTAATAATAAAATAATATTATTTTAAATGGTAGTCAACGCCTAGCCATTGTAATGGCGGGAATGAACAGAACTAACTACAAAATTATTATATATTTTTGTGAAATATTTTTACTTTTATCCAATAAATGTTTGAGACTTAAAATGCAAATGAATCCAATTTTAAGAATAAATATTCTAATATTCATTAAAAGGTCGATTAACCGCCTTTTGATGGAGAACCCTTTTTAAATATACTTTTGAAGATTTTATATGTTATATCTGACAAAATAAAATCCTTCTTTAGAATCTGGACATCAAAATTTACTTAGTGTAATTTTTTTTTATTTTTCCGATAAAGATCAGTTTTAGTGAAAATGTTGTATTTTAATTCAAAACAACTTTTTAATCTAATTTATTTATATTAATATCTCATCTTTTGAATTGATTTTAAAGTTCAATTAGAATATATTTTTACCATTTAATTCAATTGTGGTCATTCGAATTAATTTCACTTTGAAATTGGACTTAAACTAGTGTCAATCTTTTAATAGATATTGTTTCTTAAAAACACGCTCTTTGATTTGACAGCGGAATTAATTATTAAATTAATTAATGAAACTTTTATGTTTTGAATTTTTTGAAATATAAATCATTTTTTAATTCAAAATATCAAATATATCTTAGGGTTAATTTTTGGTATTTTTCTGAAAAACATCAATTTTTGATGAATAGTGAAACCACTAAGTGGTAGTTAAAAAACCGATTTTTCGTTTAAATGAATCTTTACCACTTCTATGATTTTAATTTCAAAAATCTGATAGACATGGTTGTCATTCGAATGTAAAATGTTGTTCAATGGGATTAAAATAATTTTTTTGGTGAATAGTAACTTTTAAGTTTTATTAATCGTGATTAAAGGTAATTAGTGTAATTTAAGGTAATGTTAATGTTATAATAATATGAAATGACCTTGAAACATGTCCAAACCTTATTGGATGAGTCATATCTGACCAAGACAATCCATGGGTCAACATGAGGACCCCATGGAGCCACTTTGGTAAGAAATTGACATTAATAACTTTTTATTTAAAGATAAAATAAAAATGCCACAAACATGTATTGTTTTACTAAAACAATTTTTACATAGGGTTATACAATTCATATTTTTTACTATAAATACCCATTATAAATCTAAAAATATTTCCTACATCATATTTTTTTTATAGTTAAATAAATTCATGTATTTATGACACCATGATGATGCAGCGATTACCTCATTAAGAAACTATTTAAATAAAATGAGAAGATAAGGTAAAAGCAAAGACTTACACTTGTCAAAAAACTATTGGATGGGTGTATTTCGAACCCTTATCACCTTATCCTAGAAATATATAATTTTGGGACTTTTAATATACGAAAACCATTTTATAATAAGGTAACTTTTCAAGACATTCCAAGAGTGCCCCTCCTCCCTCTAATAAAAGGCCCCCACCTCTACCCCCTTACCTACACCTCTCAAGCCTTTGGCCCAACCAAACACTGCTCATTTTATCTCTCAACATCCCTCTATTCATCCTAGGAGCATTACCTTTGGCATAAATCTCTTCAAGAAACCCTTTTGGTTCAAACCAAGAGGAGTTACCCGATTTAAAGATATTGTATTCACCTGTGTTCTATTGTTTTATTTTGCTTCTCCGACCCCCTAAAATATTTTTATTCCTTTCTTTTGTAATAACAACAGTATCTTCAGTATACTAGGATGTTTTTATGTGAAGGATTCTAGCTACACTTACACACACCTCCTTATAATGGTTAAATAACATACTGTTTCTGTGGATGGAGAATTATTGTCTCACGAAATGATGATTGTTCAATATTCTCTTAACACCTTTCATGGTGGCCATTATGATGTCACTATATTTTATATATGATATATATGGTATTTATGTTTTCTATATGCTTCTATATTTTATATTTATAACATACCTTTATGCTTTTCAGTTTGTGCAAATGTGATAATTTCATACGAGGAAGTGTGGACTACCGCCCCCGAAAGTGATGTGACTCATTCATGCAATACATGGAATGTATAATGAATGAAATTAATGAAACAATGTGACCTATATAACATATATATTATACTAGAATTATAATATATATATATATATATATCTCATCTAGTTTTAATTCCATTAATGTGCCAAAGCAATGAAAGTAGCGTTCATGCGTACGTAATGCCTACTGTCTCCATGAACGGTGAATTTCATTTCTTTTTATCTCCAAATATTATAGAATAAGTATAAAAATAATATATACTAGATATATATGATATTTACATCATTAATACTATTCTGGATATTATGTACATACAACTACATTGACAATGCTTTTCAAACAAGATCATTTTTGACTCATGTAATGAACATCGACAAAACGTATGGTTTGAACTCACATAATTAACTAATTATTATAACATGATAATATATGATTGTTGGAGCCAAAATATTGCATGAAAGGAAGGGACGAAAAAAAGAAGGCTGGCCCGCTGCCTCGCGAAGCACCGACGTGAAGCACCACTGCGAAGCACCCCGAGCCTCGCGGTCTCGCGAAGCTCCAGAGGCGGTAACTCTCCGCGAACGAATTTGACGTTCGCGAGACCTCCATGAAGCTCCAGAGGCGGTAACTCTCTACGACCGCGTTTGAATTTCGCGAGTGCGCCGCGAAGCACCTGAGTCGGCGCGTGAGTTCTGCTTCGCGGCGCCCCTTGCCTGTAAATACTGGACTCCCCCTGAGTCCCAAGGATGGATAATCCGACCTTTCGGCTTCTCCTCTCCCGAATCACGATGCACTCTTTGCCTCGGGAATCATGATCTCTGTGAGGTACTTCTACTTCGCGTGATTCCTTTGCTTTGTCTCATTTTGAGCCCCTCTTCCGAGAGGGATGCCCTTCGCAAAGCTCAAGGGCCTTCGCAAAGGAAGGGGATTCCCAGGGGAACGCGGGTAGCCGCGGAGCGTTTATTCTTCGCGAAACACCCAACATGTACTAGTGATCCCCATGCTAAGGCAGGATCGCCACACATCGCTAAGCACACTGCTTCACAGCACCCTGCTTCGCGAGGCACCTCTTCTTCGCGAGGCAGTGCTCCGCGAATACTGTTCCACTTCGCGAAGCACCCTCCAATCACATCTATGCCCCATTCTACGGCCAAGGCACTCCGCTTCGAGAATCACACTCCTTTGCTTGGTAATTCCCCTTCCCGTGCGACCCTCCAGGTATGCACGATGGTATTTCAAAGTCCCACAGACAATACCACTCGTAGCATTGCTTCGCCTAATACTTCTTCGCATAGGCACGCTAACGGCTATTGCTTCTTCGCATAGCCACGCTAACGTGGACCCCTCGATGGTTCGCTCCACAACCCCCCTTGACCATGGCCTTGCCAGTACCTTCCCTCCCCTAAGGACCCGAGGGTACCAGTTATCTATGTCCTAGGGGTGTGGAATGAACCCACCTCGTCCGAGATGCAGGACATTAAACTGCCAAGCATCACGTCCTCATCACATGACGTTAAACTGTGAACCGACCTCGTGCCTCTCACGAAGGGTCCCCCCAGCTCGAATATTTTTTACGCCACTCGTCTCCACAGGAGTGGAATCACCCTTCACAAGGGATGATATCCTCCTTATTGGAGTGGCGTATGTTCTCAGGAGAAGGGCGACCCTAGTTCCCCAATGGATGGTTGCACCCCTGCATCTCCGTACTTCCCCACTACCAAGGCCAGTGGAGGGCGAGATAGGGAACGAGGCACCCCCCATCATTGGTCCCAAATCCCTCTTTCTCTACGCTCTTCCACACCTCGCGCCTCCATCCTAGAGTAAGTCCCAACACCATGGGCCGCCTAATGTGTAAGCCCCTATTCACTTCTCATGGATGCATCCTTCGCGACGTGATCGTCAGGTCCCTGCAACCTCTTGTTTCTCACACCGAGCATGACTCACTTGGGATTAGAGTGAGCACCGACCCTGACACACACCCATAGCGAACTACGAGGACTTTGACCCATGTCAAGTCATTGGACGTAGGAAGCCTCCACGAGGTTCAAGACACACCACTCGGTCGTTCATTCACGTCGAGTTTCACCCTTGTCCAGCATGACGTTAAACCGCATGCCCTCATCCAGCATGACGTTAAACTGTATGCCATCATCCTGCATGACATTAAACTACACACCCATTTGAACTATGAGGTCTTTGATCCATTTTAAGGCATGGTATGTAGGAAGCCTCCACGAGGTTCAAGCCCACCAGTCATCCAATCCACGTCGAGTTCTACCTGCGTCCAGCATGACGTTAAACTGCATTCCAGTCTGACAACAAGCCGTTGAGACAACCCTTTGAACTACGAGGTATTTGATCCATTTCAAGGCATGGTACGTAGTAAGCCTCCCCAAGGTCCAAGCCCATCAATCATCGGCCTAGACCATCTCCTTGTCGGTGTGCAAAGCCCCGCCCCCTATTTTCACCCGAACTACGAGGACTTTGATCCATGTCAAGGCATGGTACGTAGGAAACCTTCCCAAGGTTAAATCCCACCTCCATCGGACCAAGGTCCCTCATTCATGTCGGTTCGCCGACACCCACCGCCCATCATTCCTTCACGTCAGGGTTCACTATCGTCCCGCATGACATTAAACTGTATTCCACCATTCTGAACTATGAGGACTTTAATCCATGTCAAGGCATGGTACGTAGGAAACCTTCCCAAGGTTCAAGCCCACCATTAACGGACCCACAGGTCCACTTTCACATCAGTTTTCCGATGAAACCCTTTGAACTACGCGGTCTTTGCTCCATGTCAAGGCATGGTACGTAGGAAGCCTCCCTGAGGTTCAAGCCCATCCCTCATCGGACCAAGGTCCACCTTCACGTCGGTTCGCTGACGCTTCGGACCAAGGTCCACATTCACGTCGGTTCGCTGACGACATTCATCGGACCAAGGTCCACCCTCGTGTCGGTCCACCGGCACCATCCCGAACTACGCGGACATTGATTACCTGCCACGGGGATACATAGGAATCCCCCCTTCAAGGCTCAAGCCCAACTTCACCATTGCCCTTTCGATTGTTCCTCGCCATTTCCCCTTCTACTTCATTCATCTATCCATCATCCACCCTGATTCTTGCCCGGACCGTCAAATCCCGGTGAGATCATGTCGGTACGCTCCTCTTCACAGCCTCTCATGGGCTGGCCCCGGTATCAGCACCCCTTCAAGGGAGATCCCTCATTCCGATCCATTCTAGCTAATGCTCCGATCGGGCTGGTCTATCTCCGCTAGACGTTAAACTCACGGGGTACCCTGTGTTAAACACGTGAAGCTGAGGAAAACCTCAGATATGTGTCTATGATATATAATTCCCCATGCTCGATGTGGGATGCCTCGGGCTTCCACGCGCTCGAGAATCCCTGTGACCAGGGATAATAGACAGACATGCCAGGTTCACCATCATCCAGACACGCTACTGATGCTTCAACGTGACTACTCCCCCGACTGAAGGTTTCTGCCCTGACCGGACCCTTTGGAATGTCCTGACAGAAGTATTGTAATTAACCGGCATCCATGGAAACATGGCACTCAGAAGAGTTTCACGAACAACATATTAAATCTATGAGGGAGACCCGGACTAGGTGACGAGTTCTAATGAGGAATCCACAGAAGAAAGAACTGACATCCCATAATCCTATTTCAATCAAGGAGGAGACGTCTCTGAATAAGGAACGAATGTCGCCCGCCTTTAGAAAGCGGGAATGCGGGGCCACAAGCAGCGCATCCTCCTCTACAGACGGATGCACGCGCCCCGACGAAAGTGTCGGAAACAGAAATGGTGAACCCGACGTGAAAGTCTTCTCCTCAATGTGGAGATTAGTAGCGTTCGAGACACCAGTAGATTGACGTGTCACCGGATCCAGATATCCGGCACCTGGTCCCGCCACGAAAATGGCGGGCCTGTCGTGAAACTCACCAGAAGTCGGGGCAGTAGAACGTGGGGCACTCCGTTCTGCAGCGTGTTGGCGTGGATCATTCTTACAGACATGGAGAATGGAAGGACACTGGGGCACTGGTTGTCAATCCTTTTCCTCGCAATGCTGATGAGTTGAACCCTTCGTTTCCCAGGAACCAGGTTGCTGTTACAGGGACACGATCACCGCCCACTCGCCTACGCAGGGCAGGGGAAACACAGCCACAACCACCCCGCCTGGCGCCGCTACCGCCACGACGGCCGCCACATCGCGGAATATGGGGCACCCACGTCCCCTTTCCCCATCAGAGGTCATCCAGCGAAGGGCGATCAACAACCTTGTATGCAGGTACAAGGAGGAAGGGGTCATCCCAACTCGGGATATGGCCCGCTTGGACCTAGAGGCCTCCAGGCCCCACCGTCAACGCCACCCTAACATGACGCGCAGGGAGCCCCTGCTCCCCACCCCAACGTTCAACCGTTTCGGGAGCCTGTCCCCAGAACGCCTTGACGACTCCTCTCCTTACGCTGATGAGGTTGGCGTCATCCGGCTCAGCCCGCTCAAGGTCCCGACCCAAGGGCTCCAGGCAAGAGCTCCTGTCCGGCCGTGTCAGCGCCGCCGTTCGACTCCGCAGGAAGAGCAGGCAGGCCGTGCCCCTACACCACCTGCACTAGCTCACCTGACCCGTCGTCAGCGCAGGGCCCGGGCTGAGGACGCTTGCCCAGGTGCGTCAACGTCAATAGCTACAGTGGCCCGATCCACCTCCGACATGCATCATGGGGTCCCTGTATACACTCAGTAGGGGCACTCCTTCTCCCAACCAGGATCGAGACCCCAACCTCCCCACGGGTAGGCTGGGTTGACTCTCCGGGTTGCAGGCCCGAGTGGTGATCTCCGCGAACTAACCCGCGGTGATGTCACCCCATACGGAGGCCCTCCTCATACCACTACTCCACAGAGCGATGTCCTTCCCCGCTCCAAAGCTCGTTATGGAGGTATGCCCCGTGCTACCCCCATCCCAAAGGAATACCTACCCCGCGGGAGTGACACTCAGCCTAGAAACCTTCCCCACGCCCACTATACAGGGTATGGAGTCCATCCTCCTGCCCCCGACCGCTGATCTGAAGGCATCGTCCATCCGGTCCTTCTCCAACGTGGGGGCCCTCCCTACGACCTCTCTGCAACCGGCAAAGGTCCTCCTCGCCCCGGCAACTCGAGGATTGAATGTCAGCCTCGCTCGGCCCGCATCGACCATGGAGGTCATCCTACTCATGCCGGTTCCAACAGAGGCTCCTCCCACATGGGTACTGTCCATGGAGGTCCTCTCCATGTACCCTTCAACATTTTCCTTGGTGCCCCTCGCACTTCGGCTATCTCGAGTGGGGCCCCCCTCCGCCACAGCGCCAGCGACGCCCCGAGGCTACATGGTGAAAATCAACAGTGTCTCAAAGAGCAACCCTGGGGCAGGAGAGCGGTTCGTCGCCGCCACAAGAAGAGTCCAGTGAAGGCCCGGGTGGAGATCAAACCTACCCGCTTCTCCGACTCTGAAGCGGAATGCGACTCAGCGATGGAACCTTCTCCCCTCTCCTCTATATCAAGGATTGGGGCAGGAACCAGGCGTGTTAGCCTCATTCTCCTGGAATATGAGGTCCACCAGATTCCCATCTCTCTCCATATGTACATCCAGGAGGAATAAGTCTTGGGAATTCCATAGGTCTCAACCGCACAATCACCGCCATTGTCACCAGAAGTGCCCTCTACCTCTACCAGAGATCACAGAGAGCTATTTTGGTGGCCAACGGCGGTAGAGCGACGACATGACCTGTCTCCGGTAGCCGCGACTCCTGTGCTGGAAGCTGTGGCTATCAGCCCATCGTATCGTGACATCGTGGCCAGGTCACCTTACTCTTCAGATGATGGCCCGGAATTCAGCGGCAAGTCAGCTCGTTCACCGTATTCTCCGCCGCCAAGTTTACTATCCCAGAGGTCTGCCTCGGTACTGCTAATGGTCCCTCAGCTGCCTCTGGTTGATGAGTGGGGCAATACAGGGCCAGACCCCAAGTCCGAACCTAGGAGCTTCTGGAGAATTCTGGCAGCGGATTATTTCCCGGAGAAGTTCTGGCCGACGGCGGCGCTGAACTTTCGTGCACCAGAGTCACTTACCCCTGAAGAAGTGGGGTGATTTTGTCGAACCCTATGGGCGACACACTTCCACCTTAGTTACAAGCAGGTGGAATACCCCGGAAGTCGAGATCACTTCGAAGAAATCGGCAAGCAATGTCGCCTGATCGATTTGGCCGCACTCCTTATGGCCCAACACCCTGAGTCACCAGGCCGCCAGAGCGCCCTTCAACGAAAATGTGTTCAGAGTTTCAAAGTACTCCGCAGAATCGTCAGGGAAGCTACCCCCCATGTGCATTTCCATGGTTGGGGACACTATGCCGCTCTCCTCTTCCACCCCATCCGATGGTAGCCTGATTCGTTATGCGTCATCGAGGACATGCCCTCGAGAGGGGTCGCGGTCCACATGACTGATGTAGTGGACAAAGAAGATGAGCTTGAATTCCTTGATGGAGACATTCTCCCTGAGGGCTTACCGCCATTGTTGTACCCATCAGGGAGGGTTACCCATCAGTAGAGGAACCTGCTAGGCCTCCCCGTACCCACCGAGTCGTCGGTACTCGGTAAAAATACCGGCAAGGGTAAGGAGCACGTCGGAACTGTCAAGCACTCCGACACGTCTGCCTCTGTGCAGAAAACGGATGAAGATCCCGAGAAGGCCACGTTACGCCTGCAGCTTGTTGAGCAGAAGAGGCTGGTTGACGAACTCTTGGTTGAGCGCGCTGCAGAGCGGCTACCCGACTATGGTAATCCCAGGCTGGGGCAGCAGGGGCAGGAACAATTTTCCCCCGGTGAGATGCCTCCGTAAAGCCCTGATCATGCTACTTCCGCAGATAGGGTAGAAGCCGGATCTTATGGCAAGAGGGCGCAATACGTCTCGCCAAACCCCCCGGAGCGACGGGACAATCTGAAGAATCCAGTCCGGGTTCCCCCAGTCGCCCCGCGGGTCATTCCGCCAGTTGATCCATGAGCTGCCGAAGCCATCTACCGTGTTGAGGAACCTGGAAACGCACTTTTGGTTAGGGATCCCCGTCAAGACAGGGACCCCCACCCGGATTATCTTATAGCATCACTCACAGCCCGCCTCGAAGCGTTTTGGAAACACGGTAAGTAGCGGTCCCACCGGATGGCAAGTCGTATCCCGCGTGGGTGGATGATATGCCTGCACCCCCGGGTTTTGGGAACCCCACTTTCTTGCCTTTCAACGGGACAGGGTACCCGCCGAAGCACTTGGATCATTTTTCTTCTAGGTGTGGCCCCATGCTGGGGACCCCGGCTCAGCAAGAAGCCGCCAAGCTCGGATGTTTCGTACAGACATTGGAAGGTCCAGCATTCGTCTGGTACAACCAACTCCCTACCGGATCAGTGACCGGTTGGGAGGATCTCCGCCGGTATTTCCTATACTAGTTCAGCTCCACCACGTGGAAGACTTGCATTGTAGACCTCTTCAAGTGCAAGCAGAGGCCTGATGAGCGAGTCACAGATTTCATCGCCCGGTGGAAGGGACTTACGTATTCCCTCGACATGCCACTGACTCAGGAGAAATTACTGACAATGTGTGTGGGGAATGTCAAGACAGAGCTGGTACCCTCCCTAATTACCTAGAACTACCCTGGAGGGTTCAGAGATTTCTCAAATATGGCTCAGCACCTTGAGGAAGCTCTGCAATAGGCCAGTCAGGCACGTCTGTTTCACCCCA
This sequence comes from Viscum album, assembly GCA_963277665.1. NCBI lineage: Eukaryota > Viridiplantae > Streptophyta > Magnoliopsida > Santalales > Viscaceae > Viscum > Viscum album. The sequence goes on along the minus strand of OY728140.1, from coordinate 842,513,459 downwards.
TGATCTCGGCTAGGAGGGCCGCCAGGGCTGAACCCGCCACGGTGGCCCAAATAGAAGCCCCTAGGAAGATGGAATTACTGCTAGCGACACCATCCCCACAACCCCACAAATGTCCTCCACCTCAAGCACAGGCTCCTGCCCAGCAGCGACTGCCTCAGAACTGACAGGCTCCCCCGTGCAATTCGCCACCACCACCCAGGCGAGACAATCAGGCACCGCCTCCTCGGTAGGCCCCTCCGGCCCCTTGTCAAGGCTAGGCCCCCAGGGCCCCCTATCCGGAAAGAAGACACCAGACTTATTTGTTCAATGAAAATCAGGTCTATAGATACTTCCGAAGCACTCTAGAGCAAGGGATTGTGCGCCTGACCGAGTGCAGAAGGCCGACGGAGGCGAATCTCACCAATCACCCCAACTACTATCCTTATCATCAGATTCTGGGGAACACCCTCAAGAAATGATATCTGTTTAAAGACTAGCTTCAAGAACAGGTCCACAACAACCTAATTAGCTTGGGCCCGACACCAACACAAGTGGTGGGTGTCTTTGCAGGGGCAGTCATCGGTTGAGACAGTGAAGGTGAGTGGCAGCAGGTTCCCAGCCACAGATCCCAGAAATACGATGACTGGATGACTCGAAAAACCATCGTCTGTGCCCATGGTATCATCCGGCTGCACCTAAGTCAGCCGGAACCTTCAGAATAAGTAGCTGGTACCTCCGCATCGTCTTCACAGTCGACCTCTTCCCAAAAGGGCAAGCAGCGGCGATGCAAGAAGAACCAACGTGCACCGCCGGTGCCGTCGTCATCCCGTACTCTCGGCGACTTTATGCCCCCTAAAATGGGGATTACTCCCAGAATCTGCCCGATGGTGGATGACTCCTCGAGCGACATTCCGGGGTACACTTCGGTTAACATCGTGGAGCTGGTAAAGCCCTATATGACTCCCGACGAGGGGGAGCTCCAGGTGAACCTCCCCAACATTTCCAGCCAACGTCAACGTCAGTGGAATCTCAACCGTGCTGGTCATCGAGGTACGTCAGCAGGAACATTCAGCCAAGCCGTGCACGCTATTGAGACTAGGCAGCAGGCTCAGCGCAGAGCTCAGCACGCGTAACCCCACCTAACACCGTCGTCTCTACCTCCACCGCTATTTGTGCTACTAGATCAGGGGGAGCTGCCCCGTTTGTATCACAGTCAGTCTCACCCAGCTATAGGCCAGCCTCTACTATCCAATACTAGTCCGGAAACTACTCTCCAGGGTTCTACTAGTAGGCAGTAGTATGTACCCAGTACTAGCTGATCGCCGGTTCAACCGGCAGGACCCGCTATGCCTCCAACTTCCGAACGACCTCCTATAGGCAGAGGTTCACGTTTGGCATGAAAGTATGATGTTTTAAAGCACCTGTACAGCATTCCGGCAAGGCTTTCCATCCTTGAGGCCCTTCGCCTATCGTCTGAAATGCGCGAGTCACTTGCCGAGGCCCTAAGGAGCCCCCTCCAGTTTGAGATGGAGGTAGCAGCTGCATAAGCCTTCCATGCCGAGACAATTGAGAACGCCAAATGTCAGGCAGTTATCTCGTTCACCGGTGAAGATGAGGACCCTCCTATACAGGGGAATATTCGCCCGCTGTACATCACTGGCCACTTCAATGGTGTGGAAGTCCGCCGCTGCCTCGTTGACACAGGTTCCGGAATCAATCTAATTTAGACTCGGACATTGCGAAAGTTGGGTCTGTCTGAAGGTGATTTAACTCCCTCTGACCTCCGAATCCAGGGGTATGACATGACCGAGCAAACCCTAGTCGGAAAGAGCCGCCTGAAAACACAGTTCTGTGGATTAATTGCCAGCACCGAGTTCATGGTAGTCTCTCAGGACACCGCCTACAACGCGTTGATGGGTAGGCCATGGCTCCATCTGCATGCAGCAGTCCCTTCGTCGTATCACTAGTGCCTCAAATACTCACTCACCGGTCGAGTAGGCATGCTCCAAGGAGATACGTCCCCTTTCGCATCTTGTGAGGCCTGCTATCTAGATGCGGGTTATTACAAAAGTTAGGATAAGAAAATCATAGTACGTGAGGATGAACCCGCCCCGGTCACAGGTGATCCCTGGGAAAGCATGGATGACGCCTACATCCTCCCGATCCACCAATTGGAGGCCACGACCCCCGACATGGGGAAATGTTTTGTTGTTTCGGGAACACAAGGAAGGCATGTTCCCCTGTCCAAGCGACGGCGGAAAATCACCTCGTACTCCTACATCAACCAGGCTCAGGTGATCCCGGAACCTCCTACCCCTATACGGTACCAGAATATCAAGCTTATGACAACGGCAGTACGCCATACGTGTCTCTTCCATCGGGCTGGAATCCACCAACTCAGGCTGACACGTCACCACTGCTTTGATATCATCAAACGTGGCCCCTTAGGACGAAGTCCAGATGTGATAGGATCGACTGCCTTCATTTCTATGGTCTCAATGGTGAGTGAGTCTCCTGATATGATGACCACTGCTTCCCGAGCCAGCAGCAGCTGCCCCTCATGCATTGATTTCCCAGAAGTATCTCCCGTCGCGGGAAATCCCCCCACGGGTGGGGAGGCAGACCTGGAGGATGCTCCCCCCCGCCTTTGAGGAAGGCGTCTCTACCATGGTTGATGAACTTGTACAGGCAAACCTTGGTAGCGAGGCAGATCCAAAACCCACATTGATCAGTGCAGCCATGTCCCCCGAGGAGGGGCACCAGTACATATACTTCCTCAAACAACTCCGTGACGTGTTTTCCTGGAGTTACAACAAGATGCCAGGACTCGATCCCCAGGTAGTCGTTCACCGTCTGGGCCTCTCGGCAAACCATCGTGGATTTAAGCAGCCTCCAAGGAAGATGCAACCTTCTCATGGTGCTATGGTTGAGGTTGAAGTTGACAAGCTTATCAAAGCCAACTTCGTTAAGGAAGTCCAGTACCCCAAGTGGCTTGGCAACATTGTTCCAGTCAGGAAGAAGAATGGGCAGATTAGAGTCTGCATCGACATCCGTGATCTTAATCGCCACTACCCAAAGGATGACTTCCCTCTCCCGGTGACATAGTTATTGATTGTCTCCACGACCGAGTTCTAAGTTCTCTCTTTCATGGACGGGTATTCCGGGTACAACAAGATCTGGATGGCCCCCGAAGACGAGGATTCCACTGCCTTCAGGGCTCCCCAAGGTACCTTTTGCTACCAGGTTATGCCATTCGGTTTGAAAAATGCAGGTGCCACTTATCAGTGGGCCATGCACCGCATAATCAAGCCGATTCTCGGAACGTTGGTGGAATGCTATGTAGATGCCCTAGTGGTCAAATCATGTCAGCGCCAGGACCATCTCAAAGACCTCGAGAAGGTGTTCGGTTTCCTCCATTCCCATCACCTGAAGATGAACCCGTTGAAGTGTGCCTTCAGGGTCACCTCTAGGAAGTTTCTGGGCATTGTTGTCAGATACCGAGGTATTGAGATCGACCCAGAGAAGATCAAGGACATCAGCCAAATTCCTCCCCCGAGCAACATTTGGGAACTTCGAGGCCTCCAAGGCCACTTAGCCTATATACGTCGATTCATCGCGAATCTGGCCGGCAAGTGTAAGCCCTTTTCTCGGCACATGAAGAAGGGTGTTGCCTACGAATGGGATGAGGAGTGTTGGACCACCTTCGAGGAAATCAAGTAGTATCTGCTCCAACCTCCGGTTTTGATGCCACCCGTCTCCAGAAAGTCAATGGTCCTTTACGTGACCGCCCTGGAAAGATCCCTCGGTGCACTACTCGACCATAAGAATAAAGAGGGTACTGAGAACAGTCTCTACTATCTCAATCGCATGCTTCTCGATACGGAGGACAGATACTCCCCTATCGAAAAGAGCTGCCTCGCGCTCGTATTCACCATGTATAAGTTGCGACATTACTTGTAGCACCATGAGGTGCAATTGGTCTCCCGGGTAGACCCACTGAAGTACATCCTGAACCACCTCATTCTGACTGGCCGACTAGCACGTTGGTCAGTGATTCTCCAGCAGTTTGATATTAGGTTCGTACCTGAGAAGGCCATTAAGGGACAGGCGTTGGCAGACTTTTTAGCTCCCCATCCAACCTTCGCAGATCAATCCCTGGACCTGGATTTTCCTGATGAGACGATCCTCTCAGTCGATCGTGTCATCCCGTGTTGGAAAATGCATTTCAACGGTGCCTCCAGGAGCCCCACTGGTAGGCGGCTCAACGATCCTAAGCTCAACAGAGTGGGCCTGGGTATTGTCTTCATTACCCCGGCGCAAGCCGTCCTGCCATACTCGTTCTTGTTGTCAGAAGGCTGTATGAACAACGAGGAAGAGTACCAGGCTCTCATCACCGGTCTCGAGTTGGCCCTTGAGATCCATGTGGCCCATCTACATGTGAAAGGAGATTCCGAGCTGGTAATCAAACAGGTTAATGGCGACTACGTCCTCAGGAAGCCGGAGCATGTACCGTTGCTGGAGTACACCCTCCGCCTAATGGCCCAGTTCTCTTCTCGACCAAAGGTTACCCATGTCCCACGGTCACATAACGGTCAAGCAGACGCCTTGGCTGGCTTAGCCGCGTCGCTCGCAGAACCCGAGCAAGATGATTTGATCATACATGTGGCACACCAGAGAGTCATCGCCCCCGTCACCCAAGAGGAAAATGATGGCCTATGAATAAGTCATCTCACTGTCGGACCCACTACGTCAGGGACCCGAGGTTCGTCAGACACAGTGGATGAAGCCACTCCCAACTGGAGGGAACCTTTTGTCGAGTATCTCCAAAATGGTCGCCTCCCGGATGACCGAGCTGAGCACGAGCGAATCTAACGCCGCATGCTGCAATTTACCCTCCAAAGCGGCCCCAGTCTTGAACAGATCCTTTATAAGCGGAACTTCGATGGTTTCCTCCTCCGTTGCATTCAAGGTGTAGAGATTCCTAATGTTATGCAAGAGGTTCACGCCTGTTCCTGTGGCGCCCATCAAGCTGGGACACATTTTTCCTATCAAATCTGGAGGTTGGGGTACTTCTGGCCCTCTATGATCCACGATTGAATTGGGTATGCCAAGAGATGCCACGCGTTCCAAGTTCACGCCAACTTCCTGCATCGGCCGCCGGAGCCCCTCCACCCCACCAAGTACTCTTGGCCATTTTCGGTATGGGGAATTGATGTAGTGGGACCATATCCACCGGCAACAGCCCTCCAGTGTTGGTTCATCCTGACTGCTACAGATTTCTTCTCCAAGTGGGCAGAGGCAGTTCCACTCAAAAACGTCAAGGCCCGTTCCATCGTCGACTTTGTGTGCTCCAATATTATCCACCGGTTTGGGGTCCCTCACGCCGTCCTCACAGATAATGGCACCGACTTCTGAACGGCTGAACTAAAGAAATTGTACGCCAAGTACGACATCTGTTCGAACCGTACCTCCCACTACCACGCGTAGGCAAACAGACAGATCGAGGCGTTCAACAAAACTCTCTCTAACATTCTGCAGAAGTTGGTTGGTCAGAACAAGAAACGTTGGCCGGAAAATCTCCCCAACGCCCTCTGGGCTTACCGGACGACGACTCGCAACTCTACCCAGGTGACCCCATATTCTCTGATGTATGGAGATGAGGCCGTCCCACCCATTGAGATCCAGCTGCCATCATTACGCACTACAGTCTATGATCACCAGACATCAGACGAGGTAGCCGAAATCCGTCTAGCTGAGTTAGAAGCACTGGACGAGAACCGGCTTCGTGCCCTGCACAATCTGGAAAGTCATTAGGATAAGATAGAGAGGGCCTTCAACAAGAAGGTTCGTCTCCGTTCTTTTCTACAGGGAAACCTAGTACTGGCCCATCGTGCGCCAATGATTCCCGGTAGGAAACCTCCCAAGTTAGAAACCAAATGGGAAGGGCCTTATATCATCCATAAGGTTTACTCCAATGGAGGATACTCCTTGTTGACCATGGATGGAGAGCGCATAACCCCTCCCACCAATGCCAAGTTCCTCAAGCAATACTTTGCCTAGGGAAAAAGGATCCTGCAAGACGATAAAATTCAAAAGGGTCCCGCACGACCTTAAACTGCATCTTCGTCCTGCAAGACGATAAACAGAAAAAGAGTCCCGCACAACCTTAAACTGTATCTTCGTCCTGCAAGACGAAAAATGAAAAAGGGTCCGAGCTCTATGACCTTAAACTAAGATCTCCCCCCGTACTTACTACAAGATGTTAAATTTAAATCCATTCAGGCCTTCCTGACTGAGGCTCAGCCTTAGGCCCCTCGGCCTCCTCGGGCCCACTGCCCCCATCTTACTACAAGACGTTAAACTGCAAGCCAATTAGGCCTTCCTGACCGAGGCTCAGCCTCAGGCCCCTCGGCCTCCTCAGGACCACGACCCCCATCTTCACCGCGAGACGTTAAACCGCAAGCTGGTCAGGTCTCCCTGACCGCGGTCCGGCCTCAGGCCCCTTGTTTTTCCCTGACTTACCCACTTGCAGGATTGTACGGTATGGTGTGAGGTTATTTCCTCATTCACGTCGGATTACTTGCCATACCATACATATCCCCAAATGTGATGCATCCTCGCCCCGCATGACATTAAACTGCATCTCAGTAACTATGTGTGGCTTGATTCTCATCTCAATGAGATACGTAGGAACGCTCGGACGCCTCGTCTTGAGCCCAGCCCCAAGCTTTTCTCTTCCACTATCCCCCCTTGGGAATAGATTCCTTGGAGGATCTTTGTGTAGCAGGGAGTAGTATTTCTTAGCCCCGCTCATACAACCCTGCTCACACAAGGATTGTAAGGGTCGCACCATGTGACCACTATCGTTCTTCTATCCTCCCACGTCCTCACCGCATGACGCTAAACTGCATGGACTTCAATAACTACGTATGGCTTGATTCCCATCCTAATGGGATACGTAGGAATGCCCGAGCATTTCGTCCATTTTCCCAGCCCAAAAGCCAAAATCTTCCCCTCGGATCAAGACATATGGCAGGGTGCACACTTTTGTCCCAACTCACATCGAGCAAGCCTCGACCCGGCTGCACATCCCCCCTGGAGATGTTTTCCTCTTTCGTGGATGGATACAGCAATGCTTCACCCACTCCTTGACTGGGATTCCATCATTTTTCACACCTGGAGGGACCCCCAAGAATGGCCTAGATACTACTCCCAAGGGCTCTCCTACCGATACGGGCCAATGCCCACGAGGGTTTTGAAGCAACAAGCCGATACAAGTCCCGCGTTGCGAATTTGGTCAGTGGTCGATGCTCATTTATTGATCCCATATCAGGTCACCATAAGAACGCTATGTTTTCAACATGGTCAACAGTTTCCTGGATCTTCGGGTCCACGCCGAGATGTCCCAGACATCGAGTGCAGTGATTCATTCTACCCCATCACGAAGTGACAAACTTTCCCCCGGGTGGTGGTTGCATTCGGGCCCACGACACTGATTCCCATATAAGGGGCGTGCAGTGTGGTGTGGACTACGTCCTCATTCCCGTCAGGATCATGTACCACCTAGTACGCCTTCCCTTACAAGCCCCAGCCTTAGGACCCTTGGCCTCCTCGGGTCCCCGACCCTCGTCCTTACTGCAAGACGTTAAACTGCAAGCAGGCCAGACCTTCCTGACCAATGCCTAACCATCAGGCCCCTTGGCCTTTCCGGGCCCCGTCCCAGGTCCTCTCTTATAGGAGTGCAAGGGGTGGCGTGAGGTTCTTTTCTCACTCATGTTGGTCTCGTAATGACCATGCCATGTACCCCTCCCTACTAAGTTGTTTCGTCGATCCCTTTTCGGCAGCTCACCAATGTGCCTAAGAGTACTCTGGTTTATTACCTGGAATGCCAATATTTACTCGGACACGTCCGCACCCACTCTCTAGGCTTCGTGTATCCCTGCATCAGGGCTTCCATCACTTTTCACACCCGGAGGGACCCCCAAAATCAGCCTGGATACTATGCCCAAGGGCTCTCCTACCATTATGGTCCAACGCCCCCGAGGGTTTCAGACAACAAATCGATAAAATCCCGCGTTGAGAATATGGTCTGGGGTCGATGCTCGTTTGTTGTTCCCACCTCAGGCTAACACAATATGGACGCTGCGATCCCACTATGGTTAAAAGTTTTACTCTATCTCCATGCCAATCCATTAAGCCCAAAATGTCGGGTACGCAATTCACACCCTTCATCACTTCATCGTGTCCAAGTAGAGTCTCGGAACTCTCAGTAGTTTTCCTCCGTGCACATCTGCGTGTTGGGGAAACAAGTCGCGTCAAAGGTGTCCTTCGGGGCTCTCTGCCGACTCCCCTCTGATGGACGCCCCATGTATTGTAATGAGGATTCCCCCTTGTTTCCCACACCGAGTTTAACTCACGTGGTCTTAGGGATCAGGTTGACGTCTGTGCTAACTTGGGATGTTGTTACCATTCATGGTCCGAGCTCTAAGACCATAAACTAAGATCCATCCGGAACTACGTTCAGCTTGATTCCCATCCTCATGGGATACGTAGGACCCCCTGGACGACCTTTCTTCCGGAACAACCCATTTAGGGAGCTAGTCTCACCCCCTGTTTCACCTCTTACCTCTATATAGGCCCCTCGGCCTAAGGTCTCCCTCTCCGATTGGCATACAATGTGATGTGGGATCATGTTTCCGTCAGTTGTGTTTTATAACGCTACACACGTTCCCCGCCTAGCATCGTCTCTGCTACGTCTGCGTTGCATGATGATAAAATGCACACTTGGTCCTATCATACGACCCTAAACTATGACATTATCATCCTGGCCGCACGACGAAAAACGACACTGCATTGTGGAGACCTTGTTGTAGAGGACATCACATTGGGTATTGGTTACGTGCCATGCCATTTGTCAATGCCTATCACGGCTTGATCCTTGTGGCGACACCATGACTTACTACTGTAGGCCTATCTCTTCACAAAAAAAAAACCACTCACCTTAATGAACAAACAAGATTTATCCAATTCCGCTTCTTTTAGTGCAAGGGCCACGCCCATGCTCCCCTTTTCCTCTGGTACTAGTATCCTACCATGTCACCATTAACAAATACGTATGGAATGATTCTAATCCTCATGAGATACGTAGGAGTTCCCGGGCACTTCTCCACGGGCCCAGCCTAACCTTTGTGTTTGGTCCCTCGATTCGAGCATTCCTCCAGAGAACGCATGGTAAGTAGGGGTTAGGTCCTCCTTCATGTTGGGTTTTGTTGCCATGTGTCCCCTGCTCCCTTTATGCATTTATGGTCTAAGGTCCATCAAGAACTACGTATGGCTTGATTCTCATCCTCATGAGATACGTAGGAGCGCCCGGGAACTCCCCCACGGGCCCAGCCTAACTTTCGCTTTTGGTCCCCCGACCTAAAGCCTCTCCCAAAGGGGTTGTGCGGTGTGATATGGGATTAAATCCTCATTCACGTCAGGTTGTTCACCGCACCGTACACACCCCCTATTCCCATTCACGCCAAGTGTTTGAGTTACTCCACCATGTGCCTCTTATGCCTCCTCCCATCCATGGTCCGAATTCTACGACCCTAAACTAAGATTTCCCCATGGGAAAGGAATCTTCTCCCTCTCTCTAATACGTATCCTTGTCGTATTCAGATGTGTTTCGACAAAGAGCCCGAAGTGTGGGACATTCATACGGACATTCCCTTCGTCCCATGACCAAGCTCCGTGAGCTCGCTATTTGGATCCTCATCCTCTTCCACATCCAAAAGGACCCTTAGACGACATGGATACTAGGCCTAAGGGCTCCCCATGAATGCTGTACCTAAGGGCCCTCCAATCGTTTCGGGCCAACGTCCCTACGGATATTTGACAACATTTGTGACACGGTCCCGTGTTTCGAACATGGTCAACGGTCAACCCTCATTTATATGTCCCCATTATAGGCTAATGTGATATGGATTCTATTTTCTCCAACGTTCAACAGTTATCATCCATCGTCACGCCGCCATCATCGTGATCTGAATCTCGAGCGCCATGATTCACACATTTCCATTTCCTCATGTTCAAGTGGAATTCCATCATACTCGGCTCTTTCTCTTCACGAATCTAGGTGCACTAAATGATTGTGTTAGTGTCATTGGGAAGGTATATACCGAGCATCCCTTTTCCCTAACATGCTCCTTTCTGTGTGGGGAAATTCCCACCACTACTTCTTGTTTCCCACACCGAGCACGACTCACGTGGGCTTAGTAGTTTTGGCAGGATGTATACCAATGCAGTCAGGCTTCTCATCGTTCTGCATGACATTAAACTGCGCTTCCAGAACTACGTATGGCTTGATTCCCATCCTCATGGGGTACGTAGGAACGCCCGACCACTCTACTTCGGGCCCAGCCTAATCCTCACCCTTGGTCCCTCGACCTGAAGAGTTTCCTCCGGGGGTACGTGGTGTGATTTGGACTCCAAGTCCCCATTCACGTCGGTTTCATATCTACCGCACCACATGCTCCTTGAGATATTCCCTTTTATTCCACGTCCTATCGTATGACGTTAAACTACAGGTGTCCATGTGTCCTCAACGCATGACACTAAACTACAGTTCTACCCTGAACAAGATCAGGATGCTCCATATTAATCATGGGATGCACCAGAGCCTCTACCTGAGAGGATTTCACCTGTCAGTGTTGGTCTATGACTGCACCGTGCTTTCAGAACTACGTATGTCTTGATTACCATCCTCATGGGATATGTAGAGACACCCTGATATATTGCCTAGGGTCTAGCCCATGGAAATCATTAATCCAATCCTTCCCCTTTCTGGAAACCTGGTCGGACCCCTCACCAGAGAGGCCCTGTCCCAAAAAAGGAAGGATCCATGACCAAGTCAACGCACCCATCTGGCATACTCCCACCATGGTGGTGTAACTACCTAAGTGTTGGATTCTGTTTGGACAAACCATCACTCCATATTCCACACTTTGCGTGCCCCTTATTCGGACCCTCGTCCCCTTTCATGTCTAACAGGACCCCATAACGACCTGGTCTCATGCCACATCGGCTCACCTACCGTCTTGGGCCAACGTCCCGGAAGACTGGGCATGTTTGGAAGGACCCCCTAACAGTATGGATGCTTGACCTAGGGTCCGCCTACTGTCCTGGGCCAACGTCCCGAAATATCGACCGACAACATTTGTGACATGGTCCCATGTTTCGAACATGGTCAACGGTCGACCCTCATTTCTTATCCCCATTTCAGGATAACGCAGTAAGGATACAGTTTCTCCTCCATGGTTAACGGTTGTCCCTTATTGTCACGCCATCCACACAGTGTTCCGAATCTTGGGTGTCACGATTCACACTTCCCATTTCCATCTATTTGGATCGATTTCAGTGCCCCTCGCGTTGCAGCATTCGTGCATAAGAGCACGCTGAAGAAACGGTAGTTCGGCTGTTCAGAAAAGTCCCTTCTCCGGTCAAGACTCTCCCATCTTTCGAAAATATAGACTGGTAATCTGAATCCTGGATGCCCGGAGCATGGTCTCCACTCCTATGTGGTGGGACGAGAAGGCAACTATCCCTTGTTTCTCACATCGGGATCGACCCACGTGGGTTTGGGGAATTATTGCCAAACGTCCTGGAAACATTGTAAGGATGTAACGAGGCGATTCAAATAGTGGAAATCGTGCGCTCTACGGCATTCGAAACAAAGAAAGAAAAAAAATTGAAGCACGAAAGTACCAATAAAAGGTTTTTGGTTTGTTACAATACCCGGGGGTTGACTCCCCCCATGGACTGGTTGACCCCGTCAAAAGAGTGTTGCAGCTCCACCACCTGTTGGCTTGTGGCGTCCAAGGCTTGCTGCCGCTGACTCAGCTCCCGCTCCTCCTCAACAGCGGTGGGGCGCAGTTCGTCAGCCTTGAATTTGGCCCTCCCTACGTCTTCTTGAATAGCAACCATCTTTCTAGAGGCTTGCCTCATATGCACTTCTGCCTCTGCCAGCTGGTCCATCAACCGTGAGATCAACCCAGATTGTGTATTAAGAGAGGCTGAATGCTCATCTGCCCAGGTCTACATCTGTTGGACCTCGCTTTCAGCCTCCTAGAGCTTCTTGATGTTGGTTGCCTTCCTCCACTGCCAGCCCACGCTGAGCCCACGATCATGCTCCCGGATCTTCTCAGCCATAAGATCTCGGATGAGTGCGTGAGGACGTTGGGCATCCACTCCCCCAGCGCACAGTTTGCGCAGCCGTGAGCAGAGTCTGTCCATTTCGGCCAGCCATTGCGCTTGGGGGGTGTCCTTGATGAAGCATGTGATTAGATTCCATGACCGGCAGCGGACTATGCTGATGTCTTCCTCGTCGGAGGTCGTTTCGTCCCAGTCTGCGCGATTGGTAGGCTTGTACGCGGGATACGCTAGCAAGAAATACTCGGCAAGTTCTGCTTATGGTGTTGAATCCAGTACGACACCTGGCACCGAAGCAGGTGTGACAGGACTGGGACCGACCTGTTGATCCTCTTCATCGGAGCCCACCTCGATGACCTCAGGCACGACCCTGCTGGTGGTACCGCCATGGATGATGTGTGTCGCAGCTTGAGGAGATGGGGGGACTATCGCCACCATCACCGGCATTCCCCTAGGAGGGACGCCACCAGACATCCCGACAATTCTTGCCACAACAGCCCACGCCAGTCGGAGAACTTTACGACAGAGAGGAACATAAACGTTAGATGGCATAGTCTACATGTGATGACAAGGAAACCGGTAGAAGAAACTTACAGATATCGACCTCCTGGTGCTGCTCTTGAGTCGGTACTAACGGGACCCCGAGGCGAGGCCCTCCATATACTGTTGGAAGGTTGTTAGATTCTGGAGGAGCCACCTCGGGTGCTCTGGTCCCACCAGACACGGAACTGGACGCAGCCATAGGCGCGGGTTCTAAAGGTCCCGCATCGTCACCCACCGAGGGGCGAGAACGAGGCCTGCGAACAAGTTCCTCCAGAATGGCTTAAACATCGGTGAGAAGTCCATAGTGACCCAAGAACAGATCGTAAGGAAAGAAGTTCAGAATGATACCTCTAGAGCCTCTGCGAAATCGTCAGAATCTAATCCTTGATCTCCGACCTCGCCCTCCCCCAATGGGCTCCCTCCGCCTGCCTCATCCTCCCAAGAGGAGTCGTCAGATTCTTCCGGCAAGGGGAAGCGCTCCCTCAGATCGGCAACCGATAACTATGGGGGGACCGTTCAATTCAGCAACACCCTCACCCGATCTGTCATTGGGCGAGGGAAGCCACTGGAGTGGACGTAATCCTCTATCTTGTCGAGGTATTATTCTGCCTCCACCGGAGACGCCATGAATCCAGCCCGGACTGGACCTATGCCCGGTAATTCCATCCCGATGAAATTTAGGTGGGCCCATATCTTGGGTAGGCTGAGGAATTGCCGGTTGACATCCCAAATGTCCCAGGATTCCGGGAAGACGACATCCTCTACCACGTCGATATGACGCAGGCGCTTCCCCGGAGTATGAGTGGATATCCTACGAAATCCCCTCGGTGGCTGCCCCTCCGGATGACCCTGCTCTTCCGGAATCAGCGGATCTGCCGCTGCTGCTGCACCCTCGGCCGGCGTGCGTCTCTCCGCCATGGAAGCCCCACTACCACGAGAGGCCCTAGATGCCCTCCGACCCTGACCTCGAGATAGAAGAGGCCCCCCGTCACCGACCCGAATAGTTGGTTGCTTCAGCATCTCCCCTGGGTAAGCAGCCTCCCAACTAATGGCATACTCCCTCACCAATCCGAAAGCGGCGGTGGATGGAGGCAATGCAATTCGAATCTTCCCATCTTCCCGTGTGAACATGAGCCATAGATTCCCCATCAAACACGGGTGCTCTTCGTGGCGCACCTCCCAGTAGACATGCGGGGTCAGCCGCTGGAGGCACCAGAACTGCCTCGCAAACTGATGCGGGGTGTACGGTTCGCAGAGTGGCTCACGATCTACTCGTGCCACCAAAACTCCACCTCGAAAGGCCAGGAGGTAAGCCCGATGTTCTTCCGTTCCCCACCCATCGTCAGTAAGTATTCACGTCGGCAATGGGAAGGGGTGGAAATTAAACTCATCCGCCCTCTACACCCGATTCAGCACCGTCGGCACAGCTAGTTTGAACGGGAAGCTCCCGACCGCATTCAGGATGGAGGGGCGGAAATTTGATCCCGGTGGCGAAATAGGGTTTGGATACTCATAAATCCCACTAATGTGCACTGCGATCCACCCATACAAGAGGTGGAAGGGCCCACATATCCTTGGAGGATTCTTTCCCTCTCTAATGTGCCGCATCATTCTGTACAGTTTTGCGAGCATTGGAATCCCCATGTTGATCTGCTCCCCCATGGCCAACATGGACGCCATAATAAACGAGCTGGGCCGCACCTCCATGCTTGTATCCCTCACCGGTAGAATCCAACCGTAGATGAGAGCTGCGATGAATGCCACCAGCCTGACTATCGGTCGTTGTTCGGTGCTGACACTGAAACCCCAAGTTTTCCATTGGCTGTCCTCCGAGACCCACCAATACGAGTTCCCCTTACCCTGTTGGGCCGCCCCTGGACAAGTTCGAGGCCTCGGAGGGAACCCTCGATTCTCTGGGAAATTCAGGAAGCACTTGAACCATCTCCTAAAGTGGGTATCCCTCACTGCCTCCTTGTCCTCTCTAGGGACGAGTGCCATCAGTGCTGATGCCAGTTGCGACATATTCTCTGTATCCTCCCACATGCTCATGATGGGGAGGGAATCATCATAAATAGCCCCCAAGAACGGAACCCCAGAAATCTGGTGGACATCCTACAGGCTGATGCCCACCTCCCTGTGATGCAGGTGAATGGTATTGGTCCTAGACGACCATCTGATCAGCAATTCTGGCATCAGTTGTTTCGGTTGGTAAATGTGGAATTGGGAGGCCCATGTTGCCTCATATAACCCCACTCTCCTCAGCTCGGCCCCAAACTCCTCGCTTGAGGCGCCTACCCAGTAGGCCCAGGCCCAGTCATCAGTGAAGTTGCCGCCCTGGCATAGGTCCCACTCATCGGACCATCCCTTCTTCGAATCCTACAAATCCTCCTTCAGCATGGTACGATAGAGAGGAGGGGACATCTCCAGTTGTAGTGGATTCCCGTCAATATCATTCAAATGGTTGAAGAGACAGTCAGCAGTGACGGGTGTGAAGTCCTCCTGCGCATGACCATCGGCCGCCCTGAACCATTGGCGCTGACATGGTGTACTCCTCAACCAGCAAGCTGGTTCGTCCCTACTCGCCTCAAGGATGAAGACGTCATCCCTCAACCTGAAGCTGTATAATGGCAGCTTCTTCCACTATGGATAATATTTCTGACCCTCCGATAGCATATCTGTCAAAGAAGCGTGGTCCGAATGGCTTCGGACCATCTTCCCAAGGCCTGGACGGTTGGCCATCTCATCCCGATGGGCGGCATCTGCAAGCACCCCCAATACAGCTTCTTGATGGGCCATTTCGATTCCGGCCCTCAGAAAAGATTTTTTTTAGAATGGATCGCGAAGCCGGATTACGAAGGTCGGTCATCAGACCACGCTGTGAAGTCTGGCCTAGGCCGACAAACAGAAGTTTGCTTGGCGCGGACGCGGAGTCGAAGACCCGCAGTTCTCCGCGAAGCTCGATTCGTAGAGGGCTATCACGGAGTACGTGGAGCTTCGCTAAATCGAGAGCACAAAAAGACAAGGAAGTCACGTGAGGACAAAAGAGGTCGACCCCCCTATTAATAGGCGGCGACCTTGGAGCATTGTGGCACACCACACCCGCGCGGAGCATCGCGACGCGTCCGGATCCTTGGCCCCGATCAGCACTGCGGGCCCCCTCTGCGAAGCCTCATCGTGGACCACCGACAATTTTGGCGATTTTCCTTCAAACCTCAACCATTAACCCTTCGCGGTTCCAAGTCTGAGGGGGGGCATTTGTTGGCGCCAAAATATTGCATGAAAGGAAGGGACGAAAAAAAGAAGGCTGGCCCGCTACCTCGCGAAGCACCGACACGAAGCACCGCCGCGAAGCACCCCGAGCCTCGCGGTCTCGTGAAGCTCCAGAGGCGTTAACTCTCCGCGAACGAATTTGACGTTCGCGAGCCCGCCGCGAAGCTCCAGAGGCGGTAACTCTTCGTGACTGCGTTTGACGTTCGCGAGCGCGCCGCGAAGCACCTGAGTCGGCACGCGAGTTCTGCTTCGCGGCGCCCCTTGCCTACAAATAATGGACTCCCCCTAAGTCCCAAGGGTGGAAAATCAAACCTTTCGTCTTCTCCTCTCCAGAATCACGAAGCACTCTTTGCCCCAGGAATAATGAGATCCATGAGGTACTTCTACTTCGCGTGACACCTTTTCTTTGTCTCGTTTTGAGCCCCTCTTCCGAGAGGGATGCCCTTCGCGAAGCTCAAGGGCCTTCACAAAGGAAGGGGATACCCAGGGGAACCCGGGAAGCCGCGGAGCATTTATGATTCGCGAAACACCCAACCTATACTAGTGATCCCCATGCTAAGGCAGGATTTCCACACATCGCGAAGCACACTGCTTCACAACACCCTGCTTCGTGAGGCACCTCTTCTTCACGAGGCAGTGCTCCGCGAATACTATTCCACTTCGCAAAGAACCATCCACTCACACCTATGCCCCATGCTAAGGCCAAGGCACTCCGCTTCACGAAGCACACTCCTTTTCTTGACAATTCCCCTTCCCGTGCGACCCTCCAGGTATGCACGATGTGATTTCAATGTCCTACGGACAATACCACTCGTAGTGTTGCTTCGCCTAATGCTTCTCCACATAGGCACGCTAACGGATATTTGTTTTTCGCATAGCCACGATAACGTGGACCCCTCGATGGTTCGCTCCACAACCCCCCTTGACCATGGCCTTGCCAGTACCTTCCCTCACCTAAGGACCAGAGGGTACCAGTTATGTATGTCCTAGGGGTGTGGAATGAACCCACCTCGTCCGAGCTGCTGGATGTTAAACTACCAAGCATCACGTCCCCATCACATGACGTTAAACTATGACCCAACCTCGTGCCTCTCACGAAGGGTCCCCCTAGCTCAAACATTTTTTATGCCACTCATCTCTACAGCAGTGGAATCACCCTTCACAAGGGATGATATCCTCCTTATTGGAGTGGCATATGTTCTCAGGATAAGGGCGACCCTAGTTCCCCAAAGGATGGTTGCACCCCTACATCTCCGTACTTCCCCACAACCAAGGTCAGTGGAGGGCGTGATAGGGAACAAGGCACCCCCCATCATTGGTCCCAAATCCCTATTTCGTTGCGCTCTGCCTCACCTTGGGCCTCCATCCTGGAGTAAGTCCCAACACCATGGGCCGCCTAATGCGTAAGCCCCTATTCGCTTCTCACAGACGCATCCTTCACGACGTGATCATCAGGTCACTGCAACCTCTTGT
Source organism: Viscum album (assembly GCA_963277665.1). Taxonomy (NCBI): domain Eukaryota; kingdom Viridiplantae; phylum Streptophyta; class Magnoliopsida; order Santalales; family Viscaceae; genus Viscum; species Viscum album. The sequence goes on along the minus strand of OY728140.1, from coordinate 842,496,002 downwards.
TTCTCACACCGAGCATGACTCACATGGGCTTAGAGTGAGCACCGACCCTGACCCCCACCCATAGCAAACTACGAGGACTATGATCCGTGTCAAGGCATGGTACCTAGGAAGCCTCCACGAGGTTCAAGCCACACCACTCGGTCGTTCATTGACGTCGAGTTTCACCCTCGTCCAGCATGATGTTAAACTGCATGCCCTCGTCCAGCATGACGTTAAACTGTATGCCATCGTCCCGCATGACATTAAACTACACACCCATTTGAACTACGAGGACTTTGATCCATGTCAAGGCATGGTACGTAGGAAGCCTCCATGAGGTTCAAGCCCACCAGTCATCCAATCCACGTCGAGTTCTACCTGCATCCAGCATGACGTTAAACTGCATTCCTGTCCGACGAAAATCCGTTGAGACCACCCTTTGAACAACGAGGTCTTTGATCCATGTCAAGGCATGGTACGTAGGAAGCCTCCCGGAGGTCCAAGCCCAAAAATCATCGGCCCAGACCATCTCCTTGTCGGTGTGCCAAGCCCCCCCTATTTTCACCCGAACTACGAGGACTTTGATCCATGTCAAGGAATGGTAAGTAGGAAACCTTCCCAAGGTTCAAGACCATCTCCATCGGACCATGGTCCCTCATTCATGTCGGTTCGCCGACACCCACTGGCCGTCGTTCCTTCACGTCAGGGTTCACTATCGTCCCGCATGACGTTAAACTGTATTCCACCATTCTGAAATACGAGGACATTGATCCATGTCAAGGCATGGTACATAGAAAACCTTCCCAAGGTTCAAGCGCACCATTAGCGGACCCACGGGTCCACTTTCAGGTCGGTTCGCCGATGAAACCCTTTGAACTATGAGGTCTTTGATCCATGTCAAGGCATGGTACATAGGAAGCCCCCCTGAGGTTCAAGCCCATCCCTCATAGGACCAAGGTCCACCTTCACGTCGGTTCGCTGATGACATTCATCGGACCAATGTCCACCCTCGTGCTGGTCCACCGATACCATCCTGAACTACGCAGACTTTGATTCCCTGCCACGAGGATACGTAGGAATCCCCCCTTCAAGGCTCAAGCCCAACTTCACTGTTGCCCTTGCGATGGTTCCTCACCATTACCCCTTCCACTTCATTCATCTATCCATCATCCACCCTGATTCTCACCCGGGCCATCATATCCCGGTGAGATCATGTCGGTATGCTCCTCTTCACAGCCGCCTATGGGCTAGCCCTGGTATCGGCACCCCTTCAAGGGAGATCCCTCATTCCGATCCATTCTAGCTAACGCTCCGATCGGGCTGGTCCGTCTCCGCTGGACGTTAAACTCGCGGCGTACCCTGTGTTAAACACGGGAAGATGAGGAAAACATCATATATGTGTCTATGGCATATAATTCCCCACGCTCGATGTGGGAAGCCTCAGGCTTCCACGCCCTCGAGAAGCCCTGTGACCGGGGATAATAGACAGACATGCCAGGTTCCCCAGCATCCAGACATGCTACTGATGCCTCAACATGACTACTCCCCTGACTGAAGGTTGCTTCCCTGACCAGACCCTTTGGAATGTCCCGACAGAAGCAGTGTAATTAACCGGCGTCCATGGAAACATGGCGCTGGGAAGAGTTTCACGAACAACGTATTAAATCTATGAGGGAGACTCGGACTAGGTGATGAGTTCTGAGGAGGAATCCACAGAAGGAAGAACTGACATCCCATCATCCTGTTTCGATCAAGGATCAGACGTCCCTGAATAAGGAATGAATGCCGCCCACCATTGGAAAGCGGGAATGTGGGGCCACAAGCAGCACGTCCTCCTCTACAGACGGATGCGCGCGCCCCGGCGAAAGCGTCAGAAACAATGATATTAATTGAATAATAAACATTAATGTATGTCATTAAGCAATTATAAATTTAACAAAGTTTATTATTCAGGAATATAAAGAAATGAACAAGACAAGTAAGACTTGAGGTAAGGGATCCTACCTCTCTTTTTCTTTTTATGTACTCTCTTTTATGTCGTTTCTTTTAAGCTCCTCTTTCTTAGGTGGGGGATGTTATTTTATATTCCTATTACTATAATTTCTATGTTCATTTCCTGAGAGGCCCTATTTTATTTCATCATTCCTTTTTTTCGAAGTTTTAAGTGGTGTCGTTAGGCTACCGAGTATTTGTAAGGGGGTTTTCATCTCACTTTTATTCCCGTGAGATTTATGCTACATTTTCCACCATTTCATTTTAATGGTATATGTACTGCCCATTATTCTAATCTTTGTGTAATATACTTTCGTTTATTATTGTTTACATTAATGTTGTATAGTCCTTCTTTCATGGGGTGTACATTTCTAAAGTTACCCAAGTCGATAAGGGAACCTTCCACCCTCCTATTTTTAAAAGACTTCTTTTTGTTTTGTCTTTTAAATTACATCTTCTCATGTTGGGATATGTTCTTATATATCCTTATTTTTGTAATGTTTATGTCCATGTGATGAGATACCTTTTATCTCTCTCATCAAATCATTTTCTAAAATTTGATGTGATGCCGTTAGTGTATGGAATTTTTGCAAAGGAACTTATTAACCCAATTCAAATTCTTTGGGTTAAACCTCTACCTCTTGATTTTGTTGTTCTTTGAATATGTATGGATTACATATTATTGTTTTACACTGAGTATCCACATATATTTGGTGTATTTATACTTTTCACACATAATTATTTCATTTCTTTATCCTTGTTCTAATGGAATGATCTTTGAATGGGATTACAACTCAATGTCTTCTCATTGAGACATTTCATTATGATTTGCACTTTTATTCTTTTATAAAGTGTATATACAACCCCTTTGACTTTCCATTTCCATATTATGTCTATACTCAAGTAATTTAAATGTGTTTAAAATGGTCTAGTTTCATGTGGCTTATAATTTAAATGTTCAAAATGGAAAAGACTCTTTTGTTAAAACATTGTTTTAAATGGATTTAAAGATTTATTATTTTTAACATCTATCATCAATGTCCATGTTTTAAAATTGTTTTATGTATTTATTTATATGTACATGAATGTTTTGAAACCCTTTCAAATGTTTCAAAGTGGTATGGGGCACTTTGATTCTAAAATCTCTTTTAAAAGAATTTTTTTAATATTTTCAAATTATAAAGGGATATTTCTCTCATAGAGTTTTTATGATTTTATTATATGTTTTTATTTATGTAAATATCATGATGTGATATCTTGTGATTGAAATGTGGAAATTTTATGTTTCTTTTATGCATGTTTTTAGTGTTTTGAATATGTAATGGTTCTTGGGAAATGTTTATGAAATCAGGTGGTTCCGTGATATACTAAGGGCGGGTGAGCCGAATATAGCTCTCCAATGCATTGGGTAATGAAAAGGGGTTAAACGTTAAGGTTTCTCTGAAGAGATTAAGGGAATATACTGTGATGGGTATTTCAAATGTAACCATGAGGGTAACTCCCTACGTAAGAATGTTATGAATGCCTCAAGGTACCATTATGACTTATGATTTCTATGAGTTATTCATAAATCATATTATTAATGTGGTATGTTAACGTTCTTCTATTTTATGTGTAAATTATGTTTTCATTTATTCTTATGTATACATGTAACAATGTTTCCTTTCCATATTTTTATATCCCTTACTGAGATTTTTATGCTCATCCCATGTTTTTGAAATGTTTTTCACAGGTCAAGGGAAAGGTACATGATATGATGATAGTGTCAAGGAAGTGTCAAGAAAGAATCAATGTATTATTTTAAATATGTTTTCGTTGATGGGAAAAAATTAATAATATCTTTTATGTAACCACTTTGTTTAAATGTGGAATGAATGCATGATTTATGATCTAATTCTCTAAAACTCTAAAACTGAAAATATCCTTAATGTGTATACTTGAAATAACTCAAGATTGAATCAGGTTTAAGGTCGGGTCCTTATAGTTGGTATCAAAGGTCAGTTTAGATAACTTTAGAGGTCAGAGTGTTGTTTAATCATAAGTGACAAGTTGTGTATAACCACAATGGTTATTATATTAGATATTGTTATTGTTATTTTTGAATGTTGGAATGAGTTTTAGATAACATTGATAAGTGTATCTTAGTGTTTATCTTCCTCTTTAGTACATGATGATTTTATTGATATACTGACACTGCCCTTTTTGGATTTAGTAAATGGATGGATCTAGTAGGAACCAAAGTGACAATGGGTTTGAAGGAAACTATGGTGGTTATCTGATTAAGAGACTGGATGAAATGGGGGATTCAATGATAAATCTCATGGTTATTCTAAACCAACTATCAGGAGTCATGATCAAACACTTGAACATTAGTGAAATCTCTAATGCATCTTGCACGAGAGAACCAACTCGATGTGGAAGTTCTGGTGATAATTATAAAGGAAACCATTAGGGTTTATATGATCCTTACTTTTGAGGTAATTATGGGTTACTATATGTTATGATGGAAAATGAAAGGCATGAGATAAACTTGAGGTTAAAATATGTTATGATTATTTTTGAAGATTTTATCTCATTTTTGGGGAATGTTTTAAGAATTATATAGTTTTGGGAAAAGGGCAACAGACAGACCGTGTGACAACCCGTCACATCGGACAAAGCTGCGGGAATCGAACCCATAACCAAAGTGCGACTTGTATTTATCGCATACCACAGGACTACGTGAAGTCCCTGGTTAGTTTGAATAATTATTTCTTGTTTGATGATTTTATGAATCAATAGTAAGTTGATTTTGGGTTATCTATGGAAATTATTTACCTATCATGGAGGATGTGTGATTAGGTTAATTACTTTTCAATATGATACTTTAATAGCAACTGATGTTATTTGGAGATAAATGTTAATTTGGACCTTGGAAGACTAAGGGATTAAATCCTTGAAATAGTTGGGTTTCAATCTTATTTTTGTTTACTTTGAATAATTTTATGGAAAAATTGTTTATTAAATGGTCTTTGTTGAACTTTGGGTTTTTTGGACAAATTTTGGAGATTAAGAATTGATTTTATTTTTTATAAAGGATTATCCATTTGTGGATTATCTAATCTTGTTCTATCAATAATGGTTTTGGTTAAGGTCTAAAGACATGGGAAATATATATTTCTCTTTTGTGGATTAGTTGATTCTCTAGAAGTTTATTATATCTCTCTTAATGTGAGAAAGTCTTCCTAAATACTCGTATTTTGGTGAAAATATGAGTTTGTGTAAGAAATCTTGTAAGAGATGAGAGTCTACACGACAAGTAAATATGTTTCCTTATGATTTAGTTAGGCTCATAAATAAATTAATCAATGAAAAGCAACTTAAAAACGAAAATGTTGTCTGTTAAATTTTCCTACTGGGGAATCAAATACCGTTTAACCCATCACTAGTTTATGATTTACTGGTGGTTAACTTTCACCTAAACATGTTTTTTATCACCCTCCATCCGAACATGAACCTTTTTTTTCTCTTCCATATCCATGTTTTCCTACATGGAATCCTACTATGGGTTAACTCAAGTGACCTTTGTACTTCCCTTTATTTCTTTTAAAGTGACATTTTAATTTACACATTTTCCGATGTGGGGCTTTCAATGCATTTTCCAAGCCCAATTTTAAGAATTGCAGGACGGAATTCCCAAAAAGGGTGGAAGGATGTAACATCCCAGGTAAATAATGAATATTACTGTTTTATATTTATCCATATATGTGAATAAAATTTTAATATTAATTTTAAGGGAATGTTATGCTCGATGGCGTACCCAATACGCAACAACGAGTTTCTTTGAAATCTTACGTTTCACTCTAATAATAAAATAATATTATTTTAAATGGTAGTTAATGCCTATCCATTGTAATGTACGAAATGAATAGAACTGACTACAAAATTATTATATATGTTTGTCAAATATTTTTACTTTTTTCCAATAAATGTTAGAGGATTAAAATGCGAATGAATCCAATTTTAAGCATAAATCTTCTAATATTCTTTAAAAGGTCGATTAACTTCCTTTTGATGGAGAACCCTTTTCAAATATACTTTTATAGATTTTATATGTTATATTTGACAAAATAATATCATTATTTATAATATGGATATCAAAATTGACTTTGTCTAAATTTTTGTTATTTTTCCGATAAAGATCAGTTTTAGTGAAAATGTTGTATTTCAATTCAATACCACTTTTTAATCTAATTTATTTATATGATTATATCATCTTTTTAATTGGTTTTAAAGTGAAATTAGAATATATTTTTAACATTTAATCCAATTTTGTTCATTGGAAGTAATTTCACTTTGAAATTGGACTTACAGCAGTGTCAATATTTTAATAGATATTGTTTCTTAAAAATAGGCTATCTGATTTGACAGTGGGAATTAATTATTAAATTAATTAATGAAATTTTTATGTTTTCAATTTTGTAAAATAGACATCATTTTTTAATTCAGAATATCAAATATACCATAGGGTGAATTTTTGGTATTTTTCTAAAAAACATCAATTTTTGATGAATAGCGAAACCACTAAGTGGTCGTTAAAAAAATGATTTTTCATTTAAATGAAACTTTACCACTTCTGTGATTTGAATTTCAAAAATATGACATACATGGTTGTCATTAGGATGTAAAATTTGGTTCAATGGGATTAAAATAATTTTTGGTGAATAGTAAATTTTAAGTTTTATTAATCGCGGTTAAAGGTAATTCGTGTAATTTAAGGTAAAGATAATGTTATAATAATATTAAATGAAGTTGAAACATGTACTTCCCATATTTTATGAGTCATGTCCGACCAAGACAATCCATGGGTCAACTTGGGGACCCCATGGAGCCACTTTGGTAGGAAAATGACATGAATAACTTTTTATTTAATGTTAAAATAAAAATGCCACAGACATGTACTGTTTAACTAAAAGAATTTTTACATTGTGTAATAGAAGTAATATTTTTGACTATAAATATCCATTAGAAACCTAGAAATATTTCCTACATCATAGTATTTTTTTATAATTAAATAAATTATTTTATTTATGACACCATGATGATGCAGTGATTACCTCATTAATAAACGATTTAAATAAAATGGGATGATATGGTAAATATTAAGACTTACACTTGTCAAAAATCTATTGGATGGATGGATTTAGAACCCTTATCACCTTATCCTAGAAATATATAATTGTGGGACCTTTAATATCCGAAAACCATTTTAGAATAAAGTAACTTTTCAAGACATTCCAAGAGTGCCCCTCCTCCCTCTTATAAAAGGCCCCAACCTCTACCCCCTTACCCACACCTCTCATGCCTTTTGATCAGCAAAATTCGGCTAATCTATCTCTCCACATCCCTCTCTTCATCCTAGGAGCCTTACCTTTGGCATAATTCTCTTCATGAAACCCTTTTGGTTCAAACCAAGAAGAGTTACACGATTTAAAGGTAATGTCTTCACTTGTGTTCTTTGATTTTATTTTGCTTCTCCAACCCCCTAAACTCTTTTTATTCATTTATTTTGTAACAGAAATAGTATCTTAAATATACTAGGATATTTATATGTTAAGGATTCGATCTACACTTACACACACCTCCGTCAAATGGTTAAATAACATACCGTTTCTGGGGATGGTGAATTGCTGCCTTACGAAACGATGAGTGTTCAATCTTCTCTTAACACCTTCCATGGTGGCCATTATGATGTCACTGTATTTTATATATGATATATATGGTATTTATGTTTTCTATATTCTTCTGTATTTTATATTTAAAACATACCTTTATTCTTTGCATGTTGTGCAAATGAGAAAATTTCATATGAGGAAGTGTGGACTACCGCCCCCTCAAGTTTTGTGACTCATTCATACAGTACATGGAATGTATAAACAATGAAATTAATGAAAATATGTGACCTATATAACATATATATTATAATTTAATTAGTATATATATATATACTTATCTCATCTAGTGTTAATTAAATTAATGTGCCAAAGCAATGAAAGTAGCGTTCTTGTGTATGTACGGCCTACCGTCTCCATGAACGGTGCATTTCATTTCTTTTTATCTCCAAATATTATGGAATAAGTATAAAACGAATATATACTGGATATATATGATATTTACATCATTCATACTATTCTTTATATGATGTACATACAACTACATTGACAATTCTTTTCAAACAAGACCATTTTTGACTCATGTACCGAACATCAACAAAACATATGATATGAACTCACATAATTAACTAATTATTATAAAATGATAATATATGATATTAATTGAATAATAAAAAATAATGAATGTTCTTAAGCAATTATAAATTGACCAAAGTTTATTATTTAGGAAATATAAAGAAATGAACAAGACAAGTCAGACTTGAGGAAAGGGATCATACCTCTCTCTTTCTTTTTAAGTACCCTCTTTTATGTCGTTTCTTTTAAGATCCTCTTTCTTAGGTGGGGGTGTTATTTTATATTCTTATTACTGTAATTTCTATGTTCATTTTATTAGAGACACTATTTTATTTCATCAATACTTTTTTTGGATGTTTTAAGTGGTGTCGTTAGGCTGCTGAGTTTTTGTAAGGGGTTTTTCATATCACTTTTAATCGCTTTAGATTTATGCTACATTTTCCACTATTTCCATTGAGTGGTATATGTACTGCCCATTATTCTACTCTTTGTGTAATATACATTCATTTACGAGTATTCACATCAGTGTTGTATAGTCTTTCTTTCATGGGGTGTACGTTTCGAAAGTTACCCAAGTCGGTAAGGGAACCTTTCACCCTCCTATTTTTAAGACTTGTTTTTGTTTTGTCTTTTTAAATTACATATTCTTATGTTGGGATATGTTATTATATATCCTTATTTCTGTAAATATTATGTTCATGTTATGATATACCCATTATCTCTCTCATCATATCTTTTTCTAAAATTTGATGTGATGTCGTTAGTCTATCGAATTTTTGCATGGGAACTTCTTAACCCAATTCCAATTCTCGGGGTTAAACTACTACTTCCTGATTTTGTTGTGCTATGAATATGTGTGGATTACATATGAATGTTTTAAACTGAGTATCCACTTATATTTGATGTATTTATACTTGTCACACATAATTATTTCATTTCTTTATCCTTGCTCTAATGGCATGATCTTTGATTGGGATTACAACACAATTTCTTCTCATTGAGACATTTCATTATGATATTCACTTTTATTCTTTTATAAATTGTATATACAGTCCCTTTGACTTTCCATATCCATATTATGTCTATACTCAATTCAGTTAAATGTGTTGAAAATGGTCTACTTTCATGTGGCTTATAATTTAAATGTTCAAAATGGAAAACAGACTCTTTTATTAAAACATTGTTTTAAATGGATTTAAAGATTTATTATTTTAAAAATTAATCATCAATTTCCATGTTTTAAAAATGCTTTTATGGATTTATTTATATGGACATGAATGTTTTAAAACCCTTTCAAAAGTTTTGAAGTGGTATGGGAAACTTTGATTCTAAAATCTCGTTTAAATGACTTCTTTTAATATTTATAAAGTATAAAGTGATATTTCTCCCATAGAGTTTTAATGATTTTATTAGAAGTTTTTATTTATGTTAATATCATGATGTGATATCTTGTGATTAAAATGTGGAAATTTTATGTTTCTTTTATTCATGTTTTAAGTCTTATGATTATGTTATAGTTCTTGGGTAATGTTTTCGAAATCAGGTGGTTCTGTGATAATCTAATGGCGGGTGAGCCCGATATAGCTCTCCAATGCATTGGGTAACACGAAGGGGTTAAATTTTAAGGTTTCTCCGAAGGGATTTATGGAATATACTGTGATGGTTATTCCAAATGTAACCATGAGGGTTACTCCCTATGTAAGAATGTTATGAATGCCTCAAGTTACCTTTATGTCTTATGATTTCTAAGACTTATTCATAAATCTTATGATTTCATGAGGTATGTTAACGTGCTTATGTTTCATGAGTAAAATATGATTTCATTGATTCTTACGTATACATGTACTAATGTTTCCTTTCTGTATTTGTATATCCCTTACTGAGCTTTTTATGCTCATCCCACATTTTGGAAATGTTTTTCACAGGTTAAGGGAAAGGTAAATGATATGATGATAATGTCAAGGAAGTGTCAAGAAAGAATCCATGTTTTATTTTAAATATGTTTCCATTGATGGGAAAAAATGAATACTATATTTTATGTAACCACTTTGTTTAAATGTGGAATGTAATGCATGATTTATGATCTAATTCTCTAGAACTCTAAACCTGAAAAGATCCTCAATGTCTATTCTTGAGATAACTCATGATTAAGTAAGGTTTTTGGCCGGGTCCTTATATGTAGAGTCCACACTTGATTCATGTTTCTATAGGGTTCCCATCAAGGGATCTAAAAAGATACATAACGCATCATATGATGTTTTGTGTCACTAGGACCATTGAATTCTAGGAACATGATATTTTCGAAATTTGGTGGCAGTGGAACGTTACTCACCCAACCAGTTTAAGGATTCCATTCTAGTTGTATCAGATCGTTTCATTCATCCATGGTTTCTAATAAAGATTTCAATGACCTGATGGTAATTATGAGCTTTGGATGCATGTACTGTTAAACCAAAGAATGTTAGATTGTGGTAGGGGAAAAATTGGTCATGTGGGAGCAGGTGGTATTTGTGGTGGATACCCGACTAGTGGTATCCTTTGTGGATTTTCATAAATATGTTCCAATTTTTTCTTTAATGTATGGAAACAATGATATCCTTTTGGGATTGGATTTAGGTAGACTGATGGCCCCAATGAAATCTTGGATGGGCATTCTGGCCTTATTTCATTCACTGGGATGAACCCTTGTGGATGAGGTACACCTAATAGAATTGTATGTTGAGGCTGTAATGGAGGAACCTAAGGAGCATATTCCATGGGATGGGTTCCTTGGAGCAGCTCACCATTGATTGACCTCAACTATTTCATTTCATCCTTTTTTAAAGATAATTATTCCTTGAGCATGAGATAATCACTCTCATTGGTAGGAGTCAGTGGGTTGTATATATACTTTTTTATGCTTCTCTATATTAGTGATTCTCAAAGAGTTAATGTGGGATTAGTAGAGGCAGTACCCAAATTTAGGGTAGTCCTCTGGTTTTGGGTATATACTCCACTTTTTTAGTGTAAATAAATTTCTAGATGGAACCATCCTATCCCTATTCATCAACATTTTCATTATTTTAGGGGTGGTCTGTAGGATTTATGTCCAAAAAATGTTATAATTCAAAACACATTGTGTGTTTCTTCCAGCTTGCAAATGATAGGATAAATTGTGTTCCCATTGTTAGCTAATATTCCTCTACTACGTGGTCCTCTTTAAGTTTCTTATGGAAGGGTAACTTGGAGGGAACCATGATATGACCATACAATATGACTCCCTTCTGGAGGACACAGATCACAATATGTGATTATGTATGAGAACTCTCAATTTGTCTCCCAACCAAAATTGGAAAATCCTTATATACTCTGGGAAGGTGGCTGAGATAAAAATTCCCCATCCATGTAGGCTATGTTTTCTCATATTCCCTTCATATGATTCCTCACCCTAGTCTTATTAGTCTTATATTGGACTTATATTTAAAAATCCCCCCAACCATATGGGTTGGAGATGATCCTACAATGAGTTCATTCTTGTTGTTATTTCCACTTTCTAAATATAGCAAATTCCCATTCAGGTGTGAGTTGGATATGGTGTCAGGTTAACATGTGAATTATTTTTTTCTGAGGACATGAGAAATTCATGATTATTGGATTTTATTAGAGAAAAATTCTATTAAATGATATTAGTTTCCTAGTATTGGATTTGTTCAATGGATCATTATCATTGGGATTGATGCTATTGTGACTTACTTATGGCCAGTTCTTGTTGAGTATTTCACCTTTCATGAATATGGATTTCATTTGTTCACAGACATGGGATAATGGTGTTATAAGATTTTACTTCATATGGATTTTCATGGATCAGATAAGGGGTAAAATGAAAGCTCCATGATCTCCCCATCCCCAAATATGATCACCATATGGTGTATTTTTGATAAAGAAATATAACTTGTGTTGTTCATAGAAACAAGTCGTTTTAAGATATTTCATTCTCCTCCCCAATTTTTGTCATTGTTTAGTCAAGTGGGCTTCCATGTTAATTGGACTAGTAAGTTCTCCCATTATTTTAAAATGGTCTTCATTGCTAATATACTGAATGAATTTTTCTATTCACTAATAGAGAGTTGTTCAAAGGTTGACTAGAATTTTATATATGCATTTCTCTATCAATTCCTTTGGTACGTCAAACTGAGAAGTGTTTGTGGTCCAAAACATAATTGGTATTTCATAAATGGATAATTGTCTTCTCATGAGTAAAAAATCAATTTTTTTCCACCATCAATTTATCTACTTGATCTACCCAATTGGGATGCCTAATGATAATCTCTTCATAAGTACTTGGGATAATAGGGATCTTGGAGACATGTGAACTGTAATGGGTGGCTTCGAAGATGACCATGGACCTGTCCCATATTATATGTGATAAAATATTATTATTTTCCTTGATTGAGTATCCAATATAAATTTCATTATCCTTCCAAGTGCCTCATCATATGAGGTCTTTCTAAAATTTTATTTGAAAAAATAGGACCTCCCTAACAATATGGAATTTCAATACAGAGAGGTCAATCATTCATGATTGAAAATTTATTTCCCCGGAAATAAACCTTCATGTGTTCTCTAAGGAGGACCTTCAGAGCTGTTGGTAACAACATTGCAGGGAGGACCATCAAAACAGGTAGTACCATTTCCATAATATGTTAATGGATTTATATGATCGTTAGTTTTTTATAGGTGTTTGATGGCATCATGAAATCCAGATTCTAGTAGACTAGGGTCATGAATATGCTCTTCATTTTCCTGTTGCTTCGTGATAAATCTATTTTTTGGGTGCTCTCTTACGAGAAATGGGTCTGCCTGCTATTGGTAATGACCTTTATATTTGGGTTCCTATTTGATTAATTCCCATTATGGTGTTAGGATACACCAAAGAGAATATTGTGTTCTAATAGGGATATATGCCTACCAAGGATCGTCCACTATGGTGGACCGGTGTCCCCTAGTTAGAACATGTATTTTTTACGAATTCAATTATCCATTTATCAGAGAATATGGAAAAATACCCTCTTGGACTAGAGTAGGGATAAAGGTTTTCTATGTAGTAACTATCAGATCTTGCCAATGAGTCATTTCAATTGGGGAGATGGGGTTGTGTGCTTGAATACTTATTATTTTTCTTACATGATTACATCTTAATGATTCTAGAGGATATGATCAGGGATTTTTGTATGATCCTATGTCATTTACAAGATGTGTTGAGATATGAATTTTGTTGTAATGGGGATATATGACCATTCCGATGTCAGAGTAGGAAGATGTGTCTTCTCCAGTCTTCCATGATTTTCTAGTGGGAACTGGATGTTTTACTGTGTTTGGGAAGAGGGATGAGTCTTCTCTAGTTTTATATCAAAGATACACCTATTGTTTTCTCTAGATTCCATTATATATGGCTAGTGGGAATCAAATTTGGGAACAAGGATTTCAATATTCTGGTTTTTTGATGTATTTTTCATAACATATTGATATGCATACACCTGAGTTTGGCTTTGCATGTATTTTATTGACACCATATTTGATTCGAGTGACTGATACGTGGGGTTACGAATTTGACTCTGCCCATATTTTATTGCCCCCATATTTTTCTGGTTGGATTCACCTTCCTTTTAAGGGATATGTGACTGCCTATAGTTTTTAATCATATTTGGATGATGGGATTGGTATATGTCAGTATGATTTTTATTTTATCATAACATGTTACCTTTCTATTTTTATGATAGGTTTCATTTGCATCAACAAGTATTTTTTGTCTACCTATAATTTTCCTCCATATTTGTGTGATAGCCTTAGCAAGCATTAGTGGGACTTTATGAGTGCTCTGAATATGTCACCATATTTTCATGGAAGGATTTAGAAGAGGGAGAGTGAATATATAAAAGACTATCTTATTCTGTGATATTTTGTGAGAGATATCATCCTCAAGAGTTAGGGTTATGAACTGTTCTTGATTATATGTTATTCACCCTTAGTAGGAAGACCACGGGACCTATGTTCATTAAACTTTTGCATGATCCCTCACAGTGATATCCTCTTTAGAGTTATGATATTGGACAGTATAGTGTCTGTGGTGACATCTTAGGAAAGATACCATTATGTGGTGCCCAAATGATTTGGGGATGAAGTAATTGGTGATGATTTCATTCAATGTTTTAATATCAGTTAGCTACTCACAGTCATATTCCGAGGATAAGCTCCAAAAACAATAAAATATGACTGGTGGAGCTGTCTGGTTCTGGTCTAGTGGTTGCTATTGAGTGGGTGGTGGGCATGGATTCATTGAATAAAGGGACTGTCATGCTGCCTCTGGTGCCGGGAGAGTACCATTATGATGGGACTCCCAGATCAACATAGTTGATACCCAGTATTAGAGATTATAGTTGGGATTTAGAGTCCTCCAGTTCATGGAGGGCCCAACTAATGTGGTGGTTAACATGTGTGTCTGTGAGAATTTCTGGGATGCCATTGGATTGAAGGATGAACTGAAGAATTTATATAATATATGTTACAATTAAAAAAAACCTCTTTAGAAAATCATATCATGAACACATGTATAATTGATTATCTTTCAGGACCCTCTTCCCATTTGGATGTGGAAGGGACATGATGTGGGGTAACACCACCACCTTGGATAAGGATTCACATCGAGTTCACCATTATTGTTTTTGATGAAAATTATTTTCCTTTTGATAATAATGGTCTGACAAGGATTGAGTAGTACATTCATTGTATCTTGTGAAGGAGGTTTTGTTGTTAAGACATTCCCATCTAGATTACCATTCTATTTCAAATGACTAGGGGTTTATGTCTATATAGGTCGATTTTAAGGGGTTATCAAGTGTGAAATTATAGATTTTGAGCATAGTATCCTCATATGGTATCTATTGGGTTTTTTTTTCATAGAGCCTAGAACACCCAACGTCTCTCATATCCTTGATTCATGGAGCTTCATTCAAATTGAAGGAACTTGTTGGATGATTTGTCCAACGAAACTTGAGAACTCACATTTGTCAAGATGATGGGAACTCGGAATGATCTCACCCCATGGGTTAGTGTTTCCTATTCTTGGACTCTATAATAGATTTATGATATGTTCAAATGTTATTGAATCTTTGGTTTAATACCAACCATGAGTCCATTAATTACCCCTATAACATGAGTTGATCATGATTATACATGGGTTCAAAATCATATATATGGATATAAGGTTCTCCATCGATGGAAGGATCTGTATGTATCCAAGCTTCTCCATTAATGTTATCCTTTTTTGGATTATTCATAGATTATTTGATTGTTTCAACATACAATGCTGGTTTTAAGCCACATGTGAAGGCACTCTCAAGATTATCGTTATGCAAGGAGGACAATATGTGTTTTAATGTCAGGATCAAACCCATAAGATAAGATTCATGTGGATCCTCATCAGAGGAATAAGATCCCACATATTACAGTGTCACTTTTCTAGAAATATTACCTTTCAAGGTCTTTCTAAAAGTACCTGAAAATGAATATTAACATCATGTAACATGAAAATTCAAGAGTGAGGTTACATGGAAAGGATAATGTCGGACTTATGCCAAGGCAGCCTAAGTGACCAGGATAAGATATTGTCTCTTGGATGCAAGTGACCCCATTAGGAATGTGGCCCTAGAAATATTTGGGTGATTTGTGCGTCGTGATTGGAACTCAGAGAGGCTTCATATATATGCATGTTAGTTGGGAATAAAATCCCTAAAAGTTCTATAGGAGTTTCATCTTACACTTTGGGGTTGGACCATTAATGGATCATGGTCAGGGTTTACACATGGGAGCCACCCAGATAAGTGGATTTGATCAAATCTTACACCTCCTAGGTGACCCGAGCTTTAGTTTGGACTTGGTGATTACATCTATAGTAATGGTCCATTCATTTTATGGTTTGGTATTACCTAAATAGGGAAGGAACATTATTTGAGACCATATATATGTCATGAATTTCACCAATCTCTATGCCCAGGGGCATCATGATCGATGTGAGAAAAAAGTGGAGTAAGTGGATATAAATATTTCATGTCCTACAAAATCTTCTAATAGATGATACTGGAGCACTAAGCGTGAGAAAGAGGAGCTTTTAGTATGCTTGTTTCCTCTATTTTCTTCATTGATGATCTGTCCAAATTCCCCCAGGTTGAGGATGATAGGAGAAGAGATTCACCTCATATAGGAATTGTTGGGGGATTAAATCCATGAGAGTTCCTTGCAATTGGTCATTTTGGAAAGTGATGAATGATCAATGATTTCCCTCATCGACGAGAAAGTCCAGCGGCTCCCTTGGATCAAAAAAATGGGGAGGTTTGCATTATTAGTACAGGGTCAGAATCCTCATTACCATGGGTATGTAAAAATTGGGGAATTATGGGGGTCCTTCTTATTTTAGGGATTACCTATGTGACTCTTCTAACCCTGAGTATGTAAACAGAGAGGGGTGCACTAATGCAACTGAAGGTCACATAATACAAGTTTGGTGGCTTTGGTAGATTCTTTTTCCTGATGTTGTTGGATTGGACTTGTGGAGGGACTGATGATGATACAATAAAATGTAAGGTAATGGATGGGGATATGGGGGAGTACTCCCAAGGACAACCCACATGGCATAACATATCATTATAAGGGATGTGGTTCTCTCCTCAGAGAGTCCTTTTATGTGGGGAGGTGGACTGTTTGAATAAAATTGTGGTATGCAGAACTGGGTTTTATTTTCTTAGCTCTTTTCTATATAGGGACAACTCCCATCTGTATAGCATGATTCTTCACGGGGCTAAATTCTTTCAAAATAACAATTCTCTATGTGGGGCATGGTTCCATATCCATAGCTATTTTCAATCTAGGATGCCTGATAGAAAAAGGATAATTGGTTTGGTACCTATAGGGGAATATTCCCACATATTTTTGTTAGTTTGAAGGCTTTCTATTTGATTTATTTTGTTTCCCCCATTAATGTTGTAATAAATGGATTTACTTATAGGGAATCTTCAAAAGATACTATGTTTTTTGGTTCTCTTGTATTTTTTTCAATCTTCAATCAATAATTCTTATCCTCCTAAAAAAATTCATCCCTCGTGGTTTATTATTTGAGGAGTAGAGTCTGATGCATGCCTTATTTTGCAGAATCCCACTTATGTAACCCTACCCGTGGATGACGTAGACAATGGGGGTACATGGTCATCATTAGTGGACACGAGAATCAATACCTCCATCATATAGAAAACTATATTTAATTCATATTAATATATCTGTTTCACCTCTGCCATGAATAATTTTTGTTCACGAAGCATTTCATTTACAGGAAAAATATATCTACCTCACTCCAATAAATGATACTCTTTACCTTGCGGTGGCAGCACCACCCATCCTTCCCACAAAATATTTAGTTCCCAAAAATCTTACGGAGTGGAACTCAATGAAAAGTAGTGGTCCATTGAGGGTTTATACTCCACGTACCAAATTTTTTCTTTCCCTTTTTCAATCCTTTAAATGAAATTTATTTAACTAATCCTTTAAATTGTTTCACTTATTTTTCTAAATCGACACATGTATTTGATTTCCCTTGTAATGTTTTCATGACGATATAACCATGTTGAGTGTCTAATAATCCTGTTAGAAAAATATATGGTATTTTAATGTAGTTTCCAAACAATGCTTAAAAATATTCTTTAATTTTATATATTTACACATATAAATATATGATATTTTTTATATTTCTTTACTTTTACTTAAAAAATATATAATTTCATTTGATGGTTATTTTTTTTCATTTCATATCTTATTCGGTTTGGTTCTTACATATTAAATGATTTATTTATATGCATGAATGTCCAAGATATGAATACATCCTGATTAATTTCATTATAGAGACTGATTTAGCATTTATGGAATGTTCAGGGTGAATTCATTCTCATTAGTAGTATTCCTTACCTTGGGTGTTTATCTCTAGCCCATGGAAATTAGTAATTATCCCTGATCCCTATAACAAGATAACCTGACTGATATGGCAGATTTTCTTAGGTTAGTTCATTACAATTGTTATGAATTATTTAAAAACATCTTTGTGTTATTGTGGAATAGAAAATTCATTTTCTATATATATGAAATAGTATTTTATCAAGGGTTTCCTAATAGTTGTATAATTAGAGAGGCACTACATAAGAGTTCTAAGTAAGAGTTAAATATATAATGTTATCATGGGTTTCTTAATAGTTTCCTAATAGTTGTTTACTTAATGAGGCACTACATGATAAATGAAATTTTTTATGGCATATATAGCATTTGGATGAAGAATTATTTATAGTAATCTACATTTTCAAAAGTGTGTGTATGTGATGAATGAGGAATAAATAATTATGAATTGAATTATAGATAATAGTTAAGATTTTACTACAAACTTTTTATAATGGTAATATTTCTAGAAAATTTTGGGAACAAATTCAAAATAACTCAAAATAATTTAAATAGAGTATTAAACTATGAAATTTTTTAAAGATTTGAATAAAGATTTTAATGAAATTTTTAGATATTATTATGATATTTTTGATATTATATAGATTTATATTTAAGAATCCATAAATTTAGCATTCAAATAAGATATTTGGTATGATCTTAATGAAAATTAAATTTCAATATTTTCCTGAAATATTAAAAAGAAAAAAAGATTGATATTTAGAATGAGATATTGAAAATGGAAATATAGAATGGAATTAAGAAAAGAGATTCAATTAAATTGATTTTTTTGTATTGATATTTAGTTATATAAAATGGGAATGGTGTCATGTATTACATGATTTTTTTAAATAATATATAATTTTATAATCACAAAATATGATATGAAATGTGTAGTTATAAATAATATAATTCCCCAAATATGTTTTTTTGGTCTTCCTAAATATTTAATCGTTTTTATCGATGATAAATTATGAATTATCAATATTAAATATATAGTATATGGGATAAGGTAGAGGAAGAGACCCTTTGTGATGTAGTGTCTAAGCCCATAACATGTAAAGACAATGAGTTTTTTATTAGAGAAACCTTACCTAAATCTTATAATTACAATATTAGTTGGATAATGAATAATTAGTAAACCAACATACTATTATGGGTATTATCTTCTGTGGTATCTCATTTTTGTGAACTAAATAAATATAGTATGATTACTTTTTTGGTTATTCTACATTTTGGTTTGATATTAGAAACATTAATTATGGGTGCTAGGTGATCAATATTTTCACTTACAAAGAATTTAATTTCTTGTTAATTTATAATTTTATTTAAAGGGAATTCATGCTATTATTCATCCTAGGGAATTTTTGTGGTATATTGGCATGAACATATATACAATTGGCAGAATTTGGGTTTATATTGTATAATAATCCCCAAACCCGATAGATACTATTGATTATAATATTTTAAAATTCATACATTGATACCATTATTAATTAATTCATGTAATTTTTTATAATATATAGGGTGATTTTTTTAAAACAATATATTTGTAATTTATTAATGATGTTCGTATTTTTTTAATTTATGATATGTATTAAATATAGTACCCCAATTGGGTATGACTAAGGAATTGAAATGTATTTATTATTATATTTACAGAATATTTAATCATCTAATTTCAAATGTTTTATGCTTTTTATTTATCTATTTCCGTTGATCTATTTAATGAATAGTGAGTGGATGAGTTTTCCTTTAGCGGATTGATAGGTTCTATAAATCAACATTATACTATATTTAATTGAATAAGTGATTTTATGGGTATACATGTGGTTTATAATGATAATCATTATCAGTGGATATTATATTAAAACCATTTTTATATTTATTATAAATTAAAAGATCCATGATAGAAGTCATTTAATTTTGATATTAATTTTTATTCCATAGACATTTTAAAAACTATAATGTTTTAAGGTCCATACATTTTTTTTGTAAATTTGGATTTATTTGAACAGAAAATGAATTTCCATAATCTATATAAGAGTGTATTATAACATAATAAAAAAAGATTTGATATTGTTTCATATACTATTACATATGAGGAAACATAATGTTAGAAATATATATGGTTTTCAAGGATTTATTATAAGTCATGTTTTTTAGATATATTCACCAAATTAGTATACCAAAATTTATATATATATAGAATAATATTATAAAATATGTTTTTTTTTCATGTTTTATGACATAGTACTTGTGTGATATTTTCATGGGTAAACTATATTATTACATCGACATATCATTAAACAAATCAATGCATCATGTTATGATGTTTCTATGAATTTAGTATTAACTTATATTTAAATGATAAACTATAATATAAATAATGGGGTTTTAAATTATTTATTATTAGCCAATATAAATTTTGTAATGTTAAACAAAACATTTATTATGATTATGAGTAATTTTATGATACTCTAGAGTCAAATTCATTTTCGAATCTAGTATATTTAATGGATCCTAAAAATAATATTTTGATCTTCAATATTAGTTATGAATTAATTGATAGAGATCTATCTCTATGATATCTTTTATACTACACATGGTGAAAATAATTATATAAATTTATAAAATTCTATAGATATAATTTATGATTTAATAAATGAATAATTTTTTGACTATGAAAAATCCATTATATAAGTTCTTCGCAGTGTTCACAAGAAACATGGGAAGATATAAATTGCATTAATTCCCAGTAAGATCTCCTTTTTACTCAATTTTATTATGATGTAACTTAATAATTTAACATATGATCTTTTCACATGGACTTGTTCATATTTCACTAAATTTAAAGAATATATGATACATAAAAGTCCATAACATTTATAAATTGTATCAATCCAGTTGTTTTTGGGTGCATAACAATGTATGAAATGGGTGAGAATTAATTACTAATTATATTGTCTTAAAAACATGGTTGTGTGTCATTATAGATTCCTTGATATAACATAGATCCATTAAAGTTATAATTATAAAACAGTCTACATGTCTTAAATAATCATGATATATAAGTATATGATGATATATATACATCATAAATATATATTCATTTTTCAATAATTATATATAATATCAAAGTTATACCCGTTATTTCATCATATAATAAAGGGATATATACCCACAAATACAGCATAACTAGTATACATAGAGATAATACATTACTAAATAAATTGGGTTTATATTACTTCTCACCTATCATTAAGTAGTTTTCAATTATCATAATGAATTGAATGAAATAAATACTCGTATTAGTTTATAATATTAAACTCTCATAATATGTGATAAATCATTACGTTTAACTCACATGTAATTATAGTTGAAGTTATGTTTAAATAAAACTCATTCACAGATTCTTATAAACAATAATATAATTTCCATTGTAAAATATATAAATTATAGAAA
Organism: Viscum album; assembly: GCA_963277665.1. Lineage (NCBI taxonomy): Eukaryota > Viridiplantae > Streptophyta > Magnoliopsida > Santalales > Viscaceae > Viscum > Viscum album. The sequence goes on along the minus strand of OY728140.1, from coordinate 842,474,328 downwards.
AAATAATTAATGAGTGTTTATGGAAGTATAAATCGTGATAGAATATTGATTAAATGGACCATATGAAGGGCCAACAAGGAAGAAAAAAGTTAATCTACCATATAAAATTATAGTACATATCATATATTTGATAGAGTTTAGATTAGTTAAAAACCCAAAATTCTATACTCTCATACAATCTATTCACATGTCATGTATTTACTGCATACCGATATTAAGTGTACCATTGAAGGTCCTAATGAGGGTTGAGGTATCTAAATGAGAAATAAATAATTCAACACAAATCATTTCTTACAGATATCATGAAATCCCTATACCATCTATATTATAACATATATATAGTAATAACACCATTCCAAAAATGGAAAAATTGATGAAATTAAAGAGAAATATTAAATTAATAAAGGAATTTCCAAGAAAACATCAATTAGAGAAATGAGAGAAGCCTTACTATTTAATTAATTGATGCCTCATAACTAAAAATTAACATATTAAATGAATTAATAAATTATAGATATAAAAAATAGAAAGATACAAGTATAAAAATATTAATGTGAATTAATTTTGGGGAATCATAAAGAGAGGTGGGTATTTATAGGTTTAGGAGGGAGATATTTTTTAATAATTTTTAAATAAAATATAATATAGAATAAATATCAACGATTGTGTTTATTTTTATAAAAACAACTAGTATATTTAGTATTTGAGGTGAAATTATTGCATGATTACTTGCTAGATGATGTGATTTTATCACATCTTTTTATTATCATATAGTATATTATAATTTCCATTCTTTTAATACTCACCTTGGTAATATAATATATATGAAACTTTTTAATACTTAACCATACCTCTACTTGGTATCCAAATTCTTAATTCTCAATAAATTATATTAGAATAAATATCTATGAATAAGAACATTTTATTAATAAAAAAATAATTATATTAAAATTTTAGTTTTTATGATAAAATTTCAAAACCATTTATGTGTGTATATAATTTTGTTAGAAGTATAATTATAGTTAATTTATAATTTATGGATCCATATAATTTAGTTAAATATTGTTAATATACTACATTGTGCCTTAACCGGGTTCACCAAAACAGTAACTGAGCTAGTTATTCCATATGATATCAAGCATTACTTACTATATGCCATTGGCTCTGATCAATTGTGAGGTCCTTGTGAATCCATGTGCGATGAATATGTACTTGATATCATCATGATAAATAAAAAAAATAAAAAAACATCTATAACTAGTAACTATCATTGTAAAATGATTTTTTATAGTGAGAGGAAAACTAAAATGACAAGTATCACCATGATATAATATATGTGACCCATATTGGAAAACTATCATAAAATAGAGAAGTATCTTCAAAAGGGTAATAATTTTTAGTATAGTATAACAAAATTAAAAGTAAAATAACAAGCATACACAACTATTTTTCATTTTCTCACCAGACTCATCTCCAACTACCTATATATCTCTATAGCCCCATATTATAACAAACCAGATCAAGATGTCATAAAATACACCACCCAAACTACCTATCCACTATCCATAAAAGAATTCAAAATTGACATAAGAAGGAAACTAGAGATTGTACATCACAAGAACACACTTGTGAAAAATTTCTCCCAATAATTAGAGCTAACACACTACTAAATTTCTTATAAATCCCCAAAATGAAAATTATTTAAGTCAAACGTCAATGAGGAAATTAGATAAGTATAAAAAAAAGAATTAGATTATAAAATATATAAAGTAGTAAATCAATATAAAAATTATCCCTACCCTAACTCATGTCTCCCTACCATAAAAGAAGATAAAAAATAAAGAATTTGACTTCTTTTTTCACTATCCAAAAGTAGATATAGTGCAGCACCCCGCCTCGAGTGCCTATCAACAGTTCATAGAGATAGTGGTCCACTTGAACTCAAGCACATATCCCTAAATGCCAATGGCTTCTGACTAGAGGTGAGGGTCTAGGGTGTATCTATGGAGTGACAATTCCCTCATTGATTCGATTATACAGTGGAAAATAGTAAATAATAAAAAGAAGATGCATAAGAGTATACAAATGATAGTGGAAACATAGAACTAAACCCTAAAGGTGATGTAAATAACAAGAGTAATATGGGTAAAAATTATTAATAAAATGATTATAATGTTGTCATGAGTATATAAATTGTAATTATGGGGATCTATGGGTACGATCATATAATATATGTTGAAAAATATTCAAAGAAGTAAAAAACTACTAATATAAGCATATCGAGCATATGATCGGTCCTCTGCCTCGTTCTTCATCAAAGAAAAACGAGAAGCTGCACTTTTCCCATTAACCATACATGTGATCATAAATTATACTCGGGTACCAACCAGTGCCTAACATGGATGTGAAATGTGATCTCAGTAGGATGTTATCCAAATTTTCTAGTCCAAACCATTTGTGCATGAAATATACAACAGTGTGAATTAACAATTATTAGCAATGAAACCACCAAATAAAACGAAACCACATCACTTCGGGTTTAAAAAATGACACCCATATCAATCCACTTCCATCATCTTAATCTGATTTTCAAAAAATCACCTATGTGAGGCATAATAATTATACAAGGGCTTAAGTGAACCAGACAACCAAAGAATGCACCCCCCCGGATTGTGCCTTTTCATTGGGTCTAATTTCCATGTAACCATACAAGTGATCATAATAATGATAATTACAAAAGATACATCACATATTAAATAAAAAACTCAAACAATCCATTAATTCTTATTCTAGCGTCTGAGCATATCCAAGGTTATCTAAACAGAATCCGAAGGGTCACTAAGGAACATCCAATATAAAAATGTCATCGCGTCCATCCAAGAAAACCCATATGGTGTCAGATGTAACTCTCAAGACATGGTGACTCTAAAACTGTACCATGTATCTCACACAAGGACCATGTATCACCTGAGATAGGGTGTATCCATCTTTCCAAAATTGGAATGTCCTTAGTTTCTCCCCTGGGGAACCATTCGTACTCTCAAGTATAAGTAAATCCGCCCCATGAGAGCATAAAAAGCAAACCAAAGTATCTCTCATGGACCATCATAAGTATCTAACCCCGAACATACTCTTTTTTCATGTAATCCCTATCTCGGGACCCAAGATCACCCCCAAACCAAAATATGTGATCATATCAATACAAGCATATGTAAAAAGGGAAATCATTAATAATTTCATAACACTAAAAAAATCTCAATCCAAAAGCTAAAAATCATTCCACATATCAAAATACAAACCATAAAATTCAATGAGGCAATAAGAACATATATAATCTCAAGCTACAGGGTTTGAACACTAGAAGACATGAAATAATTATAATCAAAGGATTAAAATTATATGAAATTGAATGTAATATTCCTCTAATCACATGTCATCAATTGCATTTAAATAATCCAAGATGAAAACCATTACCAGCAAATACACTCAAATTAGTCCATTAACATATGGCATAAAATAATAAGAATAAAGTGTGAAATATGGTACAAGACAAATGTGATTTCATAAAATCAAGTAATTCTATATGACATGAAATATAATCAATGAATCAACTAACATAAGAAGTTAAATGTAGGTCATGTGATATAAAAAATAACACATGGAGCATAAGCATTTATTTATAAATCTAGAGGCACGTAGTTCAATTCCAATAATTTATATTAATATATTTCATATGTTTATGGAATAAAAATAAGGGAAAATAGACACCCCAAGGTGATTCCCAAATTAAAGAATGAGAAAAGTGTCCATGGAGATAGGCACACCAAATGGTTAGACAAAGCCAAGTTAAAAACTATTCTGATGGGTTTCTACATAAGCTAAGGTCTCTATAGACATGGTAAACCACTTTAAATAATTTATTTTACAAAAATTAATCCTCAATAAAATATTTCAGCATGAGGCATAATGGAGCGACATCTAAAATGCAACAAAATGATGAGAAAGAGAATATAACCCTACTTTGATGTCGTAGCACTCCACTTCCATGTTATAGGGACTTGATTCAACCTATCATAGAAGATATATCAAATTTTAAAAAATACCCTAAGAATATGGAAAGTGGTGTTCCAAAACAATAGTGTAAAATATGGAAGAGGAACCAAGGAATAAAAGCAGTGAGGAGGGAGAGCAAATAGAGGGTTTTTCGTTGCATCTAACAATGAAGGAAAAGACCACATATGAAAGAGGGATCATAAAACCTAGTATAGGGGAGGAAGGATCTATACGATCAAGGAGGGAGAAAAAACCCACTTGAAGGGGGAATGGACGAAATATGGTCGATCTTAAATCATTAACGGTGGTGAAATTGAAAAGGTCACCCATTTGTACCCTGCACATGGTTTGGCTACACGGTTAGAAAATATTTCACCAAAAATGTGTCCCATACAGATATAATGGGATACTAAAATGGGTTAGGTTAAAGGATTTACTAACCATAACAAATCTATGCATTTGAGATCTATCCCAAAACCTATAGTACCCCCATGAACATGAACCCTTGGTCAGACGGTTGCAAACAAACCATTAGGCACAGTCTGTTTCCCCCCTTTTTGTTGATATGGGTTTCAAACAGTACCTGAACTCACCTAGGACCTCCCATAAACTCTTATGAATAAATTTAAGGTCCATTTAAATTAATTTACACAAAAAACTGATGGTTCATACCATTGTATAAATCAAGGATATTACAACCTCCCCTCATTAAAACTACTCATCGCCATGTTTTTATTCGAGGGTGGTAGAACATATTCTGAGAAAATATCTAACCCATTCTCATGTATTTTGTCCCCACGCTCCAAGGTCTCTTCAAAAATACACCAATTATACCGTATAACTTACAAAACAACTGACCAACCCCATAAAACCATTTTTCAATTATCAAAGATATGAATTGGAAGCTCCTCTATGGATGCTCCAATTATGGGTCAATATCATTGGGGTCAAATGAATGACATAAGTATAGATGGTACTGTCAAAGCTACAATACATGGATTATATCATTCATGGATGGGTACCTTTGGGTTAATAGAAAATTCCATTTTATCGGCATGTCCTTCTCTTGTTATATCAATACTCTTGACATACCTTAGCGATAATTTATTTGACTTCCAATTTTTTAATGAACCAATATGGTGAAACATGCTGAATGAATCGATGTCCCATATCAATGTCCATAGGTCCATGATGATGATCAGTTTACAAATTATTCCTGGTATGGGTTGTATAAATACACTTTTGAATCAGATGGAATTTATTTAAAGTCTTTTACACAATACAGGGACCCAGTAGAGCTTCCTCCCATACCTCAAGCTTACATAGAGGTAAATGACAAGATATGAAATAGAGGGACTCAAATAGAGAATTAAAAATAGGGTTTTGCAATATTTTATTGTAGAAAGAAATCAACAACATGAATATTCTTTATTAAGGAGCCATCAATATAATGGATATAGACTCGTATCATGTCCTCTAACACCCATATTTTCCGCTCAGACATCCCATTAGTCTAAGGGTGATGTAAAGAACTCAATAGTTAATGTGAACCTGGTTCCATCTGTAACCCTTTCTCGAACCATAATGTGAACCTAGAATCTCAATCTAAAATGATAGAACAAAGAATGGAATGAAGTTGTAGAATCTTCCACATGTATAGCCTTCCTATTTAAACAATAGAGAAGGTATCTTGGATTACTAAAAAGTGTGAAATTTTTTTTGAACCAATTTATGATCTCCAATACTAAATCACAACCTCAATGAAATATCTTCAATAATACCTTGAAATCCATGGTGATGTCGTTCCATTTATTCTATAGAATAGATTGATGTCATAGAGGTCCTACAAGTCTCTGTTGATCTACCTTCACTTTCTGAGAGGAGGAACATAGAGTAATGAAGATTATTATCTGCCTCTTAATACATGTCCACTATTACTAGCGACATACATACCAATTAATCTTGCTAAGACCTGGATGAACTTCCCAAATAGTGGTAGGAGATTCCCTCATCATCTCTTCCCACTTATTTGAAGCCACCCATTCATGTAAAATGATATATAATTGTCTCAATAACATCAATAGACTAAACTGAAGGTGGGTTCTCTCCTATGAAGATCTGGCTTAGTATGAGGCCCCAGGAATCTAATAACTATCTCAAACAAACCTATTCTATATGAGAAGATTTCACTATTATGGATTTTAGAAGCAGTTGTACATGATATTCCTAAACATTTATAAGAATCTTATAAAATAAATCCATCAAAAACCACACACTGTAGAACTCCAATATGGCTTCTGTATGAGTCTTGTGTCTCAATGCATTACCCACGACATTACTCTTACCAGGGTTATAAGATATTTCATCGTTGAATTACCATAGGTATTCCACCCACCTGCACTACCTCAAAATCAAGTCTCATTATGTGGAGATATCGTTGAGATTTTTATGATCCACGTTAACAATGAATCACTATCTCAACATATAGTTCCTTCCATAGTGAAAATCATGAACCACAATTACTAGATCGATGACATGCATTTGGTAGTAACTCTCATGCATCTTTAGATGGAGATATTATTATGATAGGAATCAATCACCTTTCATTAGAAATACACCCATCCTGATCTATATAGTATCACATTAAACCATATACATTCTACTTAGATAAGAAAGAATCAGAATTGGTGATGAGTTGAGTCTTCCCATTAACTTCAAAAATTCCTTCTCACAAGATTATCTCCATAGAAAATGAACATTGTTATTAGTCAGGGCTATAAGAGGTGATTTTAAATAGGAGAAGCCTTGGATGAATCTACAGTAATATCTATAAAATACCTAAGAAGATATGTATATCAAACACATTATTAGTATTCCCCCAGGAAACCATTAAATTAAAATTATCTAGGTCAACGGATACTGCTGCCATGGATATAATATGACACAAGAGGTGAACATTACTAATCCAAAAGTGGCATTTACAGATATTTTCATATAGATAGAACACTATTAGTGTACTCATCATGATATCGATATGGGTTTCATGGTTATTACTAGTGCATGAGTACGACAAGATGTATTTTAAAAATTCTACAATAATAGAATAACAATACATGTGGAAAAACCTATTAATCAAATCCATGAAGACTTTTGTGGAATTCAATGGACCAAATGAATAAACCATGTCCTTGTACAATTCATAAATTCTTTAGAACACTATACATGGTATACTAGAGGTAATCTCATGAAACTATTGGTAACCCAACCTGAAACAGATTTTGGAGAAAATAGTTTCTCCTTAGAGTTGGTCGAAGAAGTTTTCTATCTAAGTTAGTGGAAAATGGTTCTTAACCATAAACTGGTTTACCCATCTATAATCCATGGAATATCCTAGTGAATCATCATCCTTCTTGGTAAAAAGTACTATTGACCCCCCATGGAAATGTTTTGGGATTGATAAAACCTTTTTCTTCAAGATCTTCGAGCTACTTCTTGAGTTCCTTGAGCTCTGTTGGTGTTATCCAATATGAAGGAACAGAAACCGATGTGATACCTCTAACATATTACATGTTGAACTCATCCTCTATCTCAATAGGTTATCATGATAAGTAGTCCATGATGGTGTCCCTGAAATGATCTACAATAGGAGGGAACTCTACTAACTACACTACAAGATCGCTCATAAAGAGAATCGCCAACTAAGTTATCACTCTTCCAATCAAAGTTTGGTTGGGTCATTCTAGAATTTTTGAATATCCCATTCACCATTATGCACACATTGTTCCCTTATTTGATTTAATATTCACACATAAACAATAACAATCCCATAGGGTATGATAAGAAACAAGGAAATCAATACTGATAATGGCATCGAAGCTGGTCATTGCGAGGATCAAAACAATCCATAAGAAATGGAATATACCTATCTCAAGGGGAACTCTTAAAACTGGTATATTCCTTCAATTATGACAGCTACCACTATTTTGAGGGATATAACACCATATAATTACTCTATTTCAAGGAAAATATTTTCAACAATATTTTTAGATAAGAATGAGTGTGATGCCCATGTATCGAAAAGAGCATAAAATAAAGTAGAGGACATCATATTAATATATATAACCAAAGATTAAATTAGATAATAATCCTCTAGAACTGTATACAATTCGTACATATGACAAAAACCACATCCCGGAGATATTTCTTGACATTCTTGAGAATATCCCATCTTTTAATGTTGATGATATGGGTCTAGACTGCCTTGGCCATGACCACTAACACCTTGACCTGATCACCTATTAGATATCCAACTCCCTACCTAAAAGGTATTCACATATTCCACACCTTATATAGGAGCTAATATGTATCCCCTACTACTAGTTTTTGGAGGGAAAGAATGGAATAAGAACTAGAGGTGACTCATCTTTCCACATGCTTGATATTAGATTGGGTTCCTCATGCAATGAAGTTTCTTATAGCTTAGAAGACCCCACTGATGAAGAAATAAGAATTATTGTGTGTCACCTAGCTAGATCCTCCCCCATGTGCACCCTCAAATTGGTGGTTTCAACTCCAAGAAGAACTATAACCTTATCCAGAAACTGAAGTACCCTAGCTCACATGACTTGCTTCTTGGATATATTATTTCAAGGTAAGGGAACATTCACTATCTCGGTAACAGACATAAAATAAAATACAATAACATGTGATTGGACATCACCCCCAAGACCAAACACATAGTTCCTCGAAGTAATCAAGTCGTCACTAGTCCGAGATGGATAAAAATTATGATGCTTTATGAAAAGAGAAAAATAATAATGCATAGTCATTATTCGGTGATAAAGATGCATGAATTCTTGGTTAATATCTTCTCTTACAGTATGCGGGAAGAAGTTATCAATGAAAAACATCAAGAAATCTACCCACAACACACATCGATAATGTTAGGACTGAAGGACGATGTCCCACCAATTATTGGTGGAGTCACAAAACATGTAGGTATCTATCTTGACTTTATACTATCAAGGCATCTTAAAATGGTCTCACATATAAACCATTGATTCAAACCATGACTCTTTCGCATAATTTAATCATTCCCCCAAGAAGGTGGGTGGATGTTGGTTCTGGAAGTCTCAATTCAGCTCTTCCATCATTAGGTTAGGCCTAGGAGCACCCTGAATAGACTATATAAACTAGAGAAAATAAAATCTAAATTGAGTTGTGGTGTCTAGTGGGACATCAACATGAGGTTCCATAGGTGGCACTATAAGAGGTTGTATAGGTGTCTCAAAGACCGCCACCTCTAGAGTGTTCTCATCATTATCCTATTGGTGTATATCACATGGATTTCATGGTGGAATAGATATAAAACATATAAATGAAAGACTTAGACAGAAATTATAGCAGATATGATAAGTAGATAAATAAATTTATTACAAGGATAGGTAAAAGGCCCACCTATAATATTGTCACAATCCTTAGCATGATCCAAAATCATGGCCTATAATAGAAGGATAAGGCCACTAATGGGACTCAAGAGACACGACCTACAACACATTTCTAGGTTGGTTCAGGTTCGTAGTATCACATTTCTCATAAAAGTGACCATTCTATTTTAATGTTGGAATTCATTTTAATTTCCATATTCATTTAATCCCATTTCAATTTGGATAAATTCTATGGATCACCATTAAAATTTATATGGTATCGTACACCTCATAAAATGAAATTGGGTTTCTACTTCATCCAATTTATAACATTCTTCTGCAAGATAATTTTTCACAATTCTATATGAATAGAAATTTAACAAATGATGGATATAACAACTAGTCACAGAAATAATCACATGAAAAACATGAAATTCTACTTGAAAGTTGATACGACATGGAAAAATTAATGACATTTCAAGTCTTATTGATCATAATATGATGCATGATTTTAATATGCCCTCAACTCATCGGGTTAAAATAATAGGAACGATCACTCCATTCATTCCAATAACAATAACAAAAAAAGAAAATGTGTCACCCAATTGTGAATTCGTATCAACCATAAATGGAAAAATAAATAACTATAATTTCCCGATCTAATTTTTTTTTGGATTTCCCTTTACATGGGTTAAAAATATTAGAATAGGGTTAATTCCAAATCCCAATGTTCTAGTTTACTTTATAAACCCAAATAGTAAGACAACTGAAATAACTAAAATATATAATATAAATTTGTAGTGTCCCATCCCGTGTGCCTCACAACAGTGACCCTATACGAGGGGTCTCATGAACTCATGAACATATCTCAAAACTCTATAGGCTACCAACTAGAATCGAGGGACTATGGTGGTTTCATGTGGAGAATAATCCCACATAGATTCAAGTATCCAAAGTGTTAAATAGTAAATAATAAATACCATAAGAATAAGAGTAATAAGAAGACAAAAAAAATTTATCTAAACCATGCAAGGGAAGTAAATGACTTTTATAATCTGAATAACAATAATCAATACAAATGATTATTACAATTTCATGAGTCTATAAACATTTGAGTATTTGGAGATGTGGATACAGGAATATAATTTATTTTGGAAAAAATAAAATAAAAGAACAAAAACCATTATGACACGCCTCTCAAAAATATTCTTAGTGCTCTGCATCAATCTCTATTCTAGAATAGAAAAAATCAGGCATCGATATCCTCATGCTTTCACTTGTTCATACCTACAATCCTAAAGTCTACTCGGGTACCAAACAACCCTTGATCAGGATATGAGATATGATCTCAGTATCCACTCACCCACAATGTATAGGCCAATCCATTTTGTGTAATAAATACACACCATTTATCTTTTATAAAAAAAGATAATTGAAAACACCAAATATAAGTTAACCACCTCGGTTTGGATTCCTAAAAGAATAACGACCCATATAGCCAGCTTCACCTCAAGCTGATTGTCTAAAAATAATGAAATGTGAAAAGAAAAATAAGTATATAGGGGCCAATGTAACTAAGAAAATCTTAGAATCAAACCCCCTAGATTATGCTTTGTATTGGGGGTCTAATTTCCAAGTCATTACACAAGTTCTCGTAAAAATTATAATAAAAAAATATTCATCACATATGAAATTAGAAAATCAAAGAATCAATCAATTCTCATTGAGAAGTATGAGATCGTCCAAGGTGATCTAAGAAATTTCCCAAGGGCCGTTATGGAACATTCAATATAACCAATGTCATTGAGTTCATCCATGTAAAACCAAATGGTGTCCCTTGTATCACTCATGAAATTTGGACTCTGAACTCACGCCAAATATCTCACATAGGGAATGGAGTATCACCCAAGACATGGGATTTATACCCTACCAAATGGGTCTATGAGATCTGGAAAAAATGATTCCAATGAATTTATTGAATTCTTTCAAATGTGATCCAAGAGTTCATCTTGTTATACAAGCTTTGATTTGACTAGTTGTGGAGCCTGAATGAAAATATGGAAGATAAGTAATGTACATTCTAAGATGGTTTAGAAAAGTTGTCCCCATATCCCATTCAAGGAACCCATTCTTAGGGGATTAATTCACGAATCCCTCTTAGCATATGCAGGAATCCTTGATGAAACTCCCATGTATCTGATAGACTTCCATAACAAGATGAATGTATTTTGCAGATAGGTCTATGATTTTGATAGAGTAATGAAAGTTTATAGAGACCACCTTTTCATCATGGAAAACAACATTGAATTGTGAGACCCCAATGACCATAAATAACCCCTCATGCATTCTTTCAAAAAGATGAAACTTATTAGATGTGGCCCTGCTCTCCCAATTCGTGGAGCTCCCATTCTATGTGAGATCATCTTTCACATAGCCCCTGGGAACAAAGAAACCTCCCATCTATTATTCTGGAAATCCTCCACCAAAATATGAGATGCATTTCATGAAGTCATATTCCTTTTGCAGAGGAAGATGTACCTATGAGGCACTTCAGGATTTGAAAAACATTCATCCTTCATGAAGAACTCACCCCATGAATTGGGACTTCACTCCAAGGTAAGGTTACACTAGTTGGTGAAGCCTCCTTCATAAATCTCTATGATCCATGACGCCCTATTCTTCAATAATACCTATCCATCATGAATATTTTACCTCTGTTCCCACTGTTCAACAATTACCATGAAAAATGTGGAGTTCTAGTTTGAAATTTTTTGGCTAGGTCAAGGAATTTTCAAATACACACTTTTGTAGCCCCACATTCCACCCATGGAATACAATGATATGAGATACTTATCTCAACCCCTTAAAACAACCAGATTTTACCTACTCCTCTTGGTCCCTTTCGATGTCATGAGTTTAGGATCTCATGCTGTATTCCCCAACCACCTTGAGTCGATCCATTCATCAAGAATATCTAAAATCCCCATCCCATGGCCCCTATGTTGGGTTGAATAAGAAGGGAATCTCTTACATAAGTCCCACACAAGCAATTTTTAGGCTTATTATGAATAATTGTCCTCTATACATTACTATAAACTATATTAAACCCTATATAAAAAACATAGGATTCATATTTCTCCAAATAAGAGATTCCCTATGTGCTAAGAAAAAGATTCTAATAGTCCTCACTATAAGACATTAAACTATATCATACCCTATAATTCAATAATAGGATGAATACTATATAAAATAGGAGGTTTATTATTTTCCATGTGTAAAATTCCTCATGCCATGATCACGAGACGACCATCAAAAAACAACATTGGGACTCCTCATCAGGTATAACCCATAATCATATGCCCTAACCCACTAGTGAATTGGGATGCCCTCAGGACCTGGAACGAGGAATCTTGAATTGGAAGCTTCCATGCGTAAGCCCCATGCACCTCATGCATTCACATGATGTTAAACTGAATCATTAGCTCATGCAATGAACACGGGATACCCCCACGACCTGACATGATGATTACATTATAGGCAACACATACGCATAATCCCCAACAAAATTATTGATGCTCTTAAAGACATGGGTGGAGCTTCTATTTGGAAGCCCAATCCACACCATTAATGATACGTAGAGGCTCCCGAGAAGCTTCCACGTGTAATACCCATTCACTTTTTCCACTCCCAAGCTACACCTGTGAAACTTCCACATGTAATCCCCATCCACTCCTTAGCACTCCACACCATCACACATGTTGCTTTAACGTGCAAGCCCCATTCACCATTTCCACTACTAGAAGCATTGTGAAAGCTTCCAAATAGAATCCCCAATCACCATTTCCTCTCCTAGAGGACGTCAAACAACTTCCACACACAAGACCCATTCACCATTATCTCTCCCTATGGGCACCCAGTCAGCTTCCATGCAAAAGACCCATTCCCCATTGCAACTCCCTAGAGGCACCCAGGAAGATTCCACATGGAAGAACCATTCACCTTTTACAAACCAATGATTCACCTAGTAATCCCCTATGTATAATACCCATTCAATGTTACTACTCCCTAATGGCACCCGAGAAACTTCCACGTGTAAGTCCCATTCAGTACTGTCACTCCATAGTGGCACCTGGACAACATCCATGCATAAGTACCACACCATCACTCATTGACACATATTTTGCAACATAATAGTATAGTATCCATCCTCATATTTTTTCTCACACTGAGAAATACTCACATCATCTTAGAGTTTATTAGTTACTATGACACCCTTATTCTAAGAATCCATCTAGGAGTAAGCCCCATTCCCCTTCACTATGAACAACATGGATTTTGATCTCTTTCTTCTACAAAGTATATATAGGATTCCCCCCAAGGTTAAATACAAATAATTGGTATAATTAGGTTCTTCCTCCATGGAATATATACTCACGATGTGAAATTTTCCCTCTATGAGACACATCACCCTCAATCCACCTTTATAGGGTGTTCTGATCTATCCGTTATCACCCATTTCATCCATTATCCACCCTGATTTTACCATGGTCCACGAAAACTCATTAATATATTGACATTCAACCACATCACCCATATTCCATCTGAGATACATCCCTAGGTGACCCATCCCCAACAAGCATGTCTCTATGAATCTAACCATGCATAACCCCCAAAATGTGATCACGAAGCTAGCCATTTATATGCTCCCATTATATTAACCATTCTGTAACTACATGGACTTTGATCCATGTCCTTTAAACAACATACGTATGAATCCTCCTTGACGTTCAAGGTCATCATCCATTACTATCCTTCTCTTTCCTTTGAGTTTCCATGTATCAGGAGGATTATTCCTAATGTAGAGGTTCCGCTTCCTTCAGTTCCCAATACATGCACTCCACTATCCCATGCCACCTTCTTAGGTGTACCATCGCTCCATATAAACTACATGGACATTGATCCCTATCTATTAAAAATGGTATATAGGAAGCCTCAATAAGTTTCAAACCCATCACCCACACTCTCCATCCATTACCTCCATTCAATATATTACACTTCATCCATATACATAATTATTTTTTCTAGAGCCACCAAATCTCTGTGATGTCACACTATCCATTTAGGTCATCTTAGTGTGTAAGCCCCATTCACCTTATCATAACTCTCAACACCACTTAGTCATCTAATAATTCATAATCCCAAAAAAATCCATATTGATCCAACCAAAAGTGGTCCTATTGTGAATGGTATCTATGCATGTGTAATATATGATTCCATCATCCTTTTAAATAATGTGGTTTTTAAACCCTATCTTATACAAAATTTACATAGGAAGCCTCCATAAGGATCAATCCTAGCCATTGGTAAATGTAGTGTTCCCCTAGTTACGGTAAACATTCTTGATCCACCCTTAGTAGTGTCCACATGCGGCTTCAATGTGTGGCACATTCTACTTATGAGACATACCATACCAGGTACGCTTTCATTTGGAGTTCTGATCCATCCATAAATTTAACATTCTAGGTTTCCCTCCTAGGGGTAAACTGTCTGATCCATCTCCATGGGATGTTCCAATTGATATCACCCCATCTTTAGAAGATGTTATACTCATGGACTACCCCATTATAAACAAGGGATTCCTGAGGAAGACCTCAAGAGACATTCCTCTGGCATAAGATACCATATGATCAATAGAGGATGACATGGGTTCTAAACCCTTGAGAAGTCCTATTATGAGGAAGAATACATGTGTTTCAATTTCTATGTGCCAACACATGATACTGATGCTCAACTTGACTATTCACTTAACCAAAGATTACTTCCCAAACTAGACCCCTTTTAATTTCATGACAGAATCAGTGTAAGTAGCCAGTGTCCATAAAGGGATGGCACTATGAATGGGTTTAATGATGTATGACTCAAATCTTTGTGGGATTCCTAGACTAGGTAATGAATTAAATGGAGGAATTCATAGAAGTATTAAAAAACATCCCATCATCAAATTTTGATCATGGAGAAGTCATTGTCGAAAAATTGATGAATGTCACATGCCTTTGGAATGTGGGAATGCATGGGATAATGCTGCCTACCAGTGAACGAGAGGGAATGCCCCAACAAAATTCATTGGGAACATAAATGATGAACCTAACTCGAAACTATTCTACTCAAAATGGGGATTAGAAGTGTTTGATAAATCCACAAATAATAATTTCATTGGATCTAGACATCTGACGCTAGGTCCTGCCAAGAAAATGATGGGCATAGTGTAGAACTCACTTGAAAGTTGGGGTCATTCCCAAGAGGGTCAAGGCCCATCAGGATGTAGAGGCTTCTATGCCACACAGACATGGCCTCCCTTAAGGTTCGTGTATGGGGAATTATTCCCCTAAATCAATGGGCTTGTCACCAACACCACTGCTCTCACAGTCCAGACATGGGGAATTAACCACAAAATCTATCTACCCCTTGCCGACTCTACCACCCCAATGGGATGTGCAGGGGGAATCCACCCCAACTCCATCAGATCATCACAGGTGTTGCCTCCCTCAGGGGATACCCAAAAGATATCCACCCCCCGAATCCATTGTTACCTCACTGAAATTTCTGCCCACATATCCCACACAGGGGGGAATCCAATCCCGAAAATATCAAATCCTCGCTGTCACTTCTTCCCTCAAGGGTCTGGTCGGAGGAATCTACCCCTCGAGTCTTTAACCTCATTTTTTACACTACTTCCCTTGTGGGTTGTTCAGGGGGTATCCAACCCCAACTCATTCAGCTCCTCGCTGACACGGCCACCCTCATCAACCACATAGGGGGAATCCAACATAGACTCTATAAACTCCTCATTGAATCTACGACCCTCATGGGCCCTGTAGGGGGAATTCACCCATGAATCCATTAGATCCTCATATTTCATTCCACCCTCATGGGATGTACCATGGAAATCCACTCTCTACTCCCTCGTCTCCTCACCGACACCACTACCTGCATGGTGCAGGAAGGGGGAGTCACCCCACCCCCTAACTCCATTGGCTCCTCACTGACGCTACATCCATAATGGGATGCACTGAGGGAATCCAACCCCAAATTCATCTGCTCCTCACTAACAATACCTCCCTCATGTATCATGTTGGTGGAATCCACCCCCAAAACCATCATCTCCTCATCGACACCACTACCCTCATAGGCCATGCATGGGGAATCCTACATCAACTCTATAGGCTCCTTATAAACACCACCAAAATTTGTTTCTCTCTATCTTGAGATAAGGAAAGAATGCATGGAGGTATTTCCTCTCATCACCATAATCAGGCACAAGGTTCCTCTCTATCCCCACCATCATCAGCCATGAAGGTCCTCCAATCCCAACTAGCAAACTATTGTAGAGGCCTTCCTAGCGTTTGCATCATCTCGCATAGAGGTCCTCCCTATCAACACCATCATCAGACATGATTTTCCCCCAGTCATCACCATTATATATTATGGTGGTCCTCCCCACCCCTACCATCATCAGGAATGGAGGACCTCCCCATTAACACCATCAGCAGGAAAAAGGGTCCTCCCCATATCCACCATCATCATGCACGAAGGTCCTCCCCAACGTCAACATCATCATGACCATAGGTCCTCCTCACCTCCACCATTATCTGAAAATAAGTTTATCCATGTATCCATCATCATCCGGAAAAGAGGTCCTCCCCATCACCATCATCATCTGACATATAGGTTCTCCTTGTCTTCACCTTCATCTGGCATAGAGGTTATCCTCGTTTCCACCAACAACCATTACAGAGGTCCTCCCTGCACATCCATCATTTTTCTTGGATTTCCTCCCCATCTCCACCATCATCTAGAATAGAGGTTATTTTTATCTCCACCAGAACCCATTATAGATGTCCTCTATGTACCGTCATCACCAAACACAATGGTCCTATTTGTCACCACCACTATCCATTACAGTGGTCCTCTCCACACTGACATCATCTTGAATGGAGATCCTCACCATTTCCACCATTATCAGGCATGGTGGTCCAACCTGTTACCAATTTCAACTGGTATGGAGGTCCTCCTCATACTACTACCACCCACCATAGAGGTCCTCTATGTGCTAAAAATTTTCCTTAATCTGATGAACCAAAAATGGGGGCAGGTATACCATAAACCTAATCCAATTAATCTACATTATGAGACTTTTTTATAGGCATCCATTCCTTTGGGGATCTAAATCCATGTTGTACCAACACTCGAGGCCTCAAGGCCCTCTGGGCTCTATCGCCCCATCGTATCGATGCTCTAGGAATCCATGCCTTCCAAACTCCATGGGCCTATCATACCGACACTCTCGGATTCCATTACATCATTTACATTCCTTTTAGGATCCATCACTATTTTCTTCTGACGATCCAAGATTCCATGCCTTACTTTCCATGCCTTCTAGGTTCCATCACCTCATCGTACCGCTGATCAAAGCTTCCACACAATCTAACTGCACCGACACTAGCTCCTAAAAAACTTCATATGTCATAGTCCCTAATGTTTAAGGACACGAAAACCATCTTCTAGGTTTCATGATGCTAAATTTAAGGACAATGTCTTTGTCACATGATGTTAAAGTATATGACATTTTTTTCAAAGCTATGTGACCCCAAACTGCATCAACCATGGTAAAATCTATATGACCATAAAATAAATACACTACTTTTCCTAATCACATGATGTTGAACTATATGATGCAATAAAGAATTCCATGATCTATCATATGATAAAACACTATGAATTAGTCACCGGTCCACTACCATACCACATTCAAGAACTACATCAGGACCCATAACCTTGAGAATGCATTTGACTCCATCTGTATGATATGTCCTGTTGATGTTCCCAAATTCATTGTGGCATAGAACCTAGAATTTGGAATTTCACATGGACAATCTCGCAGTCAATCTGCACACTTCATGCATCTTGTTTTTGGAGCCCCATACTCGTCCTTGTCTGAAGGGATCCCCTAATAAAATGTTTCTCATGCTACTTTGTCTCATATAACATCCTAGACCAATGTTATTAAAGTATTTAGATGAAATTTTGAGATAGGCCACTTGTTATGAATATGGTCTGTGGTCGAACCTCATTTGTCTAACCCCATACCATGTAACATTATATGGATTTTGTGATTTGAACAATGTAGTCGACAATCCTTTTAACATCACCCCACCAACCATGGGTTCTATAAATCCTGCACGGTGATTCATACATTCCACCACCTTATGTTTTGGTGGATATCCAAAAACCTCTGTGTTGTACTTATGGGAATCTGTTTGTGTTTAGTTAGCAGGTTGGTGTCGATGGGACATTCCTAACATTAAATCTTTTCTCCCCTACTATGTTCTTCCTTATGTTGGGGAAATATTTTTACCACTCCTTATTTCTCATGACAAGAATAACTCATGTTCACTAAGGATTCATGGTCAGAAGGGTACCCATGTGGTCGAGCTATGCAAAGATAAGGCCTATGCCACATGACCTAAAACTGTTCAAAAGGGTAAAAACTCTATAACCTTATATTAAGAGCCTTTGGTCCTTGAAAGACAACCATAAATAGTTTTCAAGGCCAAGGTATATTACCATGAGTTCTAGCTAGTTATTTGGCCCCCATGTTAACAAAATCCTTGAGGAATAATCTGATCCTGCTTACAGATGCTCCACATAGACATTATTTAATGTACTGTGGTGTGAGATATGGAGAGTTTTTTCCATAGGGACTTCCCCCAATCCATCTCCACACATTGAATATTTCATAGCATGGTGTATCATGATCATCCATGTATAAAGGGGTCCCTCACATTAAGGGTTCTAGGAAAAAATTCCCCACCTCCATTCCCAAGAAACCCCTACATGGGCTATTTGCGATGTGTAAAAGATCATATGATTAAAACACTATAAACAACTCATTCTTTATTTTCTTCCCCATCCTTGATTGGTGTAGTTGTGGATCCTATTTTTTTTTGAATTTTTTCCATAGTGGTCCCTTCCCATGAGTCCCCCATTTCATGATCAACATAAAAAAGTTTTTATTTACATAATTTCCACCTCTTTATGATTCTGTGGAACTCCAGCACCCCTATTGTTTCCCTTCCATGAATCTACATGTGTTGAGTGGGAATGTTAGTGTGGTTAGGACAATCCCACCTAGAATTTATTTTTGTATATTATAATGATATACCATGAGATACAGAAATCATGAAACCACTATATGTTTCCCAAACTGAGTGTGACTCATGAGGAATTTTTTGGTTTGGTAGTGTTTGTATTCATATTGAGTGGGTGCACAATCTCTCTGGTCCAAACATTATGACCGTAAAGTAGGAGGTCACATCCCAATCACATGTTGTTAAACTTGGTTCTTGAGTCCAAGAAACATAACATAAACTGGTTGAATATTTTCCATGGGAATTTATTGTGTGTCATGGGGCCCTTGAATTCTTAATTCATGTCAGGTTATAATGGCCACACTATACAAATCCCTCCTGGAGAACTTATTCCAATTCATCCTGGATGAATGATGTTAAACTACCCCATGTACTTCATCACGATAAAATGAATGGATGTTTCCGACATGAAATTAAACTAAATGGATATGTCCTACATGATGTTAAACTATTTTGTAGTATCATGTATGACATTAATCTATGCACTGTATCCTGCATGACATTAAAATTATACTGCATTCTAGCTGAAACACATTAAGTTACACAATAGTGATGGTCCCTTTTTCATGAACCATAAAGGTGAACCCCCAACATCACAAGAACATAAAATTAAACTGGTCATCAAATTATATTCTATATGAATTTAAACTATGTGAATGTTAATATTAAGAATGTTTCATGCCGTGTTAGTCCTCCTTATCCCTCAATTATGTCAGGCTGCATCATGGGGTCACACTACATATATTATCCATAGAAGCCTCATCTTATGGAAGGATATCTATGACCTTAAACTATGATATCCAACATCCTAGTTGCATTACATTAAACTGTGTGACAATATTCATCCAGGATGTATGGCGATAAACATCACAACACCTTGAGGTCCTCAATTGGGAGAACCTTGCTTCTAGCATTAGCCATCTACAATGTCATATTCAAGAACTATGTATGGATTGATTCCAATCTTAATGTGAAAATTAGTGATTCCTATACATTTCATCTTTGGTATGAGCCAAAAATTTAAATTTCTAGCCCATTATTTTGAGTTTTCCATGGGAATATATTTTGTGATGTGGGCCACTATGGTCCTCATTCATACAGGGTTATTTTTTCATTCCATACACATCCCCTTTGGAATGATTTCCCACCAAATCCAAGCCTCATTTCCTTAAACTTTTTTAGTGATTACTTGTAAATTTATCATGTGGTGTGGGCCTCTTTGTCTTCATTCAGATCAAATTATTCCAGCCACACTATACACGGCCTCTTTCTTGGATACCCACCTCCCAGTACAAGCCTTATGAATATAATCTTTTTGAATGATCTTCTCATGAATATGTTTGTGTAATTGGGTTTTTTTGGACTCATTCACATTACATGATACCACACCACATATTTCTGCATAATCTCCTTGTTCAAAAACCATGACTCGAAACTATGTAAGCCTCTTCAAAGATCATTTAGTGTGGAACATGCCTCCTCACCCACATTGGTTCATTACTTCAATGACCACATGTCTTTTTGGATTGATATATCTTCCAAATCATCTTATATTCATGAAATTAAATTGTGTTGCATCAATGTTCTTTCTTGAGAGGAAATTTCCCCAACAATTGGGTATCTAAAATGCTTTTTTAAATAACCAAGTGTGGCTCGATTGACATCCTCATGGGATACATATTGATTTCCAGACATTTTTTTAGTGGGCCCCTATGCATGATCACAAACCTTTTCCCCCTTGTTCTCATTTTACCTATGGGGGTGTATTGTGGTACACCATTATTTTGGTTCCTCATTCATGTCAGGTTATTTTCTACCCCACACCCATATACTCAAGGATAATTCTCTTTCACCAATTTCCTAGTTTCATGCCAATAAACTGTGTAACGTTCCTTATCCAAGCTGCATGACACTAAACTGCATAACATTGATTGTCTTTTCTACACTACATTAAATGTAATGTGCCCCACGTCCCAATAATGCGACATTAAACTAAACTATAATGTCTTTGTTGAATGAAAATAAACTACATAATATCATCATCCTTATCATATGATGTTAAACTAGGTGGATACATCCTAGGAACATGATGTTAAACTAGAATAATATGGTCCATACTAAACGAACATAAACTAGGATCGTT
The DNA here is from genome assembly GCA_963277665.1 of Viscum album. NCBI lineage: Eukaryota > Viridiplantae > Streptophyta > Magnoliopsida > Santalales > Viscaceae > Viscum > Viscum album. Next base: position 842,452,498 of record OY728140.1, on the reverse strand, counting down.
TATTCCAAACAATATGACGAAAAACTATTTTCAATATAAGGGTATTTTATTCTGAGTTCAGTTGGGTTCTACCACACACATTCTCTGGTGTGCTGGGGTGTGAGGCATAAGGTTTTGAGTTCTATGTAGATATTTACACAACCCATATCCATACTTTGAGACATTCTTGTATTTTACTTCCACCATCATTCACATCCTGATATAACCCCTAATGTTGATGGCTATGATGCTTTGGCTAACCTCCCATCCAAATCCAACATCCTAATGAAGCATTTGAAAAAAATTGTAGATCTTGTCTTATGAATTTTGTCATTAGTAGATTCTTTGTTTACATGCAATACCATTGATTGATGATGTTGCATACCATGTGTTGTGAATTTGGTAAATAGTGGTCATGCCCGTCAGTCATCTCATCCATGATTTGGACCCTATAGGTATCAATTTAAATTCCACGAACATACATTTATTCTAGTGGACCTATGTCAGCTTTGGTGTTTCTAACCTATTTATATGTGCATGTTTAGTGGGAATGTCAGTATCACCGATATATTCTCATCCCGAAATTTTCTCACCCTTTATCTGTGCCAATATATATGATAGGTAAATCCTAAAACCACTCCTTGCATCCTAAACTGGTCATGGATTGTGTAGGATTAAGAGTTTTCTGTAGGTTTTGTACCCATCGAGATAAGATTCACATTATTTGGTTCAAACTCTCTAACCATAAAATAGAAGCCCCTATGGTCTAAAATATATTACTATAAACTAAGATCCTATACATGGTTCTCTTGTGAATGTGTTTTTTGGTGTGGGCCACTCTGTTCCTCATTCATATTGGGTTATGATTTCATGCCATACACATCCCCTACTATGTACCTCTCACCCAATTAGAATCCTTAATGTATGAAATTAAAATACACATTTCAGTCCTATCAAATAACCATAAACAATGGAATTATATTCCAAGATGCATGATAAAAATATAACTGCATCATATTGTTATTTATTGAGTGGACATAACCCCTTTGCACTGGTAATCTACTATGCTAGTTGTTAAGACCATTATTCGATATGATTGTTATAACAAAGAGAAGATTTTCCATAATAGTTTTTCCACCAAAAAATGTAGTTCCCACTCTCAGTGTATGGGTCAGACCTATATAGGGAAATTACAGTTCATGAACTTTGTGTGGCATGATTCCCATCCTCATGGGATACTGAATAGATAGTGATTCCCATATAATCAATTTCAGATCCATATGAAACAGTACTCCCCCTTTCCACATTCATTCATATGAATCCTCACTACATGACCTTAAACTGTATTTATTTTGAGAACTATGAATTGCTTGACTCTCATCCTTATGTAATACATAATGATACTCAGAAATGATGAATTTGGTCCCATCTACAATGTTTCCCTTGTTTCATATTCGGTCACCATGCTCTATGTCCCATGACTTTAAAAAAGATTCTAAAGTCCAAGAACCATGGATTTAAAATATGTGTAGGACACTTATAAGATAAGTTGTGTGGCGTATAACTCTTTGGACCTTATTCACATCAGGTCTATCAGGACACCCCATAATATATACCCATTTGAATGTCCTCCATGATTTTAACTCTATGACCATAAACTAAGAATCCATGTCCTTGATACACAATGTTAAACTACTACCCATCCATGGATAATTTTAGGATTCGCCAAGATAATTGTGGGATTCTTTCGCTTCTGTAAAAGAAGAGATTTCCCACACTGTTGTTGGTCTCCCACCATTTAGTGTTTTAGAATTATTTAAAGCATGATTTCTATCCTTATGGGATATATAGCAACACCAGGTCATTTTTTCTTAAGGTCCATACATGGGTTCCTTGCCGTTTTTGGGCCATGTGGCCTCAGTTACAGTCCTATCATTGCTAACAAAAATTTTATTCCATTTTTCTTAAGGTGTTTATAAAACATGTAATCCTCCTTGACCTCATTCTTATTGGGTTTTATCTCATATATGTTGTATGCATACCCTAGGATTTAATATTCTACATTAGTCCAAGCATCTGGAATTTAATCTATTTTCCATGGTATGAACTCTATAACAATAATCTCAGAGATTCGCTATGATTTCACCTCTTCCCACATCATATATTCCTTCATACCATATATTCATTGGTACTTGTTTCATTAATGAGGTTCCTTTTCATAATTCTCAATGGTTATATTTTCCTCATGCAACACAAATTTTCTTTGATTAGTAATTCATAGTCAATGCAACACAACTCTAAACAGTTGGCCTAGGTCGAGGTAGTATGACCTCAAACTATGAGAAATGTCCTAGACACATGATGTTAAACAATGTGATACATCCTGATCAAATGATGTTAAACTGTACCATTCATCATCCACACCATATGATTTTAAACTAAATTTTCATCATCCTCACTGATGTTATTAAACTATGTGTCTATCTTCTTCATTTTTATGATGTAAAACTACAAAGCATAATAGGTCCTCACCTACAAGGTCCTCTCTCCCAATGTTGTTTATCTACCACATTGTTCTCATATTCTATTATCACTCATCATTAGAGATGAAACCCCCTGGAATATAGGTTTGATCTTTTGTTAGACAAATGCACTTACAATGACGTGTTCTAAGCCATGATTTTTTAATTTTAAGAATATTGGAAACTATTCAAACATTTCATAACATCAACCACACTTCATGTTCCCATCATTTAGATCCTCATCCTCATTGATGTCTGAATGGAAGACCTAACTAAATGAATATACCTTTTCTCCTCACATTCCATTTTTTCCAATGTTTTTGAAGGCATCAGACGACATTTTGAGATAGGTCCTATGTTTCGAATATGGTCAGTGGTCCACCATCAGTGTTTTTACCAATTTCAGGCCATTGTTAAGAATAGTTTGTTTCAAATATTGTCAGTAGTTATCTTGTACCTCTATTCCATCTTCTATTTGTTTATAATTTTGGAAATTATGATTCATACATTTCATTCCCCTCTGATATGATCGATTCCAATGCTCCTAGAGTTATCCCATTTGTGCACTACAACACACTGGGGAAGCCTGTCGGTTGTTCGAAGCTCCACTCACCAGCTAGAGCCTTCTTAGTCAGGACACCCAAAAGTTGATAGATTCCCCATTCTAATCCAATAACATCTTCTAATATTTATCACTGTCATACAGGTTGATGATATTTTATTATATCTTGTTTCCCGTACCAAGATTGACTCACATGGTCTTAGAGATTTATAGTTTATTGTTTCCTCGATGTTAACGAGATAAAATATTCCCCACGATATGTGTTTTCCTTAGTGTCTTCCTCAGAATGAAATCCACCTCACCATCCTCACCCCCATTACACCACATTCTGAGGGGTGGATCTATTAGCACCTGAAAAAATAAATCCAAATAATTCACTGAATGCTTAAAATCATGATCTAATAGGGTATCTCATTTATAAGGAATCAATTTGACTCATTGTGGATCCCAAATGGAATTAAGAATTAGTGGTCATGGTATTTTGATGTCTGGTTGGATAAGTATTTCACAAAGCCCATCCATGGATCCCATTTCTTGAGGTTTTATTCAATAATCCATCTTGATAACCATGTGAACCATTGAAAGAACTCCCACAAGTGTGACAGAGCTTTTTGACAATATGAACGTCTTTGACGGATGGATCTAAGAGTTTGATGGATCCATTTCCATTCAAAGATCCCACCTTTGATTCACGGAACACCTCCAATAATTTTGAGACACCTAGGACAATAAATAACCCTCTCATGCCTTCATTAAAGAAGGATATTCATCTGGGATGTGGCCATGCACTCACAATTCAAAAAACTGCCATGGTTCATGATACCATCTTCCGCAGATCACCTAGGAACTACAAAACATCCCCTATTGCATTCTAAAGTGCCTCCACCAAAATCGGAGATGCCATTCATGAATTCCTATGACTTTCATAGAGAAATAAGGCCATTTGAGTAACTTTTAGCATTGTTAAGAATTCATCCTTTGAAAATCCCTTAGACCATGAATTAGGACTTCACTATGAGGAATGGGAGCCCTTCCTCCCGAACCCCCCTTCATGAGACACAATGGTTTTCAAGGCACTATCCTTCATGAAGCTCTTACATCCAATACATTTAGTCACTAACCCTCATTAAAAATGTAGATTCTCAATGCCATCTTTTTTTTCATGTCATGGAAATATTTTCTATCACCCTTTTACTACCCCACGTTCTACCCCTAGAATACCATGATTTGAGATACTCATCCTCTCTCCTTAGAAAACTACAAGTCAACATACTCCACTTGGTCCCTTTCTATGTCATCATTTTAGGTTCTCATCTTAGATTCCTCAAACCCATAGAGTCAAAAAATTCCTATAGAATCTTCAAAATCCTCATCATATGTACCCAATGCTGACTTATACCTGAAGGTCTTCTCTTTCATAAATCCCACACCAACCATTTTTAGGAATCATACTCGAAATAGTCCTCACTAAATGACTATAAGCTGATGTATATCATATATGAAAAATATAGTATTCCACATTCACGAAACAAGATATTCCATATACACAAATCATAAGACATCAACAATCCCCACACAAGACTTTAAAGTGTAGCATAACCCATCGTTTAGTAATAGGATTCCTCCAATGAAAAATATGAGATGTAGTATGTTCCTAGCATACGATGTGTCATGAAATGGTCACGAGACTACCACCAGACAAGAACATTGGGCCTCCTTATTAGTTTTGAGAAACTATCATATGCCTCAACCCACCAGTGGGTTGGGATACCCTCAGGATTGATCATTATGAGGCCTAAATGGGAAACATACATGTGTAAGTCCCATTCACATAATCTTTTCCCATTATATTAAACTGAAATATTACCTAATGCAATTAACATGGGATGACCTCATGTCCATAAATGAGAAAGAAATTACAAGAAGATCCTATGCATAAGCCCCATCAACACCATTAATACTCTTAGAGGAGCATGGGAAGCTCCTACCCATAAGCCCCATTCACACCATTATTGCTCTATAGCAGTACCTGAGAATCTTACAAGATTAACCCCATTCATTATTTTCACTCCTTTGATGGCCCTGATATTCCTCCACATGTATTCCTTATCTACACTCCTACAGCTCCATACTAGCACCCGAAATGCTACAACATGTAATCCCCATTCACTATTTCCTCTACTAGCGAAACCTGGAAAGCTTTTGTGAGTGTTCCCCAGTCACTTTTGGTGCTCCTAGTGGCTCCCAAGAAGCTTCCACATCTATTCCCCCTCACCATTTTCCCTCCCTAGTGGAACCTGGGTAGTTTCAACATGTAATCCTCATTCACCGGTGTTGCTTCCTAACGACATCTGGGATTCTTCCACACGTAAGCCCCATTCACCGCTGTCCCTCCCTAGTAGTACCCGATTAGCCTCTGAGCATACTCTCCATTCATATATTCCTCTCCCTAGTGGAAACTGGGAATCTTCCACACAAAATCCACATCCACCATTGTTTCTCGATAGCAGCACTCAAGAAGATTCCATGTGTATTCCCCCTACCATCGGTTGGTGAGGTATCTTTCATGATGTGACTGTTTGGTCTACTACCTCATCTTGTTTCACACAATGAGAATGACTCATGTGGTCTTAGAGGTTAGTAGAGATTTTGATACCATTCTTATGAGAATCCCTCCTGGTGTAATCCCGATGACACTTCACTATGAACTATGTAGGTTTTGATCACAATATTCCACACATGGTACATAGGACACCTCCCTAGGGTTCAATTCGAACCACTAGTAAACTCATGTGCTCTCTCCTAGGGATGTAACCTAATAATGCAGAATCTTCCCTTAATGGGACACATCCAACTACATCTGCCTACAAAGGGTGTGATAATTAATCTTCCATATCTAATTTAATCCATCATCCACCATGATTTAACAATGGCACACAACATCCCTATAAGATCTTGAAAGTCAACCACATCCCCCATATTCTATATGAGCCACCTATATTTGCGACCCAAACACAACATGCATGTATCTGGGTATCTAACCATATTAATCCTTATCATATATCAGGGAATCAAGCCATGTGAAATCACTTATTCCATTCCCAATTCCGGTACTAAATGAAGTTTGATCCCTATCTTACACACAATGTATGTATGAAGCATCCATATGGTTCAAGCTCATCATCCATTCCCATCATAGTCTATCCCATAAGTCTCAATTTCTCAAGAGGATCAGGCCCCATTCCATAGGTTTCACTTCCATCAGTTCCTTTTCCCTGAGATCCATTCTCATGGGCTACCTAGTTAAGTGTCCCATCACCCCATTTAAACAATGTGGACTTTGAACCCTATATTTTAAACAGGGTATATAGGAAGCATCCCTAAGGATCAATCCCATCACCCCTTACACATAAAAAATTACATCTACTCAATCAATGACACTTCATCCATATCCATCCTAATTTTCACTCACACTACCACATCTCAGAGAGATCACGACATCCATTTGGGACATCTAAATGGATAATCCCCATTCACCACGTCGTTTCTCTATACATAACTCAGGTATGTATCCATGCATAATACTTAGAGAGTACATATTCATCCAACCAAGATCAATCCCCTTCGAAAGGGATTCTAGCAATGTGTAATCCCTGTTTCCATAATCCTTCTGAAATAATGTGGGTTTTTATCCCTTTCATCTACACATGGTATATATTAACCCTCCTAGAGGTACAATCCAAGAAAGTGGTAAACCTTGGTATCCATCTTGTGGAGTTGAACTTTCCTGAACTGCACTCAGTGTTGTACAGATCATCCTTCATAGTTTGACACCTTATATTTATAAGACACAACATATTGGGTCAACTCTCAATGGGACTAATGATCTATCCATTTGGTAAACCATCCAGGTGTTCCCACCCAGGGGACAACCTATCTTATTAATCACCACAGGGGTTTTTAATCACTATTAACCCATATTTGAATGGTGTTTTACATGAGGCCTACCCCATGTTAATCATGGGATAATTGAGGAAAAACTCATATTACATGCCTTTAGAATAAGGTACATTGTGATAGAAACAAGATTCCTTAGGTTACACACCCTTGATATGCCCTTTTATGAGGATGAATAAAGGTGTTCTAATGATCTAGTGCCATGACATGAAACTAATTATTAATGTGACTAATCTCCTAACAAATGGATTCTTTGCTGACTAGATCCCTTGGAATGGCCAAATAGAAGCAGCGTAATTGGCCAATATCCACAAAGAGATGTCACCATGATTGAGTTTCACAGACCATGACTCAAATCTATGAGGGAAACCCAGAATATCCAATGAAGTTAGGGATGAATCCATGGATGGAGGAACCAAAATATCATCATCTTTTTTTTTAATGGGGAAGAAATCCCCAAAAAAATGATGAATTTAACCTGCCATTAGAATTTGGGAATGCGGGGATTAATTTTTCTCTCCAGTAAATGAGCAGGCATGACTTGGTGAAAATCATCAGAAACAGGGTCCATCCTCAGTTGGTCTCCTGTGGAACCAGTCTCACTCATGAGTATATGTTAATGCACCAAGTGATATTGTACTAAGAAAGAAAAATTATCTCTCATGGAAAGTCATGAGTATCTGACAAGGTATAGAGAGTCCATCCATGGAATCCTTAACTCATGAACCATGTCCACTCTCAGCCCATACAAAGTGAGCATAGCAATCTAAGCATATATAATAAGGCAAAGAATTTATAATTTTATGCCAATAAATAAACATCAAAATATGAAATCTAAAAGGATATCCATGCATTATAATTTGATGCATAAAAAGTAATTATTTTCAAAGCACAAGAATAAGCTCAAACTACAAGGTATGACCACTATGAAACATGAAATAAGCATAAACAATGTATTAAAAGAATAAGTACATGAAATTATCACCAATTTAATCACAAGCCATAAATAACATTTACATAATCCAGGATAACAAGATTGACCAATAAATACACTAAATTCAAGAAATTTATTTATGGCACAAATAAATAAGCACAAAGTGTTGTTCATGGTATAAGGCACATGTCATGGCATAAAAGAAAGCGTTAGTGTATGACATGAAAAATAATAATTTAATAAACACTAATAAGTAGTCAATTTAAGGAATTTCATGTCTTAGGTAAACATCAAGAATAAGAATTTATTTATAAATCTAGAGGCATGAAATTTAAGGATAGACATTTACATTAATCCATTTCTTAGATTTAAGGCATCAAACCCTAACATCACACACCCTAAGGTGATTCCAAAATTAAATCATGAAAAAAGGGTTAATAAAGGTAGGAACACTAAAGGGGTTACCAAAGGAAAGGATAACACCCTACGGATGGGTTTCTTCATAATATAAGGTCACTATGGACATGAAAAATGACTTTAAATAATTTATTTAACAAAAATAAATCCTCATTAGAAGATTCCGGAAAGAGGAACAATGACACAACATCTTAAATAAAATGAAATAATTAGAAAGAGAATAAAACCCCTACCTAGATGTTGTAGCACTCTATCCATCCATTCTCAGGGCTTGATCCATCCTAAATTGGATGACATCAAGATATTTAATGAATTACTTGAAAATATGGAAAAATATGTTTCACCAAAATAACACTATAGATGGAAAATTAACTAAGAAATAGAATAATGAAAGGGGCATATCATACTGAGGTATTTCTATTAATATTAATAGTAAGGTAAATAGTCCATCGATGAATGAAGTTACTTGAAACATAGGATTGTGGAAGAAGGAGGTCCATGCACAATGAGGGAGAAAAATTTCTAGAATTGAGAAATGGAGAAAGAGGGGTGAGATTGAATTATTAATGGGGGATAAATTGAACATTTCACTTTTGTTATCCATGTGAATGATTTGGATGCATGGTTGGTAAACCATGTACAAACCATGAATCCTTTACTACTATATGGGGAACCATGTATGGTGTAAGTGAACAGTTTGACTAACCATGTGAAAACCATGCATTTTGGCTCTATCCCATAACATCAAGCAACCACAAATCTATGCACCCTAGGTCACACGGTTGCAAACATCCCTTGTTTCCCAATCCAATTCCCCACTTTTTAGGGCTATAGACATCCAACGAACCTTAGACACACACATGAGCTCCCTTAACCTCTAATGACAAAGCTTTAGGGCCATTTAATAGAATTAAAACAATAAATAATTTTCCACATCACTGGATAAAGATATGACATTACATATAGTTCACCATCAATAAATTGAAGAAAATAAAAATAGAATTGATGTCCAGTTCAAAAAGGGAAGTGTTATTAAATAGAAAAATGTCATACCTCTATGTGACAACACTTGTCAAAATTAAAATCCAAACAAAAAATTCTCTTTGGGAGATCATGATATGAACCTAAAAATAAGATATGATTATAGGTGTGGGTATAAAATGCATAGTAGGTATCCACCCTATGAAACTATGATAATCTCATAGTAATATAGTTTGGAAAATTCTAGTTTAAAACATTGGGTATAAAATAGTTTTTAATGTTCTTTATAAAATAATGTCAAATATCATTCCACACACAGATTTCTAGAAAACCATCCCTTTTTATAAAATAAATGTCAAGGGTGATAAAAAATTTTATAATAAACATTGAAACCGAGAAAAAGGTTTGTTAGGATTTGGAATAAAATAGGCCACCACTTCCCCCCATCGAATCATCTCTTGAATAATCCATTCTCCTAAATAATTTAAATGGAAACCATTTATTATATATTTCTTTTTATAATAATCAAACCAATTTACATGTCTAAACCACACATTCAAAATGCATAAAATTTCCCTTTTGAATGGAAACCAACTGACATTCAACATTATACACAAATAAAACAAAGGGAACAAAGCATTAATGAAACACAACAAAAAAACAAAAATTATGCCAATAAAATTGATCAAACGAGGGGATAAAATCGAATTAGGATAAATACCAAAAAAAATACTAGTTCTGACCTATAAATCATGGGTAACATCCCTATAATCTACAAATAAAACCTCTAGACATCAAATAATGATACTCAACATACACCACCGAACCATCCAAGTCCCTAGATTTCCTATTAGACTATCTTGAAAATATATGACCCTTGAGATCCTTGAAATCCATGATAATCAAATAAATTTACTAGCCCAAAAATCCTACTACCCCTTCTTTTCAAACCTTCATGGAGTATCCATATACATACCCTTGATAACCCACTATTTCTTAGTTGGAGTTTCCCTGAAGTATGTCACATATTATATACGTAGAAATATAATTAAAATTATAATAGAGGTTTGAAAAAAAATTATTAATAAATCCTCAAAAAAATACATCTTAGAAATTTGAAATAAACTCAACCTATAACACCCTCACTATAAATATCCCCAATAACAAATTAAATCAACACAAAATTCACATTAATTATATAAACATACCCTAGTGGGTTATATAACACAGTTGGTGCAAGAATTATATAGGGATCATAAGAGGGTCCCCAACATTGAAAAAATAATAATTTAATGTTCTAAGCATGACTTCAAATAAAAATGGTTGTAACAACGTGCCATTTCAAAAATATTTGAAAATAGGTTCACAAAAAACACATGAAAATTATATTTAAAAACCTCTCTTGAATTATTTTCCCAAACTATTGACGAAAACATGTTATGAAGACACATTTGGAATATAATTGGTAAATATAAAATTTCAACATATTGAATCTTAATTAATAATCTAGTTTTAAAATAAAGAAAACTATTCTATGAAACCTTCTCTTAAAAACTTATTCCTTTATTAAAGAAGATTTTAAAATCACGATGAGATCCATAGTCTCCAAAATGATCTAAATGAGGTAAAAAAAATTTATTATAAAAAATACATTAAAAAAAATTCCCATTTCAAAATTGGAATCACCATTGAATATATTTTCTAAAAATAATTAAATCCCTTTAACAAAGCGAAATGGGTGTTTATACAAATACTTGGCAGGAAAATTGATTCCATACCAGGTTTTTAAATCATTTAAATTCTAAATAAAACTATTTTGGGCATATAGGTTACTTGTTATTCTATAAGAAGTGTTTTACTATTTAAAATGTCCTTTAAGTAATTTTTCCAAAAACATCTTATACGGCCTAGACCCTATTAATCACAAAATCCATTTGGAACACATTAACTAGACATATAAAAATATATGACCAGATTAAAAATTTATGAAAAAATTATTTAAAAAGGAAAATTAATTTATATCATGAAATAAAATGTTATTAAAAAGAAACACCTATGTCAAATTATTATAGGGAGAGCCAATATTCATCTTATTAGATGATAGAAACCAAAATAAGCATGGATGGACCCACATGAGAAAATGAAACAAAAAACTATAAATATGAAACCCCCATGGTTCAAAAAAATAACACGCCATAAGAGAGGAAGAAAAAATCATGGTGAAATGTGAAAGAGATTATAGAGGAGTTTATACCTAAGGTAATCATCCAAGGACCATAAAGGTATCATTAAGAATTTATGATACAATGGAGGCACTATGGAGGGAGGATTAATTGTGCATGGGTAGTATCATACATAGAGGTGTGACATAGAGATGAAGATGAATGTTAAATAAAACCCCAAAATGAATTTGGGGGAAAATTAAAAAACAATCTGGAAAACATGCATGGTTTACTTGTACGGTTTCTCAAACTATGCCGACATATAGCTACCATCACTAGACCCGTAAAACAATAGTCCATGGATTCCCATAAGACCCTAAATGGATCAAATAACCACTAAAAAACAATTCCAAATTACAATTTCCCAACAATGGGCCTCCACACAGGGTTTTCGAACAATTATTCCTAAATATGTGCGATATGTGCATAATAAAAAAATTAAACAAAATTTAAAATTTAAATCATAACACCTTAAAATTTTATATTATACTAAAATTATTTAAAAATATTATAAAATAGAAATATCATGGAGAAGAAGGTGTAAAGATTATACCCACAATTCCACTTTTAAAATATATAGATTTCCTAGTCATGATAAAAGTAATGGATTAGAGGAAGACCCATCACACCAAATTTGAAGTGGAAAGGTTCAAGGAAACCCAATGGATCCTAAGATTAAAAAATCACCAAAAATGACCCATCCTTTAAATATCCACTATATTTCCACAAATAATGATAATTACCACAAAAAATTAATTGTAATCATCCAATAAGAAATTATAAATGAATTAAGACTGAATGAAGGTCTTCACAACATTTAGAATTATTATAAATTGTGATGCATAACATAAATAGTCATAAATTGGAGTGTTAATATGATATGAAAAGTTTTATTGAATACATAAGAGAAACCATAGGATACCAATAACCAGTGTCACCCTTAAAATTCTTATCTCCAAAAAGAATCCCAGTCCTTGAAACATCCAAAGGACCCCAAAGACATGTAATCATCCAATATCATAATATTGGATTTACAAAACTAACCATAGCCAACATACCCCAAAGTACTAAAGATCACCAGAATATTTTACCAATTCCAATGTATCTCAAACCAAACAAGAAACAATCCATTACATACATGAATCAATCTAATTAATGAAATGGGGCCTATCCTAAGGCCACAAACCGAGAAAAAATAGGACAACTAAGACCTTATACATTAGATAACCTCTTATGGTGAACCCACCAAGATCTAAATTGACACTAGTAAACTAATATCCTAAATAGGTCCATGCTTGTCCAAGACACTTGATCACTCACACAATGTCATCCCACATCCTAATAATGAATAAAAACTCATGAATGTACCTCACTATAAGGAAAATATTATGCAAAACTACCACATACAGAACAAAGAGAAATATTTATTCCCAATCCCAAAAAAACCACTACTTAAAGAGTTGATCAATGGAAAATATATCAATCCATGATCCAAATACACTTATAAAAGAGAAACAAATATAAAATACACAACAAGGATAAAATTACCTAATCTCATCAAGGACACATTCTAAAAACCAACTATTACTTGATAAAATATTCAATATAATGATTAATGAAATTTCTCTTAAAAAGTTCACCAATTAATCATCCATTGTTCAACTACTTTAGTCTCCCTAACAAAATTGATAACCATCACACTAGAAAATCACTGAAAGGGATATAGTACATTGTATTGTATATGGATTGTATAAAATATCCAAAAAAGGAAGAACTGCCATTTTTGTTAAATACAAAACGTTTATTAAGAAAAATTAATGTGTAATAGTATATAAAAAATGAAATAAAGTGAGAAATAACTGTTTCTTCTTGAATGAAATCAACTATTTCAAAACATTATGAAGGTAAAAAGACCAAAACACCATGTAAGAAAAATTCATCTCATTTTCCGAAAATACAATTTCATAAAAAAACTGCATCATTACCAAAAAAACCATTTTCAAAAAACACACAATCATTTAAAATTAAAAAACACATAGAAAATATATTCTCACTTTTTAGCCTTATCTCTTCATTGAAACTCCCATAATTTTCAAATGGTTTTGAAAACCACAAATTCCATTAAAAAATATGAAAACCACAAGATATTATGAAAGGATAGTCTATATAAATTTTTGAAAACATTATTCATTTAACTATAATTAAATAAAAATAATCACTTTTCCAAAACCTCCATATGGAGTTCCCAATTCTATTATAACTAAAAAAATGGGTTTAAAATCTAAAAATGTTTTCTAGAATCCGTAAATGAATCAAATTATTTAAAATTGAAATTATGAAAACAATTTAAAGAAAATAATTCCATTTTATAAACAATCCCGAAGGATTATATTCCATATCAAGAACATTTCAAAAAATATAAACCCATTTTATTAATAACACTAAAGGATTCCCTTTAATCCAAAATAATTCTTCATAAAATATTCCCAAAAAACCATTCCAAAAAAATCACACAAAAGGAGGAACACGAAAAATATACACTTCTTGACCAATATGTCACATGACCCACATAAATCATACCCTACTACTTGGGATATATTAGGATATGTGTAATAATAAGCCAAAAAAGGATGTGGAACCATGCAAGAGTTGACCACTTGGATCAATAGATCAAAATCCTTCCATTCCAAAATTTCACAGGTGCTACAGGATCAGGATTAATTTCATTTATAGGTTACTCAAGTAATGTAATCCAACCAAATTAAACTGAACATATCTCAATTTCATCACAAAATATAATCTTACCCAAAGGAAACTACACTATGATAATGAGGATCATCACAAAATCAATAATAAATACAATCAAAATCAAAAATCAATATTTAAACCCACTTCATAAAGAAAAAAGAGGCTTAGAGAAAGAATGAGATGGCTAGGATCTCCACACAAAACCTCCCAAGTTCAAATGACTATTTGAAAATAAATCCTATGATAAATCACCAAATAAGAAAATGGTGTCCCATAGTCTGAGTATACTATGAAAAAAGCCCAAAACTCTGATTCCATTTGTAATGACCAAGACCAAGCTTCCATCTGACCAAACCCAATATCACCGCAGAAGAAACGTAATTCCTAGTAACATTCAGTTGGAAACTAGCACCTGGGCATCACATGAACACACATGTGAATTATTTCACTAAATAATAGAATCTAAAACACAATATATTTTCTTGCAAAAATATGGAATGAATCATTTAAAAGTTGGAAATCAATTCCAAATTTAGATAAATAGAAAATAAATAAAAAGAATATAAAAAATAAAAAATAATAATGAAATATAAATAGATTATCCCTATACTCACCCCACTCTCCCTCCCATATAAAAACATATAAACCCACATCCATAATTCCTTTTATTTATCAACTAGTAAATATTTTAGACAACAGAAAATTTAATAAAAGAAAAATAATGGACAACTTGGCTAGTGTGATAAAGGAAGTAGAATAAAAACAACTTAAAATACTCCATGTGACTACACTTGTAACCATCCCAACTTAAAAAAAACAATTATCCAAGAGTGATGATGACACAAGATTCAAATTGGGACATGAGTGTAGGTGTGTAAAAAAATATCATGTAGGTAACTATCCACCAAAATAATCAAAATATATTATTAATATACTTCATAAAATATAATTTTGAAATATATGGTATAAAAGTGGTTTTCACATTCTTTATGAAACTATTTCAAACGACATACCTCATGAACATTTACAAATAATAATTTCTTTTATAAGATAAATGGCTAGGATGATTAAACATATTAAGTTAATATTTCAATAATAAGAAAGGGGCTTTTAAATCATAGAAAAAACAAGTCACTATGTTCCCCCTTAACAAGAATCCTAATAAAACACATTATTATTAAAAATATTAAAGGGAAACCATTTCATAAAATATTAAATTTAGAAACACCAAACCATTTTCATTTTAAAACTGCACAATCAAACCATTTATAAATAACCCATTTTAATGCAATCAAAAAAAACTAAAAGTGACAAAAACATCACATAAAGGAACTAATGCATCAAGGAAACATAATAATAGTGACAAAACAAAATATTAGTTATAATATAATCGATCAATCATATGGATACAATTGAATCCTCAGACATAATCCTATGAAAAATTATTACAAGGACCTATGTATCATGGGTAACATCCACAATATACAATAATAAAGGACCCAAAGAGTTGATACGAAACCTATTCCATCACTAATGAACCAACCAAAACCAAAGAAGTATAATATAACTATTAGAAAATAAATTTGAATGGGGACCCTTGTCCATCAAATGAATAACATATCGTTTCTATCTCTGAAGGCCTGCTACCCATTTTGGTCAAACCATCTTAGAGTATTATATCACATAACTTATATATCCCACTAATGCATACAAGGGATTTATAACATATAGGGATTATAAGATATTCAAATAAATCCCCTGAAAATTAAAATGGAGTTGAGTAATAAATCATCAAATAAATACATCTCAAAAAACTAAAATAATCCTCAACTCTTAAAACCTCAGAAGAAACAACCCTAATCATGTAACCAATCATTAAAAAATTTACATTAACGACCAAAAAACCCCTAAGGGTTTAAAATAAACAAAGGTTGATATCCTTACATGGGGACCATGAAATAGTCTTAAAAATTAAATAAAAGATGACATAAATTGTGATACATGCCTTCAAAATGTTACACTATAAATGATAATCCATTCCCAATCCATTTGAAAATCACAATTCAAACCACAGATAAAAAAATAGTTTCAAACCCAGTATTGAAAAACTATCTCCCAACCCCAAATGAAATATTAAACTAAAATCACATTTGGGATGTCATTTAAAAATTCATATTTTCTAAAAATAAATTATTAAATAGTAAAACGCTTCTAATAGAAACCAAATTATTCGGAAAAACAATTCACAAAAATAGTTATTCCATTATTAATGTCAATTTTTAAATCACTATAAGATCCATGATGTCAAAACTTATTAAAAAATTTCCTACTCTTTTAATTTTATCAAAAAAACACATTAAAACATCACTCACCAATTTCGTGATTATAAATTACATCAAATATTATTTCCTAAAACATTTAAATCACATTATAAATGAAAAATGTTCATTTATCCAAACACTTGGAATACGTTTTATGTATATTACATTTCTCTAATTATATAATGATATGATTAAAATTAATTAAAAAATGTTGGATACATGTAATTTCATAATAAACATTTAAAAATAATTTAATTAATTTAAAAGTTAAATTTGAGAAAATATTGATGCACCTAGATTGTAATCAAATACCATTCATAGCACAAAATACATTTAAACCACAAAAATTCATACAAGGACATATAAAAAATTTATAAATAAATAATATATCCTTAAAAAAAATTTAAAATGAATTATAAGGGAGTTTGAGTGAAACACATACCTCAAATCAATGTTGGGGGATATGGAACATGTTGCCTCTGATGACAAATCCCGAAAAAGAATGATATGACCCACACATAACCTAGAAAACTCATTTTCATAAATAATAAAACATGAAACACATATATTTATTCCATTTTTATTCCAAAATTGGGGAATATAAAATCATAGGGAAAATGGAAATATAGAAGAGAGATGTTCATACCATAGAGAACAAGCCCATAACCACGAATGAATTGTGATAATCTGATGAGATAAGGGAATATTAATGGATGGAGGAGTGTACTTCCATAGGGAGTCTAATCCATGAAGGTGTCATATAGGGAGGTGGAGGAAAAGGAAATAATGTCCCTAAAATTAATTAAGGGAATAACTATTAAAATTAAAAAAATAAATAATTTTTTAACTCACATGGTTTTCCAAAATAGTTTTCTAAACCTCATGGAATTCATGCTCCCAATAGAAAACCCCAAAAATCCTTGCGTGGGTTCCTCTTGACCAACCTAATCCCAGATAACCATGTCAAAACCATGCCAAATAACATGGTACTGATAAAAGGCCCTCATTAATGGTGGTTACATGGTTACTCTTTAGTATGTTCCACCTGTGTGTAGTACAACAATTTATAAAATATAAACAACCAAATCTTGAAACGTATAAAATTATTACATTACCAAATAAAAAATTAAAATAATAAGAAATAAAAAATATTAGTGATATGAAGGTTTCATATCTCTAACATTAATGAATATTCATCAATACATGCATGTTCATCCTAATATTTTCATATCTATCATGGTGTACATTAAGAGTGTGAGGGAAAAAAGTAGTCAACCAATAATGGATTCCCCATTAAAACAATTTAATATGTATTTTTATCTTCTAAATAAAGTGGAATTTATTATACTTCACATTAACATCATAGTTGAATCATTGGACTATCAATAAGACACCCTTACAATAGGTTGCCTCTATTTTTATTAAATGTCAATATGCATTATAGAAATATGCCATAGTTCTATTTTACTAAACACGAGTACTAATAATTTAGGGAAAGAAGGTTGAAAAACCCAATTACTGATCTCAATCTATGTGAGGAACAATATCATGTGGCAGCAATTCAAACTAACATTACAATTATCTTTGGAGTCATCACATCTAATCCATACAACCATAGAAATCTTATAAAGAAGAATAATGTGCAACCAATATAATTTTCATCTAGGGAGGAATAACATATAGCTCATATAACTATTATCTAGATATTTATCACATTAAAAATGTATATTTGTGATCTGTAGAGGAATTATGTCTATCCCATATAAACATCATCTAGTGAGGCATTATATCTCTCTCGTACGACCACCATCATTAGAGGAATAATGTAAAATCACATATCCATCTTCTCATGATGAATCATATATAACCCATGTAAAAATGAAAATTCTTCATGTGAATAAAATGTGGTCTTCTCAACTAAGGGGATATATATCCATCCTATCATATATAGTATATCCCATCAGAAAACTTATCCAACCTAGCATGGACATAAAATTTCAAGGGACAAACCATCCATGATATCATACTCAGTTATAGGGGATATTATGTACCAAATAAAACATTTCATGATAGAGTTTTGTATATACAAAATAAAAATACCAAATACTGATGGTTATGTAACACCACATGATTTTATATAATTTATCCCTTGTAATAAACTTGTAGTATTAAATATCTTTTTTTACATAGATCCAAGAGACTAAATAAACTATGATATTATATATGGTAATAAACTAGTTGTAAATTTTTTTAGAACAATAATAAGAACATTATGATTTATTTTTATTGTTTGTAAATATTTTCATATATTGATTAACGAATAATAAATAATCACCCAATTTTCTATAATTGTATTATATGTTTCTCTAGAAAAATGATTTTTATTTCATTTAGTGAATATAAATTATCATTAATTTACAACATTTTATGAAAAATTATTTTAGATAATAAATATAATTATTCAAATTATTATATAAACATTATCTTAATGTGAAATTTTGTAATTTTTCAAAAAAGGATAGTTTTTATTTGAATAGTAAAAACTACCATTTCTTAAATGCCATTTATTTTCAAGTAAAAGTCCCATTAATTTAGAGATATGATCATAAATTGACATAATATTACTTTATACATAAATAATATAATTAGTTACATGGTACTAATAATTATCCATGATTTTGGTATAAGATCATGTTTTAAATTAAAACTCATTTTTTTCTAAAAACTATTTTTATCCATGCCATGCGATTTTAACATAATAAACTAAATAATTAATTATTTATAATGGTAATAATAAAACATTTTGAATAAATATTCAATAAAATATTTTAAAATTTTATTGATAGTTTTTAGTAATAAATAAATGAATCCATATTTTTGTTTTTCTTCTAGAAAATGCATTTTCGAAAAAATCATTTTTCATGATATTTTGTATAATGGGTTTTAAAAATAATTTCTAACACTTATAGAAATTTAATTGAAAGAAATGGTATAATATTTTTAATTATCATGTATAAATTTTTTATTTATGAATTTATTCATTTTTTGTAAATAATAGAAAAAAAGTTAAAAGTTTTTACCACATTTGAGACTAAAATGCACTTAATAAGGGGTGGATAAAACATTATATAAGTGTAATATTTCACAATAAATATCTATAAATCATATATTATGGCCATATTTAGGTTATATATCAAACACTTTTTTACTTTCATTTATCATATTAGATCATAACAATATTATTCCTCCATGGATAAATTTATTTGTTTTCTTTATGGTTTATTTCATATAAACATCCATGATTTATTCCACGTTTCATGATTATCGACTATGAATTAATGGGCATGGATTTAAAATACCATTTTCATGTTCACATACCCTTATTGTCACTTTATAATTTAATTTTAATTTATATCTATATTGATTTAACTTACTAAGAATCTTAAGTCAACAATTATCATGTTTCATTTTACTTAGTATATGGAGAAATTATTTAATTATGGTGAGTCTAAGAATGGTTCAAGTTCTGATGTTTGAATTGGGAGATGATATACATCACATATATACCATTTATATATTTATCCATGTTTCTAATGACAACAAAACTATTAAATTCTACAATAGAAACAAATTATTTTTGATGAATATTCATATAATATGGTGTAATATAATTATGGAATTGTTTGTTCACCATAGTTAATATTAGAGTAAATAGTTGCAATTTTTTAAGACAGGTTTGAGGAAATATTAATTATAACAATTTGGATAATAAAATACATAAGATAATATCCTATTATATTTTAAATAAATAAGTTTTATTTTCCCAGAAAATATATCGCTTTCTAGATAATAGAAAGGGGATGCGACTGTTTCTCAGATGCACATTGAGGTAAATAATATGAATGGGGAGGGTACAATATTACCAATATCAAAACCTATTCGGGATGAGTCTTCCCAAGAATACACTTCTTGTTATACAGTCAATGTGATATGCATTGTATCATTGAAATTTTTTTTACAAACCATTATTATGGATTTGAATAGATAATAACCAAGGACATCCTAAGTTAAAACTATGTTTTCTTAAATCTAAAAACAATTTTCAATAATTTATTAATAAATTAAAATAGTTTTAATTATTTTTTTCTTTATTAATATGATTAAATTTATCAAAAAACTCATTTTTAATGGTTATAGTTAGAAGGAATCATGATGGTTCTGAAAGCCATGAACAATGAAATGGTTATCCTCATGGGTAAAAATGAAAATTGATCTTGAATATGAACACTTGATATTATGCCTAACTATATATCATGATATATAATTACAGAAATTCAATTTTATGTGCTATTGAACCATCTAATTTGCTAAAAATTGAGATTTATTGTATTTCCTCTAATATAGACCATATATGAAAGAAGATTAATTATCCCACATGTCATCAATGTGGGAAGAACCAACTTGGGATATATCTTAGAGGAACGAGATGATATTTTATGTATTATATATAAGGGAATAAATAAATTATTTTCTAAGGAAAAAATATGTGTTTAAGGGATGGAAATAAATTATATCACACAGTACTCTATATAATTCAATTTAATATATGTGGGGAATAATATAATTACTCGATACATTTCTATAAAACATAGGCTGAATCCTATTCATAGGAAGTTATTATTATATTTTAATTATTGAAGTGGAATAGTTGATGTGTTTATTTTTTAGTATTTGGGACTTTGGTTGTATATGTATTTTATATTTGATATTATGGTAATAAGAATCATGAAACATCATTAGAATACTATATATTAGTTTGTCAGTAATGATTTTGCATTAATATGTTGAAAGATACTAATAACGATGAAAATTATTTAGTGTTAATGTGATATCTTTGGAAAACACTTAATTAATGGATAAATAACCCTTAATATTTTCTCTATGTAGAGATAATAATTATTAATTTGGTTAAATAGATCATTGGTATTGATATTTTAAAATGAATAGTTTTTATTACCTTGAAATTGATTAGTTATTTTAAGAAAAAGTGATTTATGTAATACTTGAGAAAGTTTACAACATTTTTTAATTATAAGAATATATTCTATAGTTTGCAGTGCTATTTGAAGAACAAATATAGAGTTAATTTATGGAATATTTTATGTTTCCATCAAGGTTTTATGGTGATTCAGGTAACATTGAAATATTAGTACCATTGTTTAAGATTATATATGATCTATTTATTCACTTTATTGGTGTATGTTATTATTATATACTTAATATTCATTAAGTATTAAATTTATGTTACATGGCCTGGTGGAGAATGGCAAGTAGGACGAGATCATTAGGGTGAAAAATATTCCCACCATCTATAACTTCCTCACATTGAGGATAAGGAACGATGCTCTCCCGAATGATGACAATGTCCGCAGGTGTGGTATTCATCTAGAATTCAGGTGTGTGTGCTATACTGTTCAAAGTGAGAAACCATTGCTCATCTGTTTTTTGGCAGTGAATGGGCCAGTGAGGTATGACATGTTCTTGGGGAATTCACAATGTTCCTTACCATAGCTGGGGATAGCTTTCCCTTTGTTGACAGATGGTTACAAGGTACAGGGGATGGGTTCCACGAGTGGGCGGTGCATTTAGTGGTGATGCATGTGGGGTGATGGTGTATTTGACAAGCATATAACAAGTCGAGGCATGAGGGAGGGTGGCTGACAAGCCGGACTATCATCACATGGGCTAGGAATTTATTGATTGATTTTAATAAGGTCGTTGGTGCCTAGAAGAATGCACCATCTTTGAACAGATTTCATTCAAGTGGTGGAGTGGTCCCAACATCCAGTAATAGAAGGGGTGAATGGGTATGCTGGCGGATACCTGCCGCGGGATGAAAGATGAACACAGATGGTTCTTGCGTGTTGGGGTATGCACGAGGAGGTGGGGTGGTGCGAGATATTAGTGGATCAATCTACTTGGCGTTCTCAGCTAAATTTGGTCTAGGGTCTTCCCTTTAGGCGGATACATTGGCGATGTAGATTGGTCTTGAGTAATGTAGGTAAAAAGGGATAGAAATTTCTAATTTTTAGAGGGACTCTATGATTTTTCAAAATGCCTTGAAAGGTTACAAAGACATGCCTTGGTCAATTTGTTATGTTATAAAAAAATGCAGAAATTTTCTTAGTAACAATGCCCAGGTGATTCATACATGGAGGGAGGGGAACAAGGTTGCTAAATACTTGGCTTCAATGGATTTTCCCATCAAGGAGGAGGTGTTTCTTCACAATGTAGTAAGTATTAAGGCATAGGGGATCAATTATATTAAGGGGGATGCACTCGGTCTCCATTATTTTAGGCCTCCTTAGATAAGGCTAGGAGAATGGGTGGAGGGGATGGGCCTACATGGATCTTTTTTGTTTCATTCTTTGTTTCTGCTTGAAATTAATAAATAAAAAAAATATGATGATGATGATGATATGTGGAATTCAAAAAAAATTGAAAATCTTTTTCTAAATTTTTGGGTTTTCAATTTGGACTGACTTATTTTGGAAGATTCTTTGGGTAAAATATTTTTTCAGATGTTTATGTTAAACATTGGCTGTTATTTTTATGGTTATTAGTATTAATATATTATTTCATCATATAATTATTTATCCATATTGGATAATCTATGATAATCATTTTTTTTGTTAAATATCTAGAGATAGGAGGAATGAAATATACTTTTTAATGGATTTTATTATTAATTGAACATTAATTTTTATTTTTTATTCATGAAAAAACCAATTTCAATATTTATTTCGTAGAGTAAAATATTTTGTGTCAATAAATCAAAGAACAATAAAAATATGATATTATTCTTATAAAATAGAAATAAATTGTGTGTGTATATTTTTCATGTAATCAATCATGTTAGAAAAATAATACTTCAACATTTTTAAAATGATCTTGAAATAAAAATGATAATATTTTTCATTTATTTCTAGTGGTTTGATTTTCATTTCACCACTTATTGATTTGAATTTTTTGATCATTAACTCCCCCATGAACATGTTATATATCACTCTATATTAGTTCTTAGAGTTTATTTTTCTAGTCCATGTCCATAATTTTTCTTCCCACTAATTTTATCCTTATTTGAAAACCTGATTATGTGTTATTTCTAGAAACCATTATGTTTCCCACTTCCCCTTTTAGTGGAAGGTTTATTTTACCTTCATACATTGTGTTTTTTCGAGAAAAAATTCCTAAATATTGAACCATTGATAATTGATATATAAATTTCGAGGAAATTTTTTTTGGGGGGAATGAAACACCTTGAGATTTTAAATATATTTTCCATTGGAATTGAATTAAAGTATTTGATAACTTTCTTTACATGAAACATTGGGAAAAATGAACCTTGATATAGTATAAAATTTCAAAATAGACTTAGACAAGTGATAATAATAATAATTCCCATATTATAAAAAACTTGTATTATGTTTTCTGGGTTGAAAATGTATTTATTAATTAAAAATAAATAATAAATCAATATTTAGTAATGTAAATTTATTATTCTCATCGAAAATTAATTTTTTATAGTTTTTGAATTGAAATTATAGTTAGTTTACAGTATTATTAATTGGTTAGGGAATCCATATCAATTTTCAAATTATAATATAAAAAAATCATAATGTGATATTTTGGACTTTTTAAAATATTATATTTTAATTAACTATGAAATACAGTTTTTTAGTAAAAATATCTTATCATTTCATGTAAAACTATAATTAGTTTTTTAATTCGATATTAAATTAACTTATGTTCCTTTAATTATAAATATTATAATTTTTTACAAAAAAAATTATATTTATAATTGATTTTCGTATAAGTTCATTATAAGAAAAGAACACATTTTTCTGATACAAAATTATTATCCATGAAATGATTGTTATATAAATAAAAAAATAAATCATTATTTATCAATGTTTTTAATAA
The DNA here is from genome assembly GCA_963277665.1 of Viscum album. Taxonomy (NCBI): domain Eukaryota; kingdom Viridiplantae; phylum Streptophyta; class Magnoliopsida; order Santalales; family Viscaceae; genus Viscum; species Viscum album. Next base: position 842,427,872 of record OY728140.1, on the reverse strand, counting down.
AATTTATAGACTATATATTAAATGAAATATTTTTAAATTAATTGAATATTTTTTACTATGAATTCAATGAAATTAAAATATGTTTTATTTTTAAAAATACATTTTTTAAACCACTTTTTTAAAGATTTTATTATTATAATTTTAAACGTTATAACATTAGGTTTCCTGAACAAGATGGAATTTTTTAACCAATTTTAAATTTATGATATTGAGGGTTGGTTTTCTTCTAATGCAATCTTTGGAATTTGATTTAGAGAGTTAGTGAACTTATATATTTTTTAGAAATAGTTTAATTTTCTAGTGGTATCTTGGTTATTCTGTTGCCTTTTGGGAGCATCAGTCTTGGAAATAATTATTTTTTAAAGATAAGAGGAGTAGTAAGAAAAGTCAACATGTAGTGCTATGTACTCTTCTCAACTATTTGGTGTCAAGAGGGTGTCACGTGGGTTTTGAAACCATTAACCTAATAACACATGAACCTGTTAGGGGTTTTGTAGAAAAATGTTGAGGATAACACATGGTATGTGAATGGTTTATTAAACTGTGAACATATCCCACACAATTATTTAATTTTTAGCAATGTGGGTGCACCATATTTTTTGGTTTTTACAAAACATATTTCAAAACAATGTGACACCATGATTGGGGTGATTTTTTTTATTTTTTCCTCTCCTAATTCAACCCAAATCCTTCTCTTGATCCCTCGTTTAACTCATTACAGGTAGCCACTCATGATCTCCCTTGGCCAACTCATTGTAATGAACAGAACTCTTTCGTTCAAACGTAGCATTGAGAATCATTTGTCTCTTTTGATTACACTATGTTATTTTATTGTTCATCCTCCCTCTGTTATCAGATAATCTTTCTATATTAAAGTATATTTAAATGCAATATCATATGCTCTATCTTCATTTGGTCTTTTTTCAATTATTCCAACTTCATATCCTTATATATCAAATCAAATCATGTTAATAGAGGAGTGTTTAATCTTATTAATAATGTAGGTGCTATATGTATTTTCCCATATAGTGTCATTGTTAATAAATTCACAATTATGATGCACACTAGATATTTCATGTGTTTCTTGGTATATGTGATTTTTAACATGAAAAAACTTATTAAAAACATCATATTTCTATTGTTCTTTCATCATTCATTATTAAAGGATGTCTATATTTTCTTTAACTACCCCCTTTGGGAATATGATTCATATGCACATACCTTTAATATTAGGAGCTGAATTAAAATAATATTTTGATGTGTATTTGTATTATCTGTTGAAGAATTAGAATATATATGGAATAAAATGAATGATACATGTTGTGAACGTTTCTCCCTTAGCATATAAAATTTAATAATATGATGATAGAACCATCATTTATAATCTAAATGACTAATTTAAATAGATTAAAGTATTAATTTCCATGATCTACTCATGGAATGTTTAATTTAATGAAAATAATTCCTTAATCATCTCACATGATTAATTGATAGGGTCATGGAATTTCCCAATGATTTCTTATTTTCATATAAATTGAATCCACTAGAATGTAGACATGAATTGTGGTATGTTGTTATTATGGAAACGAAATATTTATTATTCATTTTTGACATATGTTGTGGCATGATTAATAACACAACCTTATTTTTTATGAAAAATTTAAATAGATTGATGAATTATATTAATACTTCATCAGTACTTGGGTTCTAACTATGTAATTTCATGTAAAATCTCCTAGGTTGAATGAATCATGTAAAACTTGAGTGATACTCATGTTCCTTATATATAATTTCTCACACAAGATCTTATGATGATTGAGATAAATTGTTTTATGAACAACACTCAGGTTCCTTACATTTAATTCCTTGGATGTGTTCAGAATTTAAATGAATTTAGCCAGGGGTGATACTTGGGTCGTTATATAGAATGACATTTAAGGGTTCACCAGATAAATGTATTTTGTTATAATATGTAATCATATATTGTTTTCCTATATGAAACACCATGGATGAGCTCATCGGTTAACTAATTTATATTACACTATGAGTTAGACATGGATGTCTAAGTAGAAATACCCTGATTAGGCTTATTGAACAAATGATATTTCATTAGTTTCTTGATCACCTTTATATATGGATGTCGTGGATTTACCCTGAGTTCAATACCAATGATATACCTTTAGGACCTTGATTATGTTTCCTGGTTGGGATGTTTTGTCTAATGTCATTGTTATGTTTCTAACTCATCTACTACTACTTTTTGGATGCCTTGGCTATATGGATCATGTCCTCTCCTGTGAATGTATATATATATATATGAATATACATATATATATTATGCCATGTTAAATATATTCAATATAATGCGGAAGTAGGTATGGTTTTCCTGGTGTCCTTCAAGGAACATGAGATGGCTTATTTTCATTTATTTATCACTACTTTATTTATTATAATTTCACACAAATGTTCTTTATAATAACATGAATGGTAGTATTAGGAACCATTAGTAGTGGCCTACTAAGTTTATCTCACACCCTATTAGAGCCACAACTTTTTACCCCATAAAACCTCTTGGTCATAGGTTCGAGATTGATGGATTTTTCTAATGTTGTTACATTAGTACATAGTAGTGTAGGATCAAAGGGCTCAGATAGAGATCAATATTATCATATAGATAGCCAGTGGGTATTTATTATTTTCATAAGGTCTATATTATATTCTTATTTTGTATTTATTTTTCTATAACTTGTTGCATTTTCATTCATGTTTATTCATTAATTTAATATTAATTCTTAGTTGTTATTACTATCTTCTACATCTCAGTTATTTATATTTTTTTTATTATCATTTATATCATTTTGATAATTTGGAAATGATATTATACTATCAATAAAGAAGAACTTTTAGACCATATATGCTATTCAGTATCCTCTTACATTCAAGGAAGCATGATTGAGACTAATTTACCTACAGGACGGGGAATCAGTTCACTTTCTTCAAAGACGAGACCTTAAAAAGTTTAATTAGAGAGTATTTTTCCATTAAATACCATTCTATGATTGAATACATGAAAATAAAAATGTGTTGAAACATGGTAAATAACTATGAATGGTAGTCATCAACCCACACACAAGGAAATGTTTTTTTGGATAGGTATGTGACTACTATTTGTGTTTTTCATTATTATAGTTTTTTATTATTTCTCATGTACTTTTTCTTGCTTACTGATTTGTGGGATTTAATATATTCTACCCTTTGTACTTTATAGAAAAAAAGTGTTTTTATAAGCATCATCATATGCACATAGGTATTTACATTCCATGAATATTCTAGGCCACATATGTTTTATTTCATGACTGCCTGATATATGATGGATGTTCCTTGTGTGAGTTAGCAACATGCCTTCATGTATACCATGTTTAAGTCATTATTTATCATCCCAATATTGTATACCATGATTGCTTTTTTTCCAATTTTTATTCTTCTATTCTATAATATTTTGTGATTCCATTCCTTTTATAATTATTATATATTATTTTTCATTAGAGTTTAAGAATCAAACTAAATGGTTTTTTCACATATATAATGATTTTGGAAACCATAACTTACCAACCATGACATGTTTTAGGCATGAACCTTTAGTTGTGTGGGGATAATTTTTTTTGGTTTTGATTAAATGGTTTCTAAATACAACTGAAAAAATGTATGTATCATTAGAAATTAAGAATGGTAACCCATATAATAAAACCATTTTCATGAACTTGATAAAATCTGAATCCAAAAGTGAGGACAAGTTTACAATTTAATGAATGTCAGTTGTAATTAAAATGGAGTGTACCTTTAAAACATTGGAATGATAATTTATCTAACTAAACAATTATATATATGTACAATGGACTATATTTATAATATAATATAAACTATTTTAAATCAGTCTTTAAATAGTAAATTTATAAATGAGTTTACCTCTATAATTTGGCCATGAAGACTTATATGAAAAAATAACTACAAGAACATCTAAACCCAAGTAGGTTAGTTAGGGAATATTTCATATAAGATAATTCCCCAAATTCATAAATATTTCCAATTAGGTCATTTGGGGAATATTTCTTATATAATAAACACATTAAGGGTGTCATTAATCTTTAGAAAGTCAACTATTATTATATTATAATTAGATCGACCTAGGTTGGAATGATGAGACCCTAGTAGGTTTCCATTTTCATTTATTCATTAGTAGATAACCCCATGGGGATATATTCATGCTATATGGGAAGGTAATTTATTGCTTCCTCTACCAATTATATGGGATACTTGTAAATGATTTGTGGAATCTTACTAATATGGCCTCATTTAATTAATAAATAACTATTATATTTTTTTGAGCTATACATACATGATGTGTCAGTTAATTAAAATTCCAATTACAACCTAATTATTTTGTCCTCAATAGCTTAGAATTGAAATTTTCTTTATCTAATCCCAATCGTGGGAAAATTGCTGATAAATAAAATGTATAAAAGGAATTAATAACAAAAACTTCATATTTGTGATTAGATGTTAGAAAATTACCTTATTCTTGAATGAAAGTTTGATATAACTTTCATATGTTTCCTTATAAAGATATCCATATAATGTACCATGTATTTTTGTTATTCATAACTCAGACTTGATGTTCATTAAACGGATCCTTATAAATAATAAAAATAAATGTTATTTGAAGTAACCACATTAATAAAACATTTTAGTGGTTCTTATTCAGTGAGCCATCGTGTAGGAGTTAATTCTAATGTATCCTGGATAAAAATTTTAGAGCGTGAATGTCAGTGTTTCTCATAGGGCCTTTGTATATTCTTAGCGTGACTATAGTTTAAAATTTAACAAATTTTCAAAAAGGTAGGCTATCCCATTGGGGTATTTACCTCCAAGGTAAATTGAAATTAGTAAATTATTTATTCCAGTTATTAGATGAGAGGTAACTTTGAGGTTCCATTTTTTCATATTACAACTCCTAGTGTTGATGAAGCACCCCCAGGATGATGAGTAATTTTTTAATAGGTTCAGACTTATTATGGATGTGTGAATCTTTTAACGCTCTAGTTTAATGGGTTATAAATGCCAAGGGCATGGTCAACTACTTATTAGGTTGTGAGACCTTTATTTATATTCTTTAATGGATGACTCGAGATGTCATCAACAAAATTAATATTAATATTGAATAATATGCCTCTATGATGAATATTTTACATGGGGTATCATATATGGGGATTCATTGATCTAATACGCCAATTTATAATTAAAACAAGTTTTGGTGTTGTGTTGATGGAATATCTGAATAGTTCACATAAATAAATGAATTACCGTCATGTTATTAAAATAGTATAGTGGTCGATATATTTTTAGTGAAGATGATAATAGTTCGAGTGGTTACAATACATTCTCAATTCATCACCATAGTAGAGTGATAGGGGCATTTAGGGAATTTGAGTTTTCACAGTGATTAGAATGACATTATAAATGGATAAGGGGTTGTCACGCTACCAATAAATATGTTTTAGAATATATTCATGATTATAATTATTCTAATAAGAGAATCATGGGATAACTTCACATGTATTACTAGTGTAAATTTTATATAGCATGATTTTTAGTAGCTGGATTTCCTCTCTTTTAAATTATCTCTTCGTAAAAGGTGGTTATCCTTTTCTATAATCCATTTTTTGGTGCTGGATGGAGAATGTTTCATGGGATGAGTTATAATTCTTGAAAAAATATGACTACGATATTATAATGGTGGAGAGTGTTGTGTCAAATGTGTATTAGAAAGTCCTTTTAAGTAGAGGGAGAAGAACAATAAATGGCCATTTGGTAGGGGTCACATTTGCTTCTATTATCTATCAGGCTAGAAGTCTGGGTTATCTAGTCATTGATGTGATACCTAAAATAAAACATATTTATGGATTTGTATTGGGGTTGGATTATGGATTTAGTTGTGGATTACATAAGTAACACAAGAAGAAGTTATTGTAACACATGTTTGTTATAGAAATATATAACAATGAATTAATGGTTGGATATGTATGCATCCTCTGAAAACATCATGAGTCAATGTTGGAATAAGGTCAATGTTTATGAAACAATCACTAAATTTTTTCTGAGTGAATTCATAATGGATAATAAATGACGATACATCGATATGAGTCTCTTGGATCTTGAATGGAAGTCAACTATAGGTGGCTCAAATGTTCTTTCAAATGCATTGTTTCTTATGGTTATTTTGAAACCATGTTGGATACCTATTCTTGGGTATAATTGGAGTGCCTATGGTATTATTGGTAATCATTAATATTCTCATATTATAAACCTAGATTAGAGACGATCATGTTCCATATTTTGACAGTGTGTATAGTACACTAAGAGAGAATCTATTTTAAACATACCTAATGAAGAAAATTATTCTACTTGTTAGATGGATAAGTAATATCATTTGGAGTTACACTCTAGGATCATGGATAATAAAATAGGCATGTCTGACATGACTGATACAGGGATTCCAATGTACAAAGGCTAAGTATGGACTCATGAACACCAACCTATTCAGTGACTTAATTTCTAGAAAATATATCACTGCGGGGGTTAGTCAGTGTTCTTGATACATGGATGTCAAAACATATCACTGACATATCACTAATAAACATGTGAGAATTGAATAACATGGATTATATCCATGAAATATAGTATTTGATCAAAATATTTCCCTAGACATATAGTCTTTCTTGGATGATATTTCATTAGTATGAAAATCAATTTGTGTTGGATTTTCTTTATACCCATGTTCGTGCTGAGGCATGGTGACCTGAACAATCATCTTAAAACCAATTGTCAATGGAGGTTGTTAATGGGTTCAGGGATAGTTATCAAAGAAAAGATGAGGCTTTTACTAGATTATAAAAACCATGTTAATGTTTTTGATTCATAATAATTAGGAACCCATAGTTTTTAGACATAGTCATATTATAGTTTCTTGACTCACCTTTATATTGTTTCATTGAATGAAATGGGTGAATAAAAGGTTTAGTTATGTTGTTGGGTGGATAATAGTGATGAAATATAACAGTTCATGACTTATCATGAAAAATATATCTTGAAAAGGCTATGTGAATTCATTTTGGAATCAAATTATTAATTGAATTGAGAAAATTTCAAAGTATTGTTGTTGAAATTCTACAGGTATTATTATAAACGAATTTATTATGGTGGTAGATTCATGTCACAAAATAGGTTATTGAAGATAAAAATAATGGTGGGGAGAAACATATATAGAATTATTAAAGATACTTTGAATAGGGAACATCTCAGTTTTTATGGACTTGAGTTAGCATCTTCTCAATGTTATTCATTGAATAAAGTTGTTGAATTGAGTTTGAAAAACATGTGTACATTGCCTTGGAATCAATTCTTAGGCAAACAATGGTTTTTTAAAATATATTTCATCCATTTACGCACTAATTCTTCAACCCATGCAGACATGGTTATTCTGATTAGTTCCCTAAGGCTTTCTATGGATGATAAGTTCTAATGTGTGGAGATTTTATGATCTAATGATCTAAACTAGATGGAAGGAATTTTAAATATCCCATTTTCTAGATAATATATTTTATTAAAAAAGTTCTTAAATATGATTATGTTATTTTTAACACATAAAAGTATTGTTTTTATATGATGTTTATGGATCAAGATGTGTCTCATGTGTTCTATTGAATTTTGGAAATGTCCGGATTTAAAAGACTAGTTTTTTGGAATGATAAATGGAGGCACACGATTGAGGATTTTTTACAGATAATGATGCACCTTAACCATATAGATATTAGAGGGTATCACAATACTATTAAAAACACGAACCCAAGTCTACACGACCATTGAGGGTAGTATAATAAAATGGTAAAGGAGAATTTACGAGCTAAACATTGTTTGAAAAATTGTGCACCTAACGCACATGATTACTTCCACTTATATAGTGAGTGTGCTGAGTTGGGAGGCTATCTAGAAAAAATGTGTTTCTAAATAGTGTGTTTCATTAAATGGGTTTATTTTATAACTTTCCCTTTCATTTTTCCCTCAAATCCTCTACTTTCCCCAACATTTCTCCCAATCCATGCATGTAATGACATGGTATTTTAGTAGAATAACATTATCATTGATATTGTATATGACATGAAACACAAATATTCGAAGGGAATGTGACATAAAAATAATTTAGGATATATTTATTTTAACATTAATTAAATCTATTGAATATCATTAAATGTTCTCAACACTGAGTTTAAATGGAACACTAACTCTATAATTTTAATTATTTTAACAAGACTATTATAACCTAGTAGTTATGTTGGAGGGTATGAATTGGACCAACTAAATAATGAAATATATGTGTTTTAAATATTTATAAATTATATTGAATGGTTATATATACATTATAAATAAAATAAGAATCATTTTAATGAAAAATAAATGTGATCTGAAATAATTTTAAATTATTAAAAGGTGGTTTAGTCATGATTTACAAACAAAATTTATAAAATTTTAATACTAACATTAGAATTTTTATTGATCGAGAAAAAAACTTTTTTGATGTCAACATGTGAAAATAAACTTCTATTTAATTTTTGAATATTTTCTAAAAATATTACTCTATTAATGAATAGTAAAAACTATAAATTTTAATTAAGAACTACATTTTTTTAAATTATATAAAATTTTGAATTATATATTAAATTTGTTATAAAGAAAAACCAGTTCAATTATATTTTAGTTTAAAAAATTTATGTCATTTTAATAAATTTCATATTGAATTTTTATATAAAAACATTTAACCATTTGTATGTTTTATTGGGAAAAATTGTTCTCTCGATGTAGTTGTGAGTATAATTTTAAATTGAAATCATAAAATTAAATTATTTTAATTTATTAAACCAGTTTAAATATTTTTAATAACCATAATTTATATTATCAACTATTGTAAATTTAAATTTTTACCATAATTAATCATGAAATTAGTAAAAAAGAATTACTACAGTTAATGTAAACATGGGTTTGGAGGCGGATAATCAAAGTAGATAAGGGTTAAAAATGGCCTAAAAATTATGAACAACACTTTTATACCCATATTATGATCTTATAAACTATAGTGGTGTATAATTATCCATTTTTATGATTTTGGATTGAGATAAACTTGGGTATCACTTTATATTCTAAAAAATTCCATGTCTGTCCTCTCTCCCAATTATAAAATGTCATTCCATCTAATCTCCACTTCACACATCAAAAACCCTTTTTTTTGTAAAATTGAAACCTATATAACTTCACGAATTACATAAAAATATCCTAGAGGCCTTATTTTGATTAATAAACAATAATAGAAAGTCTTCAGGTATAAACAAAAATTGGTTCTCAGAATAATTGGTAAAATTATTATTCATTCGTATTTGTTTTATTCCTTTGTAAAAAATACTTAAAATCATATTAAAATAAGCTAATATACTAACAAAAATATAACTTATATATTTATATATTATTTTCTCAATTGAATAACATATAGCTCTCTCTATATTAATCAAATGTGAAATGAAACTGCCAATCGTGTGTGTCACAGACCACCACCTCATGAACTGACGTAATTCAATTTCCATCACCACATTTCTAGTCTATATATTATGACATCCCAAAAATAGTTCACTCAAATATAACTGAAATTTTATGTCCACTATATCTCAATCATTCCTCCCTAAATGAGAGTGACTTCTAACTAGAAGAAGGGGTCCATGGGGGGAATGATGGTTGACTATACCCTCAAGATCAGAGGGTAGAACAATAATAATACCATATCATTCAATAGTTTAAGAATAAATGATACAAAATAGTTAATTTGTAATCATTAATATTATAAATAACCATTAATAACATCAATTAATTTTATATAATAAATAATTTGGATCATTTCAATATAAAAAAAAAGGAAATACTAGGGGATGTGTGAAACATGCATATACAAATGATATACAAATATAAAAAAAATATCCAAATATATCTATAGTAGAATGTTAAGAATATGATTATTCCTTTTAATCCCTTGTATACCATCCTTTTACTGTAATAATATAGCCAAAAAATGATTCTATCCCATTTCCATACATTTATCCATGAAGTCTATCCGGGTACCAATGGTGGCCCTAATAGGGTGTGACATATACTCTGTAGACCACCATCTACAGTGTCTAATTAAATAAAATACGTGAGTATATATTTAAAAGTGTACAGGTAACAATAAATTATATTAATAAAATTGATTAACAACGAGCCCACATATGTCTGAGTTCCCATGGACACGTGTCCTCTGCCATTGTCTTCAGGATAAGCCACAATATCTCATAATAAATAGTTATTTGTAATTAATTTTTTTATAAATTATTAGGACCTAGATTGTATCCCAATCATCCCTCATGATTCATATCTGAGCAATGTATGTACAATAAAGCCATTATACAAAAATTAAGTCTATGAAAAACAATCCAAGAATGTTTTTTTGTATTAGTAGTCATGTCCTATAACCTATGTATAACTAAATACAAATGTAATGTGAAGGAAATTTTAATTTGGATCCCATGTATTGCTCCTCGCGTACATGAACCCATCACCTTACAATCCTATATTATGAATCCCTCTATAGAATAACGGTATCACTCTAGGTGTGGTATAAAATCCCTTCCCTTTGAGTCCCTCCTTTGTAGTCTACAGGGGATACTAAGTGTCACTCATTGAGCATCTAATAATCAACCCTATGAGTCTATCATGGGTTATCCAAAAAGGGGATCAAAGTATCACTTAGGCATATATATACCACTACCAAGTGATTCCATCCATGGCGATCATTTTATAATAAATTTTTCACCCATGGTATATGATAATACATTTATAATTAAATTAATACAATAAGAATGATGTGTCTAATTATGGCATTTTGATTCAAAACTCTTATTTCAGTCATGGATTGGTAGTACAAAAAGTCATGGTCCCAATCTATAACCATAAAATTTATGTTCACATTTAATTAAAAGAGCCATCACATTTATATAAAACAATTAACTCAACTCATAAGGTGTCTACAATTATAGTCTTGAACTAGAAGGCCTATCCTTACATGAATTCTCTCAACCACGTTATTTTGGAATTTTGATTATAAATAAAAATATAACCCTAAGGAAGAAAGGATAAATGTGTCATTATAAAATATTGAGACACACCCATGGTGTGGTTCCATTAAACTTTTAAAACCACCAATGATACATAGATGGGTCTCAGGGGTCATATATGTCAATATTATTCATCTAATTTAATAATAATTCCATTTAACGAGATACCCTCATAAAATCTGGCATGAGACTCAATAGAATAATAAATAAACGCAATTAAATTAATGTAAATTCATGATACCAACAACCTTATCAGGGCAGTTGACTCCGCATCAATTATTGGCCTAAAATATTGGCTAGAATGGTATAAATTGTTAAAATAGGAAAATTATTGGAAAACAAGGAATATTAACTCCCACTAAAATAACTACACTGATTGTAAGATGAATGAAGAAAGATGGATCGGAAAATTAGAGCTAGTTAGTAAGCATATAGAGAGACTGAAGAAGTGAAATTTAGAGTTAGAAGAGAGAATATACCTCAATGGCTAGCATGAGGTGGAAGGTGTTATATACGACTGAGGGATATGTTGTTTGTGGAGGAGGAAAAAAAGGAGGGGAGAAGATAAATATAAAGGAGGGTAAAACAATCATTTCAACCTTTTAAATGTTATCATGGTTTTGATACATGGTCAACCAAACCATTGTTGACCGTGTGCAAAGCACTTCCCCATAACACCCCTAGAATGGTCTAGTTGAATGATTTAACAACCCATGCACATCATATAAAATTATCCTCCATAAAGTGGCCAAAAAAACTCAAATGGGTTTCTATCCTTGGCTATTTGGTTAGAAAAACGTTTATCCCTAGGAATAGTACTAGACCATTCCATGTGGTTTACGAAAATTGTGCATACTGGGTGGCACAATTTTCTCTAACAATGCAGCCCACTAGTTTCCTCAAAATAATAGGGCTCCAAGAATTATAAAATCCATGTACACCCCTATAACCACATTAAAATCACTAGAAAAATCCATTTGTATATAAATAAGAAAATAAAATGAAATTAAAATATTGCATTCCTTGATGAAAAGTATGGTTCTTTAAATATTACCCTTTAAATTAACTAATCCCTAAGTAGTTCATTCAAGGGTGGTAAAAAATAATCAAAAAATAAATCATGGAACTTTGAATTTACATCGAATTCATTCTCCCATGGATGACCCTGCACAAGGACATGCTTCCAGAACACCAATACTAAAGGAACTAGTTGGCTGTAGAGAACCATCATGCCGAGGTCAACAACACGGGTTGGGTGATCATTAAAGGATAAATCAACCTCTAATTAAACCTACTTATGTTGAATAATATGATATATATATGAAGGATATTGGTGAAACGAATATACGTGGAAGATGTTGTTCATGGAGAAGATCCTCTAAGGTAACTAAAACCAATAGGTTATCAGCCCGAGTCTCACCAAAATATATAAGTACATGATGTAACTAGGTGACAACTTCCCTTGTTTATGAATCTTTTTATACCCCATTCTAGGTGAAACACATAAGAAAATCCAACAATACACCTTGAAATCTATTGGTCGATAGTGACTGTTACTGTATGCCTTCATCATAGACTAGACTATAGATACATGCTTCCATGTTAGTTGAACCTACATTGAAGTCTATTTTAATAGATGAAGACACAATAACACTACATCCCCTTCCAGCAACCTAAACAATGTTGAATGAAACAACCTACTATATAGGGACTCATATGGATCCATCTATATAGTCTCCTAAAAGATGTTATTGTATGATAATTTGGGGAGTGGTAATTATCACTCATAAGAAGCATCAAAATTGTATACACATTCTTAGGGAATATCCTCCAATATATGTATCATATTCTAAAACAGATCATTAGTTTGATGCGATATTCTATAATCATTAGTACCTATGAACCAAGATCTATCTAAAAAAACTTCTAAAACAACAATGTGAATCTATAATCTCTATTTGAAATGATGGTTTGTGGATCTTTGTGGTTGTGTAGGATCTCATCAATGTGGTGCCTCATTAGTTCACACGCTAAAAAAGAAACCCGAACATGCATAAAATGTGTGACCTTTTTCAATCAGTCCATGATCGGCCATATGACATAATTGTCTCAGTTTGATCTAGGTAATCCCATCATGAAATATATGGTGACGTCATCCCACTACTACTTAGAAATGTGTAACATGTATAAAATAACAACTAGTCACAGGTGTTATTCCTTCAACTTCTGTTAGGTGGATCACTGTGTAACAAGTTGAAATATTTACCTTTTCATCCCTGACCACTAGTATTGGAGTCAAAATTCACAATACATCATAGAAATACAAAGATTTATTTTTCATATATAGGCATGTGACTATCACATGAACTACTCTCAAAAGAATTTGGTAACCAAGATGCATCCATGAATGTGAAAGATCACATTATCAACAATTCACAAACCAAGTTGTGGGTCATCACCAAAAACTCTCTCCTCTTAGACTGTTACCACAGGATTTGATAGCTGTCTAATATTTAAACTCTCCAAAAATGAAGAGGTCACTAATGAAGATGTGAGTACTGACATTCCATGATATTCAATAACATCCAAATGCAACTCATGAAATAGAGCCATAAGTTTCCACTCACAAGTACATTCTTTTAATACTTGTGTATTATTCTTCATACTTAGTGGATTGGAAACTTCATTTCTCTTACTAGGAAAATATGAAATCTCAATCTCGAAGTACATTAGGTATTCAACAAAAAAATTTCCTGAAATTCAAGTAATGATATGAAAATATGTACTTGAGTATTATGTGGAATGTATACACAAAAAACTCTCTCCATGTAAGTAATGCCAACAAAATTTTAATGCAAGAAAACCAACTACTTACTCAATATCTTGTATTGGGTAGTTCATTTCATGTGGCCCCAACATATGAGACATGTAAGCCAAAACTCACTACTCCTGTATTAGAAATGTTTATATCTTGATTCATTATGTATCACAGTAAACCGTATTGATTTTATCTGAGCCAAGAAGAATCAGGATCAAAACTAAATTTAGTCTCTGTTTCATCTCTTGAATGGATATATCACATTATTCTTATAATAAAAATGACACATCATTCATAGTCAATAGTTGAATAGTTTCCCCTAGGTATGAAATGACCTAAGTGAAGCACTTTTAATAAAAAGATATCCCCATGAAACTCTATATGTCAATGAAGTTCTTGGGATGCTCATAGGAAACTATAACTATCACCTTCTATAGGTCAACTAATACTCATGTCAATGAGATAACATATCCATGGAAGTGATCTTTATCCATATAATTGTGTCACATTGTGATGTTGTCTTCTAACTAATGATATCTATGTGTATTAAATATGATCTCAAGAAGATTTTCATGGTCTTGTCTGTAACGCCCCGACCCCAGCTACCCAGAGTCGGTGCATTACTTCGTAACATTGGCATGATCACAAGAAAGATCAAATATCGAAAGACCGATTGGTTTAGTAGCCTTGGAAACACTAGATATATTCATAAGTTTTACATTACATCATAAAATGAAAAACTACTACAACAACATAATGTTTCCACAGTCCACACTATAATCCCCTCATAATATCCCTGCAGGTCATTCATAACTTACATCTTCACTTCCTGGGAAAAATAAAACATAGAAAAGGGGTGAGCTCAAATGCCCAGTAAGGATAACAATATAGCGAAAACTTTCATCAATAAGAATAAACATTTAAGGCAATGTATAACTAAAACAAAAGCCTTTTAAACATGAACTTTCAACATGGTATGGCATAAATAAAATGAAATAATGCCATTTAATTATTCACATTGATATTCTACTAATCGAATAATCACATGCAAAAATCAATAACCACTTTCATAATGTTGGAATGCATAATGCCAGACTATCATAACCACATAGCCAAGGCCTCGTGCCAAGACTACAAATAAGATTTTGTCAAGGCCTTGTGCCAAGACACTAGTTTGTCTCAGGAGACCTACCGATGCATCGAGGAGCTATAGCGGGCTCCACCCGTCACATATTAAGTCCAATGCATTCCCATATGAAAAGGTTTAAACATAACATAAACATTCGTATTAAAACTAGCATACGAAATGTCAATACTTTCACCATAAACTATGAATGGTATAAAAATAGCACATCCACAGTCAAACATGTCACAAAACCTTCAATACAATATAGAAGTTTTGTATCATAATAAATCAACTTCAAATAATCTTAAAATCCATCAAAGGATGTTGACATAGATGAAATCAAAATTCTTTTTAAAGAAATATCTCCTTTTATTTTGAAATAATTTAAGATCCATATAAAAGAAAACATTTTCTTTGAAAATATTCTTATAAGCTTGTAAGGGAAGTTTTGAATATTTTATAACGGTGGAAATTAGCCGCACCCGCCGTATAAGTTTAAAAAAACGTTCTTACCTTAATTCTGTCGAAAAGGTTAAAAATGACCTTGTTTTGAAAACGACGGAAAGATTCCTTTATAAAGCTCTTATAAAAAGTCAAACAAGGGTATAAATGACTTTAACCCATATTCTTGTAAATAATAAAAATGTTTTGAAATACATTTTGAAGAAACATGGATGTGGATGATAAAGATATCCCAGTAGATTATTACAAATAAACAACCTCGGATAATGAAGAGATTGTGAAATAACCCTTACCTTGTACTTTTCCTTGGTTGGGGTAGGTTAACCTCCTGTATAATGGTGAAATAATTGTTATTAAATTATACAAGAATCATATATATTAATATGATATCATATATGATCTTTTAACATTGATTTGTTAATAATATCTTAGAATTATCGTCGTTTCGGGTGTTAACTTACTTGTTTTCTTTTATATGTTTTGTTACGTAAGACATGTTTGTAAAGGATAGGTTGTATATTATTCATATCCAGAATTATATCAAGTCCTTAAACATCATTTTTAAATCATCAAATGATAATTATACTTGAATGGATACGATGGAGAATGAATCTCATCGCGTTCGTGGAGACGGTAGTCCGTACGTACGCACGAGCGACAATATCATTCTTTTGATATTAAAATAATATATAAATGGATGGTATATCATATATACAGAATCATTAACATGTTATATTTATTATTTACATGAGTTACACATCATTATTATACCCATCCAAATAATAATATATTGAATAACAATTACACCACGACGTGGAGACGGTAAGCCGTACGTACGCACGTATGGTGACATGTTATTCAAAGGGTGGATAGAATACTGAATATGGTTGTACCATATTTATAATAACATCACAGTATATGTAAGATACTGGAGTTATTATTTTATAATGGTAAGAACAAAGAAAGTGGAAGTGGAAGAAGAAAGGAACTTGGAAAAGGGTGGTGAAATCATTACCTCTTCTTCGGGTTCTTCCTTTTGATTTGATCCAAAGGGATCATTAGGTTGGCTTTCTGATCAAACTAAGGCCTCTAGGTTGTATTTAGGGATGTTGGGAGAGTATTTGGGTAGAGTTTGGCCGAACCAAAAGGCTTTGAAGGTGTGAAGAAATGAGAAGGACGAGTGCCCTTTTATAAGAGGGGTGAGGGGCACCTTTGGAAAAGCTAGAAATATTAATTTATAATAAATTCATATTCTGTTTCTAATGGCTCCAATGTTGATTATTCAAAGGTTAAAGTAAGGATAGGTCGAAAACCACTCAACCAATAGAATTTATTCAGGTTTGGGTACTTATATTAACCTTATCTTTAAGTATTAACTCAAAGTTAATTAGTTTCACTTTTACAATGTCTCTTTGTATTTTTATATAATATGGTTAATAAACTTACTATATACATCCAAGCGACCCCCAAGTGGTCCCTTAATGATGAAACTATCATGATATAAGTCTCTTGGCCGATCCTTATATTTTTAGGAATTTAATATCAATTAATAATATAATATTTGTTTTAAGAACTCTTTTATGTCAATTTTGACACTATTCAATAGTTGATTTTTTTGAAACTCATAACAGATTTATTACTTCGAAAAAAGTCAATTAAATAAATCCTAATATATGATATTATCCTATAAAATTAGTTTAATTCTTTAAAAGTTTCATATTATATTTTTTTGGGTATTTATAATATCAATTATTTTAATTTTTCACTATTATAGTAATTACTGCATCATCATTGTGTCATAAATAAAATAAATTATTTAATGTCTAAAAATTATAAATAAAATATAATTATGTAGGAAATCTTTTTATCTTTCTAATGAATATTTATAATCTAAAATCAAACTTATATAACCCTATGTAACAATTGTTTTTCTAAAAGATATATGCTTGTGTCATTTTTGTATTCATTTTGACTTAATTGAAATAAAGTGTCATTATCACTTACAAGTGGATCCATGGGGTCCAAAAATAGACCCAAATATGCCCATGGTCGACCATGTATCAACCAATAGGGTTAAGACACGTTTTAGGGTAATTTAGTATTATTATAATATTATTTTTAACCCTTATTTACCGGATTTACCTTTAACCATGGTAAATAAAATATTTACCGCAGTAATTATTCAAAATGTCTAAAAATAAAAGTTACCTATTTACACAATTTGAACATCCTGATTCCAAATATGGAATCCATTTTTCTAAATTCAAAACACAGAAGTAGCAGAAATTAATTTAAAATTAATTCCCGCTGTCAAAACAAAAAGCGTGTTTTTAAGAGATAATAACTATCAAAAGATTGACACTTGTTTATGTTCGGTTTAATTGTAAAATTATGTCTAATGACCAAAATTATATTAAATTGTAAAAATATATTCTAAATATAATTTAAAACCACTCAAATTCATAATTTATCACTATTAATTATTTTTATTAAAAAAGTTGTTTTTAATTAAAATTTAGCAATTTTCACTATTCATCAAAATATGAAAGTTATCCGAAAAGTACCAAAATTTCACCTTAGGCTAAATTCGATATTCCGAATCCAAAAATGAAGTCCATTTTGAAATATAAAATATATATATTTTCAAAAAGTAGGTATTACTATTTATAACGGCTAGTTTGATTGGTTATGGTGTGTTAGAACTCGGTGTTGCGTACAACACACGCTATCACATTATTCAAAGGGAAACGTATCGTGGAAGCTTGGGGTGTTTTATTTTAAATTTTTGATGTCCCCATTTAGTCAAAAAGTTTAAAATATTGTATTTAAAAAGGTTTCACTATTAGAAGTTGATAAAAGTGAAATACTGAAAATGAATCTGTTCTTACATTATGACTAAGAAACTCATAATAGGGATTCTAAAATTATAAGGATTATATAAAGTTCAAAATGTAGTTAATACTATTCATGACCTCTTTTAATGGTGTGATTGAACTCGGTGTTGCGTGTAGTGCAAGTTATTGAATTATTTTTAAGAAATAACACACTCTGAAATCCTGGGGTGTTACATTCTCCCCTCCTTCAATAAATTGCGTCCTCGCAATTTGAAATTGTTCTTCGAAAATAAAAGGTTGAAAGTAGAAAATATATTTGTGGTAAAACCCACATTGGAAATTGGGTTACTAAAATTTAGTCTTAATATGAGGAAAAGTGAAATTAAAGGGTCACCACCAAATTATGATCTCGATTAAGAGAACATTGGTGGAAATTAGAGACATATAATTGGAGGAAAAACGTAAATATTTATAGGTAGTGATTGAGGTCATCAATCAAAAACAAGTATAAAATTGAGGTCCTTAAACTCATCAATCCATGATGATTTGAAGTACCACCGGTTCAACAAAATATATGGTATTGGGACAACACATTTTTGACATTTCAAAATATCTTAGTTGAAATCCCACATCGAAAAATGAATTAATGAGGCCTCTATTTACAATAAAGAGTGGAAAGTATGAAGATTACCGAAAATAACACATAATAGGGTTCCATGTAGGAAAATATGGATATGGAAGAGAAATCTAACCATCAATTATCTGATGGAGTGTGGTAGAGAACATGGCTATGAAAAGGCCAACAATCCCAAAGCCATAAATTTGTGATGATTTAAGGTACCATCTAGGACAACATTTTTGTTCTAAGTTTCTATTATTAATGTTGAGGAATTTATTTATGAGATTGGACAAGATAATAAGGAGATATACTTACTTTATAATTAGAATTTTACCCATTAATAAATTTCTACCAGAAACTCATCTTTCATTCTAAAAGATAATAGAACGTAATTTTTTTTTCTATTTATACTATTCGTACAGGGTTCCAAAATAAATGAATTATAATTCATCTACCAGATCATTTAAAAAAAACTACATTATTTAATTCAGGACATCTCGTGGGATAGTGGTAGGTGATACACCCTTGTCGCCCTTCGGTTGCGGGTTCAAGTCTCGCAGCCTTGCCGGACGCGACGGGTTGCCGCCCAACCTCCGGGTTGTCCTTTTATGGCAATCCAAAATAATCCAAACTAGAACTATCCAAAATACTTCTGTCTAAACTCACAGTCCAACATTTATAAGGAAGGTAAACATAATATAGATCCTTTTTACCCCGTAATAGAATATGAATACCTTCATCATGTATTACCATATTCCTTATTGATTACATTCATTCTCCCTTATTCCATATAGAATGCTGGATATACTTCATTAATCCAAAAATGTTTTAAACCCCAACAATGATGGAATATACAATTCATTAATCAGTTCCAAGGTAGTCATGAATATCCAATATAATTTATTCAAAACAATCACATATTATTCCAAAATCACTACCTCAGTATCAGAACTATATTATGATTTATCATTCTCTCAACCATATATTTTCCAAAAATTTATCCTGCTATTGAGTCGCTTTTCTTTGTTCCACACAATCTCAAGTCCTTAATGAAATAGTACTACAGTACAATCCTTATATACTCCATGATTATTGTAATAAGTACATTGTTGATACAACACTCAATTGACATAATCAACATAAGAACTCTAATCATCCCTCTTCATCTGTGGTAGTATCATAACATGATTATTATCCAATAACATCATTTGCGGCATAGTCTGATGACTGGGACATAGGTTCGCGTAGTGTCCAAACTCCTTGAAAATGAAGCATTGTACATTTGAAACCATTTTCTTACCCTTGCAGTCACGTACTTTGTGCCCTTTTCCTCCACACTTATAACAAACTCCCATTCCTTTCAGGCAAGTTCCAGGGTGTTTCTTTCCACAGTTACCACATATGGGAAAATTCTTCTTTTCCCTCTTCCCTTTATCCATCTTTCTCTCTTCCATCCTTTTCTTCTCTTGCTTCCCTTCAAAGCCATAGGACTCAGTAAACTCTTTACTTATCTTATCAACACATGATATTATTTCTTCATATGATGATAATACATGGGAGACTATTTCTCTTATAAATTCTAGCTTAAGACCATGAGAGATATGATCCTTCCTTCTCTTTGAATCATGTGCATTTCTGGAGTTATCATTCCTTCTACTGGGCGCCATTTCTAAACAATGGCATAAACTAGATTAGTTTATGAGTCAAAATACATAATCCCATACTTATAAAACACTTAACATAAATTGAACTATTTATGGATATAATCCATAATCATAAAAATGTTTTCATTGAGGAAGTATATACTCATAAACCCTTCATAATGGTTTGTAAAGAAAATGAGAATTATCCTAAGCATATCCCCCGGGAGTGTCGTAACCAAGAGTGCAGCAAGGCCCGTTGTCGTGCACCAGTTCCCGGTCGAGTCTAGCTCAAAGCGGTGTTTTCGGGTTTTACCCCTAGGTACATCTGTGCCAGAGCCGCCTCTACCTGCTCGTATCCAGACAGGGATGTGTTGCTCGGAAAACTCACAAAATCTCTACAATACCAAAATTCTAGGAAGTTCTTCTACACTAATCCTCAAAGCTCATCTTAGGTCTACGTGCTCTAATCAGAGTTTATCTAAATCTAGCTTCCAAGGTTTGTACTAAACTTCCTCTGATACCAACTGTAACGCCCCGACCCCAGCTACCTAGAGTCGGTGCATTACTTCGTAACATTGGCATGATCACAAGAAAGATCAAATCTCGAAAGACCGATTGGTTTAGTAGCCTTGGAAACACTAGATATATTCATAAGTTTTACATTACATCATAAAATGAAAAACTACTACAACAACATAATGTTTCCACAGTCCACACTATAATCCCCTCATAATATCCCTGCAGGTCATTCATAACTTTAATCTTCACTTCCTGGGAAAAATAAAACATAGAAAAGGGGTGAGCTCAAATGCCCAATAAGGATAACAATATAGAGGAAACTTTCATCAATAAGAATAAACATTTAAGGCAATGTATAACTAAAACAAAATCCTTTTAAACATGAACTTTCAACATGGTATGGAATAAATAAAATGAAATAATGCCATTTAATTATTCACATGGATATTCTAATAATCGAATAATCACATGCAAAAATCAATAACCACTTTCATAATGTTGGAATGCATAATGCCAGACTATCATAACCACATAGCCAAGGCCTCGTGCCAAGACTACAAATAAGATTTTGTCAAGGCCTTGTTCCAAGACACTAGTTTGTCTCATGAGACCTACCGATGCATCGAGGAGCTATAGCGGGCTCCACCCGTCACATATTAAGTCCAATGCATTCCCATATGAAAAGGTTTAAACATAACATAAACATTCGTATTAAAACTAGCATACGAAATGTCAATACTTTCACCATAAACTATGAATGGTATAAAAATAGCACATCCACAGTCAAACATGTCACAAAACCTTCAATACAATATAGAAGTTTTGTATCATAATAAATCAACTTCAAATAATCTTAAAATCCATCAAAGGATGTTGACATAGATGAAATCAAAATTCTTTTTAAAGAAATATCTCCTTTTATTTTGAAATAATTTAAGATCCATATAAAATAAAACATTTTCTTTGAAAATATTCTTATAAGCTTGTAAGGGAAGTTTTGAAGATTTTATAACGGTGGAAATTAGCCGCACCCGCCGTATAAGTTTAAAAAAAACGTTCTTACCTTAATTCTGTTGAAAAGGTTAAAAATGACCTTGTTTTGAAAACGACGGAAAGATTCCTTTATAAACCTCTTATAAAAAGTCAAACAAGGGTATAAATTACTTTAACCCATATTCTTGTAAATAATAAAAATGTTTTGAAATACATTTTGAAGAAACATGGATGTGGATGATAAAGAGATCCCAGTAGATTATTACAAATAAACAACCTCGGATAATGAAGAGATTGTGAAATAACCCTTAACTTGTACTTTTCCTTGGTTGGGGTAGGTTAACCTCCTATATAATGGTGAAATAATTGTTATTAAATTATACAAGAGTCAGATATATTAATATGATATCATATATGATCTTTTAACATTGATTTGTTAATAATATCTTAGAATTATCGTCGTTTCGGGTGTTAACTTACTTGTTTTCTTTTATATGTTTTGTTACGTAAGACATGTTTGTAAAGGATAGGTTAT
Source organism: Viscum album (assembly GCA_963277665.1). NCBI lineage: Eukaryota > Viridiplantae > Streptophyta > Magnoliopsida > Santalales > Viscaceae > Viscum > Viscum album. The sequence goes on along the minus strand of OY728140.1, from coordinate 842,405,074 downwards.
ATATTATTCATATCCATAATTATATCAAGTCCTTAAACATCATTTTTAAATCATCAAATGATAATTATACTTGAATGGATACGATGGAGAATGAATCTCATCGCGTTCGTGGAGACGGTAGTCCGTACGTACGCACGAGGGACAATATCATTCTTTTGATATTAAAATAATATATAAATGGATGGTATATCATATATACAGAATCATTAACATTTTATATTTATTATTTACATAAGTTACACATCATTATTATACCCATCCAAATAATAATATATTGAATAACAATTACACCACGACGTGGAGACGGTAAGCCGTACGTACGCACGTATGGTGACATGTTATTCAAAGGGTGGATAGAATACTGAATATGGTTGTACCATATTTATAATAACATCACAGTATACGTAAGATACTGGAGTTATTATTTTATAATGGTAATAACAAAGAAAGAGGAAGTGGAAGAAGAAAGGAACTTGGAAAAGGGTGGTGAAATCATTACCTCTTCTTCGGGTTCTTCCTTTTGATTTGATCAAAAGGGATCCTTAGGTTGGCTTTATGATCATACTAAGGCCTCTAGGTTGTAGTTAGGGATGTTGGGAGAGTATTTGGGCAGAGTTTGGCCGAACCAAAAGGCTTTGAAGGTGTGAAGAAATGAGAAGGAGGAGTGCCCTTTTATAAGAGGGGTGAGGGGCACCTTTGGAAAAGCTAGAAATATTAATTTATAATAAATTCATATTCGGTTTCTAATGGCTCAAAAGTTTATTATTAAAAGGTTAAGGTGGGGATAGGTCGAAAAAAACTCAACCAATAGAATTTAGACAGGTTTGGGTACTTATATTAACCTTATTTTTAAGTATTAACTCTAAGTTAATTAGTTTCACTTTTACAATGTCTCTTTGTATTTTTATATAATATGGTTAATAAACTTACTATATACATCCAAGCGACCCCCAAGTGGTCAATTAATGATGAAACTATCATGATATAAGTCTCTTGGCCGAACCTTTGATTTTTAGGAATTTAATATCAATTAATAATATAATATTTGTTTTAAGAACTCTTTTATGTCAATTTTGACACTATTCAATAGTTGATTTTTGTGAAACTCATAACAGATTTATTACTTCGAAAAAAGTCATTTAAATAAATCCTAATATATCATATTATCCTATAAAATTAGTTTAATTCATTAAAAGTTTCATATTATATTTTTTTGGGTATTTATAATATCAATTATTTTAATTTTTCACTATTATAGTAATTACTGCATCATCATTGTGTCATAAATAAAATAAATTATTTAATGTCTAAAAATTATAAATAAAATATCATTATGTGGGAAATTTTTTTAGATTTCTAATGAATATTTATAATCTAAAATCCAACTTATATAACCCTATGTAACAATTGTATTTCTAAAGGATATATGCTTGTGTCATTTTTGTATTCATTTTGACTTAATTGAAATAAAGTGTCATTATCACTTAAAAGTGGATCCATGGGGTCCCAAAATCGCCCCAAAGATGCCCATGGTAGACCATGTATCAACCAATAGGGTTAAGACACGTTTTAGGGTAATTTAGTATTATTATAATATTATTTTTTAACCCTTATTTACCGGATTTACCCTTAACCATGGTAAATAAAATATTTACCGCAGTAATTCTTCAAAATGTCTAAAAATAAAAGTTACCTATTTACACAATTTGAACATCCTGATTCCAAATATGGAATCCATTTTTCTAAATTCAAAACACAGAAGTAGAAGAAATTAATTTAAAATTAATTCCCGCTGTCAAAACAAAAAGCGTGTTATTAAGAGATAATAACTATCAAAAGATTGACACTTGTTTATGTTCGGTTTAATTGTAAACTTATGTCTAATGACCAACATTATATTAAATTGTAAAAATATATTCTAAATATACTTTAAAACCACTCAAATTCATAATTTATCACTATTAATTATTTTGATTAAAAAAGTTGTTTTTAATTAAAATTTAGTAATTTTCACTATTCATAAAAATATGAAAGTTATCCGAAATGTATAAAAATTTCAACTTAGGCTAAATTCGATATTCCGAATCCAAAAATGAAGTCCATTTTGAAATATAAAATATATATATTTTCAAAAAGTAGGTATTACTATTTATAACGGCTAGTTTGATTGGTTATGGTGTGTTAGAACTCGGTGTTGCGTACAACACACGCTATCACATTATTCAAAGGGAAACGTACCGTGGAAGCTTGGGGTGTTTCATTTTAAATTTTTGATGTCCCCATTTAGTCAAAAAGTGTAAAATATTGTATTTAAAAAGGTTTCACTATTAGAAGTTGATAAAAGTGAAATACTGAAAATGAATCTGTTCTTGCATTATGACTAAGAAACTCATAATAGGGATTCTAAAATTATAAGGATTATATAAAGTTAAAAATGAAGTTAATACTATTCATGACCTCTTTTAATGGTGTGATTGAACTCGGTGTTGCGTGTAGTGCAAGTTATTGAATTATTTTAAGAAATAACACACTCTGAAATCCTGGGGTGTTACATTCTCCCCTCCTTCAATAAATTGCGTCCTCGCAATTTGAAATTGTTCTTCGAAAATAAATGGTTGAAAGTAGAAAATATATTTGTGGGAAAACCCACATTGGAAATTGTGTTACTAAAATTTAGTCTTAATATGAGGAAAAGAGAAATTAAAGGGTCACCACCAAATTATGATCTCGATTAAGAAAACATTGGTGGCAATTAGAGACATATAATTGGAGGAAAAACGTAAATATTTATAGGTAGTGATTGAGGTCATCAATCACAAACAAGTATAAAATTGAGGTCCTTAAACTCATCAATCCATGATGATTTGAAGTACCATCGGTTCAACAAAATATATGGTATTGGGACAACACATTTTTGACATTTCAAAATATCTTAGTTGAAATCCCACATCGAAAAATGAATTAATGAGGCCTCTATTTAAAATAAAGAGTGGAAAGTATGAAGATTACCGAAAATAACACATACTAGGGTTCCATGTAGGAAAATATGGATATGGAAGAGAAATCTAACCATCAATTATCTGATGGAGAGTGGTAGAGAACATGGGTATGAAAAGGCCAACAATCCCAAAGCCATAAATTTGTGATGATTTAAGGTACCATCTAGGACAACATTTTTGTTCTAAGTTTCTTTTATTAATGTTGAAGAATTTATTTATGAGATTGGACAAGATAATAAGGAGATATACTTACTTTATAATTAGAATTTTACCCATTAATAAATTTCTACCACAAACTCATCTTTCATTCTAAAAGATAATAGAACGTAATTGTTTTTTTCTATTTATACTATTCGTACAGGGTTCCAAAATAAATGAATTATAATTCATCTACCAGATATTTTAAAAAAAAACTACATTATTTAATTCAGGACATCTCGTGGGACAGTCGTAGGTGATACACCCTTGTCGCCCTTCGGTTGCGGGTTCATGTCTTGCAGCCTTGCCGGACGCGACGGGTTGCCGCCCGACCTCCGGGTTGTCCTTTTATGGCAATCCAAAATAATCCAAACTAGAACTATCCAAAATAATTCTGTCTAAACTCACAGTCCAACATTTATAAGGAAGGTAAACATAATATAGATCCTTTTTACCCCGTAATAGAATATGAATACCTTCATCATGTATTACCATATTCCTTATTGATTACATTCATTCTCCCTTATTCCATATAGAATGCTGGGTATACTTCATTAATCCAAAAATGTTTTAAACCCCAACAATGATGGAATATACAAATCATTAATCAGTTCCAAGGTAGTCATGAATATCCAATATAATTTATCCAAAACAATCACATATTATTCCAAAATCACTACCTCAGTATCAGAACTATATTATGATTTATCATTATCTCAACCATATATTTTCCAAAAATTTATCCTGCTATTGAGTCACTTTTCATTGTTCCACACAATCTCAAGTCCTTAATGAAATAGTACTGCAGTACAATCCTTATATACTCCATGATTATTGTAACAAGTAAATTGTTGATACAACACTCAATTGACATAATCAACATAAGAACTCTAATCATCCCTCTTCATCTGTGGTAGTATCATAACATGACTATTATCCAATAACATCATTTGCGGCATAGTCTGATGACTGGGACATAGGTTCGCGTAGTGTCCAAACTCCTTGAAAATGAAGCATTGTACATTTGAAACCATTTTCTTACCCTTGCAGTCACGTACTTTGTGCCCTTTTCCTCCACACTTATAACAAACTCCCATTCCTTTCAGGCAAGATCCAGGGCGTTTCTTTCCACAGTTACCACATATGGGAAAATTCTTCTTTTCCCTCTTCCCTTTATCCATCTTTCTCTCTTCCATCCTTTTCTTCTATTGCTTCCCTTCAAAGCCATAGGACTCAGTAAACTCTTTACTTATCTTATCAACACATGATATTATTTCTTCATATGATGATAATACATGGGAGACTATTTCTCTTATAAATTCTAGCTTAAGACCATGAGAGATATGATCCTTCCTTCTCTTTGAATCATGTGCATTTCTGGAGTTATCATTCCTTTTACTGGGCGCCATTTCTAAACAATGGCATAAACTAGATTAGTTTATGAGTCAAAATACATAATCCCATACTTATAAAACACTTAACATAAATTGAACTATTTATGGATATAATCCATAATCATAAAAATGTTTTCTTTGAGGAAGTATATACTCATAAACCCTTCATAATGGTTTGTAAAGAAAATGAGAATTATCCTAAGCATATCCCCCGGGAGTGTCGTAACCAAGAGTGCAGCAAGGCCCGTTGTCGTGCACCAGTTCCCGTTCGAGTCTAGCTCAAAGCGGTGTTTTCGGGTTTTACCCCTAGGTACATCTGTGCCAGAGCCGCCTCTACCTGCTCGTATCCAGACAGGGATGTATTGCTCGGAAAACTCACAAAATCTCTACAATACCAAAATTCTAGGAAGTTCTTCTACACTAATCCTCAAAGCTCATCTTAGGTCTACGTGCTCTAATCAGAGTTTATCTAAATCTAGCTTCCAAGGTTTGTACTAAACTTCCTCTGATACCAACTGTAACGCCCCGACCCCAGCTACCCAGAGTCGGTGCATTACTTCGTAACATTGGCATGATCACAAGAAAGATCAAATCTCGAAAGACCGATTGGTTTAGTAGCCTTGGAAACACTAGATATATTCATAAGTTTTACATTACATCATAAAATGAAAAACTACTACAACAACATAATGTTTCCACAGTCCACACTATAATCCCCTCATAATATCCCTGCAGGTCATTCATAACTTTAATCTTCACTTCCTGGGAAAAATAAAACATAGAAAAGGGGTGAGCTCAAATGCCCAGTAAGGATAACAATATAGCGGAAACTTTCATCAATAAGAATAAACATTTAAGGCAATGTATAACTAAAACAAAAGCCTTTTAAACATGAAATTTCAACATGGTATGGCATAAATAAAATGAAATAATGCCATTTAATTATTCACATGGATATTCTACTAATCGAATAATCACATGCAAAAATCAATAACCACTTTCATAATGTTGGAATGCATAATGCCAGACTATCATAACCACATAGCCAAGGCCTCGTGCCAAGACTACAAATAAGATTTTGTAAAGGCCTTGTGCCAAGACACTAGTTTGTCTCATGAGACCTACTGATGCATCGAGGAGCTATAGCGGGCTCCACCCGTCACATATTAAGTCCAATGCATTCCCATATGAAAAGGTTTAAACATAACATAAATATTCATATTAAAACTAGCATACAAAATGTCAATACTTTCACCATAAACTATGAATGGTATAAAAATAGCACATCCACATTCAAACATATCACAAAACCTTCAATACAATATAGAAGTTTTGTATCATAATAAATCAACTTCAAATAATCTTAAAATCCATCAAAGGATGTTGACATAGATGAAATCAAAATTATTTTTAAAGAAATATCTCCTTTTATTTTGAAATAATTTAAGATCCATATAAAATAAAACATTTTCTTTGAAAATATTCTTATAATCTTGTAAGGGAAGTTTTGAAGATTTTATAACGGTGGAAATTAGCCGCACCCGCCGTGTAAGTTTAAAAAAAACTTTCTTACCTTAATTCTGTCGAAAAGGTTAAAAATGACCTTGTTTTGAAAACGACGGAAAGATTCCTTTATAAACCTCTTATAAAAAGTCATACAAGGGTATAAATTACTTTAACCCATATTCTTGTAAATAATAAAAATGTTTTGAAATACATTTCGAAGAATCATGGATGTGGATGATAAAGAGATCCCAGTAGATTATTACAAATAAACAACCTCGGATAATGAAGAGATTGTGAAATAACCCTTACCTTGTACTTTTCCTTGGTTGGGGTAGGTTAACCTCCTGTATAATGGTGAAATAATTGTTATTAAATTATACAAGAATCATATATATTAATATGATATCATATATGATCTTTTAACATTGATTTGTTAATAATATCTTAGAATTATCGTCGTTTCGGGTGTTAACTTACTTGTTTTCTTTTATATGTTTTGTTACGTAAGACATGTTTGTAAAGGATAGGTTTTATATTATTCATATCCAGAATTATATCAAGTCCTTAAACATCATTTTTAAATCATCAAATGATAATTATACTTGAATGGATACGATGGAGAATGAATCTCATCGCGTTCGTGGAGACGGTAGTCCGTACGTACGCACGAGCGACAATATCATTCTTTTGATATTAAAATAATATATAAATGGATGGTATATCATATATACAGAAACATTAACATGTTATATTTATTATTTACATGAGTTACACATCATTATTATACCCATCCAAATAATAATATATTGAATAACAATTACACCACGACGTGGAGACGGTAAGCCGTACGTACGCACGTATGGTGACATGTTATTCAAAGGGTGGATAGAATACTGAATATGGTTGTACCATATTTATAATAAAATCACAGTATATGTAAGATACTGGAGTTATTATTTTAGAATGGTAAGAACAAAGAAAGAGGAAGTGGAAGAAGAAAGGAACTTGGAAAAGGGTGGTGAAATCATTACCGCTTCTTCGGGTTCTTCCTTTTGATTTGATCAAAAGGGATCCTTAGGTTGGCTTTATGATCAAACTAATGCCTCTAGGTTGTATTGAGGGATGTTGGGAGAGTATTTGGGCAGAGTTTGGCCGAACCAAAAGGCTTTGAAGGTGTGAAGAAATGAGAAGGAGGCGTGCCCTTTTATAAGAGGGGTGAGGGGCACCTTTGGAAAAGCTAGAAATATTAATTTATAATAAATTCATATTCGGTTTCTAATGGCTCCAAAGTTGATTATTCAAAGGTTAAGGTGGGGATAGGTCACAAAACACTCAACCAATAGAATTTAGACAGGTTTGGGTACTTATATTAACCTTATCTTTAAGTATTAACTCTAAGTTAATTAGTTTCACTTTTACAATGTCTCTTTGTATTTTTATATAATATGGTTAATAAACTTACTATATACATCCAAGCGACCCCCAAGTGGTCCAGTAATGATGAAACTATCATGATATAAGTCGCTTGGCCGAACCTTAGATTTTTAGGAATTTAATATCAATTAATAATATAATATTTGTTTTAAGAACTCTTTTATGTCAATTTTGACACTATTCAATAGTTGATTTTTGTGAAACTCATAACAGATTGATTACTTCGAACAAAGTCAATTAAAACAATAATAATATATCATATTATCCTATAAAAGTAGTTTAATTCATTAAAAGTTTCATATTATATTTTTTGGGTATTTATAATATCAATTATTTTAATTTTTCACTATTATAGTAATTACTGCATCATCATTGTGTCATAAATAAAATAAATTATTTAATGTCTAAAAATTATAAATAAAATATCATTATGTAGGAAATCTTTTTAGCTTTCTAATTAATATTTATAATCTAAAATCCAACTTATATAACCCTATGTAACAATTGTTTTGCTAAAAGATATATGCTTGTGTCATTTTTGTATTCATTTTGACTTAATTGAAATAAAGTGTCATTATCACTTACAAGTGGATCCATGGGGTCCCAAAATCGACCCAAAGATGCCCATGGTCGACCATGTATCAACCAATAGGGTTAAGACACGTTTTAGGGTAATTTAGTATTATTATAATATTATTTTTTAACCCTTATTTACCGGATTTACCCTTAACCATGGTAAATAAAATATTTACCGCAGTAATTATTCAAAATGTCTAAAAATAAAAGTTACCTATTTACACAATTTGAACATCCTGATTCCAAATATGGAATCCATTTTTCTAAATTCAAAACACAGAAGTAGCAGAAATTAATTTAAAATTAATTCCCGCTGTGAAAACAAAAAGCGTGTTTTTAAGAGATAATAACTATCAAAAGATTGACACTTGTTTACGTTCGGTTTAATTGTAAAATTATGTCTAATGACCAACATTATATTAAATTGTAAAAATATATTCTAAATATACTTTAAAACCACTCAAATTCATAATTTATCACTATTAATTATTTTGATTAAAAAGGTTGTTTTTAATTAAAATTTAGTAATTTTCACTATTCATCAAAATATGAAAGTTATCCGAAAAGTACCAAAATTTCACCTTAGGCTAAATTCGATATTCCGAATCCAAAAATGAAGTCCATTTTGAAATATAAAATATATATATTTTCAAAAAGTAGGTATTACTGTTTATAACGGCTACTTTGATTGGTTATGGTGTGTTAGAACTCGGTGTTGCGTACAACACACGCTATCACATTATTCAAAGGGAAACGTACCGTGGAAGCTTGGGGTGTTTCATTTTAAATTTTTGATGTCCCCATTTAGTCAAAAAGTTTAAAATATTGTATTTAAAAAGGTTTCACTATTAGAAGTTGATAAAAGTGAAATACTGAAAATGAATCTGTTCTTGCATTATGACTAAGAAACTCATAATAGAGATTCTAAAATTATAAGGATTATATAAAGTTCAAAATGTAGTTAATACTATTCATGACCTCTTTTAATGGTGTGATTGAACTCGGTGTTGCGTGTAGTGCAAGTTATTGAATTATTTTTAAGAAATAACACACTCTGAAATCCTGGGGTGTTACATTGTCAAGTGTGACAATACACCAAGATAGATTACATGAAGAGTACCGCAAATAAACCTTTAAATTGGTGGAAACCTCAATTAATTAGTTCTATGAAAAATATTTGTGCATCCATGAGACCAAACAGCATGACAAAATACTTATACAAGGAATATTTATAATATAATGTGGTATATGGTATATCTGATTTTCTAACATACACATGATGATAACCTTATCTTGAATCAATATTATAGAAAACCCTTTCCAAACAGATCCAGTCAAAGAGGTCATACATATGGGGTAGTGAATACTGGTTCCTTATTAGAAGATGGTTTAATTGACAGAAATCCAAAAAATTATAAGGATACTATCAAAAATCTTATAGAAATTGTATGTTGAACCCCATAGTGAGAACTAAACCATATAAAACCCTTATCTTCCAAATCCACTATCTTCTTCTTGAGCTTCTTCATCATATTAGTATCCATCCTGTAAGGAACAAATGATACAAGTGAAGATCCATAAAATGTATTGATGGAAAACACTCCCTATATCTTGGGAGGTAGTTCTAAAATATTGCAATAAAAATCATCCCTAAAACAATCTACTACTAGATGGAAATATACCTGTCACAATCTTTGATCATCTTGATAAAAAATATCAATCTAGGTTTCCATCCCAGCCATCCATAATATCAGTGTATTTCTTGCTTTTTATGGAAACCCCATTCACCCTTGTGATGATAATTTCCACCCTTTGATGTTGTGAAAATCAACCATTCATGATAGAAATCAACATATTCATGATAGTGAACCAATAATTCCATATCTATAATGATGTAAACCCCATCATCCCGAGAACAAGGAGTTCCTATATGATGTGACTCCCACATTTCTTTAAGGGTAACTTCCTTCACTAGTGTACACAGTCTAATCGAATTCACAATGAAGTATTAAGTGTAATCATACAACAGGAAAACTCAACATTGAGCCCATTTTTATCCAAAAAATGAACATATATAAAGTAATAAGAACCACCTTTATCAAAAAGTGAAGATATAAATGTTGAGGATACTAGAATAATACCTCCAACCGATGACAGTTTGAAACATTGATACTTAGGTATTAGTTACATTGAATACATTTGGTAGGATCCATGACCCTATGATATAGCTTGGATACCTTAAGAAATCATACTCTGTTGGGACTATATAGCTGGTGTAGGGATACCTTGGCCAAGACCACCATGACAGCCAGATTGTTCGGACACATGATAACTCCCTTCTCTAATGGTATGTTTCTAACTATACTTCTGAATGAGGAGTAAATGTATACCCTCTCTCATTGGATACTAGAGAAAAATATCTACAAAAGTGATTAATATGAATGAAATTTATACAATACTATCCCTTAACTAGGTCCCTAGTACAATAGGGTTTCATATGTTTCGACCTACTACATTGATTTTACTTCACAGTTCTACCCATGTATGCACCATGTCTGCTAATATCACCACATGGGACCTCCAAATGACACTTCCCATTATTGGATTATATAGTTCCAAATCTATGTGTTTAACCTCCATGGTTCTCACCGCCAATATCTTTCTGTTTATGCATAGTGATAAGAACCTGGTTCACTATCCCATATATGGTAGAAAGCCAAAAGACATTTACCTACTATCATATTTCATACCAAATGAAATCCTCAAATATCCATGACTATGATCACTCATCACATAATTGAATAGTTGTGAAACATATGTTCTCCATGAGATAGGAAGAATAATACAAAACTGACAATGTTCTCTTCTCTATGTGGATAAACACTATATCTATATTAGACATCAATGTATCATGATAGAAATAATCATATATTTCATTGTGGAAATGCGTCCAAGCCATATCATGATAATCATCTATCTAGGTAATAACAATCTACCATCTCTTGGTAGAATCCTAAATGATATATGTCAAAAGAATCACTCCCATTTTGATAGCTGTCTCATGTTTCTCAAAAATAAAATACATGACCTCTAGACATGACTTCATAGCTTGTGGCTACCATCCAATGAATATGTGGGTGGATGTTTTCGTTGAAACTCACAAGTCAACTCCACCATTTTTGAGGCAGGTTGTAAGGCTCCGTAATAAGACTCCATAAAGTGTAGTAATTCCTCTTAAAAATAGTCATTTATTATCATATTATATTAATCAATTGTTTCAAAAAATTAGACTATAGCTTACACATTTGGACCAAGGCCCACTACCTTTAATGAATGGGCATTTTTAACCTCCTTGTGCATGAATTGAGGACATCATGGTGGAATGTCTGTAAAAATTCCAGGATCATTCCTCAAAAAAATATTAACATCCACTATAAACACATATAAAATAATAGGATAGGTACATGACATATCATGAATGATTCAAACCCCTCTAACTAATCTTAATGACATGTCTTGGTGACATATATATCATAAAAACCACAAGATATGCTACCTACATTCGACTATTTATGTCAGTTTAGGGTCAATATAAATGTTATAAGTTGAAGGTTCTGGTGTATGATGTGTCAATTTCCTGTTATAGAGGAAAACACCAATTAACATTCAATTGGTATTCATATTTAATGATGACGATTATATTTTAGAATTCAATTTCATTTATTATCTTAGTAATTTATATAGAATATATTTAAAATAGTTAAATTATATAGAAAACCACTTCCAATTTATAATGGCCCATAAACATTATAAAATGATAGTTTTTATTAATTTAATAAAAAATTGTAATTTATTCAATCATGATCTGAATTATTAGCATAATTTCATGGAAATTAAAATCGAGGCACTGAAACATGGTACATGCTTTTCACATAGTAATATAAAAATGGCATGGAAATTGAAAGACATTAAATTCCACAAGGGCCGATAATGATTAATTATTCAATAATTCCTTCCCAAATTGGGTAATGGGTAAAAATACACAGTCATAAGGGACACCAAAAATCATTTGAATCACCTAATTCCAAAGTCAAAGAATCTATAATAAGAAAAATCCAAAACAAACATTATCATCCTATGTAATTTGTCTTTCACTATGCGTGGGTTAGCCACTTTCAAGAACATGATTTTAACCAAATCCAAAAATGTAATATTTATCTTTTCTACCATATAAATTAGTAAGATAATAAAAAATCAATGAAAATAATGTCCTCTGATACAACTTTTTGACTTCTTAGTCTTGTTTCACCCAAAATTAATTGAAAATGATGGGCCACATATTCTCAAGAACACCTCCCCAATGGTTATATTTTACTAACTAGCAGCAAGGGACCATGGTTGAATAGTGAAGAGACTATACACTCATAATGAGAGTGTAACACAATGGTAATAACATATCAATCAATTTCAAAAGCAAAAAAGATTAAAAAAATAGTGAAATTGTAGTCATAAATTATATAAATAACCATGTAATCACATTTATAAATTTCATATAAAAAATTATTATCATGCAATTCTTTAAAAAAGAAAATATTGGGAGATTAGAGAAATATGCATATATTACATTCTATAAATAATAAATGAAATGCCGAATGATATTTATACTAGAATATCAAGCATAGGCTCGTTAATATACCTTCTCAATACAAAACCCTTGATATGTAATCAAGAATTCATAACATGCCTCTTTCTCTTATACATACCTACATCCATAGAGAATATATGGGAATAAATGTATACTTGAATAGGTTGTGAGATATAGATAATATGCCACTAAGAATATTGTCTAACTTCATCCAGTTAGTGAGTTTGTAAAATTGACTGCACTAGTAATATTAAATAATGTAAATGTAATGCATTAATAAATATCCCACATAGGTCTATGTTCACATGGGCATAGATCCTCTACTACCTAATTTGGTAGAAACAAGAATATCTATGAGTAAATAGAGAATCATGAAATAATTTATAATAATGCCTTGGAAGACAACTTGTGTCTTTTGGATCCCCCGAGAATCATATCTGAGCAATATATGTATAAAAAGGCCATCATCAAAAATTAATTCTCCACCGAATCCGAGCATGTTCTATTTTCATTGTAGGTGTGTCATGTCATGTCATAAATTTATAAGTTAATTATAATAATACATGAGCCTATAAATTCCATTACTAATTAGTAAACCCTATTTTTATCCTAGTATATGTGAACCCACCAACTAAAAATCCTCTCTTAAGAAACCTTTAATTAATCTTGGTATAGATTTTAGGTGTGGTATACAATCACCACCATTTGATTTCATCGTTTGAGGACTATAAGGGAGCCCATGTGTCAATCATAGAGTATATAATAATTTTCACTCTGTATCTATCCTTTAATGTATACATAGGGTGTCCAAGTATCACTTGGGCGTATATAAATCATTTCCTAGTGATTCAATCCATAGAGATCATATGGAAACCCATGTGTCACACATTGAGAATGATAATTAATTTACAATTAATTTCGTTCACAATGACTAATGAGTCTATTTATGTAATTTTTTATAAAGAACACATGTTTCAATCTCAATATATAAATATGAATTTTAATGGCCCAAAATTCTAACAATACAATTAATGTTCACATTTAATTCAGTTAGACATCGCATTTATATATAAGTAATTAACTCACCTTAGTAGGTGGTACAATTTATATTCTATTCTTAGATGTACATTAATTCAATGAATTAACTAGTGTACCTTAATTTGTAATTTTTATTTTAAATAAAATATGAGGCATCTGTGAGAAGGGATAATTTCCAATGCTTAGGGAAATGGTTTTCTATTAAATTATTCATATAATTGAATTTACATGTTAACAAATTTATTTAACAACTCAAAAGTGAGGGGTAACATAAATACATAGATTTTTTAAAAGGAAATTCCATTATTATAACTATGTAGTATAGTATTAATTTATACATCACCAAAATAAAATTGTAAAAACATCATTAATAATTAAATAAATGTTATTTATATAAAATATGGAACCATTACCAAAATAATTGAAACATGAACATTGTAATAGTAATGTGACAATTAAGAATAGTAAAACATCTAATAGAACATTATTGTAACACCCAAACCCTACCTCATTGGCTTGAGGAGGAAGTGAGGGTTACTTGGCCTTAAGAGAAATTCCCAAGGTGCCAAAGGCTGGCAATAAATACCGATGGCTTTGAGAACAAATTGGAGAATAGTTTTCCCTTATGACAAAACCAACCAACAAACTACAAATATATGATGCATGTCAATAGACCCAACCATACCATCCACTAACAACCATGTTGTTTCAAAAAACAACCTAGACCCAAAACAAGTAGACATTTCCACAACACATCATAGTACAAGTAGAAACTAAACAACCAAACTGTAACACCCCAAGATTTCATAGTGTGTTATTTCTTCAAAATAATTTAATAACTTGCACTACACGCAGCACCGAGTTCAATTGCACCATGACTTACCAAAAAAAAAGCCATTAAAAGAGGTCATGAATAGTATTAACTAAATTTTAAACTTTATAATTTTAGAATCCATATTATGAGTTTCTTAGTCATAATGCAAGAACAGATTCATTTTCAATATTGCACTTTTATCAACTTTTGATAGTGAAACCTTTTTAAATACAATATTTTAAACTTTTTGACTAAATGGAGACATCAAAAAATTTAAAATGAAACTTCCCAAGCTTCCACGGTACGCTTTCCTTTGAATAAAACAGTAGCGTGTGTTGTACGCAACTTCGAGTTTTAACACACACCACAACCAATCAAACTGGCCGTTATGAATAGTAATACCTAAATTTTGAAATAATATATATTTTATATTTTGAAATGGACTTCATTTTTGGATTCTGAATATCGAATTTAGCCTAAGGTGAAATTTTGGTACTTTTCGGATAACTTTCATATTTTGATGAATAGTGAAAATTACTAAATTTTAATTAAAAACAACTTTTTTAATCAAAATAATTAATAATGATAAATTGTGAATTTGAGTGGTTTTAAAGTATATTTAGAATATATTTTTACCATTTAATATAATTTTGGTCGTTGGATATAATTTTACAATTAAACCGAACATAAACAAGTGTCAATCTTTTGATAGTTATTACCTCTTAAAAACACGCTTTTTGTTTTGACAGCGGGAATTAATTTTAAATTAATTTCTGCCACTTCTGTGTTTTGAATTTAGAAAAATGGATTCCATATTTGGAATCAGGATGTCCAAATTGTTTAAATAGGTAACTTTTATTTTTAGACATTTTGAATAATTACTGTGGTAAATATTTTATTTACCATGGTTAAGGGTAAATCCGGTAAATAAGGGTTAAAAAAATAATATTATAATAATACAAAATTACCCTAAAACGTGTCCTAACCTTATTGGTGGACACATACCCGACCAGGAGCATCCTTGGGTCAATTTGGGGACCCCTTGGAGCCACTTGTATGTGGTAGGGACACTTTATATTAATAAAGATAAAATAAAAATAAAAATGGCATAAGCTTACATCTTTTAGAAGAACAATTTTTACATATGGTTATACATGTTGTATTTTAGATTATAAATATTCATTAGAAAGATAAAAAGATTTCCTACATAATTATATTTTATTTATAATTTTTAGACATAAAATAAGTTAAATTATTAATGACACAATAATGATGCAATGTTTTCCTCATTAATAAATCATTTAAATAAATAAGATTATAATGAATAAAATATTATCTAAAACCTGTCCAATTCTTATTGGTTGATGTTAGTTAGAATATTAGTCATCTTATCTTCGACCTCAATGATTGTTGGACCATTATAAACCGAATATAATTATATTATAATGTAATACTTTCACTCTTTCCTAAAGAGCCCCTCTTATCCCTTATAAAAGGAGACCACTTCTACTCATTCCCCACACCTCTCAAGCCACTTGGCTCGTCCAAACTCTGCCCAACTAAGCTCCCCACATCCCACTCCTCCTCCTTGAAGCTTCCCCTTAGGCAGAAAGCATTTCAAGAAGTCCTTTGGTTCCAACCAAAATGAGTTACCTAAATTAAAGGTAACGTTTTCTCTTAAATTATTTTCATTTATTTTGCTTCTCCAACCCCCAAACTATTTTTATTTCCTTTCTTTTGTAACAACACCAGTATCCTCAGTATACTAGGATGTTGTTATAAGAAGTATTCAAACTACACATACACACAACTCCATCTAATGGATGATGAACATAATGTTTCTGTGGATGGAAAACTAACGCCTCACGAAACGATGATTGTTCAAATACATCTTACCGCCTCTCATGGTGGCCATTATGATGGAACTGTAATTAAATATGATATTAATGATATATATTTTATATATAAGCTTCTGTAATTCCATTTTATTTCATACCATTATTCGTTTCATGTTGTATATACATACGATAATTTCATTTGAAGAAGTGCGGACTACCGCCCCCTTAAAATGATATGACTCGTTCATAGCACACATGGAACGCATAAAGGATGGTGTTAATGAACTTAAGTAACATATATAAAATATTATATTATACTATAATAGTAATATACCTATGTATCATTTGGATTCAATTCTTTTAAAATAAAAATTAAATGGAAGTAGCGTTCGTGCGTACGTACGGACTACCGTCTCCACGAACGCGATGAGATTCATTCTCTATCATAACCATTCAAGTATAATTATCATTTTATGATTTAAAAATGATGTTTAAGGACTAGATATCATTCTGGATATGAATAAGATACAACAAACATGGCTTATGTAACAAAACATATAAAGAAAATGAGTAAGTTAACACCCAAAACGACGATAATTCTAAGATATTATTAACAAATCAATGTTAAAAGATCATATATGATATCATATTAATATATATGATTATTTTATAATTTAATAAAAATTATTTCACCATTATACAGGAGGTTAACCGACCCCAACCAAGGAAAAGTACAAGGTAAGGGTTATTTCACAATCTCTTCATTATCCGAGGTTGTTTATACGTAATAATCTACTGGGATATCTTTATCATCCACATCCATGTTTCTTAAAGATGTATTTCAAAACATTTTTACTATTTACAAGAATATGGGTTAAAGTCATTTATACCCTTGTTTGACTTTTTATAAGAGTTTTATAAAGGAATCTTTCCGTCGTTTTTAAAACAAGGTCCTTTTTAACCTTTTCGACAGAATTGAGGTAAGAATGTTTTTTTTAACTTATACGGCGGGTGCGGTTATTTTACGCCGTTATAAAATCGTCAAAGCTTTCCTTACAAGCTTATAAGAATATTTTCAAAGAAATTGTTTTATTTTATATGGATCTTAAATGATTTCAAAATAAAAGGAGATATTTCTTTAAAAAAATTTTTTGATTTCATCTACGTCAACATCCTTTGATGGATTTTAAGATTATTTGAAGTTGATTTATTATGATACAAAACTTCTATATTGAAGGTTTTGTGATATGTTTGACTATGGATGTGCTATTTTTATACCATTCATAGTTTATGGTGAAATTATTGACATTTCGTATTCTAGTTTTAATACGAATTTTTATGTTATGTTTAAAACTTTTCATATGGGAATGCATTGGACTTAATAAGTGACGGGTGGAGCCCGCTATAGCTCCTCGATGCATCGGTAGGTCTCATGAGACAAACTAGTGTCTTGGAACAAGGCCTTGACAAAATCTTATTTGTAGTCTTGGCACGAGGCCTTGGCTATGTGGTTATGATAGTCTGGCATTATGCATTCCAATATTATGAAAGTGGTTATTGATTTTTGCATGTGATTATTCGATTAGTAGAATATCCATGTGAATAAGTAAATGGCATTATTTCATTTTATTTATGCCATACCATGTTGAAGGTTCATGTTTAAAAGGCTTTTGTTTTAGTTATACATTGCCTTAAATGTTTATTCTTATTGATGAAAGTTTCCGCTATATTGTTATCCTTACTAGGCATTTGAGATCACCCCTTTTCTATGTTTTATTTTTCCCAGGAAGTGGAGATGTAAGTTATGAATGACCTGCAGGGATATTATGAGGGGATTATAGTGTGGACTATTGAAACATTATGTTGTTGTAGTAGTTTTTCATTTTATGATGTAATGTAAAACTTATGAATATATCTAGTGTTTCCAAGGCTACTAAACCAATCGGTCTTGTGAGATTTGATCTTTCTTGTGATCATGCCAATGTTATTTAATAATGCACTGACTCTAGGCAACTAGGGTCGGGGCGTTACAGTTGGTATCAGAGGAAGTTTAGTACAAACCTTGGAATCTAGATTTAGATAAACTCTGATTAGAGCACGTAGACCTAAGATGAACTTTGAGGATTAGTATAGAAGAACTTCTTAGAATTTTGGTATTGTAGAGATTTTGTGAGTTTTCCGAGAAATACATCCCTGTCTGGATACGAGCAGGTAGAGGCGGCTCTGGCACAAATGTACCTAGGGGTAAAACCCGAAAACACCGCTTTGAGCTAGACTCGAACGGGAACTGGTGCACGACAACGGGCCTTGCTGCACTCTTGGTTACGACACTCTCAGGGGATATGCTTAGGATAACTCTCATTTTCTTTACAAATCATTTTGAAGGGTTTATGAGTATATACTTCCTTAAAGAAAACATTCTTATGATTATGGATTATATCCATAAATAGTTCAATTTATGTTAAGTGTTTTATAAGTATGGGATTATGTATTTTGATTCATAAACTGATCTAGTTTATGCCATTGTTTAGAAATGGCGCCCAGTAGAAGGAATGAGAACTCCGGAAATGCACATGATCCAAAGAGAAGGAAGGATCATATCTTTCATGGTCTTATGCTATAATTTATAAGAGAAATAGTCTCCCATGTATTATCATCATATGAAGAAATAATATCATGTATTGATAAGATAAGTAAAGAGATTACTGAGTCCTATGGCTTTGAAGGGAAGCAAGAGAAGAAAAGGATAGAAGAGAGAAAGATGGATAAAGGGAAGAGGGAAAAGAAGAATTTTCCCATATGTGGTAACTGTGGAAAGAAACACCCTGGAACTTTCCTGAAAGGAATGGGAGTTTGTTATAAGTGTGGAGGAAAAGGGCACAAAGTACGTGACTGCAAGGGTAAGAAAATGGTTTCAAATGTACAATGCTTCATTTGCAAGGAGTTTGGACAGTACGCGAACCTATGTCCCAGTCATTAGACTATGATGCAAATGATGCTATAGGATAATAATCAAGTTATGATACTACCACAGATGAAGAGGAATGATTAGAGTTCTTATGTTGATTATGTCAATTGAGTGTTGTATCAACAATGTACTTGTTATAATAATTATGGAGTATATAAGGATTGTACTGCAGTACTATTTCATTAAGGCCTTGAGATTGTGTGGAGCAAAGAAAAGTGACTCAATAGCAGGATAAATTTTTGGAAAATATATGGTTGAGAGAATGATAAACCATAATATAGTTCTGATACCGAGGTAGTGATTTTCGAATAATACATGATTATTTTGGAAAAAATATATTGGATATTCTTGACTACCTTGGAACTGATTAATGATTTTTATATTCCATCATTGTTGGGGTTTAAAACATTTTTGGATTGATGAAGTATATCCAGCATTCTATATGGAATAATGGAGCATGAATGTAATCAATAAGGTATATGGTAATACCTGATGAAGGTATTCATATGCTATTACGGGGTAAAAAGGATCTATATTATGTTTACCTTCCTTATAAATGTTAGACTATGAGTTTGGACAGAAGTATTTTGGATAGTTCTAGTTTGGATTATTTTGTATTGCCATAAAAGGACAACCTGGAGGTCGGGCGGCAACCCGTCGCGTCCGGCAAGGCTGCGAGACTTGAACCTGCAACCGAAGGGCGACAAGGGTGTATCACCTACCACTGGACCATGAGATGTCCTGGATTAAATAATGTAGCTTTTATTAAAATATCATGTAGATGAATTATAAATTCGTTTATTTTGGAACCCTATACGAATAGTGTAAATAGAATTTTTTTTACATTCTATTATATTTTAGAGTGAAAGATGAGTTTGTGGTAGAAATTTATTAATGGATAAAACTCTAATTATAAAGTAAGTATATCTCCTTATGATCTTAGCCAATCTCATAAATAAATTCATCAATATTAAGAAAAGAAACTTTGAACAAAAATGTTTTCCTAGATGGTACCTTAAATCATCACTAATTTATGGCTTTGGGATTGTTGGCCTTTTTATAGCCATGTTCTCTACCACTCTCCATCAGATAATTGATGGTTAGATTTTTCTTCCATATCCATATTTTCCTACATGGAACCCTAGTATGTGTTATTTTCGGTAATCTTCAAACTTTCGACTCTTTTTTTTAAATAGAGGCCTCATTAATTCATTTTTCGATGTGGGATTTCAACTAGGATATTTTGAAATGTCAAAAATGTGTTATCCTAATACCCTATGTTTTGTTGAACCGATGGTATTTCAATTCCTCATAGATTGATGAATTTAAGGACCTAAATTTTATACTTGTTTGTGATTGATGACCTCAATCACTACCTATAAATATTTACGTTTTTCCTCTGATTATATGTCTCTAATTTCCACCAATGTTCTCCTAGTCGAGATCATAATTTGGTGGTGACCCTTTGATTTCTCTTTTCCTCATATTAAGACTAAATTTTAGTAACCCAATTTCCGATGTGGGTTTTCCCACAAATATATTTTCTACTTTCAACCTTTTATTTTCGAAGAACAATTTCAAATTGCGAGGACGCAATTTATTGAAGGAGGGGAGAATGTAACACCCCAAGATTTCATAGTGTGTTATTTCTTCAAAATAATTTAATAACTTGCACTACACGCAACACCAAGTTCAATTGCACCATGACTTACCAAAAAAAAAAGCCATTAAAAGAGGTCATGAATAGTATTAACTAAATTTTAAACTTTATAATTTTAGAATCCATATTATGAGTTTCTTAGTCATAATGCAAGAACAGATTCATTTTCAGTATTGCACTTTTATCAACTTTTGATAGTGAAACCTTTTTAAATACAATATTTTAAACTTTTTGACTAAATGGAGACATCAAAAAATTTAAAATGAAACTTCCCAAGCTTCCACGGTACGCTTTCCTTTGAATAAAACAGTAGCGTGTGTTGTACGCAACTTCGAGTTTGAACACACACCACAACCAATCAAACTGGCCGTTATGAATAGTAATACCTAAATTTTGAAATAATATATATTTAATATTTTGAAATGGACTTCATTTTTGGATTCGGAATATCGAATTTAGCCTAAGGTGAAATTTTGGTACTTTTCGGATAACTTTCATATTTTGATGAATAGTGAAAATTACTAAATTTTAATTAAAAACAACTTTTTTAATCAAAATAATTAATAGTGATAAATTGTGAATTTGAGTGGTTTTAAAGTATATTTAGAATATTTTTTACCATTTAATATAATGTTGGTCGTTGGACATAATTTTACAATTAAACCGAACATAAACAAGTGTCAATCTTTTGATAGTTATTACCTCTTAAAAACACGCTTTTTGTTTTGACAGCGGGAATTAATTTTAAATTAATTTCTGCCACTTCTGTGTTTTGAATTTAGAAAAATGGATTCCATATTTGGAATCATGATGTCCAAATTGTGTAAATAGGTAACTTTTATTTTTAGACATTTTGAATAATTACTGTGGTAAATATTTTATTTACCATGGTTAAGGGTAAATCCGGTAAATAAGGGTTAAAAAAATATTATTATAATAATACAAAATTACACTAAAACGTGTCCTAACCTTATTGGTGGACACATACCCAACCATGAGCATCCTTGGGTCAATTTGGGGACCCCTTGGAGCCACTTGTATGTGGTAGGGACACTTTATATTAATAAAGATAAAATAAAAATAAAAATGGCATAAGCTTACATCTTTTAGAAGAACAATTTTTACATAGGGTTATACATGTTGGATTTTCGATTATAAATATTCATTAGAAAGATAAAAAGTTTCCTACATAATGATATTTTATTTATAATTTTTAGACATCAAATAATTTAAATTATTAATGACACAATAATGATGCAATGTTTACCTCATTAATAAATCATTTAAATAAATAAGATTATAATGATTAAAATATTATCTAAACCTGTCCAATTCTTATTGGTTGATGTTATTTAGAATATTAGTCATCTTATCTTCGACCTCAATGATTTTTGGACCATTATAAACCGAATATAATTATATTATAAAGTAATACTTTCACTCTTTCCTAAAGAGCCCCTATTCTCCCTTATAAAAGGAGACCACCTCTACTCATTCCACACACCTCTCAAGCCACTTGGCACGTCCAAACTCTGCCCAACTAATCTCCCCACATCCCTCTCCTCCTCCTTGAAGCTTCCCCTTAGGCAGAAATCATTTCAAGAAGTCCTTTGGTTCCAACCAAAGTGAGTAACCTAAATTAAAGGTAACGTTTTCTCTTAAATTATTTTCATTTATTTTGCTTCTCCAACCCCCAAACTCTTTTTATTTCCTTTCTTTTGTAACAACACCAGTATCCTCAATATACTAGGATGTTGTTATAAGAAAGATTCAAACTACACATACACACAACTCCATCTAATGGATGATGAACATAATGTTTCTGTGGATGGAAAACTAACGCCTCACGAAACGATGATTGTTCAAATACATCTTACCGCCTCTCATGGTGGCCATTATGATGGCACTGTAATTAAATATGATATTAATGATATATATTTTATATATAAGCTTCTGTAATTCCATTTTATTTCATACCATTATTCGTTTCATGTTGTATATACATACGATAATTTCATTTGAGGAAGTGCGGACTACCGCCCCCTTAAAATGATATGACTCGTTCATACCACACATGGAACGCATAAAGGATGGTGTTAATGAACTTAAGTAACATATATAAAATATTATATTATACTGGAATAGTAATATACCTATGTATCATTTGGATTCAATTCTTTTAAAATAAAAATTAAATGGAAGTAGCGTTCGTGCGTACGTACGGACTACCGTCTCCACGAACGCGATGAGATTCATTCTCCATCGTAACCATTCAAGTATAATTATCATTTGATGATTTAAAAATGATGTTTAAGGACTAGATATCATTCTGGATATGAATAAGATACAACAACCATGGCTTATGTAACAAAACATATAAAGAAAATGAGTAAGTTAACACCCGAAACGACGATAATTCTAAGATATTATTAACAAATCAATGTTAAAAGATCATATATGATATCATATTAATATATATGATTCTTTTATAATTTAATAAAAATTATTTCACCATTATACAGGAGGTTAACCGACCCCAACCAAGGAAAAGTACAAGGTAAGGGTTATTTCACAATCTCTTCATTATCCGAGGTTGTTTATACGTAATAATCTACTGGGATATCTTTATCATCCACATCCATGTTTCTTAAAGATGTATTTCAAAACATTTTTACTATTTACAAGAATATGGGTTAAAGTCATTTATACCCTTGTTTGACTTTTTATAAGAGGTTTATAAAGGAATCTTTCCGTCGTTTTCAAAACAAGGTCCTTTTTAACCTTTTCGACAGAATTGAGGTAAGAATGTTTTTTTAACTTATACGGTGGTTGCGGTTATTTTACGCCGTTATAAAATCTTCAAAGCTTTCCTTACAAGCTTATAAGAATATTTTCAAAGAAAATGTTTTATTTTATATGGATCTTAAATGATTTCAAAATAAAAGGAGATATTTCTTTAAAAAAAAAAATTTGATTTCATCTACGTCAACATCCTTTGATGGATTTTTAGATTATTTGAAGTTGATTTATTATGATACAAAACTTCTATATTGAAGGTTTTGTGATATGTTTGACTATTGATGTGCTATTTTTATACCATTCATAGTTTATGGTGAAATTATTGACATTTCGTATGCTAGTTTTAATACGAATTTTTATGTTATGTTTAAACCTTTTCATATGGGAATGCATTGGACTTAATAAGTGAAGAGTGGAGCCCGCTATAGCTCCTCGATGCATCGGTAGGTCTCATGAGACAAACTAGTGTCTTGGCACAACGCCTTGACAAAATCTTATTTGTAGTCTTGGCACGAGGCCTTGGCTATGTGGTTATGATAGTCTGGCATTATGCATTCCAACATTATGAAAGTGGTTATTGATTTTTGCATGTAATTTTTTGATTAGTAGAATATCCATTTGAATAAGTAAATGGCATTATTTCATTTTATTTATGCCATACCATGTTGAAGGTTCATGTTTAAAAGGCTTTTGTTTTAGTCATACATTGCCTTAAATGTTTATTCTTATTGATGAAAGTTTCCTCTATATTGTTATCCTTACTGGGCATTTGAGCTCACCCCTTTTCTATGTTTTATTTTTCCCAGGAAGTGAAGATGTAAGTTATGAATGACCTGCAGGGATATTATGAGGGGATTATAGTGTGGACTGTGGAAACATTATGTTGTTGTAGTAGTTTTTCATTTTATGATGTAATGTAAAACTTATGAATATATCTACTGTTTCCAAGGCTACTAAACCAATCGGTCTTTCGAGATTTGATCTTTCTTGTGATCATGCCAATGTTATGTAATAATGCACTGACTCTAGGCAACTAGGGTCGGGGCATTACAGTTGGTATCAGAAGAAGTTTAGTACAAACCTTGGAAGCTAGATTTAGATAAACTCTGATTAGAGCACGTAGACCTAAGATGAACTTTGAGGATTAGTATAGAAGAACTTCTTAGAATTTTGGTATTGTAGTGATTTTGTGAGTTTTCCGAGCAATACATCCCTGTCTGGATACGAGCAGGTAGAGGCGGCTCTGGCACAGATGTACCTAGGGGTAAAACCCGAAAACACCGCTTTGAGCTAGACTCGAACGGGAACTGGTGCACGAAAACGGGCCTTGCTGCACTCTTGGTTACGACACTCCCGGGGGATAAGCTTAGGATAACTCTCATTTTCTTTACAAATCATTTTGAAGGGTTTATGAGTATATACTTCCTTAAAGAAAATATTCTTATGATTATGGATTATATCCATAAATAGTTCAATTTATGTTAAGTGTTTTATAAGTATAGGATTATGTATTTTGATTCATAAACTGATCTAGTTTATGCCATTGTTTAGAAATGGCACCCAGTAGAAGGAATGAGAACTCCGGAAATGCACATGATCCAAAGAGAAGGAAGGATCATATCATTCATGGTCTTAAGCTAGAATTTATAAGAGAAATAGTCTCCCATGTATTATCATCATATGAAGAAATAATATTATGTATTGATAAGATAAGTAAAGAGATTACTGAGTCCTATGGCTTTGAAGGGAAGCAAGATAAGAAAAGGATAGAAGAGAGAAAGATGGATAAAGGGAAGAGGGAAAAGAAGAATTTTCCCATATGTGGTAATTGTGGAAAGAAACACCCTGGAACTTGCCTGAAAGGAATGGGAGTTTGTTATAAGTGTGGAGGAAAAGGGCACAAAGTACGTGACTGCAAGGGTAAGAAAATGGTTTCAAATGTACAATGCTTCATTTGCAAGGAGTTTGGACACTACGCGAACCTATGTCCCAGTCATCAGACTATGACGCAAATGATGCTATTGGATAATAATCAAGTTATGATACTACCACAGATGAAGAGGAATGATTAGAGTTCTTATGATGATTATGTCAATTGAGTGTTGTATCAACAATGTACTTGTTATAATAATTATGGAGTATATAAGGATTGTACTGCAGTACTATTTCATTAAGGACTTGAGATTGTGTGGAGCAAAGAAAAGTGACTCAATAGCAGGATAAATTTTTGGAAAATATATGGTTGAGAGAATGATAAACCATAATATAGTTCTGATACCGAGGTAGTGATTTTCGAATAATACAAGATTATTTTGGAAAAAATATATTGGATATTCTTGACTACCTTGGAACTGATTAATGATTTGTATATTCCATCATTGTTGGGGTTTAAAACATTTTTGGATTGATGAAGTATATCCAGCATTCTATATGGAATAAGGGAGCATGAATGTAATCAATAAGGAGTATGGTAATACCTGATGAAGGTATTCATATGCTATTACGGGGTAAAAAGGATCTATATTATGTTTACCTTCCTTATAAATGTTAGACTGTGAGTTTGGATAGAAGTATTTTGGATAGTTCTAGTTTGGATTATTTTGGATTGCCATAAAAGGACAACCCGGAGGTCGGGCGGCAACCCGTCGCGTCCGGCAAGGCTGCGAGACTTGAACCCGCAACCGAAGGGCGACAAGGGTGTATCACCTACCACTGGACCATGAGATGTCCTGGATTATATAATGTAGTTTTTATTAAAAGATCATGTAGATGAATTATAAATTCGTTTATTTTGGAACCCTATACGAATAGTGTAAATAGAATTTTTTTATACATTCTATTATCTTTTAGAGTGAAAGATGAGTTTGTGGTAGAAATTTATTAATGGATAAAACTCTAATTATAAAGTAAGTATATCTCCTTATGATCTTAGCCAATCTCATAAATAAATTCCTCAATATTAAGAAAAGAAACTTTGAACAAAAATGTTTTCCTAGATGGTACCTTAAATCATCACTAATTTATGGCTTTGGGATTGTTGGCCTTTTTATAGCCATGTTCTCTACCACTCTCCATCAGATAATTGATGGTTAGATTTTTCTTCCATATCCATATTTTCCTACATGGAACCCTAGTATGTGTTATTTTCGGTAATCTTCATACTTTCGACTCTTTATTTTAAATAGAGGCCTCATTAATTCATTTTTCGATGTGGGATTTCAACTAGGATATTTTGAAACGTCAAAAATGTATTATCCTAGTACCCTATGTTTTGTTGAACCGATGGTATTTCAATTCCTCATAGATTGATGAATTTAAGGACCTCAATTTTATACTTTTTTGTGATTGATGACCTCAATCACTACCTATAAATATTTACGTTTTTCCTCCGATTATATGTCTCCAATTTCCACCAATGTTCTCCTAATCGAGATCATAATTTGGTGGTGACCCTTTGATTTCTCTTTTCCTCATATTAAGACTAAATTTTAGTAACCCAATTTCCGATGTGGGTTTTCCCACAAATATATTTTCTACTTTCAACCTTTTATTTTCGAAGAACAATTTCAAATTGCGAGGACGCAATTTATTGAAGGAGGGGAGAATGTAACACCCCAAGATTTCATAGTGTGTTATTTCTTGAAAATAATTTAATAACTTGAACTACACGCAACACCGAGTTCAATTGCACCATGACTTACCAAAAAAAAGCCATTAAAAGAGGTCATGAATAGTATTAACTAAATTTTAAACTTTATAATTTTAGAATCCATATTATGAGTTTCTTAGTCATAATGCAAGAATAGATTCATTTTCAGTATTGCACTTTTATCAACTTTTGATAGTGAAACCTTTTTAAATACAATATTTTAAACTTTTTGACTAAATGGAGACATCAAAAAATTTAAAATGAAACTTCCCAAGCTTCCACGGTACGCTTTCCTTTGAATAAAACAGTAGCGTGTGTTGTACGCAACTTCGAGTTTTAACACACACCACAACCAATCAAACTGGCCGTTATGAATAGTAATTCCTAAATTTTGAAATAATATATATTTTATATTTTGAAATGGACTTCATTTTTGGATTCGGAATATCGAATTTAGCCTAAGGTGAAATTTTGGTACTTTTTGGATAACTTTCATATTTTGATGAATAGTGAAAATTACTAAATTTTAATTAAAAACAACTTTTTTAATCAAAATAATTAATAGTGATAAATTGTGAATTTGAGTGGTTTTAAAGTATATTTAGAATATATTTTTACCATTTAATATAATGTTGGTCGTTGGACATAATTTTACAATTAAACCGAACATAAACAAGTGTCAATCTTTTGATAGTTATTACCTTTTAAAAACACGCTTTTTGTTTTGACAGCGGGAATTAATTTTAAATTAATTTCTGCCACTTCTGTGTTTTGAATTTAGAAAAATGGATTCCATATTTGGAATCAGGATGTCCAAATTGTGTAAATAGGTAACTTTTATTTTTAGACATTTTGAATAATTACTGTGGTAAATATTTTATTTACCATGGTTAAGGGTAAATCCGGTAAATAAGGGTTAAAAAAATAATATTATAATAATACAAAATTACCCTAAAACGTGTCCTAACCTTATTGGTAGACACATACCCGACCATGAGCATCCTTGGGTCAATTTGGGGACCCCTTGGAGCCACTTGTATGTGGTAGGGACACTTTATATTAATAAAGTTAAAATAAAAATAAAAATGGGATAAGCTTACATCTTTTAGAAGAACAATTTTTACATAGGGTTATACATGTTGGATTTTCGATTATAAATATTCATTAGAAAGATAAAAAGATTTCCTACATAATAATATTTTATTTATAATTTTTAGACATCAAATAATTTAAATTATTAATGACACAATAATGATGCAATGTTTACCTCATTAATAAATCATTTAAATAAATAAGATTATAATGATTAAAATATTATATAAAACCTGTCCAATTCTTATTGGTTGATGTTATTTAGAATATTAGTCATCTTATATTCGACCTCAATGATTTTTGGACCATTATAAACCGAATATAATTATATTATAAAGTAATACTTTCACTCTTTCCTAAAGAGCCCCTCTTCTCCCTTATAAAAGGAGACCACTTCTACTCATTCCTCACACCTCTCAAGCCACTTGGCTCGTCCAAACTCTGCCCAACTAAGCTCCCCACATCCCTCTCCTACTCCTTGAAGCTTCCCCTTAGGCAGAAAGCATTTCAAGAAGTCATTTGGTTCCAACCAAAGTGAGTTACCAAAATTAAAGGTAACGTTTTCTCTTAAATTATTTTCATTTATTTTGCTTCTCCAACCCCCAAACTCTTTTTATTTCCTTTCTTTTGTAACAACACCAGTATCCTCAATATACTAGGATGTTGTTATAAGAAGGATTCAAACTACACATACACACAACTCCATCTAATGGATGATGAACATAATGTTTCTGTGGATGGCAAACTAACGCCTCACGAAACGATGATTGTTCAAATACATCTTACCGCCTCTCATGGTGGCCATTATGATGGAACTGTAATTAAATATTATATTAATGATATATATTTTATATATAATCTTCTGAAATTCCATTTTATTTCATAACATTATTCGTTTCATGTTGTATATACATACGATAATTTCATTTGAGGAAGTGCGGACTACCGCCCCCTTAAAATGATATGACTCGTTCATACCACACATGGAACACATAAAGGATGGTGTTAATGAACTTAAGTAACATATATAAAATATTATATTATACTGGAATAGTAATATACCTATGTATCATTTGGATTCAATTCTTTTAAAATAAAAATTAAATGGAAGTAGCGTTCGTGCGTACGTACGGACTACCGTCTCCACGAACGCGATGAGATTCATTCTCCATCGTAACCATTCAAGTATAATTATCATTTGATGATTTAAAAATGATGTTTGAGGACTAGATATCATTCTGGATATGAATAAGATACAACAACCATGGCTTATGTAACAAAACATATAAAGAAAATGAGTAAGTTAACACCCGAAACGACAATAATTCTAAGATATTATTAACAAATCAATGTTAAAAGATCATATATGATATCATATTAATATATATGATTATTTTATAATTTAATAACAATTAGTTCACCATTATACAGGAGGTTAACCGACCCCAACCAAGGAAAAGTACAAGGTAAGGGTTATTTCACAATCTCTTCATTATCCGAGGTTGTTTATACGTAATAATCTACTGGGATATCTTTATCATCCACATCCATGTTTCTTAAAGATGTATTTCAAAACATTTTTACTATTTACAAGAATATGGGTTAAAGTCATTTATACCCTTGTTTGACTTTTTATAAGAGGTTTATAAAGGAATCTTTCCGTCGTTTTCAAAACAAGGTCCTTTTTAACCTTTTCGACAGAATTGAGGTAAGAATGTTTTTTTTAACTTATACAGCGGGTGCGGTTATTTTACGCCGTTATAAAATCTTCAAAGCTTTCCTTACAATATTATAAGAATATTTTCAAAGAAAATGTTTTATTTTATATGGATCTTAAATGATTTCAAAATAAAAGGAGATATTTCTTTAAAAAAAAATTTGATTTCATCTACGTCAACATCCTTTGATGGATTTTAAGATTATTTGAAGTTGATTTATTATGAAACAAAACTTCTATATTGAAGGTTTTGTGATATGTTTGACTATGTATGTGCTATTTTTATACCATTCATAGTTTATGGTGAAATTATTGACATTTTGTATGCTAGTTTTAATATGAATTTTTATGTTATGTTTAAACCTTTTCATATGGGAATGCATTGGACTTAATAAGTGACGGGTGGAGCCCGCTATAGCTCCTCGATGCATCAGTAGGTCTCATGAGACAAACTAGTGTCTTGGCACAGGGCCTTGACAAAATCTTATTTGTAGTCTTGGCACGAGGCCTTGGCTATGTGGTTATGATAGTCTGGCATTATGCATTCCAACATTATGAAAGTGGTTATTGATTTTTTCATGTGATTATTCGATTAGTAGAATATCCATGTGAATAAGTAAATGGAATTATTTCATTTTATTTATGCCATACCATGTTGAAGGTTCATGTTTAAAAGGCTTTTGTTTTAGTTATACATTGCCTTAAATGTTTATTCTTATTGATGAAAGTTTCCGCTATATTGTTATCCTTACTGGGCATTTGAGCTCACCCCTTTTCTATGTTTTATTTTTCCCTGGAAGTGAAGATGTAAGTTATGAATGACCTGCAGGGATATTATGAGGGGATTATAGTGTGGATTGTGGGAACATTATGTTGTTGTAGTAGTTTTTCATTTTATGATGTAATGTAAAACTTATGAATATATCTAGTGTTTCCAAGGCTACTAAACCAATCGGTCTTTCGAGATTTGATCTTTCTTGTGATCATGCCAATGTTATGTAATAATGCACTGACTCTAGGCAACTAGGGTCGGGGCGTTACACAAACACCACAATCCATTAAACCACCACATCCCCACACCAATCTCCAAGCTCCAAGCTCCACCACAAATTCACAAATCTCCACTGATGGAGGGAGATGCTTTCCCTTTTCCCACATCACGGTACACGACATCTGCAAGGACACCAACTTGTCAAAGCAGGGGGTGTGTACTAAAACTCACTAGGTTTTCCCCAATGACTTACCTACACATGCCACTAGAATAAAACCGTTAGCACATTTATATAAAAAAATTTATATAAAATAATCACAATTGAAAACATTACCATACCAACACATCCTTACCAGGTCATCTCACCCAAACCATGTAACCAAGGGAAACCAAAGAAACATGCCCCAATCCATTTCATCATTACACACTTGCACGACAATTCCAACTTGTAATGAAATAAACAACAAACAATCAAACTGGTGGGACATCCGCCAAACCCGTTCACAGATTCCCCACAAAGCAATCAAAATGGTGGGACTTCCGCCCAACTCATTCACCCATTAACAACAATGCAATCAAAAGGGTGGGACTTCTGCCCATCTCATTCACCCATTCACAGAAAATCAATAAAAACGTTGGGACTTCTGCCCAACTCATTCACCCATTCACAACAAAGAAATCAAAATGGTGGTCCTTCCGCCCAACTCGTTCACCCATTCACGAGTAGCAGTACTTCCGACCACTACCCACATAGTGTCTCTTCGAACCACTATCTATCACCCGTTTATAGTGGGACTTCTCGCCCAGTTCAACACAACATTTCAAAACAACATTTTAACCAAGCATAAAACCCATCAATGTCACAACAACATGAAATCACCCAATTTCCATTGAATAACAATCCCCTTCAATAAAATGACCCATTCATTAAAAATCATTTTCCATGCCAAAACCTCATTTCAATAAAACAAACTCATTATTGAAAACCATTTTCCATCAACCATTTTCCAAATCAATCTCAACCACCCATTTCAAAATCTTTATTTTAAAATCCACAACAATAACATTTCACCATGGAACCTCCCTTTTCCCAAAAACCCCCAAATGGATTTTCAACCAAAATCACACATCATCGCACAATTAATTTCAATCACAACAAATTAATCGTAACATGTAACCACCAGTTAAAACTGAGTGGATTCGAGAGAGAATCCACCTACCTTTAGGGTTCTTAGGAAAATGACCCACAAGCCACTGCACCTCAAAACCGGCGAACACAACACTGAAAACTCTCTAGATCCCTTTCCCTAAAATTCACAATCCTTAATATTAACATCCAAGGAAACCCCAACCCTATATCTACACACAACAAGTGTCGATCTAGAAAACAAATAATGAGAGGGATGTATATCCAGTGGAAAACACAAGGAAACCAAGAGGAGAGACTTACCCGGGAGAAACCACCTTGAAACCCCTTTGAATCGCTTCCAAAACGTGTGGGAGAGCACCTCCAACCCTTGAGAACACAAAATACTAAGTGAGGCTCGATATGGACGAATATTAGAGTGAAATGTGGCAATCCTGGGTGAGCCTAGAACTTATAACCCTAAAATTAAGTGGCATCACGGTTAGCTTGCACAGTTTGGAAAACCGTGCACTAACCGTGCGCACGCCATTGCCTCGAGAACCAGGATCTGCACGGTTTCCTCACATGGTTTGGAAAACTATATGCAGGCTGTGTGAGGCCTAATATATCGAGAACAAGGGTCTACACTATTTCCTGGGGAACCCGTACAGTTTCCACTAACAGTGCTCAAACCAGGAACCCTTTTAAAAGCCTCCAAACTCATCCAAAACCATTCCAAACTCTCTCAACCTCTTCACAAGACATTCCATGAACTTAAAATACATAAAAAAACATAAAAAAGAGCCAAATACCTCAAATCGGGGGTTATACATTCTCCCCACCATTGGACTTTCCATCCTCGGAAAGTGGTGAACCCGCCCTTTGCCGAAAGAGATGGGGCCACTGATCAATCATCTCTTTCTCTCATTCCCAAGTCTCCTCTTGAATCTAACCATGTTTCCACAAAAAAAGAACTAATCCAATTCTTTTACCATGCAAGACATTCTCTTGCCTATCCACAACCCGCACTGGCTTGTGCACCAACCAAGAATCTGGTTCTAGCTCAACATGATCCCATAGAATCACATGGTCACGATCCGGATGATACTTTCTCAACTGTGAGTCAGGAAACACATTGTGTACCGCACTAATCCTAGGTGGAAAATCCAACCGATAAGCTAGCTCACCAACCTACTCAGCAATCTCAAAAGGTCCAATGTACCCCAGAGATAACATTCCTTGTTTCCAAAACCGACGTTGTCCCAACCAAGGAGAAATCCTCATGAAAACATGATCACTCACCTCGAACGACAACGTTAGTCGACGATTATCCGAATAATATTTCTGAAGACTCTGAACCATCTCCATCCTCTTCCTAATCAACTTGCTCTTTTCTGTAGTCTCCTGTACAAGACTCGGTCCAGCCATCTAAGACTCACCCGTTTCCACCCAACATAGTGGAAAATGACATGAATGCCCATACAATGCTTCAAATGGATCCATCTGTATGGATTATTGATAACTGTTATTATACGAGAATTCAACCAAGGATAGGTGCTCCTCCCACGAACCACAAAAATACATCACACAAACCCGTAACATATCTTCCAAGGCTTGTATCGTCCTCTCGGATTGGCCATCTGTCTGAGGGTGATACGCCATTCTCTTTGTCAACTGCCTTCCAAGGGATTTCTCTAAGGGTTTCCAGAAACCGGATGTAAGCCGCTGATCTCTATCTGATACAATCAAAATTGGAACATCATATCTCTTTACCACCTCCCGGATATAGATTTTGGACAGATCCTCCATTGTATGAGATTCACAAGTCCGGATGAAATGGGCCGACTTCATTAGTCGATCCACTATCACCCAAATGGTATCGTGATTCATGACCATTCATGGGAGACCTGTGACAAAATCCATCACTATCTGCTCCCACTTCCAAACAGGTATTGGTAAAGACTACAACATTCTTTCTGGCCTCTGATGCTCTGCCTTGACCTGCTGACAAGTCAAGCATCTAGAAACAAAATCAGCCACACTTCTCTTCATACTAGCCCAGCAGAACTGCGCTTTCAATGCTTTATACATTTTCCGAATTCCAGGATGAACAACCCACCTGGAATGATGATACACCCTGAGAAGATCCTTCTGACAAGAAAATGGTACTATCATCTCATTCCAAAAAAAAACTGAATCTCCATTCAGTTTCCAACCCTCAATGGTGTCCCTACCATTGAGTCTTGACCCCACGGTCAGCCACTCAGAATCAGACATTTGTGCCTCTTTAACCAGGCCTGCCAAGTCG
The DNA here is from genome assembly GCA_963277665.1 of Viscum album. Lineage (NCBI taxonomy): Eukaryota > Viridiplantae > Streptophyta > Magnoliopsida > Santalales > Viscaceae > Viscum > Viscum album. The sequence continues at coordinate 842,370,322 of OY728140.1, read as the reverse complement.
GGAATCATGGAAACCAGAAAGAATACCACTTTATCGCCTTGGTCCTCACCTTCTAGTCGCATGTCACCTATCACTGACATAAACTGCCACTGGTCTGATTCCTTCTTCACCACCTGAGCAAATGATTTCCTACTTAATACATCCTCCACCGAATTATCCCTTACCCAGTGTGTACATTAAGTCAAAATAAAAAATATGGAGATATTCCATCCATCTCCTTTGTCTCATGTTCAGATCCCTTTTTGAGACAATTTGCTTCAAACTCTTATGATCCGTGTAGACCATGAATTTGTCACCTAAGAGATAATGGCGCCACATTTTCAAAGCATGGACCACTGCAGCCAACTCCAAATCATGATTTGGGTAGTTCTTATCATGCACTCTCAACTACCGTGAGCCTTATGCAACCACATGATCCCCTTGCATGAGGAGTCACCCCAACCCTGATCCCGATGCATCGCAACACACCACGTACGCTTTCCCCGGTTCTGGAAAAACCATGATTGGTACTGATGTAAGGTGACCCTTTAGCTCTTCAAAACACTGCTCACACTATTCATTCCACTGGAATGGAACATTATTCATTGTCAAAGCTATTATTGGCGAATCCAAACATGAAAAATCATGAACAAAACGCCGATAATATCCATCCAGACGAAGGAAACTCCTTATCTCAAACACATTCTTTCACGGTTGCCACGAGATAACGACCTCTATCTTTTCTGGATCAACTGAAACACCATTTTCAGAAATCACATGGCCAAGAAAATAAACTTATTGTATCCAAAAGTCACATTTTGACAATTTGGCATACAACCAATGATCTCTCAAGATCCCTAGCACTATCGCCAAGTGCCATTAATTCTCCTCCTTGTCTTTGAATACATGAGAATGTCATCCAAAAACACCACCACGAATGAATCCAGATATCTCTGAAATATCTAATTCATCAATGACATAAACACTGCTGGTGCATTCATTAGAACAAAGGGCATAACAACGTACTCATAATGGCCATATCGACTTCTGAATGTTGTTTTAGGAATATCCTCCTTTCTTACTCGCAATTGATGATATTCTGATCTCAGGTAGATCTTGGAGAACCACTGGGCTCCCCTCAACTAGTCAAATAGGTCATCAATTCTTGGAAGTGGATATCTATTCTTTATCATCGCTTGGTTAAGTTGACGATAATCAACACAAAGCCTCAATCTTCCATTAGAATTTTTCACAAACTACATAGGTGTTTCCCACAGAGATGTGCTAGGCCAGATAAATCCTTTATTTTCTAACTCTTAGAATTGGATTTTCAACTCACTTAATTCTGTAGATTCCATCCGGTAAGACGGAAGTGAGATAGGACTGGTCCCTGGAAGGAGTTCAGTCCTAAACTCCACTTCTCTTACAGGAGGTAACCTAGAGATTTCATCGGAAAAAAGTCCATGAACTGGTCAACCACTGCTAGAAAAACACTATTCCCAACACCCTCTATCAATTTCAGTGAAAATACAGCCAACTGATACAATAACATGCCAACTTCTGGTTCCAACAAGCCTGCTAAAACCTGCTTCTCATGCCTCTCTCCTCTAAAGAGATGTCTAACACCATCATGTGTCATAAAATCCACTGTTCATGCATCACAATCGATGTGGGTCTTAAACGCCACCAGCCAATCCATTCCTTGGATTACATCATACTCATCGCTCTCAAGCACTGAGATATTTCACACTAACTCATTCTCACCCACAACGATACAACATGCACTACACAAGAAGGCTCAACACTCTCTTTGACCCAGAGGAGTTTGATGTTTCAAAAATGAAGGCATCATCTCCAGAGTTAAGCCCAGAAAAAAACAGTACCAGAAGCAAGAAAGAATTGGAAACAGCCGTATCAAACGAATCATGCATCAACATGGAATTTAAAATAACCATATGTAACGTCCCCGACACGGAATACACTAAATTGGTGCTCCGAGCTGGGTGGTTACAAGACCTTAAGCATGCCTCCCCGTATGCCAAAGGTTTTCGACTAGCAGCGGGGGACTATGGGTCAAGTGGTGAGACTATACCCCCTTTTTATCAGAGTAAGCCATAACAGAATAACCAGATAGCAGAAACAATAACAAATAAACAAGGAACATGAATAGAAACCCTTTCAAAAAATAAATATGCCATGTCATACTACAGTGCAAGAGTGCAAAAAAGCCCACAATTAAAGACAACAACCAAAATCCCAAAATGGTCCCGACTCCATGTCCAGATCCTCCACCATGTGCTACCCATTTCCACTCAGCTAACTAGCATGGACCCTTGACCTTGTCCCGAACCTCAAACATGAATTCTGCTCAGGTACCCAACAGCGGCCCGAGCAGGGTGTGAGTACAACTCAGTAGGACACCACCAACGGGGTCAACAAAATATCAAGTATAAACAGCTGTGTATGCAAAAGGAAAATGAATGATAAATGCCAAGTAATTATTTAAGGTTCCATTAACCAATTTAGTGCCACAAACATTTCTATTCCATTACCATCCATTTATTACCATTTACCATCATTTAGCGTTTTATCACATTTCCATGGGTAAATCACTTACCTTATGTTACATGGGTCTAAGGCCAACAATCACATGCAAGATGGTAAACACATCGTTTTCCTATCTCAATAGGACTAACTCCCTCATAGAAACCATATCCTCACCTCGAAGCCTCAGTCCAGATGGATGCAACCGTTAGGAGAATAGACCCTCATTCCCCTTTCCTATCCTATGCATTTAGGGTGGAGGTTATAGCCTCAGTCTTCACTCGACCCATGGGCATAGATCCTCATGTCATACCCCACTCTACGAAGACATCTGCACATGCTTATATATAAGTAACCATCAATATTCCAACCATTTCCCATAATCAAACACCATTCATAACAACCCACATGGGAAACCACATCATGCCTTAACCCATTAAAACATTACCATTTCCCATAATTTAACCATTCACCCTATTCCCATGTGTTATGCCTATCTCACTAATCATTCCATCCTAGACCCATAATCTATCCCATTATGGTCTTTAATCAATTTACACATTAACCCATTTATCCCGTTCATCATTTCAATGAATCAACCATTCATTAAATTTGAATTAACCCTTTGTTTTTTTACCAAGTATAGGTGCAACACCTAACTTCTATTCCAAGTTCAACAAATCATGCCAAAGTATTCTTCAAGGGCTCTACCATTTACCACAACAAGATCACTTGTTTAATAACAATCCCTAAACTCAGGAAAATCCGGCACACCCCATGGATGGACCTAATTTAAGTCAATTCAACCCCAACACATCCCATGGGGATCGTGAGGGTTCCCATTTTCCATTTTAAACACCATTGTAACTAAACATGCCATGGTAATTCACAACATATCCAAGAGAAAAAATAACACAAGTGAGCGTGCACGTAAAACCTAAATAACCTTGGGATATAACTTGTAGACCACTTACCTCGAATCCGCGGTTGAACGCACCCTCAATCGAGTCCTTAGACCACGATTCGACCAAACCTTGGAGCTTCAACCTATAAATCACCCAAAAGATAGGGTTTTAGGGTTTCGAAACAAGAGGGAGAGAAGACACAAACCCTAAACCATAAAAAGAACCCAAGAGGAGATTAGCCTTACCCGAAGCTTCAATCCGCATCCAACGGCACCAAAAACACCTTATAATCGAAGGAGTTTGATCTCGTCGAGTTCTTGGGAGGCTTGTTCTACACCTAGGGTGAAGAGTAGAAGATGGGAAAAAAATCCCGATTTGGGGTTATAATGCCCGGAGTGGGAATTTTGTAAATTTTGCATCATTATGTGGCCGCAGGGTTTAGCCGCACGGTTTGGAAAAGCGTGCGCAAACCCTGCACACGCCACTACCCAGATGAGGGGGAGTCTCATGATTTAACTGCATGGTTTGGAAAACCGTGCACAAATCGTTTGATTTCTTCTGTCCAGAGGAGGGAGGGCCACACGACTTAGTCTGGGCAGGCTGGACCGTTTGGCTAACCGTGCGTAGGCTGTGCGCCTTGGTCTGCTTTACCCGGACTTCCCTACTTCCGTGCCCTGAGTCCCCCAAACACCCCCAAGGCCTCTCCCACATCCAAGAATCCTTTTAAATCCTCAAAATCAAAGGTTTCAACCCAAAACAAAACAAAACATACCTTTCCAAAAACCGAGATCTTACAACCACCCAACCTTATAACGGCTCGTCCCTGAGCTGAGCATCCAAGTCTCATTGCTCGACCGAAGAGAAGAGTTCGGGCCATTGAGCCCACATATCTGATTCCAGCTCCCAAGTTTCTTCTTGAACTTTCCCATGTTTCCATAGTACTCGCACTAATGGAACAACCTTTCCTCGCAATAACTTTTCACTACGATCCACCACACTAACCGGATGCTCCTCAAAGCATGCATCATACTCAAGCTCCACATCCTCCACATCAACAACATGAGATGGGTTAGGCTGATACCGTCTAAGCTGTGACACATGAAATACATCATTCATCCCCCCATTCCATTGTGGAAGATCCAATCAGTAAGCCACTGGCCCGATCCTCTCCACAATCTCAAAAGGTCCCACATACCTGGCCTCCAACTTACCCTACTTCTGAAACCGATGGTGACCCAACCTTGGCGACACCCGAATGAATACTTTATCACCCACCCAAACTCAAGAGGTCTACACCTCTGATCTACATATGACTTCTGCCTTCTCTGAGCCATAGCCATCTGCTTCCTGATCAAATTGACTCTCTCTGAAGTCTCCTGCATGAAACGTGGCCCCAACAACTCAGATGCACCGGCCTCTAGCCAACCCAACCGAGATCTAAATGGTTTCCCATAAAGCACCTCAAATGGTGCCATCTAAATTGTATCATAAAAACTATTTTTGTAGGAAAACTCAACCAAATATTGGTGCCTCTATCAAGAATCACCAATGTCCAAGACACAAGCTCTCAACATGTCTACCAACACTTGGATCGTATGATCAGACTTCCTGTCCGTCTACGGGTGGAAAGCCGTACTAAAAAACACATGCGTACCAAGCGTCTTCTGCAATACTTTCCAGAAATGCGACGTGAAACGTGGATCTCAGTCCGAAACTATGCTCCATGGCACCCCATGCAACCGCACTACCTCCCTAACGTACAACTCACCCAACTAGTCAATTGTATAGGTCTCCTGAATCGGTAAGAAATGAGCCTCTTTCGTTAACCGATCCACAACTACCCAGATTGCATTATTCTTCTGCGGCATCCTCAGAAGACCCACAACAAAATCCATTGTTACATCATCCCACTTCCACTCTAGAATGGGAAATGGATGCAACAAACCACCTGTGCGTTGATGCTCGGCCTTCATCTCATGACCGGTAAGTCAACATGCCACAATGCCCGCAACTTCCTTCTCATTCCAGGCCACCACAACTACCTTCAGAGATCATGGTACATCTTGGTCAAACTAGGATGCACTGCGCACTTTGATGCATGGAACTCACGCATCAACTCTTCTCGCACACACATTGTCACAACCACATGATCACGAATGCGAACAACACCTTCCGCGTCGACGGCCCAACCAGAAGGTAGTTCCCCACCTTTAAGCTTTTCCTTCATGGCCAAACACTCAGGATTATCAAGCTGACCTTCCTTAACTTGAACCAGAAGCGTCAAATACATCATTAAGGAAGAAAGAGTGACCTGACCACTTTCCTCCTGTACCTCCAGGAGCATCTCTGCAAACAATTACATCACCTTCCACTCGGTTCTAGACTCCTCAAATGCCTAATTCTGAACGTTCTTGCTCAGAGCATCAGCAACACTGTTTCCCCTTCCCGACATGTACACCAACTCAATGTCAAATGACTAGAGATGTTCAACCCATCTTCGCTTCCAAAGATTCTGATCCCGCTGTGAGAAGATGTACTTTAAACTCTTATGGTCGATAAACACAGTAAATTGTTCCCCCAATAGATAGCGCCTCCAGCACTTCAAGGCGTTCACTACTGCAGCCAACTCAAGATCATGAGTGGGATAGTTCCGCTCATGGGGTCTCAACTGCCTCGACCCATATTCAACAACCCTCTCATCCTACATTAACACAACCACAAGTCCGATTTCGGACGCATCACAAAACACGACATACTTCTTACCCGGCTCAGGTAAGATCAGGATAGGTGCGGTCGTCAACCACTTCTTCAACTCTTGGAAGGAATCCTCACAAGCCCCTGAACACTCGAACTTAATTCCCTTCTTGGTCAAGCCCGAGAGTGGTGATTCCAAGCGAGAGAAGTCCTGGATGAACCTTCGGTAATACGTGGCCAAACACAGAAAACTCCGAACATCAGAATCACTCTTGGGCTGCTCCCATGACACAATTGCTTGCACTTTCTATGGATCCACTGTCACACCTACCTCTGAGATGATGTGACCCAAAAAATGCACCTCACCTATACAGAATTAACCCTTGGATATCTTGGCGTATAGACGATGCTATCTTAGCGTACCCAAGTCGATGTCAAGATGTTGGGCATGATCATCATGAGTTTTCAAGTACAATAAGATATCGTCAAAAAGGAAAACCACATACAGATCTATATAGGGACAAATTATCTGATTCATCAAATCCATAAACACCGCAGGTGCATTGGTCAAGCTGAAAGGCATTACCACAAACTCAAACAACCCGTACCGACTTCGGAAAGTGGTCCGTGGTACTTCAGAAGACCTCACCATCAACTGGGGATAACCCGACATCAGATCAATCTTAGAAAACCCTAATGCACCCCTCCACTGATCAAACAAGTAGTCAATTCTAGGAAGGGGGTACTGATTTTTCTCCGTCATCTAATTCAACTTTCGATAGTCAACACACAGCCTCAACGACCCATCGTCCTTCTTTGCACAAAGCACGGAAGATCCCCAAGTAGATGTACTAGGATGGATAAACCCCTTACGCTCCAACTCCTAGAGCTGAACCTTCAGTTCCTGGAGTTCTACTCGTGCCATTGAGTATGGAAGAATAGAAATTGGCTCCGCTCCTGGCAACAACACGATTGTGAACTCAACATCCCTCTCGGGTGGTAACCCTGATAAGTCCTTATGAAACACGTCCTAAAACCGATCCACCACAAGAGGGAAAACAAACTACTTCCCTCTTTCATCATAATCACACATGATACATGCCACTTGAGTCGTGAGTCCACTCATATGTTGACAAAACGGCCCCACACGCCATGCTCGAACATCCCATTCTCCACGGCGGACATAAGAGTCACCCTCAAGCGAACTGAACGATACTCTGTGACGATAACAGTCTATGTACGCCCGATACAACACCAACCAATCCATTCCCAAGATTAGGTCAAACCCTGACATCTCGAGAACGAACATGTTCTATAGAAAATGATACCCACCAACTTCCAAGGTGCATTCCTTGCACTGCTTGACATCCTCAACCCGCACTCCCAACGGGGTATCAATTGACAACACTCCACACACTCCATCTAAAGGTAAACCCAGCACCACCACAAGTTGAGGAGAGATAATAGAGTGTGTGGAACCTATGTCAAACAATGCACTAGAAAACGTAGAAGCTACAAGGATCATACCACGAATAGTCGAGGGTCCGGCTACGCCATCACCCGGCACAAACTGAACTGCCTGAAGGTGACTTGCCCCTCTACCCTGGGCTCTAGCCAGGACACCCTGCGCTGCACTGCCCTGCTGGCATGACCGATCTTGCCTGGGAGTTCCATGTTCACCGCCCCTTCCAGTATGGTCCATGGAGCTCCAGCTACCTGCATGATACGGGGAAACTGATCTCCTTCCCATATTCGGTATCTGCCTTTCACAATCATGCTCACCTGCCTACCGAGGATTCCTGTAGAACCTCGGCACATGTCCCATCCTGCCACACAAATGACACTCAACTGGAGGTCGAGTATACTGACCACACATGTTCCCCGACATACCGCACTGATAGAAGAACACCTGATCCCCACCCTGAGAGGCGGACCCTCTCTTCCAGCAGCTTTGCACACTTTCACCAGGCTGTGATTCCTCATGGTGTCGCTTCCGAACCTCAGTAGTTGTACTACTCTTCTTCCCCACTGGCACCACTAGCCCACTGCCCGGGGATCCCTTCAGGTATCCTTCTTAGATCAATGCCTGATCCACTACCTCTACGAACCTCTTCAAGCAGAAGATGTTTACTTGAGACTTGATCTCATGTCTCAGCCCATACTGGAAACGTCTTTCTACTGCTGCCTCATCCCATGCTAACACTGGAACAAAGCGTCTCAAATTAGTGAAGCGACTAGCATAGTCCATCACCGACAACAAACCCTGAGTCAGGATCATAAAATATGAAGCCTGCTCCTACCTCAAAGTCTCTGGCTAGAAATTATCTAGAAACTTTTCCTAAAAATCCTTCCACAAAATTACCTCAGCTTGCTCGATTTGAGCCTGAATGTCCCACCAAAGCCTAGCCTGGCCCCGCAACATATAAGTGTCCAGCTTTAGTCTCTTTTTAACCAGAGTCTCCAGATGATCCAGTATCACCTGGACGGACTCTAAATAGAACTCCGCTTCCACTAGCCCAACCTTTCCGGTGAAAGTCGGAGGGTGCTGCATCTGGAATTCCCAGGTCAGCTCAAACATACTCGGTGAAACCCACCCCGGGTCCCGATCTATCATCTGCATCAGGAGAGCCAGGTTATCTTGGAACTGGTCTTCTCTACCATCATTGATCACCACATTTTCTTTCTCCTCTACTAGAGGAGTGTTCTTAGAAACATCCTCTCATTTACCAATAGGAAATCGACGTCTTGGTGGCATCTCTCTACAATGCCAAGCACAAGACTTAGAATGCATACCATAAAACTTTACAACTTCAAGAAAATCTATTCACTAGCTAAAACCACCCCAACCATCCCTTCCGCATCCATTGTCCATTTGGGGAAAACAACTATGCACTACCACCAACTCACACAACATTTTACAAGATATTTTCCACTTCATTTCAAACCCTTAGGTTTCATTAAACATCCTTTACCCACTTTTTTTAGTTCATTTATCTCATTAGTTCGTGGTTTCATGAAATGCATAATGCACCCTACATTCCTGCCTCACACACCCCTCCTGTGCGTGTTCCTAATACAATGCATGTAACCTATCTCCCTAGGTGAATACAATGATGCAAGAGTAGAAATCCTTGTGCCATTAAGGCCACAAGCCAAATATCATAAAACAATCACATCTAACGACATGTGCATCACCCAATGGTGAAATATCATCAACTGTAACAACACACAACCAAGAACAACATTTCCCACCCAGGGTGACTTGGGTTTTCCCCCATACCTGGGTTAGCTACTCCCAAGAACGAGCTCATTCCCAAGGCCTGACACATCCTAAAACATGACAATCAATCCCAAATAGCAAGACCTCAGAGAAGGAGATGAAAGGCCTCCTCTGATACCACTTTGTAACGTCCCCGAACCGGAAGCCACTAAACCGGTGCTCCGAGCCGGGTGGTTACATGACTTTATGGACGCCTCCCCATACTCCAAAGGCTACCGACTAGCAGCGGGGGTCTGTGGGTCATGTGGGGAGACAGTACCCCCTTTTTATTAGAGTAAGACACAACAGAATAACCAGATAGCGGAAACAATAACAAATAAACAAGGAACATGTATAGAAACCACTTCCAAAAATAAATATGCCATGTCAAACTAAATCGAACCAGTGAACAAAATCCCAAAAATAAAGATAACGGCCAAAATCCCAAAATGGTCCCGACTCCGAGTCAGGATCCTCCACAAAGTGCTACCCATGTCCACTCAGCTAACTAGCAAGGACCCTTGCCCTTGTCTTGACCTTCAAACCTAAAGTCCGCTCGAGTACCCAATGGCAGCCCGAGCAAAGTGTGAGTACAACTCAGTAGGCCACCAACAATGGTGTCTACAAAATATCAAGTAAAAACAGTTTTTCATGAAAAAGGAAAATTAATGATAAATTCCAAGTAATTATTTAAGGTGCCATTAACCAGTTTAGAGCCACAACCATTGCCATTCTATTACCATCCATCTATTACCATTTACCATTACATAAACATTCATCACATTTCCATGGGTTAATCACATACATTATGTTACATGGGTCTAAGGCCCACAATCACATGCAAGAGGGTAATATATCATTATCCTATCTCACTAGGACTGACTCCCTCATATAACCCATAACCTCAACTCGAAGCCTCAGTCTGGGTGGATGCAACCGTCAGGAGAATAGACCATCAGTCCCCTTTACTAACCCATGCATTTAAGGTGGAGTTTAGAGCCTCAGTCTTCACTCGACCCATGGGCGTAGGTCCTCATGTCATACCCCACTATACTAATCCATGTGCACATACTTATATATAAGTAACCATCAAACTTTCAACCATTTCCGGTTGGAAAACATCATTCACAACAACCCACATGGGAAACCATATCATGCCTTAACCCATTAGCACATTACCATTTCCCATCATTTAACCATTATCCCAATTCTGATGTCTTATGCCTATCTCACTAAGCATTCCATCCTAGACCCATAATCTATCCCATTATGGTCTTTAATCAATTTACAGATTAACCCATTTAACCCATTCATCGTTTCTATGAATCAACCATTAATTCCATTTCAATTAACCCTTTGGTTTTTACCAAGTCTAGGTGCATCACCTAACTTCTATTCCATGTAGAACCAATCATTCCAACGTATTCATCAAAGGATCTACCATTTACCACAACAAGATCTCTTGTTTAATAACAATCCCTAAACCCGTGAAAAGACGGGACACCCCATGGATGGCCCTAATTTAAGTCAAGTAAATCCCAACACATCCCACAGGGATCATGAGGGTTACCATATGCCATTTTAAACACCATTGTAACCAAACATGCCAAGGTTATTCACAACATAACAAAGAGAAACAAGAACACAAGTGAGCATGCACATAAACCCTAAATAACCGAGGGATATAACTTGTAGACCACCTAACTCGAATCCTCTTTTGAATGCACCCTCAATAGAGTCCTTAGACGTCGATTTGACCAACCCTTGGAGATTAAACCTAGAACTAACCCAAAAGACATGGTTTTAGGGTTTTGGAACAATAGAGAGAGAAGACACAAACCCTAAACCCAGAAAAAACCAAGGAGGAGATTCATATTATCCGGAGCATTAATCCGCAACCAACAACACCAAAAACACAATAGAATAGAAGGAGTTTGATCTCTTGGAGTCCTTGAGAGGCTTGGTCCACAACTAGGGTGAAGAGGAGAAGATGGGAAGAAAATCTCGAGTTTGGGTGATAAAGCCCAGAGTGGCAATTTTGTAAATTTTCCAACTTTATGTGGCCGCACGATTTAGCCGAATGGTTTGGAAAACCGTGCGCAAACCGTGAACATTCCACTAACCAAATGAGGGGGAGTCGCACGATTTAGCCGCACGGTTTCTCAAACCGTGCACAAACCGTGTGTTCACTTCTGTCCAGAGGAGGGAGGGTAGCACGACTTAGTTTGGGTAGGCTGCATAGTTTGGCTGAACGTGCGCAGGCCGTGCGCCTTGGACTGCATTTACCAGAATTCCCTTCTTCTGTGCCCTAATCCCCCGGAACACCCCCAAGGCCTCTCACACTTCAAATAAACCTTTTAAATCCCCAAAAGTAAATAGTTAAACCCAAAACACAACAAAACACACCTTTCCAAAAATCGGGATCTTACACGGTACCTCTCACCGTGGATGGTCCCGTTTGATCATCCACTACAACTTGCTCAGCTCCAAACATATGTGTGATTTCCATGTTCTGCTCTTTATTACATAGCTGAAACTTCCCTTGATATGGAGTGTCATGAACACCTAACCTCATAGCATTACGACAATACCGCTGAAGATTCCCCATCCGCTTGCAGTTATGACATTCTCGAGGTTGTTCCTTACAATCCCGTTTCAGGTGGCCTACAAAACCACACTGAAAGAATCCTAGATTACACTTGGGTCTTGAAGGAAGTTTGAACAAACTAGTGGTCTGCTTTTTATGTACTCTAATTCATTGAAAAAAGGTTTATGTCTTGTTCATTATCTCAGTGTTGGGGTTCACAACTCCTCTTGTGAGGACAATCGTGCTTCCATTACATGGATTTATGACCATGATAGATATCGCAACAGGTGTATCTAATTGTAGTCCTAATTGAACTATTTGAAAAGCATGAATGGTGTGTTGGGCCAACTGCTGGTTCACCTGGGGCTCAGGTGGTACCACATTTTCTGTAGCTTCATCTGATTGGTCTCTAAGATGTCTACCCGGTTCTATTTCTATAAACAGGAAACAACTACTAGGAGTCTCACTCCCATAGACAGTAAGAATTCTCATGTCCAATCTCATTACACAACACTATCACAACGAGGCATTCCACCTTGCCATAGTTACCATGTGTCACCATTTTTGAATACTAAACCATTTTCAAAATACCATATTTATTCACATTACAATTTCATACATTTGAACAACCATTCCTCAATTCATCCCATAAATCCTTATGCCCAATGAAATATGCATCTTAGTGGTAAGTCATTTCTACCATGCATGCCATTCTCATCTCATTGGCTACACCAACGACAATGAGATATCCAATGCCTATAAGTATCTTCAAAACAATTATGTACCCAAATCCCTGGTACCTTGAATTTCACCATAAAAGGGTTATCTACGTCCTTTTATGCTATAAATTCCAAGTTCCGACAAACCAATGCCTTGCTACCATCCCGACTCAAGGAGAATACAACAATTAATTTCAACACCAAATCCGAGAATCAACTCCAAAGGGCCGAACAAGATGATACCACTTGTAACACCCCGCCCCTACCTCATTGTCTTTAGGAGGCGGTGAGGGTTACTTGGCCTTAAGCGACGTTCCCAAGTCTCTAAGGGCTGGAAATAAATGCTTAGGGATTCGAGAAAAAATTGGGGAACGATTTTCCCTTAAGACAAAACCAACCAACAAACCACAAATATATGATGCATGTCAATAGACTGAACCAAACCATCCACTAGAATCCATGTTTTTTCACAAAACAACCCAGACCCAAAACAAGTAGACATGTCCACAACACATCAGACTACATGCGTAAACTAAACAACGTAACACCACAAGCCAGGACACCACCAAAACTCCACACCAAGCTCCAAGCTCCAAGCTCCACCACGACCTCACAAAGCTCCACTAAAGGAGGGAAATACTTTCCCTTTTCCAACATCACGGTACACGACATCTGCAAGGACACCAACATGCCAAAATAGGGGGTGAGTACTAAAACATAGTTGGTTTTCCCCAATGACTTCCCTACACATGCCAATAGGATAAAACCATTACCACATTTATATAAAACAATTTATATAAAATAATCACAATTTCAAACATTACCATACCAACACATCCTTACCAAGTCATCTCACCCAAACCATGAAACCAAGGGAAATCCAAAAAAACATGCCCCAAGCCATTTCATCATTACACACTTTCATAAAAATTCCAACTTGTAATGAAATTCACATCAAACAATCAAAACGGTGGGACTTCCGCCCAACCTGTTCACCCATTCACCACAAAGAAATCAAAATTGTGGGACTTCCACCCAACTCGTTCAGCAATTCACAAAAAAGCAATCAAAACGGTGGGACTTCCGCCCAATTCGTTCACCCATTCACAAAAAATAAATCAAAATGGTGGGACTTCCTCCCAACTCGTTCACCCATTCACAACAATGTAATCAAAATGGTGGGACTTCTGCCCAACTCGTTCACCCATTCACGAGTAGCAACACTTCTGATAACTACCCACATAATGGCCCTTCCGACCACTATCCATCACTCGTTTATAGTGCGACTTCCCGCCCTCATCAACACAACATTTCAACAAAACATTTCAACCAAGCATAAACCCATCATGGTCACAACAACATGAAATCATCCAATTTCCATTGCATAATAATCCCCTTCAATAAAATCTACCATTCATTGAAAATCATTTTCCATGACAAAACCACAAATCAATAAAACAACCTCTTTGTTGAAAACCATTTTCAATCAACCATTTTCCAAATCAATCTCAACCACCCATTTCAAAATCTCCAATTTATAATCCACAACAATAACATTTCACCATGGAACCCCATTTTCCCAAAAACCCGCAAATGGATTTTCATCCAAAATCACACAACATCGCAAAATTAATTTAAATAACAAAAAATTAATTGTAACATGTAACCACCAATTAAAACCAATTGGAGTTGAGATTGAATCCACCTAGCTTTAGGGTTCCTAAGAAAACGACCCACAAGCCACCACACTTCAAAACCGGAGAACGCACTACTAGAACCTCTCTAGATCCCATTCCCTAAAATTCAAAAGCCTTTATATAAACATCCAGGAAACCCCAACCCTAGATCTAGACACAAAAAGTTTAGATATAGAAAACCAAGAAGGAGAAGAATGTAGATCTAGAGGAAAACACATGGAAACCATGAGGAGAGACTTACCCGGGAGAAACCACCTTGAAACCCCTTCGAATCGCTTCCAAAATGTGTCAGAGATCATATCCAACCCTTGAGACCCGAAAATCCCAAGTGGGGATCGAGTGGGAGGAGGATTGGAATGAAATGAGGCATTCTTGAGTGATCTCGGAACTTATAACCCTAAATTTAAATGGCCGCAGGATTAGCCCGCACGGTTTGGAAAACCATGCGCTAACCGTGCACATGCCACTACCTTGAGAACCAAGATATGCACGGTTTCCTAGCACAATTTAGCACACCGTGCGCAGGATGTGTGAGGCCTAATGTCTTGAGAACAAGGGTCCACACGATTTCCCGAGGAACGTGCACTGTTTCTACTAACAGTGCTCAAACCATGCACCCCTTTAAAAGCTTCCAAACTCATCCAAAACCATTCCAAACTCTCCCAACCTCTTCCCAACTCATTCCATGCACTTTAAATACATAAAAAACATAAACAAAGGCCACATACCACAAACCAGGGGTGCTACAAGTATCCTCAAATATGAATGTATAAAAAAATATGTATCATATTAATGAATACATAATCTTTTTATATCATGGAATATGGAAAGTAAATGTCTAAAAAATGATAAATTAAGTATTGATATTTTTATAAAAATATAAATGTTTGTTTAAGTTTTACAATTAATAGAATGATTTAAAAAAATATTTATTTAAATAAAATACATATATAAATTAATATTTTTTGTCTTATTAATATAAGATAATTATATTAGCCCTTAATTGATTTTTCAAAGTGACATTAAATTGGTTATAATATAAAAAATTGGTATTTTTCAACTAAATAAAAATTTTAGTTAAAAAAATAAATTTATCATATTTATAAAACAATTTTTATAAATTTAGTCCATTTTGGAATTCATCATATGAATAAATTTTTAGGGTGAATATCAGGGTTTTTTCTAAAATAGTAGATTTTTTGTTGAACAGTGAATTACTGTAATTTACATTATTTAAAAATAAACAAATTAATAAGTCATGTATGATGAATGGAAGATGTAAGAACCATAATGTTGAACTACCACTATTTATTTATTATATTTAATGATAATTATCAAAAGTATCGATTGTTTTGACACATAATAATTAAATAATGAAAAAAATAAAAAATACCCCTCTCCCCCTTTAAATACGACCCCTCACCCCATATTTCCTTAAAAAATCCTTGTATTAAACCTTGTAAAAATTATACCCAACACACTTTCAATTTCTCTCCCCCATTTCATGGATCCATTGGTCTAAAATAGACAAAATCCAATTTTCATAAGGAGGTGCTCAAGGAAAATATGTTCATAAGGGAAAATCCTCATTCATTTTCTTATAATTTATTTTCATTTCTCAACCTCTCATAATATCCCTATCCCAAAGTGGAATTATAACTTCAGTATATTCTAAATACTATAATTTAATTTTTTTAATGTAATAAATCATAATCAAATCTCTTCCCTCTTCATTTTATTCAAAAAATGAAAACAACGTATGTGTTGTGTTGATTTATCACCATTGTGGATGATGCGATTCCATTTTCCATTACTACCTCCATGGATGGTCATTAAATTAAATTCATAGTTAAAAATATTATAATATTTATATTAAAACATTTCTTATGTTCTATAAGAAAAATATATATACATAATATTAAATAATTAAAAAAAACTAATTCATGATGATTTATAATTCACAAAAATAAACTAATGTTCATCATTAAACATTAATTTAATGAATATTTATAATATCTAAAAAAACTATTACACTAATTGAACACAATTAGGTGAATAAATATCATAAAATTATACTTCTTGAGTTTCTCTTCCATTTGATAATAACTTCCCTAATTTAATTTAGTGGAACCAATCGTAAAATCTTGAAACGAACGCTCTCAGAATTATGATATTGAATCCAATAACTCAAGAAAAAAGAACATATATAAAAATAATACAATTATAATAAATAAATTACATGTCGAATAAGTTCTAAATTAATCTATTAATGTATTTAATTTGTTATCTAGGAAAATATGTAAATGTGAATAAAACTTTTAGATATAAGGCAAGGGATTCTCTATGAACCTCTTAATTACCCTTGGGTTATGATTTCTCTCTATATACACCCCTTTAAATATAAATTATTCTTGTATTCATATTAAATATTCAATTTATATGTTTCAAAATTATTTATTAATATCCATTAATGCTTATTTTATTGGGTAATACATCTCTTACAAGGTTATCTTCTTGATTATTTTAAATATGAAACCCTGTTCAAAGTGGACTTCTTAATTTCTTATCCATTTCTGAGAACACTGCATAATATTTTTTAAGACACCAATATTTTTTTAAAACCATATTTTATCATGAAAAACTATCTATTTTAATGTATTTTTTTATGAAAAAAATTATTTTTTTTCCTACCTATAAACTCTTTATTATTTTCTGTTTAAACCCGACTAATGTAGACCATTTATATTTTCTTGAAACAAATATATTATATGTTATCAATTCAGTTGGATATAAATTTTCATTATCTATTCCACATTCCCCTTCATATTGTCCATTTATTATTTAAATCCATACCTTTATATCCACTATTATGATATTAACATTTCTTTTTTACTTATTACATGATTACGATAAACATTTTCTTCCATGGTTAACCCTTATATTTATTCCATATGTTTGATTCATTGTATTAAAATCATATATATAAATATGTTATGATCAGTATTCCCAAATGGTTCTCCAATAAATTGGGAAATTTTTAGTCTCATTAATTGCAATATAACAGCCTATAACTCGTACTCCAAGATCCATTGTTTGAATCCAAAGCTTCACATTTCTAGCTATGATGCAGATAACTGCGACTCTAAATTTTCCATCAAAACCAGAAAATATAAAACAGAGAAAATGGATAATTTACATACAAGAGGAACTTTTAGGGTAATAGTATTAGAGAATTATAATAAACTCTTTAATAAAAAACTCACATCATTTTGGACTCATAAATTAATAAAAAGAACATTTATCTCATTAAACCCAACATTTCTTATTTTCTAATAGGTCATAAACATCATCCTTGTGAAATATTTTATAGACATAAATCATTACACAACATTATTTATAACTTGGGGAAAATGATACAAAAGAAGTGTGACCTCAATCGCTCAGTAAGGGAAAACATAAGCATTAAAAAATGAATGTCATCGATGAGCACAAGTAGAGAATAAGAGTATAATGACATAATAAAAATGAATTAGTATAAAATTATATTATCCATACCCATGAATACAAGTATTATCATATATGATAACATGAAAAAGGAACGATCCATTATAATATATAATAACGAGCCATGTGATATCAATCTCGATCATTTGAAACAATATAAATTCATTGTAAGAAAAGTAAAACATTTTGGTATAATGGAACATTATCTCATTGAACCCTTAAAAAACACTTACAGAACTATAACAAATGGAATAAACAATATGTTTGATTTGAATCTATGGAGTACCTATTGTATCAGATCACTATCTGGGACTACCAATCAAATAAGCTATAACTCTCTCACCTGGTGCTATATGAGAGCACCCATCATTTACAATGTCCATGAATAGAATAAATAGAAAATTTATCAAAACTAATTGAAACAAAATTTATTGTTATTATAAAATAAACAACCCATGTAAAGGAAATGAGTTCCAAAAAAATCTATTCAATTTTTTTTTTAAACCATGGAAATCCAGAGAGTTCCTTAAAAATCTAATCGAATCGTGATTATCCCAATAGAGTGGAATGATATAAATAAAAATATCATTGAAAAATGATTAAATAATGGAATGAAAATGGGTTATGAAATAATATCTTTGAATCATTATTGACACATGGAAAAGAAATGGTTTGAATAGAAATATATTTGAAATATGAGCATCTCATATAAAAAATGGTTTAAATAAAACTTTCATCGAACGTTATTAACCCATGGAAAAGAAATGGGTTAAATAAAAATCTATTTTAAAAAATCCAACTAAATAGTGAATGAGTGTTGTATAAATAAAAAATATACCCAATGGAGGATAAGTAACAATAAGGGTATTTGACATTGAGGAATATAAATTCCATTAAATGATAATTAAAACATTCTTGTGGAAAATAATATTTAAACGCTCCAAATCATCAAATACCACATTGAAACATTTCAGCCTTGAAAAAAATAAAACAAATAAAAAATAAACGAAACATATAATATCATTAGAATAATGAGTTTCATTATATAACATGTCAAAGGATACATATATACACCTTGTAAAATAATATAGGTATATAATATATTAAATATATCAATTAATGAAAAAATGTGAAAAATGTCCCTTAACACTATGGTAAATTTGAAACCATAAACCCCTTGAAAGAATAATCAATAAATAAAACATTGAAATACAATGAAGATAAAAGGATTAAATATATAATACATTAAAATGGGATTTATATATTATATATAAAATTAAATATGTTCATAATAATACAATATTCCTCAATAAAATGAAATTGAGTCGAAATCTGTTACATTGAGTCCGAATTTTCACGTGATCATTTTTATTCCTAAAAAAGAAAATGATGTTAATTATATAATTTCATCAGAACAATTTTCAATATTATTGTTACTTTTACATAGAATTTTTCATTATTTTATAAAACTACTTAAATAATTAAGAATACATTGGGTGGTTTGACCATGATTTGATTACGTGTCAAAAATGACTTTTGTAGGTAGACAATGGTCGAAGGGGTGATTATATAAAAATATATAGAATAATTACGATGAAATAATTTTCATATTTATATATGAATTATATTTTTAAAACTTATAATGAATTATGGTTATTGAAAATGAACAAACGTTACAATTATGGAGATGGAAGGTTATATGTACGCAAGACTAGTGTCCACATCTATTAGTGGTTGTTATGTAAAAACGGTTACTAAACTATATATTTATAGAAGTATAATTATATAATAAATACCATTTTATTTATGTGTACATACATAAATATATATATATAATTAAAATGATGTAAGAGGAATCAGATTGTGTCATAGAGGAGGTAGTCTACATGTCCACGACCGACGATATCATAATTTAGTGTGAGACAACGGTAATAAAGAAAATGATATATTATGCTTATTGAAAATTAATTATCTCATTAATATCATATATATGTATAAGTTATGATATATGTATATTTAATTCAATCTATCCTTTATATGTTCTATATATATTTTGAATGAATCACATCGCTTTGAGGAGGTGGTAGTCCACACTTCTATGAATGATGTAATTGTATTTAGAATAAAATTAAATTTATTAAGGTATGTAGTATCAAATAAATATATAATCATTAATAAATAATAAATATTATATATATTACAAATTAATTCCATGTTCATCATAATTCCCAATAATAAAATATGGTAATGGAAAAAAATTAACAATCATCGTTTCATGAGGCGGTAGTTCTCCGTACACATAAACATTGGGTTCAATACCCATTTCAGGTTTGTGTTTGTAAGTGAATTATGAAACCAAAACATTAAAAAAATGAGTTTATTGTGTAAAGTTATGTTATTATATAATATTATAATAATAATATAATAGGTTTGGATATTTAAAAATGAACAAAGATGCTTGAGGAATAATGTTACCACTTCTTTGGGTAATTCATCTTGGTTTTCACAAAAGGCTTCCTTGGGAGACTTTATACCCATGGGGAGGGTTCTAGGATGATATTACTAATGTTCAAGAGTTATATGGGGAGATATTGGTTGATCCAAATGTCTTGAAATGTGTGGGGAAGGGGTGTGAGTTCCTTTTTATAGTGGAGGAGGAGTGGCATTCTTGTAAATAAAAATGGTATACATGATTTGGAGGTCTTTGTTACCTAATGTGGGTCCAAAATATTAAAATAATTGATTTAATTTTATTTATGGTCAATAAATACCTCAACTAAAAAATATCTTCATTTTTATAATTTGGTTCCCTAACTTCTATGTTTCGTAAATTTTATCATTTTGGTTTTTATTAAAGTAACTATATTTTTAACATAAGTTGTAATACCCATAATACTAAATGAAAGTGATATTTATTCAAAAATAAAGAACCAATGATGTGTAAATATTATATCTAATTTTCAAAATATAAATCTTTGATCTTTTTGAAATTAATTTTAATACATGCACGTGAAACACGAAAAGACACTACTTTAACTCGGAGCATGCAAACAATGTTTTTACAATATATGCATAAATATGTTAATTATAAAAGACAAATTGGACTGTTAGTAGAAACAATTTTATCTTTATTAATGCATACAAATTACTCGGTAGAATATGGTATTTTATTATTTCTAATTTACATAAAAAATGTAATTTATTGTAAAAGAACATTAAAGTCAATTTTGATATTATTTAATTACTTTTAATTTTAAAATATCAATATAATATTAGAGTTAGAATTTATTAATATAATATCTATTTAACATGATATATTCATCTACAAAATAATTTATCGCAATAATTCAATAAATTTTCATCAATATAAATATTTATTGTATATTTTATTTTAGTTAATTGCTAATTAAATAATTAGTGGGTTGGAATTTATTATGAATTTTAAGTAACTAAATCATATATAAAAATTTATGATTAATTATTATGATAACAATAGCCCATTTATATTTAATAAGGACATGTATAACCGAAAATATGGCGTTTTTCACATATAAATCATTTACAAATGGTAAATGCGATGACGGTTCATGTTTTTCTCTTTTTCCAAACATAACTTGTTATATAGGGGTATTCAATGGGATATTATCCCAATAATAATTAAAATTTGATCAAAGAGGGGATAGGTCTGAACAATTAGAATAAAATGTCTTTTGGATATGTTTATATGTTATTTGGCCCTTATGCATAAGGTTTTGTCCCTCGTTATGCTTAATTTCACCTTAATCGCTGGAATTAATTTTAATCACTTTCAGTAATCTATTTGGTAAAAAAAATTATTCCAATCTTATTAGAAGAAAAATTTAAGAATGAAGAAAGAAATTAATTTCTATTTTTCCTAATTAAATTAACTAAAGTAGAATAATGAAATTCAAATCTAATCAGATAGATGTGGAGAGAAATGTGGATTTTAAAGCATATATGTTCAAATTGTTTGTTATTATTTTATATATATGTTCAATATAAAAATTATTAAATTTAAATAAATTAGATTAATATATGTATATTTGATCTATTTTGAATTTATAATTAATTTAAAATAAAATTTATCATTAATAGTTATTTATAGGAAAAGGCAGTTTTCAACTAAAATGATGTACTTTGCAGTATTCATAAAAAATGTGACTTCTCAAAAAATAACAAAAATACACCCAAAATATATTTATATAACATTATTAAAAAAATTATGTTTATTTTTTCATATAAAAGATAATAAATATTTAGGAATTATTTTAAAAATAGCTACACCATTAAAAGGACGTAAAATTACCATTTAAAAATATAAATCTTTTCATGCTTAAAAATTTGATTTATTTTTATTTTAAGCCTCTAAAATTTACTGGATAAACGTAAAAAAATTTATACACAAGGTTGGAAGAAATATAGTTATTCATATTCACACCCGCCAACACAAATGTCCAGTGATAACATCGATATTAAATAATAAAATCAATACTAGGTTATTTTTCGGTAAGACGCGACCTTTAGTTTATCCAATGTTATGAAATAGAAAATTTAATACATGAAACTCAAGATAAAAATTGTGTATCATGTGATGCAATTTGAATAATTAATTTTTGGTAACACAATATATTAATGAATCTAAATTAAATTAAAATATTATATTTCAGAGAATTATTGGATGTAACATCTTACCCCCCATAAAATGAATTTCTCCCTAAAAATTAGTCTTGGTTATCCTATGATAAAAATATAATTCATTCCATTATTGAAACCGACACCATAAAAATAATTAATAAAACATCATCTTATAATGTTAAATTGGAGAATATAAATGTCACCATATTTTATGAATTACTAGGTTTCCACCAAGGGAGAAGATAAGTGGGAATATAAGAAAATTGTAAATAATTATAGAGGGTGATTGAGTTCATCTATCAAAAACAATTGAATGGCTATTTTAACATTAGGGACTCCATCAAATATGTCATGATCAAATATACTATTATTTCATCAGAATTTATGGTAATAAGATAATAATTTTTGTTTAAAAATCATATTCATTGAGTTAAAGATTAACTCACCACCATGGCCAAAATAAAATAGAAATATACTAACATGGTGAGAATAATCTCATCCATTAGTCAATTTCCACCAAATAATCATCTTTTTCTACCAAAAATGTGTAATCAATATATATTCTAAACTCTTGATGTAATAAAATAAACATTTAAAGACAATATAACAATAAAAGGAATTATAAAATTATTCAACTAGTATTTAGAAATTAACTAAAACCAAAATGGATAGAACATTGTAATATAATTCAAAAAATTAGTAAACCATGATTTGATACATTATTAATTAAAATTAAATGGAAATAAAAATATTCAAACAAAATTATTTCATAAAAAACTATCCTTTAAATCAGTCAAACACTTCAAAAATCAGTTTGATAACTAAAAACAAGAAGGATTTGACAATATATTCATATATAATGAATATAAATTTATTCCTAAAATAAAATCCCACATGTATTTAAAATAATATTAAAATATAAAAAATCATGCAAAATAGGGATTGACTTAGGCTAGTGGTAGTGCATAAAATCCTTATCGATCATCAGTCATGGTTTTAAGCCCCACCACCTAGCCTAATGCGATAGTTTTTTCACCAAGCATATGGGTTTTCCCCACTTTTTATAAAACATGAATACTACTTCCTCCCTAAAACACTTCATCTTGATCCTAGTGTTCACAAATACCTCATCCAAAAAATGCCTCTAAAAATCACTTTAGGATCTCACCGATTAAAACCATATTGGGGGGTCTAATAAATTAAACATTAGATCACACATAATCTTATAAACTTATTAAGGTACCCTTATATCTTAATATATTATCCCATGAAAACATCCAATCCTCCAAAGTTTTATAAATCTACCTTTGATACAAACTATAATAGCCCATAACCTACACTTCCAAAGCCTATGATGAAATCCATAACTTTATATTTTCACTATGGTGCTGATGATTGTGACTCAAATATTTTATCTAATAATTACAACATAAAAAGGATATCTTGGATTTATTACATAATGGATTAACATTTAGTTTTAAAATTTTAGATAATTGGGACCAAATCATTCATAAAAAACTGACATCAACATTGACTCATAAGTCTTCAAATGAAATTTTCTCCCATTTATCCCAACATCTTTTATTTCATAGCATATCATCAAAATAATTCTTTTGAAATCATATATAGAAATAAATAATTATTAACTATTATCTAAAATATGGAGAAAATAAAACACAACATGGGTGATTTCAAATGATCAGTATGGTAAAATGTAAGTGTTCAGAAATGAATTTTATCAATGAGCATTAGAATATCATAATAATATGATGACATAACCAAAATTAATGAGTCTAAAATAAGAATATTCATTCCCATAAATACATAAACCATCAAATATTAAGACATACAAAAGGAAAAAGTCATCGGAATAAATAATCTCTATACTTGTGATATCAATCTCGATCATTGGAATAATTTTAAAACCATATCAAGAAGAGATAAAATATTTTAGTATCATGGACCATTATCTCATTGAATAATTATTTAACCCTTAAAGAACCCTTAAAAAATAGAATAAACAACATTAATAACATTCTTAAATGGTGTACCCATTGCATAGAAGCACTATCAGGGTTCACCCATCATATAAGCTAAATATATGATCACACAATGCTATCTGGTCGTACCCATCATTTACAATGTCTTTGAACTGAATTCATATATAATTCAACAAAAATCATTGAAACAAACCTTATTATTTTAACAATATAATTATCCCATATATAGATAATGTGTTCGGAAAAAATCTCTTTGATGCATGGTTAACACTCAGAAATAAACTAGGTTCCCTCAAAATCTCATTGAATCGTGATTATGTCATGGAAGTCAAATGAGATAAATAAAAAACTCTTTGAAACATTATTAAACCATGGAATGGAAATGGGTTAAAAAATCTCTTTGAAACATGATTAATCAATGTAAGGGAATGAGGTAAATAAAAATATCTTTGAAACATGAGTAACTCTTGGAAAAGAAATGGGTTAAATATCAATTTCCTTAAGACAGTGTTAACCCTTGAAATAGAAATGTGTCGAATAAAAATCACTTAAAAACACAATCAATTCAAATAATTTATCAGTATTATATCTATATAAAATATCATTTGTGGAGGATAAGTAACAACAATGGTTTTTTTCATTGATTAATGGAAATAAAATTGGATTATCATTAATTATTTTTAGGAAAATAATCATTAAAAGTTAAAAAATGTCATATAACACATTGAACAATTTCTACCATTAATCCCATTAATGAAATATGAATAAATGAAACATAAAATATCAAGAGAACGCATATGATCATGATAGAAAATGTCATTGGTTAATTATATACACCTTGTAAAATAATATAGGTGTATAACATAACAAATGTTTTAAAGGAGGAAAATTGTCAAAAAAGCCCATTACCGATTTAGTAAATTTGAAACCATTAAACCCATGAAATAATTATCATAAATTAAAACAGTTAAGCCACATGAATATTATATTATTCATGATATAATACAAAAAATGTGAAGTAGATACACTATATAAAATTATCCCTGTTCATAAAAATACAATATGCCTCAATGAAATTAAATTGAGGCAAAATACATTACCTTGAGTCAGACTTGTCACATGTTTCATTGCCATCATAAATAATAAACATATTTTAATTATTTAATTTATTAAAAATATTTTACAAGTTTATTATTTCTTTTAATTGATGTTTTACATTATTATATACCACAACTTAAAAAATTACGTTTACATCGGTTGTTTTGGCCATATTTAGTTTATGTATCCAAAATGACCTTGGTAGGTAAAAAATGATCAAATGGGGTAATTATATAAACTTATCCAGAATAATAATCATAAAATAATTATCTATTTTATAAATAAATTATACTTTTAAAAACAATCTTGATAGATGGTTCTAAATATGAACCAATGTTATAATCATGGAGACAGTATGTCATATATACATATGAGTAACATTCCAATTTTTCATTAATCATTTGAAAAGAAGGTCTATAAAAATATATCATTACAAAATGGTCATTATATAAAAAATACCATTTTATTTAATCACATATTTATATATATATATAATTATTGTGCAGTAAAAGGAATCAAATCGTGTGAGGGTGGCGGTACTCCACACATCAATGATTGACATTATCACTTTTTAGTGTGTTAAAAGGGTAATAATGAAAATTATTTATTGAGATTATAGAAATATAATTATGTAATAAATAGAATATTGATTTAATTTATGTTACATATGATTAATTAAAACCATACTTTATATGATTCATGTACTTTGTGGATGAATCACATCGCTTGGAGGAGGTGGTAGTCCACACTTCCTAGAACGATGTAATCATATTTTCACAAAATGAATAGTATAAGAGTATATCTTATAAAATAAGTACATAATAAGATATTTATAATAAATATAACCTATATAATAAATTTAGACCATGTACATAGTCATTCCCAACCATGAAAGATGGTAAAGGAGTAATGAACAATAATGTTTTCATGAGACGATAGTTCACCGTACACATAAACAGTATGTTCATTTCCTATTAGATGGATGTGTGTGTATGTTTAGGTAAAAAAGTTAACATAAAAAAAATAAAAGTATATTATGATAATTAAATTATTATATAATCTCATAATAATAACATCTGAGGGGGTGGAGAATGAAAATAAAAAAAAATTAGCAGGAGGAAGAATTTTACGTCTTCATTTGGTAACTCCTCTTAGTTTTCACCAAAGTATTCCCTGGATCGATTTTTATATAATTTAATACCTATATTATTATGGGAATTATTTTTAGGAGGTATTCTTGTAGAGATTAGTCATTCAAAATGGCTTCAACTTTGTGAAGAATTGTGAGGGGTGAGCGCCTTTTTTTATTTGAGGGGGAGTGGCATTCTTGTAAATAACGAAAGGTATATATTATTTGGAGTTCTACCTTAAATAATGTAAAAAAATTAGAAAATAAATAGATTAAATGTGTATTATGTTCTATAAAAACCTCCACCACAAAAAAATATGTGCATTTTTATAATATTGGTCCTTAACATCTACGTTTCTCTAATTTTATCATTTCAGTTTTTTTGAAGTAACTATATTACTATCCTAAATATTTTAACCATTAAGAATAAATTAAATTCATATTTATTATAAAATATATACTCATATAATTCTAAATATTATATCTTAATTATGTGATATAAATATATTTTTTGAAAATTAATTTTTAAAAAATTTCATTTAATGCGCAAAAATACTTCTTTATCCCGAATCGTAAAAACAATTTTTCACTATCGATTTGTCAATATTTTAATTATAATAGATAATTTGTATATTAATATACCATATATGATATTTATTGATAGATATAAAATAATTTTTACAATATATAATTTTAAATAATTTTAGTATATTTAATAAAATATCATTTATTGTAAAAAAACATTAATGTCAATTTTGGAATTTTTATTTAATATTAATGAAATAATATCTAAAAAATATATTTGAATTAATATTTATTAATTTCATAGCTATTTAATATTATTTATTCATCTAAAAAATCATTAATGACAGTAATCCAATAAATTTACTTCGATTTTAGTATTTATAGTATCATTTATTATTGTTAATTTTTAACTAAATAATAAATGTGTTGGTGTTTGTTAAGAATTTTTTTTGTAAATAATTCTTCATTAAAAATTAATTATAATTAATTATGACAATTATAACAAGTTTATATTAACAATGGACATGTATAACAAAATATATGATGTTTTATATACATATCAATGCTTAATAAATGGAAACAACAAGGAACGTTCCATTTTCTGTCGTTTTCCTTACTTAACATGTTGTACAGGGAACTTACTTGGGATATTATCGGAAAAACCCAAAAAAATTCAACTAATAGGTGAAATTAATGAAATATTTTCAACCAGTTTCTTTTTTATAAGTGACTACGTCATTTGGACGTTATGTTTTAGGGTTATTCTAATGTTAAGCCTAATTTTACCATAATGACTATAATGACTTTTAATTTATTTGAATAATATTTTTCGTAAAAAACTATGTTGATCTTATTAGACCAAAAATTTCATATTTATTAATACCATTTATATTCATTTTTCCATATTCAATTCATAGAAATGGTAAAATTAAATCTAAATCTAATTAGTAGATGCGGTGAGAAAGGGGGTTTTTATTGTGAAAATGTTAAAATGTTCATTATATTTTTATATCTAGGTTCAATATAAAAATAATTAAAATGGAATAATTGTGTTTAATATATTTAAAATTAATCTATTGTGACTTTAAAACCATTTCAAATATAATTTAAAATTAACAATTCTTTAAATGAAAAAGATATATTCAACTAAAATGTGGAATTTTTCACTATTAATAAAAAACTCTATCTTATTAGAGAAATACAAACATTTCACCTAAAGAAAGTTTAAATATTCATATTACAAAAAGGAAAATTATTTTTTCATATAAAAATTATTAATTTTTTGAAAATTATATTTATAATAGGTTCTTTATTAAATGATGGTAAACCTATCTTTTATTTCTATGACATATTTTCTACTTAAAAATTTATTTATTCTTCTTTTAAGCCTATAAAATTTATTGGATTAATGTAAATTAAATTTGTATACATTTAAAAAAATAATGTTTCTCATATTCACACCGTCTAATATAATTTACAATTGTTAACTTCTATATTAAATAATTATTTTCAAAAATATGTTATTAATCGGTAACAATCATCCTTGTGAATATCAAAAGTTATCAAAGGGTCTCGATGTTATGTGAAAAATAAGAAAACATTGTGTATAATGAAATCAAAGATAAAATATTTATTTCAACTAACAAAATAAATTATACAATTATAATTAAATTTAAATAATATAGTTCATAATATATCGGGATGTTATACTTCTTTTTGGGATACGAAGTGAACCTGACTCATTTATGGGACATTGTCTTCCATGTGTAATTGTCTTATAATTTATCCTTCTTTCATTTTTAAGTCATGTTGTATGTTTCTTTCATATTTATATGATTCTAGGATTACATGATCCCATGTTCTGTATGTTACGTTATTATTTGTCTATTCACATTCCATAACCTTTTTGTGTCCTCAGGTTATGTATTGTAACCCATATACTATGGTTTATTTCGATGTTTATTACTTTAATGGAAGTTTTACATAATAATTGTTTTTATTTATTCCCCAGGTTATCATATATAGATTTATGATCTCAATGGATATTAGGATCTCATTATGGATGATTAATATAAAGTTATGTTATTAGTTTTCCACAATTTTTGTTTTATGTATCTAATATTGAAATGATACCAGACTTTAAAATCCATGGGTTGTATTTGGTGGTAAATTATGAATAAAATAAAATAATAATATTTATACAAGTATAAAGTCATTATAGTTGGTATCAGATCATAGTATAGTTAATTTTAGATATTTATACTAGAAAACATTCTTAGGAACCCTCTAGATAATTTTATCACCCTGGATAACCTAGATTTAATCTTAGGGAATCACATGTTTGGATCTAATTTTCATTTACAGGTTAACCTACACTATTTAAATTTTCCTTTTTATATAATTATTAGTTATGTATTGATGACCCCTAATTTTTTTATTTCTTTTATAGTTAATGGTTGGAAATAGGACAAGTACCCTAGTCTATTTTCAACTATGAATGTAAAATGAAATTTCAATTGAAAAATTTCACAAGTGGGAAAGAATATAATGACCTATAATTTTATAAATTGAAATTAACTTCTTATAATAATTTAATATAGTATAAGGATCATACAACCCATCTAGAACAAACAAAATTATTTTTAAGAATTAAAATAATGGTATTTATATAAATTAAATAACCTATACAAATGGAACAATAACATAACTAATGGATTGGTAATATTAAAATTTGGAATAGTAAAACATACAATAGGATTTTAACAAAACCTATTAAGTATATATAAAATTTAGGTATCTTATAAATGAAAACATAATATATTTATAACATAGAATATGTGAACAAATTTTATAAAAATGACAAATTAAGTATTTGTATTTTTGTAAAATGTAATTTACTATTTAAAATTTTATAATAAATATAATGATTTAAAATAAAATTTACTTTCATAAAAAAATTTAAAAATTAATACATTGTAATTTATAATTATAAGGTAATTTTATGAGCCCTTAATTATTTTTTCAAAGTGTTATAAAATTAGTTTTAATATTAAAATTAGTATTTTTTAGTAAATTATGGTTTTAATTAATAATTAAATCTCCCATATTTAGAAATATATTTTAAAAAATTGATGTAAAATTTTTAATGATACATGAATAGAAATTTTCAGAGTGATTTTTATGGGTTTTCTATAAAATAGATGGAATTTTTTGTGAATAGTGAAATGCAATAATTTATGGTATTTAACAAATAAATGAATTATTGAGTAATGCATGACGTGTGGATGATTTAAGACCCATAAATCGTACTCTAATTCTTAATTTAATATATTTAGTGATAATGATAAAAACTATTGATATTCATGATCCAAAATAGAAAAATAATTAATATAATCATAAAAAATATCTATCTTCTCTCCCTATAAAAACCTCTTATCACAACCTATTATTCTCACACCTTTCAAGCCATGATGATTTTAAAAATTATTACCAATACTCAAACTAAATATATCCCCCACTTATAGGATCCTTTGTATCAAAATAGTTCAATCCCAATTTCCATATCGAGGTTCGCAAGGAGAATAATATTGAAAGATAAAAATATTCTTTCATTGTATTTTATTTTATTATCACATTATTTTATTTCATTATATTATCCTCACATACCTATCCCAAAGTGTCATAAAAAATATAGTAATATTTATATACTATTATTTTATTATTTTAATAGAATAATATATCATCAAATATATTCTCTCTTCATTTTATTTTTAAAATTAAAACATCGTCTGTGATGCTTTGATTTACCACCAGCATGAATCAAAAAATTTAATTTCCCATTACCATCTCCAAGGGTGGTCATAAAATAATTTTTTTAATGTAAATTTTTTTATGAATACTATAACCATTTTTATTATCAGGAACAAATATATATATACATACTTTAAAATTGTAAAACAAAAGTGGTTCGTGATGATAACAACATTAACCAAAATAAACTAATATCTATCATTAGCATTTTATTTAAAAAATCATTCTCATATAAGAAAAAAGTTGTATATGAAATCATTTAAACATATGGAGGTGAATCAGTATCATATAATTCCAATTCAATATTTTCTCATCCATTTGACTAGAACTTCCATAATTAATTTCAAGGGAAACAATTATTAAATTATGAAATGAAGTCTCATGGAATGACGAAATATAATTTTATTTCTCTTAAAAAAGGTCATAATTTAACTAAATAAAATTATAGAAATATATATAAATGTAAAAATGGTGAGAAATTAATTAATTAATGGATTCAATTTGATTACCTAGGACATTAAGTAAAAGTGCAGAACACTTTCAGACATAAAGCAGGGGATTATCATTGAACCACCCAATTACCTCTCGGTTATGCTTTCTCTATCATTACACAAACATATATATAAACTATTCATGTATTTTTCTTAAATATTATATTTGTATGTTCTAAAATTATGTATCCATATATATTAATCCTTCTTTTATGGGGAATTAAATGTTTATAATGTTTCCTTTCTTGATTCATTTTAATAAGAAAGACTGACTAAAGTGAACATTCCAATTTTTGTAACCATTTTCAAGTATAAGAAATAATATATTTTAAAACACCAGTATTATTATAATGAAAATTTTTATCATAAAAACTATCTATTTTCATTTCTTGTTTTATGAAAACAATTATGTCTTTTCCATCATAAATACTCTATAATGTTTTCCCTTTAAACCATACTAAATTAGATCATTTCTTAATGTTTCTTAAACACTATTTTTATTGTTTTCACTTCAATTGGACATAAATTTTCATTATCTAGACCGATTTTTTCTTATAAATGTCCATGTATGATTTAAATCAATTTTCTCGTGACAACCATTACGATATTACCTTGGGTTATTCCCTATGAAATGATTACAATACCCATTTCCTTCTATGGAAATGCTATCATTTATTCCTTATGTATGATTCATTATATGTCAAACATATGCATAAACATGTTGTGATGTGTTCCCCCAGATAGTGGTCAAAATGTATTGGGTAAATTTTAGTCTCACGAGACGTCATGTTGGGATTTAGAGTAAAATTGAATCTTTTATAGGACTTTGTATGCCATGTGAAATATTTTTGGCAGTTACCCTTGAATCATGCTTATGTCTTGTTATATGTTTTTTTCCAAATTCCTATTATTCCTTGATTACATGATCCCATGTTATTTATGTTAGTATTTCAAATCTTTATTCATGTTCCATTCCATTTTATGTCATTATATTAGGCCTTTTATCCCATTGGATATTCGTTATTTATACATTTATTCCCTTAATGGGATTTTTATCTCATCCATTTATTAATCTATTCCCCAGGATAACCTATTATGAAGTAAGAGCTGAATGGATGTTAGGATCTCATTATGGAAGATTAATATAAATATTATTTATTCCATATTTTTTGTTTTATGGAAAAAATATTCCAAACACACTACTCTTTGTATCCTTAGGTTGTATTTGATGGTTAATTACACATTAAATCATGTAATAATACGCGTTAAATGTTATGGTTGTTATTGTTAAATAAACATACCTTAATAGGTGAGTTGATTTCATGGGATACCCATGGTGTCTTTATACAATTTAGAATGTTTAGCCACCAATGATACATATATATGTATCATGGGTCCTATAGGTCAAGACCATTCATTACACATATTAATAATTTAATTTATTAAGTGAGTCTAAAAAATAGGATTCAAAACACAATGATGGAAGAAATAAATATAATGAGATTAAAGAAAAATCATAAGACCATATACAATTTCTAGGTAGTTTATTCCTCCTCTATTGTTGGCCTCTAATTCGGGATAGAATGTAAGTATAGAAAAAATATAAAAATTCTTTAAAAATAGGGAATATTTTATTTCCCCAAAATAACTATATGTAAAGGAATATAAACTATGAAGGGAATAATAGGAAAAGATATCTTCTTGGTACACATCAATGGAGATAAAAGGTTATAGATTTAGAGTTCATATGGAGAAGATACATCAATGCCCAACATAATGTTGATGGATAACTCCATCGGTGAGGGCTCTAATGTGCACAGAGGAATACAGAAAGATATGGGAGAAGTTAAATATAAAATAATGGGAAAAAATTCATTTCACCCTTTTTAATGGGCTGTATGGTTCAACCACACAGTTGTCCAAACCATTCACCAACAATGCACTATGAAATTCCCCATAGAACCCATCATAAGGGCTAGGAACACGATTTGTCAAAAAAATAATAGACCATGTAAAACCCCTATGAAAAGTGTTCAAAATCACTGACACAACCACGAAACTTGGATAGATGGTCCGAAAAAATGTGGAACCTATGAAGATCACTAGACCACCCCTCACGGTTTAAACACACCATGCATACTCGGATACAAACCTTCCTCTAACCATAAATTCCACATGTTTCCTCCAAAATCCAAGGATATGTTCTCTATTAATATCCCAAAAAAACCCTGTAACCCTCGTGACCACATTAGAAACTTAAATTTGGATATAATTAATGTAATAAACCAAAATTAAATGGTTTCATACCTTAAATAAAATATATGATCATATACATATAATTATTAATTTATCTTATATACATATTACTTATATATATGATATTACTTTAAATATGGAATAATTATACAATATATACCTTTTTATGTTCCATTTTGTGGGGGATATGATAATTTTTCTCATGTGTACAACAGACTACTACCTCTTAAAGTGATGTTATTTTTGTTCACATACCCTTTATATGGAAGATATTAAGGTTAAAAATAATTAATATATGTGTTATTTATTACCTAGAAATACTTATATAAATATAATATGAAATATAACTTCTTACCTTCCGGTATATTGGAAAAAATAGAAATGCTTGTACATACCTGTCGATTACTTCTTCCATGTAGCGACATGAAATGTTTTTCATTTAATTATCACATATATGTTAATAAATATGGATTAAAATAATATAAATACAATATATAATATAATAATCAATTTTATAAATTTAATTGACAGATATTTTTATTTTTTCCGATTAGTTGAAAATGGAAACAACATTCGTCTATATATACCGCCAACCATCTCCATGAATGTGTAATCCATTTTATATATCTAAATTTTATAAATTAATCTAAACACATATATAATGAATATATATTATATCGATATCATTTCTATCCTTAGAAAGATAATGGATTTATAATTAAGGGAAAAGTAATGAAATTATCAAATGAAATTATATATGAAAAATGAATCAATTATTACTCAAAAGAGTGATGTTAACAATGAAATGATAAAAATGGGTGATAAAAGACTATAAATAAACCATTTACTATAGGAAATATTTTATTATGGTTCTTTAATTTATTTATAATAAACCTATATTTATAATATATGAGGATAGAACATGTATGAGTGAAACTGGACTGAAGGAAAGTGTTTCTCATCTCACATTCAATCTCGCAAGACATCTTCTATATTAACCACATAGTTATTTTGGGTGGTATATATACTACCCTTTTGATATTATGTATCATGAATATATTTATATTAATTTTATTTAATGTTTAATTTTATGTTATTCATTTCTTGGGTCTTATGAATTAAATGTTACCAATGTTGTAAAAGATTTATGTTTCAATATCATTTTATTATGGATTGTTTATAGGGGAAATTTAATGAATGAAATTATTTGATCATTAAATCCTTAAATTTTTATATCTTATATCTATACATGATTTTATCAAATGATATTACCTTATTCCTCGCTTTGGAACATAAATTTAGTGATAAAAGCTTATTAATAAATTCTAACTTCATTTCTACCTTCCATCAAGCATCCTTTTTGATCCATAATAATTTATTCTAAAAATGTTTTTATTAATTTTAAAATTTTCTATATAATTTTATAATGTAATTTTTACACATGGATTACTTTTTTAAAATATTTTTTAATTTAATTTTCAGGTTATTTTCTAAACATGGCCGTTTGGATTTAAAAAAAATGTGAAAGGAATCTATGATTTAATGTGTACAAAATGAATGTTATATTCCACTATCATGACCACTAAATGTTGTAATGATTCATTTAAATGTTTGAAATTTTATTTTCAAATAATATATTTTTAAAATGTTTTGTGATGTTTTAGTTTTAAAAGGTGATTTTCAAAGTGAATTTTTCCCTCAATTTTTTTGAAAGGATATTTTTATTAAATTTTGGTATGATATGAAACAATAATTATTCTATATATGTTACAATAGGGTTACATTGTAATTAACCCAAAATTATTTTTTATCTAGTATTTGATGATTAGTTTGGTAGGGGTAATTATTTTATTAACATTCATCATGTCACTTTGTACGGTTTATGATTTTGATGGTGATTTTGGTATGTATTATCTTTCAATATTCTAGTTTTTCAATAAAAATTATTTTGTCGATTATTTTTATACACATTCAGTTAGGAATTAGTTGGAATTATTAAGTGATTGGTGGGGCCCTATATAGCTTCTTCATGAATTAGTATGTCTCATGAGAGAATTTGGATTGGGTTTTTTGTTGACTCCTTATATAGTTATGCTAGATTTATTGGCATGAGGCCACACTTTTATGTTTATGATGTATAGAATTATGGGTTCACTCATTTGGGGATTAGTTATGGAAGTTTAGTGTGATTATTCAATTATTTATAATATCCATAGTTATGTCTCAAGCATATGGGATTATTTTTAAGGAATTATTTGATCATCATTTATTCATATCATAATATACTAATGTAATTTGTTGAATGTAATTTTTTTAGTTATTTACTATTCCATATTATTAATATTACTTATTCATAATATCTTCTATTATAAAAATAACTGTATTGAGAATTCAAGAAAACCAGTTATGTTTTATTTTCCATAGGACACTAAGAAGTGTTTTGTGAATTATATGGACATATATTATAAGGGGAAATATAGCGTCTATATAGAAAACACTTTTTGTATTTTATTTTATAAATTAAATGGTGAATTTGAAGTACATATCTAGTTTAAAAATACTACTAAAATATTCTTTCTTTCAAGAAGCAATTCCTTATATCATATTCCAACGTAATAGTGTATCCATGAACTCTATGATAATAGGGTTAGGGTCTCTACAATTTCAATCGTGGAATTTTTTCTAGATTCTTTTGGAACTATAATAAGGAAAACCTATATTAATTAAAATATCCCTATGATATTCATTGAGGAAAAGTGTAAATGAAATCCTATTGTTGGGTTAAGGTTTAGATAATGTGTTTTACGTAGAAATACATCCATATCTATGTGAAATAAAAAGAAATGGTTCTATCATAGATATACGTAGGGTTAATAAATTTGAAAATGTAGCATCATTATTAACATGAGCATTACCTGGTACATGAAAATGGGCCTTACTATGAACCTCATCTAACACTAATGTGGAATATTATTTTAATAATTAAAATTTTATTTAAAAAAAATTATAAAGGATTGAATTGATGATGAAAATGAATGAAATTAGTTAAACCAAATGTCTTATCATTTTTTTAAAAATGGATTCATGATTTAGACATCTTATAAATGATCAAATGGTTTTGAAAATAAGTTTATTTTTTCTCACAATATTATTTTTTATTATTGTTAATTGCGAGAACCTAATGGAATCCTATTAAAATTGAATATGAAGAACCATGTTGTGACTATGTGTAACCAAATTAGATGATGGCTATGGTGAATGAAATATTGATTATTCACAATCAGATATCCAGAAACATGACTAACAAACTATACCTTAAAATACTCTCAGACTCACCAAATATGTAAAGGATGATATTTTCTATGAGATCATGTAATGGAGAGCACAGAGAAAAGAAAAATCGATTTATTTCATGTCATAAATATGGAAATAAAAAAAAGGAGTATCAATATATTGAGAATTTTTTTTGATATGTGGAAAAGAATCGGAAAATGGTTTGAACATCTGAGGAAAAATGATGTTCATTATGGAAGGAAATAAATTTCACAATATTGATGAATTTATAGTTTATTGTTTAAAATGTTAAGAACCTGTGAATTATCTATGGAAATACCCTAATCAAAAGGTTAACCCTTTGAATAAGAGATGATATATGTTGAAATAAGATGGTTGATTAATTTGTTTATTAGTATTAATGAATTAAATTATAAAAGTGTTTTTACCAATTATATTATGGATATAAGAATCATTAATCTTCTAAGGGATGTGTTAAATTTTTTACTCATACATGACTTCATTAACTTATGGTTTATGGATTCCGTCATGGGGTTTTCAGTTTACGTTTTATCATATTATAAATGTCATAAAATCCCATTTTTACGTTGTATGTGATTGGATTTTACAATGATTAAAGATATTTTGGGAGACATTTAGGGAAATAAAATCCATTGGTTTAATATATGTTTTTGTAAAAAAATTATTTTAAGTAATATTTACCTTACATATTGTGGGAATAAGTATAAAGGTATGGAAAAAATTTAGGGTTCATATTATCTATGATTTTGATGAAATTATGTGTATTACATTTTATAATTTATAGGATTTATATTAATTTTAGAAAAAAGAAAAATGAAATGTCATGTGATAGCCTGTTGCATCCAGAAAGGATGGGGGGATTGAATCCAAAACTGAACTGTAATAATAGTGAAACAACTACTACTCTTCTATATTATGTTTGGAATAATGTGTCATTTTTTTACATAAAATATTTTATTTAAAAAAATTATAGAACGGATTATGTTAAACATTGGTTGTTGTTATTTAGGATTCGAGATTGATGTATTATTTAGGATCGATCATTCTGACCATTTATTATTTTGGTAAATATATAGATATATACAAATGGACATTTCACTATATTATTGATCTTATAATATATTAAAATATAATTTTAGTGCTTTGGAATAAAAAATTAATTGTTGGATATTATTTTCATGGAGTAAGAGATTAAGTGGGAATTTATTGAATCACTAGTAAAGGATGATGATATGATTATGAAATAGAATGATAAGAATTCATTATAATTCATTATATTCATTGAAAATAAAATAATTCCTCAACATTAATAAAAGGTTTCTAAAACAAAAATGATATTATATTATATTCACATGTGATGAATCAAATGGTATTTTAATTCATCAGAGATTTATGGTTTTTAAATCAACTATTTTAAAATGATTATTCAATTTCTTTTGATCAGTGATCTATATCACTCTATATAATTATATATTATTTTATTGAAATAACATATCTCAAATTCACACCAATGCTCTCCAACATGGAAACTTAATTATTTTTTATTCTAGAAGATAATTGTACTTTAATTTTTATATTATAAAGTGAATATTTTATTAACACTTTATATCAATTGAATTTATAACAATTATATTTTCAAATGTCCATCCAATAATTTCAATGAACTTGATTAAATTGTAAAGATGCAATTTACTTAAGTGGATATAATGTAGCACCCTAATATTTTAAAAGAAGAACGATAACTTTAATAGATTAAATTACACACAATAACAAGATAAATAGAGAATTTAACATAATAAGGTTTTTTAGTATATTTATTTATAAAAAAAATAAATCTCTTAGTGCATATAATGGTTGGTTTAAATGAAACACGATAAACTATTAAAATATAATTAATTAAACATGACTACTATAACCTAGTAATTATGTTGGAAGGTATGAATAAGATTTAATAAATTATGATAATCATATGATATAAAAATGTATAAAATAAATTTTGTGGTCATATAATTATTTGAATTTAAATAATAATCATTAATGAAAAATATATGTTTAAAAAAATATATTTTTTTTTAAAATGCAGTTCACTCACCCTTTGCGCAAAACAAATTATATTAAATTTTCAAAATTTAGAAAGTTTATATTAAAATATAATCTGATTTTCTAAAATAAAAATTTCAAAATTATCTTTGCTGATTTTTTAGAATTATCTGAAAATCTTAATTTTTGGAATAATATTGAAAAGATGGGTTTTATTGAAAAAAGTTTTTTTTCAATATTTAAAATGTTATATAACATTTTAAATTTCTTTTAAATTATAATTATTTAAATTATATTAATATTTTACTAGTTTACATCATTGTAAAAAATTCTATATGGAATTTTGATATGAAAACATTTAGACTTTTCAATGTTTTTCATTGGAAATTTTTTTTCTCAATGCACCTTCTAGTTTAAATTTAAATTGACTTCTTCCTATTAAATGAATTGAATTTTGAAAAATGTATTAAATATGATTAAACGTTATAAATTTTATTATATAATATATTTATCTTAATGTTTTTACTATATTCAATATTTAATTCACTAAAAATTATTTACCACGGTAAAGGTAAAAATGATATTACCACACATTTTAACTAAGATGATAAGGGATAGAAATTAACAAAAACTTTACCGAAACATTTTTTATGTAAATATATAACCATTATCACCTCTATGTGTATATAATGAAACAAGTTGAGGTTTTTTACCTGATAAATTGTGGGTGTCAATTTATATACTAAATTATTTTATTTTTGTCTTCTCCCTCAATTATTAAAATCACTCACTCTTCTTTCTTATTAACAATTCCAAAAGAATTTTTACTATTACATACCAAAAAAATATCTTTCATAATTTTATACCTACATCCTAGAGTAATTATTTTTAGTATTAAGACCTTATAATAAGGCTTCATGTACTAATATAAAGAGTGTCTCCCAAGAAGAGGTAAAATTATTAATCATGAATATTTGATTTTTTTCATATCATCAGAACCATAAAAAACATGTTAATATAATAAAACCCCCTACATAATTATATGTTATTATTTTTATGTAATAACCCATATCTATACCCACATCCATCAAATGGGAAACCAAACGGTTGATTGTGTGTGTGGAAGACTACCGTCTCACGAACTGATGTAATTCATTTTCCATACCCACCAATAAAGGATGGATATAATGATGAATTTTACCTATTTATATGTTATTTATTATATTTTGTACCTAAAGGTTTATTATATCTCATATAACTTCTTACATTCCATTCTGTGGGGGGGGGTATGATAACATTGCTTGTGTTTACAACAGACGACCACCTCACGAAGCGATGCGATTCATTTTTCACTTCTCCTTTTCATGGAAGTTAGTGAGGTTAAAATTAATATGTTATACATATTAACTAACAATAATTATTAAAATATAATATTAAATATAAATTCTTAAATTTGAATCCATTGGAAAAAAATAATGTCGCTCGTGCATAATTGTGGATTGCCTTCTCTATATAGAGATTTGAAATGTATTTCATTTTGATTTACGTGGGTGGTAACAAGGATAGATTTAATTACTATAAATTATATTTATAACATAATAATTATTTATTATAGGATAATTAATATTTATCTTACTTTTTTTACCACTCAAAAAATGGAAACAATGTTCATGCGTACGTATGGCCTACCGTCTGCATGAACAATGTAATCCATTCTGTAACTCTAAATTTTAAAGAATAATATTCATACCTATATAATGAATATATATTATATTTATATAATTTTTAAAGTTATATACATTATGTGACATGATAATATTAAAATTAATGAAATGGCCAACCAAAAATATACATGAGAAATGAAGCAAATATCAACCAAAATAGGGATTTTAACAATGAAATGTTAATAAATGAGTGATAAAAGACTAAATGTAAATAATATAATGAATAGAATATATGAATATAGTTTTTAATAGATGTTTAATAAAACCATATCTATTATAAACTAGGTTCAAATATATATTAATGAATTTATAAATAAGGTAAGGGATTCTCGTCAATGTCTACACCTGAATATCCATTAAAAAAATTGTTTTATCCTTGTATACTAAAAATATTTAATTTATTAACTTCTGTTATCAGAAACGTTTTATATAATGTTACCAAATTCCACCCTTTAGTACATCAAATGATTGATAAAATCATTTTAATAAAATCTGACATTATTTCTCTCTCTAGTTTAATTTTTTTCCAAAACCTTATTTTTGAATTATGTTTTCAGAAAATTTTCAATATTAAATAAATTATTTATTAATGAATTTCATACCCTTGTTTTGAAATTATATTTTTTTAAAATAAATTTCATCTCATAATTTATATAAGACCTATTTTTATTTTATTGAAAATGTGAAAGGAACCGTAGTTTTAACATGTATGAAATAAACAAAAATTTCAACAACCTTGACTACTAAATGTTTTAAATATTTCATTATTAATTTCAATGGTTATTTTAAAGGACACATATTTTCAAAATAGTTAGCAAAATTTTAGTCATAAAAGGTTATTTTTAAATAACATAGTTTATTTTCATCAAGAATAATTTAAAGTATCTTTTCATGGAATTTAAATTTATTTAAGATGACAACCATTATTGTATATAACATTTGTAGGGGTATCTTATAATGAATCCAATATTATTATCCATCCTATTGGATTATTAATATTCTAATTGATGATGTACTTTTTTATTTCCATTCACCATATTACTCAATAGTGTTTATGATTATGTTTATTTATTGGTGTAAGTATTAACTTATCATATGCTAGTCATTAAATTATTATTTTTATTTATAGTAGGTTTCACTATTGTAATATGATTAATAAACTAGACTTAATACTTGATATTTGGGGCCTTCTACAGACCCTTGATTCATCAGTGTGTTTCATGAGACAAAAATTATTGGGTTTCTAGTCAAGGACATATCTATTTATATAAGACGATATTCCATGAGGCCTTGATTTTATGGTTATAATTTCTGACATTTTCAATAAACTATTTATGAGATTAGTTATTTATTTTCAGTGTGATTATTATATTAATTGTAATATCAATGGTTATATTTTAATACCATCTGATTATTAATATTGTTTTTTCAATACCATTTATTCCTGCAATACTATTCGTATATAATTTATTAATTGGATGTGTTTTATTTATTTACCTTGGTATATTGATTATGTTTCTTTTGTAATGATATATTGTGATGTTTCCATACCCTTAATATGAATTTGATATAACTCTTTTATTTTTTTTATTTTCCTTAAGAGACCATGGAGCCATTTATGATTGATATTATGTGATATTGTATTAGGAAATACAGTGTTCTTAAAGAAACAATTGTCTATTTTTTATATTCAATTGTAAATTTAATTTCAAGTAACTTTATAGTTTAGTAGGATTATTAAACTATTTAATTATTTGGGATGAAATTCCATATATCTTATTTGAGTGGAATAATGTAAACACAGAATTTGGATACTTGGGTTAGGGTCATTATAATGCAGCCACTAGAGCTCCCCCTTTACCTTCTGTAATGCCTGGATGGATCTCCATCGATTATAACTCGAATCGAGCCCCACCAATCCCATTTTATCACCCTCATTTAGTTTATGATTCCTAAATCCTCTTACTTCATTTAATATTTAATATTAAATTCCATTTTAATGAGTGATCATATTCCCTATTTTAAAGGTATATGTGTATTATTTTAATTTCCACTCATTCTTCCTCGAATCAAATCTTTATAATGGATGATTGGAACATTATATGAATGAGTGGTTGTTTTACTATTTTCCTTTAATGTATCAATTTAATTATATATATGGTGTTGGGTTGAACATGTTAATTTTTGTGCATTACCCCATAAATGTGACATTTAAAATTGAAATGATTATGTATAAATTCATATTTCCACAATTCATTTAAATTACACTGTTAGAGGATATATACAGTTAATTGAACTACTCACTTTGGGCTTATTGTTAAAATTCCACAATCTTTTTTCTTATCCTTGATATTAAAATCGAATTTTTAGTGGTATTGACTTATCTTATTTCATAATGAGATGCTATATGTAATTAAAGGAATGATATCTAGTGTGGATGATTACCCCATAGATTAATTGAATTTTTAAAATTACATTATTACTATACATTGTTATCTAAATGACTAATAAAGATATAATGAATTATTAACGGGAATGCCTTATACATAGACCATATTAGTTAATGAATGTAATACTTGACTCATGTCACATGATAAATTCATAGTGTCATGAAATATACCATGGCCTTCATAATTATGTTTAAATTTAATACCCCTTATTTTATAATTGAATTATTTTATAGAATTATTATGGATATGAACACTTTTTTATTAATTATTGAATGATGACATGACATTCTTACTAACATAGAATTATAGGTTATATTAATTTTAATGGTTAGGTGAATTATATTATTCCTTTAATGATACTTGGGTTCACTCTATGGAATTCCATGAATGGTATTATGGTTTTAATAAAATATATACAC
Organism: Viscum album; assembly: GCA_963277665.1. NCBI lineage: Eukaryota > Viridiplantae > Streptophyta > Magnoliopsida > Santalales > Viscaceae > Viscum > Viscum album. Next base: position 842,326,521 of record OY728140.1, on the reverse strand, counting down.
TCTGAGTGATATGTGGGTTCATTATAGAGGATTTCTTGGATGGGAAAATAGGTCAATTGACACAACTGGTGTCATGATCAACAGTTCAGTTCATTGAATGGAACGCCTTGGATGGGAGTAAAGGATAAATGAAATATATTAATCCATGGGTGATAATAGGGATACCTATGTTGAACATCATTGAATGTATCATTAGTGGATTAATTTTTGTTAGACCATGGAGTGAAACCTCATTTCCTTATATAGAACTCCATTGGTGGTCACATTTTTTAACTAATTTACATTATGCCTTGCATGCTATTCGAATCCCCAAGTAGAAATAGAAATCATAGGCTCATAGGAAAAATAACATTTTATTACATCATTAACCACATTTGTACAGGGATTTTGTGTATTTACCCTAAGTCATATAATAGTTTTATATATTTAGAAACTTTTCTATGTTCTCAGGTGGCATGTTTTTGTTGATACATTAATTATGTAATTGCCTTCTATGCTACATCTATGTGGATTCCTTGGACATGGGCCTCAGGACCTTGATGGTGCATGTATATATCTACATATAAATGTTTATATATAAGAATATATATATATGTATATATATATGATTGAATGTTAGAGATATATCATCCTATGATGTAGAATGTATGGTCTACCTGGTGTCCATTGAAGAACTAGAGTCAACTTAATTACATTTATTTATAACTGATTTATTTATTATACCAATACATTGTTGTAATTTATACTCACATTTTAGATACCATTAGAAATCTCAATTGGACCCATTTGATTTTATCTCACACCTTGTTCGTGCTGGCAATTAGTACCAAGATAGAAATCATGGTTAGATGTTGAAGATTCATGTGTTGTGCTTGTGTTTTTACTCTTGTACATGTGATATTATGAGAACAATACTTAGTAAAATATAAATATACTCATAGATATAATCTTATGGCATTTATTCATTTCATTATTTGTGTATTTTTTTTCTACATTATATGTTTTTATACCTTATAGTATGTTCATACATGGTTATTCATTTAATTAGTATTTATTTTTCAATGTAGTTATTATATTTTTTATCCCAATTATTTATATTTCATACACTATTTATTATCTATTATACCTCTATGAAACTATAATCATGAGGGTATAGTCACTCCACTATCAAAAATTTATACCCTCATCACTAGTTAGTATCCTCTATCATACGGGGAGGTGTGCTCGATGCCAGGAGACTAACCAGTTTGGGGAATGTGTTTAGTGGCTTCCGGCTAGGAGAATACATAAATTAATATTTAACACTTATAGAAAATAAATTTCATAAAATGGGATTTATATTTTTTAAAAACATAATTTTTTTAAGAATTCCAATTTTTATTTTTTGTTCATAACGAACAAAAAAATACTAAAGAATTTGTTAACATGGACAAGGATAAAACAGGGTTACTAGGGGTTAAGCTAAGATATTAGGGTAATATTTCCTTATAAAAATTTACAAGTCCTATTTTTAGATAAATTGCATCGCTATATAATATAAAAGTTTTATATGAGAAACATAGAAGCATTTTTCTTCAATATAAAATTAATATATCATAATATTTTGAAATATTAAAAGTGTGTCATCTCCCCCATATAAAAGTAAATCACCTATTCTATTTTATAAATATAAAAATAGCTACTTGTATTATACAATACCTGAAAAAAAATCATTTATAATATCCCTCCCCTTGTCCTAGAGGTCATGTTTTTGTTTGAATACCTTCATTTCTATGATTAAGGTGAATGCCAAATGATGTTTCTCAATGAAGAGGTAAAAAAGTTTCCCAATATATTTCTATTTTAATTTTAATTAAACCTTCTTTAAATCTTTTATCCATAATAAAATGATTAATTAATTATAATTAAAATAATGTGATGTTATTATTATAAATTCACAACCTTACTCCACCTCCTTTCTATCAAATGGTAAATGAGTGTATTGTTTGTGTGTATGTGTAGACTATCTCCTCGAAAAGGAGATATGATTCATTTTCCACCACCACCTCAAATTATTGTTTATAAAAATAGATCAAATAAATATTTATTATATATATGATTATATTATTATTTTACAATGAAAATATACTTTTTATCTTTCTAATATTCATTGGAAAATTAGAACTACATTAATTCATACTGATAAACCACCTTCTCCATGACTGGTGTAATTCATTATTATAACTTTAAATTTTATGAATTTTCATAAATATGTATATCATGAATATATATGAAAATTATAATATTATAAATGTTTTTGGAGATGATCAAAACATGATAAAAGTTAAGGTACTATATTTACCATACTGAAACCATCATGAACAATGAAATAGTTAACAATGATTTTAATACGTAATTAGCAATAACTAAATAATGATATGTTATAAGTGGATAATATATGTTATTATAATTAAATATGTGGTAATATTATAGATTTATAAAAAATATAAATTTATTATAAAGTATTCTAGAGAACATATAAAGGATGTCGATGTTAAGGGAATAGTTTTTCATCTAAATACAATTTTGTTAAGACGTGTTTGATGTTATGGACACATTTAAGTATATGAGGTACATAAAAATAACCTCTAACATGTTACATAATGGATCCTTATTAATTAATTGTATTTAAATTTACAATTGATATTATTTTTTCCAAGGGGTTTTGATTGATAAGTTACAAAAGTGTAAAGGAAAAATCATCTCAAATCATCTTCTCGGGTACATATTTTGTTAACAAATATTATTTTAGAAGAAGTAAATATTTCCCAATTAACATCTTATAACATGAATATCCATATTTTATTTATATTTAATTTTTCTTTTGATGTTATTCATTCATGCTCGTCACTATTCAAATGTTACCAATGAGTTAATGGTTAATTATTCAATCTCACATTTAATTAGGATTACCTCTATTTTAATATACTTTTTGGGGAATTATATACTTTTAATATTATACAATCATATGAATTTTATTATACTCTATTTAATTTATAGTTTTTCAGGATTTCTTTTCAATTAATATCATTAATAATTATAGGAAAAATATTAAATATTTTAAATAAAATACATCAATGTTTTCCATGATGGTAGGGAATCCATTTCATCATTGTCGATATTTTCCAAAATAAAAATGATGTTATTTTATATTCTCCAATAATTTTTTATGGAATTTTAAACTTTTATTTACATTTTAATTTTTTTATAAGGATACTTTTTTTCTTTTCGGAATGATGTAATTTTTTACTTTTTGACAAAGTGTGAAGAGAATGTTTGTTTTTCTTACACTATATTCCATGAGAAGATTATAATTTCAACAAAAAAATTATTCACTATAAAACATGAATTACAAGTTTCCATAGTTAATTTGAAATAAATTTTTTATCCCTATATATTGTGAATTTTTTTTCAAAGATATTGAAATAAAATAATATTTTACTTGCTCTCAATGAAATTTCATAATTGTTATTTTAAAGAATTTTTTATTTTATATCAACATACTTTAATGTTTCTCATGATATATTGGGGATTTTAATTATACAATATATATTAATTATCATAATATTTTTTGATAATGTCAGAATTTAAATGAAACCTATTTCCCATTTATAGGTCAATTAAGACATAATGAATGATTTTATGATCAGTCTAATGATATATCTATGAGAATGATTTTCCATTACATTGGTTTTTATATAACAAAATAATTATGTTTTCATGTTCTTGTGGAATAAATATGAATGAATTATGATTATGTGATTTGTGGGTCTATTATAGACATCCAATTCATTGGGTATTGGATAATGTTTTATGATCTCAAAGGGTACAATGGAGGATATACCAATACCAAAAGATAGTTCACAAGAGGTTATTCAGGGAAACAAATACGATATACATTATGTTATTCAACACTCAAAGTAAGTATATGGGTGTTTATCTTAAGCCTAATATGTGATGAATTTCATGGTGGGTATGTATGACATATGATTCTTATGATTAGGATTATTCCACACTTAATTATACTCTTTAATTAAATGATCTTATGTCGATGTTTTCTCCCATAGATAATCTTCTATGGTTTATTTATACTCCATGTCTTATAAATTACCATGATTTAATTCAAGACTCATTTATTATCATGTTATTGTTTAATTATCCTTGATATCTACCTTGTTTACCATTTCTAATCATATGAGATCACCCATTATTGTGTTTCCAATTTCTGAGGATATGATGGAAAGTATTAATAATGATTCATCTAAGAAGTATATTGATTGGGAAGTACCAATTGGTAGATGATGTAGATCATACTTCATCATGTTGTTTATATATATATAATTACAAAAGCATTAAATAAGTATTGTTCCTGCATGGATCATGATAATATATCATTAATATTCATATAATAAGAGGTAATATTTTTTAATGGAATGATTTTTTCACCATATTTTATCACTTCTCACCTAGTCACAAACCAAACAATGTTTAAGAGTATACCCAACCCCATTACCAAAATAGGATGGTTGACATTAAAACAATCCCAAAAATTCAATAAGGGTCATAGATATAATTATATCCAACCATGTTAGAAAGAAAATTAAAGGTTAGAATCATAGACCACCGACATATCCTTTTGATTAGTTTTTTTGTTATAAACTCATCCCATAAAAACTAAAACAACAACTAGCTAGATATTCAACTGGTCTATAAATTATTCACTATATATAATTAAAGGAACTAATATCTATTTCTTAGTGGTAAACCATAAAGATTAATCTTCTTATACATAGAAATTATAATTTTTAATATAACATCCCCACAAAAAAACCATGAATAATAATAATATCATGGGAAAAATCAGTTGAATCATGCCTTATCCATCCCATGTGATCTACCATGTGAAACGTAACAATCTCTATAAAAAGCCCAATAAATAATAAATATATATATATGAACAAAACAATTATAGAAAGATTAGATTATCATCCTTAAAATCCACATGATGACCTTCTTTTAGCGTAGGTCAACAAGAAACACACTGAACCTACCACTACTGACTTAGTTTTTCACCATTCCCATATCTAAAAATTTTCCCTTGACACCTCATATGAGACATTCCCATGTCTCCTAAAAAACCTCCCAAATCAAAATACCTCTCAATGTGTCATCTTACATGAAAAAAATGCTACACCGTCATTGAGGTAATAGAAAACAATAATGTCCATTGGAATAAGGGCGGGATCACAACAATGTCTTTTTAGGGTTATTCCTAACCACTTAATCCACCATTTGGTAATTATTGAGTCTCATATAGTTTATTATCCAAGCTTAAAATTAAATCAGTAAATTCTCCCTTGCATATTAAGGTAATATTTGGGACCACATTCATTAAAGTGGATTTAATCCCATAAGATTCATCCACTCCAACCTAATCTAAGAGATATTAAATCACTATAGTCATCCATGATTCAATGACTCAACTCAGAAAATATATAATTAATTATAAAGAAACATTAATAAATTTAATTAATTAATTAAAAAATTAATTTGGAATAAATGAGGTAGAACCTATCATGTTTTCTATCCTCCTCCAAACCATGACAAATAAGGAATAATATACACATTAATTCCCCCAAGTTAATTTAAAATAAAATCCCTATCAACTAATACTAATTTAAGAACCAATTTATTTTCAAATTATATATATAACATTGAAAATAAATGTAGTATATTACCTTTAATGAATTTTCAGGAAACCATGTGAATTCCCACCTCTTGATCCTCCGCAAGACACAATAAGAAAATTTCCCATGGTTTTGAAACAATCCCACCATAATCCTTTATAATTAGAACCATATCTCGAATTATATTCCAATATATTTATAGAAAATATTAGGATAAAGAAGTTCAAAAATAAAAAGTATGCATCACCTCATTTTTCTAATGTCATTCATATTAATTTACATGAATCTAGGAGAAGAATGAAATCAAAGGATGAAAGAAGAGGTATAATTCTACCATATGTCCATAATCTTCAAATGGGGTTCCAAATAATTATGAAATTTATTATATTTAAATTAATTAATAATTTTTTAAATATTTATTGAAGGTTACATTGATTCATGAATTTTTTTTTCATGGTGAAACATCTCACTACAAGAAAACCTCAAATATTCAATACAAAACATTTTTGTATGGCCTTAAACATCATGGTGTAATTCCATAACCCAAACCAAAAATTGTGTCTTGATACATATTTCATCTAATTCCTATTTTTGTCTCATTATTGTATTATGTGATTATATAAATACAATAATATCCCATCAAATGTCTCATGAGGTACCAACCCATAGTGTTACTATACCTTTTATAGCACAATATGTCATGTTGTAGTGTAATGAAATCTGCATTTTATAGAAATATTATATTATATATATAATCCTGATACAATCACTCTTTCACTAATTAAATCTTTACCATCACAACACTATTCCCTCTATAACAGTTTTACTTTCTATTTACACAAAAACTATGACCCCCTAGAGAAGAGATACTTAAAAGAAAAATTTTTACCACCTTTGTAACCAAGGACCACCTTTCATTTCTGATGTAACCCTGATTATAACTCCAAAATTACATATTATATTCCAATAGTATGGTCATGATGGGTGACCTCCTAGGATGTTTCCTATGTTTTTTATGAGTGAGGAAAATAAACATTGAACAAACATGTATCGGTCTATGGGGATAGTTATTAGTATAAAAAGTTACCCAAGTGGGTAATATCCTATGGTGTCCTAGGAAGGAATATATGGTATTACAGGATACCCATTGGGTCATATGATAAGATTAATTTCCCTTAGATTTTGATTCATGAAAAATTGTTTCAAAACCAATACCCATTAGAATGTGATGTGGATGTATATAGGTTAAATGTGTGTGGTCAATGAAAGGGGAGTTGTGAATTAGATGGGGGTACTATAACCCCTAGAAAAAGTGTGACATAGATGACTAAATATTTCTACCCAAGTAAACTAGGTGTAACATTATTTTTGTGAGCCTTCATAATTATAAATCCAAAATTAATTATGCTTTGATTGGAGATGTTTCAGGAAGGGTAAAATTATATGAAATTTTATAGGGTGTGTGAGTGAGTACAAATAACACTAAAATAATATGGGTTGGAATATTGAGACTTTTATTATATTAATAAGTTACCTCTGTGGATAATATCATGTGTTGTGATGGGAATGAAACTATGTTATTATAGGAGACTATTGGTGTAAGATGAAAAGGATCATGGACCTGGTAGGTTGAGTCATAACAAAATAATCTCCATATATTTTACATTGGCCCCTTTTTTACACATAATTTCACCATAAGAATCACCATGTATTTCACTTAATTCCCATTTTGTTTGAGTTACTCTCCAATAAAAACCAATCTTATCTAAAAATCCCCAAACATGATCAGATTCATATATTTATAACCACCATACCATAACATTTCTCATCACTAAGATCACACCCCAAAAATTTCATATGAATTTAATTAGTCAGAAATTCAGTTGAATTATAATCTTTTTGATATCATACTAATAATGAGTATTCCGACATCACACATAAAAATGTCAAAAAACCATCACCCACACTGTTATATGCTCTGGTTTATCAAACAAGTTAGTTATCCCATGAATTTTGTGTTTTATTCAATATCCTATTCATCGTACATGGTCATAGTAAATTAATAATAGTCAATAAACCATTACACTATTTTGCTGAGAAATGACAACATACCATAAAATACAATATTGGATAAAACTCATAAAACACCACAATATTCCAAAACCTTAGTTACAATCAGACATATCTTATTTCATAATGTTAAAATCCAATTGTTAAAATTGTTACTAAAAACTATAATATAATGTTCTTAGAGATAAACCCAAGAATCACCAAAATATATAAAACTTAAACCCACTATATCTTGATCATGAATCATTCTAGACCAAAAAATAACCACTTTATAATCATTTTTCAATAAACCCACAAGACATTACATACCATAAATCTAGTCACCATTTCGATCAATCCCCCCAATAATTCATACCTAGTTATATATTAGGAACTCTATAACACCACTCTTGGACATTAGTTACTAAATATAATAACCTATAATAATAATAATAATAATAAATCAATACCCACTATTGGTTATTTCATAACAAATATAACATTTATACTTACATCCAATTTCTTGAATAAAATACTACCAACCATCTAGGCGGGATCCAACAAACATGTCTATAAAGTAATTTTGAAATTTTATTATAAAATTAGAGTTTCATTAAATATGTATCCAATAGTGGGACCTCTATTATCATATTTCCCTTTATTCTCGACAAAAAAACACTAACATTTCCATACTAAAATAGAACCCATACACTCATTCTCAAGAGCCATGAACCTCCAAAAAATAAAATTAACGATCCTCCCTCTAGTTATTATGATATCATGGTTCTCCAAATTACCATTTTTCATTCATAAATTTCCCATTTTAATGAATCTCAATCTAGACTCCCATATCCTCAAGGTTTGTGACTAAATTGCTTCCACAACATCATTATTCAGTATATATTTTTTGATAATAGCCTCAAAAGAGATTAAGGTGATATAAAATGATGGATTCAAAGAGAGTATCCAAAGAAAATAGAATTACATATAGGGGTAAGGGAACCTAAAATAAGGTAAATCATAATATGATCTTCTAAGATTCCTTTAGAGGAAATAAGGTCTTCAATATTATTTTCTTCCAGCCATGTTTTTGAGATAGTTATGCCAAGGTAAATGAGGAGACATCATTCCTAGATATAGTAAGTGAAGGAATAATGAGTATAGAACCCAAATACCAATCAAGAATAGTGTAATGTAGATTATATTTCATCTTTATAGAGGCAGATGTTACAAATTCTAATTAATAGTAAACCGTTAAAAATGATCGTTCTTATATGATAAATGAATTTCCTAATAAAAAATCTAGTTATATAAAGGATGATAAAGTATCAACCATAATGAATGGTCCCAAATCTACACATGATCATATTAATATATCCTCAATCAGTTTTAGGGTCCGAACGATTTGATAGATTCCCCAAAACATCAGGAAGCCATGTGAGATCATCGAGTGTGATAAATACTCCTACCCAGACATTTAGAATATACCCTATAAATAATAAGAGGGTGGGGAGACCTTCCATTTCCTAGAATGTTACCTAATAAGATTGAATAATTAATATTTTAAACCCTTCATTCACAACTGGGAGAATGTGAATCTCTTTTTATAAAATTAGTCACAAATACACCAATAACCAATAGTGAAATCCAATATTCATGTAGAAAAAACTAAGGAGGTATAGTCTTCATCAATAATCCAACATGATATAAGGATATAAAAGATTATGATAGAAATTTAAACACCTAGTATTATCCTAATAAATTCCACTTAAATAATTCCTAATCCCTTTCGGTAATAATATGATCAACAGAATCCATATTTTCATGGCTAAATAAGGCACATTTGGTCAATATATATTTTTATTTATAGTGTAAATTTTCATCGGTAGAGATATCTTTTTTCTATATCCATCAATAAGGAAGTTTATGTTTTCTAGGAAAATAGAACATGATAAGAATTTGTCTTTGGGGTTTGAATAATGAAACAAATGATCCATTTTATCATAAGAACTAGTAGTGAAAATTCATGAACAAGAGGGCGTTAACACCAGAAGATCATCATCCATGCAGATATTAATTATAGAACAAGTGAGTTAATGTTCATAATCTAGAATTGAATAATGGAATGATTGTTGAAAAAAATTCATGAAACAACATGTTAAGGGCTGGCGACATGGGAGAAAGAGCACATGACCAGACCATTTTTTGAACTCGAAGTAGATAACATAATGGCCCATATTCCAAATAGAGTGAGTAATAATAATATGGAAGTACACCTTTATAGCACTCCATAGATTGGAGTTCACATGAATACTCTCTTTGAATATATTAATAAATCTCTCATATATCTCACATATGAATTATACCCATAAGGAAGAGCCCTTTATAGAATCCAAATACTGTTTTCTAGCATATGAGTTATATGGTCATTAAATACCTAAACATTGATACCCTTTTATAAATACAACCTTGAAAAATAAGAACAAGAATTAAAATTTTAATGTCCCTCCTTCCAATTGTCCCAATAGAAACTATAAATCATGTCTTACAATCTCATTTAAAATTGGTTTTGGCACTCAAATAATAAACACTATATGTAGATGAACTAATTTGATCACACTTATAATTAGAGAAATCATTACCCCAATGTCTAACAACCGACACTTATAGTTGGACAAAAATACTCAAAATTAAATCAATTAGACCCTAAAATTAACAATTCAACAATCTTCCAGTGTACAAAGGGTCCCTATATTGATCATCAAGAAATAATATTTTGGTGTCATAATGCAACATTTAATGTGTGTGGCACATTGAGGGGAGAATATTTGTGAAGTAAATTCATTAATTTTATCCCATTTGATCAGTTTTTCACATCAGTACTCATAGTCATTGAGGTTATGAAGGAAGTTGGAGATTCAATGATACCTTCCATTGATAAAAAATAATATATAGTCAACAAAGAAATAAGGAGAGATAACTCAATGTCTAAGCATATACCACACATTCACATGAATCACACGTTTTTACACATAATAGAATTTACACTTCTCGTAGTGGTTTTATTTAATTAATAGAACCCAAATTATCATGGTTGAGGATACACCATTACATAACGTTACATAGGTTATCATGTGTAGTATTGTTCTAGTCCTGGGATCACATTCCTGATGAAATATTTTACTATTCTTCTAGTGTATTCCACTCAAATAAATTACAATATTCTCAATACTATCTTTCATTTACAATACATACACAAGGTTATCCTTGTATGCTTATACTTGTATGTGATCAGACACCAGTATTACGTCATATATACTATATTAATATTCCACCCATACACTCTATTTATATCAGTTTACGTATCCCCAAACCATGAAATTTTTCCTCATTTGATGGGAGTGTCAATATGGTTTTCAATGGTTAGTAATGGATAGAAGGTGGATTTTTGAATGCTTTTTTAGATAAATTTTAATATTAAATATGAAAATATAAACATTGAAATGGTTGTATCCTTAATAAAATGGTGTTACTACAATCTATTCGGATTTACCTATTTTGTTAATCCTTTAATAGGGGGAGTGAATTATGGTCTGGAGCATAATCAGTGAGAGTTCCATGATTTACTATAAAAATGTAGGTGTCTGAATGTAGATCTATTTTTGATGAATATATCAGAAAGGGTCATAAGGTATTTTGGTTTATATTTTGTGAGTTTGTTTGTATCAACGATTTTTAGGCCATAGTGTTGTAGTATTATGGTCACTCCAAAGTATCATATAGGGATTATATATTGCATCAGGTCATTGAGATTAATTAGTCATGATATATTTGAGATTATTTTTCATGAGTGTCCTTTTAGTATAGATATTGTTTCTTCATCATGTGTACATGGGATATGTATTTCCTAGTTTTGTTATCTCAAGGAACATTTAGCCTTGGTGAATTCCCTAACACCATAGTCTGGTCAAGTGTGTAATAGTTTCAAGGCGAGGAGAATGAGGATCATCATATTTTGTTTGGGAATTCATAAATTGTATCTTGATGAATTTGGTTTCACCATGGCCTATATATATATATATCCGCCACAATGAAGATCAATTATGGGTTTCTTAGGAGCGATATGGGGGCATTAAGGGATGATTGTCGTGGATTAATTAGACTCATTATATTTGGTAAATTATTATTGTTTTCTCACCAATACTTTAATTATTTCTTGTTTTAATGTAAAATCATATGTTCTCTCTTATTCCCTTACATTACTTTCACCCCTAAAAAACTCTAGGTTTTACATAGTTCTTTGTCGATGGGTTTAGATACCTGAGGATGAAATTCAGACATTAGATATGTGTGGTTGAATTTTTCTAGAACTAAAGTACTAATGTGTTTTCTTTTATTCATTATTTCATAGTAATTTGTTTCATAAGGATTTATAAAAATCTAGAATATATATTTTTTGGAAGTGGATGATTAATTTGATGGTACAAGATCTATATAGGTTGGAGAAATGTTTTTTGGAATGTTATTTTGTGTATGACATAAATTATTATAAATTCTCTTGGTGAAGTTTTGTTGATTATTTTTTAATATATGGGGTTTTAAAAATGTTCTTCTTTATTTTAGAATAATATTTCTAAAGGGTTTAATGTGATTTAAACCAGATATCTTCACCTTATATTTTTGAAATCTTATTTTGTTAGGGATTCTTGAGTTTTATTTTTTGTGAACGATATAGAACGTTACAGAGAATTTTCTTTAAGAAGAATGAATTAAATAAAAAAATGGGATTGAATAAATTATATGTTATGGATATGGTCACATGATGATTATGAGTTTCCATATTATTTAAAATGATTTGATTTTTAATGGTTCCAATTTCTCTTATTTATTGATACCTATTATTATTGAAAAAACTTTTCACCTTAATAATTAGATAATTACTTAAACACGATATGTAAAAAATGGGATTGATATAAGTTATTGGTGTTAAAAACCTTTTTAATTTGATATTATTTTTAATTATTCTTTATTATCGTAATGGGAATGGTATCCTTAGTGGGATAAAGTTTTTTGGTCAAGAAGGTTATTCTATTTTGAGGTCATTTTTTATTTTATTTCCATTTATATTGGTTGCTTGTTTCGTGAGTGAAAGATGTTTTTGAGAATGGTGTTGAAGAGTACAATCTTGTTGGGTAATAATAAATATGATTTGTTAAATAATGAATAAGGTATTTTAGTGAAAAGTGATATTTAGGTTACATTTCTCATGGGTCATTTTTTCATATTATAACTATGGTAGAGATCTTAGTTTTGGTTGAGTTATGACATTCTAGTGTTATAATTATCTCTTCCATAACAAATTTCATTAATATGATATATTTAGGGGATTCTATGATAATGGGAATTATATAGGACTTGGTTCCTAGGTAATATAGTTCCATTAGTATGTTGAAATGTGTATATATATTACACAACATTCTCTTATTTATTTTTTTGTCTCTTTTTTCATTCATGTGATGTTCATGGGTTGGGGATTCATGTAGATAATAGATTAAAGGTTATGGGTATGTGATTAATATTTCTAGTTGTGTTGTGAATGATTTAGTGTAATTATAAATGGGTTGGGATGAGGATAAATATTCAAATTGAATAAATTTATTAAATAAAAACATGGATTTTGGATTTTGGCTACTAGGATGAAATTTGAGAAATAATTAGTGTGTATTGAGTTAATAACTCGAAATAAAATAGCGTAAAATATCAATAACATAGAGAGTGATTTGAATTTGGGTTCAAGATAATTTATTTACGTTATTATTACTAATATATCTTGAATGTAATTATTTGAATAGTTATCAAGTTCTTTTATATTTTTCAAGTTATTTTATAATCTTTATATTAAATAATTTCTTATAGTTGATGTCTTGTAGAGAAATTCTAAAGGGTAAAAAAAGAGGGGATGTCATGGATTAAGGTTAAAATTTATGAGATATGATGGCTCATAGAAGGTATACACATAAATTATGTAATATCTACTGGATTTAGTATGAAACAACTATCTAAAATGGGTATGTGGTTGTGGTGTGTGTTCATTTTGTGGGACATGCATTATAGAATGAGGGAAAGAATTTGATTCTTTTTTTTCAGGATAACTTACTATGATGAGGAGTTTGTGGATATGATTGTGGGATTTAAAAGGAAGAAAGATTCAATAATGTTTATATCATTTATATTTATGTTACCATAGAAATATATTATTGTGTGAAGTGGACATGTTGTGGTGAAGTGTGTGGTGGTGGAATTGTGGTTATGGAAAGGTAGTCTCAATATGTGGTTATGTGGTTTGGTTGTTAGTTATTGTGTAATGTGATGGTTGATTATGTTGTCTTTTGGTTTTATCATTATCATATTCTTCATCAAGTAGGGAATGGTCATCCTTCTGTATTATTATAAGTGTGTGATGTAATTAACCTTAACTAATAGGTAAGAAAATGTTAAAATTTCCCTGCCCTATTTTATGACGTTGTTCTATAGATTTGATGACAATAAAGATATCTATTATGATATGGGATATTTATAATCCTTTTTTGGACTTGTGGATGGATTAGAATAATTATTAGGGAATTATTTGATGATGTAAAAGTAACTATTGGATGTGATGGAAGTCATGGTGGAACATAATGCTTGATGATTCAATTTTTATTCCAATCCATATTCTGTTTTTGGTCAATGATTTTATTAGTTTATGTTACAAATTTCAACTATTTAATAATTATTTCACATGGATACTAATTTAATTAGATGGATGATTCAATTTTTTACACCCAAGTGCTCTATTATAAATCCCTGAACCCGAATATCCAGATTCAGTACTAAAACATGTTTTCTATTTATTTTTTATAAAGGATAAAAGAAAAATACATAATATATTATAAATTTCATTACATTTTTCGTTCTAGGTTGGGAAGGATTAGACAAACCATTCATCATCATTTACAACACAAAATGTAAACATTTATTTAATTCGTTGTTCTGTAGAATGTTTTTATCCCTCAAAAAATATTTAGTACACATAATCAACTAAGGATATACATCAAAATGGGGTGATATAAAGGAATAGAAATAGGATAGAGAATAATAATATAGCATGGGGTGTGTCACGCCTGTTTTTTAGTCATTTTATTTATTTTATTTCACTTGGCGTCAGGTGTTTTTTTCCTAAGTGCGGGTGAGTCCCAGTTTAAATTTTTAATGTTGGGTTGAGTTTATGGTTTGCGATAGTGCGCGAACCCTGTGCATTTAAGACGCGCAGTCTGCTTTGGCACTTGCTTCCCACATGGGTACGTGCAGCCCGCATGCAGTCTGCTTAGATACCGTACAGCGTGCGAATACCGCACGATCATCCAGTTTTAACATTATGTGTGTATATATATGTATATGTATGTTTGTATGTTTATATATGTGCATATATATGTGTATCTGTGTTTGTATATGTTTATATTTTAACGTTGTGTATATATATATATAAGGTATGTGTATATATGTTTATAGGTGTATATATATACACATATGTTTATAAATAAATATGTTTTAAAGTTATATGCTTATTTGTGTATATGTTTATATATATGTTTGTATATATTTATATGTTTATATATGTTGTATATAGGTTTATATATGTTTATATGTTTATATATGTTATATATATGTTTATAAATATATATGTATAGATGTATTTATATTTATATATGTTGGTATATATATATGTCTTTATATATATATATATATATTTATTTATATTATTATTATTCTTATTATTATTATTATTATTATTACTATTATAATTATAAAAAAAGGGAAGAACCCTAACTACCTGGACCCCCCTCTTTCTCCCCCCTTTTCTCCCCCACGTGAGCCCGACCCCCTCCCTTCCTGGTTCGCTGGCCCGCGCCGCCCCTCCCTCCGCACGACCCGGCCTCCAGCTGCCTCGCCGTCCACCTCCAGCCGCCTCGCCGTCCGCCTCCAGCCACCTCTCTGTCTCCTCTGTGCAGCCGCGCCCTCTCGTCGGTGAACCCCACTCCCCTGGCTCCCCCTCCGCTACCACCAACCGACCCCCCCCCCCCTCGGCGCTCCCCCGGATACCGCCTCTATATCCCCAGCTCTGGCTCCCCATCCGGCTCCCTTTTCCGCTGCCCGGAAACCACCAGATCTCCCTTCCCCCGCACCTCCGGCAGCCTCTCCCACTCCGACTGGCCCCAGCCGTCGCTGGCGAACCCGACACCGGTGACCCGCTGCTTCGAACCCTCTTGCGCACCCTATTTCCATCGACCCGAACCCTTACGTGTGCCTCCTCCTTGTTCCAGCACAACCCGATCCCTTGCGCGTGACTCCGCCTTGTTCCGGCGCAACCCGACACCTTGTGTGGAACCTCCGCATTGTTCCGATGCAACCCGGCCCCTTGCGCAACGCCTTTGTCGTGTTCCGGCGCGACCCGACCCTCTTCGCAACACCTCCACTTTGCTCGGGCGCGGTCTCATTTCCCCTCGCTGATATTTGGGTAAGGATATTTTTACACTTCATTATATATATTTACAAAAATTTAAATGTAAATTTAGTTGCGGAACCTTGAGGTCTTTATCCGGTCCATTGTTGGTTCCTGGTTTACATCTTCTTGCATATGCAATGTTTTTCTTGTTTAAGTGAAAAAAAATTATTTCAACGTTTTTTTAAAATGTGATCTGCATCGCTGCGGTTTTCTCGTCGAGATTTTTGTGATTCTTTGACATTGATAAATTGTTTAAAATTTGTTTATTAGCGTGTTTCATTAATTATGTTTATGTTTTTATGCACTTGGGGTGTCGATAAATTGTTAAATGAGTTCCTAAAATAAGTTGATACGATTTTGGGGGTGTTGCCCTTAGTTTTTTTAAATAAAATGTTAAAGTGTCATTTGGGTTTTACTCGTGAACGTTGTGCTTTTTGTAGGGTTGGTTTTTTATTTGTATCTTGATTTCCTTGTTTGGATTAATTTTATTTTAGGGATTTGTGGTGTTCTGAGTCTCGGGGATCTATTGCAGGGAGTTGTGGTTGGTTTCGAAGGTGCGCACGCATATTCCCATGTATGAATATGTATAGATATATATATATCTTCTGTGTGCATGTTCCCTCATGGCGCGGGGAACACGTGCATCAGTTTAAGGATATATATATATATATATATATATATACATGTGGAAGTGCATGCGTGCGAGTGAGTTTCTTCTTGAGTTAGAAATCTTAACGTGACCTTTGTTTGAGGTAGTTGTTTCCAACCTTTTCCCTTTTAGATTCAAACCTTGAGCACTTAAATACTTTCAATTAATCCTTTTATATCGTTTTCATATCTATCGTCTTTATGAAAAGCATCTGGCTTAGTTATGTTGCTGTTTTAAATTTCTAAAAGTGGCTTTTGATATTTGTTTAAATGAAATGCATAGGTTCATGGTAAATTTAAAACAGTTACTTTGTGATGTGTTTTGTTGCAATTGATAGTGATTGTGTTTTGGAAATGTATAAAAATTACTTTGTTGTGTTTGTTTAACAAAAAGATAAACCATTAGTTGTTTTAGAAATGATTGGGAAATGGTGGTTGGTTTGAAAGATTCATTTGTTTTTATAAAGTGTTGTGAAAGAATTTGAGTTTGGTTTCAATGCTAAAGTGTTTTATGAAAGATGGTTTTTAATGTGATTCTTCTCAAAACTAAATGTGCCGTTTGATGTTGGCACATCCATGGGAGCACTAGGTGCTCGCATGGATGTGCCTCCAAATGAAAATGACACATTAAAACTATATTTTCTGAAAACTAGGTTTTTGCTGAATGGTTGGAAGCGTGGTTGGCCCGGTTGGCTTTTTGTGTGAGTTTAATGGTTGTTTGGTGTAAATGTCCGTTTGAAATTTTAAAATGTAAAGGGATGATTGTGTTGGATTTTGAGAAAGGTGGATTGTGCCCAATTGGAAACTCAACCCTTTTTTGTGAAATGTTTTAAGGTTCTAATGTTGTGAAGTCCCGGTTGACACCTTACTGAATGAGAAAGAACTTTTGATGTGTGCATGCTTGCAGGGCACCACTATAGGGGGATTTCCCTTTAGGGTTGTCATGTAGCGGTGCCCGTGTAAGGGGTTGGCAAGTGCGGTGAGATGAGTCCCGCGTGCGAGGGCCTCCCACATACACAATATTATCGAAATCACCATGGGTTCCTGGGCGTCTTATAGATTATCGAGTGACTGTTGCTTTCTAGCCCTGATTAGATGGGTTAGTACCCCCTGTAGTCGTGGACATGCCAAGGGGGATGTGCCACTGGTTGGCTATTAGGGCGGCTAGTTGGTTATTGACTATGGAGTACCACGCCGGCAGGTAGTCTGAACCCGAGTACGTCCAGGGGTTTTCTAGCGATGTTTAGGATCAACCGTGGTTATTACTTATACCTGCTTGTTTACTTTTACTTGCACTTGGTTTCTGGCATTTACTTATTACCTGTTCTTCTTTTTCAAAAATGTGATAAACATAAATTTGAAATTTCAGTTTTCAATAAATTCATTGTTTTTGGGAAAATGGGTTGTGGCGTGTGGTGGTTTTTAAGATGGTAAAACAAGATCCCTTTTCCTTTAAAATATGAAAACCCTATTTTCTATCTTTGTATGTGCAAACTAGTGTTTTGGGAATGTTTCTGGAAAGTGGTTTTGGTTGGATTCTGTGGTTTACTTTGGCATTCCTACTGATTATTTTTAATGCTCGTGCCTATATTATCATTTCAGTTGTAGGTTTCCCTTGCTCAGGTTTTCATGGACGAGTTGCTCGTCATGGGAGCAAGGTTGGCCTTAGTTGGGAGGTGACCAAAGGGTCACAAGGAGGTATGTGCCATTTTGTTTCTTTCTGCTACTGGTTTTTTATTTTTATCATCAGTTTTATTTATCTTCTTATCTCTTTCACATGGGACAAATCGTTCCCAATGGTTAAATTTTTGAGGCCCGACACTAGTTGCCATCCCGGGGGGATCGGGAACGCCCCTCGGGACTTGCCACGAGCCAGCTCGGGTGACCGGTTCAGGGTCGACCCAAGTTGGTTCGTGAAAAAATGGTATCAGAGGAGGCCCTTGATATTTGGGATGTCTGGTAGAAGGAGATTAGGACTGTTGGGGCTTAGGAGGCAGGTTACGGGTGGATGCCTGATCACCACCACTCGTGATGAGACCTGAGTTACCAGGGTTAGTCCTGGATTTGAGTCTTTTGTCTTTGGTTATTTTGGATTGAGGGATAAAAATGGGAGCGAATCGGTTCACATTGCGGCCTCACGTGGGGTGGTGGCCCATGTGGAGTCCAAGTGCCCGGTTTAGGGTCCTCTTAGCATTATGTCTTACTTGGGGCATGACACACCACCATGTCGCCGAGTTATGTACACACACTAGTCCCTCATTTTGATGGTTCATAGTTGGTTGTGTTTCATTTTGAACTCAGTCTCTGTGTGTGTGTTGAAAATGAAAGTGTTTTCGAAATGAAAAAAAGGGGTATCTTCCAAATTGTTTTTGAAATTCGTCAAGTGGGTTTTTAACGAGAAAGTGTATTGGTTTGGAACCATATGGTATGTGTTTGGATTTGGTAAGGAAAGATGTGTTTGAACCTTGGCACTCCTTATGGAGGGTCACATGTGCGTGGGTATGTATGAAGAGTGTATAGGGTCACTTGTTTGCAGATGATGAGAGCGAGATAGAATGAACGCACGTGTGAAGGTTCATAAGGTGCCATAGGAGGGTTTTAAAATTTTATAGAAAATATGGTTTTGGAAAGTGATTTCTGCTTGTGATTATATATGTTTGGCTTATGGGTTTTTTGACCTTGGCTTGTGTGGTTTCCATGATTGAGTCTGGCTTGATGCCGGTTTCGATGATGTTTCACGTGTTGACATGAGTATGCCGCCTAGAAAGGTCACTAAGGTTGCTAATGAGTCATGTCCAATTTTTAGTTCTTTTTCATGTTGCCTATTGATCAAAGAAATCAAAGTCTATGAGGGGTAGTTGTGTGGTTGTGGAATTGGAGTGGGTCTTCAGGTTGTTGGGAACTCCCAGGGTTGTTAAGGTTCGTACCGCCCTAGAGTTATTTGAGGGTTCAGTTTTGGACTGGTAAAGATGAGGTGTCTCATCATCGTTGGAGTTTTGGGTGTGATTAACAGTGGTCAACTTATAGGAAGGTTACTCACCTGGCAAGGAGTGCGGGCTGGTGGGACCTGTCTCCAAGAAACCATCCTCGTCGGTACTGGCTCATAGTTCATCAGACCGCTCTCTTGTGCGCCACCAGTATGGCCTGTCCAAGAATTTCTAAGACGCCTTGCCACATCCCTCTGAAGTCTTGCTACCATGTGGCTGTTCGGGCTACCAGTGAGAGTTCTGGAAGAACTGTCATCTGGGAGGAAGGAGCTAGGGACCAGAGGATGCAAATGCCTAACTGTGAGGCAGGAGATGCTTCAACCATCAGATCCCCAACCACAGGTCTTGGGGTGAAGCTCACGCATAGTCAGGAGTTGTCGAGGGTGTGTAGAACCTCGCTTCAGATTCTGTTTTCAGCTTTCTGAAGAAAAATATCCAAAGATTCCTTATTCTATTATTTTCATCGTTGTATGATCACCTTTGTTGCGGTCGCGCGATGAACTTTTTCTACCGCAGTCTAAGCCATCTTATCTGTCCTCAGTGTGTTCTCATATAGTTCGGATTTCCTTGAAGGATGTTGGGACCGCGAATGAACGGGTCCTTCTAATTTTTATTTGAGACTCAATTGTGTTCGTTAGGGGGATTTTTGGTTTTGTGAAATTAACGTGCGGTATTTCGAGGCACATGGAGAGTTCAGGATCGGAATTCCCTAGTCTATGGTTGCGGTGAGGAGTTGTTTGGTCGGTGTGTGAGTGGTTGTGTTAATTCCTTATCCTCGGGTTGTTGGGTCATTTCGTAGCAAGCTTTCTGTTTAAGTCTCTATGTGTTCTTCGGTCTATGTGGAGAAATTATATTTGTTCAGTTTGGGAGTTCCCGTGTGCCCCCTCCAGGGGTGGTGTGTTTGAGTTTCAAGGTCTCTATGTTAGTAGATTCCTGTGGTGGGGAGAACCCTCCCGTGTTCTCCCCTCAACTTCGGAAAATTATTGTACTTGAGTTGTTCGGGTGTGACTTGTGTTGGTAATGGTTACCCCTAGCCTCTCAGTTTCTTCTAGTTTTTCCTGGGAATGGACTCGAGTTATGATAACCATGGCTTAGTGACTTTCTTAGGGTAGAAAGTGTTTGTGGTGGAGAGAATTGTCACACCTGTTTTTTTAGTCATTTTATTTATTTTATTTCACTTGGCGTCAGGTGTTTTTTTCCTAAGTGCGGGTGAGTCCCAGATTAAATTTTTAATGATGAGTTGAGTTTATGGTTTGGGATAGTGCGTGAACACTGTGAATTTAAGACGTGCAGTCTGCTTTGGCACTTGCTTCCCACATGGGTAAGTGTAGCCCGCTTGCAGTCTGCTTGGATACCGTACGGCGTGCGAATACCACACGATCATCCAGTTTTAACATTATGTGTGTATATGTATGTATATGTATGCTTGTATGTTTATATATGTGCATATATATGTGTATCTGCGTTTCTATATGTTTAGGTTTTAACGTTGTGTATATATATATATATAAGGTATGTGTATATATGTTTATAGGTGTATATATATACACATATATTTATAAATAAATATCTTTTAAAGATATATTCTTATTTTTGTATATGTTTATATATATGTTTATATATATTTATATGATTATATATGTTATATATAGGTTTATATATATCTATATGTTTATATATGTTATATATATGTTTATAAATATATATGTATAGATGTATTTATGTTTATATAAGTTGGTAAATTTATGTGTTTATATATATATTTATATTATTATTATTATTATTATTATTATTATTGTTTTTGTTATAATTATAAAAAAGGGAAGAACCCTAACTACCCGTCCCCCCCTCTTTCTCCCCCCTTTTCTCCCCCACGTGAGCCCGACCCCCTCCCTTCCTGGTTCGCCGGCCCGCGCCACCCCTCACTCCGCTCAACCCCACCTCCAGCCGACTCATCGTCTGCCTCCAATCGCCTCGCCGTCCGCCTCCAGCCTCCTTTCCATCTCCTCTGCGCAGCCGCGCCCTCTCGGCGGTGAACCCCGCTCCCCCCGGCTCACCCTCCGCTACCACCGGCCGACCCCCCCCCCCTCAACGCTCCCCCAGATACCGCCTCTGGCTCCCCAGCTCCGGCTTCCCATCAGGATCCCTTTTCCGCTGCCCGAAAACCACCAGATATCCCTTCCCCCGCACCTCTGGAAGCCTCTCCCACTCCGGCTAACCGCAGCCGTCTCCAGCGACCCCGAAACCGGCGACCCACTGCCTCGAACCCTCTTGCACAACCTATTTCCAGCGACCTGAACCCTTGCGTGTGCCTCTGCCTTGTTCCGGCGCAACCCGAACCCTTACATGCGCCTCCGCCTTGTTCCGGCGCAACCCGACCCCTTGTGCGGCGCCTCCCCCTTGTTCTGGCGCATCCCAACCCCTTGCACAGTGCCTTTTCCTTGTTCCAGCGTGACCCAACCCCCCTCGCAACACCTTCACTTTACTCGAGCGCAGTCTCGTTTCCCCTCGCCGATATTTGGGTAAGGATATTTTTACACTTTGTTATATATTTTTACGCAAATTTAAATGTAAATTTAGTTGCGGACCCTTGAGGTCTTTATCTGGTCCATAGTCAGTTCCTTGTTTACATCTTCTTGCGGTTGCAATGTTTTTCTTGTTTAAGTGACAAATATTATTTCGACGTTTTTTTAAATGTAATCTGCATCGCTGCGGTTTTCTCTTCAAGATTTTTTTGATGCTTCGAAATTGATAAATTGTTTAAAAATTGGTTGTTAGCGTGTTTCATTAATTATTTTTATGTGTTTATGCACTTGGGGTGTCGATAAATTGTGATATGAGTTCTTAAAATAAGTTGATACAATTTTTGAGGTGTTGCCCTTAGTTTTTTATAAATAAAATGTTAAAGTGTCATCTGGGTTTTACTCATGAACATTGTGATTTTTGTAGGGTTGGTTTTTGATTTGTATCTTGATTTCCATGTTTGGATTAATTTTATTTTAGGGATTTGGGGTTTTCTGAGTCTCGGGGATCTATCGTAGGGAGTTGTGGTTGGTTTCGAAGGTGCGCACGCATATTACCATGTAAAAATATGTATAGATATATATATATATATATCTTCTCTGTGTGTGTTCCCTCATGGCACGGGGAACACATGCATCAGTTAAAGGATATATATATATATACATGTGGAAGTGCGTGCGTGCGAGCGAGTTTCTGCCTAAGTTAGAAAGATTGATGTGACATTTGTTCGAGGTAGGTGTTTCCAACCTTTTCCCTTTTATATTCAAACCTTGAGCACTTGAATACTTTCAATTAATCCTTTTATATCGTTTTCATATCTATCGTATTTATGAAAAGCATATGTCTTAGTTATGTTGCTGTTTTAAATTTTTAAAAGTGGATTTTGATGTTTGTTTAAATAAAATGAATAGGTTCTTGGTAAAGTTAAAACAATTACTTTGTGATGTGTTTGGTTGAAATTGATAGTGATTGTGTTTTGGAAATGTAAAAAAATAACTTTGGTGTGTTTGTTTAACAAAAAGACGAACCATTAGTTGTTTTAGAAAATATTGGGAAATGGTGGTTGGTTTGAAAGATGCATTTGTTTTTATAAAGTGTTGTGAAATAATTTGAGTTTGGTTTCAATGTTAAAGTGTTTTATGAAAGATGGGTTTTAAGGAAATTCTTCTCAAAACTAAATGTTCTGTTGGATGTTGGCACATCCATGGGAGCACTAGGTGCTCACATGGATGTGCCTCCAAATGAAAATGACACATTCAAACTATATTTTCTGAAAACTAGGTTTTTGATGAATGGTTGGAAGCGTGGTTGTCCCGGTTGGCTTTTTGTGTGAGTTGAATGGTTGTTTGGTGTAAAGGTCCGTATGAAATTTTAAAATGTAAAGGGATGATTGTGATGGATTTTGAGAAAGGTGGATTCTGCCCGATTGGAAACCCAACCCTTTTTTGTGAAATTTTTAAAGGTTCTAATGTTGTGAAGGCCCGATTGCCACCTTACTGAATGTGAAAGAACTTTTGATGTGTGCATGCTTGTGGGGAACCTCTACAGGGGGACTTCCCTTGAGGGTTGTCGTGTAGTGGTGTCAGTGTAAGGGGATGGAAAGTGTGGTGAGATGAGTCATGCTTGAGAGGGCCTCCCACTTACACAGTATTATCGAAATCACCATGGGTTCCTGGGCGTCTTATAGATTATCGAGTGGCGGTTTCTTGCTAGCCTTGATTAGATGGGTTAGTACCCCCTGGAGTCATGGACAGGCCAGGGGGATATGCCACTAGTTGGATATTAGGGCGGTCAGTTGGTTATTGACTATGGAGTACCATGCCAGAATGTAGTCTGAACCCAAGTACGTCCAGGGGTTTTCTAGGGATGTTTAGGGTCACCCATGTATATTGCTTATACCTGCTTGTTTACTTTTACTTGCACTTGGTTTCTGGCATTTACTTACTACATGTTCTTCTTTTGCACAAATGTGATAAACAAAAATTTGAAATTTTAGTTTTCAAGAAATTCATTGTTTTTGGGAAAATAGGTTGTGGCGTGTGTTGGGTTTTAAGATGGTAAAACATGATCCCTTTTCCTTTTAAATATGAAAACCCTATTTTCTATCTTTGTATATGCAAACTAGTGTTTTGTGATTGTTTCTGAAGAGTGGTTTTGGTTGGATTCTGTGGTTTAGTTTGGCCTTCATACTGAGCATTTTTAATGCTCACTCCTATATTATCATTTCAGTTGCAGGTTTCCTTTGCTCAGGTTTTCATGGCTGAGTTGCTCGTCATGGGAGCAAGGTTGGCCTTAGTTGGGAAGTGACCAAAGGGTCACAAAGAGGTATGTTCCGTTTTGTTTCTTTCCGCTTCTGGTTCATTATTTTTATCGTCAGTTTTATTTGTCTGATTATCTCTTTCGCATGGGCCAAATCGTTCCCAATGGTTAAATTTCTGATGCCCAACACTAGTTTCCATCCCGGGGGGATCGGGAACGCCCTACGGGACTTACCGCGAGCTGGCTCGGGTGACCGGTTCAGGGTCGACCCGGGTTGGTTTGTGACATGGTGAGCATAATAATGACATCATCATCAAAATCATGAGAGGAAACATAAAAATATACATGAGATTCGGCAATGCATAAAAATAAAACATCATGTCTTATTGGATAACTTTGACACATAATTGTGGAAAAATATAGAATCTTGTTCACACATCATTTCACATTAACTCATGAGATTCATCACATTACCCAATGCATTGGAGGGATGTATAATTCCTGGTGCACCTATCACATTCAAACATTTATACTACGCTACATAATTCTCGGTGCACCTATCACATCAAAACATTATCACTATCATGCATTCCACATAGTACATATTTCTACATTGAACACAACTAAATCAAGTGAAGGAATGGTTTTCATCTCATACTAACACATTCATAAAATTTGGGTACCCAAAATAATGGGGGAATAACATTCTTGATACAATAACCATCAACCTTGAGTAAGAAATAAAAGGTCTGTTTTTGAATGAAGAGTTATTTTGGAAAAACATTGTTTGACATAAAATGAATTGGAAAAAATGTATATCCCAGAAAAATAAATATAATGATGAAAAAAATTATTTTTATAGAGTTAAAATTCCAAAAATGGAGTGATATAGGGAGGACCAGAAGAAAGAAAGTTGGGTTTGAGATTTTCCCCATAGCATGTATCCGAACACTTTCTTCACTTTAAAGTCTCATATATCAAATTTAGATTCATTAATTAACTATTAAATATACTTGTGTACATGAATATGGTTCATTATAGTTTCATTAATTTATTTTATGGGCCTTTGTATGAGTAATAGGGTTTAAATTTATTGTTTGGGGAATGCCCGTTTTAATGGTTTTCTTGAACGGTTCAGTTGTATTCATTAATTAAATTTTTTGTAGAACGTGGATAAACATATAGAAATGATAAATCATGTTATTAATTATATTAAAGGAATTTAAATGATCTTATAATTGATTATATTATATACCATGTGGGTGAATAATTAGTTAAGATTTAATAATGACCATTTTAGGGTAATTTTGGCCGTTAATGGATCACAACAAACACATTTTGATTTATCCTTTAGTAATATATACATAAGTTATTTCTAGAACATTAAATAGGATAAAATACATATAACACAATCTGGTTCAAACAAAAAATGGTTTTGTGATCATATTTGGAGGCTGTAAAGGAAATTGAAAACATGGCGTTCTTGATCGTGATAAATTAACACCACAGGAACAACGTTTTCCTTTATAAAATAAAAAAGAATTGGTGATGGTGGTTGGATCATATAATCTCCCATTAGTATCATAAAATTACATTACATGTATGATAATGGAGTTACCAAACCATGTGGATGAAGATAGGAAGGGATAAAATAAGAAAACAACTTGAAATTGAATTGGAATTAAAGGTAATTAGGGAGGGGAATTACCTCTTCAGTTATCCCCTTGAGATCCTCCATAAGGCACATTGGATTGGCCTTTTGATGATACCAGAAGCTATTTGATGTGGGGGAGGGGATAATAAAGATATCCGGGAAGTGTTTAGGAAATTCATGAACCTTTAGAGGTCCGAGGAAATGTGGGAGTGAAAGGAGGTATTTATAATGGAGGGGAGAGAAGATTTGTCAACGTTAAATTCATTAATTAATTATTTCTCTAGAAGACAAGGAATAGTCAGTCTTCCATGAATAAATATAGTAATATTATCATGCTAATTCGAACCAATTGGGATTACATTAGTATACATTCATACATGACTCTATAATTAGTGTATTTATCTTATTTTGTAAATTATACTATTTCAATATTCATAAAAAAAATCATCTATTTCAGAAAAATACCAAAACATTACCCTAACGATTTTTCGATGTGTAGAATCCAAAAATGAATTCCACTTTTCAAAACTAATTTTCTAAATATGATTAATTTAATTTTTAATTAAAATAATAATCTACTAGATAAATATTGTATTAAAACATTTGTTTACTTATTCCAAAACATAGGTACATATTTCATTTACTTAAATTCTACACATATATTATCATAGGTGAGGTTACTAATCATAATCGTATGTTACTATTCATAAGGATAGGTTACTATTCAAAAAAATTAATGTTTTTTCTAATAGGACTCCAAATAACATACTGAAGGAAACCTTATAGATCTGATTTTGAAAAATCAAAACATTAAAGTTGAAAAAATTAAGTTTAATGGATTTATTATAAATTCCATATAGTACACATTAGTTCATCTAAACACATAGTGAATCATTTTAAATTCTTGGGTTGTCACATTCTTCCCCAATTAAATGAATTGCGCCCTCACAATTCATTCATTATACAT
Organism: Viscum album; assembly: GCA_963277665.1. Lineage (NCBI taxonomy): Eukaryota > Viridiplantae > Streptophyta > Magnoliopsida > Santalales > Viscaceae > Viscum > Viscum album. The sequence goes on along the minus strand of OY728140.1, from coordinate 842,299,163 downwards.
ATAATTATGAATTTATATATTTATAATTAAGAAAAAATATTTTATTATGGGTACCTAATTAAACATAAGTTTACAAGAAAATTTAAAAAAACAATTTCTAATCTCTAAATTAGTCTGTATCGTTCCTCAAATACCAAATGTAAAGACCTAAACCCGTACTTAGGGATTCAGTACGAAAAACTGTTATATATTTATTTTTTATAATTGATATAAGAAAAATACATAGTATATTATAAATTTTAGGAACTATTCTCATAAATGTTTTGGAGGATTATAAAAACCATACATTAACATTTACAACACAAAATGTAAACATTTATTTAATTTTGTCTTCTCTAGATTCATATTGTCCCTTGAAAACTATTTATAACACAAAAACACCTAAAGATCTACATCAAATAAGGGAGAGATAAAATACCAGAAAGAGGATATAAAAGAATAAAATATCATGGGGTGAGCACAATCATAACATCATCATCAAAATCATGATGGGAAACTTAGAAAAGGACATGAAATATGGAAATGAAAAAAATGAAACACCATGTCTTAGTGGATAACTACCACACATACTTGTGAAAAAAGATAGAATCTTATTCACACATCTTTAACTTTAACTCATGATATTAATATTTTTACCAAATGTATTGAAGCTCTATATAATTCTAGGCACACCCATCACATTCCAACATTCATATTGTGATATATAATTCTAGGTGCACCCGTCACATCATAAAATAATCATTATTATGCATTCCACATAGAACATATATCAAAATTGAAGATAACTAACCCATGAAATAGAATTATATTCATATCATAAGAACACATTCATAAATATTCAGTTCCCAAAAGAAAGTGGGAATAACATACTTGATACAATAACCATCAACCTTGAGTGAGAAATAAAAGAGGAGTTTTTGAATGAGGAGTTCTTTTGGAAAACATTTGTTTGACATTAACTATATTGGAAAACATTTATATCCTAGAAAATGAAAGATAAAAATGAATTTTTTTAAGGATTGTCCATACCAATAATAGATTGAAATAAGGATAGCCCAAAGAAAGAAAGTTGGGTTCGAGAATTTCCGCTTATGATGTATCTGAATGCATTCTTCAATTTAAAGTCTTTTATAACCACATCAGATTCATTAATTAACAATTCCAGAACCTTTTTATATAAATATTGTTCATTTTGGTTTCATTAAGTTATTTTATGGTCCTTTTCATGAGATATAGGGTTTAATACATTATTTTCGGAATGTCCGTTTTTATTGTTTTCTTGAATAGTTCACTTGTATTCAGGATTGAAAGTTTGTGTAGAACATGGATAAACATAAACAACTAATAATTCATGTTATTAATGATATTTGGGGAGTTTAAATGATATTATAATTGATTATATTATATACCATGTGGATTAATCATTAGTTAATATTTAATGTTGATCATTTTAGGTTAATTTTTGCAGTTTTGGGATCACAACGAACTTGTTTTGATTTAACATTTAGTAATATATACAGAAGTTAGTTCCAGAACATTAAAAAATATATAATACGTATAAAATAATCTTTTTCAACCATAAAAAATGTTTCATGACCAGATATGAAGCTGGTAATGGAAATTGAAAGCATGTTGTTTTAGATGGTGATAAATTAACACCTCGAGAACAACATTTTCCTATCTAAAATAATAATAATAGGATTAGGTGGTTGGATCATTAGATATACCATTATTATCATGAATTTACCTTATACGTATGATAATGGAGCTACCATACCATGTGGATGAATATTGGTGGGGAGAGAATAAGAAACAAAACCTAAAATTGGAAGAAAATTAAAGGAAATGGGAGAGGGGAATTACCTCTTGAGTTATCCTCAAGAGATCCTCCTCAAGGCACCTTGGAATGGTCTTTATGTGAAACCAGAAGCTCTTGGACGTGGGTTAGGGGATATGGAAGATGTTTGGGAATAGTTGATACAAGGATTAAAGCTTGAGATGTGTTAGGAAATGAGGGTGTGAAGGGTGGAATTTCATGTGGAGGGAGAGGGGATTTCTCAAAATTATATTAATTAATTTATTATTTCTCCAAAAGGAAAGGAATAATGATTCTTCAATGACTAAATATAGTATTTTTATCATGTAAATATGATAAAATTGGGCAATAATTAGTAGAACATCATCCCTGGCTCTATAATTAGTGTATTTAGATAATTTTGTATTTTTATGGTATTTCAGTATTCATCAAAAAATTCATGTATTTCATAAAAATACCAAATATTTTCCTAACCATATTTTGATGTTTACAATCCAGAAATGAATTCCATTTTTCAAATATAACTTTTTAAATAAGAATAATTTAATTTTTAAGTAGAATCATTATCTACTTCAAAAATACAATATTTAAAACATTTGTTTATTTATTCCAAATCATAGGTACATCATGCTTTCACTTAAATCCTACATATATTATACCATAAGTGATGTTAGTATTCATAAGGGTATATTACTATTCATAAGGGTATGTTACTATTCATATGGGTAGGTTACTAATCACCAACAATTAATTCTTTTCTAATCGGACTCCAAATAACATACTAATCGCAACCTTGTATTTCTGAATTTTTAAATTAAAAACATAGAAGTTTGAAAAATAATTTTAATGGATGGATTATAAATTCCACATAGTACTCAGTATCTCATTTAAGCACATAATGTATCCTTTTTAAAATATTGGGATGTTAAATCTATCCTCCAAAATTTTTTATGTGTTTACTGGATAGTTTATAGGATAAAGTGGCATTTCTTTCTGTAGATCAAACCAAATTTTTTGGATGAAATTTGGTAATGGGGAGTCTTCAATGCTCTATCTTTTGTTATGATTGTATAAAATGGAATATATATTAAATTCGGGTTGTGTTAATCCTTTATTGAATGAAAATTCATTGTAGTTAATTGGATTTTCTATTTCATTAATGGGTTTTATATGGGAAATGACTCATATATTCATGTTTATTAAACTTAGTGGAAGTCAATAACACTTGACCAAATAGAGGTGGGCTTCAGGGGTCATCCTTTCCTTCATTGTCTATCCAGGATGGGTTTTAGTTAGGTACGTTCCTGACATAGTAGTATCAAAGATTTTGGATGAGAGTTAGAATTTATTTTCATGTTATTTAAAGAAGAGGATTTCATTGGATACATAGGAAAACGATGGAACTTAAGCTTATCATTTGACCTAGAACATACATACCCACCAGGATATAGAAGCATATGTTCCAATTTAATCTATCATAAGGACTTAGAGAACCAATTGAGATGTTTAATTTAATATATAACTTTTGTGTAGAATAAATAATGGGTATGTTCAATCATAATTTCCATTACATTCATTAGAATTTCATTCTATATTTTATCTATGTATATATGATTATGTTTTTCTCATGCATTTATTTATAACATATTGTTCTCTCGAATAATGGTTAAATTTTAATGTCGTAAAGTAAAATTGTTTTTATCTATAATACAACATTAATAAAATCATGACTGATTATTGAATTTGTTTTTCCCGTCATTGCAATAAAATATTTTCCCTGAAATTGAATTTATTATCATGGTAAAATTTATTAATAAATTTCATGTATATAAATTGAATGGATTTATTTTAGTGACAGGTTTTAATGTTATTTAATTTAATGATCAAAATAAAATTCTAGTTGTAGTTTCCTAGAATATTAAAGAACATGTGTAAAAGAAAATTTTAAAACTTGAAATGGGAATGTGGAATAAAATTTTTAAAATGTGGATTATTATAGAAATTATTCATAAATATGGAAGAATGTTTTCATTAAATTTTATGAAATATTTTTTTTAATTTCCTCCATCATGTTTTAGGTTGATAATGATTAACCTAATATATGAAAGTAATAGATTTTCACCTCTTATATAATATGAAATTATGTTTGGTTTGTGAAAAGATGTTTAAATAATGTCAATCTAGTGCATGTCAAGCATGAGTAAAGATATTCAAACATTTACAATTTTTCAATTTGTAAACTATATTGGGTTTACGTAATGTTATGGAAATATGTGGTCTGATAATTAATTATATATTTTAAATACATAAATTATAATCATTTTAATGATATGTTTTTTGATGACTTCATCCAAGAAATATTGATATGATTCTTTAAAAAAACATTACCATCAGTTGTATGTAGTTATATTAATTTTGTTCATAATATGATTTAATATAATAATAAAATTATATAATAATTGATTTATCCTTTTATGAAAAAAATTAGCTGAAATAAATAATTTTTTGAAAAGTACAAGTGATGACATTCTACCATGAGACCCCAAATAATTATATATAATAAAATGGATAAATATGGATTATTATTGTGGTTGATGATTATTTTAGAGGTTGGATGGTATATCAATTATGTAGAGAGTGGTTTTATTTCTAGGAGTTGGAAGGTTGTGTTTTGAGGTTCGAATAGATGATAAGAATAGTGTATAATTTGATGTGTTTCTATGAGATATTTTTATCCTCTGTGATATGTATGTTATTTGTTTAGTTTTTGATAACATTATATTTAGTTGATATTTAATGGAATATATTATAAGAAAACAGGACCAATATGTTAAGAATTAGAAAGAGAAAGTTTAATCCAATGATAATGAGTTATTAATTTTTCAGTTGAAATATGTACCAAATTTATTCTATTGGGCATCTAAACATGAGATAGAGGACTAGTTAAAAGATATTGAAGATTAATTCAAGTAAATGAGGACTCCAAATAAATTTTTATTTGCAAAAGTGGTTGGGTTGTTTTAAAAAATTTAACAATGATGGTATAAATTGAAGCATTTAATCTCAAAAGGGTTTATTATTATAGTAATTTGTTCATTTTTTGATAAAGATTTCATGTCCTAAGTGTAGATAGGAGATCATTTAAAAGATATTATGGAGATTAACCATGTTTTTTAGAGTTTTTGTAGCTTTTGAATTAATTTTATTAACCTCTTTATTTGGTTTTCACACTTTTAATCAAGTGAAGAAGATAAATGGAATCATTTTGAGTCTATAATGTCGTTGGATATTCAGTGTAATATTGTGAATTTTTAGTAAATGTTTTGGATGAATATAATTGATCAATTATGGATAATAGAAAATGGTTTTCCCATGATAGGAAATTATAGTGAATTTATTTATCAGTTTTTATAAAGGTAGAGATGAATTATTTGAGTCATGGATTTCATGGATTACAGAACTAGATAGTGAGGAATTTATATATAGGTTTATTGTGACTTGAAGTCATTGGTTTAAGTATCTAAAGGATTCATATGTCTGACATGTTAGTCTATTTCTATTGTAATGTTTTCGAGAATCATTAATATAAATTACATGAGGTTAATAAATCTTCTCAATCATTATCAGAGAAGTATATATGGAATATAAAGTGATGAATTTTTGGAGGTGATAATACACATTTCACTAAATCAATTATGGTGGATATTAACCTTTCTTAAGGTATATTTTGATTTAAAATTAAAATTGAATTTAATTTTTTATTTCAAAAATCATTTACGGCTGTTATTAAACGGTTTTAAATATTAATGGTGGTTATTTTATAAAGTTAATTATTTTAAAACATTTTTAAGGTTGAGGGTTAGTTATTTTGAAGACACATGCCAGTTAGAGTGATTAGTGTTGTGCTTCATTTTTCTTGATGAAAATGTTCTTCATCAAGAGGTATATCCCATTTATAAGATATGTTACGAAATTATTTTTATATGAGGAGAGTTAGTGTTATATATCAGGACTTTATTTTACTGTTTTGTTGGTGTGTTCAACCTATTTGTGAGGAATATACCCTTATTTACTAATGTTTTGGTTTTCCTTATCTTGGTCTGTTTTGGTTCATAATGAAAAGAACTATTTGAGGTGTACCAAATGTAAAGGTCTAGGATTCCCTATACTTTTATAGTTTTTTAAATTTTGGGATTTTTAGTAGTATGTTTGGAGGTGAATGATAGTGGGAAGGTGGAGATTTGGATAAATCTTTAGTAAAAGTCTAGAATCACAATATTACTAAATGTGTTGTATTATGATCAACTACCTTGAGGAATTTACTTGTTTATGTCTTATAGGATACATCATGGGGGTTAGTATTATTATGTATGTAGTGAATCAAAATGTGAGGTATGATCTCAGAGTGTTTAGTGATATTCTATATTTAATTAGGTGTCTTGTTAAGAAATTATTTGTATTGAATGTTTCATGATGTGTCTTAAGGTATGTTTGGTGAATCTTATATGATATTGGTTTCATAGTGGATGTTTTATTTGTGGAATGGTGGTTATGAGGTGGTTTATATTTATCATAAATAGGTTATACTTCATGTTGAGCCATGGGTATTAATATATTGTCAGATCACAGTGTAAATTATATTTTTCTTTCATTTTGGTGAGACTCTTCTAGTTACACTCTGAGGAATTTAGATGAGGAATTTGGGGATCTGTTATCAGAAGGAACATTAAAACTTGATTATTTTAATTGAACAATTATGTGGTATAGATTACATCAGGTTTGAGATGATAATATGATGGATCTCACCATTTTTTATGGTTGGTTGGGAATTACAACATTATCAATTTTTTGACATAATGGACTTCAACATTGAATTAGTTTTCATAAGATTTTGTAGGATATTTTTAGGAGATATTTGGGGGTGATCATAGAATTAATTATGTGGATTCATTTTAATCGACACATCTATTCCATGATTCATTGTGTTTGTCATAAAACAATTGATTTCATGTTTTATTATAAATTCATGGGTCCTCTCATATTCCCTTTTATTTCCTCAATATCTCCCTAACATTTGGTAATCATTAGTTGTTTTCAATGTGGTAATAAAGAATTTAGGGTTACTCTATGGTGTTGGAATCTTGTAATTGATTCTTACTTGATCTAGGGTTCTATAACATTCAAAAAAAAATTAATTTAGGGTTCTCCATTTCAAGATTCTATGAAAATGTTTCTTCTATGTTTTTATGGGTATTGGATGAATGATTTTATGGGATATGTTTTGTTATTAGTTAGAGTATATATTCCTATGAGTTTATTGGTGTACTACTTCAGTTATTCATCCATATAATGTAGTGGTGTTACAAATCTTCATTAAGGTAGGTGATATCAAAATTCTTCTAATATATCCTATAATTATATGCTTGATTGGATAATGTGATTTGAGAAAATGATCTATTAATATTTTTAATGCTATGTTATTCAGTTTTGGGTTACTGAGAGTTTTTGGATCATGATAAAGGGGAACATTTTGGTGAATTATCCTTAGAAAAAATTAAATTTAATATAGATAACACATATAATTAGTTTAAATTTTAAAGGAGTGAGATAATCACTATTTTCTGTTGAGTTTTAAATTTTATTACTATAAGTTTTTTTAATGACTACTTTTACAAGTTGTGATATCTTGCTACCTTTTATTGTTGAGAAACATTATAACCATCATAAGTGGATATAAATAAAAGATATAAAGGAATAATGGGAATTATCAAGTTTAAAAAATGATACATTACTGATAGTAATAACCTTATTTATATTTATAATGAATTTGATAATGGTTTAGTCATGTTATGGTAAAGGTAACCTTAACGGGACTAGGTTTGTGTGCATGATAATGGGATTTTGTTGTGATTTTTTAGTCATAGTTTATTCAAATTATATTGGAGACATGATTCATGATGTAAATATGATAATAATAATGGGAATGAACAGTGTAATCTATGTATGTAATAATAATAATGATGTGTTAAATATAGATTAAATAGTTTCTCAATATTGGTTGTTGGGGTGTTGTTGTAACTGGGTGATAGCTTTATATTGCTTCTATTCTTGTAAAAGTATTGATTAAGGTGGAGTTAAGTTATTCAAATATCATAATTATTCTTTCCTTGACATATTTCATTGGCAATTATTTTTTTTGGACTTTTATGATAATGTGGTTTTTAATTTAGTTGAATCATTTATAACTTGGTTCAATTACCATGTTTATATGGGAAGAGAACTTGTGTGGTGTTCTCCTATTTCATTATTTCATAACTGTTTTCATGGGTTGTTTGTGGGTTGGGGAATAATGTGGCTACTGGATTAAATGAGATGGGGATTTGTTTACTATTTTTAGTTTTTTTGGGCATTTGATGGCATTAATTGTGAATTTTTTAGGGTTTAATGAACGATCAAAATGTAATTAACCTACTAAATTAAACAATGGATAATAGATTTTTGAAATGGGAATTAAATGTGTGAATGAATAGGTTTTTGTGTAATGAATAACCTCAAATAAAATATTGTAAAACGTCTATAACATATAAAATGACGTGGATTTCATTTCAGGTTAATTGAATGATCTCATTGAAACTAATTTCTCATTGAAATTTAGGCCTGACTATGTATCACATTCTATTTTTTTTACTATGTTATTTTTTAATCTTTACATTGAGAAAATAGTTTCTTGTGATGATGTTAGGACATATGGTGGAGCATTTTGTAGAATAGGTTGTAATAGTTAAAGGTTATGATTTATTATCTATGATTGATTAATGAAGGTATACACATATGGTCTATAATCGGTTTTTTTGTTAGATCATGTGCATATTGGATAATTTTATTATGTGGGTTTAGTGTGGGTTTATAGTGGGGTCATGCATGGTAAGAGGACGACATGATTTTGATCTCATTTATGTTCATTATACTTTACATTGATAGGGATAACATGGATATGGTTGGGAACATAAATTATAGTAAGTGAGAATTATGTCCATGTCCTTTATGTTTATGTTACCTTACCAATATGTTTTTATGATATGTGAGTATGTGGTGGTGTGGCATGTGTCAGTGGATTTTTTGTTATCGATTGTAAATTTTTGTATGTGGTGGTGGAGTTTTGGATATGGTTGGGTAGTTGTGGTATGTGGATATGTGGCATATTTTTTGTTTTTTTGTGGGAATAATTTGTTGATTACATCGTGTTTTTAATATCATTCAATCATTCCTAAATAAATAGGGATATTTAATCTTTCATCGTCATTATATATTGAGGTGGAATAGGTATGAAATGATAGTTAAGAATAATGGTAAATATTTTAGGCGCTATTATTATTATTTTCATTTTAATTGTTTTTTAATGTTTACTTTATTTCTTATTTTTCAATTATAATTTGTGATATTTTTATTCCATAGTTAGACCAAAAGAACACTTTGAATATTTATTGGGTATGTGGTTATTCATGTAGTTGGAAATTGATGTGGTTATGAGATGTCGGGGGGAATGTAGAGATGGGTGGTTTTTATATCATATTCTTATACTGATTAATTTTTTTATATTTTAATTATTTGATATTATACTAGTATAATCATGAATATGTATTTCACATGGATTTTCTTTTTTTTAGAAGGATTCCCCTACTGAGTACTCTCAAGTGCTAACACATACACAATTATCTATGTGTTTTTCAAGATAGTATGAGGGAGATTGACTGTACAGTTCCTATATCTCAAATAGATTTTTATAGATTAAATAGGGTTCACATAGAACATTCATGTATTTAATTTAATATGATTTTATACATTAACATGTATGTAACATTTGGGATATGGTAATCATTTATTTAATGGAAATTCTATGTAATTGTATAGTGATTTCATTTTATTCAAATGCTTTATTAGGGTAATTCCACACAATTTCATGTTTTTTACCCATTGGTTCTAGTCACCAACCAATTACCTACTTGAGGTGGGCTTCTAAAGACTACCTTACAATATTACATGGTTATTTTCAAAATAAATATTTTCTTTTATAATTATGTGTCTTTCAAATGATTTCAAAGTAACAAGGGCTATTTATCTTAGAGAGTTTTAATGATTTTATTAAATTATTTTTATCTATGACAATATCATTTGTTGGATTTTGTGTTCAATAAAGGTTGGTTTATTATGATACAATCTTTCGTATTGTATTGAATGTTTTTTGATATGTCTGACTTGTCTGTTCTATTTTGATATCATTCATGGTTTGTGGTTAGAGTATTAACATTTACTATACTATTTTTAATACGAAGGTTTATATTGTTTATGTTTAACCTTTTATATATGAGGAATGTATTGGACATAGTAAGTGATGGGTGTGGCCCGCTATATTCAATTGATACATTTTTAGGTTTCATGAATAAAATGGATATGGTTTTGGCTTAGTCCTTACACATTTATTAAATTATTTGAATGATACCTTGAATGTACTAGATTCTTAACATGATACATTGAAAATATTATATTCTTGTTATAAAGGCAGGATGGTGATTTGATTCATAAATACTTACACATATGCAGTCTCGATCCTCCGGCCTATGTGCAGTATAGTAATTAATAGTAGTTGAAAGTTACTTTTATTCTTGGAATGAATACTTGACAATATTTGATTCTTTGTATGAAGCCTAAACACTAATTTTTAGACGTCCAAAATTATTCATTCCCTCATTATGAAGTTTTTTAATGATATTATATTTGATTATTAAACTGTTAGAATATAAATAAAAATCGTTAAATGGAATTATTTGATTTATTATATCCATATTATGTTGAATATTATGTATAAAATGCATGTGTTTCTGTTTTATACCTTGACTTAAAATGTTCAACTTATTTATTTTAATATGTTCAGAATTAGTGAATTTTTTTAATACTTTGTAATGAATACAAGGAATAAAATACTAACGGACTAATCATTTCAGCAGTCTGGGAAAATAAATAACCTACCTGAATCTTTCATTATAAGTTAAAAACATAATATGAAACATAGTCTATTTATTGAGAACACCATTATAGTCCTAGATTATTCATGCATATAAATCATTGAACACTAATTAGGATCCTAGGAAAATAAATCATATGAAATGGGTGATCTCAGATGCTTAATAAGGTTAAATTAGACAATAGAATCTTTTATAAATGAGAATAAACTTTTATGTAACATTATACAACTGAAACACAAGCCTTTTAAACATAATATTCATAATAATATGGAATGAATAAATAAAATAATTCCATTGAAACATTCACATGGGTATTTTAATTGTTTAATAATCACATGTAATATCAATAACTAATCCCAAAATGAGGGAATTCATAATGCTGGACATCTAAAAAATATCTTCAAGACTTCATTCCATGAATCAAATATTTCTAAAAGATTTATAAAAATAATGTAATAAATGGGTATGGAACAACAAAAACCATATCTATTTTATTTCATGAAACCTACCAATGCATTGAGGGGCTATAGTGGGCCCACCCGTCACTTACTTATTCCCATACATTCCTCATATGAAAAGGGTGAAACAAAACATAGAAAATTCATTTTAAAACTAGCATATGAAATGTTAGTACATTTATCATACAAAATGAATGTAAGAAAAAAACCATAATAAAACAGATCATAAATTTTTTTATAAATCATCCTCAATTAGTCATAAAATAACATAATTTTTGTTGATATAGATGAAAATAATTAGAGAAAACCGTTAAAACTCTTAGAGAGAAATATCCATTTTTTATGTGAAATATTTTAAAACTAGTGAAATTATAAAAGAAATAATTTATTTTTGAAATATCCTTTTAATCCTATTATGGAAGCATCAAAATGTTAATGTGATATTTTGTTGGAAAAATCCAATCACACCGTATAAGTTAAAAAACATTCTTTCCATAATTTCTCAAAAAGGTCACAAAGTATGTTGTTTGGAAAAGAAGGGAAATATTCCATTCAAAACATTTTATAAAAAGTAAAACATTTGTATAAATAGATATAAGAAACTATATAGAAATTGTAAAAATATTATGAAATTTATTTCTATGAAACATGTAAATGGATGATAAATATGTCCCGGTAAATACTTATGCATAAACAATATCGAATAATAATGAGATTTTTAAATTATCCCTTACATTGTACATAACATTAGTTGATGGTGACTTATCATCCTATATAATGGATAAATCTTGTTATTTAATCATAAAAAGACCATATCCATATTTATGATATCATATATGAACTTATTGTATCATTTTGTTAATAATATTTCAGAATTTCCATTTTTTAGTTGTTAACTTATTAGTTTTCCAATTCAAATTTTATCATGTAAGTCGTTTTTGTTGTTATTAGGATGTATTTTATTCATATACAGAAGGATATTATGTTTATAATTATTATTTTTATACTTTATATAAATTTTATAGTCATTATTTGAATGGTCACTATGGAGAATTAATCTCACCACATCATGGAGACGGTGGACTATACATACGCACAAGCGACGATATCATTCCCTCAAGGGTTAAATGGTATAGAATTTGATGATATTTCAATTTTATAGAATAATTATTATGTTATATTAATTATTTATATTCATTATACTCATCATTATATCCATTCAATGATAGTAGTTTTGAATAGTAAAATACACCACATCTTGGAGATGGTAAGCTGTACATACACATGCATGGTGATATTGTTATTCGTAGGATGGATAAATAAAGGAATATTGTTGTTCCATAATTATAATTACATCTCATAATTTATATTATACCGAATATAATACTTTGGTATGAAAACAAAATATTTGGAGGATGTATATAATGAAATTAATTTGAATGGAATTGTTAAAATAATGACCCTTTCTTGGAGCGTCTCTTGTTCTTTTTCAAAAAAATACACCTTAGATTGGATTTGTAACAAAAGTATTGTCTCTAGGATGAATTGAAGGAATTTTGGAGGCAAAATGTGTGGGGTTTTTCTAAACTAATTGGATTTAGAGGTGTGAATAAAAGAGAAGCATATGTTCCCTTTTATAAGAGAGGCGAGGGCCTCTTTTGGATGATCTTAAAATATTAATTTATTGTAATTTTATTTTCTGTTCCAAATATATTTAGTGTTATTTATTTATAGAATAAGATGAGGATGGGTCAAAATCCCATCAACTAAAAAATTTTATACTTTTTTAGTTCATAAAATTTACCTTATCTTTTGAATTTAACCATTAGATAAATAGTTTAACTATTATCTGGTCTTCATATATTTTTACACTATAGGTTTAATATAATTACTATAAAATGAAAAACGAACCCAGATTGGATCTTTTATGACATATTGAACATTATCTATGTTATTTGATCAAACCATTGATTTTTATGAATTTTAAATCAATTAATAAAATATTATTTATTTTCAAGTATCATTTATGTCAATTTTGATAATATTCAATATTTTTATTTCTAAAAATATCAATAAAACCTGATAATATTGAACCAAGGAATCTAATATATCACTAACGTGTATATAGTATCTATAAAATTCATTTATATCATTAATAAAATTACAAAATTTATTTTAAGAAACTTATTTTTTTGGAATTATCATATCAACATTAACTTATGGTTAATTTTTATGGTTTATTATGAAAAAATATAATTTTTCAATAAATAGTGAAAATAACAATTTTAAAGAATGGAATTTTTCATAAAAAATTTAAATAATAAATATTATTTTATTTTTCATTTAAATTTAAAAATCTCTGAATTATATATTAACTTCATTAAATTATAAAATTGGAATAAAATTCATATTTAATTTTTTCATAAGAACATTTTCTAATTTTTAATGGTATTCATTTAGAAAACCAAATTTTTGAAGCATATAGTAGTTTAATTTTAAATTATAAATTTAAAATTTTTATATTTTAATTTATAAAAATGGATTTTATACTTGTAATAATCATAAATTATATAATAAAATAATTTAAAAATAATTTTTTACTATAATGAATAGTTTAAAACGTAAAAATTATTTAACCATATTAAAGTAAAAAAAGTGTTTTAATGGGGGAATTAAACTAAAATATACTAGTTAAAAATGACTCAAACAATATTTAATTTCCATTTCAATTAATTTTTATACCTTATCACTTTTAATTTTATAAAATTTTTCATTTCGGAGAATTTTGAAAGGATTAAATTAAGTGTGGTATACTATCTTTTCAAATATTCTGAATGTGTCCTCTCCCTACTTTAAAAGGCCACCCTTAACCTCTCATAACCAAACTTACAAAACCCATTAGCTCAGATACCCCATTCATAAATCATACAATAAATTCTCTCCCCTTATCAAAAAAGCATTTTTTTTAAATTACATCCAAGTAATGTTTTTTGTGTAAACCAACATAGTTTTTCCAATGAAGAGGTAACATTATAAAATAAGAATTTTATATTATGTCTTCCTCTACACCCTTCAAATATTAATAAATAATTTAGTTATAATATCCTTAGCATATTTGTCATACTGAGATATATTTATGTTAAGGTAATTACCCATTACCATATCCTCCACCCTCAAATTGTAAAGGAACATGTTTCTTTATGGGTATAGCATGTTATCACCTCATGAACTGACATAATTATTTTTCCATCATTAATTCTCACGGATAGATATAATAAAAAATCTAATGTTAATAATTTTTATTTAAGATACATATATACTTATGTAATTATAATATCTTATATATATATATATATATATATATATCTTCTTATTTTCCATTCCTTATAGAATATGATAGCATTTCTTGGGTGTATGACAGATTATCGCCTCCCAATGTGATGTGATTCTATTCTCATTTAAAAATTTATAGAATGTAATAAGGAATAATTTTATGTTTATATATGACATTAATGTAATATTGAATATTATATAAAATTAATATATTTTATAAATTCTTACCATATCATCTTTTGAAAAAATGATAATTTCATTCATGTATACGATAGACTACCGTGTCGCAAAGCAACATGATCTATTTTTATTACTGCATCACTTAGATGGTATGTATTAGTTTATTGAATGAATTAAAATGATATATATGATATAATTATCATCATATAAGTATTATATATCATTTATCTTCCCTACATCTCGATCATAACAAAATTAAAACATTATTCATTCTCAAGCACGACTTACTATCTCCATTATTGTAATATAGTTCATTTTTCAGAACCATATTTCATGATTTGTTTATAATGTATAATAATAGAATAACTATTATAATTAAACAATGGTTTTTATACTTTATCTATTTAATTTATAATCCCTTAATGATAGTCATCTTACTAAAGTGATTTTGGATATATGTTCTATTTATCATTAAAACATCTAATTTGAAATAAATTGTGTAGGTAATTGAATAAGGAATGGAAAAAATTAAATTAAATTAAATAATAAACTATAAAATGTTCTCAATTAATTATATAATTAACATATTATTATTATATAGGAATATGAAATTGCACTGGATAAATCGGGGTTGGGGTAAGGGATCTCTCCAAAACACCCTATCTTTCATGTTATGAACATTGTGTCTCTAATTTAGTTCATCTCCATCTCTATCTATATCATAATGTTATGGAATGATTTCCAATTATTTTCATATGAATATCACATATATAACTATATTTTATCCCATTCTTTTATAGTTTATTACATTCATTATGATCATTTCTCAATTTCCATTAATATGAAAATTCCATTGATTTTGATATGATGAAATATAATACAGCCCATTTTAATTTCATGGGTAATTATTATGTTTTTAATTATTATTAATTTTATTTATTTGGATAATATATATCATGAACATGTTATTATGTCTGAACCAAAATAACATTAAAATTAATTTGGAAATTTTATTGAATCCTGAGGTGTCAGGTTGGGGTTAGGTAGTAAACCTAATCATTTATGAGAGTTTTTCCACCATTTTATGTCTTATAGTAAGTTATCCATGACTCATGTTTATTTAATGTTATATGTTTTCCCACATTTATCATGATTATAAATTTTTATTAAATAATTTTTGTTATGATATTCTTCCTCAAAATTACACAAGAGGATTCTCTTTTATGATATCATGTTGTACCATCAACTCTCGAGTTATGTTTCTTTATATGTTTTATTAAAATAATAATATTTTTAGAGGGAAGATATGAAAGAATGATTTGATCTAGAATCAAATAAATCATTGTCTAGTTTTGAGGAAACTATTAATGTACTATCCACCATGTCATTAAGAAATTTAACCTCGGCAATAATGATCGCATAATCCTGGCCTTTCTCCCATTTCTTTTTCTAGGAAAAAATTCCTTTACACTTAGGAAAATAATTTTCATAATGTCCCATTTCGTTAAAATTATATCTTTTAACATTGGTAGCTTCTTTCTTCTCGTTATATCTAAGAGTTTGGTGGCCTTTTTGTCGACACATTTAACAAAATCACATTCCCTTCAAGAAAGTATTGTGGTGTTTTTACCCACATTTACTATAGAGTGAAAATTATACTTTTACCTCCTTCTCCTTATTTCCTTTTAAAAGGTCTTCCACAGATCTATTCTTCTCTTTCTTTGCATTAATTTCATAAGACTTAGAGAATTTATTTTCTTTCTTGATAGCTCATGAGATTACTTCTTCGTACAACCAGAAGGATTGTGAGACTAATGCTTTTCGGTGAAATGGATTTAACCCATCAATGAATTGATAAATATTACTTCTTGGTTTACATATATAATTTAAAACATGTCTTGCTAACATTATAAAGATAGACTCATACTCTATGACATTCTCATCATCCTTTTTCCCCATACTCAGAAATTGCTTTTCGATATCCGCTCGATGTTCCCGAGGAAAGTATTTTTCTAATAAAACCTCATTAAATTCCCTCCATTACAAATTTGATACTTCCTCATCCACCTTTTTGTTTTGAATTAATGTCCACCGTTGATCTATATCTCCTGTGAAGTGATAAAATTCCATGAAAACGTTTTTCCTTTCGCTACTCCCTAAATAATGTAATATTTTCTCTAAGGAACTTATCAATTGTTGTGATACAAATAGATCTGTAGTCCTGTTCAATTCTGGTGGTTGTTGACTCGTGAAGCAGTCTAATATTGATCCTTCACATTATAGATCAGGGTTCTCTATATGGGTACGGATGTTATTCATAACCTGAGTGAGTATTTACAGTATGGATATAAGCTGTTCAACACCAGATGCATCACTATATCCACTATAATTATCATAAATAGGTGGTAAATCCCCACATGGATTGCATTCATTGATATGGATTCCATTACTTCCACTGGGCTTCATTTATAAATAATGAAATACACTATATCAGTTTATTAATCGCAATGCCTAATTCAAAATAGTTAAAATACTTAACATAAATTGAATGGTTTATGCATGTAATCTATAATCATAAAAATGTTTTCTTTGTGAAAGTATTTACTCATGAATCCTCCAGAATTTTTTGAAAATATAATATGAATTGTCCTCATCATATCCCTTGGGAGTGTCAAACCAGTTGTGCAGTAAGGCACGTTGGCATATAAAAGGATACTGAGGGTCAAGACCAAAACCCCTTATTAGAGTTTTTCACTCCTACGTACATCTATTCTAGAACCATGCCAACTTTTAGTATCAATACAAGGATGTATTTCTTGGAAAACCCACATAATATCTACATTCCCAAAAAATGGGTGTTCTCCTATACTAATCCTCAATTTCAATCTTAGGGTAATCTTCTCTAATTAACATTTTTCTAAATATATTATCCAAGGTTTTTTCAAAACATTATCTGACACAAACTGTGATACACCAACCCCAGATATCCAGAGTTAGTACATTATAACCTAAAATTGGCGCGTTCCCAAGAGATCAATCCTTGAAAGACCAAATCGTTTCGTAGCCATGAAATCACTGGATTCATAAAAATGTTGTACATTACATTATGAAATGAAAAATAAACATTATTTATCTATTTGACACACTTATATCCCTTAGCCTATCCCTACAGGGCAGTCATAATATACTTATTCACATCCTGGAGAAAATAAAACATAATAAAGCAGTGAGCTCATTTTCTAAGTAAGAATAAAAATATAGTGGAACTATCATAAGTAATCATAATTATTTAAGGTAATTTATAAGACTAAAATATAATCCATTTAAACTTAAACTTCAGAATAATATGGAAATGATAAATAAAATAATTATATTTACTTATTCACATTGATATTCTACTATTTGAATAATTACATGTAATATCTATATCTAATCTCATAATGATGGAATGCATAATTCCAGAAATCATAACCACAAACTCAAGTCCTCATTCCTAGACTAAAAATAAAAATATAACCAAGGTCTTCTGCTAAGATATTAGTTTCTCTCATGAGACCTACTGATGCATTTAGGGGATATAACAAGTCTCATATGTCACTTACTACATCCAATGCATTCCTCATATGAAAAGGTTGAAACATAACATAAAAATTAATAATAAACTAGCATATTATATGTTAATAATTAAACCATAAATTGTGAATGACATAAAAATAACAAATCAATAGTCCAATATATCATAATACTATCAATTCAATATTGAATATTGTATCATAATAAATAAACATAAATTAAACATAAAATCCAAAATAGATGTTGACATCGATGAAATAATTCCCAAAATAATTTTATAGAATCATCTCTTTCTACTTTAAAATTATTTAAAATTCCCATAATTATAAAAGAAAACATTTATTTTGAGAATATTCTTTTATGTTTGTAAAGGAATCTTCGAAGGTGTAATAATGGTTGAAAAATTCATTTCAACGAATTTTATAAAAAGTCAAACAAGGTTATAAATGGCATTATACCATAGTCTAGGGAATAGTTAAAATGTTTTGAAATACATTTTTATGAAACATGGATGTGGATGATAAAGAAGTCCCAGTAGATACTTATGTATAAAAAACCTCAGATAAAAAAGCGATTTTAAAATTAACCCTTACCATGTACGTTTCCTCTGTCAAGGGTATTTTAACTTCATGTATAATGTTTAAATAATTGTTATTACAATATACAAGAACCACATACATTAATATGATATCATATAGGATCGTCAAATATTGATTTTTTAATAATGTTTAATTTGTATAATTGTTTCAGGTGTTAACTGATTCATTTTCCTTTATATGTTTTGTTAGTTAAGTCATTTTTGTTTTGTATAAGATGTAATTTATTCATATCCGTAATGATATTATGTTTTTTAAAATCCTTTTTTAGTCATGAAATGAAAATTATTCTTGAATGGTTACTATGGGGAATGAAATCTCATCGCATCGTGGATACGGTAAGCTATACAAACACATGAGTGAAAATATAATTATATTTATGTTAAATAATATGTAATTGGAAGGAATATTATATATACAGAATAATTAATATGTTACATTTATTATTTACATTCAATTATACTCATTATTATATCCATCTGAAAAATGAAGAGTTGAATAAAAACTACACCACGATGTGGAGATGGTAAGTCGTATGCATGCACATATGGTGACATAATCATTCATAGGATGGATTGAATAATGAATAGGGTTGTACCATATTTATAATAACATCTCAGTATGTACAAGGTACAAGATTTATTATTTTTTTATGGATAGAACAAATAATTAGGAAGTGTAAGAATAAAAGAACTTTGAAAGAGGTGATAAAATAAATACCGCTTCTTCAGGTGTTTCCTTTGGATTTGTATAGAAGGGCTCCTTAAGTTATATTTCTGATAAAAGTAAGTCCTCTAGGATGAAGTGAGGGTTTTTTGTAGGATATTTGAGTATGTTTTGGACGATCCAAATTACTTTGGATGTGTAAATTTAAGAGAAGGGAATGTACCCTTTTATAAGTGAGGTGAAGGGCACATTAAGAAATGCTTGAAATATTAAATTATTATAATATTATTTTCATTATCTAATAGCTCAAAATAGATTTATTTCATGGATAATATGTGTTGGGTAAAAATAATCTCATCTAATAGGTTTTAGACATCTTTCAGTCACCATATTAACATTATCATTTCGATTTAACTATTTGTTAAATAGTTTAACATTTACCATGTCTCGTTGTATTTTTATACTATATTATTAATATAGTTACTATAAAATTCCAAGAGAACCTAATGTTTCTAATTAATAAGATGTGTAACATTATCTATGTCATTTGGCTAAATCATTAATTTTTAGAACTATTATATAATTTAATATAATTTTATTTCATTTAAAAACTCATTTATGTTAATTTTGAAACTATTTTTTATTTTTTATTTGTTAAATTCATCACAAAATGATTCCATCAAAGAAAATAAATTGAAAACCACTAAAATTTCATACTCACATTGAAAAATTGTGGATGGCATCAAATCACACTACCACAAAACTGGGTTTCCGTAGTGCCCCCCTTTATTAGTGGTAAAAAACACAATTAAAAGTGACCCATTATCAGCACTTTATTTAGCACTGATAATGGCACCCCCTTTATCAGTGATATTTTAGAAATGTTAATGCGGACCCCTTTATTAGTGATTTTTTAAGCACGGTAAATGGGGAATCCTTTATCAACAGTTTTTTTAGTAGCACTGATAAAGGGGGGCTTTATCAGTTCTTTTTCCTATCACTGATAAAGTTTATATTTCAAAAAAAATCATGAAAAATAATATATTGATAAATAAGTATATTTATTTTGATATAAATATAAATATTTATTTTTAAATATGTTTTAGATATGTATAAGTAGAATGTTACATTTAATATATAAACAATTTAGTGAAAATAGATTTAAAATATTTTAAAAAATAGTATCAATCAATAATTTGCTAATTTTCATCGATTAGTAATCATTTAACAACAATTTAAAGACAAAAATCAAAAAAATAATAAAAGATATTAAATGAGTAAAAAATGTAACTCAAACATCAATCGACCCTAAATTTTGATTTGGGTGTCTATTTGATCAGTACAGTATATCAAATCAAAGCATGTAATGAGCTCTACATGCTAGAGACCAAAGGGAACTTTTTTTAACGTTTTCCATGGCCATAGAAGGCACATATGGCCTCCAAAATAGAGTTTCTATTACGGATACCCTGATTTATTAACATTCAAAAAGATATAACTCTTGATCTGGATGGTCTCTAAGCTTGTACAACATATCATATTGAATATTGCTTAATTTTCTTCAATTTGACTAGTTGTGGAGTTGAAACAAACTTTTGGATTAGATGTTATGTTCATTTTAACGTTCTGTATATTTTCAAATACACATATATATGTATTTATTTGTAAATAAATGTATGTGTGTGTGTCTGTTTGTCTATGTTGTATATTTGTATGTATGCATATTTCTATTTATTTATAAACACACACAAAAAACATATTTTATAAATGTATTTAAAACCAATATTATAAATATATATTAATATACAAATAAATATACAGTTAAAAAATTATAACTAAATAAATAGATATAGAAATAAATTGATATAAATATATATTAATATACATATATATATATATATATATGAATTATCATATATGTAGTAATATAACTGAATATATTTATATTAATATGAACTTATATTAATATAAAAATTAATATATATATATATATTAATAAATAGATATATGATTAAATGGAGGAAAAACAAAATGGATTAGTGGTAATGGTGGAGATGCGCAAGGGGGGAAGATATGGGGTTCGAGTTCTGGTGGAAGCAGGGTCACGTGGGCAAGTGGGAGGGTGTTGCGCTGGCAAGTGTTGTGTGTAGTGAGAGGGCGGGGGTTCTACCGTGTGCTGATGGGGCGGGGGGGGGGGGGGTTTATCACTATTAAGAGATCCCCACATTAATATATCATTTTTAAATTTTTAAATTTTTTTTACTTTGATCATCACTTTAAAAAAGCGCTCATAAATAACCTTCTTATCAGCTCTTTTTTAGCGCTAATAAATAGAGCCTTTATCAGCACTTTTCAGAGTGCATATAAAAGGATCGCTTTTATCTTCTCCTCAATTAATAGTTCTTTTCCAGCGTTGTTAGAAAGCTATTCTAGCGCTTATAAAGGCCATTGTTTCCGACGCTTTTACGCCGGGGCGCACGTGCGTGTCTGTCATGCATGGGAGGACGTGCGGCTCGTTTCTACGCATTCCCTCTTTCCAAAGGTGGGTGCCATCCGTTCCTTATTCAGGGACGTCTACTCCTTGATCGAAACCGGGATGATGGGATGTTGGTTCTTCCTTCCATGGATTCCTCCTCGGTGCTCGTCACCTAATCCATGTCTCCCTTATAGATTTAAGACGGGTTCGTGAAGCTCGTTCCCGGTGCCATATCTGCATGGATTCCAGTTAATTACGCTGCTTCCGTCGAGACGCTCCAAGGGGTCATTCCTGGGTAGCAACCTTCGGTGAGGAGAACGGTCGCATTGGGGTATCGTTGGCATGTCTTGAGGCAGGGGATCAACATGTATGTCTTCTATCTCTTATCATAGGGCTTCTTGAGGGCGCGGAAGCCCGAGACATCCCACATCGAACGCGGGGCATGTGTACCATCTGAGGTTTTCCTCAGCTTACTATGTTTAACACGATGTATGCCGCGAGTTTAACGTCTTGTAGAGACGGATCAGACTGATCAAAAAACTGAGAGTGGATCAGATTCAAGGACCCCCAAGGGGGAACACCGATGTTGGGGCTAGCACGTGGGCGACTTCCCGGATACTGTGGAGTGGGATGGGGAGGCATGATCTCACCGGGATGTGGCGGCCCGGGTAAGGATCAAGATGGATGATGGAGTGACGGTATGGAACCTCATGGAGGCTTCCTACGTATCCCCATGGAAGAAAATCAAAGTCCACTTAGTTCAGTGATACGGTGGGACACCTGAAGGGGCGACCCGTGATAATGGACGCATGGATTGGAGCCTGGAGGAAGGGAGATCTCTAGGCTAGGGCATGAGCTTCCCAAGGAACGTGGGCTTGAGGGGGGAAGTCAGGATGAGACGTGGGTGTGAGGGATGGTGCTTATGCTCTGAGATGGCCCAATATGGGGAATACAGTTTAACGTCATGCGAGATGAGATATAGTTTAATGTCATGAGGGACGAGGGCATATAGTTTATCGTCATGCGGGACGAGTGATCTGGGGCTTACGCTCTGAGGTGGCCCATGGTGGATATGTGGATTACGCTATGAGGAGGCCCATGGTGGGTATGGGGATTATGCTCTGAGGCGGCCCATGGTGGTCAGGGAACTGACATGGATAGGGTAGAATGACCGGGTGGTGGTCTTGAACCTCGTGGAGGCTTCCTACGTACCATGCGTTAGCACGGATCAAAGTCCACGTAGTTAGCTGGTATGTGGCTTACACTCTGAGGCGGCCCATGGGAGGATGTCATGGTCGATGCGTGATCTAATCCCATGTGAGTCATGCTCGGTGTGAGAAACAAGACGCAGTAGGGACCAAATGATCAGGTCGCGAAGGGTGCGTCCGTGAGAAGTGGAATGGGGTTTACGCGTGGAGCGGTCCAAAGAGAAAACAGGGGCTTATGCGTGGTTAGCGGCCCTGGGTGCCAGGGCTTACTCCAGGATGGAGGCCCATGGTGCGACAAAGCACATTTGGAAAGTGACTCCACTGGCCTTGGCAGGGGGAAGTACGGAGGTTCATGGGTGCAACCTTCCGTAAGAGAGGCCAGGGGCTTACAGTCTAAGGTAGCCCTTCCCCCATGGAAAAACGCCACTCCGACAAGGAGGATTTCATTCCATGCCACAAAGAATCCATTCCTGTGGAGACGAGTGGGCATAAAAAATGTCTGTGCTGGGGGGAACCTGCGTGCAAAGCACGGGGTCAGACCACAGTTTAACGTCATGTGTTAAGTACGAGGTGCTTAGCAGTTTTACGTCCTGTAGCTTGGATGAGGTTGGTTCGCTCCACACCCCTAGGGATTACATGCCCAATTCCCTCTACACCTTGTGGGAGGGAAGGCATTGGCAGGCCATAGTGAAGGGGGGCCGCAGGGTGAACCATTGAGGGATCCATGTTAGTGTGGCCTTGCAAAGAAGCAAGAACCGTTAGCGTGCCTATGCGGAGAAGCATAAGGCAAAGAAACGCAACGAGAAACAGCACCCAAGGGACCTTGAGGTTACTTCGTACTTGCCTGTAAGGCCGTACGGGAAAACAACACTTAGCGTGTATGCTCGGCAGGGAATACATCAGGTGCTGGTGCGGAAAGGTAGCCAAGGGGCGTCAAGGTAAAGGGGTCCTGGGTGTTGTGCGAAAAAGGAAGGTTTGCGCGCAAAAACCTTGGATGGTGCGCAATAGGGCCAGAGGATTGCACCGATAGGTGTTTGAGCGCAAGGTATTTCATGTAAAGAAGGAGATTTCATGCAAGGGAAAATGATCGCGCGCAAAGGATGTACCCGGAGGAGGAGGCAAATTCACTTAAGCTAGTGGAGTTGCGCGCAATGGCGAACCTTGGGGAAAGGTTGCGCGAAAAGGGGGATTACCTGGAAGACATATTGCGTGCGGGGGGAGTTTAATTGTGCGCACAGAAGCCTATCCAAATTCCTCAACCCCCATACCATCTAGGGTCGCTTTCTATTTATAGGCATCAGCCAACGCGGAATCCAGGCGGCACACGAAAGTTTCCGCGACGGGAACCGTCGGCGCGCAAAGCTTCACCGCGTGGAACCGGGGCACACAAAATTGTGCACACTAGAGGCTCAATTACGCCAATCCCAGGAATGCTTCGTGCACAAATCTTTATTTCGTGCAAGCCCTTCATTATTTCTCTCACCACTTCCCGGGCCTCCGGACCGGGCCTCTGATTCCGAATATGACTTCGCTTTTCCATTTCGAAACGTCCTATAGGTGTTACGGACTTTTTTTCGGCATCTACAAATGCCCCCCTCGGAATTGGATTGGCGAGAGGTCTCAATGGTCGGATTTCGAGGGAAACGCCGAAATGCTAGAGCAAGGCCAGTCCATAGCGCTTAGCACGCAAACAACCCACGCGGTGTGCAAAACGACGGATCGACGCGGAATTTACTTTCTGCGCTGTGCGGAATGTTGGCCTCGCCTATAAAAAGAGGCACTGGGTCCCAAATCTGTACCCCAACTTTTCCGCGTGATAGGCTTATATCTCTCCTGCGCAAAATTGCTCCCGTGGCAGCGGGTAAAAAACGCTCTGGCAACGCGGATTTCCTTCCGAATTTTGTCCACCCTTGGGAGCCTACACGGGATATTTTGCGCTTAGCGCACCGATTGTGCGCCCAACTCCCGGATTTCACATCACTGCATCAGATTTCGCGCAACACTCTCCGATTCCGCGCACTACATCCCAGTTTCGTGCAACTCTCGAAATATTCGAGATGGCCGCAAACCGAGTTGATGAGAGGGAAGTCGCCGCTCGTAGGACCGAAATGGCGGCGAATGAGGAGGTTTATGGAGCCAAGGTGATTTTTCCGACAACCTGACCTTGTTCAATCTGCTGACTCCATCCCAAAAGATGTATCCCATGTCTGACAACCTCACGCTTTGGAATTTTGGCATTCTCGAGGAGGTTCCCCTGCCGGGCATTGAGGTGGACACACCGCGGTAACGAGTGACCCAGGAGGAAGAGATTCCTCGCTAAAACATCACCAACAATGGACATCCTGCCATGGAAACTAGACATATGGACGTATATGTCCTGAAACAAAGGACTAGGACCATTACAGGGGACGAGCCTGTCGCAGAGAATTCTCCGGCCCTCTATGCGAGCACGTTTCGTCAGAGCATCACGGGTGACACGAAGGGCTGGATGATGGATTGGGACCTACGGTCCGGGGGTAACTTCACCAGTGAGTGGGTCTGGGCGTTCTGGGTTCTCCATACCTGTGACCATTTCGGGGATGAACTGCGGTATATTGGCATATTCGAGGCGGTATGGACATCGCAGTTCCACTTCCATCGTCATCCTAAGATCGGGCCGGAGCTATTCACCCGATGGTATCCTGACACCAATACATTCTACCTTCATCATGGGGAAGTCGACATCAGTCTCTGGGACGTTTACTGCATCAGAGGCATCACACTGGAGGTCTACCAATACGGCGAGATCGTTCCACCAAAGAACACCTGGGAAGATAGGTCATGGATGCCCATGCTAACGTGGCACCTACTAGAGCTGGCCAAAGAGAGGATGGGGGTCAAGGACTTCCTGAAGGACATTTCCTACAAGGGCTGGTTCAGCCTGTTCCTTGAGAAGGATCCGGCCATCAAGATGCCAGGACGGGGCAAACGGTGCCCAACCACGGCTCAGAGGAGCAGGGATGGGACATACTAGAGGACCCTAGAGGCGGGGCAATACCAATCATGGGGTTATCGTGTCATCAAGGCCCGAGACCCGAATGTCCGGTATGCCGGGTTCCTTTCCGCCTTCCTGAGCAGGTGGATCCTACCAGTGCAGGACGCAAGTATGGGCATCCATCCAACAACACTGGTGATGGTGGGCACCATGGCCACCAACAAACGGTTCAACTTGGGCATCCCCATACTGGCAAAGCTATATTCCATCCTGGGACGCATCTCACGAGGGGGGTCACCTCGGAGAGTATGTGGACCCTTCCAGATCTTCCACGGCTGGGTGGCGGATCACCTCGGCAGGCACACTTTCCCAAACGCCATCCGTCCTCCGGGCAATGGCCTATGACCTTCCTTGCTGAACATCACAGGGGTGGCGCCGATGACGCTCAATGAGGAGGGTGTGAGAATTTGCATCGGTAACCACAACAACTTCCACTTCAGCCCATTCCCCACCCCGGTCGGCCAGATGGTGGAAATGGGAGAGGCTATCTGGGATAGCAGGAATATTTCCAGATAATTCGAGGCGGGGTGTTCGTGGCTCGGATCGATGGGAAGGTGATCTGTGAGCCTTACGTGCCATCCATATTAGCCAGGTAGTTTGGGTGCCTCCAATGAATGTCGAAAAAGGTATTCACGGCTGTCTGGAAGGAGAAGAACCCATGTGTTCTACGCCAGATGTGGTTGATGTTTACCACTATCGGATCTGGCAATGTCACTACTCTTCCTCACACTGGGGTTGATGCTGGCCTAGCAACCGAGTATGCCGAACACTAGACCATCGCGTACCGTGAGGGGCTCTTATGCAAGCATGTCCGGCAACTCAAGGTAACTCGCACGGAAACCGAGCGATGGGGGAGAAGGCAAGGGGATGCCAGAATAGTGGAACCAGGGGTGCATCAGGCAGCGAGGCCTGCGCAGGTCGGGACTTCAGCAGCGGGAACATCACGCAGCGCCGCCGTGACCTCATTGCCCGTGGGGGGGTCACATGAGGCGGCTAGGGAACTTCCCGGGAAGCAGATAAGAATCCTACTCAAAGCTTCACAAGATGCAATTTTCCCGGCATTGTGGTCGGGCTGGATTACCTTGCGGCAATTGATGAGCGTTGAAGTCGTCTGGAAGAAGATCATGCAAAATGGGATCCATCTTCCAGAGGCCGGGCTCGTTCGAGTTACTGACCGGGTAAATTTCCATCCACGACATGCTTACCTGACGGCCATGGACACATACGCGCAACAAAGGGCTCGGCGTGCGGATCCACCTTTCCTATTGAAAGGGATGCTCTTCTAGGAGCATGATCCGGAAGTGATGCCACCGGGAGAAGGCGACAGCGACGAGGAGTAGAAGGGGGAGGAGGAGACTGGGGAAGAAGAAGGTGAAGGAGAAGATGAAGAAGTAGGATAACCTGAAGTTGAGGGGTCGCAAGGGGAGACCTACCAAGGGAGTCTCTGAGAGAGACGCACGATTATCGGCTCTGATCTTGATATAACCGAGATAGTCGAGGTTTGTCTCTATCTTCATTCATTTTCCTTCTTCATCCATTGTCCTTTTCAATTTCCAAACTGTCTCTCTGCCTCACTCAGGAGCGGCAGAGTGTGGGACGGGCGTCCCCACCAGAGGAGGGAGGAGAGGAACCGGTCGGATATGATGGGGATCCGACACCCATAATTGAATTAACAAGCGCAGAGGGGTCTCCCATCATGGCGGATCCTGCAGCAGTCGGAACACTGGAGACTGACACTCTGGACTCTTGTAAGTCTCATGCTTCACTAATGGCACTTGTTATAAAAAGATCCCAACTAATCTATGTACGCCTTACGTAGTGATATCAACATTGGAGGCTCGTTAGGATATAGATCCCGGGACGTCTGTGAGCGGATCAGTGGTGGACATACCACCTCATTCAGAACATGCTCCCTACACTGAGTCAACCCTGGAAATTGGTGAGCAGGGGGCAGCGAGCATCAGTGGTGCTGTTCTTGAGGCATTGTCGGAGGCTGTCAGAGGCATTATCAATGCTGGGGCGAGAGAGGAAGGTTCCCTAGACGTTGAGGATGCTATTCCTCACGAAGAAATCCCTAAGACAGATCTTGCTGCCTATCTGCTGGCTGCCTTCCCTACATACCAACCTGCTGACCCTGAGGAGGTAGATGAATCGGACTCAGAGGCAACCGAGGAGAGCCAGATGACACGGTGAAAAGGGTGGAAGTGTATCCGATGCTTTCTCAGACATCCCCAGTCGGATTGGCTGAGGCGAATGGGATCACTCCAGACCTGGCTACGCTTCCTGTGCGCCGGAGGTGCAAACGCTCAGCGCCTTCATCTGACGGTCCGTGATTACATGGCCGAGAAGATACGCGAGGGCAGACGGCGCACCGACATTACCCAGTTTCGGGAAAGATCGGTGTGCGCCCGAGCGTTGCTGAGGGCGGATCAGGAGGTCCGGAACCTCGAAGGGCATGAGACACATAAGGAGGCCTTCATTGCAACATGCTCTAAGCTTGTGGAGAAACTGACGACCCAACTGGCTGACGCGTAGGAACAACTGATGGAGGCGAGTCACCAGATGACCGTACTTTGAACCGAGCGGGCGCATGCACAAGCTAGGATTGGCGAACTGCGCTCTGTGGCGGCTGATGAGGAGATAGTCTTTGAGGAGTGAGAAGCGGTCCTGGAGGCTACCAGCCAAAGGGTAGCAGTGCTGGAAAGGTCGATTCAGTGTGTCGATCCTTAAGGGCTTTGTTTTGTCCATCTCATGACCCTATTTCTTGTACTGCTCAACATCTCAATCCAATACATGGACACATCCATTCATCTGTAACCTTGGTTTAATATGCTCAACCATAATTCCGAAATGAATAACAACCCATCACTAAGCTCATGTGGGTCGCACCCAACGCGAGAAGCAAAGGATACTCGTGTCATCATCTCGTTCAACTATGGGGCATTGACCAAGCCTCAAACATCCGAAATTGGGGCTGGATTTTTTAGGAGAAGACCTCATACCGATTGATATATCACCTTCTCAATGTGTTCTGACACACGAGCAGGGCAATGCCGGGGGCATTGAAATCCATCCGAACATAGGGAGATGGGAAGGAATGGTGAATCACACTACCCAAATTTAGAACACTGTGGGGCGTGATGATGGAGGATAACTGTTAACCGTGACAGAAACAGAGCATCCATATCGTGTTGGCCTGGAGTGGGGACAATAAATGAGGGCTGACCACTGACCATGTTCGCAACACGGGGCCTAACTCAAATATCGTAGGTCAGTTTCCCAGAACGTTGGCCCAAGACAACAGGCGGACTATAGGTCTATCATCCATGTTGCTACAATAGGCGGACCAATGGCCTATCATCCATATTGTGGCAGTAGGCGGACCAAATCCTATCACCCATACTGTTAGGGGGTCCCTTCAAACATGACCAGTCCTCTGGAACGTTGTCCCAGGACAGTAGGCAGACCGTAGGTCTGTCATCCATACTGTTAGGGGGTCCCGTCAGACATGAAAGAGAATGCGGATCCGAAGAAAGGGGCACACAATGTGTGTATGGTGGAGTGGTGGTCTGTTCGAACAGAGTCCAACACTCCCGAAATTGCGCCACGGTGGTGGAGGCGCATCAGGCGGACGTACCAACCTGGTCACGGGTCATTCCAATTTTCAGGCAGGACCTCTCTGGTGAGAGAACCACTGCTTCCCATTACTACTATGGGGCATCCAAACTTATTCGGGGTGGATGTAACGATTACACCACTTCCGATGAAGTTAGGCCGAGGGGCGGACAATAAGGAGGGACGAGGTTTGGTAATCCCTGGGGCTGGACCCAAGACGAAATGTCTTGGTGTTCCTACGTATCACATTATGATGAGAATCAAGCCACATGTAGTTCTAGAAGCATAGTTTAACATTATTTTGGACGAAATACTATTTAACGTCGTGCGGGATGGGGGAAACATCTCATCTGGGGATAGGCAAGACACGGTGAGTAACCTGGAGCGAATGAGAACGTAATCCTGCACCACACCGTACAATCCCACAAGAGAGACCGAGTCGTGGAAATCCGAGCAAAGGATCTTAGTTTTATGTCTTAGAGCTCAGACCAAAGGAGAAGGTGAATGGGAGACACACGGTAATGCGGCTACAAAACCCAACATGAGTGTAGGGAAAACCCATGCTTACTATGTGCTCCTGGGGATGCGTTTAGGCCGAGAGACTGAACATGAAAAGTTAGGCTGGGCCTATGGGGAAGTTCCCAGGCTCTCCTACGTTTCTCATAAGGATGAGAATCAAGCCATACATAGTTCTTGAGAGGCAGCATGGCGCGATATGGCACCTGCTCAAAGGTCGAAGGAGTTGTGTGGGTCTATCCCTCACACCAAAAGAAGCGGCATTTGATATGTCTTGTTTGTTCTTGAAGGTAAATGGTTTTTCTTTTGTTGGGCGACTGGCCTAGGGTAGAAGTTCCTGGCGTCTCCACAATAATCAATCCATAGTAGACATTGACAAGTGGCATGGTAATCGACCAATACCTGGCGTGATGTCCTCCATAGGGAGGTCATCATAATGCGATTCCATTTTACATCGTGCGGCCAGGAATATATCATCACAGTTTATGGTCGTATGGTTTAGACCAGCAACACAGTTTAAGGTCATATGTTTTGGACCAACAACACAGTTTAAGGTCGTATGGTTTGGACCAATAGCACATTTTAAGGTCCTATGGTTTGGACCAACATCACATTTAAAGTCGTAAGGTTTGGACCAACATCACAGTTTTAATGTCGTAAGGTTTGACCCAACAGCAACACGCATGATGCGATAAAGCAAACATGATGCGGGTGAGGGTGTAATCCCATACCATCACCGCGTGCGGTTCCGAGAGAGGAACCTCGGGCCAAAGGGGCCTACGAGGGTTCCACAATTAGGGGGGCAGGAGATGCTAGCTCCCAACTATGCTGGTCCCGAAACGCAATGTCTGGGCGACTCCTCATTCCCCATGGGGATGAGGGTCAAGCTACCCGCAGACTGAAGAGAAGAAACCCATGCACATACTCTAGTGCTCAGATCACGGAAGACATGAGATACACCGTTACGCATCTCGGTCTGTCTGATGTGTGGGGGTGTACTGAGGTTTAGTACAAGGAGTATCAAGATTACACCTTGACACGGTGAGGTGGAACACAATTTGAATCATGAAACCAACATTCAAGGCCCGAGGAAGCCGGCGTGACAACTGAGGATTACTTCTGACCATGTTCACAACACATCATCCTGTCGCGTTAGCCTAGAAGTAGGGGCAAACAAATGAGTATCAACCACTAACCATATCCGCAACACGATATTTGTATCAATTTGTTTCCCAAAACCCTCTGGGGTGTTGTCACGTGACGGTAGGAGAGCCCTTAGGCGTTGTATCTAGGTCGTTCTTGGGGGTCCCTCCGGGTGTCATGGATGGTGGGGCCTGAATGAAGGGGATCACAAAGCTTGAAAAGTGGACGAAAACTTGTCTAAGTCGAATCTGACACTCCTAGTCCTAGACCAGAGTACTCTAAACACATTACCAGACCACTGGAAAGGGTCGAAGGGCTCAGTCTGATAGCGGCCAAATGATGGCGGATTCCCGAGGGAAGGGAAGGCCAAAACACCGAGGCAACTGGCAGATCCTGGGATCTCCTAATATATGGGACTGGACCTGAAATCTAAGTGTGCAGGCAGTCCTATGTATCCCATAAATATGGGAATCAATCCGCACGTATTTATAGACAGTGCCTTTTAATGTCATGGGGAACATGACCTATGAGGGCTAATCCTGAGAACAGGGTGCGTGTGGTGTAGCTATTGCAAACCCGACGTGAATGAGGACATAATCTCGTACCACGCCACACGATCCTGTTGTCAAGGTCCCAAAGGAGAGACAGACAGGATGCATTAGCGGACCTCAAGGTGGACCCAAAGATAGAAGGTCTGGGTGCTCCTCAGGCTAGACCTGAGACAAAATGTGTGGGCATTCTTAAGTATCTCATTAAGATGAGAATGAAGCCATACATAGTTCTAGAAGCACAGTTTAACGTCATGTTGGATGAAATACGAATCTTAGTTTTAGGTCTTAGAACTCGGACCAAGGTGCAGTTTAGGGTTATGTTGGACCTGAAAAGAGAACCTGGGGCTGGACCCAAGACGAAATGTCTGGGCATTCCTACGTATCTCATTAGGATGAGAATCATGCCATACGTAGTTCTAGAATCCCAGTTTAACGGCATGTTGGATGAAATACGGATCTTAGTTTTAGGTCTTGGAACTCGGACCAAGGTGCAGTTTATGGTCATGTTGGACCAGAAAAAAGAACCTGGGGCTGGACCAAAGATGAAATGTCCGGGAGTTCCTACATATCTCGTTAGGATGAGAATCTATCCATACATAGTTCTAGAAGAACAGTTTAACCTCATATTGGACGAAATAAAGATCTTAGTTTTAGGTCTTAGAACTCGGGCCAAGGTGCAGTTTAGGGTCATGATGGGCCAGAAAAAAGAACCTGGGGCTGGACCCAAGAAGAAATGTTCAGGCATTCCTACATATCTCATTAGGATGATAATCAAGCCATACGTAGTTCTAGAATCACAGTTTAATGTCATGTTGGATGAAATACGGATCTTAGTTTTAGGTCTTAGGACTCGGACCAAGGTGCAGTTTAGGGTCATGCTGGACCCAAAAAAAAGAAACTGGGGATGGAACCATGAGGAAATGTCCAGACGTTCCTACATATCTCATTGGGATGTGAATGAAGCCATACGTAGTTCTATAAGCATAGTTTGACGTCATGTTGGACAAAATACAGATCTTAGTTTTAGGTATTAGAACATGGACCAAGGTGGAGTTTAGGGTCATGCTGGACTGGCAGGAGGCTTAGGCAAAGTACATCTTGAGGAACCTGGCGTTGGTGGGAGGAGTTATGCGCTCACCATACATAGTCACCATGGAATACACGCCATTGGTATAGACCTTATGGACAATAAAAGGCCCCTCCCACTTGGGCTCCAACTTGGGTGGTTTCCTGCCGGGAATCATTGGCGCTCTGATAGCCAGCACCATGTCACCTTGCAGAAAGGAGCAGAGGTGAACCTTCTTATTGAAAGCTCGAGTCGTCCTACTCTGATGCCTTTCCAAGTTATATAAAGCGTGAAGCATACTTTCGTCCAGCGCTTTGAATTCGGCTAGACAGATTTCAGAAACTCTATCCGGTGCTTTCTGGTCGTAGACTACCATGCGTAATGAGGGAAACTAGATCTCGATTGGCAGGATGGCCTTAGCTCCATATACCAGGGAATACGGAGTCACCTGGGTGGAGTTACGAGTTGTCGTCCTATAAGCCCAGAGGGCATTAGGGAGCTTGTCCGGCCAACTTTTCTTATTCTGACCAACCATCTTTTGGGGAATGTTAGAGAGGGTTTTGTTAAACGCCTCAATCTGTCCATTCGCCTCCGTGTGGTAGCGGGAGGTGTGGTTAGAGAGAATTTTGTACTTAGCATACAATTTTTTCAGCTTTGATGCTCGAAGTTGGTTCTGTTATCCGTGAGGATAGCGTGAGGTACTCCAAACCGATAGATGATATTTGAGCTCACGAAGTCAACGATAGAACATGACTTGACTTCCCCGAGCAGGATTTCCTCCACCCACATCGAGAAGAAATCTGTAGCAGTTAAGATGAACCGGCACTAGCGGGTCGTCGCAGGTGCGTAAGGCCCTACGACATCCAACCCCCAGACTGCAAAGGGCCAAGAATACTTCGTAGTATGGAGAGGCTCTGGTGGCCGATGCACAATGTTATCATGAACATGGCACACATTACACCTCCTGGAATACTCAATGCAGTCGTAGATCATGGAGGGCCAGAAGTATCCCAGCCTCTGAATCTGGTGGGACAACTTTGACCTGGCCTAGTGGGCACCACAGGAACCAGTATGCACTTCTTGCATGACCTGTGGGATCTCGACTCCTTGAAGAGAACGAAAGAGAACACCATCAAGTCTGTGCCTTTAAAGGAGATTCTCAAGGCTGGGACCACTCTGAAGCGTGAACGACGGCGTGTGGTGTCGAATTCATTCTCCCTCAGCCCGGTCTGGCGGAAGATTTTTGTGATGGAGATATTCAACCTAGGGCGTCCTCCGGTCCAGAACTGTCTCGATTACCACAACTGAAGCCCCCAGGGATCCTGACGTAGGGGCACTAGTGGTGAGATGGTTCACTCGTGGGCCACGATCTCCCTCTAGAATAACAGGAGCAATAAATCTCCAGTGCACCACGTGGACGATTAGGTCATCCTGTTCGGGCTCCGCAAGTGAAGCGGCCAGTCTGGCCAAAGCATCTGCTCGATTGTTCTGCGACCGAGAATGTGAACGACCTCTGGCCGGGAGGGGAACATAGCAATTAGACGGAGGGTGCACTCCAACAATGGCATGAGTACGGGCTTTCTAACAGCATAGTCACCATTGACCTGCTTGATGACTAGCTCGGAGTCCCCCTTTACATATAGACGGGGTACGTCAATCTCGAAAGCCAACTCGAGGCCAGTAATGAGGGCATGATACTCTGCCTCATTGTTGGTGCAGCCTTCTGACAACAGAAACAAATACGGCAGAATGGCTTGCTCCGGGGTGATGAAGACGATACCCAGGCCCACATTGTTAAGCCTAGGATCGTTGAGCCTTCTACCAGTGGGGCTCCGGGAGGCACTATCAAAGTGGATATGCTAGCATGGGATGGCATGATCGACTGAGAGGATTGCCTCATCAGGAAAGCCTAGATCTAGTGGCTGGTCCGTGGAGGTTTGGTGGGCAGCTAAGAAGTCTGCCAACACATGTCCTTTGACAGCCTTCTGAGGTACGAACCTGATGTCGAACTGCTGCAGGATCACCGCCCAGCGCGCCAATCGGCCGGTAAACATAGGTCTTTTCAGGATGTATTTCAAAGGGTCTACCCGAGTGACCAGTTGTACCTTGTGGTGCTGCAAGTAGTTCCGTAATTTCTACCTGGAAAATACGAGCGCCATGATACTCTTCTCGATGGTAGAATATTTAATTTCTGCATCAAGGAGCATGTAGCTGAGGTAGTAGAGGCTATTATTTGTTCCCTCGTTTTCATTTGGGTGAGAAGTGTGCCGAGGGATCGCTCCAGGGCGGTCACATAAAGGACCAGCGGCTTTCCAGAAATGGGTGGTATCATGACTAGAGTTTGAAGAAGATACTTCTTGATTTTCTCAAAAGCGATCTGACACTCTTTGTCCCATTCGTAGGAGGTTCCCTTCTTCATGAGCCAAGAAAAGGGCTAACACTTGCCGTCCAGATTCGCGATGAATCGGTGTATATAGGCTAAGTGGCCTTGATGGCCTCTCAGCTCCCAAATATTACTCGGGGGAGGCATCTGACTGATGTCCTTGATCTTTTCTGGGTCGATCTCGATTCCTCAATACCTAACAATGAAGCCAAGAAACTTTACGAAGGTGACCCCGAAGGCACACCTCAACGGTTTCATGTTCAAGTGGCAAGAATGGAGGAAGCTAAACACTTTCTCAAGGTCTTTGAGATGTTCCTGGAATTGACGAGACTTAACCACTAGGTCTCCCACATAGCACTCGACCATCGTCCCGAGAATCGGTTTGAATATGCGGTGCATTGCCCGTTGATAGGTGGAACATGCATTATTTAGGCTGAAGGGCATAACCTGCTAGCAGAAAGTACACTCGGGGGCCCTGAAGGCAGTGA
Organism: Viscum album; assembly: GCA_963277665.1. Lineage (NCBI taxonomy): Eukaryota > Viridiplantae > Streptophyta > Magnoliopsida > Santalales > Viscaceae > Viscum > Viscum album. The sequence continues at coordinate 842,263,038 of OY728140.1, read as the reverse complement.
AATCTTCATCCTCGGGGGCCATCCGGATCTAGTTGTACCCGGAGTACCCATCCATGAAGGAGAGGGCTTGGAAGCCGGTCGTGGCATTGATCAACAACTCTGTCACGAGAAGGGGAAAATCATCCTTCGGACAGTGGTGATTGAGATCGTGGAAGTCGATACAGACCCTTATCTTCCTTTTCTTCTTACTGACTGGAACAATGTTGGCTAGACACCTTGTGTACTGGATTTCTTTGACGAAGTTGGCCTTGATGATCTTATCAACATCGGCCTCAACCATGGCACCGTGAGAGGGGTGCATCTTTCTAGGAGGCTACTTGAACCCATGATGGTTTTCTGGAAGGCCAAGGCGGTGGATGGCTACCTAGGGATCTAGTCCTGTCATCTCATCATAACTCCAGGCGAACACATCATGGTGCTTTCAGAGGAATTCTATGTACCGTTTTCGTTCCTCAGGGGGCATAGAGGCACTGACCAATGTGGGTCTCGGGTCCGCCTCGCTACTAAGGTTCACCTGCACTAACTTGTCGACCACGGTGGGGACTCCCTCCTCAAAGGAATGGGGAGAATATTCAATGTCCTCCTCTCCGCTTGTGGAAGGATCATCCACGGGGGGAGCCATTTCAGGGCTGCCAGACCCTAATGAGAAGCTGGTGCCAGCTTGGGCGGTAGAGGTTGCAACGTCAAGGGACCCATCCAATGCGGAGACAATGGAGACAAAGGCGGTTGATCCAATATCATCTGGCCTTCGGCCCAAGGTACCATGCTTTATGACATCAAAGAAGTAGTGACGCATTGTCTTGATCTGATCAATTCCGGCTCGGAGAAAAAGACACTTATGACGTACTGTCGTTGCCATGAGCCCAACATCTCGATATCGTACAGGGGTAGGAGGCTTGGGGATCACCTAAGCCTGGCTGGTGTAAGAGTATGAGGTGATTTCCCACCATTGTTTGGACCCGGAAATATGCCTTACTCTCATACCAGAAACAAAAAAGCATTGCCCCATGTCGGGGGTCCTGGCCTCCAACCGATGGATTGGGAAGACATATGTGTCGTCCAAACCTGCCCAGGGACCACTCGCGATAGTGGCGGGCTTAACCTCACCTACTAGGATCTGCTAGTCCTTGCTCTTATAATAATCAGCGTCCAGATAACTGGATTCACAAGAGGCAAAAGGAGACGTGTCTCATTGGAGCATTCCCACTCGACCCTTAAGGGAGTATTTGAGGCACCGGTGATACGAGGAGGGGACCGATGCGTGAAGGAGGAGCCACGACTTGCCCATCAATGTGTTGTAGGCATTGTCCTGAGAGACAACCATGAATTCGGTATTGGAAATTAGGTCGCCGAACTGGGTCTTCAGATGAGTCTAGATGAGTGGAGTTTTCTCGGTCCTGTCATACCCCTGGATCCTGAGGTCGGAGGGAGTTAAATCATCCTCAGACAACCCTAGTTTCCGCAGTGTCCGAGTTGGGATGAGGTTAATCCCAGAACCCGTGTCAACAAGACAGCAGAAAACATCCATGCCATTGAACTGGTCGGTGATGTATAGTGGGAGAATGTTCCCTTGTATGGAAGGGTCTTCATTTTCACCTGAAAATGAGATAACCGCCTAACATTCGGCGTCCTCAATCGCCTTGGTGTGGAAGTCTTCTACGGCCTCCACCTCCATCTCGAACTGGAGTGGTCTCCTTAGATCCTCGGTGAGCGCCTCACGCATTTCAGATGATAGGAGAAGCACCTCAAGGATAGAAAGCCTTGCCGGAATGCCATCCAAGTTCTTCAGAACATCATACTTTCCAGCCAGATGTGAGCTTCTTCTTACAGGAGGCCGCTTTGCGATTGGAGGCATGACGAGCCCTGCCGGTGGGACCGGTGACTGACTGGTACTAGGCATGTCTCGCTGTTCAGCAGTATAATCCTGAGATGTGGCTTCCACGTAAGGACCGGAAGGCTATAGTCGGCCAGTGGCTGGGCAGCGCTGGTTGCGACATGGACGAGGTGGTCCTGCCTAATCCAGTAACACGAACGGTGGTGGAGGCGAACCTGTCGACACCGGGTGAGGGGACCGCGTGCGCTGATCTCTATATCGGGACTGCTCCCTGGTCTCAGTAGCGTGCATGACCTGACTAGAGGTGACGACTATCGTGCCCCGGCGATTCATGCAGCCAAGGCTCTGCCGACTTTGGCGATGACTGGGGACATTGGGGAGGTCCACCGGGTGTTCCTCATCGTCGGGAGCCAAATAGGGATTTACCAACTCTACGGTGTTAGCCGAACCGTACCCCGGGCATTCACTCGAGGAGTCATCCACTACCGAATGGAGTCTCAGAGGGATTCCCATCTCTAGGGGCATAAAATATCCATGTGTGTGGGAAGATGACGGCACTGGCAGGGCAGATTCTTTCTTCATGCACCACCGTTTTCTCTTTTGAGAAGAGGTAGGATGGGACGACGATGCCAAAGCGGCACTCGCAGATTCTGAGGGCTCTGGCTGACTCAGGCGGGCAAGGATGATGCCATGGGCACGGGAAACCATTCTGCAGGCCATCCAGTCATTATACTTCTGGGTCCCACGGTCAGTAACCTGGTTCCACTCATCCTCGTTGTCGCTGCTACCATCTGATCTCACGAAGACACCTTCCACCTACGCCGGGGCTGAGCCCATATTTACTCTGTTGTTGACAATCTGGTCATGGAGCTATTCCTTGAACACATAGCATCACTGGATGGTGTACCTCAGGATCTGGTGATATGGTTAGTATTTAGGGTGATCTATGAGATGCGCCACTTCTGGCTTCCGGCACTCAGGCAGCCGCACAATCCTCTGCTCCAAGGCACTATGGAAATAGTCGGGGACCTGGGCCTCGTCAAACGAGTAAGTCCAATTCCTTCTATCTAGAAAGAGGGATCTTGGAGGCTGACCATGACCAGGGGCCGAAGGGGCAAGCCGAGGAGGCTGAGCCCGATTATCTCACCTGGGTGGTGGCGGTGCGTCACGCGAAGGCGCCTGCCAATTTTGAGGTGGTCGTTGTTGGGATGGGGGCTATGCCCATGGGGGTGGACCCCTATTGGGCTGCTGAGCTGGCCTTACTGATAGCAACTCTAGCTGTCTGGGAGCCTCTATCTGGGCTACAGAAGTGGGCTTGGCTCTGGAGGCTCTCCTTGCAGGGATTACATGAGGCAGCGGGCGTGCCTGACTGGCCTGTTACAGGGCTTCTTCGAGGCATTGAGCCTTGTCTGAGAAATCCCGGAACCCTCCAGGGTAATTCTGAGTGATCAGAGAAGGAACCAGATCTGCATTGATGTTCCCTACACATATTGTCAGTAATTTCTCCTAGGATAGTGTCATGTCAAGGGAGAAAGTGAGCCCCTTACACTGAGCGACGAATTCTGCGACCTGCTCATCGGGCCTTTGTTTGCACCTAAAGAGGTCTTTAATGTTCATCTTCCAGGTTGTGGAACTGAACTGGTAGAGGAATTTCCGGAGAAGGTCCTCCTAGCTAGTCACAGATCCAACAGGGATCTGGCTGTACCAGACGAAGGCTGGTCCTTCCATTGTCTGAACGAAGAAAAGGAGCTTGGCAGCCTCTTACTGCGCCAGAGTCCCTAACATAGGCCCGCACCTCGATATGAAGTGGGCCAAGTGTTGTGGCGGGTCTTTGGTCCCATTAAAGGGGGAGAAGGTGGGGTTTCCAATTCCTGTTGGGCCTGGCATATCATCCACCCATGCTGGGTATGCCTTGCCGTCTGGTGGGATTTCCACCTACCGACTTTCCAGGGCCTCCAGGCGGGCGATGAGTACATCCATCAGATCATCCGAACACGGATTCCTCTCATGACGAGGATCTCTAACCACAAGCACATTGTCAGGCTCTCCAATTTGGTGGTCAAGCTCAACAGCTCGCGGGGCGGCTGGCGGAGCGACTCTCGGGGCAGCAGGAGGAAACCAAGCATGGTCCCCGAGGTGATCCCGCCGCTCGGGAGGGTTTGATGAGACATATCATGCCCTCTTGCCATGGGTGCCGGCCTCTACCCTATCGGCGAACGCGACATGGTTGAGATTGCCCGGGGGAATCTCGGCAAGGGGTGGGTGCTCCTGTCCCTGCTGTCCCGACCTAGGATTACCTTATTCAGGGCGCCGCTCTGCAAATGCGTTCGTCCAAGATCTCATCAACCAGCCTCTTTTGCTCAGAAAGCTACTAGCGTAGCGTGTCCATCTCGGAGTCTTCATCTGCCTCCTACACGGAGGCAGATGGGTCGGCGAGCTTGACAGCCCTGACATGCTCTTTACCCTTGCCGATGTTTCGGCTCAGTGTCAGTGCATCAGTGGGTGTGGGGAGACCTAGGAGGCTCCTCTGGTGGCGAGTAATCCTCCCAGACGGGTCCAGTGGAAGCTTGTCCTCAGGGGGTGAGTCCCCATAGAGGATCTCCACACCATTTACCTCATCTGAAAGGTCAGCAATGTTGACCGCCACTGCCTTTGGCGACATTCCCTCAGGGCCACACAGTGAATCGGGCTGTCGGCGGATCACACAGAAAAGAAGGACAGCGTACTTCCCCCATCTGCGGATGTGCGTGTGGGGGGTGTCTTCCTCGATAACCTTGCGGAGTACTTGAAAACTCTGGTTTCATTGTTGCTGGAGGGCATTGCGGTGGCCAGGCGACTCGTGGTGCCGAACCGCAGGGAGCACTGCCAGGTCGACCCAACGACACTGATCACAACTATCCTCGAGATGTTCTTGACTCCTGGGATAGGTCTCTAGCTGATGGCAAAGACGGGAGTGAGTCAAACGAAGAGTCTGGAAAAAACATTCAAACTCTCCCGGGGTGAGCGCCTATGGCATATCAAAATTCAATCCTGCGACCACCCAAAACTTCTCGGGGAAGTGGCCGGCTGCGAGGACAGTCCAGAAGCTCCATGAATCTCGTTCGATGTCCGTACCTTGATTCCCTGGCTCATCAATCAAGAATGGCCGGGGAGCTATAAATGGCACCAAGGCAGGTCGCAGGGCCGGTGGGCTGGCCGACGGGGAATACGGCGAACTGGCCGATTGGCCGCCGATCCTTGAGTCATCCTCCAAGGGCTTCAGTGCCCTGGCTGCCACGTCGCGAGAGGATGGTCCAGCGAATGGGACTCATGTCATAGCGTTGGTGCTCGCCGAGGGTGTGTCGCCTTGCGACTCTTCCGTCGGTCCCCAGAAAAGTTCCCCACCCTCCTTGACTGAGGTGGAAGGCGCTTTCATGGTGTCCATTGATAACTGCAGGTTTGACCCCTGGGGGTATGCCAAGTCCTCGTCCTCCTGGATATACCTTTGGAGGGAGGAGGGAATCATATGGATCTCGCATTAGGGGAGTACAAGACTGACGCGACACGTCCCCATCCCTGCCCTCGACTCAGAGGGTCGGGGGAAGGTTCCACCATCGAGTCATACTCCACCTCAGATTCTGAGAAACGGACCGGTCTGATTTTCGTCCGGACTCCCCCGACATTCCTCCTACGACGACGATGCCCCACGTTCCTGCCCCTGGGTGGCTCCTCAGGGTATGGATGATTTCCATCAAGGAGTCCCCTGGGAGCAATAGTGCTGGGGTAGAGGGGACTGTAGGCCCGGGTGTGGGAAGAACCGGGACAGATGTCGAATGGGACATGGGGAGGACCTCCATGTGAGTGACCGACTGGATACACAACAGCTCCATACTCGCGGCCAGCGGTAGTGGGTGACCTCATACCAGGTGTAGTGGGTGCTGACAAGAGTCATACCTAGAGCGTGGCTTTTGCAAGGAAGCCTTCGGCTTTCCAGATCAGTGGCACGGAATGAGCCTTCATGATGGGTGGAACTACCACGGATTGGTCCGAAGTGGCCATTGTCTATGCCCACGATCGGGAGAGTCGACCCAACATGCCTATAGGGAGGTCGGGGCCTCGATCCCAGTCGGGCAGGTGACTGCCCCTGCTCAACGTGTGCGGGGGTCTGGTAGCGGGAGGCAGCAGCGGCTCGGGACACAGTGGTTGATGACGTTGGCGCCCCAGGATGGTCATTCTCTTCCGCTCTCGCTCGACGCTGGCGTCAGGTCAGATAGGTTGGATCCGGTGGCGCAAGCACAATGATTTCCAGGTCCTCAGCCCGGGGAGCTGTGCGATGACGTCGACGTAGCCTGGTGGGGGTTCTTGCCATTAACCCCTGGGACGGGTCTCCGATCGGGCAGACCCAGACACCCCCACCTCATTAGCGTAGGGGACATATGTGTCAAGGTGATCCAGGGATAGGCTATCGAAGCGGTTGAACATCATAGTGTGGAGAGGCGGCTCCCTGCACGACCCTCGGGGGCAACAACGATAGTGAGGTGAAACCACCTCTAGATCCAAACGGGCCAGGCCCCTGGTGGGGAAGATCCCTTCCTAATCGTACCTACAAACCAAGTCATGGATCACCCTTCACTGGGTGATTTCTAATGTGGAGAGGGGGCGTGAGCACCCGATAGTCGTGTAAATCGGAGCCGGAGTGACTGTGGAAAAGGCGGGACTACGCAGGGTAGACGCGTCGGTACTACCCCTGCCCCTGCGCCGGTGGGCAGGTGGCGATCGAGCTCCGGATGCAGTGATCTGATTCCTGGAAGGAGGGAGATGAACCCACTAGTACTAACAGGAAAAGAAATCGACAACCAATATCCCATCGTCGTTCCGTCTTCCATGGTCGGCGAGAGGGATCCACGCTGACGACGTCGCAGAACGAAGTGCACCAAATCCTCACTGCCTCAACCCCTGTCGGGTTTCCCGTCCCGGTGATAGGTACTCGGACCTGGTGACATACTGATCTTCTGACATCCCGAATGCTACCTGTCCCCATTTTGAGGAGAAGAGATTCACATCAGGTTCACCATTTTCTGTTTTCGACGCTTTTACGCCGGGGCGCGCGCGCGTGTCCGTCATGCATGGGAGGATGCGCGACTCGTTTCCCCACATTCCCGCTTTCCAATGGAGGGCGACATCCATTCCTTATTCAGGGATGTCTGCTCCTTGATCGAAACCGGGATGAATGGATGTTGGTTCTTCCTTCCATGTATTTCTCATCGGAGCTCGTCACATAATCTAGGTCTCCCTTATAGATTTAATATGGGTTCGTGAAGCTCGTTCCCGGTGCCATATCTGCATGGATGCCAGTTAATTATGCTGCTTCTGTCAAGACGCTCCAAGGGGTCTTGTTGGGGAAGCAACCTTCGGTGAGGAGAACGGTCATTTTAGGGTGTCATTGGAATTTATTGACACTGGGGATCAGCATGTCTATCTTCTGTCCCTTATCATAGGGATTCTCGAGGGCGCGGAAGCCCGAGGCATCCCACATCGAACGCGTGTAATGTGTACCATCTGAGGTTTTCCTCTACTTCCCATGTTTAACACGAGATATGCCGCGAGTTTAACATCTTGTGGAGACGGATCAGACTGATCTAAACACTGAGAGTGGATCAGATTGAAGGACCCCCTAGGGGAATCACCGATGTTGGGGACATCACGTGGGCGGCTTCTCGGATACTGTGGAGTGGGATGGGGTGGCATGATCTCACCTGGATGTGGCGGACCGGGTAAATATCAGGATGGATGATGGAGTGATGGGCTTGAACCTCGTGGAGGCTTCCTACGTATCCCCATGGCATGGAATCAAAGTCCGCGTAGTTCGGTGATACGGTGGGACAACTGAAGAGTCGACCCGTGAGAATGGACGCATGGATTGGAGCCTAGAGGAAGTTAGATCTTCGGGCTTGGGCATGAGCTTCCAAAGGCACGTGGGCTTAAGGGGGGAAGTCAGGATGAGACGTGGGTGTGAGGCATAGGGATTATGATCTGAGACGGCCCAAGAGGGGGAATACAGTTTAATTTCATGTGGGACGAGATACAGTTTAATGTCATGCGGGATGAGGGCATACAGTTTAATGTCATGCGGGACGATTGATCTGGGGCTTATGCTCTAAGGCGTCCCATGGTGGATATGGGGCTTACACTCTGTGGTGTCCCATGGAGGATATGGGGCTTACGCTCTGAGGTGGACCATGGTGGTCAGGGAACCGACATGGAGAGGTCGGAATGACCGGGTGGTGGGCTTGAACCTCATGGAGGCTTCCTACACACCATGCGTTAGCACGGATGAAAGTCCACGTAGATCGCTGGTATGGGGCTTATGCTCTGAGGCATCCCATGGGAGTATTTCATGGTCGATACGGTCTCTAAGCCCATGGGAGTCGTGCTTGGTGTGAGAAACAAGAGGCAGCAGGGACCAGACAATCACATCGTGAAGGGTGCGTCCGTGAGAAGCGGAATGGGGCTTACGCATGGAGCGGCCCAAAGAGGAAACAGGGCCTTATGCGTGGTTAGCGGTCCTGGGTGCCAGGGCTTACTCTAGGATGGAGGCTCGTGGATCAACAATGTGCAGTGGGAAAGGGACTCCACTTGCCATGGCAGGGGGATGTACGGAGGTGCATGGGTGAAACCTTTTGTAAGAGAGGCTAGGGGATTATGCTATGAGGCAGCCCTTCCCCCGTGGACAAACGCCACTCCAACAAGGAGGATCTCATTCCATGTGAGGTAGAATCCATTCCCGTAGAGACGAGTGGGCGTAAAACATTTCCTAGCTGGGGGGACCGTGCGTGTGAAGCACGGGGTCGGACCACAGTTTAACGCCATGTGTTAAGGACGAGGTGCTTAGGAGGTTAACATCCTGCAGCTTGGACGAGGTGGGTTCGCTCTACACCCCTAGGGCTTACATGCCCAATGCCCTCTACCCCTTGTGGGAGGGAAGGCATAGGAAAGGCCGTAGTGAAGGGGGGCCACATGGAGAACCATTTAGGGATCCACGTTAGCGCGGCTATGCGACGAAGCAATAGCCGTTAGCGTGCCTATGCGAAGAAGCATAAGGCAAAGCAACGCAATAGGAAACACCACCCAAGGGACCATGAGGTTACTTTGTACGAGCCTAGAAGGCCATACGGGAAAAAACGCATGGCGCGCATGCTCGATAGGGAAGACATCAGGTGCCGGCATGGAACGACAGCCAATGGGCGTCAAGGTAAATGGGTCCCAGGTGTTGCGCGCAAAAGAAAGGATTGCGCGCAAAACACTGGGATGACGCTTAATAGGGCCAGAGGATTGCACGGATAGGTGATTTCACGCAAGGTATTGCGTGCGTAGAAGGGGATTGCGTGCAAGGGACAATGATCGTGTGCAAGGTAAGTACCCAGAGGAGGAGGCAAATTCACTTAATCCAGTGGAGTTGCGCGCAAAGGCGATCCTCGGGGCAAGGTTGCGCGAAAAGGGGGACTACCTGGAAGTCATATTGCGTGCGAGGGGAGTCAAATTGCTCATACGGTAGTCAATACGAATCCCTCAACCCCCAAACCGTCTGGGGTCGCCTTCTGTTTATTGGCATCAGCCGACGCGGAATCCAGGCGGCACACGAAAGTTTCCGCGACGGGAACCGTCGGCGCGCAAAACTTCATCGCGCGGAACCGGGGCGTGCAAAATTGCACACACCAGCGTATCAATTATGTGAATCCTGGTAATGCTTCGCACGCACATCTTTATTTCTCACAATCCCTCCTTTATTTCGTGGACCACTACCCGGGCCTCCGGACTGGGCCTCTGATTCCGAATATGACTTCGCTTTGCCATTTCGAAACTTCCTCTATGAGTTACGGACTTTTTTTTCGGCATCTACATCGATATTTCCAGTAGTGATGTTCAATTAAAATTTATTTTAATATTTAAAATAACAATTATTTTAATATTTCAAGAATAAGGTTATTTCTACATAATCATTATGTCATAAATAAATTTAATTAGTTATTGTCTAAAAATTATAAACAAAACAGTATAATTTTGGAATTATTTATATATTTCTAATGCATATTTATATTTTTATTTATCTTATGTATAACCCTATTTTAAAAATGGTTTAGTTTTTAAAATATGAATTTAACACTTTTAAATATTCTTTAATTAAAAAATAATGGTTGTCCTAATCTAATCTAAATGGATTAAAAAGTGTTATATTTTTGTCCTAAGGTTGACTTTGGTTGAAATACACTAATCAAATAGAACGAGGACATGTGTTGGGGTAATTTTATATTTTTATAATATCATTTTTTAACTTTAAATACCATATTTACTTTTAACCTTGGTAAAAAAAATAAAAGGTTACTGTTAAACAAACATTATTTTCATCATATTGAACCACATTTTACATACTGATGGCATCCATGTCTATTGGATTTTTAAAATTCAATTTATAGAAGCAGTAAAATAATATTTTATTCAAATTTGTAAATCTGCAAAGAAGGTAGGTAAAAGACGTTAAAAAGTTCATTAAAATTTTATATATCTAATCTTATTATAAAATGACTCCAATGAATTAAATTTGACTAGAATAGATATTATATATCTATTTTTTCTTTAAATATAAATTTAAATAATAAAATAATTATTTAATTAAAAAGTCGGTTCTAAACTATACCGTAGTGTTTTTTCAGTATTTATAAAAAATTGAATGTTTTTTGAAAAATACGAAAAATCTACCCTTAGCTAATTTTGATATTTTGAATGAAAAAATGAAGTCCATTTTGAAAAATAAAATTTATATCATTTAAAAAAGTGGGTATTAATATTTGTAGCTGCTTTGTAAACGACTAGTTTGATTGGTCATGGTGTGCCAGAACACGAAGCTATGTACGACGCATGATATTGTTTTATTCAATGAGAAACATACTAGTGATACTTGAGGTGTTTTTATGTATTATTTAAGGGAATGATAAAATGATAACAGATTTTCCTCTAGGTCTCCAAAATACATTGGATAACACTATAATGGTTGCAGGAAACCTCCAATATATCGAATGGAACAAGTAATGTAGACTCATACAAGGTACTGGTGGTGTATCAGATTGAGAAGTAGGATTCCCTGATCTGGTTATAAAATTATGTTGTTTAGTGGATCCTTCTTGGGAATTAGGATATGAGGAATGTGGAGTTGGGGAATGATGACATGACACCTTATCCGACATCTCAGTGTACTCGATATTACACACATAATTATTCCCTATCTTCTAAAGAATCCCCATCCTTTTATAGGAGTATAATATTCACCAACTATATATATCTTAATGAATAAATGGGATACGAAGATTTTTAGACACCCATATGATGATCAAATTTATAAAAACATTTCCTACCACCAATTGTGGTTGGATCTCCTAAACCATGACTCATAATAAATGAAAAATTGACATTCAATGTTCATTATTAGGTTGATGATGTATAATAGAAATAATGAGGAAATATATTGGGTTGGATTCTCCATATGAATCCCTTAGGACTGTTAGGCATGTTTTAAATCCTTATGATCTGTCTATAGAGAGATACCCCATAACTGGGTCGACATCACCATGTGTGAGTCTGGAAAAATTTTGTCATTATTGGAATTAATTTCAAAATTCCTCAGAGTTTCACACATAATAAATTACACTCACAATTTAGAATTTTCCTAAGAGGAAAAAAATTTTATGGATTATATGGTAAAACCAACTTTGAACTCAGCCATCATGTGTTCCCATGGATTGCCTCCCAATTTCAAAGAGATGTGACTAATTTCCAGCATAAATATATTTAGAAAATCAGGAGAGATATCTTGAAACCACTCCTCACACACCTCGATGATGTGGAAAATATACATTCATCCAATTATTTCTATGAATTCTTGATCCATAATGATATTATCAATATTGATATGGTTGAGTGTCTTATTGGCCCACGTATTTTTGGCCCAAATATGAGACAAGAAGACCTGAGGTTTGGGAATCATGAACTGGAGGCATGGATTGGGCTATGACTATTAGGAATTTTGTAATTATGGTGGGAGTATGTTTGTGAATGGTAAAAAGATGATGGAAAAGCATAACCGAAATTAGAGTATTGGGATCGTGGTCTTCTAGTAGAGGTGGAGGATCAATCACTAATCTCTAGGGTATGGTGGTTTTATTTCCTTGGATCACACATTCATTATGTTTAAGGTTGAATCTCTTCATGTGAACCATTTTTCTCAAGAGAATATGAGAGAGGATAATGGCCTAGGATGTGCAGATGTGGTTTTTTTAACATCCAACAGATTATGGGGAGGTTAAATGGGGAGGAGTGATTGGTGTGGAGGGGAGAAGAATATCAATAGGTGGGGGATGTGAAAATATAGAATCACATATGAATCTGTAGTACATGATTAAAAAATATGGGTTGAATTATTCATATAATTAATTAATCATTTATGAAAAAATTATACATTAAATGATTTTTACCATTCCCCCAAAACACACAATGTGAAAGAAAAATATATCATGAAATAGCCGACTTACATAAGTCTTTTTTACATCAGTTTCTAGCCTATATATAGTTTCACCAAACCATCCAAGTCACATAAAACCCACATTAAACAAGGAAACCAATCCTTGGTTAAATCCAAGTATATGATTCAATTAACATTGATAAAAATACAAATACAAATTTAAATTAATTTTAAAAGTATTATACACCATTTTTAAAAAATTTATGGGTAGATATTCAATCATTGACCATTGACCTTAAAAGGGGGTTCTAACCTCATTAAACACTGATCATTTTATAAGGGAGAAGAATAAAAATTTAGAAGGTTTTGAGAATAAAAATTTAATTTTACTATGAAATAATTATAGGTGGGAAATGAATAATATAAATTTTCCCTTACTTTGGATAAGGTTTCATGTGATGCAATGGTCATGGAACAAATTTTTTCTTCCCTTGTAAATATTTTCATACTATTGAGTATATTTTATGATCTCATGAAGATCATCCATTTGAATCAATATTTATTCACATGATTTTTTAAAATTCAAGTTTTAAATTTTTTATTACATAGTATGAGCAATGTTCTAATTCTATTGACTAATGAGATGGATTTCTATAATAAAATCAGAAAGGAATTATGTCAATGGTTGTTTTATAAGTTATGCAGAAGGCCTAAATCATGTCCTCAGATTTGAGAATCTAGGATTTGCTACTTTTTCTTAATGTATTTTCAATGAATATTTTGTTCTCTTTATTGGATAACTCTATTATATTACTTAGTTTCAGTGGTAGGAGATGGAAGTGTTGTATTGAATCACATAATTTTCATGTTTTCCTTTTACAATATTATTAATGAAATTTTATTTCCAATCAATAATGATTAATCAAGGTAATCCAAATCAAGAAAATATGTTTTTCATTATAAACTCTATGATGAAATTGGTTTTGTCATGGTTGGAACCTTACACTTCTACCAACATTGAAACGTAGTCCACACTACCCAATATATTGAATTTTCCTATGGAATGGGAAACGTAAACCATGAAATAAATTCCACAAACCTCAAATATTTATTTTTCCAAATGGTATTTTCAGGAATATAATTACATGTCCTAATGGTGCATGGCCATTGGCATTGATCACATAATTTTACCAAATTATTTACATCTCGTAGGGGTGTGGGGACAAAAGAGTCAACTTTTCAATTTTTTTAGAAATGATTATTTATTGATCAGGATGTACACAAGTCAGTGAATTATGGGAAAACTCTATCGAACTTTAAATTCCATACTATGTATTGATTAATTTCATTAAACCACCAATATAGAATTTAAATATCAGTGGATCATCCCAAAAATAGCTCCACACAAAATATAATAATTTAATCCTTTTTTGGGAAGAGAAGTATGGATATAAGGTCCTAATGGATTGATATTTTTATATATCTGTAAACCATTATCATGATTGAATAATAAAACTAAATATTAAATCATCTAGTAATCCATTTTCAATATTAATCTCCTTATTATCTTGATACAAGGAAGTGTAAATCTTGAAAGAGGGAAACAATGATATTTTCATCCCATTCCGTGTCTTTGAGAATGATATATAATTATTATAGAAGCATGATCTAACATATACTACTTTTTTTGAAATAATAATTTTAATAAGTTAATTAAATGTTACATGATTAGTATAAAATCAAAATATATAGATCATGAGTTAGGACCAGAATTTTTCAAATGAAAAATCTACTAACTGTAATATTTTTTTCATGGTCATATAATTGATCTAAGATTATTTTAGGGTATGGATGAAATAATAAATGAGATGAAAAATATTTCTATCCTAATTTAACAAAAAAGACACTAAAACAAATTTCCCAACATCACATACCAACTAACTATCCTTTCCCTAGTCTGGTGATATGATGAATAGAGTGGCCACCATGCTACCTTTAAAATCATTAATTTTTTACCTACATTATTCACTAAATTAAAAAAGGAAATACATTAGACATATGGTGTGTCCGTGGAAGGTTAATTTGTTAAAAGTACATAACAAACTATTAGGTTCACTTGGTCGAATACTCTGAGGGGGGGGGGGGGTGGTGAATCCGGGTATAGAAGATTAAAATTAATTCCCCTTCGGATCTTGTTTCATCGTTAAACATAACTATGTTCACACTCATTCCCATTGTAATGTATGAACAGAATTTAAACCATGTATAAGACACATCAATTTTTACTAGGTTCACCCTCACTGTTCTAGGTCCAAGGTGCCAACTATAGTGGTGTGCTGATGTACCAAATTCACTATGGCTCACTGCCAATAATAATTTCAATGTTCATGATACATCTTCTATGATCATACTCATTTCTGTTACAAGATCTAGGGTCAACTCACTGCATTCTGAAGGTTCACTCCCTATAAATCATTCTTTGGATCATTATCAATGTAATGTTTTACCGTCTTCCTCATCCAATACTAACTACTATTGGAAAATAATCTACTACTAGTTTAGAGTCTTGTTGGTAGAACACATTTTATAGACATGTAGGTCCCTTCATTTTCATAAATTCATGTATCCTCAAATTTAGGTAGATGATCTGTTGAAGTCCCTTTGTCACCCAAATATGATTTCCACCTTTCCAGGTACTGTTAGATACTGGAAAATACATTCACAAACTGATTTAATGTTTTAACAGGCTTCCTTGAGTCTCCCATGAACAACATGCTCATCCCGCATACTGCGTACTAGGTATGGTACGTGGAACCATTAATCAACATTCCACTACCACTTCCCCGAACCACACTTCTTCTATGGATTCCTATACCTTTTTTGTTGCATACTTCCTCTACATACCCACTCTATGATCCTCCTTTGTGAACCACTCATGTGAGATGAATTTGCTTCTACATGCGATTTCTTCCTCCATGGACCAACTTCCTTCTACTGACCCTTCTCCCATTGTGGGATTTAGTACATCGCAAGAACTATCATAACAATTCCTTCCCTGTGAACCACTTCCCTTCACAGAATCATCCTCTACGAATATTTTCTGACTAACAGTCTCCCCTATGTGCTGCACCTTCTTCCTCAGTTTACCACACTTTATTCCTGCATGCAGCACATCGTCTTCCAGATATTGTGTCTCCAAAAAAACATTCATAGGATTTTATTCCATGCGAACCACTTCTCCTTTACTGAATCATCTTCTCGAACAACTTTCAGACATCTCCAAAATCTTATAGAAAAGATATTTTCTCTAATGATATTCTATCTCTCTTCTAATTGGATGGATTAGTGCTCCTTATATAGGAAAATATTTCTGAATAATTCACTAATTTGATATTTTCAAATATTTGATTTGGTACAGCCTCTACCATATACCAATCTTATGGTCACGAATTATATCCCTTTCTTGCACCATATTTTCACCATGTTATGTGTAATGCATCTCTTTTGACATGGTGGACCATTTAATGAACCTTCATGCCTTCTATGTACTATGAACACTTCGTCATGAACTGTTCCACATATCATTCCCATTACTTGGTTTACGGCCACAAAAAATTCCCACACATGATACATTGTCAATATTATTAGGTACATGTTCCCTATATTTTGCCAATTTTCTTCGTATTTCTTCATACCATTCACTCTTATGATGAAAAACTTGTATTCACACAAAAATCTCTTATTTAGAGGCCCAATAATTTTGAAATCATCGGGATACTACGCATCCTTAAAAACATAATTTACAAAATGCCAACCATACTCATTCACTGACATATATCATTGTCAAAAAACAAAATCAAACCCATGAAATATTGAAAGGATACCTTGGTGGATTGTTTCCCAACAATATCCCCCTTTGTGTTTGCTGACAACACCTTCTTAACAAATTTACACATTCAGATACATCGTTAAATCTTCATCCTTGATCCACCAACATTCACTTATAGCAATTAAGATAGCGACCATGGAATTACTCAACAGATACTGTATGCGTACATGATAAATTATCTCAATGAGAAATAAGAGTTCTTTGAAAACATCATTAATGAATCACTTCATTCATAATAGAAATTAATGAAACCAAAAAACAAATTTAATTATAAACCTTAGCCTTAATGATATGTAATCTTTGATCGATCACTTATAGCATGACCATATTTAATACTCCTATGTTACAGCTCCTCCAAAATGCTTCATCTTAGATTCAACTCCCCCTATATCGCTTATCCACCTTATAAATTCTTCCCATTTCATTTCTCCCCTGAACTAGTCTCACTCCCTTTCCCTTTTTTAATGAACCAAAAGAGCACTTCAAGGGATTCTTCAATAGGGTAAACAACACATATCATTATATTAGAAAAAACACACCATACCTTAGGGAGACGGGGTCCCATATCCAAAAAAATTCATGTGCAGGTATTCAAATGGACTTGCAGATATAGTCGATTACATTTAAATTCTTTTTTTATGGCCTTCATAAGAATATCTATAACTTTTCCTTTGTTAGAAACTACTCCAACTTCACCATCCATTGATCCAACTTCTCCTTGATAAAATGATATTTTATTTCAATGTGATTTTTACATGAGTAATAGACTGGGTTTTTACGAAAATTTATATCATTTGAATTATAACAATGAATTCTGGTCAGAGATTTCACCACAACTGCCATATCCTCAAGTTTTTTCTTCATCCATAATAATTGTGTGCATGCTTGAGTATTTTCAATATACTCAACTTTTGTAGTGCATAATAAAATGTAGTTTTATTTCTTTCTCATGCATGAAATACACAAACAAAAAAGATAGAAATAACCTTATTACATTTATTTCCTATAATATGTTGAACCAGCCAAATTTACGTCATTATAACTGAATTACATTGGTTGAGATTTGTAATTATACATCAAACTGAAATCCACAGTTCCATTGATGAATAGAATTATTCCCCTCACTACAAGCATGTTTCTTTTTTTGGATTTACATTGATATCGCGACGCTAGGCATGTGGAAAAAAATATCAGGTGTTGTTGTGGTTAGATACAACAGTCGTCCAAAACATTCCCTATATTTTATGATATTGACTATCATTTCATCATCATCCTTTTATAGTTTCATCCCAGTAGCCACCAGAGTCTTAATATCCTTGTAATTTTATATTATAAATCTTCTCATAACCTCCTTGGATTATTTATATTGAGAAGAGAAACTGTCATCTATTCCATGTTTCACCTATAAAGTAAGGAAATACATCAGCTCCCCAGTCATTGAAATTTAGAACTCACTATTCAGAAATTCAGAAAACTGTCTACAATGTTTTTCATTTGATCCACCAAATATTATATCATCGACTTAAACAAGAACCACCATTCATTGATTACTGTCATTATTGAAATATAGATTGTAATCAACTCCACCATGATTTAATCCAATCTTCTTCAAATAATGATCTTGTCTCAAATACCATGCATTGGGTGCTTGCTTCAACTCATATATTTCCTTCTTCAATGGAAATTTTTCTTTTCATCTTCATGAATTTGAAAACCCTCTTATTTTTTGATATGGACTTCTTATTTCAGAACTATATTCCGAAATGATGACTTTGCATCTATCCTTAAAACCTTGACCATTCTTTACCATGTTATGACAAGAATAATCGTATTTTCTTTATCCTTACAATATGTGAAAATGTCTCATCAACATCAATACCCTCTTTTTGGGAGTACTCTTTGTAAACAATTCATTCTTTGTTTTGAATCACAAAAATATCTCCATCAATTTTGTTGCAAAAGACCCATTTCATCAGGATGACATTCTTTTCTGGTGGTCTTGAAATAATCTCCTATGTTTGATTCTTTTTTATTTGGTCAATCTCTTCATTTATAGCTTGAACCTAGTTCTCATCTATAGTAACTTCATGAAAACAAATAGTTTCATCATGTGATAAGTAATCTGCCTATTGTAGTGTCTTAATTATCTTTGTACTTACTGGTGATTTCTAATCACCAATTAGGCTCTACCTGTAATTTTAAACTCTTCTCTCCAGTCTCTGGGCATACTCATATTTATTCTCATCATCTGAGTCTTCTTTTAAATAAACCTCGAGAGTTAGATCATCTCCTAAACTGGTCATCTCTTCCTCAATATCCTCCTAAGAACGGAAATGTGTTTTCTGAGGATTTTGTTAATTATCCACTGTAGTCACTAAATGAAATTCAACTATCCTTCCTAGTCACATATTTTAGAATTTATATGATTTTATTTTCATTGATTAGACAAGAAATATCCCTTCATCCTCATAGGATTCAAAATTTATGTGTTTCTCTTTATTGATAATGAAATATTTAATTCGGAATACTTGAAAGTAATTCAATGATGGATTCATTCCATACCATAACTGATATAGAGTATTCTCATATTTCAAACAAGGTAATGCTCTATTTTGAAGTGTAGACTACTGTCATCACTAGTTATTTACAAAATTTCTCGAGAAGGTCTTTCTCAATGTGAATTGCTCTAGAAATGTTATTGAAAATATAAATTCTTCCCTCAATTAATCTATTAAACTATGTAGTTCATACTGATGAAACATGATTCCTTATCCAATGTTTCTTGATACAATCCGCATCATTGATATTTTGGAACTTCATTTCATTATCTGTTCGAAGCGTCCATATTTTCTAACCAGGCATCATTTAAAATTATTATCGATATCATGTTATGAAACTGAAGACTTATGATTTATGGGTGATTATTGAAATCTATTTCATTGTTCTATAACCATCAATGGAAAGAAGATAAAATCTCCCCCATCAATATTCCTCAGAGAAATTTGCCCACACACATTAATATGGACTAACTCGAGCGATCTTTTTGAATTTTTATCCATTGGATTATATTTCATTCAAATGATCTTTCCTTATTAGCAGACATCACATTTATGGGTACTATCATGTGATAATCTAGAGATATTTTGAGAATCATCATATTTCACCAGATCTTCCATGGATGTTTGGCTTATATGGCCAAGACACTTATGATATAACTTTATTTCCACTTCCTTGAAAAGAGGGAACATATATTATTCTCCACTCATGAGGTAGAGATTCCATTTTTATAACATTCCCAACAATACAATAGTACCATATTTTTACTTGATGAAACTTATTTTCTTGGAAAAGCTTATGGAATTCCCTGAGTCACATGATTAAATGATAATAAGAATATTGTTACTATGCCATTCAACAACCAAGACATTTTCTCATCTCAGTCTTTTCCTCCCATATTGTCTTTTCCTAAACAAGTTATTTTTTGGCCCACGTCATTATGAAATATTGTGTTACTTTCTTTATCATTATTGATTCCAGTCACTGGATCCTTATTTATAGTCATATATGAAGTGAATCCAATAATAATAATCCATATCACAGTGTGATCTGATGCTTTGTAAACTATTTATATATCCATCGCATGTTCAACTCTTTTATTTTTAACCCATGTTTGTGACTTCATACACATCATGGAATGATAATCATGGTATTCCCAAGTATATAATAGAGTAGCTTCATCTTGTAGAGTAGAAAATCTTGTTTTCATTTTCAGATCATCTAATCCTTTTTTTATTCTTCTTATTACCAAATTCTATCAATTTCATAAAAAAATTTGGTATTGTTGACGAGTAATGTCATTCTATATGTTTGAGTCCTCCAAATATCAGACAGTGACCATCAAATGATGACCTGTTATATTGAGCTTTTGTGACTGTTATTGTTGGTGTTTTTCCCTATAATACCACTTTTTCATGGAACACACATTTTTCAAATGAAATATCTTTTTACAAAAATAAATATTTATGCGATGTATATTCCAGTATGCCACCACTGCACTATGGAATACCCCTTGAGTTCTCTAAATCTTTTTATTCTATTTCATAACCAAATAAATCATCAATATCAGATTTAGTGCTTGTGGAATAACTTCAACTATTACTTATTCTTTTTTACCAAACCTGACTCCAGCCATATCATTCGGATTTTACTGTTTCTTATGTTCTATTGGGGAACTGTGCTCAAAATTCAACATCTTTGTTACATGTATGATCTGATTCCTTGATGTCGTACTAGGGGTTAATATATTTTCTTGATACTTAACTCTTCATCACTGACTGAATATTTCCTCTTCATGTTCTTCAATACATTTTATTTGATCTTTTCTAGTTGCATTCAAAGTATCAATTTCCCTTTTCTTCTTCCCAATTTTGATCTTGTAGTCTGCAACCTCTTCAATATTTAATGTAATTGAAGACAATAGTTATTTGATTTCATTATTCATTGTAGAATTCTCTATTTCCTGTGACTTCATATATATTTTCGCACCACAAATCAGATTATTGGATATATTCATTTTGGCTCTCCAAACATCTATTTCTTTAAGTTATGCTTCTAGTTCTTCTTGGAGGTAAATTATTACATCAAATTATTCTTCATAATTATTTCAATATTCTTTTGTTAAGGGATTTATTATTATTTCCAC
The DNA here is from genome assembly GCA_963277665.1 of Viscum album. NCBI lineage: Eukaryota > Viridiplantae > Streptophyta > Magnoliopsida > Santalales > Viscaceae > Viscum > Viscum album. Next base: position 842,242,121 of record OY728140.1, on the reverse strand, counting down.
CAAAATAGGCACTCCATGGTGCCTATATTCTTCCCATTCTTCTACTTAATATTATTCAGAACATTCATGTTCTTTTGAAAAATGATTCTTATTTTTGAATAATTTTCCCTTACTACTTATCCTTCCTTAAATATTGGATGATAATTTCTTCTAGAGATTTTCATCATTATCATTATCATCATCCTCAATATTCATAGGAGACTTTGCCTCAAAATTTCCAATCATTCTATATTGAAGGCATGAAAATTGAATTGTTTTTCCTTTGAAATTTTCCTTTCCTTAATTGAAATTTTAAGAGAGAAATGATATTATATCATCCTAATTTCCTTCCTCCGGATTTCATTTAATAGGTATATTTTTAATGTCCTTCAATTCCACATATTTATATTTCCCATTTTCCGCTACATCATTGTCATCGTTTCTCATTTCATATGCTACAAGGGTACTATGTAGGTTATTTAGTCTCATCTCCTTCGGGTCTTTGTCTTCCAATACTGAAACTTTAAGATTGAACAGTAGTGGATGTTTACTCAAGATAAATTTCAAGATCATTATATCATCAGTAAATTCTCCAAGACCCTGTATGTTATCTAATACAAAATTTACCCTATCAAAGAATTCATCAATAGTTTCATTGGGGTTCATTCTAATGGCCTCATACTTCTTCTACAGAACCAGTAGATTTGCTTCTTGGACTATTGTGTCACCCTCATAAAGGTTGAAAAATTGTTTCCACGTAGAGAATGATGTTTTAAAGGACCCCACCTTCATATAAATTTCATTGGATAAGGTTCCCCCTAATGTATTGATAGCTTCAGCAACAACATCCTATTCCCTTCTACCATCTTTTGATAAAGCTACACTATTGTTGTAAGCTCATATTTCATTAATTTTTGTTGTGAAGACATCCATTCCTATTGATCGGTAGTATTTATTCATCTGATTCTTCAATATTTGAAAATTATTCCTTTCAAAGATTCAAATTCATTTATTATTTTCAACCTCCATTTATTCTTAATGGAGAGAACCACTGACATTCAACCTTTACCACTAATACCAATTGGAAGGTCCACTAGGTCTAATACCCTAAAAGGGCGGGGGGTCGAATCAGGGTATGATGCATTAATATTATTTCTTCTTCAGATCTGGTTTCGTTATTATGCAGAACTATATTCCCTCTCATTCACGTTGAAATGTATGAACAAAATATAAATCATGCACGAGAGACAATAATTTTCATGTGGGTTTTCATCAAAGGGATGCATCTAGGAATCCTACAACGGTTTTATGACAATGTACCAAATTCATTAGGGATCACTTCCAATAATGAGTATAATTATTGGGATAGATCTTATATTTTCATGTCCATTACCTTTTAAATATTTAGGGTCTCCTCACTACATTCTTATGGGTCACTTCATATATCTTTCGTTGTATCAATGTCATTGGAAAGGACAACCTTCTTCTTATTACTTCCCTTACTGGTCTTGCAAGGGAATCCACTCATAGATTATAGAATTGTAGATCAAACATAGTTTGAGGACATGTAGGTCCCTTCATTTTCATTAATTCCATCATTCACTGCTTTAGGTAGATGCTATATTGAAGTCCCATTTTCCCCCATAGATGATGTCCACCTTCTTGGGTATTGTTAGATACTGGAAAATACATTCTTAAACTGATTTGAATCTTTCTCATGCTTCCTTGAGTGTTCAACAAACAACTATATCCTCTTGGGTAATGTATACCATGTATGGTACATGGAAAACCTCCTTCGTGTACCGCTGCCACTTCCGTGAACCACCCATCATCTGTAAACTTTTCAGCCTTCATTAATGCATACTTCCTCCACATACCCACTCCAAGAACCTCCTCTGTGAACCACTCCCATGAACTGCCTTTGCTTCCACATGCGATTTCTTCCTCTGAGGACCCCTTACTTCCACTGACCCTTCTTCCATTATTGGATTTAGTACCTCTAAATAACATTAAATGGAATTCCCTCCTCGGGAACCACTCCCTTTTGAAAAATATTCCTCCATAAACAACTTATTCTTCACGTACTCCCATGTATACCAAACATTCTTCCTCAACATACCATGCCTTATTCCTGAAAACACCATATCCTTGGTGGGATATAGTTTCCAACTAAAACCTTCTCTGGAAATTCATCAATGTGAACAACTACTCCTTCTCAAAATCCTCCTCACAAACCACTTTGAAACATCTCAAATTTATCAGAGGAAAGTGTTTTTCTATAAAGATATTAACTCTCTCCTATAATCTGTGATATTAATGATCATTATATAGGAAATGTTTTCTGAAAAATCCACTAAATCGAGATTTACAAAATCATTGATTCGGTATAGCCTCCACTACATACAGATCCACCAACTAGGAATTGAAACTCGTTCGTGTACCATTTTTCACCGTGTTCTGTATAATTCTTCTCTTCCTAAACGACATAAATTTTTTTCATCCTCTATTCTTTCAGTGTACTATGAACCCTTCACTATGAATAATTCAGCATACAATTCCCACTATATGGTACTAGACCATGAACAGTTCCCGAATATGATATGTTTTCCATGTCCAAATGTAAATGGTTCCCTTATTTTACAAATTTGCTTCTTATTTATTCATACCATTAATTCCTATGATGAAAATCTTACTTTTACAGACAAAAATTATTGATTTTGAGCCCCAATCATTTGGAATACTTTGGGAATCATTGGAACCTTAAAAAACATCTTTTGGAAAACACCAACCATACCCATTTGTAGTCATCTACCATTTTCAACAAACACAATCACACCCAAAATGAATTGAGAGGACACTATGAGAGATTTTTTCCCAAGAAAAACTGATTATAGAATCATACAAGGCCTAGATAACTTATTATTCCTTTCGTTGTTGAGGGTTTTGGAAAGTCCTTTATTAATTTTATTTTTCCTATTTCTACTACCTTGTCATGTTTTGAAACCTTATACATTATTATTATGCATCCTTTTACAATTTATTTCAAATTTTCCCAATTTAGTACTAGATATTTATCTTTATATAATTGCAATACTAGTTTCAAATTCTTCCATCATACTTCAATGTATCCAAAATACATGGAAAATTCATCCATGAAAATGCCTAAAAAATCACCCCTTGTCATGAAATATAAGTGTTAAACAATGTTTAAATTATCGAAGTACATTACATATTCCAATACAAATCCTTCTAATGTTCAACATTTAGAATGGGTAAGGGAATGTTTTTTTAAATCATCTAGATCAACATGGATATGGTTGTATTGAGAATATCTATATAGAAACTAATAAAATCCATTCTCCTCCAATCACTCATGTTTTTATCAATTAATTGAAGAGGGTTGTGGTATTTCTTGATTCTATATTGATATTTATATATTCAAAAAATAATCACCATCCAAGAATGGTTTGGGAAGAAATTAATTCATTTTCAAAATTTATTTTCAAAGTCAAAAAACCCTTCATTGATATGATTTATGGGGAGGTCACCAACTCACAGAAAAAGTTATAAAATGTTATACCAATGCTGAGAAGTTTTAGAAATCCATTCAAAATCACTTCCTCCATTGGTGTTATGACTTTCCTATGGGGTTGGTGTTTTGGTTTAGCGCATTATTCTAAAATAATTTTATGAAAAAAAATCATGGGGATCATTCATTTGATATCAGTCACAAGCCTATGTATTGAATTTTTTGGTATTTTTTAGTCTTCAATTCATTTTTCTTCTTGCACTTGATCTTGTTAAAAGCTTAATGTTACTGCCAGTGCATATCCAGTTTTCAATAATGAGTACCTCAGTGTTCTTGAATGATACATCAAATCTATATCTAGTGGATTACTAATCAAGGGTTGGAACTCAAGATTATAGTCTCTTACTAGGGATTTTATTTAAATAACCTCTTCATATTCAATATTAAATTCTATTTAAATGGAAAATGTATATGTATCATCATCTGATGAATTAATATCACACTTTTCTTCAATATGAAAAATTTCATGACATTCTAGTAAATATGCATTTTCATGATGGCTTTCACTAGACTAAAAAACTATTTGTTCTTTAAAAAATATAAAAATAATTCTACCTTTATTCAAATCAATTAATTATGCAAAGATGAAAATTGATGGTCTCTAAATTATTATGGGGACATATGATTCTACCTCCTTATATAATATAATAAACATATAAGGGAATATTAATGTTATAACCTTGAATAAAACATTATTTAGAATTAATTGAAGATACATGAATGATTTTACATCCAGAAGAAAACCAAGGGGGCTCCAAAACAACCACTTTTTGTTGAATCAGCTGAAACCCCTAACATAGAGGAGGGGGAATATTATAAAAATAATGATCTAGTGTATAAATATTCATATAAGATTATAGAGGATCTGATTGATGTAATTGATACATGGATTGATGACCAGGATGAAATTAGTTTCCATAAATACAAAAAAGATTAAATTTAGCTGAGATGTATCTTCAAATCAGGAATCATATGTTCATTAAGATTGATGATGTGTACAAAAGGATACAAATTTTAGATTTTATGGAATTCATTGGGATTGATTTTCGGAATTAATGTTTTCATTACTGTATATATGATCTTTATTACTTTATAGTTGTCACATTTTTTTTCATATTATGATTTATACCAATAGTTTCATGGGGATGGTTGTTTCCTACATCTTTCAGGTTTTCTAGTTTAGGATATGGCTTCTTCAATATTCTACAAGATTATTTAGATGTATAGATATGTTATTCATGTGAAAATACATAGCATATGATCTAAGTTGAATCTAATCCTTAAGAGGGATGAATTTTTATAAGGGTTTTGGAGCATAAAATCTAGTTTGGGGTTTATTTTTTTAAGAGAGATTGGGAAAAGAATTAACTCTATGATTAAATCATATGTGTGTTGTACTATTCTCAACAACATCTAGATTAATAGAAGTGTAATCATTTTTCTTGGATAATATTTGTTTTCCCAGATGCCATTTATTTTGTTGGAGATTCCCAATGTCTACAAAATTTATAGTGAGATCGGTTTAGATAAATTTGAAGAAGTGGTTGTGAACATCGTTAGTGAAGTAAAAAAGAAGATACATAAAGCATCATTCAAGCATATGGATTTCTTGGACTAGTTGATGACAAGATTTTTCAAACATTTTTTACAACATAAGTTATTGCTTGTCCTTCTTGTTGGTTTCCACTCACTCACTAGTTTTGTAAACTAGTTAGACTTGATGCTTGTATTGATATTTTTAATTTAATAATCATTAATGGGTCCTGAATTTGGTGAAAAATTCATGTCACCGATTTTATAAAAAAAACTCTTGTCCTCTTCAAGTCATTGAGTTCTAGTTATTAGAATACACTAAATGAAATAAGAATTATAATATCTTCAAGATTATGCTAGACTTTTCATAAAATTCTAATTCATATGGATTATGGGATTAAGAAACTACCATGATAACTCATATTTTATAATATTTTCTTCTAGGAACCATGGAGAATTATACATTTAAGGAAATAATGCCCAGGTCTTCCATTTTCACTTTGTAGATTATGTCTCCTTTACAGAATAAGAATAATTATACTTTTTTGTGATAACTTTAGGTAAGGGATGTTGATTTGTAGTTAATTGAACTTCTATAGAATTTTTTACTAACCATATATTTCCCTTGTTTCATTATCTCTAGTAATGAATATGTGGTTATTTATTGTGATGGTTCCACATATATTTATTAATTTTTTAGAATTCTCTTTTACTCAATATTTTTCACATAGCTATGATTTAAAATTATATTTTTACCATATTTGTATGTGATCTAGTCGGTGTCATTATTTTTGGATTTATTATATCATTTATGTTCTTCTATTATTGTTTCCTCACCATTCTGTGGATATTGAATATTGTCATATTTTCCTTTATGATTAACTATAGACTTATCCATTTTTCTCTTATATGTCTTCATATTGTTGGAAATTGTACATAGTAATAATATTAATAGGGTTTCATAGATATTCCCAACATAGATATCAATGTTATTATTATCACCCCTTGAGTTTCTATCTTATTCTATTTAATTTTCATTCGCATGTCCAATTTTCAGAAAACAAATTTGAGGGGACAATTTTTTAGATAGGATTATTGATATGTATTTGTGGATATCTGGGTGGAGGATGATGAAATTTTTTATCAATAAGGGGTTGAATCTACTGATCCATAGGGGAAATGGTTATTGTGGGAAGGAGTGTTATGTTCATGGATATGGATTCAGAGGTGAGTACCTAGGTTATCCCAAATTCTATTGTATGTATTTAACACTCTAGTATTGATAATAAATTTTATTTGGTTATTAATGGTGTTGAAATAGTCAATATTGGTAAAAAGGGATCTTAAATTGTTGTGGCTATTGATTATAATTAACATTTTTTCAATCCTAAAATTCTTGTTCATTTGCCCTACCTGGTATTAATGATACAAATGTGGGCATCCACACATCTCACTATATTGAACCTCCACAAATGGTGGAGGTGGATGTAGTGGTGGGGAAGGCGGTTAAAAATTTTCAAGATTTTTATTAAGGGTTTCATCTCAGGCTGTATCATGGGTGGTTTTATGTACTTGATAATTTCAACATCAAAGAGTACTTTTATATATTTTCTGAAGAAACAAATTGTGTGAGACCTCATATTGAAGTTCATGACCTATTTCTTGTGTTTTATCATAAGTATTCCATCAATGGTGACATATACCATAGTCCATGCAGTGGGATGTCTGACCTTGTAAAATTCATGAAGTTGTAACTACACATCGAGTTCGTGATGTGACCACTATTGAGTTAATTATATAATGTAGTCCTAGGCCTCCCATGATTATTCAATATCCATTTATGAATTGTTTTATTTCATTCCACTGATTTCATGTATATATGGTTGGGAAATATGTTTCTATGAATTTTTAGCTAAATCCTTCATTGTTGTGATAGATTTAATTGACTGACTAATTATCCAATCCTTGTATATTTTTTCATTAGTATAATGGAATGACCATAAGACAAGTGGGATAAGAATTAAATCTATGGTTTTTGATGGTTTCATAGACATTAAGGAAATTTTAGATATGTTTTTGTGGATATTAATTTTGAAGTCAATTAAATTAGACCGTGTTATAGTTCATATGGATGATTCAATGATTGATCTCAAATGTGTATTATTGAATGGGATACTGAAAATGTTCGACATTAAACCATTGATGATTGGAAAGAAATAGTCCATAACGGTGCACCTACATAGTAAAGGTGGAACTCTTTATTATTCAGCTGGAACATATTGATGTTGTTAAGCATTAAGAAATTAAATATCGTGATGATCATCCATTATTGTATGATAGAGTTTGAAAAGTTACTTATTGATTTTAGGAATGAATTCAAGTGGATATTAACATTCTAGGAACTTTGAACAGGTCATAGTGGATTGGATCATGCACTAGAAGAAAGGTATAGATAAATGATATAATTATAGTGTGGAAGTTGAAAAAATAATTGTGAAATAGATAGGGTGTGAGGAAATACATGATTCATATGGAATGCCATATTGATGATGAAAACTACTACCCACTCAGATAATGATGCCAAAATTTTACTAGATCATAGAGAGTCATTGATTCTATATATGAGTGGTTGGATTATAAATTTATATATCCCAACTATAACTACTTTGAATATAAGTACATTAGTGGATGTCTGGGATCAAACGAATATGGAAGATCTGAAAATAGTTAATGACGTAGAAATTTGAACCTAAGGCAGTTTTGTTAAATGATTATAAAATATTGGGTTTAAAAACTAAGAATATTGAATTTTCATTAGTTGTTAAATAAGAGACCACTAAAAATTTAATGTTTCATATGAAATGGATTTTATTTAATATAGTTCCTGTAAGACTTATGGCTTAGGATATGGAGTAGTTCAAAGGTCACCAAATTGTTTTAGTCCAACTAGTTGAATCTATATGGGCTGGAAATCACTCTAAGGTCTTAAAAGGATTCATCCATATAGGATTAGTAAATGATACATGATAGGTAAAACACAATACAGGATGTTTGACATAGTCTTCCTCACTCGAATTATGTTAAGGCCATTCTTTTGAAATCCACGGATCATGTTCAGGAAAAAGAATATGATAAAGACAATTTCTTAAAAAAATACTTGATAATTGTTAAACCAGATTTTTCCATAAATAGTTAATTTGGTTTATAATACCACTACTGTATACCCCTAAACAAATGTGGGTTAGCTATGCATGTTAGTGATAGTATTAAATTAATGAAAACGTAGAGGCATGTTTGAAATATTCATAATAAAATTAACGATTATTTACAATGAATATTAATCATGGAAATAATTTTATTGGAGAAAAAGGAATCACATTGTACTTGAAATTTATTTCAATAATTTATGGAATATTTAATAGCAAATCTATATCTCCATGAAATGATGATTAGTATAAAAGGAATGATGAAAAATAATAGAAACTTGATGGGAAACTGGTTTTTAAAATGAATGTGAAAGAGAGTGTCCTCCTTAAATCATTTTTTTAATTTTCTAATATTCCACTTTAGGAGGAGTGGTAATAGTACATTCAAGCTTCAAAAATTCAAACACCTATCAACCAATGTTCAAAATATTAAAATAAACTATGTTGGAACCATCAAATCTCGTAGCTTCATGTGCCCCATACCAGCACATCCACAAGATAATATTTGAGAAATATGTAAGCCTCGATCTTGGAAAAATCACCACCATGCATCAGAAGAAGTCACATCATTGACCTCCATCATCATTACATCTCCACTGTTGACATCTTTATCTCCCTACCACCACCAGAGCCAGTAACAGGAAAAATCAACCAAAGAATAAGATCCATAACAATTATCCTGCTATCGACAAGAAAACAATATCCTTCACCTTTACATTCACCACCACCTTAATCAAAACAACATTCAATACTCACCCACAAGGTCATCACATCCCCTTCATCGTCAACATTCCACAAATAAAAATTCCAAAAATATGAAACTTCATCCTGACAAACAACAACAACCATCCACCGGAGCCCAACGATGCCACTGTAAAAAAGCAGTCAACCGAAGAAAAAGCAACAGAGCCACTCAAATTGAAAGAACCTCTACTATTATCAACATTCTTCAAAAATCACTAAATCTAAGAGAGACCGCTACAGAATCCCAAAAGAAGATAAAAATACAACACATTACTCACCTATTTTTACCTCTTCGACCGCTCAACCAGAAAGTCCCAAAGACTCATGGTAACCATCGTACTAGACTGGAATAGTGATGATTGATTGAACCAGAATCTAGGGTAGATTTTGAGAAGACTGAGGCTGCTGCAAAAGGAAGTACCAACACCAGAACCATCAACCTTCCCAAAAATCATCATCAACGAAACATCACCGGAGAAAGACACCCCAAATCTCATTCCATTGATGAGAAATATCATGAAACAAACATCATGACCCATAACAAAATTATAAATGGATGCACCTCCAGAAATACAATCGATCGATTGGATAGCACATACAATAGCCTCCATAAAACCACCACTATAGACCGACTGGGAGAGCCACTGAGGTAATTGAATCCAGAGTAGAGTTCGAATCAGACTTGGGTTCCACCAAAGAGACTCAACCTCGCCAATACAAGCAAATCTAGCCATCGATTTCATCACCATGTGAAAAGAACACCAAGAAAGTACTTGAAGGGAAGAGGAATAAGTGAGGAAAGGGGGAGATGAAATGAACCGTGATCCTCCCCCTCCAAATCCCCGACAGGGAAACCTTAGCTTGAGAGAGTTGGGAGGATGATATTGTTCAGAGGTTGAAATAGTGTGTAAATTAAAACATAAGATCTGTGGAAAATTACAATGGAATATTAATAGGGTCATTAATTCATGATGTGTATGATTTCATGGAATGGTTTGTCTTAGATTACTTATTTTATAAACTTTCAAACTAATTTTCATCATTTCACATCCTCTATTGAGAGCATAAAATATTTGGATATTCAATATCTTCTAAAGATAAATACATTGAATGAATTATTCCATTTATAGATACCATGTCAGAAATGTCATGAATTGAATTCACTTCATGATCTCTCTGGACCTAGAGAATTCATAGATTGTACTACATTTACAGGATCATGGATTTATTGAAGGTTAGTCACGTGTAGTAGTTGATACTCTCACATCCTAAATAGATTACACGTTCTAAAATATTTTCATCTAGGTTACTAATATATTTTATTTTTATCATGACTTAGCCATCATATTATAGTGGTATTATATGTGAGGAATACATGTCATTAGCCTATTTCCAAATGTAAAATTTCTTCAATTGTTGTAATTTTCACCAGCACCAACATTGGAAATTAATCTTCTATTAAAATCCAAAACAAGTCAAAATCAATAGAATTATATTATAAAACACGAATAATTCACAAATAAATGTAAAATATATATATATATGAATTAATATAATAATAAATATTTAAGGTCCAAACAACCGAACCGAAATATCCATAAAAACAAAATAGTTAAAACTTATAAATAATGATTTTAATATGGAATTACTACTAAAATGGGTATTAAAATTTTTATAAGAGGGTTGTATAAGTTATTATTTTTATGTATATGGTTTTTATATAGAAATTATAATAAATTAAAATTTTTTATACAGGAGGCTCAAAAAACATACAAGGAAATTCATACCTGAGGTGAGAGTTTATTTCACTATCTATTCCCTATTCATTGATATATATATTTATTATTATCATGAAATAATTATATGAAATTTATATCTTCATAAAAACGAGTCTTCTTCCAATCTAGTTATTTATTGGTTTGTCAAATATTATTTTAATTTTTAAATTTTTTGGAACTCAAAATATCAAAAGGTTTTTTAAAGAAAACATTTATTATTATTAAATTTGATGGGGATTATTTTCCTTCCTTGTTCAATTTCTCATTAAACTATTTTAAATAATGGTTTTAGTTTTCTCCAATTATTTATTAAATTCATTTTTTTTCCATTTTATAGGATTCAATAAAAATGACTAAAATTAATCATCTTTTTATTTTCCGAATGAGATAGTTTTTTTCAATGGTGTATAGGGAATATCTACTTTAACATTTACCACACACATAACTTTTCCAATAATCATTTAAAATCATTTATTTTATTTTTCATTTAAATATTTATATGGTTCATTTAAATTAAAATGTTGTTCCTAATTTTATATAAATTATTATATTTTTATATATGTGTTTTCAAAATGAATGGTGTATTTTCTTCATGAAGTAACCTATTGGTCTTCTTAATATATATACACCTATTATACCATCCTTTGATGAATTTTACACTTTAATTTGAATATATTTTACTGATATCAACCTACATATTTACTCTAGATGGATTATGAACATGATATATTTCTATACATTGGAAAATATTAAAGTAATTTATGTTATTATTTCAATTTTAATGTTTATACTAATAATGTGTTCAATTTTCATTCACCAATTTCATATGATAAATTAATTTGACTTCAAAAATCATGATTGGGGATAGTTATTGATTCTTGATGCATTCGTATGTCAAATAAAACAAAATAGTGTTGGTATGTGGAATACACCAAACCTATTTTCATATCTTTTCATGGTTCAAAGCATTGATGGTATGATTATGATGTCTTACAACATTCATTTGATCATTATGAAACTGGATTTTTTTGTCCATATGATTATATATGTTCTTATTTCACTCTAATATTTATCACTTTTAATAATTTTAGTTATATTAAATATTTTATTATTATTTATCTATGTCATGTTATTGATTATTTATTTATTATATGATAAATTGTGTTGTATTCATTACATTATTGAGCATATAAAGTCATTTTTTCTTATGGTTTCCTTTCCCAAGGATTTTTATAAGTGACCTATGAATTCTTTTATGGATTTAATTGAGATAATAATAATTTCCTCCCTAGAATTTTAATATTTTATTTATTTTTTTCAGATTTAATGTGAGAATCATGTTTGTATATTGTCTTCCTAAAAAACTGAATTATTCTATACTTCATGATTTGATCCATAATACCTCTTTAAAATGTATTAAAATAACAAAAATATTCCGGTTACTGCTATTTGGGTGTAATAATTGGTATTAGTGAAATTTTAATGTAAATGATGAGAACTAGAATTATGAAAACCCAAATTAGGGAACATGACCATATATCAGACTATGAGGATATGTCTATGTGTACTATAATAATATGATGTTTTGGTAAAGATTATGTTTTTTGGTTTTCCTATAAAATAAATCCAATTTGAATACTAGAAATTCGATGTTATTGTCGTATTGATGAGAATAGGGAAATCAATTCTAAAAGGGGTGGATTATGTATTATCTTGATCATTTTCATTGAATGATTAGTGGGCCTAAGACTACACGTGAGGATAGACAATTATAAGTGATATTGTTTGGTTGATTCAATCACTCATTAAAAATCCCTATGAAGGTAATTTTTTTTTGATTTTATGATTTTTCAAATGATACTAAGAATATGATTTTGAGATCAGAAATGCATAAATTTTCTTTTTTTGTTAAGTCCTACACACATTCTGAAATTATATGATCTGATTTTAAATTCCTAATGTTATTAGCCAATTCAGTATGTGAAATTATTTGAATGTGGAAACTAGTGGAAGGAATAAAAACTTTATCAATGTATGTAATCTATGAATGGATTTCCCTCTATGGAAACACAATAAAATTTGGGGTCGATATGGAGTTAAAAAATTATTACAATATTGGTTATGTTGAACATGTTATAAATAATAACCTTTCCTATATGTAGAATCCAATTGAACCATAAAATTTTGACAAAATGTTCGACCTCTTCATACATCAAAAAAATAAAACATTCAAAGTGACTATCAATTAATTATAATCTTAGTAATTGATCAATCACCTTGAGAAGGTGTTTATTTCTATGGGGATTAGATAAATTGAAAAAGTTATAATGAATTTCTATCATCTTATTAGTGATTTTGATAAATGATGGTCATTGTTCCAGAACACTAAAGAGTTAGAGGTTATAAATAGTCTGGTGTGGATGATTTTTAAGGAGATATTCTTTGAAAAATACATTCACCTTGAGTTGTGAGATGACATAGAAAGTAAATTCCTCATTAAAAAGAAAAATATAAGAGAAAATTTGGTTCAATATGAAGCTAACATTGCAAGGTTAACAACTCATTTTTCATTTTATGTATGTAATCAAAGGATTAATATTGATCATTTCATTGATGGGATAGAGTCTAAACCTCAAAGGGAGTTAGTGTCTCAAACATTTTTCTATATTTGAGGACACAATATCAAGTGGCACTAAGATATAAGAATCATTCTCTAGTTATTTTTTTACATGTAATATATTAAATGAAGTGGGTGATTGAGAACTCTAGAGAAGGAAAAATATGAAAAGGGAAGAAGGAAAGGGTGAAATTTCCAGTATTTTATAATTATGGAAGATAACATTGTGGAATACAATTTATAATAATGAAGGTTTTGATCTTGTGTGGAGAGAAAGACCATTAAGATCATGATTTCAGTGGTAATAAAGAGGCGACCAATGTTTCATTCTTAAAAATAAATAGGATGGGTGAATATGAAAATGAATTCCCCAAGAATTAAAAGATTCTTTTTGAAAAGAACAAGGGAGAAAGGTGGTGCTTATATGATAACAAAAACTAGGGATAATGTTCTTAAGTATGTATTGGTATGTATTTTCAATAGAGCCACAAATTATTTTATTATGAATCGTCTCACTCTTTTATATCTACCATGTTTTATAAAAATATATATATTTCCCTTGCACCTTAAGATTGGAATTTTCAACCAATATTCCAAGTGGAAATATTACTATAAAAAGATATTTCACTACAAGAAACTAGCGGTTTTAGTTACATACACTGATTTCTTAAAATTCAATCATTTATAACTTTGGATCGAGGTGTTCATTAGTCCTAAAACACATATCATATCAAATCTCATTTCACGATCTTCGATTTAACTGGTTGTGGCACTGAAAAAGGTATCTCAGATCATATTTTATGGATATTTCAGTGTTTTAGGGTTTTTATATATTCTTAACATTTTATGATTTATATTTATATTTTTTTATTTTTTTTATTTATCTATTTATTCATTTATTTAATATTAATTAATTAAATTATTATTAAATAATTAATATTATTTATATTTCTATTATTTATTTATTTATTTATTTATTTATTATTTAGTTATTATGTACACATTAATTATTAATTTATTTTTTATGAATGAATGAATGAATTAATTAATTATTAAGTATAAGTTTATTTTTCATTATTTATTTATTATTTATTGAATTAATTAATTATTAATTTTTAATTCATTATTTATTAATTAATTGTTAATTATTATATAATTAAATTATTATTTATTATTTATTTATTATAAATTACTAGTTATTAATTGTTAATTATTAATAATAATTATTTATTTATTTATTTATTTATTATTCATTATTTATTCTTTATTCATTATTCTTTATTCTTTATTCTTTATTCTTTATTCATTGTTCATTATTCTTTATTCTTTATTATTTATTGATTTATTTTACTTTAATAAATATTAAAATATTATTAGTTTAATATTTATTTATTTATTATTTATTTATTATTTTATATTAATTATCTATTAATTAATTATTAATTATTTATTAATTATTTATTAAGAATTAAATATTGAATATTACATATTAAATATTAAAATTTAAATATTAAATATTAATTAAGAATTATTAATTTTGTAAATATTAAATATTAATAATTATTTATTATTAATAATTACGTAATCATTAATTATTTATTTAATTATCTATTTATTTATGTATTTTTGTATGTATTATTTATTATTTATTATTTATTCTATATTCTATATTATTTATTATTTATTATTTATCCTTTATTATTTAGTTTTAATTAAATTATTTTTAATTTACTAAATATTAATTTATAAATATTTTGGTATTCATTTATTATTTATTTATTTATTTATTCAATATTCAATATTAATTAATTAATTATTAATTAATTATTAATAATTTCTTAATAATTTGTTAATAATTTATCCATTTTTTATAAATTTTTAAATATTAAATATTAATTGTTAGTTATTAATTCTTAATGACCAATTATTAATTATTAGATGTTTTTTATTATTAGTTATTCGATATTAATTATTTATTAGTTATTATTTATTATTTACTATATGTTATTTATTAATTATTATTTATTATTTTGTATTTATTATTTTTTATTTATATAGTATTTAATAATATAGTATTTATTTATTATTTATTTATCATATATTAAATTATTTTTTAGTTATTTTATTATTTTTACATTACTGAAATTTATATGTTATATATTATATATTATATAATAAATAATGTATAATATATAATATATAATATATAATATATATTATCTATTATCTATTATCTATTATCTATTATCTATTATCTATTATCTATTATGTATTATATAATATATAATATATAATATATAATAGATAATATATTATATAATATATATAATATATAATATATTATGTATTAGATATTATGTATTATATATTAAATATTATATATTACTTGGTATATATTATATATTATATGTTATTAGTTATTGATTATTGATTATTGATTATTGATTATTGATTAGTCATTATTGATTAATAATTATTTAGTGTGTATCTAGTTGTTACGTATTACTTGTTTTTTCAATTAATATATATATGTATAAGTATATTAAATTTGATTTATTAACCACATGAAGTGCCCTCTGGAGTTGTAATGTCTTTGGAGAATAAGCTATTGGTAAGGGGTTCAATCCTCACCCAATGCAGAATTTCAATATATGGCATGGACATATGCATGGACATGAACTGATGCATAGAGATGGGAAAGTGCGTGGTAATATTAAATAAATAAATTATGAAAATAAATAAATAAATAAATAAATTACAAAAATAAAAAAATAATAAATAAATACATAAATAAATAAATAATAAATTACGAAAAAAATAAATATTTTTTTTTGAAAAAAACAAATCAATAAATTATGAAAAAAATAAATAACTAAATTAAGAACATAAAAAAATTAAATAAATAAATTACTAATATAAAAAATAACACTAATTTAAAAAATAAAAATAATTTTTTTTAAAAAAAAGAAAAAACGATTTAGCAATGGTTTAAGCCGCCATAAAGAAACCACCACTAAATATTTCCCGACACAAGATTTAGTTTCGGTTTTCCAAAACCTGCGCAGAATGATTTAGCGGCATTTTAAACAACCACTAAATACAAAATTTGGTGAAGTGTTTCAATAATTTCCCATTATAAAACATAAAGTCACCCTATTTGGAAATATGATCAATATACATATGGTAAATTTTAAGATAGTCTTAGTTATTTATTGATTTTCAAATTATAATGTGAAAATTTATTTGCAAGGGAAGGAGATTGCATATATTAATGGATATATGAAATCTATCATATTTTGAGTGGATATTATATTATCTTGATTATGTATCAATAAATCACTAATATCTCTTAGTAATGAATTTTTTTGGGAAGAAGAGTTGATAAACATATGTGCAGAAAATGTATCTATAAAATAGAGGATGTATTATTGTGCTAGAATACAATGATGTGTTTCCTGATGAACTACCAGGTGACCCACCTAAGCATAATGTTTAATTATTTATTGATCTCATCCATGATATATATATATATATATATATATATATATATTTACTCAGATGGTTTCCATAGTTTAATTAGAAGAACTAATGAAATAACATCAAGATAAGTGTGACAAAGTATTTATACTCCTATGGGGTTCACCCTAGGGAGCCCATGTTCTGTTTGTTAAGAAGAAAGATGGTTCTATGTGGTTTTGCATTAATTATAGGGTAATCAATTTCATTACAAGAATGAAAATGTATACACATCCCAACTTTGATGAGTTATTTGATCAAATCGAAGGAGATCAATATTAATAAAATATTGATCTTCATTATTGGTATAACAAACATTGAGTTAAGAAGGAGGATATTTCAGACAGGTTATTTTGTATGAGGTATTTTCATTAAGAATTTATCACAATCCACTTTGGATTGACTAATGTAACCTATATGTTTAAAAATCTTTTTAATATAAATTTAAAGGATTATGTTGATAACTTCACTATAGTATTTATTATGGATATAATGATATACAAGAAAATCTGTGATGAGCATTAGAGTCATTTGAAAATCATTCACAAGATTTTAATCTAAAAAGAGTTATATACATTATTTAGAAAACTATATTTATGGTTTAAGGATGTTTCACTTCTCATCCACATTGTCTCTTTGGTTAGAATAGTAGTTGAGCCTTCAATGAAATAATTATTGATAGAATAAAAAAATGTGATTAATATACACAAAGAACATATTTTCATTGATTTCTAGATTACCATTGAAAATTTTATTAAAATTATTCTCAATTATATGACACATTATATAGATACATGGTCTTCTCATACCTGGGTATTACAAAATTTATGTTAATTTCCAGTACGTTACAAAAAAACATGCGTGAAGACCATAATAGTTTAGTTCAATTTAAAACATGGAACAAAGTCTTCTTAATTACTACAAGATCATCAATGAATCCCCTAAATATCTTCACATTAAGTACAATTCATATATATATATACATATATACCCAATGTAAAACCTTTCTATATAATATGGGGGAATGAAGACATAAGAAAGGGTCATCTCAGAATCTCAGTAAGGTTAAAAAATATATATACATGAGAATATCATGAAGAAAAATGTATGAGAACATGATCATAACATTTGAAAACCATACCATGTCTATCAACAATCATAATCTTGATTATTGATATAAATATTGGTATTTTAGAACACATGAATCATATGATAATGAAGGAATATGACCTATAAAATTAAAATATTGTCATAAAACAATTATTTTTTGGCATACACATAAGCTTAGATCGATGTGATCTTTTATAAATAGAAACTAGTTCAATCATAAAGTTAAGTACATGAAATTATCCCCTCTGAAAAATATATGTACACAAAATCATGTACATGTATAAAATTAAATACATGAAATATATGTCCATAAATAACTTCAATAACATTTAATAGGGTTCAATCATAACATCATGATTACATAACAGGTTCAGACATACCATTATG
Source organism: Viscum album (assembly GCA_963277665.1). Classification (NCBI taxonomy): domain Eukaryota; kingdom Viridiplantae; phylum Streptophyta; class Magnoliopsida; order Santalales; family Viscaceae; genus Viscum; species Viscum album. The sequence goes on along the minus strand of OY728140.1, from coordinate 842,223,662 downwards.
AACATGTAATCAAGTTCATGCATTACATTATGGACATGAAATATAGGTCTATTAAAAATAACATTTTAGTCATGGTTCACTTCTAATACCATCAGAACAGACAATGATCCTTAGTTAATTGTGTTCAAACTCTGTTATAGTCTTATATATCTCATGATATAAAAATCTTTACCTAACAAATTGAAGATAAATATAGGTCTCACCCATCACATAATAAAAATCATATTTATATATGCCAGAAGTCATAAAATTCATCATATAATAAAATATGAAATTAAATGAGAATCCTAAATATTTCATATTATCATAACATATGTAAAAGATACTGTTTTGATAGTCATTTCAGCATTTCATCATTCCAAAACACATGTAAAAAAGAAATCGGTTTTAAAATAATTTTATAATGGTAAAACCCATTCATGAGATTTTATTTTCATATAAACCATTTCATTATAACATAAACCATTTAGATAATTTACATGAATCTTATCCTTAGGTCCCAATCCTAGTAAATCATTAGTAACATCAATTGATGTCATCATAGATATAAAATTACTTTTAATGATAAATTGGAATGTTTCTTGAGGTGGAATAAATTTCATTGAAAATATTTTTGTAAAAAAAAGAGTTTTCAAATAATTTTTTTATAAATAATCATGAAAACATATAACTGCATCTAAAAAATCAATTAAAATATTTCTTGAGAAAAATACCATTCTTTATTTGGATAACACATTTTAATATAGTAAATATTTTTGAAATAATTATCTTTGAGAATTACATTGAAAAATTATAATGTCATCATTAAAAATTAATTTAAAACATTTATTATGTAAAATATCATTTATATTTTGAAAATAAGTTTTAGAACATAAATACTTTTTAAAAAACTATTAGAATATGTTTTTTTAAATAAAAAACAATTTTGATCGAAAAGTTAAATTTTCTTAATCAAATACTTTTTAAACTCTTTATTAAATAAATATAGGAAAATGATGTTTAATAATTTATTCCCATGATATAATGATATTGAAAGTCAATAAATTAGTTTCACGAAAGAGAAATCAAAATATTTCATCTATGGAAGTATAATAATAAATAATCATTATATATAATGAGATTGAAACATAGAACTCTTCCTATATTGGCAACATTGATGTAAAATCCCCATAAAGAAATAAAATTAAATGAAAGAAAAATATCATGGGGATAAATAAATTCATAATATTATATGACTTAGGGGATGTATGTACACTTTGTACAAGAATATAGGTGCCAAATAGATCCCCATGTCTCAAAAACGTCAAATGGAGATAGAAATCTATTACCATTTAGTAATCATTTGAATCACAAGACCCAATATAAAATAAGAATAATTGAGACATTTTATATCTTAAATATAATTGCAATAATGATATAAAATTTCATATGGTAACTATATATACCAAAAAAAGTAATTATTGGTGATTTTTTATATGACTCTCACAAACAAAAGAGACTAGAAATCCCCTTACTAGAAGAATCAAATTCATTAAAAGTCATTAAAAACTCAAATATAATAAATATAAGATTGGTATAAATATATTAGAGGATTATATTCATATATAAAAGATTATATACGATTTATTTTGATTTTATATTACCCATTTATTAACAATTCCATGTTAATGTCACATTTCGAGCAACAACATCTTTGTTTTTAGTATATGTTTTGATTTATTATTTTTTCAGTCATATAATGTTGATAATGGTATCATCACCTAATGAATTTTAACCATGATATACATATCATATAAACTCATTATATATTTATTTATATTAATTAATTAAATTTAGTTATAGGAAATGAAATACACCATTTTTTGAGATGGTAGGTCATACGCCTGCAAGAACGATGATTCCATTTACTTATTTGATTAAAAAAATAAAATAAAAAGATATATATTATTATTATATATTAATTTTATGGAATATATATATATATATGAAATACTTTTATAAAAAAAATCCTTAATACATTCCATGTCAAGTGTGGATGAATCACTTTTCTTCATAAGGCAGTAGTCACCACACACACGAGCGATGTTATCATATTCCCTAAAAATGATGTGTATGAATGTATATGTGATATAATATGTAATTAATCATAATAGCATGATAAATATATTATATAAATCCTAGGTAAGTGGTATTGGATAGATGAATTACACTGGTTCAGGAGGTGGTTGTCTGTGATACACATTAATGATGATTTTGTAACCATTTGATAGAAGTATAGATGGTTGTATGTCACTACCTTAACATAATGAAATATTATTATATGTTGGATACTATGGTTATTAAATCATTATATTATAATTTGAATTTATTTCGGCAGGAAAAGAAACAAAATAAATATTCTCATTAAAGAAGAGTACCTCTTATTCGGGTTATCTCTTATTTCACTAAGGCCTACCTATAATGGATTTATACCCAAAATAAGTATTCTAGGGAGAGAATAGTGGTGTTGGAATGTTATTTCGGTAATTATTTTCCAACCAATTTTATTTTATGGTGTGAAGATGGTATGATTGGGAATGGCCTTTTAAAATTAAGGGAGAGTAAAAACATGGTATTTTAGAAAATATATAATTTCACCCATGTTTTAAAAATGTTACATGTGTAATAAACTAGCCATTATATATCCATAAGGGTTTTGTGGTCTCAATAATTTCTAAAAATTATTTTTATACAATTTTATTTTTAATTATTACCATTATCATTTTAGTTGAACCACTCAGTGAACCATTTTTTACTTTAACTCTGGTAACTAATTTTTACTGCATTTACTACTCATTTTGGTAAAAAAAATTGATGTTATTTGATCATATATATAATTGTATGATTCCCAAAATAAAAAACATTTGTCTTGATTCTATTAACCTAATATCAAATCCAATTTAAAATTAATCTCTCAGATGTGATGAGAATGTGGGTTTTAAAATAGAAAATAATCAAATTTTTATATTTTTTTATATCAAAATCTAATATTAAATTTATTCCAAAGGAAAAATGGATTATGGTATTTATAATTTGTATTGATCCTAGTTTTTTGGCACCTTTATTTAATTAATTAATATTTTCATTTATGTCTTGCAATGAACTAAGTCATACATTACATTCACATGGCACCTAATCAGCATACATTACATGGAATATTGACTTGGTGTATGTTACATGCATCACCGACATGGATTATGTTACATGCAGTACTGATGTTTCTATGGATCATAATTTTATTGTAATAATAATATAAACTATAGAATTATAACATAGTTGTTAAACATATCAATATAAATATTAATAACAAATTTTAAATTTTTGATTACAATTTTTTTAAATTAATTATATAGATTGATGATTAAGAATTTTCTTTAAAGTCCTTATATGTCTTAAAATACTATTATCTCAAATTAATAGATTTTAATATCCTTATGTGAGAAATAATAAAAATAATATTACACAAATTTATAAATATAAGTTTATAAAATAACATTAATATTTTTTATTTTTAATTTTAAAATTAGATTTTGGATAATTTCAGGGATTTTTTTTGAAACATCATTTTTAGGAGGAATAGTCAAAAACACCAAATTTTATTTCAAAACATAACATACTTTTAGAGGTTTATACATTAAAAACCTCTATTGACATCCTATCAGTGGGATGAAGTTTAAATTAATTTATATCAATTTTTTGATTGGAATATGGGAAAAAATATATTAATTATTTGAAATAATCTCAATTAATAATTTCAGAAATGATTAACATAGTTTTGGACAAAAATAATTACTGAATGTAATTAAAAATAATGACATTGATTAAGGTAAGATTAAGCTTAACTTAGGGATAAACGTTACATTAAAGAACCAAAACGTCCAAGAACCATTTCCAAGAGCCATTTTATAGCCATATATTTACCCTATAATACCTTATCTTGAATTTTTACCATTATTAATCCACATTCAATAAACAAATGTCTGTGGGGGTTCCCTTTTCCCAAATATTACTAGAGTGCCATTCCTTATCCACTATAAAAAGCCTCCTCAAAAACCAATTCCTCATACATCTCAAACCACATATGTTTGGCCAATAACTACCCAAAATAATTTCCAATATATGTCCCTTCTCCCTGGAGGCCTCCCCTTGGGAAGAAATAAATCCATGGAACCCTTTTGACATAAACCAAAAGGAGTTACCCGATTAATTGGTAACGACTTCTCTCAAGATCCTTTATTTTACATTCTTTCATCACACCTCCACTATTTCTTCCATGTATGTATACCAAAAACATTATCAACAATATAAAAATTGGTTTTTATGAAACAATTTCACTTATAAATACACACACCTCCCTCTAATGGGTAATAAACATATTGTTTATGTGTATGGAGAACTATTTCCTCACCAAATGATAATTGTTCATTTTTCATTACAGCCTCTAATGATATAAATTACGATGAAATATTGGTTAATATATTTATAATATTATATTTATTATGTATTTAATCTTTTTTATTCCTTTTAAAACACATATCTTTATAATTTACATTTGGAATAAATAAGATAATTTCGTTTCTCGAATTATGGACTACCGCCCTCTCAAAGTGATGTGATTCGTTCACACACTACATGATATTTATCAAGGATAAGTTTAGTTAACATATATTTTATATATAATATAATAATTATAATTTAATAATGATATATTTATACATATTTCATTTACCTTATTTATTTCAATATGACAATAAAAACGGAAACATGTTTCATGCGTACATACGACTTACCATCTCCATGAATGATTTATTGAATCTCATATTTATATATTATATAGATTATTATAATAAAAACGTAATTAGTATAAATTATATTTATATCTATGTATAAATTACATAGATCATGATATATGCATCAAGGAAAATGATATAACAAATTAAGACTCGTGCGAATAACAAAGCAAATATTTCCCAAAGTGAAATGTTAATAGAGGATTATAAAAAAGAGGGTTATGTAAGGTAATAATAAAACCATATATGGTATTAAATATAATAATAGTATTCTTTAAAATATATATAATAATACTAAATTAATTATACATTATTTTTGTACGAGTATGAAGGGAGTTAAGACAAAAAGTAATGGTATTTCATATCACATTTTATTCCGTGAGATGAATGATTTATTTACCACCAATTCATTTTGTGTGTTGTGTATACTACCAATGGATGAATTAATTGATAATAATAATTAAATTTATGGGTATTTTCATACACATTTTATGATATTTGTTTCATAGGGTTTATGTTCCAAAAGTTACCAATTATGAAAAATAGTTTGTCTTATTTTTCTTTCATTGAGACTCATGTTTTGATATGCACTTAAATTTTGTAGGTGTATATAACTACATTTTACATATAATGTCATGAATTTACTTATTTTAATTATATTCTATGCTTCATGTAATTTAATTTTCTTACATTGATAATATGATCCCACGTTACTAATTTATAAGAGTTTATTGAAACAATCAGATCACTTTTTGAGATTGTTTATGTTTATACTTCCTTGGAAAAAGTATTATGAAATATTTATCAGGAACATAAGGAAATTTATCATAATATGTTTATTATAGATATATCTATGTATTAGTACCATTTTCCACACTTTGGTTCTTAAGATAATTATGAAACTGTTTATAAGAAAAAATGACTGTATTTTTTTCTTCGGTCAGAAATGTATTTTCTTTTAAGAACAATGTTTTCAAACTTCATTTAAAAAATATTTACAAATGATAATTAAAGAACAATTACAATTAAATAGGAATTAAATTATTTTTATTAATTGAAAATATTCCTCCGTGATTTCTGAATTCTATTTTTAGAGAAAAATGTTTGCAAAATTTGTCAGGTTTTAAAATTTGTTTTTTTCCAAGAAGAAAGGATTTTTTCCTCCGGAAATGTTTTTAAAAGATATTAAAAAATTAATTTACATATAAAATAAAATATTGTGTGTTAATAATTTTTTTTGGGGAAATTATTTAACCATTTTATTCATATAATATCTCATAATTAATTATGTTTTGATGGGTTGATTTTTATGAATCTCATTTCTCTTTAACATGTTATATTCTTTTGAAACCCTCTTCTTTCCATGAGTTTTATTTATGATGAAATGTTAATGAAATAACTATTTTTTATATTTTTTATGATATGGATACATGTTTAAATACCCATTTCATTTTAAGAGTTATGATATGATTATTTATGATCTTGAGGATCATGTTTGTATTATTTTCTTATGAGATGGGGGGACTTATATCTCCCTCCAATGCATTGGATAAATATTTATATCTCATGGAATATGCATGGATGGAACGGGAAATGAGATTTGATTAGAAATAATGGTCTATAATGACGTGTGAACTCAGTTCAATAATACATAGATATAATGAGGTGTGAACCTGGTTCAGTAAAAGAGTTTTTCCACTAATGTGCTCTCAAGAGAAATGTGTTGACTATTATTTAAAATCATTATATAATCTTCTATGTCTTCCACATTTCCATTTTTTATTCCTATATTATTCTTTAATGTATTATTATCTTTATTTCTTAATGATTCATGTCATATGAAATACCAATATTTATGAAATGATTTATGTTTATGATTTATAATATATTGGATATTATCTTATGTTTTCATGATCACTTTCTCAAACCATTATGATACTAAGCATCTTAGCACATCCCTTTTTATTTTTCCTTCCCCCAGGTTATGAATATAATTATTACATTTTATATTTCTAGTAAGAGTTCTATTCTAGAAGAACATACTAAGAGATGATTTCACTAATTTATATATTAGTTTTTATGATTCCATGTTTTTTAAGGCACTAAACTAGTACAGTCTTTAGCAGTTTTTTTTATAATGTTTTTTGTATTCTAATAAAGTATTATTATAATAATGTATTCAAATAGATGGAATATATATAATTAACCTAATATAACTTCAAAAAAATTAAAATATATTTCAACATTATAAATATATTAATGAAAAGGTAGTGATCAGTAAAAATCTGAAATTAGTCATTATTCATAAAAAATATAACTATTAAAAAAGGTTAGAAAAAATCACCAATTTTTTATTGATATTATGATTTAAAAAATAATGTTTATTTTAAAAAATTAATTTTCTAAAATATAAAATATGTAATTTTAAAATATGTGTAATATAAATAGGTTACAAAACTAAATTTTTTTAAAATATAAATTTTAAGCATAAAATAAAATTTATTCATTTCTATTGTTTAGAAAAAAATTTATATAGAATGAAAATTACAGATCTAGTAAATATAATATAAAAAATTAATTAATATATTTTTCCAAAAGTAAATTGGTAAATTTATTAATATAAAAAATCAATTTTGTGACTAAATTTATTTTTTAAAGATAAATATTTCCTTTTATTTTCAAAATGGTATTTTTTTAATTTATAATTAATTGGTCACTTATAATATATTATACATACATGTGTGGACCATATTTTCATTATTTAGTTAATATTATTCATAACCTAAACTCCAATCATTTGGTTAAAACTATCATATTAAAAAATTATTTTTAAATAATATGCCACATTTTATTTAATCATAGTGTTGTGGGATACAAAAGATGTAGAAAATATTAAATTCATTTGAAAAATCCACAAAATCTCAGAGTGATACATTCTACAACCCTAAAAAAATTCCCTAAAAATTCTTCCTGATCATCATTGTTTTAACATTTTAAAAAATCTTTCATAGAAACACAAATCATACAAATGAATAATAAATCATATATTAAAAGGGATAGTTAAAAAAATAAATATTGAATAATGTAACTCATTACTAGGTTTATATATATGATAACATGTGTGGGAAGTGAATATTTAGACATGAAATAATTTCATATATAATTAGAATGTGGAATAAATATCACTGATCACAACAGTGTGGGTGATTCATAGAATGTTAGTAACTATAAAAACATAGACTAAAGAGGCTTGAAAAGGTCATTGATATTATAAAAATGGTGATAAAAGGACACCATTTAATTTCTATATAATTTACCTTATATCAATGAATCATCATGATAAGATACAATTACTTGATTTAATTCCATTTCATAATCACAATATCACCCCTTGGTTTTGCCTTGATCATTTTACACTTGAAATAATACTCTCGTAAAATAAGGTGAATTTGGTGTGCCTAATGAACTAATATATTATCAGGTCCATAGATATAATTCTAATTCATTTCATTTATTTTTTGTTATCATCATAAAAAAGTCATTAACATAAGTTATGAAATATGCATAAATATTTATTTGGTTAAATAATATATTAATAAAAAAACTTCATTGAAATATAATCATAAAACATTTCATAAATTGGTAACAATATGGCCATTTTTAAATATTAAAATATAATTCTTTAGAAAAAACATCGCTAAATTTATAAAATTAACTTATCGTTAATCCCACCAATAGAATCAAATAGCCATTAATTTTAAAATTACAGACATGTGAATACCTTAACAATTTATTCTCTTAAAATAAGAATTACCATGAAACCTTACAGAAAACAAACATGCTTCCACATTTACTACATAAAACATAGATTATAGGAACTATGCCATATTTATTTAAATTATTTAAACTACATTAATTATATCTTAAACCAATTTTTAAAAAAAACCATAATATTTTACAGTTTTTATCAGTACTATACAATTTACGTATTCATATCGAACATCTCTTTATCTGGAAATCATTATCTCAAAATCCATAACAAATTAAGGGTTATCTTAAAAGTATCACATTTCTATTATTATTTTTCTTGTAAATCAACATAATATAAAATATTATTTCAAATCCATAACAAAAACATTATAGTGAAAATAATTATATATTTTATGATCTTTATAACATAATAATTTAATTATAATAAACAAACCGATCATTCAACCCACTTAATTCTTAGACACTTACCAGGATTCATTATCTTATTCATTAATACCTCTTATTGTACATGTCATCTATAGTATCCTATTCATTTGGAATATAACCATTACATGTACAAATATTCTAATTTTATTCAATATATTTACCCTTAGGGCATCAATTTTAATAATTTCCAAACATTTCACATTTTTATAATTCAACAATCAGTGATATATTTGCGAGATCAATATTCCCATTAATTTTATCAAAAATATATTTCATTTTCTTGATATAGTTACTTGATTTGTGTCCTTCTTTTCCAAAGTAAAAAAATATTCATGTTCCTATAATACATTCAATTAGGTTCTTCATTTTACATTATTGATGTCTAGTAAAATGAATCATCGTTCCTCCATGGTTACCATTACATAAACTCTCAATGAACACATTCATTCTATTATTTGGTGAGTCTGAGATTTGGGTAAGTCATATGTTGTTAATCATGTTATATGAAAAATTATTAAGCATAATCACAACATCCATTACTCCAATCATCACACCATTTGGATACCCATTATAAAATCATCCATTACATTCAATATAAATCAAGTTCCTTATGGTTATCACCATTGAATAATACTATAATGAAAAATATGATCAATGATAATCATAATAGAGAATCACATAGTATGAAAAATTGTTTTGGGGGTCTAAATCAAAACATCTTATTTTTAATCTATGAAACCATAGTTTTATCAAATTGTATTCATAATAATCTTCTATTTTAATCCTTCATTACGGTTCACAATTTTTTTGAATTTTCAAAGAATATCACCTAGGATAGTAATACTAGGTTAGCAGTAAGACCCATTTTCATACACTAGTTATTGCTCGATTCTATCTTAATACGGTGTTTTCAAGTTTTTTACCCCTACATACATCTTTGACAGAGCAACAACCACTTGTAGTAACCAAACATGGATTTAATTTCGTTGAAATTACAATATCTATCACGTATGAAAATTAAATCACATTTTCCTAAATTTGGACCCATCTTTAAACTTATCCTTATAGACATTAATAGACAAATCCATAAAAATATATGTTGGAATCTAAATAGTGTTTTTAGAACCTAGTTTTCAAATGTTAAATAATCATTTAATTTAATAATTACTATATAAAATCATGATTCTCATTTATGGATATCACTTATTTTAGATGAATATTCATTACATTACTCAAACACATTTCTAAGGATAGTAATAGTTTATCACATTTGAAAAAATGAAACAAAATTATCTTAATTCAAAAAGAATTTCAATGTAACCCATACATATCATAAAATTATGTTTTATTTATATATATATACAATACTTAAACCAATATTCATAATTGAGGGAAATTATATATAAGAAATGGTAAACCTAGATGCTTAATATTGGTAAAAAAGGATATACATAGTCATAACATGAAGATAAGGCTCTGAAGATATTATCACAACATTTGTAAACCATACACATATTTAAAATATCATGATCTTGAGTAATGAAATAAATATTGGGTATTCATAAGACCTACACAATAAGGGAATCAATTAACATGATCCATTATTGAAAAAACAAACAAAAAACATAGTTTTGGGACATACACATTAGCTTATAACATTGTGAACATGTATAAATAAAGACAAGTTCACTGATTTTGAGTTAAGGATGTGAAATCTGGACCTTACATGAACTTATATTCATGAAATCATGTCCACACATAACATTATGGACATTAAAGATAAGTCCACACATAATAGCGTGAACATGTAATCATGTTTACACATAATATCATGAACATGTAATCAGGTTCACAGATAGCATTATTAACATGTTATTAGGTTCACCATTAAAATTTTAGAAATGAATGAATGGTCGACACATAATATTATAGTAGTCATTTTTCACTCCCAAATTCATCATTGTAGATAAAGTCCCATACTATGTTGATTTCATTCATCCTTCCAATCTTGTATTTATCACGAGATATAGATCATTTCCTAATTAATTGGAATGTGATTTAGGTCCCACCCATAACATAAGGAAAATATTATTTATGTTTTGTAAAAATAATCATAAAACTTCATAATATCATACCCATGAATTGAAATGAGAATACTAATCATTTTATCTATCATAATCTATAGAAAATAGACTCGTTTCAAAACTATTTCTTCATTTATAATTTAATAACCTGTGGAAAAGAAGAAGGCTTTATAATAATTTTATCACTATATAACCCATGTAAAAAATAAATGGGATGCATAAAAATATATTGATAATAACATAAATGACTAATAGAAATAATTAGAATGTTACCCTTGTATAATGAGCACTGTATAGAATAAGGAACATCATAATATGTAATCTTAAATCGAAAATGATTTGGAAATATCACTTGTAATGTTTTTGGAGGACGAAAAACTTCTTGGAAAATAATTTTTTAAAAAATTTATAAATTATTTACTTTGAAATACACTTGGAAACTTATTAATTACATTTAAAAATCACTAAAAACATTTCATGAGGAAAATATCTTTTCCGTATTTAATAACACTTTTTAAAATTTAAAACAATAGGAAAATTATTTTTATAATAAATAACCTTAAAAACATATTAAAGTGTTTTATAAATCAATAAAAAATATCACGATTAAGGTATAATTTCCACTTTGGAATCACGTTTTAAAACATATAACCTTATAAAAATTCTTTTAGAAAACATGGTTTTGGAATAAAATGGTTTTCCTATCGAAAAGAAAATATTTTATACAAATGTTGTTTTGGAACTAATGATTAAATAAAGATAGAAAAATGAATGTTAAAAAATTTATTCTCATGGAAAAAACATAGGGTATGATAATATATAGTTTATTTAAGGATATATATTAATATTTCTTCATTGGAAGAAAAAACATAAACAATCCCAGTAAATGGTGAGATTGGAACACAATATTCTTACTACATTGGTAACAACCAAACAGAAGGCACATAGAGAAATAAAAAAACATAAAACAAATAATAACTTGATGATAACTAAATTAATGATATTTAATCTTAAATTTGTTGTATATAAACCTTATATAAGAATATGGGAGCATAATATAATCATATGTATCAAAGATGGAAAATTGTGACAACAATCTCCTACCGCTTTAGTCCCCTTATAAATCGTAATCCCAAACAAAAAATAACATCATATAAAACTTTAAATATTATGATAATAAGGATATTAATTATATAAAATGTATAATGGTATGTATATAAACCACACTAATGAAATGAGTGTGTAATTTTTATGTCTCCTAGAAATAAAAGTAAGACTAGAAATCCCTAACCGAAAGCTTCGACATTCATCACAGTCATTAGAATAAAATATATAAAGAATATTAATTTATTATAAATATATTATTAAACCATATTCATAAATATCATACCATATATGGCTTTATTATGTCCCTTTTTACCATTTTATTTACAATTCCATGTTTATGTCATGTTTTAGTCAATGCCATCTTTGTTTTTCATATATGTTTCAATTTGTTGTATTTTTCCTGTCAATTGTTTCATTGTGTAATATTATCCATAATGTAAAAATTATATTTATATTATATATATTAATTTTATATTTATTTATATAAATCCATAAAATTTAGTGATATAAAATTAAATACACCGTTCATAGAAATAATATGTTGTAAGTACGCATGAACAATGTTCCAATTTTCATATCAGATTGAAAGAAATAAAATTAAATGACATATATAATAATTACATAATCATTATTATGAAATATATATCAAAAAGTTTCATTAAAAATCCTAAATAACTTCAATGTATATCCTGAATGAATCACATTTCATTGTGAGGTCATAGTTCGCTTTACGAATGAGGGCCATTATCATTTTCCCCCAAAATGGCGAGTGAAATGGTATGTGTGAAATAAAAATTAACAAATACTAATAAATTAATAAATATCATATAAATATATTATATTAACAATAATTACATAATTATTCATATCCTCCAGGGGTGGTAATGGAGAAACTAATGATATCAGTTCAAATGGTAGTAGTCTTTCGTACACATGAATAAGGATTTCATAAATCATTTAATAGAGGTGGAGATAGTTGGAGTTCATGAAATGAATATTATTTTTTTAATTATATGGAATATATTGAGAATATTATATAATCAAGGTATAATAATATCTAAATAAGGTGGAGAAAGAAAATAAATTAATGATTCTTATTGAAGAACATTCCCTCTAATTTGGGTATTCTCTTTAGGTCTACACTAAATCTTCTTTAGGTTATCTTTATAACCAAAATAAAGAATCAAGGATGAGTAGACAGAATTTGGGAATTTATATGGTGGGTTATTTTCTTAACCAAATAGGTAGTAATGTGGGAATAATGAAGAATAATATTTGTTCATTTATAACTAGGGGAGAGGACACACTTGTACTTTTTAAAAGAAATAAGTGCTCCCCCATTTTTCATTTTTCATTGGGGTAAAAATAAACTATTAGGAAACAATAAATGTTTAATGGTCCATATATGAAAATTAAATAGTTTTCAGAGAACAATATAGGTCATTTTTCCTTATATTTTTTAGTTTTACTGCATAGTAATCCCATTATTACTTTTAGCACAATAATTAATTTTATGTGAATTCACTATGCATGTTGATAAAATATTAATTTAACCCTATTATATAATATAAATTTTTTTCATTAAAAATAAAGAGTATATTTTTTAAAATCCCATTCACATAAGTAGAAAATTTAATTTAAAATTAATCTGATAGATGAGATGATAAAACATACTTTTAAGGAGAAAATGCTCACAAGATTATAGAGTTTTTATATTAAAATTAAAAATTAAATTTATTTCAAAGGCCTAAATTGGATTAAATGATGTATTATTGAACTAATTTAACCCTAAACCCATTTAAAAAAATGATTTATCTTCATAAATAAAATATAATAAAATCTATTTTTAATTATAATATTGTGTTTCATTCACTATTCATAAAAAATGAATATTTTTGAAAGCTCTTAAAAACTCTCCCTATGAATATTTTGATATTAGAATCTAAAAAATTATATATATTTCAAAAAATTAATTTTCAAAAAAAATTAAAAATCTTGTTTTAAAATAAGTGCTCAGAAAATGACTATGAAACATCTTTTTAGAAAAATATAGTTTTTAAGTGGAAAATTGTATTTAATCTTATATCTTATCTAGAAAAAACATCACCTGAATTTTAAGTATATTATATAATAAATAAAATATATAAATTTCAATAAAATAATTAATAAAAATTTAGTTTTGTTAATTTATTGACATAAAGCACACATATGCGTATACAAATACCTTTTTTGAGAAATATTTCCTCTTTTTTCTAAAGGGCTTTATTTTTTATTATAATTAACTGTCCACCTTTGGATTAATAATATATACATTTATGAACCATGTTTCTGAAATTTATTTAATATTATTTATAACTAACAATCTAATGTCTAGATTATAAATGACATATTAAATAAATATATTTTATTAATATATAAGGTATCTTTGAAATTTTTTTGTTGCGTGTAATGAAAAATATCAAAAATATTAAATTCATTAGAAACATATTATATAAAATATTATGGTGTTTCACATTATCCAGGATGACATGTAATGGGTTTATGTTCATACGAAATGAATGATATATGGAATGTTATGAAGAATTAAATATAAGAGTGGTCAACGCACCGATATTGAGTTTACCTTTGGAAAGTGGTAGGTTTTTGGTATATATAGACATCTAAAATAAAATAATAATATTTTTAATTACATATAATTTGAGATTTCCAATTTATACATCATGTAAGATAATGTATAATGTCCCATATCTCACACTCCCAGATCCTATAATGAAATCCATAACATTACATTTATAACTATGAGGCCGTTAATTGTGACAATGTTTTTCCATCAAAACTGTAACATCCCAAGTATGTAATTAATAATAGATATTCATATCTATATATATTTATGAATTATATAGTGTTTTAGAGGCTTAAAATGAGAATAAATCCAATCTTAAGCATGGAATACACTAATATTCTTAAAATATTGTTTTACTACCTTTTGATGGAAAACAATTTTTTTAAATCAAACTTTTGAAAATTTGATAAGCTCTATTTGTCGAAATAAACTAATTATTTACGATTGGGACATTGAAATTTATAATGGATAATATTTTTGTATTTTTCTGACAATGTTCATTTTTAATGAATAGTGAAAAACACTACATTTTACATCAAAACTGCTTTTTCATCTAATTTAATTATATGGTTAGATTATCTTTTTCATTGGTCTTAAAGTGTAATTTGAATATAATTTTACCATTTAATCCAATAGTGGTTTTTGAAATTAATTTCACTTTGAAATTGGACTTAAACTAATGTTAATCTTTTAATACTTATTGTTTCATAAAAACACGCTATTTGCTCTGACAGCGGGAATTAATTATTTAATTAATTAATGTAACTTATATGTTTTAATTTTGTATAATATATATCATTTTTGAATTCGGAATATCAAATATAGCTTAGGGTGAAGTTTTGCTATTTTTCTGAAAAACTTCAATTTTTGATGAATAGTGAAACCACTAAGTGGTACTTAAAAAACCGATTTTTCGTTTAAATGAAATTTTACCACCTCTGTGTTTTGAATTTAAAAAATCCGACATACATGGTTGTCATTATGAAGTAAAATGTGGTTCAATGGAATTAAAATAATTTTTTTTGGTGAATAGTAACTTTTAAGTTTATCAATCGCGATTAGAGTTAATTAGTGTAATTTAAGGTATGAATAATGTTTTAATAATATGAAATCACCTAGACACATGTACTAACCTTATTTTATGTGTCTTGGCCGACCAAGACAATCCATGGGTCATCTTGGGGACACCGTGGAGCCACATTGGAAGGAAAATGACATTAATATCTTTTTATTTAATATTAAAGTAAAAATGTCACAAACATGAGTTATTTTACTAAAACAATTTTTAAATTGGGTTATAAAAGTAATTATTTTGACTATAAATATTCATTATAAATCTAAAAATATTTCCTACATCCTAGTATTTTTTTATATTATAAGAAATTTAATAAATTAAATTATTTATGACACCATGATGATGCAGCGATTACGTCATTATTTAACGATTTAAATAAAATGAAAATATAATGTAAAATCTAAGACATACACTTGTCAAAAATCTATTTGATGGATTGATTTAAAACAATTATCACCTTATCCTCGAAATTTATAATTGTGGCACCTTTTTTATCCGAAAACCATTTTATAGCAAAGTATCTTTTATTAACTTTCCTAGAGTGCCCCTCCTCTCCTCTTATAAAAGGCCTCCACCTCTACCACCTTACCCACACTTACAAAGCCTTTGGCTCGCCCAACCCCTGCCAATTTTGTCTCTCCACATCCCTATCTTACACTTAGAAGCCTCACTTTGGGCAGAAGTCTTCCCAAGGAAGCCTTTGAGCTAAAATCAAAATGAGTTACCCGATTTAAAGGTAGTGTCTTCTCTTGTGTTCTTATGTTTTATTTTTTTTCTCCAACCCCCTAAACTCTTTTTATTCATTTCTTTTGTAACAACACCAGTATCTTACATATACTAAGATGTTGTTATAAGAAGTATTCGAGCTACACTTACACACACATACATCTAATGGTTAAAGAACATACTGTTTCCGTGGATGGCGAATTTCTGCCTCACGAAACGATGATTGTTCAATATTATTTTAACACCTTTAAAGGTGTCCATTAAGATGTAACTATATTTATATATGATATATTATATTTTTATGTTTTCCTTAAGATTCTGTATTTTTCATTTATGTCATACCTTTATGGTTTCCATTATGGGTAAACGCGATATCTTCATTTTAGGAAGTGCGGACTACCTACCCCACAAAGTGATTTAATTCGTTAATGCCATATGTGGGACTTATAAAGGTTGTAATTAATGATATTATATATGATATTATACTGTAATTATAATATACCTTTATATCATTATGATTCCATTCCATAAAATACGAAATAGAAATGAAAGTAGCGTTCATGCGTACATACGTCTTACCGTCTCCATGAACGGTGCATTTCATTTCTCACCTCTAAATGATTATGTAATATTATAAATTCATATATATACTGGATATATATGATATATATGATATATACATCATGAGTATAACTATGGATATAATAGATACATGAACAACTTGTAATTATAAAGAGCATATTTTTGACTCAAGTACCAATGATCATTGAAACGACCGTTATTAACATAAATAATTACATAGTGTTCATGACATGGTAATAAGTGATATAAAAGGAATAATGAACATGAAAAAATGTTCTTAAGAAAGTATAAATTAACTCAAGTTTATTATTCAGGATGTTAAAGAACGATCGAGTCAAGTCGGACCCGAGCTAAGGAAATCCGTATCAATCTCCTTTCGTTGAGGCATATTTTGTTTTATACAGAAAATTCTTTTATATGGTGTATGAAACCCTTTGAATTTTTATGTTTATTCAAAAGGAATCTTTTTTATATGAATCGTTTACTAAATGACAAAAGGTAATGTTTTTTTGTCTTACGTATGCGATGACAACGACTTCTCTACCGCCGTGACCATTATTTGAGTTTCGTCTTCCTCTACAATCCATAACTTTTTTTAAATGAAAAATAAATACCATGTTTTACTTTTCTTTTATTTTGGTATTGAAAATGGTTTTGATAACGTTTTTATTATATCAATGTGTTATTTATATCCTGTGATTGAAATGTGGAAATGTTATGTTTCATTTATGCATGTTTTATGTGATATGATTATGTTATGGTTCTTGGGCATTGTTAGGAAGACCGGCGGTTTCGTGATAAACTAAGGTCAGGTGAGCCCGATATATCTCTCTAATGCATTGGGTAACACAAAGGGGTTAAACATTGAGGTTTCTCCGAAGAGATTTAGGGAATATAATGTGATGGGTATTCCAAACGTAACCAAGAGGGTTACTCCCTATGTAAGAATATTATGAATGCCTCAATTTACCTTTATGTCTTATGATTTCTATGATTTATTCATTATTTGATGAGGTATGTTAAACTGCTTATGTTTTATGGGTAAAGTATGATTTCATTATTATGTATATATGTACTCACGTTTCCTTTACATATTTTTATATCCCTTACTGAGCTTTTTATGCTCATCCCCAGTTTCTGAAATGTTTTTCACAGGTCAAGGAAAAGGTACATGATATGATGATAGTGTCGAGGAAGTGTCAAGAAAGAATCCATGTTTTATTTTAAATATGTTTCCGTTGATGGGAAAAATGAATACTATCTTTTATGTATCCACTTTGTTTAAATGTGGAATGTAATGCGTGTTTTATGATCTAATTCTCTAAAACTCTAATCCTGAAAAGATCCTCAATGTTTAATCTTGTAATAACTCAAGATTAAGTAAGGTTTAAGGATGGGGCCTTATAGTTGGTATCAGAGGTCGGTTTAGATAACTTTAGGAGTAAGAATTCTATTAAATGATTATCCAAAAATATTTTTTTATGGTAAAATTGAAATGATATAGCATTTGAAGATTACCATGTTGCTTCATCTAAGACATGTTTGTTCAGAATGGTTTTCCACAGAGGAAACTGGGAAGCAGTGCTAGGAAGGCATACAAAAAGAAATAACCTTCCGAATCAGCATCCAGAGATGGTCGGAATTGGAACTGAAAAGTTTGTTGCAGTAATGGAACAGTTGACTCAAGAGGTAAATGGTGGTGGTATCTATGCACGAGATCAGCCAGATCAACCACAGAGAAACATGTCAGTGGTGGAACTTTTTATGAGGCCACATCCCCTATCATTCAGAGGATCATCTGACCCTGTTCTAGCTGAAGGGTGGATTAAAGCACTGGAAAAGATTTTTGATGTCATGGGGTGTTCAGACAATCAAAAGGTTAGTCTTGCTATTTACCGTTTGGAGGGTGAAGCAGATAATTGGTGGTCGATGGTTAAAAATATTAGGGATGCTGATGAGATTGATGCTCTCGACTGGGATGAATTCAAAGGTATGTTTCTTGAGAAGTAATTTCCTAATGCTGTTCGACTTAGGATGGAAATTCAATTCATGTAATTGAGGCAAGAGGAAGACTTAGTGGCTGCCAATGAAGAACGGTTCATTCGATTGGCAAGGTATGCTCCAAATTTTATCTGTGACCTTGATAGTAATATCAATCATTTTTACTCAGGATTAAAGCCAAAATATTGAAGGGATTTAGCTTCTCGTGAGTACATTAGTTATGAAAAGCTTGTTCGATGTGATGAGAAGGTGGAAATGGAGTTTGCCGATGATCAAGTGTTCTATAACAACCAGCAGAAGAAGAGACCGAGGTGGAAGGACAAAGGGAAGAATTCTTTAAAAAATTCTGATGGTAAGAAAACTAAGTTTGCAGTTTGTGATAAATGTGGTAAAATTCATGCTGGGGAATGTCTTCTGAATAATGGAAAGTGCTACTGATGCGGTAAGATGGGACATAAGGCTCAGGATTACACTGAAAAAGGTCAAGGTGATGGTGAGACCAAATTTGATTTACAGTTAGTGAAATGTTTTAAGTGCAATGAGACAGGTCACTATGCAAACGAGTGTCTGACAGAGAGCTTGAGTGATGGGAAGCAGTTAGACTACAATCAAAAAGGGGTGGTGAAATTTTTTGCAACTACTTCAACATATGTCAGGCCATCAAATGATGTTGTATCAGGTACTTTGTTTGTTTTTTCAGATTATGTATGTGTGTTGTTTGATTCAGGGTCTACACATTCTTTTATCTCTGAAAACTTTTCTAGTAAAATGGGAATACAATATCAAGAAATGACTCCTAATATTTTGGTAAAAACACATGGGGGAAATGTTGCGGAAAAAATAATTTTTAAGAATCTTTATTTCCTTATCCGTGGAAGGAACCTACTTGCGAACCTTATTGTTTTACCTCATGTAGAGTTTGATGTTATCCTGGATATGGTTTGGCTCTCTATTTACCATGCTAAGATTGACTGTAGAGATAAAGAAGTTTCTTTTCAGAAATACTTTTAGTTTGTGTACAAGAATGACCCTTACTGTTGATAACTTATCAAGAGGCCGAGAAACTTGTAAAATATGGAAATGAATGTTACCTTGCACACATTGTTGAAAACAAAGAAACTATTTAGATTAATGATGTGCCAGTGGTAAATGAGTATCCTAATGTTTTTCCTGATGAGTTTCCTGGAATAATACTAGATTGGGAAGTTGAATTTACTATTGAATTAGTTCCTGATGCTAAGCCAATTTCAAAACCCCCTTATCGAATGGCTCAAATTGAACTTTTAGAGTTAAAGGAGAAATTGAAAGATTTATTAGAGAAAGGTTTCATTCGACCTAGCACATCACCATGGGGTGCTCCTGTTTTATTTGTTAAAAATAATGATAGTTAAATGAGACTTTGCATTGATTATAGAGCCTTGAATAACATCATTGTTAAGAACTAATATCCTTTGCCTCATATCGATGATTTGTTTGATCAGCTCTAGGGAGATCAGTATTTTTCAAAGATTGACCTGATATTGGGGTAACATCAGCTGAAGGTAAAGGAAGACGATGTTCCAAAGACTGTGTTTCGTACAAGATATGGCCATTATGAATTTTTAGTAATGCATTTTGGGAAACTAATGAACCTGCTGTATCCATGGACTTAATGAATAGAATTTTCCATGAGTTCTTGTATAAGTTTGTGGTGGTTTTCATTGATGATATTTTGGTGTTTTATAAAAGTAAAGAGGAGCATTAAAGACATTTATGGGTTATTTTGAAAACCTTAAAAGAAAATAAATTGTATGGGAAATTCAGAAAGTGTGAGTTTTGGATGCAACAAATTTCTTTCCTTGGACACATTGTTTCTAAAGATGTGGTAACTGTTGATCCTGCAAAAACAAAGGTTGTTGATGAATGGCCAAGACCCACAAATGTAACTGATATTCATAGATTCCTTGGTTTGGCAGGCAATTACCGATGGTTTGTTAGAAATTTTTCACGGTTATCTAGTCCAATGACTAAGCTAACTCGGAACGGTGTTAAGTTTATCTGGGAAAAAGAATGTGATGATTGTTTTCAGGAATTGAAAAGAAGATTGGTGAATGCTCCAGTTTTGGCACTACCTTCCAGGAATGGTGAGTTTGTTAACTACAGTGATGCTTCATTGAAAGGACTTGGTTGCGTCCTAATGCAGAATGATCAGGTAATTGCTTATGCTTCATGTTAGTTGAAAAATCATTAGGTAAATTGTCCTACACATGATTTGGAATTAGCTGCTGTTGTTTTCACTTCAAAAATTCGGAGGCATCATTTGTATGGAGTAAAGTGTGAGATATATACGGATCACAAATCATTAAACTATATATTCACTTAGAAATAATTGAACATGAGACAAAGGAGATGGCTAGAATTAATCAAGGATTATGATTGTACAATTTATTACCATCCGGGAAAAGCAAATAAAGTGGCTGATGCTTTGAGTCAAAAAAGTAATGCTTCATTAACAATGTTGTGTTTGGAATGTGATCCTTTGGTTAAGGATTTGATGAACATTGGAATAGATGTTTTTGGTTCAGGATGTTCTTCTGTTTTGTTTCAGGTATCAGTGAAATCTTCTCTATCAGACAGAATCAAGCAAGCATAGAAGCAAGACAGTGAGTTGCAGAAAAAGGTATAGCTGGTTCAGAAGGGTATGTTGCCTGAATTCATCATTGATAAGGATTGTGTTTTGAGACTTGGGAAGAGATTGTGCGTGCCTTGTGAATCATAGTTGAAGAGATAGTTGTTATGTGAAGCTCATAGTTCTCCATTTTCTGTTAATCCTAGCAGTACTAAGATATATAGAGATCTGCGGGAGTATTACTGGTGGGATGGGATGAAAAGAGATATTACTGATTTTACAGTGAAGTGTTTGACTTGTCAATAGGTTAAAGCATAGAAAAAATTATCGAAAGGGATGCTTCAGCCTTTACCAGTACTAGAGTGGAAATGGAAAAATATATCCATGGACTTCGTTGTGGGATTGCTGAAGACACCTTGAGGTAATAATGCAATCTGGGTTATTGTTGATCGCTTGACTAAATCTGCTCATTTCCTTGCTATAAGAGATACTTTTTCCCTATATCAACTTTACCGTTTGTATCTTAAAGAGATAGTCAGGTTACATGGAGTTCCTCTCTCCATTTTATCTGACCGTGATCCCAGTTTCACTTCAAACTTTTGGAAATGCCTTCAGAAGTCGTTGGGTACTGAATTAAATTTTAGTTCAACTTTTCATCCCCAATCAGATGGGCAGTTAGAACGAACAATTTAGACTTTGAAAGATATGCTACGTGCTTGTTCGATGGATTATCAGGGAAGTTGGGACCAACATCTTTCTTTGGTTGAGTTTTCTTATAATAACAGTTTTCATTCCAGTATACAGATGGCGACATTTGAGACGTTATATGGGAAGCGATGTCGAACTCCAGCTTTCTGGAATGAAGTTGGTGAAAGGAAGCTGATGGGACTAAAATTGGTAGAAGAGTTGGCAGAAAAAGTTCAGCTGATACAGAAACACATTAGAACAGCTCGGAGTAGGCAGAAGAGTTATGTGGTCAACAGGGGGAAGGGTCTCTATTTTGAGGTAGGTGATCATGTTTTTCTCAAAGTCTCACCATGGAAAAGTGTGATGTGATTTGGTCAGAAAGGAATGTTGAGTCTAAGTTTCATTGGACCATATGAAATTTTGGGGAGAGTTGGATCAGTTGCTTACTGAGTGGCTTTACCTCCGAGTTTATCACAGGTACACAATGTTTTTCATGTTTTGATGTTGAGAAAGTATATTCCATATCCATCTCTTGTTTTGAGTCTAGAGGTAGTTTAGCTGGAAGAGAACCTATCTTATAAGGAACAACCGGTCCAGATTCTTGACCACAGGGAGCAAGTTTTACGGAATAAGGTGATTCATCAGGTAAAACTTTTGTGGAAAATCCACATGATTGAAGAGGCAACATGGGAATCTGAAAATGCAATGAGGGTTAAATACCCCCACTTATTCGATAAGTAAATAAATTGCAGGGATGAAATTTTATAAAGGAGGTAAGGATGTAACATCCCAAGAAAGTAATGAATAATAGATATTCTTATCTATGTCTATTTATGAATTATATATTGTTTTAGAGGCTTAAAATGAGAAAAAAATCCAATCTTAAGCATGGAATACACTAATATTCTTAAAAGATTATTTTACTGCCATTTGATGGAAATCCATTTTTTAAATAAAACTTTTGAAAATTTTATAAGCTCTATTTGTCAAAATAAACTTATTATTTATGATTGGTACATTGAAATTTACAATGGAAAAATTTTTGGTATTTTTTTGACAATGTTCATTTTTAATGAATAGTGAAAAACAGTACATTTGACATCAAAACAACTTTTTCATCTAATTTAATTATATGGTTATATTATCTTTTTAATTGGTCTTAAAGTGTAATTTGAATATATTTTTACCATTTAATCCAATAGTTATCGTTGTAATTAATTTCACTTGGAAATTGGACTTAAACTAGTGTCAATCTTTTGATACTTATTATTTCATAAAAACACGCTATTTGCTCTGACAGTGGGAATTAATTATTAAATTAATTAATGTAACTTATAAGTTTTGAATTTTTTAAAATAGACATCATTTTTTAATTCGGAATATCAAATATATCTTACGGTGAAGTTTTGCTATTTTTCTGGAAAACTTCAATTTTTGATGAATAGTGAAACCACTAAGTGGTACTTAAAAACTGATTTTTCGTTTAAATGAAATTTTACCACCTCTGTGTTTTGAATTTAAAAAATCTGACCTACATGGTTGTAATTAAGAATTAAAATGTGGTTCAATGGGATTAAAATAATTTGTTGGTGAATACTAACTTTTAAGTTTATTAATCGCGATTGGAGATAATTACTGTAATTTAAGGTAAGAATAATGTTTTTATAATATGAAATGACCTAGAAACATGCCATAACCTTATTGGATGTGTCATTACCGACCAATATAATCCATGGGTCAACTTGGGGACCACATGGAGAAACTTTGGAAGGAAAATGACATTAATATCTTTTTATTTAATGTTAAAGTAGAAATGTCACAAACATGAGTTATTTTACTAAAACAATTTTTAAATGGGGTTATACAAGTCATAATTTTGACTATAAATATTCATTAGAAATCTAAACAGATTTCCTACATCATAGTATTTTTATAATAATTTTTAGACATTTAATAAATTGTATTATTTATGACACCATAATGATGCATCGATTATCTCATTATTTAACAATTTAAATAAAATGAAAATATAATGTAAAATCTAAGACCTACAGTTGTCAAAAACCTATTGGATGGGTGGATTTCTCAACCTTATCACCTTATACTCTAAATTTATAATTGTGGGACATTTTTTATCCAAAAACCATTTTATAGAAAAGTATCTTTTCTTAACTTTCCAAGAGTGCCCCTCCTCTCCTCTTATAAAAGGCCCCCACCTATACCACCTTACCCACACTTCCAAAGCCTTTGGCTTGGCCAACCCCTGCCCATTTTGTCTCTCCACATCCCTCTATTACTCCTAGAAGCCTCACTTTGGGCAGAAGTCTTCCCAAGGAAGCCTTTGAGCTCAAATCAAAAAGAGTTACCCGATTTAAAGGTAGTGTCTTCTCTTGTGTTCTTATGTTTTATTTTGTTTCTCCAACCCCTAAACTATTTTTATTCATTTCTTTTTTATCATCACCAGTATCTCCCATATAATAGGATGTTTTAATAATAATTATTTTATCTACACTTACACACACCTACATCTAATGGTTAAAGAATATACTGTTTCTGTGGATGGCGAATTTATGCCTCACAAAACGATGACAGTTCAATATTCTTTTAACACCTTAAAAGGTGGCCATTAAGATGTCACTATAACTTTATATGATATATAATATGTTTATCTTTTCCTTAAGCTTATGTATTTTTCATTTATGTCATACCTTTATGGTTTCCATTATGGGTAAACGCGATATCTTCATTTTAAGATGTGCGGACTACCGCCCCCTCAAAGTGATTTGATTCGTTAATGTCATATGTGGGATGTATAAAGGATGTAATTAATGATATTATATATGATATTATAGTGGAATTATAATAAACCTTTATATAATTATGATTTCATTCCATAAAATACGAAATAGAAATGAAAGTAGTGTTCATGCGGACGTACGTCTTACCGTCTCCATGAATGGTGCATTTCATTTCTTACCTCTAAATGATAATGTAATATTATAAATGAATATATATACTGGATATATATGATATATATTATATATATATCATGAGTATAACTCTGGATATATTGTATACATGAACAACTTGTAGTTATAAAGAGCATATTTTTGACTCAAGTACCAATGATCGTTAAAACGGCCGTTATTAACGTAAATAATTACATAGTGTTCATGACATGGTAATAAGTGATATAAAAGGAATAATGAACTTGAAATAGGTTCTTAAGCAAGTATATATTAACTCAAGTTTATTATTCAGGACGTTAAAGAACGATCGAGTCAAGTCTGACCCGAGATAAGGGAATCCGTCTCAATCTCCTTTCATTGAGGCATATTTTTTTTATACACAACATTCTTTTATACGGTGTATAAACCCCTTTTAATTTTTATGTTTATTCAAACGTAATCTTTTTTATATGAATAGTTTACTAAATGACAAAAGGGAATGTTTTATTTGTCGTACGTATGAGGCGACAACGACTTCTCCGCCACCGTGACCATTGTTTGAGTTTCGGCTTCCTCTACAAGGCATACCTTTTTTAAATGTAAAATAAATACCATGTTTTACTTTTCCTTTATTTTGGTATTGAAAATGGTTTTGATAACGTTTTTATTATATCAATGTGTTATTTATATCTTGTGATTGCAATGTGGAAATGTTATGTTTCCTTTATACATGTTTTATGTGATACGATTATGTTATGGTTATTGGGCATTATTATGAATACGGGTGGTTCCGTGATAAATAAGGGCGGGTGAGCCCGATATAGATCTCCAATGAATTGGGTAACGCCAAGGGGTTAAACGTTGAGTTTTCTCTGAAGATATTTAGTGAATATACTGCAATGGGTATTCCAAACGTAACCAGGAGGGTTACTCCCTACGTAAGAATTTTATGAATGCCTCAAGTTACCTTTATGTCTTATGATTTCAATGATTTATTCATGTTTTGATGAGGTATGTTAAAGTGCTTCTGTTTTATGGGTAAAGTATTATTTCATTCTTATGTATATATGTACTCATGTTTCCTTTCCATATTTTTATATCTCTTACTGAGCTTTTTATGCTCATCCCAAGTTTTTGAAATGTTTTTCACAGGTCAAGGAAAAGGTACATGATATGATGATAGTGTCAAGGAAGAGTCAAGAAAGAATCCATGTTTTATTTTAAATATGTTTCTGTTGATGGGAAAAATGAATACTATCTTTTATGTATCCACTTTGTTAAACTGTGGAATGTAATGCATGTTTTATGATCTAATTCTCTAAAACTCGAAACCTGAAAAGATCCTCAATGTGTAATCTTGTAATAACTCAAGATTAAGTAAGGTTTAAGGATGGGGCCTTATAAAAACAATGGAACATAAAAATGAAATCATGTATCACTTACAAACTAGAGGGCCTCTTTGTTTATAGTTATATATAGTTAGAAAAACACATAATAATAAAAACTCATATCAACATGGACAAATATGAATTAATAAGAAAATTTAAAAAATTTAACCCATCTATTATTATTTCAAAATAATTCATAAACATCATCCTTATGAAATCCTATATTGAAAAAATCAATAAATAAAATTATTTAATGGGAGGGAAAGTGAAACATTAGAATGGTGATCTCAAATTCACCGTAAGAGAAAACATAAGCATTAACATGAATGTCAACAATGAGAATAATAAGATCCTTATATTATAATGAGATAATAAAAATGGATGAGTATAAAATAATAATATTTATGCACATCAATTCCATAAATATAAAATATTAAAACATGGAAAAGGAAAGATCCCTTAAAATCAGTAATCATGATCCATGAGATATCAATCTCAATAATTGAAATTATTATATATTTATATCATTCAATGATAAAAAATTTGGGAATGTTGAAACATTTTTACATGGAACCATTATAGAACACTTACAGAACACTTACATATAGAATAAACAATATTGGAGTTATCCATATCTGGTGTAACCAATGAATCAAAGTTCTATCTGGGAGCATTGATCATACAAGCTATAACGGGCTCACCCGTCACTATCTAGGGTCACCCATAATTTGAAAATTTATAGAACCTAATATATAATGAATTCATCCAAACTCATTGAAAATACCATTATTCATTTATAGATTTAATTAACTCATGGAAAGTAAAATATTTACCATAATAATATCTATAAACCATGGTTAACATACTGATATGAACTGGTTTCCCAATCAATATCATTTAAACAAGAATATCCCATGGAAATGAAATGAGATAAATAACAATCTATTTGAAACTAGATTAACCCATGGAAAGTAAACGAGTTCTAAATAAATGTCTTTAAAAATGATTAAGAAATGGAATGGAAATGGGTTAAATAAAAATCCTTTTGATACATGTGTAACCCATGGAAATAAAATGTGTTAAACTACAATTTATTTAAAACATGATTAATCCTTGGAAATGAAATGGGTTAAATAACATACTCTTTGAAACAAACACAATCCATCCAAATAATTAATAAATATGGTATCAATAAAAAATATCCCTAGTGGAGGATATGAAATAACATTTTTTTACATTTTTTAATGGAAATACCATTAACTCTTTAATAAAACATTCTTGAGTAACATAATCTTTAAATATTCTAATGCACCCCATACCACCTGGAAAAATTTGAACCATTAAACATATGAATGAAATTAAAATATATGAAAATTAGAATATCATTTGTAAAAGAATATTAATGATATAACATGTAAATGTATAAGTATATAAACATCTTATAATAAGACAGGTGTATAACATATCAAATTCCACAAAGAAGGAAAATTATAACAAAAGTACATTACTGATTTGATAAATTGAAAACCATAAACCCCATCAAATAATAACATTTAAATGAAAATTTTTAATACCATGATGATAAAATGATTCATGATACAATACATAATATGGATCATTATATACACCCTATACTAGTAACATGTTTGAAAATAATACAATAAGGCTCAAGAAAATGAAATTGACATGAAATCTCTTACCTTATGTCTACATTGTCAGCTCTGTCTCTCTCCATATGAATAATAAAAACTTGTTAATTCATTAATTTTTTATAATATTTTAACATTATATTATTAATTTAAATCAACTAGTTAGTTTTTTTAATACAACTAACTAAACAATTAATTTTACGTCTGGTGTTTTGACCATATTCAGTTTATGTGTCAAAAATGGCATCAGTAAGTCAATAATGGATAAAGGATTAAATATATAAACAATAAAATAATTATTTTTATGATATAATTATCATATTTATATAAAAAACTATACTTCTAAAACTAATCATGAAATATGGTTATGATGAATTAATCAATGTTATAATCATGGAGATTGCAGGCCATGCGTAAGCACAAGCAACGTTCCTATTTTTAAATGATCATTATAGAATGAAGGTTAGTTACAATAAATATTTTATAAATGAAAATTGTATCATTAATTAAATTTTATTTAATCATATATACTTATATATATAATTATTGTGATGTAAAATGAAACACATCATGTCGGGGAGGAGGTAGTCCACACGTCCACGACCAACGTTATCAATTTTTATTGTGTGGAAAGGGTAATAATGAAATCAACGTATTATACATAAATTAATTTAATATTTTAATTAATATAATATATAAGTAATTTATGATACATTTTTTTAATTAGAACCATCTTTTATAAGTTATAGTTATAGTGTGAATGAGTCACATCACTTTGAGAAGGCAATAGGCCACACTTCTACAAACGATGTTATCATATTTACCAAAAATTGATAAAATAAAGGTATGTGTTATTAAATATTTTACGAAGAATAAATACATAACATATATCATATATATTATATATGAACATTGTTTACATCCTAAAACCCATCTCTGAATGGTTGTAATGGAATAATAAACCACCATCTTTTCGTGTGGAAGTATTTCAATGAACACATAAACGGTAGGTTCGTTACTCGTTAGATGGATGTGTCAATAATTTATGGTATAAAATTTATCATAAAAACACAATATTATATTGTGGATAGTTATTTTATTATATAAACCTAGAATAATATCATTTTAGGGGGGTGGAGAAAGAAAATAAATAAAAGAAACATGAGGAAGAATGTTACCTCTCATTTGGGCTACCCCTCTTAGTTTTACAAAATGATTCCTTGGATGAAATTATTTTAGAAGTTATAATTCTAGGATGAGCATATGGTTTTATAGGAGCTATTTTGGAGATAATGTTTACACTAATGTTTCTTGAACGATTTTATTAAGGGGGAGGGTTGAGTACATTTTTATAGTTAAGGGGGAGTAATGTTATTTTAAATAGAAAAATGTGTACAGTATTGGGAGGTATACCTCACCTAATGTTAAAAAAAATTAAAAAATAATTTATTACTATGGAATGAAAGTCTAGACAACTTGAACCAAAAAAAAATAAGTGAATATTTATTATTTTTTTCCCTAACTTCTATGTTTCCCCAACATTATCATTCTGGTTTTTAATTAAGTAACTATATTTCTATCCTATGTAAGTTAACCATATATACTAAATTAAAGTGATATTTATGAGAAAAAATATAAACACTGAAATATAAATATTCTATCTAATTTAAAATATATAAATATCTTTTTTTAGAAAACAAATTTAAAATAAGAACATGTTACATGGAAAAATAAAACTTGAACCCAGACCCTACAATCAATGTTTGTATTGTCTCTGGGTTAATATGTTAATCATAAATGATAAATTGGTCCATTAATAGACTGTATATGATATTTTCTGACATATATAAATTAATTTTCAAAATATATTACTTTTGTTAATTTTAATTTATTTAACAATATATAATTTTTTATAAAATAACATTAATATAAATTTTGAAATTATTTAATTAATATTAATAATATAAAAAAAATATTTGAATTAAAATTTATTAAGAGAAAAACTCTGTAATAAGACATTCATCTGAAAAATAATTAATGAAAATAATTCAATCAATTTAGTTCACTTTTAATATTTATAGATTCATTTATTTTAGATAATTTTTAACTAAATAATCGATCCGTTGGTGTTTCTTAATCATTTTAAGTAACTAAATGATCAAGAAAAATTAATGATAAACTGTTATGATAAAAAAAATAAAACATTTAAAGTTAAAAACATAATATATAACAAATAATATAATCTTTTTTAACATATAAAGGCTTTATAAATGGTAAATGTAAGGGATGTTCCTTTTTTTGCTTCTTCCTTATATAAATAGTTATATAGGGAAATACTGAGATTTATTACCCCAATAACCCATAAAATTCTATCAATTATGGGATATGGCCTATATATTATCATTCAATGAATTTTGGATAAGTTTCTCATTTAAACATTTGGTTTAAGGTTTAGTCCATTGTTAAGCTTAATTTTACAATAATTACAGTAATTAATTTTAATAACATTCAATAATCTATTATTGTAAAAAAAATTAACTTAATCTCATTAGACAAAATATTTCATATTGATTACATTAACGTATGTCTATTTTTCCAAATTAAATTCACAGATATGAAAATTTAAAATTTAAAGAAAATCTCATAGATGTGGAGAGAAAAGGGTATATAATGATAAAATATTCAAAATTCTATTATGAATTTTAATATATATTCAAAAAGACGATTCCAATGACATAAATTGGATTAATAGATGTATAAATGATATATTGTGACTTATAAAAAATTAAAATATAATTTGACATTAATAATTATTTAAATGAAAAGGAATTTCTAGAATAAAAGAATTTATTTTTTCACTACTCTTCAAAAAATTTAACATCTCATAATAAAACCAAAATAAACCAACAGTAAAATTTGATACTAATATTAAAAAATGAATTTTATTTTATCCTATAAAAAATATTAACGTTTCAAAAAATATATTTAATATGTGATCGACATTAAAAGGTGATCGAACTTCCTTTTAAAAATATTAAGTTTTTAATGCTTGATTATTGGATATAATCTTATTTTAATCCTAACAAATTTATTGTATGATTGTAAAAACGTTTTATAACCTTGTTTTAAAAAAATATAGTTAGTAATATTCACACCATCCAATATTATGTTCAGGTGATAATATAAGTATTAAATAATAATATCAATAGTATTTTATTTTAAGTAAGACTCGACCTTTCATATATCAAATGTTATAGAAGGGACTCTATGTTCCATGCAATGGAAGATAAACATTGTGTTTCATTTGATTAAAGGTAAACTATGTATTTCATTGAACACAACCCATTAAAGAATTTATATTAAATTGAAAGAATATATTTTATAAAATCCCTATATGTTACATCCTACCCCACATAATTGGAATTTCTCCCATTAAATTAATATTGGTTACCAAATGACTAACATTTATTGTATTCCTTTATTTAAACCAACATCACAAAAATAGTTAATAAATGTCATCTTAAAAAGGGAAAGTGGAAAACATAAATGTCACCATATGCTATGCATTATTAGGATTCCACCGAGAGAGAACAAATGCAGTAATGGAGAGAAATAATAAATAATTAAAGAGGTTGATTGAATTTATAGATCAAAAACAAGGGAATAATTTGGGGGATGTTAAGGTATTGAAAAACATAAATTTCCTATCATTGAAAATACAATTAGTTCATCAAAATTTATGGTATTAGGATAATAATTTTTATTTCAAGATCATTTTCCTACTGCTAATGAATACTTTTACCATCTAGAAAAAAATGAAATATACCTACATGAGGAGAATAATTTCATATTTTAGTAAATTTCCACCAAAATATCTTCTTTTTCTACCAATGATTAGTATTAAAGATGAATTCTTAACTCTAAATGTAGTAAAATAAACTATTAAAGACCAAATAACCATGAAATGTTTAAATAAATTGTTCCACTAGTCGTTAGACACTAAAAAAATACAAAATGGTTAGAACATATTAAGATAATTCAAAAAATGATAAATCCTTGATATGATACATTAATCATTAAAATTAAATAGAAACACCCAATGTTCAAAATAAATTATTCCATAAATAACTTTCGTTAAATTTTTTTGAACAATTCCTCACTAAGATAAAACCAAAAAATTAGAAGGATTTGATCCTATATTCATTCATGATAAATAAAACATTATTCCTAAAATAAAATCCCTTGTGTTTTTAACATAATATTTTTTTTTAAAAATGTCATGATAACTATGATATTGTATAGTCCAGTGTTAGTGTATGAAACCCTTATCATTCTTCAGTGACATGTTCAAGACTAACCACATAGCCAGTTGCAATATTTTTTCATCGATCTTACGATTTATAATTTTTTTTAAATGATGAAATCTAATGCCTCCCTAAAACACCTCATTTTTATCCTAGGGGTAAAAAGGAATCATCCAAAAAAACATATCCAAAAATAACGTTAATATGTCATCATTCAAAACATCAATGGGGTGTCTAATACTTTGTACTTTTAATCATACTTAGGCTTATTGACCTATGGATGTATCCTTACATCTTAAGATATTATCACATGAATATATCATACTCTCCAAATTATGTTAACCGAACTTTGATAAAATCTATATGATCCCAAAACAGGCACTCATAAACCATGTACTGAAATTCATAACATTATATTTCCTACTATAATGTAGGCAATTTTAATACAAAATATTTCATAAAAAACTTAGACCAAAAAAGGAGAAATTTGATCACATAAATAATTGAGGTCATTTTAGGTTTTGAGTTGTCTATCATTTGGAAAAACTCTTATATAAACATCTAATATCAAATTGGGCTCATATTTTGTAAAAAGAACATTTCTCCAATTTAACCCAGCTATTATTATTTCATAATAAGTCATCATAATCATCCTTGTGAAATTCATTATATAAATAAATCATTAAAAATTATTCTTTAAAACCTGGGGAAAAAGAAACACAGGAAGGTTGAGGTCAACCACTCAATAAGGGAAAATGTCAGCACTTGAAAATGAATGTCATAGTTGATTATAAGGGTATGATGATATATTCAAAATGAAGGAGTATAAAATTAGAATATTCATACCCAAAAAGACATCTACCATCATATATGAAAACATGGAAAAATTAAATAGTCATCCGAAACAATAACCATGTTCCATGTGTTATAATTATTTACCATTGAAAAAATTATAAACCAATTGTTGATGCCGAATTTTTGATAGAGCCCAGAGAAGTCACTTTTAAAAATAAACTGAATGTATATAGAAAATACAAGGCCATTTCCAGGATTCTATAGGGTGGTGCACATAAGAGTTATGGTGTGCACGCAAGATTCCTTGTGGTGTGAAAAACATTGTGCGCTCAATGCAATGTCAATGGAAGGTTTCCACAGAAACCAACCACAACCCACCAAGGAACTGTAGTGAAAGAGTTAAGGCACATGCACAAGCATCTCTAAGGCATACAAATCCTTGAATTCCCACTGCGACATCAAAGGGGACCTTGTGTGGTGACCTTCTCAAAAACCAGCAAAGGAAATGGCACAATGGAAGGGATTATGACATGAAAAATTCTCCTATGCATGTAAACCCTTCCATGCATAATGTGATGTCAAACATCTGCTTCCACACAGATCTTATTTCATGTCTCCACTAAAATATTTGGATATAAATAGAAGCTTACACCCTACCCTTCATGGAAGGTTATAAAAGATGACTCGACACTGTTCTGCATGAAAGACACCCATTCTGTAACCGCACAAAAAACACTATGGCCTCAAGGTATTGGATCTTACATAATAGGTAACCAAGTGGTCTTCCTTAGGGTGGGCCTTCTTGGGCTTTATTCTCATCCATTTCATTAAACCATATGGAATTTGAGCACAAAATATCCCTCTATCATGCAAGTTTGTCCCTGTATAGGAACTGTTTTGTCCGCATCCATCTAGTTTGCGCGCAACTGGTCCTCCTTGCGTGCAGCCTCTCATCTTGTGGACACCCATACTCATGTGCTCCATGTGTCTTCCTCTCCATAAGGAACCATGTTTGATCCACTATTATATATGAAACCCCTTTTGTGCACATGCTTCTCCCATATAGCCCTCTAGGTATGCATGAAGTGATTTCAAGGTCCCTTGGGCAGTTCTTCATATATTATGGCTTAGCCTCATGCTTCATCGAAAAGGAATGATAAAGGCTATTGATTATTTTCATAGCCACACTAAAATGTGACAATAAATGTGTCACATGACAAAACCACCACGCAACAACATTGACGAATCATTCCCTTTACAAAGTGTTAAAGTGTTCTGATTATGTATGGCCTATTGGTGAAGAGTGAACCCGCCTTGTTTGAGCTGTAGGGCATTAAACTGCAAATTACCATTGTCCTCAGCACATGACGTTAAACTATAGCGTCCTTCCATGAAATACACACGGGGCACCCCACCTCAGACATTCACCATGCTCGCTGGTCTCCACATGAGTGAGATCTTCCTCACATGAAATGAGATCCACTTTTCTAGAGTGGAATCTATCCGTGGGGGAGGGAAACCATCCTGGTGTAACCCCTAGCCTTTCTGGGGGGAGGTAGCATTTGTTCTCTTCCACTCTTCTTCCGTTCCAATGACTAGAGAATAGATGTGATCTAGGAATTTCATTAACATGTACCTCCCCCTCTAGGTTTCGTCTCCATCGGGCCTCCATCCTGAGGTAATCCTTAATCTCATTATTCTTGGCCCATTAACCAAGAACAAGCCCATGTTTCCTCTATGGGCCGCTAACCACATGTAAGCCCCACTCCATTTATCATGTACACACCTTTCATTACATGATAATCAGGTCTTTGCTGCCTCTTTTTTCTTAATCTAATCATTACTCACGTGGGATTAGATTAAACATCGGCCATGACATCCTCTATGGGCCACCTTAGCATTAAGCCCAAATCCCCCATACCAAACTGCACAGACTTTGATCCTTTCCCTTTTCGAGTAGGGTACTGTAGGAATCCTCCCTATGGTTCAATCCCAACAGGTACTTGTCCTGAACCTTTCACATTAGTCTTCCATTATCCTGCATGACGTTAAACATTATCCATCATTATGAACAATTTGGACTTTGATCCTTTCCATTAACGGAGTATGGTATGTAGGAAGCCTTCTTTATGTTCATGCCAACACCCATTGGTCCTGATCATGTCATTGGGTCGATATCATTTGCGTACACCCCGATTCCATACCCCATCCTGAACTACATAGAATTTGATTCACTGCCACGGGGCTACGTTGGAGGCCTCTTTGAGGTTCAATCCCATCACTCATGTCCCATCCTGGTCTCTCCCTTGGGCCCTTATGTTTTAGGATGGTCATTCCCCACCCAGTGGTTCAACTTCCTTCGGTTCCCATCCGTGTGTCCATTCTCATGGGCCACCTTTTCAAGAGTCCCCAAACCTCACCAAAATCCGTTTACATTGATTCCCTACCACAGGTTTGTGTAGGAATCCTCTTTGGGTGTCAATCCCAACACCAACATCATCTCCATGTCGGTTTGACCCCATTACTCCCATCTAATTCATTCAACCATTAATTATCCATCTAGATTCATACCCAGGCCATCACATCCCAGTAAGATCATGCCATCCACCCAGGCTGATAACCATGCATAAGAAACAACATCATATCGAGGCCTTTTTCCACTATGAACCCCCTAATTTATCACCCATTCAAAATACATGGGTTTTGGTCCATATCTCTCATGACAGGACACATAGAAAACCCCCCTGGGATTCAATCACATCCAATGGTAAACCCAGGTGTCTCATTTATAGGGACCCAAGCACCCTTGGATCCATCTTGAATAGACATTGCGATTATCCTATCATGTATGAATCTAATGTGTTCCCTGTTGGGGATGCACCCTTCAAATCCACTTTTATCAGTGTTCTGATCAGTCTGATCCGTCTCCGATGTACGCTAAACTCTAGGCATACCCTATGTCAAACATGGGAAGATGAAGAAAGTCTCATAGAAATTACTAAGGAATATAATTCCATAAACATTATGTCAGATGCCTCAGGCTTCTACACCCTCAATAATCCATTTCATAAGGGGAAGGAATTCCGATGCATCAGTGTTCTAGCTTCCAAACACACTAGAGATTTACAACATGACTACTCCCCTGATCGAATGTTGTTGCCCTAACATGACCACTTGGAATGTACTGACAAAAGAATTGTCATTAACCAACGTCCATAAAGACATGGAACTGGGAAGAGTTTCACAAACAACGTCTTAATCATTAAGGGAAACCTAGACTAGGCGATGAGTTTTGAGGAGGAATCCTCAAAAGGATAGATCAGAATCCCATCCTCCAATTTTGATAAAGGATTAAATCTCCAGGAATAATTGAAGGATGATTCCCACCTTTTGAAAGTGGAAATGTCGGGAAATAGATCAGTATTTTTTGGTCGGAGTGGATACTCAAAAGGGTGGTGAATTGAGTACCAATTAAAAAATTTCTTTAAAAAGATTTCTATTAAAAATACCCCAATTTAAATAACAAGCTAAACTGTAGTGAATTTGTAATACAGTAATGGTTCAGTTATTTTGTCAATAGATTGATGAGTTCTCAGTTAACCTAATATGAGGATTAGATTAGCTTTTGAAACTAACCTACTGGTTTACTATAAATACAAACACTTGCTAATTTAACTATTAGAGTTACTTTAAAATAGATTTGTATTTCAAAGTATTTAGCTGTGAAATATTCAATATTGATTAAAACAAAATAAACAAGAACAACAGTTTTTAACCAAGCGGTTCAGTCTCAAGATGATACTTAGTCCCCTCAAGACAATTTATATAAACTTTGATCCACAACCTGGATTAGGGTTAACAACATTACAAAGACTGTACAGGTCCTATAACGTCTACCGTAGCTCTTTGTGGGAAAACAAAACAATAACACACAGGCTATCCAGGTCACACTTGACCACTACCATTATCCACAGTGGGAAATTAGAGTATAGGGAATGATTGAGTGAGGATTGAAAAATCCTCTAGTTTAGAACAGGAGACAGTGTGTGTCTAAAAATACATACCACACACACACTACTCAAAATGTAAATAATTGAAACACAATAGAGCCAAAAAAAACTAGAGATGAGTTTATGATGCTCTATGTGTTTTGAGTGAAGCTCTGGACTCTTAAGATTGATGTATATGGAGATTTGAGTCCTCTAGTTTTTTTCAAGAAAACAGAGTGTCATTTTGGATATGAATTCAAGGTTCAGGTTGATCATCCTGATCAGCTTGAGTATAGATGAAATCATTGAATCTCTTTAATCCTTGAATGTTTAGGTTCTACAGATTCAGTATGTATCCTTCTTTCTTCTTATATGCATGTAAGTCCTTGATTATCTTCAGAAGATTGTCTCATATGTGCATGGAATGACTGGCCAACTTGTTGAGAGAGAACTTTAGTAGTTCGAGGTTAAATTTTATAGCTTTATCATCAGAAATAGGAATGATTACCTTTTTACAGGTATGAGGTACGGTTCCTGAAATTCCAACCACTATCATTAATTAATTCCAGTTTCATTAAAAACATCAAATATGACCATTTCTAAAAAAACAAAAAGAAATAGAGCTTATAGAAACAGTGGCTGCTTTCCATCCGTAGCTGTTAGTATTAGTGATCTTGTATTAGTATCTCTTCTTTTAGTAGCTCCACTTATTGGTAGGTCCTATTATTGGTAGCTCTTTTCTACTAGTGGCATTGTTGTATCGGTAGACTATGTAGCGGTAGCCGTCTATCAGTATCAGCCGACTTGTATCGGCAACTGTCTGTCTGTATCAGTGGACTTTGTATTGTTATCAGTGGACTTCATATCGGTACATGTCTGTCTGTTTGTTTGTATTAGTGGAATTCATAATGGTAGCTTTTATCGGTAACTATATACCAGTGGCCTTTACTTATTGGTGGACTATGTACCGGTAGC
This sequence comes from Viscum album, assembly GCA_963277665.1. Classification (NCBI taxonomy): domain Eukaryota; kingdom Viridiplantae; phylum Streptophyta; class Magnoliopsida; order Santalales; family Viscaceae; genus Viscum; species Viscum album. The sequence goes on along the minus strand of OY728140.1, from coordinate 842,185,095 downwards.
TCTATATTAGTCGACTTGTGCATAATGGTAGACTTGTTCTATCGGTATATCTTCTTCTATTGGTAGCAGTTATGCATATCGGTGACCTTATCCATATCAGTAGACTTCTATACCAGTGTACATAGCCTTATCAGTAGCTGTGTGCATACCGGTGGACCATAGCATACTAGTGGACTTAACACTTATCTATTCTGTGGAAAATATATCTAGATTGAGTAATAATTATTTAAAAGTATGTATATGCATATATAACCATTGATTAAAAAATCCATTGATCATTTTGATATTTTATTACCATAATAATATGATGTCACAGATTGAACGAATAGCATTATTTGGGATTATCAAAGCATATTGAAACATAATCAAAACATATTAAATCATAATAGTGAATATCGAAACAGTTGAGGCCAACAGTCTCCCCCTTTTTGATAATCACAACTTATGGTATTATAATAAAAAATAATCATTAATGTATCAGAGGATATAGTATTAAATTCAATTGTATCAGAATTAAAACTAAAAAAAGTACTAGAGTTATAAAACAAATGTATCAGAGGTAAAATAGAATAGTTATTCATATCATAGTTCTCCCCCTTTTTATTATTTCTACCCTGTTATATTATTTCTCCCCATTATGATTAGAAAAAATTAGGAAAGAAAAAATGATAGAAGTAACAGAATGTAAGAGATAATGAAAGCATTTATATTTTACTTGAGGAAAAGTGCATAAAAATAAATAAATGAAACAAATAGAATAAAAGTGATTCATATCAAAGGTCCTAGCCACTAATCAATCCACCTCTTGAATGTCCGCATTGGATTTGGATTTGGGTTCGGAGGTAGACTCAGGCTGGGTTGCATCAGAAGAAGGCTTGGGAATTCCAGAAAGCACTACTGGAGGTTGAGCAGTAGAAACAGTTCTTGGCCTGTAGTGGGTAGCCCTCTATGTGATCATAGGAGTGAGGCTCCATATTTCTTGGACTAGAGTTATCTGAGAAATGGAGGCACATTGAGTAGAGTGAGGTATATCTTGAGGTGCAATGATTGGAGTATTGTCACACATGAAAAAATGGCAAAAATAGATTTCTAAAGTCCATAATGATCCCTCCTACTCTTTCTATTACAGAGATAAAGTCATCCTTGTTCCCCATAAACTTGTCTTGAGTAGAAGTCAACTCCCTGAGCTTGCTCACATGTTCTCTGAAGGCTTGATTGACTGGAGGTAGATTCATGTTCTCTAACATAAGTTTGAAGTGGTTTATCAACAGATGTTTGGTATAAACCCTTTGGAAATAGTAATCCACATTGTCTTTTACCTCTTTCTGAGAAGCAGTGGATTCTCTCTTAAAATTATGAACAATTTTCCCTATATCCCTACCGGTAGCCACCACTTGGGTCAAAGAAGTATAGTCTACAGAGCCACTTGTAGAAGAATGTCCAATCCCCTCTCTCATTATAGCTCAAATCTCATCAATATCCAAAGAAGGCTTCGTAGAACACAGTGGTGAAACATTAAAGGCAACTATTTACATAAAAGATCTAGTCAGCCCACTTATAAAAAAATTTCACAAGAGCGTCCTGGGTACTGACATGCTGTTCCATGGAAGTCTTAAATCCCTCAAAAACTTATACCATCTGGCCAACTACACTCTTCACAGAAGCCAAGTATTTGTCTGCTTGTGATTTAGAGCTCATATAAGACTCCATAGAGATAATTTAGTTATTTAGATATTCAACATCCTTTGCCAAGCATGAAAACTGATACTAGAAGTTCTTGAATTCATTAACCATCTCTGCCATAGTGGTTGACCTAACACATCCAAGAGAGAGTTAAAAAGATTTTTCCATTTTTTACAACTCTTCAACAAGATATCTCTTTAAGTCTGCAATAGATGCAGTCCAAGTCTCCTTAAACTCATCCTTTAAATATTGATGATCATCCTTAGTAACTATATTTTTAGGCACAACTACTGGTGTTGTGTCTGACAAAATACTAGCCACAGATTCATTCATAACAGATTGAATGGATGATGTTAATGATGTTTCCATTATTCTTATCTCTTCCACAAACAAGGTCTTCAGATCAGACTTCAACTAGTCTAGATCATCATTTCATACCACATCTTCTGGTAAAACTCAGAAGAGATGTTATTGTTAACTTGTGGTCTATTAATATGTGTATCATCTTCAAAATCAGGGTTGTCCATCCCACAAAACACAAAACCTGGGTCTTCTGACCAGTCTTCAATTCCATCTACTACTGAAACATTTCCATGTCTGGTAAGATGATCCCCCTCAATTGGTGCATTCTCATGTATATGTATGGAAACAACACCATCACCAACTCGGTCTTCCTTAGAAGAATCTTCCACAACCATCTCCAATTCTCCAACAACAGGAGGCTTCTCAGGAATAAATTCAGGTTCATCTACTTCATTAATTTCATTAGTAGGCATTGTGGAGTGTCCAATTAGTGGACTAAGACTTCTGTAGGAAGAAATATATGCTTCAGATTTATAGTCTATTTCTTCTTCATTATCTAGGGTAGTCTTATCATGATCTAAACTAGCTTGTTCTTCCTCATCGATAGTTTCTTCTTTATTTCTCTCACCCAAGACTATATCCCTTCCAGATGATACAACTTTATCAACAGGACTTGGAGTCATGTTCGGATCCCTTCCATCAACTACAGAGGTATCCTCTTTATTAGTATCATCACTATAATGAGGTTTCTCTTCATTAGGTCATAGACCTGGATCCCTCACATCTTTAGGCCTAGAAGTATGCTCCACAAGATAAAAGTTATCATACAACTTCTCATCATCACTGACCCATTCACTTATCCATGGATTCCAATTAATATTTATGTATTACAGATAGTTTTGGTAACACAGAAGTTTTCTTTAATAACCACTGTCATCCTGAGACTTAGCCACACTTCTTACCTTGATCATCAAAGAGATCATCTTTGCAAAGAATAGACCATTAGTTATTGACTTTGTCCTTGTCATATCTTCAATATGAATCATTAACAGTCTACAAAGATTTACCATAACACCACGTCTTAATAGATGCCGCAAATAAATATCTTGGTATTTCAGATTTGCAAAGTCCCTTCTTCTTAGACTTAGCACATGTTGAATGAACTTGAATAGTAACCAGTTCTCTCCATCCATTTATGTAGCAACTACCCTTCTTGGTGTACCATCTCTAGATAATTCTTCTAAAGAGGCTTCATACTCAGATATGTCACTGTTAGGAGGAATTGATATCGAGAAATACCCAAAAATTACTTCATGTTGGACATTCAGACATTCAGCCCCCTCAACAGAGGAAAAGGAAATTTCTATTCCATTCATAATGAAACCACACTATTCACAAATTATGATTTCTCAAAACTAACAAACTCATAGAATTGTATTACCATCTATGGATAATAAGGGCCATTGTAAATTAAGAATAATTCTACCCATTTATGATATTCCACCACCTCTAGAGCTAAAGACCTACTGGTCATCAACCATTCTACGCATATCTCTTTCTCAAATATTGTCTCCCGTTGAAAGAGATGCGGATTTGTAAGTTTCTTCACTTCAATTCCAATAGTAGACTCTCATTTGAGTCTCTTTTCATTCGACTCATCATCCATTTCTCTAACTGATGGTCTCTTCACTCTTTCCATTCTGCGAATCGTGAGGCTTAGGGTTCGATGATTTGGGAGCTAAGTCTGGAAGTTAAAGGGGTTGAGGTGGATCGAGATGAGATCATGACTAATCTTTTATCATTTAGGAATATAAAAATAAATAAATAAATCATTATAAGTATGGTACAGATGGTATAGATTCCAGAAGCTAATGATACAAAAGTTTAAAAACAGCGCAACATAATTGTAACACATACTGGTGAGGATTCCTAACAGTAAGTTTTCTAACGGTGAGATTTCTAAGGGTGAGGTTTCTAATGGTGAGGTTTCTAACGGTGAGGTTTCTAAAGACGAGGATTCTAATGGTGACATTTCAAATGTGTGGTTTCTAACAGTGAGCTTTCTAACAGTGAGCTTTCTAATGGTGAGGTTTCTAAAGGTGAGGTTTCTAACAGTGAGGTTTCTAACTGTGATGTTTCTAACGGTGAGGTTTCTAACGGTGTGGTTTCTAACCGCGAGGTTTCTTCTCTACATATTCTATAATTCCTAACTCAGGTCTAATGTAAATTAACCAATCTGAACTTAATGTCTTGGTGAATATGTCAGCTAATTGATGTTCAGTACCTATAAATTCAAGAGTAATAACACCCATTTGGTAATGATCTCTCAAAAAGTGGTGCCTTACATTAATGTGTTTGGTCCTAGAGTGAGACATAGGATTCTTAGAGATGTTAATCACACTAGTGTTATCACAGTTTATAGAAACATGTCTAAACTGATATCCATAGTCCAATAATGTATGTTTCATCCACATAATTTGTGCACAACAACTACCAACAACAATTTACTCTACTTTAGTAGTAGACAATGCAACATAGTTCTTCTTTCTACTACACCATGATACTAAGGACATTCCTAGAATATGAAATGTTCCAGAAGTGCTCTTTCAATCTAACTTGTAGCCAGAAAAGTCGGAATCTGAATAATTGATTAAATCGAATTATTGTCGTTTTGGATAAAATAATCCTAATTTAGTAGTATGATTATGATATTTGTAATTTCTTTTAACAGTAAGGAAGTGTGACTCTTCTGGATTAGCATGAAATCTTCCGCACATACAAACACTAAACATAATATCTGTTCAACTAGACATAAGGTAGAGTAGGCTCCCAATCATACATCTGTAGTTGGTTTGATCCACTAGTTTTCCAGTTTCAACTGCACCCAACTTACAAATAGTAATCATAGGTTTATCACTTTCATTAATACTATCTAAACCAAAACTTTTTAAAATATCCTTTGTATATTTATTTTGATTTAAAATAATACCATTTTCATTTTGAAAAAATTGAAATCCAAGAAAATATTTGAGTTCTCCAATTAAACTCATTTCAAATTCATTTTTCATACGCTTTGACAAATCAATACACAATGAATTTTTAAAAGATCCAAAAATAATATCATCAACAGAGATTTTCACTATCAAAAAATCTTTGGAAAATCCTTTGATAAAGAGTGTTGGATTATAAATCCCTTTAGAAAAACCATTTGAAATAAGAAAATTACTAAGTCTATCATACCAATCTTGTGTATCCTGTTTTAAACCATATAGAGATTTAGAAATCTTAAAAAATAAATTTGGAAAGTGAGGATTAGTAAATCCATGTGGATGTTCAACAAAAACATATTCAATTATAAAACCATTTATAAAAGCACTCTTAACATCAATTTGATACAACTTGAAATTTAGATGAGCATCATAGGCAAGTAGAAAACAAATAGCTTTTAATCTAGCTACAAGAGCACATGTTTCCTCATAGCCTATTCCTTCCTCTTGACTATACTCTTGTGCAACTATCCTTGATTTGTTTCTAACTATGTTTCCTGACTCATCAACTTTATTTCTAAAAAGCCATTTAGTGCCTATGGTCAATATGTCCTTAGGTCTGTCAACTAATTCCCAGTCTTTGTTTCCTTCAAATTAATTTAATTATTCTTGCATATCCATTATTGAAAATTCATCATTGACGACATCATTGATATTTTTAGGTTCTAACTATGAATTAAATGATTGATTCTTAACCCAGTTTCATAGAGAAGATCTAGTTTGGGTACCTCTATCAAGATTACCTACAACAACATCTAAAGGATTATTCTTTAGAATCCTAGATGATTTGGTAAAGGTAGGAATTGAAATTTCAGGTTCTTCTCTATGCTCGAGTTCACCAGAAGCATGTTATGGAAGATTTCCATAATTTCTTGGTTTTATAGTAGGTTCACTGATTTTATCATTTTGGACCACAATATATTGATCTTCTTCATGATTTTCAAGAGAAGACGTAGGTTCAGGTGGATCAGTTTCATCAAATTTGATGTGAACAGATTCTTCCACACATTTGGTTCTTTTGTTATAGACTCATAAGATTTTGGGGTTATAGAGTAACCTAGAAAAGTTCCCTCATCACATTTAGAAGCAAATTTGTCGAGATTATCCTTAGTATTAAGAATAATGACTTTGCAATGAAAAACTCTGAAGTATCTAACATTAGGCATCATATTATTCCACAGTTCATAATAGATTTTCTTAATAACCGTTCTAATCAGGACACTATTTATAATATAACAAGCTATATTCAAAGCTTCATCCCTGAAGTCAATTGGTAGGTCATACTCATTGATCATAGTTCTTGCAATTCCCTGAAGGGTTCTATTTCTTCTTTCTACTACACCATTCTGTTGAGGTGTCCTAGGGGTAGAGATGTTGAGACTATAGCCATTGTGTGTGTAGTAAGATTCAAACTCATGATTTTGAAACTCATGGCCATCATCACTTCTAGGGGTCTTAATTTTAATTCCACTAAGGTTATCTACATACTTCGAATATTTCATAAAATAATAACAAGCTGCACTTTTGTGAGCAAGAAAGTATACCCAAGTATATCTAGAAAAGGCATATACTAAGACAAAGACATACTGCTTCCCCGTTAAACAAGAAACTCTAGATGGTCCAAAATAGTCAACGTGAACCAAATCGAGAGGTTGAGAAGTTGAAATTTCGTTCTTTAATTTGAATAAAATGTTATGTTTCTTTCCCTTTTGACAAGACTCCAAACATTGTCTGATGGGAATTTTAGTTGAGGTAGGTCTCTAACTAAAATTTTCTTAGTTAGTTTCCTAAGTGAATGAACATTGCAGTTTCCTAATCTTCTGTTCCATATCAAATATTCTTTATGAAAATAATTTAAACAAGTAACATTTCATTTGGCTAAATAATTTTAAACTACAGCATTAATATATTCATTTCTCAAGGCAGTAAATACTAAAACATTTTTAGAATTAAAAGCATTAAAAGTATCATTTAAAAACATAACATTGAAACCATCATCACGCAACTGAGAAATACATAACAGGTTGTATTTTAATCCATCAACAAATAAAACTTTATAAATTAAAACTGAATCGGTGTCACCAATCTGGCCTAAACCGATGATTTTTCCTTTTGAATTATCACCAAAGGTGACATATCCTCCATCAACTTTGATTAATCTTTTGAAACATGAGTAATATCCAGTCATATTCCTTGAACATCCAATGTCCAAGTACTATGTCTTCTTACGTGAACTTTTTAAGAAGGTTTCCAACAATACAGGTTTAAACAGAAAATGATTTTGGTGCCCAGATTTTTTTGGGTCCAGACAGGTTAGCAAGAAAATATTTTGGTACTCAGATTTTTCTAATGGGTCTCATACAATAAATATATTCCAAAGATTTTGAATGATAAACTTTGTTTGATATATAACCATGTGAATATCTAGTTAAGGAATATGAATTTCCAAAACTAGAACTGGTAGCATACTGTTCAGATATAGGAATAAATCTATTTTTAACAAGTTATATCTATCTAGGTTGATATCATATAGCAATAATATACTTTGGTGCGACTTGTTTTCCAAGCATTTGAGTTAGAGTATTCTTTCCATTTGTGAACTTTTTTTAATCTATTATTTGTTATCATTGGAAAATTTAACTTAAGTATTTTCCTCTAACAGTTGAGCATTATTTTCCCTTTCTACTTCTAATACAGATCGTACAGTGCTAGTTAAAGAATATTGTTTCATTATGGTTTTATACTTTTCATTAAGATCATTGCATATTTCTTCTAGCTTATGATAGTATTAAAATAACTCTTCACTAGACAAGTTTTCAGAATCAAAATCATCTCAATAATAATAAGAATTTAAAGAAGGAGGATCCAATGTTACTTCATATGTGTTTTTCATGGAACACATATTAGCTTTTTGATATTTTTCATCCTGAGTGGAATCAGAATCACTGGAACTGTCTTCTGATTCACTCCAGGTAGCTTTCATTTCGTTCTTATATTTTTGGACCTTGTACTCATATTTTTTCTTGTATTTTAACTATGGATAGTCATCTTTCACATGTCATTCCCTCTTGCATTCATAACAAACTATTTCATCACTATTATCAGTCTTTTTTCAATCATTCTTCCAATTACCGTTAATGTCATACTTTCCCTTGTAATTGGATTTTCTGAAAACTTCTTCTTTATATAGAACTTCTTTAATCGACCAGCTATCTGATCCATAATTTAATCACTATCAGAATCTAAACCTTCACTTATTAAGCTTTCAGTAGGTTTTTGAACATTCTCTTTGTCCTTGATCATTGAGGTTGTAAACTTAAATCCCATTGACTTCCTCTTTGGTTCATCACCTTCCTCCTTATTTACTTCCATCTCTTCTTCAAACATCATTAATTTTCCAATCATCCCTTTAATAGGGAGTGAACTTATGTCACACAATTCTCTTATTGAAACTAATATGCCTCTCTATCTTTCTAGAAGACATCCTAGTATTCTCATAATCTACTCCTTTGTAGGAACAACCTTTCCCAGTGAGCTCATTGTATTTACAATTTCGTTGAACCTGAGATACATGTCAAAAATAGGTTCATCAGGATTCATTTCAAAATTGTCATATTTAATAGTGTAGGTATTCAATCTCATTTCATTAACATTGGTTGTTCCCTCATGAGAAATAGCTAAAGTATCCCAAATTTCATAAGCAGTTTTACAAACCGATATTCGGTTAAATTATACATCTCCTAAAGCACAATACATGGAATTCATTCCTTTTCAATTATTATTGTAAGAAGATTTAGTAGGTTCATCCCAAGTAGTTCTTTCAGTTTCTCGAATCTTATACTGAGTCTATATGGAAGTCCAGATATCAAATCTTATACTTTCTAAATGATTTTTTATTTTTAGTTTCCATTTGGCATAATTAACACCATTAAAGAAAGGTGGCATGTTGGTAGCATCACCTTTTAGTCTGTTATACATAATTAAATTTTAGAAAATATATATAAAGAGATAAAATTTAGAACGAACAGAAATTTAAAATATTTTAGACACAACTAAAATCACAGTTAAAAAACAGAGTATTTGAAAATCATTTATAAATAACAACCTCTGATATCAAATTTTGGTTAGAGTGGATACTCAAGAGGGGGTGAATTGAGTACCAATTAAAATTTTCTATTAAAACGATTTCTATTAAAATTCATCTAATTCAAATAACAAGCTAAACTGTAGTGAATTTTTAATACAGTAAATGTTCAGTTAGGTTCTCAAGAGATTGATTAGTTCTCAGTTAATCTAATATGAGTATTTGATTAGATTTTGAAACTAACCTACTAGTTTACTATAAAAACAAACACTTTCTAGTTTAACTATCAGAGTTACTTTAAAACATATTTGTACTTTAAAGTACTTAGCAGTGGAATATTCAATATAGTTTAAAACAAAATAAATAAGAACATCCGTTTTTAACAAGTAGGATCCGTCTCAAGCTGATACATAGTCCACTCAAGACAATTTATATTAATTTTGATCCACATCGTGGATCGGGGTTAGAAACAATACAAAGACTGTCCACGTCCTATGACCTCTACCATAGTTCTTTGTGGGAAAACAAGACAAAAACACATATGCTATCAAGGTCACACATGACCTCTACCACTATCGATAGTGGGAAATAAGAGTATAGGGAAATATTGAGTGAGGATTTAAAAATCCTCCAGTTCAGAAAAAGAGACAGTGTGTTTCTGAAATTACAGAGCACGCACACACTGCTCAAAATGTAAATAAATGAAACACAATAGTTCCCAACAACTAGAGATGAGTTTATAATGCTCTATGTGTTTTATGTGAAGCTTTGGACTCTTCAAATTGATGTAGATGAAGATTTGAGCACTTCTCTGGTTTTCTTCAAGTCTTATTTGCATTTGACTTCCAGGTTCAGGTTGATCAGCATGGTCATCTTGAGTGTAGATGCAATCATTGAAACTCTTTACTCCTGGAATGTTTAGGTTCTAAAAACTCAGTATTTATCTTTCCTTCTTCTTATATTAATGTAAGTCCTTGAGTATTTTCAGAATATTGTCTCGTATGTGCACGGAATGACTGACCGACTTATTGAGAGAGAACGTTTGTAGTTCGAGTTTCCCTTTTATAGAATTAGCTCTTGAAATAGGAATGATTACCTTTTTACAGGTACGAGGTACAGTTCTTGAAATGAACCCACTATCATTTATTAATTTCAGTTGCATTAAAAACGTCAAATATGAGCATTGCTAAATAAACATATAGAAATAGAGCATAGAGAAACAGTGACGGGTTTCCATCGGTATCTGTTAGTATCAGCGAGCTTGTATCAATAGCTCTTCTGATGGTAGCTCCTCTTATCAGTAGCTCCTATTATCTGTAGGTCTTTTCTACAGGTGGAATTCTTGTATCGGTAGACTATGTAGCGGTATCCATCTATCAGTATCAGTAGACTTGTATCAGTCACTGTCTGTCTTTATCAGTGGACTTTGTATTTGTATCGGTGGACTTCATATCGGCAGCTATTTGTCTATATGTTTGTATCAGTGGACTTCATAATGGTATATTTTATCGGTAACTATGTACCAGTGACCTTTAGTTATCGTCAAACTATGTACCGGTAGGTCTGTAATAGTCGACTTGTGCATACCGGTAGACTTGTTCTATCGGTAAATCTTCTTCTATCGGTAGCTGTTATCAATATTACTGACCTTATCCATATCAATAGACTTCTGTACCGGTGTACATAGCCTTATCAGTAGCTGTGTGAATACCGGTGGACTTATGCATACCAGAGGACTTAAAACTTATCAGTTCTATGCAAAACATATCCAGATTGAGTTAGAATTATTTCAAATTATGTATAAACATAGATAACCATTTATTAACAAATACAATGATCATTTTGATATTTTATTAACTTAATAATATGATTTCAATGATTGAATGAATAACATTATTTGGTATTATCAAAGAATATTGAAACATAATCAAAACATATTAAAGTATAATTGGAATTATCAAAACAGGTGAGGTCAACAGCATGTCCTCCAACGAATGGATGTGCTGTCCATCAAAAGCATTGGAAACAAAAATTGTGAACTTGACGTGAAGTTATTCTCCTCAATGTGGATATTAGTATCATTAGATATAATAGTGGATAAGCATGTCACCAGATCCAGTCATTTGGTGCCAGGTCCTACCAAGAAAATAGTGGGCTTGGCATGAATCTAACCAGAGATTGGGGCAGTGAATGTTGGGCTTCCTAGTCTGTAGCTTTGTCTATATGGATCCATCTTACCAAACATGGAAGATGAAATTGCATCGGGGTACTGGTTTTCACATTACATCATTCCAGCACTAATGGTTGAATCTCCCTACTTTGTCAGACCTAATCTATGATAGGGAAATGATCAACAACCTCCCACCAACATAGAGGTAGGTGAAATGTCAACAAGGCAATCCCGTGCAACCTCATATCTTTTAAAAAGGGACCCACAACCACGAATGATGGGTTCCCACACGCCATTTCTCCATTTGAACTCGTTTAGAGAAGGTTAATTAATGGCCTCATTTGACGATATGAGGAAGAAGTGATTATCCCAACCTGGGATATGGCCCGACAGGACATATAGTCTTTTGCGCCTCATCATCACCGCTGCCCACAAGGGCCACGAAGGGATCCACTACTCCCCACTCTGACGTACAATCATTTCAGGAGCCTCTCTCTGGAGCGATTTCAAGACTCCCTCCACCATGCCAGTGAGGTGAGATATGTCTGAGCTAGCCAAGATGTGATCTCGTCCTGGGGGAAACCAAAGAGGGATCCCACTAGGCTGTGTCAGTGCCATTACTTGAATCCAAAGGCTGATGAGAAGGTGAGTTATGCACCTTCCCCACTGGCCCCTGTCTGGTTAACATAATGCTAGTGTCAGGCATAAGCTGAGGAGGATGCTTGCCAGGGGGAATCATCATCAATGTTTACCATGGCCCCTGCCACCACCAATTCATATCATGAATTCCTCATTTATATCGTAGAAGGCAACTTATATTCTCAATCTAGATCGAGGCTCCAACCACCCCACGGGAAGGTTGGGATGACTCCCCTAGTCACCGACAAAGGGGGAATCCGCCGCATGCCTACCTATAGTGATGAAATTTGACACGGAGGTCCTCCCCATTCCACCACCAATGAGAGCATAGGTCCTACCTAGTCTTAAATTTGCATGGACGTTCTCCCCATGCCAACGTCAATTCGAGAAAAGGACCACCCCATCACATGGACATCAATCATGGAGGCTTTACTCACACCTGTGACCCCAGGTATGGAGTTGTTCTTCCTTTTACAGGTCATTGATTCAAAGATCCTCCTCACCTCAGTAATAAAAGAAGTATAGGTCGGCCTCACATCATTGGAAACCAATAGGGAGGTCATTATCGTGTTTATAATGACCAATAAAAATCCCCTCCTCACACCATTACAGCTAAGGGACGAAAGCATGGAGGCATTTCCCATGCTCCTACAAGTTCTATTGGAGGTCCTAACCACACCAAAAATTCTCATGAATATTTTCTCTGTGTGTCATGTAGTGGACATTAATGTCATCCTCATATTCCCATTTACATTTTTCCAAGTTCTCATCACATGCCAGCTCACATAGGCGGAAGTCGTCTCTTCCCCAACATCAGTTTTCCTGATGTTCCTCCTCAATCCTAAAACCCAATTTGTCCTGAAGTGGCATCAAAAGGTAGGAGGGAGGGTTTTCGAAGCCATAAAATAAATACTAAGGTGTTTTACACCACGGTTATAATCGTCTGATTCTCAGATTCCAAAGAGGAGTACAATTTGACAATGAAACCCTCACCTCGGTCTTCTGTCTAGGTTCATAGAAGGAACAAGGCCTATAAGCCTCATCTTTCCAGAATGTGAGGTCCACTAGATCCCTGCCTCTGTTATAAGATACATCCTATAGAAGGAGGATTTGTGCTCTTTCCTAGTCTTGGCCATACAATATTACCTATCACCAATAGGGTCATTCTTTTCCTCAACCATAGATCAAGGAAAAATATTCTGGGGACCGATAGAGGAAAAACAACAACATAAACCACCATCAATAACCATATCCCCTAAGCAAGAGGATGTGGCCTCTAGCCCATATTACCAAGATGTAGTGGCATATTCATTGAATTATTATTAGGACATCCCATGATGCGGTGTCTTGGCAGCCCATCCTCCATATTATCCGTCGGCCAGTCTACCATCCTAGAGGCCTTCTTCAGTGCCTTTACCAGTCTCACAGCCACCCATAGTCACTAAAATGGGGAATCCAAGGGCCATATATTGAGTGTGAGTCGAGGATCTTGTGGGACATCCTTGTAGTGGAATATTTCTTGAAGATTTTCTATCTAATTACAACCACGCACATAAATGACCCAGAATCTCTTACTCAAGAAGAATTCATGTGTTTTCAATAAAACCTCTGGGTGACACACATCTGTCTCCACTTTCAGGGAGTGCCTTAACCAAGAGTCGGGAAAAATATGATGACATTGATTAGAAATTCCATATCATCTACATGGATGTGCTCCCAGTGGACCAGCGTCCTAAGTCACTTGGTTTCCATCAGACCCTCCCACAATGATGCATCAAGAGAGTTTATGATATTTATAGGATCGTCCTGGAGGCTTCAACCCACATTAAAGTCTAGGTTTGGGGGTAGTATGCTTCCCTCCATTTTATCTCTATCCAACGCCAGCCTAACATGAGAGGTTATATTGAGGATATTCCTTCAAGATGAGTTTATGTCAACATGTCCCACCTACTAGAGGGACAGAATGAATAAGAAATAATTATATAGGACTTACCCCTTGAGGTAGTATCACACATAAGGGATCCATTGGGAAGGATTACTCTCCAAAAAATAAATTTATTAGGTCTTCCCATACCTACTGAGTCATTAACCCTCAGTTGGAATCCCAAAAAGTGAAAATAGAATCTTGGAGCTGTAAAACCCTATGACCTGTCTGGCTGAGTGCGTAAGATAGAAGATGATCCCGGAAAATAATTGTCACTTCATAACCTCATTAAGCATAAGAAAATGGTCCATGTCCTCCATACTGAACATGATATTGAGTGATGACCATACTAGGGTGATCCTCAATAGGGGTATCAGGGGAAGGTACATCTCCCCTTGGTGAGTTGCCTCTGGGTAACCCTGATCATCTTGCCCACATAGATAGGGTAGAAGATGGAGATTATGGAAATATGGCATATTATGGGTCACCAAATAGACCTGATCTACCCAATAATCCTCAAGAACCAGCTTCGATTCCCCCAACTACTCTGAAGGTCATCACACAATCCATTCCAATAGATGATGGGACTAGATATAATGTTAGAGAAACATCCAATACAATGGTGGTTACGGATCCTTGTCAAGATAAGAATCCCTACCCAAATGACCCAACGACGGTTCTCATTTCCCTTATTGATGTTTTTAAAAATCAAAAGGTGGTAATTCTACCTAATGGTAAGCTATATCCATCATGGGAAGATGATATTCTAGCCCACATTGGTTTTGGAACCCTGCCATTTCCTATTTTAATTGGATAGTTGACCCGCTGCAGCATATGGTAAACTTCATCTTATGGTCTAAACCCATGCTAGGAACTCCAGCATAGTATGAGGTCACCAAAATCTGGCAATAAGTACAAACATTTGTCGGGCCTACACATATCTGGTACTACTAGCCACACATTTGGTCAGTAGCCGACTGTGAGTATATTTTTAGGAAGTTTCTTTACCAGCTCAGCTCTACCACTCGAAAGATGAGTATTTCAGACCTCTTGAAGTAGAAGTAAAGGCCAGATGAGAATGTTGTGTACTTTTTCACCTAGTGGAAAAATCCCCCCTACCCCCTCGATATGTCATTGAATCTGGAACAGCTACTAATGCTGTGTATGGGGAATGTCAAAACGAAACGAGCCCCTTCTCTCATGACACATAATTTCCCCCCAGGGGGAGTCTGGGATTTCTCTAATAAGGCCAAGAGTCTAGAGAAATCATTGCAGCATATCAAGAGGGAACATCAGTTGCCTCTTGTAGTTCCAGTGAGTAGGGCTTCAAAGGATGAGCCTACCATTGTAGTTCAAATAGTGGCCTCTAGGAAGATAGAGTTATTACTAGAAAAGACACCTCCATAGCCTTGTAAAGTCCCTCCACCTCAGGCACAGCCTCCATCCTTGCAGCAACCACCTTAGAATAGACATGCTCCATCGTGAAATATGCTGCCACCTCCAAGGAGAGATAACAAGGTTCCACCTCCTTGGAAGGCTCCTCCATATCATTTTTAGGGATAGGTTCCTATATCACCCATCCCAGATAGATGGAATAAAACCTATTCATTTAGGTAGGATTAGGTCCCCAGTTTTGTTCAAAGCACCTTGGAGGAGGGAATTTTTCGGTTGCCGGAATGCAAGAATCCTGAAGAAGCAGATCTCATTGATCACCCTAATTAATGCCTCTGTCACTGGATATTAGGGCACACCCTAAAGCAGAGATATGTGTTTAAATACTCGATTCAATACCAGGTTGATAACAACATAGTCAGGTTGGGCCCAACATAGGCACATGTGGAGTGCGTATTCATATAGCCGGATAGCGATAGTGATAGCGAAGGTGAGTCGTAGCTTGTTCCAAAATGCATGTCCCAAAAATATGATGATTGGATGGGATGTATGATAGTAAATTTTACCCATGGTATTATCCATGCACATCTGAATTGAGCTATGCCTTAAGAATTTATCGTTTAATCTGCAGCCACTACTTTTGAGTCAACATCCCAGCCCTCCTCTTCTTAGAATGGTAGGTATTAGTGGAACAATAGAAAACAAAGCAATCCACTGATTCCATCATCATCCGATACTCTTATCAATTTCATGCACCCAGAGATGGATATTACCCCCAGGATTCATCCAGTGGTGAGGGATTCTTTGAGTGACGATCAACGGAACGCTTCGGTTAACACTATGGAGCTCGTAAACTCCTATATGGTTCTTGATAAAGAGAAGTGCCAGACGGATCCTCCTAACTTCCCCATCCATCACCAACATCAATGGTGAAATGTTTTTGTGAGTTGTTATAGTGCCTCGATCTGTGCTTTCAGCCAGGCTGTGCATGCCACCAAAACTACCCAATAGGACCAATGTAGATCCCAACATGGGAAGCCTTCTCATCATTTTTCTCTAGGTCTACCTTCACTATCGTTTGTGCTAACTGATCAGGAAGATCCAACCCGACCATGCCATGATTAGACACATTCTGTTACATAATGACATCATTCATCTTGCCCTCATTTGGTTTTCACTCTACGAGTTTTGACTAACGAGAAGCGGATCATTACCAACACCAGTCAGTCACTGGTTCAGCTAGAAAGGCATGTCATTGCTTCTACCATAGAATGAACTCATGTAAGAAAAATTTAACACATGGAACCTAATAACTATATTTTTAAAAATATTTACGGCATTCTAACAAGGCTTTCTATCCTTGAGGATATTCTCCTATCATCAGATATGCATGATTCCCGAACTGAGGCTTTAAGAAGCCACCTCCAATATGAGATAGAGGTAGCAGCTGCAAAAACCGTCCATGCTGAGGCAGTTGAACATGAAAAAATTATAGGATATCATCTCTTTCTCTAGATATTATTAATTTTCTCTGACATAGAGGAATATCCTTCCATTTTACGTCAATGGACACTTCAAATGTGTGGAGGTTTAACATTGTCATCCTAACACAGGGTAAGGGATAAACCTAATCCTGACCCAAACACTCTAAAATATGGGGCAGTCTGAGGATGATCTGAGCCCCTCTAACATAAAAATTCAAGGTTATGACTAGACAGAATAGACACCAGTCAGAAAAATATGCTAGAAGGCCCATTTAGGTGGCTTAGTGACCAAAGTCAAGTTCATGGTTGTCTCCTAGGATACTGCCTACAACATGTTGATAGTTATTCCATGGCTCCACCTGCACACGGATCTCCCTTCTTATTATCACAAACGCCTTAACTACACACTTAATGGTCTAGTGGGAATACTCCAAGGTGATGTATTCCCATTCACCTCTTGTGAGTCCAATTACCTGGATGAAGACTATTATAAGAGAAAATAGAAGAAAATCCAGGCTAGTTGTATTGAATCCGTTATGGTTGTGACCGACCCGTGGACATGCCTAGATGAATCCTATATCTTCCCAATCCACCGATTGGAGGCCAAAAATATAGATTTGGGATAATGGTTAGTTGTCTCTAGAACTAGTTGAATCACATTCACATGTCTACGGGATGTTGGAATATCACCTCCTATTCTTATAGAAACCAGGCTCAGGTGATCTGACAGCCCCTACTCCCACAAGGAATCGGGATGTCCGCCCCATGGCAATGACAATACGTCATACTTTATTGTTTCACTAGGATCAGATAAACTAGTTCAATACAACATCACAATATATATTTTATATCTTCAATTGTGGCCCCTTGGCTCAATGTACATATGGGATTGGGTCGATAACTTTCATCACTATAGTTTCAGCAACATAAGAGTTCCCCGATGCAGTGTCCATCGACTCTCATGCTTCCACTAGTGTTCCGTCTGGATCATTCAACTCGGATGAATTTCCTCCCATTGAGGATCCATCCATTGATAATAAAGAAGAGGTTTTGGAGGATGCTCCTCCACATTTGAGGATGGTGTATTCACCATGATCGATGAATTGGTGTAGTTGAACATTGGTAACGGGGCCGATTCAAAACCCACATTGATCAGTGCTGCTACTCCTTTGAGATAGAAACAATGATATGTGATCTTGTTGAGGCATCATCATGTTGTATTTTCCTAGGGTTATTATGAGATCCCAAGTCTTGATCCTCGGTTCGACGTCCACCACCTCGGTCTTCAGTCAAATCATCATGGGTTCAAAAAGCCTCCCAGAAAGATGCACCCTTCTCATGGTGCCATGGTTTAGGTTGAGGCTGATAATATCATCAGATCCAACTTCATCAAGATGGTCTAGTACTCTAAATGGTTATCGAAAATTATTCATGTCAGGGAGAAGAACACACAGATCAGGGTTTGCATCAACATCTAGAATCTCAACAGTCTATGTCTGACAGATGATTTTCCCCTTCCTATGATAGAATAGTTGATTGATGCCCCCGATGCGTTCCAAACAATATCCTTCAAGGATAGGTTTTCACGGTTTAAACAAATTCGAATGGTGCCCAAGGATGGAGAGTATACAGCCTTCAGGGCACTACAATGTGCTTTCTTCAACAAGGTGATGCCTTTCGGTCTAAAGAATTCAGGTGACACCTATCAATGTACCATGGCTCGCATATTTAATCAAATCATTAGGACATTGGTGGAATGCTACATGGAGGATCTGGTTGTCAAGTCTCACTAGCGCCAGGACTATTTCAAACACCATTAGAAAGTGTCTGTGGCTTCCTCTATTGCCACTATAGGAAGATGAATCCCTAGAAGTGTTCCTTCGGGGTCACCAATGGAACGTTTCTCCGATTCTCTTTGTGCAACATAGGCATTGACATCGATCCGGAGAAGATCAATTCCATTAGTCAGATGTACCCTCCGAGCAACAACTGGGAGATTCGAGGATTTCAAGGCCACTTAGCATATATACCCCAATTCTTCATGAATCTAGATGGAAAGTGTAAGCCCATATCCCAACTCATGAATAAAGGCACCGATTATCAGTGGGATGAAGAGGGTCAGACTGCTTTCAAATAAATCAAGTGGTACATATTAGAACCTCTAATCCTGCTACCACCGATTTCTAGAAAGTTTTTTGTCCATTATTTGACATATCTTGAATGTATCTCACCACCCTTCTCTCCCAAAAGAACCAAAAGATTATGGATAATAGTCTATACTTTTTCAGCAACATGATCCTCAATACGAACACAAAATATTCTTCTATCGTGAACAG
Source organism: Viscum album (assembly GCA_963277665.1). Classification (NCBI taxonomy): domain Eukaryota; kingdom Viridiplantae; phylum Streptophyta; class Magnoliopsida; order Santalales; family Viscaceae; genus Viscum; species Viscum album. The sequence goes on along the minus strand of OY728140.1, from coordinate 842,166,033 downwards.
TTGCCTTGCGATGGTATTCACAGTGTTGAATTTGTGACACTACTTGTAGCAATTTGAGAAAAATATTGTACACCATGTGGATTCCCTAAATAACATCTTGAACCACCCCATGTTGACAGGCCATCAAGTTCTATTGGAAGTGATCCTCTAGGAGTTCGAAATATGATTTGTCCCCCAGAAGGCCAGTAAGGTACATGCAATGGTAGACTTCCTTGCCACCCATCCAACTGTCGTGGACCAATATTGGAAAATTTATTTCCCCAATGAAGAAATCCTCTTGGTAGACCATGTTATTCTATTCTTGGTGATTCACTTTGATGTAACTTCTTGAATCCCAACCTACATAAGACTCAATGTCCCTATACTCAACAATGTGGGCCTTAGTATCGTCTTCATCATGCCAACCCAAGGTGTTCTTCCATATTCATTACTATTGTTAGAAATTTGTACCAACATTGGGGAAGAGTGTCAGGATCTCAATAAAATTCTTCAGCTGGACCTCGAGATTGATCTTCCACACTTACATTTAAAAAGAAACAACGAACTAGTCATTAAACTGGTCAACGGTGACTACGTTGTTCGGAAGCCAGAGCTTGTACCAATTTTGGAACATACTGTTTAGTTGACATCCTAGTTCCCATATCCACCATAGGTTACTAATGTCCCTCATTAACATAACGTCTTATGCAACTCTTTGATAGATTTTCTGCATCTCTTAAAGTGCCTGATCATGATGAATTTTTAATTTATGTGTCGCACTAGAGAGTCATCACTCCCATCACTTCGGATGATGATGATATTCCACCGGTAGGGCACCTTACCACCGGTTCCTCCATGTCAGGACCCCCAAGGCCCTCTACTATAGTGTTGGAGGTGACTCCCGACTGGAGGACCCCCTTTATCATGTAACCCTAGCTTGAAAATCTCCCAGATGATTGATCCGACCATGAGAAAATCTATCTCTATGCATTGCAGTTTACCCACCAAGTGGTTCGGGATTGGACAAAATCACTTACAAGCATAGGTCAGATGGGGTTATCCACCATTGAATTCAAGAAGTTGATATTTCTAAAGTCATGTAGAAGGTTCATGTTGGTTCTTATGGGGATCATCATACCATGCTGAAACTATCCCACCAGATCCGGAGTTTGGGGTATTTTTGACCACCATGATATGTGACTGTATCGAGTTTTCCAAGACATTCCATGTGTACCAAATCCTTATTAATTTTGTGCATCATCCACCAGATACTCTCCATACTACCAAGTATTCCTGGCCATTCATGGTCTAGGGTGTTGATCTCATGGAACCCTATCCACCGAAGACATCTCACCAATGTAGATTCATCCCAACCACTACAGATTTTTTTCCATGTGGGTACAGTCAGTTCCACTTAAAAAGGTCAAGGCACATTCTATCATTGAATTTATGAGCTCCAATATCATATACCAATTCAGAGTCCTGCATCCCATCCTCACCAATAATGGCACCAAATTCTGGGTAGCTGAGTTCAAGAAGTTGTATTCTAAGTATAACATCCATTCTAACCATAAATCCTTCTACCATGTGCCAGAAAATGGGAAGATCGAGGCATTCAACGAAACACTCTCTATTATTCTGTAGAATATGGTTGGTTTGAAGAAGATGAAGAAGAAGAGTTTTCCAGATAATCACCCCAACACTCTCTAGGATTATCAGATGACAACTCACAATTCCACTCAGGTGACTCCATACTCCCTGGGGTACAGAACGAAAGCAGTTCTTCCCATCAAGATTCAGTTACCCTCATTGCAGATAGATGTATACAATCTGCAGACAATAGATAATGTAGATGAAATCCATCTAGGTGAACTGTAATCTCTCGACAAGAACAAGATTCATGCCCTGCACAATCTGAAGAGGCATTGGAACAATATAGATAGGGATTTCAAAAACAAAGTTCACCGCCACTCCTTCTTACAAGGTGACATGGTGTTAGCCCTGGGAAATCCAATAATACCTAGCAAGAAAGCTCAGAAGTTGGATACCATGTGGGAAAGACCATAAATCAAACATAAAGCTAACCCCAATGGCACATACTCCCTGGTTACCATTGATAGTGAGCGTATAACTCATCCCACCAATGCCATATTCCTCAAGATAAACTTTTCCAGAGTAAACCAATCCTACATGACCATAAAAAGGGCGTCTTTACCACATGATGTTAAAATGCATGATTCGTCCAAACTAAGGGACCTAAAACTACTCATAACTTGTCCCACATGAAACTAAACTATATGTTGTCTTACACGACGTTAAACTGAATATGGGCCTACAAGACCATAAACTATTCCATCTGACATGATGATAAAATTCTTGGTCATCTTGCATGATGTTAAAACATGGAGTGGAAAATTTACCAATATGGTCCAAGTTATATGGCCATAAACTAAGATCTATAATGTCCCGTACTACAATAAACCGTAAAACGGTCTGTGCTCTACAACCTTAAACAAAGATCTCCCAATGTACTAGTCATATTATGTTAAACTGAAATAAAATTCAATAACGACTTGGGGCTTGATTCCCATCCTCGTGAGATATGTAGGAATCCTCGTAAGTTTCATCCATAGGCCCATCCCCAAAATTTAGGGACACTCCCTAGTTTCGTCCCCATGGCAAGGATTTTTCTCAAAACACATAGTGTGGTGTTTGCTTTGGGTTCGTTCATGTTTAGTTCATCATGACTACACCATGTATCCCCCCAACTTGGATATCTCTACCTCATTGTTCTTTAATACATGATGTTAAATTTCACATTCATATTTAGACTTTAGGAATCCCATCATTTTGGTTTCCATCATCTATCACATCCAAAAGGGCCACTGAAAGACATGGATACTAGGCCTCAGGGCTCTCCTACTATCTCGAATGAACATCCCTAATGATTTTGGACGAAACTTTTATACAAGTCCTATATTTTGAATATGGTCAGTGGTCGATGATCATTTGTTGCTCTGATTTAATGTCACACGATATGGATTTTGTGTTTCGAACATGGTTAACATTCATCCTCCAGAGTTATCACCACCCCTATATGTCCTAAATTTTATGTGTAGTGATTCATGTTGTCCTTCCAACCCATCGAGCATTAGAATTCCTCAATAAGGGATGTTTTTTTAGGTGAGATCAACCGTACTCGATCACTTTCCTTTATTATTGTGCCCTTATATATTAGAGAGAACATGATCTAATTCCTTATTTCCAACACTGATCATTGATAATGTGAGCCTAAGAGCTTGGGTAAGGCAGTATCTATATAAAGGGTGACATAATTACATTCCAAGAACTATGAACCTTATCTAAGATCACCTCCATCCTCACCGCATGATGTTAAACCATGTGTTACGTCCAAACTAAAGGACATAAAACTACACAGTACTCGTCCCGCATGACAATAAACTACAAGCTAGATGGACCATTCCGTACATGGCCCAACCTCAGGTCCATCAACCATTCTGACCCTCTTTCTCGCATTCTCATTTATGACTGTGTGGTGTGGTATTGACTCTCTTTCATCATTCACATCAGGCTATTTTCTCCAAACCACACTTTTCCCCCCGAGGCAGCCCTCTATCATCCTTACCGAAAGATGATAAAACACATGACGCTTTCAGAACAATGTATGTCTTAATTCCCATGCGCATGGGAAACGTAGGAATTCCTGGACATATTTTCTTTGGATCCAACCATGTTTCTTAGAATCATCTCCATATTTGTGGAATTTTCTCCAGAGTTCTCTGGGAGGGAGTTTGTGTAGTGGTATTGGCTTATGTCCTCATTCATGTCAGGTTTGTAATATCCATGACATGTACCTCCTTCTTGAGAGCTCTTCATTCCCCTATCCTCCACAAATCTTTTCGGGTCATTTTATCTCAAATTTCACCCCTTGATCCTCTGGAAATCCACCAACATGACCAATAACACTCCGGTTTAGGATCTAGAGTGTTGGATTCTACCTCGATATGTTTCCATCCATTTCCACACATCATGTTTCCATTAATTTGGGATTTCATCATCCTTCACAATCGAAAGGACCCCCAAATGGCTTGGATTCTAGGCTATAGGGATTTCCTACCATCCTGGGCCAACATCCTTGAGAATTTTTGAACAAAAAATGGATACAAGTCCCACGTTGTGAATCCAATAATCTGATAAAGATTAATTCTTTTTTCCCATTTTAGGCCTCAAGAAAGGGTTATTGTGTTCAAACATTGTCAACATTCATCCTCCATCATTACACCACCCCCATTAAGCCTTAAATATTTGTTGTTTGATTCACATCCTTCTTCACTTCATCATGTCCAAGTGGGATTTCGACACTCTTGGTGATATGCCTCAATGTGTATTCACGTGTTAGGGGGTGAAACTACATTGTTGTGTCATTCTCGGCTTTGTACAATTTCCCCTATTTGTATTCTATTTGTTGTGAAGGCCTCTTTCCCCTTGTTTCCCACACCTAGAACTACTCGTGTGGGATTAGGTATTTGGTCATGGTTTATGCCCATTTGGAAGAGTCTCACTTCTATGGTCTGATCTCTACAACTTTAAACTAAGAACTCCATACGTCCTTGTCGTATGATATTAAACTACAAAAAATCATTAAAAACTGCATATAGCATGATTGTCATCCTCATTGGATACAATGGAATTCCATGATATTTTGTCTTTAGGTCCACCCCTGTTTCTTAGAAACCACTTCATCTTTTTGGCCTCTTGGATTGAGTTCTCCAAGAGGGATTTTGTGTTGTGGTATGGTATTTTGTCTTCATTCACATTAGTTTTTTTAATAGAGACTCTGTTTACCTACCTCTTAAGATATTTTAATTCCCCTATCCCCCCCATCATTTTGAGTCTTCTTCTCTCATATTGGGCTCCTTGATCCTCTTTGGAAATCCACAAACATGCCTAGAAGCACACTGGTTTAATAACTATAGTGTGGGATTCTACCTAATCATTTTCCAAATATTTCTATTCGTCATGTTTCACTTTATTTGGGGATTCAACATATATCACTTTCAAAAGGACCCTAGACCGGCCTGGATTCTACACCACATGGCTCTCCTACCATCACAGAGAATTTTTGAACGAAAAATTGATAAAAGTCATGCGTTGCGAATTCGAAAATCTGTCAATAGTCTATTGTTTGTTCCCATTTCTAGCCTTGCAATATGGATGTCGTGTTTCAAACATGGTCAATAATCATCCTCCATCATTATTCTACCCCCATTAGTCCTTAAATATTTGTTACATGATTTACATCCTTTTTCACTCCATCAAGTCCAAGTGGGATTTCGACACAATTAGTGATATCCCTCAGTGCGGTTTACACGCTGGGGGGAGAATCCAAAAAGTGGTTTTATTCGTGGATCTGCACCATTTCCCCTATCTATATTCCATGTGTTGCGAATGCCTTCTCTTCCCCTTTTGACACACTAAGAATAGATCATGTGGGATTATGGATTTGGTCATGGATTAGACTCATTTGGAAGAGTCTCACTTCCATGGCTTGAGCTCTACGACCTTAAACTAATATTTACTTACATCCTTGTCATATAACATTAAAATGAACAACATCTTCAAAAACTATCTATGGCATGATTCCCATCCTTGTGGGATATGTAGGAATTACCAAACATTTCATCTTCAGGCCTAGCTCTGGCTCCACTAATTACACCTTCTGCTCAGTCTTTCGGCCCTGAATCATATTGGATTTCATGGTGTGGTGTATGTGGTCTTATGTCCTCATTCACATCAGGTTTTCAGTAGGTACACCACGTACTCCCCTTGAAGAGATAGAATCTCTTGCCACTCATCCCACATGATGATTATATAGCACTCTCAAAACTATGTATCGCATGATTCCCATACTCATGGGAAACCTAGGAACACCAAGACATCCTATCTTCAGGTCCAGCCCCATATTCTATGACCTTTTCTGGCCCCTTGGCCCAATATTTTTCTCTAGGACTATGAGTGGTGTGGTGTGGACTTTATCCTAATTCATTTCAGGTATGATTTATCACACCATGCACATTCCCTTCAAGACCTCACGATTCTCTATGCGTCCAAGCCATATGTCTTTAATCTATGATACTAGGTCCCACCATGTCTTTAAATATTTTCAAATTTTCTAGACAGTGTTAAAATGCATGGATTTTTCTAACCATATGACCAGAAACTATGACATTATCATCCTAGCTTCACGATAAAAAATGGCACCTCATTGTGATGACCTCACTCGAGGGACATCATGTTTGGTATCTGTCATCTACCATGCCATTTTTGAAGGCCTACCTACAGCTTGATTCCTATAGCGATGCATGGATTCCCTTTCATAGGTTTGTTGCTTTACAAAATAACCCCCTAGACACACATCCATCCTAATGAACAATCAAAATTTATCAAATGATGCTTGTTTTGGTGTGTGGGCCACACCGGCATGACAATATTGTACCTGGCATTGGTACCCTACCATTCCACTTTTATAACTATGTACGAATTGATCCCTATAATAATGGTGTATGTAGGAACACCCATGCACTTTTCCTTGGGACCATCCTAACTTTTATTTCTGGTCCCTTGACCTAAAACCTCCCCCAGGAGCACATTGTGTGATATGGACTCCTACTACCCTCGTTCGCATTGGTTTTTGTAATTACCTCACCATGGGTCTCCTTCTTTCCTATCTATGGTCTGAGATCTAAAAGCTCAAAACTAAGTTCTGGCCATCATTGTCATAGGAAAATAAACTACACCACATTCTCAAGAACATCGTGTTTCTTCATTTCAATCCTCATGTGATATGTTGGAATGCCAAGATAGTCATTATGTGGGTCCACCCCTGGGAATCTTAAATCCTGTCACTTTTTTAGAAACTTGGCCCAAAATATTTTTTGAGCATGTGGACTGGCGAGTTTCTTTTGTGTTCTCATTTACATATGGTTTTTAAAAAACCACACCATGTGTCTCACTTGACTCTCCCCATCCTAGTCTGAGTTCCACGACCCAAAACTAAGATCTTTCTATCGGAGCTACACACTGGGTTTGGCTACATCTCCACCCTCCACACATTCAATCAAACTAAGTCCCCTCTTAATGGTCCACTATATGAAATAAATCTAGTAGCATGAAATCATAGGACCCTTGTCCTTGGAAATGTATTCAACTTCCTTTGTCTGACACGTCTCATTGGCATACTCAAATGTGTTATGAAAATGAACCCAAAGTGTTGAACTTTCACATAAACATCCCCCTATTTTGTGTCCACACATCATGAGACCTTTATTTGGATCCACATCCTCTTATACATCATAGGGACCTCCCTAACGTCCTGGTCACATATCACATCATCTCACCTACTGTCTTTTGCCAATGCCCTTGAGGACCCCAGATGACATTTGTGACAGGTCACGTGCTTCGATCATCCTCAGAGGTCGACCCTCATTTTTATGTCCCCATTATAGGATAACAGAAACCAAATAGTGTGTTTCAAACATGGTCAACAATTAACCTCTACCATCATGCCACTATAAATTTTTATCCAGATCTCGGGCATCATGATTCACATCATTCCATTCCCTTATGTTTAAGTGGAATTCCATCACACATGGTTTAACCTCTTCTCGCATTTTTGTGCATTAATTTGTAGGATCTATATTAATGGTACATCGTTCTCCTTGAGTTCCACTACTCCCGATGCGTGCCTCCTTATACCAGGAAAATCCCATCATTACCCCTTATTTCCAATATCGATCCCGACTCACATGGGGTTAGTGGTTTTGGTGGAATGTGTACTGGAATAACAGTTCCACGCAAGCCTTTGTCATCCTGTATGACATTATTCTATAATCCTAGAACTACCCATATCTTGATTACCATCATAAGATGGTACGTAAGAATTACCATACACTTTTTTCCACGTCTAGCTCCAAGACATAGAACCTCTAGTATATGAACTAAATAATCCCATTGGGAACATGTAGTGTGGTAGGGACTTCTTATTTCCTCATGCACATCAGGAAATGTAATGCTCCACATGTTTATTTTTTGGGTAACCATGTCCTTAATGCGTTACTGTAAACCGCGGTTCTACCTTGAAAAAGTTCACGATTCTCCATGACAACTATAGAATGTGTTAACTTCCTCACCATAGATGATTTTCCCTACTAGTGTTATTATTTGACCTTAATGTGTTTCAGAACTACATTTATCTTGATTCTCATCTTTATGGGATACGTAGAGACATCCAAGCCTTTTTCCTCGGGCCCATCCCCAAGGCCATTAACATTTTTGGCCCCTCAATCTCGATTACGTTCTAGTCCATATGACCAGAAATTGAGAGTCTACAGTCCATGAAACATGACTTTAAATTGTTATCCTTGGTCCAGGAATCATGACCTTAAAACTATGTCCACATTCCTCACTTTACGACAGTAAAATATGTGTCTATCATCATCCTTGGTATGATATAAAACTACAAGGTGTTCTAGGTCCTCTCCAGAGATTTCATGTCTGGATGTATGTATGATCTCTATTCAGACTTATGCGCTCACTTAATGTATTCTCATCATGGTGGAATATCTCCAAGAGTTTTGAGCTCCATTAAATCAACCCATCACCCCACCTTCCACAGTTTTCATGCCCTTTATTTGCACCCCCATCCACTTTTATGCCTAAAGGATCCTCCTAATGGTTTGGATACATGGAATATGGGAAACAAATTGTCCTAGACTAACGTTATGGAAGACTAATGGATGACATCCCAAGTCAGGCCATGTGTTTCAAACATGGTTAGTGGTTGGACATCATTTTTTCCCCATTTTAGTCCAACACAATAGGGATACAATTTTTCTAACACGGTCAACAATTATCTATTTATTTCATTCCATCCCTACAGTGTTCCCAATTCTTGGGTATTGTGATTCATACATTCCACCCCCCTCTATTTGAATTTATTCTAACACATCATGTATTACCCCAGTTGTGAATTAGAGCACTCTCAGAAACAACAATTCGAGTTTTCTAAGAACTTTATTATCTAGTCAGACCTCCCTCTTTTTTCTTGGATGCTAAATTGGTCCCATATACCCGATATGTCCGAATATTGGTTAGTGATCCCACATTAAAATGATGTAACAACATAACCATACCTTTTTTATTAGATCAGGCTTGGCCAACATGATCTTAGGGAAGGATTTCTATTTATTTCACGATTATGGTCAGAATGAATTGGAATAAACAAGAAAGTGAATAATCTGTCCATGCACACAGTTCAGAATAAAAAGAAACAAAGAAGGATATGATTATGAGTTCACCCAAAATAGGGCCCTTCAAGATCAACATCTTTGATATATTTCACCAGTGTTTTCACCTTTTAGCTTGTGGCCTCTTGGACTGCCTCCCACCCCTAAGATCCCTCTCTTCTTCAGTGGCTGCAGAGCATAACCCATTAGCTGTAGCCTGCATTCGTGATTGTTCATCTTGGAGCTCAATCACTTGGAGACTCACCTAAACTACCTGCTCTTCGGAATCTTCTATTTGGGCCCTAAACTATTCAGTGAGTTTAGAATGGCTTCTGATAAATTCCACTCTTTCAGTTGATTTCCCTTCAAGGCGTCATACTCCTTGCTTAGCCTTAATTAATTTCATGGGGATTCTATGACTCCTCCTAGATCAGGGAAATATTGGAGTGCTGGTTATTCTCCCATATTTTATTATCCATATAATCATGGATCATTATATGAAGACAGTGATCATCCACCCCTCCAGTGAAGAGAAATCATACCCATGTGCGATGTGAACCCATACTACATAGCCACTCTTCATGTGACTGACTGAGAAAGACTTTGATGCACTTACACACATTGTACCGCATCATATTGCTCTCCTCAGTCACATTTGGGTTAGAATCGTCTATCTCCTAATGGTCTACAGGCCTAAACTCCAGAAAATAATCAATGAGATCAGCAGAAGGGTCCTTTTCTAGAATTATTTCTTCCTCGGTGACTTCAAACTCACCAGACTAGATCACCACACTGGAATCATTATCACCCATGATTTTAGCCTTTGGCTCACTGATTACTAGGGTAGGGCCACCTTGAATTGTTGGTTCATCAGGAGCTCGTGTAATCATCGGTAGGGATCCTACAGATGTTCTAGAATTGACGGTTTTTCGATCCTCAAACCGTGCAATCACTGCAATGGGAATCAATATATTGGTAACTTGAGTTTCCCATAAAAAGATGAGATCCAATGTGGGTAAATACTTACAGGAGCCAAGATCGTTAGTATCTAGTGCCTACGTCATGGTGGGAGCCAATGCCATAAGGTATCCCTCATAACATGTTAGCTCAATCACCTGCACTAGTTCTTTCTGAATGGCAGGAAACTAGGAGTCCGCCATGTCATATCTTCCTTCTAGTTCATCGAAGCCAACCTCAACCAGAGGTCATTCCCCACCCAGCTCAGACCTGAATGAATGTTCCTAAGGATGTTCTCTCACCTCTGTTAGTAATTCTTCATCCCATGTGGGGATGGATTCTTAGACACTATCATATATGTGTTCCGAAGTAGGGAATAATTTTTTTGGTAGGTTAACATTGTGAAACAATTAAAGTCCAGTGAGACAAGGGCTAAGCAACTCACCTCGAGCTGCTCATCTAGTTTTGCATTGAATAATGCAATTTCTCCACTCTCATGTGGGCTTTGATGGAATTTAAGTGTTTCTGGAAGTCCATCACCACCAAGACCATCATCATATTCCTCATCTTCTTCATCTTCATATGTGTCTTCTTTTTCTTCTTCTTCTTATTCCCCTTCCTCTTCTTCTTCCTATAAATCTTCATCCTTGAATGGAAACATTTTTGGGCCATGTTCTTGGAAAAGTATCACTTTCACAAGGAGATTCGGCTCTTTGTACCACCCTCATTGGAATGAGTACATGTCTGTGGATGTCATATAGGAATACTAGGGATGATATTATTTCTTATCTTCCACCTGGATGCACCCTTTGTCTAGAAAGTCGAGCCCAATATACAACAGTCTCTTATATAGCTCTTTGGTAGACATAGATTGTCACAGTGACCTCTAGGCCGACCAGAGAGACGAGAAGATAACATCGACAGTTGGCTTGAGGAGGTGCCCGAGCTGCTTCCTAGGAAGTTACATAGCTGGACGAAGAGGGTTCCTGTGGGACCACCCCTCCTCAAATGGTAGTGGATGTTCTCACCTTGCGATGCCCCTATTGATGAAGTTTCTTCCCCTGCAGTTCTAACCACATATCCCATTCTTTTTCTCACCTCTCTTATAGCACTCCTCTGTCATCTTCGTTATCCATGATCCATGTTAGTTGCTTTAATTTTCCAGATGTGAGTCTGAAAAATCGCCTAATGATATGTTTTGGTCCAATGTTCAGTGTACTCTATTGACAAGCCAACACTAACATCAGTAGGGGAGAGTGACGACTTCACCAAGGCCTAAAGTCATGAACATGGTCCACAGTTTGCAGAGAATTAAAGGAAGTCTCTCCTCCCTAACTACAATGTATTCCATCTTTGGAAACCTCTGTCTTCAATCGAGCTTCCAAGAAAACCTCATTGGCACAAACGGTCCACATAACATTTTTCAATCAATTTAGGGTACCAGTACACTGCCCCTAATGTTCTGTAGGTATTCCCTTTGCTCCAATGGCCATCACCTATCATATACAATATAAACAACTGGTGTCCGAAATGGGAGAAAGTCAAAATTGGTGTGGCTTTCCATCTTGATCTTGATACCTTCTTTCCTGAGAATCACTGGGAAGATGCCACCAATTTTCAAGAGGGATGGTAGCATGCCGTTACCTGGAGGAAGAATAGAATTCTGGAATTCATACCTGTAGGTTCTGGACACAATAGAAGCACGTTGGTGGGATTTCCCAACCATAATATTAGTGTTAAAAAACCTTCAATCCAAGATCTGTCACAATATATAATGCCGGATCTTCGGAATAGAACAATGAACGAAAAAAAATAAGTGTCCCGAAACCATTGATATAGGATCATCATATGTTGGTTATAATTAATTTAATTAATTCACAATAATTAACACGGTGTAATTCATTCTTCGTTGATGTGTCTGGTCACGATCTGATGTGATCCATCGTTGCGTCGTAGAATCCATGTATTGGATTCATCTAGCAGTGATCCACACATTCTCCACGTATCTCTGGATGTTGCCGAAGGGATCTCCAGGTGCTAGCGCAGAAGAACCTTTGCTTGCGATGTCCGCCTTCGACTGGCTTGATCCGGTGGAGGATCTCACTCTTGTAACTTGTGGTCGTTCTTGGTGGAAAGGGAATTCCCTCTTGGCTTGAGAGTATTTCCAAATATGTTGTGCACAAAAATGGCTCTGCAAAGTATTGGGCATGTGAGGATATTTATAATTGGGTTTGAGGTTAATAGATTTATGATAATAAATAAACACGTTACACATTTTATTTATATAATTTACTCTTATTGAAACCCCCATGTCGAATTTTGAATTCCCTGACATTCACCCACGCTGATTATAATAAATATCATTTAATAAAACAATATTATATCCTCAAAATCCCAATTGTAAAAACTACATGGCATGTAATAATAAATACACGACGTGTACTTGTTTTCCATATAACTACATAGCATGTATATTTAATATACATGGTGTGTACTTTTATTTTCCATTTTTCTCCACCACATTTATTAGACCTTGAGTAATGGCTATTTATATCTTAAATAAATATAACTACATCACTTGCTAATAAATATTATTTTGTCCAAAATATATTCTATCAAATAACTAGTGTTGAAATAAATGTGATCAGGAATCCTTAAATAATTATTAAACCACAGTCGGGAATAATCTTTATTTAATTTGTTAAATTAATATTTAATTGAGATACATGGACACACTTAGTGTGTGACCCCCTAGGCCTCTTTCTCAGTTCAATTAGGTTGAGCCTGCCTAATGTCCAAGGTTAGCATCTAGCAACAAGCGAAGTTACCCATAGAGAAAGAAGTTAACTTCGTAATGACATGTCACCTCCTACGAATGCATACCATGTAATATAATCCCTTTGTCTTGATATCTCTAATCAAGCGGGTTGCATGCTAGTGACATCAACCCATGTGCTCGATTATTCTTTCATTGACATCCTGGAATTGAACTCACCCATACCTTACCATGGACATGGATTTATTTAGGCTATATTAATTCCAACAATGTTTCTGAGATATCTACTTCAGTTATGGAACAGAAGGAACAATTCATTTCTCGCATTATCTATTAATGCAGCATTACTCGTGACGCACCCAAAGTATCCTACCTCGTTTGGAATAGTGTGTCATCACAGTTTTTGTCAATACATCTAAGTGCATGAGTTCTAATACCCATTAATAAAAATCTTAAAGTCTATGGACCAATACACACATCCACAGATAGGAACATCTAATGACACTATGAAAATGTGGATTTCCAACCGGCGGGTCTCGTTCTCATAATATCCAACTGGATATTACCAAGAGCACACACCATGAGAAGGTGACTCAATTTCATATGAGTCCTCACCCATAATTACCTGTATTATTTGTGTCCCTCAAATAATATCATCCGTCCATAGAAAATTTATTCAAGAACAGTGTTATGGCACTCCTGGGTTCTCATCATAGCAGGGATCCACTATGACCCTTTAATGCAACAGCTGTCCTTAGGACATTGTCACATACATTGTCACACAAAAGAACAATCAAGATGTGATAAGGCTTTTATTAATGAATAAAGTACCATGTATTTTGTTCTAGGCCACCAAATCCAACAATACCTCCCACAGTGGGCAAAGAACCAGCTGTGAAGGATCTAGAATGGACCACATATCCTTCTGGGCATATTTCCTATCAATATGTGTACTAGAATGATGTATTCCCAAGATAGTATGGGCACCCCCAAATTGACTTTATCCTTCACCTCCATGACCCTGATCATCACTAGCATTCTTGGGCGGCCCCCATCCTCGTGGCCCTCACTAAAAACAACCTCCCACTTAAGAATAAAGCACAGAACCTAACATATCGTACATTTGGGTCCCTATATTTACTTATTCCATGTCACCATGATGGATACTCTCATGCTTCCAAGACCATCCTATATGATCCCACCTTTCCCTTCGGTGATGTGTTCGGGAAATTCATACCTCATACTATCCCCCAAGATAGTCCTCGTTGGGAGGAACTCGTCATACCAGTACCCATCCAAGGGGATTCCACCAATAAAATGGAAATCCCACGGACTAATACCTTCCTCCCCATGGTGGAGGTTGAAGGTGTTGGTATCGGGAGATCTCCGACTGAATAGCTCCGGTACCAGGTCCTATTGCTAGTAAAGGTGAAATTGAGATGTCCACAAAGCTTCAAAAATCCCGATAAACCGCAGCTAAACCCCAAACTCCTAGAATATCAAGAATACCTAGTAAATCAATTCCCATTCACTTGTGATGCTTCCCCAATACCTGATGTCCCATTCATTCCAACTGTTTGTCTCGTCCTTACGATGCTTTTAAAATTTCTCGCATAACGAGCCGGAGATTCCTCCTGAATTGGATCGCTTCCTACAATAGTGTTTTTCTTTGGATATAGGGAGTAAATAGCTAGGTTTTATTTTTTATCTGGAGGGATGGCCATTTATTATGTTATTGAACTATTTTATACTATCCTCGCATGTCACCCATGACCGCAATGTATCTATTTAAAAGTCAGGGATCAACACCTCCACAAAAATGATGAAGTTTCACATTAGAAGGAAATCACTCAGTATTTAATCATTTTGATCTTGCGTAAGAAATCAAAAAGCATTTTATTATTAGACAAAACCCTCTTATGTGAAGAATCAGAGGATTCATGATCATCTAGGTCCTCCGTGCAGCTGTGGTATCCTCCCTCTCTACGTCGGTCTGTTAGGAAGCCATTTTGGTCAGGTTTTCAAAATTTGAAAGGGTTTTTCACAAAAGGATATGGATCTGCCCTAAATATAGCCTATTGCATGTAAGAATACCGCTAAAAAATAGGTGTGAGAAAAAAAGTGGTTGGGGTGTGCAGAGAACTCTGAATAAGCTACGATAATATGCACGCAAATGTGGAACTTTTTCATGCACGAGAGCAAAGTGTCTTTCATACATAAAAGTAAAAGTGGGGTCCTCAGGGGCCCTTATTGTATTTATAGGGACACACCACACCTTCCGCACATGAAGAAGTGGTTTTCATTCCAAAATAATGATTTTTCACTCACTGATCGGGTGCTTCTCTACTTTTCTGTGTGACCCTCAGAATTTGACCTTCGGGTCCCCCTTCAGCTCTGATACTAGGGGGGGGGGGAATTTGATGGTGAGTAATTTTAGATAGAGCCCGGAGTGGGAACTTTTAAAAAGAAACCAAAGGAATTTGGATAATACAAGGCCAATTCAATGACGCTAGAGGGTGGTGAGTGAAAGAGTTAAGACATCCGCACAAGATTCTCTATGTCCCACAGACCCTTATGCACCAAATGTGATGTCAAATGAAGGTTTCCATAGTGACCGACCACATCCCACCAAGGAGTGGGTGGACAAGAGTTAAGGTTTGTGCGCATTATTCCATGTGGTGTGCAAACCCTTGCGCACCCAATTCGATGTCAAAGGGAGACTTGCACGAAAACCTTCTCGAAAACTCGCCAATGCAAGGGCTTAATGGATGGGAGTCCAGGGAAAAAGATTCCCCTATGAATGAAAACCCTTCTGCACCCAATGTGACGTTAAATGGCTACATGATTGCAACTTCACTTTCACACCACTGGAAATGTTTTCAACTATAAATAAAAGCATACCCCCTCCCTTCGAGAAGGGTTACAAAAAAATTAAATGTCACTCTCCAGTTAAAAAGACAGCCCTTCTGCAACTGCATGAAAAACAGTATGGCCTCATGGTATTGGATCTTCTGTGATAGGTCACCAAGGGGTCCTCCTTTTAGTGGGCCCTATTGGGCTTGATCCTCATCCAATTAATTTTACACTAAGGAATTTGAATGAAAAAAATCCCCCTTATGTGCTATGTTTTCCTTACATAGGAACTATTTTGTGTGCAACCATCTGGTTTGTGAACAACTGCTTCACCTTGCGCACAAAATCTCATCATGCAAACTCCCTTACACAAGTGCTTCAGGTCTTTTCCTCACCCTAAGGATCTATGTTTGAGCTACTCTTATACCTGACACCCTGTTCATGCACACCCTTCTCTTTTATCACCCTCTAGGTTTGTACGATGTGATTTCAAGGTCTCATGGGTAGTGCTTCCTATTTCATTGCTTAGCATCATGATTCTTCACATTTTCACACAAATGTGTATTTATTCTTCTCATATCCATTCTAATGTGATCCCCTCAATAGATAACTCCACAACACCACCACACCATGACATTGTCGGTTCCTTCCCTTTAAAAAGGTTTAAAGTGCACCAATTATTTAAGCTTTAGGGGTGCGGTGTGAACCTAACTAATTTTAACTGCACGAATACAAACTTAAAATCACCATATTCATCATCACATTATGTTAAAATGTTTTTTTTCCACATGAAATAAAAAGGAGGCACCCACCTTGGACATTCTCCATGCCGACTGGTCTCTATAGGAGTGAGATCTTCCTCACATGGAAGGAGATCCCCATTTCCAGAGTGGCGTCTATCAACAGAGAAGGGAAAACATCCTGGTGTAAGCCCCTAGACTTTCTTGCAGGAGGTAGCATCTCTGCTCCACCTCTATTCTTCCATGCTGACTACTAGAGGAGAGATGGGCACGAGGACCTTCGTTACTATGTCCCTCTTCCTTGGGGATTTGTCGCCATCATGCCTCTATCCTGGAGTATAACCCAATCTGCATCTCCCTGGTCTACTAACCAAGAGTACGACCATTTTTCCTCTTTATACATCAATCCATGCATTATCCCTACTACATTATTCAGGTACACACCTTTCACAACACGATCATCAGGTCATTGAAGCTTCTTGTTTCTCACACCGAGCATGACTCACATGGGCTTTGAGTAAGCACCGACCATGACATCCTCTCTAGGACACCTTAGTGTGTAAGAAAAAATATCCCATATCGAACTATGTGAACTTTCATCCTTTCCATTTCCGAGAATGGTATATAGGAATCCTCCCCATGGTTCAAGCCCAACACATTCTTTTCATGACCCCTTCACGTCGGTCCACCTTAATCCTGCATGATGTTAAACTATATCTGCCATTATGAACTACATGGACTTGGACCCTTGCCCCTATTTGAGAATGGTACATAGAAAGCCTCTATGGGGTTCAATCCCAACACCCATTGGTCCCAACCAATTCACATCGGTTCACCTCCAATCCTGCATGACATTAAACTGTATGCCTCTTTTGTCCCACATGATGTTAAACAGTATGTATTCAAAATAGGTGGGTCTTGATCCTTTCTGATATACTAGGACGGTATGTATGAAGCCTTCATGAGGTGAATCCCCAATGAGCGGTAATCAATTGGAACTCCAACTAGTGGTAATTCGTTGTAACCCCAACAAGTAGTAAGCCATTGGAACCCCAAGCAGCGGTGAGCCATCCGAACCCGAAACACCAATAAGACATTGTAACCCCACCTAGTGGTAAGCCGTTGTACCCCCCAACCAGGGGTAAGTTGTAACACCCCGAGCTTCCACGATACGCTTCTCTTTCAATAATGCAATAGCTTGCATTGTACGCAAGTTTGAGATTCTAACACACCACGACCAATCAAAATAGCCATTATGATTAGTAATACCCAGTTTTGGAAATTATATATATTTTATATATCAAAATGGACTTCATTTTTGGATTCGGAATATCGAAATTAGCCTATGTTGAATTTTTGGTATTTTTATGAGAACTTTCAATTTTTTTATGAATAGTGACAAATACTTAAAAACATCTTTTTTAATCAAAATAATTTATAGTGATAAATTGTATTATTGAGTTGTTTTAAAGTATAATTATAATATATTATTACCTTTTTATCCAATGGTGTTCATTATAATTAATTTCACATTGAAATTGGATATAAACAATTGTCAATCTTTTGATATATATTGTTTCTTAAAAACATGCTATTTGTTGTGACATCCGGATTAATTATAAAATAAATTAATTCAACTTATATGTTTGTAATTTTGTAAAATAGACATCATTTTTGAATTTGGAATATCAATTATATCTTAGGGTGAAGTTTTGGCATTGTTCTGAAAAACATCAATTTTTGATGAATAGTGAAACCACTAAGTGGTAGTTAAAAAACTGATTTTTCATTTAAATGAAACATTACCACTTCAGTGATTTGATTTTCAAAAATCCGACATACATGGTTGTCATTAAGAAGTAAAATGTGGTTCAATGGGATTAAAATAATTTTTTGGTGAATAGTAACTTTTATGTTTAATTAAAAGCAATTAAAGGTAATTAGTAAAATTTAAGGTAAAAATGATATTATAAAAATCTGAAAATACCCTTACACTTGTCCTACACCTATTGGATGAGTCATGGCCGACCCAGACAATCCATGGGTCAACTTGGAGACCCCATGGAGCCACTTTGGTAGGAAAATGACATTAAAGACCTTTTATTTAATGTTAAAATAAAAATGTCACAAACATGTGTTGTTTTACTAAAACAATTATTACATGGGGTTATATAAGTTAAATTTTTATCTATAAATATTCATTGGAATGATAAAAATATTTCATACATCATGATAGTTTTTTTTATAATTTTTATACATTAAATAAATTAAATATTTTATGACACGATGATGATGCAACAATTACCTCATTAATTAACGATTTAAATAAAATGAAAAGATAATGTAAATTATAAGACTTACACTTGTCAAAAACATATTGGATGAGTATATGTCGAACCCTTATTACCTTATCCTCTAAATATATAAGTTTGGGACCTTTAAAATCCGAAAATCATTATATAATAAAGTAACATTTCATGACTTTCCATGAGTGCCCCTCCTCTCCTCTTAAAAAAGGCCCCCACCACTACCAAATTATTCACACCTTCCAAGACTTTGGCTCGGACAACCCCTGCCCATTTTGTCTCTCCACATACCAATATTACTCCTAGAAGCCTCATGTTTGGCAGAAGTCTTCCCAAGTAAGCCTTTGAGCTCAAATCAAAAAGAGTTACCCGTTTTAATGGTAGTATTTTCCCTTGTGTTCTTATGTTTTATTTTGATTCTCCAACCCCATAAACTCTTTTTATTCATTTATTTTGTAATAACACCAGTATCCTCAATATACTAGGATGTTTTTATAAAACGTATTCGAGCTACACTTACACACACCTACATCTAATGGTTAAAGATCATACTGTTTCTGTCGATGGAGAATTTCTGCCTCACGAAACAATGATTGTTCAACACTCATATAACACCTTCAAAGGTGGACATTAAGATGTAACTATATTTATATATGATATATAATATGTTTATGTTTTACTTAAGCTTATGTATTTTTCATTTATGGCATACCTTTATGGTTTCCATTATGGGTAAACACGGTATTTTCATTTTAGGAAGTGCAGACTACCGCCCCCTCAAAGTGATTTGAATCACTAATGCCATATGTGGGATGTATAAAGGATGGAGTAAATGGTATTATACATTATATAATAATTTAATTATATTATACCTTTATATAATTATAATTTTATTCCATTAAATATGAAATAGAAATGAAATTACCGTTCATGCATACGTATGGCTTACCGTCTCCATGAACGGTGCATTTCATTTCTTACCTCTAAATGTTGTGTAATATTATAAATGCATGTATATACTGGATATATATGATATATATGATAACTAAATCATGAATATAATTCTGGATATAATGGATATTTCACCACATGAACAACTTGTAATTATAAGAAGTATATTTTTGACTGAAGTACCAAAGATCGACAAAACGACCGTTATTAAATTAAATAATTACATAATGTTCATAACATGGTAATAAGTGATATAAAAGGAATAATGAACTTGAAAATGTTTCTTAATCAATTAGAAATTATATCTAGTTTATTATTCAGGAGTTTAAAGAATGATCGAGTCAAGTCGGACACGAGGTAAGGGAACTTCTTAACCCAATTTCCATTCATTGGGTTAATCTCCTACTTTCACATTATGTAATAATATTATTATGTCCTATCTTGTATTTGTACTGTATTTATGTGTAATTATAATGAATACACATAATAGATCTATTTTATTTTAAAAAATGATCTTTTTAAAGGACTTTGTCCCAATCTCCTTTCATTGAGGCATATTTTGTTTTATACACCACTTTATTTTATACGATGTATAAACACCTTTGACTTCTACATTTATTCAAAAGGAACCTTTTTATATGAAGCATTTTACTAAATGAAAAAAGAAATGTTTTTTTGTCGTACGTATGAGGCAACAATGACTTCTCCACCGCCGTGACCATTTTTTGAGTTCTGTCTTCCTCTACAAGCCATAAATATTTTCAAATGAAAAATAAATACAAAGTTTTAATTTTCCTTTATTTTGGTATCGAAAATGGTTTTGAAAGTTTTATTATTGTATCAATGTGTTGTATTGATATCTTTTGATTGAAATGTGGAGATTTTATGTTTACTTTATGCATGTTTTATGTGATACAATTATGTTATGGTATATGATATGTTTAAACCTATTCATATGAGGAATACGTTGGACTTAATAAGTGACGGTTGGAGCCCGCTATAGCTCCTCGGCGCATCGGTAGGTCTCATGAGACAAACTAGTGTCTTGGAACAAGGCCCTGACAAAATCTTATTGGTAGTCTTGGAACGAGGCCTTGACTATGTGGTTATGATAGTCTGGAATTATGCATTCCATCATTATGAAAGTGGTTATTGATATTGCATGTGATTATTCGACCAGTAGAATATCCATGTGAATATGTAAATGGAATTATCTCATTTTAATTTTTCCATATTTTGTTGATGTTCAAGCTTAAAAGTGTTTTTTTAGTTATACATTTCCTTAAATGTTTATGTTTATTTAAGAAATCTTATGCTATATTGTTATCCTTAATGAGCATCTGAGCTCACCCCTTTCAATGTTTTAATATTTTCCAGGATGTGAAGAAGTATTTTATGAATGACCTGCAGGGATAATCTGAAGAGGATATGAGTGTGGACAATGGAGACTATGTTTTTTTTAGTTTTTCACTTAATGATGTAATATAAGACTTATGAATGTATCTAGTGTTTCCAAGGCTACTAAACTAATCGGTCTTTTGTGACTTGATCTTTTGTGATCATTCCCATGTTACGAAGTAATGCACTGACTCTGGGTAACTGGGGTCAGGGCGTTACAGTTGGTATCAGAGGCAGTTTAGTACTAACCTTGGAAGATAGATTTAGATAAACACTAATTAGAGCACATAACCCTAAGATAGACTTTGAGGATTAGTATAGATGAACTTCCTAGAATTTTTGTATTATAGTGATTTTGTGTGTTTTCCGAGAAATACATCTTTGTCTAGATACGAGCAGGTAGAGGCAGATCTGGCACAGATGTACCTAGGGATAAAACCGAAAAACACTGCTTTGAGCTAGACTCGAACGGGAACTAGTGCACGACAACGGGCCTTGCTGTACTCTTGGTTACGACACTCCCAGGGGATATGCATAGGATAATTCTCATTTTTACAAACCATTATGAAGGGTTTATGAGTATATTATTCTACAAAGAGAACACATTTATTATTCTATATTGTATCCATAAACTATACAATTTATGTTATGTATTTTACAAGTTTGGTATTATTCATTGCAATTCATAAACTGAACTAGTTTATGCCATTGTATAGAAATGGACCCCAGTAGAAGGAATGTGAACTAAAAAAATATGTATGATCCAAAGAGTAATAAGGATCATATCTTTCATGGTATTAAGACAACATTTAGAAGGGAGATAGTCTCCCATGTGTTCTCAACATATGAAGAAATAGTATCATGTGTTAACAAAATAAGTAAATAATTTTTTGAGTCCTATGGATTTTAAGGTAAGCAAGAGAATAAAATGATGGAAGAGATAAATATGGATCAAGGGAAGAGGGAAAAGAATAATTTTCCAATATGAGATAACTATGGGAAGAAACAGCTTGGAACTTTCCCGAATGGAATGAGATTTTGTTATAAGTGTGGAGAAAAAGGACACCAAGTGTGTGACTGCAAGGGTAAGAAAAAGGATTCAAATGTACAATGCTTCATCTATAAGGAGTGGGGACACTACGCAAACCAATGTCCAAATCATCGGAGTATGCCCCAAATGATTCTATTGGATAATAATCAAGTTATGATAATACCACAGATGAGGGGGAATGATTAGAGTTCTTATGTTGTTATTAAAGAATCATGGTATTTGAGTGTTGTATCAATGATGTACTGGTTATAATAATATTGTGATATATAAGGATTTTACTGAAGTACTTGTTGTTTTCATTAAGGTTTTAATATGATGAAGGTAATCATATTTTTAGTTTGTGACAATAAGAGAAACTTTACTTTGTTTGGAGAATCTGATTTTACAATTGATTTTGGAATTTAGAGACCTTATGGATAATGTCTGGACATAGGTATTTTGGATAACTATAAAGGTTGGAATGGATTATATTTTACATTGGACATTATTGTTAAGGTTGTTTTTGGATATTTATAAAAAGGACAGCACACAGGCCGTGTGACAACCCGTCGCGTCAGACAAAGCTGTGGGAATCGAACCCACAACCATAGAGCGATTGGGATTTATCGCCTACCATTGGACTATGTGAAGTCTCTAGTTTGTACAAAAATATTTTTCCTAATCTATATGGCATGTGTTAATATTTTGAACCCTGTACGATTAGGATAAATATAATATTTTTGAGTTCTATAATCTTTTTGAGTGAAGGATGAGTTTGTGGTAGAAATTAGTTGAAGGTTAAAATTCTACTTTTCAAGCATAAATATATATATATATATCTTTTATTCTATGAATAAATTAATTCTTAAACATCATTAAAGGGATATTAAAACAAAAAATGTGTTATCCTAATACCTTATGTCTTGTTGAACTGATAATATTTTAAATCAACATAGATTGAAGGCTTTGAGGCCCTCAATTTTACACTTGTTTGTGATTGATGAACTCAATCACTCCGTACAAATATGTACATTTTTCTCCAATTATATGTCTCTAATTTCCACCAATTTTCTCTTTATCGAGATCATAATTTGGTTGTGATTTTTTCATTTCCCTTTCCCTCTTATTAAGGATAAATTTTATTAACCTTATTTCCGATGTGGGTTTTCCACAAAGGTATTTTCTATTTTCAACCATTTATTTTCAATGAAAAATTTCAAATTTCGAGAAAACAATTTATTGAAGGAGGGGATAATGTAACACCCCGATCTTCCACCATACGCTTCTCTTTCAATAATGCAATAGTTTTCATTGTACGCAACTTCGAGATTCTAACACACCGCGACCAATCAAAATAGCCATTATGTATAGTAATACTCACTTTTTTAAATTATATATATTTTATATTTCAAAATGGAATTCCTTTTTGGATTCAGAAAATCGAAATTAGCCTATGTTGAATTTTTGGTATTTTTCTGAGAACTTCCAATTTTTTATGAATATTGAAAAATACTTAAATTTTTTTTTAATCAAAAGAATTTATAGTGATAAATTATACTATTTAGTTATATTAAAGTATAATTAGAATATATTTTTACCAGTTTATCCAATGGTGGTCATTAGAATTAATTTCACTTTGAAATTGGATATAAACAATTGTTAATCTTTTGATATATATTAATTCTTAAAAACACGGTATTTGTTGTGACATCAGGAATTAATTATAAAATTAATTAATGCAACATATATGGTTGGAATTTTTTAAAATAGGCATCATTTTTGAATTCGGAATATCAATTATACCTTAGGGTGAAATTTTGGCATTGTTCTGAAAAACATCAATTTTTGATGAATAGTGAAACCACTAAGTGGTAGTTAAAAAACTGATTGTTCATTTAAATGAAACATTACCACTTCTGTGAATTGATTTTCAAAAATCCTACATACATGGTTGTAATTAGGAAGTAAAATTTGGTTCAATGGGATTAAAATAATATTTTTGTGAATAGTAACTTTTAAGTTTAATTAAACGCGATTAAAGGTAATTAGTAAAAATTTAAGGTAAAAATGATATTATAAAAATATGAAAATACCATTACACTTGTCCTACCCCTATTTAATTAGTCATTTACGACCAAGACAATCCATGGGTCATCTTGGGGACCCCATGGAGCCACTTTGGTAGTAAAATGACATTAAAAACATTTTATTTAATGTTAAAATAAAAATGTCACAAACATGTGTTGTTTTACTAAACAAATTATTACATGGGGTTATGTAAGTTAAATTTTTAACTATAAATATTCATTGGAAATATAAAAATATTTCCTACATCATGATAGTTTTTTTTATAATTTTTAGATATTAAATAAATTAAATATTTTATGACACCATGATGATGCAACAATTACCTCATTAATTAACGATTTAAATAAAATGAAACGATAATGTAAATTATAATACATAAACTTGTACAAAACCTATTGGATGAGTATATTTAGAACCCTTATCACCTTATCCTCAAAATATATAAGTGTGGGACCTTTAAAATCCGAAAATCATTATATAATAAAGTAACATTTCATGACTTTCTATTAGTGCCCCTCCACTCCTCTTATAAAAGGACCCCACCACAACCACTTTATTCACACCTTCCAAGCCTTTGGCTTTGACAAACCCATCCAATTATGTCTCTCCACATCCCACTATTACTCCTAGAAGCCTCACTTTTGGCAGAAGTCTTCCCAATGAAGCCTTTGATCTCAAATCTAAAAGAGTTACCCGTTTTAAAGGTACCGTATTCCCTTGTGTTCTTATGTTTTATTTTTCTTATCCAACCCCCTAAACTCTTTTTAATCATTTATTTTGTAACAACACCAGTATCCTCAATATAATAGGATTTTTTTATAAGAAATATTCGAGCTACACTTACACACACCTACATCTAATGGTTAATGAACATACTGTTTCTATGGATGGCGAATTTCTGCCTCACGAAACGATGATTGTTCAACACTCATATAACACTTTCAAAGGTGGCCATTAAGATGTAACTATATTTATATATGATATATAATATGTTTATGTTTTACATAATCTTATGTATTTTTCATTTATGGCATACCATTATGGATTCCATTATGGGTAAACACGATATATTCATTTTAGGAAGTGCGGACTACCGCCCCCTCAAAGTGATTTGAATCGTTAATGCCATATGTGGGATGTATAAAGGATGGAGTAAATGGTATTATACATTATATTATACTGTAATTATATTATAACTTTATATAATTATAATTTCATTCCATTAAATACGAAATATAAATGAAAGTAGCGTTCATGCGTACGTACGGCTTACCATCTCCATGAACGGTGCATTTCATTTCTTACATCTAAATGTTATGTCATATTATAAATTCATGTATAAACTAGATATATATGATATATAGGATATCTACATCATGAATATAATTCTGGATATAATGGATATTTCACCACATGAACAACTTGTAATTATAAGAAGTTTAATTTTGACTCAAGTACCAAAGATCGACAAAACGATTGTTATTAACTTAAAAAATTACATAATGTTCAGAACATGGTAATAAGTGATATAAAATGAATAATGAACTTGAAAAAGATTCTTAATCAATTAGAAATTAACTCAAGTTTATTATTCATGAGGTTAAAGAATGATCGTGTCAAGTCAGACACGAGATAAGGGAACTTCTTAACCCAATTTCCATTCTTTGGGTTAATCTCCTACTTTCAAATTTTGTCATAATAATATTTTGTCCTATCTTGTATTTGTACTGTATTTATTTGAACATATAGTGAATACACATAATATAATTATTTTATTTAAAAAAATGATCTTTGTAAAGGGCTTTGTCTCAATCTCCTTTCATTGAGGCATATTTTGTTTTATACACAGCATTCTTTTATAAGGTGTATAAACCCCTTTGACTTATAAGTTTATTCAAAAGGAATCCTTTTATATGAAGTGTTTTACTAAATGACAAAAAGGAATTTTTTTGTTGTACGTATGGGGAGACAACGAATTCTCAACCGTCGTGACCATTATTTGTGTTTCGTCTTCCTCTACAAGCCATAACTTTTTTTAAATGAAAAATAAATACACAGTTTTAATTTTCCATTATTTTGGAATTGAAAATGGTTTTGAATGTGTTTTTATTATATCAATGTGTTGTATTGATATCTTGTGTTTGAAATGTGGAAATGTTATGTTTCCTTTATGCATGTTTTATGTGATACGATTATGTTATGGTTTATGATATGGTTAATCCTATTCATATGAGGAATGCATTGGACTTAATAAGTGATGGGTGGAGCCCGCTATAGCTCCTTGATGCATCGGTAGGTCTCATGATACAAACTAGTGTCTTGGCACGAGGTCTTGACAAACTCTTATTGGTAGTCTTGGCATGAGGCCTTGGCTATGTTGTTATGATAGTCTTCCATTATGCATTCCATCATTATAAAAGTGGTTATTGATATTGCATTGATTATTCGACCAGTAGAATATCCATGTGAATAAGTAAATGTCATTATCTCATTTTACATTTTCCATATTATGATGATGTTCAAGTTTAAAAGGTTTTGTTTTAGTTATAATTTTCCTTAAATGTTTATGTTTATTTAAGAAAGCTTCCGCTATATTGTTATCCTTACTGAGCATTTGAGATCACCCCTTTCAATGTTTTATTATTTTCCAGGATGTGAAGAAGTATTTTATGAATGACTTGCAGGGATAGTCTGAAGAGGATATGAGTGTGGACAATGGAGACTATTTTTTTGTTTTTTTTTCACTTTATGATGAAATATAAGACTTATGAATGTATCTAGTGTTTTCTAAAGCTACTAAACTAATCGGTCTTTCGAGACTTGATCTTTTGTGATCATGCCTATGTTACGATGTAATGCACCGACTCTGGGTTACTGGGGTCGGGGCGTTACATAAGTCATTGTAGTTTACAATCAATAATAAGACATTAAAATTCTCTTTTGGGACCCACATAATTTTTCCTCCCCTCGGGATTCAGACCAACCTAGGCTACTAACCATGCGTAATCCCCATCATGTCATCAGGTTAGTATACTTTGTGTACACCATGATTCCATACTCCGTCTTGAACTACATGGACATTTATTCCCCTCCACGGGTCTATGTCGGAGGCCTCCTTGAGGTTCAATCCCATCACCCATATCCCATCCCAGTCTCTCCCATGATCCATTGTGTTTTGGGAAGGTCATTCCCAACTCAGATGTTCTACTTCCTTCAGGTCCCATCCTTGCGTCCATTCTCATGAGCCACCTCCCCATGAGTCCCCTCACTGCAACGAACTACATGGAATTTGATTACCTACCAAATGGATACATAGAAAACCTCTTTAGGGTTCAATACCAACACCACCATCATCTCCATGTTTTCTCCACCACATTCCTCCCATCTACTTCGTCCAACCAGTAATTATCTTTCCTAATTCTTACTTAGGCCATCACATCCCAATAAGATCATGCCATCCACCCGTGCTTCTGACCCTGCATAAGCCCCAACATCATATCCGAGTCATTTTCCATTGATAACATCCAAATTTATCACCTATTCGAACTATGTGGGTTTTGATCATTGTCTATCAGGACAGGACACGAATGAAACCTCCTTGGGGTTCAATTCCAGGAAACCTTAAACCCTAGTGTCTCCGTTATATTGAACCATGAATTCTTAGACCCTTCTTCATTACACGCTATGATTCTCCTATCTAGTAGTACTCTAAGGTTCTCCCTACTGGGGATGCAACCATCGAATCCACTCCTATCAATGTTCCTATCATTCAGTTCTATCTCCTCTAGATGTTCAACTCACGACATACCCTGTTTCAAACATGGGAATCTGAGGAAATCCTCAGAGACATGCCTATGGAATATAATTCCCTTCACTCGGCGTGGGATTCATTGGGCATCCATTCCCTCGAGAAGACCTATCATAAGGGGGATGAATCTAGATGTATCGGTGTTCGAGCATGTAGACACGCCAATGATGTCCAACATGACTACTCTAGTAATTGATGATTTCTACCTTATCTTGAACCCTTGGAATATCTTGATATATGCTATGTAATTAGTTGGTGTCCATGAAGACATGGCACTGGGATGCTTTTCACTAACAACCACTTAATCGTTATGGGAGATCCGGACTAGGCGACGAGTTCTGAGGAGGAATTCACGAAAATAGAGACCGACATCCCATCATCCCATTTCGATCAAGCAGAAAACATTTCTAAATAACCAATGGATGCTTACTACCTTTAGAAAACAAGAATTCCGGTAATATATCAGTGTGTCCTTCAATGGATTGATGTCCACCCTAGTGAATGTTTCAGAAACTCCCATATAAATAAAACAATAAATATTTTGGTATCTTAGAACATTATCTCATTGAAACCTTATAGAAAGTTTATATAACCCTTAATAAGTTAATAAAAAATATAACTGACTTCTATCTTTAGAGTACCAAATGAATCATAGTGCTATCTAGGTGTAGCCATCATATAATTTATAATGGACTCACCCAGTGCAATCTATGTTAACCCCTCAGTTATAATGTCAAGATCCTAAAACATAGAGAAATAATCAAAACCCATTGGAAAACCATTATTCTATTAATAATATTATTATCCTTTGTAAATTATATAGTTTTAATAGAAATCAATTTGAAACAAGGTTAACCCATCGAAATGAATCAGGTTCCCTAACAATCTTATAGAAACATGATTATCCCGTGAAAATGAAATGATAAAAATAAAAATCTAATTGAAACATGATTGTCCCTTGGAAAGAAAATGGGTTCCAAAAAAAATCTCTCTAAAACATGAGTATGCCATGGAAAATAAATGGGTTAAATAACAAGTTCATTGAAAAATTATTTACCCTTTCAAAAAATGGTTTAAATAAAAATTGATTTCAATCAAACACAATCCCTACAAAATATTGAATGATGATGGTATCAATAAAAAAACACCAGTGTAGGATAATTAACAACAAGGTGTTTTCTACATTGATGAATGTAAATACCATTAAATGATCATCAAACATTTTTGAGGAAAATAATACATAAAAATTATAAATTTCACCATTCTACTTTGACACAATTGAACCACTAACATTGTGAATGAAATTAAATAAATGTAACATATAATATCATTAGAATTAGAATATACATGATATAACATGTCAAAATATAATTATATACACCCAATAAAATAAGATAGGTGTATAGCATATCAGTTGTTTCAATAGAGGCCAACTTTGACAAATGTATATTATGACTTTGGTAAATTAGAATCCATAAACCCCATGCAGAAATACTAACTTAATAAAATATTTAAATTAATTGAATATAAAATGAATAAAGATATAAAACATAAAATAGGTTATTAGATAAACCTTATAAAATTAACTAGGATCATAATATACAACATTCCTCAACGAAATGAAATTGAGGAAAAATCCCTCACCTTGAGTATGACTTGTCAGGTGTGGATTTATCTTCCAAGATAATAAAATATTGTTAATTATTTAAATGATTCAAAACATTTTTCAATTTCATTACTAATTTTACTTTACATATTACATTTTGGTATACAAATACTTAACTTATTTCGTTTATTTCACGTGTTTTGACCATATTTGGTTTATGTGTCAAAAATCACTTTGGTATGTCAATTATGGTAAAATGGGTAATTATATAAAACTATCTAGAATAATAATAACTAAATATTTATCATATTTATGCTTAATGTATAAATTTAAAACCAATCATGAAATATGGTTATTAAAAATGATCCAACATTACAATCATTGAGATGGTATGTCGTACATACTAATGAGTAACATTACCATTATTCCGTGAAGATTTTGGAAAAATTAAAGTAACACTATTTCATTCCAAAATGATAATTATATCATAAATACCATTATATTTTATCAGGTGTACTTTTATATTGTATTATTTTGATGTAAATGTAATCACATCATGTTGGGGAGGCATAGTCCACACATCCATAATCGATGATGTCACTTTTTCATGTGTGAGAAGGGTAATAAAGAAAATAATATATTATGATTCAAAAAATATAATTATTTTATTAATATCATATATATTTTAGATCTATTACATGTTTTTAATTAAATAAAATTCTTTATATATTCCATGTATATTGTGAATGAATCACATCGCTATGAAGAGGCTGTAGTCCACACTTCCAAGAACGATGTTATTGTATTTACAAAAAATATAAAATAAAATGGTATGTCTTATAAACAAATTATATAATAAAATAAAATAAAAAAGAAAATATATATCATATATTGATATTTATTCCCTAATAATTCTAAAACATGAATGGTGGTAATGTACAAATGAGTAATAATATTTTTTGTGAGGTGGTAGTTGGTCGTACACATAAAGGGTATGTTCATTACCTATTTGGTGGACTTTTGTGCATATATTGTCTAAAACATAACATAAAAACATACTAGAAAATTTTGGATACCATTTTTATTATGTAAAATTGGAATAAAAATATTTTAGGGGGTGGACAATGAGAAAAAAAGAAACATAGGAAGAATGTTAACTCTTCTTTGGGAAGCACCTCTAGGATTCCATCAACGTCTGACTTGTATGATTTTATATATAACAACCCTGATATTTATTACACACATTAACATGATTTATTACATAAAAATAAATTTAAGATGAATCTATGGATTGAGAGGTCTAGTTTCATTGGAAATTAGGAACATTACGTGACCAATTAAAACATAAAATACAACCACTTTAATGAAAAGTTATTTTACATGACCACAATATTCCTTCATTCTTAGCATTGCATGGGATAACCTGAGGACATGTATACGAATATAGTGAGATATAAAGCACAGTAATGGAGTAATCATGTAATAACATGAGTAATATAAAACATGTTAAGAAATAGGCATATCAATGGAGCACAAGAGAATAATTAACATAAACGCATGATATATCATGATTATCAAAACATAGAAAGGTGGAAACAACATTTAAAATAATATTATCTTGATACGGGG
The DNA here is from genome assembly GCA_963277665.1 of Viscum album. Taxonomy (NCBI): domain Eukaryota; kingdom Viridiplantae; phylum Streptophyta; class Magnoliopsida; order Santalales; family Viscaceae; genus Viscum; species Viscum album. Next base: position 842,134,607 of record OY728140.1, on the reverse strand, counting down.
ATCATTACAAATGGAGCATGATTAGAAAATCATTTAACTAGCATTATAATGAGTAAACCCTCATTGATCATGGCGTATCATGATACTATTATTTACTTAATTCATTGGACCACTATCTGAATGAACCCTTCTTAATCATTTCATTTCATGCAAACGTCTTCCACATAGATCATACAACATAGATTCATTTTAAATGAAAATTTATTTCACAAAGAAGATATGTGGAATAAATAGATTTAATTCCTCAATAAACAAGTAGATGTGCATAAATTTCAATACCCTTGATAGATAAATTGGTATGCAATTCACTTACACAATGATTTTTTCAAGGAATGTTTTGTGTAACTTCGACATCATAATGATGTCAAATAAAAAACATAAAATGTGTTGATGAGAGATAAAGGGGTCTATCGTAATTTATAAATGAAATGGAAATTATGGGGTAATTTAAAATAATATCCAAACATATTTAATTGATGTTATATGCATAATATAAAAGAAATGATTGAATGTAAATGAGAAGAGTGAAATTCCATACAAAATTTTTACTTGGTAACAGGTGTACATGGGAGGCATTAGTGAGATAGATAGAGGAATATAATAATTAAAACATTAGTAGGGAAGCCTATGGGAGGTGATAAATTATACCCAAACATTTTAATTGAAAATAAAAGGGTATAAAAACATAATTAAATATTCATAAAATGAGAAAGGGGGAAATCCATTACTTGGAAGTTTGATCCCAAAGGCTTATGAAAGTCTTGGGAGAGGCTTCATGGGATATTGGGGATCCTTGGGAGGATTATATAGAGATATTAGGGAATTTTAGTGACATGCTCAAATAGTTTTGAGTGAACAGACGCGGGTGTTTGGGTGGGTTTATATAGGAATAGAGGGGAAATTCTTTATTTTTTAGTTTTTGGACACTACACATTAAGATAATAAAAACCACAACCATCCAATGGTTTTGGTCCATGTTTTTTCACAAAGGGGAGTGTAAAACATTATTCAATAAGTTAAATGGCCGAAATTATTATAATTGTAGGCTTGATTGTGTGGAGGTGAGTCAAACTCTCAATGAAATTATTTTAAAATGTTAAAATGATTTATAAGTATTGGAGGGTCCATTAAGGATTTGTAAAATAAATAAAACTAATATAAAATAAAATTATTTTAAAGGAAAAAATTATATTGGAAAAAAACCATTTATTTTATTTTATTATATCACTATTAGGTCATTATGATGTCATAAAAAAACTATATAGTTAAATTGTAATTAATTTTTACCCAAAAATTAAATTATCTTGAAATATTATAAAAAATTCACCATTGGATAATTTAGATGTCCTGATTCAAAAAATAATATTAATTTTATATAAATATTTTTTTAAATATGTGAATTTTCATTTTTTAAATAAAAATTGACATTTATTGAAAATTCCTAGGTTTGGACAAAAACAGTTTTCAAACCTTAATAAAAATTACAATTGTATTCAAAAAAATTATATGATCATTTAAATTTAATCAAAACTAAATTTGAAATAATATTTTATCAAAATAATATTTAATTCAAAAATACATTAATTCATCAAAATAGATTTTTTAACTGAATGTTAACTGAAAATAATATTTGTACGTTAATAACCATTTTCAAAGTAAAAATAATTAAATGAATGTATATTCTTTATAAAAAATTAAAGCACATAACAATAGTTCTAGGGTCCTGTTAAATAACCTCTTATAACACCTTCATAATACCTAAGTGTACGGTGTGTGCTAGTGATAGACACTTGGGGAGGCATAGATAACATCACTCGGTTGGTAACTTCGATTAACTTCCACTTATCCCATTGGCAGTTCCATTAAAGATTAATGTGTTGAAACTCAGATTGGACATGGTAAAGTGCGATGTCCAGTGACACTACCTCTTTTTGGAGATCCGAAAAAAGGGAATTGTATGGAGCAATTCTACTAGATTAGGTCATCACATCCTTTGTTTGAGTAAATTAGATTTGTTAAAGCCCTATATTTATACTAATCATGTTTTCTCCATTCAAAAACTATATTAGAAATGGTAACAATTCTTAACAGTGTTTTAAAATCATAAAACATCAAACCAAGGAAGTTCATATGTTTTATATAAACATTTTACATAATCATAAATTGCATTAGATAAAGAGGTGTTTTCACTGATAAAATTTTGGGTCCTTACAAATTTCCCCCCTTAATAAATTTCTCCCTAGAAAATTATTTTTCCCACACTAAAACAGATGTGGGTAACTCCTTCTCAGCACTTCCTCTGGCTCCCACATTTCTTCTTCAAACTTGTGGTTTTTCCACAACACCTTGATGAGGGGGATTGTCTTATTTCGTATAACTTTTTTCCTACAATATTATATCTTCACTGTCTTATCTTCACAGGAGAGGTCATTTTCCAATGGTACCACCTCTGGATTGAGTACATGTGATGGGTTAGTTATGTACATCATCTTGTGTGATACGTGGAATACATTATGTACTTGATAGAGGTTCGGTGGGAGTGTTATTTGATAGGACACTACTACAATGCGATCAAGGATATCAAATGTGTCGATGTACCTTTGACCAATCTTTCCATTCTTAGAAAATCTCATAACATTCTTCCATAGTGATATGCAAAAAAATACCCAGTATCCAACTTCAAACTGTAGGTCATATCAACGATTTTCAACATATCTATTTTGTTGACTCAGAGCAGATTTAATGTGATACTGAATGGACTTAACATGCTCAATCATTTATTCAACCATTTCTGGACCTAGTAGTTTTCTCTCCCCAACTTCAACCCAACATGCCAGTGTTCTTAATCTCTTCCTATACATGGCTTCATAAGGATCCATTTGGTTGATTGATTGGAAACCGTTATTGAAAGAAAACCAAACCGGATGAAGATGTTGATTCCATCCTCATTTAAAGTATATTTAGCAAGATCACAATATGTCCTCAAGTGCTTGGATAGTCCACTCAGATTAGCCATCAATTTTAGGATGATAATTCATAATAAATTTCAACTCAGTATTCATATAATGTTGAAGACTCTTCCAAAACATATAGGTGAATATTGTATCCTGATCATAAATTGTAGATATTGGTAGTCCTTGAAGCCTTACCACTTCTATGATATATATCCATGCATTTTGATCCAAAGAAAAATCCTATTTAATTGTAATATATTGTGTAATCTTTATACGAAAATCCACATAATATCTAGATAGAAATATTTCCTTTGTATGTCTTCGGATGTCCAGTGACAAAGTACATGAGAATTTTCTCCCATGTCCAAATTTGTATTGGTAATGGAAGCATCTTTAGCTTGTACTTTTTCCACTCAGACTTCACTTTCTGGAATATGAGGCACTTTGATGTATACTTGGGGATATATTTTTTCATGTTATCCCAATAATAATTCTCTTCAAAATCTTGATGCATATTTCTGTTCCCTATGCGAATGGAGAAATTTGAACTATGTGAATCATAAGAATTTTATTTCTTTATCTTTGGATTTGATGGAACACATAGTCATGACCCAAATCTCACAATTCCTTCTTCGTTAAAATTTAACTCTAAGGATTTCCCTTTTCTGATAGTTTCCACTTTCATCTGAATTCCAACATCCTCATTTTTAGCATCCTTTAACATTTCCAAAAGAAAAGTTTGAGCTATAATTTGTGAAAGGATCGAATATTTTTCCTTATTTATGATTCTAATTTCCATCATCATCACATATAAGAAGATTGGATCCTTTTCATTTTTCATCAATGATAGAATTATGAGTCCTTTCAACATAGAATGTATGCCATCCTTTTCACTTTCCCAGGGTGGTAATGGATTGAGAAATCATAGTCTTTGATCACCTATATCCATTTTATTTTTCACATATTCAGTAATTTTTATGTGAATATGTACCTGAGGATTTTGGGATCCGTGTATATTTCTCACCTCTCCTCAAAGTGGTAATGTCCCCAAATTTTTATGGTGATGATTGTTGCATACAACTCCAGATCATGTGTTCGATAGTTTTTCTCATTAACATTCAACTGTCTTTAAGAATAGGTAATTACTTTGTAATTTTTCATAAACCCATATACCAGGCCCTTCTTCAAAACATCATTAAATACCACAAAAAGTTCTACACTTATGAGTAATGTGAGCACATAAGTAGTGATAAACCACATATTCAACTACTTGAAGCTCTCTTCGCATTCATCACTCCAATAAAACATGACTCCCTTCCAAGATATCTTGGTTAGAGGGTTTTACAATAGTGAGAAATTTCTCACAAATTAGCGATAATATACTTCTTACCCTAAGAGGCAATGGATTTTTATCAATGATGTTGGAATGAAACATCCCTCAATTATAGTTGTCTTGGAGGCATCCATAGATATTTTATTTCATGAGATGATATGACCCATGAATGATACTACCTCCATCTATAACTCACACTTTATGTATATTCCATATAGATTCTCATTTCGTAAGGTCTCTAGTATAGTGTTTATATGCTCTACACTATCCTCATTAGTTTTGAAGTATATTAGAATATTTTTTATAAATACTACAATTTTTTTTTCAAGGTAATCTCTATATAAATTATTCATCATGTCCATGAATATTTAGGGAGCATTAGTAAGTCCAAAAGGCATTACTATGAATTCATAGTGCCCATAACTTCTAAAAAAGTATTCTTGGGTATATTCTCCTTCTTCACCCTTACATGGAAATATCCTGACTGCTGATCCACCTTGGAGATGTATTGTGCTCCACATAGCTGATCGAACCAGTAATAAATTCATGGTAGGGGATACTTGTTCTTTATCATGACTTATTTGAGCTCATTATAATCAATGAAAAGATTCATTGACCCATCCTTATTCTTGAGGATGAGGACTGGTGCACCCCATGGTGAAGCACTTGGGTGTATAAACCTTTATAAAGATGCTCTTTTTGTTGTTTCTATAGATCCTCAAGATCCAAATAATCCATCCCATATGGAGTCTTGGATATTAGAAACGACCTAGAAATAAGATCAATCATGATTTCAACATCTATTTTTGGAGGAAGACTAGGGAATTCCACGGGAAATAATTCAGTTAATTCCCTCACAATAGGCATGTCTTAAAGGATGGTTTTTTCCTCAGACACAATCATCATAGCAAGATACACATGTTCATAGGGATATAATATCAACACATGAGATAATGTTGATAAAGAATATTTATACTTCTCCTTTCACTAGTAAATAATTGGGTGTTGACTCACTATTTTGAGAGTGATTTACCTCTCATGGAAATTTATATTTGATTTATATAGAGAATGAAAATAGATGATAGGAATTGCATAAAATTATACAAGAAAAAGTTTGAAAAAGTTCGCCAGGAAGTTAAATCCACAAATTGTGATAGGGGAGGTGTTAAATTAATGGGATTCAATGATTTCCCCATTTTATTTTCCCACTAAAATCTCAACATCCATGGTTTTTGGTGGTGTTGTGATCATTCAACTAAGCACCAAAGTTATAAAAGAATGCATAGAACCAGAATAAAAAATCAAATTCACTATTCTCAAATGAATAACTAGCATACCTTTCAACACTTCAATTTTCAAGGTTCTCTTGTAGGTAGTGATGGAAAAAGCTCTCCCTTACTGCCATGGAGGTTGCTGGTTTCCTACAAAAACCCTTGTTCTAGGGAAATGGTTTGAAAAGTGCCATGGTTCTTTGATGTTGCAGAAATGAATAATGCATTGAGGTTCAAACAAAGCATTCCTCTCATTTGTCACAATAATGGATTTTTCTTTTCAGTAGTTAATATCCATGTGCCAATCTCATCCAAACCTAAATCATATCCTCACCCCCTATAGGCAATTTATTGGGTGCCTATTTCCACACCTTTGGAAAGTGGGGTGATGGAATTTCTTATCACCGTTGGATTTATCCATCAGACCTCTAGAATTAAAGTACACCTTATGCTTATTATCCCCATGATACCCCTAAGATTCACCAATCTCAATTTTTAAATAGAGGGACCGTCAGACAATATATTCATAGATATCAATGTCATAGATTGCTAGGGATTTCTATAGGCTAGGTTTTAGCACACCGAAGTAGCGGTCAACCCTTTATTTGGGGCTAACGATAACACCAGAGGTGTATTGGGAAAGCCATGTGATGTTTTCCTCATATGAACCGATGGATTCATCATCTTTCTTTTGATTCCATTTAATTCCCATTGAATCTTAAGTCGGATGGTCTGTGAGAAATATTTATCGAAAAGCATTTTCCATAAATCCTTTCATTACAACACCTCGATATCTTCATCAGGCTTCATATTTTTTATCAATATCCACCATTGATCAACTTCACCCACTATACAATAAGCATCCAGAATAACCTTCTCTTATTTGGAACATTGAAGGATTAAGATGATCTTTTCAATGGAGTTGATCCATTGTTCGACAGTTGAGGGATCATATGATTCATTAAAATTAGAAGGCATTTGTCTCAAGAAGCTCTCGATTCTGAATATTTCTTTCTTAGTGGGGGGGGGGGGGTGTTTAACGTTCCTATTGAACCATGCTTATATTAAAAACATGAGTTACCTGAGAGTGTATCATGACCAAGTTTTCAATTTCTTTTCCAATCAGATTGAGAATCTCTTTAGAACATTAATCATATTGATCTTTACATCAGTTGTTAGCCCCAGTCCTCCTATTACCAGCCATTGGTTGGAATAAAAGGAATGTTAGGGGTAACACATAAATGGGAATCCAATTATGAAAAGGGATAACTTATAAATTAAACCTAACTTCTTAACTTTCAAATATATTGGCTTCAATCTATGTTATCCATAATGTACTTCCCAACATATATTATTAGGGTAAATTTTTATATTCCCTTAATAATAGTTCATAATAAGTTTATGAATTTAACAAAGAATATCCCTAGAGAGTGTCTTCACCAAGAGTGAAGAAAGTCCCATTGTCATTCACATGTTCTTGTTCGAGTCTAGCATAAAGCCGTGTTTTCAGGTTTTACCCCTAGATACATACGTGCCAGAGGCACCCCTACCTTCTCATATCCTATAAAAGATGTATTTTCTTGATAAACCACTTACTCAATAATATCTAGAATTTAGGGATGTTTTATTATACTTAGTATTGTCTCTAAGGATTTCCCTGGGGTTTTCTAATCTTAATCCCAATAATAACTAAACATATCCTCTAATACTAACTACCACAACCCTTCCCTTTATTACACACATACACATGATTTTTTAAAAGAAAATTCCCCAATGATGACTCTAAGGATGGATAGGTCTAGTGTATTGGGAAATTAGGAACATTACATGATGAGTTAAGACATAAAAAATAACAACTTTATTGAAATCTTCTTATACATGACACAAACATTCCTTCATACTTAGCATTTCATGGGATAACCTGGGGGCATGCATAATAAAATGGTAAGCTATAAATCCCAATAAAGGAGTAATAAAGGAATTGAATGAAGAATATAGTACATGTTAGGAAATAGGCATATCAAAGGAGCGTAAGAGAAACATTAACATTAAGGCATGATATAACATGATTATCATAACATGGAAATGTGGAAATAACATTTAACATAATATTAGCATTATCCAAGGCTCATTTCACATAAATCAGGAGTAAACCCTCATTTCAGATGAATTATAATGAGTAATCCCTCATTGCACATGGATTATCATGATACTATTCTTTATCCAATGCATTGGGGTGTAATCAGGGCACACCCTTCTTAATCATTTCATTTCAGGCATAAGTGTGCCAGATAGATCATGTAACAATGATTCATTAGACAACAAAATTTATTCCAAAAATAATTGATGTGGAGTACATAAATTTATGTCATCAATTGAAAAGATTATGCACATAAAGTTGAATACCCTTGACAGAGAAATGGGTATGATATTCACATACATGATGATTTTGGATTTGAAATTTTGGTTGAACTTCGACAGCATAACGATATCAAATAAAAATTGTAAAATGGGTTGATGAGGGAGAAATGGTTCTCTCAACATTTTTACATGAAATTTAAAATAATGGGGTCATTTAAAATAATGTCATGACATATTTAATGGAATTTAGATTCATAATATAAAATAATATCTCAAATTTAAATGAGAAGAGAGAAATTCCTTATAGAATTTTGGCATGGTAATAGGTGTACATGATAGGCATTAATGAGAGAGAAAGAGGGATCCAATAATTCAAAAAAATAATTAGATTAGTATGGGGGAGGTTATAAATCATACCCCATAATTTTTAATTTAGAATAAAATGGTATAACAACCTAATGAAATTTAGAAAAAATGACAATGGAATAAATCACTTACTTGGAAGTGTGACCCCAAAGGCTTGGGAGAGGCATGATGGAGGCTTCATGGGAGATTATGGTGCCTTGGGAATATTATAGTGAGAGGAGGGTAGATTAGGTATGTTTTACAAGTGTTTTTAGTGATGTGAATAGGGAGATTGGGTGGATTTATATAAGAAAAGAGATGGAATGATTTATTATTATGGTTTTGGACACTACACATTAAACAAATCAAAACCACAAACCATCCATGTGTTTTCCAATGGTTTTTCTCCAAAGGGTAGTGAAAAATATTAATTTATGATTCCAATGGCCAAACATATTAAAATATTAGGCATTCTTATGTGGAGGTGAGTCACACTCTCAAGGAAATAATTTTAAAATGTTAAAATGTTTTATGTGTCATTGATGGTCCACTAAGGCATTGTGAATTTAATAAAGAAAATATAAAATCACATTATTTTAAAGTTAAAACATATATTGGCTGAGAATCCATTTTATTGTTATTTATTACATCACCATAGGGTCATTATGATGTCATAAAACACATTATATTTTAAAACAGTATTTATTTTTTACCACAAAAATCGATTGTCTTGGAAAATTATGAAAAAATAACTATTGGATAAATTTGACGTCCTGATTACAGAAATAATATTCATTTTATATAAATAGTTTTCTAAATGTGTTCATTTTCAATTTTAATATAAAAAATTATATTTATTAAAAATTAATTGTTTTTGACATAAAATGTTTTCAAACCATGCTAAAAATAACAATTGAATTCATATAAATTATACGATGATTTATATTTAATAAAAAGTAATTTTTTAATAATATTTAATTAAAATATTAATTAATTCAAAAATCCTTTAATTCATCAAAATATATTTCATAATTAAATCTAAACTAAAAATACTATTTATGATTTAAAGACAATTTACAAAGAAACAATAATGAAATAAATGTATGTTATTTATAAAAAAATAAACCACATAATAAATTTTCTAGTGTCCTATTACATAACCTGTTATAACACCCGTATAAGACATAAGGGTAAGATGTGCGATGGTGACAGACTCTTAGGTTGGCTCAAATAACATCGCTCAGGTGGTAATGTCTATTAACTTCCACTTCTCCCATATGTGGTTCCGTTCAAGAATAATGTGTTGATGCTTGGCTTGGACTTGGTCCAAAGCGATTTCAAGTGAAGATACCTTCTTTATGGGCTCCAAAAAATGGGCTTCGTATGGAGAAATTCGACTGAATGAGTCCATCAATTAGTTTTCTAAGTAAATAGGATTTTTAAGGCCCTATATTTATTCTAATCATGTGTTCAAAGTTCAACTTCTATATTAGCAAAATAATAATTCATAATGGAATTTTGAAATACAAAAAACATAAAACCAAGGATGTTCATGCGTTTTATATAAACATTTTAAATAATAATAAATTTATTATGATCGAGAGGAAATTTCATTAATAAATTTTTGGTTCATTACATTATACCTATGGGGGGGCTTATAGTTTGAGGGGGCATATTTTTATTTTCTATATTGGTAGAAATATGTTGACCTAAAGTGTATTGGATAGTGCGATGATGGGGGAGGGGTGAGATCCTTTTTATAGTGTAGGGGGAGTGGAATTATTGTAAATACCAAAAGAAATACATTATTTAGAGGTCTCCCGTGCCTATTTTGACACAAAAATGGAAAAATAAAGAATCAAAGGTGATTTATGGTTGATAAAAAGCTCTAAAAATTTACATTTTTTAATTTTTATCTTTAACATCTATGTTTTGTTAATTTTATAATTTTTTTATTAAACTAACTATGTTTCATTCCTATGTACGTTATCCATTAAGACTAAATTAAATTAAAATTTATCCAAAAATATATACCCAATAAAATAAAAATAGTAAATATAATTTAAAAAATATAAATCTCATATGTTTTGGAATTTAATTTTAAAAAAATATCATGTAATGAATAAATACATAGCTTTTACACGGTTAGTGCAAACAATTTTTTACTATCTTTGGGTAATTATTTTAAATATAAAAGAAAAAATGACCCATTAATAGAATATATATGATTTTTATTGAAATTTTTAAATTACATGGAAGAATATTTTATTTTTATTATTTTTACTTTATATAGTAAAATATCATTTATTGTAAAATAACAATAATGTCAATTTTGACATTATTTATTTATCCTTAATTTTAAAATATCAAAAACATAATAGAATTAAAATTTATTTAGTTCATAGCTGTCTAACATGAAATATTCTTCTAAAAAAATAATTAATTTCAATAATTAAATATATTTACTTCTCTTTTAATATTTATAGTATCATTTAATTTAGCTAATTAGTTACTAAATAATAAACATGATAGTCTTTCTTATGCCTGTAATGTAAGTACATCATCTCTAGAAACTAGTGATAATTTTTTATGATAAAAATAACCCATTTATATTTAAAAAGGATATGTATAATGATAAATACAAGGTTTTCCCACATATCACGGTTTTATAATTACTAATGTAAAGTATGATTTTTGGTTTTTCCTTACATAACATGTTATATTGGGAACTCACATGGGGTATTATACCAATAACCCATCATATTTGAACTAAGTGGGAATATGGATAACCTATTGGAAAAAATGTCTTTTGGTCATGTGTATAGGTCATTTGGACCGTATGATTATGTTTTGGTCCCTTTTTAAGATTTATTTTACCTTAATCATTGTAATTAATTTTAATCACCTTCAATAATATTTCTTTCAAAGAAAATAATTTAATCATATTAGATTAAAAATTTCATACCTATTACAACTGGTTATGTCATTTATTCCGAATTCAATGCAGAAAAGGGGGAAAATAAAATTTAAATCCAATCATATAGATGTGGCAAGAAAAATGGTGTTTTAAGTGAAAATGTTCAAAATTTCATTAGGAACTTGTTGTTGAGTCAATAAGGTTTTCCTTATGAATTTTCCATTCCTTCTTGTTTTGAAAATCACAAACACCTTATCTTTAAGGAAAATCTCTTTTATAAGGAAAATTAATTTTATAAGGAAAGTATCTTTTATAAGGAAGATCACTTTTATAAGAAAAATTATCCTTATCATATTTTCATCCATATATTTCTTAAGTATAAGATTCAGATTCATTTCTATATTCTCAGAATCGATTGAAACTTTGATATGAAGCATTCTGTTTTAGGTTCCGAATTCTGGAGGAGAACTGTAATAAAGTTATACTCCGAATTCCAGATATTAATTCTCATTACGTATTCTGGATACGAATTCTCATTACGAATTCTAATGAAGAATTCTCACTACGAATTCTGTAGACGAATTCTCATTACGAATTCTGATGACGAATTCTCATTACGAATTCTGATGACGAATTCTCATTACGAATTCTGATGACGAATTCTCATTACGAATTCTGATGAGGAATTTTCATTACGAATTCTCATGATGAATTCTCATTACGAATTCTCTTGACGAATTCTCATTCTGAATTCTCATTCCGAATTCACCTATTAAACAGAATCTGATCATCTTTGTTTTATACACTCCGAATTTTTTTAGACTCCGAAAATTATTTTTGGTTAGACTCTGAACTTTCATTTTTGTTACAGTTTTATAATTTGTCTAATCTTTGACCTTTTTGTTTACACTCTGAACCTTCACTCCGAACATTTGAGTTAGACTTAAAACGATGTCGTACATTCTGTTTCACATGTTTTGTTATAAAACGATGTCGTCTATTCTGTTATAAACTAACCGTTGGTTAAGTTACATGTGTATATGTCCCTCCGACTTTTAAGAAAAATATGACCGTTGGAAAGGATGCCGACCTTGCCTATAATTAAGATCTCATTTGAAAGAGCTCAGGGCTGACTGATGATAACTTCTTCGACATTGTGCACACATGCAGTTGAAGTGATTTCTAGAGAGAGAGGCTCTTATTAACTCTCAAAGCTTCGTGAAACTTCAAATGTTGGTGATTACATTCGAGGACTTCCAGGGATAGGAAGATAGAGGTGCCGACTACCTTGAAGTTCAAGGGTTTCCTTGCTGAGGAAGACAGAGGTTGCCAACTACCTGGAAGTTAAGGGCTTGTGGGGATAACAAGACAGAGATTCCAATCTTCGTATCGAGGGCTTACCCTGGTGTGGGTAAGAGAGACTTTTTTTGAATGTATAAATCAAAGGATCTTTATCCAAGGTTGTTGGATACCCTTCTCTTTGGGTTAAAAGACTATATCTTGTTACTTGTAGTTTTACTACTTGTTTGTCTCTGATGAATATTATATTGTAAGGAAAGTATAACTTTCTTATACTTCCTTACTTGTATTCCGATTCATTTAGATTCTATATGATTTAAGCTAGAATCTCATATTGTAATCTTTAGTTATGTTTCAATTTCCGGATTCATATTTTCAGAACCTACTTTCGGAATCTCTTTCAGTTTTAAGAAAGTACAAAGGACTTGAAGTTTATAACTTCATTCCTTATTCCATGTTTTCATTTGGTGTTAGAGGTCTTGTGAATTAACTTATTTTAACATTGTTAAACTTATCTATTTCTTTTGTTTAAGGAAAAAATAGTTATTCGTAACTAACTTTAAAGGTTCCAAAGGAATTTTTAAAGTATACAATTCACCCCCTCTTGTATATTGAGCATCTACATCATTATTTCGATCCTACAATTGGTATCAGAGAAGGTCTCTGAAATAATTGTACTCACGTATAAGTTTTTCGTGCTCACTTTATCATTCCGAATATTCTCATTCTGAACATTGTCATTCTGAACATTTTGATTACGAACTTTTTATACTAACAAGTTTGTGTGCCAAAGGTTGTTCTTGTATGGCAGGAGTTAATATTGGTTCCATTGATAATATAAATCCTACAAGACCACCAATCTTTGATGGTAATGACTATGAATACTGGAGAGATCGAATGAAGACTTTTGTTATCAATACTGGAGTGGACAACTTTGTTATGCTTACTGGAGATTATAAAATTTCTGATAAGGAAGTTAGAACTTTTACTAACCAGGAAAAGCAAGAGTATCAACTCAATTATAAGGTACGCAATACCTTACTTTGTTCAATGACTAGAAATATATAAAGCCAAATTTCTTCTTGTGAAGTAGCTAATTGTATCTGGAAGAAGTTTGAGGTTACACACTTTGGATCTTCGAAAGTGATTGAGACTAGGAGAGCAATGTTTAGAGCTGAATATCATGGATTCAATTTTCCTTATGGTGAACCAATTTGTAAAGTTCAACAGAGGTTCATGACTAAAGTCAACAGCTTATAGTCTATGGGAGAAAAAAGTTTAGATGATGAATCGCTTGTGGATAAGATAATTTATATTATGCCCAATGAGTGGGAATCCAAAAGAACTGCTATAGATGAGAACATGAAGGTCACTCAAATTTCTCTTGATGAGTTATTTGGAACTCTTCTCCAACATGAAATTAGAATGAAGAGACATGCTGACAACATCAAAAAGAAGAATGGGAATTGTACTGTTGATTTTACAACAACATCAAATCATATGAAAGCTAAGACTCCTGAGAGAGTAACCAGATCCAAGTCTAAGTAGATGGTTGTTCAATCCAAATCTAGTGAGAGTGATGTATCTGAAAATGAATTATCAAATCTTTCTTGAAGGAAGAATAAGATAGCTTGTCAGAGAAATTTCCAATCCAAGTATAAGAAAAAGGACATGAAAGATATGAAAGATGGAGAAGTCACGTGTAAGGAATGCAAGAGAGCTGGACATATTAGACCAGATTTCCCTTTGCTCAAAAAGAATGAATGGAATGAAAGGCATTCAGACAGGAAAAGAAAGAAGTATTATAAAGCCAAATCTAAGAATGTTCTAAAAGATAGTGATACCTGGAGTGCCAGTGGTGGTGACTCTTCAGATGAATCTTCTGATTATGAATCTTCAGGACAGAAGAATCTTGGTCTTATAGCCAGATTACCTATTGACAATCATTGCTTTATAGCTAAGGTACAAAGTGCTGAATCATTAAAAAACATTTCTGTAATTTCTAATGATAGTAAGTATTATAATTCTTCTGATGAAGAATTCTCTTCTGATGAAGAAAATACTTTACCTACCTATGAAGAAGTCTATAGGTTTGATGAACTTCTTGAGACTGAAAACTCTAATCTCAATAAGAAACTTGAAAAGGCAAACTCTAGGAATTCTATCCTTAAGAAAGAAATATCAGATCTTTCTAAAGATCTTGATAGGAAAAATGTTGATCTAGTTCTAAATATAATGATTTTGAAGATAAAAACTTGTTTATCAAACTCAAGTCTGAAATCCTTTCCTTAAAGAAGTGTTTATCAAACATTACCCATGGTAAGGAGAATTTTGATAAAATGTATTCCCAAATACGACCTTTAAGAAACAAATCCGGATTTGGTTATACTCATGAAAAATCAATTTTTAGTAACAATTATTTTGTTCCTCAAAGTGCCCCATTTTGTACCAAGTGTCAATGTGGTGGTCACTGGGCAAATAATTATTCCTTAAACAAAACCCAATCTTTAGGATTTCACAAAGCTTACTTTTCTAAGAAGATGTGGGTACCTAAAATTTTGTTATCTGGAAATCTCGGATCCAAACAAGTATGGATTCCGAAAGACTAATTCTTTTCTTTATTTCAATAAAATAAAGAGAGTACCAGTAGAAACACATGGTACATGGATAGTGGATGTTCCTGGCACATGATTGGTAACAAAATCTATTTTGAAAAGATTATCAAAACAAAAGGAGGAAAGGTAACTTTCGAAGATAATTCTATGGGAGAGATTGTTGGTATTGGTAATATTGTTCTTGTAGGAAAAACCTTTATTTCAAATGTTCTTTTTGTTAAGGGTCTTTAGCACCACATCAATAGCATAAGTCAGTTATGTTATGAAGGATATCTTGTGAATTTTAGGAATGATATGTTCTTAGTCCACAATTCCAAGGAAGAATTTATTCTCTCAGCCAAGAGGCAGGAGAATGTTTATACCTTAAATTTAGCAGACCTTAGGAGCCAAGATTTACCTATCCTAAGTGAAATGGAAGATCATTCCGGGATTTGGCATAGAAGACTAGGTCATTGTAACCATAGAAACTTATGTAAACTCTCTAAGAAGAAACTAGTTAAGGATATACCGGAGCATAGATTTGATTCTTCTAAAGTTTGTGATCCCTGTCAATATGGAATGCAACATAAATCTAGTTTTAAATAAATCGGTAAAGTCTCAACAACTGATGCATTACAGTTAGTGCACATGAATCTTTTTGGTCCAACACAAACTGGAAGTATTGGAGCCAAATACTATGTGTTTGTTCTAGTTGATAATTACACTAGATTTACTTGGGTCTATTTTCTAGCAAAGAAGTATGAAGCTTTTTCTTATTTCAAATGTTTTAGATCTCAAGTTAAAAATTGGAAAAACTTTCCATTGAAAACTATTCATAGTGATCATGGAGGATAATTTCAAAATTCTGATTTTGAAACTTTTTGTAGTAGAAAAGGTATTACTCACAATTTTGCAGCACCTAGAACTCCTCAGCAGAATGGTGTAGTTGAGATAAGCAATAGAATTCTTCAAGAGATAACAAGAATCACGTTGAGTGAATATTCTATAGCTAGACATTTCTGGGCTGAAGCTGTAAGTACTGCTTTCTATACTATAAATCGAGTTTTGATTAGACCTTTTCTTAATAAAACACCTTATGAGTTATGGAATGGTAGAAAACCAAGACTATCCTACTTAAAGGTCTTTGGTTTCAAAGTATTAATTTTTAATACTAAAGATAACCTACATAAATTCATACCAAAATATGATGAAGTAATTTTCTATGGTTATTCCACAAATTCTAATGCTTATAGAGTTTTTAATAAAAATACTTGTACTGTTGAAGAAATAGTGCATGTGAAATTTGATGAGTCTGATCCTTTTGTTTTTAAACCATCCCTGTCTACATCCTCATATGTGTTTTCAAAAACTGATTATCAACCTTTGATAGAAAATCCTTCTGATAAGGAAAATTTTCAAGAAGATACTTCGAAATCATTTACCCCAGAAGACTTTATACCCTATGTTGATGAACATGATTTTCAAAACCCAAATCAGGTGTTTCTTAAGAATCATCCCAATGATAGTATCACTGGTGATGTAAATCAACCAGTAAGGACTAGAAGTTCCTTAAGAAATGAAGTAGAACATCTAGCATTTCTTTCCCAATTAGAACCAAAAAGCACTGATGAATCTTTAGATGATGATGATTGGATCAAAGCCATGCAAGATGAACTAAATGAATTCAAAAGGAATAAAGTCTATACTTTGGTTGAAATATCTAAGGAAACTACTGTTATTGGAGTGAAATGGGTTTTTAGAAATAAATGTGATGAAAATGGAGTCATAGTATGAAATAAATCTAGACTTGTTCCTAAAGGTTATAATCAACAAGAGGGAATAGACTATGTAGAAACCTATGCTCCAGTAGCTAGACTTGAATCAATACATATTCTACTCACCTTTGCAGCTTTATGTAATTTAAAACTTTTTCAAATGGATGTGAAATGTTCTTTTCTTAACCGTTATGTTCAATAGGAAGTTTTTGTTGAACAACCTCCTGGCATTGAAGATACAAAACATCCTAATCAGGTTTTTAGACTTACCAAAGCTCTGTATGGTCTTAAACAAGCCCCACGAGCATGGTATGATAGACTCACATGATTTTTGCTTCAAAATAACTATGTTAAGGGAAATGCAGATCCAACCCTTTTTATAAATAAAGATAAGAAAAATGTTTTGATTTTTCAAATTTATGTTGATGACATCATATTTGGTTCAACTTAACAATCTTTAACCGACTCTTTTTCAAGTGTAATGAAATATGAGTTTGACATGAGTATGATGGGTTAGTTAACTTTTTTCCTTGGTTTTCAAATTTCTCAAAAACCAGACGGAACCTACATATCTCAACATAAGTATATTAAATATCTTCTCAAAAAGTATGGTTATGACAACACTAAGAGTATAAGTACTCCCCTTGGTACCTCAAACTCTTTAGATCTTCATGAAGCTGGGAAACCAGTAGAACGAACATCTTTTAGAGGTATGATGGGAAGTTTACTTTACTTAACATCTAGTCGACCAGACTTAAATGTTTTCAGTATTCTTATGTGCAAGATATCAATCCAATCCTAAGGAATCTCACTTAAAGGTAGTAAAAATAATTTTTCGCTACCTTAAGGGAACCATGGATCTAGGATTATTTTATACTTCTGGAAACGATTTTGTTCTAAAAAACATTTCTAATGATGAAATTGGTGGATGTAGAATGGATAGAAAGAGTACATCCGGATCTTGTCATTTCTTAGGAGATTCATTAGTTTCTTGGTCTTGAAAGAAGCAACATTCGGTAGCACTTTCCACTGCTGAAGCCGAATATGTAGTAGCTGGAAGTTTTTGTGCTCATGTTTTGAGGATGCAGCACACACTCACTGATTATGGCTTGAGTTTTTCTAAAACTCAAATTTTGTGTGATAACACAAGTTCCATTTCCCTATGTAAGAACCCTGCACATCACTCTCGTGCAAAACACATAGATATTAGGCATCACTTTCTTAGGGATCACACACTAAAAGGAGATATTATTCTCCAGTTTATCGGAACGCAAGATCAACTTGCTGATATTTTCACAAAATCATTGCCTTCTGATAGATTTGAATACATTAAACAGAAGTTAGGATTGATAACCGTAAGGTAATATTTCTTAGTTAACTTTCTATTGACACAGTATCCTTATAGTAATAAACTCCTTTTCATAGGGGAGTACATTTGATTGTTAGAGTAACTAAATTTTTCAAATTTAGTTTTTCAAACTTTTTGGAACTAAATTTCCAGAATGGGAATTTCCAAAACCGAAATTTTCCAGAATGGATATTTTCGTATAGAAAACTTCTGGAATGGAAATTTTTGTATTGAAAACATCCGGAATGGAAAATTTCATACTGGTGTTTCCATAATGAGATTTTTGTACCGAGACTTTCATAATGAGATTTTCGTTTTGAAAATTTTGTAATGAAATATTTCATGCTAAATTTTTTTTGTTGAGTTTTTCATAGTGAGTTTTGCGAACTATGTATTTTCGTAGTAATAATAAAGTTTTTTTTCTCCTCAAAAAGAATATTACCCATTACGAATAATCCTCCTAAGCCAATCCAAAAGGTATGACTTCCTTACTCAGGTTTTCGTAATCATACTTCACTTGATGGTATTTTCTTATATTTTGTTTTTGGAATATAGTTTTCTTAAATCCTTGTTTTAATAAAAACCACAAAAGATCAGATTCAAGATTTCTTGAGAATAGGATTTCAACCGTCAGATCTGATCTCAGCTTGTAACAACCATTCGTTCAACCGAGGAAGATGAACCGTCTTTTCGTTGGCTATATAAAGGGGACCCAAATGGTCGTCCCACATAGGTTTTTCATGCTCTAGCATCCTAAAGCTCTGCCTATCTATTTAAAGGCCGTTCTAATCTTTAGTTAACTCCGTTCTGAACTTCTCAGAGTTTTTATATCCAAATGTATGTGGAAGTAGCTTCTCAAGACATGTCTTCCTCTAAGACGATTTCCAAGTGGTTAGTTAATTGAGAAAGGTTGGTTCATCCTGATTTCATCAACAAGTATGATTCTCTTATATCCAGGAACATTAAGATTAACGGATGGGAAGATTTTTATATGTCCAAGCCTGGAAATCAAGATGAGGTAGTGGTGAGACCGGAGATGTTTTGAAACAAGTAGATGATTATAAGGGGGCACCTTTAGAACATTTGTCGCTCTGAACTTCAGAAGCTGAATCATCGAAGTTAGTCACTCCAGGGAAGGATGGGGAGGAAGGAGAAAAAGAAGTAGCCAATCATGAAGAGGAAGAAAAACTTCTACATGATGTTTGTCAAATGGAGAACGTAGAGGATGGTGCTCAAAAAGTTTCTGATGATGAAGACAATGTTGTTTAAGTTTCTGATAGTGAACAGAAGACTCCGAAATAGCAATCCATTCCGAAAAAGGACAAGGGAAAGAAACATGTTTTCGATACCCCGAGCTCAGTGGTAGTAAAGAGAAGGGAAGTTGTTGATTCTTCTACTAAGAAGGGTGAGCATTTTGAAGAAGAAAATTCTCCATGAAAAGTCTCAGATTCGGAGTCATCTTCATTGGGGCATGATTTTGTTGTTCAGTCATTAAAGAAGTTGGTGGGAACTATTCCGACATTTTCAAGTACCGATTCAAGATTCCAGATGCTCCAACATGCTTTGAATCAGAAAAAAAACTTTGTATCCATGGTTATGAAAAAATGTGTTGAGATTGAGGAACAGTTCAAAACATTCGTTGTTGGCTATAAAGCCCACAAAAGATCTTGCAAGAGGATGACTAGTTGGTCGAAGAAAACTGTTGAAGAGATGAGGCTCCTTGATGAATTCCAAGATAATGTTAAGGATTCTTTTGAGATAGAAGACAGGAAGATAAATGAACTTACTTCATCCTTTGAAGAAATGTTGACAGATGAAATGAATTTCCGGATTCAAGAAGTCAGAGATCTGAATACGAAGCTGAATTCTATTTCTCAAAACTGGATATATGAAAGGGATCATCAGATTGAGTTTGACGAGAAGTTGTTAAAGCAAGAAAAAAATCTTGAAGGCTCAGGAAGAAAAACATCAATCCCAGGAAGAAAATATTGAAGCTCAAAGTACAAGAATAGTTGTGTTAGAGAAGCAAGCCGAGGAAGACCATAAAGACATGAAGAAGATAAAGACTATTCTTAAGGGTCTCATGGCGATGGAAAAAGATCCAAAATAGACAAATCTGATCTTTTGTTCTATCTTAACATCCTTGTTGTTGAACATTCAAACTTAATGAAAATTGTGCATTCTCCTCTCTTTTGTTGATTTTACTAATTTTTTAAGGTAATTTGTTATATTTTACATTCCCTCAAATTATTTTTGAAAATCACAAAGGGGGAGAAGGAAAAAAACCCTAATAAAGGTGGAAAAGGAAAAAGAATCTGAACAAAGGATGAGAAATAAAATGAACTCTAATAGAGTTTATCTAATGGGGAGTTTATCATTAAAGAAGACATTCTTATTCTTAATGAAATATCATTCCGGAAATCTAGAATATGATACTTAGAGTTTCAAAGACAAAGGGGGAGTTAGTCGTATTCATCAACATCCATAAGCAAAGGGAGATAATCCTTAATGTTTTATTTCTTATTAGACTTTATTTTTCATAAGGATGTTTGCGATTTCCAAAAAGGTGGAGATTGTTGAGTCAATAAGGTTTTCCTTATGAATTTTCCATTCCTTCTTGTTTTGAAAATCAAAAACACCTTATATTTACGGAAAATCTCTTTTATAAGGAAATTTACTTTTATAAGGAAATTCTCTTTTATAAGGAATATCGCTTTTATAAGAAAAATTATCCTTATCATATTTTCATCCATATATTTCTTAAGTATAAGATTCGGATTCATTTCTATATTCTCGGAATCATTTGAAACTTTGATATGAAGCATTGTTTTTTAGGTTCCGAATTCTGGATGAGAACTGTAATAAAGTTCTACTTCGAATTCCAGATACGAATTCTCATTACGAATTCTGGATACGAATTCTCATTAAGAATTCGGATGAAAAATTCTCATTACGAATTTTGATGACGAATTCTCATTACGAATTTTGATGACGAATTACCATTACGAATTCTGATGACGAATTCTCATTACGAATTATGATGACGAATTCTCATTACGAATTCTGATGAAGAACTCTCATTATGAATTCTGTTGACGAATTCTAATTCCGAATTCCCATTCGGAACTCACCTATTAAACAGAATCTGATCATCTTTGTTTTATACACTATGAAAATTATTTTTGGTTAGACTCTGAACTTTCATTTTTCTTACACTTTTATAATTTGTCTTATCTTTGACCATTTTGTTTACACTCCGAACCTTCACTCCGAACTTTTGAGTTAGACTTAAAACGATGTCGTACATTCTGTTTCACTTGTTTTGTTATAAAATGATGTCATCGATTCTGTTATAAACTAACCGTTGGTTAAGTTACACGTGTACAGGTCCCTCCGACTTTTAAGGAAAAAATGACTGTATGAAAGGAGGCCGACCTTGCCTATAAATAGGAGCTCATTTGAAAGAGCGCAGTACTGACTGATGATAACTTCTTCGACATTGTGCACACATGTTGTTGAAGTGATTTCTAGAGAGAGAGGCTCTTATTAACTCTCAATGCTTCGTGCGACTCCGAATGTTGGTGATTACATTCGAGGACTTCCGGGGACAGGAAGACAGAGGTGCCGACTATCTTGAAGTTCGAGGGATTCCTTTTGAGGAAGACAGAGGTTTCCAACTACCTTGAAGTTGAGGGCTTGCGGGTATAGCAAGATAGAGATTCCGATCTTCATATCGAGGGCTTACCCTGGTGTGGGTAATACAGACTTTCTTGAAAGTATAAATAAAGGGACCTTTATCCAAGGTTATTGGATACCCTTCTCTTTGGGTTAAAAGGCTTATATCTTGTTACTTGTAGTTTTACTACTTGTTTGTTTCCACAGCATATTGTTTTGTAAGAAAAGTATAACTTTATTATACTTCCTTACTTGTATTCTGATTCATTTAGATTCTATACGCTTTAAGGTAGAATCTCATATTATAATCTTCAGTTAAGTTTCAATTTCCGGATACATATTTCCGGAACCTACTTTCAGAATCTCTTTCCAGTTTTAAGCAAGTACAAAGGACCTGAAGTTTATAACTTCATTCCTTATTCCAAGTTTTCATTTGGTGTTAGAGGTGTTGTGAATTTACTTAGTTTAACTTTGTTAAACTTAGCTCTTTCCTTTGTTTAAGAAAAACATAGTTATTCGTAACAAACATTAAATGTTCCAAAGGAATTTTTAAAGTATACAATTCACCCCGCTCTTGTATATTGAGCATCTACATCATTATTTCGATCGTACACTTGTTTCAATGTACAATATAAAAATGATTAAAATGACCTAAATTTGATCAATATATGTATAATTGATCTATTATGACATTAAATACTTTTTAAAAAATAATTTAATATGAATAATTATTTAATATAATGGGAGGTTTTCTAATAAATGAAAAATTTATTAATAATCATCAAAAATGAAACTTCTGGAAAAAATAACAAAAAATCGCCGAAAGTATATTTCGATATTATAAATACAAAAAAAAATTTATTTTGACATAAAATAATTATTATAGTGTCAAAAACTATATTTAAAATAGGTTCTCCACTAAAAGTTGGTAAAATAAATTATTAAAATATACATATTTTATTCTTACAAAATGTATTCATTCTTATCTTAAGCCTATGTAATTTATTGGATGAATGTAAAAACATTTTATAAATAGTTACATTGAATGTATAGTTAGTGTTAATCTCACCCACCTATACAATGGACAATAAAAACATCAACATTAAATAATATTATAAAAAATATATTATTGATCGGTAAGAATTGACCATGAGTGTATCATAAGTTATAAAAGGGACTTGATGTTGTGTATAATGCATGAAAAAAATGGGGCTTCATGTGATGCAATAACCTATGAATTTTTTATAAGAAAATATACTTAATATTTTAAATTAAATTGAATGGATATATTTCATAAAATATCAGGATGTTTCAAAACGATTCATGAATGTAATTATAAAACCCATGATCGTGTGTTACTAGTAAAAATCATTTCATTCAACATATGAAGAAATAACATTTATACTAAAAGATGTGAAATATATGAATATCAAAAATGTTAAAATACATATTCTCAATGATAGAGATCAACATGAGGAAAACTATGTGTTTAAAACTACCCAAGGATTATGATTCCTCAATATACTTCCACCATAAAAAGTGAAATAATTTGGATAAAGCATTTAGTAGGAAATAAAATATTATTTTTTTCAAAAATTAATATTTAAAATAATCAAATATTCTTGGATTTAGTAAAATTGGATATTAGAATCGATATAGAAGGGGGAAATCATATCTATCCAAAATGAATAGAAAACCATCCTTATTATATATAATACAATTATAAAGACCCGACCTGGGTTACCATCAAAACAGGCAGCCGACCTGATCAATCACCTACCTGAAGTGAATTCTTAATCCCCACGGGTTACTGAAAATCACCTGGGTATCGATCCTAAAACCAAAGGGAACTATTTCTCCTAGCCTGTAAAAACACATGGTAAATATATACAAATGAAAATGAATAAAACAATGAAAGACTACTAAATATATCCTACGACAATAAGAAGATAGTGGAAACAGACAACTATAGAAGTGGATAAAACTCCAAAAGATAAGTCCAACAACAAAAGTCCAAAATGAAACAGCTAATCCACACAATGGTATGGATGAACTCCCATTATAGCACCATTATATACCCAACCCATCTAACATGAAACCTCTCTATGTCACTATAATGCCTTATCGTTCACAAAAATTGAATGCATACAATGGTTTATGTACCACCTATATAGTGAATATGGTGTGAGCTAACATGCTCAGTGGGATCCCAACCAAGTATACCATAACGATTCTCTATATGAAAAATCATGTCTGATCATTTTAAATATAATATGGAATGATAAGTAGTAGATAAATTTTATTAAAAACTTGGAAAAGTTTTTTATTTTATCAAAGTTATAATACATAAACTTATATAACAATTTGAAACAAATATTTTCTATTTCACATTTCTCAAGCATCAACGTACATGTCAAGAATAAAATAGTAAAAATAAAAAGAAATAAAAAAAGCATTAGAAACACATACATCACAATACCAAGGAATAGAAAATGATATCTAGCAGACTACTTGTACCGATTAATCTATGAACATTACACTGTGGTACACGAATCCAATGCCCTACACTCCATGACTAGGGAGACACCCAAGAAAGTGAAAACCCCTAAACTATATACATACATACAAGAAATAATATAACTATAGGACCAGATGAACACCCGAAGAAGTGAACCCCCACAATGGATGATGGTCTCAAGCTAAACCTTTCCCCTAGTACCCACTGTAATCCATGTGTTACTTTTCAAAACATCTGAATGATTCAAAAATAATTTGAAAACAATTTCAAAAATCCATTTAAATAATTATAAAATACACTTTTGCCTTAAATTTATTAAAAATCAGGGAAATAATTTTTTTCTTCAAAAACAATATTCAACACACACAAATAAATCACAAAATTCCTATATAAATCAGTTTATAAAGAAGGAACAATAATTTTCATCAACATAAGATAGATATGGAACCACCTTCCTCAATCACCGGTCTCACACAATTGTAATATGATCCACCAAAAATGAAAACCAAATTATGACTACAATGTCCCTAGAATCCAATCCACACCACATGATTGGTCTAATTTATAAAACAAGGGGTCTATGGAAAAAATAAAACCCACATACCTTTAGAACGAACTCCCATCACACAATAACAAAAAAAGGAACAACCCTTAGAAGAATATCACACAATAGATCTTGGGAGAAGACCAGAGAAAAAAACAACGTTGATAAATAGATCTGATAATTGTAAACCTAGGGTTCTACCATGATCAATGGTATCAATGATATAGAAATATCACATACCTGGAGAGATGCACCATAACCACAATGTAGATCGAACGACAAAAACATTTATCTAAAAAGAATGAATTCTACAAAATTGATCAAGAGGATCTTTGGTTTGAGAAATAAAGAAACGTTACTACCAAATGGTCACCCAAAAACCAAACGACACCCCGACACCTCCCTACTTGGGGAATTACATGGCATTAAATTCCTTTATGTGGTATGAAGTCCACTGTGATTAAGTACACTGAGAAATCAATTTTCTCAGATTAAAAATGCGTTACATAAAACATTCCTGACATGAAACATATCTTTATGCCATGTAACCATTCACAGTGTGAATTCTTTCACAACATGAATCCAGTAACTCTTACGCATCATGTAACCTAGATACATGGCATGAAATCTTTTTTGCATCCTATTAATTTTTTTTATTAAAGCATTGAATCCAAAAAATATATGAGTTCACCACTATAAGTATCCTTCCAATTCCGTCTCAGCCATATATAAACAATGAAAAAGGTTAATCCATGAAAAGATTAATGACATTCCATATAGTCAATAATGGGATGTTATAAACTCCCCACTAAAAAAAATTTTATACTTGAAAAGTCTTGTGGAAGATGTAATACAAAGAAAAAGACAAGGACACTACCCCTCATCGTCGACTCACCTTCCCCAGTATCATGGGATTCTGATCCATGTTTCCGTAATACTCTGACTAATGGAATGGAATTACCATTCAAGTCTTTCACTTTATAGTCAATGATCTCAACTAGTTTTTGGAAAATGAAAAAATCTCCCTATAAATCAACTTCATCCCAACTCAGAATGTGACAGAGAACAAAATGGTACTTCCTTAGCTAAGATAGTTCGAAATAATCATGAATACCTATCAACTGAACACAAAATTCTTACTTATGAGAAACATGGATGAGTCGCTTAGTGTCCTCAAATGGAATAGCAAATCACAGAGCTAAAATCCCCTATTATCAAAGCTGGCAGTGACTAAACCATGGAAAAACATTCAAGGAAACGCAATCACCAATAGAAAACTCCATATGATGATTTTTTGATAATAATATGATTTAATTCAGCTCTATGCTATGTCCAGACATCAATGATCATCTTTAATCTTTTCTGAAGTCTCCCTGTCTAATCATGGACAAATAAGGATATTTCGCCCACATCTGATAAATAAAGAGATGATCTACTTGGGAAACCATACAATGACTCAAAGCGATCAATTATTATTGATGATTGATAACTATTATTGTAAAAATACACAACCAGTACCAGATGGATATCCCATGAACCACTAAAATCTAAGAAAAAAGAACTAAGAATGTCCTCAAAGATCTTAAGTTCACATTCCTTCTGACCATCTTTCTATTAATGGTATGTTGCGCTCAACATGACATGATTTCCAATTACCTATTGGAGACTCCTCATGAACCACAAGGTAAACATATGATCCCTATTCGAAACAATGGCATAAGGACTCCCATGCAACCTCACAATTTCCTGAACATACACTATACCTGGATCATTATCCTCTGTGGTATCCATGATCGGATTGAAATGAGATGATTTTGTTATCCCTTCAATAGCCACCAAGATATATTTACTATCATGGGGAGTCCGTAGTAATCCAAAAAATAAATACATGGACACATAATCCCATTTATGGACCGTCACCAAAATATTTTGATGCAAAATGGATAAATTCATGTGCTCTTCCTTTATCTATTGGAAGCTGTAACTGTGGGACACATAATATATGAGGTCACATTTTATACCTACCCACCCAAATCATCATCTCATTTCATAATATATATTTTTAGATCCATTAAAAATAACCACAAATATCTGGTTTAATTAAATAAGACCAAACTCCTCAGTGATACATGGAAAAGACCCGAATTCACAAATTAGAGTATACCATCCGATGAGAGATTCCGACTAGAAAAACATTCTACCCATCATAATGAATTTACCTATTATTTCTAAACTCAACATCATATTGTTGACTCTATGATAGATGATGATAATTGAATACTAGTTAAAACCATACCTAAAATATCCTCCTGAGTACATTGGTGAAACTGAGTGAAAATCCCTATAAGTTTCCACTCCTCCTTCGATTATTGAATAGCCAGCGATGGTATATTTCTATTAAGAGCATCTATAATGACATTCCCTTCCCTGGGGTATAGAAAATATCTAAGTCAATTGTCTGAAGGTATTCTACCCATAATCAATATATGAGATTGAAATACTTTACAAAAAGATATAACTCAAAATATTTTGATTAGAATAGACCGTAAACCTCTTCCCAAAGAAATAGTTTCAACCATATATATGTGCACGCATAACTGCATCATGTACGAAAAATTGAGTTGGATAATTATTCTCAGGTGGAAGAAGATGATGAGGTCTATAAGCTACCACATTGTCATCCAACTTAAGCACACATCCCAGGAAAGAACCCAAAGAATAATAAAATACCCCATACCCCTTACTCAGCACATGTAATATTAGAATAGGAGTTGACGTAAAAAGTCATTTCAGTTCATCAAAATAAGACTAAAACTTCACATCCTATGTGAATTTCACCACCTTACCTGCAGGAATAGTCAATTGTGATTCCATGTAACAGAAATACCTAACAAAAATTCTTTATAATCTAGAATGGCCATGGTTTCTCTGAATTTCAAAGATAACTTATGGTTCCTTCGATGACGAAATGAAATTCACCATCTCTGGATCAACTGATCATCCATGTCCAAAAATTATGTTCCGTAATCAATTCACTTAATGAATTGAGAAACTACATTTTGAAAGCTTTCCATACAAATGGTGACATCTCATAATTTCTATAACAAAACATTGAAGGTGAAAATTCTCACACTCGGATTTCGAATAAACTAGAATATCATCCACGAATAATACGATAAATGTGTCAAGATATTGATGGCATATATAATTCATCAAATACATAAAAAATAAAAGAGATTTTTTAAAAAAAAATTCATCACAAGATATTCATAATGTCCATACCATCTCATGAAAATTACATTTTCTACATCAAACTCTCAAACTCTAAGATGACCAACCAGAGATCAATCTTCAAGAACCAGTTTTCCTATATTAACTGATCAAACAAATCATTCACATGAGGCAATGGATTTTTTTTCTTTCCTATTACATGGTTTATCTTCTAATATTTTATACATAAATGAAATAATCCATTTAATTTCATGTAATAGGGAACATAGGCATCCAAAGGTGAATGTCAAGGTCAAAAAAAACCTTTTACCCATGGGTCATTCAACTGAATTTTGAGTTCATTCAGCTTTGTTAATTCTATATGATATAAAGGTATCGATATCGGTTGTGTACTTAGAATTTTTTCAATAGTAAACTCTACATATCTATCTGATTGTAGACTAGATAAGTAATGTAGGAAAACTTCTTTAAAGTCTTGAGAAAAATTGGAAGGCCCATAATAGTTGAAACATCATTGGGATGAAATTCAATATTAGAAAAAAAAACTCTTGAGCCTTGGGCGAGAAGGCTATGCACACCTTGATCTCGGGTCCCACACCCAACAAAACACATGGGATATCTCATTGTATGAAAGAATCAACACTTATTCACAATTGAAGTCATCCTTATATTTATTATAAACAGGCCAATTAATACCCATGATGACGTTAAAGAGATCAAGATCAAGAATGAAAATATCATAGACCAACTCTGTATGAACAATCATTAATGAACAAGAAGCACTCCAAAACCCCGTACTCTATCCTATTTCCAAGGGGTTTTACTAACTCCATTAAAATAAAAATAAGATTCATGGGAGGATTAAGAATATCAACAAAATTTGTAGATATAAACTAGTCGGAGGCGCTATTATAAAATAAATCAATCATTATTGAAGATGTACTAAGGATAATACCTCTCACAATTTCTAGACCTGCATCAAATTATAGTGGACACACCTCTACTATTTGAAATTGATTCAGTCCTAAGACCCATGGATAGATAATTACAATCTTTAATTCTTTTAACTTCATTGTAGTAGCCTTTGGAGCCGATGAAGCCTAACCATAATGAGGCGTAGTCATATCCTGATAGAAGCATTTTATTTCACAACCATGTGCACAACTTTTTCATATATTAATTGGAATAGGAAAAAAATTACTAGTGTGTCTAAACCTACCACACTGTTTTCAAGTCAGAGGCACAGTTTCAGTTGTAGAAGACTATGTGGAGGAGGCATGCCGCTAAGACCCACCACCACCACTTCTTCAATGATGTTTCCACTTTTTCTTCTTCCCATTAATTCCACTAAATCTACCACTATATGGAAGCGAAGAGTTGATAAAACCAACCATACCTTCCATATCTATCATACCACCATAACTATTTCTACCATCTCCACATAGGTAGAAATTTTCAACAAAAAAATATATGATATAATATCTGATCACAAACCCTATAGGTACTTCTGATTTATTATATAGTCATTCTTCACCACGTTCAGTGAAAAATGGACATGCTCAGCAAACCAAATAGTGTATATGGACACAGAACAATATCCCTACATTAATGAATGAAACGGTTGAAAAATTTTATACCTCAGAATCCCGGGAAAGAACTACTTTATGGAAAGGGTATTAAGGCCATTTAAATCTAGGTCTACGTGCCTGTCTTCCTAGACCATATAATCCCACCTTCACTTTCCAGAACCCCTGATCTAAAACATTTTCACACTTTATCATGAAATTCATAGTCGTCTCCCAAAAGTTGAATATTTTACCGATAATTTCTAGCCATTCCTCTGCCTATTGAAGTTCATTTTTTCTTTTAATGGATTGTGGTTTCTGGTATAATAACTCCCATGACCTATCTATTTCTCCTCTAACTCTTAGCTATACCTCAACTACTAATTTATGAACTCATGGTGGATCATAATAAATAGCGTGAAAAACCCATATGATATTCTCATTCAGATTCTGATCCATTGGCAGTCTTCTTTGTAGGGAATCAAATTCAAATTCCAGAGGAACTCATAGAAGATGTCTTAGAGGCATAATACTTCACACCAAAATAATATCAATGATCAGTAAAAAAATTAAATACCAAAACACATCTGAAAACCCATAATAATAAATTGTGATTTAAAACAAAACTCAACATTAGAGACAAATATCCCAACTCCCCATGATTGCTTCAGTCTCATAACGACATGAGCTAGCCAGGAACACAACATAACATACCTCTCATGTCCCAAAAATCCTATATCCAATTTAATATATTTCATAATATAGGGAATCACGAGGACAAAACTATGATATAATATCATTTTTAATGAACTAACCCTTGTTACCCTCAAACATGGAACTGAACCTAATATGTCACATTCTTGAAGGGAATTACTGATACATAATTTCTAGGGATAATCACGCGGGCATCGATCACCAAACGATACAGAATTATTTTACCCAACCTATAAAAACACATTCTATATATATACACTAGGAAGAGAATGAAACAGATAAAGACTAATAAACATTTTCCATAATTGTAATAAGAAATCAGAAAGAAAAAAATACATATGTGGCTAAAACTCTAAAAGGAAAGCCAAACTGAAAAGGACTAAAATGAAATACCTACTCCAAGAGATTGTGTTGACGAACTCCCACCATCTCACCGCCAAATACCCAAACCAACAGATGTGGAACCTCACCACCTCAATGTGGTACCTTGACTTTCCCTACTAAGGAATACATACAATGGTCTACACACTAGTAAAGAGGTGTGAAATTTGTGAGCTAACAGGATTAGTAGGATTCCACCTAGGTGTTCCATAAATAGTCTCTATATAACAACTCATGTGTTCTCATTTTAAATATAACTTGTCCGGAAATGTATTAATTTTGTTTTATAGAAAATATGAAGAACATTTCTCCTTTATCATTGTTCTAATTCCAAAGTAGGTATATCAATTTCAAAGAACATCATTTCATATCATCATTCACAAGAATCAATGTACATGTCCAGACTAAAATAGTAAAAATCCATGAAAAAAATTGTAGTAACATCATAGGAATCATACTACCAAGGAATAAAAATGGTGAGGCGACAGACTACTTATAACCATTAATCTATTAACATTCACAGGTGGTACATAGAGCCAATGATATTTAATCCAAGACCTGGGATACAAACCAAAAACTGAAATCCTAACATCATATATATACCTAGATCCATCAATGTACACTCTAGGACAAGATTAACATCCTCGAAATTTAACCCCCCTAATGGACATTGGACTCAAGCTAAACCTTCCACCTAGTACCCTTGGTAATCTGGGTACTCATTTTCACAACATCTCAATAATTGGAAAATCATTTGAAAATCATTTATAAAATATATTTAAATGCATTGAAAATACCTTTTCTTGTTCCACTAATCCAAATGCATGGAAAATAAATTTTTAATTAGGCACTCTTTTGAATACACGTAAATCAATCATACCAATTCCTTATATTAATCTATTTATCATGCAGTAACAATAAGGTCCATCAACATAGGCTAGATATGTAATAACATTCATCAAACTCGTGTAGCACATGCCAACAATAGTATCCACCAACAATGAAAACAAAATATTGTCTATGAAGGCCCTAGAATCCATTCTACATCATATATTGATCCAATTTCGAAAATAAGGGCTAAATAGATAGGAGCAAACCGATATTCCTTAATAAGAAACTCTTGTTGCACCACAACCAACAAAGAAATAGCCTTGAGAACGAGAATGCACAATGGATTTTTGTATGAGACAATAGAGACCACCAAATATGATCAATAGACATAGTAATGATAACATAAAGAGACTATTATGATCATTGAAAAAAAAGCATAAATATCACTTAACGAGAGAGACACACCATAATTGAAATTTATATCGAATGCAAAACTGATCGTTCTAGATGGAATGGAATCTTAAGAAATCACTAGAGAGGAGATTTGGTTTGATAGAAATAGAAAATTTGAAGCTGAATGGTCACTCAAAATCAGAATAGTTCGGTAAAACACCCCCTATATGGGAATTACATGGTGTTTAATTCTTTTACATTCCATGAGGTCAACATTGATTAAGTATACTGAGAAATATATCATTGTGAATTAAAAATTATTTATATAAAACATTAACGAAATGAAACATATCTTCATGAAATGTAACCATTCAAATCATGAAGACATTCATGAATTTCCTCTAGAAACTCTTACAAATTATGTAACCTACTTACACTTCATGAAATCATTCTACATCATATAAAACATTCAGTTAAAGCTATGACTCCAAAAATTATCTGACATCACCATTATAGGTATCCTCCCAATTCATTGTTGGAATTATACCAATAATAGTAATGGAAAAATGAATAGGTCAAGGGGATACCTGATAGGTTGGTAATAGGATGTTACAAAAGTCATATCATCATGATAATATAAATATTCAAAATATAACTAAAGCCATGATTAATTAAAATTTGGTATAATCCCTCTATGAAGAAAATATATGGAAATTTATAAACACACTATGTGTTCCGTCCCTACCTATGATGAATATGTAGAAAATGAACCTCAAAAATCCTAAAGCTGGTGTCATGAAACAACTAAATTGACATATGATACACGTAAATAATGTCCCAAAGGACCAAATAGTATTTTAGTCTTGGAAAACTAGATACATACATGATTCTTGTCATAAAGTTGAATACTATAATTAAAACATAATGTTTTTCCGAGGATAATAACTCTATCCAATCTATAATTTCATTGTATAACATTATTAGTACTATTTTTGGAATCATTGGTAAAGGAAACATAATAAAGGTGAGATCAAATTCCCAAAAACAGTATGTAAGGATAAATAAATAATGAATCAATGACGACATTCATTATGGAATGATAAGTAACTAAACACACATTCCATGTAATCAATAAACTGATAAGAAAGTGCACAAACAATATGAAAAGTTATATAACTGAAATCACATTACTTTTAAATAACTGGATAAGGTTGAATCAATATAGAATGGTATGAAAATAAAAACAAATTCCTTTTAATCAATAAACTAACAATGAAATGCATCCATATACTTTTTTCATAGAGATAATATAATGGATAAAACAAATACATCAAAATGAATGAAATGCTTAATTATTGGATGTCATGCTTGAGGCACATGAAAGCCTATACCACCAAGACCTTTTATAAGATGGTTTTAATCAATATGTATAATCCTATTTAATTTCTATAACATATTTATCTCATGAGAAAATATTGATTCATCGAGGGGGTATATGAAGATCGGATCCCACCATCCACATCCCATCTAAATCATTCCTCATATCTTATAATTTATTTAATTAATAAATATTATTCCTTACCAAATATTCTTATTGAATAAAGAATAGAGATTTATTAATATTTACCAAAAACTAAAATATTTTCAATGTAAACATCATATGTAAAAATGGGATATAGTTTAGGAAATAACATTATCATGATAAATTATATATATATTCAATTGAAATTTATTGTTTATTGATCCTTATAAATTGAATATGTCATGAGGAATATAATAAAAAACATGGAAGTTAATTTCAATATTTTCCCCAGTCAATGAAATAATAATCCATAAAGAGGATGAATAAGTATAGTATCAATAAAACATATCCCATGTGGTGTGAAATAAATGGTAGTGGTTATTGACAAAATGATATATTATAAAATAACCTTTTAAAAACATTCCTAATGAAAATATCTTTTATTTTGAAAAGGGTTTTGAAAATATATTTATATGAAAAACACTTCTTATGAAATAAATTACTTAATGGTTGAAAATTCCTTTCATAAGTAATTTTAAAAAGTTTAAAAAATTTTGAATACATTTTTATGAGAGAAAACTGGTCTCCGAACAAAGAGAGAAGTAGACTGTGGTTATCTTAAACAGATTTTCTAAAACAATTTTTGTACCAAAGAGTATAAAAATTTTACAATTAATTGAAAAATATGACGAGTAACCATTATATAATAAAATGAACGGTTTTATTTAAATTTGGTCAAATAATTTCTTATAATGGGAATTCAATAACAAACATTCTAAAAAAGAATGAGATTTTTAAGTAAACCATTAAAAAGATAATAACATAGAGGTGAGAGTAAATAAATGGATAGATTATGTGTGATATCTATAAATACTCTTAAAAAATTATAAATAAAAAAAGAGATAGACAAAAATAATTACACACATAATCATAGAAAATTAATTACAATGAGGAAGTAATAGAACTTAGTCAAAAAAAATTGACTTGTGAAATTATTTTCCACTGGGAACCTTAAGCGAAAAAATTAAATTGAAATTAAAAATACCATGATGAATGAAATAGTAGTGATATTACATATCAAATTGTTTTAATTTACACCATATATGAGGAATTAGGTGTTAAAAATAAACTATGACTCAAATAATGGAAATTGAGAGGAAGTCCCTTACCACATGATAAAATTAAAATCATAAGCCTCATGAAAGAAATTATATAAAAAAATTAATTACCATGAAGAAAAATGTAGTCATGATATGAAATACAATAGGGTAATTTTAAACACCACACAAAATCAAGAAGTGATGAAAATAGTGTATGCATAACAAAAAGTTAAAGTGAGAAAAGAATCTCTTACCTTGTGTTACATTTTTGGAGGATGTGAAAATCCGGAGGATACACACGGTGGTCGGGCGCGAGCCCTTTAATGGCTCTCCTTGGTAGGTGACGGCGACAACCATCGCGCAGGTCCCTCCCCCTCTGATGGGGGAGGTAGAATCGACGTCCCGTGGGAGAGCGGGGACCTTCCGTCGTTTCTCCAATCCTGATTTTCTCCCTCCCTTTACAAAAGTTCCGCCAAACCCTAAAGTCCCAGATTTGGTTGATGGGGTGCCGAATATCCTATTATCATCGTCTGAGTTTTCGAAATCCGCTAACCTGTTGAACCTTACTCTGGTTACTCGTTTCAAGGACAAGAGGCCTTCTGTGGATGAGTTTGACCGTTTCATTTTTTGGATGGTGGGATCTCCAGGAGTGCGCGGTGGTAGGTTTGGTCGACCACAGGAAGATAATGATTCGCGTTGAGCCGGAGACTAACCACATTCAGGCATGGTCGAGGGCTCCTCGACTCTACAAGGGATCTCTCTTTCTTCTCCTCTGATGGTCCTTCGACCTACACATGAAGAGGGATACTCCTTCAATTGCGGTTTGGGTATGTTTCCATAAACTCCCACTTCCGTTTCAAAACCCTTCAATTATTAGGATTCTTGGAAACATGGTCGGCCGCTATTCGTGTTCCGATAGTAGAACAGAGGCACTTTGTCACCATGTGAATCCCAGAGTGTGTGTGGAGATTGATGCATCTCGTGTTCCTTTTGATTTTGTTTTTATTAATATTGGGGAATATTATCGATGTAAAAAGCGTTTTGTTTATGTGGATTGGATAGACTTTTTCGGTTCTTAAAGGAGGTTGGGGCATTCGGTTGAGAACTACCACATGAGACTTCCTCCTAGACCGAGGAGGTCACTAGTAAGGGTAAGAATATCCCTTTGCACAGGGATATGAATTCTTGTTCAGTGGTAGAGGGGGGTCCTGAACTGTGAACGAGGGATCCTAAGGTTATAGAAAGGCACTTTGAGGTGGCTATCACTAATGTGGATGGTGTTTCAAATCAGGCCTGTAAGGTGACTGGTGAGAATAATATTGGTTCTAGTACTCTGGTGGAGAAACTGGTTGAGACTATCCTGATCATGGATAGTGATAAGGATCACAAGGGTTTGGATCCTCTGGATCCTCCTTTTATATCTTTGAGTAATAGATTTGAGAACTTGGATGATGCTGGAATGAATGATTTCCTGGAAGAGGGTGGTATTTCAGGTGAGATGATTGGTGAAGAAGGCTCAGATGCTCAGCCGGTTGGATGTTTGGAGTCCGGAGCCGGTTTGGTCAGAGTGGAGACTATGGAGTCTCTCCAAGATGGAGATAGAGTTCAAGACACCACAGAAATACTCTTGGCTATCAGTTGTCCTGAGGGCAGGAGCTCCAATCAGGTGGAAGTTGTTACGATATAGAAGGAGAAGGTGACAGGTGACTTGATAAAGGTTTCGATGATGCCTGTGGACAATGTTGTCCCTATGGGGGTGCTGATGCCTTTAAGGGAGAACACTACTCCAGAGGTGGTCTTGTGGGATCAAGCTGGCAAAGAAACAGAGATCCATGAGGGCGGTAAATAGAATGTAAGTGGACTTTCTGGTCGGCCCTTCAGTGATGTTATGCAGAATGGGAAGCAGAATCAGGTGGTTGTGGAAGGGCTTATTCCTGCAACCCCAAGACATCGGCCAAGGAAGGATTACTCATGTCTACCGCGGCCGATGAATACCCGTTCTGCCTCTAAGAGGAAAGATAAGGTGACAGTGTCTTTTACGAAGAATATCGTGACAGAAATGGCATCGCCGGACCTTCTAGTACTGGAGCAGCTTAGGGACGGGGTTCAGAGTGCTCACTACTGGAGGCCTGCAGGTTGGGAAACGGCCTCTGCCACGGGAGAAGAAGAGTCCGACTGGGGAGGCGGAGAGGATCTTGGATTTGAGGACATGTAAGTTGTGTTTTTTGGGTTGTTCTTGTCTGTTTATTGGTGTTCTTGAGGTTGTATGCTTAGGTACCAGATCCCATTAAACCAGCTTATGAAAAAAAAAAAAAGAATTTTCCTCCTTGTGTAACATTTTTGGTGAATGGCCCTAACCACCTATATAAACATGTCAATAAAGTATACCAGAATCATAATAATATTTATAATTTCGCATATTATCTTCTTATAATATCTCATTAACTATTTGTTATCAATCATTCATTATTTTCATTATTTATTATGTTAATTGTCTACATTTTCAAGTATATTTTAAATTTTTATTTTTTTTTATCATATTATGATCATGATTTCATCATATAAAATAGTATAAATCATCATGTAATTATCTTATATTATATATATATATATATAATATCAAATAATATGAGGATATAGGAAATGAAATACACTGTTCATAGAGACGGTATGTCGTACATGAGCATGAACACTACTTCCATTTTTTCATCGTATTAAAAGAGTAAAAAGTAAATGATATATATGTATATTATAATTATAGTATCATTTTTAGGCTATAATTTTCACATATTTTTATTAATGCAATTCATTATATCTTCCATTTATAGTGTGAGGGAGTCCAATCGTATTGAGGAGGCAATAGTACACACTTCAACAGACGATGTTATCTTATTTAAAAAAAATGAAAGCATGAAATTATTTCTTATATAAAAAATTGATAAATATGGAGAAAACATAAATACAATATATATCACATAAAATATTTTTTCTATCATAATTGCCAACCATGAGAGGTTGAAACATAAAAATGATCAATCATCGCTTCGGGAGTCGGTATTCCTCTGCCCACACAAATTGTATGTTTATTAGCAACTAACTGGAAGAGTTAGTAATTAAAGGTAGAATCCATAAAATAAGAACATATAAGTATATTTAGGATACCTATGTTATTATATAATAATTTAAAAATAATATTATAGGGGGTGGAGAAAGAAAATAAAAAGAATGTGAATGTTGAAGAATTATATCCTGTTTTCTGGTAACTCTTTTAGCTTAAAACTAAATAAATTCCTTGTATTTCCTTACTAATAATGTTAATATTCTAGTATTAGGGGAGGAATGTTGGGAGATTATGTGATTAGATTTTCGTGGATTAAATGGGCTTGAGTTTTGTGAAAAATTGGGAGGGGTGAGTACCTTTTTATCGTCAAAGAGGAGTGTTATTCTCGTAAATATTTGAAAAGGGAATTCCATGAAGGTTTTTTCTCATTTACAGTTCTTCCAATAATGGATATAGTTATATAAAAGGTATTATAGGTAGGAAATATGATTATAAAATGGATTTTGGAAAGGTTTCTATGTCATTTTGGTCATTATAATAAAGGTGTAGGCCTTCGTTAATCTAACTTTTCTCTTAATAACTATAATTAATTTCAATCACCTTAAAACTATTTTTGGTAAAAAAATAATTTTAACTTAGTGTAAGTTATAAATTATAATAATTTAATATATTGAATCCATTTTTACATGTTAAAATCACTTGAGCGTCATAAATTATTTTAAAAGTAATCCCATAAGTGGGACGACAAATATGGTTTTTAAAGTAAAATGCTCAAAAATTTCCTACGTAATTATAATAAATTTCTAAGTAAACAATTAATTAAAGGAATTAAAATGTATTAATTTATGTATTTTTTATCAAATTTAACATTAAAACCCACTAAAAATATAATTTAACCTTATAAATATTCTAAATGGAAAATTAGTTTTGAATTTAAATTCAGTATTTTCAGTATTCATCATAAAATGAATCTTCATAAACAAATTAAATCAATAAACCCTAATCTAAATTTTATTTTTTTATTTATAATAATTATATTTATTTTAAAATATGAAATTTATAAAAATTTCAAAAAATGGATAGAAACAAGTTCACTATTAAAAGGAGGTAAAATTATCTATATAAAACCATAAAATTTTAGGTGTAAAATCAGCTTCATTGTAATCGTATTCCTAAAAAATATACTGTATGAGTGAAAAAAATATTTCATTTAATATATAATTTATATTTAATTAATATAATTCACTAATAGTATTTCGTTTAATTTATTGGTATAAAACAACTTTGTGTACGTAAAAACATTTCCATTATATTCAATTAGTTTTTATATTCAACAATTATTTACCCATGGAATCATTTTATATTTTTATAAACAATATTTTCCCATAATTCAGTTAATAATATTCATAATCACTAATTTAAAATGTATTTTATATATTACTATATTAAACAATAATTTTTATTAATATTTTATAGTCTGTTAAAACTCTATATTGCATGTAACGCAATCTGTTGAAGAATGTCTTGGTTGTGTAAGATGCATGCTAACTCAGTATTTCATGAATTAAATGCTTTGTAATTAGTTAAATTTCATTTAAATATTTAATCTAACATAATTTTTTGAGAGGTTATATTCTATTCAATGTCTGGTGTTGTCTATCATACATTCTATCAAATAAAAGTTATTCTATTAAAATTTTTTGGTGTTTTATATTCTCCACACCTTAAAAAAATTGAGTCCTATAATATTTAAACTCTATCATGGAAATCCTAGGTTAGAAATTTGAAAATTAAATTCTTGAAATCCCTCATCATTATAGGAGTTAATGAAATATCGTCTTAATAATAGATCATGATAAATACAAAGTTCACATAAAATAAAATAATACTAGGTTTCTAAGTAAGAGAAATATAATTGCTAGTGAGAATATGGAAATGGAGGAAAAGATTTAATATTTATAGGGAGTGATTGAAGACATTGATAAAAAACTATTTAATGTTCAATGGAATGTTGAGGGCCTCAAAGCCAATAATCTTTGAGGATTTAAAAGACCATCGGTTCATCAAAAAATTAATGGATAATGATAGATTTTTTGTTTTAAGATATAATTCCAAATATTGATAATGTTCTTTACAAACCAAGAAAATAAGGAAATATATTATTTGATACATTTAAATTTAATAGAAAATATTTAATCATTTGGTTGTGATTCAATCAAGTTTTAATTCCTCTCCTACTTCATGAACTGAATATCCAAAAAATGAATTTCTATGCCTCATGAACTAAAATTTACCTTTTTTAGATCTGAAGATCCATAAAAATGTGAAATGTATTTTCATTTATTTCTAACTATTATTTAAATCTAATGTGGTTAATAAAATAGACTCTACCTGAAAAATTTAGTTATACTAGTTTGTTATTAATTTTTATTTTTCTATTTGCGTAAATAAAAAAAATGACAAATTATATAATATGTCACATTGGTCATTGGTAGGCAGGATGCCATTATCATCCATAGGTCATGGGTTCAAGACCTATTAACATTTCCAATATGGTGGGTTATCACCTGATAAAAAATTTACACTTTTCTAAAACAATATTAATATAATTACTATAACATTTCATAAAATTAGATGGATATCCATGAAATTTACTAATTAAATATCCTATTATCTATGGTTTTCAATTAAACTAAAAGACAAAAATACATTATCCATTTATTTATATATAGTTTCTTCCATGATTTAGAGTTTATCCGTAATATCATTTGTATGATTTCTAATTCAATACAACTTATCATCAATCAAAAACCCTTTGGGTTTAACATAGCTATTTTATTGTAATTATCTATTCAAATCCTTCATAATATTTTGTAATGAAAATATGAATTAACTTCAGCATATCCCCCAGAAGTTTCAAGATAGGTGTTTAGTAAAGCTTAATGTGAAGTACTTGGTTATGATCGAGTGTGGCCCGAATCAC
The DNA here is from genome assembly GCA_963277665.1 of Viscum album. Lineage (NCBI taxonomy): Eukaryota > Viridiplantae > Streptophyta > Magnoliopsida > Santalales > Viscaceae > Viscum > Viscum album. Next base: position 842,093,892 of record OY728140.1, on the reverse strand, counting down.
CTTTTTAGAGTTGTTACTACTAGGTACATCTGTGAAAGGGCCATCAAAACTTATAGTATTTGGAAATGGATGTATTTATAGGAAGACCCTCATAATACCAACCTTAAAAAAATTTCAACTATTTTCATGAAATATTATCTTCAAATTTTATCGTAGGTTTATGTTCTCTACTCTATGATTCACTAATTCTAGTTCAAAATGTTGATACTAAACTTTATGTGATACACACTGTAGTGACCCGACTATAGAAATCCTATAGCTTCATTCATTCTACCATTACATTGGCATACAATACATTTCAATATCATCCTAATGGTAAAACATTATTAGTCATGTTAAATCAGATACATATATGATTATTTTTTTTAAAAAGAAAAAAATAATTAAACTATAATTTTTTCATGATAATAACTCTATTAAATCAAGAGTATCATTGTATAACATTATTAGTACACTTCAAGGAATCCCAGTAAAACGAAACATAACAAGGGTAAGCTCAAATTTTTTAAATAGTATGTATAGTAAAATAAATAATGAATCAAGGAGAATAATAATTTTGAAATGGTAAATAATTGAACACACATGTGATGTAATCAATAAACTAATAAGGATGTGCATAAAAAATATGTCATGGAAAAAAACAAAAAAATCCATTTAAATAACTTGATAAGGAATAATAAGTATAAAATGGTAAAAAAAAATAAAAACTCATGACATTTGACAAGTAAATTTAGAATGAAATTAATCCACAAACATTGTCATAATGGAAATATCATGGATAATATATACTGGATCACAATGATCATAATGATTAATTTATGGATGTTATATCTGAGGCACATGAAAACATATACCATCAATACCTTTCAGAAGACAACATAAATATATAGGTAGAGACCAATTTAATTTTTATAAATTATTTATCTCATGAAAACATATTGATACATCAAGAGGTTATATATTTTTTGGGCCCTACCAGTCACTGAATGTCCATTGAATCCTCATATCAAATAATAAATTTAATTAATAAACAATATGCCATATAAAATATCATATATGGATTGAATAATACATATTTAACAATATATTCAGAGAAAATGAAATAACAATCAATCCAGACAACAGATGTAAAATTGGTAATATTGTTTAGGAAATAATCATATCAATGAAAAATGATATGGATATTCCAACGAAATTTAATGTTTAATGGTCACAATAATTAAATATTTCAAAGGGGATACAAAAAGGAATCAATTTAGGGATTGTAAATTCTATAATTGGTAAAACAAATCATAAACCATCCAATGTAAGAATAGGGGTGATATTAATACAAAATATCCATATTTTATAAAAATAAAATGTTTCTTCATTCATGAATTGAAATATTATAACAGGATTTTTAAACATATTCATGAGGAAAAATATATTTTTGTTATGAAAAAACTTTTGAAAAAAAATTTCATTGAAAATAATTTTTTTAAAAAAAAATATATAATTGTGAAAATTTCTTTGACAAATAATATTAAATGTATTAAAATAAATTTGAAATCATTTTTTTAAAAAAGTTTTATAGAAAATAAATCTCCAATATAAGAGTGAAATAGAGTCGTGTTTTCATAGAAACATTTTCTAACATATTTTATGTAAAAAGTGTGTAAAAATGGTACTATTACATGATATTTTTCAGGAGTAGCCAGTGTAGATTAAAATTAAATAGTTTATTGAAATTTTATCTGATAATTTTATTTAATGTAATCTCAATAATAAACAATCTTGAATACAATGATATCATGTTATAAACCCATAAAATACCATAATTATGACGTGGTAATCAATTAATGGTTAGATTATGCATGTCAACTATAAATACATAGAAAATAAGTGTAAATAAAAAATAGACCATGAAATTGTTTTATACACAGAATCATAGAATATTAACAAAAAAAATTAAGAATATTACTCAGTGAAATGAAATTGTGTTATGAATTTTTTCCCACGTTGTAACTCTTAATTTAAATCCCATAAAATGAAATAAAATTCCAAATAAAATTAAAAATTCAATTAATAATGATTTATTCATGACTTTACATGTCAAATTGGAGGTATTTATAACATATATATATATATATATAAGAAAATAGATGTATAAAAATAAATTATGCCTCAATGAATATGAATTCAGATGAAGTCTCTTTCCAATTTGTAACTTTTAAATCAGAAGACGCATAAATTAAATTATATCAAATGAAACATAGAATAAAAGGATGAAAATTATATTCATAATATAAAATAAAATAGCGTTACTATATACACTGTACAAAATAAATAAGTGATAAAAATGGTGTATGCCTTATAAAATTAAAATGTGAGACAAGAATCCCTTAATTTGGGTTTTTTGGCGAATATCTAGTAAAATCATGAATATGGGGTTTAAAAGTGTCCCTAACTTATAACAAAACCATACTCATATTTTAAATTTCAAATATTATCTTTTTATAATATATCATTACCCATTTGTTAATAATCATTCATTATTTTCGCTATTTCACATGTCAATTGTCTAGTTTTTTTACTATGTTTTTAATTTTTATATTTTTTATTCTTACACAGATCATGATATCAACATAAAAATAATGAAAAAATAGATAAAAGTTTCATATATATTCAGTATATATGTATTTATAGTAATCCATAATTTTTGGAGATTTGAAATGAAATGCACCATTCATGTAAATAGGAGATCGTACATACCCATGAATGCCACTTCCATTTCTTTATCATACTAAAAGAACTGAAATTAAATGAAATATATATATATGGTATAGTTCCATTATAATTTTAATTTCATATACTAAAAATAATAATATTAATACCATCCTTAACACATTCAATGTATGGTGTGAAAGAGTCACATCACTTTGAGGAGGCGGTAGTTCACACTTCCCCTAATGATGTTATTGTAATTACACAAAATGGAAAACAATAAGGTATATTTAACATAACAATATTAAGAAAAAATAAATAATATATATATATATCATATTAAAATAGCATGTATGTCATAATTCCCACCCATTAGAGGTTGTAAAGGAGAAAATGAATAATCAATATTTCGCATGGCGGCATTCCACCATACTCATGAAATGTTTGTTTATTACATATTAGATGGAAGTTTTTGTAAGTGAAGGTAGAAAAATTATAATAAAAATATCTTAGTATATTGATTATATTGTGGTTATTATATAATAATATAATGAGAATAATTAAGGGGTGGATAAGGAAATAAAATGAAAGTGATAGTTGACGAATTTTAACTTGTTTTCATGTAACTCCTTTCTGTTTAAATCAACATTATTCATTCAATTACCATATTCTCAATGAGATATTTATATAAATAGTGTATAAATTTTTGGATATTATATTAGTTGAGTTAGGGAAAATCCAAGTGGCTTAAGTGGTGTGAATAAGTTGGATGGGTGATTTCATTTGTACAGAGGAAGAGAAGTGGCATTCATGTAAATGTTGAAAAAGTGAATACCACCCACATTTTCCTAGTTCATATGGATACTATAATGGTCCATGTTAGAGTTAAGGGAGGATATATATATATATATATACATTAAACGAATTTTGGACACGTTTCTATGTCATTTTGGGCATTATGTATATGGTTTAGTCCTTTTTAATCTATTTTTCTCTTTTAATTATTGTAATTAATTTTAATCAATTATACTATTTTTTTATTAAAGATTTAATTTTAAATTATTATAAATAATAAATTATTCTAATTTTAAATATGGAATCTATTTTTTCATATTAAAATCACAATAATGGTAGAAATTAATGTAAAACTAATCCTAGAGATAATGCAACAATGTATGGTATTAATGTATTATGTTCTAATTTTTTTTAAGTTTTTCAATTAAATTTTTATGTGAAATTGATTATAATGACATAAATTGTATTAATATATTTGAAAAAGATCAAATTTAACTTTAAACCCAACTAAAAATATAATTTATCATTGTAAATAAATTAAATGAAAAAGTAGTTTTTAGTTAAAAATCTGTTTTTAATAGTTCATGAGGAAATGAAACTTCATAGAAAAATAAAAAAAACTCACCCTCAGGTAATTTTTATTTTATTACATACAAAATGAATTTTATTTTGACCAATAAAATTTATCAATGTTTCCTAAATTTCCATTAAAATTGGGTCTCCATTAAAATGTTGTAGAACTATCTTTATAAAAATATTGGGTTGTAGGCGTAAAATCGTGTTTAATATTATATTATGCATAAAGAAAATATTGAATGAATTTATTAAAAATTTTATGTAATATATAAAATATTCATTAAATTTACAGCATTCATTAATATTAATCAATTTAATTTATTTTGATGTAAATTCTTTTTGACTTTAAAACCATTTCATTTATATTCAATTTGTTTTTATATTCCTCAATTGGTAACCCTTGAATTCATTTTATATTTTTATAGGCCATATATTTTCATAATTCAGTAAATATTAATTATAAACATTAATTTAACTTCTATGTTTTATCATATTATATTAAATCAAAAAAATAATATTATATTATTTGTAAGTAAGACTCATAATTGCATGTAATGAAATCCATTGAAGAATGTATCAGTGGCATGCGATGCAAGTCCACTTAATATTGTGGTCATTGAATGATTTAGATTATATTATAGTTATTTAATGTATTAATTATCACATTATTTCTATAGTGGTTATATTCTTTTCTACATATGTTTCTTCTTTTCATACATTATATCAAATAAAAGTTACTCTTTTATAATTTGTAGGGTGTTACAAATAATATAATTATAAGATGAATCTCATAGTAAATTTCTTTATATATAAATATATAGCATAAAAATGTATATCGATTTAAAGGTAAATTTTTGGTGGGATGATATAAAAATTTAAAATTTTAAATATGTGTGATGTTTCTTGGTTTGTAACTAAGTTCAAAAGACAACATCTCAATAGAGTATTGAAATATATAACTATTCCTATGTGAAATGCCTTGATAATACTGTATAATTTTTAATTATATTTCAAAAGGCTCTAAGAAATTAGGATTCCACATGGTTTATTTTTTTCAGCATAACTAGTCTTCACATTTACTCTTTATATGGGAAGATCTACGACTTAATAGAATCATGATACTCTATATGATTGACATTTTTAGACTTCATTTTTAACCACATTCAATTGTATATGATCATGATCGGTGGTTGACATCAAAATTATGAATGTTTATATAGAAGGATATCGATATTGATCTATATTTGGTTATATGACATCATCCTGGAGATGACGGAAAATATAAAATTAGTATTCCTAAATTATAATAAATGTTGAGGTCCTACTCAGAATACTTTTAAGGAATGTTGGATCCATATTTATCATTGGTGGAATAATCATATAATAATTGATTTTATTAATATATTTAAATGGATCCAAATAAGTAATAGTGTTGTAAATTCATACATACTCAAACTTGATCGGATGAAGTTGGTGAAATATAACTTGTAAGCCTTGATATCATGGAGGAAAAAACAAAAAAAAAAGTATACTATTCAGAATAATATTAATATAGAAAAAAATAGAAAAATGTTATGTCAAAACCCATTGGAAGGATTTATAATTTAATGTAGGAGATCAGGATTTATTAAATATGTCTCTTTAGAATGGGGATATAAGGTTTTGAATTAATGGAAAAATATATATAATGAACATTAGTCCTTTTAAAATATGATAAATAATTATTGTATTATAAAATGTGTTGGAAATGATACCTAGACACTCTAATGATCAGGATGTGTTCCATATATTTTTATTAAGAAAGTACATTCCATAACCAACACATATGATCAATAGTGGGGATTTTATGTTGAAATAATATTTATCTTTTTGTGAATGGCCTATCCAGAATCTAGAAACTAGACCACAAGTGTTGAGGAATTAAATTAAATGATGAGTAACAATACATTTGAAAAATTATAAGACAAAAGAGGGGATGTGGAAACCTGAAGAAGTTATAATCAATAACAAACAATATCTATTAATATTTTGAATTTCTAGAAATTCATAGGGTGAAATTTATAAAGGATGGAAGAATATATCACCTAGGATTCTATTATTTTAATCTTTTCTTTCTATAGAAACAATATCACAATGAACATAACTTTAATAAATAATTAGATTAAAACCATAATGTAAATTTTTTAATAATTTAATCTGACGAAATTAAGCTCATTTTTTAATTCATCATTAAAAAATAATCTTACGGTAATTTTTTAATATTTTCAGAAATAGTTGAATTTTCGGTGAAGAGTTAAATATACGAATTTTACGAAAAAATGAAAGTTCAGGACATTATAACAATAAAAGGTTTATTAAAAAATTATAGATGAAATTATATATTATTAGTAATATAAATCATATAAAACCTAAAATTTTATATTAGAAATATATTAATACCATTTTGAAAATAAAGAAAAAATTATTATCTAAAAAAATTATTAATATTTCTTCTCCATTAATAATATATTTACAAAGTTCCTCTTATTTATAGATTAGTTATATGGTTTAATATTGTACAGACCCATAAATTTCAAGGAATTTTTTTATTTTTTTCATAATTTTCTTTGGGATTCTACAAGTACGCAGTTTCTGACGACACCTGATTCTGTGGCTCGGTGTGCCCATAATCAATTTCCAAAGTTAGCTCGGGTACGTTCAGTGAATGAATGAGCGAGTTTTTCTATCTTTTGAACCAGTGCTCAGAATTGAAATCCGAGGGCACCTTTGAAATCGCAACGCCAATAATTTCTTAAGAAGACCTTTTCTGGAGTTGCGTTTGCTCGGGTGGTGTTGTTAAATAATTGGGTTAACTAAAGAGTGAAATAAAATTTGCGCCACAATTTTATTTCTAAACTAAATACTTATAACATATGCATGGGAGTTGAGTGGGACACACTACATCCTAACCACTTGGTAGGATATTTGTGAGGTCGGGCCCACACGAGCCCCACCCCTTCAAATTCCCTAAACCCCCCTCTTTATTTTGGAAACCCCCCATAAATGTGTAACCCACCCACCTTCCCTCTTTATCACATGTCAACTCTCACAATTAAATTGATTGTTTAATGCCATTCAATTAATTTAATTTTGAGTTTGATTTTTGATGTTTTGAAATTGCATGGCGTGTGTAAATAAAATAAGTCTTCCTTATTTTATTTGGGGGTGGGAAGTTGTGTGTTGAGATTTTGGGGAGAGATTAATCTAAGGTTGAAGAACGTGAATAACACCAAATCTTCGAAGAATAAAGCCGTCTCATCTTCTCATATTCTTCCTATGATGAGGAAAGCGAGACGCCTCTTATTCCATGGACGTTCGCCGTCAACGTACACAGAGCCTCACCCGCGACACTGTATTCCGTGATGCAAACTTCCTCGAGCTTCTTTGAGGTAGGGGTTTGAATTAAGTTCGTTTTTTTGGCATTCCTTGTTAATTATAAAGACGGAGGTTATCAAGATAACGGGAGGAGGTCGGACCACACGAACATGGCCAAACCTCCTCCCTTTTTTTGTTGTTGAATATTATGTGGCTCGAATGAAGGTGGCGCGGTGCATTAAGCATGGGATTGAAGAGAGCTGCGAAGGTGGTGCGAGGCGCCGTTGCGTTGTGCCAGAGAAATCGAGGGAATGTCATAGTCGAAGCGGGCCGCGACGTAGGGGAACGGTGCCGACGCGCCGCGCCGGTCGAAGAAGGGTCGCGGCCTAAGGCCGCGTTGGTCACCAACAGGGGGCGGCCGGACTTCCCGGTTGTCGGAGCATCAAGAACCATGGCCCTTTGGACGTGGCATATGACCTGAGGGTAGCCGGATCCGCTGACCGCCGGTGCTTCGGAGGGGTGGGACTACAGGGTGTCGCGGCGGCGGCACCGGCCGGCCAACCGGGTCGGCCATTCGGGAGGCTGGGGGTCATAACCCCTGGTAGCAGACATGCTGGACCCCCTCCATGTGGGGGGGGGGGGCTTTTTCTTTAATCAAGGGGGGTAGAGCCCCCCTCCCCCTTTCGTGACACTCAGTCACGGATCGAGCGCCCAGCCGAGTCGGGCCGCTCGCGCTGGGCCGGGGCACCCAGCCGAACCGGGCCGGGCCGCCTGCTGGGTTAGGCCGCCCGTTGGGCCGGGCCTCACCTCTGGGCCAGGCCGTGCTAAGTGGGCTAGACCCAGGTCGGGTCGACCCGGTTCGGGCTGTCCCAGGGGGCCTTCGGCCGGGTCGGTCCTGGCCCAAAACCCCCTAAAATCGTACAGCTTCGTTGAATGTCCCATAACATGGGCTTAGAACCTCAGATAGGCTCACTGTCAGTTGCGATGCGATCGTTGGATCGAGTCAGTCATTTTGGTATATTACACAAACGGTATCAAAGAAATTTGGGTATGGCCGGGTTGGTTCGAACACGAAACCAACCGGGCCCACAGAGCGGAAACGCTTATAACTTGAGCTCTGGACATCCGATTGGCATGCCGTCGACATTGTTGGTTTTCTCTTAGTGAGGTGGTCCATTTGGATTACTCCTCTTCAGGTTTGGACGCAGTTGGAGTATGGTCGGTTTGGTTTTGACTTAAAAACCAACTGGGCCCCTTGGACGAAAAAGCCAATAAGTCTCAGACCTTGCGTCCGATTGACGCGCCGTCTGTCACGTTGTGTTCCTATTGACACGGCGGAACGTGGTGATACATAAAATCTGGTATATGTGACATTTGATGTATCGACCTCTTGGCTCGTGGAGCGGACCCTCCCGGAATGAGCGTGCTATGTACGGGAACCCTAGAGCTGGCTGAGACGTGACGACAGCTGATCGATCGACTCGAAGTGTTTCAGATGGCCTAGTGGGGAGCACTTGGTTGTAGCGGCTGACCCAGGGTGGAGGGCGCTTGGTTGTAGAGGTAGACCCATGGTGGGAAGCGCTTTGTTGTAGTAGCAGTCCCACAGTACTCGACAGGTGGAGTACTACATGAGTCCAAGGTTAGTGGGAAGCGCTTGGTTGTAGCGGCAATCCCATTGTACTCGATAGAGGAGGAGTTCCCCAGCAGCAATGGTTTCGACATCATGAATAAAATATTTGTTTGAGCTTATTCTTTACTTTCATCAATATGTTCGATATGATTGACTTGCTTTCCTATGTGGATAGGGTTTTGTTATCCTATGTGGATTGGATTGTGCTATCCTATGTGGACTAGATCGAACTTCGGCTCTGATGTTGGAGCCGAACTGGAAATGATGACTTAGGTATATGTATGGTCATATACCCAAGTAGAGTTGGTTGTTACTTCGTGATTGTATATTTCCTTTTTGGTTTATCCTTCGTGGATTCTGGGAGACCTTCGGGGGTTTCGGGATCCCTACTGAGTAGCATATACTCACCCCTGCACGGGTTATGCCCGCACTACATTGTGTTGGATGCAGATGACAGATAATGCTGATCGTGGTTGAGGCTTGTGGAGCAAGTCGGTACCTGGAGGTGGAGCACTGGGCGGGATGTACACGGAGCGGACGGCTGGACCCGAGGAGTTGAGTAGAATATCTGTACCATCCCTTTAGGTGGTATTTCCAGTGGACAGCTCAGCATTTCTTCTTTCATTTTCAGTTGCTCTACTTTTTTTTCAGTTGTACTTTACTTTCAGTTGGGTTAGTATTCTGGCCCATTTACTTTCCATCACTTACAGTTGTACCCAGTTTACTTAGTGTATACTTGAGCTTGCTTACTCAATGGTGTTTTTTTACTTTATAAAGGCAATGCCTTCCCATTTTATAATGATTTAGGCCTTTGGTTCAAGTCACCAGCCCCTGGCCTTTGGAAGGAGGGCTTGGGGTAGTCACGACACGGGACCTGAGGATGGGTCTTGAAAAATTGGTTTCAGAGGAGTTCGGTTCTACCGGAGAACATAGGAATATGATCATTCTTCTATGTGACGAAATAGTGTTAAGGTTATTGAATGTGGTTATCAGCCCATGGAGTTTAGTGTTGGTGCGGTGGCTGACGTATCCATACTCTAGGACCCTAACTACTGATTTCCGACTCAGTGCATGAAAACGTTGATTGAATGTGTGTTTCAAAAGTTTTCTTCATGATTACTTTGTATCAGCTCACCAGGTATACTATTTTGATCATGGAACAACTGTTTCTTTTCAGGATGGCCCCACAACGACATCCAGCTAGGGTTCAAAGCTTTGTGCGAGATGACAGCCCACCGAGCGACGAGACCTCGGTTCAGGGCCCTTTTACAGCGGAGGCACCAGCGGTACCTCTACCAGCCGAGCCACCGATGCCACCAGCCCCAGCCCCTGAGAGTGAACGTCGCCTTAGTGCACTCCACGAGTTTCAGCGTCAGAGACCGCCCAGTTTCCATTGGGAGACGGACCCTCAGGAAGCAGAGGATTGGCTGGAGGCTGTTGTATGGGTTTTTATGTTAGTGGGGACACAATCTGACCTCATAGTGATCCTTTCAGCGAGTATCCTGCATGCGGCAGTAGGCAGATGGTGGAGCCTGGTGCTCCAGGTGCATGACGAGGTATCTCTCCTTTGAACGGACTTTGAGAGCCTCTTCTGCTAAAAGTTCATCCCAACCGCCCTCAGTGCAGTGTGCATTCAGGAGCTACTACAACTGCATCAGGGTAGCATGACGGTAGCCCAGTACTCAGCGAGATTTACTGATCTCTCGTGCTATTCCACGAACATGGTACGAGACAAATTCTTCCGGGCACAGACCTTCGAGCAGGGATTGAGGCATGAGATCAGGGCATTGATGATCTCCCTCAGCATTCCGACATAGGCAAGAGTACTGGAGCGAGCCCTTCTCATAGAGAGTTTCCTTGCTAAGCAGTCTCCAGCAGCAGGACCCACAACTAGTCGGCATGCAGCAGAGTCTTCTGTAGCAGGTAGTAGATAGATGACGCAGTGGTCCAAGAGGACCAGACCTACAGGTGGTCGACCGCATGACACATGATCGTGTGTACGAGGCACCCATGGTGGAGAATGACTTACCAGGAGCGTAAAATGTTACTCCTGCGGCGGGGTTGGTCACATGGCACGTGACTGTCTGACCCGCCATACAGATGTCCAGTAGATAAACGAAGGACCTCCCATGCTAGGGCAGAGGTTCGATCGGGGCAGATCGCAAGGAGCAGGAGGCTGAGGTAGGGGAGCTGGCCGTGTAGCTGGAGGTGGATGATGCTTCGAGGTGTTTCCACCACTGCCACCAGGATGTCCACCCTGACCACATGGAACAGGTGGACATGGGAGAGCTCAGCTTCAGGCAGCTAAAGCATATGAATATGGATCTCCTGAAGCTGGAAGACAAGAGAGGGACTATTTCTAGGCATGGTACCTTTTATCTTGGTGCTTCTAGTCTCCTTGTTGTCATTGGTGTGTGTATTTGTACTTGAGCTACAATAATAAAAGATTCTTTTCCTTATGATTTTTTCATCCACTCTTTTTGTGTACTAAGAGGTTCTGGTTAAAATTGATGACTTGACCCTCACTTTTGAGATTCCCACTAGAGGAGACCCAGTGACCACATAATGATGCCGACGGTGTAACTCAACCTTTGGAGGCAAGAGTAACGGTTGGATCTCTTAATAGTAACGTCGAGGCCTTACGAAGTCATCCATGGAATGAATTAGTATCATTAATGTCAGGATTTACTGTATTATGAAAAGAACATGGTTCATCCAGTGGATGAGAACGAATTTCTATTATCAGAAAAGAAGAAATCTTTGCAACTCTTGTATGACCAGAGAAGGTCCAGGTCATCCAGGAGCGGGTGGGGACAACTCAGAGCTGAAAGAAGTCTTATGCTGACAGGAGGCATAGACCACTTGAGTTGGAGGATGGCGCCCACGTTTTCTTACAGGCCTCACCTCGACATGGTTTAGGGAGATTTGGCCAGGGTAGTAAGTTATCTCTAAGGTTCAACGGACCCATCTTGGTCCTCAACAAAGTAGGCAAGGTGGCTTATCGCCTGGCTCTACCACCCTAGTTGCACTAGGTTCATGACGTTTTCCACGTATCTCAGCTGAGGAGATATGTGCACGACCTGACGCATATCATCGACCATGAGGAGCTGAACATCAATAATGGGGCGACTTTTGCGGAGGTCTCGGTGGAGATCGAGGATCGACAGGAGTGGGTCCTATGTGGATAGTCGATTCCTCTATTGCGCATCAGATGGAAGCACGAGAACCTCCAGGAGAGCACATGGGAGCGAGAGCCTCATATGTGTGCACAGTACCCCCTTTTGTTTCCCTAGTTTTTGATGTAGCTTTACAGAGACATAAAGCCCGGAGGTGGGAGTAATGTAAAGACCCGTAAATTTCAAGGAATTTTTTTTATTTTTTGCTTAATTTTCTTTTTGATTCTACGAGTACGTAGTTTCTGACGGCACCTGATTCTGAGGCCCGGTGTTCCCGGAATCAATTTCAAAAGTTTAGCTTGGGTACTTTCAGCGAACAAATGAGCGGATTTTTCTAATTTTTAAACCGGTGCTCGGAATCAAAATACGAGGGCACCGTTGAAACCGAAATGTTGGTAATTTCTTAAGAAGACCCTTTCTGGAGTTGCGTTTTCTCGGGTGGTGTTGTTAAATAATTTGGTCAACTAAAGAGTGAAATAAAATTTGCGCCACAATTTTATTTCTAAAGTAAATATTTATAACCTATGCATGGGAGTTGAGTGGGACCCACTACATCCTAACCACATGGTAGGATATTTGTGAGGTGGGGCCCACACCAGCACAAACCTTCAAATTTCTTAAAATCCCCTCTTTATTTTGGAAACCCCCCACAAATGTGTAACACACCCACCTTGACTCTTTATGACATATCAACTCTCACAGTTAAATTGATTGTTTAATGACATTCCATTAATTTAATTTTGAGTTTTATTTTTGACGTTTTGAAAACACATGGCGTGTGTTAATAAAATATGTCTTCCGTATTTTATTTGGGGGTGGGAGGTTGTGTGTTGAGATTTTGGGGAGAGATTACTCTATGGTTGAAGAATGTCAAGAACACCAAAGCTTCGACTTAGAATGATGTCTCATCTTCTCATCTTATTCCTGCGTCGAGGAAAACGAGACGCCGCTTCTTCCACGGATGTTCACCATCAATGTACACAGAGCCTCACCCACGACGCCGTATTCCGTGACGCGAACTTCCTCAAACTTCTTCGAGGTAGGAGTTTGATTTATGTTTGTGTTTATTTTGGCATTCCTTGTTAATTATAAATCCACATGTTATCAAGATAACGGGAGGAGGTCAGATCGCATGAACACGGACGAACCTCCTCCCCTTTTTCTGTTGTTGAATATTATGTGGCTTGAATGAAGGAGGCATGGTGAATTGTGCACGAGATCGAAGAGAGCTGCGAAGGTGGTGTGCAGCGTTGTCGCACCGCGCCGGAGAACTCGAGGGAATGTCGTGGTCGAAGAGGGCCACGATGGAGGGGAGAGGCGCCGACGCGCCACGCCTGTCGAAGAAGGGCCGCATTGGTCACCAATAGGGGGATGCTGGACTTCCTGGCCACCAGAGCATCAAGAACCGCGCCCTTTGGCTGCGGCGGAAGACCTGAGGGTTTCCAGATCTGCTGGCCGCCGGTGCTTTGGAGGGGCGGGACCGCGGGGTCCCGCGGCGGCGGCACCGGCCGGCCAACCAGGCTGGCACATTCGGGAGGCCGGGGTTCATATCCCCAGGCGGCAGACAGGGTGCCCCCCATCCACAAGGGGGGGTGGGGGGGCGTTTTTCTTCAATCAAGGGTTGCAGCGCCTCCACCCTCGCGCTGCTCGGTGACGGACCAAGCGCCCAACCGAGTCGGGCCGATCGCGCTAGGCCGGGGCGCCCGACCGAACCGCGCTCGGCCGCCCATTGGGCCAGGCCGTGCCCGCTGGGCCGGGCCGCAACCAAGTGATCCGGACCCAGACCCGCGTCGGGTCGACCCTGTTCGGGCCGACCCAGGGGGTCTTGTGATGGGTCGGTCCGGGCCCAAAACCCCATAAAACGGACAACTTCATTCAAAGTCTCATAACATGGGCTATGGACCTCCGATCGATGCACCGTCATTTGCGATGTGATCCCTGGATCGAGACGGTCGTTTTGGTATATTACACTCAGGGTTTTGAATAACTTTATGTATGGCTGGGTTAGTTCGACCACAAAACCAACCGGGCCCTCGGAGCGGAAACACTTATATCTTGAGCTCCGGATGTCTGATTGAAATGACGTCAACTTTGTTGGGTTCCTCTTAGTGAGACGGTCCTTTTGGATTACTCTGCTCGAGGTTTGGATACTGTTGGAGTACAGTCGAGTTGGGTTTGACATAAAAACCAACCGGGCCCCTAGGATGAAAAAGCCAATAACTCTCAGACAGGGCGTCCGATTGACGCGCCGTATATCACGTTGTGTTCCTATTGACGTGACAGAACTCGAAGATACATCAAATCTAGTCTATGTGACAGTTAATGTATCAACCTCTTGGATCATGGAGTGGAACCTCCTGGAACGGGCGTGCTGTGTGTGGGAACCCTTGAGCTGGCTGAGACTTGATGACTGTTGAACGATCGAATCGGAGTGTTTCAGATTTCCCATTGGGGAGCTCTTGGTTGTAGTGGTAGACCAATGGCAGAGGAGCACTTTGTTGTAGTGGCAGGCACGCGATACTCAACAGAAGGAGTAACTCTGTAGGCTATGAGGGGGAGCGCTTGGTTATAGAGGCATACCTGTGGTGGGAAGCGCTTGGTTGTAGCAGCAGGCCCAGAGTACTTGACATGTGGAGTACTACAACAGTCCAAGGTTAGTGGGAAGCGCTTTGTTGTAGTGGCAGGACCACTGTACTCGATAGAGGAGGATTTACCCAGTAGCTATGATTTCGACATCATGAATAAAATCCTGGTTTCAGCAAAGTCTTGACTTTCAATCAATATCTTCGATATGATTGACTTGTTTTCCTGTGTGGATTAGGTTGTGTTATCCTGTGTGGATTGGATTGTTCTATCCTGTGTGGACCAGATCAAACTTGGGAATGGACGTTGGAGTCGAACTGGAAAGGATGACTTAGGTATATGTATGGTCCTATACCCATGTAGAGTTAGTTGTTACTTCATGATTGTATCTTTCCTTTGTGGGTTATCCTTTGTGGATTCTGGGAGACTGTCGGGGGTCTTGGGGTCCCTACTATATAGTGCATACTCACCCCTACACGGGCTATGCCCACACTACATTGTGTTGGATGCAGATGACGGACAAAGCTGATCATGGTTGAGGCTTGGGAAGCATTTCGATACCTAGAGGTGGACCACTGGGCGGGATGTACACGGAGCGGATGGCTGGACCCGAGGAGCTGAGGAGACTATCTGTACCCATCATTCGTGTGGGATTTCCTGTGGATGGCTCGGCGTTGCTACTTTACATTTCAGTTGTTGTACTTTTTTTCTGTTGTACTTTACTTTTAGTTGGGTTTGTTTTCTGGCCCATTTACTATCCAACACATACAGTTGTACCCAGTTTACTTAGTGTTTACTTCAGCTTGCTTACTCTGTGGTGTTTGTTTACTTTATAAAGGCAATTCCTTCCCTTTTTATCGGGATTTATGCCTCTAATGCTAGTCGCCAGCCCTTGGCCTATGGAAGGCGGGCTTCGGGTAGTCACGACACGGGCCCTGAGGACGATTCGTGACAAATATGTCTCATTTTATTTATAATGTATAGTTAATTCCTTTGTGATAAACTTTGAACATAATTTTAGTTCAAATACATTTTTATATTTAAAAAACATTTTGATAAAATAGGGTTACATTGTGTTTTGAAAACATATATGAAAATTAAATTCCACTACTCAAAAAAATAATCTTTTAAAATATATTAAATATTTGGAATAATAATTACTAATATTATGAAATAATTCAAATAAATTTTTTAACAATGAATAATAGAAATAGTAAATGTTTATTACAATGATTAAGGTTAAAAAAGGATTACCCAGAGGTTAAAATAAGAGATAAAGTATAAATATCTCATAAAAATATCTAAATATCATTGGTTGAATACATTATAGAATTGTATGATATAAATTTATATTTATTTTCTATTAGAAGCCAATATCATTAGATTGGGGAATTATATTATTTCAATCCATTATGTAATTCTAGGTGTTTCCCTTACCACACTTATAAAAGGGAATCAACTCTCTAATATTATTCACAAAACATTGAGAATATATATAGGAAAAATACTACCCAAAACACTTCATCAATTATCTTAGTTAATTTAAATTTATTTTCTTATCCAAAGACCATCCTATAAGGGATTAAGTTGTAAGACAACAGAGGTCTCCCAAACATGTGATAATCATCATTATTGACTCATTCGATTATTATTTATTAATATAAATATTATAAATATATTTTACCAAAAATAAAATAATGAATATTGTATCATCAATATTTTTAGATTTTATTATGACAATGGGAAAACAATTCCACTAGTTTTCTGTCCTATGTGAAATGAAAACAACACTCGTGTGTTTATATGACATGTTGTCTCCACGTAGCAGTGTAATTAGTTTTTTCATCACAAATTTACATAGATGGTTATGGAGATGAATGATATAAATATATATAATATTTATGAAATAAATATTATACATTCAATATAATATACCATATAATTTCTTACCCTTCATCGCATTAAAAAAGATTATTGTCATTCGTGCATACGTGTAGACTGGAACCTCTATGAAGCGATGTGATTAATTTTTCATTTATACTTAAAAATAGATTAAAAATGTGAATATAAATAATATAAATGATATATATAACAGTATTAACATTATTTTTATGTTGGGGCCATGATAATGATGAAATTTTCCAAACAATGGAATCAAAACCTACATGAAAAATAAATCCATTAATAGTCAGAAATTATTATTTTAATAATTAGTTTTCAATAAAAACATTTTGATCAGTTATAAGTGGATCGTATATAACATTATAAGTATTTATGTTTTTCTATTATATAATTATAATAAATATATATTTATTATACATGTGGTTAAATGAACATACAATTAAAGTCAGAGATGAGGTCGTGGTCTATTTCAAAAACTCATTCCTTATTTGGGATTATTTATATTTATGTTTACATTTATATTTGAGGAATTATATGATATTTATTTCTTAAACCCAATAAAGTATCTTCTCTACATGTTATTTATTGTTTTCATGTATTCCCTCCATTTTTACCTTCCTTGTAACCAAAATAGACAAAAATATTATTTTAATGGGAAAGTAACTTTTTTTCATAACATTCCGTCCTTGATCTTTTTCTTCCATATCCAGATTTTAATAAAACCATTTTCATGATTGTTTTTAATATTATAGATTGATTTATTAATGTATTTCTTAACCCATTTAACATTTTATAAAAATGGTATTAATGGAATATTTTTTCATTTCTCAAATGAGGGGTTTTTATCAACAGTGTGAACTGAAACCCTATTTTGAAATTTTTACACATTTAAAATTTATTATAATCACTACAATTATTTTTATTGAAAAATCCCTTCAAATTTTCTATGGAAAATTTCAATGGTTTTTTTCCTAATATGATAGAATTTTGTAGATTTAAATATATGTGATTTGAAAATGAAAAATATATGTTATGCAAGAGATTATCCAAATAATGTTTCACAGTATTTTCATATTTGACACCATACTTTTATGAATATTATTTCTTAAAGGTTATATAATATATTTATACCATCCTCCATTTTAATTTTTACTGATTATGATCATGTTATATGAATTGATTTTGTAAAATATTAACATTTGGTTTGATATACATTCAATATGAATGTTTATATTGATTACATAATGAATTATCATTCAACCATTTCATTTGACAAATTAATTAGACATATTATGTGATGGGTGAGACCTTTTATTGAACATAGATAAATCAGTAAGGCTAATGAGACAAAATTTGTTGGGTAATTTCTTACGTCTAATCTATTTATGTATGATTTCTTTGAATAAATCCATAATATTAGGATTATGAGGTCTCACAATATGTATTATTTCATTATGAAACCCTTTTTTGTAATCAACATGATTATTTATGTTACTATTTCAAATATTTATTTAACCCACTATAATGATATTAGTTATAATTAATATTTAATTATTATATATCTATGTCATATAGTTCTTGTTAAACATAATATTTTGTTTTACAATGGTATGATTTACCATACCATGAATATCTGCTCACACTTTATTAGTTTTTCCATTCCCTAAGACACCATGAATGGTTCTATTAATGAATTATGTGATTTAGTAGAATTATTAAAAATTAATTAATAGAATATTAATGATAAAAATCATGAATTAAAACGTAATTTGGGAATAACATATATTTCTAGTCTCCCAAGAATACTTAACAAATCCATCAGTTAGGATGTGATCTCTGGTATTTTGAGAAAATGTACTAAAATAAACACCAAATATATCTTAGAAGAGTCAATGTGCTATAATGTTTCATATTATAATGTGATTATTAAACATTTTTAATAGACCAAACCACATTTCTTAGAGGGTACCCATCATAATTTAAATGTTACCTTTATGATGAAATACCTCCCACAGTAACACGAAACTATCCCCATTTTCAAATAATCTGAAATTATTACGAGAAACATAATTTAATCACCAATATCCTTATTGAAATCTATATGATTTTTATAAAGAACACTCTATTGTGGAATGATTTTCTACATGTACCAAAAATCATATCAATTTTTTCAATAAAACATTTTCCATCTGATCTTCCACCTAGAAAAAAAAATAAATATTCTCAATTAATGTGTGTTTAAAATGAAAAATATCTATCCAAATACAAAAATTGAAAACAGCATTAGATCCAGTTCTTTCGAAAACAAGATTCTCTCTCAATTTGATAGTACATATTAGTGTGGGTATTGATAAACTATGTTCAATATTAAGAAATTATTTTAATGGAAACAATGGTTATGTAAAATTTATCCCCCATTTTAAATATAATGAATACATTATTCTTTTTCCAAAGGTTAATTACTATTAATTCCAACCTCAAAACAGTCAACTAATTCACTAAATTTCAATTTGAAGATCACCCATATAATTTATATGAAATTCTATAAAGTTTTTTTTATATTTATAAATATTTATTATATTGGTTTTAATATATACTGTACTTATTATAAACATATATTTTGATTTTTAATTATGAATATAAACATTAGGTGTGTACTACTATAAAATTGAATTTTTTTCATATTTCTATACTATACAAAGAATTATCTAACACCCAGGATTTGACAGAACTAGCTAAAAATGATTTTAATGACCCCCATTATTAGCACTTGAAAAATTGATATTAAAGGGGGTATTTAAGGGGACTTTTAGAGCTATTAAAGGGGGCCATTAATGGTTTTAGAAAACTGATGTTAAAAGGGGTCCTTTACTAGCAGTTAAAAAACAGATAATGGATCTTACTGTAGAAGAACTATTAAAAAATAACTAAGAAAGGGGTACCATAAACAGTTCTAGAAAAACAATTGCTGAAAAGGGTTGCGTTTATCAGTGCGTGTGAAAAAACATTGATAGGGCGTATTTATCAGCACCTTTATAGAATCACCAATAAAGACCCCCTTTGATGATCTCTTTTGGAATATCACTAAAAATAAAATATTTTAAATGAAATTATATTCAATTAAAATAAATATATTGATATATAAATATATTTATATTGATCAAAAAATTATATAATGTTTTGAAATATTTTTTAAATAAGGCTTAACAGGTATTTACATTTAATATAAAATCTATTTAGTGAAAATGGTTTATAGAATAATTAAAGTTCCTTATTAAGTAAAAATTTGATAATTATTATGATGTAATATTTATTTAATAACACCTTAATTAATAAAACACTAAATTAATAAAAGATAATAAATAAGTTGAAAACATAACTCGGACATCAAACCAGCATAACATTTGATCCTGGTGTTTATTTGAGCTCTACCATATATAAGATTTATGATTTTGATAGATATATGACACAATAATAGGGGAAACCTTTTAACATATCTTGAAGACAAAAGGCCAAGGTGGAAACTAAATATGTGTTTTATTATGGGTAGCCTAACTTATTTAACAACTGATGCATTTTCGACCTCATTCAAGGGGGTTATATTATCAGTTTTTAGTGGAAAAAGAATTTATTTCCAGGTATTACATTCATATTTTTGTTATTGTTTTGATGTTTTATCTTTTTTCACATTATATTATTATTAATAATCAAATATAATAATATATTTTTATATATATAGATATTTATTATATTCTGTCCCAAAAAAGAATATTATAAATAATTATATGAACATATTTTCATATAATATATATTTTTCAGTATATAAACCATATCTAAATAAAAATAATATGTATTTTATTTAAAATAAAAATTTATTTATAATTATATTCATATTGAATTAATGTATATGTAATGTATATATACATATATATTTGTTTGTGTGTATCTAAAAAGAGATTATATATATTTCTATATATTATTATATACATACATACATATATATATTAATATATAATATAAATAATGGACTATAAATTTGTATAATTATATTTAAGGGCACGTATATATATATATATATATGAACTTATAATAAAACACATGCACACAAACAAACACATATTTTATATATGTATTTTAATAAATATATACATACATACATAAATATATATATTGAAAAAATTGTAATGATATATATATAAATATAAATATATAAATATATCATAACATAAAGGCAATTGACAATATTGTAGAGTTGATAAGGTGCATATGCTTGATCTAGAGGTCTCACGTCTAAATCTTGTTGGTGGTATTGGAATACATGGGTGGGTGAAAATATCTATAACATTGACAAGGGAGTGCCTTGGTAAGTGGGTAAAAAGAGTTGATAAAGAGGGGGTGAGAGCACTGATTATAGGTGGCTTGAACAAAAAAATATCCCCCCTTATTAGTGGGGCCTTTATTAATGATTTTTTGATCAATGATAAAGGGGGCCATTAATAGTGAAAAAAATAATAGATTAAGATTTTCTTAAGAGTGCTAAGAATAGATGATAAAATCCCCTTTTATTAGTGGTTTTTAATATTGTTAAATGGAGAATTTATCAGCACTTTCGACATGCGTTGTTAAGGCCAACCATTTAACATTGCTCATATTTTCATCACTTTAGAAGCACAGATAATTTTTTTTACTACTGTTGTTAAATCCTCAATTTTCAGAATTGTTTACATATTTATTTATCAAATTCCACTAAATGGTGGAACATTATTTTTCAAAAATAAAACAAAATATTATATTATTAAAACTCATATATTAGTTATATGAGAATACACACACACAAAGACATATACACATACAGGCTAACATAAATACACAGAATCATTTATTCATTGATAGATTCATTTGTACAACAAAATATACACCAACACATTAATTCATACATACATACATATTGTCAGAAAACAACCTAAGTTGACCCCAAGCCTGTCACTCAAGATGCCCCAAGACAATGCATGAGAGGCAATCTCTATCCCCTCCAGAATTTAACTAGTGTCAGCAATCAACAATGGAACCAAGGGAACTATTTAAAAAAATATAAATAAATAATATGAAGGAAACATGTTGATATTCTCGTACAGAATAAATACAATATTCCAAACATAACATCATTTATTCATAAAATGATAACATAAAAAACCGAACAAAAAAACCCAAACTAAACCTAACAACCACAATGTATCCATGTGACCTCAAGGGTCACTCTCTAAAATAAAAAGGAATCATATCCCATAGTGATCAAAACCAAATAAAAAACATCACCAAATGATTAATATAAGAATGAGATATATTCATGAGTATTAAAACACACTAGGAGTGACCAAAATAATATATTCATAAATATATTCTGTTGAATAAAATAATCATCAATATCATGTATAAAATATAATATATAAAACAATGTTTTTATTCAAAAAATCCTCAATAAATCCGCAAAAAATCTATTTCTCTTTTTTCATTCAAATTTTGAGTCTTTTATATGAATCATATATTATAATTTATAAGGGTCAAGTAAATGTTTTAATTTAAAAAATTGGGAAAGGGAGTGGAAAACATTTGGAAAAAAATTTATAATCCTTTGGAATCCAATTAATAACTTTTCAATATAATTAAACCACGCATGAGACAAACCAAAATGATCTCCTAATAAGGGAAATGGAAACATATCACATAATAATAACCAACCAACAAGAATCAAAATCATTAAATATAGAGAAATATGTCCCAAAAGACATAGGATAAGATATGTGGTTAGTGGAATAATCTTGAACATACTAGACATCTTGAATCACCCTAATAGTATGACTCAACTGATTACATCTATTCTCACCCACACACTCGAACAAAACCTACCTGGTCTGATATAGAAGAAATTTCCCATAGAAACCAAAACAAAATAATTATCCCTCTATGGGTCACTATCAGGAGTTAGATCATCTGAATGTTCATCAAAAATTCAGCAATATTCAACTAACTATGATATCTTACCATCTCATGAATAATGTTTTGGTGACCCACTAAATTAAAATCAATCTTCTAATCACATGCACATACATCATACACAAGCTACTAAAACAACAAGTCACTCTTGAGCCATTCCAGGAAACAATATATTCCATTTAAACCATCCAATATAAATTAAGCCTCTCAATATTATACTCCCATGGAAATAGACATAACCTAAACAATTGAATTATCCAAGGATAGTTTTCATGGTGATCATTTTAAAAAAATCACCAAAAGATCCTAAAGCACCCTTAAAGAAGACACCTTTTTCAATGAACGAAATCCTACATTCCAAAATGCTGAAACCACTCCATTTTTCATTTCACAATAATTTAGAAAATTTCATTTAATCACTCAAAATACATTTTCAAACCAATTCCACATTAATAAAAATACCAATCTTTCCACACACATCATCAGATTCCAAACCATTTTCCAAGAACCGATGCACACTACATTCATGTACAAACCATTTATAAATCTATTTGAGATTTCTAAACCACTATTTTATTATCGATAAATACATATACAATGCCACACCATGATTTAGAAACCAAAAATCAGTCTTAAAATCCAACCACACATTTCATCAAACACATTGTGTTCACATCTTAATGAAATAATTCCATATAATTAACAACAATCACGAAAACCACAACATTTCATATCTGAAAATAATGGTAGGGATAAAATATAATTATCTAATATATAATGATGGTTTAGAAATAATTAAGACAATTATTATTAAATTTAAATGATAATTACAAACGGAAACCTACCTGAAATCATATGTGATCCAGCAACACCAACCTAAAACAACTTAGTGGAGGTTCCAAGGGGAAAGAATAACCAAGAGAATCCATATGTAGGAAAAAACTGTACCATAATACAATATAATCATGATACCTATATCCAAAACACCATGGGGGAAGAATAACTCATGAAAAAATGGAATAACAATTAATTGGAAGAAGGGAGGAGGGGATTACCTAGAGAAATCACCCAAAAAACTAGAAAAACCACCAAATGTAGACAATGGGGGAGGGGGAATCTTAGATAAGGAGAGAGGATCCCCCTTTGAGTCACATAAACAAGGAGAGGGGGATAATGTCCATTTTGGAGTTAAAATAATGAGAGGATAGTAGTATAATTTAATTACTTTAATTACCTAGGATCTTTCTACAATTAGGCAACATTTTTTCCAAATCGTGCGCCAACTATGCATCCCTTACAAGAAACACATGGAACTCGAATGGTTTGGAAACCCAGTTTGGGAAACCATATCCCAATAATGTGACAAGGTTCATTCCAAAATGTTAGAACAATGTGTATGACTTCCACACAAGTTTCCTAACTGTGTGTGGGTCTTGTGCCCCAGACATGGGACCACTAAGGACTGATGTAGTTTCCTGGATAATGGTGCATATATTTCTCTAACCATGCACCTAAAACATGATACTTGACAAAAAAATCTAGAAATAAAATTCTTAAATTAGGGACATCTAGAACTCTAGGGAGGAAGAAACAACCAAAATGATTAGTCAAAATGTAGGATGAAACAAAATTTTAGTGTGACAATTCTATCCATCGTTAAACTTTCTACCCCTAGAAAGATACAACATTTTTTCATATGATCGATCAATGATAAAATCAATTCACAATAACATGAGAAAACCTCTCAAACCAAGTACATCTAAAAAACCACAAAATAATTCTTACACCTCTTACCCAAAACAATCTAATGATCTAAAACCACTTCCTGAAAAATGAGGGAAATCTCGAACTACACCTCCAAAAGCCTACCTTAAGTATTATTATTGGGTATACTATAAAATACCAACATTCAATTGGAAGTAAAGACCCAAAACCAACAACCCCATAGAAAATAACCTTTTTCAATGATATAATAGAGACTATATAAGAACACCAATACATGAGGCCAAAATGGAATCCCCATCATTTTAATATTTTATCCAGATGCTAAAACAATAGCACATTCCAGAGACAAACACTCTAGACTTAGATGACCACAAACGAATATGGTAAATCCCCACATAGGCCCTAAACCCCCCACAACAAGGGGGTGTATTGATATAAACTCCAACCCATGTGACAAGATAATACTGAAACAAACAAACAAATGTGAACTGCACAAGGAAGACAAAAAATAGTTTAACATTGAAAAACGGTCAACTACTAAAATATCATGGCAATGATACCAACACACCCTCTTACCAACAAAAAGGATATTTCATAACAAAATGACCAAAATGTGGAAATGAGGTATCTATGTATTTTTCCAAAATACAGGGCCTTCCAAGATGAAGAAAACATAACATAGAAACATAAATTATCCCAATTCCAGCACTATGGGAAAAACATGGCCAATGATCACACCATTGTTATTCCTGAATACATATAATATTCACTCGAGAGATTAGGACTATGGCCACGATGTATTGAAGTGTCCACTACCTCATTGTTAGAAGCTAATAATTCCTTATTAGAACTCAAAATTTTCATCAAAAAATGGATTCAGAAGAGACACACACATAATCCCTGTTCACTTCAATCAAGAAAAAAATATAAATCAGACACTTAAAGAGACACACCTCCACTCAAGATGAAAAAATTGTAAATAATAAAAACTAAAAACAAAATTCCATTGAAACAGAAGATCTCATGAAATCAATAACATTCACTTTTACAATTTAGTGAATCTCAAACACCACTAAATACCATTTCCATATAGAATGTAGAACTATACAAAACTTGACAAGCACAATAGAAGGAACCCTAAAATATTATGGGTTTTAAATTGAACCAAATGCAACAACTCACTCCTAAAAATAGGCAGGGGTGTCTTTTGAAGGGTTGGATCTAGATCCATTTAATTTTCTAGAATCAAAACAACAAAACCATTTATGGTGACCTATAATTCCACATGTATGAAAATTATTTAGAGAAGATTAACACAACTTCTTCCATTGACTATTCTTACAACACTGATGAGACATCAAGATCCTGCACTCAAAAGAGGATGATCAAAGATATGAAGGCCTCTTAATTTTGAGACAAACCCCAACTGATTCATGCCTCTTTCTGTTCAACTTACTGAAATTTACTTTATCTATTACATAGACTAGATGATGGTTGTCCTCCTTAAGTGATCCTACTAGCACAACTTCAACCCAAACAGTTTTCCTCACCACATCAGCAAAGGAGGTCATACCATAATCTAACGCCTTTAACTGTATATCATTATGAGTCTCATTCTGAAAACATAATGCTTTTAGGGGATCGTCGACATCCCACAATTTTAGTTAAGAATATTTATCACCAAATGGTAAAAAGCGTTGCAACACCAATTCACCACCTAGTTGTTGATGACACATCTACATCCCCTACCTCTCCTTCATTAACTCATAGAAATACATCAAGATGAATGAAAACCTAAATAACTCCATTTAAATATCATTCAGTGGCATTGTTCAAAAGACCGACATCCACCACATCTAGGTCAGTCCTTCAAGCATAACAACAATGAACATAACCCTTAATGAATCATGACACTCAAGGAAAATGTTGATCCTTTTGATTATCTGCATCAATTGTTATTCTTTCATAGGATCTACATGAACATAAAAGTGATGAAGATTCAAAATTTGAAACTAAGAAGTACGTCCTTAGGAAACTCAACTCCAGGTTCTTCAAATTGTGAAACACCCATGGTCGCACCCTGGATATCCGTTGATTTTTTTGGAGGCATACACTAAGAAACGGGAAATCCAAGGAATTAATGAAAAAATACATAAAAAACATACAACTAAAAAACACCAGATGAAAAAAGAAAGGGGAAAACCGCAAAAATCATCCGAAAAATATTTTTCTAAAAACACTCTAAACATCACATTGATACTAATTCACTAAAAATAATTCCCATTACTAAAAAACCAAATAAAAAAACTTCTTGATCACAAGAGAACACACCGAAAAATCGGTGGTTATAAAAATATATCAATTTTTCCCAAAAAGAAATTTTGAAACCAAGAAAACATGGTCGGTTACACACTCACTAACATTATTCCATGATTCCTCACACATTCACATTCCTGTTCCACCTCGACACTTATCAACTCATGTCAATCCGATCACTCCTACTCCCAATTAGTCGACCATACAATTCATCAAACACATCTATGAATTTGATAACTCAGGTGAATACCAATGTTCAAACAAAACTTTTAAAATTTATATCAAATAATATTTATACCATATTTTCATCTTTTCAATTTACTTCCAATTTAAAATTTTCACAATTCTTATAAAAATCACTATGAACACTTGTCCTAAAATCTCCCCATTTAAATTGGAATTTACATTTAAAACTTAACAAAACCCATTTAAAAATACTACTAAAAACTAATCAAAAAACAATTTTGAACTCCGAACACAAATCCATTTTTTCCTATTCAAAATAAAATCCTAGGGATTCCATAAAAATATCTTATTAATCCCATTGAAAACAATTAGAAGCTCAAAAAATCTAATTCCATTAAAATCATTTGATAGAAAAATCATTTCATCTCATTTAAAATAATCAAAAATTATATTTTACATAAATTTACATTTAAAAACAAATGATTTTGAGAAACCATAGTTTTTTATTAAAAAAATTTAATCTCAGTAAACCACTCCCAGATTTACCTAAAAATCAACATATAAAAATCCATTTTATAATTATTTATTCAGAATGGAATTGAAAACTGTTTTTCCATTTCCCAAAATAATAAAATTATAACATATAATATAATTTTTCAAAATAAAAAATTGATTGCATTAAAAGAAATGTTCAGAATCAAGTAATACCAAAATCAACTCACAAGGGGAAAACCAGGGTCGATGTGCGACTTAGCCATATGGTTGGCGGCGACATGCTAGTCATGAAACCATAAATCATAGTATTTTTTTACCACATCCCTTGTACACATGGATTTATGGGCCTCGTGATCTCATTGAGACCTTTATCCCAACTCCCTTTTCAAATCCAAAACACCAGACAATCATTAAGAATTAATGAATCAAAATAAATCATGTCATCCGACGGAATGTCATGGTTTGGTCTAGAATATTTTATCCATACACTCCTACAATCTATCACCCCAATATCTAAGAGTTTTACCCAACCTACCTTTAGTTCATAAATAATAGTGGGAACTCTAAAATCTATATACCACAAAGAACCCAACCTGTTCTAATACCATTTTGTTATGAACTAATCAGATTTAACCCTGAACCAATCACTCGAGTCAGCCTAAGATAGGGTATGCAAGGAATTCTGGATCCTCCTAGGATAGAAACTAGTCCCGAGCATCAATAGATAAACCAAGGGAATTATTTCAACTAATATAAATTAATTAAATATAGGAAACAAACATAGAATAATAAATAGAATAAATAAAATTTTTCTAAACTGAACATCATTTATACAAAAACTGAAATAAAAAAACAAAATAGTAAAAACCAAACATATACTGATGACCACAATGTCTCCATATAACCCCAATGGTAACTATTTAATACCAAAAACAACCATAACCCAAATTTATTGAATCCAAGATATAACCTACAAAAAATGTTAAACAGTGGATATAACTATATGTGTGAGTATTAAAACTCCGTAATGTTTTCATGAAAAAATATATTCCCAACGCATTTCCATTAAATAAAAGTAACATAAATCGTAGGTTTGATATAAAATATATAAAACAAGGATTTACACACACACATTATATTTAAAATCAAACATTCCCCATTTCCATTTTTTCATTAAAATTAATATTTTTTTCAGGGAAGCATACATTAGCATTTTAAAGGAAAATATAATGTTTTCATTTCAAAGTGGGGAAATGGAGTGAAAAATAGTTTTAATTTTTTTTATATAAACCTCTGGAAACTAAATCATCTTTTTATAGAAGAAGAAAACTAGAAAAGATAGAAATCTAAATGATCGCAAAACAATGGAAATGGAAAATTATCACATAAGTGTAAACAACCAAAAAATCGTCTCATTAATATTTCACAAACAACTAAGTTCTAATAGACATGAGAAAACGTATAATCTCATTAGAATAATCAAGAAAATAGGTTACATCTTATATCATACTGAAGGCATACCTTACATGTTTACATCAATTCTTTCCCACATGATCGATCACAACCTACCAAGTCTAACTGAGGGGAAATCACCCATAGAATAAAAAACTATACAATTCCACTACAATTGGCCACTATCTAGAGTAAAATATTATTATAGTGCTGCAACCATTCACTTAAAATCCTCTATCAATTCCAGGTTCCCATTTCTTGAATAAAGTGGTGGTAATCTAACAAATTCTTTCTGAGCATCCAATCACACACACCTACATCAAACTCAAGAAACACACACATCAAGTCTCCCCTGAAGCACTCAATGAAAAAATACATTTCATTTATACCATCCAATCATAAGGGTGTATCTAAACATGGTCCACCACATCAATCAACACAAATAAGGTAATAGCATTATCCAAGGAGAGTTTTCAAGACCATTATTTTCCCAAAAGAACCGAATAGGCCTCATGCACCCATCAAGAAACAACCAATTCCAAGAAAATAAATACACCATTCAAAAAATGTGAAAAAAAATCAATTTTTATATTAGATTAATTTTGAAAATTCCATTTAAGAACTCATACAACATTTTCAAAATAATTCCACATCATTCAAAATTCCAAAAGGGACACACACCATCATCAGATGCCAAAAAAATTTCAAAGAAACAAGACACACTACTTTCAAGTTGAACCCCTTTTATAAAAACATTAGATAAATCCAATCCACCATTTTCGATTCAAAAAATACATTTACAAGGATATATTATTCTTTAAAAAAAATCACATAGAAATGGCAATTTATCATTTTATCAAACACCGTATGTAAATACGTTAATTAAACAATTCCATATACTTTAAAAAATTTATAAAACCACCATATTTCAAATAAAATAATCATTCCAAATATCACGTATTGGTATTCAATAGGAAAAAAAGATATGAAAAGATAGAGACTAATGATTATTAAATTTAATTGTAATTTCCACATGGAAATCTACCTCAAATCACTTGTACTTAAACAATGCCACCAAAAAAACCCTGTGAAGGTTCCAAGAGGATGGGAAAACTAAGTGAACCCCTATGAAGGAAATACCCCCAACATAAACTAAGTAAAATAGGAAACCGATTTCCAAAATAAAAAAAGAGAGTAATAAGTCAACAGAAAACATATGATCGATGATGTAGAAGAAGAGATATAGATATTATCTTGTGAAATTACTACAATACATTGATTGAAACCTATATTAACACCATGGGAGAGGAGGAGAATCTTGTATGATGGAGTAGATCCTATTGGGTGACACAAACTAGGAGGGGTTGAAAATGAGTGTTTTGGGGTTAAAATCCGAAGAGGGTAAAGGAGTAATTTCCAAATTTTAATGACTTAGGAAATACACACGATTAGGCCACACAATTTCCGAAACTGTGCAATAATTGTGAACCCATTATTGGACACAATGGGAACTCACATATTTTTTCCATATATTTTGGTAAAATATGTTTCAACTATGTGGCATGTTTTTATCAAAAAATGGACGAACCATATGCATTCCATCTGTAAAATATTATTAACCATGTATGGGCCATTTCCCCATAAACGGAGTCATCCAAGGACCCATATAGTTTTATAGATAATTGCACATGAGTTCCCATAAACATGCACCTAAATAAAACAATTGTAGAAAAAAATGAAATTCAAAATTAAAATATAAAACACATGGATGTCAAGGGAAAAAAATAGAAAAAAATATTTCAGGAAAGAAAATGAAAATGAAAATATATATATACAATATCTAAAAGAACAGCCTCTTGCCAATTAATAATTCACATTATTTAAATTTTTTGTATTCCATGGTTAAATAAATTATATCTTTCATCACATTGACAACAACTTATAAACTAATAATGTGTTATCCAAACATTCATTACATAGATTATATAATAATGTATTAGATATCCCTCCATGTAATACCCATGAATCCAAGTGTACAATACATAACATCAAGAGAAACCACAAATTTCTATTGTAAAAATACTATACAAGGGACTATATTGAAATTGTTTGGTTTTATTTTATGATCTGGTCAAAATAATAACTGATACTAAATGATTATAATAGTCTAATTAATAGAAATAATCCAAAAAATCATAATTGATAATATCCAAATTCTAAAATAAACATTTAATTTTAGAAATCCTTAAACCAAAATCTATGAATTAAAATACAAATTCAAATGGAAGACCAAATATTGATTAAGAAAATAATTTAAAACATGGCCTTTTAAAAAAAATAGTTTTCTATTATACCCACCGCATAATGTCAATATTATTATTATCTTCCTTTTTATATACATGGAATATATGATTTTTTTTTATTTTCTACGTGTGACACTATATTTTCATATATATGATATGTTTCTATATAGGGTATAACTAAGGCATAATATAATGGAACACATTTAATCAAAAAAATACCCCATTAAATTAATTTTATACAAGTTTAATTCTAAAATATAAATGTCATAGAATTTATTATTTAAAAATTAAATAAAAACATATTGATCTAGTTTTTTTATCAGGACACCATTATGCACATTTATAATTGCTTTATCCTAAGCTAGAATGTAGGAATAATAGTGAGCAACATATATACAGTAATCCATATCTTTAATGGTCTATAATTTGTAATTTATTATATAATGAAACATATAAAAAATTACCAAACTTTTGTGAGTCGTAGTGCCTTCGGGAAGTTTTATACATAAAATAATTACATAAAATATGGATACAATAATATTAATAAAGTACTCCATGAGACGCCATCAATACCCATTTATCATTTAAAATGGTGCTGGATCACTTTGGGATGTACCTAAGGAACCATTGAGTTAGAAATACTTGTTAGGTAATAATCAAAGAATAACATGATGACTATTATAAATGTTAGTCAATACGAATATAAATGTTATATAAAAGGGTTAAAAATCAAAAATATGAACATTGAATCATGATATAAGATTATAATATCATGGAAACATTGGAATGTAGAAACAACATAAGACATGACATCATTAGCATAAATCAAGGCTAAAAAAAGAAAACATAATATATTATACGTAGGATAACCTCACATGAACCATACATGGAATATCATGAGATAATGACTAATTATATAATGAATTGGATGTCTATATAATTTTAGGCACAACCGCCACATTCATATCATGTACATGCATATGTGTGCCACATTGATCATAAAACATAAGGATTTATTTAATCAAATTTTATTTCATAATTAGGGAGTTCAGATTTCATAAATTTAATTCCACAAAAATGAAGGATCGTAACATTTTGTTGAGTATCATTTAGTGTAAATGGAGATGGTTATTCAGTAAAAAAATGTTTTTCCGGGAAAATCACATGATAATTTTGGCAGAAAACTGCTGGTACTTAGAGATTCAAGAATGGGTTTAATGAGATTAAAAGAGGAATATTATCATGTAGATGAGGCCCAGGAAGAAAAATATTTTACTAAGTCTCATGAAGGAACATATAGGGCTGAGGTAGATGAATAAATATATGTTACTGAGGCTTATGATGTAAAATATGTTGATGAAGCTTTAGAAGAAAAAGATATCGTCGAGGCTTGGGAAGAAAAAGATGACAATGAGGCTCTGGAAGAAAAATAATTCATATAAAACAATTTGTACGGATGAAATCGTACTGAAGAATTCTGAGTGAGGAATTCATATAGAAGAATTCATACTGAGGAAATCGTACTAAGAGAACAATAATGATGAATTTTTAGTGAAGAATTTTTAATGAAGAATTCATACTTATAAAATCATACTAAACAATTCATACTGAATAAATCATACTAAAAAATTCATACTGAAGAAATCGTATTGAAGAAATCATGATAAACAAATCATACTGGTATTTTATAAAGAAAAACTCATATTAGGATTTCTTAATGAAAATAATCATATCAGACCAATCGTAATAAAAAATTGGAATCAAAATGAAGATTTTTGAGAAAAAATAATGGATTCTAAATTGAATAGAAGATTAAAAATTCATGAATGTTAGAAGAAGTCAATGAAATAGCTATATTCCATGATAAATTAAATGATTCATATAATGATTCGATATTTAAGGAATATTGATGATTATAGAATGTTGGTGAAGTGGTAAAACATGTTAAAAATCCCACATCAGAAATTATTACTCGATTATAAAAATAGAAGAACACTTTTTGTGTTTGGGTGACTTAAATTTCTCATGCAAGAAAAGATATGATCTCTACATTTCTTGCAAGTGAATATGTTTTCCTAGATTGTTCTTTCTAAAAGATATTTTTTCAGGGAGAAGAGAAAAAGATTATTTTCAGCTCTGATCATCACATTCAGCTAAAACATCATATTAATGTGTTTATTGTATTATATTAGACTGGGAATCATACTGCGTGTTTCTTAATCAGGATAGAAGAGGTGAAGATTTTTCTCAACCATATTTGGAAAGACTTATATATATTTTAGATTGGGGATAATATTACTTTGAAATATCACTTTGGAAAATAGAACTGGGGAAATTGGACATAGTTTCTTTAGTAAAAAATTCTAGGAATATTTTATGAGGTTCTGGGTAAGAAAGTGAGGAAACATTTTTAGAGTGTAATTATTTGTTAAATTTTATCACGAAGCACTATAAGATATTTGTTACCAACACACTCTTATATCATTTCATGCTATCTGAAGAACATGCTTTTGGTTTGTGATTATATAGCTACATGAGTGTAATAGAATATCCAAATAATTTTATTCCAAACAAAATATTTGTTTCTAGTTGATTTTGTGATATTGGATTACTTCCAAACTATACCATGTACTAGCTACTCTTGTCAAGTAGTGAAATTTGTAAATTATTGTGTTCTTGTGGTTATGTGTTTGCTTTTTTCTAAAGAGAATGAAATCTGTAGTGTGGGATAAATGTTGTTTCTTAAGAAATAAATCCTGAAAGATAAATATTTCATTGATTTACTGCCTATCCTTATTCATGATACATGAATTTTGGTTGGGTAATATCAATTATTATCAGATATAAGGTTCCCTTCATATACAATTTTCTAATTTTTTTGAAAGAGAAGTTGTGATAGAGAACATTAATTGTGTAAAAAATAATGGTTTTCAAAATTTTTATTGTAAGAATTACCATATCTAAAAATATAGAATTTTATCTTACCTTATGTCTCTTGGGTATTTTGTTATTGATGTTATAATAGATGTATTTCCTCTTATTAATGATAATCTTAATCTTAGTATCATTGACATGAATAGTCTTATGAATGATGGTAGAGCTAAAAATTATTTACTCCCATTAGTTTTTGAAAGTGAGTTTTTGAGAAGGAAAGGTGTTTACACATCCCAATGTATTTGGGATAATTTGAGAAATATTTATAAAATAATTACAAAGGTGAAAAAGAAAAATTTTCAAATATGGAGGATTATGTATGATGATCTCAAGAAGGGTGAATATGAATAAGTTTGTGACTTCTTTACTATGGTAAATTATATTTTCCACACTATCAGATATCTTTATAAAAATTTGGATTGTTCTACAATTTTTAATCAGGTTTATGAATCCTTCATGATAAGTTTGATACTACAGATTTTTCATTGGAAGATTGATATCCAGAAACATTGTCTCTGGGTGATTTTCATAGCACTCTCATCACTTATCAAATTAAAAGGTAGAAATATATGAATATAAAAAATATTTATAGAGAAATTTGTTTCTAGGTTTCCTCGAGGGAAAATTGAAAAAATATTCTTATTGAAGAAGAAGATGGTGATTCTGCTTCTGAAAATGAGGTACTTAAATTTTTTGATAAAATTTTATCCAAACTTTCAAAAAATGTGAGAAGAGGTATAGCTAATACATAGGGAATATTCAATTAAAATGTTCTAAATGTGGATCATTTGGACAGTTTATAAATAATTTTACTCAGAGAAAGAAGGAAATATATAATGATGAAGAAAAAACAATGCTATGAAATACATAGAAGAATTCGGGTGATAAATATTAATATTTTATATTGAGAAATATAGAAAGTTCATCATATATAAAAGAATAATATTTTTTTGATAAATGTTAAAAAGAAGAAGTTAGTAAATTTGAATATGTAAAATATTTTTCTGAGAAATATTTAGAGGATACTTTTAATAAAATTGTGAATAATGGAATTTCAGAATTAAAATGTTTTGAAGAAGAATAAACCCAACTTGATTAAATTTTGAATGAATAGTTGAATTAATTTCTTAGAAAGATTATATGAATGGAAAAGAAAAAATAGAATTCGAAACATGAAAGTTCCTCAACAAATAATAAAGAATGTATTTCTAATGATAAATTCAATATGATAAAAGAAATTGATACCTTGAAGAAATCTATTGTGAATTAAAAGAATCAGATAAACATCTGGATGTGATGGTGAAAGAAAAATAAGGAGAGGTAGAACTTGTCCAACAAATTATTTTTAAGGAAAAATAGAAGGATAAATGTTTTAATAACTATATAGTTTATTTTTGTGAAAGTTAACATAAGGAGTATCCCGAGAAGGATTAATATTTAACTTAAATGGTTTATAATAATAATTATTATTATAAAAAAAAGGTAGGAATGTTTCTGAAATGAATAAATCTAGGAAAATTATGTTTCTATCCAAGGACAACAATTTCATGAAGGCAGTTATTTCTAAATATTATGTGTCTAAATTTGATTATTATAATTATGAATATGGTAAACTATCCATTACTTCTATTTATATTAAGGATGGAATTAATTATAATCCAAATAATAATGATTAATTTGAAAATGAAAATGTTGGTGGTCAACAATGTTTTGTTATGACGGTTTCTGTGAAACATACTTACAAAACATGTCAATCTAAAAGTTTTAAAGGAAAGTAATCTTTCAATGGATAAATCTAGTGTTATTTTGAATTCTTACATACAAAAAACATGTGTTGGTTCAACCAAAAACATTACTACTACCCCATATGTTATGAATGAAATTATTTTAGGGGGAGTCAATCCTATCAAAAGAAGTTTGAGAAGGAAGTTCATAAGAAACTCTTGAAAGTAGATGTGAAAATTAGGAATAGGTTCCAAACATTTGAAAATATTCTGGGAATATGTGAATAACAATGACATATTGTATAAGGTTGTATTTTTCTGTTACCAGAAGATAATAAATTTCTTAACAATTATCATAATCTGAATGTAAAGATTTAAAAGGAAGAATAAAAGGATCTATATTTTGAAACTATTTATACAGATATAAAGTATAGTGAAATTGTATTACTGATATTGGGGGATTTTCTCATATGACATGATACTTAATACTGTTGAATAATGACAAAGACTAAAAATAATGAATGGTGACATTTGGAAATGATGAATCTCTAATAATCAAAGGTGTTTGATCAACCATAACTGTAAAAGAATAGATAAAATCCAAGAATAAGTTATATATTTATGGGATAAAAAATAACCAAATAAGTATTTTACAAATTATAAACGATTGAAAAATTTTAAATCAAAAAAATATTGGTTTATTTGTGAAATGTGAGGAATTTATAACGATAGTTACAAGAGGAAAACGTAAAAAGGAAAATGTGTTCTTTGATAATGAAATTCCAAACCCTTGTTAATTGGGTATGGTGGAATAAAATCAAGTGTGGCATACAAGTCTTGGAAACATGTTTCATAAATACATAACAAAGTTAGCAAATTAGGACAGTGTCCTAGATATTACTTATATTTCAAGAAGAAGAGATTGGTGTTTCTCTATTTGTTAGAAAGGAATGATTACAGACTATGGGCATAAGATATTTGATATTTTTTGAAAATGACCCATGGAACTTATTCAGTCTGATATCTATGGGCCAATGATAAAACAATCAACTAATGAAAATAATTAAATGATCAATTTCATTTATTAATTCACTCGAATAACTTGTGTCATGTTTATTAAACATATGTCAGTTTCTCAAAACATTTTAAAGGTATTGTGAGGAAAGGTGGGAATGAATTTGAGTATTTCATGAAAATGTTAAGAAATAATAATGGGGGTGAGTATAAGAATTAATATTTTGTAATTTATTTTGAGAAAAAATGGAATTCAGCATGTGTTCAGTTCACCATATACTGGTCAACAAAATGGGGTTGCATAATGAAATAATAGTCATTTGGTGGATATTGGGAGAACTATGTTACCTGAACATGGAATTTCTCATTATATTTCATGGATATCCATGAGTAATAATGTTTATATTCAAAAATAATTTTTCTAAATTCTATGTTCATATATTATTCTATATGAAATGTTTTATAATAAACTTCTTATTTGAAATAGTTACGAGTTTTTGGGAGTCCATGCATTATAAGGAAGAAAGGTGGAAGTTTGCGAAAGATTGATAAGACAGGTGAGTATGGAATCAATCATGGGTATTATATGTAATAAATATGGGAAAAATGTTTTAATCATGA
The DNA here is from genome assembly GCA_963277665.1 of Viscum album. Taxonomy (NCBI): domain Eukaryota; kingdom Viridiplantae; phylum Streptophyta; class Magnoliopsida; order Santalales; family Viscaceae; genus Viscum; species Viscum album. The sequence continues at coordinate 842,056,409 of OY728140.1, read as the reverse complement.
AATGGGAACAATATATGTTTTATTTTTAGTAAAAGTCATTGAAAAAGTTAAGGATAAATAGACTCATGTTGTTAAGGAATTGGAGTAGGATAAGGAAAGTCTCATTAATATTTATAATAAAGATAATGCAATTTTTATCGCATTAAGGAATAGAAATTGGACATAGATATTTATAGTTTTGGGGAAGTTACTCAAAAATGTCATCCTAGGATGATGAAGAAAGTGTAAGCTCAAAATATTATTGCAGGTCAACATCATAAATTTCATAAAATAAGATCATGAAATGACATTAGAAACATATCATTTTATTCAAAAGTGGAATCAAAATTTGTTGATAAAGCTTTTGAGTATCCAGAATGTGTTCAATCCATAAATAATGAACATTATTAGACTGAGAAGAATCATTCTTGGTTACTCATAACAAATCTTGATAACAAAAATTGTATCGGTACAATGTGGGTTTTCTTGAACTAGATTAATGAAGAGATGAAAGTGATAAGAAACAAGGAAATATATGATTGAAATGTTTGTTCACTAATTAAAGGTACTTATTTTTGTGAAACCATTTATCTAGTGGAAATATTATAATCTCTTAGAATATTTCTATCTATTTCTACACATTTAAGTTACAATTTTTTTAAAATATATGTCAAATCCAAATTTTTTAATGGAAATCAAGATCATGATTATTATATTGAACTACCTTGTGGAATTATTTTTGTTAAAGATGAATGTTGTGGTTTTAATCTGTAGAAAACCTTATATGGGCTAAAATATTCTCTTAGGGCATGTTAATAAAAATTAGACACATGATTGTGGATGATGATATTTAAGAACGTAAGGGTTGATACAAATTATTACATTAAATAAATTATAGGGTGTTCCCTTATTGTGATTTTTTATGTTGATGGAATTATCATTTTTGGGAATGATGAAAGAACATGTGAAATATTTTATGAATAGATGTAATTTTCTTAAATTTACATACCGAGGGAGATTAAATACACACATTGGATAAAAATATTAAAAATGAATAACCACATTTTTCTTTCTCAAGAAAAGAATGCTAAGGATATTTTTAAGATGTTTGTCATGGAAAATTAAAAACCAAATTCAACACCTATTTTAATGGTAACCAAGTTGTGTAAATATGGAGAAGGAATTGAGGTTGATCAAAAAGTTTTTCAAAAGCTGATAAGAAGATTGTATATTTGAATACCTCACAACCATATAATGTTTATTTTTTTACCTTATGTGAAATATTTCAGTTTTCTGAAAATGAATCACATTTAATTGATGAAAAAAAATCTAAGATATAAAAAAGGTATAAAATTACGATTATTTATTATTGATTATAAATTATTTAATTGTTTGGGTATTCAAATACTAGTTGGGTAGTAAATGTTGATGATAAAAGATCAACATTGGATAGAGTTTTCTTTCCGGGGAAAAGATGTGTAAGTTTTCATACAATGAAATGGAATCCAGTAACACTTATTATGACTGAATATGAGTATATTTCTAACAATAAATCCACTACTAAACCTATGTGGATAAAGATTTTGTTCGAAGATATACTTTTTATGTTATGTTACCCCTGATCATGGGATGAGGTAATCAATGTACCATCAAACATACTAATAATCTGGAACAAAATTCTTGTTCAATAACATATTGATATCGTGTACCACTTTATCAAATATAATTTGGGGATGAATTTATTAAATATAAAGTATGTTCCCACATCAGAACAAGTTTCATACATATTCACAAAACAATTACAAAATAAGCCTTTTAAAAAATTGAGGTCGAACATGGGTGTCCAACCATTTTATCATCAAGGTTATGGTATGTGTATTTTCCCCCACTCTCATATTAACTTTTTATAATTTTGTTAAAGTGGATAATTGTTTCATAAATCTGTCATTATGGAAGAATGTAAAAATGGGGAGTTATGGGTATATTGGGATTTTAGAAAGTAAGTGTGTGAAGTATTCTAACTTTTTCAAGTAGTGAATGTATGAAAATAAATTTTTTATTCTAGTAAAACTGAATGATTAAAGTAATATGAGGTTGAAAATATGATTAATAAAAATTGATAAAGTAAAACTAATTACGAATAGATGGGGAAGAAAAGATAAGGATGTTCCATAATCACTAATTTTGGACAGTACGACTATGTTTTTTGTAATTATTATTTTCCATAATTATTTAGCTCATGTAGTCTTGGAATTCTTGACAATTATTCCATTTATTGAGGTTACAAATTTATGTGATATATAAATCTAGCTTGAAAACAAAATCCATGGTGAATATTATTGAGAGAAAGTTGACTAGATAATGTATTTAGAAATTTATTTTACAAGATTGTATTAATTTATTGTCAATGAAGATAAATCGACTAAATATGTAAAAGTTGAAAATTAGACTCATAAAAGGTTTTCAGAAAAATAATTCTCACATTTTCAATCATATCGAGAAGAATCTATTTGGAATTAATGTTTCTGATCAGACTCACCATTGTGTTTGAAAGGGGATAATATTGTAATGTGTTACTAACTGTAATCTAGTTATGAATTTATATGATAAAAATATTATGATAATTTGGTGTTTTTTATTTATCATAAATCATAATTATGTTGGGAGACTTATGATAAAATATTTATTAAGAAAAATATAATAATGGAAAATTATTAAAGAATTATTATTAAGAAAAAGATATTTATGAGTATCGGGAAGGAAAATATTTTATGAGGTTTGGGAAGGAAAATATGTTGACGAGGCTCCGGAAACAAATATCTTGCTTAGGATCACGAAGAAAAATATGTTATTGAGGATTAGAAAGAAAAAGTATTTTATAATCCTCATGAAGTAAAATATGTTGACTAGGCTCATGAAGAAAAATATGTTGCTGAGGCTCTAAAATAAAAATATTTTGGTAAGGCTCATGAAGGAAAAAATTCATACTAAAGAATTCATGGTGTTGAAATTAGACAAAATAATTCATACTGAAGAAATCATACAGATGAATTAATACTGAATAATTCATACTGAATAATTAGAATAGAGGAAATCATAATTTTAAAATAGTACTAAAGAATTCATATTGAATTATTCAATATGAAGAATCCATACAGATGAAATCATAATTAATAATTTGTACTGAAGAAATTAGGCTAATGAATTCATACTGATGATGTTTTACTGAAGAAATTGTACTGAAGAAATTTTACTAAACATAAAGTACTGGGATTTTGTAATGAAAATTTTTATTAGGATTTCTTATGGAAAAAATCATACTAAAAAATTATAATGATAAATTTGAATAAGATTGAATAATTGTTAGAAAGTCTAAAGGGAAGGTGAATTGAATAGAAGATCCAAATTTCACAAAATTTGAAAAAATTCAAGGAAATACCCAAATTTCAAAGGTAATTGAATGAGTCAAAGTATGATTTTAGATTTTATGTAGATTGGTGATTCAGAATGTTATTGAATAAGGAAGTTTTTTTAATCATGCATATGCCATTCTGGAATGAATAAAAAACTGAAAGAACATTATGTGTTTTGAGTGACTTGCATTTCTTTTAAAATAGTAGAGAGAAGCTACACATTTCTATAATGTGAATAATGTTTTCTAGAATGTGACTTCGTAAAGAATTTTTGGTTCCTAATAGAAGAGTAAAAGATTGTAATCAGCTCTTATCATCTCATTTGGTTAAAAAATATTATTCATATGATTATACTATTCTATTAGGATGGGAATCCAATATATTTTTTCATACTCAGGATAGAAGAGGTTCAAATTAGTCTCAAAAATATTTGGATAGAGTTTTTTATTATTTGGTCTGGGGATAATCACATTGGGATAATTATACTAGTATGAATCAGACTAGGAAAATAGTAATGGAAAAATAAGATAGAGTTTTTTTATAAAAATGTCTAGGAAGTTTATACGAGCTTTTGGTTATGAAAGTGATGAAAGGTTCTTCAAAATTTCAAATATGTTGATGTTGAACAAGAATCACCTTAAAATTTTTGTTACAAAAATATTCTTATATCATTATTTTAATTTTCAAGAACAATATATTTTGTATTGATCATAGAGGAACACGAGTTTAAGGACATATCCAACTCATTGTATTCGAGAAAAATGTATTGTTTTCTAGGGGATTGTTTTGGTAATAGATTATTTCCAAACCTCAATTGGACTAGATAATATTTTTGAGTGGCCAACATTCTAAATTATTATGTTTTTGTAGTTGATTATTTTATTTTATATTTTTATGGAACGAAATCATTAACTAGAGGTTAAGGTAGTTTATTTATATGGAAACCTAAAATTAAAACATATCATTGATTCATCTCTCACTATCTCAGGTATACTTAAATCCTTGTTGGGAGATCTCACACATCATATACTTGAGATAGGTTAAGAGGGAGTGTTAGTTGATAGGCTCGAACTCTGATGTGACAAAGGATCTCAAAGGGACTTATGTATCCTAGACTAAGAATATTCTTTTTCTAATACCTCATTACATAATTCCATGGAGATATATAAATGATAACTTTAGCTCTAACATCAATCTATAGGTCTCATCGATAATTTTTTTCATATATATTTTTTCAAATATTTGTGAATATCATATGACACTGAATGTTTTAAGCCTTCTCAATTTTCTCTTGGGAAAGATTAAGTCCCATAATTTTATTCTCTCCAATATCATCCCAACATATTTCTATCTAACACCTCTTTACAAAAATAGACTCATAAGGTTCCATTTGAATGCTATAATTGAATCTATTATTATATGAGAACTCAACTATAAAATGGTTTTGATCCCGAAAACCTTGTAATTAAATTTCTCAGGATCTTATAATTTTCTCTATAGATGGAATAAATCTATCAAAATTAACATCCATTTTAGGGTCACAAGAAGTACAAAAAACATCAATGTATCCATTGTTTATTGAATGATTTTATAGAACCGTGATGAAAACCTCATATCTTAATTAAATAAAATGGAATGTGACACTCCATATAGACTTACCACTTCCCTTATATATATATTGGGGTGTTTTTTGAAATATAAATATTCTTTTATATGAATGAAATATGTTGACTTGGTTAAGAAATCTACTCCCACCTTGATAGTGATGTTTCCTTTAGATGTACAATGGAGTCCTATGATAAAATCAATCGTTATTCTTTCCCATTTAAATAGGGGTACGATTAATGGTTTCATCATACCCTCATTCATTTGATGTTCACCACTGAATTTTTGTCATATCAATGTTTGAGATATAAATTTTCCTATCTCCCTCTATATGTTATCCCACCAAAATTATTTCTTTATATCTCCTTACATATTACTTCATACTATATGATTACACAATGAGGAGTTATTCACATCATCAAAAAATCCCCCATAATTTAGGTTTTTATGGGACACATATCTGGGGTAAAAAAATTATAAATCAATCATTAGAAAACTTAAAATCTAGAATATTCAATACCATTTTATGCAGCACCTCATTATATTTTTGATAATTCACTGTCCCCTAAATAATGGATGGTTGAGCATTTATTTCAGTAAGGTAAGAGGAATATCTTTTTATTATTATAATTTGACATCAGTTTTATGTCCATGAATATTGGATCTCTTCACATACTCATCATATGTTTGGTTGTATAATCCTATCTACTCATAAAATCATCATTTTTTATCGTTCCCCATATTATAATGGATTGAACAATAATAATCCTTGGTCAGATTGAGCCACCTTTATTAGAATATATCATGATCACATTTTTTGAATTTATACATGAGTTTTTTATGATCTATATATATGTCCCACTTATCCGTATAGAGTTATTATCACCAAATCACCCACGTGGAGATCATTACAGCCAAATCTTGATAATGTATTAGGTAGGTATACTTATTGGTCATTAATTATTGAGAGGCATATGCTATAAAGTTTTCATCCTATATGAGTACACAACCAATTTGCTATTTAGATGCATCACTATAGATTAAAAATACTTCCATAATGGTGGGTAATGTTCACACTAGTGTAGTGAATAACCTCTTATTCAAATATTTAAATGTATCATTGTATTCATCATTCAAAACAAAATTTACTACCTTATTATTTAGGTAGATGAGTGGTCTGGTCATATTTAGAATTTACTCAAAACTAGATGATAGTAATTAGGTAACATAAAGAAACAATTTAACTTCAACATAGATTTTGGTCTACCCCATCTATTAGTAGGAACTATTTTTGAAGGATCCACACAGATTACTTTTTGGGTGATAAAAATCCACGAAAATAATTCTTTGTCATATAAAACTCACAATTACTTTACTTCACAAATAATTTTCCTTTCACAAAGTTATTTGTATATAATTAAAATTATCCTCATGTTTCACCTTCCTTTAAGAGTAGATAAGAATATATTCTATAAAGACTACCTAAATCATTTCCTTGAAATCCCTAAACTCTCTATTCATTAAGAATATGATGTTATATGGGTAATTAGTGTTTCTATGTGGAATATCTATGAATTATAAGTGTCCATAAATTATTTAAAAAATGGTCTTGGCGAGATCACCCTTCTTCTCATTTGCTAAATAATATCATGACCAAAGATCCACTATAGAGAAGTAATATGATCCAAATAATTGATTAAAAAAGTGATAATTACATGGAACATGATACTTTATCATTATCATGATATTTTTGAGATCAATATAATCAATTCATAGGATAATTGACAAATCCTTATTCATAATGGAAAGGAAAAGTGCACCCCACTGTGAATCACTTGTTCATATTAAAACTATATCAAAATTATATTATTTTTTCTTCTTCATATCATCATGTTAAAAAGTGTACATTCAATATGTATTTTTATATAATTGAAAAATATCCTCAAATAATTTTAATAGATATCTCAACCTATTATCTAGGAGGAAGACCAAACAATTCTCTATGAAACACATTAATATATTCCATCGTAATATGAATTTCATTTGTGATGATATTTTCCAAAGTCTCAGTCAAGTTATATTGACAAAAATTATCATGAAAAATTGATATCCATTCATAATATTATGGTAACCAAGGAGATTCATCATCCTAATTTGATTTTTATTGAACAATGGGGAAATATGTGACAAAGTGGGTGATTTCCTTCAATTGATAATCTATGTAGGATCTGCATAAGGAAACCTAATCCATTCCTATAATAGAATAAAATTATACTATATGGATTATTATAAGTTTTTATCGGAATATTATCCAATAAATTTTCAAATTGTATGAGTTATATGGTTGGGATAAAATAATTATCCCATTTTACATCTTCACTAATAACTGAACCTCATTGTTTTGATTTGGTTCTTGAATAGTTCTTCATAACTCTCATGATATGTAAAATTGTATAGAACCTAAATTTTATAGTATTATATCTATCATGGAATGAGTAACTTCTGTACAACTCACTAATTTTTTGTTTCAATCTACCTCAATATTTCTGATGGCATAAGCTCACACTTTATCTCTACAACATGGAGGTTGTTTTCAACTATTAGAATTGTTAAACTGTGGATTAGTGAATTGATTCACATATTTTCTGTGTCATATAACATTGAATCATTGAACAATAGGTTCAGGGTCTACTAGAGAATTCCTTTCTTACATCATTTTGGTTGGTTTCTCCCATCAGTATTCGATATTTAGTTTCCCTTCCGCCAGACACACAAAGACATTCCTTGTACCCTCCAACAAATTTATAGTATTATATTTCAAACACTTTTGAGAACTAGTATTTTGTAATTTATTTTATCCATGAGATTTACCCTCCATTCCAATTGAATGAAAATACATCGTCCACGTATTGTCTCCATATGCATGAGAGTCTTGTGATTCGGTGACCTATAATTCATTATTGAGGGAAAATAAAATAATTTCATCATAGATTCCAAAGTCCCAAATATCCAAAACATTTCATTGAAACATTTTTATCCCAAAAAAAAGTCAACATTAAATTCAGAGGAGAAGAAAAATACATAGGCATATCATGAATTTCTTGTGAACTTTAACTCAAATGGACCAATGGATTCTTAATCCATTACCATGAGGACAATGAAATCCCACAAAATTTTACATTGGATGGTTTAAGGAGAATATTTCTCAAAAAACATTTTTTTGAATTATTTATGTTCCAATGCTTCGATTACATCGTTAGGCTTCATATTTTTGACTGACACCCTCCTTTGATTATATTATCTCTATATATTATAAAAAATCATCATCAAATTTTCATTCTCAGAGAATTTAAGGATGTAGGATATCATTAAATGGAGTTGGTCCATTGTTATGTGATTCACTAATTGGAAGATACACTAAATTTAAATGGAATTTTTAAATAAATGACTGAATTGAAACATTATATTTATTAGGACTATGAGGGTTTTAACCTGATTCAAGTTTCTTTTCCAAAGGCATGTTAATTGGGAATGTATATTCATGAATTTTTCTAATCATTCTCTCAAAAGGTGGGGGATCTCATTTGGGAAAAAAATAAATTTCTCATCACATTACTTGTTAATTTACTTTCCTCCTATTCATAGAAATTGACTAAAATAAATGGAGAATTATAGATTATAATTTTGAAAATATTAAACACATTTAATCTAATCTATAAAAATTGAAGGGAAAACTGATAAATTACATTAATTCTTTAAATTTTGAAATTATACATTTCAATCTATGCTATCAATGGTATATTTCTTAATATAAAATTTTGTGTGAGTTTTTTATTCCATAAATTAATTTTTATTAGGAGCGTGAGAATTTATCAAATAATATATAAAATGTAGTCTCAAAATAGGTGTGAAGCAATGATGTTTTTTCATGAACCATGTGATGATTGATTCATTGTCCAATGCAACATTTTCAGAGTTATTACCAAGAGTTACAACTATTCTAGAGCCATAGAAACATGTAGTATATAGTTAGATATTTTTTTCTTAGAAACTAGTTAATCTATACCTTATCAAAACTTTCATGTGTTTTACTATGTTATGATCTATTTTTCAAAATTAAAAAGGGGGTGTGAAGCCTCATTTTTATTGAAAAAATGGAAATAATGTCTATTTCAGTGGTAGAGGAGGCCCATTACATGACATGTAGGCCCAGTGGAATTAAACCCCATTACATGGCCCTGGAGGCCCATATTTTTGGCCCAATGACTCATCATTTAATAGTACAACTACAGTACTCGGGTTACTAAAAAACCGTTGCCGCTACAATTCCTGCTATAGTGACCACCACCGTTATAGTGCCACTGATGGTAATGTTCTTCCACTCATATAGTGTGATATATTACTTTCACCCAATAGTTTTTTTATCCCACATTCATTGATATTTTACTATGAGGTTCATACCACTAATCCAAACCCATACTATAAAAACATGTGTAAGGGTAATGCTCGCCTCCCACCAGGGGCGATATTAGGCCCAGAGTTCACTGAACATTCCCTAGCCATGTAATGGATTTGATTAACACTTTTTTATTTGTAAAATTAGACACATAAAATAATATACTGAAACATGGATTCAATAATGTTCTTTAAAAACTCAATGGCATGACCATGATATCCACTGATGTTTTAAATCTGCACAACATAACCAATTTATATACATAAAAAATACGTGATATATAATTCCCATTAAGGAAATAATAAAATCCTAATATGAAAAAATCAATAAATACTAGTAAATAGGTATAATAAGGTCATATAAATTGGGTTATAGATATAAACATGAACATTGATGCAAGATATATGATTATAACATTAAGGCTTTGTTGAAATGTGCCAACGACATAAAACATGTCATCATAATATTATGTCAATGATAACCACAAAAAAACATAGGTTTCCTAGGATATCATCCCATACACCACATATGATATATCACGAGATAAAAACATTACCCAATGAATTATAGGGTTATATAATTATTGGCCCACCCCTCGCATTCAAATCATATTCATGAACAATTGTGTCAAAATACATCATAAAATATAAGGAAGCATTTTATCGCATTTAATCATGTGATTATGAAGAATGGGAAAATGTATGGAATTAACATATCAATGAAGGATAAGTACATGTATTTTAACAAACATTATTGGATATTGGAATTGGAATTCACGACAAAAAAGTTGGGCATAAAAAATCACAGGATAATTTATTCAACATAACATACTTACATAAATATTCAAGGAATGTTTTAAATAAAGATAAAAGGTTATATAATCAGTTTGAAATAATATGTAAAGTAATAAATATGTGTCGAATCATAACCTAAATAAAAATTAGAAATTAAGTTGCATAAAATGATGAAGGTTCATAAATAAAGAGGAGAACGATAGGATCCCTTACCATGAGAGGGTATTTCTAAAATCATTGGAGGAGGTTCTTATGATATTGGGGACACCTTGGCATGTTTTATGAGAGGTAAATTTATTGTAACTATATGATAAATCATTTTTTAGTGAATTTTAATGGGTGGTTTGAAGCTGTTTATATTAAAATAGTGGGAGAATCCTTTAATAATTTTTAAACACAGGTTTTCATCCCTATATGATATAATAGGAAAAATCACAAACCATCCAAAGGATTTTTTCCATGGATTTTACCAAGAGTATTCTTTTTCAAAATTATATAAGGTTATGATATAAAATAAATAAATTAATACCATTGGTGATGTGGATGTGATTCATATTAAAAAGGAATTTACATTAATGTTTAGAATATAATATTGGTTTTCGAGAATTTGGTAATTGTTTATAAAATTAATAAAATAACATAAAAACATTATTTTAAGGGGGAAAAATATTTATGGACATGATTATTTTTTATTTTATTTATTACATTACTTTTGGAAATTTATAATGTCATAATACAAATGAAATATTTAGAAACTAATTATTATTTCTAATAGTCAAATATTTCATAAAATAGTGAACAATAACCCATTAAATAAATAAAACATGATAATTTGAAAATTAATATTTATTTTATAAATATAATTATATTATTATGAACAATTACCCTTTTATCTAAAAAAATTCCCATTCATTATAAATACAGGTTCTTCTAATGATAATCATTTTTAAACATCATAAAAATTATAGTTGACGACATATAATTTACATAACATTTCTATTTAAATAAATATTTTTTAATAATTTATATATATATAATATTTTTATATATATTATTCAATAGGCATGGAATACCCACCCCACCAATCCCCTTCCACACCCAATTACACGACTTATTAAAGATGATGCCCCCCCAATTGGGCACGATGGCTGACAGAATGAAATTTCTATAATAATCAATAAAAGACACATTCTTATTTTTTTCTCATATATATAAAATATTCTTGTTTTACTCATTTTTGTTTTTTACAAGATTATATCTTCAAAAATACTCAAATAAGGATAATGATTGTTTTTATTTTATTCATTATTCTCACCACTTGGTTGGATGATTATAATTATTTATTCTTGTCATTTTGGAAAATATTTTCACTACCAAGATGGGAGTCTCTAATTATTTATATAATATAATTTATTTACCACTAGATTTTATGGTTTATGTGGTGTATTTAATTACCTCATGTGTTTCCACCTGTTCGGATGGTTTTAATTTAATTATTTTACACCTCTCGATTGGATTTTCTAATTTATAAATCAATACACACATCAATGTTTTAAATGAATAATGTGATACAGTGATTATTTATTTCAAATCCCCATGTGAATTATTTATTAACCGATTATGGTGGAATATATATTATTAAATTATAATATTAACATGATTATATTTTTATTTATACCATTTTATTTTCTTTAACCTGAATGTTATTTATTCCAATATTCATATTAAAAGTAATAATAATTTTATCTTCTCTATCCTATTTATCATTATGTCAATTATTTTGAAATTCAAATTCATGAATATTGATATTCTCAAAAGTAATTACATGCCATGGACGATGGATGTTTTAATGTTTATCAAATCGATGGATCTCATAGAATAAAGTAACATAAAATAATTCACATCCTATTCAAAATAAAGAAAAGGCGGTGATAATATTCTGATGAAATCTCGATGAGGGTGTGAAATGTGAATACATCATAGAAATAGAACCATGTAAGCATTGGAAGATTTTGAAGGAGTGGTTCGATCATCAAAATTATACTTTTCTTCCAAAAACCTCTGATGAATGGAATGATTTACACTTAGAAATCATTAAAAGGGTCAGTTATTACAATTCAATCATGTATAGAAATTTATTATATCCAATGTACTATTCTATTGGTATTAAAGATAATGATATGTTTGAAAATAAATATATGATATTTTTTGAAACACACATCACCCTAAAAAAGTAATATCACCTGTGAGAGTATATAAATTATTCTGATCATGTATCATTAATACTTATATAGATAAAGAATAATGAAATTTTGATAAACAAATCATCAGTCTCATCCAACATGTTCAACAGTATCATTTTTTGAATCAAATTTAATATTTCCTTAAAATAATCACTGAATAATTCAGGGATGTGATTATCGTGGTGGATGTTGTCATAAATATAGGTGTACATGAAATGTATATCATAATAAAAGATATAAAAGGTCAAGTAGTTTAGGGAATCCTGAAGATTCATGTTATAGGTGTGTATCTAAGGGGTATTGGTCTTGATTTCCGCAAATCCCATAGCATCATTACAAGCTCTTTAAAAAAATCTCTTGAAGAAAAGAATAATGAACAACACTTTTCTAAGACATCATATAATGGGATTGAAAATAATATGAACATCACTAAGAATCATAAGCCACAAATGATGATTTCACTTACATTGTAGTAGGTTATCTTACTTTTCGATTTTATGACATTATATCTTGAAATCATTCAAACAAATATATTAGTTTTGATATATGATATGTTTCTTTGTTCTATATGCATTATATTTTGGATGTTTTATTATTTGAAATTCTCCATGTGTTTCTTATAATATTATTTTCGATACATTGGAGCATTGAAATTTATTGCATAAATGGGATAGATAATATCAAATTAGATAGTTGAACAATAAAAAAATTAAGAATAGTATTTTTTATGATCTTAAATCAATAAGACCAATTACGAATACTATATCAGTTTCTACAGATCTGATAGAAGGAACTTGTAACGATAGTTTTTCATTACCTAATGGGGCACTATTCTATATAAGAGATGTTTTATTATCCAAAATACAAAAGAAACATATTAGTTTAAACTAATATATTCGATCATGGATATGAAACTCATACTATATCTTAGAAAAATGAAAAGTATATGTGCATTTCTCTTAATAAACCTGTTAATAGTCATCTACTTGAAAAACTAACTAAATTATCATTTAGATTATATTATATATATAACTACAATAGAAATAAATATTTTAGTAATTAATGTACCACAAAATGTTAATTTTTGGAATTACCAATTAGGCTATCTGATTTCATAAATGATGTGAAAAATAATTGAAAGTTCTCATGGACATTCAAAAAATTTAGAACAAAACTATCCTATAAGAAAAATTCAATGAAAGTAATTTTCACTTATAAAGATCATTACGATGCCATATCGAGATAAAATTATGGCCGATATTCTATCTTTTTTTGAATCAATTAATGTGGATATATGTGGATCCAACTATTTATCATTTTTTCCATTTACAATTTTTTTTATTAATTAATGCATCAATCAATTGGTCACATGCATGTTTTCTCTTAACATGTAATGTACCGTTTTCACATTATTATTCTCAAATAATAAAAATGAGATAATAATTACCTTACTATGTCATAATGAATGAAATTATTTATAATGCTGGATAGTTTACGTCTCATGATTTTAATGATTTTTTTATTGAAATGGGGATCACAATGGAGCATCTGGTCACCTGTCTGCAAACAAGAAATGGTTTTTTTAATCATAGATAAAATAAATCCATCTTATTTCTATAACATTAATAATGTGAAAGTTTTTTTGAATATCTCTATGGGGTTATGAAATATTTCATGCGTCAACACTAATTCACATCAATCGTTGTGAATATCATAATAACTCTCCACTCTAATTTGAATTTGTCCAAGATCCTCCCATCTCCCACTTAAAAATCTTTGTTTGTCCATAATATTTACCAATTTCTCCCCACAACGTACAAATATAGGACCTCAAAAGAGTTTGGGAATATATGTAGGATATGAATCAGGATATATCATCAAATATATTGAACCATAACTTTTTGATGTATTTATAACTCATTTTTTGGATTGTCACATCTAAAATATGTATTCTCACTATTATATGGAGAAAAGAAACAAAGGTAGGAGATTTCCTAGAATGTGAAAATGTTTAATTTTTTTGTTCTTCCCACCATCTAGTGTGATATGGAAGTAAAAAATATTTTACATTAACAATAATTAGAAAATAAATTTCCCTATTAATTTATTTATACAAAAGGTGTGAATGAATCACATATACCATCTATAAATCCACTATCTAGAAATTATGTCTCGATGACACAATTAAGTAATAATGTTACAGAAATATAGAAAAAAACTCTAAAAGTGTGGAAGACCAATTGGCCTAATATATATAAATCCTTGAAAATGGGATGGAATGATTATAAATGAAATTACGATTATGGAGGCATGTGTTCAATAGGGAACATGTAAATTAAGAATTTTTTAAGAAACACATGATGAAAAACATAAAGAGAATTCAAATGATATAGAAAACCATAATTGTTTTTAAAATAATGAATGATATGTTAAATATTAAACTACAGTTGATACATGGAATCGATGTAATGTGGAATATATTGATGTTGTATTTTCCAGTTTTATGTCACATGATATAGAAAATGGAGACCCTAAACCAAGGTCTATAGAGTGATATCAAAAATATCCCAATTGTAATAAATGGAAATAAGCGAAGCAATTTGAATTAAATTCACTCAATAAGTGAAGGGTTTATTGTACATATCACTCTCACATTTTAAGCTATGAATCCTATTTAATATAAATGGGCTTTTTTCATAAGTGTACTGAGAAAAAGATATTGCTTGATATAATTATATTCTTGACAAATAATCATTTTCTTAGATACCCTGGATTGATTATGAAGAGACATATTATCCTACTGTGGATGATATAAATTTCCATATCTAATCAGATGTATTTTATATGACAAAGATAATATGGGTCTTATGGATATTGATACATCTTATATATATGTTCTACTTGATATTAATATAAATATGAGACTGTCAAAAAGTTTCAAAATACATAAAGTGTTGAAATCAAAACTCAAAGACCTATATTCAATTAAATTATAGAGATATTTTTATGGAATAATTAAATCTAAGAATATGTGGTATAATCATTTGAGTGAGTATTTTTTAAATTAATTGAATTTAAAAAACCATTTTTCTTTTGTTTTTATTAAGGAAATTACATTTATATATGAAATATTTTACTTTTATGGTGATGACTAAAATATCATCAAAACTCTAGAAGTGATCAATAATGATACGTGAAACTTAGTGGATCGATTTGGAATAAATGATTTGGGAGAAACTGAGTACCATCTATGATTAAAAAATGAGCATATGCCAAGTGATGTGTTTTTGAATGAGTTAAATTACTCTAAAAAGGCCTTAAAACACTTTATTTTGGATAATTTGAATCCTTTATGTACTAAAGTGGTTGATAGGTATTTAATTACCTAAACATATGAATTTCAACATTGTGAAGAAAATGGGGAGTTGGTTGGTCCATAATTAAAACACCTTAGTTCTATCAGAGCATTAATATATCTTACTAATTTTATTCATTTTGTTATATCATTTTCTACTAATTTATTGTAAAGATTAACTTCAACCCCAATATGAATACACATGAATGTAATGAAACACAATTTTCCTTATATTTATGGATCTATTAATTTGGTTTAACTATATTATATAAAATTTAAAAAGAAGAATGAAATTTTTTTTATGATGCAAGTTATTTATCTATTCTGAATAATGAAATATCATAAGATGGTTATGTGTTCAAAGTTGGAGGTAATTCCATGTATTTGAAATAAAAAATAGACACACACGTCGCAATAACTTGAAATCATATATATTTGATATCTCTACATGAATCATGTAGATAATGTGTTTTTTTGTGATATATGAAACAATAAAAATCATGTGGAAATCTTATTACTTATGGAAAGTATCCCAACAATTTTGCTCGAAGATAATACTGTGTGAATCACACAATTTTGGTAGGGATTCATCGGGAATTGATGGAAAAAATACAAACCACTGAAACCATTATCCTTCACACAAGATTTATTGAATAACAGAGATATAAAAAAGAAATATGTTTGATCCAATTACCAAGTTGTGAATGTATTTACAAAGGCACTACAAGATTATATCATTAGAAATATTTTTCACAATATAGGGTTGTGTGGAATAGAATTTTTTTAACTTAATGTATCTTATATGGGGAGTCTACATGACTTCACCCTTTTCCTGATTTTATTTTTTTATCCCACATGGTTTCTTTGGAAATGTTTTTTAATGAGGCAGTACCAAAACCTATATAATATTAGTTGTGGTTTTCATCCAAAGGGGTAGTGGTAGGCATTCACTGATGGTGAATTTCATATTCACTATGGGAGGACTTCCCACCAGCACTAATCCCATTTCCTTACCATAGTTCACTTCCTATAAAAGGTACTGAAACCCCCCGATTGGGTATAATGTTTAACATAAGAGAAACACTGAAATAATATAAAAAGTACATTTTTTCGATTTACGCTCAAATTTCTCTAATATTTTAATTTATACTCATTTCAATTTTATTTAAAATAATAGTATTATTTTATAAAAAATATCTATTTCAAAAACTATTGAATTCATCAAAAAAAATTCCTTGGTTGAAATTATATATTTCCCATAAATACAATTTCTGTTTCATAATATAATTATAAAATTTATAACCAACTCCTCATTTAATCATTGATAAAGAAATAATTAAAAATTATAAATAAAATAATAATTTTATAAAAAATTACTACTCACATATTCATACTATTAGGTTCTAGACACATAACTACTTCTACTCTAGTGTACTCCATAATGTTAAGGTGAGAAGTGGTGAAACTTTCATGGGGCAGTTTGGAAAACATAGTTTGGGTCTTGATCTCAATAATATTGAAATTATCTTTAAAACATTTTCTTTAATTTTTTTAGTTTTTTAATAACATTGTATGATATATTAATGTTAAATCATAGTCATGATATCCCCCTCAAAAAATATAATAAATGGGATTCATTGGGTCATCGTAGGGGCCAATGCCTTCGATTCTTCATCCTATGTCAATTGTAATTTATCGAGACCCTTATTATATACTAATATTATCGATCAATGTACAATGAGTATATTTTCAATAGTTATGATTTCTAATGTTCTTTTAAATTTGATGGGATTTTACTTATAACAGTAAAAATAACCAATGTAGTGAATGTTTTTTCAAAAATATCATTACTTAATAAAATATATAATCATTTGAAAAGATAGATTTATTTATAAAACTTCAAGTTGTTACTATATATATATATTACATTAACATAGATTAGTATACTCTGTTGAGTACCATATCCAATGAATTATATGACTAGGGCATTCATATCTCATACATATCCTAATATATACCAATGGGAATAACCAAATTGTTCCGAGTTCATACCCTTGAGCAAGAATATCCCCTTTATATCTAAAAAACTGTATTGATCATGGGTAAACCCCATTATCATCATTGTATAATGATTTATAATAATAAATAATACATCAATTCATCCATAAATAACACTAAGTCACTATTTTCCTTATCTTATATCTAGAAGATAACATAATAAAATTAATTGTATAATAAAATTAAACAATAAATCATATCACCATAATTTTTATAATTAAACCTAAAAATCTATTTTGGTCACCATTTAAAAATTATTAAATAATTTATAGGCATCATTTTTTAATTTTATAGAAGAACAGAATTACTTTCTGGGTTATAATAATATTTTAAATTTATTTTAGATTATGTTTCATAATTAATATATGAAAATTTTTAAAATATTTAATTTTATTTGAAACTAGATATTTTAGATATATTTATAGATCATAAATTTATAATTATTCCTTTTTTACCGATACACTTTTACATAAAACATGAATGAAATAATATGATATTCTAAATGAAAAAAATTATGAACTGTTGTAGTCATAGTCAGATAAATATCATCTAATTTATATACATTGATGAAAAATATTCAAAAATTTTAAACTATAGAAAACAATATCATCAATTTGAAATAATTTCAAAATACAATTATAAAACATAAAACATATGGCTAAACATATCCCCAATCCATTTAATAAAATATAATGGATGGATTAGAAATCTATTGATAGATGATATTTTTAGTGAATATTGAGGATGTAAAAAAGAAAATTTTTAGAATTACACTACACATAAAGACTAAAATGTGGATAAAATAGAATATTAAGAATAAAAATTCAACAAAATAAATACCACTAAAATATTTATTTTTAGGCCAATGGGTAATTTGAGGAATACGGTTGAATACTAGTTGGTAACCCACTATATTTACATTGTTTAAGATAGATGCTTCTCTTCCCCCAATTAAGGATACAATATACCATGTGTAATCTGACCACATTCTTATTGGTCTTTACTATGGAATAACCACACCATCATCTGTCAATACATTAAACAAATCCTTCATAATACCCCAAAATTCCTTATTTTAGTGAAAAATAAATAATAAACATAACTAAAAGAAAAAATAGTCATTAAAAATATACTTATAGAATTTAAATCCCTTATAACATTGTTTACATGAACAATAGAGGAGTTTTAGAAATCTTTCCTTTATATGAAACCTATATTTTGAGCATATATATGAAAACACTAATATATCACATGTTTTGATACATATTTTTATTTCTTTTTTTATACGATGATCATGAAAATAAAAATGGATCATTTTATACAATATAATGTATATCTTTTTATCATGAACTATTATTTTATATTTTTCCTTGATTGTCATCTATCGATTATTTTTTCCTGAAATATATATTGATAGATCTCATTAACAATGAGATAAATGAATAATCCTAAATATAATACCTTCTTCATGTATTATGTGAATTACTTATACTTTACCTAATTATTTTAGATACCATATTCTCTACTAGGAATAAAATTCAAATTATGAACCTACCATAATTACATTATAATATTATTAGACAATGTATCATCCAAAATCGTTCCCCATAATTTTATAAATATTAGATACAAAAACTAATGTATCATTATAGTAAACATTAAAGTATATAATATTATAACAACATGTACCATTAATAACCCATAATTTTTAGTTTAATATAATGTTTTTTTCCAATATTACCGCGATCTTTTATTTTATGAAATTTAATTATAAAAAACCAATACATATATAACCCATAAAAATGCGAAAACATCCAAAAAATTCCATTCTCCCCACAAAAACTTTTCATTATAAAGGCACAGTTTTTCATTCATGGTAACTCCCATAAATATAATGTCACGACCCGACCCAACAGGGCTCTATCCTCGACTCCCCAAGCATGCCTCCAATAGGCCAGGGGCTGGCAACTAGCGCCGAGTAGGCTATCACAGACATGGGAGACATTAGCCTAAGGTACCTGTACTCACACACCCATAAACACCTCCATGCAACAGTGTACATATATATATAAACTGAAAAGAAATGCATTTATACATCTAACCCACAACCAGAGTACAACAAATGTAACAAAGGGAATAACAGGTCCCACCAATGGAAATCTACAAAAGTGTCTAACCCGCTCAGAAGAAGTGAAAACACTGCCAAATATACCCGTCGATAAGCTCCTTGGCACAACTCCAGTAAACACCCATGCCAGTCTCGCTAACTATGCTCTACCTGCTCCGTGTCCTCCTGGAACTCTGTCGAAAGACATGTGGTCTGCACAAGACACAAACATGTAAAGGAAAAGCCCATGCAGGGTGATTATTGAAATACTCAGTAGGCACCCCAAAAACCACAAAAATTATAGGGATAAACTAAAAGGAAAAATCCAGGACATCCTAGCTAGAGAGAACCCAAATGATAGAGAAACTCCATCTCGAGACCATCCTTGGTTAAAAACAACATGTAATCTTAGCTCAGATGTATTCCCATACATACATCTTGAACATCCACTCAGGAATATGCCCATACCTATACCATTAACATCATCTCAAGTGTATTCCAATACATATACCATGAACAACCAGATATACTCATTTCAAGCACCAAACATTATGAGGATCCAACCTCATAACAACTAACAGGTTCTACAAAAAACCTGTTTAACACACTCCATGAGCTCTACCATCCTAGATGACACTCGTCCAAGAGATACACACCATCAAGTCTTACACCAACTTCCGAAACACCAAACTGAGAGATCCCGCTTGTCAGATATCATCACTTAGAACATCACGCTGAAATAGCAGAAACACAAAACTTCTCGGATATGGGATCACTCCTATGTCCCACTAGAAGATACAAAAACCCACTCCGGTATCTCTAAGATCTCACAGAAGGGGGATCACTCGCAAGATATACTGGGGGATACTAGAACCTGATCTGACATTCTACAATTCACATTACTCAGAAAGAGGATTGTCGCCCATGTGAAGATGGTCACAAGAATGCTGGAAACCCCATCTGGTATAACTCACGATGTTGGGAATCGAACTGACGATGCACCAATGCTACCAAAAACCACACGCTAAGTAGGGGATCATATAACCAATGATTCTGCAAACCTACTGAAACCATGAACTGAGTAGGGAATCGTATATCCGACGATACAACAACCCTACTATAAACCACATGCTACGTAGGGTATCATATACCCCGAAATGACATAAACCTACTAAGCAAGTCTCACTACATAGGGGGTCATATTCCCGATGATGCCTCAAACCCAACGCGATTAACCTTCTAGATAGGGGATCGCCGCCCATGGATAAGTGGTAATAGCGATACCAAGATCCCGATCCAGGGAAGCGAAGCTAGAGGATCCCACTCCATACCCACTGGAGGGATGTCACAGCTCTATCAGGAAAACATCCTATTGAAAAAATCAGAAACATATACTAAGGTTGTAATGCCACACAAACCCTTATAAGAATGAACCAATGGATTAAAATCAACCATTGCTAGTCCAAAAATCACTTACCTGAGTGACCTACAACATCACCACAGTATGCACCTCCTAGGCCTATATCGAGGCTGCCACCGCGATCTATATGAAAAAACACACAGGATAGGCTATTTAATCGCTCGAAACAAACAACCGGTGAAAAATGTACTATTCTACATAGGTATACCTGGTGGGGAACATGCCTCATTCCCAAAAATCATCTAGAAGATCACACCATTGTTATCCCCTCCGAAAAATGCATGAGATCGACTACTCATTCGTCCAAAATGGAAACCTGACGAAAAAGTCTTGTTTCTCCGTAAATGCCCAAAACAAGCCTTGTGGGGCCCACTTCTTGATCTCCTTCCCATCACCCAGAAACAATCTTGAAACTTCCTCCTTACTATTATGATCACAACATCACTGACTACATGTCAATCGAACGATCAGTGTAATAGTAACGACGAGTCGATGTGGAAAATAAGAAAATATTTCTATTATTTTCTACGTTTCATGAACCTGGGCCAAAAATCATACTCATTAAATTCCTAAAACATGTTTAATTGGTCTGTCACGTCACAAGTACTGTGTCACAATAAACTTCTCACAAATCAAACATAATGTTTTCAAGTTACAGGGGTTTAAATAACCCCTGGAAAAATCTGGCCGGACAACCACTAGGTCACCGGAAACCACCACTGCCGCCTGACATGACCACCACCACTTGTCGAAATTCACCATGCCACCACCGCCCTTACCTGAAACCGCCATTGCTGCTATGAGAAACAAGGATTTCCTAAAGAAAACTTTCGGGAGCCACCGAAAGCACCCCAGTGCTCCAAAATCAGGTCATAATAATGTTTAGAAAACATCGGGACCCGAACTACAGATCCCTTATGACAATTTGAAGAAAAAAAATGCAGAAACGGGATCCATGATTTTAAAACTCAAACCGCCTACATTTTGGTGGATCTCTAACACTTTTTACACTCCACTGTTACTATTGTACGATCCGGGAGCTTCCACTGTCAAGATCTGAGTCGGACGGCACCACGTTCACTCGATTCCAGTCGTTCGTCATTGAAGGAAGGAGGCGGAAGGGAGGAGGATCTCCTGGCGCGGCTTCCTTCTTGCATGCGCAACAAAGGGGAGGGAAGGTGAATTTATTGATTTTCATTAATTAATTAATTAATTTAATTAATTAAATCAAAACCCTCGACCAGACCTTCTGACGTGGAGGATATTAGGATGCCTTTAGGGTAAACATGATGGTCTGAACTCAACAGTGCACTCATAATTTAGATTCGAGACTACATTTAGAAGTTATTTGAGCTGGCGTTCATAAATAAACTTTTTTATTTATTAATGAAAACAACCCTTGTCGCTTTTTCCACAGCAGGCCCACGCCAGCAAACTTTACACCCTACCTAGGGTAAACAGCACGCTCCAGACGTAACTGTGCCCTCAGATTTCTGATCTTAGCTACCGTATAGAATAAAATGCATTCCCACCATGTGTATAGTATAAAAATACTTAATATTTTTATAATATTAATTTCAGACACACCGGGCCTCGGAATCGCATGCCATCTTCATGCCTAGCTCTAGAAATATTCGTAGAAATATTTCAAAGTGTGACAGGGCCAAAACTCGAGTCACTACATCCTCCCCAACTTAGAACTTTTTGTCCCCAAAAATCCTTAAGCATATAGAAATCAACTGAACTCCCAACTAGGTCTCACATTATAGAGAGTTCGCCAACACACACCCATTCATCAACACATCAGTTAGAGGGAATAATCCACCACACCCCGACACTATCCAATTTTGGAAGCACTGAATCGCCCGCACGGTTTAAATCTAATCACAAAAACCAGTCTCAGTGGGGAAAAAATATCTCTTCCTCGTGCATTCATAACATGTCGAATAACACCCACAAAGGGTCTTACCAACGCCATTAAAAACCTTGATCAAGCAAAAAAAATGAAATATTACTGCTAAACAGTGTCTATCAAAACTACAACAAAAGTAGAAAGGAAACAGATCGTGCCCCTATCCATCTGTGGAGCCTCTGGGTCAACAACATCTAAGTCCTACAGCTATCCTCTCCCTCTCAGTCTTGCTCCTAAAGCACATCATGGACCACCTGGGGGTGGTGGATGTGGTATCTGATACCGCCTAACACATACTGCTGCTTTCCCAGCTCCATCGCCCGACCGCCGCCCTAAGACCCTCCATACTCAAGATGCTCCCTCTACTAATGTGGAATGTCGACCGACTCCCTCTCAGCAGCACAAAGGGTCGGACAATCTCTAGTAAGATGTCCCAAGCCATCACAAGCATAACACCGCCTCTCTTACAGCTGACCATAACCATCTTGAGAGCCCTAAGAGACCTAAGCCTCAGATCCTCTGCCTTTGGGTCGCCTCCTAAGACGTCGAGCACGTCCTGACCCGTGCGCCTACTATCGACTTCCATCTTCCAAGGTCTCAGCTGCCATGTGCCCAGCACTAACAGGCTGAATCTGCTCATCTAGAAAGCTCTCTAAAACAAAAGATCACTCCAGTACTCCAGCATAGGTGGGTAGGCACAAGGAAAACACACCTACTTGGATGTCCCTATGTAGCCCCTGCTCAAAGGTCTGAGCCTAAAAGAACGAGGGTCGAACCATATCCAAAGAGTAGTGCGACAGTTCTGTAAGCCTCGCTGAGTACTCCGACACAGTTGTTCCCTCATATCGAAGCTAAAGAATCTCTTGAATTTTCATTGACCTCAGCGTCACCGTATAGAACTATTCTTAGAAGAGTCTCTCAAACTCTATCCACATGATCATTTCCTTATTGTGGGACTACGTCACCAAACTCCACAATCGCCTGACCAAACCATGCAGAAGGCTCACCGCTAGAACCATCATACGATCTGGAGGTTTCCTTACTAGGAAGAAAACTCGGGTGACTACTTGAAGCCAGTCATCAGTTGCCTGAGGGTCTGGATCACCCCGAAACCTCAGAGGTCACTGCCTCTGGAACTCGTGCAGCGCACTAAGCATGTGCGCAACCTCTTCCTCCACTACCGACACCACCAGCTGCTCGACATGTGGTGGCTCAACTTTCGGACCACCTAGACGTCCAGCCTCAGAACCAACCCCCTAGCCCACAACCTCTACACATGGAATATCATTATCACAATCCCACTACGAAACTCTCACTGGCTGTCATTATGGAGGCATCCTGAAATACAATCAAGACACACCATGGTAAAAGAGTATATCTGGGAAGTTAACTCAAGAAGATCCAGAGAAACCCAAACCCCAGTCTAATATGTTGCATGTACCATTATTTCCCTGTGACTAGTGTCATAATTTCCCGATTTGAAAGGCAGATTATCAGAGTCATGGTGAATGGATACATCAGTTGTCGCACCAACACTGGAGTCTCTATCATGAATTCTAAACTCGGAACATTCTAACACTGCCTCTATGCCACCCAAACCAAACTCACAGCTAGATGACCTATTCTCAGTGATAACAAAGGTGGAACCTCCTCTAATACCACTCTATCACGACCTGGCCCAATGGGGCTCCAGCGGAGACTCCCCAAGCCTGCCTCTAATAGGCCTGGGGCTAGGGACTGGTGCCGAGTAGGCTATCACACACATGGGAGACATTTTCCAAAGGTACCTATACACAGGAACCCACAAACACCTACATGAAACAATGCATAGATAAATATATATATATATAAACTGAAAATAAATGAATGCATACATCTAACCCAAAACATAGTACAAAAAAAGTACAAAAGGGGAAAACATGGTCCACCAATGGAAAACTAAAAAATCATCTAACCTGCTCAGAACGAGGGAAACCACTTCCAAATACACCCAACTATAAGCTTCTTGGCACAACTTCGGTAAACACCCCGGTCAATGTCTCTCACTAAGCTCTGCCAGCTCTAGGTCCTCCTGGAAGTCCTTTAAAAGGCATGTGGTCTGCACAAGACACAAACATGTGTGGGAAAATCCCATGCAGGGGTGAGTATAAAAATACACAGTAGGCTCCCCAGAAACCCCAAAAATAAAAGGGAGAAACTGAAAGGCAACCGTCAGATCATCCCAGCAAGAGGGAACCCAAATGAGAGAGAAAATTCATCTTGAGACAATCCTTGGTTAAACATGACTAGTCAGCTTAACTCAGATGTATGACCATACATACATCATTAACATACACTCAGGTGTATTCCCATACATATAACATGAAATCCTCTCAGGTATATTCCCATACATATACCATGAACAACCAGATATACTTAATTCATTCATGAAATCACATGAGGATCCGACCTCATAACCAATGACATGTTCTACACAAAAACCATGAGAACACACTCCACGAGCTCTGCCATCCCATATGACACTCGTCAAAAAGATACAATCCATTAGGCCTCACACCAATATCTCAGATTTCCATCCAAGAGATCACGCTCTTTGGATATCATCACTGAGAACATCACACTGAAATTGTGGAAACACCAAACATCTCCAATAGGGGATCACTCCTAGGGTCGGCTAGGGGATACAAGAACCCATTCTGGTATCTCAATGACCTCACAGATGGGGGATCACTCCCATGATCTGATATGGGATACTAGAACCCGATATGACATTCTATAGTTCAAATCACTAAGATAGAGGATCGTTGCCCGAGTGAAGATGGTCACGACGATGCGAGAAGCCACATCTGGTAAAACTCGTGATATAGGGGATCAAACCGACGATGGACCAACCCTACAGAAAACCACACAGTATGTAGAGGATATTATAACCAATGATTCTGAAACCCTACTGAAACCATGCACTAAGTAGTGGATCGTATATCAGACAATACCACAACCCTACCATAAACCACATGCTGAGTAAAGGATTGTATACATGGTATTTCCACAACCCTACTATGCATGGCCCATTATGCAGGGGATCATATTCCTGATGATGCCTCAAACCCTACGGGATTAACCTTCAAGATAGGGGATCACCGCCCGTGGATAGTGGTAACAGCGATACCAAGAACCCGATCTAGGGAAGAAAAGATAGAGGATCCAACTCCAGACCCACTAGAGGGATTCCACAACTCAATTAAGAAATTATCCTATTGAGGGGATCACAATCCTAAACTTCGGTTGTAATGCCACGTAAACCCTCATAGGAATGAAATAAGGGAGTATACTCAACCACATCTGGTCCAAACAATGCTAACCCAAGAGACATGAAACATCATCACATTTTGCACGTCCTAGGCCTATACCGTGGCCACCACCGTGATCAACGCAAAAAAACACCCAACATAGGCTATTTACTCACCCAAAACGGACAACCTATGAAAAAGTTACCATTCACCGTAGCAAGCCTTGGTGGGGCCCAAGAATCAATCCCAATACTCATTAAGTGGACATCACCATTGTGATCCCATCAAAAAATGCATGAGATCGACTACTCGTTCGTCCAAAACGGACACCTGATGAAAAAGTCACATTTCTCCGTAAAAGCCCAAAACCATCCTCATGGGGCCCACATACTGATCATCGTCCTAGAACCCGGAATCTAACATGAAAATTAAGCCTTACTATTAGAATCACAACGTCACTGACGACACGTCACTCAGACACTCAGTGTAAATGTTACGGTGAGTAGAAGTTGAAAATAAGAAAATATTATTATTATTTTCAATGCTTCATGGCCCCAGGTCAAAAATCCGACTCATAAAATTCTTAAAACATGCTCAAGTGGTCCGTATCTTCATGAGGATGTGTCACTGCAAACATCTCCCAAATCGGGCTTACAATTTTCATGTTATGGGAGTTTCAAGAACCGCAAGAAAAATCTGGTCGGACCACCGCTGGGTCACCAGAAACCGCCACCACCGCTTGATCGGACCACTTCCACCTGCCTGGAATCTACAGCGCCACTTCTTCCCTCACCGAAAACTTCCCTTGATACTACCGAAAACTAGGATTCCGGCCGGAAAATATTCGGGAGCCACTGGAAGCACCCCGGTGCTCCAGAGTCAGAACCAAATTTTTTTTTCGGAAACCTCGGGACCCAAACTACACAACCCTTATGATTATTTGAAGAAAAACAATTCATAAACAGGATCAATGATTTTAAAACTAAAACCACCTACATTTTATTAGATCTTCGACACTTTTCATGCTCTTCTATTGATGTTGCATGATCCGGGAGCGTCCGCCGTCATGATCCGAGTCCGACGGCACCATGTTCGCTCGATTCCAGCCGTTCGACATCGATGGAAGGAGGTGGAAGGGAGGAGGAGCTCCTGGCGTGGCTTCCTTCTGACATGTTCATAAAAGGGGAGGGGAGAGGAATTGAAGAATTTCCTGAATTAATTTATTAATTTAATTTATTAAATCAACGCCTCCGACCAGACCTCCCGGCGAGGCGGAGAATAAGTCGCCTCTATGGCAAACAAGACGTTCTGAACTCACTGGTGCACTCAGAATTTCGATCTGAGACTCTGTTCAAGAGTTTTTCGAGCTGCCGCTCAAAAATAGACTTTTCCATTTATTTACGAAAACACCCCTGGTGGCTTTTTCGACAGTAGGCCCGCACCCGCAATGTTTACACCCCGCCTAGGGTAAAAAACATGCTCTAGACGCAACCGTGCCCTCAGATTTTTTCTCTGAGCTACTGTTTAAGAGAAAAAACAAACCCACCACGATAATATTATAAAAATACATAATTTTTTATAAAATTATTTCTGAGCACATGGGGCCTCAGAATAGCATGTTGTCTACGAGCCTAACTCTTGAAATATTCGTAGAAATATTTCAAAGTCTGACAAGGCCAAAACTCGAGTTACTACATCCTCCCCTCCTTAAAACTTTTCATCCCCAAAAATTCATAAGCACATGGAAAACAACTAAATTCACAACTAGGTCTCAAACTCTAGTGAGTTCTCCAACACACACCCATGTCCGAACACATCAGTTAAAGGGACTCACCCACCACACCTCGACACTATCCACTTTGGGCAGCACTAAATCACACGTACAGTTTTAATCACGTCACAAAAACATGTCTAAGTGGGGAAAATATTTCTCTTCCTTGTGCATTCGTACCACATTGAACAACGCCCACAAAGGGTCCTACCAACACCCTGAACAGACCTCAAGCAAGCAACGAAAAGGAAAGAGTACCACTAACTAATGTCTATCAAAACTACGTAAGAAGTAGAAAGGACATAGAGCATACCCCTATCCATTCACGGAGCCTCAGGTTCAACAACCTCTATGTCTTGTAGTTGTCCTCTCCCTCTCCCTCTGGCTCCCTGAGCTCGGCATGAACCACCTTGGGGTGGTGGTGGTAGCATCTAATAATGCCACCCACCTACTACTATTCTCCTAGCTTCATCGCATACTACCGCCCTACGACCATCCATACTCGAGACGCTGCCTCTGCCAAGGCGGCCTATTGACCGACTCCCTCTCAACATCACGACGGGATAGAAAATCTCAAGTAAGATGTCCCCGGCCGTCATAAGCATAACAACACCTCTACTTCTGCTGACCATAACCATCTTGAGAGCCCTGAGAGCCCTAAGCCTCAGATCCTCCACCCTGGGGTCACCTCCTGAGATGTCGGGCACGTCCAGACCCTTGTGCCTACCATTGACTACCAACTGCCAAGGTCTCAACAGCCATGTGACCATCCATAATGGGATAAATCTTCTCTGTAGGAAAGCTCTCTACCAACAAGGCTCACATTAGTACTCGGGCATAGGTGGGTAGGAACAAGAAAATCACACCTACTCAGATGTCCCTATGTAGCCACTGATTGAAGGTCCGAGCCCTAAAGAACAGGTCTCGAACCATATCTAGGGAGTAGTGAGATAGGTCTGTAAACCATAATGAGTACTCCAACACAGTCATGCCCTCCTATCGAAGCTACAAAAGCTTCTGAATCTGTACTGACCTCAGCATCACCAGATAAAACTCTTCTCAGAAGAGTCGCTCAAACTCTCTCCACGTGAGCATTTCCATATCGTGGGACTATATCACCAAACTCCAACATCACCCGGCCGAACCATGAAGAAGGTTCACCACTAAGAGCACTATCTAATCTGGAGGTGTCCACCTAGGCAGAAAACTCGGGTGACTGATTAAAGCCAGTCATCAACTACCTTAGGGTTTGGATCTCCCCGGAACCCTAGAGGTAGCTACCTCTGGAACTCGTGCAGTGCACTCAGCCTTTGTGCAACCTCATCCTGCACTACTGGCACAACCAGCTACTCAACATGTGGAGGCTCAACTAGAGGACTACCTCAAGGTCCAGCCATAGAACCTGTGTCCTGGCCCACAACCTCTAGATGGAGCAGATCATCAGCACAATCCCGCTACAGAACTCTCGGTGGCAGTCGTCCTGGAGGCATTATGAAATTTAATCACGACATACAATGGTCAAGGAGTATATATGGGGACACGACTCAAGAGGAACAAGGGAAACCCAAAACCCAGTCCTATATGATGCATGTAAAGTTATGTCCATGCAGCTAGTGTCCTAATGTCATTAGTCGAAATGCAGGTTATCAGAGTTCTGGTGAATGGATACGTCGGCCACCGCACCAACACTAGAGTCTCTAGTCTAAAAGCCGAACTCAAAACATTCTAACACTACCTATATGAAACCCAAATAAAACTCACAGTTAGACAAACTACGCTCAGAGATCCTAAAGGTGGAACCTCATCTGATACCACTCTCTCACGACCCGACCCAACGACGCTTGAGCCGTGACTCCCCAAGCCCTCCTATAATAGGCCAGGGGCTGGCGACTAGCACCGAGTATGCTATCAAACACATGGAAGGCATTAGCCTATGGTACCTATACACACAGACACCCACAAACACCTCCATGTAATAGTGTATAGATATATATATAAACTGAAAAAATGCATGCATACATCTAACCCACAACTATAGTACAAAAAAGTACAAAAAGGAAAAATAGGACCCACCAAAGATAAACTACAAAAGCATCCAACCCGCGTAGAAGGAGGGAAAAAATTCCAAATACAACCGCTGGTAAGCTCCCCGGCACAACTCTGGTAAACACCCCAGTCGGTCTTGCCCCCTATGCTCCGCCTGCTCCGGGTCCTCCTAGAACTCTGTCAAAAGGAATCTGGTTTTCACAATACATAAACATGTGTTGGAAAATCCAATTCATGGGTGAGTATAAAAATACTCAGTAGGAACCCAAAAAACCCAAAAAAAGGGAGAGACTGAAAGGCAATAGTCAGCTCATCGCAGCAAGAGGGAACACAAACAAGAGAGAAACTCCAACTTGAGACCATCATGGGAAAAACACGACTACTCAGCTTAACTCAGATGTTTAACCATACATACATCATGAACATATGCTCAGATGTTATCCCATACATATATCATGACCATCCCCTCAGGTATATGCCCATACATATACCATGAACAACCAGATATTCCCATTTCATGCACCAAGCCTCATGAGGATCTGACCTCATAACCAGTGACATGTTCTACACAAAACCATGAGAACACACTCCACATGCTCTTCCATCCCATATGACACTCGTCCAAGAGACACACTCCATTAGGTCTTACACCAATATCAAAAATTCCCATCTGAGAGATCATGCTCGTCAGATATCATCACTGAGAATATCATGTTAAAACAATGGAAACTCCAAACTTCTCAGATAGCGGATCACTCCTAAGGTCCACTAGGGGATACAAGAACCCAATACGTTGTCTTGAAGATCTCATAGATGGGGGATCACTCCCACAATCTGTTGGGGGATACTAGAACCTGATCTGATGTTCTACAGATCACATTACTCAGATAGAAGATCATCACTCGTGTGAATATGGTCATGACGATGCCGAAAACCCCATCTGGGATAACTCACGATGTAGGGGATCGAACCGAAGATACACCAACCCTACCAAAAGCCACATGCTAAGTAGGGGATCATATAACCAATGATTCCACAACCCTAATGAAACCATGCGTTGAGTAAGGGATCCTATATCTGATGATACCACAACCCAACTATAAACCACATGCTGAGTAGGGGATCGTATACCCGGCGATACCACTTCCCTACCATGCACGACCCACTACGTAGGGGATCGTATTCCCGATGATGCCACAAATCCTATGGGATTAACCTACTAGATAGGGGATCGATGCCTATGGATAAGCGATAACAATGATACCAAGAACCCGATCCAGAGAACCGATGTACGAGGATCCCACACCGGACCCTCTGTAGGGATTCCATTACTCTATCAGGGAAAAATCCTATCGAGGGGATCACAAACCTATAATAAGTTTGTAATGCCAATCAAAACCTCACCGGAACGAACAAAGGGGGTACACTCAAACATTGATGGTCCAAACATCGCTAACATGAGAGACCCACAACATCACCACACTGCGCACCTCCTAGGCCTATACTAAGGCCCCACCACGGTCTACAAAGAAAAACACATAGGATAGGAAATTTACTCACCCGAAATGGAAAACCAGCGAAAAAGATACTATTCGTTGTAGCTAGCCTGGGTGGGGCCATGCCTCGATCCCAAAACTCATCAGGAAAACCACTCCATTGAGATCCCCTCGAAAAAACGCACGAGATCGACTACTCATTCATCAAAAACCGACACCCAACGAAAAAGTCTTGTTTCTCTGTAAACACCCAAAACCATCATCGTGGGTCCCACATCATGATCTATGACCCCGTGGCCAGCAAATATCATGAAAATTCTTCCTTAATATCAAGATCACAATTTCATTGACGACATGTAAATTAGATGCTCATTGTAAAAGTTACGGCGAGTTGATGTTGAAAATAATAAAATATTATTATTTTTTTCCATGTTTCAGGGCCCCGTGTCAAAAATCCAACTCATCAAGTTTGTGATACATCATAATGGGGTCCGTCTCGTCACAAGAATTGCGGCACCTCAAAAGGATCACAAATCGGACTTACGGTTTCCGTGTTACGGGGGTTTAAAGAATCCCCAAAAAAATATGGCCGGACCACCGATGAGTCACCGGAAATCGCTGTCGCTGCCTGACCGGACCGCCGTCACCTACCGGAATCTACCACACCACTGCCGCCCTCACCGGAAATTTCAATTTCCATTTCTGGAAACTAGGATTTCCGTAAGAAAACTTTCGGGATCCACCAGAAGCACCATAGTGCTCCAAAATCATATCTGAAAAATGATTCGGAAACCTCAAGACCCGAACTACACAACCCTTATTACAATTTAACGAAAAACAATGCATAAATGGAATCCAGGATTTTGAGACTCACACCGCCAACCTTTTGGAGGAATGCCTATGCTTTACACGCTCTGTTGTTGCTGCTGCACAATCCAGGAGCGTCCACCATGAAGATCCGAGTCTGATGGAACCATGTTCGCTCAATTCTAGTCATCTGTCGCCAACAGAAGGAGGAGGAAGGGAGGAGGAGCTCCTAGCGTAGCTTCTTTATGCCGTGAGAAGCAGAGGGGAGGGTAGGGGTATTAATTGAATTTCATTAAATAATTAATTAAGTTAATTAATTAAGTCAACACCCCTTACCAGACCTCCCGGCACATAGGATATTTGGTGGCCTCTAGGGTAAACGCGATGTCTTGAACTCAATGGTGCGCTCATAATTTTGATCTGGGACTCTATTCAGGAGTTATTTGAGCTGACGGTCCCAAATAAACTTTTCCATTTATTTATGAAAATGCCCCTGGTGGCTTTTTACATAGTAGGCCTTTGCCCGCAATGTTTACCCCCCCTCCCACTTAGGGTAAACAACACGCTACCAACGCAACTGTAACCTCAGATTTCTGATCCGAGCTATCATTCAGAAGAAAAAACATCCCCACCACGTGCATAGTATAAAAATACTTAATATTTTTATATAATTAATTCCGGGCACATCGGGCCTCGAAATCATAGGCCTTCTTCGCGCATAACACTATAAATATACGTAGGAATATTTTACAGTCTGACATGGCCAAAAATCGAGTCACTACATATAAATTTAACTTTATTAAAATTCCTACACATCATCAAACACTATAAAAAACATTTGAAATCATGGGATGAGAAGAAATGTGTTACTAAGGGGACATAAAATAAAGGAAATTAACTAGTCCATTGTGAAACATGAAAAATCCTTAATATAGATTACATTTTTTATTATAATATTCGAGCTAAAATATTCATTTACTTATTAACGAAAACAACTTAATTGATCAATTGTTTTTAAAAAAATTTCACAATTCATTAAGATAGAATCACAACCATGAGGGTTTCTTAGAAAAAAATGAAACATCCTGGGTAACATTCATTTAAAACAAATCCTTTAACCTTTAATTGGTTATAAACATTATTTATAAAAGTAATATCATTTTCATACAATTTTAATTCGAAATACTTTCTTCCAAAAAACCATTTTGGACAACCATGTAGGTTCAAGGGGAAATTTTCCATACAATAACCCATGATATATCCCCATAATTGATTCATCTAACATGACATTTCACACATCTCAAAGTTGTATCCCAAAATCGATAGATTTAATTTGTTTACCTAATTAATTTGAGAGATATATGAATCCCACCCATAATAAATGATATATAAAATTCATCCATCATTCATATAATGTTTCCATGCACCATATCATATATAAAACACATATAGATTTCAATTTAACAATAATAATTATTTAAATTTTCATTGAATCCCATAAGAATAAAAACTATTAGATATCACATATAAATGATAATGAACTATATTTGGATAAAGTTTTTATATATCAATGTTATAAGAATACTAGAGGAAAATTCCTCTTTAAAAAATTAAAATTTTAGTGGATTATTGATAACAAATAAAAACCATTAATGTTGGAAAGGGTTTCCTTCTCTTATTCATTTAAAATATTCATTTTTACATCTACAAAATGTTTAAAATAGTCCCCATAGAAATAATTGAAAATAATTTCCTTTAATAAATTGTTTATACTATATGAAATATTTTAAAATTACCATTACAATACTTACATGTTTAAATAAGTTCATTCTTTGAAATATTTTAAAGGACCACAACATTGAAAAAAAAGAGTTGGAAGGAATAATGTGAAATAATTTTTTAAAATAAATTACCTTATATTGAGTCCTAAATCATTTTAATTGAACATCTACCCTCTTTGAGTAATAAAATTATATTAATTTTTTACTTTCTGAAGAAATTTTTGCATGTTCAATATATAATAATTATTCCATATATTTTATTGTTTTTGTATTTTTTAAATAATTATTTAAACATTGGAATTTTTATGTATGTTTTGTTAATATCTTCAATATGTCGTTAGTAGGATGAATATTATTATACATGTTATGGTTATATTTTCATCTAAATATTAATCATGAAAATATTATTATTTTTATACATTTAAATCATTTTTAATACCATCCAATGTATGTGGAAATGAAAAATAAATCACATGACTTAATGGTGGAGGTATTACAGACATATGCACGAGTGACATTATAATATTCCAAAAAATAGAAGTGTGTGAATGTAATAAATTTATTATCTATATGGAATCATAATTATGTAATAAATATTATATATATTCATCTCACTAGGTT
This sequence comes from Viscum album, assembly GCA_963277665.1. NCBI lineage: Eukaryota > Viridiplantae > Streptophyta > Magnoliopsida > Santalales > Viscaceae > Viscum > Viscum album. The sequence continues at coordinate 842,021,255 of OY728140.1, read as the reverse complement.
TTTTACCAGTCATATTATATGTTGATGAAAGGAAAATAAATATATCACATCATAGATGTGGTTGCCCAAACATAAGCACGAGTGATGTCTTCATTTCCCATAAGAATAAAAAGAGAATAAAAATGGATTTTGCATCAACAAAGAATATTAGTGTATGTATGATATTGATGATATTATATTATAATATTTATCAAAGATTTTATGTAAGTGGAAGAAGAAATAGATATGAAAATAATTATTAAATTATTATACGTCTTCTTTGGAAAACATATTTTCCTTACATATTTTGAATTATATGATGGTATTTTAGGGAAACCAATACCAATATGATGTGGGTGGGAAAATGCTATGATATTTTGGTTGATAATGGTTGATCTAAATGACTCATGAGTTTTTTGTATGATATTAAATATGTTTCCCTTTTATAATTGATGTTGGTGGAATGTGTGTAAATAAATAAAATACTAAAATATAATTTTTTTACTCATTAAAATGGATACAAATAACCATATATCTTATAATAATGAGGATAATATTGAAATAAATAAAATTAGTAAAATTTAGACAAGTTTAATTTCCATTTCTATCATTATCAATTAGTTTAACCCCCTATTTAATCCTTATAAAATTATCCATGTTAAAAAATAATTAAATATCTAAGGGTCGTGATAGTAATTTAAAAAAATCCAACTGGAAAATAAAAGGAACATTTATTATATAATAGAAAATATCTCATCCAATTGAGATGTGATAGAATTGTTTTGTTTAACTAAATAATTAACAACAATTTTTAAAAAATAAAAACATTTTAACTTCAATTTTGGGATTATTCTCAACATTTTAGTTTAAATAAATCATGCATATAATGGAATTTGAATATAAAATCATTCACTAATACTTATCCAATAAAATCATTTAACATCAATACTCATCCAGAACATCTTACATTTAATATTCTTGAAATAATTTATTAGGTCTTTATACATCTTGAACAAGAAGTATGTCAACATTGTATAAGAATCATCATAATTATAATATTACTAAAAATTAAAAATAAATGACCATAATAATCTTATTTTATTCATTTAAAATTTGTACATATAAATTCATTTTATATATCATTTTTACTTATATCCATATTTTAAAAAAAATTACGCATGAGAGAGACACATTTTGCAACTACTTTACACATAAAATAATTGAAAGGTTTTAATAAGAGGAAAGTGGATGAAAAATTTATGGGTCCATCCTTAAACATCACAAAATACAGTACCTTAATACATGAATTTTCACTAATTCATTCCAAAATATCTTTTATGTTTATAGTTCTAGATAATTAAATCATAAATATTACATAACAAAACCATAAGTATAAAAAGTGAAAGCCTTTAAATTAGTACTTTATTTTTCAAAATTATAAATATTTATAAAATAATGTATGACATCTATTAATGAATAACAATCAAAACATTAAAATTGAATCATTTATCTACCCTACACATCCTTAAACCCTATGTAAAAAATTTAAAATGTTGGGGGAGAATGAAAACTCAATGAGGGACATAAAAGAAATAATGAAACTATTATTCCATGAATACTTATAAAAATTTTGCTTTCTAGAAATAAGAATTTTCATCAAAATAAACGCTTTTATTATGTAAGAAAATATCTTCTCTAAAAAATATATTTCATAAATTGTTTTATTATAAATATTTAATAAATAATACAATTATATGTTTTTATATGAAAATTTTAAAATTAAATGATTTTTTTCTCAAAGTAATTCTTTTCATACATAAATATTTAACAACCACTATGTTTATAAATTGAGTAACCATCATAGTCACACAAATAATAACCATCATGATTATCAATCGAGTAAACATCATAGTTAAAATTATATTGACCATCATGTTTAAATAAGGGGTAACTATTATAGCTACGCATAAATGAAATTCATGGTTAGCTTATATACATAACAGTAGATGAACCATACTAGTTACACATTTATTAACCATCACAATTAAACATTGAATAAAAATCTTGGTCAACATCAAAAAAATACCCAATTTATTAGAGTTATCTCTGGGGGAACCCATCATATAATCCAAATGAGATCAACCATGTTGAATAATGGGGCTAATCAATTTTGAAACAATTTATAATGACTATTTCATGATTAATTCACAATAAAATCTTTTATTTACTTCTATAAACAAAATTTAGATACCATAATATGTGTTTTCTTAAAAATCAATTTCTAAATATAGAAATTGATCATATTATAAAGAATAAATTTTCATTTAAATGAAATATATATATATAAAGGAAACATGAAAGTATTTTTTATTAATGACGGTGTGAAATAACATTCATTTTCTATATGTAAAATGTACATTTCTATTTACTTTTTTAAAAGGAGTTCAAAATGGATTATTAAAAGATAGTACCGTACATTTTTTATAACATGAAACATATGTTATTTATATTAATTTATAAAAAATTAAGTTACTTATTTACTTTTTTATGAACCTTTTTCTTTTCTGTTATTCCAATCTTTTTCCCTTACTATTCTATATTTAATTAATTAAATTCACATCATACTATTGAATAATATTCATTTCAGAAGACCAAAATGGTGTCGGTATGTTGAATATGGAAAAATTGTAAGAACTAAATTATCTCAAAAATATTAATAATGGAATAATTATCAATAAGATACCTAAATTATAATATTAAATACAACCGTTAAATATGACTATGAAAATTTAAAGATATGATAATCGTGAAGACGGTTGGATGTATGTACACATGAAAATGTTTCCATTTTGCAGTCTCATTATATAATGGAGGTATGTATTTTTTTAAATTTATGGGATGTTTATAAATTAAAAACTATCATATTAATTTATAAAATATAAAAATATGCATCATCATTGTGATTTTGTAATAAAAAAATGATTCACATCATCATGTGGAGGTGGTAGTCCACATGTATACAAGAACGACATTATAGAATTTATGTAATTGAAATGCTAAGATGTTAAATGATATATTATATTTTTTTAATGTTAAATATTTCTTTAATATCAAATATAAATATTAATTCATTCATTATTTTCCATCAATAATAGACAGTGATGGAAAACAAATTAAATCGGTTTGTGAGGCGGTAGTCAACAATACACACGAAAGATGGGTTTTTCCCATTTTATGGGAGATGATATGGATATAGGTGGTTACATAAAAATCAAAACTTCTATTAATTTGAAATAATATTTTCTATTATTTTATCATGGTTGGTGTAGAATTTTTGGAGGCAGAAGAAGAAAAAAACTAAAAATGCCTTAAAAAATGATACATCTTCTTTGTAAAAACTCTTTTGATTAATTCCATAATCCCTAGAAGGTTGATGTTCTATGTAAACAAATACCAATAGAATTTTTTAATGATTATATAATGGTATTTTTGTAGGAATTCATTCAGAAAAATGGGTATTGAATAGTGAAATAATTAAATGTAGAGGTTCCCATTTATAAAAGAGTGGAGAGGCACTCTAGGAATTTCTCAACATATTTAATTTTTATAAATTAAAATTAAATTAAAAATAGATCCAAAACAATTTATTTAGAATATAGGATGAAAAAATATATAAACAATATGATATAATTATTTTTTCCATGTTTAGGTAAATTTTATACACTTATCATTTGGTGTTAACTACACATTAATCCACTATAAAACGTAACGTAAAAATATTGATTTTTATTATTTAATGGTAATCATAATAACAATAGTAGGAAAAAATATCCAAAATGGATCATGGTAGATCTTATAATTCAAATCCTACTCACTTTATTGAATATAAAATTTTTAGAATTATATACCATTTAATAAAATATTATTAATTTCAAGACATCACCTATGTCAATTTTTATAATAATTAATTACATTAAAATTAACAATATCATGATAAAAATTATAATTAGAAAAATTTATTTTAAAACATACATAAATTGTGAAGGTAACATAAGAAATTAATATATCGCAATAGGTTTCCCAACTTATTTGAATTTTAAAATTCTTAATATCATTTATTTGGTATTTCCATTAATTATAAAATTACTACATCGGCTTTGTGTAATCATTTAAGGTAATTTATTGATAAAAATTTAAAATAATTTAAAATCATTAATATAAATCAATAATATTTCAAAAAAATATTTATATTTGATTATAACCTTTTGATAAACCCATATTGAAAATATAATAGTTATTTAAAACAACTGTGTGATATGTTTTAATTTTTTTAAAAAATATGCAATAAATTTTAGAATCTCATCTAAATAGAAATATAATATTATATTACGAAGTCATTGATGTTTATAGATAAAATTGACCCATATAATATGATTATGTCAACAGTTAGGGTGAATTTTTAATCCTTATTATTTTATTTGTAACAGTAATTACCTTTTTACCAATTACCATGGTAATAAATGTCACGACCCGTCCTCGGGGCCCGTGCCGTGACTACCCCAAGCCCGCCTTTCAGAGGCCAGGGGCTGGTGACTGGCACCAAGGCGTAAATCCTGGAAAAAGGGAAGGCATTTCCATTGAAAAGTAAACCACAAAAACCACAGAGAAAGCATGCAGAATTAAACACTATGTAAAAACTGGTACAACAGTAAGTGCGGAAAAGTAATTGGGCTAGTATACAAACCCAAACTGAAAGTAAAGTACAACTGGAAAGGAAAAACAGTAACTGAAAAGTAAAGCCGCAACGTCGAGTTGTCCACTAGAAATCCCACCTGAAGGGTGGGTACAGATAGGCTCCTCTGCTCCTCGGGTCCAGCCGACCGCTCCGACTACGTCCCACCCAGTGGTCCACCTCCAGGTAACGTCCTGCTCCGTAAGTATCAACCACGATCAGCGTTGTCCATCGTCTACAACCAACACAACGTAGTGAGGGCATAGCCCGTGCAGGGGTGAGTATAATCTACTCATTAGGGACCCTGAGACCCCCGAAGGTCTCCCAGAATCCACAAAGGATAAATCCACCAAGGAAAGATAGAATCACGAAGTAACATTCGACACTGCTTAGGTATATGCCCATACATATACCTATGTCATCAATTATCGTTCGGCTCCAACATCCGAACCCAAGTACAACCCAATCCACACAGGAAAGCAAAATGTAAATCCACACAGGACAGCACAACACAATCCACATAGGAAAGAAAAACAGGATTCATATCACAGAGGAATACTTCTTCAAATTATGATAAAGATGACCAGATATTGACACTGATTCATCTAAGCCATCGCACACATAAAGGATCGATAGATACTAACCCCTGCAATGACCCACAAAGGATCTGACCTACAAAGGATCGATAGGTAAATAACCCCCGCAATGACCCACAAAGGATCTGACCCACAAAGGATTGATTGGTAACTAACCCCCGCAAAGACCCACACAGGATCAGACCCACACAGGATCTGTAGGCGCTGTCCCACACAGGACCGCTGAGCGCTGACCCACACAGGATCGGACCCACACAGAATCGGTAGCACTGACCCACAAAGGATCGTTGTGTGCTGTAGTCGTCGTCGAATCCACTGAGGATCTCTGCACAGTCGTCGTCGCCGTCAAAGTCGCAGCCAGCTCTAGGGTTCCCGCACACAGCAAGCTCATTCGGGAGGGTCCGCTCCACGAGCCGAGAGGCTCATACATCAACTTACACATATTCCAGAGTTGATGAATCCCAAAATTCCATATCGTCAATAGGAACACAATGTCGCAGACGGCGCGTCAATCGGATGCCCGGTCTGAGAGTTATTGGCCTTTTCGTCCCAGGGGCCTGGTTGGTTTTTAACCCAAAACCAACCCGAACGTACTCCACCTAAGTCCAAACCTCGGGCGGAGTAAGCGAAATGATCCGTCTCACTAATATAAATCCAACAAAGTCGATGGTACGTCAATCGGCCGTCCGGAGCTCAAGTTATGAGCGTTTCTGCTCCGAGGGCCCGGTTGGTTTCGTGTACGAACAAAACCGGCCGAACCCAAAGTATTTCGAAACCTTGAGTGCGATATACCAAAACGACCGCCGCGATCCAAGGATCACATCTCCACTGACGGCGCATCATTCGGAGGCCCATAGCTCATGTTATGAGAAAAAGACCAAAAAGGTCTGAAAACGGGGGGGCTGGGCCCGGACCGACCCGGCCCAACCCCCCTTGGGTCGACCCGACCCGGGTCTGGGTCGGACCCGGTCGGCGCTGCCCGACCCAGCTAGGGTGGCACGGCCCCGCCTGGGCGTGACCCGGTGCGACCGGCGCGGGCGCGGCCCGACCGCCAGGGGTCGGCTCAGTTGTTTACGACTGAGCGGCGCGTGGGGTGTGCTGCCCCTACGTGAGAGAACCGCGGCCCCGCGTGGGGCCGCCCTTGACAGCGGATGCGGCAGCCGGCCACGTCCCATCTCTCATCGGACCCGCGTGGTCGCGGGTCTGTCGGCCGCCCCCAGGGCTTCAGCCGCGGTGGTTCTCCTCTGCCGCGCGCTGGGCGCTGCCTGCTCCCTCCGACGGCGCCGTCGGGCCGGCCGGGCGCGCCGGTGGGTTGCTCCGCGGACCCCCGGATGAGTTCCAGTGGTGGGAAATCCTTGCCGTCTTCACCAAAAGTCTTCCCGTGGTTCGTCCTTCACTCCAAGTGCCCCGCGTGGCCTATGCGGCCTACTGTGTCGACGTCCGCCATTTCGCACACCAAGAACGAAAGGGGGCAGTGGGTTTAGACTTGTTCATGAGTCCGCACCCACCGCGTTAGCAGTTTTAAAAGCCTCAACAATTTTAATCAACACTGCAGGTATAAATTACAAAGATTTAAAGAATCAAAACCCCTACCTCATCCTAGTCGTCGAATGAGAGTTCTTCGCGGAATTGACCGTTGTAGAAGAAGAGGATCATCGCGTCGCGGAAGGGCATCGCATCGTCGCGATATACGGCGTCACGTCGACGATCTCCGAGGGTTAAAGAAAACACAAAGATTTAATTTCATGAATTAAATCCATGTTAAGGATAAAAATACACAAGGGAAATTTAAAAGGATCCATAAACCCCTACATCAATCGATGTTGATCGAAGATTATCGCAGGGAAGGATTGTCGCAAAAGAACGTCGTGGGAGGAGGATCATCGGTGTCGCGGTACACGACGTCGCGTCATTGATCTCCGACGGTTCGGCGTTCTTCGTCGCCTTTCGTCGAAGGTCAGTGTTCTTCACATTATTCGCGTTCTTCACGTTCTTCACGTTCTTCGCGAAGGAGGATGAAGATCTCAAGCCTTGGAGTCTTCTCCAAATCCTCTCAACGAGCAATCCTAAAGAAGACAAGTGTTGGTCTTATTTCATTACATGCCCACAATTTGAAAAAAACAAGATAAGAAACGAACCATTAATTCGGTGAATTAATGGTAATGACTTAACTGTCTATTTAAGGGGAATTAAGAGTTTTAGAAAATGCCCCAGTTGACTTTCATTAAAGAGGAGTTTTTGCGGGTGCGTTACTTAGGGGAAAAGAAACGGTGGGGCTCGTGTGGGACCCACCTCACAAATATCCTACCAAGAGGGTAGGATATTTTAGATTGCACCCTATCCGCTTCAACTTAGCTCAAGTGGATTTAAGTGGATTTTAAGTGGCTTTAAGTGAAATAAAAATAAAGTTGTCGCTCCACTTTATTTTATTTCTTAACATAACCCCAAAAATTAAAAACCACACCCGAGCAAACGCAACTCCGGAAAAAGAGATTCTAAGAAATTACCAGCACTGCGATTCCATTGGTGCCCTCGGAATTTGATTCCGATCACCGGTTCAAAAGTTAGAAAAACCCTCTCGTTCGTTCACTGAACATACCTGAGCCAAACTTCGGAAAATGATTCCGGGCACACCAGGCCTCGGAATCACGTGCCGTCTGAAACTGCGTTCTTGTAAAAATCCAAAGAAAATTAAGAAAAAAAGTTTCTTGAATTTTATGGGTCTTTACATCACTCCCACCTCAGGGATTTACGTCCCCATAAAGATACATCATAAACTAGGGAAATAAATGTAGGTACTGAGCACGAATCTGAGCCTCCCACTCCCAAGTGCTCTCCTAGAGGTTCCCGTGCTGCCATCTGATGCGCACAAGAGGAATCGATCGTCCATGTAGGACCTTCTCCTGTCGATCCTTGATCTCAACCGGGACCTCCGCAAAAGTCTCCCCATCATCAATGTCCATCTCCCCATGGTCAATGATATGCGACGGATCGTTCACGTATCTCCTCAACTGAGATACGTGGAAGACGTCATGCACCCGGTGCAACTGAGGTGTTAGAGCCAGGCGATAATCCACCTCGCCAACCCTGCTGAGGACCTGGAATGGTCCGTTGAAGCGTGGAGAAAACTTTCCACCTCGGCCAAATCTCTGTAATCCACTTCGAGGTGAGACACGCAAGAAGACGTGGTCTCCATCCTCGAACTCTAGTGGCCTCTGCCTCCTGTCAGCATAAGACTTCTGCTGGCTCTGAGCATTCCTCATCCGCTCCTGGAAGACCTGGACCTTCTCTGTCGTGGACCGGACCGTCTCTGGTCCCACAAGTGCTGACTCCCTAGGGTCTGTCCAGCACAAAGGAGATCTGCAAGGTCTGTCGTACAACGCCTCGTATGGTGTCATCCCGATGGTGGAGTGGTAGCTGTTGTTGTAAGAAAACTCCACCAAGGGTAGGTGGTCCTCCCTGCTGTGACCAAAGTTGAGGACACATTTGCGGAGCATATCCTCGAGTTTTTGAATGGTCCTCTCCGTCTGACCATCCTTCTGAGGGTGAAAGGCGGTGCTCAGACGTAGCTGCGTCCCGAACGCCTCCTACAACCCCTTCCAAAGCCGGGAAGTAAAGCAAGCATCTCGATCAGAGATGATAGATGATGGCACACTGTGAATCAGTACAATCTCCTGAATGTAGAGACGTCCAAAGCTCTCTACCGAGCCCTGCTCCTTGAAGGGTAAGAAGTGAGCCGACTTGGTGAGTCAGTCGACAATCACCCAGATGGAGTCGTGACCTCTGGAAGTGTGTGTAAGACCAGTCACGAATTTCATAGATATCCCATCCCACTTCCACTCAGGGACCTCCAAGGGCTGTACCAAGCCTACTGGTACCTGATTCTCTGCCTTCAACTGCTGGCAGGTGAGGCATCATGAAACGAACTCTGCCACAACCTTCTTCATGCCCAGACACCAGTGCTGTCGTCTGAGGTCCTGGTACATCTTTGCCAGTCCAGGATGTACCGCCAAAGGAGAAGTGTGAAACTCTCTCATCACCTCCTCCCGTAAGGCAACTGGTACAAAGATACGTCCTCTGAAAAGGACATCTTGCTCTGCTCCAAAGGAGAAACCATCAGGTGCCTGTCCTGAGGATATCTGCGCATGCCGCGTCTCACAGTCAGTGTCCCCAAGATGTGCCTCTCTGACCCGCTGTAGTAGTAGAGAAGAGACTGTGAGTGATTGAAGGAAGGTTGTTCCATCTCTTTCCACGAAGGATATCTTCAAAGAGGCTAGCTTCTCTATCGCCTCCTCAAGTAGTTGAATGCCTGTTCTCCTTCTGAGAGCATCGTCTACTACATTCCCCTTCCCATGAGTACAGACTATCTCAAAGTCATAGTCCTAGAGGAACTCAATCCATCATTGCTGTCTCAGGTTCAGGTCCTTCTGGGAGATGATGTACCTGAGTCTCTGATGGTCAGAAAAGACTGTAAAGTGCTCGCCCATCAGGTAGTGCCACCATGTCTTCAGAGAAAAGACCACTGCTGCTAACTCCAGGTCATGGGTAGCATAGTTCTTCTCTTGCAGCCTCAACTGACGTGATCTACATGCGATCACTGCCTACTCCTGCATCAGGAAACATCCGAGTCCGGTCCCTGATGCATTGCAGTAGACTACGTACCCTACTCCCTCCTCAGGAAACCTCAAGATTGGTGCGCTGGTCAATCTCTATCTCAGCTCCTAAAAGCTCCGCTGATATCTGTATGACCACACAAAGGGTTTCCCCTTCTTCGAAAGAGCTGAGATTGGTGCCGCCACTCTAGATAAGTCTGGAACAAATCTCCGATAGTATCTAGCTAGTCCTAAGAAACTCTTCACCTCTGTCACGCTCTTGGGTGGCTCCCACGCTAGCACTGCCTCGATCTTCGCAGGATCCACCGCAACTCCCACCTCAGAGATGACGTGTCCCAAGAAGTGGACCTCACGTATCCAGAACTAACACTTCGAGAGCTTTCCATAAAGCTGGTGCTCTCAGAGTGTGTCTAGTACATCTCGTAAGTGGTAGGCTTGCTCGTCCTCAGTCGTCGAGTATATCAAAATGTCGTCGATGAAGACTACGACAAATTGATCGAGGTATGGCTGAACGATCCTGTTCATGAGGCCCATGAACACCGCTAGAGAATTGGTTATGCCGAATGGCATATCCAAGAACTCATAGTGGCCATACCGACATCTGAAGGCCGTCTTCTGCACGTCCGCATCCCGAACTCTGAGCTGATGATAGCCTGACCTGAGGTCTATCTTCGAGAACCACCGTTCTCCCTTGAGCTGGTCGAAGAGGTCATCAATCCTTGGTAGCGGATACTTTTTCCTCAAAGTCACATGGTTCAGGGGACGATAGTTGACTCAAAGTCGCAAGCTCCCATCCGCCTTCTTGGCGAACAATATCAGGGAAGCCCAGGGTGAAACACTGGGTCGGATGAATCCCTTTCCCTACAAGTCCTCCAACTATACTCGTATCTCTCAAAGCTCAGTGGGGGCCATCCGATATGCTGGAGTCGATATCAGGGTTGTCCCAGGGTACAGGTCAATATAAAAGTCTAACTCTCTGCGAGGAGGTAGTCCTAGAACGTCGTCTGGAAAGACACCCGTATACTGATCCACAACTGCAGGAAAACTAGGACTCTGCACGTCCACTTCTCCTAGGATGAGGCTAGCCAACTGATGAGTGATGGGATTTCCTCTCCTATGAGGAAGTCCATCTAGTGCCTCAATGTCTCCCTTCTCGCCGGTGAAGGTGAACCTGCTCCGGTCAGTGCCTACAAATTGCACCTTGTGCCTAAAACAGTCAATTTGTGCATGAACTGTAGATAACCAATCCATGCCCAAGATGACGTTGTAAGGCCTCAACGCTGCTAGAAGAAGATCCTAGCCGAAGATCTCACCTCCTAGAGTAAGCTCACACTGCCGGAACCAGTGCATAATCATCGAGTCTGCTCCCGTAGGAGTCTCTAGTTGTAATGATCGAGCCAACGGCTCTGTCAGAATCTCCGAGCTCTGAACAAGGGCAGTGGCTATGAAAGAGTGACTCGCTCCTGTGTCTATAAGAACTGCAGAAAGGGTGGAGTAGACATAGATAGTACCTCGAATCATCTCGGGCGCGCCGTGGTTGTAGGCCTCCGCTACCTGGAGCTATGCTTGTCTCTGCCCGCCAGCTCCCTGTGGTCGGGGTGGACCTCCTGGTGGTGGTGGTGGTGGAGCCTCAAAGCGTCGCCCACCACTTGCTGCTCGGCCAGCTCCTCTGCCTCGTCTGATTGCTTCCTACGGACCGCCACGGTCCACCCTCTGCCTCTGCCTGGATGGCCCCTCAGCCGTCTACTGCTACTCGGCATGGTGGGTCGGGGTGTCACGAGCCATGTGGCCCTGCCCGCCGAATGTGTAGCACTACCTGCCTCTCGAAAGACTGGCTCTACGATGTGTGCCCCGCACTACGGAGCCAGTTTCCTGAGGTCGTCTGTGTGAGGGTCTGGTCTGCCTGGACCCCTGAGTCATCCATCGACTACCTACCGGTGAAGACTCTGCTACGTGCCGCCCCGCGGTAGGTCTTGCCGCTGGAGAAGTCTCAGCAAGAAAGCTCTCGATCAAAAGGGCTCTCTCTAGTACTCCTGCCTGGGTCGGAATGCTGAGGGAGATCAGCGATGCCCTGATCTCATGTCTCAATCTCTTCTCAAAGGTCCGGGCCCGGAAGAATGGGTCCCATACCATGTCTGTCGAGTAGCGCGAGAGATCGGTAAATCATGCCGAGTACTGGGCGACCGTCATGCTGCCCTGCCGCAGCTGAAGAAGCTCCTGGATGCGCACCGCACGGAGGGTGGCTAGGACGAACTATGAGCAGAAGAGGCTCTCAATGTCCGTCCAGAGAAGAGATTCCTCATCGTGAACCTAGAGCATCAAGCTCCACCATCGTCCCGCTGCCACATGCAGTAGGCTCGTTGAGAGGATCATCATGAGGTCTGCTAGTGTCCTCACTAACTGGAAAACTCGTACAACTACCTCCAGCCAGTCCTCGGCTGCCTGGGGGTCTGTCTCCCTGCGGAACCTAGGCGGTCCCTGGCACTGGAACTCATGCAGTGCACTATGGGGAAGTGCATCATCAGTGACTGGGGATGGAAGCATCGGTGGCTCGGCGGGTAGAGGTACCGCCGGTGCCTCAGCTGTCAAAAGGCCATGTACCGAGGCCTCGTCACTCGGTGGGTTGTCTTCACGCTCAACTCTCGGAACCCTAGCTGGCTGCCGTTGTGGGGCCATCCTGAAAAAAGGAAACAGATGCACCAAAGTTAGAACAATATACCTGGTGAGCTGACACAAAGTAATCACAAAGAAAACATCAAACACACACATGCAATCAATGTTTTCGTGCATTAAGTCTGAAATCAGAAGTCAGGGTTCTGGTGTACGGATACATCGGCCGGCACACCAAAACTGGACTCCCTGAAATGATAACCACACCCAATACGCTAAACACTATTTCTTCACATAGAAAATGGTCAGAGTCCCAAGTTCTGTGGCAGAACTGAACTCCTCTGATACCAATTTGTCACGACCCATCCTCGGGGCCCGTGCCGTGACTACCTAGAGCCCGCCTTCCATAGGCCAGGGGCTGGCGACTAGCACCAAGGTATAAATCCCGGAAAAAGGGAAGGCATTGCCTTTGATGGGTAAACCAAAAACACCACAGAGCATGTAGGAAGAAGTAAACACTATGTAAAAACTGGTACAACAGTAAGTGCGGAAAAGTAAGTGGGCCAGTATACAAACCCAAACTGAATGTAACGTACAACTGGAAAGGAAAAATAGCAACTGAAAAGTAAAGCTGCAATATCGAGCTATCCACTTGAAATCCCACCTGAAGGGTGGGTACAGAAAGGCTCCTCTGCTCCTCAGGTCTTGCCAACCGCTCCGAGTACGTCCCGCCCAGTGGTCCACCTCCAGGTAACGTCCTGCTCCGCAAGTCTCAACCACGATCAGCGCTGTCCGTTATCTGCAACCAACACAACGTAGTGCAGGCATGGGCTGTGCAGGGGTGAGTATAAGCTTCTCAGTAGGGACCCCGAGACCCCCTAAGGTCTCCCAGAATCCAAAAAGGAAAATCCACAAAGGAAAGATACAATCACGAAGTAACATTCGACACTGTTTTGGTGTATTCCCATACATATACCTAAGTCATCAATTCTCTTTCGGCTCCAACATCTGAGCCCAAGTATAACCCAGTCGACACAGGAAAGCAAAACGTAAATCCACACAGGACATCACAACACAATCCACATAGGAAAGAAAAACGGGATTCAGCTCACACAGGTATACTTCTTCAAATGACGATAATGATGACCAGATATTGCCACTGATTCATCTAAGCCGTTGGACCCACAAAGGATCGATAGGTACTAACCCCCGCAATGACCCACAAAGTATCTGACCCACAAAGTATCGATAGGTAACTAACCCCCGCAATGACCCGCAAAGGATCTGACCCACAAAGGATCGATTGGTAACTAACCCCCACAAATACCCACACAGGATCGGACCCACACAAGATCTGTAGGTGCTGGCCCACATAGGACCGCTGAGCGCTGACCCACAGAGGATCGGATCCACACAGGATCAGTAGCATTGACCCACAAAGGATCGCTGAGTGTTGTAGTCGTCATCGAATCCACTAACGATCTCTGCACAGTCGTCGTCGTCGTCATAGTCACATCCAGCTCTAGGGTTCCCACACACAACAAGATCATTCGGGAGGGTCCGCTCCACGAGCCAAGAGGCTGATACATCAACATACTCATAGTCTAGAGTTGATGTGTCCAAAAGTTCCGTATCGTCAATAGGAACTCAACGTCGCAGACGGCGCATAAATCGGGTGCCCGGTCTGAGAGTTATTGGCTTTTTCGTCCCAGGGGCCCGGTTGGTTTTTAAGTTAAAACCAACCCGACCGTACTCCCCCTGCGTCCAAACCTCAGGCGGAGTAAGCCAAAAGATCCATCTCACTAAGAGAAATCCAACAAAGTCGACGACATGTCAATCGGATGTCCGGAGCTCATGTTATGAGAGTTTCCGCTCCGAGGGCCCGGTTGGTTTCCTGTACGAACCAACATGGCCGAACCCAAAGTATTCCGAAACCTTGAGTGTGATATACTGAAACGACCGTATTGATCCAAGGATCGCATCGCCGCTGACGGAGAGTCGTTCGGATGGATGTATCTCAAGTTATGAGAAAAAGACCGAAAAGGTCTGAAAACTGGTGGTCTGGGCCCAGACCGACCCGGACCAAACCCCCTTGGGTCAACCCGAACCGGGACAACTGGACCCGGGTCCGGGTCCGACCTGGCCGGCACGGCGTGGCCCGGCCAGGGTGGCCCGGCCGGCACGGGCGCGGCCCGACTGGTTACTGCCGAGCGGCGCGGGGGGCGTGCTGCCCCGCGTGAGAGAACCGCGGCCCCGCGTGGGGCCGCCCTTGCCACGGACGTGGCAGCCGGCCGCGTCCCGTCTCTCACCGGACCCGCACGGTCTCGGGTCTGCCGGCCACCGCCACGGCCTCAACCGCGGCGGTTCTCCTCGGCGGCGCGCCGACGGGTTGCTCCGCGGACCACCGGATGAGTTCCGGTGGTGGAAAATCCTTGTCGTCTTCACCAAATGTCTTCCTGGGGTTCGTCCTTCACTATGAGGACCCTGTATGGCCCGTGTGGCCTACTGTGTCGACGTCCGCCATTTCTCACACCAAGAACGAAAGGGGGCGGTGGGTTCGGACTTGTTCGTGAGTCCGCACCCACCACATTAGCAGTTTTATAAGCCTCAACAATTTTATTCAACGATGTGGGTATAAATCAAAGAGATTTAAAGATTCAAAACCCATACCTCGTTGTAGTTGTCGAACGAGAGTTCTTCGCGGAATTGACCGTTGTGAATGAAGAGGATCGTCGCGTCGTGGAAGGGATTCGCGTCATCGCTGTATATGGCGTCGCGTCGACGATCTCCGAGGGTTTAAGAAAACACCCATATTTAATTTCTTCAATTAAATCCATGTTAAGGATAAAAATCCACAAGGGAAATTTTAAAATATAAATAAACCCCTACCTCAATCAGTTTTGATCGAAGATTATCGCGGGGAAGGAATGTCGCAGAAGAACGTCGCGGGAGGAGGATCATCAGCGTCGCGGTACACGGCATCCCATCGTCGCTCTCTGAAGATTCGGCGTTCTTCATCGCCTTTTGTCAAAGGCCGGCGTTCTTCGCGTTCTTCGCGTGTTTCGCGTTCTTCGCGATGGAGGATGAAGATCTCAAGCCTTGGAGTCTTCTCCAAATCCTCTCAACGAGCAATCCTAAAGATGACATGCGTTGGTATTATTTTATTACATGCCTTCTATTGAAAAAAACAAGATAAGAAACAAACCATTAATTCGGTGAAATAATGGTAACGACTTAACTATCCATTTAAGGGGCGTTAAGAGTTTTAGAAAACACCCCAGTTGACTTTCATTAAATCGGAGTTTTCGCGGGTGAGTTACTTAGGGGAAAATAAACGGTGGGGCTCGTGTGGGCCCCAACTCACAAATATCCTACCAAGAGGGTAGGATATTTTGGATTGCACCCTATCCGCTTCAACTTAGCCCAAGTGGCTTTATGTGGCTTTTAAGTGGCTTTAAGTGAAATAAAAATAATGTTGTCGCTCCACTTTATTTTATTTCTTAACTTAACCCCAAAAAATAAAAACCACACCCGAGAAAATGCAACTCCGAAAAAGGCGTTTATAAGCAATTATCGGCGCTGCTATTCCATCAGTGCCCTCGGAATTCGATTCAGAGCACTGGTTCAAAAGTTAAGAAAACACGCTCGTTCGTTCACTGAACGTACCTGAGCCAAACATTGGAAAATGGTTCCGGGCACACCGGGCCTCGGAATCACGTGCCATCAGAAACTGCGTTCTTGTAAAAATCCATAGAAAATTAAGAAAAAAATTTCCTTGAATTTTACGTGTATTTACAAAAAACTAAAAATGATACAATTCATATTGATAAATAATAAATATAAAATATTTAACAAATATAAGAACACTAATTAAAATTCTGAAATCCATTTTTCAAAATTTGAAAAACAGAAGTGGAAGACGTATTTTGAAATTAATCCTGTAAAACACAATAGAAGACAATTTTCTTTGAAAATGTTTTATTAGGCCAAAAAATGAACTTATACCAAAATATGGTTTGAGTATAAATAAAATTTTATTAATTAGAATGTAATTCAATAAACAGTACATGTGTTACTTTTAATTGAAATTCAAATCATGATGTGATTTTTTTTAAAATGAAAGTGATAGATTTATAAAAAATGGTGATTTTCATCATTAACAAGAAAATTAATCTTTTAATAAATTATTACAAGATAATAATGTTTTAATTTTTACATTGTGAATTAATATTTAAAATTAAAATTTAGAAATAAATTTTAAATTTTTTTGGAAATTATTTATAATATTCAATAATAAAAAGAAAGAAAACCCTTTCTGGAAAAAACGTAATTTCAAATGATAAAAAGGTATTAATAAACATTTGGGTTCTTATTTACAAAGAATTAATTAATAAATTATCAATGAGTACGATCATAATATTTTATAATTCCACTAATAATATTCATTCCCACAAATTTAATATCTATTTTATAAGGGTCACATTTAAATATTAAAATTTCATTGTCTATTTATGTTTATGGTTGCGTATCTTCAACATTATCGAATATATTATTTAATTTTTAGAATATATTGTTTTCATATTATCCCAAAATTTATGAAATTTCATGGCAAAATGTTTTAACACGTTTTGAGTTACTAGGTATTTAATTTTAAAAATAACTTTGTTTAACACTGACATTTTAATGCGGGTTAAAAAAAAAACCTCTTAAAAAGTTAGAAAAGGGCTATACGAAGGTCATATAAAATAATAAAAAATTCCGTTTCCATGTAGGTTAAAAATTTTATTTAGTGAAAACATGGATATGTATGAGAAAAATAAATCCCAATTATTGATAGGTAGTGTTATCAAAAATGACAATGAGAATGACAACCATCAAAAAACCCCAAATATGTGATGGGATAAAAGGTGACTGATTTCTCGGTATGAAAATTAAATTATCAAAGTTCTTATTTCAAATTAATTTGCCTATAGATATAGAATTATATTACTATTTAGACTATGAACACAAGTAAATATACCTAATTGAAAACATTAATATAATCCCTAACTATTTCCCATTAAAAGGCATATTTTACTCCAAATTATGGGTATTGGAGACGAATTTTTCAAGAATAACGATCTATAATTGATATCAATCAGTAAAAAATCACGTAAAATAATAAAAAAATATTCCTTATATAATTTTTCATTAACCAAAACCAAAATTTTTAGAACATAAAAATATTATTCCTCTAAGTAATAAACCATAAAATGAAAAAAATCCAATTTTAATCTCCAGAATTCAATAGTAATACCCAAAGCTCAACATAGGTAACTCAACAAAAAAAACCATCATTAAAATACCTAAAAAATATTCATGAATAATATTTAAACTCAAATATAATAATGATTAGATAAAATAGTCTTCTAATATTATTTTTACCATTTATCTATAATTAACATCAATTACACTTGATGTATTATACAAAAACATTTATTTCCATAATCACATAATCTCAAAGACAAGATAATCATTTCTATAAATAAATTTTCTCACCATAAATCCACAATAAAATCATATATTATACCAAAAGATAATTCAATATTAAATCCTAAATTAAAATAACAAAATATTCTTTTTATTTAAATCATATAGGGTTACAAAATAGTAACTTTATTCCTAAATAAGAATAACCACAATACATATAGATCAATTTTTAATCCCATGGTTATAAATACTATAAAACATATGTTCCAAAAATGTATGTAAATATTATCGAAAATATCATTTATTTTAAGTAAAATAACATCAATAAATAATATTGGAAATAATTTATACCAATAATATTTCATTTTTATTCACATCATATTCACCAATAGTGGCATTAGGTATTACTAAATATTTATTTTTATGGTCATGTTGATCATATTCGTAAGTCTCCCCATAAGACAATGATTTACTTAATGACTATTTTCTCTATATTTAAAACATTCAATTAATACATTATGCACAACTTATTTCCCTTTTATTGAATTTACACAACACTTCCCCTTTCCTTGGAATATTATTGCATTATTACCCCCTTTACGACATGTAAAACATCTTTTCATTGTTTTATAAAACATTCCAAGGTTATTATTCCCACATTCTTTACACATGTGTGATTAAATATATTTACCATTATTATAATTTTCAAAATAACATACATAGGGATTCATTTATAACATATATGATGCATTCGGAAACTCACATAGGTTCACGTTTTCAATAGTTAACCCAAATATATTGTTAATAATAACAATAGTATTTTACACAATAGCCCCAATTCAATTTAGTTTTCTGTTCCAATGACTATGTAATTTTAATTCAAATCCAATCTTAAAATGGTTCTCCCATGATCTGTTTATTTACTAAAAAAATATTAGTGTCTCAATATCAATAAAATCCTAATAAATCAACTTATGAGTAGAAAAAATACTAAGATATCCTTATTCATTTTATCTCAAAATCTGTTGGTTCATCTAAAATAACAATCAATCATAAAAATATACTAACGATTTTTGTTAAATAATACTTGTATACTATGATTAAATAACATCCTAACTTTTAATGTCATCTAAAACATACTCTAACACCAACTTAAAGGACCTAACCTCAAATATCAAATAATCTAGTATCCTTATACTCTAATTTACATTTTTTCATTCAATTTTTTTTTGGGTTTTAGGATTTTATATATTTCTGTCATAACTATTACATAAAAAACTCATACAAATAAATTGTGGAGATATCTTAATCAGTATCCTTTTTACCACAATAAATAAAAGAATAAAATAAAAAACCCCTCTTTTTCCTGAAAATTTATCCCTACATTCAAATTGACATATTAGTTTCTCTTACCCATCATTAATTCCTTTGAAAAATAGTTTAAAACATGAGGTGAGAACAAAAATATTTGTAAGGGACATAAAAAATGACCTAAAATGTTAGTTCATAAATTTGTATAAAAATATTCCTTTTAGAAAATAATATTAGGGTTATATATAAACCATTTTTACACAATAAATCATCTTACGTTCCAAACACTTGTCATGAATGCTTTTATTAGATATTATTAAGAAAAAACAAATTCATAAATTTTACTTTTCAGTTTTTAAATTCACATGATTGATTTTGACAAAGTAATAAATTTGACTCCTAGATATGGAATGACCATCACGACTAAAAATGGAGTAACCATCACACATACACATGGAATAACCATCACATGTATAAAACAATTAACGATCATAGTTACACTTGAATTAACCATCACTCTTAAATATGGAGTAACCATAACATATAATCCTTGAAAACCATACCAGTAAACTTTCAAACATTACATTAGGGTAAATATCAAAACTACTAATGAACTAACCATCCATATTAATCTTGATGTAAACATCACACTCAACTTTCAAACATCGTCCAATGCATTTTAGTTATATCTAGGAACACCCATCGTATAAGCCATAACTATCTCACCCATGAACTATAATGGGTCTCAACCCTTTGAAAAAAAATTCCAACGGCCATATCAAGATGAAAACAATTTTAAAACGTTTTTAAACCCATGTACAAAAATGTTATTAGATACCAAAATATCCATTTTTCTGAAAAGAATCTTTTAAAATAAAAAAATCGGGCACATATGAAACAAACATATTATTCGAAAAGATAAATTGAAACATACAAAAAAAAATGTACACAAATTTCATGGTGTAGGGAAATTATGTTCCTTTTTTATATGTAAAAAATGTTCCATTATAGTTTTTTTAAAAGGTTTTGAAAGAGGAACCTTGAAATATGATTTTTAATGGAACGTCTCTTACCTTGAGTTTGAGATGTCACTTATATTTCTTATATTACTAAATAAGAGACATATGTTAACTATTTACATGTTTAATAACTATATTATATTTTATTATTACTTTTATTTTATCTCATACTATGAATTATTTAATTAGTTATAATCAAATCTGTATTTTTTATGATATTTTTTTCTTAAGTACAAAATGGGTTTGGTAAGTAAAATATTGTAAAAGCAGACCATAATTACATCATATCTAGAATACTAATAATTAAATAATAATAAATTTTATAACTCCATTATAATTTTTAGAAAAACCCATAAATATGGGTTTTAAAATGAACTACTATACAATCATGGATATGGTTGGTTGTACGTACACATAAATAACATTTCTTGAATATAAATGAACATCAAGGAAATTAAGTAAGTATTTTTTAATCTTTATAAAAATATATTAATATCATAAATATAACATTAATTTGTTAAATATACTTATATATATATATCATATTGTTGATGTGGTGATGAAAAATGACTCTCAACGCTTTATTGAGGAGGTAATCTACATGTATATAGAAATGATTGCATCCCCTGTAAATGAATGAAAATATAAGAAAGTAAAAGATATATTAAACATTTATAATGATAAATATGTCATTAATATCCTATATAATTATGAAATACATTATTAAAATAAAATCTTGAGAGATGGGGATCAAAAGAGGATTACCTCGATTTGTGAGGTAGTAGTTCACCATACACATGAGTTTCGGTTCTCTTTCACATTTGATGGATGTTTAGATGGATATTGGTTGGTAGATTAACATAAAAATAATAAATATATTTATTATAAAGTTGTTAACAATCTATCATCATTTCATAATTATTTTATGGAGGTGGAATAAGAAACAAAACAAAAACCAATAGATAAAAACCATGCCTCAACATTGTAAAACCTCCTATTATTAAAATTTTAATCCTCATAATGTTTTTTCTATTCTTTAAAAAGACATATATAATTAGGGTATTGATTATAATAATAAATTTGGGTATTTATTTTCTAAAAAATGGGTTTTTATATATTCAGGAATGAGAAGAATATGAACCCTTTTATAAGAGAGGGGTGGACACTCTTGAAATTTTTCAAAATATTAAATTAATAAATATAAACATTAAATTTTAAATGAATCAAAATTAATTTATTTAGAATATAGGACGAATATATTTCTAAATACCCTAATTAATTTTTTTTTGAAAATTTTAGCTCTATTTTTCATCTTTATCATTTGGTTTTATCCACTAATTATACCTTTTTTAAACATACACCGACAATATTGTTTTTTACTATTTAAGGGTCAATATAGTTATTATACATTGAATTATGGCCAATAAATGGAAAATTTTTTCTTTTAAAAACATATCCTAATAAATTGGAATAATCTAAGGTTTTATAAAAATTTATTTTAATTTACCAAAATATTATTTATTTTAAAATAGAAATATTATCAATTTTTAAAACTATTTGGTTACATTGAGTTTAATAATTTAATGATGACACATATAATTATAAAAAAATATTTTAACACATCCCTAAAATTTATATTTTGTGTATAAAATTATTTTATCACGATATATGTCTAAAATTTTACAACTATTAATGTTTTTAATATTAATTTTTGATACTTATATTAATTGAATAATTATTACATCAACGTTTTGTATTAAAGTATGATAATGAAAATTCCAAAAAATTTAAAAATAAATTAAAATGATGATGAAAAATAATATTTATCTAATAATAGAATTTTTGTTTGAACATATCCTCTTGATTACCCCATATTAACAATATTTTAGTTATTAAAAATAGTATTGAAAAAGATTTTCTTCTCCACAATTTTCAAAATCACATTAAGAATGACATAATATTCCATTTAACAAAATGATGGAAGACTATGGATGATATGGAATACTAAAATAACATTAAATAATGTTTCTTGGAAATTTTATAATTCATGTCATTATATTTTTATCATTAATTAATTTTTTTCCCTTTACTATGGTATGAAATATTAATAACATTACTATTAATATTGACCTAGAATAGAAGGGGCCTATTTAATAAATTTATACTTCATTATTAAAAATATGGAATATATATTTAAAAATTTAATTTACATAAGTTGAAATTTTTAATTTGAAATTAATCCCTAACAACACAATTAAATACAGTTTTATAGATAAGTGAATTTTTAAGCCCCAAAATGTAATCATACCGAAAGAATATAGAAAAATGATTAAAATGAAAATAATTATATTATACACTATCATATATTTATTATGTTACCAGTATATCAAATTCATATAGTAATTTATAATTTTAATATAATGAGATTGATGGTATTATTAAAATTGATATTTCCACTATTCAGTGATAAATTACTCTTTATAGAAAATTATAAAGATGAAATAATAATATAATTTTGACATGATGGGTTAAAAAATTAAATTAATTTTTTGGAATAAATTTCCAATAATTTTGAAAAAATAATTAAAATATTCACTCATAAAAATAAATAAAACCCATTGTTGAAGAAAATTTAATTTTGATGAATAGAACGACTTTAGTTAAAATTTATTTAATTATTTACAAATAATTATTTAAAAAATTGAAATGATTATTAACATTATATTTTATAATTAAATTAATATTATTCATTACCTCTTATTGAACGACTTGGTTATAATGGTCCCATTTATATTATAGTATTGTGTTATTTGTTTATGCTCATTGTTGTGTATCTTGTACACCATCTAACATAGTGATTCATTTTTAAAATCTTGGTATGTTGCAAAAAATCCCATAATTTATATTACATTATCATATATTATGAAATAATATAATCTAATAATAATTATTATATGATTTTAGGACTTTATCAAAACAATATACCTAATTAACATGTTTTATCTTTTACCTCAATGATAAATTTTTCCCATGGTTACAATTTATTGTGAATAATGTAAATTATACCTCATTAATAACTTTTTACATACTGATCACAAATATGAAAAAAATTCAAAATTAAATTACTATAAGGGTTGAACATTAATTTTATTATGTTTAAAAAAACCATGAAAATATTTGGAGAAAAATATCTTTTAAAGAAAAAAATAATTTATACCAAAATAATTTAAAATAATGATTATTTGAATTATTTTTGATAAAAAAAATTATCTGAATTATAAACAAATTTAAACGAAATGGAATAAAAAATTTCTTTGATAAGAATATGATAATTGAATGTTTTTTAAATTCATTATTTTTCACTATTCACCAAAAAATCAAGCTTTATATAAAAATACCGCTGAACAAGATTAATATTGAACTGATTTTATGACTAAAAATTTTAAGCACATTTTATAAAATAAAATTTCTACCAGTTTAATAAAATAATCATAATATCTATATATCAAATTCAATAAAAACCATTTTTGAAGATAATGATTTTATAAATTATAAAATTGAATTTATACTCATTTCATAACTAGTAATGACCATCAGATAAATATAAATTTATTTAATTATATATGGTACCTCTACATTTTATTAATGTCATTCACCTATAATTTTTATTTTATTTTCATTGAAAATTATTTTAACTCACATAAACTAGTATTCTAGAAAATATCTCATTTACTCTAAATTGTTTTTTTAATTATGTTATTATTTGTAATGAATTACATAGTAAATTTGTATTAAATTGAACTTCCATATATAAATTTTATAAAGTCTTTCTTCTAATCCATATATATCAATCCAATATATTTTCCCCAACAAACATATTTAAATAATAATTTTTCTATTATATCAATGTTTGTTTTATGCCTAGTATTTTGTACAGTATATGCAATGGAACATAGTAATATTTTTAAAAATAAAATTTCAGGGTGTTAAAATATGCTCTTTAAATAAATTTTATCCGATTAATTTTAATTTGATTTTATTAAAATAAATGCCCCAGAACATAATAATTAAATCAGATATTGATTTTATCATGACCTTTATTTTATAGGTAAAGATAAGTGAAATTATTATTCTATAAAATAATTTAACTCTATTAGAGTCATAATTATATTTATTTCTCAAGAGGTGTTCCTTGATAGTGAAGTGTTTCATTCCACATAATATCTTAGAGATATAATAATTTATTTTACAATTGAGATAGATATTTTGAGGAAATATATATTCTTGATCTCATTCCACAACATGAGTGGAATTTCATCCTTAATTTTTGTTTCAATTAGTATGCAATTATATCTCATATATTAAACCATGTTATGAATATCAGGGTTGAATATATCATGTGTTATGAACAACAAATATCATTCAATGGATCATCAGATCCACAAAATTACGATAAGTTATTCCTTCATTTTTATGCATTAACCGAAACCAAAAATGGATAGCCCATGCAAAGGTAATATGTAATATGAACAAATAATTATATAACCTATAGAGCCTTAAAAACTGATACCCAAATTCAAACATAAATCATTTATAAGACTCTTCAAAAATGTGTTAGGCTTAAACTAAAACCTAACGGTATGTCTGATTCGATCTCATATTCATCAAAGATAAACATAACATTTATCTCTAAATTTCATTAATAACTCGTAGAGTCACATACCAAAAAAATTAATTCCCTAATTATATAATCTTTAAAATAACTGAATATTTTTTATAAAATAAAATAAATCACTCTAAAACAATAATAAAATTATATATTCTTAAAGAAGATAATTCAACCATTACTTCCCAAAGAAAGTCTCATATGATAAATTAATATTTCCATTTTAATTAGTCAAATAATGTACCAAATAGAGTTAACTTATAAAAAAATAAATATAATCACTTATTCACCAAAGAACCTTTCAATTCCATGGTCATCTATATAGTAAATCATATGTTCCCAAATGGTAATAACACATTAATTAAAATTAAAATTAAATAACACAAAAACAAGGATCATGTGAACCCTAATGATTTTCGACAACATTCAACTAATTTTCACAAAATATAAAATCAGTCTTCATCAAATTACCCATTTAATGCATCAAAAGTTAAAAAATCAGCTATATATACCTAAAACATTTATTAAAAATGAATAAATATTTCACAAATTACATTGATCACATAAAACAAAAATTTAAGAATCTATTCCCTTAATCATTTAATTAACCATAGATTTATTAACCCAAGATGGAATCTGGAACAATTTCAAAATCCATGATAGCTTTCAAACATCTAAAATTATTTAAACCCTTTCTATAATACCATGTATAATGGATCTTACCTTTATAATCCCATAATTATGAGTTTAATGGAAAATATTTTTTTTTACATTCTTAGGATCTCTTAGTTAAAGAGTATTAGATAATTTGGAAAAACTATTACATAAAAAACCTCACAAAATAATGTAGACACTTCCACAAAAGGTAAATTTTTATTACAAAACATGTTATCTATTAACGAGAACTTACTTCATTCATGGTATCTCCTATAACTAAAAATCTATCTTTATTAAGATTCACAGTCATTCTTAGTTTCCGTGATAAACATTTCATAACCTAGAATGAGAGAATAAAAGACTATAAAGATCGCAATATAAAATAATCTTTTATATCCAATGGTAAATATGGAAAATCATGGATGAATGTTATCCTTTTCATATTATGTTTTGACATAAAATATTTATTTAATTATACATGAATGAAATTAAATTCTCAAAAGTTATCCTAAACATCCAATAAAAATTTATAATTGAAAAATATTATTATTGATTCACCCACGGAAAAAAATTTATACTCATGAGTATCTCTCTTAAAATAAAACCTTTTCACCTTTATAATGATCATAAACATTCCGTATAAAAATATTCTCATTTTCATACCTTTTGAAATCCAAATATTTTAATAAAAAACCAATTTATGTCAAATCACTAAGGTGTCATGGGAAATTATACATATATTACCCTATATAAGAATCCCTACAGTAGAATCACCTCACTGTATAGTCCACACATATCTATGAAGTAGCATACATTTAGAATCATAGTAAACATATACAATACATTATAGAGATAAATCAATATTTACCAACATCTGATCTATATAAGATACAACTATTATTAAATAAAATTTCCCACAAACCATTTAACTAATAAAAATCTTGTATTTTTCACTTTTACAATAAAACACATTTAAGTTTTTATTAAACAGAATAAAAGATATCACATTCAGATATATCATATAAATGAGAATAAATTTACACATTCATAATAAAATTAAAAAACATTCCCAGAAGAGAGGGAATAAAATATTATTTTAATAACCCTTTTAACTTGTATACGTGACTTTATAAAAAATTACTTCTATAATGCTTTGAAGGGTTTGTTAAACTGTATATATTAACACAAGTACATTTTATAATTTTGTAATGTGTACAAAATAACACAAACAAAAAATGTTAAAAAGATTCACTGGTAATATATTTAAGAGAATCATAAAAATAGTTTAAATCAACATCAAAAACCTTTTATTTTTAACAAATAATTTTTTTGAATGAATGGAAGTAATCTTGATATGACCAAAAAAAAGATAGATGGAAAACAATAAAACATTATTAATAAAATAACGCAATTTTCTAGTATTTCTTACATTTTTTCATAAATGGACCATTCCTGATATCTTCCACAATAGATCTACAATTCAAGTAATGATAGGATGTTTATTATATTATAAAGATTTTTGAAAATAATATTTAAACATTGAATTCCTTTTAAATTCATATTTAGGATTATTGAAAAAATCACACTTTAAATGAATCAACCTAACAATGGAATTATAAAATAAACACTTTTGATATAACATATATATTATAGTTATCTAATAAATTATTATAATAAAAAAATTTACTCCAAAATGTATAATTTTTATTTTTTTTAAAAAAATTTAATTTAGTTTTCTAATGCATTCACATGCCATGTTTCGGCATTATATATTTATTCAGGGTAATTGTACCTTCATTGATAATAAAAAATAAATTACTATATTAATCCTAATTTATGTATCATAATTTTAATCTTCTATATTTGTTCATAGATCATTTCTATCTTTATCTATATTATGAAAACATAATAAAAAATGGAATGTGACATTTTTTAGTTACTCATAACATAAAATAATATAATGATTGCTTTCAAATTTATGTGACACGAAAATTCAATATATTATAAATAGAATAATATGTTTTCAAATATTATAATCCAGTAGAAATAAATTATTATTTTATGAACATTTCACAATGTTTTAACATCGGTCAACTTGTTTTGGCATTTACTATGGTGATAAAGTTTTATCATCGATAGTATTCATTGTCACATAAAATGAACTTATTATCATAAAGAAATTTGGGCCACTAGATTCCAAATATTAAATCTATTTTTAATACTATATATGTATAAGAGGTAGAAATTAAATTTTTTGTATGTTCACAATTTTTTTAAAAAAAAGCATATTTAGGAAATAAAATCTCTCTTAAAATTGATATGATTTTAAAAAATATGATAAATATTGATTATCTGAATTATATTTAACAAAATAGAACATATTTAACTTTGAAATAATTTAAAACAAATTGGAACATTCAAATTATATTGATTAAAATATTATAAATGATATTTGTTTTGTCAAATTGGTATTTTTCATTACTCCACAAAAAACATTTCAATGAAATCCCAATTAATTATCTTAAAAATATATTGGAAAACTAATTTTAAAAAATAATTACATTTTATCAAATAAAATATTTTAATGTCAATGAAACTTATCAAAATATGTGCTCACAAGTTGCAATATAAACCTTTCTTTGATGAAAATGTATTGTTTCTATATAAAGTGAATTTATTATCATTATTTTTTGAGTAAACATAATTGGATGAATTTTAATTTATTTTATAATATTAAATGTATATAAATTTCATTAAAATTATACATCTATATTAATTAAATTTATTATGTCGATAAAAAAAATGACGAATAAAATATTGTTTTTTGAAATATGTGTATTTAAATATTATATGATCTTTGATAAATTGGAGATTCTATTTCATATTAATTAACCATTACATTTATATTAAATAAAACATCACTAGATATATTTCATAATGTAGTTACTCTTATTCATATCTTCTAAAAGAATAGCTAATTTATAACAATTGAGTTTAGATAATTATATTTTAATAATATATTGTAGTTCATTATAAGGAATTTTTTTTATGTGCTACACATAATAAAACATAGTATTATTTATAAACCATGATATAGTGGTGATACATAATACCCTCACTGGTGAAATTTAGGGTTTCTGATGTTAATTTTTAACATTAGTTTTCAATGATGTGACTTCAAGAAACATTTTAAATAATATTTTCTTGTCAATTATTATTAACCAACGTGGAAAATATTATTTCACATGTTTATTAAAAAAAATATTGTATAAATTAATCATAAAATGATTAATGGGATTGGATTTCAACATTTATTACTTCATAACAAACATGATAAGCCATTTATTATTTGAGTAATTATCGATATGATAAATTATATTCACCATTGATTATTTTATAAACGATGTGAAATATATATTTTTTCAATAATTTAGGCCAATTATAAAATATATAATATGAATTATAAAAATTAAAATACATATAATAAAATATAAATGTAAAGTAGTACGACACCAAAAACTAAATAAAAAATAATAACCTTAAATGTAAGTAGTCATTTTATGACAAATTAAAATCATGTTAACTTTATTATTTTAAATTAAAACTAAAAATTTATATTACAAATAAAATTAACCCCAATAAAATCTATGAAATAATACAATCTTCCCTATTATATGTTATGTATATTATTTTAAAAATAATGGTGACAGTCATCAAATGTTAAAAATTAAAATGGAATGAATTTATCATGTATTCTCAATATATTTATAAGTTAAATTAAAATATTGGTTTGAAAAAAATATGACCATATAAAATTTTATTACTTTCTTATTTGAAATTATAATAAACATAAATCTTATATTCTAATATATTAATTCCTATACAACTTATTGATGATTTTTTAGTCTTAAAAGGGGTTTTCAATTTAAAATATCAATTTCTATACCTATATAAAAAATTAGTAATTATTAATTTGAAGTCTAATTTATACACAAATATTGTATCTTTTCCTTCCTCTTACAAGTTCATTCTATAATGTAATCCCATTCCCCATTCACAGATGTTATGTGTGAAAAAAAAATTTCAAGTCGTTATAATATGCCCGTTTTCAAATAATCAAACATATGAGTAAATATTATTCTAAAAAATTCTCAAACATCACCATGTATAGATCATAAACAGAATTTTGCATCTCTTTTTTAAAAACAAAAAACAACATCATATTTAAAATGATATACAAAAATATAATTTCATTATTAATTTAGTTAAAATAAATAACAATATATGTTTTATATGTTTTATATCCTTCAAGATAAGGAAATTTTCAACACCAAATTTAATTATTTTTCATATATGTTAGAAATATATGTTATTCTTATTGTATCTATTACTTCTTTAATTATTGGTAAAATATTTTTTTTAAAATCGATATATTGAGGTCATATAATATTGAATACATATATTATAAATGTATATCATGAAAAACAAATAAAATTATTATTTTTAATTTAATTATATTAATTTTAGTAGTATGATAATTCAATTACATAAAAAAATGTGCATCATGTTGATTCCCATAATATCTACACTAATATGCTCTTCAATATGTCTCTTTATAGACATAACATTAATTTTACAACTAACAATGTTAGAATCCAACAAAAGCTTATAAACACCCAACATAAATATTGTATATGTTGATAATTTATAATGTCTGTAAGAATGTTTATCTAATGACATATTTGCATATAAATGTTTTTTGTCTAATGAGTATTGTTTATCTTTAATGTAATACTGTAAAAAAAATATACTTAATTATATGAATATCAAACTTTTTAATAAAATTAATCCCCAACATGAAATATTGGATATAATCAGTACATACAATGATTGATATTTTACGGAAATGCGTAGATGGATAAATGGAATCATAGATAATACATTGTCCACATATAATGACCTCATGAGTAGAAAATGATTCTCTTACTGATACCTCTAAAATATCTATCACAATGAACATAATATTCTCTATATCTATCTATTGATGATGAAAAATATCCCAAATATAATATATAATCTCATATGATGAAATATTATCTTGGGGATACTCATCATATATCTCATAATAGATTGGATGTTTTGTATGAGAAGGTCAATGATTTAGATATGTAGGTGGAGGTAGAGAAGTGGGATATAAAAATAATAATGGATGTGTGGGATCTGAGCCTAAATCATTTATTATATGTTTTAAAAAATTTACTGTACTAAATATGTAAGTTTATCCTCCATTATCGAAACTGTATCAGGAACTTTAGACCTATTTATTTTATTTTCCATCCATTTATATCCTAGTTTGAAAAATATCTATATTTTGTTAGGGGAAGATCTTACTAGGAACACACATTAAGGTGGGCCTGGATTGGGCCAATTGTTGATTGTGGGGGGTTTGTTTCATGCAAAACAATTAACATCATCTTACCATGGCCTCTATTATTGTAAACTACAAAAGGTTCCCATATCCATAATAGGGTATAGACCAACATTCCTAAGGTAGGTTCTCACTTAGGTTTGTAGGCCCAATGGAACATCTGGAATCCCATTGGTCGAGAGTTTGGTTGGTTGGTCTCATCACACCCTTTTGGTTGGAATTATTTTCTATGCAGGGACTCGATTATTATTTTAATATATTTTTGTGAGTCTTTTCCTAATAACTATATAAGACCGATTACCCTAAGAAAATGATTTTAGGTTATGAAACATTTATGTGAATAAGATAAAGATATCATTATTGAATCTATATATATTTATCAAATGATATTCATAAATTTCCTAGTAAAAGTATATTTCTTATTTTTATCAATCCATATTTTACGGATCTTCAGAATGTTTTGACCATATAGGGAGGTGGTTGATATTCAGAGGAGGGGATTGAGGTATTAGAGGGGTCCTACATTTAATGGATATAATAGGAATCAAAACATACATAGTTTGTTAAAACCATGTATTTTAACATCATACATAAAAGAAATATATGAGTGATTAGTGGCATCAGGTATTCAAGATGGATTTTCATGGAGATTTTCGACGTATACATATTATGGGGAGAATCATAGTCATCATAGTTCATTTATTTTCACATTCCACTATCAAATTAGGGGGAATGTCTTTCCTAGGTCAATGATTGGGTCCTGATGGTTTAGATGTAAGAGACATGGGGAACATACACTTAGGTGGAATCTCATTTGAGCATGGGCCTTTGAAAGGGTTCTTACATATCATTATTACTACTGGAATAATAGTTCAAATAGTTCATTCATTCCCTTGGGACTCTCCCCAAGGTAGATTCCCTTGCATGAAGACAAATATAATGCCACTCCTCGAGGCATACATACTGATAATACCCTGGAAAGTGAAAATTTGTGATGCTGAAGATATGACTATTGAATCAGCTTAAGTCTACATGATCTATTCATGGTGTGTGTAACAATGGAGAAAATGTAATGAATCCCACTTCATACGGATGTCAGAGTTCTATACTCAAGTTACTATTATGATGTTTAATATGCGTCTTTAGACTCAGATATGTGTACTATGTATCCTAGTTATGGAAGGAATCAAATTCAATGTAGTTTAGCTGATTTGTCAGTCCTCTAATGGATGAGGTATAATTAGAATCCCATGGGAATTATTGTGTACTAATGGTTGAAATTTCAAAGATATGATAGGACCCACACTGATGTGGACGCCCGTTTTAATTTTGACTAAATAATTAAGAAGGCATCCTTCATATCCTCTTTATGGAAGGAATTAGACTCTTCATAGTCAAATTGATCAGGGATGACATACTGATGTTTGAATTTATTGATTTATGTTTACGGTGTTGATGATATGATTATTTGAACTCCATATCCCCATGGGAACTATGATCAATATGGGAAATGAGAGATAGAAAATTTACATTCTCGTTTCTTATGGATGCTAGAAATATGTAATGGGATAGACCTTGGTTGATTAATATAGAGTTGAAACCTCATGGATGTGTCCAAAGTATGCTAGTTATGGAAGAAATCTACGTAATCATAGTTCCCCTGATTGGTGATTACACACTAATATTTCCCTTATAATTGGGGCTTACACATGGAGGATGAAATATTCTATCAAATCCCAGTATTCCCTATTGACATTTATTTCTTGCCTGCCTCAGATGAATTTATAATCAACATGAAATTCCATGATTTCATCCTGGATATTTCATATATTTTATTCATGAAATATAAAAATGAAATTTGATCTAGTTGACTTATTCAAAGAAATTCACATAATGTTTATTGAATGTATGAATGTTATCTCATGAAAAGGGATTAAAAATTTGGAGGACGTCACTAGACCATGATGGTTGGCCCTAGAATCCATCACATGACCCTGACTGATATGCACATAGGTTGTTGCATTATCGAAATGACATGACCAGGTGTCATCAAAAGAGATGGCTAGAACACATTGAGGGTTATGAAAAGGACTACGTGACTTATCTAAGAGGGTTTTGTGTGTCCAGTCTGACATTCCTGGAGGACACCACAATCAATGGTTTTCATTCTTGGAGGGGTTTACAATAGCCAAGTGAGATGCCTAAGTGCTGTCACAAGACATGGAAAACATATTCAGGTGCATCTATATGTGTTGCATGACAATTATAATGGATATCATGTGATTTTGATGGAGAAACAAGAGGGAATCATGAGAAATAGGTATCATGCCTTGGGGTTATCATAAAAATTTCCGTGAAACACCCAGAGTACATTGCATGATTGAAACAATATACAAAAAGAATATCATAAAATCTGTTTCACATGTCCCAGTGCTACTACGTGTCTTGGATAGTTCACATGAAGTTCATGAGGATAAACATATATTTATTCCATATAAGACTCTCATTTTATTAGTTTTTTTCTATAAATTTATCTATAGTTCCTTATATTTAATTACTTTTAACCTGTTTTATGTCTCACGTGATTTAGCGAGTGTGCATGATGTTCTTTTCATATCCTGTAAGAAGACCCAAGCATGTTATATGTGTGAGTGAAATAAGTGAAAATACATATTTCACGATATCTATATATTTTATAAGGTATCTTACCTAATGAAAAACTTTTTGGTCTCTAGATCAACAACAGTATGATATATTCTCTGGTACATTGGTTTGAAAAGGACAACCATTTTTTCTAGAGAGTATTGGTGGCCTATATTATCTCATCTATATTCTTATTTTTTCATAATGGTGAGGGGGGGAATTATTGGCGTATCAAATTTTTTTTTCTCTATGGACATCACACATCATGTGAATCTAGACTCAATTCAACAAAGTGATTTGATGGCATGCATCTTCACGAGTCTCTCCTACATGTCTCTTTAAGGACATCACTTGATTTTATGTGGCCCTGACCCCATCCCTTCAATTCGTCCTTTACTGCAGTATTTCTAAATAATGGGAACATGTTGGATCATTCATAAATTCTGAATGACTTTCATATTGTCATATTGACATGTCCAACATCGTTCATGATATCCAGGTTCTTATATAAAGGCATTAACATGATCTCTTGTGAAATTTAAATAACATTCCATGAGAAAAATATGTATTGTCTGGGGGATGTTGTGAGATCATTCTATTGATAATCCTATAATGTTGCAAGGGGTTCATGACTATGAGAGGATCCCGCCTCCTCGCCTTATTATTTGATTTTCATATTTTACAAATGTTGGTAGTTAAGTGAGACTGAATGAGTAATTTCAAAGAAAAATAATCTACTAATCGGTGATGTGTTGCGCGATCAATAAAGGACCTATATAGATGGAGAGTGCTTCATAGATAACTATATATGTCTGTCCTTAGGGATCTAAAATAGTAGTTATATGTTTCTTGAATATTAGTATGTTTGGGAACCCATAATATCAAATTTATTATACATATGGAAAACCAATCCTATGTAATGTACAATATTACTTCATATAGTGAGAATATATTTATGTTTGTAGACCTACCTATTTTTATTGCATTAGCTTCTTGAAAATCCTAGTGTTGGACTATAATCTGCTATAAATAAAATTTCATCTTCCTTCACCAGTACTTTATATATTTAATTATTCTTTATATTTTTTAATTACATATTAATATAATTATGTATCATTAACCTTATCCTTTCTATATACATAATTAGTGTACTTTTTGACAAAATAATTTTTTCATTTTGAGGAAACCTATTAATCATTTTAATCATGTGATATACATTATTTATTTTCAAACAGTCATTATAAAAAATATATAAATGTATTTTTAATGACTGTTAAAATGAAATCAGGTGAAATATTAACCATAATTAATAGTAAAATGATCATATGATAAAAAATCGTCACTAGAAAATTTTCGAAACTCTAAAACAATGTTGTGAAACATTTATTCAAAATACATAGAATAAAAATAAAAATAAATTCTGATAAAGTTTAGGGTAAATAGTTTAATAATGTGAACTTTCCTCCTTATTAAGATATTTTCATAATTATATTATATTTAAAATTCATCAATTATCACTCCAATTTATTTCTTAACTAATAATAAATCATCAAAAAATACTAACAAACTTATAAATCGGTAATCTCTAGAAGAAAATATAGATTGATTTTTTGAAATAAAATTATATATCTAAATGATTGTTGAATCATTTGTTATGGTAAAATAAACTATAAATTTTTCTATGGTATTTTCAATGAAACAATGATAATTTTATTTATATTATTAATATTAATATATCATCAAAATTTATTTGGATTTTTAAATTTTAAAAACACAATCCCAAAGTAAAAATACTCAATGAAACCTTATACCTTGGCTCCCAATACAGTATCCAAAACAGAATGGCGTACGATTTAAAACCCAATAAAAAATTACGGCAACAAAGAATTATGCATAGAATGATATATAAAATGTTTAAATGATGTTTCTAGAGTTCAAATATTATTTTCATAGTATGGTATCTTTAAAAAATATATAGAATTTGAATTAAGAAAATCATAAACGAATTGTACTTATTAAACCATGAACTGAAACTTGAGGTCTAATAAACATTCATAAAAGATAAAAAGTAATAATAAAAATATAAATAAATAAAGTGAAAAATAATTCAGATACAAAGAATTAATTTAAAGTGTTTTACAATATTTAAAATAGTAATATCAAAGGGGAATGGAGCCACTCAAAGTACCCGACACCCCTCCCTTATGATAAAAAAAATAGTAAAAAAATTCTCAAAAAAATAATAATTATTCATAAATGGTAAATTTATAAATTATATAACAATATATTATTTTAAATCAATCATATTAAAGAAAAAAAATATTAAAAATAATCCTTCAACTCTATATAAAAAAGTTTTTTATAGTCAATTTTCAAATGAATTAGGAACATAAATGGATCATGAAAAATATGAAATATACCCCCTTACTAAAAATAATATATCAATTAAATAATAACGAATAACATAATAGTGACGTATAATTCATCAATTTATATAAATATTTTGAAAAAAACTAAATCAAGGATTCATTGAAAAACATAAAATGTGACATAATTATTATATATGCTCCTTGATTTGTCCATCCATCCAATCCTATTTTTCAAATATCATTTCTCCCTCCATATGGTTTTATTTTGGGGATTCCTCTCTAAATTGTTGGGTTTAAAATTGGATGGGAATGCATGTTGTCTCTTATGTTGATCCTCTCCATCTACCTTTTTAACACTAATGTATCAATTCATCATTTCTTACTGACTCCCAATAAGAGATGACCAGAAACTGCCTCAACCTACTCCATAATAATGTATTTTATCCTCACATGGATACCTTAATCTAGGAACCTTCCATGAATGGAATTATAAATTAAAAGATATTTGTTAATATTAATTTTGAATCTGGAAATCATTTTTCTTAGCTCAGGAATTTTGAGGATCCTTGCAACTGCTCTTAAAGGATGACCTTGTTTTGGAGGATTCCCCACAATAGACTTCTTATTAATGAATGATTATAATGTTTTAACATTATTTTATATTCATCGTGTATATTCTACAAACTAAATATGTAGGATATCACCCATCTATTAATGTTATGTTCCATAACCTCTTCTCTATAGAAAGTTCTCTATGACATCTTTGAAATACCTTTTCCTGATGTATCCAACATTTCTTCTATGCTGAAACATTTCACATCTACATAGTATACTACTCAAATTAACAACTTGTTTTGGTGGATTTTGTATAAAACATTCACATTATATAGAGTGTATTAAATTACATCATGCATGGAAAGACTAACCACTCTCACCATGAGGCTCTTCCTCATCACATCAAAGCAGCCAAAGAATCCAATATTATATAGTATGGGTAATGTTATAACTCGGTGCATGATTTCATGGTTCTTTATGGAAATGGAGTTACAAGAAAGTAAAATCACCAAGAAGGTCTACTTGATGTCTTCTTGAAGGTCCACCTCTAAATTTGTATAAAAAAATGTTTATGGAGCTCCAAAATTTTACCTGGGTCTTACAATCTATGGTGATATATTTAGATATTATAGTGGAAATGTCATTAGATTTTTTTCCACTTCTGGAATTTCCTCCTCATTAGAGGATGAAA
Organism: Viscum album; assembly: GCA_963277665.1. NCBI lineage: Eukaryota > Viridiplantae > Streptophyta > Magnoliopsida > Santalales > Viscaceae > Viscum > Viscum album. The sequence continues at coordinate 841,983,917 of OY728140.1, read as the reverse complement.
TTATTATAGGTAATCTTGATTTCTATTATTATATAGTTAATAGGATCTGATAAGATTTTACTTGAATGAGATTGTTCCACTCTTGTTTAACCTATATAGTATGGTGTGGTCGATATGTCTTGAAATCTCACAACTAGACGGATGGAATGTCTCGCACTTCTATTGGGACTCAAATACAATTTCACACATGTGTACTAGGAAAAAAACACGGTGGTGGTTGAGCTTGAACATAAAATAATAAACCCAGATCAAACATGTTTAAAAGAACTTCCATCATATTTGAGTTATTCTATTGGGATAGACTCTAATAAAATCCCTTATTTAAAACTCCAATAATGTATCCTTTTTTATAAATTTAATGTGGCCTATTTTTTCCAGACATCCCCTTTAAGAAATCTAAATTGGTCAAATTACAAAAGAATCACATATATTAGTATATTATAGTTTAATATAATATTAAAAAACCTAGAAATGTGTAATAGACATCAGCAAACACATTTCATGACCCAGAAAACAAGCATGGGACTATTAGGATTTAGGGAGAACAATTTGAACCCTAAATTGAGAATGTCTTGGGAATATTAACAAATAGTGAAGAGTTACTAATAAATGAAATCATATTACTTAGGTAATATATAAATATAATATTTTTATTTCAATCATGATAACCATAAATACCATATCTTGTTAAATTTACCATAGAAATAAATATTTTAGATTCTTTAACAAAAAATTCATTTAAACTTTATTTCTTGTCCACTCGATCTCATATATTTATTTTTATTTATAGCGATTTCCATTTTCATTAACATTACATGATTTTATGTTTTATTAATAAATAGAAAAATTTATTTATTTAAACTATTAATCTTTTATTTAGGGTTCAAATTATCCTTCTCAACACTTGAAAAAATGATTATGTATATTACTATAGGAAGCATTATTTTTCAAATTATCATTATCTCCCTTAGGAATTCCAATATCAACCATAAAAAACATGGCAGTATATTTTATATTCTTATTCATGGTATTAATTTTAATATGATTATTATAAAAACATAACATAATAAATGATTCATTATTTTTATATTTGTTATTAGAGGATTCATTATATGTGGTGGGATCGATGATATTAAACTAATTTTCATACCAACAATGAGTTTATTTGTTTCTCTTCTCCCTATAAATTGATACATCTATTGATTAATATTATAAATATAACCATTCAATACTAAAATCATTCTTTTTAACCTCATATTAATTATTTTATTCTTCTATTTTGGACAGGTAGTCTTTATGTGTCTTGGTTCATCATAAACAAAAAAATTACTTTGAAAAGTATCATTATTATACGATTATTTTTTTATAACTTCTCTTATTTTTTATTATATCTAAATTATAGATCCTTTAAAATTGATTTATCGACTAGAATATCTCTTCCCCATCATGAATGGATGATCTTATATCATCAAAGTATTAACTAAACAATGTAACATGAGATTAAAATTCAATAAAATTATTTTTACTTCTTTTGGTATCATCCATCTATTTAAATTGTAACTCATATTATAGAGTAAAACCAATCACCTAAACCATGGAATATTTTTTGAAATTTTTTATCTCCTTTAATGTAAATATCTTATAAGTAAAATTCCTTGAATTTATATCAATAATGATTCAAACATTATATCATTATCAATTATTTCTCCATGTATATTATATTTATTCAATTTCTTAGTAAAGTGATGCTACATCACATCATAACATTAGGTTTTTGAAATTTTAAATCTTGATATTATACCATGTACATAATAAGAATTTTTCTTTACAATTTATTGGTACCATTGTGAGTTACTTCTAATATTCTCTATATTTTTAGGCATCATTAGAATCATAGATATGGTAGTAAACATTTCTTTTTTTCGAAAAAAAGTGTAAAAATTTATAATTCGGAACCCATTTAAAATATTCATTATCATCCAAAGTGTAAAGAACATTTTTTTTGTAACATGTATGGATTTGAAAATATATTTCATTACTCACGAACTAGGTTTTCCCTAAATTCCATTATTCCATATTTATATTATCCATGATCACATCCAGTGAATTGTGGTGGTATCACATGATATCATGATTTAATTTATTCTTGACTATCCATCATAAAAATAGTTCTCAAATTAAAAAAAATTAAAGCATAGTGTATAATTAGTTCCACAAAAAGAAGTAAATAGTAAATATTATATGTGTTAACCCAACCTAAAAAAATAATTCCGATCCCGAGGGTCACATGACCTCATGTGTACCTCCCTATAGACAAGAGGCTTCCATGTAGAGTAGACGTTCAAAGTCTATTTGTGTGGATTCTATAACATAAATATTATATCAAGAATAAAGTATAAAAGATACTATATAATAAAAAGACCAAGTAATATACGAAAATAAAATAAGATTTTCCTTGTTCTATATCCCCTCTACTGAATTAACTGAGGAATCAACCTCGCCTTTTAAAATCTGGAAAACCTGACATATTATAATGAAATAGGGTCCTAATGTGGAAATCCAAACTATTGTATAAATGAAAGTGAAAAATAAATAACACAATGGGGTAATATTCATATTTTCTAGTTCCACTAGCAACTTTATTCTCCTCTGATTAGTTATCCACTATAGGGCCCTTTCCCTTTACCTAATATCAAGTCATGAAATATAGTATGTCACTAAAATTACCAAGTAGTGTATGAGAATAAGACTCATTGAGACACCACCAATGTTTCCATAACCATAGTTTCTCATGTATAATAGGTATACTCAATGGATATAGTAAATTATAAACAGTAGTTACATAATATGATCCAAAATAGAGTTATTGTCCACTAAAATATATTCAGAAAATCCTAAATCTACATGCTTTGGTTCCATGATATAAGGTCATTAGATTTTTTGGTGAATATTTCAAGTATCCTAAAGGATTTAAAAACTTCACTCAGTATCCTCATGTCAACAAGTGAACATGTTTTTTGTTATTGACAAGGTATTGATCTTCTATGTGTTGCATCGAATCCTCAAAAAATCAAGTCATGTCTAGGATACAAGGATATCATAATAGACAGTCAACATTATCATAATTCAATCATACTCTCTATTAAGGGATAAAAATAACATGATGGTATCCTATCACACTTACCAAACACCAAAACTCTTGAGGATATATGATACAGTATAAGGTACAACACGAATAACAGTCACAAAATTAAAGCATGATTAATATAATAGAACAATATAAGGAAATTTTAATTAACATAAAACATTATAAAAAATAATCTATCAATTATCCAAGAAATGGATACCAAAAATGGTATCACAGACTAATCACACACCTACAAGCAATCTCTATCAAACCAGGTCACCAATATTTCCATCACAAAAAATAACATGGATACATCGGTAAATGAGTGGTCAAAATTGTATGTAAAATCCTAACCTAAGGTTTACAAAATTGACAACATTATTAATCAAAAAAATCATAACCATAACATATCTCCCACCCCAACAAAAATTCCCCAAATTTCAAGGAATCTTATAACTGTATGCAAACAAACATGACATGGGTTCTAGAGAATGATAAAATGAAACAAGAAATAGGGTCTAACGAATTCATACACAATATCATTCACCATAAAACGGTGTTTTAATATCCATTAGGATTAAGAATTAATCCTAACTTCCAGGAAGGTAAAGAAGAAACAAATATCTTTGGATGTCTAGCTGGAACAAGGATGCAGAAAGGACACTATGGTGTGGGGATATGCTTGGGACTTCAACAATGGTGTCGGTTGATCAACCATGATGTAGTGGTTCACTGTAAGAGACCACCACGACACATTATAGGGAACTATGGTGTTAAGATAACAATATGTTAACCTGAAACCTGAAAACTAATCTATTACTATGTATAAATTATACTTTATGCCTACGATTTTGAAATATAGAGAAGTACTTCATTTTGGAGTTGTTTCTATATGCCATCAAGATTATCTTGAATGTTATACTATGATTTTGAGGAATATTTCTATATGAAGGATTAAATAGAGATCCAATACCTGGGATAAAAACCATCTTAATGAACCCTCATTAAAAAAATGTATTCCTCCATTCAATTCCATAATAACTTTATATTTTTTAATTCTTGAAGACTAATAATATGTCTTGGTGTTTGTAAATTATTTGGAGAAGGCTCTATGGTTTGATCTAATTCACTATAGTGTATCCTAAATGATAATACCTCTATAGAAAAGGTTAAAAAATAATATAACACTATTATCGTCACCAAGATATTTCAATTTCCTCTCCACCGTGGCCTCATTTTCACAACACCACTACAACACAACAACCTCCACTTTGGTATTGTGCCACCTATTTTTGACACAATGCCCAAAAATAAACATTTAGGCTTAAAAAATAATCACATTTCCCATCAAAATTCACCCAAATATTGTATCACTAAAAACGATAGATTATAAGAAAATGCAACCATATTAAAACAGAAGATCCTATGTTTTATAATCTCCCAATCAACAGACTTATCATCCCCAAGAATTCTTCCTATGGTTCCTAGTCTATTATCTCATGATACTAAGATATAAAATTCATCTTCCCCTCTAAATTATACTACTAGATATATCCATGTCCCCATAAGATCATGGAATGTGGTAACATCCTCCCTCAAATGAATTTCTCACTGTGGTATACAATTTGCACTATGCACTCCTCATAAGATTCATCTAACTCCAAATCGATGTCCTTACAGTCAAGGAAAAACATAATATAGACCTTTTACCTTAGGTTCATTTAAAAATGAAACACTATTTTCAAACCCCAATAAGAATAATTATTATCTTAATGGTATGCCACTATACCAACTCATTTAGTGACTTAGAAAGGTTAAAAACATTTTCCATCATTTCCCCATTTCCTCAGATGTCAGTCGCTTAACCGAGGATCAATATCATGAAAACCTGATCAATTATAGATAACATTAATGTTATCCTACAATGAAAACAAATTATGTTTTCTTAATTTGAATTTTTATTAGTCCCTTCAAAATCAGCTACATTCTCTCATATGTTTCTTTAACCAAACTAGTCCCCATTACAGGTGACACAATAACATCATTGTAAAAAAACTGGTGAATGGAATGGAATACCATCAATATCATCATAAAGTGACATTTAAATATATTCCTAGTATCTCTTATTATATATAAAATATTTAAATGATATATTTCTATATCACATTCCACCAAAGTATAAAATAAATTATCATACCATAAACTCTTGTATGCATATGATTCAGTCGAACATTCCATCAGTATGAGGATGGTATGAAGTCTTAAGTCACTAATGATTATTTATGTATTTTTAGAAGCCTTCAAAAAAAATGTAAAACCTGGATCTCCATGGGGAACTCCATGTATGTGTATAATCTCATTGATGACTAAATTTTCCATGTTATTAACTAGGAAAGTCTCTCGAATCCATACGATGAATGGCACCTTCATTAGGCGACTGATTATCATTGATATTGTAGCTTGAAAACTTGGTGTCTTAGGTAACCATATCAAAAATCACATATTTACATACTCCCAATTAAACCTGGGAAATGAATGTGGTTGGATAAACCCACCAATATGTTGGTTTTGTACCTTTACCATTTGGCTGGTAAGGCATCATGAGAAGAAACCAGGAATGTCCCTCTTCATCCCTAGACACTATAACTATTGTATAAACTCATGGTACATATTTGTGTATCTAGGGTGTATTGTACATATAAAGGTATGGATGTAACTCATTATATCCTCTATTATGGAGGCATGAAAAACTATTTTACTATATACAAGGATCACATCATCATGACACAAAGACCACTTGGGTGTCAGATGACTCCATTCAAGTTGTTCCCACAACACAACACAATCTCAGCCTATCATTGATCTATCCATTAACTAGTATAACATAGAATATGTGATCACCATGGGAGAACAATTCATTGATCCCATATCATTATACTTATCCATCGTCTAATCAGCCAAAAAGCCTATCAAGAACAATTAATCCTCTAAATACCTCTAAATAATTTCATGCTCCACTTGCATATTATAGCTAAGAGAATCTACAATGATGTTACCTTCATATGGTGCATAATACATGTAAAATTAAATTTTATGAAGATATTCAACCCAATTCCTCTTCCTTAGGACTATTCCCTGCTCTGTAAAGTTATGTGAAAGGATATTATAGTCCTTTTAGATAAAAACATCTCTCCAAAGAGACAATATCACCAAATCTTCAAAGCATAAGGCATGGCTATCAACTTTATGTCATGATTAGGATATGTATGATCATTGGGTAATAATTATAATGACCTTTATTCTACTACATTCTCCCATTTCTTCCACAATTCCTTGAAACCAATTCTTAATGCATTACAATATATGACATATACTATATATGGATTGGTTTGTATAAGTAATGAAGCTATATACAACTAATGAAATACTTCATAACACTGGTCTTACCCCTATGAATTCAATCCCACCTTCATCAGTGTAGTCACGTGTAATTGAAATTAAGAGAGAATATAGATAAAATGGTGGTAATTTTATATTAAATCATTGAATCTCATAATCTCTAACACTTTTTTGGGACATGTTCAGAATATCACTACCTCCCCTTTCTCCATATCCAGGGACATACATATATAGAAACAACATTCCCCAAGAGTCTCATTGCCAGAATTTAGAAATAAAACTTCAACATCATGGAAAAAATCCAATATTATTGAACAAAACTCAATGTTAATTGGTGGATTCATTAATGATTCTCTAATAACGGCTAGTAAAAGATGATTCAATTAACAAAAACCATGAAAATTGAGTCCAGATATAGGTTGATTAAACTTTTGATGAAGTCCACGAACACCAACTGTAGATTTATCAGACCAAATGTTATAACCAAGTACTGATATATATCATCCATGCATTGAAACATCATCTTTAGAATGTCATAATCTTTAAATTACAACTAGTCATTTCCCGATCGATGACCAATCTTAGGGAACCCCCAAGCTCTAAATGACTAATTAACCAATTCATAAATCCCATGAAATTTATATATGTTCTTCATTATGACCTAGTTTAACATATAGTAATAAATTCAATGATGAAGTCTACAATAATCCTTATTGGAGAATAATATAGGTGCACCCCAAGATGATGTAATCAACCCCATAAATCCCATTTGTTCCATCTCATCAAACTACCCATTAAGATTCTTTAGATCACCTGGTTCCATAAAATATGGAGGTATTAAAATGGTTTATGTACCGTACTTCTGATCAATAACAATATCAACTCATCTCTCCAGAGGGAATCATGTGATGTCATCATGAAAGATGTCCAAATAGATATCCATGACCAGAGGAGGATTCATTGGGGACTTCACTACTCATTAAAAATGTTCTAAACCCACCATATACTCCATGACCACCCCAAGCTAACCCAATTCTTTTCCAACCCTTTCATTCCCCAATTCACACTATTTGTTCTCCAATAAATTATATATCATTGGTTATGTGAACCAAATCCATCTCCAATATTTATAAACATGATATCAGATGTTTTTCAGCCAATCCATGATGATAATCACATCAGAGGTCATCATATCTAGAATAATTAATTCACATGGGTGACAATAATGTGATACGACTATAGGGCAATTTAGCAATCACAAAAGACATTATACATTTGAGACCATTAGTGAAACAAGGAGGAGTAACTCAGTGGATAATTTGGCCAACAATTCATATCTAGTAACTACTGATGTATATATGAATGAATAAGAAGAACCAGTAGTAATCAAGGATTTTAATAGTGTATAGGAGATCAGAAATGTATCTCGAATAGAATATAGTTCCTCACAACTATTCTCTAGAGTCTAATCCACTACATAGACATGGAAAACCTCATATTAATGGTAGTGAATTTCCTAAGCCATCATTTAAATACCAACACAATAACAAGATAAATTCAATTAATCAATACCGAATTTGGATATATCATAATAGCATTATAAAAACTAATATATCAAAAAATTAATGAATCAATTCCAAATAGATAAAAAATCCATGGTATTAATTTATTAAACTATTGTATAGAATAACAATAGGTATGTTATGTTATGTAAACCTAATAATGGTGCATGATCACTCCTCAAATGTCATAAAATTAATACAAATTTCTCATCCATGGTAAATCAGAGATGTTTTACACACGTGAAGGAAATTAACACGATAAAAACCTTCCAAAAGGCCAGAAAAACTATCTACTTTCTACCATTTCCCAGTTCAGTGTAAAATAAAAGAATAAAATGGGTTTCTATGATACTTTTTGGTAATATTACGACCTGAACTTCTAGGTTTGATATGAAGGGAAACAACACCTCATGTGCACCACCCTATAAGAAAGAGGCTGGAAACTAGCACTAAGGTTATAAGTATGTTAGTGGGAAGACTGTATCACTAGTACCATCTCATGGTACATGTATTAAATAAAAAATATAATAATAATTATTGTAACATGTGTACATAAATGATGGAATACATTTCATATGATAATGAAACGAGATCCCAATGTGAAGAGATAACCCAAAGTATAAAACTATGTAAAAAATAAATAAAATAGTGTGGTTCTTCTAAATCCCATCTTGGTATGCTAGAAAATCCTTGTAAATCTTCTCATCCATTATCTAAATAGACCATACCCTTAATTGGATCTCTTGTAAATAAATCTATTGGTACACTGAATTTTCTGAGGAGGTTTTTAGTGATATTCTCTTTAAGACAACATAAATGTGTCCTTAACGTTGTAATATCAACTATAATAGGTTTATTCCATATAAAAAATAAATTTGTAACATGCATAAAACCATACAATCAAAAATAAAGTGATCGTATGATAACAAATATTTTCCAATCCCCTAGTCATACATCTTTAGGATCTATGCTAGAAAGATAATGGGGATGTAGTCAAATATCCGAATGAGACATAAGGATATCACTTCTCAATTGGTATCCTCACAAAATAGATTGAACATGTAAGATGCAATCCACAAGGAATCGTGTTTCCACACATTACATGTAACCCTCAAGGCATCAATTCATATTCATTCCACATGGCTATCTTGATCCACTGTCTCCATCATTACATATCATGCATATTCCAACTCAAGGGGTAAACATACCATGATGGTCACCTATCACATGCACCGATAACCAAACAATCATCAGAATTATATCACACTACAAGGTTTAACATGAATAAAAAATAGATCATAAAAACAATAGAAATACAACATCATTTTATCATGACATGTCAATAATTATTAAACATAGTGAAAGATAATAAACCAATTCTCATGGAAGAAATTAAAAATTGTGGAAGAAGGGATACACACACCCACATTAGATCATAATAAATTATGGTTATAAGTTATTCTCACACAAAAATTATAATATGGAAACATTTGTAAATGAGATCCCCAAGAAGGTAAGGAACTTCTGATGTCATGTTCATCGACATCACCATGTTGTTTCGTCAAGGATATTTGTACTCAAGCATTTATCTTACACCAAAAAGACACCATACATGCTATAGACTCATAGAACCTGTTGAAAACCATCATGATATGGGTTATAGGGGAGTAAAAATAAAAAAAAATCCAAATTTGATTCTTCATGTTTGGTTGGAATAAATATATCTAACATTTTAGATATAGATGAAGCAACAAGACTACCTAGAAGTTTGGTAGGTACTGTGGAACTATAATTTCACTATAATGTGAATGTGTACAGGTGACATACACCATGATATAGGGGGATTCACCCGGATGTGGTGGTGCATTAGAAAATACCACTATTATACAGAATGGGTAATGTGGAATTGTTATCACAATATTTCATCCTCCACAGCATAAAAGAGACCATTATGGTGTAAAACCATGTGGGGTTATGAATAATTAAGGAATAAGGTGTATAATTATGGAATGGATTAATTTCTATTAACCATTTACATATTTTAAAAGATATCCCTCAATCGGGATGAATTATTGGTATAAATATGGGACCATCATAGATCCAATTTTCATTAGAAAAACCCTCTGAACACACCCTTATAAATCCAAAATGGATTCATGAATTCAATACCATAACAGCCTAATAAAAGGAAAAACTTAGAATACTAAAAATTGGTATTTCTTTTTGTAACTAATGTGCAGAAGTACTTATAAGATTATTTAAGGCTCCATGGTGCAGCAATCATGAACATCCAAAGACATTGTGAAATCAAATTTCCCGCACCACCCGAACATATCCATTCCATGTATGTCATGGACACAATTCTACAACACCAGTATTGTGAATCAACCTCCACTATGGTATAGAACTACATGTTGTAACATGAATGATTAAAACAATTAAGCATAATTGAAAATAAAGAGCCGTAAAACATAACTGGGCTTGGACCATATTTAGAGTGACAAAAAATTAATTAACAAATTCTCTATTTGAATAATATTTAAAATAGTTGTCCTTAAAAAGAATAAAAATCATTTGAATAAATAATATTAGATCAATATATCATTAAAAACTATTACTCAACATAGTAATTTTTTTATTATAAATGTAGATAAAAATATATAATGACTTTGGGATGGTTTTTGAGTGTTGAAATGATTGATTCAACCTTCATTGTAGTTACTGAAAATTTTGTGATGTGACTTTTATTTCCAAATTAATATGAACAACTGAATTAATATATATGTATATATATATATTATCAAAACCTATAAAGGATTATAAATTATACAAAACACCATCCCAAGGCCATTAACTCATTGTTACATTTTTACATGTCGCTAAATATAGATTCTAAATCACGATATAATCGTTATTATATTTAAAGAATGCATATAAGGGATATAAAGTATGTCGGTAATAGTCCAAAATAATTTTAAATGGTGTTTTATGTTTCCAAATTAATTTTTTACAAAATTATATCTTCATATGACTTTTAGAACATGGAATTAGAAAATTGTACATTTATAATAAAAGTAAAATCATGTAAAGAAACATAAGATTTAACCAGTATGATTTAAAAAATTTCCAATTTTTTTTTAAAAAGAGAGAGAGATATATATATATCTAGTGTAAAATAATTCATAAAAAATGGTTTCTAATTCAAAAAAAACAATAACATCACAAGGTTTGACTCTATCAACATGAAAATGCACTCTCTCTATCTCCATCACAAAGTACCTAGTTCTTATATTTGGTACTCAGTAGTGTCATCTGCTGACTTCTTAAAAGAAACACCCAATTACCCCATTTTAACTCACCACTTCCACCTAACACATGATAATTAAAAACCTGAGTCTAAACTTATGAACATATTCAACTTATAAGGAATATGGAATATAAATTTAGAAACCTAAATTTATTGCATACTTATTAATATAATGCTCATCATAATAAATTAATCAAGCCAGACCTTATACCATCTTCCCATTCACATGTCTCATCCTTCACATGACTATACTACCACAATACATACATTAGTCAAACGTTCTCTTCCTCATAGAGTATTTAAGATCTAATTAGGGATATGCACATGATGCTCAATGAATGATGTATCTTTCATCTTTTCCACATTTTCACAATGAATAACATGAAAAGTATCAAGTTTATATTTTATAATTTGTGATACATGAAAAATCAAAATAAATTACATATAACAACTATAGTAGTGTAAATTAGTATGATAATTACCCAATTCATTATAGTTTATCAAAGGGTCATCCAATGTGAAGATGAAGCTTCCTCTACTTACCCAATAACTTTTGTTCAAACCATGGTAATACATTATGGTCAACATGATCACTAATAACAAAAAATATATGTTAGTATCTTCTATCATCATTTGATATTTGTTGAATCTATTCCTTATCTAATATCATTTGATTATAATAAACACAGTCAGTAGTCTCTTATAGTAATATAGGGACAATAAATGTTTCATCATTGACTACCACCCAACCTATTGTAAACAGAAACATAATCCCATATAATTCTTCATAATTTTATATTTGATTATAATCCATAGAGGTATTTTATTCCAATACTCTATCATATATATATCCAATATTGCAACATTTCAAAAAAATTAAGACTACATGTAAAAAAATATCATAAATAATATATATAGTGTACTCTTATTATCCATTATCTTGAGGATGAAATGGCATACTCAACATCACTTGACTATACAAATCCTCCTGCAAACCATTCCAAAACAAAGTAGTTATTCTTTAGTATAAATGATAAGAAAATGTATACTTCCCAATAGAGTATGACCATATCACAGACATAACTCATATATTCATCACAAACCATATGAGATTACTTAATTAATAGAAACTGAATAAAATTACATTTTCATTCAATAACCTCATAGACTATATCTTCGCTATTTTTATCATGACTGACTAGTCAGAAAAACCATTATAAACTTTTCCATTTCAAAAACAAAGCATACATCAATTTAAAAATACTCTATCTCCTTTGATGTTATACCACTACAAGCTAAAACATAATCCTTATATATATATAAATCAAATCATATATCAATTTATTATTATCCATATAATGTTTCATCAAATAATACGATAGGTCTTGTTTGATCTAATATGAATTTCTTATCAGGGAATATTTGGGTGATGAAAATTTTCCTATAGATTATTTGATGGAACTATAATACCTCTATGAATATATATATATATATATGATATAATTAATATCTAAAGGTAATTGGGGTATTTTCCACTCTATAAATTCTTCCATGAAATTCTTTTCACAAAGGATATGAACACTGACTATAATTTACTAGCTTCGTAATCTAGGAATTTATATTTAATGGTGTCAATCCAATATAACCCTAATTAAAATATGTACTAAAATATTACTCAATGAAATGATATGTGATCATACACGTAATATTTAGGTCATGAATCACATTATTCTGTGAAATTTATTACAAAGATCAGCAATAACATTTCCCAACTTATAAGTGTATACCATCAAAAAGTCAAATGAATGAAGATAGTATACCCATATATCTTTTCTTATATTTATATTATCAATGATAAAACATTCTAAAACAATTTATAATCTATTTAAATAATGAATCTATAAAAACTAAATAATTTCACTAAAGTATAAGCGTGTTTAGTACTACTTAAAGCACAAGATAATGTCTAGCATAATACTTCCTTCATAGACTAAGAGAAATATTACCATAACCCATAGGTTAACCCTCTATTATCAGTACCCAACATAATAAACCTTATAGTGGTTACCTTTCTCATAAAATAGGTGAATTGGTGTATATTTAAAACCTATCATCAGATCAAAAAAATAATAACTGAAAACAATTATGATAATAATTTAAACCATTTCATCATCAACTCCCTCATTGGAATAACTATAATGGAAAAATAATAAATAAATCGTCAATAATAACTAAGAATCCCTAGAAAAATCAAAATTACTATGAAATTATTTTGTACTCACAAATTCACCACCACTTCTACGTTTAAGGGATTAGTTAATATTAGGGGTTATTAAATGGAATTCCCACAAAAACTCACATACCTAATAAAAAATATTTACCTTTATATTTTATCATAAAGCCAGAATTCTCCATGGAATCCAAGATAAAACATATATATTTACATGGAATACTTTAGGAGCATTAGTATAACAAAATATCATTAATGAAACTGAATATGAATGAGTCTATAAATGGTTTAATGAATAAATCGGTAAAAATTATGAATATAATTAATGAAATCATTATAGAAAAAAATCACCCAAAACATGAAATGACTATAACTATTTATTTTATTCATATCTGATAAAACCTTTTCTCATAACATGAGTTAATGACATCTATAATAGAGATTAATTTAATAAAATTATTGGTTACCTATCACTAAATCAAACAAATCAATGATATGTGGAAATAGATAGATTTTATTAAAATTAAACTAATTCATCCTTTTAAAATCAATAAGTAACTCTGAGCAGTCATTACCTTATTTGGAAAAAATCCCAAGAGCACCCCATTGTATACATTTTACCTAATGAATCTATTAAATTAATTTTTTTCTATTTTAATTTTTAATCTATCCAACTATATTCTATGGATATGATTAAGAGGGATAGAGATTATTAATAACTAGTACAAAATTTATCAAAAGACAAACTAATTTCCTCCCCATATGTGATCATAAAAACTCATGAAACAATAAATATAAATTTAACCAAACACAATAAAGAAAATAGAATTAACCCAACCATAATGCAAATCATAATCTATGATTATAATTTAATATGTAATGGTCCTTAATTTATCTAATGAAAAAATATCCTTTATAGATTTTTAATACAATTCACCTTAGAAAATATGCAACACAACATCACAAGGGAAGAATTTATAGTGACATTTATAATAGTCAATATGGTCCTATAAACATGTTAATCGATTTAACCCAAAACAAAATGTCAAATAAAAACATTATAAAATAAATAATTCCAATAAATAACAATATTCACTAATAGTATTTGAAGAACCCTATGTAATTGTATTCATATTTGAAAAATAATGATGATCCCCTAGTTCTTAGTGAGTGTAAATAATTATATTTTTTTAAAACCTTTCTGAGGAATTATTTATGTTTAGCGTTGCATGATCTGGTTTCTATGGATTTAAGTATCATTGATTATAGTTTCATGATGCTAGATAGTATTTTGAGATGGGATAATGAGTATTTGATGTAGTTCTATTAGAGTTTCATAGGTTTCTATATCAACATAATTATTTCTTATATGGATAATCCATATATATCGATGAGATACATATCCCATTTTGGTAAAAGAAAATTCATGTCAGTGATTCATGTATTTTTTTCTACATTTGAAAATTATGAAAACATTTCAACTATAGTGTTATTTTAAAATGTGAAGGATATAACAGATTTATGATTCATTTGTTCTATGATATAGACTACCCATTGAGGTAGTAGATTGTTTCCAATTCAAGATTCATCTACATAGTCGAATTATATTGAGTCCCACATATCCATATATTCCATGTCTCCAATTCAAAAACTAGGATAAATTTAGATTTTATTCATAGGGGTTTTAGAATAAATATTTTCTAATGAAGTTTATTTGTTTATATGGTTCTTCAGACCTCGATGATATTAAAAATTAGTTACTTATTTCATCATGGACACATGGTATTTGGCTATATTTATGGATATCATTTTTCATTAATGATTTCTTATTTTATTATATAAAATGATCTATATTTCATCAAAGACAAAAGAGAGAATATTTTTGGAAAAGATTCCCTCCACTGACTCAACCCCCCCAATAAATAGAAGAAACCTATCCTAATAAAAACTTCAACAGTTACATCAGAGAAATATTTTCAATAGGTTTTTTCACATCCAAAGTAGTGTATTAATGTTTAATACTCAAAGATTAATCATTTCATTTAGGAAGGAATCCGTAACAAATAGAGAGAATATAAAATAATGGGATATAGTAGTTTAAAAAAAGACATTATCTATGGTATAATTTACTATTATTATACCTTTTATTATTGAATAATCGTTGCTTAGATCAATCATTTTCTTTTCCATATAAAATAATATCATAGTACTTTCCCCTTAAGTATAGCTCTAAGTCACCTAACTCCCTGGATCCATATCTCTACATAATGTATTCCCAGATAATTAACCAATGAATCCTTATAAAGAACGTATTAAAGGTCATAAATTTATAATTTGTCGAAGGAATGATAATATTCAGTGGCAGAAAACTAGATTCCATTTCCCATATCACACCTACAAGGATAAACTAGATCATTACATACCATATGCATGCCAACCAATCATCCAGAGGTTGTATACTAGTTTTGTGGGTTGGATATTGAGTCATGGGAAGGATATAACATTATTATAATTTCATATAATATTTATTTAAATAAAATTAATAGCAAATTACATACAAATTGTAATAAAACAAAACCATGTCATAGTAAGAGGAATATTGTAATAAATCAAATATACCTTTTATATAAAAATAAACACTATCACGTGACAATATAATATATAGAAATTATTTATAATAAAGTAGGTAAATATAAAATAGAAAAAGAATATACCCTAAATGATTCATTGTTAAACATATATCTCTTTATCTACATTTTCAATGAGGATCACATACACAGTGTGAGTGCATAACTCTATAAGACAACATCAATAGGATCCCTAATATAATAATTTACAAATTTATGTTATTTTATGGTATAATAATAAAATCTATAGATCACATAACATATATTTCATGATAGTTTATAAATTAATTACTATGATTACATGTAGTTTGACCATACTTTTTGGGCAGTTTGGGTATTGGTTATTTAAAAACATATGTTCTTAGATGGAATTTACAAAGGTCTGATTTTATATATTGTAGTGGGGATATCTAAATTTGTTTTCCCCTAATTTTTATCATATATACTAATATAAAAACCATTTCCTAACTTAATGGTATACTGAATAAGTGGATAGTTGGAAATTTATTTCCCACATAGTAATAATAAGCTTAGAAAAAACCAAGATGTTATACAATAATCTAAATAAATTTCATCAAGGTAGAACTATGACTAGTCTTGCAAATTAAAACTTCAATAAAAATATGGTTTTATATGATGTCATGAACAAATCTTCCTATTTATAGGAAAATAATATGCCCCATCCTATAAAATATTTATCAATGATAGTCAATGTACAAGATTAGACATGGAAGTTATGTATAATTCATTAATAGATACCATTTGTAGATATGGATGTAGTATACCAATAATTAGTGTGAACAAAAACAAAACCTTGAATTAGTATTGTAATAACATATAAAAAATCCAATATATTCTTGATATATCCTTTTCTCATTGACTAATAATGTTTATATCAAACCCGATAGGACACTTCCATTTTAAAAATGTTGGTGGACTCTCCATCACAGTCGGTGGTAAAAATGGAACCTTTTATTGAATAAGATAATATGAGGCCATATAACCAATTAATGGGTTTTACCACTAGTTCTAGGAGTCTATTTTATATTTAAAACCATTTTATATAATCATTTTTTAGAAAAAAACTAGTTATGTGGATGGACCAACTACATACACATGGGAGGACCATTCACCTAGGGTTTAAAATGTATCTCATTTTATCCATGTGTTTTTTCAACATATATGTTGGAACATTTGTGTTTTTCAATATATATGGTGTAATTTTACACTTATGAAAGGGGGTGGGTGGTGTCATGGAGGTGGGATTGAGCCTACAAAAGAATATTCCTATGAATCCCATTGAATAGAATTAGAAACCATATAGTTCAGAGATACATAGCTATACATGGTTTTTCATTTAAGGACATATAAAAAGAACCATAGTGGTTCCTTTTAATATTTTTCATCCATGATTTATTTGAAGTAGTTTAAAATAATGAACAGTGGAGTACTATGTGAAATGTAGCTATATTGGTTTTCTTATGGCACTTACAGATGAATAAGTCCTTTTTGTTTTAACATAATATATGAATCAGGTGAAAGAATTTTAGAAACCAAGAAACATATCTTAACAAGATGCATTTTTGAAATCCATGTAGTGAATCTCGAATGAAATAATATGTTGATTCAAAGAAAATTAGAAAAAAAATCAAGGTTTATGATACAGAAAATAGAATTATTATATAATCAAGGAATATATTAAAATAATTTGAACAATATTGACTCATACAATTCTCTAGAATCAAGGATGGGGTTATAGGTATCAAAAACCAATGTGTATATGAACCTGCCTAAAAATTTCATGATTTTAGTCATCATTTTTTATGTAGGTTGTTGATGGGAATTGGAGAGATTATAACAACAACCCAATACCATAGAATATTTTTATCCCAATCGGGGGAATTTTGGTAAAGAAATCCTAGTATTGAATAGAATTATTATATTGGGATCAATTGTATGTGACATATAATAGATTTCACATAGGTATATCCTTAAGGATTAAGACATTCATTGAATGGGGAGATTATTGAAATGTGTGACCAAGTGTCCAAGTGATAAGGTGTTCTATAGCCCAGGTGGGTGGGTGATTAGGTGTTTTGGAACAAAGGGCATGGATCCAATTAGGTGAAATTACTAACAATTTTATATTCCCAATATATATAATATTATTTGTAAATCACATCTAAATATGAATCTATGGAAGGATTTGGAAGTTAGATATGAGCCAAAGGTGCTCAGGTTCTCTATACCAAGCTTCCATCTCATACATCATAAATATTTTAAAAAATGAGGAGTGGGGTGTAGGGGTCATTATATAGGCAATCCATGTCTTGGGTGATTGGTAAAGGGTAGTAACCACCTATAAACACTTTTTACACACATTTATGGGTTTATTAATTCATAGAAATGATCAATGTAGGTAATGTGAGGAGATTCAAGAGTAGAATAGTTTTTAATCAGTGCATCTGTGGATATAATGTGCGAGGAGGTACATATAATGATATAGAATGATAGGTAGGGTTAACATTTTAGGGATCACATAAATTTATCACAAGGATTATCAGATATACTCGATATGTGTGACCTCTTCTAGATGAAAACTAATATGAATTTAGAAAAACACCTTGAAAAATCAAATAGATATAAATTTTTATCCATAATCCTATTTTCTATCTGTGACCTAGAAAATAAAATAATTAAAATTTAAATATTTATTTGGATATAAAGATTACACAAAGTATTTTTTTCAGAGAAAAATAAGTGTTTTAATGATATCTGGAAATGAATTAAATGAATTAAGTAACATTGTCTCCAACAATGGAGAAAACCCCTGACCTAATCTTAATGGGATATTATCAATAAAACGTCCATGGAATAGGAAACTTTTTGAAGGGATATCTATACCTTAATGTGTGATTAGTCATATGGCACATAGAGATATAACATGTGTATTATTTATTATCTGAGATAGTACATCATAAACCCATCTCATTGCATATGACTAAGATGTATGTTAAAATGATTATAAAAAAGTAAAAACTATAATTTTGCATGCTAACAAATTCCCCACATGGAATTGGATACATTATAGATATAAAAAATCTAAATTTATTGTAATATATTGAACTATATTCTATTCCATATAAGAAATGTATATTTCTATAGTAATCTCATAAAAAATATATTCACTAATAGGAGGATCATAATTCGAAGCATTTTAGAAGAAAGTTAGGGATCCAAATCATGTATTTCTTCTCACCGAATTCAGGATCCGGACATATGGAATTTGGACTTCCATGAGGTGAATTGTGACTCAATGATTTTTTTTTCATCCTAAATAAGATCTCATCTCAATTATATTATTATTTCATAAGAGGAAAAATCATCACATTTATTTTGTGTTTTCCAAGGGAAATAATTAAATAGCTTCATTTTATATCCTAATAATGGGTTCATAAATTAAAACATAATGTGAATTTTTTAGACCAATTTATTCAATGGAATGTGAAATAGAAATAATGTATAATTTTTTTTGGTCTAGGATATGTGATTTATATAAAGTTATATTTCCAATGTAAAAATCAATCAAGTTATATATAGTTATTGATAGGGGTATTTTAATTTTACAAAAGGATTAAAACAAGGATAGTGTTCATGATTTTACCTAAGATAAATTATTTGTCTTTTTTAAGTAGTTCGATAGTTTATAGATAATATTAAAACACATTATTAATGAGGATACAATCTAACATAAAAAATAAGGTTGAAATATTTTTTTAATAAATTTAATCTTTTCAATATTTTGTGTTACTCGAAACACCATATTTAAACGAAACTGAACATACTATTGACATATTATTATTGTATTTATCACCCACCCATTGTAAAGGTGGGTATATATAAGATTAACCAAATTATGAAAATATATGGTTTACACATGTATATAAAATCAATTACTTGGGGACCATTTAATAAGAAATGAAAATATAAACTATTTGAAAATAAAGGAAATCCATTACTATACAACTATTTTAATGCACACAAATGCGTTTAACCTTAAAAAATAAAAAAATAACTTTTAAAGATATATTTTACAATAATTTTTATATTTTGTATTCAATAATATATTTAAAATATAACTTCTATTCTTTTTACACAATAAATAAAAATAAATCATATGTTTTTTTGAAAAAAATTATTTTTTAAAAAAGCTTTTGTCAAAATTTGAGCATTTATTGTAATAGTAATATTTTATTATTTTTGAAAAGTTATTCAAAAAAATAAATTTTATTTTTTAAATCATAATATCTAAGTTATCTTAGATTGAATTTATGTAATTTTATAAAAAGTTAAATATTTTGAGGAATAATAAAAAATAATTGTTTTTATTATGAAGATTCATTTTTGTTAAAAACTTTCAAAGAATATAAAATACATAAATATGATTTCAAAAGTATAATTAGTTGGATTATTTATATATTAGTAAAATTTATGTATCATAAACTAATTTTATACTAAACTATAATATAAATAGTTTTTGAATATTTTCCTTTGGAAACTCATATTTTCCTCGCATCTGTATGATTAATTTTAAATTAAATTATTCAACTTATATGAATTAATTTTGATAAATATATTCCAATTTTTGAATGATAATAATTTATACTATATAATAAAATATACTTAACTTTTTTAAAAAATTAATTTTAAATACAAAAATAAGAAGTATCGTAGTTAATGTTAAAACAACTTTACATAGTGTTAAACTAAATTTACATGGGGTAAAATCACCTAGATACATGTAAAATACACATTTTATGTCCATATTTAGAATATATAACCACTAATGATCATTAATGGTCACTTTTGGGTACTTTTTAATTATAATAAGAGGGGTACACCTATTTTTTTTAAATACATATTTTCCACTCACCTAACTTATAAAAGGCCACCCACTCTCCTCTTTACATCACACTACTGAAACCATTTATTTCATAAAATACCATCCTAAATGTATTCCTTTTATCGCTAAAACATTCAAGATTAACTTTTTAGATCATAAATATAATCTAGGAATCCAATAAGATAATCCTAAATAGGTTTTCTAGAAATGTAATAATGTTTTTTACTATGTGTGTTTTATAACACCATCTTATAACTCTTTAATATAAATAAAAAATATGATAAATAGAAAAAAAAGTGTCTCATATATAATTAGTTGTTATTATTTTAATGTTAAAACCTATATACTTTTCAAATTCCTTCAAATGTTATATGAAATCATCATTCTACCACCCCACAGACCGATATTGTTTGTTTTCCATCACAATACATAATGGGTGGATAATATGATGGATTTAATATATATATATATATATATGTGTGTGTGTGATATATTTATAATTTTATTATTATTATTGATTATAATATCAAATCTACATTATTACCTACAATCCCATTGGAAAAAAAATATTATCGCTCAAGTGTACGATAGAGTAGTGCCTTGTGGAACGATGTAATTTATTTATCATTTCTATTTTACATGGAAGGTAATAAAGAATGATTAAATCGATATGTGTATATATTATATTATTATATTTTGTATACTTATAGAATTATTAAATAAAATATACCTTTACAATTTTCTTTTATTGGGGGACAGGATAATTCAATTCATGTGTACATTAGACTACCACCACAATAATGGGTTATATGTTTTTTTAACTAAAACATTAAATGGATGTTTATAAGGTTAAATTTAATGAATATATATGATATTTAGGACATATAAAATATTATGGAAATGTAATATATAATTTTACTTTATTTCATTTCATCCTTTGGAAAAATTGAACTTTGTTCTTGAGTTTGTATGGTCTACCGTCCCAATAAACATTGTATTTTATTTTTTATCTCCCAAAAATATGGATTATTATAAATAAATATATTATAAATATATATGATATTAATATCATAAATAAAATTATTTTTATGACATATTTGTGATAAAATTAAGAGGATAGAAAATATAATGTCAAAACATACACAAAAAACAATCCAAATATTACCCAAGATGTGATATTAACAGGGAATTATTAATAAAAAGGGTAATAAAATGTCATAATTAAATAATATATGTTATTATATATATATATATATCATTGTGTGTGTGTTTGTGTTTGTGTGTGTGTTTTTGTGTTTTTTTATTTATATAACATATATATAATTAATTTTTATTTATTATATAGGAGGTTTGAATGTGAATGAAGGATATCAACACTTAGGTTAAGGGATTTCTCTCTCACTTTTCACTTCATTGAGACACATTCCATATTCACCATATATTTCATTTATGTAATATATATGATATACATTAATGTATATTATTATTAAATTTCTGAAAACTACGAGTATTCACATATCCATTTTTACATTTCTCTTTCATGTGGTTTACAGTTCAAAATTTACCAATGTCTTAACAATGTTTTTTCTAACTTTTTATTTATGTGAGACACATTCCATTTTCACAACCTATTTAATTTATGGGGTATATGTACTAACAATGAATTTATTTTTTATTATTCATCTTAAAATTATTTTTACTTATATATACATTTTATGATATCTCTTTCATGGTGTTTATGGTCAAAAGTTACCAAACTGGTAAGAGAATTTCTCTCAATTATCCTTCTTTGGGACATATGTTGTGTTATAAAACAATTTTCTTTTATAAGATTTATATAATTACCGTTGAAATTTTATACCATTAATATAATTCTATTATTTATATTTTAGGGTTTATTTAATATTTTTCATTCACGAGGCTTATGATTCAATGTTACCAAACTGGTAACAATTTTATGAAATAATGTCATTGTTTATCTAGATTTTTTATATTTATAGTTATGATGATGAAATTATATGATCCATATCTCATGAAACTCATGTTATTTTTTCTTCTATAGTTATGTCATGAAAATAAATGTCTTCTCTTAATTATCCTCAATATATGTACTTAATATTCTACAATAATGTTTTCCAATAAAATTGACATTTTTCACATTTCGGATGATAAAAAAAATTAGTCAATAAAAAAATTTTCAAAAAAAGTTATAAAAAATGGAAATTCATAAAATGATATATTAATTAATTTTTACCCAAATTTAATATTTTATAAAACAATCAATCTTCTTGAAATTTTCAAAAACAAGTCCTTTTGTCTTTTACCTAAAATGTAAAAGTAATATTTATTTTATTATATTTGTAATGAATAAAATTTCCCTGAATCATGATCATTAATATCATTGAATTTTACATTATAACGTTTTGTGTTCTTTTCAACGAAAAGTGTTTTGAAAATTATTTTTAATTTTAAAATTTTTTATAAATGTGAAAATGATAATTTTCGCAAAAGAATCCATAATTTTTAAAGAATCCATTATACGTTTCCAATGTTATATTAAAATTAATTGAATTGAATTTTTTTTATTTTTTATTAAGGATTTTTTTCAAAGTGGAAATTCCATTTTCCTAAATTAATGATTCATTTAATTTTTGAAAATAATTTCTCATCTATGATGACATCCTTTGATGTTTTATAGGCTTTATGGGAAACATTATCCAATGAAACTATCTTTTTTCTTTCTATGGATGGTTTATGATTAGGATGAAAATATTTTTATGAAACCGCTTTATTTCCATGGTTTATAATATAAAAAAAATTTTATCCAACCAATACCCTTTTCACGATATGTAATACGATGAATGTTCTATAATAACATGGATGACATATATATGGATTATGAAATGGTTGGTACATATATCTCTCTCTATTGCACTAGGGAAAAATGGATTACTAATAATAAAATATGTTACTTGTGGACTTGATTATATGTTAAAAATGTTATGTGTGAACCTAATTTCATGTTCAAAGTGTTATGTATGAACATGATGACATATTCCCAATATTATTAGTGAACTTGATTACATATTTTTAGTGTTATTATTGGAATAGGATTTTATATCCTTAACATTATGCGTGGAACTAGTAACATATCCATAAGTGTATATAAGTGCATGATTTTATGTACTTAACGTAATAATTGAACACATTTCTATTTATACATGATCGTAATAATGTAGGATTATTTCTTTTCACTAAATCTATGTCTTATTATAATGTTTTGATTTCACGTCTCATGTAATAAGATTTCATTATGATTCGTGTCTTATAAAAAACCAATATTTTTTGCATGACATAGAATTTGATCATTGATATGAAAGTTATGGTTTTGATATATCATGGTCATATTCTTGTACCCTTATATTGACATTTTACTTATGTATTTCCCATGTTTACCCATATCGAGTAACCGATTGACCCATTTTTTAGGTTTTATTCCCTAATTTATGAAGAAATGTTATATATATGTTATGTTTTTGAATAGTAAAAAAGGGGAAGATATTAATTAGTGATGTTTAAATTCTCTCAAAAAATAAAACATTATGTTCCAATTATTCCAAGTCACAAAACTATTACTTTTATTTGGAATTTTTTAGTGAAATGTATTTAATAGTCAACTATTAATATGTGATATCAATTTATGTGATTTTTGGGACTCTATAGATTATTTTAGAGGAAATGTTTAGTTGTCCTTTTGAAACTAGGATATGAAGACCGTAGAGAGATACCTTGATATTTTTATATGGATATATCTTGGTATATGCCTAAGGATAATTCTAGAGAAAATATACTATAATAGTTTTGAAGGATATATTGAACAATATCCTAGAAATACACCCCTCTTCGGATACTACATGTTAATATGATTCTGGAACAGATGTACCTAGGGGTGGAAACTATGAAAAAGAAACACTAGGATTCACTCAATAATTATTTGTTCTGTAAAAAAATCATTATTATGCTACTAGTTTTTCACTCTTACTGAATATGTTTTGTATACTCACAAACTCGTTACTATCAACAATGAAGTATTTAAATAACAACCATGAATTACCTAGGTTAATAATGAGTTTTCATAAATTTAAAATATTGTGTATCGATTTAGTCATCTAATAAATTATTTTTCCTGATTATGTGGTTTTACACAATGAATATTGTTTCCCACACACTGATTTTTTATTTCAGACAATGGAAGGATCTAGAATGAACTAGGTTAATGTTTAATGTGATGCACAATGTTTTGATGGGGAACCAAATTGGATGATGAATGAAGTGAAGCATATTGTGATTATCCATAATAAATTATCATGATATATGATTCAAAAAATTCACATTAACCAACTATATTACCCACCAAAGAAGAGAATAATATAACTTTTTGAGTGTTTGGGTGGTGGAGACCATGGTGGAAAAAACACAATTTCTTATACATCAAAAATGTGGGAAGAAGCTCACATGATAATGTTTCAATGGAACAAGAATATGATTTATGTGTGGAGTAGAGGGGCATAGAGTAAGTATTTTACAAGGAAAAATGAAATGTTCAATTAATAAAATTGATGAGAATAATGGATTGTATAAGGCATCATCAATTGTTGAATGTTATAAATATAGAATGTATGGGAATTATATAAATTGATGTTTAAGGGGGGAACTCTTCAAGAGGATCAAGAATGTGGTACAAGCAAAGTTTTTATTTTTTATGATGAAGTGATTATTAATGACATATAAATGGAAATAGGTTTTAAGGAATATGATAATAAACACCAACAATGATATAAATTTATTAATGTGTCTATGTATTATATTTCTTGAATTGTTAAAAATATATTATAAATTTTTGTATATTTTTTTCAATAAATATGTGAAAGAAAATTATTATTGCTTTTGATGAAATAGAAAAGTTATTTAATGGAATGGTGATATTGAATAAAATACACATGATTACGGGAACATAACAATTAAAATGTCATTATTTTTGTTGAAATGACGTTGAGATAAAAAGATGATGGATTTGAATAATGTAAATTTGGTAGTATTGATGACCTCAGAACTTATTAATGTACTTTGGACAAAGTGGTTTAAGTTAAAATTGATGGATTTTACGGAATTATTGTATATAAGAAATATATTCAATAATATGTGGTTTTATTTAAGTAATAAAGAAGCCTATATGTCTTATCTATGATTTTATTGTAATTCTAGTGGTTAAATTTTTTTTATTAATTTATGACAACTGTATTTATATATATTTTTGTGTTAAAATTAATACATACTTTATGATATTTGGGGGATTATATAATGTTAATAATTAGAGACCTTATTTATAATTTTATGAATTTTTATATGGTCTAAAGGTTAACAATTTACGGAATGGTTTGAGTTTTTCATTGGATGATTATTTAGATATTAATGTATTACTTTATAATATTCATATTTATACATATTGGATTACCAATGATACTAATTATTGTTTGATAATATAATGAGATATAGGGAATGAATTATCATTCCATTACTTATATTGTGATCTGTCAGTGCTTCAAGACTTAAAAATCATTTTCAATTGATGGATTAAGGGATGAATTGTGAATTTATTAAAGAAAAACCAAAATATGTAATTTTTCTTATGAAATTAATAAATTGGAATCCATATGAATGTTATAACCTTTCAAATTATTGATTGTTTGAATATAGAATCATATTTATTGGAACATCCACTAAACCTATTTCAAGTTCAGGATATGTTTCACCTATCTATATTGAGGTAGTACATACCTAATCCACCACATATACTGAACATAGAGGTCATACCAACAAAGTATGACATTTATTATGATGAATGAATAGTGGGGATTCTGGATCTTATAATGACTGTGAAACAAAACAAGACCACATAAATGGTGAAATTTTTATGGTAAAACCATCATCTTGGGGATGTTATGTGGTAACTTAAGGATGTAATGAGGAAGATGTATCCATATTTTTTGGAACTAAAGTGAAAGATTTCATGGTGTAACTCCAATTAATGAGGGTAAAATCTAACACCCTATGATTTTATAAAATAATTTATCTAATAAATCCATTCTTTTTTTATATTTTTTTATTACAAGCCACACCTTGTTTAAATGAAAAGTGACTTACTAATAAAATAAAATTATGATATTTATCACATATAATTTGGAATATAAGATATGAATAGGATTTAAAAAAATAAGAAAATATTTTATTTACTAATTAATATAAAACTAATACATTGATGATCATTTAATTAAATTTAAATTAAAATCTATTTTAAAATATATGAATTTTTTTACAGAACAATTTTTATGAACATGAAGACATTTTAAAAAAATAAGTAAAAAAATAATTTTACAAAATTATTTGACTAAAATTGTTATATTTTAGGTTCAATAAATATTTTAACATAAATCTTATCTGTTTTTTATATATTTTATAATAAAAATACAATATTATGCTTAAAACAATATTTATCTAAAAACACATTTTTTTACATTTTGATTAGTTGATTTAAAATAAATTTTTTTATAATTTTGGAAAATTTATTTTAATAATTAAGATTAATTATTGAAATAATATTGTGAATATTATCTAGGAGTGAATTATTTCTCATTTTCTTGAAATATATTTTTTTTGATGTATAGTGAAAAATATATGTTTTTATTATGAATTTTGGATTATATTAAATAATTTTAAAACATAAATATTAGATCCCCATTATCTTAAAAGTTAAATTTATAAAATTATATATATATTAATAAAATCTAGGTCATTAGAATCATTTTCATATAGAATTTAAATATAAGAAATTTTAGAAATTAGATACCTTTTCTGTTGGAAAAAATCATTTTCATCATGCCTGAGGGAATTATATTAAATTATATTTTTCCACTAATTTGAATGTTATATTTAAAAAATGATTCCATATTTTTATTATAAAAAAATTTTATTTTATAGTAAATTAGAAATAATTTTTTACCATAATGAGTAGTAAAAATAGTAGAAATTAATTATTATTTTTATGGTTTGAACAGGTTTATAGGTGGGTTAGACTAAAATTATAATGGGAACAATTACTTATAAATTAATTCAAAATAAATTTTATTTCCTTATTTAGACCTTGTGACCTATAAATTATTATAGTGACTCATTTTTCCCAGTTTTAATAATAAAATCATTGGTACACCGTTCCCTTTTCAGGATTACAAGTGTGACACTCGCATCACTTATAAAATGTCACCCCTATCCTATCCACTTCACGCATCTATAACCATTTGGTTCTTCCATTTACTCCCCAAATTTATTCTAAATTCCCTCAAAATATACTATATCCCTTTTGTATTATATCAATCAATTATATGAAGGATGTATGTTAAATCTAATGAGGCTGTCTCATGAATAGGTACAGTTTCTATCTATGAGTTTTTGATTTATTTCATATTATAACTCCTTAAAATCATTTCCAAATGTGAAAAAAATAATAACACCATTATCTCCAACATATGAAAATTTTATTATCTTAATTTCAAAACCAATATCCATATCTAATTCCATTAACTGGGATATGAAAACATTATATATGTGTATAGTGGACTGCCGTCTCATGAATAAAATTTATTCGCTTTCCACCACCATCTATCAAGGATGTATATAATGATATATTTAATAGTTATATGATATATTTATAATATTATTGTTATTATTTATTTATAATATCTCATACACCTTCTTACCTTTCATCCTGTTGGAATATAATAACATAGCTTCTGTTTACGACACACTACTGCCACACGAACTGATGTAATGTGTTTTTCATTTTTTTAAAAAATTGGATGATAATAAGGATAAAATAAATGAATAAATTGAATATTTTTAAACTAATAATTAATATATATATATATATATTATATTATATAATCATACTTACTTACAATTTATTGGTGGATACGATAACATATTTCATGTGTACAACAGTCTACCATCTCGTGGAGCGATGTGATTCAGTTTTTATAAACATTTAGCATGGAAGTTAATAATAGTACATTTAATGAATAAATGAGATGTATATGACATATTAATTAATCTTTAATTTTATTATATAATTTAAATTTCATTCCTTTCATCATTTGAGAAAATGGAAATAATCTTCATTACTATGTACGCCCTACTATCACTAGGAATTGTGTATTTCATTTCCTATCTATAAATTTTATGGAATATAATTTGTAAATAGATATATAATATATATGTTATTAATATAATTTTAACATTATTAATATTATGTAATAATGAACAATGTAACAATAAATATAGCTCAAACAGTCACAAAAAAAAACAAAGTTGGTATTACCCGTAAGGTGATTTTAATAAGGAATTGTAAATAATTTGGTACAAAATTTCATAAGTAAATAATATATGGTATAAAATATATAGTTACATTCCTATAAAATATTTATTATAAACTAAAATAAAATATACAAGATCTTTGAACATGTAGGAATCAATTTGAGACATACGGTAAGGTATTTTATTCTTACATTTTAATTCTATGAGCCACCTTCCATATTCAACACCAATTTATTTTATATGGGGTGTATACAGATAAATAATTTATATTCTAGTTATATTCAGGAAACTTATGCAGATTTACATATTAATTATAGGATCTAACATTATTTTCATTTATAATTCCAATGTATCTAATGTAGTAAGAGATTTCAATTTCAATTTTTTACATCAATGGGACACAAGTAATATCCAGCACCTCATTATTTTATGTAATGTATATGATGTAAATTGATTTAATATAATATTATTATTATAGAAAATATTTGGATTTAAATATACATATTAATATCTCTATTTCATGGGGTTTACTGTTCAAAAGTCACCAAATCCATAAGGGGTATTTATATCCATTTTCATTCTTTGAGTCATATATTGCTTTATCACCTACATTTTTTATGAGGTATACATACTACCTATTGGAAAAGTTATATCACGAATCTAAAAATATTAATAATATTTCACATTTCATTTAATTGTTTTATTTCTTGGGCCTTATGATTCAATGTTACAAAAGTGGTACTAGTTTTGTTATATGGTGTCATCATTTATCAAGATTGTTAATGTCTTTTCTTCCAATGATGAAATACTATGATGAAAATCTCATAAAATTAAGGAATTTTCTTATCCATCACTTCTTTAATAGAAATAAATGTATACCTTCATTTTCATATCAATATGTTGTTATGATTTCAAGTCAATTCTTTTAATGAAAGCAGAATTTATTTCTCATTTTTCTCAAAAAACCTTTCTCTTCTATATCCATGTTTTCCAAAAACGTCTAAAAAATTAGTTTACAATACTCAAAGGATATATTAATGAATTTTTACCAATTTTTTTCTTTAAATTTTTTTAAATGTAGTTTTCTTGTTGTTTTTAACAACAAGGAATGTTTGTATTTTACAAAAGATATGAATGGAATATTTTATTAATATGTAAAACATGAAAAAAATTCCTACCACAATGAACATTATTATAAATGAATCTTACATTATATTGTTTATTTATTATTTTCAATGAAATATATTTTTAAGTTGTTTTACGTTTTAACTTTTTCCAATGTGAAAAGGATATTTTTCAAAAGAAATGCTTTAAATGATT
Organism: Viscum album; assembly: GCA_963277665.1. Lineage (NCBI taxonomy): Eukaryota > Viridiplantae > Streptophyta > Magnoliopsida > Santalales > Viscaceae > Viscum > Viscum album. Next base: position 841,953,015 of record OY728140.1, on the reverse strand, counting down.
TTTAAAGCATTCATCGTAATATGACATAGTTATTTTTAATTAAAAAAATATTATATATGTTTTATGGTTTAAAAAGTTTTTTTCCTATGATAAGGCTATTTTCATCATTAAATGTTCAATGTTTATTTTTCTAAAAATAAATTTCCATATAATATTACCTCATTTTATGTTACTTAGGCTACAAATGGGATATGATCCAATGATAACATTATTATTATTATTATTTATGTTTTATGAATATTATTATAAAATTTTTCGGATAACCACTTTTTTGTGGTTATAATATAATGAAATGATTATAAAACCGTACCACATTTCATGGGTTATGATATAATGATTTTTTATGATTTTATTTCATGCATATGTATAGATTATGAGTTTGTTGGGACCTATATCTCCTACCAATTCATTGGGAAAATATGGATAACCTAGGATTAAATACATTATTTGTGAACCTGATTACATGTTCAAAATGTAATTCATTAACCATAATTATTTTTTAAAGATTTATGCACGAACGAGATGACATGTTTGTAATTATATGACTGATCCAAATTACTTGTTCATAGTGTTATTAAAAAGAAATGGATTTCATGTCCTTATTGTTATGTGTGTACATGGTTTTATGTCTATATCTTTATAAGAGGACTTGATTTTTTGTAATTAAACATAATGAGTGAACTTATTTATATTTATACATGTTCACTACATTATATACAATTATGTAATCATAAAATCTATTTCTTTAGACAATTATATGTTTTTACGGGTCAAGTTCTATTATTGAATAATTATCTATTTGTTAATAACTACTAATCGTTATGTAATACGACAATGTTATTATCTTTTAAATTCATAGTATGGAATTCATATATTATTATCATGTTCTCATACACTTATGGTCATTATATGTTTATTTATATCCCTTGTGTAACCTTATGAGGAAACTAATCTCACCATTTCTTATGTTTTCCATCCGTGGTTATGAAGAATGGTTTTATGTGTAGTATGTTCTTGAATATCATTAAAGGATATGATATTTTTTAGATAAGTTGAATATATTCTACTAAATAAAAATATTATTGACCTATTATCAAATGGTAGTAATTTATTATGGTCCTTGGGTGTGTATTTTTTAAATGTAATGAATATTCATCTAATAAGATGTGTTATATATTTATAAGAATATTTGGTCTCTATATACCATAAACAGAGAGAGTTTTTAAGAAATTGAAGTTTGTATGTGGTTATACAATTGGTGGTATAGAAATTACTACATATTCTATAATATCATGAATTAAGAACCACATTGTTTTTACCATGGATCTCTATACAGTCCCATTTCATTCATATTGGCTTCAAACTACTGTATCGATTTTTGATAATACATGATGTAAACTACTAAACACAAAATGTGTGAATACGTATGAATATCTAGATCAAATATCATATAATTGTTTCAAGTATTTAATAATCTATTATATGTAATTTATGGAAATTTATGATAGAATAAGGATTCCTAAAGATTTAGGTTATGAAATTTAGACTATGTAACCAAAAAAGAATTTTCCATGAGAAGAATCTTAACTCGAGGGATTTGGAGTTCCCAATAAAAGAATCATGACTCAAGTAATTTAGGAAAAAAATAGAATTATTTTGACACATGGAGTTTTTTTCCTTCATAGAATACTCTTGTCGATATATGAATGGGTATAGAAGTATGACATCAAAATCATTCTTTGAGAACTGGTGCAATACATAGATGATTACTATTAAGGATATTTGAATCATCGTGAATAGTTTGTTTATGGAATATAAAAATATTAACATAATAATGACTATGTCAATAGAAAATGGAGATAGATTGGAATATGTTAACCATTGGTAATAAAGATACAAAAACTTCATAATTATGAAATAGTGATTTTAGTTAAAGGATATTCTCCTTGAACTGAAAATATTTTTTGGTAATCATTTTAGATATCACGGATTGAAATCATTACCAATAAGTGGTATCCTTTTTAAAATTATATATATTTGTTTTTAAGGTCTACTAATGGGGGAACATAGAGGATATGGTCATTTTTTATTAATTAAAATAGGATAATAATGTAAATAGTCTCTAGGTTTTTTATTATTTTGATCTCAATGGAACGATTGATTTTCAAGGTGAAAAGGTTATTCCCGGTGGGTTATATCACAAAAAATGTTATTTCCCCAGGTATTAAATAAATTTATATGTAAAATGGATATAAAATTATATTTGTTGATTATATGCTCATCTAAAAGGTGGGGTACATGATTAGTGTAAAGAAATATCCATTTCATGAATGATAATATTCCCATTGATTAATTTATGCTCCTGGAAAATATTATGTTCACTAACATTTTAATACACTAGTGTGTTTAACAATTATAGCATCGCGTTTTTTAGGGCCATGTTTTGGTCCTTAAAATCTTTGTACTATTTCCATTCTATAGTCTAACATTTACCTAGGACATGAAAGGTGGAGGCTCAGTAACCAAAAAATTGAATTATTTATAGGTCCACATTTTTATATTTTCAATATGATAATTCATTAGAACTAATAAAATATTTCTTATACAGAAAAGGTTTCCCAATCCATGAAAGGAAAATTCTAAGAGATCATATAGTTGAAATTTTCATAGGATAATCTTTTTGGGTTCTCAACCAGACAAATGATTATGTCTCTTTTGTTTTTATTTTAATTACAATCAATGTAAAACATAGGGGGATAAAATTTATAGTCATTTAGATTTTTCTTATTGTGGCTAAATTTTAAGATCATAAATATTTAAATAAATTACAATTCATTTTGTGCTCATACAACTTAGATTCTCCCAAATAGTGTCTATATATAAAGATCAACTAAAAAATAAGGCACATAGTTTATGTTTTTCATTGATTAACAACTATAGTAAGATTAGGTTCATATAGGTTTGACCATTCATTGTGTACTTTTGGGTCATGTTTTAAGGACCTCAGATCATGTAGTTTAAGAAACCATGAAAAGTACGTCATGTTGTTCAATTTCCATTCATATATAATAAAATTGAAATTGATTATTTTATATTGATGAAATAATATATTTATATCCAATATGGATTATCATGGATTATTGTTTTCTATGATAAAGAATATGACTCATATTCAGTTACATGAGCCTTAAGATTCTATTACTCTATCATCACTTCAATTACCATTTTCTATAACCAATCTATATTGATAAATAATTCGTCAATCATATTCCTCAAAAGTTAATAATAGTGAAAATAATTGTAGCGATCCTTCAAAAAATCCACCTATTGTGTCATGATTCATGGTAGCCCGAAAACATTTCTCTCTAATGAATAGATTAATTATTATACAACTCATTACATGTAAAATAAATTGGCGTTATTTCATATATCATTACGATTCATATTAATCTAATTCTTTTTATATACATTTTGTGTAACACCCCAAGCTTCTATGGTACGTTTCCCTTCGAATAATGTGATAGCGTGTGTTGTACGCAACCTCGAGTTCTAACACACACCACAACTAATTAAACTAGCCGTTGTGAATAGTAATACCTACTTTTTGAAATCATATATATTATATATTTCAAAATGGACTTCATTTTTGGATTCGGAATATCAAAATTAGCCTAGGGTGAAATTTTGGTACATTTCGGATAACTTTCATATTTTGATGAATAGTGAAAATTACTAAATTTTAATTAAAAACAACTTTTTTAATCAAAACAATTAATAGTGATAAATTGTGAATTTGAGTGGTTTTAAAGTATATTTAGAATATATTTTTACCATTTAATATAATCTTGGTCATTGGACATAATTTTACAATTAAACCGAACATAAACAAGTGTCAATCTTTTGATAGTTATTATCTCTTAAAAACACGCTTTTTGTTTTGACAGCGGGAATTAATTTTAAATTAATTTCTGCCACTTCTGTGTTTTGAATTTAGAAAAATGGATTCCATATTTGGAATCAGGATGTTCAAATTGTGTAAATAGGTAACTTTTATTTTTAGACATTTTGAATAATTACTGCGGTAAATATTTTATTTACCATGGTTAAGGGTAAATCCGGTAAATAAGGGTTAAAAAAAATAATATTATAATAATACTAAATTACCCTAAAACGTGTCTCAACCCTATTGGTTGATACATGGTCGACCATGGGCATCTTTGGGTCTATTTTGGGACCCCATGGATCCACTTGTAAGTGATAATGACACATTATATTAATAAAGTTAAAATAAAAATAAAAATGCCATAAGCTTATATCTTTTAGAAGAACAATTTTTACATAGGGTTATACATGTTGGATTTTCGATTATAAATATTCATTAGAAAGCTAAAACGATTTCCTAAATAATGATATTTTATTTATAATTTTTAGACATTATATAATGTATTTTATTTATGACACAATGATGATGCAGTAATTACTAAAATAGTGAAAAATAAAAATAATTGATCTTATAAATACCCAAATAATTATAATATGAACCTTTTAATGAATTAAACTAATTTTCTATGATAATATGATATATTAGTATTGATTTAATTGACTTTGTTCGAAGTAATAAATCTGTTAGGAGTTTCACAAAAATCAACTATTGAATAGTGTCAAAATTGACATAAAAGAGTTCTTAAAACAAATATTATATTATTAATTGATATTAAATTCCTAAAAATCTAAGGTTCGGCCAAGAGACTTATATTATGATAGGTTCCTCATTAGTGGACCACTTGGGGGTCGCTTGGATGTATATAGTAAGTTTATTAACCATATTATATAAAAATACAAAGAGACATTGTAAAAGTGAAACTAATTAACTTAGAGTTAGTACTTAAAGATAAGGTTAATATAAGTACCCAAACCTGTCTAAATTCTATTGGATGAGTTGTTTTCGACCTATCCCCACCTCATCCTTTGAATAGTCAACTTTGGAGCCTTTGTAAACCGAATATGAATTTATTATAAATTAATATTTCTAACTTTTCCAAAGGTGCCCCTCACCCCTCTTATAAAAGGGCACTCCTCCTTCTCATTTCTTCACACCTTCAAAGCCTTTGGGTTCGGCCAAACTCTGCCCAAATACTCTCCCAACATCCCTCACTACAACCTAGAGGCCTTAGTTTTATCAGAAAGCCAACCTAAGGATCCCTTTTGATCAAATCAAAAGGAAGAACCCGAAGAAGAGGTAATGATTTCACCACCCTTTTCTAAGTTCATTTCTTCTTCCACTTCTTCTTCCTTTGTTCTTACCATTCTGAAATAATAACTCCAGTATCTCACATATACTGTGATGTTATTATAAATATGGTACAATCATATTCAGTATTCTATCCACCCTTTGAATAACATGTCACCATACGTGCGTACGTACGGCTTACCGTCTCCACGTCGTGGTGTAATTGTTATTCAATATAATATTATTTGGATGGGTATAATAATGATGTGTAACTCATGTAAATAATAAATATAACATGTTAATGATTCTGTATATATGATATACCATCCATTTATATGTTATTTTAATATCAAAAGAATGATATTGTCGCTCGTGCGTACGTACGGACTACCGTCTCCACGAACGCGATGAGATTCATTCTCCATCGTATCCATTCAAGTATAATTATCATTTGATGATTTAAAAATGATGTTTAAGGACTGTATATCATTCTGGATATGAATAAGATACAACAACCATGGCTTATTTAACAAAACATATAAAAGAAAATGAGTAAGTTAACTCCCGAAACGACGATAATTCTAAGATATTATTAACAAATCAATGTTAAAAGATCATATATGATATCATATTAATATATATGATTCTTGTATAATTTAATAACAACTATTTCACCATTATAAAGGAGGTTAACCTACCCCAACCAAGGAAAAGTACAAGGTAAGGGTTATTTCACAATCTCTTCATTATCCGAGGTTGTTTATATGTAATAATCTACTGGGATCTCTTTATCATCCACATCCATGTTTCTTCAAAATGTATTTCAAAACATTTTTACTATTTACAAGAATATGGGTTAAAGTCATTTATACCCTTGTTTGACTTTTTATAAGAGGTTTATAAAGGAATCATTCCATAGTTTTCAAAACAAGGTCCTTTTTAACCTTTTCGACAGAATTGAGGTAAGAATGTTTTTTTAACTTATACGGCGGGTGCGGTTATTTTACGCCGTTATAAAATCTTCAAAGCTTTCCTTACAAGCTTATAAGAATATTTTCAAAGAAAATGTTTTATTTTATATGGATCTTAAATTATTTCAAAATAAAAGGAGATATTTCTTTAAAAAGAATTTTGATTTCATCTATGTCAACATCCTTTGATGGATTTTAAGATTATTTGAAGTTGATTTATTATGATACAAAACTTCTATATTGTATTGAAGGTTTTGTGATATGTTTGACTGTGGATGTGCTATTTTTATACCATTCATAGTTTATTGTGAAATTATTGACATTTCGTATGCTAGTTTTAATACGAATGTTTATGTTATGTTTAAACCTTTTCATATGGGAATGCATTGGACTTAATAAGTGACGGGTGGAGCCCGCTATAGCTCCTCGATGCATCGGTAGGTCTCATGAGACAAACTAGTGTCTTGGCACAAGGCCTTGACAAAATCTTATTTGTAGTCTTGGCACTAGGCCTTGGCTATGTGGTTATGATAGTCTGGCATTATGCATTCCAACATTATGAAAGTGGTTATTGATATTGCATGTGATTATTCGATTAGTAGAATATCCATGTGAACAAGTAAATGGCATTATTTCATTTTACTTTTGCCATACTATGTTGAAGTTCAATTTTAAAAGGCTTTTGTTTTAGTAATTCATTGCCTTAAATGTTTATGCTTATTTTGAATGTTCCGCTATATTGTTATCCTTACTGGGCATTTGAGCTCACCCCTTTTCTATGTTTTATTTTTCCCAGGTAGTGAAGAAGTAATTTATGAATGACTTGCAGGGATATTATGAGGGGTTAATAGTGTTGATATGAAGACTTTGTTGTTGTAGTAGTTTTTCACTTTGAAATGTAATGTAAAACTTTATGATTATATCTAGTGTTTCCAAGGCTACTAAACCAATCGGTCTTTCGAGATTTGATCTTTCTTGTGATCATGCCAATGTTATGTAATTATTGCACCGACTCTGGGTAGATGGGGTCGGGGCGTTACAGTTGGTATCAGAGGAAGTTTAGTACAAACCTTGGAAACTAGATTTAGATAAACTCTGATTAGAGCACGTAGACCTAAGATGAACTTTGAGGATTAGTATAGAAGAACTTCCTAGAATTTTGGTATTGTAGAGATTTTGTGAGTTTTCCGAGCAATACATCCCTGTCTGGATACGAGCAGGTAGAGGCGGCTCTGGCACAGATGTACCTAGGGGTAAAACCCGAAAACACCGCTTTGAGCTAGACTCGAACGGGAACTGGTGCACGACAACGGGCCTTGCTGCACTCTTGGTTACGACACTCCCGGGGGATATGCTTAGGATAACTCTCACTATCTTTACAAATCATTATGAAGGGTTTATGAGTATATACTTCCTCAAAGAAAATTTTTTTATGATTATGGATTATATCCATAAATAGTTCAATTTATGTTAAGTGTTTTATAAGTATGGGATTATGTATTTTGATTCATAAACTGATCTAGTTTATGCCATTGTTTAGAAATGGCGCCTAGTGGAAGAAATGGAAACCGTATCAATGCACGCACTCCATGTAGGGATTGCCCTCCTGCTCAAGATAATTATAGTGGGGCTGGTGATGCAACTGGTGCCGATCAACTAATCACCACACTGGGACAACTTACTCAGGTTATGAATAATAACCTTACCCGTTTGGAGCACCCTGATCCGCAGCGTGGAGGATCAATGTTAGATCGATTCATGAGACAGCAACCACCAACGTTCAATGGGAGTACAAATCCCTTAGTAGCTGAGCAATGGATATTTTCCCTAGAGAAAATATTTCAGGCTTTGGGGAGTAGCGAAAGGGAAAAAGTTACCATGGCAGTTTACCGCCTCACTGGAGATGCTGATCAATGGTGGTCATTGATTCAAAACATGAAGGAAGATGATGAAGTATCAAACATGGAATGGAGGGAGTTCAAAGATCTGTTTTTAGAAAAATACTTCCCTTGCGACCATCGAGCAGATATGGAAAGGCAATTTCTGAGTCTGAGACAAAAGGAGGACGAGAATGTCACAAAGTATGAGGCTAACTTTACAAGGTTAGCGAGGTACGCTGGTGATTATATTCGCAACCCAAGAAGTAAGATTGATCGTTTCTTTGATGGGTTAAAACCATTTCTCCGTCGAGCATTAGTCTCACAATCCTTTTCATCGTACGAAGACATTGTCTCATGTGCTATCAAGACCGAAAAAGAATTCTCTAAGTCTTATGACTTTAAAGCGAAGCAAGAGAAGAAGAGACCTGCTGATCAATCTGGGAATGGAAATAAGGGGAAGAAGGGAAAGGTTGAATATCCATCTTGTGGTAAGTGCGGGAAGAAACACCCCGGTGCTTGCCTGAAGGGAATGGGAGTCTGTTACAAGTGTGGTGAAAAAGGCCACCAAGCTCATGATTGCAAGGGGAAGAAGGAAGATACCAACGTTCAGTGCTACAATTGCAGGGAGATGGGGCATTATGCAAATGCATGTCCTAAGCGTCAGGAGAACTTACCTCAGAAAAGGCCAAGGGATCAAGGCCAGGCTTATGCTATCACTACTGCTGAGGTAGAAGCTCCGAAAGACGTGGTGGCAGGTAATTTAATGGTTTCCTCAAGTTTAGCAAATGCATTATTTGATTCTGGATCATCGCATTGTTTCATATCTTCCCAGTTTGCTAAGAAAATTAGATATTTCCAATTTGATTTAATAAGGGAGTTGTCAGTTAAAACTCCTAAGGGAAGTATCGTTGCAACAAAGTTTTGTGAATCAGTCCCCATTAGAGCACATAAATTTTCTTTATCTGCTGATTTCATCGTCATACCTATGATTGAGTTTGATATAATCCTCGGTATGGACTGGCTTTCGGACTATGATGCGAAGATTTATTGTAAGAAGAAAGAGGTTACGATTCTTGATGATAATGATAAGGAACACCTTATTTTTAGAGCAGAATCGTCACCACCTAATTCTTATTTAGACCCACCCCCAGTAGCTCAACTTAATTCAATTATTGGGGAGGAAGAGAATGAAGTAACTATCGGTGAGGAAAGGAATGTTCAAATAGAGGGTGTACCTGTTGTGAAAGAATTTGTAGATGTATTTCCGGAAGATTTACCTGGACATCCTCCAGAACGAGAAGTTGAGTTTTCCATTGATTTGATTCCTGGATCAAGGCCTATATCGAAGACCCCTTATAGAATGGCCACTGTAGAGTTAGTCGAACTAAAGAAACAACTAGAGGAATTGAGTAATAAGGGATTTATTCGCCCTAGTGTTTCTCCATGGGGAGCCCCTGTTCTTTTTGTTAAAAAGAAAGATGGATCTATGAGGTTATGTATCGACTACAGGGAGATCAATGCTATAACGATAAAGAACAAGTATCCCCTACCTCGTATTGATGATTTATTTGACCAACTGCATGGAGCTCAATACTTTTCAAAGATTGACCTTCGATCTGGATACCATCAGTTGTGTGTGAAGAAGGAAGACATTCCGAAGACAGCATTTCGAACCAGGTACGGGCATTACGAGTTTACTGTAATGCCGTTTGGATTGACTAATGCACCCTCTGTATTCATGGATCTGATGAATAGAGTTTTCAAGGAGTATCTCGATGAATTTGTGGTGGTATTTATTGATGATATCTTGGTATACTCCAAAACCTACGAAGATCATGAAAATCACTTGCGCATTATCTTGAAGACTCTGAGGAGGCATGAATTATATGGGAAGTTTAGCAAGTGTGAATTCTGGCTTCAGGAGATTTCTTTTCTTGGCCATATTGTCTCTAAAGATGGAATCTCTGTTGATCCTTCTAAGACCAAAGCAATCCAAGAATGTCCAGCACCTACGAGTATAACTGAGGTACGTAGTTTTATTGGCTTGGCAGGTTATTATCGACGTTTCGTCCAGAATTTTGCCCGATTGGCTAACCCATTAACGAAGCTCACACGTAAAGGGGTTAAATTTGTTTGGACAAAAGAGTGTGAAGAATGTTTCGAAGAACTGAAGAGAAGATTAGTCAATGCTCCTATATTGACTCTACCATTGGGGAATGATGGGTTCGTTATTTATAGTGATGCATCGAAGAAAGGACTTGGCTGTGTCCTTATGCAGAATGATAGAGTTATTGCCTATGCATCACGACAGTTGAAAATTCATGAACAAAACTATCCTACTCATGATCTTGAGTTAGCAGCTGTGATCTTTGCTTTGAAGATATGGAGGCACTACCTCTATGGTGAAAAATGTGAGATTTATACTGATCACAAGAGTTTGAAGTATATTTTCTCACAAAAAGAACTCAACATGAGGCAAAGGAGATGGCTTGAATTACTCAAGGATTATGATTGCACGATACACTACCACCCAGGGAAGGCAAACAAGGTGGCAGATGCTTTGAGTAGAAAAGACCATGGAGTTTTGAACAATATGAGAATTGAAAGGGATCCAATTTTCATGGATCTAGTGAAGATGGACATGGGAATAACCAGGGAAGGTGAAACATCAATGCTTTTTCAAATGGTTGCCAAACCATCTTTACTAGAAAGGATTAAGAGTTCTCAGACCGATGATGAAGAATTTCAGAAGAAGATTAAAGCTGTGAATGATGGGAGATTGAGAGACTTTGTGTATGAAGATGGAATTTTGAAATTCGGGAAGAGACTTTGTGTTCCCAATATACCTGATCTAAAAAGGGAATTGCTGGATGACGCTCATAGTTCCAATTTCTATATACACCCTGGGAGCACCAAAATGTATAGGGATTTGAAGGAACATTTTTGGTGGGACAACATGAAGAGGGAGATTGCTGATTTTGTGTCAAGGTGTATGGTTTGTCAACAAGTGAAAGCTGGAAGGCAACAGCCTGGAGGAGTCATGCAACCTCTTCCCATACCGGAGTGGAAATGGGACAATGTTACGATGGACTTTGTCATGGGGCTACCAAAGACTCCTAGAAGGAATGATGCAATATGGGTGATTGTTGATCGTCTTACCAAGTCAGCACATTTTCTTGCTATAAGAGAAGATCTACCCCTGGAACGTCTAGCAAGACTATATATTAATGAAGTTGTGAGACTTCATGGAGTACCCCTATCGATTGTTTCTGATCGTGATCCCCGTTTTACTTCAAGATTTTAGAAAAGTCTTCAGAAATCCCTGGATACTGAACTTCATTTGAGCACTGCTTACCACCCTCAGACAGACAGACAATCAGAACGGACTATTCAGACCTTAGAAGACATGTTGAGATCTTGCTCACTTGACTTTCAGGGTATGTGGGATCAATATTTACCACTAGTAGAATTTTCCTATAACAATAGCTTCCATTCGAGTATTCAGATGGCACCATATGAAGCGTTATACGGAAAGAGATGTCGTACACCAACCTGTTGGGATGACGTTGGTGAAAGAAAACTTGTAGGCCCAGAACTGGTGGAGGAAACGGTGGAAAAGGTGAAGGTAATCCAAAATCACATTAAAGCAGCTCAAAGTAGGCAGAAGAGCTATGCCGATAATCGAAGGAAGGATTTGGAATTTCAAGTCGGTGATCATGTTTTCCTAAAGGTATCTCCGTGGAAGGGAGTCATACGTTTTGGTAAGAAAGGTAAATTGAGTCCCAGGTACATCGGACCTTTCGAAATTCTAGAACGAATTGGGGCTGTAGCTTACCGATTGGCAATGCCGCCAAGTCTCTCCAAAGTTCACGATGTGTTCCACGTATCTCTGTTGAGGAAATACATGCCTGACCCAACGCATGTACTCACCTATGAAGATTTAGAACTGGAACCCGATCTGTCTTATTGCGAAGAGCCCATCAAGATTCTTGATACGAGAGAACAAGTGCTGAGAAACCGGACGACGCGTCTGGTAAAAGTTTTGTGGAGAAATCATAAGATGGAAGAGGCAACGTGGGAACCCGATGAACTTATGATGAAGAACCACCCGAGTCTTTTTATGCAGTAATACCCTAGAAATTGCGAGGACACAATTATTTGAAGGAGGGGAGAATGTAACACCCCAAGCTTCTATGGTACGTTTCCCTTCGAATAATGCGATAGCGTGTGTTGTACGCAACCTCGAGTTCTAACACACACCACAACTAATTAAACTAGCCATTGTGAATAGTAATACCTACTTTTTGAAATCATATATATTCTATATTTCAAAATGGACTTCATTTTTGGATTCGGAATATCAAAATTAGCCTAGGGTGAAATTTTGGTACATTTCGGATAACTTTCATATTTTGATGAATAGTGAAAATTACTAAATTTTAATTAAAAACAACTTTTTTAATCAAAACAATTAATAGTGATAAATTGTGAATTTGAGTGGTTTTAAAGTATATTTAGAATATATTTTTACCATTTAATATAATCTTGGTCATTGGACATAATTTTACAATTAAACCGAACATAAACAAGTGTCAATCTTTTGATAGTTATTATCTCTTAAAAACACGCTTTTTGTTTTGACAGCGGGAATTAATTTTAAATTAATTTCTGCCACTTCTGTGTTTTGAATTTAGAAAAATGGATTCCATATTTGGAATCAGGATGTTCAAATTGTGTAAATAGGTAACTTTTATTTTTAGACATTTTGAATAATTACTGCCGTAAATATTTTATTTACCATGGTTAAGGGTAAATCCGGTAAATAAGGGTTAAAAAAAATAATATTATAATAATACTAAATTACCCTAAAACGTGTCTCAACCCTATTGGTTGATACATGGTCGACCATGGGCATCTTTGGGTCTATTTTGGGACCCCATGGATCCACTTGTAAGTGATAATGACACATTATATTAATAAAGTTAAAATAAAAATAAAAATGCCATAAGCTTATATCTTTTAGAAGAACAATTTTTACATAGGGTTATACATGTTGGATTTTCGATTATAAATATTCATTAGAAAGCTAAAACGATTTCCTAAATAATGATATTTTATTTATAATTTTTAGACATTATATAATTTATTTTATTTATGACACAATGATGATGCAGTAATTACTAAAATAGTGAAAAATAAAAATAATTGATCTTATAAATACCCAAATAATTATAATATGAACCTTTTAATGAATTAAACTAATTTTCTATGATAATATGATATATTAGTAGTGATTTAATTGACTTTGGTCGAAGTAATCAATCTGTTAGGAGTTTCACAAAAATCAACTATTGAATAGTGTCAAAATTGACATAAAAGAGTTCTTAAAACAAATATTATATTATTAATTGATATTAAATTCCTAAAATCTAAGGTTCGGCCAAGAGACTTATATTATGATAGGTTCCTCATTAATGGACCACTTGGGGGTCGCTTGGATGTATATAGTAAGTTTATTAACCATATTATATAAAAATACAAAGAGACATTGTAAAAGTGAAACTAATTAACTTAGAGTTAGTACTTAAAGATAAGGTTAATATAAGTACCCAAACCTGTCTAAATTCTATTGGATGAGTTGTTTTCGACCTATCCCCACCTCATCCTTTGAATAGTCAACTTTGGAGCCTTTTTAAACCGAATATGAATTTATTATAAATTAATATTTCTAACTTTTCCAAAGGTGCCCCTCACCCCTCTTATAAAAGGGCACTCCTCCTTCTCATTTCTTTACACCTTCAAATCCTTTTGGTTCGGCCAAACTCTGCCCAAATACTCTCCCAACATCCCTCACTACAACCTAGAGGCCTTAGTTTGATCAGAAAGCCAACCTAATGATCCCTTTTGATCAAATCAAAAGGAAGAACCCGAAGAAGAGGTAATGATTTCACCACCCTTTTCTAAGTTCATTTCTTCTTCCACTTCTTCTTCCTTTGTTCTTACCATTCTGAAATAATAACTCCAGTATCTCACATATACTGTGATGTTATTATAAATATGGTACAATCATATTCATTATTCTATCCACCCTTTGAATAACATGTCACCATACGTGCGTACGTATGGCTTACCGTCTCCACGTCGTGGTGTAATTGTTATTCAATATAATATTATTTGGATGGGTATAATAATGATGTGTAACTCATGTAAATAATAAATATAACATGTTAATGATTCTGTATATATGATATACCATCCATTTATATATTATTTTAATATCAAAAGAATGATATTGTCGCTCGTGCGTACGTACGGACTACCGTCTCCACGAACGCGATGAGATTCATTCTCCATCGTATCCATTCAAGTATAATTATCATTCGATGATTTAAAAATGATGTTTAAGGACTGTATATCATTCTGGATATGAATAAGATACAACAACCATGGCTTATTTAACAAAACATATAAAAGAAAATGAGTAAGTTAACTCCCGAAACGACGATAATTCTAAGATATTATTAACAAATCAATGTTAAAAGATCATATATGATATCATATTAATATATATGATTCTTGTATAATTTAATAACAACTATTTCACCATTATACAGGAGGTTAACCTACCCCAACCAAGGAAAAGTACAAGGTAAGGGTTATTTCACAATCTCTTCATTATCCGAGGTTGTTTATATGTAATAATCTACTGGGATCTCTTTATCATCCACATCCATGTTTCTTCAAAATGTATTTCAAAACATTTTTAATATTTACAAGAATATGGGTTAAAGTCATTTATACCCTTGTTTGACTTTTTATAAGAGGTTTATAAAGGAATCTTTCCATAGTTTTCAAAACAAGGTCCTTTTTAACCTTTTCGACAGAATTGAGGTAAGAATGTTTTTTTTAACTTATACGGCGGGTGCGGTTATTTTACGCCGTTATAAAATCTTCAAAGCTTTCCTTACAAGCTTATAAGAATATTTTCAAAGAAAATGTTTTATTTTATATGGATCTTAAATTATTTCAAAATAAAAGGAGATATTTCTTTAAAAAGAATTTTGATTTCATCTATGTCAACATCCTTTGATGGATTTTAAGATTATTTGAAGTTGATTTATTATGATACAAAACTTCTATATTGTATTGATGGTTTTGTGATATGTTTGACTGTGGATGTGCTATTTTTATACCATTCATAGTTTATTGTGAAATTATTGACATTTCGTATGCTAGTTTTAATACGAATTTTTATGTTATGTTTAAACCTTTTCATATGGGAATGCATTGGACTTAATAAGTGACGGGTGGAGCCCGCTATAGCTCCTCGATGCATCGGTAGGTCTCATGAGACAAACTAGTGTCTTGGCACAAGGCCTTGACAAAATCTTATTTGTAGTCTTGGCACGAGGCCTTGGCTATGTGGTTATGATAGTCTGGCATTATGCATTCCAACATTATGAAAGTGGTTATTGATATTGCATGTGATTATTCGATTAGTAGAATATCCATGTGAACAAGTAAATGGCATTATTTCATTTTACTTTTGCCATACTATGTTGAAGTTCAATTTTAAAAGGCTTTTGTTTTAGTAATTCATTGCCTTAAATGTTTATGCTTATTTTGAATGTTCCGCTATATTGTTATCCTTACTGGGCATTTGAGCTCACCCCTTTTCTATGTTTTATTTTTTCCAGGTAGTGAAGAAGTAATTTATGAATGACTTGCAGGGATATTATGAGGGGTTAATAGTGTTGATATGAAGACTTTGTTGTTGTAGTAGTTTTTCACTTTGAAATGTAATGTAAAACTTTATGATTATATCTAGTGTTTCCAAGGCTACTAAACCAATCGGTCTTTCGAGATTTGATCTTTCTTGTGATCATGCCAATGTTATGTAATTATTGCACCGACTCTGGGTAGCTGGGGTCGGGGCGTTACATTTTGTATTCTATTCAAGGTGTTTATATGACTAAAGTAGGGATTTGGGTGTCACTTACTCCATCATCACCTCATCTATATAGTTTTGAATCTAATCAATAAAGTTAAATAACTTCTTAATTATATACCATGTCAATTTATGTAGGGATAGTAGTTAGAGTGATATTTAAAACATTCATCCTTTGGTCTCTTAATATTTTGGAGATAAATAAAATTATTCTTTAAAGATAATGATAAATAACCATACACTTTTTAGGTAGGATTGAATATAACTTTTTATACCTTTACTGTGTTGAAAAAATCCTTTCCCGTTCATACCATATATTCCTTAATCATTATGGGAACATTGATGAATATGATATATGGTTAGTGGTTTCTTAATATCAGTCAATTTTTTGGAATATATTGATGTTATTCATGATTAAGACATTAGTGGTTCCACCCCTTGATTAGATAACATAGTAATCCTTGGGTAATGAGTAGTGATCACTGAAGTTGAATATTTTAAAAAATACATGTGATGTTGGAATGAACAATAATGAAATTTCCATATCCATTTTGGTGAGGGTGATTCCCTACTAAGAGAACCATCATATCTAGATTTTGGCATTTCACTTAATGGAAAACATCCATGATTACCCACCATTGTGGTTTTCATTTAAGGGGATTATGTTGTATTGGTCCAACCAATAAATCGGGGGGTTTATCATAAAAATTACCATGAATGGAAATTATTTATCATAACAATTCTATACATATTTTGTAAATATAATCATTTTCACACAAAAACTGAGTTTTTATTTATTTAAAAGATATAACATATATAATATTCGGGGGGGGGGGGGGTTGGTAGAATACATGAGAACTACCTTTTTTCCCAATAAAAATATAATTTAATAGTTATTTAAATACATATAGGGACCCTAGTGACATCATTTTCTATTGACATTGTTCATATCCTCACTCTACTCATACTAAAATATAATGATTGATTCCCTAGAAAGATCATTAATAATTTTTATATTATCAAGTTCATATTTTAGAACATTGGTAGGTGTACAATCACCATTTCTTGAGGAATACAACACATTTATGGTATCCTCCTTGGATAGTATGATGAGGATATAAATAGGGGATATCATTTAATGAAAATATTCTGACATTGTACCCTTTTTCATCAATAATATAACAATAATTAAGGATAACAAGTGTTCTTCATTAAAATAAAATATCATTTGGTTTGTGGTACCTAATATCTTGTTTGGTGGTATGTTTACCATAATTGAAAAATATATTATTCTACAGAGATGGTCTCCACATATTTAGGTGTTGGGACCTCCACATATTTGTCTATAACTTTTCCTTTATCATTAAAGCAATCCCACCAGTTGGTCATAATAGAATATTTGAAGGGGATCCCAAATCATTGTATTTACATTGATGATGAATATGTAAGACTTCATTTTAAACCTTACTGCGAGTGGAAGTCTCTACATATACCAGATTTTTTTATTTTTTATGTAATATAATATTTTTTAGCATCAATTGGGTCTGTAATGATAACATTTACCAATTTTATAATTGAAGTTGTAATAATGAATTTAATTAGAGGAGATATATTTATAATCAATGTATATTCCTTCTAGGTAGATTATAATGGATATGATTATTGGGATAAAAATGCCCCACCCTATATGATAGGTTTTCCACTATGATGTTATAGTTATAGTTATAAACAAATTTGCTTCACATGCCCATATTATGCTATGTTTTGGATATGGTGGGTTATTATAATTTGTATCTACATTCCTCTTAATCCACTACCTCTTTATAGATGGATATTTTGAATTAGTACCCATTAAAATTTATTAGGATGTCTAGTGTATCGAGATAATGATTATCTAGAATAATTCATGGTCCACAATTATGTTATTTCAATGAGAATTAGGGTTGTTGGATATAGCAGGGATGTGGAGTTGTAATATAGTCACAATACTCAAATACCCACGACCAGTCCTCTTTTCAGGATCTATAGCCTATGTTACTAAAGATTGAAAATATTTATCTTCAACTTCATAACTAATTTGGTTAACTTAGTGATAATTATGATGTACCTAAATTTTTAGATTACCCTAAGGATATCTAAGGTAACTATAAAGATAAAATTTATTTCCTCCTGGCTGTCTTCCATGTATGAAATTTTGATCATATCTTTCTCCGATGAGGGAGTCCGAAATAAATTTGATTTCTAGATAGGGGATACATGTCCCATAATGATTAGTCATTATATTATTAGCCATCATGTTCAAAACTCATATAAATTTTAATATCCCCTTTGAATGAATGGAATTATCCCTTAATAGAGGTAACCATGCATAATTTTATTTACTATTTGATGAAGTGTATAGTATATAAGAGATAATTCATAGGTGACTCACTTTTTTAACATTACTGAAAAAGTGGAATAGGATTTAGGTTTCATCAGCTATAAGTTCAATGTAGCCCTCAATAATATTTGATTTTACATAACCAGGTTAGGGAGCCCAATCCATTTTGGTATGTTTATGGTCGATATTACTTATATTTTGAGGGAGAATAAAAACATCATTAGTGTAGTATCAACAAAATGAATTTATATTCAACACAAATATTTTATGAGTAATGGATTGACATTTGATTCACCATTTTTTCTAGATGGTTTTATTTCCTTGTGGGAATATTTTAGTTTTTTATTCCCTCATGTGAAACTCCCATTTTCCAAAGTTGGGTCGCCTCTTGGTCACCTAATGTGGTGACGATGGAACAATGTTTCTGATATAGAATAATATCATATATCATCCCTTAAGTGTTCTTATATCATAGTTTAAGGCTATGTTATAAATTTAACATATTTTCATGAAATCCCTTCAATGGAATAATTTAATTGAAATTGATTGATTGACAACATGCATGTAAGAGGACACCTCACATAGGGATGACAATTCCTATCGTTTGATCCAATTATTTATTCACTCTATAGTTTATCATCATATAGGTTGGAACTATTGAGTTTATTTATATCCAATTAGGTGTCTGAATTCTGTGAAAGGATATGGGATGTGTTGAGGAGTGGCGATTTGGGCTACAAAAGGTGATTCCTATGAATCCTTTTAAATTTAATTTGAAACCATATAGGTTGGTACCAAATATTGGGACACATCATACCTTTTATGGTCAAGTGACAAGGATGATAATTGTGTGTTTTGTGTTCAATATTTGATAACCAATTCCATTCTTTTAAAATTAATCCATTTTGGATTACTTTCTGAAAAATCTCTTTCAAGGGTTTTTTAGTGGAATTACACATGGGTAAGACAGTTCCAGTTTTACCTAATATATGATTCAGAAGAATGGATGTTAGGAAACATGTGGAATATCTCTTATCAATGTATTTGAAGCAACTGTGAGGATAATATTTACCTAGGGAATATGAGTAAACTATATATAGTTTCTTCACATACAAAATTTGAGGAAAGGAAGCAGATTATTCCATTCCATGGCATATAAGAGACCCAATAGGATAAGCTTGACTCGGGATATTCACTAGGACGAAGTCTGGGGTTTTAAGGGTCATATCTCAATAATTTGGCCAAGATAAAAAATTTCATTTTGAAACTCTCCATTTTTAAGGGATTTACAGATGGAAAGAGAGGGATAAATCTAATACTCATGGATCACTACCCGTCACTAATCCAAACTAGAGATCTACGGTGGAGCCCTCTCCATATTGACCAACATGGTTAAGATGTGATCCTAGATAGGTGACAGGGGTGAAATAGTTACCATGTATGTTATTTTATGTCTTATACATGAATCTATTAGGTTTCATTGGTGAATTACTATATTGGCATGAAAATGCAAAAGTGGTTCAGTCCTTTGGTGGAAGGTGTCCAAGTGGTCTCATAATTAGGTAATTCAATGCCCAAGTTATGAATCCCATTACAAGGGAATATAAACTAATTTTTTTGTCCTTTATCCATCTATTTTGACTCAAAAACCATATGAATGAGGGTTTTTGTAGAGGACATGGGAAAAAGAATAAGCCATATGGGCACTCTTGTTCCCTCGGTCTTGACATTATTTCATACTTAATAAATGTTATAAAAATGTGGTGTATGGGGGTAAATTTATAGTAAATCCTCTGTCACTTTACCCTTCTATGGGATATTACAACCTGTAACCACTTTGGGTTCCCAATATCAGTCTAGAAAGGCACAGTAGCGAATGACTCAAGGCATGTGAGTGGTTGTGTAAGAGATTGAGTGCCTAATCAAGGAACACAAGGATAGGTTTCATAAAGTAGGGAACATAGGGCTATAGAACGTGAATATGGGGAAAGGGGGTATAGAATGCATTGAAAGGAACAAAAAAGAGTTTTGGGTTCGGCTATGTGAATTTGTAGTGCGTACAAGACATATTTTGTTCTTGAATTCACCATAATTTTGTAAAACTCCTTTAAACATAAATTAATAAAATAATTTTATTTGTAGGAACTACTACAAATTAGAAATTTAACAGTACATGCCTTTATCAATGCTAGAAAAATGTGCTAATAATGTTATAGATAAAAATGAAATAATTAAATAAATAAATCATAACAAAATATTAACAGTTTTATTAAATAAATTATTATTTATAAAAAAGAATAAATTAAATATAAATATATAAAAACTATGAAAATTAATAAATAGTGTATATTAAATATGTAGATATATTAAATGAATAAATTTAAATAAACAAATAATAATTAAAAATACTAAATTAAGAAAGAAGTTAAACATTTTATTAATTAAATAAATATTGAAAAAATGAATATATTTTTGAATAATATATATAGATTATAAATATTAACAAATAATCTATATTAAATATATATTTATAAAATGATTAATTTGTAATAACCAAGTAAAAATCTAAAATTGAATAAATTGTAATAATTAAGTATTTTTTTAAAAAATAATAAATTACTAAATTATAAAAAATATTTGTAATGAAACAATTATTAACAAAAGGGGATAAATATAATATATATTAATTATAATTACTAAAAATTAATATATATTGAATATAAATAGATAGAAAATGAATAAAATGTAACAATTAAAAACATGTTATTGTATTATTCTTTTTTAATGTTTTTATATTTTTTATTTAACGTATATCAAACATGTGTTACATTGATTTCACACTAATATATATATATTTAATATTTTTTTTATACAAATCACCCACACAAATATTGAAAAAATTATTGAAAACTTATTTAGAAACATTTGCTCCTAAAATTTATGTTATTTATTTTAATTTTAGTATATTTTTTAATTTCATTAAAACATGATATACTTAATATATTATGTTTTAATTAGTCAATTTTATTTATTTAATGATATTATTTTTAACGTTAGGTATTATTTATTAATTTTGTATATTTTTTATCTCTTATTTTTTATATTATTTTATAATTTAATCATTCTTTATTCATCATTTATATACATTTATTTCCTATATTTTGGTATTTTTAATATTTAGTTATGTCTAATTAAATATATATATATATCACTATAATTTTAATAATTTATATTTATCTGATAAAATTTATATTTTTTTCATTATTTTTAATGTTTAGTCAATTTTTATTATTCAATTTTAGTAATTCTTTAAATGCATGTATTTAAGATTATATATTCATAAATAATTTTTTGAAAATATTTATAAAGAAATATTTATCAATAAATATATTTATAAATTTATATTTAAAATATTCATAAATTTAGAAAATTTATAATTATTAAAAATTAAGCAAAAATTATTTAAAAAACTAATTCTATAACTTAAAATACATATTTAATTAATATTTAAATAATTATGAGAGTATAAAAATTTTATTTAAATAATGTGTATAATATATTTATATTTATATTTATATTTATAACATATAAATATATATGTATATATAAGTTTATGTTGAACCCGTAGCTTATTTAAGAAAATAGGCTTTGTTATAAAGAAAGGAATGCAACATATAATGCATGGATTTTCTCATTGAGATTCAAACATGAGATCTCAGAGAGACCCACAAGGGTAGATACTAGTGAGATTCATTCTAGTGGTTATATATATATATATATATATAATTTTATAAATCTATAAATATATTATGTAAAGTGTTATTCATATATTTTAAAATAAATAATTATATATTTAAATAACTATAATATTATAATTAATATATTTAAATAATTAATATATTTAAAATTATATATATTTACTATATATATTTAATTAAACAAATACATATAATGATATAAATATATTTATAATTATAATATTAAAACAAATATATTTAAGTAATGAATAAAGTTTGATCGTATATATTTATATATGTTTATTATATATATATAATTATATAAATATATAAAATAATATAAATATATTTATTATTATAAATGAATATTAATAAATATATTTATATATTAATATATTCATACACACATATATATATAATTAAAAATAAAAAAATATAAATATTTAAAAAGTTTTAATGTAATTATAAATAAATAATTATATATTAAAATATTTATAAAATTATAAAATACAATAAATACTTATATAAAAAGATTTACAAATTTTTATTGATAATTATAATTATAAATTCTTTATTAGTACTAATGTTTTAGAGTTGATAGTGGTTCATTTTATTAGTGTTTTTAGCACTCGTCTAGATATATTTCATATTCACTGTTTATCACTAATAAATCTCAATCAATATCATTGCTAAAAAGTGGTGATAAAGATGTATTAGATCTGTGCTTATCAATTTAGCACCGATAAATTTCCCCTTTATCGTCGTTTTTTTGAATGTGCTATTAAATGTGTCCTCGATCAATTTAGAGAACCCTAACTGCATCTCATTCAATTGCAATTCTCAAGCTCTTGAGGAACAACCCTATTGTCGGTGTTACTCTTGTATGTTCTCTCAATTGAGTCATGGCTAGTATCTATAGTATGTGATTTTCTTCTTTTCCACTATCGTTGTTATGTTTTTTGGTATATGTGGTTTGGGTTGTTCTTATCCATGACAAACCTTACATCTCAACTATCTCACTAACTTACCTATAGCAATACATTGGCACCCTTACCCGGTAAACTCATTCCAGCTTCACCACTAGGAACTCCATATCCATCATTTGTTTCATTTTAGGGTAATTTTCATAATGGTTCCAACATATTATTAATTTTCTCCTAATAGATTGTGTGGATCAACAATGTTTGAATATTTTTTCCAAAGTATGAAATTCACATGAATAAAGATAAAAGTTTAGGAAAATAAAAGGAATCATAAATATAAGTGTATCTATTAAGAAAATCATCTTCATAAAAAATCATTGAATGTTATGTGTTGATTTTCTCTTAATTAATATATGACTATTAGAGTCACATAGGTGATGTAGTAGAATTAATGAATGAAATGTGTTACTATGTCATAAAATGATATGATTTTATAGTAGTTCCTATAAATTTTATTTCCCTCTATTTGATTATTTTTTGTTGTCCATATAAAATTTTAATATAGACCGAAATATACATCCTCTTGTTAAATAAATTATTCAATATATAGATGATGATATACCATAAACATGAATGATAAAAAAATCTAAGTTAAACATATGAAAAATACTAGAAAATTTAGTGTTGCAGAGCACTATTATATTATACATATGATTGCGGTAATTAATACCATTATAAATTGATATATCCATTCCCGTTAAACGGAAAAGTTTTTTTAGGATTACATTATGGTAGGTGGTTTTTTTGTGATAGAAATTGAATTTTATTTTTTTTATGGATGTCACACAACCTTTTTAGCATGGGTAATAATGATGTTTTATTTGATATTGTTCTTTTATTATTATTAAATATTATGAATTCATATTAATTTATAAGGCTACAATGGGCCACAAGTATCAAAAATAAGGTTATCTAAAGATAGATTCATTTTGTTAAGATAAATATACAATATATTACACATCAATTCCTAAAATTCCACATTTTCATTCATATTACATGAAATTTGTAACTATCTTGAATAGAGATATAGTTTTTAAATACTCTAGTACAACTAAATTTCACTACCTTTATTTAATCCTTCCTTATATTTTTGGTTGCCTTCCATATCTTAATGATGGATTGGGCGCCCTCTTTCAAACTAGAATTTCTCCCATCATTTTGCTTCCAAAGTTCATTGATGACATACCTCCCACTAAGATTGTACTCATTAATCACCATAAATTCTACTGCCAAAACATTGAATATAACATCTCCCAACCCATTCATTAACTCTTTCATCATTTCATCTACCTTATTTACTACATCCCGAGAACACCAAAAATGACACACACAAAATCCAAACATAAGGAATGTATTTTTTTGGTTTCATGAAATTCATTTTCATATATGAATCACCCAATTATGTTTTATAATGTTTTAAAAAAGTGTTCATTATAATTAGAGTATATGGTGAAAAAATATAAATACATATTAATAAACATTATTTTTCTCCAAAGACACCAATTGCAGTGAACATGGTCCCCTAAAAGGTTAACAGATGCTAAAATTTAGCCTTGGTTTGCGGAGAAAAAAATTTATTTAAATAATGAATGGATTTGTGAATATCTAATTATATTGACCAAGAGAATCATAGATTATTTAAATTTATATTTTAATGTTTATTCCTTTGTCTTTTAAATGTAATAGGTTATAAGCAATAATTTATATTTCATGTAGGTTATTATTTAATATTAGTTGGTTTAGAGTATACCTGAGATAAACATAAATTTAAAAAATACTATGTTATTTTTTTATCTGAGGACTAAGTACGGTGTGTTATAATGTGAGTTACTATAAAAATATTGGTGAGTAATTAATGGGTATTCGTGGATGATAGGGTTCTTGGGTCAAATATCATGGTACATATGATGTGGTTATTTCTAGAGTGAGATAAATTATTTTTTATCATCCTATAATTCAAATTTTAACCTCTTATTAGTTAAATTATTTTAATTTAAGGAAAAACATGATATAAACATGTGGTATTATTATTATAATTCACTGGAATGAAATAGATTCAGTGCATTTGATTATCAGTGTGTCCTAGTTAGTACACAATGACTTGACTTACATAGGTATTTTGAGTGTTACTACTTTGAAAATATACTCAAATATATTATGTGTATATATTGGGGTCCCTCTTTGTATTTACTTTTTTATTTTAATACTTACACCTTATAAATGAACCTCAGTGGATGTATTACTCTTGTATTTGAGATACAGGTGAGTGAAACGAACTAGTAACATGGATTATAATTGGCACAATATAATGATAATGGGTTTATGTTCTCATGGTAGTTTCAGGGAACTTTTAGAATTATCGTATGGTGTATGAACATTTAAATTATGATGTGGTAATTTGAAAAATATTATGAGAGAACTGTCATCCTCACAAAATTCATCTCCCAAGAATTTATTATTTCATTTTGTTGTTTGAGAATCACCCTCATCACCCCAATGATTCTTGAACTACACTGAGTTTTAGTCATCCAATATGATCTCTAGTACCTAATATGGGACGAATTATTGTTATAATAGTTCAATAAATATCGGTGGATATGCACAAGGGATGAGGGATGAGTATCAAACAAAAAAAATTCAATAATAACTATTTGGGGGATGAAGTGAATGAGGATGAAATTTTTCTATAACTTCTACCTTTGGATGAATTCAATTGATACCACCAACTATAATGGGGTAATTGTTATATTAAATTCATTTGCCCATTTTCTTTAAAAATTATGAACTCTAATCAATTGAGAAAGGATTATGATGATAGAGTTAAATAGTTCATCAAGTTTGCAATATAGCATGCATGAAATCCTTATCAAATCCTTTATCTATGTTTATATTGTTGTTATTCCAAAAAAAATCAAATGTTTTACAACTCATAAAGACAATGTCTTCAGAACAAGATGATGTTACCAATACAGATGAAGAAAATACTATTGAAAATGAAACTATGAAAGAATTATATTATCAGTATCATGTAGATGGAAAAAATAACCATAGTACAACATCACGTTATTGAATGAAATTATCAAGGAAAGAATCCAGAGTAATAAATTTCAGGTTGGTTGGATTCAACATGGCCAGCCTATTGACACCAACAAGTCAATGATCCTTAGTAATCATTGGGTCATATCAACGATGAATGTTCCAATTGATATTTATTCCTCAATCCACATCCAACCAATAATAAAGGAAATCTATTGAAATGATATAATGGAAATTTTATAACATACATCCTTTTTTTAGATGAAAAATTATATAATGAAACATTGATTTAATATTATTTATTCCTTTAAGAGTTCATTTATTTTAAAATATTTCTATAATAAATTTGTCTTAATGGACATTGGAAGACCACATGGTGTCTTCCATGCTCTTCTTATGAAGTTACACATTAGATATATTGAGGTGAATGTAAAACACCACCAACCCATTTTTTATGTACACATTATAAAATAGAAAACATGGTATTCTGTAATCAATCAACTCAGGGAGAAACAATTTTAGGTGTATTCGAGACAATAATATATTATTTTATAGTATTTATTTTATCAACATAAATTCATAACTATTAATTTAGGAAATAGAAAAGGTGATATGGAAATAAAGAACATGCATAAAAACTAATGTACCCCTATCACAAAGCAATGATTGAGTACGCTTCCTTAGATAAGAGATTGGTATGTATTTTAAATCAACTATAAATGTTCAATTATGTGATACGAAAAAATATATGATCCTTTTCTTATAATTAGAGTGATGAAAAAAATATATGATGAATCATCTATCCATGTCATGTGCTATTAAAGGAGGATCATGTAAATAAAAATGGTAAAATAGTTGATGAAAAAAAAAACAGAATAAAAAACATGTATAAGTATCATAGAATTTTAATTCATTATGATTTATTATATTATTAAATAAAAATATCTATTTATGATTATATTTTTTGACGTGGTTCAGATATATGATTTGAAAATGATTGTTCCATAAGTAAATCTACTTTCAGTATCATTGAAGTAGCAAGAATTATATGGTCCATTTAAGGGATTATGATTTAGAGTCTCTCACCGATCATATTTTGAGATGATAAAACCACATCAAGATACATATAATATGCTGAGATGATTCAAGAAAAAAATAGAATCATTGCAAGATATTATTGTTATGTCTCTTTAGGAAGACAAATGTATGAGAAAGAACCAAAGTGAACCGATAATGTATCTGTACATAAACCACATGATCTCACTATCATTGAGGCAAGTCATTCAACCTAATGACAAAACGTACCCATGGTAATTAATTATTTCAATTTTTTTCATAAATGTGAATAAAAAACGTCCAATCACATTCAATTTACTAAAATAATACCAGGTATAGTTGTATGTGATATATATCTATCAACACACAAACATCACCTTGTTGTGATGGGTATCATGATTAATATCCTAGGATACAGGATACAAAATAATGAAATCCCAAAATAAAACATGAGAATGATCATTGAGGTAGATCATGAGTCCACTACTATGTTTCATGTTGTACTTTATGATCTGAATATTACAACGGTAAATGATTATATTAGAATATTCTTATAATGGCCATCTATGCATATAACATTACTTGAGGTATGTATTTTTAATAAATCAAATGAAAAACCTATAATTCTGGATGAAAAATGGTCGATGTAGGGTATGATATTATAGATGGATAAGGTGGTGGAGAAATAGAATGTTAGATCAAGAAAATCTAGTGAATCATCCATGAAATCAAAATGACATTCCTAGAGTACCGTCACCCCCTAATTGTAGAGAAACATGTATTGTAATTACATCATCATGTAGAGACTACATTTAAAGATTCCAACACAACCTACATTCCTTATGAAAAAGAAATATATATTGATATTTTGTCACACCCGGATTTTTTTTTAAATTAAATTAATTTTTATTATTTCTTGGCTCTGGTTCTCGTGTAAGGTTCGGGTTGGTTCTAGTATAATTTTTCAGACAATTAATGATTTTACTAGATTTAGGAACCATGCGTGGAAACCACGTGGTTGGCGGTACCCGCGCAGCTAGCCCATGTGTAGTTCAATTGCTTAATATTATTATTATTCTTATTGTTATGAATATTCTTATCCATATTATTATTATTTTAATTAATATTATTTTTATTATTACTAATTTTATTATTACATTAATTTTTTTATCATTATTATTATTAATATTATTAATATTTTTAATATTGTAATTATTAATATAATAAAATGAATAAAATAATATAAAATACATATAACCCTTGAATATCGTAACCCCCCGTTTTCCCTTACCGTTGCTGCGCAAAAGCCCCTTCCATGCACACCACCTTCTGATTTTCCCCTCCACACATGTCGGTTTAACACCAGTAGCCCCATCCTCCACCTCCTGGTTTTCCCTTTCCTCACCCTACCTCTTAGGCCATCCGCGCTCGCCTAGGACCTCGTCTCCTCCCGGTCTTCCCTCGGCTTGCCAACCCTAAACCGTGCCTCTGGCCAACCGCCTCACCTTGCCGCGATCCGGACCCCAACCACCTCGCCACCTCCATCCTCCCACGCTATGCCCCTCCCCTAGGTCCCCATACTCCTTTCCATATCTAATTCCCACAACTCTCACTTCCCCACTCCAACCTTCTCCATTCGCCCTCCTACATCATCCAACTTCACACCGACCACACCACTCACATGCAGGACCTTGGTTAGCCATCATCTTGTGCCAGCGAGTAGCGCAACCTCTTCCCCCATCGAGCCCTCACCTCCCCCTCCTAATTATATCCCCTTGCCACACTCCTGGACAACAGCGTAGCCACCCCAAGACTGTCTCCACGGCACGCACACGCTTCCAGTGCACTAGGCCAGCGGTCTTCATCTCCTTCAAAAAGCTCTAAATTGTGACCCCTCTACCCTCTGGAAAACACGAACCCTCATTTGCAGTGCCTCTCCCTCCACTACAATGCGTGGAGTTCAACCTTCAGGTGTTTTCTTCATTTCGGTTTTGTTATTCTTCAAATTAATTAAACCTTAGTGGCCATGTTATATGTAGAACACTTTTTCATGTTGTTTTATAGTGTACGAGGTGGGTTTAGGGATCGGTTCCACCATTTGTGGAAGCGACCTCACCATTGCATGCATTTGAGGTAGGTGTCTCTATAAATCTCCATTCTGATGCACTTCCTTTGATGCTCGACACTTTTAATAAATTTATTATCATGATTTTCACCACTCATGTGACTTTTTTTTCATAGTATAGTGTTTTGAAAATGATTTAAATTGTTAAAAAATGAACGTTTTTAATGAAATTCCTGAAATATATTTTGGTCAAATTTCACCTTTTATGTTGGTTGAAATTCCACATATTTTCCTTAATGTAAAATTGGGTATTTCAGAAATGATTAGAATTATTTTTGTTATGGTAAAATTTTTGAATTACGGGGTTTTCATTGTATGTATGATTTGGTGAAATTTTGGCATGAGGATTTTGGAAAAAATGTTTTGAAAAGTTTCTTTTGATTATAAAAATGGTTAATGGCTTTGGTGTTGTGCGGGTTATTGTTTTTTGATGATGGGTGATATTCTTGAAATGTTGTTTTAATGTTTCCTTGGCTACTCGTCGTATTCCATTGGATGATTGCACATCCATGGGTGCACGAGCTACACACACAGATGTGTCCTCAAATGAATATGGAACATGAAAATGGTGTTCCTCCCTAATCCTTGAATATATTAAACGACTTTTTTGAATTTATGTATTGTTGGATCCTATTTGTGACATAAAAAATTGGATTAAATGAAATCATAAATAGGTATTCATTTTTGGAACATGCAGTTCAATGATGATGTTTGTATGAACTTTTAGAGAGGATTGTGTTTTAAAATAGTTAGCCTGGTCAAAGTTTTAAATATTTTTAGTGAAATGGTTTGGACATAGATGTGACGTGACATCCTGATTGGCACATTGTTAATGTGAAATGTTTTAATGTGTATTTGGTGGTGCTCATGTCTAGGGTAACCCTTTATTGGTGAATTCATAGGAAGAATCTTTGTTTGGGGTTTTCAAGTGCGGTGAGATGAGTTATGCATGCGAGGGACTTCCTACATTCATAGTATTATTATCAACGCCATGGGTTCCTAGGTGTCTTTTCGATGATCGAGTGATGGTTACTGATCAACCCTGATTAGACAAGTTGGTACCCCCAGATTGGTTGTAAGGCCTAGAGGGATTTTCCACTGGACCGGTTAGTTATAGGGTGGCCAATTGGTCATAGAGTTTGGGGTTTCACCTTACATCAGTAGGTACTTCCAAACTGAGTACATCTAGGGGTCTTTTAGGGATGTTTTCGATCACCCATGTTTACTGGATTATTTAAATTACATGATTTCGTTCCATTAAAGTAATTTATTTACTATTTTCACTTTTACATGTTTAACTGTAGCCCAGCTCTTGTATATTCTATTTTGGATTTTATTTATATAATGAAAAATGATTATGGAAATGGTATGTAGAGTTCTATTTTGGTTTTTAATGGGAAAAACAAGTTTCTTATTTTAAAATTTGAAAACCTTTTATATTTTTATTTCAAACTTGTTTCATTGGATTGTTTGGGGAAAGGAAACGTTGGATTCTGTGGTTTAGTTTGGAATCCCTAATGAGAATATCGGTGCTAATTCCTATAATATTATTTTAGTTGCAGGTTTAGTTCTCATTCATGTTCCTGGTTCGGTTGCACAGTGTTCGAGCAGGCTTGAGTCTGAGTTGGGTGGTGAGCAAGAAGGCCACAAGGTGGTATGTTCAATTTTATTTTCTTTCATCTAAAAGTTTTTATTTTTTTCGTCAGTTTTGTTTATCTGTTTATCATCTATTCAGGGGAAAACTAACTCCCAATGTTTAATTTCTGATGCCTAGCACTGGTTTCCAGTCTGTTGGGATCAAGAACGCCCTTCAGGCCATGTCGCGAACTGGCTCGGGTGACCGGTTCCGGGTCGACTCAGGTTGGTTCATGAAAAAATGGTATAATAGTAGGTCCTTTTTATTTGGGGTTTTCAGTAGATGGAGATTATGACTTTTGGGACTTGGTAAGTAAGTACGTGAATGGTGTCATGAACCCATTCTTGTTCCGAACCTAGATTTTTCCAGGGTAGTCTGGGTTTTTTGTCTTATAATTTTGTTTTTTGATTGAGGAATGACAATAGAGGCGAACCAATGTCATGTCATGACCTCACATGGAGTAATGACCGACATGGAGTCTTATTTCATGGTTTA
Organism: Viscum album; assembly: GCA_963277665.1. Taxonomy (NCBI): domain Eukaryota; kingdom Viridiplantae; phylum Streptophyta; class Magnoliopsida; order Santalales; family Viscaceae; genus Viscum; species Viscum album. The sequence goes on along the minus strand of OY728140.1, from coordinate 841,921,538 downwards.
GATTATCCTAGTTGTTTACACTATCACGGGGCATGTCTCACTAACATGTCACCATGTTAAGCGTAACTTCTATTTACTTATCCCAATTGTTTGTTTTAAGTTAGGTTTTGATTTGGTTTTTGTTGATGTAAGTGTTTTTTTGAAAATGAAATGGGAAAATTATTTTTGGAAATTTTAATTTGGTTTGTAACATGGGTTTGGTTTTTAGAATGTGGCCTTGAAGGATAGTGGTTTTGAAATCAAAAATGGAAAGGGGATTTTGGAAGTGGAATTTTTTAGTTTTCTTTATTTTTTATTGTTTCTTTTGAGCTATTTGTTTTGGAAGAAGTTTATTTCTTTGAGGGTTCTTCAACGTAATATCTATTTTTTCTCTGTGTGTTTTATGTTGTTTAGAAAATTCTTCCCAGAAAGGTCACCATGGTTTCTAATATTTCATGCCCATTTTTTATCCTTCTTGGACATTGCCTATCCCTTATTGTGATAGAGGTCTATTAGAGGTAGTATTGTAGCTTGAAGTGGTCGAGCGTGTCTTCAGGGTATTTGGAACTCTTGAAGCTATTAGAGTGTGTACAGTTAGGGGCATGTTCAAAGGTCCATACCTAGACGAATAGGAGTTATTCGCCCCACCATCATTGCAATATGGGATGAGTTGGGATATCTTTATGTATGACTTTGTCCGATGCTTTATACCCAAAGAGGTGTAAATGGAGAAAAGGGAAGAACATATGCACATTGAACAAGGACAACAGATGATGAAAGCATATATCAACCATTTCAAGGGACAGATGCCCATTTCTTCGGTGGTAGCATCATAGGATTATATGAAGACATCCCTCTTCATTAGGTTTCTTCATCCATATATCAAGGAGTAGGTCCTCCCTTATAAGGACCACCATTTTGAGAAGTTAGTGGATAATGTATTTTTAGATGAGTTGGTCTCTAGTGCACATATTGTTGGAAATCCAGGGTATCCAGTTACTCATGAAGGTTTTCCATCTGGAGAGAAGCATGTGTTAGAGGGACCAGTTTTTAAAGAGTTTTTTTATAGTGGTTCTGGATTCCACTTCATCAGACCATTCAGTGGTGCGCCACCATTGTGGACGGTTCGGACATGTGATGTTGTCATGTCGCATCCCCCTGATGATGTGTCATCGTGGCAGCTATCTGGGTCACTTGGAGAAGTTTTTCCCGAAGATTCACCAGAAAGATATGTTGTGACAAGAGGATTTATGTGCCTAGATGTGGTGAAAGAGATGCTTCAGCCATCAGATCCTTATCCACAGGTCTTGGGTTGATGCTCATGTATAGGCAGAAGTGGCTGGGGGTGTCAAGCCTCGGTTGGGGTTTGTGTTCTGTGTTGGCAGTGAAACATTTAAAGTATTTTAGTCATTTGTATATCTACTATTAATGTTTTCATGTTGTTGTATGTTCATTGATTCATCGTGGAGTTATAATAGACATTTTCTGTTGTAATCCAACAATTTTGTTTTTCAGATTATGGTTTTCTGAATCATGCTTTTTTCATAAAAGTGTGTTTGACCCTTGTATGTGTTGATCTCGGTTTAGCTATATTTGTTTGTAGATGTAAGTGTCTGTGGAAGAATCAATGTTTGTGGTTATGCTTGAGTTAATTTTTTGAGTCAAGTTATACTCAGTTGTTTTTCACTTGTGTTTGGGGTTTTTGGTCTGGGTCGGGTGTTCCATGTTTCAGCAGAGGTGTTGTTCACTCGTGCAATAGAAGTTAGTTATGATTTGTTGGGTGTTCCCCAGTCATCCCCCCCTACACGGGCTGGTGCATTTGATTTTAATGTTTCTACACTAGTTGAGTTATTCTGGTGGGGAGAACCCCATCATGTTCTCCCATTCTATTGTATATTGTGTTCTTTCAGTTTCACCAGGCATTCATTCTTTTTCTTTTTGTCTAATATTAGGATGAGTGACTTTGTAGGAGAAGAATGTGTCTGTGGTGGGGAGAATTGTGACACCTAAAAATTTTTAAATTAATTTTTATTTTATTATTTCTTGGCTCTCATTTCTTAGGAAAGGTTCGGTTTGGGTTAATTTTTTTTGACGTTTAAATATTTTACTAGATTTCAGACATATGCGCAGTTAACACGCTGTTGGCGGTAGCCGCACAGCCAGCCCAGGGGTCATGAAATTTCATAATATTATTCTTATTCTTGTTATTATTAATATTCTTATCTATATTATTATTATTTTAGTTACTATTATGATTAAAATTTTTACTTTTATTATTATCATCATTATTATTATTATTATTAGTTTTGTTAATATAATGAGGTGAAAAAAATAAAATGAAATTCATCTAACACATTATTATCGTGCCCCATTCCCTTACCCTTGTTTCATGTAGGCCATATCCATGAACTCTGCCTTCTGGTTTTCCCCTCCGCGCACAATGGTCTAGCCCGAGCAGCCTCAACCTCTGCCTCCTGGTATTCCCCTGCCTCACAATGATGCTCTGGATGTCCGCACTCGCCCGGGACCCCACCTCCTCTTGGTCATCCCTACACCTGCCGACCCCATGCTGCACCTTTGGACGACTCCCTCGCCCTACCAGAATCCATCCCCCCATCCACCTTTCCATCTCCTGCCTCCCATCTACACCCCTCACCCCAAACCCCACAACCCATGATATCTATGACTCATGTCACCGTAAATTCACGACACTAGCCTCCCATCCTCACCCTCCTGCATGGCCCCGCTTCACGCCATCTACACCTCTTTCCAGAAGTACCAAGGTTCGCCTCTGGCTTTCCCTGGATAGCAACGCACCCTCTGCTCTCAGCCGGCCCTCACCTCCCCATCCTGATTCTCTCCCCTAGGCACACTCTCGGCCAGCAGTGCAGCCACCCCTACCCCTCCAGGGCATGTGTCTACTCCCAACACACCATGCCAGTGGCCTTCGTTTCCTTCAGACAGCTCCGACCCACGACTCCTATGCCCATTGTCAAAACTGAACCCTCCTTCACAGTGCCTCTGCCTCTCCTTCGGCTTGCTGATTTTACCCTTCCATTGTGTTCTTCATTTGGGATATCTTTTTCTTCAAATTAATTAAACCTTAGTGTCTAAGTTATGTGCAGATAATTTTTTTGGGTGTTTTATGGTGTACGAGGGGTCTTTGAGGATCGGTTGTACCATCCGTGGAAGTAGCATCATGTATTCACGTATTTGAGGTAGGCGTCTCCATACATCTCCATTCTGATGCACTTATTTTGATTCTTGACACTTTTAATAAATTCAATACCATGATTTTCACCACTGAGGTGACTTTGTTTAGCTTAGTGTAGTGTTTTTAAATTGTTTTAAATTGTTGAAAAAGTATCTTTTCAAAGAAATTCATGAAATTTGTTTCGGTCAATGTATCCCTTTGATGTTGGTTGAAATGCCACATATTTTACAAAATTTGACGTTGGGTATGTAAGAAATGATTATCATTATTTATGTTATGGTAAATTTGTTGAATTGTGGGTTTTTCATTGTATGTATTATTTGGTGGTCTTTTGGCCTAAGGATTTTGGTAAAAATGTTTTGAAAAGGTTCTTTTGTTGAAGAAAAAGGTTAATGGATTTGGTGTCATGACTTTTATTGTTTTGGTTTGATGGTGGGTGATATTCTTGAAATGGTGTTTTAATGACTTCTTGGTAACTTTTTAAATTCCACTAGGTGTTCGCACATCCAAGGGTGCACGAGGTTCCCACACGGATGTGCCTTCAAATGAAAGTGGAACTTGAAAATGTGGTTATTCCCTAAACCTTGTTTATTTTAAAAGACTGTTTTTTCATTTGAGTAATGTTGTTTCTATTGTGTGACTTCAAAAATTGGATTAAATGAAATATTAAAGAGGTATTCCTATTTTCCACTTGAAATTCAATGATTATGTTTGTATGAAATTTTAGAAAGGATTGTGTTTTAAAATTGTGTTCCTGGTCGAATTTTTAAATATATTTATAAAAATGGTTTCAACATGGTTGTGAAGTGGCGGCCCAGTTGGTAATTTGTTAATGTCAAATATTTGAATGTGTATTTGGGGGATTTCTTGTCTAGAGTTTCCCTTTATGGGTGAACGCATATGAAGCGTCTGTGTTTGTGGCAGGCAAGTGTGGTGAGATGAGTCACACGTGTGAGGGCCATCCTACATACACATTATTATTATCAGCACTATGGGTTCATGGCCATCATTTAGATGATCGAGTGATGGTTTCTGATCAACCCCGATTAGATGTGTTGGTACCCCCTGGAATGGTTGTTAGTCCTGGCGGGCTTCACCACTGGATTGGTCAGTTATCGGGTGGCTAGTTGGTTATAGACATAAAGGTTCCACCAAACACTAGCATGTGGTTCTGAACCATGTACATCCATGGTTCATTTACAAATGTGTAGGATCACCCATGGTTACTAGATTATTTACATTACTTGTTTTATTTCAATTGCAGTTGTTTATTTTCAGTTTTCACTTTTACTTATTTTACGCTAGCCCAGCTCTTGTATATTCTGTTTTGGATTTTATTTATAAAATGAAAAATTCATTTTGGATGTTGTATGCATCATGTGTTGGTTTTTTAAATGGTAAAAACATATTTCATATTTTCAAATGTGAAAACCATACTTTTTTATTTGTATTGCGAACTTGTGTCATTGGATTGTTTTGGTAAAGGAGACGTTGGATTCTATGGTTTTGTTTGGCATCCCAACTCAGCATATCGGTGCTCAAGCCTATCATATTCATTCAGTAGTAGGTTTAGTTATTATTTATGTCCCTAGTTCAGCTGCTCAGTGCTGGATCAGGCTTGAGTCTTAGTTGGGTGGTGACGTATAAGGTCACAATGAGGTATGTTAGGTTTTATTTTCATTTCGCTTCAAGTTTTTATTTTTATTGTCAGTTTTGTTTATCTTTTTATCTTTTGTCAGTTGGAAAAATTATTCCCAATTGTTATGTTCTGATGCCCGACAGTGGTTTTCAGTCCACGGGGATCAAGAATTCCCTTTGGGCCATGTCGTGGACCGGATCTGGTGACTGGTTCGGGGTCGATCCGGGTTGGTTCATGACATCTGCCATGATATAAATAATTGGTCTAGAGAAAATAAATGATAGTTAAACGTATGAATGGTTGGGTACATCAGTTGGGAATACATAAAAAAGGTAAATTTTTGTATTAAATATTTAAAACTAATGTGCTAATATGTTTTGTAAACATAGTAAATATTAATATTTCATAAAGGTGTTTATATTACTATTATATGAAGGGAAAATCAGTGTATGTACAATTTGGATTCATTAATTTCCATATCTGACTAAAAATAATTTTTTATTTGATTATGAAATCACTTATAAGGGGAATGTGTGAAACCACCATGGTCAACAAAACAAAAAAATGAATATCAAAGCAAAACCAAATCAAGTTACTGATTCCACCTTTCCCTAGCAGCTATAACAAGTGAAGGACCTCCACAAAATCATGATCACTCGACATACATTCCCGTGCAAAGATGCACATGCATGGAACCGATGGCCAAGACATACCTTCTAAGTCTTCCACTCCACGTGACATGCTGAAGTGGCAGCCCCATGCTCTGAACCCCATCTGAGGTGGAACCCGAAATCAAGCTGGAAACCAAAATCCCAAAAACATATCGAAACACATAGACTGATTATGAAATACCATTTTTCAAATGCATAAAGAATAGAGAAACCAATAATTAGTCAGAAATGTCTATGGAAGAATAACTACAGAAAAAATTATTTCTGTCGGAACACATATCTCTAAAAAATGTCTAGGATATAGCTGTTACGTGGATGTGCTGCTCTCCGCTTAATAGGTCTTTAAATGTAGAAGATAGTGTATCCCAAAACTGTATATACTCCTCTATGCTACTCAACCCCTTGTTAAAATCCCAAACCAGAATTGAGTCATTTTTGTTGAACCAAGAATATTGTTCCTCATTCTGAGTCATTTCAATGGCTCGACCCATCATCTTCGTCGTGTCCTCTTTGGAGGAATTTAGAAATAGCACCTTCTCTGTGACATCATCATCTGAAATTAGGATCAGATCCTAGGAAGATTCGAGCTAAACATATGGTTTCAGTTGACTCATGGCCTCCATGTCCAACTTCTCCTCGAATTTATTTTCTGATGTCTGAGTCTTTATAGGGTGTGGTAAGGAAGAGAAGACCTTCCTGCCCCTACACCTTCTGCTACTCCTATTATTCCTTAGGCTGATTTCCCCAGCATTTTAATTCTTACTTATTTCAATGATTTCCTCCCCCCTGGACCCCATCTTGTCTTTAGAGTTCTTCGCTGACCATGTATCCATAGGGAGTGGAATGTATGAGTAGTCCTTTATCGGTTTATGTTTTCCCTTCCAGGTACTACCCCTCCTCGGACATGAGAGTCCTTTACCCTGGACCTGACCCTCACCCTCAACTACATCTGCATGCTGTGTATATTTTTCATCACCGGACCATGCCTGGGCTAATCCTGCTCATCCAAAACCCAGTCCTCATTTAGTAGGCCATAAAATCGGTTTCCCAACTCAACAACAACCACCTACTTTCTATGACTGGGTCTGAAATACGGAGACATTCCCTCCCCTTGTTCCTTTAGCGTCACTGCCAAACATATACCACTCCTTGAGCACACCACATTAGCATATGGGGCACCCAATAATTCCTTGGGACCTCCCTCTTCCATCCTTTAAGGCTGAACTCTGCATCGATCCTGGATACCCCCATCTCTAGCCCCCATTGCCACATCTGGCTGGTTCACCATGACCTCCACAACTGGTTGTTTAACTCCCAATTTATTATCTTTCCAGGAATGGGCTACCCTGATCGTAGATTCCACACCTACAACCGAAATGGTCATAAGAGGCTTGACACTGTTTGCTGCACCCCCATCACCTTTCTTGTTTGAAAATCTAGAGCTTCGCCAAAAGGCCGCAGAGGAGTGGCCCATGCATTTGCAAACCGAACAGAAATGAAACCAATATTCATATACAACCTAATATTTAAAACGGTACTCCTCATCCACTGTGATCCAAACAAAGTTGGGAGGCACCCGCAAGGCATCAACTTCCACACAAATTCGTGGTTTAATAGGATGAAAAATCGCATTGGTTCAGCTATCAGAGCATATATACTTACCAACTATGTTCCCAGGCATCCTAACTATCGAGGGATTTTGAAATGGTAATGGCAAGTTGGGGAGACTAACCCAGACCATGATCGAAGGTGAATCGCGCTTCATGTGGATGTCGTAAGTCCATCTAAGGAGGAAAGTGCAAGAGTCATTGCAGCGGTGGGGGCGCTAGACCAGGCTTTAATCAAGTCCTCTTCCAAAGCAAAACGGACAATGATATTCCAGTTGTCAATCAGTCCCATGGTTTCCCTATCCTATAAATCCCATGAGAAAAAGACAAACCTATCAAATGAATCCACCGAAGGCCTTCTTTGAGAGAATCGAGCGAATAAATTTAGGTTATGGAGAGACAAAGCTTCATTGAATTCAGTAATCGAGAGCGGAAGATTCGGTCGTCCTTCATGAAGCTCTAGAACCTTCGTTAAAATAATTTTTTAGTTGTGCATTACGTTTTTGATTTATTTTTCTTAGGCATCATTGAATGATGATCCTAGTCACATTGGATACCCCTAAATATTTTTTTGAACCCAATCCATACATTTCCAACCAACCAAACACACATGATATTTATTGTGAATTTTTAATACATTATGATCAACATTCTATAGATAAAATTTGAATTATATGATATATTCTATGTTATGGAAAGAATTGTTTTACGATTGGGTATTTTCTCAATATAAGCTAAATCATGGCCTAATGTTGGTGTTTTAGGAGATAAATCCTGTGGATTTCTATAAAAGGAAAAACATTAGGTTATAAACCGAAATATTTAACAATAAGAACATTTCAAATAAACTTATTTTAGACAATTTTTTTATGTGTTTGGAAGGATAATGACATTAATATTGGATATTATGTTTGAAATTTTTTATGAAGATGATAATGAATGAAAATAGAACCATCCCAAGTTGAGAATTTACAAAGGTAATAAAAATTTCATTAAATATATTTCATAATCATTATTTTTTCAGTGTTATCTTAGTTGTATAAACATTTCCAAAAACCCTCGTACTCAAAAAAAGAATTATTTTTTTAGAGAATAGTGTACATCGTAGTTGTTATCATAATGTATTCTAATAACAATATTTAGATGATTAACTACAATTTTATGATCTAATATGATTTATAAACATATTAATAAATTTGGGTTGTGAAACATCAGTGTCATAATGCATATATATTATTTTTGATATGTTTATCTAGGAGAATTATAAGGGAGGAAATAAATATTTTTGGAATAATTTACCTGAAAATAATAATTTTTTTTGGAAAATGATAGAGGTGGAGGTGAATTAGAATGAAAAGGAATAATAATAGGTGGAAGAGGATGCTGAGGTGGAGTCATAGTCGAAGACTTAGGTAGATGAGGAGGTAGAGGTGTAGACTGAGGCAGATACTGAGGGGGAGATTTGGGTGGGAGGAGGAGTTGGTGGGTTGGCCCCCAAATAATAAAATTGATTTTAAATGGATTATAATGGAGAACATATCAAGAATGGGTTTAAGAAAAATTGATGAAAATTAAACACAAGACTTTTCACTTAAGATAAGATCCATTGTGCAAGTGTATTAGGTGGATTTTTAAAAAATATTTTCACCACTTGTTTATGTTATTTTATACATGAATTTAAGAGGATTGATATTATTTCAGAATGGAAACAAACCCCACATATTATTTCAAACTGATTTTCATAGGATACAGATTCTATTGGAACTTTATAAGTAAAAAATGATATTATTAAATTGTGAAGGAAATAAAACACCAATAAAAAAACTGAACAACAATATGAAAATAAGGAATTTGATTCCCCTAACTTCTCTACAATATAAAGGGTCTTAGTAGTGGAGCCAATAGTCACTTGAGAGTCATAAAACACAATTTTAATCATAAAATATGTATAAAATAGATCATAAATGTTTAAAAAAATATATGTCTAATCAAACACCAAAGAAAAGGTGGACAAGAAATCTATTGGTGGACAATAATAATTAATTGTGAGATTTTGGTTATCGTGGAGGGTTGGGTCAAAGGATATATGACATCAAATGAAAAAATAATTCCTTATAAAGAAATCCACATAATTAAAAACCTACTTAAAATGGAAAAATAAAGCATCAAAAATCCAAACGAACAACCAATTGAATAATAATCTGGTGTATTGATAAGAAAATTCTAACAAATAATAAAACAAAAAATTTAATCTATCGAAACGTGAATTTTTAAAAAAGAAAAACAAAGTGGTTTCACTTTGGTGGGTGGTGGAATTATTTGGTATATTCTCAATAAAAAATAAAATAGAATAGTGATATTTCCATTTCAATGAAAAAATATTTTTGATGTTATTTTTGATTTTATCATCTCCTAGAAAATGCATTTGGAGTTTCTCGAATTTGACATAAATTTTTGTAAAAAGGGAAAATGACATACTCAAAACCAAGAAAATTAATTTGGAATACTTTGGTACTTTATGAAAATTATCTATAAGTTATTTTTTACATATAGGAATAATCCACATATCAAGCTGATACATGATGTGCCTAATATGAATCAAAGTGTCAATTTCAATTTTAAATTTTTATTTTAATACAAATAAGTGTGACTCGCTATAAACCAAGAAAACATTCTTGGATTGTCTTGATAATTTAGGAAAATGATTCAGAAGTCATTGTTAATGTGTCAAAATTAGTCTCACATAAAACCCATACAGTGTTTGACCGATACGACTAATAGTGTGTGTTTCTAATTTACAATGATATTTTAGTGAAAAAAACGTGGCATACTCTAAACTATGAAAAAACATTTTGATTGTTGTGATAGTTAGGGAAAATAACTCATTAGTCATTTGAGGTGTGTAAGACCCATCTGTACCTCATTATGATGCATGGTGTGATAGGTATGACTCCATGTGCATCTTCTAATTCAAAATTTCCATTTGGTTTAGTAAAAAAGAAAACCAACATACTAAAAATCGATCAAACAAACTTGTATTATTTTTTTACTTTAGGAAATAGATTCATAAGTCATTTTTAATGTGTATGAATCATCTGCACATAAATATGATACACAATGTACACAGTAAGAGTCAAAGTGTTTATTAACAGTTGTAAATAGACATTTTATTACAAGAAAGTGTCACCCAACAATTATAGGGAATACACATTCATATTTCCTTGATAATTAATTAAAATGATTCATAATTAATTGGTGACATGTATGAATCAAATTCATGTCAAACCCACAAGTTATGCAAAATGTATGACTCTAGGTGTGTGTGTGTCTAGTTTAAAATGGTATTTTAGTAAATAATAGAAGTGAAATACTAAAAACCGATGAAACAAATTTGGATTTTATTGAAACATTTTTTAAATGACCCCTAAGTCATTTGGAACATGTTAAAATCATCTTCACATAAATCTAATTCACTGTGTGATAGGTATGACTCAAATTTCGTCTTTTTATTTAAAATTGATGTCAATTTAAGTATAATGGAAAACTCACCAACTCAAATTAGAGAAAAAATATTCAAATTGTTTTGATATATTAGAAAAATGATCCATAATTAATTTTAATATATACTAATCATCTGAACCTCAATCTGATACAATATGTTCCCTATATGACTTAATTTTCTCTTTATGAGATTAGAATCATTATTTTAGATAAAAAAAGAGTCACTCACTATAAATAGATAAAACACATTATTATTTCCTTTATAAGTTATGAAAATTATTCGTAATTAATTTGTGACAAGTAGTAATCTGTCTCATGTCAAACTAAAATACAATGCGATTGGTATGAGATAAAGTGCATGTTTCCAGTTTAAAATGACATTTTAGTAAAAAAAATATAGTGACATACTCAAACATGATAAAATAAATTCATATTGTCTTGGTACATTAGGAAAATGATCCATAATTTAGTTGATATTTGTTGGAATCTTCCACACATCAATTTGACATATGGTGTGACTGGTATGACTCCAAGCGTGGTTTCATATTTAAAATTGACATCAATTTTTGTAAATAGGACAACTAACATACAGACAACTGAGAAAAAACAATTTTATTATTTAAATACTTTTTTTAAAAATTATCCATAACTCATTTTTAGGTTTTTAAGTCATCCTCACCCAATCCATCACCTGATGTGCCCGATGTGACACAAAGTGATCGTTCTCAATTTTAAAATATACATTTTGGTTCAAAAAGTGTCACTCACTAAAAAATAATGAAATGAATATTGATTTTTTTGATGCTTTATTAAAATGATTCATAATTAATTTTTGATAATTAGGAATCATTCTCACATTAATCTAATACACGTTATGATTGGGGTTTGAAAAGTGCGTGTTTCCAGTTTAAAATGAGATTTAAAAAAAAGTCATGTGACGTACTCAAAACAAAGAAAAACAATCATATTTTCATGATACATTCTCATAATGATCCGTAAGTCATTTTAAATATGTAGGAATAAATTTAAACTCAATATCTTGAATTATGTTTCCAGTTTGTCTCTAAGAGTGCATGTTAATTTCTGATAGACATCGATTTTAGTAAGAAGGATAACTGACCTACTCAAAACTAAGAAAAAATAATTATTATTACTTTGATTCCTTAGTAAAATTATCCATAAGTCATTTTTGACATGTAGGAATAATCTACACATCAATATAATAAAAAATGATCCATGTATAACTCATAGTGGAAATAATCAGTTTAATATCGCCATTTTAGTTCAATAAGTCTCACACATCGTAATCCAATAAAACATACTCATATTTTCATTATAACTTTGATAAGTTATTCTTAATTAATTTTTGATGTGTAGGAATTGTTATCTCATCAAACTGATACACGATGTTATTTGTATGAGTCAAAGTGATTATTTCCAGTTTAAACTGACATATTTGTAAAAAATAAAAGTGAAGTACTAAAAACCAATAAATCAAATCTGGATTACTTTGATATGTTTGGAAAATGATCCAAATAACATTTTATATAAGTAAGAATCATTTGAACAAAAATATAATAGATTGTGAGGCCGGTATTACTCAAAGTGTGACTTTTAATTTGAAATTGACATATCTTTTTAGTAAAAAAGATATGTAACCTACTCCAAAAAGTGAAAAAGAATTTGGATTTTTTTGGTACTTAATAAAAATTATTAATAAGTAATTTTTAACATGTAAGAATTATCCTAAAATCGATCTAATACATGATGTGCCTTGTATGACACTAAATCTTACGGTAGTGTGGTGTATGTTCCTTCGACTCGAGATTCTTGAGGATATATTATTTTGTGTAAATATTTTACTACTAAATATAATTCACTTTATCGGATGATCTTAAAGAATTATATTCCCACTAATGATCTCATTAGTCTGAAGGATATTCAAATGGATTCATGGTATACTTGTTGTTGTAGCCCGCATGAGGGGACTTTATGCCACTTATTTTTTGAACACGAATGGGATTCCAACCTATGGAGTACGCTAGATGATTTTTCAATAATTAGTCACAATGTCTAGACTTGTGAATCTTTATTGTAGCTATGGTTTAACGGAAATTGTGAGAATTACCCGTAACAAAGGGATTGGGATATCTCTTACTATCTGGTTTCTGATGTTTATAAGACATAAGGAACATGGAATGTCATGAGGAGATCATCGTGTATTGAAGATATTTGGATACCAAAATGTGTATATTTGGAATATTAGATAGGACCTATTCTTGGTTGTATGGGTTTGGCTCCTTCTATCAAGAATATCTGTTATATTGTTGAATAATCCTCCATCAGACATCGAGAGGCCATCATGGGTATTGGATTCACTAGGATCCTCTTTCTAGTGGATTTGATATTAATTTGGATAGGTCATGCTATAATTTTTATATTTATGGAGAAGGGTTGGTTCGAGATCTGGGAGGCCCATTAATTTTCTCTTTTAGTGCATCCTACCACCCTGGGTGACTCATTAATGTATATGATTAAGCTATGAGGTATGGGGTGGAGATGTGTTGCAGCAACAATATCACACATCCAAATATCGAGATTGACTCGTTGATCATGTACCATTATCTATAAGCTGAGATCAAGGTTCCAGGGACCTTTATTTTTCACATGCATAGATACAAGGAACATATTAATGACCACAGTAATCTACTTCACACATGGTGTGAGGATAATTAGAAAGTTGGTTTTTTGGGTTGTAAAGTAATCCTAGAAATCACTAATATTTTTTTTTACTAATTTCAGATATCTTTATTTTGTTTTATTTCAATTATGAGAGGTGATTCCATTGGGAATCACTATTTTAGACCCCCTTAATATATCCATCCCTTTATACATTTATTCAATAAAAAGATTGATTTTAAGGTCATATCTATAATCAAAATAACAATCTATCAATAGATGTAACCAATATATCATCAAACCAAATCATGTATCATAGAGACATCCATAATATACTAGATCTACCAAAATAGGGTATAGAGTATGAGAATACATAATGATAAATAATGAAAACACAGTCTTTCTATTGATTATGTCCATATAATAACATATCTCCTTCAATATTTGACTACCAGTTCTTAGGGAACAACCAAGAATGCCTAGGAGATGAGACTAGTTTTATATCCTAAGAGAATATTAGACAAATAAGGGTTTTGAGGCATCCTACCATGTTAAACTCTAATTTTATTAATATAAAATCCATGTTGTTTTGTATGGCTACCCAATTTTTCAAATTATGTTCCTAATGTTTTCTTGTCACATCCCCAACCCCCCATCACATCTTTTAGATTATTTGAAAAATTGTATACTATCCATTAATTTCCCCTCTTCCTCCAATTGTATTGTTATTCATAAAATTCCAAATTGTTTGGGAAAATATTCACCAATCATATTCCCATATTGTCAACTAAAAAATGGTTTCACTTGTTCTTGGAAAACCTACATAGTTTTTAATAATTATTATCAAACTATAATCCCTCAAAAACAACAAAAAACATGCCGAAATAGTTTATAAACTCTATAAACATCATTAAAATTTCATATAATTTCAAAATACATAATAAAATGGAAGAATATAAAAACTCAAGGTTTTACATTCTCCCCACCATTATTTTTTATGGCCTCCGAGAGTTATATATTTCCAGTTCTTTGGAAATGTTTAGTCCATTAATCCATCATAATTTCATCATGTTACAAAAGCCTATTACTAAATCAAACCATGTTACCATAAAAATCACACCAATTAGACACTCGTTAAAAATAAAAAACTTCTCTTTAAAATCCATAACATGTATCAGCACATGTAACATAGTAGAATCTATTGTAATGTAAAAAACATCCCAATGAATCAAATCATCAAGATCATTCTAGTACATATATAATTGAGATACATGAAATAAAATGTTTATAGAGATAAATATATTTTGTACAACCAAATAATAATCTACATTATGAAAATTCTCCATGAAATTAAAAGGGTTGATGTACAGAGGGTAAAATTTACCTTATATACACAAAAATTGATCCCTTAACATTGGAGAGACTATCAAAGAAACTTACTCTAATATTAAAAAAAACCAATGATGTTTATATTCAGAAGATTTATAATGAATTTAGTCCATCACTATACTTTTCATGATATTCTGTATTTTCTCATTAATATCTAGAATAATTAGAGGTGACAATAATTAGTTTTCCCTCACGTCATTCCAAAAAAGTAGAGACTGAAAAGAAAAACCATGAAATGATTCAAAATAGTCCATATGTATCGAGGCCTAATATCTATTGTTATATGTGAACTCTATCCATGGTAAGTGTTCCTCCCAAGATCCTTTAAAATTACATACATTTTTTCTGAGCATGTATTCTAATGTTTGGATTGTGTCTTTGGATTTTAAATGCATTTGAGGATGACTATCTATTTACATAATAAACTATGTACCAAAATCATATTTTAATGATAAAAAATAGGATTTGAGAAATTAGGATATTGGTTAAATATGCTTACAATTGGTATTCCAAGAAAAATTATAAATTTTAAAACATTGAGTTTTTTTAAAGTATTTCACGAATTTTGATTCACGAATAGGTATGATATGATATGACTTCATGAGTTTATTAGAAGTCACCCATATGTAATTTGGTATCAAAACCATTATTTGTATAATTATGATAAAATTAATATTTATATACACCAATTTATTTATATTTATAGGTAAATATTTCAATATACCTGGTGGATATTATCACTCAACTCTGACTTGCTGAAAGGTTATTCATCTTGAGACATAATATTCCACTATTATTTTTATTCCACCCAACATAAAAAGGTTCATAATTAATTATAAATATTCTAAATTATTGGATTAACAATCCATTTTGAGTGGTGTTTGTAGAAAGATGTTATTCCTGAAAAGGCTATGATATTTCCATTCAATAAAAAAAGAAAAACAAAATTATCATATCTTTTCCCTCAATAAATTGGCCCCCAAATATTATGTTTTGGAATATAATGATTATAATCAAGATCTATTCTTTGAACAAGCATAACTTGTTCAACCAATTGAGAAAAAGTGTCTTCAGAAAGAAAACAATGAATTTACCTTTTTCAGTGTAATAAAAATGTATATCTATGATAATGTTCTTCAATTTTAACTTATAAAAATCATTTTGGATAATTTATTATATGATTTTTTTAAATAATCTATCACGGAGTTTCCATTACCATGTGTATAAAATATGTCAATGTAAAACATTTACAGATAATCTCACTATAACCTTTATCTTGGGTAAAAATATCATAATGGAAAGATATGCTTAAAAAATTTATGGTTTTCAACATAGTTAATTTCTCACAAAATAATTAATATGAAATTGTTTTCAAAGAATTCACTACTACAGCCAACATAAAATGATGGTTCAAATTATTATTTTAATGAATTCACAAGTATCATGTTTCATAAGAAACCACATGGTCTCCTATATTGATAGAATAGCTGAATAATGATCTAGAGGAGTCATAATAAACCAAATATCATTTATAAGTTATTAGAAGTAGAAAAATTATTACATAAGTGATCATTTCATTATACCCTAAAAATTTTGGTGTCAATCCCCACTCTATTGTAATGGCTTTTTCATTCTCTTGAGTACATTATTGGGAGATGAAACTGATGATAAATACTAAACAATGATGAATTAGTAAACCAATAATCCCAAAAATATGTCTATCTCAAATATATTATTTTCTTGTCTCTAATATAAAAGAGATTCTATCTTTCTAGGGTCTACATATATTCCTTTCTCAGATATTCCAGGTACAAGGATTATAACGTTTTGAATTTATAAATCACTATTATATAATTTATCAAATAACAGGGATCCTCATAATATATTCAATAAAATATAAATATTTGATTCATATTAATTTACAGTTTTATATTAAAACAAAATTAAATCATCAAAAACCACAAAAATAGAGTCCAGGTATCACTGAATGACATGATTCATCAATTTCATGAAAACCTCTAATAGAATTTTTTAGAACAAATGGGTATGAAAAAATATTCACAATGACCATTCTAAATCATGAACGATTTTTTCAATATATTTTCTTCTCTAACCAAGATTCTGTGATACCTAGAACATGGATCAATTTTAGATAATAATTAGGATCCATCAAATTGGATAAAAGGCCATCGGTCCATGGATGTATATATCTATTATTTATCACAACTATATTCATCTCACAATAATCAATAATAATTCATATCAAAAAATATTACTTCTTAAAAATTTAATTTTAGATAGTCAAGATGATGTACAAAGTCTTAATAACCCTTTACATTCAAATTAATCTTATTAGTTCTTTAAATCATTTTATTATGATTTTCCATTCTATATAAAAGATTTTAGATATTATTTTCAACCTATAGTAGACCAATTGAAACATTCACAACCCATTTAGTTTTCAATCCAATGAAATAGTTAAAAAACATGTTAGAAAAAATATCCATAATGGTAGTAAAATATCCATTATCAATTATGTCATTTTCACATTACGAAACTACTTTTAATTGATAAAAACCCTATTCCAACCATTGGCACAAAAGGTAATACTTTTCTAATCATGTCATCCTAATATAATTTAATAATATACACCTTACCATAGAAAGATATCAACTTTACATGTCGCACTAAATACTAGAAGTTGTCCTTGAAAAAAGTAACCATTCTATTCCCATGACCTAGAAAAATACATCAATTTCTAAATTGAAAAGTCTCAATAAAACTAGACTACACTGATTGTTATAAAATTAGAACACCATTAAAATCCTATATAACCTCAAAACCTTAAAGCTACCTAGATACTCATCACATGTGGTGCCATCTCAGTTTTCCATCTGACTTGATTAACAACATGTAAATATATAATGAGTGGGATGTACCGGTATTAAAATAATCATAACAGTTTATTTTAGAATAATTTTACATCATATAGTTAAAGGTCCTCCTTGGTATTTTTTGATAATATTCTCAACACCATAAAACTGTTTAATCACTCCACATTATAATTTCATACCCTTATAAAATTAAATTATTTGAGGAGTTATGGTGTTATAAGAATCAACATGGTTCACTAGATTTTGAAAATGATCCATGTTCTGACAAGATCATCAAATATAGGTATAAGATGTTTTATAGACATGATATTTATTTCGAAAAACTTAAATTGATGTTATATGATAATAAAACTAAAGATGACTCATATTAATATAGTTCTAACATTCTTGAGGTGGTTTCATAGAGACTCATTTTATATGCTTCAACTAAACACATTAAAAACATCCCAGAATAATTTTATGTCATGGATTAAATTTTACTAATATCATGGTATAATTTTAAGATAGACTTCCACATTTGATATATGTGTCCCAATTAATTTTTTTTCTAGTATTATAGTTCCCACCTTTTCCCATGGAGAAAAAACATACCTCCTATGTTCAAATTTCTAGTGATACTCATTTCCACTATTGTCACTCTATTAATTATCTCTATATAATTTGTAAAATAAAAAACAATTATCTTAGTGAAATTTTATTTCCACAATCTATACTAAAATATTATTTCCTTTATGGATGTACTAGATTCTACGTCTAGGGAAAAAAACATTTATGTTCATAAATTATATTTATATTCTATCACTGGTATATTTTCATTATTTAGGTTGATTAAATCTATTATTTTATCTATATTTATGGTGTGGAGAATGAATTGTTTATTGAGAAAATACTCAAAGTCCTCCAATGTATACCCTTGTTCATCTTTATCTTATAAAGAGAGATAAAAATATTGGCATAGAAGATTCTCTTGCTTGTATACTACTAATTAGATTTTAGGATAAGATAGTTTTGCGTGGAAATTAAAATTTTTATTCAATCAATTTAGAAACACATCTTCCTTTTCAGGGTTTGAATCCCTTAGAATGATTATCGGATTGTGTTTCCAAAATATTATAGAACAATCCACATAACTTGGTTTATAATTTTGATTTCCCTTTGTAACAACTCAAAAATACTTAACAACTCTCTAATCATGTTATCTATTCACTTATGGATAAGGTTCACTCACATATTATAGAGCATCTTATTTTATGTTTTTATGGATTATACACAGTAAAATTCCCCAATTCATAGAACAAAACACCACTTACTCATCAATGAATTGAAACTAAAACCTACAAATATTATATATCACCAAAACTGAAAATTATATATCAAATTTAAAATTATAATTAAATATAACATGAGAAGCACATTCTAATTAAGAAGACACAATACTAATGCTTGATATGTTACACTAATCAGCTAAAACCATGATGACGATATGGAATTAAACCTATAAGTGTTGTATAAAACTTTTTATATCAATTCCACCTTGTTAACTAGATGATAAATATAAATAGTCCGTCTACACATTTTATGATACAAATTTCATGTCCAAAAATTTCTACCTAATTGATAATATCCTTTTATTATAGACTAAACAAGACATATATCAACGTAAATATCCTCACCCAACCCATTTTCTTGTGTTGGATCAATGATTCTTATATCCTTAGGTGACATACCTTTGAAAAAATGTCAAGAAAAAAACTAGGTTCTTACCAAGATGTTGCGGTGTGATTTTTAATTAAAAAAACTATATTACATGGACAAAATAATTAAACAATAATAATATATTATTCATTTCAATAAAAAAATAAAATAAAAAAGATAAAGACATAAAACAATATGTATATTATTATAGTAGTAGTAAGAAATTATAATATTAGAACTTAAGAAATCCATATGACGTCCTAATGAAAATAAACTGATTTGGAATCAATTGCATTATCCCGAAAGAAACCGTGACATCCAACACCATACTGATGTCAAGACATAAGTATTATCAATTAGAAAAATAAAATAATGTTACATTACCTATTCTATAAAGAATAAAAATTTTATATGTGAAAATATATATATATAGGGTTGTGTAACAATACCTATTAGGATTTTCCCTACATACTTCCCATCTCACCCCACTAGAAAAAGAATATGTAAGCTCATGGATTATAAAGATAAAATAGAGTATGTGTATATCAAAATAAATTATCACATGTTATATAGTTTAACAAAAAATTGGTACTATGTAAATTTATCAATTCATTCATTTCCACATAATATACAAATTATTTTATTCTCATACAGACACCCAAAACATTTCATTCTTGTTGATAGTCCCATACTCATTATCAATTAGTTGATGGTCTACTAATTCATCAATAGTTTACTAATATCCAGGTTCACTATTGGTACATGCCCCTGATTAAATGTCATGTCCAATGAAAATGAAACAACACCAACCATGTATTCCAAGACCATAATACAAATCAAGTATTCTATATAAAAAATATCTTTCCTTTGAAACATTTTTTATATATTAATTCATTTCCCAATTCAAAAAATCAATTTAAAAAAAATAATTTAAAATTCTATAGCATATGTGTATCGAAAATTAAATCAAATTCACGTGTTCCAAAATGATAAATCCTAAAGGGTTTCCTTAGTGAAAATTGTCTATATTTAATTTTATTTTCCCAGATAAAAATTAGTTAAAAACAAATCCATCAATTTTAATAAAAAGTGGAGATGATTGAGAATCCACCTAACTCTCAATAGATAATGACAGCAAATAATGGCACAATCAAAACTCTACATCGCAAATGAAAATATAATTCCCTCAATATATCTATATAATATCTCATCATAACAAATATTATATCCTATATAAATCAAATAGGGAATATATGTAACGTTTTTAGTGAGGGAAGATGATAAGAGGTAATGAAAAAGTGAGAAAACAGATACTTACTATTGATTCTGGATATCTAATTCAAATAAATCCATAAAACTATCTAAAAGACTAAAGGTAACCACCAATAAATCGTATTAGAGTAATGGAGTCCGTGATCCTCAAAAAATTGGAAACAAATGTGGTTTTTAGTTCTAAAAACTATTCTATAGATTAATTTTCGAACTATTATATATATGTTCCATGGTTTGGCTACACATATTTTCAAGCTGTACTGTAGTTGTGTCCATGAAACTATATCAAAACCACCCCTCACATATCATAAACATGTTTTAAAATCAATTCACTAACCATGTCTTTTCCCTCCTCCTCCACCTGTGTGGTATGTCATGGTCATCCACATGGTCTAGACGTATCATGCCCCAATTATTCCCCTTCAATGTGACTTTTCTCAATTTAATGGAGAATCTAAACTCGTTTCACTAATCATGATTCATTAAATATTTAAAACTAACTCTAAACCCTTCTAAGAAATATGAATACTCAACCAAAGTATCATATTACTCCAAAATTCATAAAAGAAAATTTAGTTTCTAGAATTAGGGTGTTACAAATATGAAATAGGGAGATCATCTATACATATCTCAAACATATACATATATTCTTTCAGAACCTAGAATAGACAACAATATGGAGTTATTCATTATTTTCTAAATACAATAATCTTATATAAATCTCACACTAATATGACAAAATATCCAAAAGTAATTTCGTTTCTTCTCAACTAACCACCAAGACCGCTCCTATCAAATTATCTTCTTTCTCTTCTCATTAATCATCTATATCTTTTAGTGAAACGTCTATATATTTTTCTTCATAAATCATTAAAATTTACAAAGAAATTGATGTCAATTACACTATGTTGTGGTGGGATCTTCATTTCACACTTACATTTTAGGTGGCCTTCATCCATTCACATTAACCATAACAGCATCCCCATCAACTTGATGTTATTCACACATCATGAATCACTATGGTTTTGAAAACATCATTATATTGAATCTACTGAAATCAGTATAAATAAATTACCTAAATATATATCTCAAATTACTTAGAATATATAAATTCTGGAATTCACATCATACTTTTATAAATCATTTTCTCTTTTACCTTTACACAGGTATAAAATACCTTTTCATAGATTCCTTATTCACAACTATATATACATTTACTTTTTTGTGCATCTTCCATTAATCATAAATGGGTTTAATATTTCCATTATATAGGGTTTTTAATGTCCTAATTATCTTTACATGAATATAAGAACCTTGGACTCACCTTTACATTTCTCTAGAATACCATATATAGGTAGTTAAACTCATATAGGACCTTTACAAAGATTAATTTCTCCTTTGTGAGGGACATGAAATTACTATCTACAATTAAATGGAATTAAAATTTTCTTGGTTGGAAATACATAACATCATAGAATGTTTGGATTACCTTAACAAAAAGTTATTTTTTCATATATTGTAATCCACTATTATAATTTTGAGGATAATTCCAATGAAATTCCATACCATTTAAAACCAGATATAATATCTATTATTTTATTATGAATAATTTAATGAACCTCATTGACTTGAAATTATAGTTTTACATCATCCCATTTAAAAACATTAACACAATAGATATTTATCTTGTATATCAATATTCAAAATTCAACAATGATCTTGAGATGGATCTATACCAATACCTTCATCATAGATTTTCTTGTTTTCACATTATGAATACTCTATGGAAAAATAATTATTCAACCAAAATTTTTTCATAAATAATTCTCCAAATAATTTTAGGTGATGATTTTTTTCATATAAAATATGACATGAACCATTAAATGTTAATTAATTAATATTTAACTTCTATGTTCATTCACTAAATATAAGTTTCCATGACACATGGGAAAATCTTTATAAATAATAATATTGGGTTATTCTTATCTATATTCCCGGTTTATACAATAACATTCTAATTCCACTTTAATATATTGAAATCAAGGTTCATCAATACATCAACATTAGTGGCAAAAAAATATAACACAAAAAATGTTTTCTTAATAATCTCCCCATTTTTATTTTTTGTCAATTCCCTCTTACAAATATATATAAATATTTGTTCATTCTCTATTTATTCAAACTCTCCCCCATTGTCTTGAATATTTCATTTAATTTTACTCTCCACCTCTTATTTATAAGAAATAAAATTTTCATTACATAAGAAGTTTTCAATTCATAATTGAAAAATGTGTAATAAATCATTCTCCAATTAGTTTATGTGATCCATTTTCTATGTAGAAAATAATTTCTTGATTTAGTCATCAATGATTTTAATTAAAAATTTAATATGTTATAAACTATAATGAGACACTCAATTATTTTATCACAAACATTCCAAAAAAATTTAGTCTACGTAAATTGATTATTCCAATTGTGATTATTATTTATCATGAATATGTCAAGCTGGAACCATGTACTTACTTCAACACAAAAATAAAAAGCATTCATATAGTATAAAAACATCATGGAGGAGATATGAAGTCTTGACCCGACAGGATGAGGTCCATGCCAGAACTCCCTAAGACCACCTCAAATAGGCTATGGCCTAGAAACATTCATTGAGTAGGAATATCACATATATGGGATGAATTTTCGTAATGTACTTCTATTCTTGTACACACAACCACCTAAATGCAACAATGCAGAGATATAATAAATTGTAAAACTAAAATTCATGAATAAATATATCCAAAATCATAGTACAACATATGTACTGAAAGCGTAATTTAATAAACAATTCCCACTAATGGAAACTATAAAAGCATCCAGCCTTCTTTGAAAGATGGAGTCACTTTTAAATCCAACTGAAAAATTGATATTCATCCCAACATTGATAAACACCTCGGTTGATCTATATCTATACTCTACCTACCTCAGGTCCTCCATGAACTATATTGAAAGGATTTTTGTTTTCACATGACATAACATGTATGGGAAAATCCCATGTAGGGGTGTGTATAGTAATACCCATTAGGTTCCCCAAAAACCCTAAAAATGGAGAAATTGAATGGAAACCGTCCACTTGACCAAGCTAGTGGGACCCCAATCGATAGAGAAGATCCATCTTGAACCATCCTCTGTTGTACCTGAAAAGTTAGATTAGTCCACAGTGGGTTTCAACCCCATCACATGACCACACAACAAGGACTCCCTAAAAACACCAAGAAGTAATCATCTATTACTCCATGTATCATGAGGATCCCACCTCATAGACATCAACAATATTTCAACTTAAGGATATATATGTAACACATAAAACAAGGAGAACACACTCCATGGGATCAACCATCCCAAATGGATCCTATTTGAGATATACATTCCCTTAAAAACAAACCTACCATTCCTAATTATACATCCAAGTGAACCTGCTGCATCTGGAAAAACATTATAGGTCCATCTCTATGGCCCAGTAGCAGAGGTCATGTCATTAGTACCTGACACGCAACACAAACTAATGAGAATCCTGTTAAGAGGCCCACCCCTCAGCACTTCCATAGTTTATGGAGCACTACTCTAGACTATAAATTGATGCATCATCTCTAATCAGAGAGAACATGGGTCCCACACCTCACCCCTACACTGAAGTCAAGGAAGTAATAGATTATAAATATCTCACAAAACATCAATCACTCTTATATATAGTGGACCATACTTTAGTTCATCTTGGAAGCACTAACTCCTTACAGGGAACTACTAATACCTGGTGGAGGGGCATGATCCCCATAATTGTACTCAACATCCAATGGAGAACTAACTATAAACAGAGGACTGTCTCTCCATTTCTACTTAGAGATAGAGGAGTACTAATCCGTAAGGGATGACCCACACCCTTGTATGATAGTGGAGTACCGCTCAAAGGAGAGAGGACCCAAACCCAAGATGTGGGAGTACAACTCTATATCTAGAGTACCCTCACCTTGGAATGACAGGGGAGTACTACTCTAATAGAAAAATTACTATGGGGGACCCACCCCCTGATACGGAAAGGGATTACTAACCCCAGAATAGAGGACCCAATCCCTAGTGTGATATGAGATTACCAAATCTATCAAAAAACAAGTTTGTAGGACCCAAAACCTATAATTATTGGGGAGTTATGAGTCCTATAATAGATTACCCTATCCATAACTAGATATAAGAGTACCCACTCTACCTATATGTCACATATAGAGGTCCCACTCCCTAGTATGATAGGGGAGTAACTAATCCACAGGTAGGGGATCCGCACCTTGGTCCAATAGGAGAGTACCTACTTTATTTGGCTAGTGAGTATGGAGGTAATGCACCCGAAAACCGATGGGGAGCATTGACTAATAATATAAACATTAGAGAGAACCCGGACCCTTGTCCTTTATGTGAGTAAAAATCTGATAGGAAACTAACCAAAAATAATGAAACCACCCAAGAGAAAACTACCCAATGGTAAAGAACATGTTCATACAACATGGGGAGTCCCGTTTCTAACAAAGGGACATAAGGGAAACCCACACACTGATTCTATATAGGAGTACCACTCACAACATATCTCTTCACAAACCATACTAATCCCCAGCATTGGCTCAACAAATCTTCACATGTTTGATACTATAAAAATTCCACCTCGTATCTCATAGGGTGAAATGAAGACCATTATTATGTTTAAAGTGGAATACAACTTAGGATAGTTTTTTTCAAAACCTTAAATCAGAGTCCCATAGGATGAGATATGGAAGGCTTAAGATCTTCTAGGAGTACCCTACCTGCACTGGGGTTCACACGGTATATCATCCCACCCGATAACCTAGCCATGTATCCGATCTATGGAATTTTCCATCCCATGTTGGGTTACATGGAATGTTGATATGGTCCACTCCATGTCGCACCTCACCTGCCCCAGGCTGTGTTCCTCTTCTACATGGATCAACCAACAATGTCCCTTACATGTCATGTATTGCACTCTACATAGCGTGTTTTTCCTAAACGACCACCCTCCCATGTATTTACCTATGTTAGTGTATTGGACCCCGTATCCATGTACTTTGGCAATCTATTTTACATGGCCTTGTGATCTCACATGGATAACCCAAGCCATGTACCATGGTCACACAGTTTGGGGTCACTACATTACGTGTAACCCCAATACACGCTATGGAGTCCTAGAATTTCTTCTTCCTTGAATATGATGGGATACACAATATTTTTTACTAAACTACACGCTATTTATATGGTAATTCAAGTTTGTAATTACCTGTAAAACAACCACATCCACCCCGTTTTACCCTAATACATACATATCTACCTAGAAAGAATATCTATAATTTATAAAAGAGATATAAAACCATAAAATAGATAATAATGAAGGGGGTTGGGATGAAAGCTCAACCCTTCTACCTTAATGAAAAAAAGATGTTTTAAGGTAATAAAGATGCTCGGATCAAGATGTTTCTCGATCTGATGACGATCTATGTCAGAAACAAAGATCGGAAGAACAATAATTCATCTATTTAGATTCACTTCTCTAAATCACAAAACAGATAGGTGGAGAATATATGGTGTGATATCCTCTTGATTGATACATGCACCAAAGGGAAAGGGGGAGGTACAATTATAGGTTTAGGTTATATAATTAATTGTATTATCACCTAAATAATTAATCCACCACTAACCAACCCGCCAAATCGCCTTTGATAAAAACTACTAGTGCATACAACTTTAAGTCATGCCTTGGGTAAAAATTACATTATGAACTCAACTGAAGCCTTAGATATCTATTGTATGAATCAGTATGAGAGTTATTCAACCTTTCAAGTGAAAATATGTGTGCATGAAAAAAAATATTTAATATTTTTAAAATCACCACATCAAGACTTTTCAGGCCCCCAATTCTAGTGTCAACTAAAACATGTGATTCAAAAATAATATGAAGTCTTACAGGTCAATAATTGAGTCATTAAATTCTCCAGAAAATTGGAATTTTCTTCCCCAAAAGGCAAAGTCCTTGGGACATGATAAGAAATTTAGTTCTCCACTATAACTCTCATGCCATTGAGCTCTCTAACAGTTCCTATGTTACTTCTATGAATACACTCATATGAAACTCTATGGTAAAAAAAAACACTTATTTCCAAATTCATCAAATTGATGTAACATAAAAATGGGGCACGCATCTCTTCATCAACGACAGGTAAAAAGCACCATGTACTATGGTCCATCTGTAGTCATAAGGTCTAGCAGTACACCAACTCACCAACCTGAAACATATAATAATGTATCCCCATTTCTCATATCCATTCTTGGATGAACTATATCAAAACCTCTTCAATTTTCTGGTGTTCATTGTTGAAACCAAACACATGAAGGAAACGACAAACAAGTCATGGTTTCCCAATTGTAAACACAAAGTCTTACTAGGCACTTCATCTTTGAAATTCTAGTTCTAACACATCTCTCCAAAACAGAAACATTGCCACAGCCACTATTGGAACCCTAGAAAACTATTGATTGTAGGAAACCAATACACACTCTGGAAACATTGTAATATCTAACTATACCTCTACAGAATAAATATAAATAATGGTATCCCTCTTTTAGGGCCGACAACAAAAGACATGAAAGTACTAAAACACCACTTACAATATAAGGACCTTCTCCGAATCCCCACCACACTAAATCACCATGAACAAAAAAAATTAGGGGACTCATTCCACACACAGTGATACAATCATTTTTGGGCAGTACTGACTCACCTGTATGGGTTTTGGCCGCATCACAAAAACATGACTCAGTGGGGAAAGTGTCCCTCTTCCTATTTAGTCTATATTTACATCAAAATGTGTCACATACCTCCATGAATATCCCACATGAAAATCTGATGGTGATCAAATGATAGTACTAATGAAAAACAAAGGGCTTCCCACACGCCCAACTGGGTCTTATTAGGCCCTCTATCGTAACTACCAACACAGGGTTATACCGACGCCCCAATCCAACCAAGTTAAACATAAAAAACATGAAAGAAAAATAGTATCTCACTAAACCATCTAATAATTAATAAATTATAATGTAGATAGGAAACCTAGCGTACATCTATTCATCCTATGAGTATTAGGGTCAAAGGCCTCTACAAACTGCATTTATCCTCACGCTCATCCTCTAGCTCTCTGAGCCTAGTGAGGACAACTTAGGGTTGGTGGTGGCCACACATCAAACATACTACCACCACATTCTTCTATACCAGATACTCCACCTCATTCACCACCTTGTGAAAACCCCTTCTCTAAGAGATGACTCTGCCAAGGGAGTTTGTTGACCAGCTCTCTTAGCATCACGATGGGTCTGCCATTCTCTTGAAAATCCCCAGCCATATCAAGCATAACACTGCCTCTCCTATAGATATCCTAATCACCAATGCTACCCATGTGTTATAGGTCCACATGCCTAAGTCTTGGTATGGGTATTCTTTTGGAACCAGTACCCTTTCACCTATTATATACCCACCATTGTAGATGCATCAGCCTTGTGACCACCACAATAGTTCATATACCCCTATCCCTTAGCCAGGAAACACTATTCCATTAGAACACAGTCCAACACTAAAACATAGGTGGGAATTCAAAATGAAATCATAGATTCCTTGATCTCCCATCACATGCCCATTTTGAAGATTCATGCTCTGAAAAAAAAATATCATAACCATATCTATAGCGTATCATGATAGGTCTTTGATCCTTTCTTAAAACACTAAAATGACCAAGATAACATTTCGAGGCTACAAAAGCTCCAAGATTTGAACTAACCACAATTTTTCTAGGTAAAAAACATCCGTAAAGTTTTTCTTGAAATCAATCTAAGTGATCATCACCTCGTCATGGAAATGTTTCACAAAACAAAACCAATGTCCAGCCAAAACCTATAGATGGCTCCCATATAGGACTACCTTATGATTAGAAGGTGTCCTTAATAAGAGTAAAACTCAAAATATTGCCTCAAGATAGTCATCAAAATCATGGGGATATGGATCACCCCAATACCTTAAATGTCATTACCACTAGAACATGTGTAATGCACACAGATTGCATGCTTCTTCATCCTGAACTACCAAAACAACTATATGTTCAATGGGTGGTGGCACAAAATAGAAAACAACCCAAAGGTAATGCCTTAAAACTAGTTACCTGCACTGAAGCCACATCATATGGTGGATCATCACAACAACCCTACCATGGATTCTTGAATGGATTTCATTTTACTATCATCTTGAAATAGAATTCAGCACACCCAATGGTCAAAGTGTATATTAAGGGAGTTGACTCAGGAAGGAACATGAAAAATTAAATCCCAATCCCATATTATGCATGTACCATTTATTTCAGGTTGACCAATATCCTTATGTAATAATTTGTAAAGCGAGTAATCTGATTCCTGGAGAATGGAAAAATTGACCACTGCACCTAAATGGATCATATGGCCAGAGATACATACTAGAAACATCTTGACATTGTCACTATGAAACCAAATCCAAGATCATGGAATGGTGACCCCAATGTGGAACATCCTTTGATACCACTCTATCATGAAATTACCCCATGAGCTCAAGCCACAACTCTGTAATCCTTCATCTAATACATCTGGGGATGGGGACTACCACTGAGTAGGAACATCACACACGGGGGATGAATTTTACTAATGTACCTGTTTGCATGCACCCACAAACACCTCAATGCAACAATGTAGATATATAATAAAGTGGAAAACTAAAAGTCGTGCATAAATCAATCCTCAATCAGAGTATAATAGAAGCACAGATGGTGTATATGCAAAACAAACTCCCGCCAAACAAAACTATAAAGGACTCCAACCTTCTTATAAGGAGGGGATGGCTTCAAAATAAAACTATCGGAAATATCATCATCCTAGCTCTAGTAAACAGCTCAGTTAGTCTAGATCACGAATTTCTACCTACCTAGAGTCCATTTTGGAATACTTCCAAACAGATTTGGTATAAAAAAGAAACAACATGTTTGTTCAAATCACATGCAGGGGTGAGTAAAAATACCTAGTAGGATCCACTTTATCCCAAAGATGAAAAAGGTACAAACTGAAAGGCAATAATCTACTCAACTTTTCTAGAGAGAACCTGATTGAGAAGGAAGATCCATCTCAAACCAATCTCTATTTTACTTTAAAGATCAGATCATTCCACAAGGGGTGTCAACCCTACCACATGACCACACTACATGGACTCCCAGAGAACACCTAGATACAAAACATATCATACTATAATTCTCATGAGGTTCGGACCTCATAGTCAATAATAGGATTTCTACTTGAGGCTCTAATGGTATCACATAAAACACAGGGAACACACTCAATGAGCACAAATATACTAGATGAAACCCATCTAATAAATACACTCCCTTGAGAACAACCCTATAATTTCTAATGGTATGTTAGAGATAATGTAATCCCTCAAAAACAACATACTATGTCCATATCTAATGCCCACAACCAAAGGACCTGTCATTTCTCCCTTGAGACCCACAAAAACTAAAGAAACCCACGTAAAGAGGCCCTCCCCTCACTACTGCCACAGTTGAGGGAGCATTGATCCAAACTATACACTGCAGGCATCTTGTCTAATTAGAGAGAATGGAGGAACCTTCTCATCTCCCATGACCTGTAGTCGAGGAAGTACTAGACCCTAACTATCCCAAGAAACCGCATTCACTTTTGTATGGAGTTACCCACACATCAATTTTTTTAGGGGTCACAAAATCCAAAAAAAGAACCACTCATATCTAGTTGGTGGAAAAATCCTAATAAATGTACTCAACACCCAGGGGATCTCCAACTCTAATGGAGGACCCTATCCCTAATAATATTGATAGACAAGGGAGTACTACTCTGTATGTGAGGAACTACACCCTGGTAAGACATTATAACAACACTGAAAGGATATAGGACCTACACCCATGATGTGGGGAGTAACACTCTATTTCTAGAGGACCCTCACCCTAGAATGACATGGAATTAGTACTATACCATCGGTATTAATATGGGGGACCACACCCTAACACATCATGGGAGTATCGACACAAGGCTTGTAACACCCCAAGCTTCCATGGTACATTTCCCTTTGAATAATGCAATGGCATGCATTGTACGCAACTTCGAGAGTCTAACACACCACAACCAATCAATCTAGCTGTTATAAAATTTTATAAATTCTATCTCTCAAAATGGACTTCATTTTTGGATTTGGAATATCGGAATTAGTCTAGGGTGAAATTTTGGTACTTTTCGGATAACTTTCATATTTTGATGAATAGTGAAAATTATAAATTTTAATTAAAAACAACTTTTTTAATCGAAATAATTAATATTGATAAATTATCAATTTGAGTGGTTTTAAAGTATATTTATAATACATTTTTACCATTTAATTCAATGTTTTTCATTGGATATAATTTGACAATTAATCCAGACATAAACAAGTTTCAATCTTTTGATAGTTATTATCTCTTAAAAACACGCTTTTTGTTTTAACAACGGGAATTAATTTTAAATTAATTTTTGCCACTTCTGTGTATTGAATTTGGAAAAATGGATTCCATATTTGGAATCAGGATATCCATATTGTGTAAATAGGTAACTTTTATTTTTAAACATTTTGAATAATTACTTCGGTAAATATTTCATTTACCATGGTTAAAAGGTAAATCCGGTAAATAAGGGTTAAAA
The DNA here is from genome assembly GCA_963277665.1 of Viscum album. Classification (NCBI taxonomy): domain Eukaryota; kingdom Viridiplantae; phylum Streptophyta; class Magnoliopsida; order Santalales; family Viscaceae; genus Viscum; species Viscum album. Next base: position 841,890,177 of record OY728140.1, on the reverse strand, counting down.
ATAATATTATAATAATAAACAATTACCCTAAAACATGTCCTAACCTTATTGGTTGATACATTTCCGACTAGGGGCATCTTTGGGTCGATTTTGGGACCCCATGGAGCCACTTGTAAGTGATAGGGACACTTTATTTTAATTAAGTTAAAATGAATACAAAAATGACACAAGCATATATCTTTTAGAAAACAAATTTTTACATAGGGTTATATATTTTGGATTTTCAAATACAAATATTAATTATAATTCTAACCTGATTTAATATATAATGGTATTTTATTTATAATTTTTAGACATTAAATAATTTAATTTATTTATGACACAATGATGATATAGTAATTACCATAATAGTAAAAAATTAAAATTATTGATATTATACATACCCAAATAAATATAATTTGAGACTTTTAATGAATTACACTAATTTTTTAGTTTAATATGACATGTTAGTAATTATTTAATTAACTTTTGTAGAAGGAATATTTCTGTTATGAGTTCTAAAAAAATCAACTATTGAATAGTTTCAAAATTGACATAAAAGAGTTTTTAAAACAAATATTATATTATTAATTGATATTTAATTCTTAAAAATATAAGGTTCGGAAAAGAGACATATATAATGATATGTGTAATATTAATGGACCACTTGGGGGGTCTCTTGGATGTATATATTAAGTTTATTAACTATATAATATAAAAATACAAAGTGACATGGTAAATGTCAAACTAATTAACTAAGAGTTAAAACTAAACTATAAGGTTAATATAATGACCCAAACCTGTCTAAATTCTATTGTATGAATGGTTTTAGACCTATCCCCACCTTAATCTTTGAATAATAAACTTTGGAGCCATTAGAAACCGGATATGAATTTATTATAAATTAATATTTCTAGCTTTTCCAAAGGTGCCCCTTACCCCTCTTATAAAAGGGCACTCCTCCTTCTCATTTCATCACACCTTCAAAGCCTTTTGGTTCAGCCAAACCCTACACAAATACTCTCTAAAATTCCCTCACTACAACCTATAGGCCTTAGTTTGATCAGAAAGCTATCCTGAAGAGCCCTTTTGATCAAATCAAAAGGAAGAACCCGAAGAAGATGTAATGTTTTCACCACACCTTTTCAAGTTCCCTTCTTCTTCCACTTCTTGTTTTTTTTTTATTACCATTCTAAAATAATAACTCCAGTATATTATATATACTATGATGTTATTATAAATATTTTACAACCATATTCAGTATTCTATCCACCCTTTGAATAACATGTCACCATACATGCGTACGTACGGCTTACCGTCTCCACGTCGTGGTGTAATTGTTATTCAATATATTATTATTTGGGTGGGTATAATAATGATGTGTAACTCATTTAAGTAATAAATATAACATGATAATTATTCTGTATATATGATATACCATCCAATTATATATTATTTTAATATCAAAAAAATGATATTGTCGCTCGTGCGTACGTATGGAGTACCGTCTCCACGAACACGATGAGATTCATTCTCCATCATATCCTTTCAAGTATAATTATCATTTGATGATTAAAAATAATGTTTGAGTAATTTATATCATTCTGGATATTAATAATATAAATCCCATTAATAACAAATATGGCTCACATAACAAAGAATATAAAGTAAAATAAACCCGTTAACACCCGAAATGACGATAATTCTAAGATATTATTAACAAATCAATGTTAAAAGATCATATATGATATAATATTAATGTAAATTATTCTTTTATAATTCAATAACGATTATTTCACCATTATACAGGAGTTTAACCTACCATCGACCAAGGAAAAAGTTCAAAGTAAGGGGTTTCTTAACTCACTCTTAATTTGGTGAGAATTCCATTATTCACCACTTTATTATTGCATGTGGTGTATGTGTACTGACCATGATTGTATTCGTTGTGTAATATAAATTAATTTATGGGTATTTACATCATCATTGTGTGATCCTTATTTCATGGGTGTATGTTTTGTACGTTACCAAATAAATAAGGGAATTTGAAATTTCAATTTCCACTCAATTGGCTTTACGCATATTTCATTGATTACATTACCCCAAGATTATGTGTGGAATCACTATTCATTTGATTATGTCATAATTTATACTCCCCTTTTCTGTGGATATACTTCTGACACACATAATCACTCCATTGATAATTTCTCAAGTCATCGATATGAATTTTATACGAGTAATTTTAACTCATTCTTCATTTGTTGAGTTAAACATCCAATTCATTGGTGTTGTTTTTACAAGATTTTGTGTGAATATCCTTTGATTATTTTACACTGAATATCCAATCATATTTAGTGTATTTATATTTTTCACACATAATTATGTCGTTGATTTATCCTTAACCTAAGGATACGGCCTTTATGAGAGATTTCATCTCAATTTACATTCCATTGAGACATCTTTGTTGTTATACACCAAATCACTTTTATGTGGTGTATATAATGTACTTTGACATAGTATATCATGAATTCCTTTATTCTCATGATATTACAATATTTTGATTACCTCAATTATTTGTATTCAAGTGTCTCTCTTTTGGTTAGAAACTCTAACTAAAATACCATTTTAAAATGTTTTAAAGACTTATTCCTCTAAATATTGCTCATTAATATCCATGTTTTAAAAATTGTTTTAAGGATTTATTTATATGGAAATTAATGTTTTAAAATTAAAACTCCATTTAAAAGTTTCAAAGTGGTATGGGACACTTTGATTCAAAAATCTATTTTTAAACGGCTTCGTGACAAATAGTGTGACTTTTAAATGATTTCAAGAAAAAGGGGGATATTTCTCTCAAATAGTATTGATGATTATTTTCATCTATTGAAACATCCTTAATTATTCTTGATTGAGGTTAATGTGATACAATAAAATCTTCCATATTGTATCAAATGAGTTATGTTTGACTGTGGATGTGCTATTTTTATACCATTCATGGTTTGTGGTTATAGTATTGACATATTGTATGCTAGTTTTAATACGAATGTGTTTGTTATGTTTAAACCATTTCATATGAGAATTCATTGGACTTAATAAGTGACGGGTGGAGCCCGCTATAGCTCCTCGATGCATCGGTAGGTCTCATGAGACAAAATAGTGTCTTGGCACAAGGCCTTGACAAAATCTTATTTGTAGTCTTGGAACGAGGCCTTGGCTATGTGGTTATGATAGTCTGGCATTATGCATTCCATCATTATAAAAGTGGTTATTGATATTTCATGTGATATTTCGACTAGTAGAATATCCATGTTAATATGTAAATGATATTATTTCATTTTATCTTTTCCATATTATGCTGAAGTTCAAGTTCAAAAGGCTTTTGTTTTAGTTATAAATTGCTTTAAGTGTTTATGCTTATCTATGAAAGCTTCTGCTATATTGTTATCCTTACTGAGCATCTGAGCTCACACCTTTCAATGTTTTATCTTTTCCCAGGATGTGAAGAAGTAATTTATGAATAACATGTAGGGATAGTATGAGGGGATATGATAACAATATGTTGTAGTAGTTTTTTTCCTTATGATGTAATGTAAGACTTATGGATATATCTAGTGTATCCAAGACTACTAAACTAATCGGTCTTTCGAGACTTGATCCGTTGTGATCATGCCAATGTTATGTAATAATGCACCAACTCTAGGTAACTGGGGTCGGGGAGTTACAGTTGGTATCATAGGAAGTTTAGTACAAACCTTGGAAGCTAGATAAACTCTGATTAGAGCACATATACCTAAGATAATCTTTGAGGATCAATATAGAAGAACTTCCTAGAATTTTGGTATTGTAGAGATTTTGTGAGTTTTCCGAGTAATACATCCCTATCTAGATACGAGCAGGTAGAGGCGGCTCTGGCACAGATGTACCTAGGGGTAAAACCCAAAAATACCGCTTTGAGCTAGACTCGAACGGGAACTGGTGCACAACAACGGGCCTTGCTGCACTCTTGGTTACGACACTCCCGGGGGATAGGCTTAGGATAATTTACATTTTCTTTACAAACCAATTTGATGAAATATATATATAAGATGAGATTAAATGACCTTGGTTAATCCTAATATGTTTCAAATTGAGAATATTGTGATATGTTAATCTCTAAATGATTTTATTACTACTGTTACTCACACAATGATTTCTGGTTTTATTCAATGGCTAGATTCCAAGGAAGTCATAGTGACTTTGATAATGATGTACAAGGAGGGAACGATGGTGGAAATGAGCAACAAAATGGAATGTTGATAGGCGTAAAAGATATCATCTTTATGCCAAATCATTTTTCCAAAAATATGATCAACAATATATATATTAACCAATTATTGGACTCAAAAAAGAAGAGAAAGGTGATGAATGATAAGAGCTCCAGTAGTGGAGACCATGGAGAAAGAAATCCCCAATTTCCATCATGCAGGAAATGTGCAATGAGACACCCAGGAAAGTGTCTCAATGGGGCAAAGAAATGCTTTACGTGCAGGAAGGAAGGACATAAAGTGAAGAATTGCTGAAGAAAAATGAAGATTACTATGAAAGAAGATAAAAATGGTCCCAAGAATCCATTTACAATCATTTTCCGTAAATGTAGGGGACCTGGCCATTACCCGAGTGAATGTCCTATTCTATAGGATATTTTCTTGGTCAGAGAAGAAGCTTTGTGGAAATAAATGGTTGGATAAATGTTTAAAAATTATTAGTGATCCTTGTTGAAGGGTTTACTTTGGAATAATTTTCTCTTGTATTTGTAACCCTAACATTTTCCATGTGAGAATGATATTTATGGAAGAATTATCTTTTCTCTTGGGGATATAGTTATAAATAACCATTTGGTTTTATATGATCATTGGGTTTGAGGTAATTACAAATTATTATAATTTGGGATGAAAATGCAAGGTATGAGATAACATTTGTGGTTAAATTATGTTATGGTTATTTTGAGGAATTTATATCATTTTGGTAATGTTATAAAATATAGTTTTTGAAAAAGTACAACCCGTAGACCGTGTGACAACCCGTCGTGTCGGACAAAGCTGTGGGAATCGAACCCACAACCAAAGTGCGATTGGGATTTATCACCTACCACTGTACTACGTAAAGTCCCTGGTCAGTGGGACTATTATTTTTAGTTAAATTATTTTATTGACCAATAATAATTTGATTTGGGATCTTATATCTTACCAAATGAATTCCCTTAGTATAGGAAAATGATTTGGTGATTATGTGATAAATGTTATTTTGGAAGTTGTTCGCTTTGTTGAGACCACTATATGCCAAAGGAAAATAGAGTAGTATGGGATTTCATTTGAGGAGTAATGGTGTATTTTTATCTAAGTTTTTATTGGGGATTTATATTGATTTGGGTTATTTATGGAAATGATTAGGATAATTACATTTATGTATGTGACTTTAAGAGTAATTAATGTCATTTGGAGATACAATTTAACATGGGAGACTACATAATCAAATTCTTCTATGTTTTGGGTTTCAATATTAGTTTGGATTATATTGAAGGATTTTAAGGACAATTGATTATTGAATGGTATTTATTTATCTTTGGGGTATTATTGGTTTAATTTTAGAAATTAAGAGTAGTGTTTATTTTTTTCAAGGAATATCTTTTTGGGGGATCATTAGATCTTGTACTAACCATTTTAGTTTTGATTAATCTCTAAAGACAATGTAAATATATAGTTTATCCTGGATGGATCATGTGATTCTATAGAAGTTTATTCTAGCTCTTCCAGTGTGAACAAGTCTTCTTGAATACTCATCGTTTAAAAAAAATGAGTTAGTGGTGGAAACTTATTAAAGAATGAAACTCTACGTAAAAAGTAAGTATATATATTTATATTCTTAGTCAATATCATAAATGAATTCCTCATCATTATGTAATGTAACTTAATACAAAAAAATGTTGTCTGTTTACTTTTCCTACTAGGAGACTAATGATCGTTTGTCCCAACACAAGTTTGTGGTTTTATTATTGTTAACTTTCTCCTGATCATGATTTATATCCCTCTCCATCAGAACATGACGCTTATTTTATCATCCCCATCGATGTTTTCCTACCTGGAATCCTAGTACGGCTTATCTTGGGTGACCGTTATACCTCCCTTCCTTTCTTTTAAAGTGGTATTTTTATTGACTCTTTTTCCGATGTGGGACTTTCTATTATATTCGTAATCCCAATTTTAAAAATTTCGAGGATGCAATTTATTTAAGGAGGGGAGAATGTAACACCCCAAGTTTCCAAGGTATGTTTCCCTTTGAATAATGCAATGGTGTGCATTGTACACAACTTCAATATTCTAACACACCACAACCAATTAATCTCACCATTATGAAATTTTATAAATTCTATCTCTCATAATGGACTTCATTTTTGGATTCCGAATATCGTAATTAGCCTAGGGTGAAATTTTCATACTTTTCGGATAACTTTCATATTATGATGAATACTGAATATTATTAAATTTTAATTAAAAAAAACATTTTAATAGAAATAATTAATATTGAAAAATTATTAATTTGAGTGGTTTTAAAGTATATTTATAATATATTTTTACAATTTAATTCAATGTTTTTCATTGGACATAATTTTACAATTAAACCAGACATAAACAAGTGCCAATCTTTTGATAGTTATTATCTCTTAAAAACACGCTTTTTGTTTTAACAACGGAAATGAATTTTAAATTAATTTATGCCACTTCTGTGTATTGAATTTGGAAAAATTGATTCCATATTTGGAATCAGGATGTCTAAATTGTGTAAATAGGTAACTTTTATTTTTAGACATTTTGAATAATTACTTCGATAAATATTTCATTTACCATGGTTAAAAGGTAATTCCGGTAAATAAGGGTTAAAAAATAATATTATAATAATAAACAATTACCCTAAAACGTGTCCTAACCTTATTGTTTGATACATTTCCGACCATGGGAATCTTTGGGTCGATTTTGGGACCCCATGGAGCCACTTGTAAGTGATAGGGACACTTTATTTTAATTAGGTTAAAATGAATACAAAAATGACACAAGCATATATATTTTAGAAAATCAATTTTTACATATGGTTATATATGTTGTATATTTGACTACAAATATTCATTAGAAAGATAAAACGATTTTCTACATAATGTTATTTTATTTATAATTTTTAGACATTAAATAATGTAATTTATTTATGACACAATAATGATGTAGTAATTACCATAATAGTAACAAATTAAAATAATTGATATTATAAATACCCAAATAAATATAATTTGAGACTTTTAATGAATTAAACTAATTTTCTAGGTTATTATAACATGTTATTAATGATTTAAGTTACTTTTTTCGAATTAATAATTCTGTTATGAGTTTTACAAAAATCAACTATTGAATAGTTTCAAAATTGACATAAAAAGTTTTAAAAACAAATATATTATTATTAATTGATATTAAATTTCTAAAAATCTAAGGTTCAGCAAAGAGACTTATATCATTATATTTGTATCATTAATGAACCACTTGAGGGTCTCTTGGATGTAAATAGAATTTTTATTAACTACATAATATAAAAATACAAAGTGACATGGTAAATGTCAAACTAATTAACTAAGAGTTAAAACTAAACGATAAGGTTAATATAATGACCCAAACCTATCTAAATTCTATTGGTTGAATGGTTTTAGACCTATTTCCACCTTATCCTTTGAATAATAAACTTTGGATCCATTAGAAACCGAATATGAATTTATTATAAATTAATATTTCTATCTTTTCCAACGGTGCCCCTCACCCCTCTTATAAAAGGGCACTCCTCCTTCTCATTTCATTACACCTTCTAGCATTTTGGTTCGGCCAAACCCTGCCCAAATACTCTATAAACGTCCCTCACTACAACCTAGAGGCCTTATTTGGATCATAAAGCCATCCTAAGGAGCCTTTGGATCAAATCAAAAGGAAGAACCCGAAGAAGAGGCAATGTTTTCACCACCCCTTTTCAAGTTCCTTTCTTCTTCCACTTCTTCTTTCTTTGTTATTACCATTATAAAATAATAACTCCAGTATCTTATATATAATGTGATGTTGATATAAATATGGTACAACCATATTCATTATTTTATCCACCCTTTGAATAACATATCACCATATGTGCGTACGTACGGCTTACAGTCTCCATGTCGTGGTGTAATTGTTATTCAATATATTATTATTTGGGTGGGTACAATATTGATGTGTAACTCATTTAAATAATAAATATAAAATTATAATGATTCTGTAGATATGATATTTTATCCAATTATATATTATTTTAATATCAAAAGAATGATATTGTCGCTCGTGCGTAAGTACAGAGTACCGTCTCCACGAACGCGATGAGATTCATTCTCCATTTTATCCATTCAAGTATATTTATTATTTGATGATTAAAAATAATGTTTAAGGACTTGTTATAATTCTGGATATGAATAATATACATCCCATTAATAACAAATATGGCTCACATAACAAAGAATATAAAGTAAAATAAACCCGTTAACACCCGAAATGAGGATAACTCTAAGATATGATTAACAAATAAATGTTAAAAGATCATATATGATATCATATTAATGTAAAATATTTTTGTATAATTAAATAACAATTATTTCAACATTATACAGGAGTTTAACCTACCATCGACCAATGAAAAAGTACAAAGTAAGGGGTTTCTTAACTCACACTTAATTTCGTGAGAATTCCATTGTTCACCACTTAATTATTGCATGTGGTGTATGTGTACTGCCCATGATTGTATTCATTGTGTAATATAATTTAATTTATGGGTATTTACATAATCATTGTATGATCCTTCTTTCATGGGTATATGTTTTTTATGTTACCAAATCAATAAGGGAATTTGAAATTTCAATTTCCACTCATTTGGCTTTACGCATATTTCATTGATTATATTACCCAAAAATTATGTGTAGAATAACTATTCATTTGATTATGTCATAATTTATACTCCCCTTTTCTCTGGATATACATTTTATACACATAATCACTCCATTGATAATTTCTCAAGTCGTCGATATGAATTTGATAAGAGTAATTTTAACTCATTCTTCATTTGTTGAGTTAAACATCCAATTCATTGGTGTTGTTTTTACAAGATTATGTGTGAATATCCATTGATTGTTTTACACTGAATATCCAATCATATTTAGTGTATTTATATTTTTCACAAATAATTATGTCGTTGATTTTTCCATAACCTAAGGATACGGCCTTTATGAGAGATTTCATCTCAATTTACATTACATTGAGACTTCTTTGTTGTTATACACCAAATCACTTTTATGTGGTGTATATAATGTACTTTGATATAGTATATCATGAATTCCTTTATTCTCATGATATTACAATGTTTTGATTAACTCAATTATTTGTATTCAAGTGTCTCTCTTTTGGTTAGAAACTCTAACTAAAATACCATTTTTAAATGTTTTAAAGACTTATTCCTCTAAATATTGCTCATTAATGTCCATGTTTTAAAAATTTTCTTAAGGATTTATTTATATGGACATTAATGTTTTAAAATTAAAACACCTTTTAAAAGTTTCAAAGTGGTATGGGACACTTTGATTCAAAAATATATTTTTAAATGGCTTCTTGACAAATAGTGTGACTTTTAAATGATTTCAAGAAAAAGGGGGATATTTCTATCAAATAGTTTTGATGATTATTTTCATCTATGGAAACATCCTTCATTATTATTTATTGAGGTTAATGTGATACAATACAATCTTCCATATTGTATCAAATGAGTTATGTTTGACTGTGGATGTGCTATTTTTATACCATTCATGGTTTGTGGTTAATGTATTGACATTTCGTATGCTAGTTTTAATACGAATGTGTATGTTATGTTCAAACCATTTCATATGGAAATGAATTGGACTTAATAAGTGACGGGTGGAGCCCGCTATAGCTCCTCGATGCATCAGAAGGTCTCATGAGACAAAATAGTGTCTTGGCACAAGGCCTTGACAGAATCATATTTGTAGTCTTAGCACGAGGCCTTGGCTATGTGGTTATGATAGTATGGAATTATGCATTCCATCATTATAAAAGTTGTTATTGATATTGCATGTGATTGTTCGACTAGTAGAATATCCATGTGAATATGTAAATGGAATTATTTCATTTTATCTTTGCCATATTATGCTGAAGTTCAAGTTCAAAAGGATTTTGTTTTAGTTATAAATTGCTTTAAGTGTTTATGCTTATCTACGAACGATTCTGCTATATTGTTATCCTTACTATGCATCTGATCTCACCCCTTTCAATTTTTTATCTTTTCCTAGGATTTGAAGAAGTAATTTATGAATGACATCCAGGGATAGTATGAGGGGATATGAAGACAAGATGTTGTTGTAGTTTTTTTACCTTATGATGTAATGTAAGAGTTATGAATATATCTAGTGTTTCCAAGACTACTATACTAATCGGTATTTCGACACATGATCCTTTGTGATCATGACAATGTTATGTAATAATGAACCGACTCTGGGTAACTGGGGATGGGGCGTTACAAGGCTAGTGGAACCTCTCCCTGGTGGGACAAGTGAGAACCAACTCGATCAGAAAAACACATATAGAGGACCTGCTCCCTAGAACGATAGGGGTGTGATGACTCCAATGTTTGTGGAACTGCTCCCTAACCTGATAATGGAGTAACCACTCTATGCATACGTCACATATAGAGGACCCACTCCCTAGTATGACATGGGAGTACAGACTCCACGGGTAGAGGACCCGCACCCTGGTCCAAAATAGAGTACCTACTCTATCTGGACAATTATTATGGATGGCCCATGCCCTAACATGGAATAGGATCACTGTCCAATTACACAAACATCACATGGAACCCATTACCTAGTACATTAGGGGAGTAACAACCCTAGAGGAAACTACCTAAATGTAACAAACCGAAAAAAATGAAACTAACCAATGGTAATGAACCCATGACCAAATTGCAGGGAGTATGATATCTAATAACCATGGGAGTTAAGATAAACCCATTCCCCAATGATATAGGTGAGTACCAGTCCTAACGTCTCTATTCACATAGCACACTAACCCCCAGCATCGGCTCAATCCAGCTTCAAAAATAATCCTTCTCTGAACATGCCACCTCGTATCTCATAGGCTGAAATAGAGTTCCCCATCACATTCTACATGAAAAAATACACTGGATATAATATTAGAAATCCCGATTCTGAGTCCCAAAGGATGATATTTAGATGGAAGAAAATATTAGGAAGATCTCCTAGAATTACACGGTGTGCATCTGAAAAAATCACAGTGTGTGAGCTCACCTGTGAACCTCGATGTGTATACAATCAACATAGTTTACACACCCATGTAGGGGTACATGGAATGTAGAGATCAAAAATTCCATGTACCACTTCACCTAGCTCATAGCCATGTTCCACTTCTACATGAACATGATAAATCATTCCCTTACACACCATGAATCCCATACTACACAACATGTTCTGGATAAACATACCCCTTCCCATGTACTTTTCCCTTGTATGTGTACTAGACCCAGTGTTCATGTGCATTTTCCATGTGATTGTATATTTCCATGTCTTCTAACACTTCAATCCCAATCCATGTCTCATGGTCTCATAGTTTGGGGTCACAACATGCCGTGTAACCCAAGAACACGGTGTATATTTCTCTAATTTGTTCTTCAACAAAGATGAAGGGATACCTAATGTGTTTTACTGAAGTAAATTTCATGTAGATGGTATGTGAAAACCCAAGGTTTTCTAAAAATAAATTGAAATGATCCAAATTTTGTTCAAAGTAGATATTTATAAGTAGCCTTAAAACATAATTGTACTGCTTCTATGTTTTGAATTTTAAAAAATGGCCATCTACAGTTGTTTTGAGTATTTTATTTGGAGTCTATTGGAACCAACTTGTTTTTTTGGGGAATAGTAACATACCCTTATGAATAGTAATATGAATAGATTTATGAATTGTTATATGATCTTAATGAATTGTAAATTGTATTATAATATTATTTTCTTAAGGATTTACGGTAATGACATCGTGATTAATTTTTCAATGTGATATAAAAACAGTTATAGTTTTTAAATTATTTATCTTTTAAATAAGTATGATTTTATTTAAAAAGTTTATTAAAAATATTTAGGAAATTATTTTCAAAAAATGGATTTCATTTTGGAATTCTACACATTGATAACAAGTTAGGGTGAATTTTGGGGATTTTTCTCAAACATTTGATTTTTTGGTGAATAGTAAAAAATATGGTTTTGAGTTTTGGTGTGTTAATGACATCATTAATGATGTAATAATGATGTAATAAATCTGGTCGACTTTTGTATAGTGAAATATGTAATAAGTTTTACCTGGTGTCTTATTCCATTGGCAAATACCAGGGGCAAGCACATGGTTTTAGAAATACCACTAATGTGGTGTCCCTAGAATGTCAATAAAATAATCCACCACTTTTTCTATAAATACCAACCCATTCCTTAATTAACATAATTCCAAATTCCTAATCAATGATGATCTGGTCTCCTTACCACTCTAGTATTACTCCCAATGTTCCTCAATCCCCAAAGGACCCAACCTTCATGCACTAGGAGTTATTCTACCAAGTAAGAAAATTCTCAATTTCTTTCTTTTTTTTCATTCATGTTCTCTTTTATGTGGTATAATGTTCATGTTTCCATAACATGTTCTTATTTATTTCTTATTCATGATCTATTTTTTAATATGATTCATTTCTAGATGGATTCCTCTTTTCTCCTCTCTTTTTAAATTTTTCCAAAACCAAGTAGCATAGTCATTAGGCTGCCCAATTTTTGTAAGGGATTTCTCAATTATTCTTTTATTTTGAGTTCCTTTTTTTCTTATTCATTCTTCATCTCTTCTAACCCAAGAGGCATGAAATCTCCAGAAATCATGTATATTATGGATTTTATCATGTTAGAGGAAAATTCATCATCATTATTCTTCTCCTCTGCCTCTTATTCAACGAATAAAAACATTGTCTGTGATATGCCAAATTACGGACATCATGGATGATGTGATTTTAATTTACATTATTTTTTTCAATTATTGTAATGAAAATATTTCTATGGTTGAACCAGGTTATAATATATGTATTATGTCTCATCCATGTTTCTATAATTATTTTTCACTCATGGTTTTAATTAATAAGACAAAATAAGGTTGTTATATCAATGAACAACTAAAAGGATCTAAACAAACATCATTAATTTTTTAACTTATGAATAATCCTCATATAAATCATCAAAATCATAAATGGTATAAATTATGGTACATTAAATATCTAAATACCATTCCATTACAATTTTGGTGTCTCACTTCCAATCGACATGAAAATCCATCATGAACCAATCATGGAAATCATGTAAAGAAAGATCCCTAAACAATGCAAGGAAAAAATACTAACAATTAAACAGTGAAATGAGGTTATTAAATGATCATAAAAGATGTTATAAACTTGATAATGTTTTTTTAAATACTAATAACACTCTTTTAACCATTATAAAGTATGTTTAAAAAAGTTTTTAGTAAGACAAGCCTGAGGTATGGAAATTCTTAACCTGATTTCCATTTTTTGGGTTAACCATACACTTCATTATTTATGTGGTATTAAAATTGATTGTGTGATGGGTTTTTAATATATTATGTTTAATTATGTAAAATTACTGTGTATATACCAATTCCACCCACTCTATTATGTATATCTTCAATTTTATGATATTTATAAGGGGAGTTTTTTTAAATCCTTTTTTTAAAATTATATTTTACAAAATTCAAAAGAAATATTTTTATGCTATTATTCATGTGGAATGATTATGTTCTGGTTTTGGGGAATTGTTTATGATGAAGGGTGGGACCTATATCTCCTTTCAATTAATTGGGTATGTTTATGTTGGAGGTCGGTCGCATGGGTACTCCATGTTTAACTGCAATGGTTACACAAATAGTAAGGTAGTCGTGATGGTTACAAGATTATGTAAGTAATTCCCCAAGATAAAATTTTGGTTATAATTATGTTCTTATGTATTTTGGAAACCTCGTGTTTTTCAATGTATGTACATATATACAGGTGATAAGCATGTCTTTTGAAAATGATTTCATACGTTACAAGTATTCATGGACTAATGTGTTTTTTCTTTATTTTTATATCCCTAACTGAGTTTTTTGTGATCATCCAAATTTTTAAATTATTTTCACAGGTTAATGAATGTGTAAGAAAAATAAGGAATAAATGTTAATTGTTGAAGAATTTTCAAGGAATCATGTTTTATATTCCAATGTTTTATATTTTGAAAATAATGGAAACTCTTATTATGGTATCCACTCCTTAACAATGTCTAATGTTATGAAAGTATTATATCCCAATTATCTAAAGCTATAAACTTGAAAAGATCCTCAAGGTAAAAAGAAGCATTTCTTGACTAAATTCATGATTATGTTTGTAATAAGGTTGTGTATTTATAGTTGGTATTAGAGGATGGTTTATAAAACTTTAGGGGTTAGGATGATGTTAAAAGAATAACATAAATGATCTTTACTCTATGATTAATTTGAAATGTTATATAATTTAAATATTACCATGTTGATTCGTCTAAGATATGATTGTTCCAAATGGTTTTATGCTAAATAAACAATGAAGGTGGATATGGGAGGCACCGACAAAATGACATCCTTCCAAATCTACAGCCCGGAATGGTAGGCATTGGAACTGAGCAGTTTGTAATAGTAATGAATCAGCCTACACGAGAAATAAATGGTGGTGTAATCCATGAATGATAACAACCATAGGTACCAAAACAAAACATGATAGTAGTGGAACATTTTATGAGACAACACTATTTTTCTATCAATGGATATTCTAACCCATTATTAGCTGAAGGATGGATCAAACCCCTTGAAAAGATATTCGATGTTATGGGATGTTCAGAAAATCATAAGGTAAGTCTTTTCATTTAACATTTTGAAGGTTAAGTAGATAGGTGGTGGTCAATGGTATGGAATATCAAGGGAATATATGATTTTTATTACATACAGTGGGATGAATTTAAAATTATTTCACTTGAATAATATTTCCTAAGGTGGTGTGACTTGGTATGGGGAAGCAATTCCCCGAACTGAAGCTAAAGGAGGAGGATTCAGTGGCTATATATGAAGCCAACTTCCCCACGATTGGCATGGTATGCTCCAAATCATATTCAATATCTTGATATAAAATTAAAACACTTTTACTCAAGATTTAAACCAATATATGAAAGGGTGTTGGCCTCCCGTGAGTTCAAAAGTTATGATAAACTAGTCTGATGTGCTGAGATGGTAGAGATGGATTTTTCTAATGATCACGTGCATTTTTGAATTAAGAATAAATAAGTGTTCCATGTGGGAAGTGATGGGTAATAATCAACCAAAGAAATATGATGGTAAGAAAACCAATTTTCTAGATTGTGAAAATTGTGGAAGGAAACACCGTGAGGAATGTCTTAGTAAAATAGGGAAGTGTTTTAAATGTGGTATATTTAGACATATGGCTAGAGATTGCAATGAAAATGATCCTACGACTAATCATGATAAGAAAACTGTAAGGTGTATTAAATGTGGTGAGATGCATCATTATAAAAATGTTTTCCCAAACTGATATATAAATGATGAAAAGAAGTCAGACTATAAGTAGAAAGGTGTAGGGAGATCCTTTGGGACTACGTCAGCAGATGTTGGTCCATCCAATGATGTTGTATCAGGTACATTGTTTGTTCACTCAGATTTTTCTAACGTTTTGTTTGATACTGGGTCAACTCATCTGTTCATCTTTGAGAAATTTTCAGGTAAATTTAAAATATCACCTCAAAAAATGAGACCTGAATATGTTCTTAAAACACCTGGGGAAATAATATAGCAAAGAGAAATTATATGAATCATTCTATTGTGGTCTATGGAAATACTTTACCTGAAAACTTTATTTGTTTACCATTAGTAATGTTTGAAGTTATTCTGGGAATGGATTTGTTATCTGTTTATCATGTTAAACTGATTGTAGAGGTAAAGACGTTTTTTTTCAGAAAGTGCTTCAGTTTGTATAAAAGAATGAACCCATACAATTGATAACATATCATGAAGATGAGAAACTGTTGATAGTTTAAAATGAATGTTATCTTGTTCATATTGTTGAAAACAAGAGAACTATTCGAATTTATGATGTGCCTGTGGTAAATGAGTAACTTGATGTTTTTTCTGATGAGTTACCTAGTGTCATACCTAATCTGGAAGTCGAATTCACAATTGACTAATTTCCTGATACTAATCCAATTTCAAAACTTCTATATCGCATGGCTCAAATATAAATTCTTGAATTGAAAAATCAGTTGCCGGATTTGATTGAAAAAGGACTCATTTTCCCTAGCACTTCACCATGGGTAGCGCCTGTTTTGTTTGTTAAAATGAAAGATGGTTCCATGATACATTTCATAGATTATAGATCTTTGAATAAAATCCATATTAAAAACATGTATCCTTTTCTTCATATCTATGACTTGTTTGATTTGATATAGGGAGCTCAGAACTTTTCCATGATTGACTTGAGATTTGTACAACATATGCTGAAGGAGAAAGAGGATGACATCGCAAAAACTGCCTTTCGTACTAGATATGGGCATTATGGATTTTTTGTTATTCCCTTTTGGGTAAACTAATGCACATTATATATTCATTAATCTTATTAATATATTATTTAATGAGTTCTTGGATTGGTTCGTGGTTGTATTTATTGATTACATTTTGGTATTTTCTAAAAATAAAGTGGAGCATGAAAAACAACTAAGGGATGTTTTACAAACCTTAAATGAAAGGAAACTGTATGGAAAATTCAGAAAGTGTGATTTTTAGTTGCAACAGATTTCGTTTTTTGGGAACGTTGTAAATAAGGATGGAATAATAGTTGATCCTACCAAAAAAATTTTTTTAGATGAATGGAGAAGTCCCACAAACGATACAGAGACTTGTATTTTTCATGGATTAGCAGGTTATTACCAACCTTTTGTTACAAACATTTCTCAGTTATCTACCCAGATAACTAAGTTAACACGGAAATGGGTTAAATTTGTTTGGATAGAAGAATGTGATGTTTGTTTTCAAGAACTAAAGAAGATATTGGTAAATTATCTAATTTTGTCCTTTCCTTCCAGAAATGGTGATTTTGTCATCTACAGTGATGCCTCATTAAAGGGACTTGAAGTTGTTTTCTTAGATAATTATCAGGTAATTTATTATGCATCAAGACAACTAAAAACTCATGAGTTAAATTATCCTACATATTATTTGGAATTGGAATATGTGGTTTTTTTTGAAAATTTGGAGGCATCATTTATACAGATCCAAATGTCAAATATATACTGACCATAAAAGTCTAATGTATATATTCACTCAGAAGGAATTAAACATGATGAAGAGGAGATGGATTGAACTAATAAAGGATTATTATTGCATGATCAAATACCATCATGGAAAATAAAACGTAGTGGTGGATGCCTTGATTCAAAAACGTCATGAATCATTAACCATGATACATTTGGAACATGATCCCTTGATTAATGATTTAATGAATTTTGGATTAGAAGTTGTTGGTATTGTCAATACATCTATTTTTTTTAGGTTTCAGTTCCATCATTATTGTATGAATGAATTAAACGAGCTCAATAAGAAGAACATGAGCTACATGGAAAGGTAGAATCGGTTAATGTTGGTAAGTTTCCAGAATATACCCTGGATAAATATTGTGATTTAATATTTGGTAAACGGTTGTGTGTGCCTTGTGATTCCCAGTTGAAAAATAAATGTTGTGTGAAACTCATAGTTCTTCATTTTAAGTTCATCCTAGTAGTACTAAGATGTACAGAGACCTTCAGAAGTATTATTGGTGGGATGGAATGAAATGAGATATTGCTGATTTTAATATTAAATGTTTGAAAAGTCAACAGGTTAATGCAGAGCGGCAATTACCGAAGGGGGTGATTCAGTCAATGCCAGTTCCAGAGTGGAAATGTGAGAATGTATCCACGGTCATTGCGGTGGGACTACTAAAGACTTCTCGAGGTAATAATATGATTTGGATTATTGTTCATTGGCTGAAAAAATCTGTACATTTTCTTTCTATTCGAGATACAATGTATTTGGATCAGTTTTCTCAACTATACCTCAAAAATATTGTCAGGTTACATAGAGTTCCTCTTTATCTGGTATCTGATCAGGATCCCAGGTTCACTTCAATTATTTGGAAGGTACTTCAAACGTCATTGGGCATGGAATTAAATTTCACTACATCTTTTCATCCTCAATCAAATGGAAAATTAGAACAAATGATTCAGACTTTGGAGGATATTCTTTGAGCTTGTTCAATGGACTACCAAGGATGTTGGGATCATCGTATTTCATTAGTTGAGTTTCCTTATAATAATAATTTTCATTCTAGTATTCAGATGAATCATTTTGAGGCTTTGTATGAGAAGTGATGTCAAACTCCAGTGTTTTGGGATGAAGTCGGTGAAAGAATGTTGATGGGGCCACAATTAGTAGAAGAAGTGTCTGAAAAAGTGAAGATGATCCAGTAGAAAATGAGGGTATCATAGAGAAAACAAAAAAAGTTATGTAGATAATAGAAGGAAAGACTTCTATTTCATGGTATGTGACTATGTTTTCCATAAAATCTCTTCTTGGAAAAGTCTGACGCATTTCAGTATGAAAGGGAAGCTAAGTCCATGGTTCATCAGGCCTTTTGAAATATTGGAGAAAGTTGGAACAATTGCATACTAAATAGATTTTCCTATGATTTTTCCTCAGTTACTTAATGTTTTTCATGTTTCAATGTTGATAAATTATGTTCTAGATTCATCACATGCCCTGAGCTCAAAAGCAGTTCAGTTAGAAGAGATCTTTCTTATGAAGAGAAACTAGTTTAGATTCTTGATCGAAGGGAACTGGTATTGGGAAATAAGGTAATCCACTAGGTAATGGTTGTGTGGAGAAACCACATGGTTTAATAAGCAACATGGAATTCTTAAAATGATATGAGTGAAAGGTCCCCTCACATGATTAATAAGTAAATAAAATTTCCAGGAATCAATTTCCAGAAGGTGGGGATAATGTAACACCCAAAGTTTTTCTAAAAATAAATTGAAATGATTGAAATTTAATAAAATGTATATATTTAAATGTATCCTTTAAATGTAATTTTACTGCATCTATGTTTTTAATCTTTAAAAAATGGTCTTCCACAATTGTGTTTAGTATGTTATTTGGAGTCTATTCGATCCAACTTGTTTTTTGGTGGATAGTAACATACCCTTAGGAATAGTAATATGACCCTAATGAATATTAAATTGTATTATTATTATATTTTATTAATGCATTAAGATAATGACATCTTGATTAATTTTTTAATGTGATATAAATACAGTTATAGTTTTTAAATTATTAATTTTTGAATCAAGTGTAATTTTATATAAAAATTATATTAAAAATATTTAGGAAATTATTTTAAATAAATTTACTTCATTTTTTAATTCTAAATGACAACAAATTTTTGGGGAGAAATTTGGGGATTTTTCTGAAACAGTTGAAATTTCGGTGAATAGTAAAAAAATACAATTTCGAGTTTTCTTGTGTTAATGACATCGTTAAGGATGTATTAATGATGTAATAAATATGGTCTACATGTGTACAATAAAATAGGTTATGAGGTGTCGCATGTGGCTTATACGATGGGAAAGCCCATGGTTTTACAAATACCACAAATGAGGTGTCCCTTGAAAATTATTAAAATAATCCCTCTCTTATTCTATAAATACCATCCCATTCCTTAATTAACTTCATTCCAAATTACACGTCAATGATGGTCTGACCTCCTTACCTCCCTAGTAGCCCACCCAAGGTTTCCTCAATCCCCCAAGGTCCCAAACTTCATGTTCTAGGAGTTACGCTACAAGGTAAGAAAATTCTAAATTTCTTTCTTTTTTTTCATTCACATTCTCTTTTATGTGGTATAACATTCAAGTTTCCCAACCACGTTCTAATTTCATTCTTACTCTTTATCTGTTTTTTATTATGATTCATTTCTATATGGTTTAACATTGTCCCCTCAAATTTTAAAATTTTCTAAAAACATGTTTCATAGTCGTTTCGCTGCCAATTTTTTATAAGGGATTCCCCAATAATTTTTTTATTTTTAGTACCTTTATTTTCTTATTCTTTCTTCATATATTCTTACCCAATATTAATGAAATATAAAGAAATCATTTATATTCTAGATTTTCTCATGTTCATGTAAAATTAATCATCATTATTTTTTTCCTCTCCAACTTATTCAAGGAAAAAACCATTGTATGTGATGTGCTGAATTACAGACATCGTGGACGATGTGTTTTCAATTTACATTAATTCTTTAAAATATGGCCATGAAACCATTTATATGGATGAATCATGTTGTAATATATGTATTATGTCTCTTCCATTGGTTAATAATTCTTTTTCACACATTTTGTTAATTTATAAGACAAAATGAGGTTGTTATTATCAAACAACCACTAAAATGATCAAAACATACATCATTAATGATTTGACTTGTGAATCATTCTCATATAAAAAATCAAAATGATAAATGGTATAAATTATGGTTCTGGAAGTATGTAAATACATTTACATTCTAATTTGGTAGTTTCTCATTCAATCAACACAAACATCCATCGTGAACCAATCATGGAAATCATGTAAAGAACGATCCCTAAGCAATGGAAGAAACAAAACACTAATAATTAATGGGTGAAATGAGGTTAGTAAATGATCCTAAAAGATATTATAAACATGAACATGTTTCTATATAATACTAATAACACTCTTTTAATCATTATAGATGATGTTTAAACAAATTTTAAGTAATACAAGCCTGAGGTATAGGAATTCTTAACCCGATTACCATTCTTTGGGTTATCCTTCCACTTCATTATTAACATGATATTAAAACAGATTGTGTGATGGGTTTTGATTATATTATGTTGAATTATGTCTAATTACAATTTATATACATATTAAATTAAATATATTAAGTATCTCTTTAATTTTAAGATATTTATAAGGGGATATTCTTTTAAAATCCTATTTTAAAATTATGTTTTTCAAAACTCAGAAGAAATTTACTTATGCTATTATTCATGTTGTATAATTATGTTGTGGTTTTTGTGAATTATTTATGATTAATGGTGGGACCTATATCTCCCTCAAATGAATTGGGTATGTGTATGTTTGAGGTCGGTCGTATTGTTACACCATGTGTAACTACGATGTTACATAAAGAGTAAGGTTACCGTGAGGGTAATAAGTTTATATATGTAATTCCCCAAGATACCTTTATAGTTTTACTTATGTTCTTAGGTATTGAGTAAATATCATGTTTCAATAAGTAAATATATATATACAGGTGATATTTATTTCTTTTGAAAATGATTTCATAAGTTACATGTATTCATGGACTAATGTGTTCTTTCCTTATAATTATATCCCTTACTATTTTTTTGTGCTCATCCCCAGTTTTAAATGATTTTCACTGGTTAATGGATGTGTAAGACAAAGAAGACATCCAGGATAAATTTTGAGTATTTTTCGAGTAATCATGTTTTATATTTTAATGTTTTATATTTTGAAAAAAATGGAAACTATTATTATGGTATCCACTCTGTAACAATGTGTAATGTCATGAATGTATTATGTCCAAATTCTCTAAAGATATAAACATTTAATGATCCTCAATGAAAACTGAAGTTTTTTTAGAATAAATTAATTATTATTAATTTAATAATTCCAGGTATTTATATGGTAATTATAGTTGGAAATTTCCAAAAAAGGATAATTATAACGGGTTTACGCCAAAACATACATATATGTCGAGAAATAATCTCTATCATTTTTATAAGGGATCTACAACATTAAAACAATGCATAATGAAGTCGATCTGGACCGCAGCTTAAAACAACTACCTCAGGGAAGAAATGTCAAAACTTATGTAGAAGAATTATGTGCAGATCATGTTGCATCATTTTTTGATGATGATCTACATCAGAAACAAGGATCAGTATCACCTTACCTCATCGAGTTGGCTTCATTTCCATTCATCACCAAAGGGGGGGAGGAAAAGAGGGAGTGTGCACTCCTCTCGGTTGTTTCATGTTCTAAAAATAAATACGGAGGGATGGTTATCAGTTTTAGGTTAGTTAATTAATTAAATTATCATTTTTTTAATTAATCCACCATATAATTCCCAGCCAACTAACCTCCAATGAAAACTCCCAGCACAAGAAACATTACATCGCGCCTAGGGTAAACCTGACATTTTGGACTCAACTTCATCCTACAAAATTTGATTGAAGGATACTTATATGATTTAATCCAAATTTCAAGTGAATCCAAATGTATGTGACAATCTATATTTAATATTTTTTTGATCACCTCTTTGAGGCTATCTGGGCTCTAGATTCCTACTCCGACTCAGCATCTGGCTTGGGAAATTTTCTAATGTCTTACATGTCAAATTCAAAGTCATTACATCTGAATATTATTTAAAATTTTGATTTTGTTTCATTTATTGAATCAATTTAAATCAAATTATGTAAATATATTGATTTATTTAAAAGGAACAAGATATAGTAAATTATAACATTGTCAATGACACAATAAAAATGATATTTTAGATTTTCACATTTCCATTCATAAAATATCATGATGTTTCTTATATAATTATCACTCATATCCCCCTCAAGGGGATACACTAAAAAACATTCATTAATGAGGATGTTATCAATATGTGTCATTTCGCATTGAATTATATATTTTAAACCATTTAAACATTCACCATGGGTGATCCCATCATCTTGTTTTCTTTTGAACACCATTTGAGAAATCAATCAAAAATGGGTTATTCATCATCATTTTTTTTCTATATTATAGAATCCAACACACCTCAATAAATCTACACCGAAGAAATTCATTCACAATAAAATCCATTTTTATAAGTAAAAATACTTCAGAAAAAAATGTAAATGGGGAGGATATTCTTGTTTCTTTATTTGAACAGTAAAGTTGGAGGATTTTATCAGCCCATTTGTTGCACTCTCCATTAAACCATGTCAGTTATTCATATAAATTTTTTGTTTAAGAATAATGGTACTATTTAGAAATTCCATTTCATTTTGTTATATGAATCTCCATTCTTTATCCACCATGTTAAATTCATCTCAAAATTTGATCTTCATTCTTTTAATGGTTTTTTTCTGGTTTCAGTAGTATTGTTAAATAATATTTGATTTCATTTATAAGATTATTTATGCATGAAAATATAAAATCATAAATGAATATTTTTTATTGTATTCAAATTATTTCATTATATTTGGGTTCAAAATGAGGAACTATTTCATTCATATGAGCATATGCCATTATATATGGATCCTCTATCATGATTTCTCTCTCTATATATACTATTCAAATTACTAAGTGAAATTTTAATAAATTTGTACATTTAGTAGAGTCTATAAATAACTTCTTGAGTTATTTTTTTTCACATAATTCATTTTAAATTAAGAAAACTTCTTAAAATTGTTTGGTTTGTTTTGAGAATACTGACCCATTGGTCTTCCTTGAAATTTTCTTGGGTTCATTCTTATATTCATTTCTCTTCATATTAATTCTCTTATTTATACTAAATTTCTATATCTGAAATTGATGATATTTATTCCCACATTAATTTGATACATGGGGAGATGATCATTACCCATTCCTCTGATGGCACCTATTACAAAAGTTACAGATATTTCATTGACTTTGAAACATGTTAAAGTTAGATAGGTCTTTTATAATATGTGGATTTTACTTCTTCTGTATCCTTTTACCCATGGAAGTGTTCTTACTTTATAGTTTTAATTTTTATGGATATTACTAAAAAATAATTTCACTTATACCCTAATTTATTAAAACACCCATAGTACCCCAACCAACCTATATCTTCTTCTATAAATAGCTTAATACCAAAAAAATTAGATATGTAGGCTGTCTGTTTCATGTCGTTAATCAGCACAATTTAGTCTCTACTTGGGGGGGGGGTTAATAAATCATATATCATATTCTATGTACCATTATCATAGTTTTAGTATTATTTTCTCTTTTACTCATACACATATATAAAGATTTAAAATCTAAACCTGTGATATTTATAAAAAACATTGAGAAAAAAAATCTAGTTTTAGAGATGGATGGTACACTCCCTTTTGATATTGATAAAGAATAATAAAAAAATAATATTCATGTATTTTCTCTCCCATAAGAATGAATTGTTTATCACTATTCCCTCCTTTATATTTTTGTTGTAGCATCAATATTTTTCTCAACATATTGTTAATAAATTGCATGAGTTTTTTCCATATTTTCAAGAGTATACATATTCTCAAGACATTTTTTATTTATAATTCATTTTTCATACTTAAATTGTTATTATTTTAATTCAAATTACCTATTAACCCTTTAATCTTAATCATCGTGATTTTTTTACCCTTTCTTATAACAATAAGTCTAGATCCTTGATTCATTTAGATTTAAATTCCAACTATGAATTCTTGACCATGATTTTGTTCTTAACATTTTCATTTAAATCATAGATATTATCATCTAATTATTTCATGGACTCATCAATTTCTCAAATTTAAATTAGAAACTCATTATGAAACATAGATAATTTATTTTCACGAATCAATTTTATAGACACTTTTTCTCAAATGTTTTTTAGGACTTATATAAATCCATCAAGATTTACTATAAACCCTCCTTAAGATGGGGTATCGCTTCCTACAAACTATCATCAATTCCAAAAACCATAATTAATTTTTATATGTTAAAGAAATATAATGTCGCTTGAATAATCAATAGATATATCTATTTAAATATGATCACCCTCAATAATTATTGTATCATCATATGAATATTTTAGGAAATAATTAACAGATACCTCATGATCAGATTATTTTCTTTAATTATTTTTGTTAGAATAAATATCCAATCCCAAGGTAGTAAATTTAATAACATATTCTTCTCCTTCAATGAAGGATTTATCTTAATTTATTATATGGACTAGAACTTATGGTTTTTATTACAATAGGGTTTACTTCTTCAATCTATTCATTTTTTTCTATATATTTATTATAATTTATATTTAAATTGGTTTCTACTCTGAAATATATGACTATTTATAAAAATTCACTTAATTATAAATTGAAATAAATAAATATAAATCAGCAAGTGAAAATAACATTAATGTATAGAATCAAATCAAAGGTGTAAACTCACTATGATACCAAAAATATGATCACATTGGGGTATATTCAACACTAATAAGGGGATTGAATCAATTTTGGTGTTTTTATCACATTAAACATTTAATCCCATTACCTCTTTGACTGGTTAGAATATCGATTCAATTTTTATCTTATCTTTCAGTTATTAATCAACTTGCAGAAAATGTG
This sequence comes from Viscum album, assembly GCA_963277665.1. Lineage (NCBI taxonomy): Eukaryota > Viridiplantae > Streptophyta > Magnoliopsida > Santalales > Viscaceae > Viscum > Viscum album. The sequence continues at coordinate 841,864,520 of OY728140.1, read as the reverse complement.
TACATGGTTTTTTCAAATTTCATAATTCAATATGAAATAATAATCCTTGGTGGAAATGGAAATAATGTATTATTACACTATCAGCATTGAAATAATCTTACAAGTAACAATTAGTACGGTATGTCACTAAAACTCATGAAATTTAGTGTTTTGAATGTACATCATCATCATCTAGGCCTTTACACTACCTCCTGATAGTTTCACTATATATGTAGTGTAAAACATAAGATCGTTCACCAATATCAATTGTTCCATGTCATCAGAGAGCTTCTTTATTCTTCCTTTCTCTTCACTTATTTTCAAAGAAACTTGCAATAACATTCATCTGTCTTTTATTCTCCCCCATCACTAGATTCCAAACAATTCTATATCAAAAAAACAATTCAAATAGATTCTACCACTAATATCCTTCCCATTTATATATTAAATTCACCTTCACACTATCATCAAAACTATAAAAACCTTCACTCTTTTTTCATATAATTTCATGAAATAATATTTTTTCTTAATTATTCTTATTGCTATTAAAATGTGAACTAGATTATATATTATTATTCTTATAAATTATATTTATCTTAATAATAGTATTTCCATATGTCAATCTAAATACACTTATTTCTCATCTATCTTTCATTATTTCATCAACAAAAGAACTTTTTTTCTCACTCTTTATTTTGATACCCAAGGATTTCATGAAAGTATGTCCAGTATTAGGTCTTTCCTCTTGATATTAACATATTTTTCTGGGAATAGAAGTGAAAGAATATCTATTTTATACATTTAATCTTGGAATATATAAATATATATAAATAATATAATAAAATTGATTTTCCACTATTAAATTTTAATTTTTTCATTCCTGTATTTACTCCATAACATGAAAAAAAAATTGAATTAACAATATATTTGACATAGAAAAATATTGAATATCATTATTATTTAATTTTATGAACTTCCTATTTAAAATCCCTAAAATACTAATGCCTCTTCTGTATAATTCATTCATAATATATGATAATATCATTTTTTAACTTTTAATTTGTACTAAAAAATTGAATTATAAAACTACATGTATGCCAAAAATTTTCATACAATTCAAAATGGTAGTCAAATATTCTATCATTTCAGTGCAAGACTCTCCAATAATCATTCCTTCGCTCTTCAAAAAATTCCATAATCACAATGACAAAATGATGACATTTATTTTCATTTTGGAACATCACACCTAGCATTGACTGAACCATTTAGCTATTAAATATTTCAATCATTCCATTATGAATCCATATAAAGAATCTACGTAAACATGAAATATATTTATACACAAATATTTAAATAGATGATTATAAAGAAATCATTCCAAGATAGAAATGTTAATTACTCACATATTATAAAAATATATGAATATAAATATATAACATAATGATCAATTCCAGACTTATATATGTCTGTATCATTGGAAGTATGGATATAAAAAAATTGGCTCATAATTGATTTATCAATAATAACCCTTCTCTTTATTTCACAATAATACATATTTATTACATGAAATTGCACTTAATATAACAGTAATGATCAAGAATTCAAGTATATATAGAAATTAGTTATATATCATTAAACTTTAAAAAGGGATACAACAACATTATTGAAAACATCCATAACAGGCTTCTAATATTCCATGGAGTTTTAAAATTGCTTGGGATAACCTAGGGAAAATCATAAGAAAGGGGTGAGATATAAATCCCAGTAATGGAATAAATCGGTAATAACCTGAAGAAGATAATACATGTTAGGAAATAATAATATCAATGGGGCATAATAATCTTGGAGACAAAAAACATGACAATGATACATTATATTGTGTGATAAGAATAATATAAGAAATTTGGAAACAACATAGAATACTAAATCATAAATATAGGTCAATTCTAAACCTGTTAAGAGATCATGGTTGAAAAATTCCATTGGAGGAATCAATTTCACTCCCTTTACCATCATGATGTATCATGAAACTAAACATTACCCAATTAATTGGAGTGCTATCTGGGTTAACCCGTCACATTCATTTCAATATCATGTTTATGTGTGTAACCTAGATCTAAAAACTTGGATCCATTCCTCATAATAATTTATTAAATTATTTCGTAATGTGGAATGTATATATGTAAGTCTCCAATATAATAGTATATGTGCATAAATTTGAACACCCTTATAGGAAATGGATATGGAATTCACTACATAATTGTTTTTTCCTTGAATATAATGGTGAAATTTTTAAAGACTTGTAGTGTAACTTACACATTCATAAAAATGTATTAATGAGAGGGAAATTGGTCTCTAATCACGAATAATAAGAAATGAATTAATAGGGACATGTAATATCATATTCCAATGTGATAAATTTGAAATTTTAAGGCATAAGTTAATCAATAAATTTTAATAGAAAAAATAATCCTACTATATTTTGTCATGGTAATTGATGTTCATAAAGGACCATGAGAGGAATATTGAGAGGGAAAGTGGAAATAATAATTTATAAATCAAATATAAATTGTGGGTAATATGTAATAACATATTTCAAGATAATTAAATGTAATTTAAGTGGAAAAACATAAAATCAGTTCTTGAATTGAAATGAGAAGAGAGAAATCCCTTACGATATTTCATCCTGGTAACAGGTGTGTATAAAGGATCATGAGAGGATTAATGTGATTGAATTGGTTATTCAATCATGTAGTCCTAAATAGGATATTATTTTGGATATATAATAATATATCCCAACATGAATGAATTCATATTATACATCATAATGGAAATTAAGTGCCTGAATAAAAAGAATAGTGTAAGATCCCTTACTAAATTTTAGCATATAAACAATATAGATAAGGGTTAGAATTATAGAGGATAAATGCTATATAATTCAAATAAAATCAATTTAATAGTATGGTGATTTTAGTAAATGAATTAAAATATAACCAATTCATATAAAATAGACTAATTTTAAACAGGGTTCTTGAATTGAAAGGATGAGATGAAAGTGACGATCCCATACTTGAGTGTGTGACTCCAATATCTTAGGAGGGACTTATTTTTAGATTGGGGGAACCATGAGAGGAATCTAGATATATAAGGATATAGTATTAATGGGCTCATTGAATTTGAGTGAAGATAAATGTGATACTTTTGAAATCAAAATAATCAATACAAACACGTATTGACCCCTCTTTCTTCTTGATTATGAGGATGAGTACACCCCTTGGTGAAGCAAATGGTTGTATGAACCCTTTATCCATATTATACTATATTTTTCTCTTCAGATCCTTGTGATCAACAATATACAATATATATATATTCATGGATATCAACAACACCCCAATTATAAGATTGATTGAAAATTCAACCACTTGCCTTTGAGTAAGACCAAGAAATTCATCAAAAAAACACATTAGTGTATTCCACCACAAGAGGTATGTATTAAAGGATGATTTTTCAACATACAATCAATTATTTGATGTATATATGATTTCACATAGGTAAATAATATCAATGCATGTGGTTTTGGTGATAATTAATATTCATCTTCTTCCTTTCACATGCATAGAATCAGGGGTCGATTCTCAATAAAGAGTGTGCTTTCCTTCTTGAAAAACTTTATGTCAGATCAATATAGGGACATCTAATACATGCCTATAATTGCATCAAATTCCCCAAAAGGATGCGTGACACAGTTCACTAGGACTTTCAACCCAAAACTTTTGATTGGGTATGAATTAAATACATGGGATGCGATAATATCCACATTTTCTGTTTTCAATGACATCTCTACATACAAGCATTGTGGTGGTGTTTGAGTAGTTCTAATAAACATTCATGATTTTAAGGAATTAATAGAATAATGGATGATAACCTGACCTTTCTCATTTTTTTTCTAGTTCTACCAATTTATTTTATCCAAAATAGACATAGGGATTTTTTTTATGTATTAAATGCGTAGGGTGGAATCCAATGAAATTAAAGAGATACCGTATAATTTACATTTTACCCTAACTTATGAATTTATAGTATTAAATATATGTTATAAATGATATATTTAATCACATTTATTATTTTGGTAATTTTTATCTCATTGTAATGTTCTTTAAGGATATCATGAATATTCCAAATCATATCCCTCGAGAGTACCAATGTTGTTGTGTAGTAATGATTGATGTCCAATACTAGGTTACACTGAATTTGGAATAGTACAAATTGTCATATTTGTTACCCCTAGGTACATTTGTACCCAAACAATGTCCACTTGTGGTATCTAGACAGGGAATTATTTTCTTAATAACCCACTTGATCTAAACATACCAATATATAAGGATTTTTACTTATATTTTGTAATGCCCCGACCCAAGAAGGCCAGAGTTGATGCATTAGTACGTATCATTGGCATGATCACATAAGGTCAAGTATAGAAAGATCTATTAGTTGAGTAGCCTTGGAAGAACTAGATACATTCATAAGGTTTACATTACCTCATAACATGGAAAACTACAACAACATTGTTTCCATAGACATCACTGAGACCCATAGACTATCCCTACAGGTCATTCATAATATACTTCTTTTCATCCTGGGATAAATAAAACATAGAATGGGGTGATCCCAGATGCTCAGTAAGGATAACAATATAGAGAAAACATTTATAAATAAGCATAAACATTTAAGGCAATGTATAAGACTAAAGTAAAAGCCTTTTAACCATGTACTTAACCATAATATGGAAAAGATAAAATCATATAATTTCATTTCATTATTCACATGGATATTCTAATAATCAAATAATCACAAGCAATATCAATAGACACTTTCATAATGATGGAATGCATAATGCCAATGATTCATAACAACATATTCAAGTCCTTCTACCAAGACTACAAATAAGATTTTGTCAAGGCCTTTTGCTAAGACACTAGTTTGTCTCAAGAGACCTATCGATGCATTGAGGAGATATAGTGGGCTCCACCCGTCACTTACTAAGTCCAATGCATTCCTGGTATTAAAAGATTTAAGCATAGCATAAACATTCGAATTAAAACTAGCATACAAAATGTCAGTACATTATCCAAAAACATGAATGGTATAAAAATAACACATCAATAGTCATAAATATCACAAAAACATCAATACTATATATAAGTATTGTATCATAATAAATCAAATAAAACAAACTTAAAATCCATCGAAGTATTTTGACATAGATGAAATGAATATTTTTTAGAGAAATATCTCTTTCTATTTTGAAATCATTTGGAATTCACATAATTATAAAAGAAAACTTTTATATTTTAATATATTCTTATAACATTTTAAGGTAATCTTTGACGATGTTATAATATTGGAAAATAGCCTCTCCCGATATATAAGTTAAAAAACATTCTTACCATAAATTTGTCAAAAGGGTCAAAAGTACCTTGTTTGGAAAAAGACGAAAAGATTCCATTCAAAACATATAAGGTAAAATAAGGTTATAAATTAATTTAAACCGTTGTCTATTAAATATTAAAAAGGTTTTTAAATACATTTTTAAGAATCATTTATGTGGATGATAAAGATATCCTAGAAGATAATTAGGTATAAACAACCTCGGATAATGAAGAGATTGTGAAATTCACCCTTACCTTGTTCTTTTTCTTGGTTGAGGGTATTTTGACCTACTTTATAATGGTTAAATAATTGTTATTAAATTATACAAGAATTATATATGTTATTATGATATCAAATATGATCTTTTAACATTTCTTTGTTAACAATATCTTAGTATTATCGTGTTTCAGGTGTTCGCTGATTCATTTTTCTATATATGATTTATTACGTAAGTAATGTTTTTTATGGATAGGATATATCTTATTCATATTCATATTGATATAAAGTCCTTAAAAATTATTTTTAGTCATCTAATGAAAATTAGTCTTGAATGGATTATGATGGGGAATAAATCTCATCACGTTCGTGGAGACGGTAATTTGTACATACGCACGAGCAACAATATCAGTCTTTTGATATTAAAATAATATATAATTGGATGTTATATCATATATAATGAATCATTATCATGTTATATCTATTATTTAAATTAATTACACATCATTATTATACCAATCCAAAAAATAATGTATTGAATTAAAATTACACCACGACGTGGGCACGGTAAGTCTTACGTACGCACGTATGGTGACATGTCATTCAAAGGATGGATAGAATAATGAATATGGTTGTACCATATTTATAATAACATCATAGTATATATAAAATACTGGAATTATAATTTTACAATGGAAAAAAAGAAAGAGGAAGTGGAAGAAGAAAGGAATTTGGAAGAGGTGATGAAATATTTACCTCTTCTTCGTGTTCTTTTTTTATTTGAACAAAAGGGCTCCTTAGGTTTCCTTTATGACTTAAATAAGGCCTCTAGGATGAAGGGAGGAAAGTTGAGAGGGTATATAGGTAGAGGATGGATGATCCAAATGGATTTGAAGGTGTGAATTAGAGAGAATGGGGAGTGCCTTTTTATAAGAGGGGTGAGGGGCACCTTAGGAAAAGCTAGAAATATTATTTTATAATAAAATAATTTTCAGATTATAATGGCTCAAAAATGAATTATATATAGGATAATGTGGGGATGGATCTAAAACCACTAAACCAAGAGGTTTTAGACAGGTTTGTGTCACTATATTAACATTATATTTTAGATTTAACTCTTAGTTAAATAGTTTGACATTTACCATGTCTCTTTGTGTTTTTATATTATATGGTTAATAAACTTACTATAGACTTAAAATAGAACCCCATGTGGTAATTTAATGATACAACTATAATTATATAAGTTTTTTGCCCAAACCATAGATTTTTAGGAATATAATATCAATTAATAATATAATATTGATTTTTAAAACTCTTTTAAGGCAATTTTGACACTATTTTGTATTTGGTTTTTTCTAAATTTATAACAGCATTATTACATCGAAAAAAATTAATATAAACAACCCTAATATGTCATATTAACCTAAATAATTATTGGATTTCAGAAAAAGTCTCAAATCACGTTTATTTGGATATTTAAAGTATCAATTATTTTAATTGTTCATTAATACTGTAATTACTGCATCATCATTGTGTCATAAGTTAATTTAATTATTTAATATCTAAAAAATATAAATAAAATACCATCATGTGGGAAATATTTTTAATATTTCAAATTAATATTTATAGTCTAATTTAACTTATGTGTAACCCTATATTATAAATGGTTTAGTTATAAAACGTTGAATTTAACACTTTCAACTCTTATTTGTATTAAATAATAATAAATATCCTAATCTAATCCATGTAGACCTAAATAATCAGATTTTATTCTCAGGTTTGTTATTGGTCTAATTACAATTATCCAATAGAATTAGAACATGTTTTAGGGTAATAATAATATCATTTTTACCCTTAATTAAACTATTTACTTTTAACTGTGGTAAATAAAAGTAAAAAGTTACTATTCTCCAAAAATTATTTTCATCTTACTGAACCACATTTTACTTAATGATATAAACGATGTCTCTCAGATTTTTGAAATTCAACTCACAGAAGCGGTACAATTGGGTTTTATGTAAATTTGAAAATGCTCCTAAGAGGTGGGTAAAAGGGTAAAAAGTTAAATAAAATTTTTATATATCTAAAATAATCATAAACTAACTCCAATGAATTACATTGAACATATATAGGTATTATGGATCTATTTTTACCTAAACTAAATTTAAATAAAATAAATAATTATTTAAATAAAAATATATTTTTAAACTATAACTGAGTGTTTGTTCACTATTCATCAATAATTGAATGTTTTTGGAAAAAACCAAAAATTCACACTAATATAATTTCGATATTCCGAATCCAAAAATGAAGTCCATTTTGAAAGATAAAATTTAAAAAAATTCAAAATGTGGGTATTACTACTCATAACAGCTAGTTTGATTGGTTGTGGTGTGTTAGAACTCGAAGTTGTGTACAACAAACGCTATTGTATTATTCAATGAAAAGCGTACCATGAAAGCTTGGAGTGGTAAATTCTCCCCTCCTTCAAATAATTTCATCCTCAAAATTTCTAGAATATTACTGCATAAAAAGACTCAGGTGGTTCTTTATCATAAGTTCCTCAGGTTCCCATGTTGCCTCTTCCATCTTATGGTTTCTCCATAGAACTTTTACCAGACGAGTTGTCCGGTTTCACATCACTGATTCTCTTGTATAAAGAATCTTGACAGGCTCTTCACAATAAGACAGATTGTGTACCAGTTCTAATTCCAACCAGGTGACTACATGAGTTGGTTCAGGCATGTATTTTCTCAACATTGATATGTGAAACACATCATAAACTTTGGGGAGAATTAGCGGCATTGCCAAACGATAAGCTACAGGCCAAATTCATTCTAGAATATCAAAAGATCTGATGTACCTGGGACTTAATTTAACCTTTTACTGAAATGTGTAACACCCTTCCATGGAGTTACCTTCAAGAAAACAATATCTCTTACCTAAAATTCCAAATCCATCCTTCGGTTATCAGCATAGTTCTTCTGTCTACATTGAGATGCTTTAATGTGGTTTTGGATTACCTTCACCTTTTCCATTGTTTCGTCTACATGTTCTGAGCCTATGAGTTTTCTTTCACTAACATCATCCTAACAGGTTGGTGTGCAACATCTCCTTCCATATAACTCTTCATATGGTTCCATCTGAATACTTGAATGGAAGCTATTTTTATAGAAAAATTCTACCAAAGGTAAATATTGATCCCACATACCCTGAAATCAAGTGATAATGATCTGAAAATGTCTTCTATGTTTTGAATAGTCCGTTCTTATTGTCCATTAGTTTGGGGGTGGTAGGAAGGGCTCAAACTAAGTTCAGAATCAAGGAATTTCTGAAGCATTTTCCATAATCTTGATGTAAAATGTGGATCACGATGAGAAATAATTGATATGGGTACTCCAAGAAGTCTTAAAACATCATTAATATATAGTCTTTCTAGACATTCAAGTGGTAAATCATCTATTATAGAAACAAATTGTGCTGAATTGGTATGAAAATCAACAATGACCCACATTGTATTGTTCCTTCTAGGAGTCCTTGGAAGCCCCATGATAAATTCCATCATAATATTATCCCATTTCCACTCAGGTATGGGAAGATGTTGAAAGTCTCATCAAGGATTTTTCCTTCCAACTTTCACTTGTTGACAAACAATATATCTTGACAAAAAATCAGTAATCTCCCTCTTCATGTTTTCCTACAAAAATGTTTCCTTCAAATTGTTATACATTTTGGTGCTCCCAGGGTGTAGATAGAAATTAGAGCTATGAGAATCATCCAACAATTATCTTTTTAGTTAATTTATATCAGGAACACAAAGTCTCTTCCCAAATTTCAAAATTCCATCTTCATATACGAAGTCACTCAATCTCCCATCATTTACAGCATCAATCTTCTTTTGAAACTCCTCATCATCAACTTGAGAACTTTTTATACTTTCTAGTAAAGAGGGTTTGGAAACCATTTGAAAAATCAATAATGTTTCACCTTACATGGTTGTTCACATATCCCTCTTTACTAGATCCATGAAAATAGGATCGCTTTCAACTATCATCATGTTCAAAACTCAAGGATATTTTTTGGTCAAAGCATCTACCACTTTATTTTCCTTCCCCGGGTTGTAGTGTATCAAGCAATCATAATCCTTGAGTAGTTAAAGCCATCTCCCTTTCCTCATGTTGAGTTATTTTTGTTATAAAATATACTTTAAACTCTTGTGATCAGTATAAATCTCCATTTTTCACTAGAGATATAGTGTCTATATATCATCAAAGCAAAGATTATAGTAGAAAACTCAAGATCATGAGTATGATAGTTTTTTTCATGAATTTATAGCTATCGTGATGCATAGGCAATCACCCTATCATTCTGTATAAGGACACAACCAAATCCTTTTTTAAAATCATCACTATAAATAACAATTCCATCATTCCCCGATGGTAGAGTCAATATAGGAGCATTGACTCATCATACCTTTAATTCTTAAATAAATTCTTCAAAATCTTTTTTACAAACAAATTTAACTCCTTTTCATGTGATATTTGTTAATGTGTTAGCCAATCAGGAAAAATTCTGGACGGACCACCGATAATAACCTACTAAACCAATAATATTGTATACCTTAGTTACACTAATTGGTGCTTCCATTCTTGGATTGATCATGTATTTGAAGGATCAACATAGATTCCATCCTTAGGGATGATATTTCCATGAAAAGAAATCTCCTGATGCCAGAATTCACACTTTGCTAAACTTCCTATATAATTCATGTCTTCTAAGAGTCTTCAAGATAATGCGCAAGTGATTTCCATGATCTTGGTATCATTTGGAGTATACCAAGATATCATCAATAAATAACACTACAAATTCATCATGATATTCCTTGAAAACCATATTCATTAGATCCATGAAGATAGAGGGTGCATTGGTCAATTCAAAAGGCATTATAGTGAACTCGTAATGCTCGTACCTGGTTCGAAATACTGTCTTTGGAATGTCTTCCTTCTTCACGCACAACTGATGATATCCACATCGAAGGTAAATATTTGAAAATTATTTAGCTCCATGAATTTGGTCGAATCAATAATCAATGTGAGGTAAAGGACAATTGTTCTTTATTATTATATCATTGATCTCCCTGTAGTCAATGCACAACTTCAAAGATCCATCTTTCTTTTAACAAAATAAACAGGGGCTCCTCATGGAGAAAAAATAGGGTGAATAAATGTCTTATTACCCAATTCCTCTTGTTTTTTCTTTATTTAAACTAATTCCACAGTGGAAATTTTATTAGGGGTCTTCGATATGGGCATTGATCTATGAATTAAATAACTGAAAAACTCAATTTCTCATTCTCGAATATGTCCAGGTAAATCTTCTGGAAACACATCAACATATTTTTTCACAATAGGTACATCCTCTTTTTGAACATTCCATTCATCACCCACAATTGTTTCATTCTCTTCCTCGCCAATAATTGAATTCAGTTGAGCTACATGGGGTAGATTTAGATAAGAATCATGTGGTGACGATTCTGCTCTAATGATAAGGTGTTGTTTATCATCTTCATTAAAAATCGTAACCTCCTTCTTCATACAATAAATTTTCACATAATGGTCCAAAATTCAGTCTATACTAAGGATTATATCAAATTAAATCATGGGAATGATGATGAGATCAGCAGATAACGAGAATTTATATACCCTAATGGGAACTGATTCACAAAACATTGTTGCGATGATACTTCCCTTAGGAGTTTTTACTGACAACTCCCTTGTTAAGTCAAATTGAAAATATCCTATTTTCATAGAAAACTAGTAATATATGAAAAAATGCGATGATCTAGAATCAAATAAATCATTTTTTAAATTTGAGGAAACCATTAAATTACTTACCACCATGTCTTTCGAAGATTCAAACTCAGCAGTAGTGATAGCATAATCATGTCCTTGATCCCTTGGACTTTTCTGAGGTATGTTCCAATAATTCTTAGGGCATTCATTCTTATAATTCCCCCTTTCTATACAATTTTAGCATTCAATATCGACAACCTCTTTCTTCCCCTTACAATTATGTTCTTGGTGGCCTTTTTCACCACACTTTTAATAGACTCCCATTCCCCTCAGGAAAGTACCAGTGTGTTTCTTCCCACATTTACTGTAGGATGGAAATTCAACTTTTCCCTTATTCACCTTATTTACATTTCTAGAGTGTTCAGTAGATCTCTTTTCACATGCTTTTCTTTAAAGTCGTAAGACTTAGAGAATTACTTTTCTGTCTTGATAGCACATGAAAAAATATCTTCATATGATGAGATGGATTGTTAGACTAATGCTCGATAGAGAAATGTTTTTAACCCGTCAAAGAAATGATCACTCTTACTTCTTGGGTTATGTATATAATCTGCAGCATGCCTCCCTAACATTGTAATGTTAACCTCAAAAATTGCGACATTCTCATCCTCCTTTTGCCTTAGACTCAGAGATTGCATTTCCATATCTGCTCAATGGTCACGAGGAAAGTATTTTTCTAAGAAAACATCTTTAAACTCCTTCCATTCCATATTTGATACTCTATCCTCTTCCTTTTTGCTTGGAATCAATGACCACCATTGATCAGCATCTCTAGTGAGGCCGTAAACTTCCATGGCAACTTTTTCCCTTTCACTACCCCAGAAGGCATGTAATATTTTCTCAAAAAATTTATCCATTTCTCAACTACTAATGGATTTTTAATCCCATTGAAAGTTGTTTGTTTTTTCCTCATGAAGCGATCTAACATCCATCCTCCAAAATGTGGATCAAGGTGATCCATACGGGTAAGGATATTATTCATAACCTGAGTGAGTTGTCCCAGTATGGTGATATGCTGATCAGCACTAGTTTTATCACTAGCTCCACTATAATTATCTTGAGCAGGAGGGAAATCACTACATGGAGTTCATGCATTGATACAGTTTTCATTCCCTCCACTATGCTCAATTTCTAAACAACGGCATAAACTAGATTAGTTTATGAATCGAAATAAATAATTCCAAACATGTAAAACACTGAACATAAATTGAACAGTTTATGGATATAATCCACAATCATAAAAAAATGTTTTCTTTGAGTAAGTATATACTCATAAAACCTTCATAATGGTTTGTAAAGAAAATTATAATTATCCTTAACATATCACCCAGAAATTTCATAACCAAGAATGCAACAAGGCCTATTGTCATCCACCAGTTCCCATTCAAGACTATCTCAATGTGGTGTTTTTGGGTTTTACCCCTAGATACATTTGTGCGAGAGCCACCTCTACCTTCCCGTATCCTGATAAGGATGTATTTCTTATAAAACTCAAAAAATATCTACAATACCCAAATTCTAGGAAGTTCTTATATTCTAATGCTCAAATTCTATCTTAGGGATATGTTCTCTAATCAGAGTTTATCTAAATCTAGTTTCCAGGGTTTATACTAAAATTCCTCTAATACAATATGTAATGCCCTGACCCCAAAAGCCTAGAGTTGGTGCATTATTACATATCATTATCATGATCACAAAAGATCAAGTCTCGAATGATTGATTAGTTTAGTAGCCTTGGAAGTACTATATACATTCACAAGGTTTACATTACATAATAAAATGGAAAACTACAGCAAATTTTTTTCTATAGATTACACTGAGATCCCATAGACTATCCTTGCATGTCAATCATAATATATTTCTTCGCAACCTGGAAAAAATAAAACATAGAAAGGGGTTATCTCAGATGCTCAGTATGTATAAAAATATAGTGGAAACTTTCATAAATAAGCATAAACATTTAATGAAATGTATAGGACTAAAACAAAAGCCTTTTAAACATGAGTTTCATCATAATATGCAAAATCTAATATAAAATAATTCCATTTACTTATTCACATGGATATTCTACTGATCGAATAATCACATGCAATATCAATAGCAACTTTCATAATGATGGAATGCATAATGCTAGACATTCATTACCACATAGTCAAGGCCTTGTTCCAAGACTACAAATAATATTATGTCAAGGCCTTGTTCCAAGACACTAGTTTGTCTCATGATACTTACCGATTCGTTAATGAGCTACAGTGGGAACCACCCATCACTTACTAAGTCCAATTCATTCCTCATATGAAAAGATTAAAACATAACATAAACATTCGTATTAAAAATAGCATAAAATATGTCAATTCTTTATCCATAAACCATGAATGGTATAAAAATGAAAAATCCATAGTCAAACATATCACCAAACCTTCAATACAATATGGATATTTTGTTCATAATGTTTCAACTACAAACAAACATAAAATCAATCAAAGGATGTTGACATAGATGAAATCAATTCCTTTATATAGAAATATTTCATTCTTTTTTGAATTCAGATAAAAGTTCCATAATTAAAAAAGAGAAGATTTATATTTTAAAATATTCTTATATGCTTGTAAGGGAAGCTTTGACGATGTTATAACAGTGGAAAATATCCACACCCGCCATAAAATTTGTTAAAAATTCTTACCATAAATATGTCGAAAAGGTCAAAACGTACATTGTTCGGAAAAGGACAGAAATATTCCTTTCAAAAAATATAAGGTAAAAAAAGGGTGTAAAGGAATTTAACCCATGGTTTAGTAAATACTAATTTTTTTGAAATACATGTTTAAGAAGCATGGATATGGATGATAAAGAGTTCACAATAGATAATTACGTATAAATAACCTTGGATAATGAAGAGACTGTGAAATTAACACTTACCTTAATATTTTCCTTAGTCGAGGGTAGCTTAACCTCATGTATAATGGTGAAATAATTTTTATTAAATTATACAAGAATCATATACATTAATATGATATCATATATTATCTTTTATCATTTCTTTGTTAATAATATCTTTGTATTATCGTCGTTTTGGTTGTTAACTGATTCGTTTTCTATTATATGATTTGTTACGTTAGTAATGTTTTTTATGGATAGGATATATCTTATTCATATTCGAAATCATATTAAATATTTAAACATTATTTTTAATCATCTAATGAAAATTAATCTTGAATGGATTATGATGGGGAATGAATCTCATCGTTTTCGTGGAGATAGTAATCCATACGTACGCACGAACGACAATATCATTCATTTGATATTAATATAATATATAATTGGATGTTATGTCATATATAAAAAATCATTATCATGTTATATTTATTATTTACATCAATTATAAATCATTATTATACCCATCCAAATAATAATGTATTGAATAAAAATTACACCATGACGTGGAGACGGTAAGCCGTACGTACGCATGTATGGTGACATTTCATTCAAACGATGGATAGAATAATGAATATGGTTGTACCATATTTATAATAACATCAAAGTATATATAAGATCCTGGAGTTATTATTTTAGAATGTTAACAACAAAGAAAGGGGAATTGGAAGAAGAAAGGAAGTTGAAAGAGGTGATGAAATATCTACTTCTTCTACGGGTTCTTCCTCCTGATTTGATCAAAAGGGAACCATAGGTTGGATATATTGATAAAGGAAGGCCTCTAGGATGAAGGTAGGATAGTTTAGAGGATATTTGGCCAGAGTTTGGCCGATCCAAATGGCTTTTAAAGTGCGAGTTAGCGATAAGGGGAGTGGTCTTTTATAAGAGAGGTGAGGGGTACCTTAGTAAAATCTAGAAATATTATTTTATAATAAATTAATTTTCGGTTTTTAAAGGCTCCAAAATGATTTATTTAAAGGATTTGGTGGGGATGGGTAGAAAACCATTCAACCAATAGGTTTTAGACAGGTTTGGTTCACTATATTAACTTTATTTTTTAGATTTCACTCTTAGTTAAATAATTTGACATTTTCCATGTCTCTTTGTATTTTTTTATTATATTGTTAATAAACTAAATATATACTTCCAATATAACCCCAAGTGGTTCATTAATGGTACACCTATCATTATATAAGTCTTTTCGCCGATCCTTAGATTTTTAGTAATATAATATCAATTAAAAATATAATATTTGTTTTAGAAACACATTTATGTCAAATTTGACACTATTTGGTATTTTGTTTTTGCTAAATTCATAACTGCATTATTAATTATAAAAAAATTCATATAACCAACCATAATATGTAATATTAACCTAAAAAGGTAGTGGAATTCATAAAAAGTCTCAAATTATATTTATATGGATATTAATAATATCAATTATTTTAATTTTTCATTAATATTGAAATTACTACATCATCATTGTGTAATAAATACATTTAATTATATAGTGTCTAAAATATATAGATAAAATACAATTATGTAGGAAATATTTTTATATTTCTAATGAATATTTATAGTCTAATTTATATTATATTTAAACCAATATTAAAAATCGTGTTGTTATTTAACATTGAATTTAACACTTTTAACTCTTCTTTGAATTAAATAATAATAAATGTACTAATATAATCCAAGTGGGTCTAATGGATCATATTTTATTCATAATATTATTTTAGGTCTAATTAAACTTATCAAATAGAATTAAGACATGTGTTAGGGTAATAATAATATCATTTTACCCTTAATTAGCATATTTACTTTTAACCCTGGTAAATAAAAGTAAAAAGTTACAATTCGCCAAAAAATTATTTTAATCATATTGAACCACATTTTACTGACTGATATCAACTATGTCTCATGGATTTTTTTAATTCAACTCATTGAAAAGGTAAAATTAAGTTATATGTAAATTTGAAAATGCTCCTAGGAGGTGGGTAAAAGATGGTACAAAGTTCAATAAATTTTTTATATATCTAAATTTGTTATTGTAACTCCCCAAGCTTTCACGGTACGTTTCCCTTTGAATAATGCAATGGCGTGAATTGTACACAACTTCGAGATTCTAACACACCACAACCAATCAATCTAGCCATTATTAAATTTTATAAATTCTACCTCTCAAAATGGACTTCATTTTGGGATTCGGAATATCAAAACTAGCCTAGGGTGAAATTTTTGTACTTTTCGGATAACATTCATATTTTGATGAATAATGAAAATTATTAAATTTTAATTAAAAACAACTTTTTTAATCGAAATAATTAATATTGATAAATTATGAATTTGAGTAGTTTTAAAGTATATTTATAATATATTTTTACCCTTTTAATTCAATGTTTTTATTGGACATAATTTCACAATTATACCAGACATAAACAAGTGTCAATCTTTTGATAGTTATTATCTCTTAAAAACACGCTTTTTTGTTTTAACAACGGGAATTAATTTTAAATTAATTTATCCCAATTATGTATATTGAATTTGGAAAAATGGATTCCATATTTGGAATCAGGATGTCCAAATTCTGTAAATAGGTAACTTTTATTTTTAGACATTTTGAATAATTATTTCGGTAAATATTTCATTTACCATGGTTAAAAGGTAAATCCGGTAAATAAGGGTTAAAAAAATAATATTTATATAATAAAAAAATTACCCTAAAACATGTCCTAACCTTATTGGTTGATACATTTCCGACCATTGGCATCTTTGGGTCGTTTTTGGGACCCCATGGAGCCACTTGTATGTGATAGGGACACATTATTTTAATTATGTTAAAATGAATACAAAAATGACACAAGCATATATCTTTTAGAAAATCAATTTTTTACATAGGGTTATATATGTTGGATTTTCGACTACAAATATTCATTAGAAATATAAAAAGATTTTCTACATAATGGTATTTTATTTATAATTTTTAGACATTAAAGATTTTAATTTATTTATGTCACAATGATGATGAAGTAATTACCATAATAGTAATAAATTAAAATAATTGATATTATAAATACATAAATAAATATAATTTGAGACTTTTAATGAATTGAACTAATTTTATAGGTTAATATGACATGTTAGTAATGATTTAATTAACTTTTTTCTAAGTAATAATTATGTTATGAGTTTTACAAAAATCAACAATTGAATAGTGTTAAAATTGACATAAAAGAGTATTTAAAAAAAATTATATTATTAATTGATATTAAATTCCTAAAAATCTACGGATCGGCCAAGAGAATTATATCATGATATTTGTATCATTAATGGACCACTTGGGGGTCGATTGGATGTATATTGTATGATTCCTAACTATATAATATAAAAATACAAAGTGACATGGTAAATGTCAAACTAATTAACTAAGAGTTAAAAATAAAAGATAAGGTTAATATAATGACCCAAACCAGTCTAAATTATATGGGTTGAATGGTTTTAGACCTATACCAACCTTAAAATTTGAATAATCAACTTTGGATCCATTAGAAACCGAATATGAATTTATTATAAATTAATATTTCTAGCTTTTCCAAAGGTGCCCCTCACCCCTCTTATAAAAGGGCACTCATCCTTCTCATTTAATCACACCTTCAAAGCCTTTTTGTTCGGCCAACCCCAGACCAAATATTCTATCAACATCCCTCACTACAACCTAGAGGCCTTAGTTTGATCATAAATCCATCCTAATGAGCCCTTTTGATCAAATCAAAAGGAAGAACCCAAAGAAGAGGTAATGTTTTCATCACCCCTTTTCAAGTTCCTTTCTTCATCCACTTATTCTTTATTTGTTATTACCATTCTAAAATAATAACTCCAGTATATTATATATACAGTGAAGTTATTATAAATATGGTACAACCATATTTTGTATTCTATCAACCCTTTGGATAACATGTCACCATACGTGCATACGTACGACTTACCATCTCCACGTCATGGTGTAATTGTTATTCAATATATTATTATTTGGGTGGGTATAATAATTATGTTTAACTAAATTAAATAATAAATATAACATGATAATGGTTCTGTATATATGATATACCATCCAATTATATATTATTTTATTATCAAAAGAATGATATTGTCGCTCGTGCGTACGTACGGAGTACCATCTCCACGAACGCGATGAGATTCATTCTCCATCATATCCATTCAAGTATAATTCTCATTTGATGATTAAAAATAATGTTTAAGGATGTGATATAATTCAGGATATGAATAATATACATCCCATTAATAACAAATATGGCTCACATAAAAAAGAATATAAACTAAAATAAACCCGTTAACACCCAAAATGACGATAATTCTAAGATATTATTAACAAATCAATGTTAAAAGATCATATATGATATCATATTAATTTAAATGATTCATGTATAATTAAATAATAATTATTTCACCATTATACAGGAGGTTAACCTATCATCGACCAAGGAAAAAGTAAAAGTAAGGGGTTTCTTAACTCACTCTTAATTTCATGAGAATTCCATTGTTCACCACTTAATTATTGCATGTGGTGTATCTGTTCTGCCCATGAATGTATTCATTGTGTAATATACATTAATTTATGGGTATTTACATCATCATTTTATGATCCTTCTTTCATGGGTGTTTGTTTTTTATGTTACCAAATCAATAAGGGAATTTGAAATTTCAATTTCCACTCATTTGGCTTTACGTATATTTCATTGATTATATTACCCCAAGATTATGTGTGGAATCACTATTCATTTGATTATGTCATTATTTCTACTCCCCTTTTCTGTGGATATACTTTTGATACACATAATCACTCCATTGATAATTTCTCATGTTGTCGATATGAATTTGATAAGAGTAATTTTAACTCATTCTTCATTTATTGAGTTAAACATCCAATTCATTGGTGTTGTTTTTACAAGATTATGTGTGAATATCCTTTGATTGTTTTACACTGAATATCCAATAATATTTAGTGTATTTATATTTTTCACACATAATTATTTTGTTGATTTATCCTTAATCTAAGGATACGGCCTTTATGAGAGATTTCATCTCAATTTACATTCCATTTAGACTTCTTTGTTGTTATACACCAAATCACTTTTATGTGGTGTATATAATGTACTTTGACATAGTAAAACATGAATTCCTTTATTCTCATGATATTACAATGTTTTGGTTACCTAAATTATTTGTATTCAAGTGTCTCTCTTTTGGTTAGAATCTCTAACTAAAATACCATTTTCAAATGTTTTAAAGACTTATTCCTCTAAATCTTGCTCATTAATGTCCATGGTTTAAATTTTTTTAAGGATTTATTTATATGGACATTAATGATTTAAAATTAAAACTCCTTTTAAATGTTTCAAAGTGGTATGGGACACTTTTATTCAAAAATCAATTTTTAAATGGCTTCTTGACAAATAGTGTGGCTTTTAAATGATTTCAAGAAAAAGGGGGATATTTCTCTCAAATATTTTTGATGATTATTTTCATCTATGGAAACATCCTTAATTATTCTTGATTGAGGTTAATGTGATATAATAAAATCTTCCATATTGCATCAAATGAGTTATGTTTGACTGTGGATGTGCTATTTTTATACCATTCATGGTTTGTGGTTAAAGTATTGACATTTCTTATGCTATTTTTAATACGAATGTATATGTTATGTTTACACCATTTCATATGGGAATTAATTGGACTTAATAAGTGACGGTTAGAGCCCGTTATAGCTCCACGATGCATCAGTAGGTCTCATGAGACAAAATAGTGTCTTGGCACAAGGACATGACAAAATCTTATTTGTAGTCATGGCACGAGGCCTTGGCTATGTGGTTATGATAGTTTGGAATTATGCATTCCATCATTATGAAAGTGGTTATTGATATTGCATGGGATTGTTCGACTAGTAGAATATCCATGTGAATATGTAATTGGCATTATTTCATTTTATCTTTTCCATATTATGCTGAAGTTCAAGTTCAAAAGTATTTTGTTTTAGTTTTAAATTACTTTAAGTGTTTATGCTTATCTACGAAAGATTCTGCTATATTGTTATCCTTACGGAACATCTGAGCTCACCCCTTTCAATGTTTTATCTTTTCCCAAGATGTGAAGAAGTAATTTATGAATGAAATGCAGGGATAGTATGAGGTGATATGAAGACAAGATGTTGTTGTAGTTTTTTTACCTTATAATGTAATGTAAGACTTATGTATATATCTAGTGTTTCCAAGACTACTAAACTAATCGGTATTTCGAGACTTGATCCTTTGTGATCATGCCAATGTCATGTAATAATGCACCGACTTTGGGTAATGGGGGTCGAGGCATTATAGTTGGTATCAGAGTTAGTTTAGTACAAACCTTGGAAGCTAGATAAACTCTAATTAGAGCACGTAGACCTAAGATGAACTTTGAGGATTAGTATAGAAGAACTTCCTAGAATTTTGGTATTCTATAGATTTTGTGAGTTCTCCGAGAAATACATCCATGTCTGGATACGAGCAGGTAGAGGCGGCTCTGGCATAGATGTACCTAGGGGTAAATCCCGAAAACACCGCTTTGAGCTAGACTCGAATGAGAACTGGTTCACAACAACGGGCCTTGCTGCACTCTTGGTAACAACACTCCCAGGGGATATTCTTAGGATAATTTACATTTTCTTTACAAACCAATTTGAAGTAATATATATATAAGATGCGAGTAAATGACCTTGGTTAATAATAATATGTTTCAAAT
Source organism: Viscum album (assembly GCA_963277665.1). NCBI lineage: Eukaryota > Viridiplantae > Streptophyta > Magnoliopsida > Santalales > Viscaceae > Viscum > Viscum album. The sequence goes on along the minus strand of OY728140.1, from coordinate 841,843,314 downwards.
TGAGAATATGGTGACATGTTAATCTCTAAATGATTTTATGACTATTGTTACTCACACAATGATTTCTGGTTTTAGTCAATGGCTAGATTCCAAGGAAGTCATAGTGACTTTGATAATGATGAACAAGGTGGGAACGGTTGTGGAATTGGGCAACAAAATGGAATGTTGATAGGCGTAAAAGATATCATCTTTATTCAAATCAGTTTTCCAAAAATATGATCAACAATATACATATTAACCAATTATCGGACTCAACAAAGAAGAGAAAGGTGATGAATGATAAGAGCTCCATTAGTGGAGACCATGGAGAAAGAAATCCTCAATTTCCATCATGCAGGAAATGTGGAAGGAGACACCCATGAATGTTTCTCAATGGGACAACGAAATACTTTACGTGCGGGAAAGAAGGACATAATGTGAAGAATTTCCGAAGAAAAATGAAGGGTACTATGGAAGAAGATAAAAATGGTCCCAAGAATCCATTTACAATAATTTGCCGTAAATGTAGGGGACCTGGACATTACCTGAGTGAATGTCCTATTCTCTAGGATATTTTCTTGGTCAGAGAAGAAGCTTTGTAGAAATAAATGGTTGGATAAATGATTAAAAATTATTAGTGATCCTTGTTGAAGGGTTTACTTTGGAATAATTTTCTCTTGTATTTGTAAACCTAACGTTTTCCATGTGAGAATGACATTTATGGAAGAATTATCATTTCCCTTGTGGATATAGTAATAAATAACCATTTCATTTTATATGATCATTGGGTTGGAGGAAATAACAAATTATTATAATTTGTGATGAAAATGAAAGGTATGAGATATCATTTGTGGTTAAATTATGTTATGGTTATTTTGAGAAATTTTTCTCATTTTGGTAATGTTATAAAATATAGTTTTTGAAAAAGGAAAACCCGTAGACCGTGTGACAACCCGTCGTCTCAGACAAAGCTATGGGAATCGAACCCACAACCAAAGTGCGATTGGGATTTATCGCCTACCACTGGACTACGTGATGTCCCTGGTTAGTGTGACTATTATTTTTAGTTAAATTATTTTATTGATCAATAATAATTTTATTTGGGATCTTATGTCATACCAAATGAATACACTTAGTATAGGAAAATGATTTGGTGATTATGTGATAATTGTTATTTTGGAAGTTGTTCGCTTTGTTGAGAACAGTATATGCCAAAGGAAAATAGAGTAGTATGGGATTTCATTTGAGGAGTAATGGTGGATTCCTATCTATGTTTTTATTGTGGATTTATATTGATTTGGGTTGTTTATGGAAATGATTAGGTTAATTACTTTTATGTATGTGACTTTAAGAGTAATTAATGTCATTTGGAGATACAATTTAACATGGGATACTACATAATCAAATTCTTTTATGTTTTGGGTTTTAATTTAATTTTGGATTATATTGAAGGATTTTAAGGAAAATTGATTATTGAATGGTATTTATTTAACATTGGGGTATTATTGGTTTATTTTTAGAAATTAAGATTAGTGTTTATTTCTCTCAAGGAATATCCTTTTGGGGGATCATTAGATCTTGTACTAACCATTTTGGTTTTCATTAATCTTTAAAGACAATGTAAATATATAGTTTATCCTGGATGGATCATGTGATTCTATATAAGTTTATTCTAGCTCTACTAGTGTGACCAAGTCTTCTTGAATACTCATTGTTTAAAAAAACGAGTTAGTGGTGGAAATTTATTAAATAATGAAACTCTACTTAAAAAGTAAGTATATATCTTCATATTCGTAGTCAATATCATAAATTAATTCCTTATCCTTATGTAATGTTACTTAAAACAAAAAAATGTTGTCTGTTTACTTTTCCTACTAGGAGACTAATGATCGTTTTTACCCACACAAGTTTGTGGTTTTCTTATTGTTAACTTTCTCCTGATCATGATTTCTATCCCTCTCCATCAGAACATGATGCTTAGTTTATCATCCACATCTATGTTTTCCTACATGGAATCCTAGTATGGGTTATCTTTGATGACCTTTATACCTCCCTTCCTTTCTTTTAAAGTGATAGTTTTACTGACTCTTTTTCCGATGTGGGGATTTCAATTATATTCGTAAGCCCAATTTTAAAAATTATGTGGACGCAATTTATTTAAGTAGGGGAGAATGTAACACCCCAAGATTCCACGGTACGTTTCCCTTTGAATAATGCAATGGCGTGCATTGTACGCAACTTCGAGATTCTAACACACCACAATTAATCAATCTAGCCGTTATGAAATTTCATAAATTCTATCTCTCAAAATGGAGTTCATTTTTGGATTTGGAATATCGAAATTATCCTAGGGTGAAATTTTGGTACTTTTCGGATAACTTTCATATTGTGATGAATAGTGAAAATTATAAAATTTTAGTTAAAAACAACTTTTTTAATCGAAATAAATAATATTGATAAATTATGAATTTGAGTGGTTTTAAAGTATATTTATAATATATTTTTACCATTTAATTCAATGTTTTTCATTGGACATAATTTCACAATTAAGCCAGACATAAACAAATGCCAATCTTTTGATAGTTATTATCTCTTAAAAACACACTTTTTGTTTTAACAAAGGAAATTAATTTTAAATTAATGTCTGCCACTTCTGTGTATTGAATTTGGAAAAATGGATTCCATATTTGGAATTATGGTGTCCAAATTGTGTAAATAGGTAACTTTTATTATTAGACATTTTGAATAATTACTTCGGTAAATATTTCATTTACCATGGTTAAAAGGTAAATATGGTAAATAAGGGTTAAACAAATAATATTATAATAATAAAAAATTACTCTAAAACGTTTCCAAACATTATTGGTGGATACATGTCCGGCCATGGGCATCTTTGGGTGTATTTTGGGACCCCATGGAGCCACTTGTAAGTGATAGGGTCACTTTATTTTAATTAAGTTAAAATGAATACAAAAATGACACAAGCATATATCTTTTAGAAACTCAATTTTTACATAGGGTTATATATGTTGGATTTTCGACTAAAAATATTCATTAGAAATATAAAACGATTTCCTACAAAATGGTATTTTATTTATAATTTTTAGACATTAAATAATTTAATTTATTTATGACACAATGATGATGCAGTAATTACCATAAAAGTAAAAAATTAATCTAATTGATATTATAAATACCCAAATAAATATAATTTGAGACAATTAATGAATTACACTAATTTTCATGGTTAATATGACATGTTATTAATGATTTAATTAACTATTTTAGAAGGAATAATTCTGTTATGAGTTTTACAAAAATCAACTGTTGAATAGTGTCAAAATTGACATAAAAGAGTTTTTAAAACAAATATTATATTAATAATTGATATTAAAATCCTAAAACTTTAAGGCTCGGCCAAGAGACTTATATCATGATATTTGTATCATTAAAGGACCACTTGGGGGTATTTTGAATGTATATAGTATGTTTATAAACTATATAATATAAAAATACAAAGTGACATGGTAAATGTCAAACTAATTAACTAAGAGTTAAAACTAAAATATTAGGTTAATATAATGACACAAACCTGTCTAAATTCTTTTGTTTGAATGGTTTTAGACCTATCCCCACCTTAAACGTTTAATAATCAACATTGGAGCCATTACAAACCGAATATGAATTTATTATAAATTAATATTTCTAGCATTTCCAAAGGTGCCCCTCACCCTCTTATAAAAGGGCACTCCTCCTTCTCATTTATTCACACCATAAAAGCCTTTTGGTTCGGCCAACCCCTGCCCAAATACTCTCTCAAATTCTCTCACTACAACCTGGAGGCCTTATTTTGATCAGAAAGCCAACCAAAGGAGCCCTTTTGATCAAATCAAAAGGAAGAACCCGAAGAAGAGGTAATGTTTTCACCACCCCTTTTCAAGTTCCTTTCTTCTTCCACATCTTCTTTCTTTGTTATTACCATTATAAAATAATAACTCTAGAATCTTATATATACTGTGATGTTATTATAAATATGGTACAACCATATTCAGTATTCTATCCACCCTTTGAATAACATGTCACCATACGTGCGTACGTACGGCTTACCGTCTCCACATCGTGGTGTAATTGTTATTCAATATATTATTATTTGGGTGGGTATAATAATGATGTGTAAATAATTTAAATAATAAATATAACATGATAATGATTCTGTATATATGATATACCATCCAATTATATATTATTTTAATATCAAAATAATGATATTGTCGCTCGTGCGTCCGTACAGAGTACCATCTCCACGAACGCGATGAGATTCATTCTCCATCATATCCATTCAAGTATAATTCTCATTTTATGATTAGAAATAATGTTTAAGGACTTGATATCATTCTGTATATGAATAATATACATTCCATTAATAACAAATATGGCTCACATAACAAAGAATATAATGTAAAATAAACCCGTTAACACCTGAAATGACGATAATTCTAAGATATTATTAACAAATCAATGTTAAAAGATCATATATGATATCATATTAATGTAAATTATTCTTGTATAATTCAAAAAAAATTATTTCACCATTATACAAGAGGATAACCTACCATAAACCAAGGAAAAAGTACAAAGTAAGGGGTTTCTTAACTCACTCTTAATTTCATGGGAATTCCATTGTTCACCACTTAATTATTGCATGTGGTGTATGTGTACTACCAATGATTGTATTCATTGTGTAATATACATTAATTTATGGGTATTTACATCATAATTGTATGATACTTCTTTCATGGGTGTATGTTTTGTATGTTACAAAATCAATAAGGGAATTTGAAATTTCAATTTCCACTCATTTGGCTTTACGCATATTTCATTGATTATATTACCCCAAGATTATGTGTGGAATCACTATTCATTTGATTATGTCATAATTTATACTCCCATTTTCTGTGGATATACTTTTGATACACATAATCACTCCATTGATAATTTCTCAAGTCATCAATATGAATTTGATAGGAGCAATTTTAACTCATTCTTCATTTGTTGAGTTAAACATCCAATTCATTGGTGTTGTTTTTACAAGATTATGTGTGAATACCCTTTGATTGTTTTACACTGAATATCCAATCATATTTAGTGTATTTATATTGTTCACACATAATTATGTCGTTGATTTATCCATAACCTAAGGATATGGCTTTTATGAGAGATTTCATCTCAATTTACATTCCATTGAGACTTCTTTGTTGTTATAAACCAAATCACTTTTATGTGGTGTATATAATGTGCTATGACATAGTATATCATGAATTAATTTATTCTCATGATATTACAATGTTTTTATTACCTCAATAATATGTATTAAATTGTCTCTCTTTTGGTTAGAAACTCTAACTAAAATACCATTTTTAAATGTTTTGAAGACTTATTCCTCTAAATCTTGCTATTTAATGTCCATGTTTGAGAAATTGTTTTAAGGATTTATTTATATGGACATTAAAGTTTTAAAATTAAAACTCCTTTTAATAGTTTCAATGTTGTATGGGACACCTTGATTCAGAAATCTATTTTTAAATGGCTTCTTGACAAATGGTGTGACTTTTAAATGATTTCAAGAAAAGGGGGGATATTTCTATCAAATAGTTTTGATGATTATTTTCATCTATGGAAACATCCTTCATTATTATTGATTGAGGTTAATGTGATACAATACAATCTTCCATATTGTATCAAATGAGTTATGTTTGACTATGGATGTGCTATTTTTATACCATTCATGGTTTGTGGTTAATGTATTGACATTTCGTATGCTAGTTTTAATACGAATGCATATGATATGTTTAAACCATTTCATATGGGAATGCATTGGACTTAATAAGTGATGGGTGGAGCCCCATATAGCTCCTCGATGCATCAGTAGGTCTCATGAGACAAAATAGTGTCTTGGCACAAGGCCTTTACAAAATCTTATTTGTAGTCTTGGCACGAGGCCTTGGCTATGTGGTAATGATAGTCTGGAATTATGCATTCCATCATTATGTAAGTGGTTATTGATATTGAATGTGATTGTTCGACTAGTATAATATCCATGTGAATATATAAATGGAATTATTTCTTTTTATCTTTGCCATATTATGCTAAAGTTCAAGTTCAAAAGGCTTTTGTTTTAGTTATAAATTTCTTTAAGTGTTTATTCTTATCTACGAAAGCTTCTGCTATATTGTTATCCTTACTGAGAATCTGAGCTCACCCCTTTCAATGTTTTATCTTTTCCCAGGATGTGAAGAAGTAATTTATGAATAAAATGCATGGATAGTATGAGGGGATATGAAGAAAAGATGTTGTTGTAGTTTTATACCTTATGTTGTAATGTAAGACTTATGAATATATCTAGTGTTTCCAAGACTACTAAACTAATCGGTCTTTCGAGACTTGATCCTTTGTGATCATGCCAATGTTATGTAATAATGCACCGACTCTGGGTAATTGGGGTCCGGGTGTTACAGTTTTAAACTAAATGAAATGAATTAAAATCAACTTATACAGGTATTATGTATCTATTTTGAACTAAAATAAATTCATATAAAAGAAATAATTATTTAAATAAAAATTCGGTTTTAAACTATAACTCAGTGTTTTTCACTATTCATAATAAATTGAATGTTTTCAGAAAAATACAAAAAATTCACCCTAAGCTAATTTCTATATTCCGAATCCAAATGTGATGTCCATTTTGAAAAATAAAATTTTAAAAATTTTAAAAATTGGGTATTTCTATTCATAACGGCTAGTTTGATTGGTTATGGTGTGTTAGAACATGAAGTTGCATACAACAAACGCTTTTGTATTATTCAAAGATAATCGTACCGTGGAATCATGGAGTGTTACATTTTTAGTCACATCACTAAGGAATTTGATATAGTTTTATAATATAAAAACAAAAAACAAATAAACCACCATCTTGTACCAATTAAAAAAACTCTTCTCAATATGTCACATTAGTAGAGAATTTATTACATAAAATAACTCTTAATAAAACCTAAAATATCAATATGTATAGTGTCCTTGGTAATTAGGTACATATCATAACATTTTGAAGATGGGATAGAACAATGTTATTAAAAACATCCTTAATAAGCTTCTAAAATTCAATGGCATTTTAAATCATAATCGGATAACATGGAGAAAATCACAAGAAAGGGGAAAGTTATAAAGACTCATAAAAGAATAAACATGTCATAACATTAATAATATAATACATATTGGACAACAGTAATATAAATGAGGCATAACATGATTAAGGATCACATACCTTATAATGGTACATGATATTGCATTATAATCATGACCTGATAAATTTGGAAACAATATAGAAAACCAAATGATAAACATAAGTTAAGGCTAAACCCTATAAGACATCATGATGGAAAAAGTCCAATAAAGGAATCAGGTTCACTCCCTATGGAAACATAACGTATCATGATACTATACATTTCCCAATGCATTGGAGCACTATCTAGGTGCAACCATCAAATTCATTTCATTATTAATCTTATGTATTCCACGTAGATAATGAAACATGGATTCATTTATCATCATAATTTATTACACAATTAAGGAGGGTGGAATAAATATGATTATGTATCGAATAATAAATCATATATATATATATATATATAATATTTTAAAAAACCTTTATAGAAAATGGATATGGTATTCATTACACAGTTGTTTTAGACTGGATATTCACAATGAAATTTTGGAAGCATAATGGTGCCACATAAGGTTTCAATAAAATGGGTATATGAGAGAGAAATGGGTACCACATCAGATAAACATAAAATGGGCAGTAATAGGGACATGAAAAAATATCCCTATATTAGAAATTTGAAAATATATCGAATAATTTAATGTAGAAACATGAATATAGAAAATAAACCTAACTATATTTTGACGTGGTAATGGTTGTACCCAATGTATCATGGGATTATTAATGAGAGGTGAAGGGGATTTCAACATTTATAATTTGAATCAAGGATAAGGTTATTATGTAAGAATATATTCCAACATATGAAAATGTAATTTAAGAGACATAACATTACAATGTTATTAAATGGAAATGAGAATAAAGAAATCCCTAACAAATTTCAGCATGGTAACGAGTGTATATAAAGCATCATGGAAGACTTAATAAGATTGAAAGGGGTCAATCATATTGTTGGCATAAAAATCATAGTATGTGGGTTATTGAAGAACATATCCTAATACGAAAAATGGATATTAAGAAGAATATAAAAAATAAGCACTTGAATAAAAAAGAGAGTGGAAGATCCCTTGTAAAATGTAGGTATATTAATGGCTTAGGTAACTGTCAAAATGATAAAGGATAAATCATCTCTCATTCAAATAAAATCTATTGGATAATAAGAGAATGTTAATAAATGAATTTCAAAATTACAAATTAATATTAAAAATAATAATTTCATGTTGGTTTCTTCAATTTAATGGAGGAGATGAAGGTGGGGATCCCTTATTTGAGTGTGTGACTCCAAAATATTGGGAGGGGATTCCTGAGAGCTTGGGGAACCATGGAAGGATTGTATATAGTGAAGGGAGGCATATGGATGTTGTTCATTTATTTTGAGTGAAGACAAATGGGATCATGGGTGGGTTAATATAGGAAATGGGGTGGTATTTCATTATTATTTAGGTTTAGGACTTTATATAACAAAATATCCAAAATGAAAACTATCCCATAGTTTTTGCCAATGGTTTCTACCAAATAGGAGTAGTTTTTATTATTTTGTAGGGATAAGAGACAAACCTGTTTAAATAATTCCTTTCTTTTATGCGGAGGTGAGTCACACTCATAATGAAATTAAATGGTCATGTATCCCACATATAATAATTGTTACATCCCTTTTGGGTCATTATGATGTCATAAAATAGAAATAATATTTATATGATATTAATTTTTGACACGAGAAATTCGACTGTCGTAGAAAATTATGAAAAAACTTCCATTTAATAAATTCAATGTTATGATTCCAAAAATAATATTCATTTGATCTATTTTTTTATAAACATGTCACATTTTCTATTAAAATAACAAATAAGATTTTTTGAAAATGATTGGTTTTGTTGACAATAATAGTTTACAAACCCTTATAAAAATTATATTTACATCATAAAAAGTATATGATCATTTATATTTAATAAATATATCTTATTAATAATTTTTTCTTAAAATTTCATTTATTTCAAAAAATCATTAATTCATTTATTGAATTTGAATATTAACTAAAAATAAATTTTTATGGTTTAAGGAATCAAAATAAAAACAAATTAATAGTTTATAATAATATGTTGAAAACATATTAAATATTTTAAAAAAAATTGTACACATTCATATTTCTAGGTTCTCAACACATATCACTTTAATACACCAAAAACTTCCCTAAGAGTAATATGAGAAACAGTGGGACTTTCATTGGGTTCTTCGACGAACATGGTTTATGTCGTCATCTCATAACGCTTTAACTCCTCTCATAACTTGTTTCACTCATGCTTATGTTGTTAGATATAATATTTTTTATAATAATTATATGATCATTATTTAAGGACTATATTAATAAAAATAATGATATTTAATGTACTTTTAATCCTAATTGGATCTAATACTACAAAAGAAGTGCATATGTTTTCTATTACCATATTATATTACAATACGTTTAATTAAATCATAAGAGAAATTCTTATCTATAACATTTCAGGCCATTACACAATTTCATATCCAACATTGTAGTTCATAAATAGATCTCTTCTTAGACATATCATATAAGGACTCGTCATTAAAACATTACATAATCTTGAATTAAATGAATAATTCACATTGAGGATCTCTTCGGGTTTAGAGTTTTAGAGATTTAGGCCATAACTATTACATTATAACATGAATATTACAAGAAGACACTACTACTCAGTATCCATTTTTTTCATAAAATAAAAACTCTTAAAAAGAAACATGTCTAGTTCCATGTATTAGATATCTTGACTTTTCCTTGATCCCATCCTTGACCCTATTCATCTTTAAGTCCTATGGAAAACATTTCAAAAACATGGGTTAAACATAAAAATCTAAGTAAGAGTTATAAAATGAGGAAGGAAAACATTAGCCCATCAAGAAATACAAATCAATGAAACCATACTTTTCAATCATAACATACCTTATGAAATCATGAGATTTATGAATAACACACATAAATCATAAATCATAAAGGTTACTTATGGTATCCAAATCAAACATACATTATATCTATCATAGCTATGTAGGGAGTTACACTTGGAATACCCATCACAGTATATTCCCTAAATCTCTTAGGAGAAACATCGCATTTACCTCTTTCACGTTACCCAATGCATTGGAGAGCTATCTCGGGCTCACCCACCCAAGTTTTATCAAAGAACCACCCGTATATGTAAATAGTTACCAATAACCATAACATAATTATAACATATAACACATTTGTAAAGGAAAGATAACATTTCCACATTTTAATATATAAAATCAAGTTATTAAAATAAACAATGTTTTATAAAATCATTTTCATAACCATTTTAAAAGATATTTTTGAATCAAAGGGTCCCATACCACTTTGAATATTTTAAATGATTTATCATTTGAAAATAGTAATATCCATATAAATAAATCGTCAAACCCATTTTGAAAACATGGACATTAATTGGAAATATTTATATGAATAAATATTTAAAACATTTAGAACGATATTTAGTTAAAGAGTTTTTAACAAAAAGAGGGACGCTTCAATACAAATAATTGAAGAATATATTTTAATCAGAAAATTATAATATCATGAGAATAAGGGGATTCATGATATAATATTTAAATGGAAAGTATATACACCATATAAGATTGAATTGGTGCATAACAATAATGAAGTCTCAATGGACATCTAAATTGAGATAAAATCCCTTATAAAGATGATATCCTTAAATTAAGGACAAATCAATCTAATAATTGTGTGTGAAAAATATAAATACACCAAATATAAGTGCATATTATGTGTAATACAATCAGAGTTCATTCACACATATTCATAGGATAACATGATTAAATAAAAATAATATCAACCCAAAGAATGGGAATTGGGTTAAGGAGTTCCCTTACAGATTTGGTAACTTAGAAAACATATGTCACATGAAAGAAGGATCATCCAAGGAATATCTAAATACTAAAAAGTGAGCGTATATTGAACAAAGTGTAAAATAATGGGCATCACATATGCCACATGAAATGAAATAGTGTCCAATATAGCATGAATCTCACGGGAATAAAAAGTGAGATGAAAAACCCTTACTTCATTGAATTCAAATTGAATCATATGAACAAAAGTTAATAACCACAAAATGAATCACATAATACCATGAATATAATGATAATCATGGTATTATATATCAATTTCAGTTCACATTACACCACATGTAATAAATATGTGGCGAACATTGGAAATCTCACGGAATTAAAAGTGAGATAAGAAAATCCCTTTCAAATGATTCGGCAGCCTAACGGTGCCACTTAAAAATTCATAAAATGAATTTATGAGAGTAATAGGGTTATCTCATCAGATTAAAATAAAAATTAAATTATGGTGAATATAAAAGAACATCATCTAACATAAGAACATAGAGCATAAATGAAATGATATAAAAGAGAGTACTTGAAAAGAATGAGTGAGGTCGGATCCCTTACCTCGTGTCCGACTTGTGGCGATCGTTCTTTAATTACCTAAATAATAAACTAAATTTAATTTCTTCTTTCTTAGGAGCATTTTTCATTTCTATTATTCCTTTTATATCACTTATTACTATGTTATAAACATTATGTAATCATTTAAGTTAATAACATTTATTTTGTCGATATTTGGTACTTGAGTCAAAATGAACACCTTATATTTAAAAGTTGTGCATGTGGTAAATGGTTAATTATATATAGAATGATATTCATGATCAGGATATAATATTTATTATATATATCCTGTATATACATGTTTTTATAATAGTACATAACATTTAGAGGTATGCAATGGAATGCACCAGTCATGGAGATGGTAAGCCGAACTTACATATAAACGTTACTTTCATTTCGATTTCTTATTTTAATGGAATTAAAAGAAAAAAATACATGAGTATATTATAATAATAGTATAATATAATATATAACATCATTAACCCCATCCTTTATACATCCCACATAAGGCATTAATGAGTCACATCACTTTGAGGGGGTGGTAGTCTGCACTTCCTCAAATGAGATTATCGTATTTACCCACTATGGAAACCATAAATGCATAATATAAATGGGATTTTCAGAAGAATAAGGAAATAATAAACATAATATATATAATATATAAATAAATTTCTATCATAATGGCCACCATGAGAGGTGGTAATATGTAATTGAACAATCATCGTTATGTGAGGCGTTAGTTTTCCATCCACAGAAACATTATGTTCTTCATCCATTATATGGAGGTGTGTGTAAGTGTAGTTAGAATACTTCTCATAACAACATCCTAGAATATTTAAGATACTGGTGTTGTTACAAAAGAAAGGAAATAAAAAGAGTTTAGGGTTGGAGAAGTAAAATAAAAGAAAACACTTTAAGAAAAACGGTTACATTTAATTTGGGTTACTCTCTTTGGTTTGATCTAAAAGTCTTCTTGAAATAAATTCTGCCTAAGTTAAGGATTCTAGGAGGAGGAGAGGGATGTTGAGAGCTTAATTTGTCAGAGTTTGGACGAAGAAAATGTCTTGAGAGGTGTGAGAAATTGGTTAGAAGTGGTCTCCTTTTATAAGGGGGCGGAGGGGCTCTTTAGGAAAGTGTGAAACTATTATTTTATTATATAATGATATTCGGTTTTTAATGGTCCAAAAATCATTAAGGTCGACAATAAGATGATTCATGGTTGAAATAAAATCATCCAATCAGAATTTTACAGGTTTTGGATAATATTTCAATCATTATAATCTTATTTATTTTAATAATTTATTAATGAGGTAAATACAACATCATTATTGTGTCATAAATAAATTAATTTATTAGATGTCTAAAAATTATAAAACAAATAATAACTGGTAGGAAATAGTTTTATATTTCCAATGAATATTTATAGTCGAAAATAGGACTTATATAACACCATATAAAAATTAATTACTAAAAGAGTTTTGTAAATGTCAATTTTGTCCTTACATTAAATTAATTAATCTAAATTGTCATTTTCACTACCATGTGGATCAATGGGGTCCCAAAATCGACCCAAAGATGCCCATTGTCGTTAATGACTCAACCAATAAGGTTTGGACAAGTGTTAAGATAATTTCAAAATATTATATAATTCTTTTAATCTTAAATTACCCAATTTACCTTTAACCGTGGTAAATAAAAGTAAAATGTTACTATTCACCAAAAATTATTTTCATCTTAATGAACCACATTTTACTTATTCATAACAAACATGTATGTTGGATTTTTTAAATTTAATTCACAGAGGTGGTAAAATTTCATTTAATTGAAAAAGTCAGTTTTTTAACTACCACTAAGTGGTTTCATTATTTATCAAAAATTGAAATTTTTCAGAAAAATACTCAAAATTCAGACTAAGCATTATTTGATATCCCGAATTCAAAATTGATTTCTATTTTTACAAATTCAAAACATAGAAGTAGAATTAATTAATTTAAAAATTAATTCCCGTTGTTAAAACAAATAGCGTGTTTTTATGAAATAATAACTATCAAAAGATTGATACTTGTTTATGTCCAATTTCAAAGTAAAATAAATTTCAATGACCAACATTGGATTAAATGGTAAAAATATATTTTAATTTAACTTTAAAACCAATTAATAAGATAATATAACCATATAAATAAATTAGATTAAAAGTCACTTTTGAAATAAAATACAATATTTTCCATTATTCATTAAAAAAATGAACTTTATCGGAAAAATTCCAAAAAATTGTAGAAAGTAAATTTTTATGTCCCCATTATAATGAAGGATTTTATTTGGTCATATAGAATTTATTAAAGTGACCAAAACGATATTTAAAAAGGGTTTTCCATTAAAAGGTGATAAATCATCCTTTTAATGAAAATTATGCTTAAAATTAGATTCATTCATTTTTTATGCCTCTAACATTTATTTGATAAATGTAAATATATTTAACAAATATGTATAATCATATTGTAGTTAGTTTTTTTATTCCATCCAATACAACGGCTAGGAGTTAACTACTGTTTAAAATAATAATATTATAATAATAGTGTGCGACACAAGATTTCAATGAAACCCGTTGTTGCGTATTGGGTTCGCTATCGATCATAGAAACCACTTTAAAGTAAAATTAATATTTAATTAAAAAATATTAATAAGTATGAAAATATCTTATTCTTAATTTACCTAGGATGTTACATCTTTCCCACTTTTAGGAATTGCGTCCTCGCAATTTTAAAACTAGGCTTGGAAACTTCATTAAAAGCCCCACATCAGAAAGAGAGTAAATAAAACTATCACATTAAAATAAAGGAGGAGAAGTACAAAGGTTACCCGAGACAACAGAAACTAAGATTCCATGAAAACATGGATATGGAGGAGAAAACAAATCATCAAGTTCTGATGGAGAGTGATAGCAAACATGTTTATGAGAAAGTTAACCCCCAGAAAATCACAAACATGTGATGGGTTAAACAGTCATTGATTTCCCACTAGGAAACATTTACAGACACGGTTTTTGTTTTAAGATACCATTCATTGAGGGATTTATTTTTGTGCTTAACAAAACATAAGGAAACACAATTACTTTTCCTTTAGACTTTTATCCTTCACTAAATTTCTAACACAGAATCATATTTCCTCCATACGATGAGTATTCAAGATGACTTGTTTACATTAAAAGTGCAATAATAAATTTCGAGATAATCAAATAATCCAAAAAAATATGAACTATATATTTCACTTGTCTTTAGATATTATCTAAAACCAAAACGTTTAGTACAAGATCAGATATTCCCAAAAAAGGATAAACTTTTACATAAATAGAAACTACTCTTAATCTCCAAATTTGTCATAACAAAATCCAAAGTTCAAGAAAGACCATTCAATAAAAAATTGTCCCTAAAATTCTTCAAATGTAATCCAAACGTGGATTGTTACCCAAATCACATAAGGATTTAATTACATAGACTTCCAAGATTCATCTTAACATTTATATCCAATTAACACCAGTTTCTGATAAAGTCTCATATTGAAAAGAAATTAACTTAATAACATATTCTCTATGATAGGTTAATAGTTTTCATAAATAAATCAAATCATCATGTTTCCATAACAAAAACATAGATTCTTCCAAACTAAAATTTCAACCATTATTCCACAATTGAAATCCTATAGTATTCTATCTTCCATAGGCATATAGTGTTTCCTCAAAAGAAAGATCATCTTCCACAACAACCTTTTATCACTTAATCACTAAATCATTTTTCAACACTAAGTATATCCATTTGATAAAACATAATTTCCAAAAATCAACTTATTGTTATTCCATAAAAAAATTTACTAAAAATAATAAGTCATACTAACCAGGGAATTCAAGTAGGCTAGTGGTAGGAGATGCGCCCTTGTCGCCCTTCGGTTATGGGTTCGATTCCTACAGCCTTGCCAGATGCGACAGGTTGTTACCCATCCTACGGGTTGTCCTTGTTATAAAACTCAATAATACCCCTAACATGGTTTAACCTCAATGGTTTCCATATACATCTCATTTTCATCCAAATTCATTGTGATGTCAATATCTTAATTCTTTAATTCTTATCTCACCACCAAATGATAAAATAAAACAATCCCCAAAATGAAGAACAACATACCTTGATCATGGTGTCCATTTTGTTTCATCGTCATCTTGTTAACGTAGGTAGAAGGTCCATTCATTGAAACAATGATTTAGAGATCCTTCAAAATCATTTGCTTCCTCCATACAAATACACCTTTTACAACATGGGTCATATGAGTGTTCACAAAAAAACAGTTTTGCAAAATAATCATGTATGACATATAATTTCAAAACATCTGATAAAACATGATTTCTATAAAATAGTCGAACGGAATTTGATTTGAAACATTCAATTAACGGTCCTTTTAAAATACCATAAGTATGTGCTGAGAGACTATATTTTAAAATCAAACATAAATGTAACTCCCCAACCCCAGCTTCCCAGAGTCGGTGTGTTACTTCGTAAAATTGGCATGATCACAAAAGATCAAGTCTCGAAAGACCGATTAGTTTAGTAGCCTTGGAAACACTAGATACATTCATAAATGTTACATTACATTATAAAGTGAAAAAATAATAACAATGTCTTCATAGTCCACACTCATATCCTCTTCTGACTATCCCTGCAGGTCATTCATAAAATACTTCTTCACATCCTGGAAAATATTAAAACATTGAAAGGGGTGAGCTCAGATGCTCAGTAAGGATAACAATATTGCGGAAGCTTTCATAAATAAACATAAAAATTTAAGGCAATGTATAACTAAAACAAAAGCCTTTTAAACTTGAACATCAACATAATATGGAAAAAGTAAAATAAGATAATGCCATTAACTTCTTCACATGGATATTCTACTGGTCGAATAATCACATGAAATATCAATAACCACTTTCATAATGAGGGAATGTATAATGCCAGACATTCTGAAACATTTTGTCAAGGCCTCGGCCAAGATGTCTAAAATGATTAAGGCCTCGGCCAAAACCATAAATCAAATTGGGAAAGGGCCTCAGCCAATTCCATGTCATGTTGTCTCATGAGACCTACCGATGCATCGAGGAGCTATAGCGGGCTCCACCAGTCACTTATTAAGTCCAATACATTCCTCATATGAATAGGTTTAAACATATCATAAACCATAACATAATCATTTCACATAAAACATGCATAAAGGAAACATAACATTTCCAAATTTCAATCACAAGATATCAATACAACACATTGATATAATAAAAACAATTTCAAAACCATTTTCAATACCAAAATAAAATAAAGTTAAAACATTGTATTTATTTTTCATTAAAAAAAGTGATGGCTTGTAGAGGAAGCTGAAACTCAAATAATGGTCACGGCGGCGGAGAAGTCATTGTCGCCGCATATGTACGGAAAGAAAAACATTCCCTTTTTTCGTTTAGTAAAATGCTTCGTATAAAAAAGATTTCTTTTGAATAAACGTAAAAGTCAAAAGGGTTTATACACCATATAAAAGAAAATTGTGTATAAAACCAAATATGCCTCAATGAAAGGAGATTGAGATGAAGTCCTTAAAGGATCATTTTTAAAATAAAATATAACTATTATGTGTATTCACTATAGGTACACATAAGGAACGTAAAAATACAAAATAGGACATAATAATATCATGACATAATTTGAAAGTAGGAGATTAACCCAAAGAATGGAAGTTGGGTTAAGAAATTCCCTTACCTTGCGTCCTGTCCTGACTTGACCGTTCTTTAACCTCCTGAATAATAAACTAGAGTTAATTCCTATTTACTTAAGAACCTTTTTCATGTTCATTATTCCTTTCATGTCCCTTATTACCATGTTATGAACATTATGTAATTATTTAAGTTAATAACGGTCGTTTTGTCGATCTTTGGTACTTGAGTCAAAAATAAACTTCTTATAATTACAAGTTGTTCATGTGGTGAAATATCCATTATATCCAGAATTATATTAATGATGTAGATATCATATATATCATATATATACAGTATATACATTCATTTATAATATTACATAACATTTAGAGTTAAGAAATGAAATGCACCGTTCATGGAGACGGTAAGCCGTACGTACGCATGAACGCTACTTTCATTTATATTTTGTATTTAATGGAATGAAATCATAATGATATAAATGTATAATATAATTACAGTATAATATAGTGAATAATAACATTTACTCCATCCTTTATACATCCCACATATGGAATTAACGATTCAAATCACTTTGAGGGGGCGGTAGTCCGCACTTTCTAAAATGAAATTATCGCGTTTTACCAATAATGGAAATCATAAAGTATGACATAAATGAGAAATAAAGAAGCATAAGTAAAACATAAACATATTATATATCATATATAAATATAGTGACATCTTAAGGTCCACCTTTGAAGGTGTTATATGAGTGTCGAACAATCATCGTTTCGTGAGGCAGAAATTCTCCATCCACAGAAACCGTATCTTCTTTAACCATTAGATGTAGGTGTGTTTAAGTGTAGCTCGAATCCTTCTTATACAAACATCCTAGTATATTGAGTATGATGGTGTTGTTAAAAAAGAAATGAATAAAAAGAGTTTAGTGGGTTGGAGAATAAAAATAAAACAAAACAACATTAGAGAAGACATTACCTCAAAATCGGGTAACTCTTTTTGATTTGAGCCAAAGGCTTACTTGGGAAGAGTTCTTCCCAAAGTGAGGCTTCTAGGAGTAATAGGGGGAAGTTGGGAGAGTATTTGGGCAGAGTTTTGCCGAGAAAAATGGCTTGAAAGTGTGAATGAGGTGGTAGAGGTGGGGGCCTTTTATATGTGGAGAGGAGGGGCACTCTTGGAATGTAAAGAAAGGTCACTTTATTATAAAATGTGTTTCGGAATTTAGAGGTCCCACACTTATATAATTCGAGGCTAAGGTGATAAGGGTTCGAAATCTACTCATCCAATAGGTTTTTGACAAGTTTATGCCTTGGAATTTTCATTATCTTTTTATTTTATTTAAATCGTTAAATAATGAGGTCATCGCTGCATCATCATGATGTCATAAATAATTTAATTTATTTAATGTATAAAAATTATAAAAAAAATACTATGATGTAGGAAATCATTATATCTTTCCAATTACTATTTATAGTCAAAATTATGACTTGTATAACCCCAGGTAAAAAGTGTTTTAGTAAAACTTTTCATGTTTGTGTCTTTTTTTACTTTAACATTAAATAAAAGGTATTTATGTCATTTTCTAACTAAAGTGGCTCCATGGGGTCCACAAGTTGACCCATGGATTGTCTTGGTCGGCCATGACACATCCAATCTGGGTAGGACATGTGTCAAGCTCATCTCATATTATTAAAACATTATTTTTACCTTAAACTACACTAATTATCTCTAATCGCGATTAAGAACTTAAAAGTTTCTATTCCCCAGAACATTATTTTAATCTCATTGAACCACATTTTACTTCTTAATGACAAACATGTATGTAGTATTTTTTAAAATCAAACACAGAAGTGGTAATATTTCATTTAAACGAAAAATCAGTTATTTAACTACCACTTAGTGGTTTCACTATTCATCAAAAATTGAAGTTTTTCAGAACAATGCCAAAATTTCACCCTAAGCTATAATTGATATTCCGAATTCAAAAATGATACCTATTTTACAAAATTCAAAAAATATATGTTGAATTAATTAAATTTATAATTAATTCCCGCTGTCACAACAAATTGCGTGTTTTTAAGAAACAATTTATATCAAAAGATTGGAAATTGTTTATGTCCAATTTCAATGTTAAATTAATTATAATGACCACCATTGGATAAAATGGTAAAAATATATTCTAATTATACTTTATAACCACTAAATAGTATAATTTTTTACTATAAATTATTTTTATTAAAAAATTTGTTTTTAAGTAATTTTCACTATTCATAAAAAATTAGTTCTCAGAAAAATACCAAAAATTCAACATAGGCTAATTTCGATATTCCGAATCCAAAAATGAAGTCCATTTTGAAACATAAAATTTCTATAATTTTAAA
Source organism: Viscum album (assembly GCA_963277665.1). NCBI lineage: Eukaryota > Viridiplantae > Streptophyta > Magnoliopsida > Santalales > Viscaceae > Viscum > Viscum album. The sequence continues at coordinate 841,823,438 of OY728140.1, read as the reverse complement.
AAGGGGTTATTACTATTCATAACGGCTACTTTGATTAGTCGCTGTGTTTTAGAACTCGAAGTTGCGTACAATGCAAGCTATTGCATTATTGAATGAGAAGCGTATCATGGAAGCTCGGGGTGTTACATTCTCCTCTCATTCAATAAATTGCTTCCTCGCAATTTGAAATTTTTTTCTTTGAAAATTAAAGGTTGAAAAGAGAAAATACCTTTGAGGAAAACCCACATCGGAAATAAGATTAATAAAATTTAGCCGTAATAAGAGGGAAAGGGAAATGAAAAAGTCACCACCCAATTATGATCTCGATTAGGAGGACATTGGTGGAAATTAGAGACATATAATTGGAGGAAAAACATAAATATTTGTAGGGAGTGATTGAGGTCATCAATCACAATCAACTATCAAATTGAGGGCCTCAAAGCCTTCAATCTATGTTGATTTAAAATATCATCACTTCAACAAGAAATAAGGTATTAGGATAACACATTTTTTTGTTTTAATATCCCTTTACTAAAGTTTAAGAATTAATTTATTCATTGAATAAGAGATAGGTATATATATATTTATGCTTGACAATTAGAGTTTCAACCATCAACTCATCTTTCACTCAAAAAGATAATAGAACTAAAAAATATTATACTTATCCTAATTGTATAAGGTTTCAAATGTTAACACATACAATTTAGATTAGTAAAATTATTTTGTAATAACCAGGGAATTCCTGTAGGATAGTGGTAGGAAATAAAGGCCTGTTGAACTATGGTTGTGGGTTCGATTCCTGCAGCTTTGTCCAACGCGACGGGTTATGCCCAACCCTGCAGGTTGTCCTTTTCCTAAAACTATAGTATCATAATATTCCAAAAATAATATTCATAAATTTTTTTAACCTTAAACAATACTATCCAAAGATCAACTTAATCCACTCCAACCTTTATAGTTATCCAAAATACCTCTGTCCAGACTTTCTCTAAAAGGCCTCTTAATTCCAAAATCAATTTATCAGATTCCCCAAACAAAGTAAAGTTTCTCTTATTGTCACATACTAAAAATATGATTACCTTCATCATATTAAAACCTTAATGAAACAACAAGTACTGCAGTACAATCCTTATATATATATATATCACATTATTCTAATAACCAGAATATAATCCATGAGTCCAAAATCACCAATACATTAATTATTCCGCTTCAACTATAGTCACAGCATAAGATTGTCCTTGATCCATTGGCCTTTTCTGAGGTAAGTTTCCCTGACGCTTAGGACATTCATTTGCATAATGCCCCATTTCCCTACAATTGTAGCATTCAACATTGATATCCTCTTTCTTTCCCTTACAATCACGCACCTGGTGACCTTTTTCTCCACATTTATAACAAACTCACATTCCTTTTAGGCAAGTACCAGGGTGATTCTTCCCACAATTATCAAATAATGGAAAATCCTTATTTCCCTTTTTCCCTTTATCTGTCTCTTGTTCCACCGTTCTCTTCTTCTCTTGCTTTACTTTGTTTTTATAAGACTTATAGAATTCCTTTTCTGTCTTGATAGCACATGAGACAATATCTTCGTATGATGAGAAGGATTGTGATACTAAAGATCGACGGAGAAATAGTTTTAACCCATCAAAGATGCGATCAATCTTACTCCTTGGGTTACGTATATAATCGGTAGCATGCCTCGCTAACCTTGTAAAGTTAGCCTCATACTTTGCGACATTATCATCCTCATTCTGCCTCAGACTCAGAAATTGCCTTTCCATATCTTCTCGATGGTTATGAGGAAATTATTTTTCTAAGAAAAGATCTTTGAACTCCCTCCATTCCATATTCGATATGTCATCATCTTCCTTTGTGTTTTGAATCAATGACCACCATTGATCAGCATCTCCAGTGAGGCGGTAAACTACCATGATAACCTTTTCCCTTTCACTACTCCCCAAGGCGTGGAATATTTTCTCTAAGGAGTTTATCCATTGCTCAGCTACTAATGGATTTGTACCCCCATTAAATGTTGGCGGTTGTTTCCTCATTAAGCGGTCTAACATTGATCCTCCACGTTGCGTATCAGGGTGCTCCATACGAGTATGGTTATTATTCATAACCTGAGTGAGTTGTCCCAGTATTGTAATAAGTTGATCAGCACCAGTTGTATCTCCATCTCCACAATAATTATTTTGAGCAAGAGGGATATCCCTACACAGAGTGCGTGCATTGATACGGTTTACATTCCATCCACTAGGCACCATTTCTAAACAATGGCATAAACTAGATTAGTTTATGAATCAAAATACATAATTCCGTACTTGTAAAACACTTAACACTAATTGAAATATTTCATGGATATAATCCATAATCATAAAAAAAGTTTTCTTTGAGGAAGTATATACTCATAACCCTTCATAGTGGTTTGTAAAGAAAATAAGAATTATCCTAAGCATATCCCCTGGGAGTGTCGTAACCAAGAGTGCAGCAAGGCCCGTTGTCGTGCACCAGTTCCCGTTCGAGTCTAGCTCAAACCGGTGTTTTCGGGTTTTACCCCTAGGTACATCTGTGCCAGAGCCGCCTCTACCTGCTCGTATCTAGACAGGGATGTATTTCTCAGAAAACTCACAACATCTCTACAATACCAAAATTCTAGGAATTTCTTCTATACTAATCCTCAAAGTCTATCTTCGGGCTATGTGCTCTAATCATAGTTTATCTAAATCTAGCTTCCAAGGTTAGTACTAAACTGCCTCTGATACCAACTGTAACGCCCCAACCCCAGCTTCCTAGAGTCGGTGCATTACTTCGTAACATTGGCATGATCACAAAAGATCATGTCTCGAAAGACCGATTAGTTTAGTAGCCTTGGAAACACTAGATACATTCATAAATGTTACATTACATCATAAAGTGAAAAACTAATAAAAAAGTCTTTATAGTCCACACTCATATCCTCTTCTGACTATCCCTGCAGGTTATTCATAAAATACTTCTTCACATCCTGGAGAATATTAAAACATTAAAAGGGGTGAGCTCAGATGCTCAGTAAGGATAACAATATTGTGGAAGCTTTCATAAATAAACATAAAAATTTAAGGCAATGTATAACTAAAACAAAAGCCTTTTAAAATTGAACATCAACATAATATGGAAAAAGTAAAATGAGATAATGCCATTTACTTCTTCACATGGATATTCTACTGGTCGAATAATCACATGCAATATCAATAACCACTTTCATAATGAGGGAATGTATAATGCCAGACATTCTGAAACATTTTGTCAAGGCCTCGGCCAAGACGTCTAAAATGATTAAGGCCTCGGCCAAAACCATAAATCAAATTGGGAAAGGGCCTCGGCCAATTCCACGTCTAGTTGTCACATGATACCTACCGATGCATCGAGGAGCTATAGCGGGCTCCACCCGTCACTTATTAAGTCCAATACATTCCTCATATGAATAGGTTTAAACATATCATAAACCATAACATAATCGTATCACATAAAACATGCATAAAGGAAAAATAACATTTCCACATTTCAATCAAAAGATATCAATACAACACATTGATATAATAAAAACGATTTCAAAACCATTTTCAATACCAAAATAAATGAAAGTTAAAACTTTTTATTTATTTTTCATTAAAAAAAGTGATGGCTTGTAGAGGAAGCTGAAACTCAAATAATGGTCATGGCGGCGGAGAAGTCATTGTCACCGCATATGTGTGGAAAGAAAAACATTCCCTTTTTTCGTTTAGTAAAACTCTTCGTATAAAAAATATTCCTTTTGAATAAACGTAAAATTCAAAGGGGTTTATACACCGTATAAAAGAAAATTGTGTATAAAACCAAATATGCCTCAATGAAAGGAGATTGAGATGAAGTCCTTAAAAGATCATTTTTAAAATAAAATATATCTATTATGTGTATTTACTATAGGTACACATAAATAATGTAAAAATAAAAAATATGACATAATAATATCATGACATAATTTGAATGTAGGAGATTAACCCAAAGAATGTAAGTTGGGTTAAGAAATTCCCTTACCTTGCGTCCTGTCCTGACTCGACCGTTCTTTAACCTCCTGAATAATAAACTAGAGTTAATTCCTATTTACATGAACCTTTTTCATGTTCATTATTCCTTTAATATACCTTATTACCATGTTATGAACATTATGTAATTATTTAAGTTAATAACGGTCGTTTTGTCGATCTTTGGTACATGAGTCTAAAATAAACTTCTTATAATTACAAGTTGTTCATGTGGTGAAATTTCCATTATATACAGAATTATATTAATTATTTAGATATAATATATATCATATATATACAGTATATACATTCATTTATAATATTACGTAACATTTAGAGGTAAGAAATGAAATGCACCGTTCATGGAGACGGTAAGCCGTACGTACGCATGAACGCTACTTTCATTTCTATTTTGTATTTAATGTAATGAAATCATAATTATATAAATGTATAATATAAATCCCGTATAATATAGTGTATAATACCATTTACTCCATCCTTTATACATCCCACATATGGCATTAACGATTCAAATCACTTTGAGGGGGAGGTAGTCCGCACTTCCTAAAATGAAATTATCGTGTTTTACCCATAATGGAAATCATAAAGTATGCCATAAATGAGAAATACAGAAGCATAAGTGAAACATAAACATATTATAAATCATATATAAATATAGTGACATCTTAATGTCCACCTTTTAAGGTGTTATATGAGTGTCGAACAATCATCGTTTCGTGAGGCAGAAATTCGCCATCCACAGAAACCGTATGTTCTTTAACCATTAGATGTAGGTGTGTGTAAGTGTAGCTCGAATCCTTCTTATAACAACATCCTAGTATATTTAGGATACTGGTTTTGCTAAAAAAGAAATGAATAAAAATAGTTTAGTGGGTTGGAGAAGAAAAATAAAACAAAACAACATTAGAGAAGACATTACCTCAAAATCGGGTAACTCTTTTTGATTTGAGCCAAAGGCTTCCTTGGGAAGGGTTCTGCCCAAAGTGAGGCTTCTAAGAGTAAGAGGGGGGAGTTGGGAGAGTATTTGGGCAGAGTTTGGCTGATCCAAATGGCTTTAAACTGTGAATGAGGTGGTAGAGGTGGGGGCCTTTTATAAGTGGAGAGGAGGGGCACTCTTGGAAAGTAAAGAAAAGTCACTTTATTATAAAATGAGTTTCGGATTTTAGAGGTCCCACACTTATATAATTCGAGGCTAAGGTGATAATGGTTCTAACTCTACTCATCCAATAGGTTTTTGACAAGTTTAATCCTTGGAATTTTCATTATCTTTTTATTTTATTTAAATCTTTAAATAATGAGGTCATCGCTGCATCATCATGATGTCATAACTAATTTAATTTATTTAATGTATAAAAATTATAAAAAAAATACTATGATGTAGGAAATATTTATATCTTTCCAATGACTATTTATAGTCAAAAATATGACTTGTATAACCCGACATAAAAATTATTTTAGTAAAAATTTTCATGTTTGTGTCTTTTTTTACTTTAACATTAAATAAAATGTATTAATGTCATTTTCTAACTAAAATGGCTCCATGGGGTCCCCAAGTTGACCCATGGATTGTATTGGTCGGCCATGACACATCCAATGAGGGTAGGACCTGTTTGAAGCTCATCTCATATTATTAAAACATTATTTTTACCTTAAACTACACTAATTACCTCTAATCGGGATTAAGAACTTAAAAGTTACTATTCACCAAAAAATTATTTTAATCTCATTGAACCACATTTTACTTCTTAATGACAACCATGTATGTCGGATTTTTGAAAATTAAATCACAGAAGTGGTAATATTTCATTTAAACGAAAAATCAGTTATTTAACTACCACTTAGTGGTTTCACTATTCATCAAAAATTGAAGTTTTTCAGAACAATGCCAAAATTTCACCCTAAGCTATAATTGATATTCCGAATTCAAAAATTATGTTTATTTTAAAAAATTCCAAACATATAAGTTGCATTAATTAATTTTATAATTAATTCCCGCTGTCACAACAAATAGCGTGTTTTTAAGAAACAATTTATATCAAAAGATTGGCAATTGTTTATATCCAATTTCAATGTTAAATTAATTATAATGACCACCATTGGATAAAATGGTAAAAATATATTCTAATTATACTTTAAAACCACTAAATATTATAATTTATCACTATAAATTATTTTGATTAAAAAAGTTTTTTTTAATTAATTTTCACTATTCATAAAAAATTAGAAGTTCTCAGAAAAATACGAAAAATTCAACATAGGCTAATTTCGATATTCCGAATCAAAAAATGAAGTCCATTTTGAAATATAAAATTTCTATAATTTTAAAAATTGGTTATTACTATTCATAACGGCTACTTTGATTAGTCGGTGTGTTTTAGAACTCGAAGTTGCGTACAATGCAAGCTATTGCATTATTGAATGAAAAGCGTATTGTGGAAGCTCGGGGTGTTACAATAAATAGGTTGCGCAAGGGTCTCATTCTTCAGTAGCTTTTTTAAATTCATAATAAGATTCAAAATATTGTGATAAGGTAAAATATTTGAAAATGCCTTGATAATATTTACCTTTCTTGAAAATATGAGAATATTGTGAAAATTGGATTTTTCTAAATAAAACCCATGATCCACGATGATAACGAGGTATAATGGAGGTGTTTTATATCTCAAAAAACTGCTTGCAAGTGAGTTTTATTCTAGAAAAAGTTTAACAATCATCCGAACCTGACTTTGCAATAATTATTGTAAGCATGTTATTAGGAAGAGATAGAAATTTCATTTGAGATCCTTGTCCATCCATTTGTAACTGACTTTCCTTGATCTGAAAAAGTCATAAACCAAGGATTTAGCTAAAATAATTGACAAAGGAACTAACCATGTGTCTAATAAAAACTCATAATCCCTGAGGTTGTCTAAACCGACCTCTGAGACCAACTATAAGGACAATGACTTAAAACATTACATAATATTTAATTAAACGAATAATTTACATTGATGATATTTTTAGGTTTATAGTTTTAGAGAGTTAAGCCATAACAATTACATTACATCATGAATATTACAAGAAGACACTACTACTCAGTGTCCATTTTTTCATAAAATAAAAACTCTTAAAAAGAAACATGTCTAGTTCCATGTTTTAGATAGCTTGGCTTTTCCTTGATCCCATCCTTGATCCTATTCATCTTTAACTCCCATGGAAAACATTTCAAAAACATGGGATGAGCAGAAAAAGCTCAGTAAGGGTTATAAAATGAGGAAGGAAAACATTAGCCCATCAATAAATACAAATCAATGAAGCCATACTTTTCAATCATAACATACCTTATGAAATCATGAGATTTATGGATAACACACACAAATCATAAATAATAAAGGTTACTTATGGTATTCATATCAAACATACATTATAGCTATCATAGCTACATAGGGAGTTACACTTGGAATACCCATCACAGTATATTACCTAAATCTCTTAGGAGAAACATCGCGTTTACCTCCGTCACATTACCCAATGCATTGGAGAGCTATCTTGGGCCCACCCCCCAAGTTTATCACGGAACCACCCGTATACATAAAAAATGCCCAATAACCATAACATAGTTATAACATATAACACATGTATAAAGGAAAGATAAAATTTCCACATTCCAATATATCAAATCATGATATTTAAATAAACAATGTTTTATCAAATCATTTTCAAAACCATTTAAAAATAGATTTTTGAATCAATGTTTCCCATACCACTTTGAAACATTTAAATGAATTATGATTTGAAAACATTAATGCCCATATAAATAAATCATAAAACTTATTTTGAAAACATGGACATTAATTAGATACATTTATAAGAATAAATCTTTAAAACATTTAAAACGATATTTAGTTAATGAGTTTTTAACAAAAAGAGGGAATCTTCCATAAAAATAATTGAAGAATAAATTTTAATCATAACATTATAATATCATTAGAATATAGTTATTCATGATATAATATTTCAATTGACAGTATATACACTATATAAGATTGAATTGGTGCATAAAAATAATGAATTCTCAATGGAAATGTAAATTGAGATAAATTCCCTTATAAAGATTGTATACATAAATTAAGGACGAATAAATATAATAATTATGTGTGAAAAATATAAATAAACACAATATAAGTGGATATTATGTGTAAAACAATCGTATGTCATTCACACATATTCATTGGATGACAGAAAAAAATATCAACCGAAAGAATGGGAATTGGGTTAAGGAGTTCCCTTACCGATTTGGTAACATACAAAAAATATGTCACATGAATGAAGGATCATCCCAGGAATATGTATATACTCATAAATTAGATTATGTTACACAAATACTACAATCATGGGCAGTACATATTGCACATGAAAGGAAATAGTTGCCAATATATCCTGAATATCACGAGAATAAAAAGTGAGATGAAAAATCCTTACTTCATTGTATTCAAATTGAATCGTATGACCAAAAGTTAATAACCACAAGATGAATCACAGAATAGCATGAATATAAATCTAATCATGGTAATATATATCAATGGCAGTATAAATTACACCACATGTAATAAATAAGTGGTGAACAATGGAAATCTCATGGAATTAAAAGTGAGATAAGAAAATCCCTTACAAAAATATGGCAGCCTAATGGTGCCACATAGAAATTATTAAAATGAATTGATGAGAGTAAGAGGGGGTGTCTCATCATATGAAAATACAAATTACAGTATGGTGAATATAAAATAACATCATCCAACATAAGAATAAGGAGCATAAATTAAATGACATAAAAGAGAGTACTTGAAAAGAAAGAGTGAGGTCGGATCCCTTACCTCGTGTCCGACATGACTCGATCGTTCTTTAATTTCCTGAATAATAAACTGATGTTAATTTCTACTTTCTTAAGATCCGTTTCCAATTTTATTATTCCTTTTATATCACTTATTACCATGTTATAAACATTATGTAATCATTTGAGTTAATAACATTCATTTTGTCGATATTTGGTACTTGAGTCAAAATGAACACCTTATATTTAAAATTTGTCCATGTGGTCAATAGTTCATTATATACAGAATGATATTCATAATTTCGATATCATATATATTATATATATCTATTATATACGTGTTTTTATAATAGTACATAACATTTAGAGGTAAGAAATGAAATGCACCATTCCTGGAGACGGTAAGCCGTACGTAAGCATAAACACTACTTTCATTTCTATTTCTTATTTTAAAGGAATTAAACCAAAATGATACATAGGTATATTATAATTACAGTATAATATAATATATAATATCATTAACTCAATCATTTATATATCCCAAATAATGCATTAATGAGTCACATCACTTTGAGGGGACGGTAGTCCGCACTTCCTCAAATGAGATTGTCATATTTACCCACTATGGAATCCATAAAGGCATAATATAAATGGGAAGTACAGAAGCATAAGGAAATCAAAAACATAATATATATCATATATAAATACAGTTTAATCATAATGGCCACCATGAGAGGCGGTAAAATGTAAATGAACAATCATCATTTCGTGAGGTGTTAGTTTTCCATCCACTGAAACATTATGTTATTCTTCCATTATATAGAGGTGTGTGTATGTGCAGTTCGAATAATTATCATAAAAACATCCTAGTATATTTAAGATACTAGTTTTGTCACAAAAGAAATGAATTTAAAAGAGTTTAGGGGTTGGAGAAGTAAAATAAAAGAAAACAATTTAAGAGAAACTGTTACCTTTAATTTGGGTAACTCTCTTTGGTTTGAACTAAAGGACTTCTTGAAATGACTTGTTCACAGGTTAAGGCTTCTAGGAGGAGGATAGGGATATTGGGAGCTTAATTTGGAAGATGTTGGATGAGCAAAATGGATTGAGAGGTGTGAGGAATTGGTTAGAAGTGGTCTTCTTTTATAAGGGGGAGGAGGGGCTCTTTAGGAAAGTGTGAAACTATTATTTTATTATATAATGATATTCGGTTTCTAATTGGTCAAAAATCATTGAGGTCGAAGATAAGATGATTCATGGTCCAAATAAAATCATCCAATTTGAATTGGACATGTTTTGGATAATATTTTAATCATTATAATCTTATTTATTTTAATCATTTATTAATAAGGTTAATACTGCATCAATATTGTGTCAGAAATAAATTAATTTATTCAATGTCTAAAAATTATTAAAAAATCCTATCTTGTAGTAAATATTTTTATATTTCCAATGAATACATTTAGTTTAATATAGGACTTATATAACAGCATATAAAAATTAATTATTAAAAGCGTTTTGTTAATGTCAATTTTCTCTTTACATTAAATTAATTAATCAAAATTGTCATTTTCACTCTCAAGTGGATCAATGGGGTCGGACAATAGACCCCAAGATGACCATGGTTTTCAATGACTCAACCAACAAGGTTTGGACAAGTTTTATTGTAATTTTGAATTATTATAATATTCTTTCAACCTTGAATTAGCCTATTTACCTTTAACTATGGTAAATAAAAGTCAAAAATTACTATTCAATAAAAATTATTTTCATCTTAATTAACCACATTTTACTTCTTTATAACAACCATGTATGTCATATTTTTTAAATTAAATTCAACAAAGTGGTAAAATTTCATTTAAATGAAAAAGTCGGTTTTGTAACTACCACTAACTGGTTTCACTATTCATCCAAAAATGAAGTTTTTTAGGAAAATACCAAAAATTCAGCCTATGAATTTTTTGATATTCTGAATTCAAAATTGATGTCTATTTTTCAAAATTCAAAACATAGAATTGGAATTAACTAATATAAAAATTAATTCCCACCGTTAAAACAAATAGCGTGTTTTTATGAAACAATAACTACCAAAAGATTGATACTTGTTTATGTCCAATTTCAAAGTGAAATTAATTCCAATTACCAACATTGGATTAAATGGTAAAAATATATTTTAAGTTAACTTTAAAACAAAAAAAATATAATGTAACCACATAAATAAATTAGACTAATATTCACTTTTGAATTAAAATACAATATTTTCCACTATTCAATAAAAAATGAACTTTATCGGAAAAATTCCAAAAAATTGCACAAAGTAAATTTTGATTTCCCCATTCTAATGAAGGATTTTATTTGGTCATATAGAATGTATTAAAGTGACCAAAACTAGATTTAAAAAGGGTTCTCCATTAAAAGGCGATAAATCAGCCTTTTAATTAAAATTATTCTTAAAATTAGATTCATTCACTTTTTAGGCCTCTAACTTTTATTTGATTAATGTAAATCTATTTAACAAATATGTATACTCATATTGTAATTATTTTTTTGAATTCCCGCCAATACAACGGCTAGGAGTTAACTACCGTTTAAAATAATAATATTATATTATTAGTGTGCAACGTAAGATTCCAAAGAAACCCGTTGTTGCGTATTGGTTACGCTATCGAACATAGAAACCCCTTTAAAGTAAAATTATTATTTAATTAAAAAATATTAATAAGTATGAAAATATCTTTTTCTTCATTTACCTGGGATGATACATATCATATTTAGTACCTTTCCTTATATTCCTTGGAAATGAATCATATGAAAGGGTGAAGTCAGTTGATTAGTAAGGGTAAACATAGAGGATATCAATAAAACAAGAGTACAAGGGTATGAGAATATGAGAATAACATTTGAAACATATACTATTCATATCATATATCATAAACCTATGTCAGGAAAAAATCTTTGAAATTTATTAAACCTGAATCATGAAACAATCAATGAAGAAAATCCATCATAGAATAACATTTTCGTAAGATTTTTTTCAAATCCACATAAGAATAGAGAATATTATGTTTGGGGTATCCACTGAGGCATTTATAACATGTTAATCATGGTAAAAAAACCTTTGTACCTTAATTTGCCTTTTAATAAACTCTCATATATATATTTTTGGACTAGGATAACCTCTCTTGTTCCCTCAATTTTCATGTATGCATTAACTTCATGAGAAACCTATTATTTACGCTTGGGATAAAGTCTCTTGTACTATTTGATCTCATAGAACATTAATCATTAGCTTATTAATTCATGAATGTTATAGGTCCCAAACTGCAAAAAATAATTACAGTTTACAACCATAAGATCCTGAAACATTCATCATATCATAAACTAAGAAAAGGTGACAAGTTTCATAAACATTTAACCATAGTATAAACCATGATAATGAACTAGACTACATAAAAATATTGTAATTCTAATCATTATCCATATAGCTAAAGAATAAATATATTAACATTAGATAATATACATAGTAAAACATAAGTAACACTAAATTTTTTTGACATTGATGATTGGAAATTGAATAAAAAGATCATTAAAACATTCCTTAGGAATATAGTCACTCCATTTTCCACAGAGTGTAAAATTATATTAAATTTTTTGTAAACCAAATATTCATTTAAAATTTTCAGTAAAAATTCATATGTTCCTCTTTTAGAAAATGAAAATGATATTTCCATTAAACCATATCATTAATATTAAAACAATTGGATTTTTCATTAAATACTAATTGTACAATACTAAAAATGTTACATAACTTTTTAAATAAAACATAGACATGGAAGAAATATGATTTTTTACTATAGAGAGAAATAAAGATGACTTTTCTTAAAACATAATTTATGGTCTCTTTAATCCATATTAATAACCATATGATAATAAAAAATTAGTTTCTTAATAGTTATGTCATAATATTCCATCAATGGAATCTTCATCATAAACAATCGTGGAAAATAATGAGATTTTAACAAAAAAGAATTAACAACCTTTATATATTTTGAATTGTAATATCGAAGAAATAATGGAATATATTTCATAATTAAATATAATAATATTGAATAAATTCAATATATATCATTTTAAAATGTTCTTTGTGTAATCTTTATAAAATTGATAGCTTTATAAAATAACACATGTCCTAATAAAGTGAATTTGAGACATAAATCCCTTAATACTTAGGTATCATTTGAATCATAAGCCCCATTACATAATAACATCAAATAAAACATTAACTATCTGAGAAATAATTATATTCATGATATAAAATTTCAAAAGGGGAGTAATACACCACACACACAAAATATTGTATAATATGATATACGTCTCCTAGAAATAAAATAGATTATAAATCCCTTACATTAAGTATCAATATTCAACAAAAACATGTAATCCTTATTTATAATAAATATAGGTTTATTATACACATTCTATATCTATAGTAATATGTATCATATAAGATATGATTCACTTATTACAAAAACCTATAACCCTCACTCCCGGATTCCATGATGAAATCATATGGTTTTCATTAATGAATTTGATACTGATCATTATGACCCAATTTTTTTCATCCAAACCATAAAACATCAGAAGTAAAAAATTGATCAATTATATCCTCGGGGACCATCATGGGTTATTGTTTTATATAATTAGGAAAAAATTCTACATGAAAAATCACAAGACATTAAATGAGCATTTCTTCCAATTGACACATCTTTTTTTCACATTATGGCATCATTATAATACTTATAAAATACCATATATGAAAAACATATTGAATATATTTATTTATCTTATAGGGAAAATAAAACATAATATGGGTGATATCAAATACTCAGTATGTAAAAAATAAAATAACTAACTAATGAATCTCATTAGAGAGCATAATAAGTTCATAAGGGTGTGATGAAATAATAAATGTGCATGAATATAGAATAAGTATATTCCTACACATCAATACATGTATCATCCATCATGGAAACCTGTAATAATGCATTAATGAATGAATCTTCATAAAAATAAGAAGTCGTTATCCATGAGATAACAATCTTGATCAAATTAAGCATCATAATCCCATTTAAATCATGCATATAACATATCAGTATCTTGGATCATTATCTTCATTTTACACTTACAGAACCATTACATAACCCTTATAATTGGAATAACAATACACGTTAGTTCCAATGTAATTATATATTAAACATATTTTTTAACAATTTAATTGGAGAAATATCTAGGTGCACCCTTATTATAATCTATATCAGTCTCACATAATGCTATCTGGGTTCACTATTCATATGAAATTTCAAGGAACCACTACATTAATGAAGTGCCTAGATCATTCATTTATTTATAAAACTCATAGAAACAATAATTTTTTTCATCCTAACATGATTATACCTAATAAAATAAATGTGTTTTAGGTCAACATATTTTGAACATGATATTCTTGTGGAAATGAAATAATTTCCATAAAAATCTCTTTGCAAGATGATTAACCCATAAATTTCAAATATGATTCATTACAATATCATTCATGAAATCATATTATACCTAGAGAAAGAATTAGGATGGTATCAATAAAAAATATCCCTAGTGAAGGACAAGTATAAAAAAGGTTGTTGATGTAGATGAATAGTAATATCATTAAAATATCAATAAATCTTTCTTAAGGAAAATACACTTTTAATTTTGAAAATCAATTTTTAAAACATAAATCATTTTGAAAATAATTTTTTCTCAATGCCAAATTTAAAACCATTTTTCTTAAAAATAACCTCTAAAATCTTATTGGAAGATTAAAATAAATTATGGTCATAATATTGGGTAAGATGATACATTCCGTAAAAAGAAAATTCTTTTTCACTATAAGTAATAAATAAAGTGTGTTGTATATAATATGATAAGAATATTCCTTTCACATTTTTGATAAAATAGAAAAGGTCACTATTTGGAAAATGAAATAATATTAATTTGAAATAAAAATTATAGAGAGAAAAATCGGATTAAAAATATATTCTTTAAAAGGTTAATTGTTTTTTGAAAACATTGTTTTTTAAGAAAACTAATTTTCGATGAAAGGGACAAATGAAGTCAAATCGTCATAACACCATTTTATTTGAAATTTTTATGTACCAAGGAGGGGAAAATGTAGTATTACTTCTAAATATCTAGAATAATTATATTATAAGAAAATTATTTACTTTTTCGAGAGATGGATTATATGATCCCATCATTTGAATAATATTCATAAAAATCCCAATATATGAAGAGATTGTAACAGAAAAATCATTACACATGGGTGTCATTGAATCATAATCCCTACTAAACTATTATAATTAAAGAAACTGAAAATACCATGTGTAACACCCCAAGTAAATAATGAATATGAAATTTTCATATTTATCCATATTTGTGAATAAAATATTAATATGACTTTAAAGGGGACGCTATGCTCGATGGCGTACCCAACACGCAACAACGAGTTTCTTGGGAATCTTACGTTGCACTCTAATAATAAAATAATATTATTTCAAATGGTAGTTAACATGTAGCCGTTGTATTGGAGGGAATGGATAGAAATAACTAAAATATGATTATATATGTTTTTTAAATGTTTTTACATTTATCCAATAAAAGCTAAAAGGCTTAAAATACGGAAAGAATTCAATTTTAGGCGTATATGCCCTAGTTTTCACTAAAGGTTCACTTATCACCTTTTAATGGAGAACTATCATTAAATATAGTTTTGTTCACTCTTAAACATTCTTTTGGACCAAATAAAACTCTTATTAAGAATCGGGACATCAAATTTTACTTTGTGTAATTTTTTGGTATCTTTCCGATAAAGTTCATTTTTTAATGAATAGTGTAAAATGTTGTATTTTAATTCAAAACGACTTTTTAATCTAATTTATTTATATGATTAGATTATATTTTGAATTTGTTTTAAAGTGAAATTAGAAAATATTTTTACCATTAAATCCAATAGTGGTCGTTGGAATCAATTTCACTTTGAAATCAGACTTAAACTAGTGTTAATCTTTTGATACTTATTGTTTTATAAAAACACGCTATTTGCTCTGACAGTGGGAATTAATTATTAAATTAATTAATGTGACTAATATGTTTTGAATTTTGTAAAACAGACTTCATTTTTGAATTTGGAATATCAAATATAGATTAGGGTGAATTTTTGGGATTTGTCTGAAAAACTTCAATTTTTGATGAATAGTGAAACAACTAAGTGGTACTTATAAAAGATGATTTTTCGTTTAAATGAAAATTTACCACTTATGTGTTTTGAATTTCAAAAATCCAACATACATGGTTGTCCTTAAGAAGTAAAATGTGGATCAATGGGATAAAAACAATTTTTTGGTGAATAGTAACTTATTAAGTTTTTAATCGCGACTAGTGGTAATTAGTGTAGTTTAAGGTATAAATAATGCTTTAATAATATGAAATGACCTAGAAACAAGTCCCAACCTTATCGTTTGTGTCATGGCCGACCAAGACAAGCCATGGGTCAACTTGGGGACCCCATGGAGACATTTTGGTTGGGAAATGACATAAATTACTTTTTATTTAATGTAAAAGTAAAAATGACACAAACATGATATGTTTTACTAAAACAATTATTAAGTGGGGTTATACAAGTCATCTTTTTTATTATAAATATTCATTGGAAAGATAAAAAGATATCCTACATCATAGTATTTTTTTTATAATTTTTAGACATTATATAAATTAAATTATTTATGACATAATAATGATGCAGCGATGACATCATTATTTGATGATTTAAATAAAATGGAAAGATAATGTAAAATATATGAACTACACATGTCCAAAACATATTGGATGAGTGGATTTCTAAGACGTATCACCTTATCCACGAATTATATCAATGTGGGACCTTTTGAAACCGAAACACATTTTCAAATAAAGTAATATTTCTTTACTTTCCAAAAGTGCCCCTCCTCTCCTCTTATAAAAGGCCCCCACCTCTACCTCATTTCACACACTCCTCAAGCCTTTGGCTCGGCAAAACCCTGCCCATTTACTCTCTAAACATCCCTCTCCTCATCCTAGAGGATTCCCTTTGGGCATAACCCTTTCAAAGGAAGCCTTTAGGCTCAAATCAAAAGGAGTTACACTTTTAAAGGTAATTCATTCTCTCATGTTCATTTGTTTTATTTTGCTTCTCCAACCCCCTAAACTCTTTTTATTTACTTCTTTTGTAACAACACCAGTATCTTAAATATACTATGATGTTGTTATAAGATTTATTCGACCTACACTCTCACACAACTACATCAAATGGTTAAAGAACATACAGTTTCCGTGGATGGTGAAATTCTGCCTCCCGAAACGATGATTGTTCAATACTCATTTAACACCTTCAAAGGTGGCCATTATGATGTCACTATTTATATATATATAATATGTTTATTTTTTATTTATTCTTCTGTATTTTTCATTTTTTTCTTACCTTTATGGCTTCCATTATGGGTATACGTGATATCTTCATTTAAGGAAGTGCGGACTACCGCCCCCTCAATGTGATTTTATTCGTTAAATACCATATGTGGGATGTATAAAGGATGGAAATATGATATTATATATGATATTATACTGGAATTATAATATACCTTTATATCATTATTATTCCATTCTATAAAATAAGAAATAGAAATGAAAGTGGCGTTCATGCGTACGTACGGCTTACCGTCACCATGAACGGTGCATTTCATTTCTTACCTATAAATGATTATGTAATGTTATAAATGCATGCATGTACTGGATATATATGACATATAAGATATCTACATGATGAATACAATTCTAGATATAATAATCATTTGACCACATGAACAACATGTAATTGTAAGAAGTCCACTTTCGACTTAAGAACCAAATATCGGCAAAACAAATATTATTAACTTAAATGATTACATAATGTTTTTGACATGGTAATAAGTGGTATAAAAGTAATAATGAAATTGAAAAAGGTTATTAAGGAAGTAGAATTAACTCAAGTTTATTATTCAGGAGATTAAAGAACGATCGAGTCAAGTCGGACCCGAGGTAAGGGATCCTACTTCCTCTCTTTTTAAGTACACTCTTTTATGTCATTCCTTCTAAGCTCATCTTTCTTGTGATTGGATGTTATTTTATATTATACTTACTGTAATTTTTATGTTCATGTGATGAGGGACCCTATTCTCTCTCATCAATCCATTTTTGAAGTTTTGAGTGGCGCCGTTAAGCTGCCGAACTTTCGTAAAAGATCTAACCTCTCTCTTTCTTTTTAAGTACTCTTCTTTATGTCACTTCTTTTAATATCCTCTTTGTAATGTTGGGGGATGTCCTTTTATATTCCTGTTTCTGTAAATTTTATTTTAATGTGATGAGATACCCTATTTGATCTCATCAATCCATATTCATAAGTTTTATGTGGCGCCGTTAGGCTGCTGAGTTTTCGTAAGGGATTTTTCATCTCACTTTTATTCTCGTGTGATTTATGAAACATTTGCCACAAATTCAATTGAGTGGTGTATGTACTGACCATTATTCTACTTTTTGTGTAATATAAATTCATTTATGAGTATTTACATCAATGATCTATTGTCCTTCTTTCATGGGGTGTATGTTTTGAAAGATACCCAAGTCGGTAAGGGAACCTTTCACCCTCCTTTTTTTAAAAGACTTCTTTTGTTGTGTCTTTTAATTTACATATTGTTATGTTGGGATATGTTCTCATATATCCTTATTGATGTAAATTTTATGTCCAAGTGATGAGATACACTTTTTATCACTCATCAACTCATTTTGATGTGATGCCGTTAGGCTGTCAAGGGAACTTTTTAACCCAATTTCGATTTCTTTGGGTTCAACATGTAGTCATTGAATATGTCATCCATTGAATATGTGTGAATGACCTTTTATTGTTTTACACTTAATATCCACTTATATTGGGTTTATTTATATTTGTCACACATATTTTGAGATTGATTTGTCCTTAATTTAAGGATATCTTCTTTATAAGAGATTTCATCACATTTGACATTTCTATTGAGGGTTCATTGTTGTTATGCACCAATTCACTCTTATATGGTGTATATACTGGCCTTTGGAGTATTATATAATGAATACTTTTATTCTCATGATATTATAAAGTTCTGACTAAATGTTATTCCTCGATTATTGTATTCAAGTGTCTCTAATTTTGGTAAAACCCCTTTAACCAAAATATCGTTTTAAATGTTTTAATTATTTGTTCTTATTAATATCCATGTTTTCAAAATGGTTTTAAGGATTTATTTATATGGATTTTAATGGTTTAAAATGTTAAAAGCTTCAAGGTGGTATGGGACACTTTGATTCAAAAATCTCTTTATTAAATGTTTTAAATGGTTTTGGAAATGGTTTCTTTTTGAATGGATTCATTATTTCAATATCCTAAAATGTTATATTGTGATTGAAATGTGGAAATGTTTTGTTTCCTTTATTCATGTTTTATGTGATACGATTATGTTATGGTTCTTGGGCATTTTTATGAAGAAGGGGTGGTTCTGTGATAAACTAAGGGCGGGTGAGCCCGATATAGCTCTCCAATGCATTGGGTAACGTGATGGAGTGAAACGTTAAGGTTTATCCGAAGAGATTTAGGGAATATACTGTGATGGGTATTCCAAACATAACCAAGAGGGTTACTCCCTACGTAAGAATGTTATGAATGCCTCAAGTTACCTTTATGTGTTATGTTTTCTATGATTTATTCATGATTTGATATGCCTATGTTTTATGGGTAAAGTATGATTTCATTCTTATCTATATATGAACTCATGTTTCCTTTCCATATTTTTATAACCCTTACTGAGCTTTTTATGCTCATCCCAAGTTTTTGAAATGTTTTTCACAGGTCAAGGGAAAGGTACATGATGTGACGGTAGTGTCAAGGATGTGTCAAGAAAGAATCCGTGTTTTATTTTAAATAGGTTTCCATTGATGGGAAGAATGAATATTGTCTTTTATGTAACCACTTTGTTTAATTCTGGATGTAATGCAAGTTTCATGATCTAATTCTCTAAAACTCTAAACCTGAAAAGATCCTCAATGTGCAATCTTGTAATAACTCAAGTTTAAGTAAGGTTTAAGGTTGGGGCCTTATAGTTGGTATCAAAGGTCGGTTTAGACAACTTTAGAGGTTAGGGTATTCTTTAAGCATAAGTGACATTACTATAATGGATAGGATTTCAGAAAGAGTCCTAGTTTTAGATAAAGTGAATGAGTAAGTGTATCTTAGTGTTTACCTTCCACATTAGTACATGATGGTTTTGTTGATATACTCACACTGACATTTCTATTTTTAGTGAATGGATGGATCTAGCAGGCACCAAAGAGACAACAGGTTTGAAGGAAACTGTGGTGGTTCTCTGATTAAGATACTAGATAAAATGGAGGATTCAATGAGGAAACTCGTGGTTGTTCTAAACCAAATATCAAGGAGTCATGATCAACCACTTCAACATTGGTGCGTTCTCTAATGCATCATGTACGAGATGGCCAACTCGATGTGTAAATTCATGTAATAATTATTAAGGTAACCATTAGGGTTTATATGATACTTAATTTTTAGGTAATTATGGGTTACTCTATGATTTGATGGGAAATGAAAGGAATGAGATAAACTTGAGGTGAAAATATGTTATGATTATTCTTGAAGATTTTATCTCATTTTGGGGAATGTTTTAAGAATTATATAGTTTTGGAAAAAGGACAACACGTAGACCGTGTGACATCCCGTCGCGTCGGACAAAGCTGCGGGAATTGAACCCACAACCAATGTGCGACTGGTATTTATCGCCTACCACTGGACTACGTGAAGTCCCTAGTTAGTTTGACTGATTCATTCTAGTTATATGATTTTATAAATTAAGAGTAAGTTGATTTTGGGTTATTTATGAAAATTATTAACCTATCATGGAGGATATGTGATTAGGTTAATTACTTTTCAAAACGAGACTTTAGGAGCAACTGATATTGTTTGGAGATAAATTTTATGATTTATCTTGGAAGACTATGCGACTAAATCCTTCAAATATTTGGGTTTCAATCTTATATTGGTTTACATTGAAGAATTTTATGGACAAATTGATTATATAATGGTCCTCGCTGAACTTTGGGTTTTGTTGGACAAATTTCGGAGATTAAGATTAGATTTTCTTTTTATAAAGGGTTATACTTTTCTGGATTATCTGATCTTGTACTAGCCTTTTTGGTTTTGGTTTTGGTTAAAGTCTAAAGACATGGGAAGTATATAGTTCTATTTTGTGGATTAGGTGATTCTCTAGAAGTTGATTATAGTACTCTTAATGTGAACAAGTCTTCCTAAATACTCGACTTTTGAAGAAAATATGAGTTTGTGTAAGGAATCTAATAAAAGTTTAAAGTCAATATGATAAGTGATTATGTTTCCTTATGAATAAATTCCTCAATAAAAAGTAACTTAAAACAAAAATGTTATCTATTAACTTTTCCTACTGGGGAATCGAAGACCGTTTAACCCATCACAAGTTTGTGATTTTCTCGTGGTTAACTTTCTCCTAAAAATGTTTTCTATCACTCTCCATCAGAACATGACCCTTTGTTTTTTCCTCCATGTCCATATTCTCATACTTGGAATCCTAGTATGGGTTAACTCGGGTGACCTTTGTACTTATCTTTCTTTATTTTAAATTGTTTGTTTTACCAACTTTTATTCCGATGTGGGACTTTCAAGGATGTTTCCAAGCGCAATTTTAAAATTGCGAGGACGCAATTCCCAAAAGGGGGGAAGGATGTAACACCCCAGGTAAATAATGAATATGAAATTTTCATATTTATCCATATTTGTGAATAAAATATTAATACGACTTTAAAGGGGACGCTATGCTCGATGGCGTACCCAACACGCAACAACGAGTTTCTTGGGAATCTTACGTTGCACTCTAATAATAAAATAATATTATTTCAAATGGTATTTAACATGTAGCCATTGTATTGGAGGGAATGGATAGAAATAACTAAAATATGATTATATATGTTTTTTAAATGTTTTTACATTTATCCAATAAAAGCTAAAAGGCTTAAAATACGGAAAGAATTCAATTTTAGGCGTATATGCCCTAGTTTTCACTAAAGGTTCACTTTTCACCTATTAATGGAGAACTGTCATTAAATATAGTTTTGTTCACTCTTAAACATTCTTTTGGACCAAATAAAACTCTTATTAAGAATCGGGACATCAAATTTTACTTTGTGTAATTTTTTTGTATCTTTCCGATAAAGTTCATTTTTTTAATGAATAGTGTAAAATGTTGTATTTTAATTCAAAACCACTTTTTAATATAATTTATTTATATGAGTAGATTATATTTTGAATTGGTTATAAAGTGAAATTAGAAAATAATTTTACCATTAAATCCAATAGTGGTCGTTGGAATCAATTTCACTTTGAAATCAGACTTAAACTAGTGTCAATCTTTTGATACTTATTGTTTTATAAAAACACGCTATTTGCTCTGACAGCGGGAATTAAATATTAAATTAATTAATGTGACTAATATGTTTTGAATTTTGTAAAACGGACTTAATTTTTGAATTCGTAATATCAAATATAGCTTAGGGTGAATTTTTGGGATTTTTCTGAAAAAATTCAATTTTTGATGAATAGTGAAACCACTAAGTGGTACTTATAAAAGCTGATTTTTCGTTTAAATGAAATTTTACCACTTATGTGTTTTGAATTTCAAAAATCCGACATAAATGGTTGTCCTTAAGAAGTAAAATGTGGTTCAATGGGATAAAAATAATTTTTTGGTGAATAGTAACTTATTAAGTTTTTAATCGCGATTAGTGGTAATTAGTGTAGTTTAAGGTATAAATAATGTTTTAATAATATGAAATGACCTATACACATGTCCCAACCTTATTGGTTGTGTCATGGACGACCAAGACAAGCCATGGGTCATCTTGGGGACCCCATGGAGACATTTGGGTTGGGATATGACATAAATAACTTGTTATTTAATGTAAAAGTAAAAATGAAACAAACATGATATGTTTTACTAAAACAATTTTTAAGTGCGGTTATACAAGTAATCCTTTTGATTATAAATATTCATTGGAAATATAAAAAGATTTCCTACATCATAGTATTTTTTTATAATTTTTAGACATAAAATAAATTAAATTATTTATGACATAATAATGATGCAGCGATGACATCATTATTTGATGATTTAAATAAAATGGAAAGATAATGTAAATTATATGAACTACACATGTCCAAAACTTATTGGATGATTGGATTTAGAAGCCTTATCACCTTATCCACGAATTATATCAATGTGGGCTTTTTGAAACCGAAACACATTTTCAAATAAAGTAATATTTCTTTACTTTCCAAAAGTGCCCCTCCTCTCCTCTAATAAAAGGCCCCCACCTCTACCTCATTTCACAGACTCCTCAAGCCTTTGGCTCGGCCAAACCCTGACCATTTACTCTATCAACATCCCTCTACTCATCATAGATGATTCCCTTTGGGAATTATCCTTTCAAAGGAAGCCTTTAGGCTCAAATCAAAAGGAGTTACACTTTTAAAGGTAATTCATTCTCTCATGTTCATTTGTTTTATTTTGCTTCTCCAACCCCCTAAACTCTTTTTATTTACTTCTTTTGTAACAACACAAGTATCTTAAATATACTAGGATGTTGTTATAAGATTTATTCTAGCTACACTCTCACACAACTACATCAAATGGTTAAAGAACATACGGTTTCCGTGGATGGTGAAATTCTGCCTCCCGAAACGATGATTGTTCAATACTCATTTAACACCTTCAAAGGTGGCCATTATGATGTCACTATTTTTATATATATAATATGTTTATGTTTTATTTATTCTTCTGTATTTTTCAATTTTTTCATACCTTTATGGCTTCCATTATGGGTATACGCGATATCTTCATTTAAGGAAGTGCGGACTACCGCCCCCTCAAAGTGATTTGATTCGTTAAATACCATATGTGGGATGTATAAAGGATGTAAATATGATATTATATATGATATTATACTGGAATTATAATATACATTTATATCATTATTATTCCATTCTATAAAATATGAAATACAAATGAAAGTAGCGTTCATGCGTACGTACGGCTTACCGTCTCCATGAACGGTGCATTTCATTTCTTACCTCTAAATGATTATGTAATGTTATAAATGCATGCATGTACTGGATATATATGACATATATGATATCTACATGATGAATACAATTCTGGATATAATAAACATTTGGCCACACGAACAACATGTAATTGTAAGAAGTCCACTTTCGACTTAAGAACCAAATATCGGCAAAAAAAATATTATTAACTTAAATGATTACATAATGTTTATGACATGGTAATAAGTGGTATAAAAGTAATAATGAAATTGAAAAAGGTTATTAAGGAAGTATAAATTAACTCAAGTTTATTATTCAGGAGATTAAAGAACGATCGAGTCAAGTCGGACCCGAGGTAAGGGATCCTACTTCCTCTCTTTTTAAGTACACTCTTTTATGTCATTCCTTCTAAGCTCATCTTTCTTGTGATTGGGATGTTCGTTTATATTATACATACTGTAATTTTTATGTTCATGTGATGAGGGACCCTATTCTCTCTCATCAATCCATTTTTTAAGTTTTGAGTGGCGCTGTTAGGCTGCCGGACTTTCGTAAAAGATCTAACCTCTCTCTTTCTTTTTAAGTACTCTCCTTTATGTCACTTCTTTTAAGCTCCTCTTTGTAATGTTGGGGGATGTTATTTTATATTCCTATTGCTGTAAATTTTATTGTAATGTGATGAGATACCCTATTTGATCTCATCAATCCATATTCATAAGTTGTATGTGGCGCTGTTAGGCTGCCGAGTTTTCGTAAGGGATTTTTCATCTCACTTTTATTCTCGTGAGATTTATGCTACATTTGCCACAAATTCAATTGAGTGGTGTATGTATTGACCATTATTCTACTCTTTGTGTAATATAAATTCATTTATGAGTATTTACATCAATGATCTATTGTCCTTCTTTCATGGGGTGTATGTTTTGAAAGATAGCCAAGTCGGTAAGGGAACCTTTCACCCTCCTCTTTTTTAAAAGACTTCTTTTGTTGGGTCTTTTAATTTACATATTGTTATATTTGGATATGTTCTAATATATCCTTATTGATGTAAATTTTATGTCCAAGTGATGAGATACACTTTTTATCACTCATCAACTCATTTTGATGTGATGCCGTTAGGCTGTCAAGGGAACTTTTTAACCCAATTTCGATTTCTTTGGGTTCAACATGTAGTCATTGAATATGTCATCCATTGAATATGTGTGAATGACCTTTTATTGTTTTACACTTAATATCCACTTATATTGGGTGTATTTATATTTGTCACGCATATTTTGAGATTGATTTGTCCTTAATTTAGGGATACCTTCTTTATAAGAGATTTCATCACATTTGACATTTCTATTGAGGGTTCATTGTTGTTATGCACCAATTCACTCTTATATGGTGTATATACTGTCCTTTGGAGTATTATATCATGAATCCTTTTATTCTCATGATATTTTAAAGTTCTGACTAAATTTTATTCCTCGATTATTGTATTCAAGTGTCTCTAATTTTGGTAAAACCCCTTTAACCAAAATATCGTTTTAAATGTTTTAATTATTTGTTCTTATTAATATCCATGTTTTCAAAATGGTTTTAAGGATTTATTTATATGGATATTAATGGTTTAAAATGTTAAAAGCTTCAAGGTGGTATGGGACACTTTGATTCAAAAATCTCTTTATTAAATGTTTTAAATGGTTTTGGAAATGGTTTCTTTTTGAATGGAATCATTATTTCAATATCCTAAAATGTTATATTGTGAATGAAATGTGGAAATGTTATGTTTCCTTTATTCATGTTTTATGTGATACGATTATGTTATGGTTCTTGGGCATTTTTATGAAGAACGGGTGGTTCCGTGATAAACTAAGGGCGGGTGAGCCCGATATAGCTCTCCAATGCATTGGGTAACGTGAAGGAGTGAAACGTTAATGTTTCTCTGAAGAGATTTACGGAATATACTATGATGGGTATTCCAAACGTAACCAAGAGGGTTACTCCCTACGTAAGAATGTTATGAATTCCTCAAGTTACCTTTATTTCTTATGTTTTCTATGATTTATTCATGATTTGATATGCCTATGTTTTATGGGTAAAGTATGATTTCATTCTTATGTATATATGAACTCATGTTTCCTTTCCATATTTTTATAACCCTTACTGAACTTTTTATGCTCATCCCAAGTTTTTGAAATGTTTTTCATAGGTCAAGGGAAAGGTACATTATGTGATGATAGTGTCAAGGATGTGTCAAGAAAGAATACGTGTTTTATTTTAAATAGGTTTCCATTGATGGGAAGAATGAATATTGTCTTTTATGTAACCACTTTGTTTAAATGTGGAAGTAATGCAAGTTTCATGATCTAATTCTCTAAAAATCTAAACCTGAAAAGATCCTCAATGTGTAATCTTGTAATAACTCATGTTTAAGTAAGGTTTAAGGTTGGGGCCTTATACCATGATAGTAAATTAATTCATGAAATTAAATTTCTATGGTGATGTATATAGACCTGATAAAATATGGTAGGTGCGTAACATGACAGAAGTATCCAAGAAGTAAAATTATAACTAAAATCTATTACCTGTAGGGTATCTTTGGAATCAAAAAACATATGATATAGAGATCATAAAATGGATATTTAAATACCCATAAATATATATATGATTATCATAATATAAATTCATGTGTATTATAAACATAACACAACCAAAATTAGTTGTGAATATATCATATATCTCACAGAAATAAAATTGATATGAGAAATTTCTAACCTCAAGTTTTCTTCACAATTCATCTTATTCATATTTCTGAATAATAATGTAATATTAATTTTTTAATTTATTAATAACAAGTATTCATTTTTATTATTAATTTTATTTCACTGATTAACATGTTATATATAATTACATAATTGTTTAAATTTATGCCAAATATTTTGACCATAATAAACTCATGTGTGGAAATAACATAGGTGGGATGAATATGGTCACAATGCACATTATTATCTTGAAATGATTACCATATTTATTAAAAAATTATAATTTTCTATCCTATATGAAATATTTTTATGAAAAATGTACTAACATTATGATCATGGAGATGGTTGGTTGTATGTACAGATGGGTAATGTTTCCATTTTTTGATGTTCATTACAGAAAGAAGATAAGTAATATTTTATCATTAAAAATGATAATAATATAAAAAAATATTTTATTTAAATCTATTTACTTAAATAAAATATAATTTTATGTGGTTAAGAAATAATTAATCACATTACTTTATGGATGAAATTGTACACACGTCCACGAAGGACGTTACAATTTTTTTATATGAGTGAAATGGTAAAAAAATGATATATGATTTTACCAAAATAATAAATCTGTCATAAATATAAAAAATATATTATCTATATCCCATATAATTATTATGTTAAACCTTATTTCCTTCCATGTAAACCGTTACTGAAAAATTTAATCAAATCAATTCTTGATGTGGTTTATCATTATGCAAATAAGCGATGTTATCGTTTCCCCTATAGTTTGGAATGTAGAAGTTAATATATGATATAATTAATCCATTAGTATTAATAGGTCATAAATAAAATATATAAAATTTATATCAATCATCACACCAAACTTTGATATGTGGTAATTGAAATATGAATGACATTGATTCATTACAAGGTAGTTTGTCATACACATGAATGATGATTTGATAACTCATTTAATGGAAGTGTGTGTAGTTGTAAATCATACAATTGACAAAAAAACATCTCCTTAGATTTATTATAATGATTTTATTATGTTATACACTTATAAAATTAACTTAGGTGGGTGGAGAAAGAAGTAAAATAAATATGATCATCGAAGAAAAAAACCTCTTATTCAGGTATCCATATTTATTTTCTACGCATCCCGTGAAAGGCTCAGATTAATCCAAAACGATACCATAAATGATTATGGTATGGGATATTAGAGTTAATTTTTTAGGATTTTTAATAGAAACATTTCTTGAGGGTTCTGAATATGTGAGGGGTGTTAGTGCCCTTTTATAGTTGAGGGGGAGTGTCATTCTTATAAGTACATAATATCATTCAATATTATGAGGTAAATATTAACTTATGGCGCTCTAATATTGATAATTATTGGTCTCTAGGGCTTTTATCATTTATTAAAACCTACACCACATAATAAACACCTGTTAAAAAATTTCGATCCTTAAATTCAATGTTTCCTTATTTTTACTTTTTTGGGTTTTCACTATGGTAAATAGTTTTCTGACCAATGTAATTTATCAACAAATACTGCATTAAAGTTTTTTCAATAAGATAATTGAAAACCAATATTTCAAAATATGAAAGAAAATTTATTGAATTAAATGATTATTTTTTTTAAAATTGTTTTTAACACAAGTGCTTCAAATGTGAAAAAAAACTCCACATTATCATTAACCAGAGAAAAATAAGTTTTTACTTATTTGGCATCAATGTATTCATTATAAAATAATTATGTGTAAATTAATGGGAAATTTTAGATATTTATTTACATTTATTAATAACTTATTAAAAGATATGATTTTTAGTAGTTTTATATAATTTTATACAATATATTTTATTATCAAATAACATCAAAGTCAATATTAACATTATTCATTTAATTTAAATTTAAAATTATCAATATAAATATAGAACTTGAATCTATTGTTATAGAACCTCTATAACATCAAATATTCAAAAAAATTATTAATTTAACATAATAATTAACTCAATTTTCTTCACTATTTATATTTTTATTATCCTTTATATCATTTAATTTATTACAAAATAATTATTATGTTACTTAAGAAAAATAAGTACATTTTTATCCTCTAAAAATTATAGATTAACTGTTATGATAAAAAATTTTTTTCCCATTTCAGAAGAATATTTGGAAGTGACCCTGTGTTGTTTTCTCCCAACCCCATAACTTTATTGAAATTAAAAGGAAGCAAATAACCTTTTTTGTCTTTTATTAATTAAACACATTATATTAGTTATATTCAAAGGAATGAGGCATGAATTTTCCATTTTTATGAATTTTTTTTGGAAAAGCTATAAATAAAATCATTAAATAAAATTAAGATTATATTTTATTCCATTTCAATTCTTATCAATCATGTTTAACCCCCTATAAATAAATTTCTTACTTAATCAGAGTAATTAATTTTTACTACATTCAATATTCATTTTTGTCAATAATTAAGTTGACCTTATTTGACAATCTAAATTATTTTTTTATTCCAAAAAATGAATACATTTTTTAAAATTCAATTCATATAAGTGGAAAATTTTCATATAATATTAATCCTCCAGACATTGTGAGATAACACGTTTAAAGAAGAGTATATATTTTTAAAGATGAATCTATATTAACTTTATGACTAATAATAATACTTTTTCAAAACCTGATTAATATTTTATAATATATATTCTATTAATTTCATTAAAACATTACCCATTAATAATTATAATAAATAAATAAAATGGAGAAATATTATTCATTTAAAAATCATTTTTCAAAAAACACTCGTTTAAAAAAAATAAAATTATAATAATAACAAATAGAAAGATTATGGAATAAAACTAATTACAATAAATACTACATAGGTTTAATATAAAAATATTCAAAACATATATGGAAATTTATTCAACATAATTTGTTGAAAATAAAACACTTTTTTTTTTAAAAAATATTATTCAACGTAAAATTAATATGCTCTGAAAAACTTTAAAACAATTATCCCAAAGTCAATTTGGATATTCTGATTCCAAAAACTAAAATAATTTAATCAAATAATGTTTATAAATTGAAAAAAATTATTTTAAATATATGTTCTCTCTAAAAGGTAATAAAACTTGTTTTTGAAAAAAATCCATTTTTTAGTATAAATATTTATTTATTTTTTATCTCCTGTCTATAAAACACTTAAACCAGATTTTCTTATTCACATCAAGGTATTATAATAATATATATTAAATCCCTTCTAGAGATAACTCATTAAAACTCATTCATTATAAACATGGTAAAAGGAAACATTAGAAAGGTTAGTTCGAATTGACAATAATGGAAAATTTATGAATTAACAAATGAATGTCATTTGTTATCATAATAAGACCATAAGGGTATAATGACATAATCAAATTTCAGGATTATAACATAATAACATTCTTACCCATCAATACCTAGATCATTTACCCTGAAAAAATGTCATAAGAATACTACAAATGAAATAGTTATAAGAATAAATACGCATTATCCATGTGATATGAATCTTGATTACAAAAAAACATCATGATCCCATAGTAAGCATTGATAAAATATATTTCTATCATGGAAAATTATATTTATAGAAATATTACATATTTAATATATAACACATTCAAGTGTAATAACATTATTTTTATCTTCTAATATAATTATCTAGAGAACACAATGATTACCCAGTTAAATATAGCAATATATGAGATTACCCATCATATAAGATATATCTAGCTCACTTAGTGCTATTTGGGTTCATCCATCAAAAAAAAATGTTCAATAACCTTAACAATAATAATGTATATAGAGCATTATATTCATCATAAAACACGTAAAACAATCATTATACCTTTTCTAACCTGATTAGTCCATGTAATATAAATGGGATTCATTTAAAAAAAATTTAAACAAGATTTGACCTTGGAAAAGAAATAGGTTCCATAATAATCACTTTGGAACATTATTGAACAATCGAAGAGATACATGTTTCATAATAATCCATTTCAAACTATCTTATTCCATCCACAAAAGGAATGAGGATAGTATCAACAAAAATTATCCCCATTTAAGGATATATAACAACAAGGGCTGTTTAAATAGATGAATGTAAATAAGCATAAAAGGTCAATAAGAAATTCTTTATGTATATATCATATTAATTTTTAATTTCAATTTTTTAATACATAATACATTTTGAAAATAAATTTCATTGAAATTAAATTTAAAAAACATTGTTTTCAAATATCATCATAATCATTTTAAGTAATCTTAAAGGAAATTATGGTAGTAATTTAAGGTAATTTCATACATGATGTAATATAAATTTTCTTTTTTACTATAAAAGATAGAAATATGACTTTTTTAGTAAACAAAAAGAATATTTATTTTAGATTTTTTTAAAATTAATATGGAAATTATTTTGAAAATTAAATACGATTCCTTTGAAAACATTTTTTAAAGTGTAGAAATGTGTGATAATTCCATTGATAAATCATTTTTAAAATTTTAAAATTATTTTCTAGATAATTATTATAGAACATGGTTTTGGAAGAAAACCAATTTCATTCTGAAGATCGAAATAAATCACATATAAAAAAACACATTTTATGGATGATTTTAGGAATCAATGAGTATAATAAAGGTTTAATTAATTTTAAATATAATGTGTGACCATAGAATGGAAAACATATTTATTTTCATGATAGTTTGATCAAAATATGTCATTATTACAAGCATAATCACAAAAAATGATTATAAAAGATGAGATTGTATTAAAAATCTCTTACGGCATTGGTATCTTTGAAACATAATCCCCACAAAAGGAATAAATTAAATAAAATTCAAAATACCATGATAATATTTCATGTTAAATGGGGTTTTTATAAATGTCATAAAATATTCTAGGGTTTTAACCCTACATAAGTCTCAAAGGAGTAAAATTAGGACAAAAAATCATTTCATCTTTGGTATCTTTGAAGTCGTAAACACCATGAGAGAGAGATCCATAAATGGATAAATTAATAAAAATAAAATTATGTAAAATTAAGTTAAAATTAATTCATTTTATTTATATACACCACACAACAAAAATAATTAGTGAACATATTATATATCTCACAAAAATAAAATTGAGACCAGAAAACCATTACCTTGAGTTTAATTTCTAACACATTATCAATACATTTCATAATAAGAAACTTATTTTAATTATTTAATTTACTAACATAAATTTAAAAGTTTATGATAATTTTAATTTCACTTAGTAACATGTTACACAGAATTACATATTTGATTAGTTTTATGCCTGATTGTTTGACCATATTTGTCTTGTGGGTCAAAAAACAACATCGGTGGGTTAACCATGGTAAAAGTGGTCATTATTTAAATATCTCCTGAATAATAATAATAAAAATAATTATCTTATTTATACATAAATTATTTTTTTATAACCATCATGAAATATTTTTATTAAATATGAATTAACGTTATGATCTTATAAATAGAAAGTCGTACTTACGCATTAGAAACATTTACATTTTCAATGATCATTATGGAAACATGGTAAGTAATATTTTGTCAATAATGAATTATAATATTAGATTAAATGAAATTTTATTTAAATATATGTTCTTATATATATCATTATTCTAAATTGGTGATGAAAGTAGGAATCACAAAACATTGATGTGGTGATAGTTCACACGTCCATAAACAATGTTATTAGTTATTAGCGAGTGAAAAGGTTAAAAAAAATGGTTTAGTATATTTAAAAAATAATAAAATTTTTAGTAATATCATAAAAAATTCATTTATATCACATATATTAATAAAATTTGAATGTATTTCCATCTATATATATCTTATGTAAAAAATGAACAACATGGAAGTGTGAGGCGGTCGTCCATCATACAAATGAGAGAAATTAATATATCCCCTATGTTATGCAACGTAAAATTTAATATATCATATAATGAAACCAGAGGTATAATTATTTTATATGTATTATATAAAATCTTTTTATCCATCATCATACCAAGCTATGATATGTGGTTATGAAAAAATTAATTATGCTTCTTCACGAACCAGTTGTCCATCATACACACGAATGATGATATCATAACTCATTTAATGTACGTGTGTGTGGTGGTATGTGTTACCATTAACATAATATAATTTTAATATATGTATGATAATGATGTCATTATATAATCAGGTTATAATAATAACTTAATGAGGTGAATAAAGAAGTAATGTAATGTTGCTCGTTAAAGAACATTACATTTTCTTCATCTATCGTTAGAACCCTGTTTTTCCCACATGTTCGGATCCTTTAAATTATGGAATAATTAATTATTTTGGATATTATATGAAGTAATAATGTTTTAATGTAGGGTTTGAGGGTTTCTGGGTCCTGTTCGGATCCCAGAACCTATATTTTTGGGAAACCTCGGCTTGTCGCACAATTAGAGAAATTGTGTAGGTAGACCGCATAGTTAGATCTAACCTTGCGGATTGTCTGCATTTTTATCTAGTTGAATCTCATGTTTTTTTATCATGGTTTCCCTAAAAAATTGGACTAACCATTATAGTTCCCCTATTCTCTTGGTACAGATGCATGGTTTATGTAGGGTTTGTCAAACCGTGCACATGCTAAATTTTGGGTTATTTTACCTATTTCACTTAGTGATCTAATTATGATCGTACTTAATCCCTAATATATTTTATAATGGTATTATCCTCCTTTAATATCATTTTGGATCATTTTTAATTCCTAATGTAGGGATCAAGAGTTTTCATTCATCCAAGATCCGATCAGGCTTTTGTTCCTCATGTTGCATGTGCAATGGTAAGTACTCGAGTCTGTCTGAGTTGCTCTTTATCTATCATTCTCTCCACCTAGCTATTAATGTGTGATTGTTTTTTCCTTTTTCTCAGATATAATCTGATCCATCCATATTATAGGATAATACTAGAGTAAGATATTTTTCTGAGTCTAAGGTTGGGGGACTATAACACATCCTTTAAGTTTGACAGTTTTGGAATTTTCATGTGGGGCTAGCCGATTTCATTGGGTGTCATTAGTTGAATTTAATTCTCATGAATATACACATAAGATTCATATTTTTATTCTCTTTTAAATTTAGGTATTATTGATTATTGGTTACAAAAAAACTCCATCCATCCCATGTAATATGTTATGCAATAATTGTTGTTTTAGTGTTTTGACACATTTGAGCCACCGTTCAGGTGTACCACGTTTTGACCATCCTAAGGGAAAAAATTACAATATTAGACTGCTTTACATTAAATTGTGAATTTATATGGTAAATTAAAATTTATTTTCACCGCTTTATCCTCCTAAGATAAGTGTTTCAGTTGATCATATAATGTTAAATAGAAATTAGTACGTATACTAGGTATATGACTTTGCCTTATTAGATATAAATGCATGTTTGGTGGAATTTCCAAAGAACCCCTTCCATGTTGATGGAAGGTAATGGAGTGAACCATAATTATTTAATATTCTTTAAATGGATTTAATATTTTTTTCCTTCTACTAGAAATTTTCACCCTAATGGAAAGAAAGTCTTGAACCAAGTGGATTAATAAAATAATTATGACTTGATTAATGAG
Source organism: Viscum album (assembly GCA_963277665.1). NCBI lineage: Eukaryota > Viridiplantae > Streptophyta > Magnoliopsida > Santalales > Viscaceae > Viscum > Viscum album. The sequence goes on along the minus strand of OY728140.1, from coordinate 841,788,886 downwards.
TTGCATGCTAATTGGGTTGGTCAAACTTGTTAAAGGAAAGGGTTGGACCAATTAAAGTTTAATATGAATTCATTATCAATATAAGAGTGTCCTGAATCGATCTCTCCTTGGATTCCATAGGGAATGGCTTGAGGACTCGAGAACCCCGTTTGGATTCAAGGATAGGACTTGCCTTGGTTGAAACCCACATGGAACATGATCTTTTTCTATTTTTGGATGTCCATTATAAAACAATAGGATCCCATAAATATTTTTATAATACGAATTAGATACACTCCTTGGATCTATCATTGAAACGTATGTTCCATGGTTAAATCCCATCGGTCCCAGTCATTGCATAGTCTCGTTTTACCTTGTATGATCTCTTTGGACCCAGTAAGCATCTCATTGTTGAATGCCTTGGACTATTCTCCTTATATTACACTCTTAATATGAATTAATTATTATTACTAGTTTCCTTGATTCAACTTAGAACCATCATTAATGTTAATATGTGACTTATTTATTGACTGTTGAAAATCCAATAACTAACTAGGTACATGTTTATATACAAGTTGTGGGATGAAGTAGTTATTTTTTCATTTATTTACAATGTTATACTATACATTAAATATAAATTCATTCACACTATTATATTTCCATTACATGGGTTGGATGTTATAAAGACTATTGGTGGTATCCCACTGTGATTTATCTCACACCCTCTCTAGGTTATATATGGTACCTAGGGTAGATTATTTGAATTCATGTGATGATACGGGGTTAAAAAGGAATCTAACACTTGATTTATTTCTATTTAAGATCGATCTTGAGTGCAGATGATCGATCCAGACCTCAGGATGCTTGGGATAGTATTTTAGTTTATGTTATACATTTCAGGAACATGTTATTCCTTCTATCTTGTATCCATGTTTTCCAGTTTTCTATTGACATGACATATCATCATAATTTTTTGTATTATTTCTTGTTATTCATGTTATTTTTGTTATTGTTATTGTTGTCTCTATTTTCTACTGTACATTCTATTTAATTATATTTCTTCTTATATTTATCATTGATAAAAAATCATTATTATTTACTTTGAAAATGAGGGAATAGTCTCCCTATGGTCACACCATAGGCCCTTACTATTAGTCGGTACCCTCTAGAATTTTAGGATGTGTGTTTGAGTCCTTTTTTTCTACCAGGATTTGGGCACCTATTATGGGTCATCATGGTCCAGGACATCAGTATGTGGTTTTAGATCGGTTCTTTTCATTCATTACTATTTAGAGACAATAGATTATATATTATGAATGCTATGGGATGTGGTCATAATTCATGCTTGGGCATCATGAACCTAGGTTTGGGGAAAAATAAAAGCTGCCCAAAATATAATTATTATTATGTTTTTTCATTTCAATGTTGATATTATTTCACCATTTGGTGACCCACATGGTATGTTGAGGTTATCATTATTACTCTATTTTAGGATTTATTTTAACTGTGGATAATGATATGAGGACAATCATGACTGTTACATGCATCGTTATAGGAACCTAGATTTTTCATGCCATGCATATTGCCATATAATATAGGTAAATTTAAATGTTTTTCAATTCTTTATATGCCTATGATTGTTGAGTAATTATGTGATAGTTATCTTTATCTTGTATTACTCATTTTTATGATTGAGTGATTTCTTGTAAAAATTCATGAGGTGTATGGGCCCTCGTGGTTTGGGATGAGTAATTTACAGAGTGAGCAATTTTTCTATAAATAAATGGATGTTGTTTTCATTAATGAGGTGTATGGGAAATAATTCAATGGGGATGGATATACATTATAAACTGATACAATACATATAATATGAAATGGTTCATGTCCTTATCTCATCTTATCATGTTTATGGAAGGTAAAGAAGTGAACCTAGTAATTTAATAGAAACTGAAATGAAACATATACTTGAGAACATACTAGTACATGGTTATCCATGTGGGTAGTTGTGGTATTATACCTTGGGTAGTTAGCCCGTCATTTTTAGCTTCCATAAATGTATCTATCAATATTTTTAAAGCTGGTTCTGAGGTGTGTTATTTGAATTTATAGACCAATGTCTCCATGAAATCCTCATAACGTATTCCAAGATGGTAGGGAGGATCATTCTATAGACATGTTGGGCCCTGAACCAATAGAGTCAACTCTATGAGTGCCACTTGAGGTGAAACCTATTTTATCTGATCTAGGCACTGCCACCCATATTCATGATTGTTTCTTACGTCTGATGTAGTCCATGCATGGTGCTCCATGGCATGGACCTATGATGGATGATCTGACTCACTAGTTTCCACTATAGCATACTTTTACATTCACATAGGATGGTGGTCTATAAGCTATTAAGTCTTGTGTAGAGGCCCCCATGATTGTCTTCGAGAATCTATAGACACCTCCAGGGTGGAGGTTCATGTTTTCAACATACATGTTGCATGATTCAACCATGTGATGGAGGGATGTGATTACCCATGATTTTCATCCTCAGAGCATGTTATTAGTAGATTTCCAGACATCCTTCTGGGATTAGTTCTTTCCCCGGATACTGAGAACTAAATGATCTAGAGATTTCATTCATCTCAATCATGTTTTTATGTTAGTTATGGAATATTCAACATGTTTCATAGAGTTTCTACACATTTAACTTCATCTTGCTGGTTATGATCATTCATGTGATAGTCACTTTGAGGATGGGCTCTGGTACGCCATCCGTACACATGAGTATGCCTTTCACCTACCTAATTATTCTAAATTAGTAAATTAAACCACTATCCCTGATTGTAACCTGAGGGAAGAAAATAGTACCAGACATAGAGGATTAATGACACAGTAGTTCAGTAGTTCTCCTGGTGGTAGGAAATAATCCCTTAAGGCTTATCATCAGGAAGCTGACAAACAAATTACCCATTTTGATAATTCCATGGTGTCTTATAAGTGTTTATGATGGGGGCACGTGAATCCTCATTACAATAGAGACACAATAGAATGTCAGGATTGTGGCCATATGAGGTTTCTTCAGAGGATCTCTAGGACCTTTCCGTAAGCATCGAGTGGAAAATTATCACAACAACCTCCACCTTCATGAATGATTTCTTTTTCACCATGTCAGGTGGGGAGTTTGAATATCACAGGTAGCTCAAATCGTGGATAATTTTGTTGGTATAGTATCCATACCACGGAATACTAGCAGCACCAATAGAACAACTTTGATAATGGAAGTACAGCTATTTCATAGGGTTGTGGATCATGCCAGTTGCATGCTCTATAGCTAATACATGAGGATTGGGTTGCAGTACTATTTATAGCGTGAGGTAATGTTCTTATGGAATCAAACAAGGTATCTTCTTTATTTTATACAAGTACAAAGAACTCTTTTATCTCTGTATCTACTATTGAATGCCTCAGACTAGAGATACAATATTACTATGGTGTAATCATTCTAGAAACATAGTTCGGAGTGTGGTTTGAGGGTATACAATATTGTAGGGACCATCATCTTGAGGTAGAGAATTACCCTTTTATGGAACCTCTTCTTTCTAAAGAAAGTAGGAATCAATGAAATTATCAGGATGGATTTATTGATTTAGTATCATGATTTGTTAGACTTTTATCACTACATGGTATCTTTTACATCACAATAAGGCATCTGTTATCTATAAAATGTTGATTGGGATGTCCTTCCTAGTAGAGAAGGGATATAGCATTCTGGGCTTGGTGGCATTACCACCCAAATTTCAAATCTCTTCCTGGAGGACCAGGGTTTACATCATGTTGATTTCACTTCAGTAAGGGATTGTTTCAGGGTTGTATTTTCTGATGATTTTCTTGGCTTACCTCATTATAGTGAGGTTGAGTTCACAATCAAGCTTTTTCCAGGAGCATCTACAGTGTCCATTCCTCCTTAAATTATAGAACGCACTAAGCTTCAATATATCAAGTGGTAGTTAGAGGATCTAGATACCAAGTCATTTATACGGCCCAACACATCGTCTTGGGGTTTTCCATTGATTTTCACCAAGAATGTGTATGGATCCATACATCTATTTATTGATTATATAATGTTGTATCAACTTTTCGTCAAGATCCAAGACCCACTCCCTCGAATAGATTATCTCTTCGAGCAGATCTAAGGATCTTGGGACTTCTCTATGATCAACCTTAGGTCATAATATCACCAAGTGCGAGTAAGGCCATCTAATATACAACATATAACTTTTCATAGAAGTTTTGGTTAGTATGAGTACCTTGTGTTTTCATTTTTTATTAATAAAATTCCTTCCATTTCCATGTCTATGAGTAATAGGGTTTTACGCCCCAATTTTTCTATTCTGTTGTAGTCTTTATGGATGACATATTGGTGTATTCTCACATTCGTAGAGATCATGTCAGTCATATTGAGATTATTATGATTACACTAGGAGATAATCATATTTATTCCATTATTGGTAAGTTCCACTTTTATATCCAAAAAGTTCACTTCTTAGGTCATATCATATCAGAATAAGGTGTATATGTTGAACCAAATAATTTTTGTGATGTAGTTTCCTGGGAGTATCCCTAGAACAAGATAGATATATGGAGTTTATTAGGGTTATCTGGATAATAAAGGTATTTTATATAGGTTATATCACTCCTTGATTCACCTCTCACTAGTATTACAATGAAGGTCACAATGTTCATGTGGTCAGAAGCATGTGATAAATACATTCAGAATATAAAAGTGTAGCTTGCCTGGGCACCTACTCTACTTATTCCTAATTCAGGTAGAGGTTTTACAATCTTTTGTGATGCATCAAGCATTGGACTAAGAGATGTAATGATGTAGGATTGTTGAGTCATTATGTTTGGATCTCAACATTTGGGACGTCTCAAGATAACTACCTAACACATGACCTTGATCTAGTAGTATTGGTCCATGCCATATGTTTTTTTAGAGACATTATATTGGGTGAGTACTTTGTCGTGTACATGAAGCACAAGATCCTGAAATATAACTTCTCATAGTTTGAATTGAACCTTAGATTGAAGATATGGTTCAAATATCTAATATACTTTGATTTTTAGGTTTCATATACACATGGAAATGGTATTGTGGTTCTATATGGATTGTGTTAGAAAACTCAAACACAGGTCTTATTGGATGGATGTTGTGATTGGAAATTAATGGCCCTCTTTTTTGAGGTGAATGTTGAGTTTCATGATAATATTGAGTAGTATTACCTCTCATCTATGATAGTTGTCTCTTACCTCCATGAGAAGGTGAATGCGAGAAATTTTTTAAATGTTGAATGAATGGTTATCCAAACGAGTATATCAGGAGATAACTTGCCTTTATATCGGTCTGTGGATAAAGGAGACATTCTATATATTCAAGGATGTGATTGGGTTCCAATAGATATGAGAGAGGAGATGATTCTTGAGTCTCATACTTCATAGTGAGTTTTTCATCTAGGCATCTCCAAGATGTATCAGGATATGCGGTGCCAATATTGGTGTCTTGGGATGAAACATCAGATTTTCGGATTTATCACTAGGTGTTCAACTTATTAGTAGGTGATGATAGAGCACCTGACACCTGCAGGCTTGTTACAGTCACTTTCAGTCGAGTAATGTAAATGGGGTGATATTTCTATGAATTTTGTAGTTGTATTACCTTGTTCTTTGATGAAAAGTGGTGATATAGCATGTTTTTTGACCAAAAAACAAAAAACCCCACATTATTCCTATTTGGGTGAATTTCTATGTTGATGAGATGGGAATATTGTATATCTATGACATCATAAAACTACATGGGGTACCATGCACTATAATTTAAAATAGGGATTCTTGTTCACCAGGATTTTTTTTGGTAGGTATTAAATAATGATTTGGGAACACATGTTCTTTTAAGAAAACATTTTCACCCTCAGACCAAGGAGCAATCAGAATGGATAATATTGGGTGTAGAGGATATGCTCTGACCATGTCTCCTTGATTTTAGTTGTTCTTGTAATAATCATATCCCTTTTCTTGAGTTAAAATACTATAATAGACTCCATGTTATAATTTAGTTGGCTAATTTTGATGCCTTGTATGGTATTCCATGTATTTCACCACAATGCTAGCTAAAGGCAGGTGAGCTAGCCCTACAAGGTCATTTTCTCATTCATGAGACTTTAGAGCTGGTTCAGATGATCAGAAAGTGAATGACTACTGCTCAGTCTAGATTTAAATATTATGTTGATCACCATTGACATCCTCTAGCATTCGAGTTTGGGGATCATGTTTTCCTTTGGGTATCTCCCAGACTGGGTAATAGATGGTTATGGAAATAAGGGAAACTATTGCCTCATTACCTAGGGTATTTTTAGATATTATAGTGAGTCAGGAATGTATCCTATTGGATTATACTATATTAGAGGTACCATTTAATTCACATCATCATCCACGTTTCACAGCATTTCTAATAACATGTCAAGCCTCCTCAAACCATTTATCCCTTGGAAGATCAGTAAGAAGTTAATGGTACATTTTAAGAGTATCCAGTAAACATTGTTTACCATAGAATTAAGGCTCTATGAGGCAGGTATGTCCCTCTAGAATTGGTGATATGGTAGAAATTAAATGTAATAGAGGATCCTAGGAAGTGGGAGGCCGATGTTCGTGAATAGTGTCCGGAGTTTTTTATTAGACAGTATTTCTCCACCTTTTGAAGGTGAACTCAGGGACGATTCCTTTTAAGGGGGAAAGACTGTATGAACCCGGTTTTTCACTCAGGTATGTATCCTTTAATGTTTTATAAAATTACATATTTTAGACCGAATATGGGTGCCAAATGAATTAAATAAGATTATGAGGGTGTCTGGGGATTTTCAAAGCCCTGAACAAATATTTTGGGGAAAAGTGGGCATGTCACACGGTTAGAGCATACCGTACGTGTAGGTCGTATGGTTTGATCAAACCATGAGGATGGAGTGCATTTCATGGAAGAGACATCTCACATGGTTGGTGGATGGCTTCCACAACTCTATGGCCTAAATGTTCTAGTTCTTCTCATATCCAAGTATCCATGTGTGGTTTTCATACAGTTTTTCATATCATGTAGAGAACCATGCACATGCTAAATTTTGGGTGATTTTACATGTTTTACCTTAATGATATAATTGTGATCATCCATCATACCTAATAAAATTTCTTGTTGGATTATCCTATCTTCCTATCATTTTAGAGCATTTTTATGCCCTAATGTAGGGATCATGATTCTTCATTCATCCTCAATTCGATCAAAAAAAAATTCATCACATTGGATGTGAAACATTTTGTACACAATTCATTTTGATCCATTCTTTGTCTCTCTTGTTTTTGACCTAGCTATCCAGTTGTGAGTGTTTTCCCTTCATCTCAAATCTACTCTGATCCAAGTCAAATCAAAGGATAGTACTTGTAAAGGAGAGTTGTATGATTCTATGGTGGGTGTTCTATAACTCATCGCTCAGGTTTGTTGATTTTGTAATTTTTCTATGGGGCCTGTAGATTACACCCAGTGTCATTTATTGAATTTATATTCCATTACAATACTAATTACAACTATATGGTTATTCTCTTTGTTTATATGTGATTATTTGTTACTAGTTACACCCAAAACTCCACCCATCACACGTATGATGTTACTCCATAATTTGCATTTATGTTTTTTGACATGTTTGAGCCACCGTTTAGGTGTTCCATGGATTGACCTTATGAAGGGTAATATTTTCGATATTAAATGGCTTGATTGTATATTTTGAATATCATAATGGAAAGTACCATTTATGTTCACCTTTAGACCCACCTATGGTATGTGATTCAATTTATAAACTAGAGTTTAATGGAAATTGGTATGTATAATATGTCTATGAATTTACCTGAGAAGAAGTAAATGAATATTTTGTTACATGTTCATAGCACCCCATCCATGTTGATGGAAGGTTATAGATTGAACCTTAATTATTGAATATTACTTAAATGGATTTATTAATAGTTTCCATTTACTTGACCTTTTCGCACTAATGAAAGGAAAGGCTTGAACCTAGTGGATTAATTAATTAATTATTAATTGATTAAAGTGTTTCATATTAAATGGAATTGTCACACTAATTAAAGTAAAGGATATAACCAATTTAAAATTTATGTATTCCTTATCAAAATATGAGTGTCATATCTTGATCTCTTCTTGGATTCCATTGTTAATTCATTGATCACTCGGGGTCCTCATTCTAATTCAAGGATGCATATTTCCTTGGTCGAAACCTAAAAGGAACATGATCTCTTTATATTCATGGATACCTAGTATAACACCATAGGATATCATAAATTTTTTTATATGATTCCTTTGATACACTCCTTGGATCCATCATTGACACATATGTGCCATTGTTAAAGCCTATCAGGACCTGTCATTGCTTAGCCCCATTTTACCTTGGTTGAATTCCACAAACTTGGTGGGAGTCTCGTTATGTAATTCCTTGGAACATGTCCCTTGGATTACATTCTTAATAATTGCTAGGAAATTGTGATTACTGATTTACCAACCCTTTAGGTCTATGTTTTCTTGGTTTATATCTTGCTTCTTCATTTATAAATATCATTATAGGTTTCCATGTAACATCCTGGATCCATCACTATTGTTAACATGTAACATACTTATCGATTGGTGACAATTAAATAACGAAATGGTTATATGTTTAGACACCATCCATGGGACGATGTAGGTATTTTGGTTTTTTTAATTGTATCATTATATGTTATATATGCATGATTTCATACTATTACATTTCCATTACATGGGTTGGATGTTATAGACACCATTGGTTTTGGCCCACTAAGATTTATCTCACACCCTCTCTGGGTGTCATTTGGTACCCAGGGTGGATTAAATGAATACATGTGTTGATAAACGGAAGCATACAGCTTCGAACACATGATTCCTTTCTATTTTGGATGGATCATGATAGATAATGAGCGAGCCAAATGTCGGGATTCTTCATATTGTGTTTTGATTTTTGTTATACATTGGGGGAACATGTTATACCTATTGTCTTATATCCATGATTTATAGTTTTCTAGACACATGATATAATATCATCAGTTTTTGAATACATGTATATTATTCAATTTATTTCATTTGTTGTTGTTATTCTTGTTGTATCTATTTTCCATTATTCCTTCGTTTTGATTATATTACTTCATTAATTACCTCTAATTATATTGATATGTTGCGCTACACTTTGGTGATGAGGTAATAGTCTCCCCATGGTCACACCCTAGGCCCTCTCTTCTAGTCAGAAGCATTTGTAATTTTGGGAGATTATCTTGAATCCATGTGGCCTACTGAGCTAGGGGAACCTATTAAGTAGAATATTGGTCTGGGAAGTTATAGGTACCCTCGATGGTTTTCAAAAATTCATTGAAATTTGACTTTCTAAAGAATATAAGGCACATATGATAGGGTGATAGGTTTTGGGAAGTGATTTTGGTATGTTTTTATGATACAAATGTCTTGATATGTGTGGATATGTTAGGGGAGTGAGTTCCCATTTATTGTTTGGGAGGAGTGAAATTCATATAAATACTGAAAACTATTCACTATTGGGATGTCAATATTACCTAATGTGGCACCAAAATTACAAATTAAATTTTTTTTGTAATAATATGGTCGATATACACCTCCAAAACATAATTAAACACATTTTTACAAAAACAAAATTGTTCGTTAACTTCTATGTTTTTTTATTTTTACTAATATGGGTTTTCACTATGATACCTAGTTTTCTAACCAAGGTAATTTATCCTTTAAGAATTAATTAATGTGATATATATTAGAAACAATAGACCCATTGACTCCAAATATAATATAACATTTCAATAATAAAAATATTTAATGTTTTGAAAATTATTTCTAAAACAAGTGAAAGTAACATACAAAAACACCACATTATCATTAGCCACACTAACATATTTTTTACTAATTTGTTCACAATATATTAAATATAAAAGAAAGAATGGTAAAGTAATAGTAAATAGTTTATATTTATTATAATTTATAAATAAATTTTTCCATTGATTAGACTTTTATAAATTTTTAATCATTTAATAAAATAAAACATATTTTGAAATTACATTACTGAAAAAATTGATATTACTCATTTACATTGAATTGAAAATATCAAAAAAAATATATTATTCTCAAACCATTATAAAATAATATATTCCTAAAAAAATTAATTTAATGTAATAGTTCAACCATTCTACTTAACATTTATTATTTTCATAATCATTTACTTTATTTAATTACCAACTAAATAATTATTGTGTTGGCATTTCATAAGAATTATGAGTAATTATTTGATATCCAAAAATTTCTATTAAATTTTTATGATATCCAAGAAATTATATTTATATGTAATTTCAATAACCTGAACTATGTCAGTTTTTCCCTATCCCAAATCATTATAGAAATCAAAATTAACTAAATTATAATTTTTTTCTTCTTTACTTATCTTGTAATATGGGTCAAATTCAAATAAATATGGAAAATGATTACAATATTTAATATAATACTATGTAAAATGAATATATAAAAACATTAAATGAAATTAATATAACATTATAGTTTTTCCACTCTTATCATTATAGTTTAACCGCTAGTAAATTAGTTTTTACCAAAGCTATTCTAATTTATTTTTACCATATTCTCTATAAATCTTGGTCAAAAAATATGTTGTACTTTTTAGAAATTGTATATTATTTTGATTCCAAATATGAAATAATTTTTTCTATTCAATCCACTTAAGTGGAAAATTTTATCTTAACATTAATCTCGTAGACAAGGAGAGAAATAGAATTTTAAGAAGAGTAATTTTTAAGAAAATGATGTCCCAATATTAACATTACGACTGATAATAATCAATGTATGAAACTAAATTAATAGTTAGTAATATATTTCAATATAATTTATTTCTAAAAATCCCCATGATTTTTTAATTTAATTAACTAAATTGGAGAAACATTATTAATTTTAAAATAGTTTTTATAAAATCATGTTTTTGATCCCAAAAAAAACATTTAATAAATACCAATATATTCTTAATTAAAATTTATTTAGTGGATTATGTATTAATTTTGTTAATTTAAATAATATTAATAACATATGTATACTTTTAAATTACATAATTTATTTTACAAAAAATTTATTCCTCAAAAATGAATATTTTCACTATTCACCGACAAATAAATATTTTCCAAAAAATAAAATGTTTCTGTTGAAGTAAATTTTAGTATTATGAATCTGAAAGAATTTATTTTAATCATATAAATTTTATAAAATTTTAAAATATTAGTATTTATAGAATTGCATCATAAAATCAAAACCGAACTAATTTTTAAAAAATACAATTTTAAGTATAAAATTTAATTTATTTTTTATCTTATTTCTAGAAAAAAATAGGATAAAAATTATAAATTAGATTGAATATATAATATATAAATTTCATTAATATAATCCAACCATAGTTTATTTTTATTTTATTTTTATTAATCACATTCATGCTCATTAAAATATTTTTCCAAAAAATTATTTACTTTTATTTGAAAAATGGTTTTATTTTCATATCTAATTAGTTGGTAACCAAATAATATGTGTAATAAATATATTCATTATTAATTTAATCATTTACATATATGATATTCTAATTTCTAGGATATAATGGTAATATAGAGCATGGGTAATTGATCTTTTTTACCATGTGTCTAATAATCTATCAAACATTAGAATATCAGGGTTGCATGTAAGACAAGATAAACTGATTGTTGCTAGTACATAAAGATAAAAATAATTTTTCATTTCCATTATTCTATCAAATATAATTTTATTTATTTAAAATATCATGGAATTTCACTTATAACCATTCATCAATAGTTTATTGACCATTCCCTGTTAAAATCACTATTCAATGTGATAACTTCTTCGTTTCTCATTTATATTGTTTTTTGTAGTTTTGGCCCTTGTACATTGATAAATATTTTATATTTTTACATATTAATAATTATATATATCTAATTTATTTTGGTTATATAAATATTAATTTAATTTCTTTATGTTTGAGATAGTAAGTGAACCACACTATTTATAGATACAGTAAGCCGTATGTATGCATGAATATACTTTCTATACTTTAGAAAGATTGCATAAAAGAATGGTAGATAATATATCACCTTTAAATGATAAATTATATTTCATATATTTTATATATATTATATATATTTGTTAAATTTATCTATATTACTATCCATATCAGAATAAAATGATCATGTATCACATCCCATCATTGCCACTATGGTACACAAGTACGCATGAGTGACAGTATTATTTTCAAATGGATGGGCTGATAAGAATTTATATGTGATATTTTAATTATAGAAGTATAATTATATAATAATTCTCACATAAAATTGTTAAATCCATCAGTATATCCAATTATGAGTGATAATGATGGAAAGTGAATTATATCAGTTTGTGCGGTGGTAGTTCACCGTACAGATGATCGGCGAATTCATTTCCCATTTGATTAAATAATAGATATATTTAGGTTATTACACTAATATAATAGAATATCAATATATTTTTAAAAAATAATTTTATTATAACATTATATTTTTATAATATTTCAAGGATTTTGAGTGAAAAATAAAATGTGAATGCATGGTTAAGAACGGTACATATTTTTTGGACAACCACCTTTTGTATAAAAATAATCTTCATAGGAGGGTATCATAATAAATATAATGGGACTCAAACATGGGGAGGTTGTTTTTTAATTTTTTCTATAGTTATTTGTGGATACATAATGATTTGGATTTCTAAATAGGATAGGTGATGGTTTGTCATTTTATAAGTTCGATAGGGGTAACATGTGGAATATTTTATATGAATAAGCTAACCCCACATTTTTGTCATTCCAAAAGACTCCAAAATTTCTGATTATAGGTAGTTTGATGATATATGGACGAGATAGGTATATACTATAGGAATTAAGAATATATGTCATTTTAACAATTAACTATTTTGATTAATACCTTCCTAAACCCATTTTAACCATAAACACGACTATTAATTTTTATTATTTTCACAATTAATTATACAAAAAAAGAAGGGTAAATTTTTATATAATCATAATTGTTATGATTATAAATATGATATCAATTTTTTCAAATAAAAATCACATAATTTGGGTTATTTAATTGAAAATTAATCCCACACACATGATGATAATGTTGTTTTCCAAAGCAGAAATTTTTAGAAATATAAAAAGTTTTTGTGTCAATATTTAACTTGAAACGGGTTCAGTGTAACAAAGCTGGATTAATAATAGTATAATTAAAATACTTTTATATCTAAAACTTCTTAAAAAATAATTTGTCTTTGTAAAATATTTAAATGAAAAATTTATTTTTCAACCAAAATCAGTATTCTCAGTATTCATTTAAAATTTAAACATTTCAGAAAAATCAAAATAAGTAGCCTATGATAATTTTGAAATTATTCATCATAAAATGATTTTAATTTTTAATGATATATTTTCTAAAATTTGAAATTGGAAATTTCCTTATTTCTTCAAAAAAATCAATAAAAATAAATGTTTCAGAAAAATATAATTTTAAAGTGTATAAATACTTAAATAATAATTAAGTAATTATTTATGAATATATTTTTCTATTTATAAAAACCATAATAATTAATCTTAAATAAAATTTTATTCATATCCATACCTCTAATTATAATGGATATGTTATACGGGAAATTTTTAAATAATAATAATAGTATATCATGGTTTGTTAAAACACAGTGTTGTGTGTAACTTAGAATATCAAAGGAATTAATTTTTTTGGAAATAAAATTCATAAGATTTTTTGGTGTTACATTCTTCCCCATTAAAATCAATTTCACTTTCAAAATTCCACCACTCTAATGAAAACAAATGAGGAGACTTCTACCTCAACACATCCTCTGGTACACATTTAGCTTTCTCAAGTTGGTGGTTTCACTGCGATCCATTAACCAAGTGATTGGTATTGTTTCATATAACAATATTCTATGATCCATAATATCCCCAACTATTCCCCATATGAAATATCATTCTCCAATTTTTATAAGTCTAGGTTATATACTTGTGAATGGTCAAGTATGTACTTCCTTGAGGGAGATACATGGAACACATCGTGAACAAGAGAGTGGTTCGGTGGATGCATTAAGAAATAATCTAACATCCCTACTCAATTAATAATATTGAAAGGGAAAAATATACTTAGGGATCATTTTTATTTTATTCCAAAATTTCATAATATTATTCTAAGAATGGTTTTTGGAATAACCTTCTCACCAACATCAAATTCATGATCACATCGACAATTTTCTGCATAACATTTCTATAGACTTTTTGAAACCCTTATGTGTTGCTATGTGGATCTTACCATCTCTTCCATTTTTACATATAGATCTGGCCCCAATAACATTATTTTTCAACTTCATCATAACATGTTAGAGTTCTGCACTTCATTCCATAGAGCTCTTCATAAGGACCCATCTCAATTTCTGAGTGATCACTATTATTGTATGAAATCATGACTAGTAGAAGGTGTTGATCCCATACACCTTTAAAACCATATAACACTATAAAAAAATATTGCTGATATAATTAATTGTTCTCTTAGACTAAATATATCCCTAGGGATGATACATAGTTCTGAAACTCTATTCTTTTTCAAGAGATTACAATAGGCTTTTAAAAACAATGTGGTAATCCATATACCCCGATTAAATACACTATAATGTGTTACACTATGGAATAATTCCACTTCATTGATGTATATCCTATATATCTCGTCAAGAGAGAAATATATATTGATAGTAATTAAATGTACATACATTATAGGATGATAAACTACAACCCATATAATAAAATTACATTAAGGTGTTTTGTGGTGTCTAACAAAAAAATCCATGGCATTGTTTTCCAATTTGGATTATGGTATAGGTAACATTTTTAATATCCCCTTATACTTTTGTCTCTCGTCCTTAACTCGATGACATTCCAAGTATCAAGAAAAAAACTTTTCAATATCTCCCATCATGAAACTATCCATAAATACTCATTCAAATCTATATGCATATTTCTATGCATAGTATGAAAATATAATAAAGAACTATGATCTTCATCTAATAGATCCTTCTCAAAATTTATTCTTTATTGAATATGTAATGACCTAAAAATGTGAATGATAATTTTTTCTTGAAAATGAGTGTTATATTATACTCTATACAACCATATCTCTTTAATAATTATGCGAGTATAAGTTTAAATGTGACCATTGGATTTTGACCACTATATTACCATGGGTCAATATGACAATTAGAAACAATAATCATAATAATACATTTAATGTTATAATTACTGTTATAAATTGAAATGATAATGGTTAATTAATACAGAAAGGAGAAATGATGGCCTCAACCAAAATAATAGTGTCATACGAAGCCCATTTTCTAGACCTTGGTAAGGATGTAGTTTCACAGGGATTCCCACTTATCCAATACCAAGCTTATCTTCATCATTTTACTCTTGAACAAAATTGCATAGGGATATTTTCCCGTTAGTGGAAATTACCCATTAGATGATTGTATATGAGCTACCCCAAGAATCTATCACCATTACACAAATTACCCATTGGTCATATGAGGGTGTCATAAGGGGTAATTTTATTGAGGCCCTAGATAGATAATGTTTAATTACTTTGTATAAAAAAATATTTTTTTAATTAATTATATTTTAACAATAGTTTACAATAATAAATATTATTTGAAATTTATAAATTGATTTGTCAAACAGAAATTGTACTTTTCGAAAGAGATATAAATATGGTAATAAACTAATATATGATTAATAATACTTATTTTAATGATATATTCTTGTAAAAAACTCTTATTTAAATAGAAATTATTTTTAATTTTTTTCAAGTGCCATATATTTGACTATGCATTTTCACAATCTATTTTTTATTCGATATTTTTTTCATAAATGTGGAAATTTATATTTAAAAGAAAAAATTCTCAAACATAAATAATTTTAATGATACAATAAATACAGTTTTTTCAATCAAAAAATCTAAATTTGGTTCAGGTGGATTTATTCTGTTTTTCTAAAATTCTTTACTTTTTTGTGAATAGTAAAACATTATAGTTTGAGCTTTTCACCATGTTTAATGAATCATAATTATGTCATAACAATGTAATATCTAGTTAAACACAATATATGACTTAATATTTGATATTTATTTAATATAAAGTATTTTTATATATTTATATCAGTTTGCAATATATAAAGTATTTTTTAAATCAGTTTGCAAATTTTTAAAATTGAAACATTAGCTTTAATAACTTTATTCTGTGAAAAAATTAATTTCATTTTACAAAATAAGTAATATGAAATTATATAAGACAATTTTGGATTAAAATATCATAATAGGTGTCCCACGAGTCCTATTACATTGGATAATACCATGGGAAAGACCATGGTTTGGCATTTACCACTACCAATGGTGTCCAAACAAATTAATAAACAAATCATCCTCTGTTACTATAAATAACCACCCATTTATTTAATTATATTAACATAAAATTTATCCTTGAAGAAGATATGATAGTTTTACCTCCCAAGGATTCCTCACAATGTCTTCAATCCCCAAAGGTCCCAATCCTTTATTTCTATGATTTACTCCTCATGATAAGAGAATTCTCAACTTTTTTCCTTTCAAGTTCCCTTTAAATGTGGAATGTCTTTCAAATTTCTATACTATGTTGTTTTATCCATTTTTTATATCATTAAATAATTAAAATTACTTTATGAATGGTATACCCCTATCACTTATTTTTTTTTCTTTTCTAAAACCATGTTTTATACCTATTATGCTGCAGAATTTTCTTCTCAAAATTTATCTATTTATCACCCGAAATTATCTTTATATATTTTCTGAATATGTAAACATATTTATTTTTTAGGGAAATTAACCGAGATGTCAAAATGAACTAATTTTTATGGAATTAACAATCATGAACACCACCTTCCTTTTTCATGGGATAATAATGACATAATGATCATGGCATTGGGAATATTTTAAAACAACATGATATTAATATGAATCTCATTTAGTTTAATCTCCATATGTTATTTATGAAATGTTTAGCTATGATATACGTGGAACACATTTATTAATACATATTAAGGCTATACCCTAATAGTTATCCAATTAATTATGTAAAGAATTTTGTCTCTATAGATAACATGTTTTATAATACCTTGGTGAATAACCTTGTTAATTTTTATGAATCCTCAGTGATAAACCATGATGATATTCTTATGAATTACCCAATTATATTTTGTATCCACATTTCCATGTTATGATTCATTTTCTTTTACTATTATATGTACATTTTTTTCTTTTCTCATTCATTTATGATATTCATCATGGTGTTATCAATAATTCTTAGGATCCCTTGTAAATTGTTTCCATTACTTACCATTACTGGGCCTTATCCTCACCCCTTCCATTAATGTATCCCCAAAGTAACGAGATGTACTAAATTTACATATTATGAACCTATTATGAATAATTTCAATTGGATTCGAAGAAATTTTTAATTTTTCATTAATTATTTACCTTTTTTATAAGAAACTAAACTATAAAATTCCATTATTTTTAAAATTTAATGAAAAGATATGACATTAAGAGGTTTTATTCTATATAATAAATAAACATTTCATGATAATTATCATTCTATATTAATCTAGGATAAACTCATCTGAATTTTTAAGCTTCTCCTATAGCTCTATTTCCTTTTTCTGTGTCTCCTTAATATTTTAATAGAGATATCATTGAACAATTATATGATAAAGATAATAATTATCCCCATATGTCAGTATTTCAATATCAATCCCACAAAAATAAATAAATATTTTATCATTTGTGATCCTTATCAAAAGTAATCTATAATAATCATTTTAACTCAATGAATCATCCAATTTATTTTCTTTGGGGGGGCGTAATTTATTGAGGAGTCATGATCATTAATCATATTCATCTATATTATTTTTATGAAGTTAAACTCTTTATGTATGAATATATAATTTTATCTTTTATGATAATTATATATATCACACCATTCTCCATAAATAAAATTCATCCAAATCTTTAATGATATTTATTTTATATAACTCTACCTCATGATTTGAGATATTTTTCTCATGAACCATTAATTTTCATAATTAATAAGATGTAACACTTTAATTCTTCCTGAGAACGCATCCTCGTCCTTTATTTTTTATGTCACAAAATATAACAATGTCATCTCTACTGATGGGTAATGTATTCACAGGTGCACTAACTAACATTCATTTTTATTTAATTGAAATATGTCCCAAATAAATATATAAAATGGTCATTGGATCCAATATAATTAAAAATGGTTATTATATTATTTACTCATGATAAAATATATACAAACTATCAATAATTAGAAGAAAAACCGTGAAATCATAATATCTCAATCATAGTGGTTGATCTAGTTCGATGTTTAATAGCTTTTTTTGTGGAGGGATCTATAAATATATAATATCTTGAGATTATATAACCCTAAAATAAATCATTTTATAACAAAAATTCACATTTTTTTTATATTTCATACATTGTCTCCTTCTTTAGGTTATTTAGTAAACTCTTAAGTGATATTCTTTGACTTATTCTTTTCATAAAATTTATATAAATAGCATTGATAAATAAAGCCTGAAAATAATCATAGAAATCTCTAATTACACTAGTCATTAAATATATGCATATAGCATTTAAATTATTTAACCAAATCAATTCACTATATGTTCACTATTTTGAAAACATATAATAAATGTTTTATTGGGTATATTCACCTAATTGACCCTTAATTGATAATATCATGACTGAATGAAAATCTTGGAAAAGTATTTATATTCATGTCATTGAAAAAAATAATAATCAATATGAATTAAAGGATAGATGTACATGATTTTGATCCTATCTAGTTCTTGATAATAAATGTTGAGTCCCATCAATACATCATTATTCATAAAAAGGATTGGTTTACCCCATGGTGACACACTTGGACAAGTAATTCCTTTATCAAGATTCTCCTCGAGTTTTTTGTTCAAATCCTACTACTTAATTTGGGAAATTATATAGTGAGTGTTTAAAATATAAATATAACTAGGTATGCGTTCTATTAAAACCCAAAGTTAATAATTTTTTAAGATTAGGATACTCTTCTTGGAAGACATCTACTAACTCCCACATAAGAGGCATATCTTTCATTTTTATTTTCACAACAAGCATTTGAGATTAACCACTTTTGAAAAGGAATCAAGACCAATACATGGTATGTGATCATCATCAAATGTTTATCTCTATAATTGCATTGATAGATGAAAATGGTTGTTTGGAATGTCAAATAGAACTCTCTTTCATCAAAAATTGACATGGGTTTATGTAGAGAAAAAAAGTAGAGGGAGAATTATAATCTTGTGATGAATTATAGTCTAGAGACGTGTACATAATACCTTTAGGGGTTTCCACTACTAGTTATGTATAAATTAATTGAGGTTATGAATTAAAATTACATGATATATTTCATGAAATAGTGGAATTTATTTTACAAAAATCAAATAAGATACTACTATATTTCATCATAACTATCAACACCCAACCATCATTATTCTATATTCAATCCCCTTCTAAAAAAAATATAGTTATCATAACCATCAAGTATAGTTAATAAAAGTTTTTTATCAGGGAAATTCATTCATATAAAATCTATACAAAAAAAATTCCTTTTAATATATGAGACCATCATCTTAACATAGTCCATTCAATGTTATAAATTATTCAATGAAATCATGATAGTTTTTAAATAGTATTTGAATTTTAAAAATATATAAATAAGTTCTTTCAATCCAGGTTATTAATAAAGTCAATTATTATGTATCATGTGTAGATTTATTAGAAGAGAAATTAACCTTATTCAAATTTATTACCCCTAGGTACAACTATTCTAGATCTACGTCCACTTTTTCAATCCAAAAAGGGTTTTAATTTCCCAGAAACCAGTGGATATGTCCTTCACTAAAATTCAATTACATTTTCATATTGTTTGAATTATCCTAAGATATATCCTCCCATGCATCCTTATAGATATCACTAAATATTTCTCATCATAGATTCCAAAGGATTAACAAAAAATTATCTACTACCATATACAATGATCCAAATGTTTCATACATAGATATTACATCATAATATATGAATATTCATTACATAACACTGAGATCCACTCCAAAATAGAATAGTTATAGTATCAATAGAAACTTCGAAACATAAAAATTGTGTTCTTAGGTGAACTTCACCATCTCACACTATGTTATTTTTAAATATACCACTTAATATGCATATCAAATCTAATAAATTTCTACATAGCATGGGAATGGAATCATGTGATAGGGTGAGATCAAATGACCAATAAGTGTTAACAAGGTAGATATCAATATAACATGAGCATAAGTGTATGAGAACATGATAATAATATTTGAAATATATAACCTTTATATAATATATCATAAAATCATGTCATGGAATCAATAATTAAAGTTCAAGGGACACAAATCATGATGGAATCAATGAGAATGAGCAATGATACCATAGAATTGTCCTTAGATTGAACTGAATATTATTTAATTATTTTTCAATCAGTTTTAGGTGAAATTGAAAACCCATTGTAGTAAAAAATACAAATATTTAAACATAATAAGATACATATGAGCCATTTAAATCTATGATAATTCTATTAAATGATTTTTTCATTCGTAATTTCTAAAGAAGTCCATTTACCTATAAATCCATATAATCTTTGATAAGGACTTTGAATCAATTAGTTATCTAGTCCCAAATTTGTGCTAACTCCTCAATGTTTAACTTCCATTAATTGATTCCTCTTACCAAAATATAATCTCTGTTGTTGATCCACTCCATCTGCACCTTATTATTTTCCACACAATGCAATCACTCAGTCATCTTATCACCATACACTTTCAAGGCAATAATCAGAAGCTCTTCCTCTAATATTTCGTCCTCATATTGAATATGAATTTCCCACAACTTTCATTTACAATCTTTGGGATTGGGATGTCGCCCTCTTGTACCCTATTATGGGATTTGTATAACCTTCCATACGAACTCTATTTTGGGCTTGGTATAAACTCTTAGGTACTCCCTTTTTCAAGAATATGAGAACTGCCGATGTACTTTTTGATAATAGAGAACATTCATAATTAAACGGATAATTATATGGTGATATATGTCCCACTCATCCCATAATTAATACATTTTTGTGCCAAAATATTACAAAACAATCATCCTATAATGACCCATTAAAAGTTAAATGTTTTCATGAACATTTCATCATAGTATAAGCTTTGAAAAATAATTTTTCTCTTAAGAATAATATCATCATAATAATAAAATATTCAGAGAAATAATATAGATGGTATGATTGGGTTTTATCCCCATCAAAAAATAAATGAAACTAATAGATGTTTTCATTGAGGAATGGAAATTATATAAATAGATCATTAAAACATTATTGGGGAAAATATCCATTCCATTTTAAAATCACATTTTAAAATTAAAAAAATTAAATATTAAAGAAAAAATTACATTTCAAAATAAATTTATAATATAGTTATGTGAGATTTAAGTCAGTGAGTGTTCTTGAAAATGGAGAATTTTGTTCATGATATGTATGGTTAAACAAAGATTCATTTCACTATTTGGTAAAAAGACTACAGTTCTTCATATGGAAAAATACAAGGACAGTCCTTTCAAACCATTTTATAAAAGGTCTTAGATGGGTAAAAATTTCTTTAAAAGGATTGGATTAAATTTAAAAAATTATTTCAAATCATTTTTAATAAATTGGACATGGATGAAAATGGAGTTTTGACTAAAGTGGGAAATACATTCAATTTTTCTTAAGAATATCATTTTAGAATATTTAATAATTTAATTGAGTAAAATGAAAAATAAAATACTTATTCTCTTTAAATAAACATAATATATGAAAATACATAATTTTATTTAGTGGTAAATCATAATAATATATTATTTGAACTTTTATCGTAAACAATGTTGATAAACAAAGATATTTTCGCATAAAACTTCTACAACTTTATGATCATTTGACATGTCATCCCTAAGAAAGAATAAAATTAAATGATAAATTAAATATCAAGAGAATAAATAAATTAAAGATATAAAATGAAAAAATGGGATGTATTTATACATCATAAAAAGACAGATTAATAGCATTACATATGCCCCAAAGAAGACATGTTTAAACAACAATCTCATTCGTCTTTGATAACATTGGAATCGTAAGACCCTATAAGAATAACATAAAATGAATAATAAAATATAATTAAAAGAATAATGTTCATAATATAAAATGAAAATGTGGTAGTATATACATCATTTAAAATAAACTAGTGTTTAATATGGCATATGTCTCCATGAAATAAAAAATTACTAGAAATAATTTACCTAAATTATGGACTATCCATATACACATTCAAAAATACTTTTTATTAAATATTGTTTTATTATATATATATATTAAATAAAAAAACTAATATTTAACATATAACATGGGATTTTATCATAAACTTTTATAACCCATTGATTGAAAATTGCATGTTAAATCATAGTTTTAGGTGACAATTGCTTCATTTTTCAAGTATGTTTTGGTTAATTAGTTTTGGTCCTTTATTATTATTATTATATTATATACATAATGTTAATTAATATATAAATATAATATATATTAATTTTGTATATATTTAAATTAATAAATTAATGATATATATAGTAAATTAATTACACCATTCGTAGAGATGGTAGTTTTTACATACGCATGAATGTTGTATCCGTTTTCTTAGTGATTCGAATAAAAGAAAGTTAAAATATATACCACCT
This sequence comes from Viscum album, assembly GCA_963277665.1. Taxonomy (NCBI): domain Eukaryota; kingdom Viridiplantae; phylum Streptophyta; class Magnoliopsida; order Santalales; family Viscaceae; genus Viscum; species Viscum album. Next base: position 841,765,738 of record OY728140.1, on the reverse strand, counting down.
TAATAGGAAAATTTGTATGTAATATAAATGATTTATATTCATTAAATATATCATTTTTACCATCCATGTAAAAATAAATTGTGAAACCTATCACATCGCATAATGGAGGTTGCAGTCTACACGTAGAGACGAGCAACAATATTATTTTCCAACATATTGGATAGTAAGAAGATATAATTTATATTAAACATCTATAATAATAAATATTTATTTAATATCATAAATATTTATGTTTTAATCCCATCATTATATTCATTCATTTGAGACTATCATGGAAAATGATTTATATCAGTTCGCAGGGCAGTATTCTGCCAAACACATAATCGACAGTTTCATTACTGATTTGATGGAAAATGAGGCAGATGTTTCTTAAAACACTAACATAATAGAATATTAATATATTTTCGATACTGATATTTTATATAATAATATTTCGGTATTATTTATGGATTTAGAGGATGATATAAAATAAAAACAAATTGTTAATAATGATAACTCTTCTTCGAAAAAATTCCATTAGTTTGCCCCAAAAGTCATCATAGGAGGACTTATTATTGAAAATACGGACACTATGATGGGGTTATGGAATTAATAATGGGATTTTTTTAGGTTTTTTCTTTTGAAATTTCTTTATATGTTTGAAAAAGAGAGGGTATGGGGTTTCCATTTATAACTTAATGAGAGGACACACATGGATTTTTTTGAATGAAATTTTATAAAAACCTTTTACACATTAAAATAGGCACCAAAATTGATCATTAAAAATTATTAGATGTTTTATTATCGATATATAGATATAAAAAATTAATTTTACAAGTTGATATTTCAATTTATCACATAACATTCTAGTTTAACCCACTTGTAAACTCATTTTAACCTTAACCGAGGTAATTAATTTTAAATTACATTACTAATCATTATGAAAAAAAATTGCAAAAAATTTATAATATCAATTATTATTATTAATAATATATAATCGAATTTTTAAAATCCAATTCACATTATAGGAACAATTTAATTTAAAATAAAAATTTCTGGCATGATGAAACATTGATTTTCAAAAGAGAAATTTCTTCAAACTCAATAAATATTTTACTCATAAATAAAAAATCATTGATTACAAAGACATAATATATATAAATAATAATATAATTTAAAAAAATTAATTTTAAATTATTTTAAAAGAAAATTTACCTTTGTAAATGATTTAAATGAAATTTTTTTTAAAAAAAATATTATTATTCAATATTCAATATAAAGTAATTTTTTTCATAAATAGCCAAAAAAATAAACCTAAGTTAATTTTGATATGTTAATTATGTAACTAAAATATTTTTTTCAAATTAATATTCTAAAATAGTAAGAAATTAATTTCAAAATTTATTCACAAAAATTAATATGAAAACATTTTTTTTTGAGAAATATATTTTTGAGGCATATAAATACTTTAAAAAAATAAATATTTCTTAAAAAATATATTTTATTTATCTAAATAAAATTGTTATTAATTTTTTATGTTTTCTATTCCTATTAAAACCACCATTTCTAAAAGATATTATATAACAATCATGTTCAAATTTTAATATTAATATCTATCTCGTAGTATGTTAAAAGTTGGTTTTGTGTGTAATGCAATCAGTCCAATCCTTTAAATTTATTTGAAAATAGTAAATTTAATAAAATATCAAGGTGTTTCATTATACCCCTTGAAAATAATATTATCCCTTGAAATTCTACCTCCCTAATATAAACAATTGAGGACACTTATGCCTCATCACATCCCTATGTTCCCATGTAGCTCCCTCAGGTTGGCAGTTTCACTATAAAACCATGGACAGATGGGTGGTCTTCTTTTAAATAATATTGTCTCTATGATCTAGAAAATCCACTTGTTATTCCTCATATTAATTATCTTAATCTAGTGGTAAAACCTCTTACATCATTTAATACGATGTTTAAGCTGTGTACTTCCTAGTGATAGGTATAACAAACACATAAGGAACCTAATAGAGGATTATTGGGACTACCTAGTGATTAGATATATTACTGACTCAACCAAGAATTTTATGATAGATAATATACTGAGGGATTACTTTTCCTTTCAAAAAAAATATCATAACCTTCTTCCATGGAGAAATAATTATAAAACCCTTCATAGTAACATTAAATTACAGACCAAATCAATTATTTATAGCATAACTATGTTGTCAACCTACTTCTTCCCTTATGTATTGCTAAATGTATCTAACCATATATATAATTTCTTCAGACATATATGGTTTCAATATCATTCTTTCTACAAATTTTTCCCAACATTTCGAACTTCTACACTTTATTCTATATAAAGATTTATCAAGAGAATTCTGAAGGCTTGACTGAATGTTATTGTTGTATAAAATCTAAACTAGAAGATTGTGTGGACATGAATTGCCTTTAAAATCAATAGAAAAAGACCATAACATATCCTATAGTGTTTGAATTATTCTATCATACTATCCTTTTGTATAAGTTTGATATTAAATGATGAAACTAAATTCTATGTCAAGATCTTACTAAAGGCCTCTCCATATCTTCGAGGAAAACATGGATCCTGATCAGATACAATACATTGTGGTAATCCATGAAAACATACCAGTTCATTAATGTATATCCTTGAAAGATAGTATTTAGATAAATCTTCTCTGATTGAAATTAATTGTTCTTAATATATATAGTGATCAACTAAAACCCATATTGCGTAGTTCCGTTTAGATATTTTGGGTATTTTAATGAAAAATTCTATAGAGATGTTTTCCCAATCCCATTCAAGTACTGGTAATGGCTGTAAAATCCCCATAGACTTTTGTATCTTATCTATTACTTAATGACATACAATGAATCAATGGAAAAACACTACAATATCTCTCTCCATGTCATCACACAAAAAATAATTTTTCAAATCTAAATATATATTCTTCCATATAAGGGGATTAAATAATAATGAACTTTGTGATTCATCAAATATAATATTTTTCAAATTTAGTATATATGGAATATATACATAGTCATAACCTATATACTTCTAACATAATCAAGGATAACTCTAGAACATTTTTTAGATTCATTTTCTACTCAACGTATTTCTTTTATGTCTCTTTAATCATAACATTGGTATATAGTTTAAGAATTATTTTAGAAAGATAAGAATTATCCCCTCATATATTTCATGATCAATCATTTGAAAATCCATAAATATTGTATATATTTTATCTACATCATATACATGCTATCTTAATTCATTAAACTAAGGAGTAGATCACCTTGTCTACATTCCTAGGGTGTTAATGTAGTGAGTAGTAATAACTTTTAATCAACTCCAACAATCTTCTCAGATGCATGTTAAAATTTTTATGTATTAATATATAAATAAACATTTTATGATCAGTACATATATTTATCCAATATCTATAAATATAATTCATCCATATATTTAACGAAAAATTTACCATTAGTTATTACAAATAATTTGGTGGGTAATTTTTCTCTGGAACCATAAATTTAAATGAGTCATATTCTATAACTATGTCATTATTCGTTATGAAAAATCACATAACATTATTCAATGCATCACTATATTTTAAAAATAGTTCCCTACTATAGGGTAATGTAGGAATAGTTACAGTGGCTAAGCTTCTTTTTGGTTCCTTGAAATTTTCCTCACATTTATCTGTACTATGGAATGTTTCTCCTATCTTTATTAACTTGATGGGTGTATTAGATAATAATGAGCAATTCTATAATTGTTTTATGGTAATATCAATACAAACTATTAAAAAATTGAATTTTTGTCATAGCGAGTTTTCTAGGATAATGTTAAATAGCTTCTTTCATTGATAAGTCTACCTGTAGACTATATCTTGATATTATATGACCAAAAAATAATCATATTTTTCAAAAAATTCATATTTTTAAATGTTTCATATAGTTTCTACTTCCTGAGGGTCTTTGGTTAAATTGTCAATTGATCTTCATTATCTTCCTTTCTCATTTACTATATAAGAATACAATATACAAAGACTTCTAAAAAATTATAAAAGTAATATCTAATGACACTAGACTTCGAAAACATGAATATAGTAGGGGAATTAGTTAGACCAAATGGAATCACTATATATTAATAGTTTCCATAACTTGTATAGAAGTATAACAAGGATATATATTCCTTTTTATACAAAATTGATGATATTCATAATGCATGTTAATATTAGGAAAAGAATTGAGCATGGTGTAGTTGATCAAAAAAATTATCAATACAGGATAAATGACACTTGTTGTTGATTGTGTTCTTATTAATATCTCGAAAATCAACATCGATTCTCATTGATCCATATTCCTTCTATATAAAAAGTATAGGTTCACTCCATGGTGACACACATTTTTGAATAAATACCTTTTCAATATTCTCATGGTGTTAATTATTTAAATCATACCACTCAATTGAAGGTATTATTTAAGGAAACATTGAGATATGCATAGAACTATGTATGAGTCCTATTGAATGCTGAACATCATGATTTGGTGTAAGAAAAAGATTTTTTCTAAAAAGACATCAACAAAATCTTAAATAGTAATTATATAATTAATTTTGTGTTTCTCTTGAACCATCTTAAATAAAAACTCTCTTCAAATGGGAATTCAGACCAGTATAATGGATTTGATCTCCATCAAAATATCGTTTGTACTTTTTCATTAATACATGTTCATATATTGGTTAAAAATTTCAAATATGACATCCCAGAATTAGAAATTGATATGGGATTTCTGTAGATGAAGAAAACATAGAACAATTATAAAATCAAATAAACTAGAGGAAGAATTTTTATATTTTTAGGAATCAATTTCCAAAAATTTCAACCAGTTAAGGATCATTATCTTGAGATGTGATCAATATACATTAGGTTTTTTCATTTCGAATTTGACATCGAAAAAATGAGGATTTTAATCAACATTTTGAGATAATTTTCTTGATATATGGGAATTGGTTTAAATACTATTATATAAGATAAAATGATATTTGAAAATACTTATCACCACCCCAATTACATTTCTCTAAATTCAATCAATTTAGGAAATATAAATGTTTATCAAATCCATCCTGAATAATTAATTGGAGTGATTAATAATAAGAAATATATCATAGGATTTCTAGATCATGATATCATCCTTTCAATATATAATAATGTAATTTTATCCTAGCACATTCATGGTTAAAAACTTTTCAATTCTTCCATGATTTTCTATTATTAGTTTTGGAATTTCCAAAAAAAATCCCTAAATAATGGGAAAATAGGTGTGCAATAATGACAATTTTCATACACCAGATGATGATTGAGTCAAATACCAATGTTCCATTTTTAGAGATTAAATAACTGGGTATAACTCTTCCATAACCAAATCTAGTTATAGTATCCAAATTGGGATGTATTTTCTTGAAAGAACTCACTATACCATTTTGAAAAATACCAATACATTGTTTGATACTCTATCTTATCCTTAAAATTATACATAGACCTATCCCTAGGGATCTCACTAATGATTTCTTATCCTAGTATTCAATGATAAAATAAACCTTTCTATGATACTAAATAAAATTACCAACAATATTCATAAATAGATAGAAAATCAAAATATATTAATATTCATTATATTATATAATGATCGATTCAAGAAGTATTGGTCTTAGTATCATCAGAAACATTGATACATAAATAAATAGTTCATAATTTAAATGCATGATCTAACATAATGTTCTTCATAACTATAATCCTTCATTAACATAGAATACAAAATAACATTATTCATAACCTAAGGAAAGAAGACATTAGAAAGGGTGTTCTTAGATGCTTGGTAATAGTAAAAAAGGGATATATCATCATAACAGGAGAATAAGGGTATAATAAAATGAGAATAAAATTTTAAAACCGTACAAAAAATATAATATAGCATAAAAATGATTCATGTTATAAAACATGGTTGTGTATAAGATATGAATCCTGATAAAAAATACATGAGACGATAACTTTTTTTACGAAATATATTTGTTGAATACACATTAGAATATAAAATATTATGTCATGGGTAACCGCTAAACCATTCATGAAAACTTATTTTTGGTATAAAAACCCTTGTACTTACTTCTGGAGTTTGATAAACTCATGTGTACCCTCTTTTGGGATTGGGATAACTTCCCATGTACCTGCTATTTTCAGTTTGGTGATAACCACTCGTGTACGCTATTTTTTAGTCATGGGGTAACCCCAAGTGTACCATTAGTTCTCAATTTATATAAATAATTAACTAATGAATTGGTGAGATTTATCGGCCCCAACTATCACGTAATCAATAATTTTATGTGCCACATATAAAAAAACTTTTTTCATATCATAACCCTAAAAAAGTGATGGATTTTGTAATACTTTATCATGGTTTAACCCATAAGAAAGAAAAGTATTTCATAAGAATTTTATTAGCTTAATCATAAAACAACTATAGAATGGATAAGGATGGTTATATTTTATCATATACCAAATAAAACAATAAAATTTCCAAAGTTTATTATCTATTATGCAAGGAAATTTCATAAAATTATCACGAAAATATTTTTGAGTAAAGTATCCTTTACAATTACAATTAAATTTCTTAAAATCCAAATGATTATTAAATATTCAATAAATTATTTTACCTTATATTAACCATTTAATATTTTAAATAATTATTTAAATCATTACATGTTTATGACAGAAGGAAATTATGCTCATTATATGTACAATAAAACAATGAGTACCATCACATTTTCTCTATATATCAAATAGTGCATCATCGGGAAAAAGAAATGATGATTCCTTTATATATTTTTCTAAAAATTTCAAACATAAATTTTTATATCTTAAAAAACTAATTTTAAAATTTTAATAATGTTCTATAAATTATTTTTAATAAAAGTTTCATGGAAGAGAAAGTATTTTTTCGATGAGTGAAATAAAGTCATTTTTTCCTATAATCGTTATTTTGTTCTATTTAATAAATTGAGAGTTGAATGTTAAATAAAAAAATTAAATTTATATAAATATACAATATATAAGAAAATAATTTTGTTTATTGATAGATATAACACAAAATTTTCTAATCAAAAAAATGATCATAAAAATCATGATAAATAATTTGATTGCAATATTATGTTTTACCAATTTGGAAATTTTTGTATCATCACCCCCTGAAAGAATAAAATTAAATTGATTATTAAATATTATATGAATAAATAAATTCATTCTATAGATTTCCAATAGGGTATCTATATACACCTCATAAATAATATTGATGTGTAATATAATATATTTCCCAAGGAAGACAATTTTAGACAAAAATAACATAAAAATTTTGCAGTTGTTTAATCATAACCCCCATTAAATAATAACATAAATTGAAATATTAAATATCTTAAAAATAATTAAATTCAGGATATAATATGTCAAAGAGGAAATATATACACCATAGAAAAAAACTATTCGTGGATTAGTCATTTTTTCACCAAAAAATAATAGAGAGCCTATAAATACCTTACCTCAAGTGTAACTCCCATTGTTTATAGACAATATATATTATTCAATTAAATTTAATTTTTTTGATTGATTTTATTACACACAACATCGAGTACTATTGAAACCTGACATACTAATAAAATATTATTATTTGAAATGATAATTATCGATTAGCCATTAGAATGGGGGGAATAAATAGGAATTACTAAATGAGAAAAATATATAGTTTACACATGTATATAAAATAAATTAATTGGTGGATAATTAGTTATAAATGAAAATTAAGGGTTATTCAGTGATAAAGGAAATTTTTTTATAAAAAAATATTTTTATGCAAAAAAGGTGTTTTATAAAAAACATTAAATAAATCAATTTTGGGGAATTATTTTAATTAATTTTCATATATTATATATTCAATGAAATTTTGATACATCACCTTATGTGTTTTGTGGATGGGTATAAGAAGAAATACAGTTTTATTCTTAAAACGTTAATTTCACTAAAGATGGGTTTTTCTGTAAAGAAAATTGGTTATAAAATTAAAATTCTACAATTTTAGAAAATTTAATTTAAAAAATGAAATTAATTTTTGAATTAATAATGTCAAACTTTCAATTTTATGTATTTTTTAAAATTTTATGAAAATATAAATGTTTCTGTGAATAATGAAAAATACTTATTTTTATTAAAAAATGTGTTTTCATTAAAAGAATTTATATTTAATAATTTCTATAAATATGGTCTTAAAAGTAACATTAGTTCATATTTGTATTTATTAATCCAGTTTATTTCATTAAAATCATTTTCATGTTGAATTTTGATAAAAATCATATTAAACATTTGAGAGTTCTCTCTATGGAAAACATATTTTCCCTGGTATATAGGGGTTTATATTTAAATCAAAATTTTATCAATTATGTTAATATATTATTTGAAAAATGGATTCCATATTTTAATAATAATAATTTATATTACATAAAAATTTAAAAATTAATTGTTTTCAAAATAAATATTGAATATGGTGAAAATTAATTATTGTAGTTAAGGTTAAAATGAGTTTACTTGGGGTTAAACAATAATGATATGTGTATGAAATCCATGAAAACTTGTTTTAAACCTATTTTAATTCCATATATAAATATTAACATTACAAATATTGGTTCTAGTTTGTTTTTTACACTTATGTAATATAAATAAGTATACCATTTTGGATTCTTTTGGTAAATTTCATTGTAGATTCCTTTCCCCACTTATAAATAGACTTATCATCCTCTAACTTATTAATACATATAAATATATTTTTCCTCAACCAACCCCTACAATAATATATCCCAAAAATTATTATCCTTTTTATTGAGATTATTTTCATCCCAAAATTCTAGGTTCCTAAGTAAGAAATCCAAAGTGGGTTATTCTAATAGAAGGTATCTCTATTCAGTAAACACTTTCTATTTAAATCATATTTTAAAAAATTAACTGATTTTATATTTATTTAAATATTTTATCATTAATATATAACTTATAATTATATTTTATTGTTTTTATTTCATAAGCTATATCAACTTTCACAACTATCAAATGCAAAATGAATCTGTTGATCGTGTGTACTGCAGACTACCTCCTCTTGAACCGATGTAGTTTTTTTACATAACCAACAATAATATATGAATATAATGTTAGATTTAAAATATTTATATAATATTAATTTCATTATTTTACTTGTGGATTAATAATATCACATATTCCTTTTTACTTTCCATTCCATGGGAATACCACAATGTCTATCGGTTGTACGACGAACAACCACCTCATGAAGCGATGTGATTCGTTAATCACTTAATATTTTTATTGAATGTAATAAGGATTGTTTTAATGATAATTTGTGATATATAAGTCTTTTAACTTCTCCATAAATTTAATATATTATTTTTCATTCATAATTTCTGTTAAATGAGAAAATGGAAACAAAGTTCATTTGTATGTATGACCTACCTTCCCCATATACAGTGTTTTTATTTGCCTATCTATAACCTTAATGGATTACTATAAATAAATAAATAATTAATATATTTGATATTTATATAATTGTTAACTTTATTTGATTTATTTAACCTTTATAAATTTAGAAGGATCTAAGTGACCAAATCAAAGAATATATGTAAAAACATAATTATTAGGAGAATCATGATTTTAATAAGGAATTGTATATAAATTTGTAATAAAATATCATAAGTAAAACATATATGGTTTTATATATAGAATAATGGTTCTATATTATATGTATAATAATACTATAATTATTAGATTAGAGGTTCATACATGTTTGACGGATGTTGGGACTTTAGGTAAATGATTTTTGTCTATCTTTTATTTTTTTTGAGACACATTTCATCTTCACCACGTTTTTCATTTAGTTTTTATATGTAATTACCATGAATGTAAAATAAAATTATCATCCTGAAATTTTTTTTATTTAAATATCAATTTTTGAATCTTTTTTTAATGGGGTTTAGGATATAAATGTAACTAAAATGGAATGTTATTTTTGATTCAATTTCCTCCTTTGAGACATAAGTTTTGTTATGCACCTTTTTTAGGGTTACATACTTAACATCTAACAGTAGTATAATTAATTTCCTTATATTCATTATATTTAATTTTTTAAATCTATTTTCATTATTTATTGGGGACTATGATTGAAAATATTTCAAAGGGGTAAAAGTTTTTTGTTTCAATCTCATCGTTTATCAAGATTTATTATGATTATGTTTCTGATTATGAAATGTTATGTCCTATATCAAAAGAAACTAATGGAATTTATTCACTCCTAGTTATTTCATTAAAATACATGTGTTACAATCATGTTATCCCCTTTATTTAGTCAGGATTAAAAAAAATATTTTTATGAAAAATTGATTTTATTTATCTATTTGGTCAAAAAATATTTTCCTTCTAAATCAATATTTTTTAAAATTGTTTTAAAAAATGTATTAAAATAATATAATGGGATAATTTATGAAAATTTACCCATGTTTTACTTTTAAAAAGTGTTTTAAAAGTAATATTCATGTTTTCTTAAAAAGGAGGCCCATTTGGCCTTTATAAAAAATGTGAAATGAATATTTATTTCAAAGTTTAAATTATAAAAATAATTTTTCGCCTTCATGACCAATAATTGTTTTATGTATTCTTTTATATGTTTTAATGTTTATATCCTAGAAAAATAAATATGAATATGTTTTGTATTTAAAAAAATCAAATTGGAAAGGTTTTTTAAAAAAATATTCCATGTGATATTTCAAAATCATTTTCCAACTACGATTCCATTCTCTGATATCACATATAATAAATTTGGGATTTCATCCAAAGAAACCATTATTAATCATTATCAAGATGGTATACTTTTATGATGAAAATATTTTTATGAAACACATTTCTCTTACAAGGGGATTACCCTAATTAGATTTTTATGAGACCTATGTATCATACATGGTTTATATTATTATAAAATACTATGAATCCCACTACTTTTTCATAGGTTATGATATGACAGAATTTTTATGAAACCCATTTCTTTTCATGGTTCCTAATATGATAAATTTGTTATTATCTCTTGTAACATGTTTGTATGATTTAAACTATGTGATAGTTGGGACACTTTTCTCCCTCAATTGAATTGGGTAAATCCTTATATATCATGAGATAATGATGGGAAATAATTCACTAGCCTCGATCCACTATGGGAAATATGATAATGGAATTGATCTGCAATGGTAAATAATTTTATGAGGTTGATCAACCATTAGAATTGGGGATTTGGGATTGATCCACAATTGACAACATGTCATGAGGCATGGACTACTTTGTTTTATAGTCTAGGTAGTAAAACTAGGGAAAAATAATGGTTTATATATATATTATGCAACAACATGATGACAAGAGATTATTATTCAAGAATTATTATGATTCACACTCTTATTAATCATGTATTTTGGAATGATAATTATTTATTCCATGAATCATGTTTATCATCTACGAATGGTTGGGTATTAACATTGTAAGTTATTTTCATGATCTCATACCCTTATTATTGTCATATTCTTTTATATGAACAATGAATGATATCTCTCATGTTTAACATTACTGGGAATCTAATCTCATATTTTATTATATTTACATTCACCTAGTTTTGAAGAACTTTTTTATGGTGGGTAGGTTAGTGAAGAGAACCAATGGGGGTGATATTTATGGTTGTTATTGAAGATCATTCATTAATTCGGTGTATTTTGTACGTGGTATCCAAAGAGAATAAACCATTAAGGTTTTTGGAAAAATATTTTCGAAATGTATTGATGTTTATATATGAGAAGTTTGGGCCTCTAAATTTGGTATCAATTCATGGATTAGTAATCCTTTGGAAACTAGAATCGGAAAAATTTAGTGATATCCCTTGGGATATATCAAAGTATATGCAAATGGATATTTCAGGGGATGTTTGTAAGGATAATTCTATGTATATGAAAATATCCTAGAATTTAGGTGAAGGAAACAGTATGTGGTGTCTATAAAATTATATCCCTATCTAGATACTAAATATTGATGTTTCTCCTAATCAATTGTATCTAGGGGTAATAACACCAAATGGGAACATTGATCTAGGCTCTATCATTACATGGTATACAAAAATAATCTTTACTACACAAACTATTTTACACTCTCTGGAGATATTCTTTGTAAATTCATACACTCATTACGAACCATCATGAAGTATTTAAATAGATATTGATTATTAATGAACTAAGATAAACCTAATCTATCATAGAAATAAAAAAAGGATTCATGATTTTGAAATCCTAAATTTTTTAAAATATTATGTGGTATTCGACTATGAAAATTATTTCTGACACTAGGATTTTTTGAGTCAATTTTGGGAACCAAAAAGTACTAAGTTAATGTTTAATGTGATATAAAATCAAATTTTTTTAATCAAACATGATTACAACTTGTCTGAATTATATTTTGATTACTCATAAATAATTATCATGATATATGACTAATGACTTACACCTTAACCTACTATTGAACTCAGAAAAGAAGAGAATGATTTAGTTTATTTACATTTTGGGTTGTGGAGACCATAAAGGTAAGATAATTTAGTTTCATATCTGTAAATAATTTTTAATGGAACACTCCAATGAATGTCCCAAATTAATTAGAAAATGTTTTATATATGGATAATATGGACACAATGTAATTGAATACTGAGGAAAAATGATAATATTGGTTAACATAATGAATATGTGTAATGGTTTCCATAAGAATAATTCAATACTTTAATATTATAAATGTGGAATGCATAAAAATTAAAAGATTTAATTGACATGGGGGAAAGTGTAAAATGAGGATCAAGATAGTTTCACAATAATGGTTTTGTAGTTAATGATAACGATACTAAATATGAAATATTAAAGGAAGGAGGTAGTATGGAATAAGATATTGAAGCCTAGTTAATGGTTTTTGAATAAAGTAGAATTATTAATGTTTTTATGCATTAATGTTCCAGAATTGTGTAATATATAAGTAATTTTCAATAGTAGTTTTGTATGATGTTTTTTAAGAATATATAGGAAGGTACCGATAGATATGAAAAGTGGTTTAATGGAAATGTGATATTTTAAAGAAAACACATTACTAATAGAATGTAGCCCTTAATATGTTCTTGATATTGAAAAATGGTGTTTGTTTTGGATAAGGAAATGATTGATATAAATAACGTAAATTGGATAGTATTTCATACCCTATAATGAATTAATTACTTGATTAGAAAGTGATTTATGTAATCATTGGTTGATATTAAAACATTTTTAGATTTATGGAATATATATAATAATAAACTATTTTATTTAATAAATGGGTAATGAGTTAATATTTTAAATGATGTTTGTTTTCAATGAGGATTTATGGTAATTAATAATATTAAAATGTTATTGGAGAATGTATGATCTATATATCCTCATTTTTTGTAAGTGACATTAAGATATACTACATTTTGTTTGAGGTATTAATGATAAAATGAATTTAGAAATTTAGTGACTTCTTCTAAGATTTTTAATTTTAATTTTAGTCAAACTTAGTGGAGCCTTAAGATTAAAAATTCATGGACTAGATTATGTTAATATTGGGATGTTATACGATAACCTGTGGAAACTATATTTTTTTTAAATTTATAGATTCTAGAGTAATGAATTGTGAATATAATGATAATTTTAGATCTCAAGGAATTAACATTTAATCTTGAATATTCATTTTATTAAGTAAGAGATGAATTATAAATTGATCTAAGAACAAAGAAATATGATACTGTTATTATTAAATATTATAATTTTTAGCCATATTTATATTGGGTCCATTATAATTATTGATCATATAGGGATGATAACTTATCGATTGGAATTTCCACCAGACCTCTCCCAAGTCAATTATTTGTTTCATGTATCGTAGATGAGGATATACACGCATGATTATTCACATGTATAGAACATATAGATCATACTAATAGAGAATCATATTTATTATAAGGAACAAAAAGTTGATGTTATGGATCATACAAATAATTTTCATTGGAAAAACCACTCACTTGTTCAATGTTTTAGGGAAAACCCACTTGATAGAGGTTGTTACGTGGGAACCTGGAAATGTGATGAGGTAGAGGTATCCTCATTTTCGTGTATTAGAGTTATTATTTTTTGGGGTGAAATTAATTTTATGAGGGGTAAAATGTGATACCCAATGATTTAATGAAATACTTTTTTAAATAAATTTAATTATTTAGGTAGATTGCATTACACGCAACACCGAGTTTTAGAGAAATGTGACACAATATAAAAATATTATTATTTAATATGAATTTTATCACCTAGACATTGGATTAGTGGGTATGAATAGGTTTAACTAAATTATGAAAACTTATGGTTTATACTCATATATAAAATTATTTCATTGGTGACCACATAGTTAGAAATAAAAATAAAAAACTATTTAAAGATAAAAGAAATATTTTTTAAAAAAATATTATAAGCCCACAAATGTGTTTTCTCACAATTCAATATATGAATAAAATTCAATGAATGATTTTAATTAACATTTTATATTATTTATTATATAAATTTTATTACATTTATATTACAATATTTCTAGAAATGATATAAGATTAAACTAGTTTGTATATTTAAAACTAATATTTTTCTAAAAATTAGTTTTTTCACATTAGAAAAACATATTTTAAAAAAATATTTCAATAACAGGTAAATTTTCTGGATCAATGAAAATATTTTTTTGAATAGTAATTCAATAATTATCTTGAATTGAGTTTTAAATTATTTTCAAAAAATTTAAATTTTTTTAGAAAGAGTGAAAAATAATTTTATTTGATAAAAAAATTCACATTCTTTAATAGAATATACAATATACATTATATTTTATTATTTTTTTAAAATGTAAAAAATATATATTATATATAAATATATTTAATTTATGTCATTTTATTCTATTTCATGTTGAATTTTTATATTAAAATCTTTTAATCTTATGAAAAATATATCATTGGATACCCAAATTTTAATCGCATCTGCATGTTTACTTTTAAATTAAATATAACCGCCTATGATAATGGAATTGAAAAAATGGGTTCAATATTTTAAATTGATATAATGAATATTACATATTAATTTCAACATAATATTTTCCCCAAATAAATATTAAAAACACAAAAAACAAACTACTATGGTTAAGGTTGAAAAGGGTTTACTATGTAGTTTAACTAAAATGATAAGTGTAATATTACCATATAAACTTTTCTGAATCTAATAAAATGTGAATATATCATTATTTTACATCCTAATTTATAATCGGGGAAAAATTTTAATCTTTTAAAATGATAGTGACATTATTATTTTGGATTCGTTTAGGAAATTTCCATGTAATTTCCATGTGGGTTCCATTATACAGTTATTAAAGGATTTATCCTCCCATCACTTATTCAAAACAAATAATATTTTTCATCCAAAAAAAAATTTAAAAATAGATTCCTCTTATAATTATCCATGTTGTAGATCTTATGGTTATCCCAAAAGACCCATCATAGGGTCCTCAGTAAGAGATCAGAAGGGGGTTATTCTAAGTGAAGATAATTATCTTCACAAAAAGTGTTCTTTTTAATTCCACTCATACCACATTATTTTATGTTATATTACTTCTAATATAGTAAATATAGTATTAAACTTATATTTATATGTTATTATGTTTATGAAATAACCTATATCCATATCCACTTCAATCAAATGGGAAACAGAATCATCGATTGTTATTACAGTTGACTATCTCCTTGTGAAGCTATATAGTTTGTTTTCCATAACCACCACTCACAGCTAGATATAATGATGGATTTATAATATTTTTATTATAATTATGAAAAAATTATAGTTAATTAAATAAAATATCAGATATAACTTCTCACTTTTAATAATTTTGGAATACAATAATGTCACTCACGTTTACGATGAAATGCTACCTTGCGATGGGATGTGATTCATTCTTCACATACGCATTATATGGATTGTAAAAAGTATATTATTAATGATTTTTTTGATATATATTAAATATAAATTTATATTTAATGTTTATATATATTTTACCTTCCTTTATTTAATTGCATTGATAAAAAACAACACCCATTCGTACGTATGACCTATTGGCTGCCTGAATTCTATATTTATTATTACATACATTCATTTAATATATTAAACTAAATACATATAAAATAAACATATATGATATTTATTTAAATTTTTACATTTTTTATATTATGGAACCATGATCAGTGTTATGGGATTCAAAATACCAAATCAAAACATACATGAAAAAGAAGAATTTATTAGCCGAAACAAGATTTTAACAAGGAATTGTTAATAAATCAACAATAAATGACATAAGTAAATAATATATAGTATATATATATATTAATAGTTCTATAATATATATATAATAAAAATATATTTACTGTATATGATGTCAGAATGTCTATGAATGAATCAGAGACTTAAGGTAAGGGATTTTCTATCTCACTTTTATTTTCTTTGAGACAAATGACATATTAATCATGTATTTATCTGATGTGTTAAATATAATACCCGATAATGTTTTTTTGATTATTATTTCAAGAATTTTTTATTTTTTCATATCAGTTTTAGGATCTCTATTACATGGGTTTTATGATTCAATAGCATCCAAAGAGTTAAGGGATTTTTTCCAAATTTGTCTCCTTTGGGAAATAAGTTTTTTTATACACCTATATTAATTTAAGAGCTTCATATACATCACCATTGACATGTTAAATCATTAATGTCATTACATTACATATATTTATAGTTCATTTTTAGTTTATTCATTAATGGGGCTTACGATTCAAAATTTACCAATGTCGTAATGGTTTTAAGTTACAATCTCATTATTTATCCAAATTTGTTATCATTAAGTTTACGGTTATAAAATATTATTACCTATATCTCAAGAAGGTAATTAATTTTATTATCATTATTTTATGTAATTAAAATAATTGTGTTCCTTTCGATTTCCTCCCGTTATGTAGTCAAGAGTTCCATATAAGAGTTATAAGATAAATTGACATTATTTTGGTCATCGGTGAAAAAACCTTTTTCTTCCGTATTCATGTTTTCTAAAATTGTTTTCAAGTAAATTTTTACCCTTCTAAAATGGAGTTAAAAACTAAATTTTTACTAATGTTTGATTTTTAAAATGTTTTTTAAAAGGAATCTTTATGTCATTTCCCAAAACATGGCATGTTTGGATTTTAACCAAAATGTGAAATGTATCATTTTTTAAAGAATGCACAGAAGGATGAAAATTATTTGATTTTTTTTTTAAAGTGTTTCTCAAAGTGGAAAATATATTTTCCTTATGAAATACTCTATATGATCTTTGGAAATAAGTTTTCATCGATGATGTCATCCTTAGATGTTACATATGATTTACAGATGATATATTCCAAAGATATAGTTCTTTTTATTTATATTAATGGATTATTTTTATAATTACTACATGTTTATGAAACTCATTTCCCTTCCAGGGTTATACCATTATTAGATATTTATGAAACCCATTTCTCTTCAATGGTTTATACCATGATAAAATGCGTATGGAAGCCAATTATTTTCCTATAGGTTATTCTATAATTAAATGTTTATGAAATCCATTTCGTTTTAGGGTTTATGAAATGATTAATGATTTATGATATTGTGGCACAAATAGGTATTATGTTCACTATTTGATTGGTTGGAAATGTAACTCCATATAATGTAGTAAAAAATCATTATATATAATTATATAAAAATGGTTACCAAGAATATAGGCTTGAAAAAAAATGGTAAATAAACTGATCTTCGAGATCCTTAATGGAAAATGCGCTTACAGTCTTGATCTTAATGGAAAACAGGCAGATAGGCTTGATCTACAATTGGAAACATGTGAAAAGGAATTCAACACTATGTTTTATGCCCTTTTAAGTTAAAATTTAAAAATAAACAGTTTATATAAAAATATTTTTGGAACATGTTTATGAAAATATCATATGGTTCATGAATTATGGAGATTTCATAATATTTTGAATCATGACTTTAGGTATGTTAATGCTTTATCCCATGAATCATGTTTATGATCTATGGAATGTTGTGTATGGACTCTTTATGTTATCTTCATTATCTTATACTAGTAATATTATATTATTAATTAATATGAAAATACAATGATATCTCCCATTTTTCTCTTACTGATCTTCTAACCCCACCCTTTGGTATGTTTACATTCCCCAGGTTATGAAAAATGGTTATAAGTATTGTATGTTTATGATGAGTATTATAGGGGAAGATCATTATAAGTGATATTGAAGATTATTCATCAAATAAGAATATTTTTTATCTTTTATAAAATTATACAAAACTATTATTGTCATTGGGTATGTACCTATAAATGTATTGAGTATTCATTAAAACAATGTTATATTTGTGTATGAGAATGTTCGGTCGCTACATCGAGTCATGAATATCATCACACACATTTGAATCTCTTGTATCATAAATATTGGTTTATTATAAATATATTTCAAACCCATACTCATATTTATCATGTCACATATGATTTACTTATAACCATTTATCACCCCTTTAATGTCAATTCATTGTTAAAATCACCGTTCTGTGTGATAACTACATCGTTTTTTCATGTATGTTTTCATTTTACTGTTTTGGTCCTTGTAATTTTATTATATTTCAATAATCACATTATTATTAATCATGATATAAATATTTAATATATTCACTATATTCATATTAAAAAAATCCATTAATGTGAGATATGGTTTATGAATTACCCTATTTGTGGAGACCGTAGGACGTATGTACACATGAACATTGTTGCCACTTTCTTGACAGTTGGAATGAGAGAAAGGTAAATAATATATCAACATACAAATATAATCTATAATTAACATTTATCATATATATTCATTAAATATTAACTTATTACTATACATGTATAAATTAAATGAAACAATACATCGCTTGGTGGTGGTAGTAGTCCGCACATAAGCACAAGAGACATTATCATTTCCAAAAATATTGGAAGGTAATATGGTTGGTGTGGTATTTTATAAAAATTATAAATATTTCATAAAAATTATATACTTATGTTATATTAATCATTCTATCCATTCTTGAGAGGCGGTGATGGAAAATGAATTTTATTGGGTCATTGGGTAGTATTCTGTTATCCAAACGATCGGCTATTTTGTTTCCCATTTGATGGAAGAGAATATAGATTTGTGTTTTTAAACATAAAAAATATAATATAAGTATATGGGATATACTAGTTTTGTTTTTTCTTCATCTTTTAAGAATATTTTATGGAGTTATAAAAATATATAATATGAAAATTCATGATTATGAATGATCAAACTTATTCGGAAAACCTCCTTTGGTTATGCCCAACATCCTTATTACAAGTGTTTGATAATCAATATAAAAAATCTAAAACGAGATGAATTTAGTAAAGAAGTTATTTTTAAGTTTATGGATGATCCAAAATGTATTTATATATGTTAATAGGTGAGGGGAGACAGTTCCCCTTTATATATTGGGGGAAAAGAAACACATGAAATTTTAGAAAAGATTAATTTATTCCCACATTCTGAAAATTCCAAATTAAAAAATGGGGAACATTATCAAAACATATGAGATATATGGTCTAAATAGTTTTGTAAAGTAATAATTTTAAAATTATTTTTGTCAATTTATGCCCTATATTTTTAGTTTAACCCCTCGAAACACTCATTTTAACTTTATCTGTGTTAATTAATTTTCACAGGTTTCACTACTCATTATGACAATAAATTAGTTTATACATATTTATAATATTAGTTATTCTTATTTAAAATATGGATTGTATTTTCCCATATCCAATTCCTATATTTCTTAGAGTTTAATTCTCAATTAAACTTTCAGTTGCAATGAAAATGTGGTTTTCCAAAGATTATATTTTTAAAATAATTAATAAAAACACACAAAAGTTGAAGATGAAATTGATTCCAATGAAATTTGATAGAAAAATAATAATAATATAATGTAATTTATTTAACATTAAAAAATTTTAAAAGAAAATACAACTTTGTAAATGATTTATATGAGAATCCAATATTCAATAAAAATCAATATTTTTAATTATTCATTAAAAAATTACACTTTTCAATCAAATACCCAAAATTCCGCAAAATATAATGTATAAATTTTCATTAAAAAATTAAGTTGTTTTTCTCAAATAAACATAAAAATTAAGAATAAAAATAATATTAAAAAAATTTATTTGAATAATATATTTTTTAATAAAATAAGGACCTTACTAAAAGTTAAGTACTTATCTATAAATTTATTTTCTATATCTATAAAAATTTATACATAATTTTATAACGATTTTTATTTCTATTCTTACATCCATGTTTAACATCTAGGTTATAACGTATTTGTTTAAATATTAATATTTAAACAATATCATTGTTCATTGAAACTCAGTGATTCGTTTAATGCATGCTATTGAAGAAATAAAATTTACTTCAAAATAATTATTTCCTAAATTCATAATGTCTTACCAATAACTCTTAAATATATTATGTTTACACAAATGGATGATCACTGTTACACTACTCCCATGTCATCATGTATGCTTGTGGATCCACGGATTATCCTACGGTGTGGAGTGAGTCATCATAAGGGGGTTGTGGAAAAATTCTCAAACCACATCTTAAAATGGAAGAACCAATTCATTTCAAATTGAACATGGATTTACCTAATCAATTGTGGTATAATATATACCCCATGAATGTTTTTTTCACTCCCTGGTTATGAAGGCTTCTGTTATGAGCATTGAAAATCTTATTACTTTCATTATTTTGGATTCTCACTCTGATAAGAGAATAACGAGTATTGGTGTAATAGGATATCCCAGGAGATAAATGAAGGGGGCATTAACAAGATGATCATCTCATTCCTGATGAAAAATCTTAAGCTAATATTGATTGGGAGGCCATGAATGTTTGGTCTATATAGGCGAAGTTCAACATGGGTAATTATGGTAGGAACTCAGTAGTTTTGAATAGAAGAGTCTTTAAATTATATTGTCTTCTCCATGAACATAAATTCAATCATTAGCCTATATTACATGGAATAGTAGTTCATGGGGTTATAAATTTCTATAACAAAATCTAAGGGGTTTACTTTTTGAATTTTAGGATTCCTAACTTTGGTCATAACATTAAATCAAGCTAGTAACTACCCACCCTTAATCCGTGAAACAATGGAGTAGGAGAAAAATGATATTTTATAAAGAATAAGAAATATAGTGAAAAAATATTTTTTTTTCATAATTGGATCCTCATCTTGGTTATTTTTAGAAAAACAAATTCTAGAATGTGCTCCTAATAATGGTGGTTCATGATAGATGGGGTATGATTATTTACTTAATAAATATACACCCTAAGTACAACATCCTAGTGTGGAACTTAAGGAATGAATATATTTCTACAGATGATTGGGTAAACTAAAAGGAAATCAATCTGGCTTCAAAATAAATACCCTAATGGAACCCCAATGAGGAAATTTTACCTCTTATATTCTAAAAAGGTTAGGGGATTTATCAGTGTTGATGTCCTTGGGTGAATTCACCATAATGGATTTTCAATGGGTTATTAAGGCTGATGTTCCCTCATTATGGTTCAATATAATTGATAGTAACACTCATGAATGGAAATATATAGTGGATATATTTACATTTAAAAATTATTATATTTTTAATGTACTGTATAAGGCTCTCTATTTTTGATATCATAGCACATGACTCAGACTCGTGATCCATAATAGATGTTTAGTGATTTATTTGGATTGTCTCATTAATCATTGGTAGAAGTATAATTCTATGATAATGGTTATGGTTAGGGGAAGTGGAACACTATTTATCTAAATGTCACATTCACGAGGTTACTAGATCTGTTGGACCCCCCCCCCCCCCCACACACACACACTCACACAATAGTCTAAAACTCTGTTTTTATGGTTCAACCTATCTTCGCTTCATTCAGGTGGGAAGACGTGTTAATGATTCAACAGTCTTCATCTTTTATTCATTTAGTGAATATTATAGTATGGGTGAATCCATCAATTATGAAGATTGTTTTATACTGGATGCGTTTCAAAATTTCCTTTCCAATATTATTAAGCTTTTGTTAGTGTAAATTAACTCCACTATCACCCATAACTATATATGAGAGATTTTACCTACCCTTAGTTCATCTCATATCATACACATGGATCAAAATAATTTATTGTTAATTGGGTGAATCTTCTCCATAAAAGGTTTTAAGGTAGTTTATATACTGGATTCATCACTTCATGCCCCTCCAAGGATGCTACCTTTATTTCAAATTGTAATATTAGATCCATTCCCCTTTGTTTTTTGGAACTTGTATGAGGATATTCATTCGATTTATACATTTTTTACACCATGAATCCACTAGATATTTTCTCTATTTTAATAAAATTTTAATATAATTAAATGGATAGTGGAGTGAGTTTTTATTTCCCATATATAATCATAGTTCCTAAAATTCACACAACTTTGGAATTTTATCAAGCAAAAAAAGTCATTTATTTCCTAGAAAACAACTATTTCCTTTACTACATCATGTTGTTCATTCTATTAATAATTTTCATTTCATTCTTATATAAAAACCTCTTTTTATGCTACTTCATAAATCTCTTAGTATGACAAATACACCCATAATAATTCCACTATGGCCCAGTGTAATTATCATTTCACACCACCTCGTGGTATGTTCTCAAATCCTTCAGTATGTACTCTATAGAATCACCCATGGATTCTCTTTTTTCACTAATCATAAATCATCATGTTGATGGGAACATCGTGATATTGATTCAATTAACATTAATGTAAATTCATTTTCTTCTTTTATATTTCAAATTATTCATAATATATAAATTATAGAAATCTTCATATACACTTAAATAGTATTCAATGTTTTACCGTTATTAAGGTGAAATATACATTTTTTAAACTCCGTTACATTTTTTGCATATCATAATAACATTATATACCCTCATTTAGTCAAGATATTACCCTTATATACAATTTTGAATTCATTAATTAACTTTACATGAATAGATAATCTTTGGGATAACGTTTACATAGTTGTGGAATACCATTACATAATGCCTAGTATTCCACAATTACTAAAAACATCTTCACAATTTTCGTAAGATCCTTTATGAATCATCATGGAATTTTTAGCATACCTTTATAATAAATACGTGTTCAAAATTCCTAATATAATTGTAAATTCTATGGATAATTCAAAATAATATCTATTTGGTTTCAAAACCTTATTGTATATTAAATATTCTCTTTAGAATATTTAAATTGACTATAAAGTCTTTTAATTCGATTTTTACTTCATCCCTTTAATATTTATCACCTAGTGAATATTTATTATCTATATATAAATTCAAAATTCATAGATAATACAGGGATGGATGTTCAAAAATACCTTCATCATTGAGATAGAAGTTTTTCCATTATTAATCCTCTATATAACTCAAACTCATAAACCAATCTTTTCCCATAAATAATTCTCTAAATAATTTCAGGTAACAACATATAAGGTCTTAACAAATATGGAAAGAAACATAAAACATGTATCGTTTAAGAAGTTTCTTACAATTTCATTTACTTAATATAATATGGAACAACCCTTGGGAACATTTTATTAAACAAATATATTGGATTTATAATATAATTCTTCCTTGATTTTTCTTCTTCATTAATATTCTTCTACAATATTCTGGAATCATGCTTCATCAAAAGGTAATCAATATTTGGAAGCTACAAAACCCACACAAAGTGGGATAAGTAAAAAAAATCATTGTGGTAAAACTTGATGACCATCCCAACTATTTCCATAACCTTTTTATATTGTGACACAACATTGAATAGTTCAAAATCATGAATAATATTCCCTAAAAATAGAAAATGAATGCCATTGTAAACCCCTAATTTTTTTGAATATGTTTTCTCAAATTTATACTATGATTCATCACTCATTTAATAAGAGGCACTTATAAAATAATTGTGAACTCTTAGATAAATATTACCAAAAAAATTAATAATAATAAAACCTCTTGAAATTAAATAACTTATAATCAATTATAAATTCCTAATAACTTGTATTACTAACATCTAATGTTTTGAAAAATAATTTTAAAAATAAACTCATTACTTTTTTATATATTTTATTTCCACATAAAATAAAATTTTATAAATGATTGAATTTTAATTTTGAAAAGTGAAATTCATTTTTGAATTAAAAATTTGAAAATTATTATTGGGTAATGTTTTTAGATTTTTTAGAAATAATTAATTTTTCGGATAGTTGTTTAAAATATAGTTTTTATAGAAACAATAGCTTTTATGAATTTATTATTACATGGGTGAGTCTAATAAATTAATTATAAATTTTTATTTATCAAAATTGTATTTATTAATTGTAATTTGTTATCTATAAATATTATTCTTGTAGTATAAAACCTATATTCAACATTTTAGATCATAAGTAACATTTCATTGTAATTTAAAAATAGGTTTCAATATTTTATTTTAAATAATTATATTAATAATAATATTATATTTTTAGATTAATTTAAATCCATATAAAATATTTTTTTATAAGAAAATTTATATTCTTAGATTCAATGACATTGATAAATTTTTACTACACATAAATTCGAATCATAAAAATCGCACATTGCCAAAAAAATGTCTTCTATGCGTTATGTGTTCTAATACTAAAATTAACATTTAAATGATTTTGAAATTTAATTTGATAAAAATATTTTAATATTTGACGTAATAATTTCAAAATTAGGTAACATTTTTTTTAAAATTGGTTTTAAAAATTAATTTTCATGGTTAACAACAGTAGTTACTATGGTAAAATTAAAAAGGGGTAAAAATAATTTTACTAAGTGTAAAATGATTAAAAATTTAAGAATAATGCCTCCAACTATATGTATGATATGATTCATAATAAAACTCATACCTTCATTATCTGACACTTCAGGATCCATTGGCCTTTGAATAGTGACTTTTCATTATTTAAGTGTAACGGGAACAATGGAAATTACATATCTCTTCAGTTATGAAAGAAATTAACTTCCACCACATCATGCTACACCTATACCTTAAAACATAATCATAAAACTACTCCTTTTTTACCCATATATTAATCTATCAATTTATGATGCCTATGGTCTCAATTAATTATCCTAAGGCATCCATTTTCATGTATATTTGTAAGAGTGTTCTCAATCTGGGTATTTTGAACTCCTTATAATTGTATTATTAATATTCCTCTTCCAATTTTTTTTCTCGAAAAACCGATATAAAAAAATTATTAATTTTAAAATAACGGAATTATATTATACTAATGTATAAACCATTATTCAATCATTTTAATCCAATTAAAAAATAAAAAATAATATTGATCGTCTGTATGTGCGGACTATCGCCTACCTGAAGCAAAGGAGTTCATTTTTCATCACCACCAAAAATAAAATTAGAATTGATGGATTTGATGAATTAATGAATTTTCAATGTGATATTTATTATCATTAAATTAGTATATATCATATATATTCATCCTATCATATTTTATGGGAAATGGAAATGTTAATTGTGTGTATCGTCAAACTACCAACTTCACAAATAACGTATTTACATTGACATCACCACACTTCATGGATTCTTATAAGAATGAATTTAATGAATATATATGATATTTATAAAAATTTTAAGATTTTTTAAAATTTCTATTAACATTAAACAAAACCAATTCCTTACTGATAACACCTTATAACATGCTCATGTTTGGGTTGGTTTTACCACCTACTATAACAATGCAATAATATTTATATCATGAATGATTATGAAATACTATATAATGTTGATTTCATGTAATAATAATTTATTTAATATGTTTTAATGATTCTATAATGGTTTTATAAAAGTAATATATTTATTAATATATCACCTTTTTATCATTTAAAATTTCAAAAAAAATATCCTCCACAATTTTTTTAGAAATTATTCATTGATCATTCATAAAATAAAAAAGGGATATTGTGATTCATTGAATACACTTAATTCTAGTTTCATTGAAAATATAATAATGATAATTTTAAAAAAAAAATAAGAAATGATAATTTTAATCACTTCTAAATTCCATATATATATATATATATTAATTATTTGGGATTAATACGAGTCTGAGAGAATTGAGGGCACTTGATTCTGAGGCACGGTGTGCCCTATACATATTATTATACTTTTTAAGGTACGTTCAGTAAACATGCGGGTGTAGTTTTCTATATTTTGAACCGGTGGTCAGATTAAAAATCTTAGGGCACCGTTGAATCTGTATCGCCGGATTCTCTTAAGGGAGGCTTAACATGGACTACTATAGGTTAGGGAAAAAAATAGTTTTCAATCTTTTAAATGAATTATAAAATGACAAAAAAAATTATCTTATTATTCTACCTACAGTTGAGTGGTGGTGGCGGGACCACTGATATTTCCAGGAATTTATTGGCTTGACTCTCTTTTTTTGTAACCGCACCATTAGGAATTAAGAGGTTCATTCTTTAATGAACCTAATTAATATCTCATTTTATTAATCACCTTTCCTAATCAATTTATGTGGTAGTTGGTCTTGTGTTTTTTTAGACATATGGAAGGTACATGTGGCGAAATACAACGGCGTCTTCCACCAACGAAGAACGGAGAAGGAAATGATAGAGGAATCAATTCGGAATTTATGAAAATCAGCTACTTCATGAAATATGAATTATTCATCTGCAAGCCATGACCTCGTCACTGATTCAGACATAGGGGTTTTACATAAATTAAAGTGAATTAGTTTCTTTTCCTCTTTCTTTATAATATTGATGAATCATGGAAGTATTAGATCATCAATGTCGAATTAATTTCTATCCACTTTTTATGATGCTAATGTGGAGTGTGTGAGCCAAAAAAACAAGGCCCAGACCCTTTGCCAGTTTGTTTTGTCACGTTCTTCATGGGAGAAGTTTGAAAATGACCGCAATTCGAATCCAAGAGCCACACAGTGACGGTAGAAAACATAGGGTACACATAGGCATGTTAGGAAGGGAAACCGAACTACCTGTGCTCACCTGGTGACCCATGAAAGTTCCGCTGGCGCAGCACCTGCATGATGATGGTGGCTGTCGGCATCAGCCGACCATGGGGGTAGAAAGAAGCATGTTAGTTCATGCCATAGAGAGGAGTCACAGTGGCAGTAGGGGTGTCCGACTCTCGGTCGGCCATGATGGAAAATGTGGGCGCACCGTCGCACACCGAGGTGAGGAGGTCGCGACTTCATAGCTACGGTGGAGGCGAAGGGGACCCATTCCCCATGGGTCCCTCTGAAAGGAGGGAAACGCCTCGTGGTGTCACTAATTTAATACCTCTAATGAAAATTCCATTCAGGAAGGGGGATCAACCCAATGTGGCCGCCCAGCTGGTGGACCACGCTAGCAATCAGGCAGAGTCACCCGGGTGGGCGCTGCCCAGCCGAGACGGGTCGGGCCGATCGTCGACCCAGTGGGACGAACCCACATACCAGCCCACTTGGGATAGCCTAGTTGGTTTGGGCTAAGATGGGTCGACCAGAATAGGGTTGGGTCGGCCCCGGGCGGGGCGGGTTGGGTTGGTCCAACTGGGTCGGTCCGGACCCAGACCCCTTTCCGGCCCAGATATACTAAAAAGTCTGTATCTCAAAAACTAGATTTCCATTTGAAGAACCATCTACAGTGCTGGAATCCTTGTAAAGAGATGTTTCTTTTGAGATACTCAAACTTAGTTTTAGAAAAAGTTGGAGTACAATCTGGTTGGATCGAACTCAAATCCAATAAGGTCCTCGACAATAAAATAACTATAACTCACAGATCGGGGACTCATTAACGCCTCATGAATCACATTAGGACCCTTATGACATGGTGGTCGTTTGGTATGCTCCTTTGTGGAACGTCATGGATGATGAGGCACAACTGATATCTTAAAGAGAAGATAATATGGAACTCAACCACACTAAGTGTGTATAATCCTATTGCTGGGTGTCAATTGTAGAGAGACCCTGTGTGGATCAACATTATAGAGACCCAGTGTAGATCAAAATTATAGAGACCATGTGTGTATCAACATTATAGAAACCCTGTGTGGATCAACATTATATTGATCCTGTGTGGATTGGAACTATAGAGACCATGTGTGGATCATCATTATAGAAACCCTTTCTGGATCCACATTATCGAGACCCTGTGTGGATCTTCATTATAGAGACCCTGTATGGATTTAGATTCTTGATACCCTGTGTGGATCAGTAGTGCATGACCCGACGAGGTCCAACTTTAGAGTGGCCCATCATGGATCACGGAAATTTGACCCTGTGTGGATCGCCAATGGAACAACGTCTTTGTGGTTCAGTTTTGGAACATTCCAAGGGAATACAATTATATAGCTTAAGACTAATAATATTTATTCCTAATCTCTAAGTTGTATACCTAGTTTGTGAAATGTTTATTGAATTGTGCATTGTGATTGATATAACGCTTTGGGGTTTTATTTGTGGAATTATGAGAGACCTTAGGGGGTCTTGGTGTCCCTACTAGGTATAGTTATACTCGCCCCTACACGGTCTTTTCCCACACCATGTTGTGTCTGGTGTACATGACAGGCATCTTTGACTGAGTCTCGAGGAGCCAGGAATTGACAGTGTATGGATGTTCCTAGTTGACTTGGAGATATGTGGAAATGATTTGTAACTACCCTTTAGTTAGGATCCATATTGGAGGATCTAATGATCTATTTTTTGTTGTAGTTGAATATTTTAATGGAGCTTGTACTCTAACCCATTTACTTTCATAACACACCGTTACTACTACAGTTTTACATTTTGGTTGAATCTTGTTGTGTTCATGGACTGTGTGTTTGTACATGATTAAAGGAAATGCCTTCCCATTTTAGGGGTATGCCTTTCCAGTTATAATTACCAACACCTGACCAATGGAAGGGATGCTCTTAGTATTCACATCATGGGCCATGGGGGATGGCTCATCACAAAGTTGTATTAAAGGAGTCGGTTCTGTCGAAGATCTAGTACTATAATATTTTCAATGGAGAAATAGTGTTAGGTGTTTGGAGTGTGGATTTCAGTTCAAGGAGTCTTGTGTTGGTGTGTTGGCCAACGTATCCATACACCAAGACCCTGAATTCTAATTTCTAACGTGGTGCATGAAACAACTGATTGTGTGTGTTTTGGAAACTTTTTACTTTTGATCTCTTTTGAGTGATCTCACTAGGTATAACTTATTGGATTTGTTCCCCTATTTATTTTTAGGATGACTCCACGTAGATAGCCATCCAGGATTCTAGTGAGAGTTCATGATCATGTCCCACTGAGCTATGAGGCTTCAGTGAAGGGACCTCTTACGGTGATAGCTCCTTAGGGTGGTGCACCAGCATCACCACCACCCCTTGGGAAGTAGTTTCCACCAGCCCCACTAGCAGATGGTGCATTCCAATTGAGCATGTTCCATGATTTATATCGGCAAAGGCCTCTACGGATTCAAGATGACACAGATCCCCATGTAGCTGATGATTAGCTGGAGGTTGTGGCTTGAGTTTTCCACATAGCTGGGACACCAGCTGATCAGATGGTGATCTTAGCTACTGGCCCCTTCCATGGCCCAGAAGGGAGATGGTGGATCCTGATTCTCTAGTTACACAATGTGGTGACCCCACCTGGATGGACATCTAGATTCTCTTCAGGTCAGAGTTCGTTCTGGTGACACTATGCTCTTTGCATATTTAGGTGCTTCTACACATACATCATGGCTGCCTTACAGTATCCCAGTACGCGGCGAGATTTACTAACCTCTCACGCTTCTCCAATGACATGGTACATGACCCATTATTTAGGGCCCAAAAATTTGATTAGGTTATTCGATGAGAGATTAGAGCGTTAATGATATCACTCAATATCTCAATGCAGGCTAGAGTACTCGAGCGAGCATTATTGGTGGTGATAATTTTAGCTGAACAGCCATAAATAGTGAGAGCGACCACCAGATGGCAGGTATCCAATTCATCTGTAGTAGGCTGTAGGTATATGAAACAGAGGTCCAAGATGGATATACCTTCAAGAGGATGACCTCAGTACGTAGTGTTGAAGGTGCAGAGCTCATGAGGTAGAGCATTCCAGTAGAGGAGGAGATTGTGATTCACGGGCAGTGGGTAGGGCCACATGGCCTGGGACTTCCTGACCCACCATACTGACGATAAGCACACAATCTATGGACCTCTAAGGAAGAGGAAATTGTTCATGTGAGTACATACGTAGGGTGGTGGATGTAGTAGAGGAGAAGCTCATGCAGCAAGAGTTGGGTGGTGATTTTTGGTTCTACCGCCACCACCTCCAGGTGTTCCACCCTGACCTCAGGGAGTAGGTGGAGAGAAAGAATCACAGCTTTAGGTTGCTGACTCCTATGACCACAGTGCTCTAAATATTATGTGAGGTACGGTCTGTGTTTACTACACCCTAGCTGCAGTACTTTTAGACATAGGTTCCAATTACTCATTCATTTCCATGTCTGTCGTTCAGAGCTCGGAGATTACTGTAGAGCCATTGGCTCGAGCCTTACAATTAGAGAAACCTACGAAAGATGATTAGATGATTAAAAGTTTCTGCTTATAGTGTGAGCTTAATCTATGAGGTGAGATCTTTGTCCTGGATCTCCTAGTATCAGCGTCGAGACCTTAAGAAGTCATCTTTGATATGGACTGGTTATCTAGGTTCCATGCTCATATTGACTATTTTAGGAACAAAGCGCAGTGTGTCCATGAGGATGGGACCAGTTTTTCCTTCACCGGTGATAAGGGAATCTTTTCAGCACATGATAGACTTACTCGAAAGAGGGTGCAACCGATCACACAGCAGTTGGCTAGCCTTACCCTTGGAGGAGTTTATATGAACAGTATGACTTATCTTATAATGGTGGACTAGTTTGTTGATATCTTTCCTAATGATGTTCTAAGTCTACCTCTTCAGAGTGAGGTTTGTTTCTACATTGAAATGTACCCTCGGATGACACTGATGTCTACACCAGCATATTGGAAGGGTCCTGTGGATGTTCATAAGTTACAAGTACAACTAGAGGACTTGCAGAGTAAGGGGTTCATAAGGCCCAGTGTTTCTCCATGGGCATCCCCAATTTGGTTCTCCCAGAAGGAAGATGTGAGTATGATTCTTTGTGTGGACTATCGACGCCTGAACTAGGTGACCGTGAAGAAAAAGTATCCAATCCCGAGGATTTATGACCTCTTCATCCAATTGAGGGGAAATCTATGATTTTTGAAGATAGAACTCAGATCAGGCTATTATCAGCTCAGGGTAAGGGATGAGGACATACCGAAGACAACCTTCAGATGTTAGAATGGACATTATGAGTTATTGGTGATTCCCTTCAGCATGACCAATGGTCTGGCAGTGTTCATGGGGTTCTTGAATATAATCTTCCATACTTACCTCAATCACTTCATGGTGGTCTTCATTGACAACATCTTGATACACTCAGCATCAGAGGAGGAGTACACCATACACCAGCATATACTCCAGTATACACTTTGAGATCACCAACATTATGGTATTATCTCGATGTTTTGATTCTAGATATTGGAATTCCACTTCCTAGTGTATGTTATCTCAGTGGATGGAGTTATTTTGGATCTGGTGATGATAGAAGAAATTCCTTCTTAGGAGACACCTCGGAGTGTGACTGAGGTGCGTAGATTCCAGGGATTGGTTGGATACTACCATAGATTCATACCCAAATTTTCTAGATTTGTGATACCCTTTTTATATTTGATAAAGAATGGGAATCCCTTCGTGTGGATGGAGAGGTTCCATCAGAGATGTCAGGAGATGAGTTAGAGACTGATATGTCCCCCCATCTTGAGAATACTAGAAGAGGATGTTGGGTATGTTGTCAACTGCGATGAATCAGGGACCATATTAGGTAGTTCCCTGATGCAGGAACGAGTAGTGATCGCCTATCGATCATGGTAGTTGAGACAACATGAGCAGAACAATGCTACCTATGACATGGAGTTAGCAATAGTGGACATTGTGTTGAAGAAGTGGCAACACCTCTTGATGGGAGAATGTTTTACAATCTATAATGATCACTGAGTCTCAAGTATATATTCTAACATAAGGACCCGAACCTTACATAACAACGATGGATAGAGTCCATCCAGGACTACAACTTTTGGATAGTCTACACTCATATGAAGGGGAATGTAGTAGAAGGACCACATAGCAAGAGGTATGGTCTACATTTTCTGATTGGGGTGATAGATCATCTAGTCTTGTTGCAGATATCATTCGTGGATTGGGATGGGGAAGCTTACCTGTAGTTTATGACAGTTACTCCCACACTCATTTAGCAAGTCAGGGAAGCATTGCATGGGGAGATTTACTGTGAGTCCTAACATGCTCAGATATCCTTATGATAAGCTCCTGATGGATTTTTTTGAAAGTGGTAAGCAAATCATCCTCTTCATGGGACGAACTATGGTACTAGTGATGGTATGAGAGGAGGTGTTAAGGGAGTTCCATACATCCCCTTTGGAGTTAAATCATGGACTGGTGGAGAAGTACCAGGACCTCAAGCATTAGTACTGGTGGCCTGGGATAAAGAAAGCAATGTCATAGTTTGTATCACAATGCCTAACTTGTTAGCAAGTGAAGGCTGGGCATCAGGCACCATCAGGTTTGGATCATCCACATGAGGTATCAGAGTGGAAGTGGTATGGTATATCCATAGACATTGTGATAGAGATACCATGTATGTCCAAGGGCCACAATTCCATCTGGGTGATCGTTGACCGAATCACCTTGTCAGACCACTTCCTACCCATCTGATATCAGGGATAAGTAGAGATCATGGGATGCCTCTACATATAGAAGATTGTACGACTTCACAGGGTGCCAATAACGATCCTCTCAGATTACGATGCTCATTTTACATCTTACTTATAGAAGGATTTACCGAAGGCGTTTGGGACTCAACTATTCTTGAGCACCGTCTTTCGTCCTCAGATAGATGGAAATATGAAGAATACCATTTTCACACTCGAGGACTTGCTTTCTGCTTGTGTCCTTGATTTTGGTCACATTAGGAGGAGCACCTTCCACTGGTGGAGTTTTCTTACAACCACACCTGTCACTCCACCATCGGCATGGGACTATTTGAGGCCTTAAATAGGTAACCTTGAAAATCACCTCTATGCTGGACAAACCTAGGAGAGTCAACACTTATGGGTCTAGAGTTGGTGCATGCTACCACAAAGATGGTAAATTTCATCTAGGAGGGGACGAACACTGCACAGAGCTTGTAGAAGTCTTATGCTGACTAGATATGGAGACCCTTGGAGTTTGTGGAGGTATACTGTATCTTCCTATGGTGCTCGCCTTGTTGAGGATTGTGAAGGTTTGGCTGGGGCTGAAAGCTATCTCTGAGGTTCGTCAGATCTTTCAAGATCCTCAAAAGAGTAGTATAGGTGGTGTACCATCTAGCTCTTCTCCCACAGATGCAAAAGGAGAATAATGTTTTCCATTTTTCATTGATGAGGAGTTATGTGCATGATCCATCACAAGTTATCTATCAGGGATAGCTGGACATCAACGATGGGGAGAAGTTTGTGGAGTTCCTGGTGGAGATAGAGGATTGACAGGAGGGGTGCCTTTGTGGGTGGTCGATTTCTCTAGTGCGAGTCTGTTGGAAGCACATGAACCTCCAGGAGAGTACATGGGAGCAGAAGGCTCAGATATGTGATCAATAACCCCATTTATTCCCCTTGTTTTGTTGTAGCTTTCTAGGACGAATAGCTCTAAGGTAGTTAGAATGTAAATACCAGAAAATTCCATATAAATTTTTTTAAAAAATTATTTGGGATTAATACGAGTCTATGAAAATTGATGGAGCAAGAATCTGAGGCTCGGTGTGCCTCTGAAGGATTTTTGAACTTTTTTAAGATACATTTAGTAAACGTGAGGCGGTGTTTTCTATCTTTTTAACCGGTGTTTAGATTAAAAATATGAGGGAACAATTGAACCCGCGGTGCCAGGATTCACATCAGGGAGTCTTAACATCGACCGCACTAGATCGGGAGTAAAAGTTATTTTTTGGAATTTTTAAAAGAATAATAAAATGACATAAATTTTTATTTTATTATTCTACCAAAGCTTCATCATAGGTGGTAGGCCTCTATGTTTTGAAGCCATTTAATGGATTCACCATCCTATTTTTTAACCACACCATTGGGAATTAAGAGGTTCAATCATTAATGAACCTCATTAATATCTCATTATGTTAATCACCTTTTCCCCCTGTCATTATGTGGGGATCATGATTGTGTTTTTGAGATGGAAGGGCATAAACTTTGGTGAAGTACTATGGCGTCTTCCACCAACGAAGAACAGAGATGAAAATGTTGGAGGAATCAATCTGAAATTGATGAACACTATTGGCTTCATCAAACGTGGTTTCTTCTTCTGAAAGCAGTGACAACTTCCTCGAATTCGAGGTAGTGGTTTTATTTAAATTCAAGTGAATTTGTTTCTTTTCCTCAGTAATTAAAGTAATGATGAATCATGTAAGTATTAGCTCATTTAGGTCGAATTAATTTTGACACGCTTTTTATGATTCAAACACAGAAAGCGTGTTCCAAACGAACAATGCATGGACCCTCCCCCACTTCGTTTTGTCGTGTTATTCATGGGAAATGTTTGAACATAATGAGAATTAGAATCCCAGATCCATGCAATGAATGAAGAAACCTAGGTGGCCCGTAGTTGCATTCAGAAGGGAAAATGGATCAACAGAGCTCACACGGTGGCACACGGAAGATCCGTCAGTGACCCGCATGAGCCACCCATGGTGGAAGCAGGTGGCGTGTCATTGCATGCCAGATAGGGGAGCCACAACCTCGATCTATGGTTGTAGTATGGGTGGAAGGATCTCAGCCGGCCGCATTGGCAGATGGTGGTGTGCCGCCACGCGCCGAAAGGAGGAGGTCGCGGCTTCGAAGTCATGGCGGAGGTGAAGGGGACTCATGCGCCACTGGTCTCGCTGATATGAGGGAAGCACCATGTGGTGACACCGATTAATACCCTAAACGGAACTGCCGTTGGGGAAGGGGGAGTGACCCTGCACGGTTGCACGACTGGTGGACCACGCCAGCCATCGGGCTGATCGTCCAGGCTAGGCCGTTCTGCAGCCCATCAGGCTGAGACCACTCGGGTTAACCCAACTAGTTCGGGCTGGGCTTGGACGGACCTAGACAGGGTTGGTTTGAACAAAACCAGGTCATGTCAGCCAAGGTTGGGGAAGCTTGGGTCCATCCGACCGAGTCAGACAAGACCCGAACCCCTTTTCCGGTCTAGATACACTTAATAGGTCACATATCTCAAACCGAACATCTATTTGATGAACCGTCTATAGTGATGGAATCCTTCGAACAAGAACGTTCTTTTGCGATATTCAGATAATGTTTTTTATAAATTTAGATTACAACTGGGTTGGATTGGCCCTCGGCACTAAAAATCCAATAACTCACAGACCGGGTGTCTGACTGACGCGCCATATGTCACGTTGGGACCCTTATGAAACGGCAGTCATGTGAAATAATAATATCTAGAACTTTGTGGAAGATGATGCACGACTGATATCTTGAGTTGAGGATAATATGGCACTCATGCACACCTGTTGCGGAGAATCCAGTAGCTAACAGTCAATTATAGAGAGACCATCTGTGAATCAACATTATAGTGAACCTGTGTGGATAACCATTATAGCGACCCTATAGGGATCCACATTATAGAGACCGTTTTTGGATCATCAGTAAAGAGACCTTTTTTGGATAGGATT
This sequence comes from Viscum album, assembly GCA_963277665.1. Taxonomy (NCBI): domain Eukaryota; kingdom Viridiplantae; phylum Streptophyta; class Magnoliopsida; order Santalales; family Viscaceae; genus Viscum; species Viscum album. Next base: position 841,729,467 of record OY728140.1, on the reverse strand, counting down.
ATAGTGACCATATATGGATCAGCAATCTAGCGACCCCATGTGGATCAGCAGTGCGTGACCTAATGAGGACCAGCCTTAGAGCGGCACATCGGGGATCAGCTACATACAACCCTATGTGGATCGACAATGTGACAACTTATTCATGGTTCAGTTTTGGAACATCCTAATGGAATAAAATTATATATCATAAAACTAATCATCATTATTCCTGATCTCTATGTTTTATACCTAGTGTGAGTTTAGTCTTTTAATTTGTGCTTTGTGACTAGGATCATGATTTATTCTTTTCCTTTGTGGAATTCTGAGAGAACATTGGGTGTCCCTATTGTGTATTGTTATACTCACTCCTAAATGGGCTTCACCCACACCTTGTTTCTTTTTATGAAGATGACAGGAATCTTTGACTGAGTCTCTATGAGATAGGACATGATGGTGTACAGAGGTGACTCGTTTTTGTCGAGAGTTGTGAGGATGAGTTTTACCAACCATTTAGGTAGGATCCGTGGTTGACGATCTAAGGATCTATTTTCTATTGTAAATGTATCTTTCAGTAGGGCTTGTATTCTGGACCCTTTACTTTATGTACACACATTTACTACTATAATTTGACTCCATGGTTTCATCTTGTTTTGTTCTTGGACTGTGTGTTTGTACAGGTTTAAAGGCAATGCCTTCCCATTTTAGGGACACACCTTTCTAGTTCTAATCACCAACCCCTGGAATATGGAAGGCGGGCTTTTGGTAGTCACATCACGGGGTTTGGGGGATGGTTCATGATAATAATTCCATTAAAATACTACTGAAAGTTAAGAAATCAAAAGGGTTTTATCCCCCAATGATGAAAAAACTATAACATAAGAACATATTTATAATAAATAGTTATAAATTATGTATAAAAAATAAAATATATATGAATGATTTTATGAAATAGGGGACTAATATGGTTATATTCTAAAAATAAGGCTATATCTTAGTAGCCTAAGAGGGATTAATTTTAATTGTATTACCTCCAAATATCCATTCCATAATAGTTATTTTGTTTATGCACCTAATTTCATTTAACTGGTGCGTATATTTCCAATGTGGTATATCATATCATTAATTATATTTTTTCAGGACAATTGAAGTTAAATTTTAATCCATGTATGTCAAAGTGTTTTTATTAAAATATGTTTTGATGTTATAAAGGTTATTTTTAACAAAAAACATCATTCGTTGTGTAATTATATTTCTTATTGAACTTATTTTTTACATTCTTGGGTTCTTCAACCATAAAATTTTATTTTTATTCTATTTATCTATAAAATATATGGGAAAATTAAATTTTAATTTGAGCACATTTCACAATGAATAACATCCCTATAAAATTATGATATTGTTATGAAAAATTATCTTTCTATTTAATGATGATATTTATTCCGTGTCTATATTATCCCATTCCTTAAATGTTCCCATTTATATTTGGAAGCCTAATTTTGTGTTATCTCATGTGAAATTAATTATTCTTTTATAATGTTTTCAAAATTAATTTTTTTTAACCCTTTCAATGATGTGGGTTGTTTACAAAGTCATTTCAAATTATTCGAATGGTTTTCCATCCTTTCGAAATAATATGTTTTATCATCCACTCCACATTTAATCTAAATAATATTATATTATTTTCAAAGAACCATTATTTAAAATACATTTTTAAATTTAATGTTTTTATAAAAAATCCACTTAATATTTTTTGAGAATTACGTATGAAGGTGACATATAATTGTAATATGAATAGATTTTATGATATATTTCACTAGAAATGAATTTCATTAATATCTTTAACTACACGGAACTCTAAGTTTAAATGAAGAAAATATGTATATAGAAAAAATATTATGTTAAAATTATATCATTTATGAATTCACCGTGTTCTTAATATATTTTGTTAATTTTTTTGGAGTTTTATGAAAAGATTATTTTTTCAATGAATAATAAAAATACTCACATTTATTGAACAATTTATTCTCATTTAAATCATTTACCATGATATATTTTTTAAACTATTTTAGAAGAATAATTTTTTCATATATACTATCAATATTCCAATTATAGTCATTGTAATTACATTTATATTGGTTTTTTTATTAAAAACATCTATAAAATAGAAAATAATTTTTATAGGATTCTTATTTTCCTCACCTTATTGTATTTAATTTTAAATTATATTCTAACATTTCTATAAATTAAATCCTGAAAATTGGATTCCATATTTTTAATTAGGAGGATAAAATTTGGTAAATATGTCCATTTTTTAAGTCATTATGAATAGAAACCATAGTGAATATTTTGATCCTTCTAAATAGTAAAATTGTAAAACAAGGATTAAAACATTAGGAAAAGGCTTTAAAGTTTCTCTACATGATTGTATCTAATTTTTTCTGTGTATAAAAACCATTAAAATATAATAATAAAAAATATGGAAACCTAGCTCCATTTTTCTTTAATATTAGTCATTATATTGTTTTTAGAAAAAAATACAATGTTTCACTCTCTTAACTTTAATATATCTAATATTATTTTCACAAGGATAAAAAGAGTATATCTTTAGTTAAAAATGATTATTTGGATTATGAATTAATATTTAATATCGTAGTAATATATTTTTAATTTTTAATGGTTGAATAATAACAATAAATTGTTACAAAAACCTGCTGTTATATTTAATCAATTAATAGAAATATAAAATTAATTATCTATAAAATATTAAATATAATACCATTTGGTGAAATTATTCTGTTACATGATTTATTAATGTAAAAAAAATTTATGGTTGTTTTGAATGTTTATATTCAAATTAATTATTTTTTATGATGTCATTAAATTAAAAGTAAATGAATAGCACTAAAATTAACTATAATTATACATTAAAAAAATAATATTTTATTAAATTATATAGAAATCATAAAAATAATTCCAGAGGACAAGTAGGATGAAGAATGATCTAAAATTTCATCCCTTATCCATTTATATGACAATTTTCACAATATAATTTAAAATATTACCATCTAATATTGAAATATATATATTACTATGGTTATGGATAAAAATAGTTAATGAGTTGGTTAATAAAAATGATGTTGTTTAAAATTATATATATAACACTATAAATTTTACTTCATGTCTATGTTAGGAATATTGCCACCATATAAAATAATTCATTTAAAATTTTCTTTTTTCCAGTAATTTTACTTTATTATATTTTAATATTCCCAATAATTACCTGAGTCCCCCCCCCCTCAAATATAAAAGGGAACCCCTTCTCACTTTTCCTTAAACAACATCAAGCCATATAGCTCAACTAAATCCTGTAAAATTCTATTATAAACTTATCTATCCATGTATTAGATGTTATTGTCTTATTGAATGATCATTCCAAGGGTCCTTAATAGTGGATATAAAGGAAGTATATTATAGTAGTGGTAAGCATCTTTATTAACTATTTCATGTTTCATTATAAATATACTTCCACTAAATCAATTATTCTGATCATAAAATAATATATCAAGTATAATATGTGTAATAAAAAGCTATTATAAATATGAGATATCTATTTTCCATCACACATTTATCCTCTTAAATGGGAAAACATCTCATGTGTGAACATACGTCTTAATATCAAAATGAAGCGGTTTTATTCCTTTTCTATCATCAATTTACACCGATGGTTACAAAGATGTAACTAATGAATATATATGAAATTCATTAAATAATTATTCTTTTATAATTTTAATATAATATCTACCTTCTTACTTCCCAATATGTTGGAGAAAAGTAACATCATTCGTGTGTATGTATATACTACCACCTTCATGAATCCATGAAATTCATTTATCATTTACAGTTTACATGTGAAGAACCCAAATTGATTGAAGTTATATTTTTTTTAATTGTTGTTAATATATTTTTATTCTGAGAATTCAGTGTTATATTTTATGAAATATGGAGTTCTTCCAGTGAATTATTCTTGAGAATTATACATAAATTAGAGAGGATTTTTTGATTGGAAGAGTTTCTTTAAATAATGATTCTTTAAATTTGATGATTGCAGAACTATTCTTAATTTAAAAAACTTGTTCACAATTACATTAAAATATGGAATAATATTTTTTTCATTTCAAAATGATCATTTTGATTTTGATTACTGGTCTTTATCAAGTATAAGATATGTAAAAAGTGGATATATATCCTTTTTTTATATTGGATGTGTGATCATCAAATTATTGAAGAATATGAGGAGACCATGAAAAAATAAATCTCTATATATTTTATATATTTTATATATTATGTTTTATAGGATCATTATATTGGTTTAGAATTTTATATTAGTAACATTTTTAGGAAATTAATAAAAAATAAATCCTTCCAACCAACAGTCACATGATCCAGGTACTCCACTAACTAGGTGGGAACTAAGATCAACCATATTCACAATCCATTATAGAGAGGCCAAGAGGATGAATAGAACGAATATAATAAGGTGCATGCACTATTTCAAAAACTACCAATACCCACGGTTCAAAACCATGGGTATAGCCCCCAAAACCATGGGTATTGCCTATACCCACGGTTTTGGGAACTGTGGGCTGGAATGGCGTCGGCATAGGGGTCTCAACCTATACCCACGGTTTTCGAGAACTGTGGGTATATGGAAGTCTATGTGTACCACACTTCCAGCACACAACAAACCCCACAGTTTGAAACCCGTGGGTTATTTATTTTTCCAAATTAAAGTGCATGGGGGACGATTCGAACCCCCACCTCGTGCTAAGCTTCAAAGCCGCAACCACCCAAGCAACCAACCGAGCCACATTTTATTACTGTCATATATGCAGGTATCTTTATATATATATTAATATTATCCATGTCCGTTAATTAAATACCAAAAAGGCGCCTACAGGGTGATTCGAACCCCTATCTTGCAACCGAGAGACACCGGCGACTCATCCAATGACCAACCGAGCTATACATTTAGTTTGATACACATATATATATTTATAAATATATATTAATATTTTTTCTGTTTCGAAAAATGATAACAGTTGATATTGAACCCGCAACCTACAAATCCTGCTTATAAAGGATTACCAACTGAGCTACTGAATTTTTGAATATATTCGTTTAAATTATGGTAAATATATTAATATAAACCGTGAAAAAAAGTCCCCCAAAACGTTTTTTTCATGTCCTGCCTGATTTTATTTCCCCGCCATTATGCGGGAAAGTTATAACCACTATTCTGGAGAACCGTGGGTATAGGTCTCGAAAAAAAAGCACCAATACCCACGGTTATGAAGAACCGTCGGTATAGATCTTCAGAAAATAACCTATACCCACAGTTCTCTCCAAAACTGTGGGTATAGGTCTTAAAAGAAAACTATACCCACGGTTTTTGGCACAACCGTTGGTATAGGTGGCCTATACCTACGATTTTCAAAACACGTGGGTATAGGTTGACATACTACCCCTATACCCACGGTTTTTTGCCAAACTGTGGGTATAAACCTATTTTCCAGTTGTGAAGGGAATTGAGGTGATCCACTATGTGGGGTGGCATGGGGGTGGACCTAAGTACTATTATGGGGATGTTCCTACGAATAAGGTGAATGGAATAGTAACCAATTCTAGACTATTGTCCACACACTCTTTTATAAAGGTAGAGATTTACTCAATAGAATTTTGATGTGGAAAAAACAATATAGATCCACTATTAAATGTTTCTAAATTATACAGAAATAACTATGTCCATCAGAACTCATTTAACCCATCGGTTCAATCACCAACCAGTGAGAATAATCTACCATGGCTTCATCGAAGGATCTTTTTTTCATCGACATTTCTATGTATTCCAAATATCATATGATCAATCCAAATCATCCAAGAATTTTATTTATCTAATGATTTAAACATGATTTTATTTTAGGGAAATTTGTTTGTATGATTTAACAAATATTAAACCTTAGAAAAAGTGAATTAAAGCTTACTTGATTATACATAGTTGATAATTTATTGAAATGAATATTATATGGTGTATATTACTTGTATGAGTGTATTTAGGAAATGAGTAGATCCCCTTGTTCTTTGGAGTGATACATTAGTGGAGTGTTTTCTTTTAAATACATCCGAACAACATGTTTTTTGTTATGCTTTAATCACAATTTTGAGATCGATTTTTAGAGATAGAACAAGAGACATAGATGGTATCTAAATTTGAGAAGGATGAGGATACATGTGTTCATGATATGAATCCAAATTTTTGATCACATTATGTTTGTTTGATTTTTTTTACAACAATTTTACTATTAATAATATGTTTTGTGAATGATAATGTTAACCCACCTAAAACAGTTGTGTAATGAACATAGAGTACATTTCTATATTTTTTTTATAAAAAATAGGATGACATGAAATACATTTATTATGAAAAAGGCAGTGGTTTGTAATATCCTATTATGTGAATCTAAAGATGACCAATGTCAATTGTATGTTCTTCCAAATACATGAAAGAGGAAGATGGAACATTTTAAACACATATATTATTATTAAAATAAGAATTAGTATTGTGTATATAATTGTATGTAGTTGTTTGAAACACATGAATGAAATGGTATAATGTTTTCATCAGTTTGACAAAAATGCACATATACATTAATGAAGAAGACTATTTGATCATGTTTTCCTAAAACAATGTTTTTTCAAAAGACCCATGCACAATTATTGTTTTTGGTGAACATCATTGAAGAAAGTGAGTATTTAATTTCCATATATACATGAATTTACATAAAAATTCATAAATAAAAAGGGATTATGTGTTAATAAAAGGTGTATATGATTAAAATAATAAGTGGATATATTGTTTCACATACCCATATGTGGAATATTTTCATGGTACATACATGGTATACACATGAATGTTAGAACATGAATGCAAGTCAATATAATTGAAAACAAGCATACAATAATGAAAAACACTGTTTATATGTGTAGTGATTAAAGAAAAATATCGTCATCAGAATTTTTTTGAACTATAGAAATACATTTTAGTAAGCTAAAGAAGAAGAAAACTTGATGTTTTTTGAAGAATGTTTAGTTTTTCGTTATTAAATTACATAGATCTTAAGTAAATGTGATAACTTATACTAATTAAAAAGAGTATATTAATCTATATTTTATATAGTTTTTTTGATTACATTTATTGGTAGTGAAATTATTTCTTCTAAAATGTGAAATTAAAGAATTGTTTTATCTCATTGGTTCATTGTGGAAGAACAGTTTTTTGTTATAGTGGTAGATTAAGGATTGCGTTATATTTCTCATGGTGTTATATCCTTTGTTTGTAAGCACTGGAGTAATTCATGTATAATTAAAAAAAATTGATTATAGTATAGATAACACTGGTGAGATATGATTATAATTTTGTAAAAGGATTATACCCGTCTTTCATAGTGTCAGGGTGATACCAAACCAACCCATATTTTATTTGTGATTGGTTTATAGGGGATAATTTATGTCTAATATCATTATTATCCTAGTTAGTATATATTCACCCATTGCATAGGAGAACCATTTAATAATATTATCTATTGTACATCATTTAAAATCTATCATTTAAATTGTATAATTTTATTTGTATACATGGTAGATGAATTCACTCTTATATGTGTAGACGATTGAATTTGAAAAGAATAAATTGAATCAATGAAAATTCGGTAAAATGTTTGTATACTAATACACCCCTCCACCCCCCCCCCTTCTCAGTGTGCCTACATGATCCAATGGTCAATTCAATTGGTAATAGAGAAAATTGTGTACCTCTAATGGGATATTTCTTATTTTACCACTTATTTTAATATGGTATATATAATGTTACAATTTTAATTTGATGATGTAAAAGAGTCATATTATATGAAAAATTCAATTCAAATCTCTATCAGTTCTAACAAGTAGTTTTTTACAAAAACATTGAATAATTGACAGAACAAAGTGGAACAAAAGATGAGAATTTTTTTAAGAAGAAATAGGTTATACAACAATCTAAATTCATTATGTTTGTCATTATATCAAGAGTATCTATAAATCAGATGATTCATATCCTTTTGATGAGTCTAGTTTAGTCAATGATGGAGAAGAATTTATTAAATTAATTAATGAGTTTTATTCATAATTCAATGATTATCTTAAAAATGTTCCTACTGAAGTATTCAATTTAATATTTTATTTTATCAGGGTAATATATGATGAAAATTCCCATCTTGAAAATGAATTTGGGGATAAGAAGCAGGCCTTGGAAAAGAATCTTAAAAGATTCAAACCTTTCACATGACATACTGAATCTAAATAAGAAATTTTATCACTTTGAAATGAATATTTATCATATGTGTAAGAATAATTGAAAATAAATGTTTTAAAGAAAAAAGTAACTAGGATGGTCCTTATTGAGATGGTTCTTTCACATGACGAATCTCACAAAGATACCATGAGTATTAAAGACTCTCATTTGAAAATAAAATATAAGGATGAAACATTCATCCCAGTATAAGAATCAAAAGAATATACCTTATTAAGTTTCAATGAATGATTTATTTTGAATGAGTATAAATTAGAAAGGACTAATTGTGAGAAGGATTTAATTGAGAATATTTATACAAAAGTGATAAGTGAATTGGATAAACTACTCATAACCTTGATAAATGTTAAATAAACCATGGTAGAGCTTAATACGAAAAGAATTAAAGAGTTGAATAATTATCTAATAGAGGTAAATCAAATTCCTGATGATAATGTTCACAAAATTAATATTCAAACGGAATATATACTAAGAGTTGATGAGGATGAGAAGATTTTTTCAACATTGAGTGTTTGAAACAAAAAATTAAATTTAAAAAATATTAAGTAGAAACAATTAAATACATCCCCTAATGAATTTGATGATAAGAAGATATAACATAAAGAATATAAGAACTCTTTAAATCTAAAATTTCTTGATTTGGAGGAAATGATAAAATATATAAAGAACACTTTAGATGAATCTTTACTAAGAGCTCAAATTAGAAATGTTATCAAAAGTAATTTTTAAAATATTCATAATTATATGGAGAGTCATAAATTGGGTAGAATAGATTGATATTATTGACATATACATATATAGTATAATTACTAGAGAATAATCAATATATTGAATTTTTGGAAAACTTTGGGGAAAGATATTACATCATACATTGAATAACATTTTGAACTGTAAAAAATCATGTCAATCTTTTATTGATTATGGTTCTCGTACTGAGTGTGGGATTTATTAGGAAATTTATTCATTTAGTGTGAATACGAGAAGTCAAAATAAATAAATCAATGAATCGATTGATAGTGGGGAATTGATCCTATGAAAGAGTATAATACAGATATTTTTGGTTGATTTTGATGTTATTACTGGTTGATGATGACTTAAGATAATCAATAAAAGTTAGATGTCATGATGAACCCTAGATGAGATGATAAAAAAATAACCCGATGATAAGTGAGAATCTGATCTAGTATGAGGTGTCATGAGAATTTGGTGATATTGATCGACTGATAATGTGAGAACCCAATTGGAAAAATCTAACTAAATCGTGAAGAAGAAACCAATGGTATTTTGTTTGAGTGAATAGATGATTCACGTGGGAGGATTGATAAAGAGTGTGGTTGAGATAGAGTTTCATCCGAAGTCGATGAAGAATGTGTGCCAGATTAGGGTTCTAGAATATTAGTGATTTTTGATTACCTGGTTGAATAGAGTGATGTGGGACTAGAAATGGAAAACTCAATTGAAAGGATGGATTTTGGAAACTTGTATTGGATAAAAATTGATTATTGGAGAGAATTGATCATGGAAACCGGTAGTTGGGAAGAAAGGGAGGTGGAGGCTGTGAAAGTGGGAATACAGGGAGCTAGGGGTTAGGGTTGTAGATGCAGTGAGGTGTGGGAGGGAGTGAAGATGAGAAGGAGAGGAGGAACAGATAATTAGAAAACATAACTTTATTATAGTATTTTATATATAAATATATGAAATATTCTAATGATTTAATATATTTTTTATGAATATTATTCAAGTTTTTATTAAAATAATAATATTTAAAAATATAATCACTTTTTATATTTAAATAATGCTTCAAAAGAGAATCAGTTAATTAGATATAGTTAATAAAACACCATATTGATACTAGATTTAGATGTAAAAATATTAATCTTTAAAAATCCTATTTCTCTTAATTTTATAGTGATAATTTTTTATTAAATGGTTTATCGAAAAAAAATTATTATACAACATTTATTTGTTATTAATATTTAATATTAATAACATATTAATGTTTTAGTATGAAATGATGGTATTGGTATTCTATAGAAATAGGTGTCATTTTTTTATAATATTTTTTGATATTAAATATTAACATCAACAAATATAACCATATGTAAAAATAAGTGTTGACAGATCAAATTAATACTATTAAAACATTATTTCTATTGTATTTTATTATTTTTACTAAGAAATATATTATCTACAAAAAAATATATATTAGAATAACTATTTATAGTAGTGCAACCAGCTGGGGTCACTACACTTCCCAGGGATGATGATAGAGTCATAATTCTCATACAAAACACCTCAACGTAGATCATCATTACCTTCCATCAAAATGATATATATATATATATATATGTATGTATGTCCAATTGTGTAGAATTCCACCAAAATCCTTTTTGGGAAAACACCATTTATGTGTAAATTTACAGTTAAAGCATTTTTACTCTTTTTTTTGTAATAAAACCACACTAGAAGGCCTTAATTATGTGATCATATATGCCAAATTTGATATAAGAGATGCCTTTTCCATTTTATATTAAAGATCCAAAATACATCCATGGCGACTTTCTAATGGGTTAAGAGCCAAAAATCCATAATAAATCATAACATCCAATCAAAATGTGCATCACTCAGGGTGAAAATCATATACAATTGTAACAAAGAATATTAGAATAAGAATCTCATAACCCTATAAACCAATACTTCTTACTATAATAAGTATTCTTGATTCACCCAAATGATATCTATCATTGTGTTTGACACATTACTCATACTAATGTCTTATATATCCCAAATTTTAAACTCCATGAAATGGATAGCTCTAATAATAGTTTGTAATTTCCCGAGATGGCTTCCACAAAATCTTTACGTTGATTCAATTCACTCTGAGGCCTCAAGCGCATCTCCTTTTGTGCCAAAGGTTGTCGATTATTAGTGAAAGTCATGGTTGTGCTACTGGGGAGACTATTCCAACATATCAGAGTAAAAAATTGAAAAAATAGCTAAGTATCATATAATGAACTAAATAAATAGATTTCATAAGTTTTAAATAAACTATAAGATAACAGTATGTAATAATAAAGAAAATTATATTAAATCCAAAACTGTTCTGCCATACATACAACATTGGTCACCAACTGGGCTTACTATACATATATGAGTACAAAAGAAACTGAATATAAATGTATAGATCTCTCCTACTAACTCTGAATCAGACCACATACATGTTCTCTAGACACTGTCGAACTACACTAGCATTAATAGAAAAACCCACGTGAGTATATTTTCTCAATCAGGAAACTCTAGGCCTCAACCCTATACACCATGAATTTGTGCTCAACCTAAAAACGATGAGATATGGTCTGTAAATACACCATGTTTCACATATATGGGTGAGAAATAATATCAATAGGCCACCCTAAAGATGAAATTATAAATATATTTTCATAACTACATGAAAATTATTATGTGCATCCTAGCCTGGACTTATGAAAAATTATAAGTAATGACAATAACCTGGGGCCAGTTCGACCCTCAAGTGTATAATATTATTCCATGTGGAATGCTCCTTCATGGGTATCCATATATATATTTGAATATATGTATAGTCTCATACTTATAAATATATATATATATATATATATATATTATTATACATGAGTATGTTGAAATAAATTACATTACAACCTACTTTAGTGGATATTTGGGTTCATAATCCCAATCGTATATACATCCTATCAAATAGGGCTTTGAGATAGATGTTGTTCCGCTCAATCCAAGTATCATTACGTTGATCTATAGGTCAGTAATCCCAATATTTATATACCTACTTCATCCTTCACCATAAATGTCTCTGAGAAAGATATGTCACCACATAGGGATTATCGTCCTAATGCTGGGTTCACCCATACTCACCACCAATTACAATAATCTATAATTCTAGGGAAGCACATTGAGAAATCCTCTAATTGTTCACTGAGTTATATGTAATTCCACTCATGAAATGTAAATTAATTCCACTGTCTAATACCCTTGTCCCATTCTATAGGTGGTCATGACATTTCGAACTCCAATGAATCCTAATAGTCTAATCCTTAGTCGATCTATAATAGATCTCATTAGTTAGAATGTGTTACCACCCTAGAGGTCACTAATAAGAGAGAAAATAACAATAAATATCATATGGGAGAATGTAATCATCAACATATGTCCAACATTGCGAAATTCCATGTCCAATACTGTGGTCAAGTAACTGATCGTTGATAGAGTACTCATACCTATCACTCAAGAGAGTGTAATCATCCTCAACACTCATCAAACATAGGATAGTTGAATAAAAATCATCACTCAAGAGAGAATAATCATAAATGGATATCATTACTAGTGGAAAAATTTCCACATATCATATTAATAAGTTCAATATCTAGATCCAAATAAGCACCTCTAGAAATCCAGACAATATAAAAATTAGATATACAAGTTCAACAGACAAAAGCCATGTAATACATCTAGGTTTAAAAATAAATAAACAATCACATGGATCAAAATTCATATCCCAAGAAAACACATATATGCATCCCAAAGATCAATAAATAAACCTCACGCCTGGCTAAATATACACTAACTAGAAATCTCCTCTAGTAATCATCATTGCATCCCCAGTAAACATGTGAAAGCATAAATCGAAGTGTGACTATGCTCGAAAGCATAATCTCGTCATTACCGACTCACCTTCACATACATACAAGTTTAGAATGAGTTCTATGTTTAAACCTAGTACTATATCTACCCAAACCCAATGTACTAGATCAGGTTCGACCAACCATTGGGGCACCCACTAGGTACCTCAAGTCAAACATGAAAGAGGAATCCTATATGGGGTCCTTGAGTTCTACACAATAGTGAAGGCATCATACTCGGGATCTTCATCATAGAAGTTAAAATGTATAATCCTACATGTGATCCTACACATAAAATTTTAATGAGGGATGCAACATGGGAACCTCAAATGGTATGAAATAGAGGCATCCTATATGGGATCCTGTAACAATACATTACAAGGTGCATCTTACATGGGGCCCTCAAGATAGTGTATAAAGAAAAGAAATCTACATGGGATTCATATAATGAAACATAGGTATAGGTATCCAAGATAGGACTCGCTAAATCCATATGTAAGTAAAGGAATACCTCAGGGGATCCTCAATCACATATATGATGATAGAGGAATCCTATATGGTATCCTATTTTTCCATATGTAAGGTGGGAAATCCAACCAGGGATCCAAGTAAAATAACTATACACAATAAAACATTTTCTAGAAAGACACATATTTTAAGGGGGATTTCGTAGGTGAAATAACTAGGAAGGCAACGGTCAAGAGAGATATCACATGATGCATCTAATATCAAATTATCTCACTCTCAGGGACAACTAGATTCGAGTATCGATAGAAGAACATGTCCAATAAGTAAACACCAGAAACCCCTCCCATGACACCATATAACTCCACAAGGGTCATACAATCACAATATATTATAAATGATATTCAGATTGGACTATCATGGTACAATTCAACCTTCATGGTGAAAATATATGAAAACCTTTAAAAACGGTGGAAAGAGAGTAGTACACGGCACATGTACCTTGGTACTCAATGTGTATACTTGAAACTCTACTTGTATGTGTACTCTTGTCAGACTTGGTGTGTGAAATCCCAAGTACATGACGTGTATGATTGGTACATTGTTTGTAACCTATAAAAGGTACCTACCCATGTACGCCACATGCCATGTCCATGTACTTATCAAATCTATGTAACTCGACTTGTTGTGTGACCCCCATAGGGTCTAGCTGTGTACTCTACACAACCGTGTTTCCCTAAACTGGAAACCCATATTGGTACTTCGATACATAAAGTCATGTCCCAGAACAAAATATTTATACCTGATACAAGGAATGTAATTTGAAATGTCTATCTTCCACAAATACAAATAACACTCGATGTGTGTTCCCTGAACCACCTGTTGTGTACATAGTTTTTCCCAAAAAATACAATGAAATCTCCCCAAAACACTTATTTTAAACCCATAAAAAGTAAATCAATATTTACGTTGTCCTATGAAAGAATATATTGGAGTTAAAATTGAAAATTTAATATCTATGGGGATTTGTTTAAAAAATATAATCTCCCACCATTGGGTAGAATCCACCAAATCTTCTCCCATTTCCACACTCCACGACTACTGAATAATGTTCGGTGAGTCTCGAGCTCTGTGGTGATACCCTTATTCCCCCCCAGTTCTCTCTCACTCTCCCATTTTCTATCTTGATTGAAAAATAGAAGAAGTCTACATGTTTGTATGCGAGAATCTAGGGGAGAATAGATGAAAATGAAATTAAAAAATGTAAATGAATAAAAGTAACTAAAAAGAAGAAAATGAGTAAAAAGAAAAGAAAAGAAAAATCGGACTGACATGAACCTAGTGACAAAATTGAATTTCTTCCATACCTATAATAAACTACCCATTCCAGAGACAATGGAGACGATGAAATATAAATATGATGCTCTTTTCAAAAGTTCTTCCAAAATGATCTTGTGAAAATAAATTTATATTTAATTTATTAAATATTAAAGATTTATTATTCTCATAAAATTCAAATAACACATATTTCCAAAAATTTCATATCCTAGGGTACACACCCAATTTTGGGATAAACATAGTAGTTTGAAAAATAATATGAGGTCATTTGAGTGGGGTAAAATATCATTTAACATAAATAAAAATCTGAATGAAAAAAATTAAAATTTCTTCTTCAAAATATATTATGGAAAAACATTGGCCCTTACAATCACAATGGAATATGTTCACTCTGAAATCTATTATAGTATTAAATGTTCACCCTCATGACTATCATTATTGTAAAATTCCCTTGTTGAACAGTTTTCACTCCTTATTTCTATCTTATTTATCTCATGATATATAAATCTATAACTAATATATTAGATGAAACTATAAGTCCCACCAATCCTTGGTTATGACATAACCAATGTACTTGTTTATAATATAACCACTATAGTTGGTTGTAATGTAACCACCATATTTGGTTGTAATGTATTTGACATCCTTGGTTATAACAAAACCACCAACCCTGGTTATAATGTTACAAAAATCACATTATGAAATCTATAAATATTCATTTCACAAGATTGTAAAATAATCACCATGTCATCACATCATATCCAATGGAAATAAAATGGTATTTGTAAACATTTCATCAATTTACTATCACATAAAACATGGAAAAAATGGGTTTCATAAAAATATGATCAGCATAAACAATAACCTTCTAGAGAAATAGTAATGTGGTATCACTGGATTGTTTCACAAGAAAATAATAATTAAGATAAATGGGTTTTATCATATATGAAAATTTATTTAATATATCAGTGAAGTATTTATAAAATAAACAAAAAATTCCATTTTGAAATAAACTTTTGAAAAAATATTATATTAAAAATAATATGGAAAAAATTATTTTCAAATGACCATGGAATCTAGTAATGGAAGCTTAGAAACCATCATTTTTCACTCTTACATGAAATTTCATCCATAATGTACATGTAAAAATTAGACCATCATTTCCCATTTTTTAGAAATCGTGAAAAAGTATCTCATTTGGAAAATTAAATAATGATTCCAATTAACCTATTTTTAAAAAAATTTAAAAAACTATA
Source organism: Viscum album (assembly GCA_963277665.1). NCBI lineage: Eukaryota > Viridiplantae > Streptophyta > Magnoliopsida > Santalales > Viscaceae > Viscum > Viscum album. The sequence goes on along the minus strand of OY728140.1, from coordinate 841,713,352 downwards.
AATATGAATTTAAAAATAATTGTATAATGGTAAAAACCATCTTTAATCAATTTTTAGAAAACATGGATATATAAGAAATATATTTTTTGACCAAAGAGGGAAATAAATAAAAATTTCCTTCAAAGATATTATTTTTATCTTGTGTACACATGGTTATAAAAATGAAAACATACATTTAATTTTATTCAATAAATATATTATAAGAAAATCCATGAGTTTCTTGATAAAAAGATCATAAAATTTCATCATAAAAAAGTACAGTCATAAGCAATCTCGATAACCTAGGAGTTTGTAACATCAAACTCATACCACATGGGTATATTTTGAATCATAAGGCACATGAATGAGATAATAATATATTTATATGTATATCCCATAATTTTCATGAGAATAATCGTATGGTACAATCATACATACTATATACATGCCACAAAATAAAAAAGTTGTGTAAAAGGCATGTCTCCCACTAAAATAAAATTGAGAAAAAAATATCATACCACATTGGAATTATCTAAATTGTAATCCCTGTTATATAATAACATTATATAAAACATTAAATTTAATTATATTTATTATATACCATATTAATGTGGTGATATATACACCACAGAGAATAAATGATTGGTGAATATAAAATATGTCTCCTAAAAATAAAAGAGAGACTTGAAATCCACTATCTTAAGTCCTACATTCTCCAAACATGTTGTAGATTCCTTTATAATAAATATATATTTATTATATACCTATTTAATAAACTTATTAATATATATAAGGAAATATATAATTTACTTATAACCTTTTATCACCATTTTTCAAACACTTCTTTATTAAAATCTCTACTCTGTGTAATATATGCTTATTTTTCATGTATATTTTAGTTTTGTAGATTTGGTAAAAACTTTTTGATCATGGTTAAATAATAACCATATTATTAATAATTATATAAATAACACATATAATAATTTTATAAATTTTTATGTTCATTCATAAATTATTGGGATAGAAAACTAATTTACACCATTCATGGAGACGGTAGGTTGTACGTATGCATAAACATTGATTCTATTTTTTGATGTATATAATGAATGAAAAGTAATTAATGATTCCCATTTACAAAAAAATAATTTTATTATATATATAATAAATATTAATAAAATCCATCCTTATTTCTATCCATATAGAACCAAAATTAAAAAAAATCACATCGGTTAATGGAGGTGGTAGTCCACACATACGCGTGATTGATGTTATCATTTACCAAAAGATTGGAAGGTAAGAAGGTGGATATGACATTAAAATTTACGAGTAATAATTATTTCACAATTATCATATATAAAAAATAAAACATTCTTAATACCTATCCCTAAAATATGGTGATAAGAAATGACATATATCACTTAGTGGAGATGGTAAGTCGTATGTACGAACGAGGGATATTGTCACTAACCCTTTGATGTAATGAGGGTGAATAAAGGTTTTTTATTTACAATAATAACATTTCATTTTATTGAGTATTATAGAGTTATTATTTTATGAATAATAAACTAAATTTAGAGGTAAAATAATAAATAAAAATAATGTGACATCTTACTGTGATTTCAGCTTCATTGAAATACATCCTTTAAATTTCTACTTAAGGGACCTAGGTTTTGTATTTTTGGAAACACATAACCTCAATAATGCATATTTTTGGGAGTATATGAGAACATTTAATTTTTTTTGAGATATAATGCTCATTTTAGTGTGAATAAGAGAATGTAGTGGTTCCTTATTATAATTGTGGGGAGGGACAGACTTGTAATATCATAAAATATTAAATTATTATAGAATAATTTATATGTCCAAATGGTTCTCAATTTAAAATATCCAAATATATGTTTATTATATTTCTAAACTTATCATATATTAAAATTTGTGAATTTTTTGATCCAATATGTGCCCTTATCTTTTAGTTTTAGCCCGTTTGGCAATTATTGTCATACAAAAGTTTTCTACCTTTAAAGGAATAATAATGTTACTATAAAATGATAAATTGCTCATAAATTTCCTATGAATAATGCGTAAAACCATATCCAATTAATTTGGTCAAATATAGTATTTTTAGAAATCTTATATCATTTAATAAACTAATATTTATTATAAAATATCATAGATTTCATTTTTTACACTATATATTTTTTTTGACATTAAATACATCAATAAAATTGGATAATTAGAAAATAATTCTTTAACAACTCCCTAATATGTCACATGGATCTAAAAAATTCAATAAACACATAAAATAAGTCAATATATTTAATATATAATATCTTTAAACCAATATATATATATATTATTAATTAGAGAAATATTGCATCGGTGTGGTAGAAGGATTTAAGGTCTTTATATAATATCTAAAGAGTATAAATAATTTTTTATAATTAAAATAATTTCATTAAGATTAAAATAGGCACTTATATTCATACAAGACTAGCTTCGGTCTCTAAGTGGACAAATAGATATATTTTAAACTAAGAGAGTGACATTCTATGACATTCCTTTATTTAAATATGATATAAATCATTTTCATGGAAAATTGTCTATTAAAAAATAAATATCTAATATAAGGTGATAAAGGTTTAATAAACTTGGTATAATAAGAATTAGAATGAAAAATTATGGCCTTATCACATAATTTTAACCTATATAAACTTGTTTATGCTTTACCGAGGTGATTAATTTTACCATAGTTACTATTGTTATTAACCAAAAAAATGTCATATTTACCATATTGTACCATCTTTATTCAAAATATGGAATCCATCTAATAAAATTCAATACCTATAACTATACCACCTCAAGCATCCCTGATATGCTTCCTTTTTAATAGTAGCATGTGATGTACGCAACACCGAGTTCAATTGCACCATGACTTTTCAAAATTGCTGTTAAAAAAGCGGTTGTGAATAGTATTAACCAAATTTTGAATTTTATATATCTTATAAAATTTTACCATTCATATTTTTTGTCTCTTAGTCCTAATATAAGGACAAATTCAAATTTTAAGATAAAAGAAGTATTTTTCAAAAAAATGTTGTTTTTCCTCCTTTTAATGGAGAATCCTTTTTAAATCCAATGTTTGAAACTTTTATAATTTCAATTTAATGAAATTTAATTTTTATTTTGAATTATGACATAAAAATTTACTTTGGATTAATTATTTCTTATTTTGTGATAACATTCATATTTTGATGAATAGTGAAAATTACTAAATTTTAATTGAAAAAAATATATAATAGAAATAATGTATAGTGTTAAATTATAAATTTTAGTAGTTTTGAAGTATAATTAGATTATATTTATTTCATTTAATAAAATTTTAATCATTGGAGGTAACTTCATGTAACGACCAAAACTTTAATTAATGAAAAGTCATCTTGATCTCATTAAGTGTCTTATTATGTTAAATGGCTACATGACATATGCACTTTTTTGGTTGTATATTTTTTGCTTTTAAAATACCATTAAGAATTGCAAAAATTACTAATATAGTCGTTGAATAGTGACTACATGACTAGTATAAATATAGGGCTTTATCAAATCCAGTTTACTAAGAAAAAGGAAGTGATAACCTCATCCAGTAGAATTGCTGTATATGATGCCCATTTGTCAGAGCTCAGAAAGATGGCGGCATTATTGGGCTTTGCTCATGACCAACCAGAAGCTGATCTTGAATATGATAAGCTTTAGTGGAACTTCCTACTAGAGAAGTGAAAGTTAATAGAGATTACCACTCGAGTGATGTTATCTGATGCACCCCAAGAGTCTGTCACCATAGCACGCCTTACCCGTTAGTCTTATGTGGGTGTTATAAGGGTTTATGTAAAGAGACTCTAGTACTATGATTATGTACATTATTTTTGTATAGATAATGTATATTCATTTTATTATTATTAATTTGTAAATTGTTTTTAAAGAAAAAATTAAATTTTTTGTTAAATAAGAATTTTATTTTGATGAATTGATGGATCTTTTAATTACATATAATTTTAATAAAATACTATCACTAAATTATTTTTTGTTAAATATAAATGAATGTATAATTATTCTGAATACAGTTGTGATTCTTGTGAAGGCTTGAAAGCTATTTCTATCAAAACCCATGATTTTTTTGATAAATGTCGGTCTTTCATTCAAAATTACAAATTCACATATGGAGAAAATTATTTAGATAAAATTAATATTATTTTGGGAATCATAATGTTGAAATAATCCAAAAATAATTTTTTCATAATTTTCAAAGATAATCGAATTTTTGTGTAAACATTAAATACGGTTTAAATGTATAATGTTTTTATGACATCATAATGACCCAATAGTGATGTAATAAAATAACATAAACGTTATTTTTGATGAATATATGTTTTAACATTAAAATAATTGGAATTTCGGTTTGTTTGATTTATTTTACAAAGCCTTAGTGGACCCTCAAAGACTTATAAAAAAATATTCTTTCTAAAATGATTTCTTTGAAAGTGTGACTCACCTCCACATAATCAAGCCTAATATTTAAAGAATTTAGATCATTGGAATTATAAATAATTTCTTACACTCCTCTTTGGAAAAACCCATGGTCCAAAAACATTGTTTTGATTAGTTTAACATGTGGTGTCCCAAACCTAAATATTAAAGAATTTCCTCTGTTTTCATATTTAATTCCACCCAAGATCTCACTTCCTCTTCACTAAAAGCCTCTTGAGTTCATCCAACCTCTTCCCTCCTCTCCCTAGAATCCTCCCAAGGTTCCCCAATCTCCCAAGAATCCTCTCTCAAGCCCCTCCCATGCCATTGGGTTCACACTTCCATGTAAGAGATTCATTCCTTCCTCATTTTATCCGTGTTTCTTAATATTGTTATGCCCTTTTATTTTGAAGTATAAATTCTGGGGAATTAATTACCACCTCCCACATACTTCCCTACTTATGTTTGAATGATGAGATACCCCTTTTCTCTGTCATTAATTCCTCTCATGTAAACCTGTTACCATGTCGAATTTCAATAAAAATTTCCCTCTCCTCATTTACATTCAAACAATTCTTTTATATTATGAATCCAAATTTCATTACTTATGTTGGGACATGTATCTATATGATCCCCTTAATTTCCATTTCATGTAAATATTATGATATACCCCTTTCTCTATCATCAAGTATTTTTATGAATTCTTATGTCACATTGTTCTGTTGTCGAAACTGCACCGTGATTTTCCGAACAAAAGTCTTAGTCACGTGAATACAATTCCCATTTATCTATAAAGGGTAATCACCATTATAAACATTTATATATTTATTACAGTGTTTCATTTATGAATTTCACATTCCTTTATCATGTAAAAAATGAATATCTTTATTTATTCCATGTTGTATAATCCATATGGCACCCTTTTTCATTAAATGAAATGTTTAAGAAGAGTGCGCCTTGATAGCGCTCTAATGGATTGGGTAAAGAGTAGTATCATGATACGTCAAGTGAAATGAGGGTTAATCATTCTAATTCATGAGCAGTGAGGGTTTACTCTTTCTCTATGTGGAATGATCCCTAGCTCATTTTAATACCATGTTTAGTGTTGTTTCCACATTTCCATGTTATAGTAATCCTGATATATCATGCCTTTATGTTATTATTTATCTTATGCACTATTGATATACCTTATACATAACATGTATTGTATTCTTCATTTTAGACCTTTTTTAATACCTTACTTTACATTATAGCTCACCCTTTTCTTATGCATGTCCACAGGTTATCCCATGCAATTCTATGTATGAGGGAATGCAGTGGTCATGTAAAGGAAGTTTTCAATAAAGAAGTTCTGTTTCTTGTTTTAAGTATTATGTAATGTTCCTAGGTCCCAAATAAACTAGACCTCTCTATATTCAATATTGTTTCAAGTAAATAGTTTATGTAATAAATCATCTTTATGTGTGTAATAAAGAGCAGGTTTGTTATAGTTGGTATTAAAGTATATGTTCAACTATTTCTTGTATTAGGATTAGAAAGCCCAAGTGGAAGCCTTAGGGATAAGACATAGCATAATAAAAACATACCAAACTTTTTTTGAGTATTTAGTAATTGGTTTATCTAGAAAATACATCCATGTCAGGATACGTGCAGATAGAGGTGGGTCTGGCACAGATGTATCTAGGAGTGAAAACTCTGACAAAGTGTTTCGGGCTTGACCTGAGGTATCCTGTTACATAACCATGTGCCTTTCTACACCTGGGATTATGACCCTCCTAGTGGATATGCATTAGTAAATTTAAAATCTTATTATGAACCATTATTAAGGGAATACAAAATTCCCCTAAGATTATATATTGGGAAGTAGATCATGGATAACATCGATTGAAGCCTATATATTCATATGTTAATGAAATAAAAGTTATATATAAGTCACTAGTTTTGTCCAAGGATTACCCATTATGTTTTACCCCTAAATTTACATTTATTCCATCAAATGTCCAGTAATAGCAGAACTTGGGCTAACAACTGATGTAAAGATCATTGTGATAATGGTTTTATTGAGATTTTCAATCTTATGGGAGCAGGAATCGTGAACATTGTCATGATACTCTCTCATTTAATTAAAGCCTTAAATAGAAACATGGATCTAGAAGAATGTTCACCCCCCCCAATAAGGAAAAGTCTCTCTCTAGAGCTTCATGAGACAAAGGCCTCTGACTTTTAATAGATCATATTATCCTTCAATTATCGAACAATGGATCAACTCCATTGAAAAGATCTTCTCCATCCTACAATGTTCCAAACAAGAGATAGTTCTTCTGACTTGTTAACGTATGGAGGGTGTATCCTATCAATGGTGGACTTTGAATAAAAAAGATGAATCGTGAGGAGGAGATTGAGGCATTTGGAATGGAAGGATTTATGAAAGATGTTTTTTGATAAATAGTTTCTTGGAATCCTCCAATATAAGACGGAAAGAGACTTACATGCCCTCATGCCAAAACACTGTGAATCCATCAGAGCGTATGAGGAAAAAATCACAAGGCTTGCATGATACACCTTTGGATTTTTTTAACCCCGAATGCGAGGTTGACTGCTTATTCGGTGGGCTAAAATTTATCCTACATAAAGCCCTTGAAATCCGTGACTTCAATAGTTATGAAGAAATTGTATGATGTGCCCTCAATGTCTAAATAGAGATTGGCAAATCCCAGTGGTATTATGGAGATTAGAATAATTAGGAAGACTTCAATTCTGGTAGTCTGATGGATAAATCCAATGGTTTTAAAATAATCTAGCACCCAATAGGAAAAATTTAGAGAAATAAGCACCTCAGAAATAGCTTGCAGGGGACGTGGAAATTCATTATTTGTGGAAGAGAAGGGAACATAGCCATTAACTGCCGAAAATAAAAACCTTCTACTGTGATAGAGGAGAGGAACACCCTATTCTACTCTAAGCTCATTGTTCATTGCTTGAACTACAAGAAACTAGGGAACCTTGAAAATCAGTTCCCTAAACTAATGGATTTTGTAGGAAACCAATAACCTCCAAGGAAGCAAGGGTGATTTTTCCATCATTACCACCAAAGTGAACCCCAAAAACTAAGTGGTGATAGGTATGCTAGTTATTCATTGATGAATGGATAATATTAATTTTGATTCTAGTTCTACACATTATTTTTTATCCTGAAGGTTTAGTAGAAAAATCCAAACATCATCACAAATCATAGAAGTAATGATGTTGGGGTGTACAATAATTGGGTAAATCATTGCATCCCTTGAATATAACTCCTCCCCTATCATAATTTGTGGATTGAACTTCTCGGGGAACCTCATCATACTCCCTTTGGTGGAATTTTATGCAATTATCGGCATGGATTGTATTTCCTTAAATAGATTCAACATAAACTACTGTGATAGGTAAATCAATATCCGTATAAAAAATTGACCCCCAATTCTATACAAGTTCAAGGAAGAAGATGAATCTTCTTTAGAAACATAATCTCAAGAATGGTTATTACTTCCCTATGAGCATGCTTATCTAGATCATAAGATTGAGTATAAGGAATAAACCAACCTTGAATGCATTCCTAATGCGAAGGAATTTTCAGATGTGTTCCCTGAGGAATTTCATGGTCTTCCCCCTAGAAGAGATTTTGAATTATCAATTAACCATATACCTGGGTTGTTTCCAATATCCAAGAATCTATATATATTGGCTATTTTGGAGCTTGAGGAGCTGAATAAACAACTATAGGAGAATCTAAATAAAGGATTTATATGCCAAAGTGCTTCACCCTGGGGTGCACCAGTCCTCTTCATCAAGAAGTAGGATGTGTCAATGCACCTTTGCATTGATTATTATGAGCTCAACAAAATCAGGATAATGAAAAAATATCCTCTTCCTAAAATTGATGAATTTTTCGACCATCTATGTGGATCACAATAACTTTCCAATATCGAACGACATTTGGGATAGTACCATATAAGGGTGAAGAAGGAAGATATCCCCAAGAATACTTTTCATACATGGTATGGGCGCTATGAATTCATAGTACTGCCTTTTGGAATCACCGATTCGTTGGAAATATTAATGGAATTGATGAATATAGTATTTATGGATTACCTTGAAAAATGTTTTGTAGTTTTGATAGTCGATATTGTAATATACTCTAAAACCAAGGAGGAGCACGATGAGCATCTAAGAACTCTACTAGAGACCTTTCGAAAGGATAATATCTATGAAATGTATAACAATTGGGAGTTCTGGTTGAAGGAGGTCTCATTCATGGTCATATCATCGCATGTAATAAGATATCTTTGGATCCCGAAAAGACAGTTGCAATAGAGGGATAGATGAGGCCAATATCAGTAATGGATATCTGTAGCTTCTTGGGGTTAGTAGGATATTATCATTGATTTGAGAAAAATTTCTCAAAAATTTTCAAACCATATAACCAAGCCATCTCAAAAGTGAGTCATGTTTTCTTAGAGTGATGAATGTGAAGAAAGCTTCATGGAGTATAAAATGAGGCTTATCACGGTTCCCATGTCACACTACCCACAAGTAGAGAACTTTTTGTGGTATTTAGTGATGCTTCAAAGAAGGTCTTGGGCTGTGTTGAGGAAAAATGAAAAAATAATTTCCTATGCTTCAAGGAAAGTGAAATTTCATGATAAAAACTATCCAAAAATTGAATTGGAGTTGGCTATAGTGATGTTTGATTTAAAAATTTGGCGGTGTTACCTCTTTGGGAAGAAGTGTGAAATATACACGGATCACAAAAGCCTCAAGTATATATTCACATAGAAAGAGTTGAATATATGACAATGAAGATGGTTATATCTGATCAATGACTATGACTGCTCAATCCATTACCACCAAGGGAAAGAGAAAAAGGTGGCGGATGCTCTGTGTTGAATGGACACAACAATTCTATCATTGATGATAATTGAAAAGTATTTGATCTTCTTAGATTTTATGATGATAGACATGAGAATCATAAAAAAGGGAACATCATCAATCCATTCACAAATGATTGCTCAACCATCTCTTTTGGAAAGGATAAAATATTCTCAAAAGGATGATGTGATAAATTCAGAATAAAGTGGAAACTATCGGAAAATGAAAATACTTGGAGTTCAATTTCAATAAATAAGGAATTGTGAGATTTGGGAAAACACTATGTGTTCTATCATGTCCGGAGATGGAGGGGGAACTTTTTGATGATTCACACAGTTTGAATTTCTCTATTCACCTGGGAAACACAAAGATGTATCGTGATCTTCAAGATCATTATTGGTGGTATAAAATGAAGAAGGAGATCACTGAGTATACATCAATGTGCCTATAATGTTTGTTAGTGGAGGCAGAAGGGTAGAAGTCTAAGGGGATGATGCAACCATAACCCATACCACCATAGAAATGGGAGAACATCACCCAGGACTTTGTCACCAAACTTATGAAGACATAAAAAGTAAACAATGCTATCTGGGTTATTGTGGATCGTCTTACAACGACTAAAAACTTTATTTCAATTCCAGAGGATTTCTCACTAGATCAAATTGCATGGATATACATTAGAGACGTGGTATGGTTTCATGGAGTACCACTATCAATTATATCCAATATAGATCCATGATTCACCTTTGTGTTTTTGGAAGATTCTTCAACATGATCTGGATACATAGCTAAACTTCAGTAAGGCTAATCATTCTCAAACTGATGGCCAATCTGACCGGACTATCTGTACACTTGAGTACATTTTGAGAGCATGATAAATGAACATCAAAGGAGGATGGGATCAACATCTTCCTCTTTTTGAGTTCTCATACAATAACAGTTTCCACAAAAGAATCCAAATGGATCCTTGTGAAGGCTTATATGGGAAGAGGTTTATAACACTGGCATGTTGGGGTGTAGTTGGGGAGAGAAAACTCCTAGGTCTGGAAATCATCAAAGAAATTGTAGAGAAGGTTAAAACCATCCAGCAACACCTTAAAGCTGCTCCGAGTTGACAAAAGAGAATTCTAATAATCTTTGATGAGACCAATAGTTTGATTTTGGAGACATGTTATTCCTCCACATATCACCATGGAAGAGTGTTATGAGATTAGGGAAGAAGGAAAATTTTAGTGCAAGGTTCATTAGCCCTTTTGAGATCCTTGATCGCATTGGAGGAGTGGCCTATCGACTAGAAGTCCCACCGAACATATCTCCAATACATTATGCATTCCATGTACCACTCTTGAGGAAGTAAATACCAGAACCTTCCCTTGTACTCTCTTCAGAGGTAGTACACTTAGGGGATGATCTTTTTTATGTGGAGAATCCAGTGAATATCATAGATCGTAGAGAATTATTTCTACAAAATAAGACAATTCTTCTCGTCAAGGTGTTGTGTAGAAACCAAAATTTTGATGAGGCAATGTGGGAATCAGGTAAAGTGATGAAGTATAGTTACATTAATCTATTTTAGTGTAGGAAAAGAAAATTTCTATGGCCAAATTCATGAAGGGGGCATATTGTAACGACCCAAACCTTTGTTAATGAAAATTCATCTTGATCTAATTAAATGTCTTATTATGTGAAATGGTTATATAACATATGCGCTTAATTAGTTGTATGTATTTCTATTTTAAATTACCATTAGGAATTATGATCATTACTAATATAGTCGTTGGTTAGGGATTACTTGATTAGTATAAATATAGGGCTTTAATAAATCCAGTTTACTCAAACAAAGGAAGTGGTGACCTCATCCAGTAGAATTTCTCCATACGAAGACCATTTTCTATATCTCAAAAATGATGTGGCTTCATTTGGATTCTCTCTTGACCAAGCCCAAGATGAGATTGAATATGTTATGTTTGAGCAGAACCGCCTATGGGAGAAGTGGAAGTTGAAAATGATTACCACTTGAGCGATCTTATCCAAGCTACCCCAAGAGTCTGTCATCATCGCACGCCTTACCCTTCGATATTATTTGGGTGTTATAAGCGGGAATGTTACGAGACCCTAGTACTATTGTTATGTACATTGTTTTTGTATAGAGAATATATATTCATTTTATTATTGTTACATTGTAAATAGTTTTTAACACAAAAATTGAATTTTTAGTTAATTAAGAAATCTATTTTATTGAATTGTTGGATCTTTTATTTACATATTATTTTAATAAAATATTATCACTAAATTAATTTTTATTTAATAAAAATGACTATGTAATTATTATGAATAAAATTATAATTTTTATTAAGGTTTGAAAGCTATTTCTTTCAAAACCCACGAATTTTCGATAAATGTCACCTCTTATATTAAAAGTAATAATTCTCATATTGAAAAAATTATTTAGTTAAATTTAATATCATTTTTTGAATCATGACAATGAAATTATCCAATAGTTAATTATTCATAATTTTCTAAGATAGTTGAATTTTATGGTAAAAATTAAATACACTTTAATTATATAATGTGTTTTATGACATCATAATGACCCAATAATGAAGTAATAATATACTATAAAAATTATGTTTGGCCAATTTATATTTTTCCATTAAAATAGTGTGATTTTAGGTTTATATGATTTATTTTTACAAAGCCTTAGTGGACCCTCCATGACTTATATAACATTTTATCCTTTAAAAATTATTTCCTTAAGAGTGTGACTCACCTCCACACAAGAAAGTCTAATATTTTAAGAAGTTCGGACATTGAACTTATAGAATAATTCTTTCCACTCCCCTTTTTCAAAAAGCATTTGCAAAAACCGTGGTCTGGTTTCGTGTTTTGATTATTTTAATGTGTGGTGTCCAAAAACAGAAATATTAAATAATCCCATCCCTTTTTCTATATAAACCCACCCAAGCTCTCAATTCCTCTTCACAAAAAACATTGGAGTTAATCCAACCTCTTCAATACTCTCTCTATAATCCTATAAAGGTTCCCCGATCTCCTAATAAGCCTCCCTGAAGCCCCTCCAAAGCCTTTGGGATCACACTTCCATGTAAGGGTTTCATTCCTTCCTCATGTTACCAATGTTTCTTAATATTGTTATTCCATTTTATATTCAATTATAAATATTGGGGTATGATTTCTGACCTCCCCCATAATTCCCTATTTATGTTTTAATTATTATAGACCCATTTTACCAATCATTAATGCCTCCCTTGTACACCTGTTACCATGCAAGAAATTTCATAAAGAATTTCTCTGTCCTCATTTACATTCAAGAAGTTCATTTGTGTTTTGAATCCAAATTCCATTACATATGTTGGGGCATGTGTCTATCTGACCACACTACTCTCCATTTCATGTAAATATTATTATATACCCCTTTCTATACCATCAAAATGTTTTATGAATTCTCATGTTACACCTTTATGCTGTCGATATTGGACAGTGATATTCCGAGCCAAAGTCATTGTGTCGTGAATACCATGCCCATTTCTCTATCATGGGTATTCACCATTATGTATGTTTACATATTTATTATATAGTTTCATGTATGAATTCAATATTATTTGATCATGGAATAAATTATGATATTTAATTATTCCATGTTGTATGATCAATGCGGCACACTTGTGCATGAAAAGAAATGTTTAAGAAGGGTGTGCCCCGATTGCACTCCAATTCATTGGGTAAATAGTAGTATCGTGATACGTCAAGTGAAATGAGGGTTTACTGATGCTAATTCATGTTCAATGATAGTTTACTCATTTTACATGTGCAATGATCCCTTGCTCATGCTAATACCATTTTAAGTGTTGTTACCACATTTCCATGTTATGATAATAATGTTATGTCATGACATTATGTTTTTGTTTCTCTTATGCTCCATTGATATATCTAATACCTAACATGTATTGTAATATTAATTGTATGCCTTGTTTACTCCATTACTAGTCTTTATATCTCAACCTTTTCTTATGCATATCCCCATGTTATCCCATGCAATGCTATGTATGAGGGAATGCAGTGGGAATGAAAATGATGTTTCTAATAAAGATGTTGTGTTTCACATTTTAAGTCGTTATGTAATGTTCCTAATCCCCAAAGACACTAGACCAATCTATCTTATATGTTTTATCAATTGAAGAGTTTATGTAATAAATCATGTTTATGTGTGTAATAAATAGATATGTTGTTATATTTCACATTTATATTTTAAATAAACACATGTCAATCATTTGGTCGTTTCTTCTTCTTAAAAACCTACATTTTTGGTTTTGTCAATAGGAATTAAATATAAATTAATTACTGAAACTAATATGTTTGGAATTTGGAAAAATGATTTCCTTATTTAGAATTAGAGTATCCAAAGTGTAAAAAAAGGTACATTTATTATGAATTGTAACTTCAGCAATAATATTTACTTGCCATGGTTAAAGAGTAAATCAGGTAAATAAGGGTAAAAATTAATATCATAATAATATAAAGCTACCCTAACACGTGTTATAATTCTATTTGATGAGATATATTATTCAATGAACATCCTTAGGCCTAATTTTTGGCATTTGGGGACTACTTGGGTTGGAGAATGATATGTTATAAAAATTAAATTAATGTAAATATAATTATAACATAAACATATATCTTTTAATAAATAGATTTTAGTTTAGGGTAATATAACTGATATCTTTGTCTATAAATAGTAATTAGAAAAATAAAAAGATTTCATAAATCAGGGTATTTTATTTATAATATTTATACATTAAATAAATATATTTCATTATGACACAAGTATGATGCACTGATTACCTCATTATTGATAGATTCAAATAAATTATTTTTTAATATTAAAATAATTGAAATTTAACATATTTTTGCCATAAACCAATTTAATGGATGACATTGACATACTAGGGATGATCTAATGCATATGGTGTGAAGTAATAAAGTTGATATGACGTTAAAAAATCAATTACTAAATAGTGTCAAAATTGAAATAAAGGAGTGTTTAAATAAAATACTATTTTATTAAATTATATAAAAATAATAAATATATAAAGATCATCCAAAAAACATGGATAGTGATGAAAATGTAATTAATGATCCACTTTAGGTTCTGTTTCCATTTCATTATAAAGATATTATCCATGTAGTATAAAAACACATGAGGACATGGCAAGAGTTAACATATTTTACGAATGTTTAAATCTAAATAATAAGGTTAATTTTATGACCTAAACATGTCTAAAAACTATCGGTTGATAGTTTTTAGACCCATAAGTATCATATATTTTCAATTATTGTGTTTTTAACCATTTTAAACATAAAATAAGTTTTTCAAAAATTAATATTTCAAGCTTTTCCTAAAGTTCCCTTCACTTCTCTTATAAAATGGAGAATATGTTTCTCATTCACTCACACCTCCAAATCCCTTTGTTTGGGCCAACACCTACCAAAATATCCCCCTGCCCACATCCCTAGCTTCATCCTAGAGGCAAAAAATTTGGCAGAAATCCATCTTATAGAGTCTTTTGGAGCAAATCAAAAAGAGACACCTGAAGAAGAGGTAATCGTTTTATCCCATATTTCAAAGTTCATTTCGTCGTCTACATCCTCATAATAAGTTGTTAAAATTATAAAATAATATCTCTAGAATAAAATATATTCTGTGAATTTTTTAGGATTATGGGACAACCATATTCCTCATTTTACCTATCCTTTTAAAAACAACACCACCATGCATGCGTGCGTAGGGTTTACCATCTCCACACTGTGGTGTAAATTTTTTTTCATGTAAACTTTATTTATATGGGGATAATGATGAATATAATGGATTTAAATAATAAATATGACCTCGTATTTAATATTTAAAATTTATATTCCATCCAATTCTATACCATTAAACCATTAAAGAAATGATACCATCACTAGTGATTTCGTAAGACTTACCATCTCCACGACGCGATGAGAGTCATCTTCCAGGATCACCATCCAAGATCTTGAGTCAATAAGGTTTTTCTTATGAATTTTCTATTCCATCATATAATGGGGAGATTGATAAGTCATCAAGGTTTCATTATGACTTGATCATTCCTCTTGTTTTTAAAATAACAAACACATTATCTTAAAGAAAATTTCATATTACCCCTATTTTACTTCCATAAAGAAAATTTCCTTCCGAGAGGAAATTTAACCCTACCTTGTTTTCATTGTTCATATCAATATTTTTCTCAAGTATAAAACTCGGATTCATATCTAAGACCTCGGAATCATATAATACTTAGATATGAATCATTATGTTTTAGGATCCAAATTTCGGTTATGAACTTTAATGAAGTTCTACTCTGAATTCCCTATTACGAACTTTTATGAAGTTCAACTCTGAATTCTGATTACGAACATATATAAAGTACTAACTATTAATTCTGATGATGAATTCTGATTATGAATTCTCATTACAAATTATGATGACGAATTCTGATTATGAATTCTCATTACGAATTCTGATTGTGAATTCTGATTATGAATTCTCATTACGAATTTTGATGATGAATTATGATTATGAATTCTCATTACGAATTCTGATGACGAATTATGATTATGAATTCTCATTACAATTTTTGATTGTGATTTCTGATTACGAATTCTCATTATGAATTATGATGATGAATTTTGGTAATGAATTCTCATTACGAATTCTAATGATGAATTCTGATTATGAATTCTCATTATGAATTTTGATTGGGAATTATAATTACTAATTATAGATACAAACATGAATGAAGTTCGACTCCAAATTATTCTACAAAATAGAATCTGAATATCCTTGAATTATAGACTCCGAATTATTTTTCATGTTAGACTCTGAACTTTAACTTTAATCACTCTGAACTTTCATTTTTCTCTATTCCAAATATCAGTTTTAGTTATGATTTCACTTGTTTAATTACAAAACGATGTCATGCCTTCATTTATCAACTAACCGTTGTTTGAGTGACACGTGTATTGGTCCCTCTGAAATTCAATGAATAATATGACCGTTGGAGGAGGGAGCCGACCGTGGGAGTTGTGCCTATAAATAAGTTCTCATTTGAACACAACAGAACAACATCTTTGACATATGTGCTTACATGTTGTTGAAGTGATTTCTACAGAGATATGCACTTATAAACTCTAAAGATTCACGCAGTAAGTTTGAACATATTTTTCAAACTTTTCTTCATGCCGATTTCCTTCGTGAGACTCTGAATGTTGCTGTGTACAATCGAGGGCTTCCAGGGATTGGAAGACAGAGGTTCTGACTACCTGATAGTTGAGGGCTTGTGGGGATAGCAAGACAGACTCTGATCTTCATATCGAGGGATTACCCTAGGGTGGGTAAGTCAGACTTTTTGAAAGTATAAATGAAGGGACCTATTATCTAGAGTTGTTGGACACCATTCAATTAAGGTTAAAAGAGTTATCGTTCATTACTTTTAGTGTTACTACTTTGTTTTCCACTATGCATTTCGTTCTGATAAAGAAAGGATAACATTCTTATACTTCCTCATACTTGTACTCTGATTATATAGGATTCTATACGCTTTATGGTAGAATATTAGTTGTTGTAAACTTTTGTTAAGTTTCATTTCTGAAATCACTTATTCTGGAATCAATCATGTTATTAGAACTTAGAGGTGTTGTGAATTTTGGTTATGCAAAATTTCCTTAGGGGTTTTTAAAGTATACAATTCACGCCCCTCCCTCTTGTATTTGATCTTCTCATACATATATATTCGATCCTACATTTGGTATTATATAGTATATCATACTAACATACCATTCTAACAATTGGTATCAGAGTAATAGGTACAATCTGAATTAATCTCACGATTAGATCTAGAAGACTTTCTTCTTTGTATAACATTTGGAATTGCATATTTGGAATTGCATTTCCAGATTCATATTTTTTCGGAATCTATTTTTTGGAATCACATAGTTTGGATTCAATTTTTCTAAGAGATATAATATAGTTTTCCTTGCTTAGGATATTTTCTCTTGTTTATAGAATTATACTACTAATAAGTTTCCGTGCCAAAGATTTTCATAAGAATGTAAGGTTTAAATGTAGGTACTATTGATAATCAAAATCCTACTAGACTTCCTGTTTTTATTGGAAATTATTATGAGTACAGGAGAGATAGGATGAAGACTTTTGATATCAATACTGGAGTTGATAACTATCTAATTCTGACTGGGGATTATAACATTCTGGATAAGGAATTGAGAACCTTTATGAATCAGGAGAAATCAGAATATCAATCAAATTTCAGAGTCAGAAACACTTTGTTATGTTCCTTGACTAGGAACATCTATAGTCAAATATCTTCGTGTGAAGCTGAAAATAGTATCTGGAAGAAACATGAAGTTACACATTTTGGGACATCAAAAGTCATAGAGACAAGAAGAGCTATGCTGAGAGATGAGTATCATAGTTTTAACTTTCCTTATGGAGAACCTATAATCAAAGTTCATAAAGGGATTATGATAATCGTGAATAGCTTGCAATATATGGGAGAAAAATGAATGGATGATGAGGCTCTTGTGGACAAGATCATAGATATTATGCCAAATGAATTGGAGTCCAAGAGGGAATCTATTGATGAGAACAGGAAAGTCACTCAGATTTCCTTGGATGAGTTGTTTGGAACTCTTCTTCAGCATGAAAACAGGATGAAGAGAGATGCTAAAAATATCAAGAAGAAGAATGGGAATGGAGGAGTTTATTTCACAACCACTTCTAAACATATTAATGTCAAGACTTCAGAAATAGTAACTAGATCAAACACAAAGAAAGTCATTTTTCAGTCAGAATCTAGTGACACAGAAAAGTATGAGAGAGAATTAGCTAATCTTGCTCGAAGAATGAACAAGATTGTAGCTCAAAGGAACCATCAGAATAAATACAAGAAGAAAGACTAAAGAGATAAGAAATATGGATAAGTTATGTGTTATGAATGCAAAAAAATAGGTCATATCAGACCTGATTGTCCCTTGATGAAAAAGAAGGAAAAGAAGGAGAGGAATTAAGAAAGGAACAGGAATAAATTCTATCGATCCAAGCACAAGAAATGTCTTAAAACTATTGATATATGGAGTGATAGCTATATAGATTCATTAGAAAGTGAATCTTCTGAATATGATTCATCATTACAGTAGAATACATGTTTCATTACTACTACTTCTTTCCCCAATACATGTCTTATGGCCAAGGTATGGTCTCTTAAGGCTTTAACAAACTTATCTCTTGAGAAGAATTAATATTGCAAAAATAGTACTTCTAATGAAGATACATCATCATCAGAAAATTAAGAACCTTCATATGATGGCGTTTCTAGATTTTCCAAGTTACTCGATGCAAAAAATTATAAAATTTCTATAAAATTAGACAAAGAAAATACAAGGGAAGAAATTCATACAAAAGATACTTCAGGTCTTTCTAGAGATCAAGAGATAAGGAAGAGCTTTTAGAAAAACATTCTAAATACATTGAAAAATAAAATTCTGATAAAGAAGAACATTCTAAAGATCTTAATAATCCTATTTTAAAGATAAATGTTTGGGAGGAAAAATCTAACTCTATGGAAATGATTCCTGAGGATAGAAATTTTGTCATCAGACTGAGATACGAAATAAATTCTCTTAATAAGCTCCTTGCAAAATTTACCTCTAGGGAGGAAAATTTTGATCAGATGTATTCTCAAAATAATCCTTAAAGAAACACTACTGGAGTAGGTTATAATCACCAAAAACTGGTCATCAAGAACAACTATTTTGTTCCTTCTAGAGGCTTTTTTTGTACTAAATGTCAAAGTGGTGGGCATTGGAAGAAAAATTTCTCCTTAAATATATTACAATATCTTGGGTTTCATAAAGCTTACTTTTCAAAAAAGATGCGGATACCTATAATTCTTTTATCTAACAATTCCAGATCCAAGAAATTTTGGATAAAAAAACCTAACTTTTTCTTATTTTCAAGAAAATAGAGAAGGTACCAACAACAATACTTGGTATATGGATAGTGGATGTTCCAGGAATATGACTGGTAAAAAAACTATTTTGAAAAGATTATCAAGATGAAAGGAGGAAAAGTAACTTTCAGAGATAATGCTCAGGGTGAAATTATTGGTATAGGTAACTTCTTTCTTCTTGAAAAAACATTGATTTCATATCTTTTATTTGTTAAAGGTCTTAATCACAACCTCATTAGCATAAGCCACTTAAGTGATGAAGTCTACCTTTTGAATATTAGGAATGAAAAGTGCTTAGTAAACAATTCCAAGGAAGAATTTATTAATTCTACCAATAGGCAAGTGAATGTTTACACACTAAACATAGAAGACCTTAGGTGCCAAGACATACATTGCCTTTGTGCAATGAAAGGCCATTATTGGTTATGACATAGAAGTTTAGGTCATTGTATCCTTAGGAACCTATTAAATCATTCTAAAAATGGTTTAGTTAAGGATCTACCGATGCTTATATTTGATTCTTCAAAAGTTTGTGACCCTTGTCAATATTGAGAGAAACATAAATCAAGTTTTAAATTAGACGTTGAAGTCTCAACTACTGAGGCATTACAACTAGTGCATATGGATCTTTTTGGCCGAACGCAAACTGGAAGAATTGGGGGAATCTATTATTTATTTGTCTTAGTTGATGATTACACTAGATTTAAGTGGGTCTATTTTCTAGCAAAAAAGTCTGAATTCATCTCTTATTTTAAAAGTTTTTGAGCCCAGGTTAAAAATGAGAGAAACCTTATTTTGGAAACTATTCATAGTGATCATGGAGGATAATTTCAAAATTATTATTTGGAAACCTTTTGTAGTAGAAAAGGAATTACTCACAACTTCTCATCACCCAGAACACCTCAACAGAATTTTGTTGTTGAAAGAAGAAATATAATTCTTCAAGAGATAACTAGAACCATGTTGAGAGAGTATTATGTAGCTATTTTTTTTTTGCAATGAAGCTGTAAGTACTGCTTGTTATACTATAAATCGTGTTTTGAGTAGACCTTTTCTTAAATAAAAATCTTGATGAGTTATGTAATGGTAGAAAACCTAGACTTTCGTACATTAAGGGTTTTGGCTACAAGGTATTCATACTGAATACTATTGATAATTTACACAAATGTGCACCATAATCTGATGAAGGAATTTTCTAAGCCTACTCCACAACTTATAAGGCATATAGAGTATTCAATAAAAAAACATGTACTATTGAAGAGACAAAACAAGTTAAATTTGATGAAACTGATCCTTTTGTTTTTAAACAACCCCAACCTACATCCACATATGTGTTATCAAAAACTGATTATCAACCATTGATTGAAAATCTTTCTGATACGGAAAATGTTCAAAAAGATAATTCTGAAACATTTACCCCAGAAGACTTCATACCCTATGTTGATGAAAAGGTTTTACAAAACCAAAATAATTTGCTTATGAAGAATCATCCCAGTGATAGTACAATTGGCGATGTCAATCAACTTGTAAGGACCAAAAGATCCTTAAGAAATGAAGTAGAACATCTAGCATTTCATTCCCAATTACAAAAAAAAAAGAACTGATAAAGCATTAAGAGATGATGATTGTATTAAAGCCATGCAAGATGAACTGAATTAATTTAAAATGAATAAATCATGGACCTTGTTTGAAAGTCCTAAGGAATCTTCTGTTATTGGTGTAAAATGGGTCTTTAGAAATAAGTGTGATGAAAATGGAACCATTGTAAGAAATAAATCTAGATTAGTTGCTAAAGGCTTTAATCAACAAGACAAAATATACTATAAAGAAACATATGCTTCATTAGCTAGACTTGAATCTATTCGTATTTTACTTGCCTTTACAGCATTATTCAATTTCAAAGTTTTTCAAATGGATGTGAAATGTGCTTTTCATAATGGTTATGTTCAAGAGGAAGTCTTTGTTGAACAAACTCATGGATTTGAAGATAAAAAACATCCTGATCATGTTTTTAGACTTACCAAAGCTCTGTATGGATGTAAACAAGCCCCTCGAGCTTGGTATGATAGACTTACAGGATTTTCGGTTAAAATAACTATGTTAAGGGAAATGCAGATCCATCCCTTTTTATAAATAAAGACAAGAAAAATGTTTTTATTGTTCAAATTTATGTTGATGACATTATATTTAGTTAAACTCAGCAATCCTTAACTGATTCCTTTGCGGATATAATGAAATTTGAGTTTGAAATGAGTATGATGGGTGAGTTAACATTTTTC
Source organism: Viscum album (assembly GCA_963277665.1). Lineage (NCBI taxonomy): Eukaryota > Viridiplantae > Streptophyta > Magnoliopsida > Santalales > Viscaceae > Viscum > Viscum album. The sequence goes on along the minus strand of OY728140.1, from coordinate 841,691,604 downwards.
CTTGGTTTTCAAATTTCACAAAAAACTAGGATGAATCAATATATCCCAACATAAGTACATTAAATACCTTCTTAAAAAGTATGGATATGGAAACAATAAAATTATAAGTACTCCTATTGGTACCTTAAACACATTTGATCTTGATGAAACTGGGAAACCAGTAGATCAAACATCTTTTAGAGGTATGATAGGAAGTCTACTTTACTTGACAGCTAGTCTTCTAGACATAATGTTTTCAGTATGCTTATGTGAAAGATATCAATCCCATCATAAGGAATCTCATTAAAAGGAAGTGAAACGAATTTTTCTCTACTTAAAGGGAACCATGGATTTAGTACTATTTTATACTTCTAGAAATGATTTTTCCTTAAAAAGTTTTTCAGATGATAACTTTGGTGGATGTAGAATGGATAGAAAAAGAAAATCCGGAATTTCCCATTTTTTTGGAGATTCATTTCTTTATTGGTCTTGCAAGAAGCAACATTCTGTAGCACTCTCCACTACTGCTGCTGAATATGTAACAGCTGTAAGTTGTTGTGTTCAAGTGTAGTGGATGCAACACACACTCATAGACTCTGGCTTGAGTTTTACTAAGACTCAATTTTGTGTGATAACACAAGTGCCATTTCCCTTAGTAAAAATCATGAACATCACTCTCGTGCAAAACACATAGATACTAGGCATCCCTTTCTTAGGGATCACACACGAAAAGGAGATATCTTTCTTCAATTAATCGAATTGAAAGATCAACTATCTGATATTTTTACAATATATTTACCCTCCGATAGATTTGAATACATTAAATAGAAGATAGGAATGATAACCGTGAGGTAATATTCCTCTATTAAATATCTGTTGAACAATTCTATTTACAGTAATAAACAGCATTTTATAGTGGGATTACATCTATTATTAATGTTTTTCAGAATTTTCGTAGTTAGTTTTTAAATTTTTCTTAATGGAAATTTTCGTAAAGGAAACATTCTTAAAGGAAATTTTCGTAATTAAAATTTTCATATTGGAAATTTTCTTAATGGGAGTTTTTGTAAAGGGAATTTTCTTACTCACTATTTCTTAATCAAGTTTTTCTACTCATCCTTTTTTCTGAGTTTTTCGTAGTCAAATTTTCTTCAAGAAAAATATCATCTATTACGAATAATCTTCCAAGCCAATTCGAAAGGTATGATTTCTTTACTTATGATTTCGTAATCATTTTTACTTGATGATTTTTTCATTTAATTTTTTAGGATTCATTTCTCCTTAAATACGAATGTGTTTCTTAAAAAATCTAAACATCGAATTCAGGTTTCCTTGAGGGAATGTTTTGAACCGTCAGATTAGATCAGAGAGTTTTTCAACTATTATATTTTCTTTGGAAGTTGAAATGATACCTCTGTCGCATATATAAAGGGGACCCTGATGGTTTCCCCACATCGGTTTCCAAGCCTTCCCATCTTGACGCTCTACCTCAGTTCTTAATCCTGTTCTGAATCACTCAAAGTTCCACCAGTCCGAATGTCTGTAGATGAAATGTCTACCATGAAGCCAATATCAAAATGGAAAGTATAAAGGGAAAGGTTGGTGCATCCGAACTTTTACAAGTACGATTCTAACATTCTAAGAATATCATGTAATATGGATGGGAAGATGTCTGCTTATCTATGCCATTTGATCAAGAATTGGTGTATCTGAATTTACTCATAGATTTTTATGAGTCAGTTTGTTTCTTCAGGGAAGATGGTAGGGAAAGGTTATCCTTAAAAATCTATGGAAAGATGTATTCTCTCTCTTATTCCATGGCAGCTAGATTGGTAAGCATACCTTATGAAGTAAAAGCTGAAATTTTCTTGCACAAGTTTAGAGGTTCAAGGATGTTTTGTTTAGTCAAAGTATATGGAGTTTCTAGGAAATTATGATATCAAGACTACAAAAAAGATTGCCCATATATCTACCAACAATCAGATTCTTCAATTATGGGTTCAAGTATTTATCGTACCGAGGAAGGGTGAAAAAGTTACCCTTAAGAGGAGTGATATGTATATTCTATATTTTTTTGTTAAATCTACAGAAAGTGAATCTCATGAGACACATCCTAATCACCATTGAGAACATCAAGAATGGAAATATTAGAGCTCAGATCATTATGTATCCGGCATTGCTTTCTAAGTTGATAGTTCGTTGTCTTGAATCTTTGAAGATCCCATGAAACTCCAAGCCAAGAAATTTTAAGGTAAAGCTGATCAGTGATGATACCTTCAAGAGGATGAAGGTTGGTTTCTCCAATGAGACAGGAGAATTTTATGATCTGACTGAGGATGAGGCAGAATCCATTCCAGAAGATGCATAAGAAGCTAAACCAATCAAGAAAGCTGGGACCAAAAGAAAATTGAAGGAAGTAGAAGCTGGAGGTGAAACTCCTAAACCTAAAGAAGCTCAATCCGCACCTCCTAAACCCATGAAAAAAAGATTATCCGGATGAGGTGGTTTTAAAATGGAGGGAAGATAAGGAAAAGTGGAAATAAGGGGAGCCACAGATCGTCTTGGACCCTACTGAAGCTAAGTCTTTAAGGGAGAAGACTGCTGAATACCTTGAGAAGAATGAAAAAAAAGAAGATGATGAAGAAGAAAATGTATGAAGCTGAAGTTGTACAATCTCTTTTTAAAGCAACATAAGTAGCTTCTGAGAATATTCCAGTTCCGGAAACATTCCTAGTAAAGCCATTACCTGGGAATCCGGGGAAGAATTTCATCACTCTACAAAAATCTAAAGATAAAGTTGTTTAAGAAGTGGAAGAGACGGAAGTAGAAGAAGAAGAAGAAGAAGAAGAAAGTGGTGATATCGACGATCTAATTAAGCATGTTTAAGAATATCAAGAGAAGGCAAACCCATCAGAGAAATTATCACTCAGGACATATGAGGTCGAGACCTCGAAGCTTGTCACTCCTTTAAAGGAAGAAGAGAAAGATGGAAAGAAAGATAAAGACAAGGAAGAAAAATAAGTAAATGAATTATCTGAGGAAGAAAGCTATGAAAAGCACTTTATTGAGGAAGGATCCGAAAGAGAAATTATTGATGATGATAGAGTTGTTCAATTATCTGATAATGAGAATAAATCTCCTGATGAGAGAGTCATACCAAATATTGATAAGGGTAAGAAAGTTATTATTGATTCTCAGAGAAAATCTATAGTGAAGATGAAGCAAGTTGTAGGAACTTCAAAAAGGAAGCTTGTTTATCTTGAAAAACCACTCTCGCCAAAAAATGTCTCAGATTCAGAGTCATCATCACTTGGTCATGATTTTTTGAGAAATATTTGAAGAAACTAGCCGGTTCCAATCCGAATTTTACAAGAATAGATTCTAGATGCTAGATGGTTTAGCACAGTATGAATCAAAAATCAAACTCCGTCTACATGGTGATGGATAGATGTGTTAAAATAGAGGATGATCAAAAAACTTTCTTGATAAAATATGAAGCCCACAAGAAATTTTTCAAGTATATAAACAAATGGTCTAAAAAATATTGAAGAAATGGAAGTGCTTGATCAGTTCCAAGAAGATGTCAAGGAAGATTTTGGTAACAAAGATGTCAAAATCAAAAATGTTTCAGACAGTTTTCAAAAAATTCTAATTCTAGAACAATGTTCTCAGATTCAGGATGTAAAAGATCTAAATGGGAATCTAAGCTATATTGTGAAATGCATGAAAATATAGAAGGATCTCCAGAGCAAGATGCAAGAAAAAATTATGAAGCAAGATTAATTTCTAAAGGCTCGGGAAGAGGCCATGAATTCTCAGGCAGAGGACCTGAAGGCTAAGGAATACAGGATCAAGGCCTTAGAAAAGTAATATGAGGAGGATCATAAATAGTTGAAAAAATTGAAGACCATTGTCATGATGCTAATGCCTAAGGAAAAAAGAAACCAAAAATACCACTCTGATCTTTTGTTTTATATTTCCCTTATACTAATTCTTTCAATCGTAATGGATTTTTGGTTGATTGTTTGGTTGTCTATAATAATATATTATGTAGTTTATTATTTTCCATTCCCGAAAACTCTTTTTGTAAATCACAAAGGGGGAGAAGGAAAAATAATTATAAAAGGAATAAGGAAAAATGTCTAAGTGAAGAAGAACTATCCCTAAGTAAGGGGGAGATTATTCAAGGGAGAGTTCTCATTATGATGATTTCGACATCCAAATGAATTTTCTCATTTCAAAAATCTAGAATAAGATCCTTAGAGTTCCAAATAATAAGGAGGAGTTAGTCGTATTCACCATTTTCCATAAAAAAGGGAGAGAAGCATTAATTTCAAAATCTAGAAATTTATTCTATGTTCCTACATTATTTTTCGTATGGATGTTTGTGCATTCCAAAAAGGGGGAGATTGTTGAGTCAATAAGGTTTTCCTTATGAATTTTCCATTCCTCCATATAAGGGGGAGATTGATAAGTCATCATGGTTTCCTTATGACGTGATCATTCCTCTTGTTTTGAAAATAAAAACACCTTATCTTAAGGAAAATTTCATTTTACACATGTTTTACTTCCATAAGGAAAATTTCCTTCCAAAACGAAATTTACCCCGACCTTTTTTTCATTGTTCATATCAGTATTTTTCTTAAGTATAAAAATCGGATTCATATCAAAAACCATGGAATCGTATAATACATAGATATAAAGCAGTCTAATTTAGGATCCGAATTATTATTATGAACTTTTATGATGTTCTACTCTGAATTCCCTTTTAGGAAACTTTAAGAATTTCAACTCTGAATTCTGATTTAGAACTTATATAAAGTTCTAACTATGAATTCTGATGATGAATTCCGATTATGAATTCTCGTTACAAATTTTGATGATGAATTCTGATTATGAATTCTCATTATGAATTCTGATTGTGAATTCAGATTATGAATTCTCATTACGAATTCTGATGATGAATTCTGATTACGAATTCTCATTAAGAATTTTGATGACGAATTTTGATTATGAATTCTCAATATGAATAATGATTGTGTATTTTGATTACGAATTCCCATTATGAATTATAATGATGAATTATGATTATGTATACTAATTACGAATTCTGATGACGAATTCAGATTATGAATTCTCATTACGAATTCTGATTGTGAATTCTGATTATGAATTATGGATATGAACTTTTATTAAGTTCGACTCTAAGTTCTTCTGCAAAACAGAATATGAATATCCTTGTATTATAGAATCCGAATTCTTTTTCTGGTTAGACTCCGAACTTTAACTTTCATTACTCCAAACTTTCATTTTTATCCATTCCAAATATCAGTTTTAGTTATGTTTTCACTTTTTCTATTATAAAATGATGTCGTGCCTTTAGTTATCAACTAACAATTTTTTGAGTGACACGTGTATTGGTCCCTATGAAATTCAAGGAACAATATAACCGTTGGTGGAGAGAGCCGACCATTGGAGCGGTTCCTATAAATAGGATCTCATTTAAACATAATAGAACAACATCTTTGACATATGTGCTTACATGTTTTTGATGTGATTTCTAGATAGAGAGGATCTTATAAACACTCAAGCTTCGTACAGAAAGTTTGAATAGATTGTTCAAAATTTTCATTGTGCATATTGGCTTCGTGCGACTCCGATTGTTACTGTGTACAATTGAGGGCTTCCGGGGATAGGAAGATAGAGGTGACGAATACCTGATAGTTGAGGGCTTGTGGGGATAGCATGACAGACTCCGATCATTGTATCAAGGGCTTACCCTAGTTTGGGTAAGACAGAAATTCTTTAAAGTAATAATCAAGGGACCTCTTATCCAGGGATGTTGGATACCCATATCTTTGGGTTAAAAGAGTTATTGTTTGTTACTTGTAGTGTTACTACTTTGTTTTCCACTGTGCATTTTGTATTGATAAGAAAAGTATAACTTCCATATACTTCCTCATACTTGTACTCTGGTTATCTAGGATTCTATACGCTTTAAGGTAGAATCTCAGTTGTTGTAAACTTTTGTTAAGTTTCATTCCCAGAATCACATTTTCCGGAATCATGAATGTTTTTAGAACTTAGAGGTGTTGTGAATTTTGGTTATGCAACATTTCTATAGGGATTTTTAAAGTATAAAATTCACCCCTCTTGTATTTGAGCATCTCATACATATATATTCAATCCTACATTTGGTATTATATAGTATATCATACTCACATACAATTCTAACACAAGAATTTTTATAATAACAAATATTAATAATAAGTATGAAATATATGGAATAATAATTATACTAGAATGATATATATATATATATATATTATTCACTTACATCCTTTCAATATGATAAGAAAAATGAAATAGCATTTATGCGTACGTACGACCTACCATCTCTAGGAACAGTGTATTTTATTATATATATATATATATATATATTATTTATATTATGAATATATATGATATAAAAATCATATTATACATTCTAGAAGTAAGTAAAGCATGATCTAAAAAATAATATCTATAATAATAAGTCCAAACACATGTGATAAACAATGTTATATTACCCGAAATGTTTCATTAATTTGGAATTATTAATAAAAGGGGAATAAAATGGCATAAAACAATCATATATGATATCATAAATATTATTATTATTCTAATATAAGTTAATAATATGTTTAAAATCATTATACAAGATTTTTGGAGTAGTACAAAGAGAATTAGACCTAAGGTAATGGTTAATCACAAAATTTCATTATTATTCAAGGTTGTTAATATGTAAGTATCGACTAGGACATATTTATTCATACATGTACATTTTTCATGAATATGTTTTCAAAAGTAATCTATTAAGGTTTTATGTAAGGGTCTCTTTAACTAGATCATAATTTTAAATGTTTTAATGGTTTATTTTTCTAAATATTTTTAATTAATGTCCATGTTTTCAAAATTATTTTAAGAATTTATTTATATGGACATAATTATTTTAAAATATTAATTCCTTTAAAAAGATTAAAATTGATATAGGAAACTATGATTATAAAATATCCGTAAATTTATTATTTTTTAAATTATGTGACTTTTAAATTATTTCATGAAAATGGGATATTTATGTCAAATAGTTTTACTGATCATTTTCAACTATGTCAACATAGTTTACTAGATATTATTATTGATTAAGGTTGATTTATTATCATATAATATTCCATATTTTATTGAATGAGTTATGATATGTTTGTCTATGGATGTGTTGTTTTTATACCATTCATTGTTTGTGTTTTAAGTATTAACATTTCTATTTCTAGTTTTAAACCGAATTATTATGTTATGTTTCACTTTTTCATATGAAGAATGAATTGGACTTAGTAATTGACCAATGGGGCCCACTATTGCCCCTTGATGCATTGGTGGGTCTCATGATACAAACTAGTTTATTGGAACATGGCCTTGACAAAATATTTGTGTATTGTCTTGTCAGAAGTCCTTGATGTTGTATTTATAATGTTGGGAAATATGAATTCCCTTATTATGTAATTTATTATTACATGTGATTATTCGACTAGTAGAATATTCATGTGCATGTTTGTATGGTAATTTTTGATTTATTTTTTCCATATTATGTTCAGGTTTATGTATAAAAGCATGTTGTTTTTAATATACCTCATGCCTTAAATGTTTATAGATTCTGCGAAATTATTTACCCTTACTGAGCATCTGATCTCACCCCTTTCTTATGTTTTATTTTCCAAGGATGCTAAGAATTGTATTATGGTTGATATTCATGGTTATGATATAGGAATAATATCATTATCAAAGGAATATTTATATCATATTTTATGTTAGAAATTAAAATGTAAATCTCATGTATGTAATCTATTTTCCAAGGATGTTAAACTAATAGGTACTTCAGGACTTGATTCCATGTAATCAAACCAATGTATTAAAATAATTCACCTACTTCAGGCTTCTAAGGTCACAATGTTACAATAACTATAAAAACATAATTTGAAAATATGTGTGTAATAGGTCAAATCCATCTTTTTTTAAAATAAATACATTTTAATTTATTAAGCCACATTTTATTATTATTCCATGGATTTAAAAAATAATATATGAATGTTATAGTATTTCATTAAATATATTATATACACATTTAATTGAAAATTTTCACCAAAAGGGACTCATTTAATTTATTAAGATAATACAGTTCTATGCACCTAAAACGTTTTTTTAGGAAAACAATACTTTTACCTTAAAAGTATTTTCTATTTATTTATAATAAATTGACAACCAATGATGATATGCTATACATTTATATTCCTTAAATATTTCAAAATTTTAGTTAGTTTAATTCATACCTACAAATCCCAAACGTAGGTCGTAATTGTCATATAATAATGGTATATCATGGTATGTTAAGACTCTGTGTTGCATATAAAAAAAATTTCTAAGAAGTAAAATTTATATTATAAAAGTATATATTTCATAAAATATTGGGGTTTTAAAAATGTGACTTTATTATATTTTAATATTTTGAAAAATTTTAAGACTTCCCCACCATTAACTTATAAAAGAAAAACCCTTTTCAATTTTATTTTAACCACTTTGATCCAACTAGTTGAAAAAACAATAAGCAGATATATTAATAACATATATTACAATTTCTAGTATTCTTAAATCACAATTAAAGGGTATTTAATAATATATCAAAAGGAATTATATTGAAGAAGAGGTAATCGACTTTTCTCACTCATTAATGTTTATATATTATTCTACTTTATCTAAATTTGTTGTATCCATCCTAAAATAATAAATCCAATATAACCAATATAGTGAGATGTTATTTTGGTAATGGGAAAACCATTTTACATCTCTCATTTTTCCTTTTAAAAGTGAAACCATCGCTCAAGAGTATATACGACATACCATCTCCAAGAACCGATGTTATTCATTTTTCATCACCACTTTACATGGATTTTTATAAAGATGTATCCAATGAATATATATGAAATTTATGAAATAATTGTTTTTGTAGAATTATAATATCATATCTAACTTATTAACTTACAATTCGATTGAAATTTATAATATTTCTCATGTGTATGTGTGGACTACCTCCTCAACGAAGCGATGTGATTATTTTTCATTTCCATTTTACAAGTATTTTAATAAAGATAGATTTAATTAAAATATATGATATATATTATATAAAAATGATCCTGTGATGATTAATTATTATTTCCTTTCTTTACTTCCATCCTAATAAATTGGAAACATCATTCAAGAAATCGTACGATTAACTGTCACCATGAACTGTATAATTCAATATTATATAAATATATATTATATATTGGTAAGTATAAATATATATAATATTATATTAATATCATTAATAAATTTTTTGAATTGATAGAACCATGATCCATACTTGAGGACCAAAACTGTCAAATCAAAACCTAAATGAAAATGAAGAAGTTAACACTAGAAATAATGATAATAAAAAAATATTGTTTACAAATGGGTGAAAAAGTGTCATAAATAGATTAAATATGATATTATTTATATGAATATGGGTGAGTTTTTAAATTAATATAAATATAAATTTATTATAAATGACATTAAATGAACTTTTATTGTAATTCGAATATTGGGTAAGGGGTTTCTTAACTCAAGTTTTATTCATTGGGATGAATATCTATTTCATTGTCTTTTTTATTCCAACATTATGTGTGAAATTAACCATGATTATTTTATATTGTATTTACACTTTTTTAAATCTAAATTTTTTACAAATAATCTATTCATTTACTAACTCTCATATAAATGGTAAAATCATTGTAAGTGATTTCATTTCAATTTCCACACCTTTGAGAAATATTGGCTATTCTTCACCTATTAATTTTACTGTTTCGTATATAATTACACTTTGATGTATTTCACATGAATATATATTTATTTATTATGATAATATTTTCAAATCATTTTTACTCTTTCTATTGGTTACATTTTGAAACTTACCAAAGGGGTAAGATGTTGTTTTAACATATTTTTTTGGGATATATCTTATTATCATTGAAGGATACTTATAATCTACCCTTCACTTATAAATGGTTAATTTTCTATTTTAATTACCAAAAGCTATGAAAAATTATTATTATTATGTAAACAACATTGTGGAATTTTCTTATTACCAGAATCATTTTACTCTATTTTTCTTCTTCAATAAAATTTCAATGGTTTTAAAATAAAAATTGTTTAATCAATGTAATATTAAAAAAAAATTCCATTTTCCCTTATTCAATAAAAGGCCTATAATTACAACAAAATCTTCTTTTTTATTATATTTTTATTCGTCTCTCATCTCTAGATCAATTTTTTTTCCATTTACTTTCTCTAAAAACATTCAATTTCTTGTGATCATTCGTTATTGGAAATGAAATTTCTATTAAATATAAATATTTTTATACCATAGATATGCTTATTTTCTAAGACATATTCCATTTCTATTTATAGTGTTTCCCTATGAAATTTTTTTGTTTGATAATATAAAATCATGATACTAGATATTCATTAGTCAATATATATTTTTATTAAAAATCTATATTTTTATTAATTAAATAGATCATTAAATATATGTAGAATTTATTTGACATGCAGTGATAGGTTTATACAAGTTATATATAACACCATGATGTATCAACATTTCATGTGGGTGTAACCATTTGGATAACCCTATAAATTTTTTTTGTGTATACCATCCTATCAATTAAAATATCCTGGAATAAGGATTTAACGGAAAATATGTCATGATTTATAATATCATTATATTAAATATGAAGTATTTCATTCATCATGAACTAATTTATTATTATCCAAGGGAATAATGTATTGGAATTATCCATGAGATAATTTTTTTGTTAAAGGTTTTTATTAAATTGAATGTGTTTTCAGTTACATACCTTACAATTTTTATTATTCCATAATCACTCAAGATATATATCATATTACATAACCTTTACTGAGCATCCGAGATCACCGTAAATTTTTTTCTTTTTCTTAGTATATGAAGAAGGATATCATAAATATTGTCAATGATGTAAAAATATTTATTTTAATGTTTTTTTCCATTGTAATATTTGAATCATGCATATATTAGGTTCGTCAAGATACCAAAATGATTCAAACCTAAAATGTGAGAACCTTTGTATATTTTACCCATGTAATAATGTGAACACCAAATTTACATTACCAGAGTTGGGATTTCTATAATAACCTATTATTTTATGATTATGATAAAAATGAATAGTAAAAACTCAATTATTGTTTCATTTGTTTTTTGGAAATTTTTATTTTTAAAACACAATTTCAATAACTTTTAAATTATATTAAAAATTATTTTAACACATGATTATTTTAGAAATAGAATCAAATATTGAATATATTTCACAATATTTTTTTATTTATCAAGGAATTAATTATTCTAAAAGACATTATAAATGCCTGTGATTCATAGAAATAATTGTTCATTGTTTTTTAAATAACATTAATTTATAATAAATTTAATTTTACACCCTTTTTGGTTTTAAATGAAATTCAATAAAACATTTTATGAAGATTAAGGTTTTTTATTTTGAATAAAACATTCCAAGATGTTATCTTGAATTTATAAAGTATTGTGTCCTTATATTTTTTAAATTGATCTTTCCAATAAACTTAATCAAAATTTGTTCATCTATATCAATATACTTTTTATTTTCATATTTTATAGTGTTGATGTGTTTTTATGATACAATATATCTTCATTATTGGTATGAATTATACAATGTTCTATGAAATATTTTATAAAACATCTCTCTTTCCTAGTAGTTAATTATGTGATGTTTTATGTATGAATTATTTTTTTAAATTGGAACACAAATGTATGGATTTTTATTGTTTGGGTCCTATATATCCCACCAATGTATTTTTAATTGTTATATCTCATGAAATCAAAAGGCCATATATGAGGATTATACTGATCTAAAGGGTACACAAGAGTATTCTATAATGATAAAGGGTATATGAGAGGATTATCTGACTCCCAATGTTATCTGGGAGGACTCTCCCAATCCTAATAATGGTACATAGGTGGTTATCCCAGGCTTAATATGGGTTCATGAGAAAACAAACCTAGCCCAAGATGGTACATGTATAGTTTTCCCAAGTCTATAATGTGATGAATGTCTTGGTGGGTAACATTGACATATGATTTATATACTTATGTTTATGCCATTATCTTATAAAATAACTACATGCCTATGTTATACAGTGTGAAATGTTTTTATTAACACAATATTTTACACTCTTTTTATATTATATATTATTTTCATTTGAGATTACATGTTATTATATCATGACTTGTAGAAAAATATTATTACATTCTATTCATTTTATGAAAACAATTCTCTCATGATCTAGTTCTATCGTATGCTTTTATACTAAACCTTGATGACATATTGAATAGTTTTCCATTACTAATAATTTGATCTCAACCCTTTATTATATTTTAATTCCCAAGGATATAAAGCTGATTACAACCAATAAAGATTATATCAGGGAGTTTGGTTTGGTTCAATTATGTATAAATTCTCAAAACTACTGAAAATTATGTTTATTATGTACCTGATCATCATTGATACTAAACCATATATTCTTATTATTGATTGATTATTGTGAGGTGTAATGTTTATCTTCTGGTAATGTATTAAAATAAATAGGGTTTTATCTCAATTTGTATCAAATCTAGCATTTAAAAAACTATTTTTATCACTAAACTGTGGGGAATGGGTATGAAGCCCCTTATTAATGAATTTTTAGACAATGACAGTTATCATGTGACACATCTCTATACTATAATTCTCAGAGAAGAATTAAACTTGGCTTTTTCCATAAAAATGATTTAATTTTTATTTTATTATTAATGAAAAGTTATTCATTCACATACATTCAGTCATCAGGTCATGATGGTATCATCCATTCGTTACTCCTATTTCCTTTTCATCCCCAATGATGATATTTTTTTAATAAATATTTTCATGAAATTATGTGACAAATCCCAATGATTCATTAATAAAGGAGAGGATCCCCAAAAGGTGCTCAAATTATTCCACGTTTTTATTAACATATTTCATAATGCATTGGGAGGATGGGAACATCCCTACTAAACCAAACCCTATTTTTATGATGAAATATATCTAGAATTTATCAATATATTTTTACCAATAGAATATTATACTAATGAACAATAAATTTTTAAATTATATTTCACCAATACATGTCATTAATCTGTCTACCATGCTTGGGGAGGATAGACTCAATAATAATGTCGATCATAGGTGGTGATTTTGAACCACAAAATCTATTCCAGTAATATAAATTTAAATTTAATTAGAAATCTTGATAGGAGAATTAGTCAGATATTGGTATATCCAATGATCACCTTGATGAAATATAGTTAGTCTACCATTATTCTAAAAAATCACATGAATAATATATAAATTAAATGAAACATAGTTCTTCTACCCATCATTCTATAAAGGAATCATCACCTTATACTCTGGGGAATTCATTCTCATCATATCCTTGGCATTATGATCCTAAAAACAAAGAGTATGTATAAAACTCAACAACATGATATTTTCCCATTAAATAAGATGGTATAAAGAATCTCCATATCATTTTATCATAATTATTAATTTTTGATACTCTTTGTATATAAAATTAATTTTATGGAACCCTTATTAAATCCTAGTTAAACACTTAAGAAATTCATTCGGATTTTCCACTATACATGAATATAATGTGAAAAATAAAATTACAAAATGTCAAACATTCATTACATTCAGGTAGAAAGAGTAGGGAACAATTCTATAAATTTGAATTTGGAACATTTAAGTGACTAAACTTCTAAATAACCAGATAACCCATTGGTTTTTTGGGGATAATGACTTTGGGATCAACTATATTTCATCCTAGAACATTCTCTATTATTGGCTCAAGGATGATGACTTGGACTTATCCACTTGTTGAATACAAGAATATGTAAAATATAATCTTAATTAATTGATTAATATCATCTTGAAGACATATTTTTAATACAATATTGAAACATTGAATTCATAGATGTTAATTAGGATAAGAAAATCATTCCCATGTTGGGTAGGTCTTAGTAACAATTATATTTTATTGTATCATCTTCCTATAATTAATAATTTAAATAAATATTAAAATATAACCCCTTAATATTTATATGAAATATAATACCTCATCATCGAGTAATATAAAAGTGGAATATCCTCAAATAGAAGAATATTTTTATGTGGAAACCCCATAAGAACATGAGTTCATCCGGTTAGTCCATGGAGAGATATGAAGGGGAGTGTTTTTATACTTATCCAAAACATGATGGATGAAAATTAAAACATTGAAAGTCACCATATTCTCCCAACCAAATTAAAGGATCCCAAAAACAACTTCTTATATTATAATAGGAATCTAATCATAATTTCTAATCCACTCACATTTATAATAAAGATAGGATATAATTTATATAACCCATATGATAAGAGACTAACATGGTTTTTCTCAATTAGAATGTAGTTTTGATTTAATTTAAACCAACCCAACCATGATGTTTGGAAGGTATATATAAATTTTAGAAATCATAGTGAATTAAATAATCCTTTTTAATTCACATGAAATATTTAGATCTCAATGTCCCACAATGTTTTGTGATAATTAAGTTCGTGATAAGGAAAGTGATGAACTCATTCACTCAACCATGATCAAGAAGGGAAATAAATCATGAAGGCCCTTCAAAAATGATGAATATGATGTTGATAATGCTCTATTTTGTTTGAATATAGTGTTTTAGTCATATTTAATGAGCATAGAAAAGTGAATGTGGTCAACAAAGAATACCCATTGCCGATGTTTATTAGTATAGCCATGTACCCTAATTATCATGATTATATACCATGCCAGTATATAATTATATAGATACATTTTCTAAAAACTATATAGAATTTATAATATTTTACACATGGGTTATGGTTCAATTTAATATCCGTTTTTTTTCAATCCCTAGTGTTATAAATAGGCTAAATGATGATGAATCCATACCATGGTTCCATGGTGGATGCCAAAGATGATAAACTAATTAATGATATTTTCATTGAGGAAGATTACTACCCCATATAATTTGAAAACATTATGTATATCAAAAATAATAATTGAAAAATAAAATTATATATCAAATTCTAAAACGTCAACCATCACTAATTAAAGAATAACATCTCTTTCATAATCTGACAACTACTAATCAGAATGATAGTCTATTTTCAAGTATTTTAGTTCTTTGATGGGTACAACAGATAAAACCATGTACAGAAAGACCGCAAAGATGAGTTGGACAAATCCCAAAGGGGTATATTTCTATTTTTTTATTCACTCCAGCCTAAATAGTTTTGGAGTTAATTACTAATGTGAGAAGTGACAAATCATCAATCCCTTAATGTGTAAAATAATAGAGTGATGTGTAGTAAACTATTTAATCACATCCTTCCATTTTTTTACTAATTAGTTGAACTTAAGGAGTTTTTTTATTATTATTATTTCGTATCCCAAATATGAACTCATTGAAATATGTATTTATGGGTGACTTTAGAAAGTTTTATTGAAATTTATTTGTGTTATAAAGGTGTCAAGTCTAACCCTGAAGAGAAAAAATTGATCCTTTAAATTCCCCCACTATGGAGTCTTTTGGATAGTTAATTATTGAACAATAAGAGACACATATCAGTTCATCATAAAACTCGCTAAAAATTATGTTTTCTTTACAAAGCTGATGAATATAGGTGTGTCTTGTTTGTTGGGAGATACTTACAAAGCATGTTTTATAGTATTATATAGTACATATCACAGCATCTAGTTTATTTTTTTTATTGGAAGAAAGAACCTTATACTCTATAAATAATCAATTTAATGGTATATTTTTTCTCTCCATTTCTCAAATAAAATAATTTGGATAGAGAAAATAGTTTATAATACCCTAATAGAGTGATGTTAGATGTTAAGAGTATAAAAGTACAATTTAGAAGAACTGATTCACTTCAATATTTTCTATACAAAAGTTATATTATTATTTTTAGCAACATGAATTCTATTTCTTATACTTTAGTAAGACATTATTTATATCCTAAATTCCAACATATTGAATATAATTTTTGTATTTTTGGTTTTTTTTTCTACAGTAATTTAAAATCCCAGTCATCTTGATGAAGAAATCCACATAACATAACCTCAAAAATATCCAAGATGACCATCCAAGTTTGCATGAATTTCAACTAGATAGAGAAATTCTATAAAAGTTTGTATTATATTCTATTTGATCCCCCCAGATATGGAAAATATCCATTAACACTATATCTTATATCCTAAAAATAAAAAATGTAGATGATCATAAATGAATCATGGTTTTCATTAGGTCCTCTTCATATCCCCTATAAAGGAACTATTATAATAATAATTCTTCACCAAAAAGTGTATTTCACTAAAAAATGTCAAACATATAGGATTTATTTACAAGTTCTTAATTGAACATTCAAATCCTAGTCATTAAGATCAATATCAATGGTGACTTAAAAAAATGATCGTCAAAATTTGTAGAAATATTCCATTAAGAATGATTATTTGGTTCCTATACTTGACTATACTCATGAGTCTACGATAAAGTTTCCCAATGAATCAATTCTCTCATATATTCTGTTTATTCAAATTACTAATGCAGAAGAACATTGATTTTTTTCTCTTTTTATATCATGGATATGGAATAAATGATCATCCCTATCACATAATGGAGATTGTTGGTCCCTTTTTACTATATATTCATAGGTGGTGGTTAATAGAACACCATTCCATAAGTAAAATATATGTCCTATATTATTGAAAAATTTATCAATTGGGGGTCTCTAATCAATTACTATCTCTAAAAAACAATAATTCAAGAAATGATAGAAAAATGGAACAAATAGTTAAATGTGAGGGAATATTTAGGCCTATTACGGTTATTATTACGTAAAAAACAATAAAAGTGTTTTTCTGATGGGGTTCTCCATAGAGGTTTTGATGGAGGATATATTCATGATCTTATAAAACAATTATATGTAGGCACATGTGGATCTAATTCAACAAGTACCATTTTTTCTCATTATACCAATTGGATAAGTTAAATAATTCACTCAATGAAGCATGATTACATGATATTAAAAACGAAATGATAAGATTCAAAAATTTAAAAAAAATCATCCACAAACAATAGAGGTGTTACATTATATCAATGACTATTAGTTTTTTTCAATATAGTGGATGGATTTAATTTTTCAACAATATTCATAAATTATAAAAAACTCATGGTTTCTCTCTCTACCATATATTTCTAATCAATAAATTTTAAATAAGTACCCTCAATGAGGGTCAAGGAAAAGATCTATCTTCAATTTTATGAAATTCAATATCATTAGTAAATTTAGAGTTCCCCGAACAATCCTTATAGAAAATGGTCTAAAATTCCATAGGTATAAGGTAATGATGTTTAGTTTAAAACATTAGATATAAAAAACCATTATTATATTCCTTTGCATCTTCTAATAAATAGATAGAGCCCCAATACAAGAATTTATTATGTATCCTGTAGAACATGGTAGATAAGGATTAGAATATATCGTAAACAAATATTTACAAATTTTTTGGGCTATCATACAACCAACTACACCCTTAATAAAGAGATACTATATTCACTAATTTATGGGATGGTATATGTGGCTCTTAAGCCCAAATAACTAAATTCATCTTTGAGTGTCACATGACCTCATGCACGCCTCCCTCTACGTAATAGGTTGCTGACTAGTAATGAAACTTTAATCAGAAAAAGGGAATAATATACCCTCATTCTATATATAAACAATACCTAACATAAGGAAGTTATAATAAAATAAGAAAATCATACAACATATCTAATTATATAAATAATTTTGTATCAAGTTATCATAAAATAAATCCAATAACCATAAAATTATATGTCATTTACTAATGAAAAATAAGACAACAGATGATGGAGGATGTCATGAGAAGAAACATGGGTCCACCATACTCCATTCATCTTCCCTACTCCTCTAACTCAATAACAAAAGACAAACGCCATTCCCTTCAATATATTTCTGACCAAAAAGTTTAAATGTTTCTCGTGATTCCCAAATAGGGCGCATGAATAAACCCAATAATACACCACTAAATCATATTTAAAAAAACTAAAACATTTATATAAATGATTCTTTAATGAAATAAAAGTAAATAAAGATGTAAAAACTCACATTTTAGGCCATTATGAACTAACATAGTTTCTATTAACCCTACAGGTTCATTCTTAAGTTTAATAATGAAATAGAAGTTATGTCCACTTTCTAGGAATCTCTAAATAGGACACAGGGCCATTATGCCTTGGGTCAAGCCACATGTCCTCCAGGCCCAAAAATACTATCTCATTTTGGGAGAAAATTATATTATATCTTACTACCCAAACATAGCATATGACTAAAGTTCATCATTAATTTCTATATATATTTCAAGACCCCCACCATAATCATCAAGTGTTACATCATGCATGCACCCCCTCTATGTGATTAACCTTGAAATGAAGGGTTTACATGGATCTTTGATACTATAAGGTATAATTACTTGGGTCATACACATATAATCATACACAAGATGGAGAATTGAAATTATTAATCCCTACCCACAAAAACATGTGAAAAGAAGAGGCCCCATATAGCACCCACACATTCTCAAGATTATCATATCTCAAATGTTCTCATAGGAAATACACACACACACAAAATAATTTCATATCACAAAATATTTCATGGACTACACGTACACATAAAAAGGATTTTATTTAATAAATTTTTTATGATCTGCACACACACAATCATGTCATATCATACAGTTTTTATAATTTTCACTACATCGTTTGGAACATCATACCTTAATTGAATCGTTTCCCCCAAGAAATAAATTTCCACCCAAATCATTCCATGACCACAAAAATCCCTATTTCAATCCCCAAATTATAATATTATTGTTCTAGTATTAATATCCACGAAGAATAATACATAATGGGTCAATTTTTAATTAAACATACCTAATGAGAATCAGCATCACCAATGGATTTTTTTTCTATTCAAGAGGGGTATAATGATCATCATTATATATGGGAATTATTCATTCTATGGTCTATTAATTCTCCCATAGTTCTCAATGGAATCGATGGATCATATCATTATATCTATATTTATGATTCATACCATGGAAAATGATTAATTTATGATGAGTACATCATAAAATTACAATAATGAAGTCAAAAAATCAACCATCTCATCAAATATTTAAGATACAATAAGAAGCAATACAAATTCCCTTCCATGCTCCTCTAATTTCATTATAGATTTGTTAGGGTCAATCTAAGAGAATGATTTATCAAAAATAAGATACGAGGTGAAAAGAAAGGGGTATCCCTAATTATAAAATCGTAGGGGATCCACCAGATACATTATATTGTCAATCTAGTAGTTCTATATTGGCCAACTAATGATCCTCATATGGTTAAAGAGCTTCCAAATTGACCATCATTTATCCATGGGTGTTGTATCAGTTATCCAGTGTGGCTCCAATAGCACTCGAGTAGCTGGTTTAAGACTTCATCCTTGTAACTCCATACTATAAACCCCATAACACCTCAAACATGTTTCAAATACTAATTTTTTTTATAAAAAACTAAAATAATATGTTCCAAAAACAAATCACATTGTAACATAAAATTTCGGGATGTTATAAATCACCCTCTCACTTAAATTATCTTCTTCTAGATGTTTTTTGGGGGCCTTTTTCAAATAAATCTTGCCACTGAGCCTAAAAATCTAATTAAATATCCCATGTCTAATCTTTAATATGACCATGCTACCACATAACTCTAATAAGGGGTTATGTATTCCTCCATAACACAATATCACTCAATTCTATGATCTAAATGATATATTCTATGAATCATGCATTATGATTCAATTCTTCATGCTCTAATTAAATCACATGCATGGGATTGGTATCATGCTTCCAAAGATGATACAAATGGATGTAATTATGAATACCTCAATATCATAGAGGAAGACCTCATTAAAAATTCATGGTCCTGATGCATTTGATTATATCTAATTATCCCACAAACCAGTGTTTCAATTTTCCCATCTTCTATAATCATTGATGTCCCAAATGTGGTGAAAATTAAAAGGAAACCATATGACCCATAGAGAACTCCAATGTTCAAAATTTTTAGTCTAAATAAGAATACTACCTTATTTTAGTGTTAACCAATCATTTCCCAATTATCTACACCAACTGGGATGATTTCATCAGCATACTCAGGTCAACAACTACTAAATCACCCACTTCATTCCAATAGAGTGATGAATGATAAGCCCGAACATAGAGAACCTTAAATAGATCCATATGAATTTAAAACTAATAACTATTTCAAAACAAAAACTCTACATAGAATTGATAATCATCCCTTTCCCCACTAAAATTCAGAATTTGATCTTAGACCATATATTTTAAAATATATATCATGCATCCTAGTTATCAATCAATATATGAATGATATATCATACTTATTTTCCACTAATTCCCTATTTATTTCTAAATGCCTTCCTAAAATCATGATGTAAAATGAGCCTCTCGATCAGATTCCATGATCTTAGGTACTCTATGAAAACACACTATCACCCAATCAAAGATCTTTCCTAACTCATATGTGGAATTAGACTCTTGAATCAGCAAGAAATGTTCCACCTTCCTCAATCAATAAATTATATCCCATACAACATCTTGGCCACATAGTGTCCAAGATAACCCTATAAAAATGTCTATATTTACCTCATCAATATTTCATATGGGTATAAGAGTATGATGAATCATTCTACATGGTTACTGATAGTCATCCTTAAACCAATGACAAATTAGAAAATGAGAGAAAAAAATATTCAATGTACCTCTTCATAATAGACCACTAGAAACATCAAATAATATCATGATACATATTTGTTGGCCTAGTTTTACTCCCCACTACAATCCACGAGAGTCCCCCATTAACTCTTATTTAATAAAAGTATGGAATAATAACATTCTATGAATGTAAAACACATTGTTCACATCTAATAAACGTCCAAGAACTGGATGATTACCCACTGACAATTCAGAATCTTTCCTAATGTAAAACACATTGTTCACATCTAATATACATTTAGGATCATATTCCTAGTTGGTTATCACTTAGTCTACCATTGTAGAAGCGATGGATAAAAGAGATCGGTCCATTACCCCTTGTTCATCGTATGCACCTATAAACCAATTCTCTAAAAATATCATCAACATTAACACATATTACAATGATCTCTCATCAAGATCCATAATCTTTCTACTATGGGTATCTAAATAAATAATCCATTTCCCATGAGCATAAACAATATATAATTCAATTCTTTTTTGGTACTCAAGATGACACCACAATAGCAGTTTCATGTCTCAGTGAGATAACATATTTTATAGGATTCTTATGCTTGAATTAATAGAAAATCATTCATTAAAAATATTGTATTTCAATCATTTAATGGCATGAAGCACAACACCTACATCCATGTATTCTGTAGGGTAGTTTCCCTCATGGGTCTATAGCATGTAAAAACCATAAGTATCTAAAATGTCATTCTATATCAATAAAGACTCAAAAAACATCCAGTGGCATCACAGTGCACCAAATAAGAAATACTAGGATTAGATAGAATTAGAATCAAAGAAACTATTTACATTTTCTTCATCTCTTGTATGTCCTCCTTGCATAGTTCACACCACTTGAATTTTAACCACCATTTGGTTGGATAATTTATAGGTGCTAACAAATGGGAGATGTCCTGGATGAATCTCATGTAATGTCTAGATAATACAAGGAAAAACTAAATCTCAAACATATTCATATTAAATTCCAATGACGTAACCTCTTCCACCTTCTCTCAATAAATAGAAATACTTTCCTCAAAATAACACGCCCATAGAAGTGTACCTATTGAATCTAAAAGTGACACTTTGAATTTTTGGGATAAATATGATTCTCTTAATGTGTAACAAAATTGAACAATAAATTTATATAATGAAAGATAAAGGAAACTATGGGTGAAATTATATATTAATGAGGGGCATGAAAACTGTTAGAGAATTGGAAAACCCAAACAACATAATAAGGTACTCTTATAACCCTTGTATTCTAATGAATAGAATCATACATATATCCTCTTCTCTATACTAATGATGATGGTATCCCAAATATAATTCAGTTTTTTTGAACCACTAATCTACCCTAAACTGATAAAAAATAAACAATCCCACATTATACAAATCTATTCACTATGGTAATCGAATTAAATATTGGGTAATCCACACATAGCCTTAGGATACCATCTACCTTCATGGAAAAAATATCAAGAGCACCCGAAGGGGGATTTTTTTGGTAAAAAACCCCCTTTTCCAAATAATCTTCAGTCTGTACTATCAACTCCTTCATCATGATATGGTCCATCTGATATAGAGTTAAAAATATAGGTTGACCACTTAAAGGAGTTCATTCTTCAATATGATTCGATATTTGGGGAGGTATTCGAGATGAATAATCTACAAATAAATCCTATGGGGCGTTCACCATGGGAGGAAATGTAGTTCGAGTTATTAAATGATATATTTCAATAACCATAAATACCACCTGATACATAAAAGTCTCAATCTAATTAAGATTTTTCTCAAACTACTTGCACCTAGATGCTAATCTAGAGTCCTAACATGTTTCTCTACCTTACGAGATGTAATGGTAACCCATATCTATTAAAATTTAATATAATATTAGAAACAATTGAACCATTCCATACCAAAAATCACCTCAATATAAGGCATCTCTAAAAATATGAAGTACCATATATATTAAAATCATACAAAAACTACAAGATATTCTGAACATATCTATGTATGTCTTATCCTCTTTCTAAGAGGATATTCATGATACAATATTTCTATGGAAATAATTACAAGGAAGTATTATCAATAAAATAATTTAAAGGATATAAAATAATGGTAATATTAATAATTGAACAATGTTTTAGAGAGTGTATATGTAATAAAAACTGTACTTCAATTTGTCAATGGTCCCACTCAGTCATTAGTTAGAATATGATCCACTATGCTCTAAATGATAATATAAAATTCATAGAATTATCCCAATGATACCCATTCCACCAAACCTTATAGAGTCTATAACTGTATACAAGGCCATGTGTCTACTTCATGGACTAACCCTCTTGTAATTTCCTGAATCCATAATTGAGATTCTCTTCGACATGCACATGGAGACTATGTCTTTCTGACATTCCAATGTCAACTTAATCATGATTAAATTGAATGGAAATGAAAGATATGCCCCATCATACCACAATAATGAATATTCCTCTGATTATTTGGGATAAATTTATAATAGTGTCCAAAATTCCCATGGTTATAGAACTCGGGATCGCCTACTCCTGTAGAGGGAGATGAAGAACCCTTTACCTAATATAGATACCTATTTCTGACATGGTGCATCTCCTTATCCTTCCCCTAATTTTTTAACATATGGGGAACACATAGATTTAGTCAACAACGCACTTATTATTCCACTAATTTTTGAAAGGGACCTAATGATTTATCCTCCACTAAACACTTATTAGTTATAAGGGAATTATAATTCACTTCAGAAAATGTGGTTAGGTAAAAGTTACTCACATATTCCCCAACTCATTTCATAAAATAATATCAATACATAAATCATTCTACACAAAATTCCCAACCAAATATGAGTTAAAATAATGTGAATGTTCAAAAGAAGTAGAATATTTTATCACAACCATAACCATCTACTAAATTTTCCTAATCCTTTGGCCTCCAACCAAATTTAGAATATCTAGAAAGAACTCTATAAAGAAGAGGTATTTGAAGTTCTCTTATGTTATAACCTCATGCCTACCAAACTAATTCATTAGGATCTATCATCTTTTAGAATTTCCCAGACTCATATATACATCAAATTTCACTCACAGAACATTCAAATTTTCTATACTATAGGAAATTTCGTCGATGATCTCAATCTGGTTCTCACCATCATGATAGCCATAAGTTCTCTTGAATACTGTTGGATGGATTTGATATACACCATGAGAAATATTAACCATAACATTCCCACCCATGTAGAATCCACCACCTTGAACATGTACTAGACAAAATATTCCATCCTAAATTCATTCTACTACCTATACTACTACATATACTATGGGAGCATTCTCATCTATATTCTTATTGAAATCTAGAAGTGTTATAAGGGTATTTCTCACGATGAGAATATCATAGACCAATTCTTTATGTATTCCCAAAAGTCATATTTAGGGTTTAATCTATGGAATTCCCAAATTAACACAGAGTAAAACCTTTAATAGATTAAATAACTACAACACTCAAAAATTTATAGGCACATTTAAAAGAACCATTTTATAGTGACTTTTATAAAGGGGATGCCTAAAACTATAATCTGTAACCCCTTACATTACCCAAGTCCCGAAACTGTTTTTAGTAATTTTAAATTATTCATATTTATATACAAATCATTGGATATATAATGCTCAGTATAAAATAACTATATTTTAGCATTGATACATCAACAGTTAATGGGACATAGATTATGATGGGTATTAAATTAATTAAACCTCTAAAAATGACATTAAAATAGTTGTGTGGAATGTCATCCTATCTTGCAAATCATGACGAATGAAATCAAAAAAATCACATAAATTGTAACTGGACAGCAATAATCATTACTAGTAAAAAACAATAATTCCATAATCAATAAAAGCATACCCACATTCCATGGTAACTCAATGGCTTGTTACAAATGTTTTTTAATGGACATTATTAAATATCATACGTAACTACAAACCCCCATATCTCTATTCCATGAAACTCCCAAATCATATTCTAGGAAAAATTACACTCATATCATATTTTGATTCCTCAACCTGAATAAACAGTTCCAAGCCAGAGTGTCACATGACCTAAAACAATCCTCCTCATGTGTAAGTGGAATCCAACTAGTGGAAAGGTAAAAACTAATATCACGGGAAGACTAATCCCTTGGTATATATATCCAACAAACAAAAAACACAAGGAAGAAATAATAAAATTAGAGTATGATATAATAGAAGAAACAATATAAATCATATTGCATAAATTTTTCATTAAAGATCAACAAACCCCATCTAAAAATAAATCAAGATAATAAGGTAAAAAATGATGTAATATGATAAGATGTGGAATAAGAAGATGCCCAAAGTCCACGACAGTCTACCCTTTTCCACTTGTCCTCCAAATCAGCCAACCAATATCGGTCCCTTTTGTAACGCCCCGACCCTAGTTACCCAGAGTCGGTGCATTATTACATAACATTGGCATGATCATGAGAAAGATCAAGTCTCGAAAGACCGATTAGTTTAGTAGCCTTGGAATAACTAGATACATCCATAAATTTTTACATTACATCATAAAAAAACATCTTGTCTTCATGTCCCCTCATACTATCCCTACAGGTCATTCATAAATTACTTCTTCATAATCCTGGAAAAAAAACATTGAAAGGGGTGAGCTCGGATGCTCAGTAAGGATAACATTATAGCAGAAGCTTTCATAAATAAGCATAAACACTTAAGGCAATTTATAACTAAAACAAAAGCCTTTGAAAATTGAACTTCAGCATATAATGGCAAAGGTAAAATGAAATAATGCCATTTACTTACTCACATGGATATTCTACTAGTCGAATGATCACATGAAATATCAATAACCACTTTCATAATGATGGAATGCATAATGCCAGACTATCATAACCACATAGCCAAGGCCTCGTGCCAAGACTACAAATAAGATTTTGCCAAGGCCTTGTGCCAAGACACTAGTTTGTCTCATGAGACCTACCGATGCATCGAGGAGCTATAGCGGGCTCCACCCGTCACTTATTAAGTCCAATGCATTCCTTATATGAATAGGTTTAAGCATAAAATAAACATTCGTATTAAAACTAGCATACGAAATGTCAATACTTTAACCACAAACCATGAATGATATAAAAATAGAACATCCACAGTCAAATATAACTCATTTGATACAATATGGAAGATTGTATTGTATCACATTAACCTCAATCATGAATAATGAAGGATGTTTACATAGATGAAAATAATCATCAAAACTATTTGAGAGAAATATCCCCCTTTTCTTGAAAACATTTAAAAGTCGCACTATTTGTCAAGAAGCCATTTAAAAATAGATTTTTGAATCAAAGTGTCCCATACCACTTTGAAACCTTTTAAAAAGATTTTTAATTTCTAAACTTTAATTTCCATATAAATAAATCCTTAAAACCATTTTTAAAACATGGACATTAATGAGAAAGATTTAGATGAATAAGTCTTTAAAACATTTAAAAATGGTATTTTAGTTAGAGATTCTAACCAAAAGAGAGACACTTGAATGAAAATAATTGAGGTAATAAAAACTTTGTAATATCATGAGAATAAAGGGGATTCATGATATACTATGTCAAAGTACATTATATACACCACATAAAAGTGATTTGGTGTATATCAACAAAGAAGTCTCAATGGAATGTAAATTGAGATGAAATCTATCATAAAGGCCATATCCTTAGGTTAAGGATAAATCAACAAAATAATTATGTGTGAAAATTATAAATACACTAAATATGATTGGATATTCAGTGTAAAACAATCAAAGTATATTCACACATATTCCTGTAAAAACAACACCAACGAATTGGATGTTTAACTCAACAAATGGTGAAAGAGTTAAAATTACTCTTATCAAATTCATATCAATGACTTGAGAATTTTCAATGGAGTGATTATGTGTATCAAAAGTATATCCACAGGAAGGGGAGTGGAAATTATGACATAATCAAATGAATAGTGATTCCACACATAATCTTGGGGTAATATAATCAATGAAATATGCGTAAAGCCAAATGAGTGGAAATTGAAATCTCAAATTCCCTTATTGATTAGGTAACTTAAGAAACAAACACCCATGAAAGAAAGATCATACCATGATGATGTAAATACCCATAAAATAAAGTATATTACACAATGAATACAATCATGGGTAGTACACATACACCACATGCAATAATTAAGTGGTGATCAATGGAATTCTCACGGAATTAAAAGTGAGACAAGAAACCCCTTACCACGTTAATCAACTGAGTCGCATGGCCAAAAGTTAATAACCACCAAATGATTTACAGAATAACATGAATATAAAGTGAATCATGATAATATATATCAAATGTAAGTACACAATACACCACTTTCAATAATTTAGTAGCGAACAATGGAAATCTCACGGAATTGAAAGTGAGATAAGAGAATCCCTTACTTTGTACTTTTTCCTTGGTCGATGGTAGGTTTACCTCCTGTATAATGGTGAAATAATTGTTATTGAATAATACAAGAATCAGTTACTTTAATATGATATCATATATGATCTTTTAACATTGATTTGTTAATAATATCTTAGAATTATCGTCATTTCAGGTGTTAACGGGTTCATTTTACTTTATATTCTTTGTTATGTGAGCCATATTCGTTATTAATGGGATGTATATTATTCATATCCAGAATGGTATCAAGTCCTTAAACATCATTTTTAAATCATAAAATGATAATTATACTTGAATGGATACGATGGAGAATGAATCTCATCGCGTTCGTGGAGACGGTAGTCCGTACGTACGCACGAATGCTACTTCCATTTAATTTTTATTTTAAAAGAATCGAATCCAAATGATACATAGGTATATTACTATTCCAGTAAAATATAATATTTTATATATGTTACTTTAGTTCATTAACACCATCCTTTATACGTTCCATGTGTGGTATGAACGAGTCATATCATTTTAAGGGGGCGGTAGTCCGCACTTCCTCAAATGAAATTATCGTATGTATATACAACATGAAACGAATAATTGTATGAAATAAAATGGAATTACAGAAGATTATATATAAAATATATATCATTAATATAATATTTAATTACAGTTCCATCCTAATGGCCACCATGAGAGGCGGTAAGATGTATTTGAACAATCATTGTTTCGTGAGGCGTTAGTTTTCCATCCAAAGAAACATTATGTTCATCATCCATTAGATGGAGTTGTGTGAATGTGTAGTTTGAATACTTCTTATAACAACATCCTAGTATATTGTGGATACTGGTGTTGTTACAAAAGAATGGAAATAAAAAGAGTTTGGGGGTTGGAGAAGCAAAATAATTGAAAATAATTTAAGAGAAAATGTTACCTTTAATTTAGGTAACTCACTTTGGTTGGAACCAAAGGACTTCTTGAAATGCTTTCTGCCTAAGGGGAAGCTTCAAGGAGGAGTAGAGGGATGTGGGGAGCTTAGTTGGGCAGAGTTTGGACGAGCCAAGTGGCTTGAGAGGTGTGAGGAATGAGTAGAAGTGGTCTCCTTTTATAAGGGAGAGGAGGGGCTCTTTAGGAAAGAGTGAAAGTATTACTTTATAATATAATTATATTAGGTTTATAATGGTCCAAAAATCATTGAGGTCGAAGATAAGATGACTCATATTCTTAATAACATAAACCAATAAGAATTGGACAGGTTTTATATAATATTTTAATCATTATAATCTTATTTATTGAAATGATTCATTAATGAGGTAAACATTGCATCATTATTGTGTCATTAATAATTTAAATTATTTGATGTCTAAAAATTATAAATAAAATATAATTATGTAGGAAATCTTTTTATCTTTCTAATGAATATATATAATCGAAAATCCAACATGTATAACCCTATGTAAAAATTGTTCTTTTAAAAGATGTAAGCTTATGCCATTTTAGTATTCATTTTAACTTAATTAAAATAAAGTGTCATTATCACTTACAAGTGGATCAATGGGGTCCCAAAATTGACCCAAAGATGCCCATGGTCGACCATGTATCAACCAATAGGGTTAAGACACGTTTTAGGGTAATTTAGTATTATTATAATATTATTTTTTAACCCTTATTTACCGGATTTACCCTTAACCATGGTAAATAAAATATTTACCGCAGTAATTATTCAAAATGTCTAAAAATAAAAGTTACCTATTTACACAATTTGAACATCCTGATTCCAAATATGGAATCCATTTTTCTAAATTCAAAACACAGAAGTGGCAGGAATTAATTTAAAATTAATTCCCGCTGTCAAAACAAAAAGCGTGTTTTTAAGAGATAATAACTATCAAAAGATTGACATTTGTTTATGTTCGGTTTAATTGTAAAATTATGTCCAATGACCAAAATTATATTAAATGGTAAAAATATATTCTAAATATACTTTAAAACCACTCAAATTCATAATTTATCACTATTAATTATTTTGATTAAAAAAGTTGTTTGTAATTAAAATTTAGTAATTTTTACTATTCATCAAAATATGAAAGTTATCCGAAAAGTACCAAAATTTCACCTTAGGCTAAATTTGATATTCCGAATCCAAAAATGAAGTCCATTTTGAAATATAAAATATATATAATTTCAAAAAATTAAGTATTACTATTCATAACGGCTAGTTTGATCGGTTGTGGTGTGTGTTAAAACTCGAAGTTGCGTACAACACACGCTACTGTTTTATTCAAAGGAAAGCGTACTGTGGAAGCTTGGGATGTTTTATTTTAAATTTTTTGATGTCCCCATTTAGTCAAAAAGTTTAAAATATTTTTTTTTAAAAAAGGGTTGACTATTAAAAGTTGGTAAAACTACAATACTGAAGATGAATTTGTTCTTACATTATGTCTAAGAAACTCATAATATGGATTCTAAAATTATAAGGATTATATAAAGTTTAAAATTTAGTTAATAATATTCATAACCTTTTTTGAACGGCTTGTTTGGTAAGTCATGGTGCGCTTGAACTCGGTGTTGCGTGTAGTGCAAGTTATTGAATTATTTTGAAGAAATAACACACTATGAAATCTTGGGGTGTTACATTCTCCCCTCCTTCAATAAATTGCGTCCTCGCAATTTGAAATTGTTCTTCGAAAATAAAAGGTTGAAAATAGAAAATATATTTGTGGGAATACCCACATCGGAAATTGGTTTACTAAAATTTAGTCTTAATATGAGGAAAAGAGAAATGAAAGGGTCACCACCAAATTATGATCTCGATTAGGGGAACATTGGTGGCAATTAGAGACATATAATTGGAGGAAAAACGTAAATATTTATAGGTAGTGGTTGAGGTCATCAATCACAAACAAGTATAAAATTGAGGTTCTTAAACTCATCTATCTATGATGATTTGATGTACCATCGGTTCAACAAAATATAGGGTATTGGGATCACACATTTTTGACATTTCAAAATATCTTAGTTGAAATCCCACATCGAAAAATGAATTAATGAGGCCTCTATTTAAAATAAAGAGTGGAAAGTATGAAGATTACCGAAAATAACACATACTAGGGTTCCCTGTAGGAAAATATGGATATGGAGGAGAAATCTAACCATCAATTATCTGATGGAGAGTGGTAGAGAACATGGCTATGAAAAGGCCAACAATCCCAAAGCCATAAATTAGTGATGATTTAAGGTACCATCTAGAACAACATTTTTTTTAAGTTACATTACATAAGGAAGAGGAATTCATTTATGATATTGACTAAGAACATTATGAGATATACTTAAATTTTAAGTAGATTTTCATTCTTTAATAAATTTCCACCACTAACTCAATTTTTTTTAAACGATGAGTATTCAAGAAGACTTGGTCACACTGGAAGAGCTAGAATAAACATCTATAGAATCACATGATCCATGCAGGATAAACCATATATTTACATTGTCTTTGAAGATTAATCAAAACCAAAATGGTTAGGGAATGATCTAATGATCCCCCAAAAGGATATTCATTGAGATAAATATGCACTAATCTTAATTTCTAAAATTAAACCAACAATACCCCAAAGTTAAATAGATACCATTCAACAACCAATTGTCCTTAAAATCCTTTAATATAATCCAAACTAATATTGAAACCCAAAACATAGAAGAATTTGATTATGTAGTCTCCCATGTTACATTGTATCTCCAAATGACATCAAATACTCTTAAAGTCACATACTTAAATGTAATTAACATCATCACATATTCTCTGTTATAGGTTAATCATTTCCATAAATAACCCAAATCACTATAAATCAACAATAAAAATGTAGATAAAAATCCACCATTACTCTACAAATGAAACCTCATTGTATTCTATTTTCCTTGGGCATATAGTGTTCCTAACAAAACGAACATCTTCCAAAATAACATTTATCACTTAATCACCAAATAATTTTCCTATACCAAGGGTATTCATTTGATAAGACATAAGAACCCAAATCATCTTATTATTGATCAATAAAATCATTTAACAAAAAAATAGTCATACTAACCAGGGACTTCCCATAGTCCAGTGGTAGGCGATAAATCCCAATCGCACTTTGGTTGTGGGTTCGATTCCCACAGCTTTGTCCGACGCGACGGGTTGTCACACGGTCTACGTGTTGTCCTTTTTCAAAAACTATATTCTATAATATTACCAAAATGAGATAAATTTTTCAAAATAACATAATTTAACCACAAATGTTATATCATACTTTGCATTTTCATCCCAAATTATAATAACTTATCATTTTCTCAAACCCCAATGATCATATAAAACCAAATGGTTATTTATACCTATATCCACAAGAGAAGAGACAATTATTCCTCAAATATCATTCTCACATGGCAAACTGAGGGGTTACAAATACAAGAGAAAATTATTCCAAAGTAAACCCATCAACAAGGAGTGCTAATACTTTTTAAATTTTTCTCCAACCATTTATTTCCACATAGCTTCTTCTTTGAGCAAGAAAATATCCTATAAAATAGGACATTCACTCGGGTAATGGCCAGGTCCCCTACATTTACGGAAAATGACTGTAAATGGACTCTTGGGACCATTTTTATCTTATTCCATAGTACTCTTCATTTTTCTTCGGCAATTATTCACTTTATGTCCTTCCTTCCCGCACGTAAAACATTTCGTTGTCCCATTGACACACTTTCCTGGGTGTCTCTTTCCACAATTGCTGCATGATGAAAATTGAGGTTTCTTTTCTCCATGGTCTCCATTCCTGGAGATCTTATCATTTATCACCTTTCTCTTCCTTGTTGAGTCTGGGAGTTGGTTAATATATATGTTTTTGATCATATTTTTGGAAAACTGATTTGGCATAAAGACGATATCTTTTACGCCTATCAACATTCCATTTTGTTGCTCATTTCCACCACCGTTCCCACCTTGTACATCATTCTCAAAGTCACTATGACTTCCTTGGAATCCAGCCATTGACTAAAACCAGAAAGCATTGTGTGAGTAATAGTAGTCGTAAAATCATTTAGAGATTAAAATGTCACCATATTCTCAATTTGAAACATATTAGGATTAACCAAGGTCATTTACTCTCATCTTATGTATATATTACTTAAATCAGTTTGTAAAGAAAATGTAAATTATCCTAAGCATATCCCCTGGGAGTGTCGTAACCAAGAGTGCAGCAAGGCCCGTTGTCGTGCACCAGTTCCCATTCGTGTCTAGCTCAAAGCGGTGTTTTCGGGTTTTGCCCCTAGGTACATCTATGCCAGAGCCGCCTCTACCTGCTCGTATGCAGACAGGGATGTATTTCTTGGAAAACTCACAAAATATTTACAATACCAAAATTCTAGGAAGTTCTTTTATACTAATCCTCAAAGTTCATCTTAGGTCTACGTGCTCTAATCAGAGTTTATCTAAATCTAGATACCAAGTTTTGTACTAAACTTCCTCTGATACCAACTGTAACGCCCCGACCCTAGTTACCCAGAGTCGGTGCATTATTACATAACATTGGCATGATCATGAGAAAGATCAAGTCTCAAAAGACCGATTAGTTTAGTAGCCTTGGAATAACTAGATACATCCATAAATTTTTACATTACATGATAAAAAAACATCTTGTCTTCATATCCCCTCATACAATCCCTGCAGGTCATTCATAAATTACTTCTTCATAATCCTGAAAAAAAAAACATTTAAAGGGGTGAGCTCGGATGCTCAGTAAGGATAACATTATAGCAGATGCTTTCATAAATAAGCATAAACACTTAAGGAAATTTATAACTAAAACAAAAGCCTTTGAAACTTGAACTTCAGTATAAAATGGAAAAGGTAAAATGAAATAATTCCATTTACTTACTCACATGGATATTCTACTAGTCGAATGATCACATGCAATATCAATAACCACTTTCATAATGATAGAATGCATAATGCCAGACTATCATAACCACATAGCCAAGGCCTCATGCCAAGACTACAAATAAGATTTTGCCAAGGCCTTGTGCCAAGACACTAGTTTGTCTCATGAGACCTACCGATGCATCGAGGAGCTATAGAGGGCTCCACCCGTCACTTATTATGTCCAATGCATTCCTCATATGAATAGTTTTAAGCATAAAATAAACATTCGTATTAAAACTAGCATACGAAATGTCAATACTTTAACCACAAACCATGAATGGTATAAAAATAGAACATCCACAGTCAAATATAACTCATTTGATACAATATGGAAGATTGTATTGTATCACATTAACCTCAATCATGAATAATGAAGGATGTTGACATAGATGAAAATAATCATCAAAACTATTTGAGAGAAATATCCCCCTTTTCTTGAGAACATTTAAAAGTCACACCATTTGTCAAGAAGCCATTTAAAAATAGATTTTTGAATCAAAGTGTCCCATACCACTTTGAAACCTTTTAAAAGGATTTTTAATTTCTAAACTGTAATGTCCATATAAATAAATCCTTAAAACCATTTTTAAAACATGGACATTAATGAGAAAGATTTAGATGAATAAGTCATTAAAACATTTAAAAATGGTATTTTAGTTAGAGATTCTAACCAAAAGAGAGACAATTGAAGGAAAATAATTGAGGTAATCAAAACTTTGTAATATCATGAGAATAAAGGGAATTCATGATATACTATGTCAAAGTACATTATATACACCACATAAAAGTGATTTGGTGTATATCAACAAAGAAGTCTCAATGGAATGTAAGTTGACATGAAATCTCTCATAAAGGCCATATCCTTAGGTTAAGGATAAATCAACAACATAATTATGTGTGAAAAATATAAATACACTAAATATGATTGGATATTCAGTGTAAAACAATCAAAGTATATTCACACATATTCCTGTAAAAACAACACCAACGAATTGGATGTTTAACTCAACAAATGGTGAAAGAGTTAAAATTACTCTTATCAAATTCATATCAATGACTTGAGAATTTTCAATGGAGTGATTATGTGTATCAAAAGTATATCCACAGGAAGGGGAGTGGAAATTATGACATAATCAAATGAATAGTGATTCCACACATAATCTTGGGGTAATATAATCAATGAAATATGCGTAAAGCCAAATGAGAGGAAATTGAAATCTCAAATTCCCTTATTGATTAGGTAACTTAAGAAACAAACACCCATGAAAGAAATATCATACCATGATGATGTAAATACCCATAAAATAAAGTATATTACACAATGAATACAATCATGGGTAGTACACATACACCACATGCAATAATTAAGTGGGGATCAATGGAATTCTCACGGAATTAAAAGTGAGACAAGAAACCCCTTACCACGTTAATCAACTGAGTCGCATGGCCAAAAGTTAATAACCACCAAATGATTTACAGAATAACTTGAATATAAAGTGAATCAAGATAATATATATCAAATGGAAGTACACAATACACCACTTTCATTAATTTAGTAGCAAACAATGGAAATCTCACGGAATTGAAAGTGAGATAAGAGAATCCCTTACTTTGTACTTTTTCCTTGGTCGATGGTAGGTTTACCTCCTGTATAATGGTGAAATAATTGTTATTGAATAATACAAGAATACGTTACTTTAATATGACATCATATATGATCTTTTAACATTGTTTTGTTAATAATATCCTAGAATTATCGTCATTTCAGGTGTTAACGGGATCATTTTACTTTATATTCTTTGTTATGTGAGCCATATTCGTTATTAATGGGATGTATATTATTCATATCCAGAATGGTATCAAGTCCTTAAACATCATTTTTAAATCATCAAATGATAATTATACTTGAATGGATACGATGGAGAACGAATCTCATCGCGTTCGTGGAGACGGTAGTCCGTACGTACGCACGAATGCTACTTCCATTTAATTTTTATTTTAAAAGAATCGAATCCAAATGATACATAAGTATATTACTATTCCAGTAAAATATAATATTTTATATATGTTACTTATGTTCATTAACACCATCCTTTATACGTTCCATGTGTGGTATGAACGAGTCATATCATTTTAAGGGGGCGGTAGTCCGCACTTCCTCAAATGAAATTATCGTATGTATATACAACATGAAACGAATAATTGTATGAAATAAAATGGAATTACAGAATCTTATATATAAAATATATATCATTAATATCATATTTAATTACAGTGCCATCCTAATGGCCACCATGAGAGGCGGTAAGATGTATTTGAACAATCATTGTTTCGTGAGGTGTTAGTTTCCCATCCACAGAAACGTTATGTTCATCATCCATTAGATGGAGTTGTGTGAATGTGTAGTTTGAATCCTTCCTATAACAACATCCTAGTTTATTTTGGATACTGTTGTTGTTACAAAAGAAAGGAAATAAAAAGAGTTTGGGGGTTGGAGAAGCAAAATAATTGAAAATAATTTAAGAGAAAATGTTACCTTTAATTTAGGTAACTCACATTGGTTGGAACCAAAGGACTTCTTGAAATGCTTTCTGCCTAAGGGGAAGCTTCAAAGAAGAGGATAGGGATGTGGGGAGCTTAGTTGGGAAGAGTTTGGACGAGCCAAGTGGCTTGAGAGGTGTGAGGAATGAGTAGAAGTGGTCTCCTTTTATAAGGGAGAGGAGGGGCTCTTTAGGAAAGAGTGAAAGTATTACTTTATAATATAATTATATTCGGTTTATAATGGTCCAAAAATCATTGAGGTCGAAGATAAGATGACTTGTATTCTAAATAACATCAACCAATAAGAATTGGACAGGTTTTATATAATATTTTAATCATTATAATCTTATTTATTTAAATGATTTATTAATGAGGTAAACATTGCATCATTATTGTGTCATTAATAATTTAAATTATTTGATGTCTAAAAATTATAAATAAAATATCATTATTTAGGAAATCTTTTTATCTTTCTAATTAATATTTATAATCGAAAATCTAACATGTATAACCCTATGTAAAAATTGTTCTTTTAAAAGATGTAAGCTTATGCCATTTTTGTATTCATTTTAACTTAATTAAAATAAAGTGTCATTATCACTTACAAGTGGATCAATGGGGTCCCAAAATTGACCCCAAGATGCCCATGGTCGACCATGTATCAAACAATAGGGTTAAGACACGTTTTAGGGTAATTTAGTATTATTATAATATTATTTTTTAACCATTATTTACCGGATTTACCCTTAACCATGGTAAATAAAATATTTACCGCAGTAATTATTCAAAATGTCTAAAAATAAAAGTTACCTATTTACACAATTTGAACATCCTGATTCCAAATATGGAATCCATTTTTCTAAATTCAATACACAGAAGTGGCAGAAATTAATTTAAAATTAATTCCTGTTGTCAAAACAAAAAGCGTGTTTTTAAGAGATAATAACTATCAAAAGATTGACATTTGTTTATGTTCGGTTTAATTGTAAAATTATGTCCAATGACAAAAATTATATTAAATGGTAAAAATATATTCTAAATATACTTTAAAACCACTCAAATTCATAATTTATCATTATTAATTATTTTGATTAAAAAATTTGTTTTTAATTAAAATTTAGTAATTTTTACTATTCATCAAAATATGAAAGTTATCCGAAAAGTACCAAAATTTCACCTTAGGCTAAATTTGATATTCCGAATCCAAAAATGAAGTCCATTTTGAAATATAAAATATATATAATTTCAAAAAATTAAGTATTACTATTCATAACGGCTAGTTTGATCGGTTGTGGTGTGTGTTAAAACTCGAAGTTGCGTACAACACACGCTACTGTTTTATTCAAAGGAAAGCGTACCGTGGAAGCTTGGGATGTTTTATTTTAAATTTTTTGATGTCCCCATTTAGTCAAAAAGTTTAAAATATTTTTTTTAAAAAGGGTTCACAATTAAAAGTTGGTAAAACTACAATACTGAAGATGAATTTGTTCTTACATTATGTCTAAGAAACTCATAATATGGATTCTAAAATTATAAGGATTATATAAATTTTAAAATTTAGTTAATAATATTCATAACCTTTTTTGAACAGCTTGTTTGGTAAGTCATGGTGCGCTTGAACTCGGTGTTGCGTGTAGTGCAAGTTATTGAATTATTTTGAAGAAATAACACACTATGAAATCTTGGGGTGTTACACCTTTTAATTTTATGGATCAATATCCTTAAATTCAACACACATATCGAGATTCCAATGTAGGATATGAGTATAACATAGAAGTATACCACCAATGCCTCTAATTTATAAGTGTCTCATTTATATATTGGAGTATCCAATGAAAAAAAAGTAAATGAAAAATCAAACACTCAAATTTCAGGTTATCATATACTAACAAAGCTTCTATGAACCCTGAACATCCCAGCTATAGCTCCATCATGAAAGAGCAGTTGTGTCTGGTTTCTAGGAATCTCATAATAGGGGTAAAGGCAACCAGACCTCAGTTCAGGCCACATGGGTTTCATTACCTATTAATTATCCCTGATCAGGCCCAAAGGATTTCATGTCTCTATATCCAAACTCAAGTCAACCTCAAGTCCAATATTCCTTACCATATTTCTTTCTATACCCCACTATAATAATCATGTGTCACATCATAGAAATCCTATTCTAAGGGATTATCCAATCTATGAAGTTCCACCCATCACATTGCTACTAGATAACTTTATTCCATGTTCCATACACATATGTACATACACAATAAAAATTCAAGAAATTCTTGAGCCACACACACACAAAATATCAAAATAAAAGATTTTCCATGGTCGACACACATATATAAAACTTTTGTGTCATGAATGGTCACACAGGATTAAGAAACAAAACCAATGTTATCATATTGTGTAATGTATCATAGGTTACCCATGTGCATAAATATGCCACATAAAAAAATGTATAACCAACCAAAAAAACATTCGCAAGAATTTCATATTATACATTTTATATAATTTTCATAACAATGTTAATAAATTCCAAACATAAGATAATCCTTCCCCCAAGCCAAAAAACTTCACTGAGGATAAGATGAAGTGCTTATGAACCCTATATCCATCTCTAAATCATCACTTGAGGGTTCTAGTATTGAGATAAATAAAGAAAAAATGATAAGGGGGAGAATATAATTAGAATTACCCAATGAGAACCACTATAACTAATGGATCTAGATCTGATCAAGAGATGGAGAATGATCCTTAATAGATAGGATCTTTTATCCATCAATGATCCATGAATTCTCCATTATGTCTCATAGGAGTCATAAGATACATCTATTAAAACCGATTTCTTTGATTTATCCCAAGGGAAAAATAGGTGTATTAGTTATGATCATCTTAGACTAACAATATATTATCCACTTAAACGATCATATCTTCATATGGTGAAGAGTTGAGAATAAGGGATATAAATTCACCTAAAAATAGCATATATGTTTTTTCTAGATGAATTTGTGAT
Organism: Viscum album; assembly: GCA_963277665.1. NCBI lineage: Eukaryota > Viridiplantae > Streptophyta > Magnoliopsida > Santalales > Viscaceae > Viscum > Viscum album. The sequence continues at coordinate 841,652,469 of OY728140.1, read as the reverse complement.
TAGAAAAGGGAAGGAGATTTCAAAATGGGTTGTGGTATAAAAATAGAAGTTTTACACTAATTTAATAAAACCTTAGGGATCCACTAGACATCCAGTCTGCCCCTTCTTACTTATTAGCTAGTGATTCGCCACCAGTGAGATGGTTAGCCTTCAAGGTCTGTAGAGACTATGGTCTAGCCACCAGCTAGTTGGTAGTGTTGTAATATATAGATTGTATGCCTCCAATATCTCCCATGCCACATCTTTAATCCCTATACCATTAAAAATCATAATCCAGAACCCCAAACACATTTAATGTTTCTAAAATGATGAAGAAAACTTAAAACAATATTCAAAAAAGATATACCGAAAATAAATCATATGGTACCATGAAATTTGAGGACCATATGGAAGCATCGTTTATATTTAAGGTTGAATGAACATTATTTTAAATGGATATGGATGGCTAGTTATCTAAATATGTATACAAAATATATTGTTAAATTATTTATAATTTTTTTATGAATGAATTTTACAAGAGTTGCATAACCTTGTGGTTCAACAAAATTTGGTGACACAAGAATTAAATAAGAAAATCCATCATTGTTTATTTATTCAATAAAAATAGGTGTTATATTTTATGAATCAAATGATACTACGGAATAATCCTATAAAATTAGATCTCAAATGCAAGCATCCTTATTTAATAAACAAATTATACTATAATATGGAATATTCTTTAATGACCCGATATTGAGAACACTTGTAACCAACAAAAACTCATGGTTCATAATGAAATAATTAAAAATAATAATCAAACTTGTTTTACTCAATTACTTATTACAATTCACTAAACTAAATGGTACATTAATCCTTATCACAAGACATTAAAAAACCCTACATGAGTTACTCAATAAAAAAACATAATATCAACAATATGAGTTTCTTACACAGAAAATGTAAACTCTATTGTGTGAGGTCCTCAACACATGACTCTATACTATAGAAAAATGGTTATATTTTTTAATTACCTAAACTAATTAAAAAATTAACCATTATATATGGAATTATATATTATGTATTGGTCCTAAACACTAGAAATTTTACTTCATCATCCATTTTCATTATCACTTGATTGGGAATGATGAAAAAAAAATTATTTGAGCTCAAAATATAAAATGGCCTTTTCTAATAAAAATCATGGCTGTAATATCATCAATTCAATACTAATTTGTATTTATATTCTACATAACCCTAAACTATATGGTGTACAATCCTTGTGATATGATGTTCAATTTTTTGGCATATCTACCTCATCATATAATGTTAAACTAAAAAGATATCCTGTTATCCTCTTTTATATGTCACATATACATAGGGACCCATTACATCCCATCATACCAGATTATCTTATGAAAATATAATATTTAACATCCAATATATTAATGTTAGATATTTTATGCTTATTTTTGCTCCCACATCCTAACCTCATGTGTGATTCCTTAATCATTTCATGTTATGATTCATTTATAAGCCTATCACTAGGTTGAATCCTTTAGAAATATATATATATATATATATATATATATATATATATATATATCGTAATTCTTATTCCCATAAGAGAAATACTAATGCCTAAATATCTTGTCTTATACTCATAATAAATTCATCCCATTCATTAAAGCCCTTGTTCAACCATAGTTCCTGAATAACATATTGATTCGCATCATGTAGCTTATTGTTTCCCCACTACTAATCAGTTGGGCTTCCCTAGTGTGTCTCCCTATCAATAAATTACATGTTACTTCCATTACCCCTATATAATGTAATAAAAGATTCAAAAGTTTATATGAGTTTATTATTATTCATAAAATAAATATAATGATGCCTAGATCTCTTATGTTGTGCCCAACGACAACCCATTGCTTCTTACATTACCTGACCGGATCACTCACCATTGCACATGGATTTCCCCATCATTAATAATGGATTATATTCATATGGTCCGGTTGTAAAAACCTATCTTTTGGATGAAATATAGGTCACATAAAACAAAATTAAATTAAAACAGTTCATGTTCCATGACTTTTAATTAATAGATACAAATGGTTTGAGTTATATATCTATAAACTAAGAACTAATAATTTTAGTTAAATTTGTATGACCATAAAACAACGTTCATGTTTCCCCCAATTTTAACACCAAGGATACATTCACTACCATATGGCTCAAAAATGAAACCCGGTCAGATTTTATTATGCCATGGAAGTGACCTCCCCTTTTCTTTGATCAATATGACTATAAACTAAAATAATTTTTTTGGTCTATGTTGTATGACATTAAATGGTACAAAATTTTCTTCCTCTATAAGGACCTATGATTCTTACACTATATTTTGGATCCTGATTCATTTGGTATTGGTTCTATTTTCACCATGAAAGTGAGATAAGATTCACAATACCTCTATAACGTTAAAATATGAGTAACCATATTTTGTTCAATTTTTGTAACCATAACCATAAATACATTTTGTATATATATATATGAACTTTAAATTAAAATCGTCAATTCCATTCAAAAAAGGATTTAATGTAAAAATGAATGTGATATAAAGCTTTAAAAATATAATACACATAATGGGTTGTTTAAGAAAAAGTTGAGTAGTTGTACAATAGTCATCCTATCCTGACTCATACGAAAAATTTCATGTAAAAAAATAATATGAGACAGAATGAGTTAAAAATTGCGGGAAAACATATGTCCCAATAAGAAGTTGAGTGATACATTCATTTCATACATATATTTTACTATTTTAATGGATTATTTTATTATTAAATTGATTTAATATTTCTTGGATGTTTAATATAATTTCTCATATTTTGAAGGGTAGAACAAATTATATAAATTGAGTAAAATTATAATAATAAGAAATTATTTCCATCAAAATATGGTCTTCTACAAAAAATAATGATCAAAATATCTTAAGGTAGGTCAAACATCAATATTCAAGGTGAAATGGAGGTTCTATGGATGGAAAAACAATATTTACATTCTAAATATAAATATTATGAAGTAAGGATTCCATGTTAGGAATAGGGAACAACCTAGGATAAGAAGAGGATGTGTCATAGTGTGAAAAATATGTGTCACACTATGAAACACCTAAAAAATTTAAATATGTGTTTTTAAGTAGAATGTAAACTTAATAGAATCTATTCCAGTAAGTCTTATGGTCTAAAATATCTATTCAAGAAGTAAAATGTATTGACATTTCTAGATTTTTCATTTTGATGGGGATTTCAGTGAGAGATTAGATTTTTATTTCCCACAATGGAAATGGATGTAAATTAATAACGCAAGCCTCATGTATGACTAAATAATGAAACATTTACCTTAACATAAGTACCATATATATATATATATATATGACCAATATATTATTACCAAATTTTGATTTGGAGAACAAATTCTAGAGTGAGAAGCTATGCTATTGTATGGTCCCCACCATTCATCTATCCAATTTATTTTTTTATGTTATCTTTATATATTATACTTTTCCCATAAACCCTTATTATTATAATGAGAATGGTAACTCACACCATGTTCGATGGTTAAGAAGAAAAGGGGTAGGTTCAACTAGATTATATTTCATTTTATCATATTCATGTTGGGGAGCTTCAATTTCTAATTCATCATTTTAATCCAGTAATTATTATTTTCTAATGAACATTAGGAAAAATTATAGAACGTTTCAATTTTAATTATTAAAGTAGTTGACTTAAAATCTATCATGACCATTGGTTATTCTTTTAAAATTGTTTTTAAAAATGATTTTAGGATTTCTAAGTGTATTGAAACACTAAATTGCCAATCCATATAAGATAGGGGAATTTTTTACTATTGTGCGGATACCATGATCCTCGGATTCTCCTCATCCTAACTATGACATGAACAATAAATTAATAAAATAAATTTCTAAATATAGTTACACCTAAACACTAAAATATAAAATACCCCAACAGACCATTCAATAGGGATTTTCGAAACACAAATCTAATATGCTTTCTTTGTTCCCACATTTGAAAGAACAACCTGTTATTTATTCTTACCCATTTCTTCAAAATAAATTTAATTAAATTATATTAAAAACCTAATATACTATTTGTGTGTTCTCATGGGTTTTACCAAAAAAATACCATTTACAATAGTTTAATTAGTCATTATTTGTATTAGTTTTATAAATTATTAAATTTGGTTATCCCTATAGAAAATAATTCCTTCCCATAGGAAATCAAACTAGCATTGTCGTTTGGGATGGTTTCAATTTCATATTTATGTTTTTTATTTTTAAACATTAATTAAATATAAATTACATTTTTTAAATTTGGTGATTGTGGAATGAGTTTCATATTTTTAATCGCAAATGCATGACTAAAAAATGAAAAGGGGGGGATTTTGGAGTCCAAGACTAAGATCAAAAAAATCCTATTAATGGAAAACAAGTTATCTGAGGCCATGGTTACCATAGAGAAATAACGAAATATTGAAAATAGAGGATTTTAACAAAGGGATACAAGACTCTGAGTGCAGGAAAACAATTGAAGACCTTCAAATATTGGAGCTCATCCAAGCATACTTCTACTATAAGTAGCTTCAACATATTTTGAGATAAAGAAAACAATTACTCCAATGATTTAAAACAATGTAAACATTTATAGGAAACCCCATGAATATACAAACACATATATTAATAGTTTCTTCAATCACTATGACACCTTCAAATTATATAGCATTTCAAGTGATGTTTAAAGAATTTATTTTTTTTATTTTCTTTAGGGGAGAAAGATCAAAAATGGATCTAGATCATGGAAACTCATTCCATCACTACATTGGATGATATTTGAAGACATTATTTTATATATTTTATCCCTCTATTAATATTGGTCGACATATGAGGAAATATTTTAAATTTTAGTCAATTTAAAGATGACTATTTTTATAATTCATGGGAGTGCTTTATAGATTTAATCATGAAATACCTACATCACAGAATATAAACCTATATATGAATTAATGAATCCGAAAAATGTATAATATAGGGTAATAGGAAAATTCTAGATGCCTTACTTGGTTTTTTTATCAAGAAAAAATAACTATAAGAATTATAGAACCTTATGGATGAAATGAAATGCAAAAAATTCCCTTAGAAGAATAAGGGAATGAAATGAAGAGGCATCTACATGGATGAAAACAATATCTATATGGTGGATCAAATTGAATCCCAAACCAAGAATATGGATATAATGATGGTCAAGAAACCACAACATAAATGAATGAATATAAGAGATGTAAATAATGCATATTATAAACATTATAATAAATTTTTTTGGAATCCACATCATTAATGTAAAGGGTATTGGTATAGAGAATATTGTCATCACACACAATAGGGACCATTAATTCAGTGTCAAGTACACACACTATAGGATACTTTTATTACATTCATGTCTACGACTAGGTCTTTTATCACTAAACATATGACCTATTAAAAATATATATTTTTATCAATAATGGAGGTAAATAATAACTTAAGGAATAAAAAGTCTAAACTCTAAATCCTAGATTGTCAAGTAATAAAAATTATTGAAAAACTCATAGAGAGATAGATAGGAGTTCTATCACTATGCCCCAAAGTGAACTCACGGGTAGATTTGAATTTCATTTCTCTACGAAGTCGAAAAGTAAAAATAGACCAACCAGAATCAAGTCATAGATTACAAAAGGAAAGTGGAAAAAAATGTATAAGAGAAGGAAAATAATGAAAAATATGTATTTCAATAATAAGTAAATTAATAACCGAAACATATTAATTCAAGGATACATTTTCTAGAGTTACTAGCATAAGGAATGATCGATGTGAAAATGGTAAATTTCATTACAATATTAAAAAATTTAATATTATTAATCCTTTTTATGAATCCCTCACCAACATGGTGTTGTATGTAAAATTTATGAAAGAACGGATTGCTGATAAAAGGATGTTGAAGGAAATTTTCCTCACATAACTCACAAGGTAATTTTGGATCGTTATTTCAAATAAATTGCCAAAAAAGAAACAATACCATGGTTTTTTCTCAATTCCAATTTATATTTGTTTTAAAAAAATATTTACAATCATTATATGGTTTCAATGAAATATTACATATTATATCATACACTACATTCAAAATCCTTGGATTATAAAGGATAAATCCCAGATGATATTCATTTTAATTATAAAACTAAATAGTTAAATTTCTATGTGGATTGATCAAAGATGAAAAATTCATATTCCCCGTGTATTTATTATTTCTAAATATAAAAGATGATTGGAAACCTCTCGTTTTGGGATGTTCATTCTTGGTCACCGGGAGTGCATTAATTGATGTTAAAATTGGAAATCTCTATCTGAGCATCCTTAGTTAACAAGTAAGTTTCAAGATTCATCATTTGATGAATAATTATATTTTCAATAGTGATGATGATATTTTAGTGAAAAATACACAATTTTTAAGATATTTATGAATTTGAATAAGTGCTTGAAGTAGATATTATTTAAAACAAAAAAATCAAAGTTAAGGTACTGGAAAGAAAAATGGGAAGTTGAGGGATCCTACAACTATTACTAGAGGAACGACTGAGTCCACTATGATTGAAGAAGGAAAATATGTACAGATAGAAAATGGCCTCCTATTATGTTATTAAAGATTAGAGAAACACTAGTTAATTAGCCCGATTTAAATTTATCACATACAACCGGCAAGAAAAGTAATGTTATTTTTAAATGAACGAAATGTTTTAAACTATGTTGGAAGGTCAAAACTAAGATCATTTATAGACCCTAATGAGGTAAAATCAATTGTATCTTCCATACCCTTATATGAATCTAAAATATGTATAGTCGAGACAATATTGTTAAACATAATCTCATTTTGGTGGAAAATCAAGTTTTATGGATTCTTATCATCCTACTTTCTTAGTCAAATACACTCTCCCCATAATCATTCAAATTCCATTGATAAATACCTATAATTTCATTGGTTCATTTTCATTTTTCAGGACCATCAAGACCCTAACATAAAGAATGAAAATGTTTTAAAATAAATATTCATATTTTGATCATAATGTAGGTCAAACCTACTAATAACAATGTTAATGAGTCAATAAAAGGGGAGTAATCATTTCAATTCTGTATTTTTCAGCATTATTCCACACATTTTACTGTTTTATATATTTAACTTCTAAATGATTTCCTTTACTTGATTCATTCATTAATCAATTATACTAGAAGAGAAAAATTATTTATATAATTTGATTACTATGAAATTAAATTAATTTTTTAATTAATTTTAATGAGAAATATAATGGAAATAATTATTATAGATAAACATATTGTAACACCCCGAGATTTTATGAGATATATTCCTTTTAATTTCATTGATATATTCTTTTGTATGATACACCGAGATTATCTTGCGCAATACACAACACCATATTAGCTTTTAGTATACAGAAACACTATTCTTTGCTTGGGTTTCATGCAAGAGAGACCTTCCTCGATGGCGTGTGTTGTACGCAATACTGAGTTTCACTAAACAATTATATATTATTATTATATTATAAACTATCAGTTACAAATCGTATTTTCTGAATTTTTAATTTTATAACATTTTAATTCATCTTACACATTTTCTAGAATGAGATATGAAAACAAAATCAATTTTTTGACAAAAGAAGTATTTTTCAAAAAAAATTGTAGTTTTACTGCCTTTTGATGGAGCACCCATTTTAAATATATCTTTTGAAAAGTTTATAAGTTCAATTTTACAAAATAAACATCTTCTTTTGAATCAGGATATAAAAATTTAAATTGGATAAACTTTTCATAGTTTTTTGATAACCTTCATATTTTGTTGAATAGTAAAAATACGCTAAATTTTAATTAAAATCAACCTTTTCCATCGATATAAATTATATGGTTAAATTATAATATTAAATTGTTTAAAAGTATAATAGAATATATTTTATCCATTTAACATAATTTAAGTCATTAGAATTAATTTTACACTAAATTCATAGGAAAAAACATTTCAATTTTTTGCAACGTTTTAACTTTTAAAACCCGTTTTCATAACAATGAGATTATGTATAAATTAATTACTACAACTTTTGTGTTTTGAATTTTGAAAAATGGATTCTATATTTGGAATTATTAGGTCCATATTATGTTAGTAGGATACTTTTTTATTTTTAGACTTTTTGAATAGTAACTATGGTAAATTTTATTTACTACAGTTAAAGGTAAATCGAGTAATTATGGGTAAAAATAAGATTATAAAATTACCCTAACACCTGCCAAAATTCTATTGGATAAATAAAAGTAGACCCATATCACCTAAGGGTCAAAATAGATTCATTTCATGTACTTTTTACCGTGGAAAGGATGTAATTATTATTAAATCCAAAGAAAGTGACAATATGTCACTCTCTTATATCTTATAAGTGTAATAATTTTAATTTAGTGATAAACATCATAAAACCTAGACTATAAATAGTCTCTACAAATCTAATAAAAGTATATACATCATGAGAAATTATCTAGAATTTTTAAGGATTTAATAATTATAATTAATGCTGACACAATAATGATGCAGAAATTGTTTATTTAGTGAAAAATCAATAATACGGTTTTTATTAAATTAATAGTGACCATAAAAGGAACAAAAACCTGAAAAAATATATTTTTCATATACATGTAAACCATAATCATCTAATGGTCTAATATTTGACCATTTGGAGCCTTATAAAAGAGATTATGACCCTTATATTATTTTATTTTAAATAATGTCAATGTTGTCACCTTCACGATTTAGTAAATATAAAAATTTAAATGTTTTGATTTTAAAATGATAAATTTGAGTACAAGTATTATTATGAAATATATTAGATTTATCTGCATCATAGTTTATTATTTTTTATTTTTATGCAAAAAAAAATAAGTATATTAAATATTTATACAAAAATGTTGTAGTAATTAATTTGTTAAAGGAAATATCAAATACATGGTTTTAAAAATAATACAATAAAAGTTATATGAAAAAATTAATGTGCTCAATGATTTTTATTTTATGAATATGACATGATAAAAATATATTAAACATTTTGGTTTGAATATATCCTCTGTGTGGATTTTATTTAATTTCAAATAAATGAACAGTGTCAAAATTGACACTGTGGTTATTTTATAAAAATAACATATTATTAAATTGTTTAAAAATCAAAAAAATATTTAAAAATTATAAATTCAAATTTATATGGCCTAAAATGTCATAAAGTATCCAATTATGGACAAATAACAACACATAAGTAATTATTTATAACAATATAAAATTTAGAGTTCTATTACCGCAAATAAAATTAAATAGATTAAATAGGGATAAATCAATTTCATAAGGCTTAAAATAAATTAAAAACATGTCTAAACTATATTGGTTAATTAGATTACAACCCTATCACATCTCATCTTACAACTGAGTCATTTTTGGTGGTTTTCATGTGGGGATTGAATTTATTATAAATTAATATTTCTTATGTTTCCAAAACTGCCCCTCTCATACCTTATAAAAGGGAACTTCCTCCCTCTCCTCCTCACACAACTATGAGCCTTCATTCTCGGACAATCCATACCCATTTATCTTATACAATTACCAAGAATCATACTAGAGGTCCTGGTCTTCTTCAAAGACAAACTTTAGTGCCCTAAGAGGAGGTTTAGAAGAGGCGCGTCGAAGAAGAGGCAATATCCTTTACCGATTATTTCAAATTAATTTATTCTTATACATACAATTAATTTGTTGTTTCATAATAAAGTAATAACATAAGTATCACTAATATACATGCATTTTATTATAAATATTAACCAACCCTATTTTACCTTCTATCCATCCTACGGAAAATGAAATCACCACGCGTGCGTACGTACGGAATACCGTCTCCACACTGTGGTGTAATCTGTTTTTCCACCAAAACCTTACTTGGATTGGTATAATAGTGTATAGAATAAATATATATGGGTATTATAACATGATACTGATTCTGAGATATTATATCAACCACTCTAATTCCATTCAATAATTATGGGAACGATATCATCTTTTGTGCCTACGTACGGATTACCGTCTCCACGACCCAATGAGATTCATTTTCCAAGTTAACCATTCAAGAATGATTATAAAGTATAGAAAAAAAATAATCATGAAATATATGAAATATTAATTATAATGGATTTTGGTATATTTTATTTACTTCAACTCAATTTAATAAGGAAATGAAAACAACATTCATGCGTACGTACGACCTACCGTCTCCATGAACGGTGTAATTCTTTCCATTTATCAGTCTATTATATATATTTATATTATGAATAATTATTATATATAAATAATTTTTTAAATTATGGATTTATGTAATCATTCTATATGAAATCATATGAATAATTACAAGTCCAAACACGGACGATAAATTAAACGATTTTACCCAAATCGCTGCTTTAACATGGAATTGACAAATGAATGGGTAATATAAAGTCATAAGTGAATAAAATATGATATAATAAATATTATTATGGTTATGTTACAAGTTAATAATGTTTTTAAACCCACTATACATGATTTTCAGACACATATGAAAGAAAATGGACCTAAGGTAAGGGATAATTTTGCAATCTCATCTTTTACTGAGATTGCTTATACATTAGTATTTATCGGGGTTATATTTTTCATCAATGACCATAAAAACGTTTTTAATAAAGTGTTTAATATTATTACATGTATTTCTAATGTCCTTTTTACCCCTCATTGACTTTTAATTTGTGTTATGGAATGAATCATTCTTTTGTTAACCATATGTGGTACTTTTTGACTTTTCTGTTAAAAGTACGATGAGAATGTTTTTTTAACTTATATGGAATGAACTAATTTTTACGGTTTCGTAAGCTTTATTTTCATGAATCTTCCTCTACATTATTTCATTATTATTTTCAACAAATATCCCGTCCTTTTAAAATTGCTTGGCATTTTGTGAAAATAAAATTATTTTGAAGAAGAAAGGATATTTTCCACAAGAATTCATTTCAACTGTTTTATCAAAACTACTTTCCATCTAAGATGAAATTATTTAGTATATTTATGTTTCAATTATAATGTCTCTATTATTTACATTATTTTATTTTTCTTATGATAAATGAAATTTATTTTTTTATATGGATTATGTTATGATGGGATGATGTTTATGAAAACCATATTATTCTTTGCGTTATGATAAATGATTTATGTTTATTTTGTGGCACCTGAAAGATTGATTTTATTATGAGATTTGTGGGACCTATATCTCCCTCCAATGCATTAGGTAATGATTTATATCTCACGAGATAGACATGGCTGGAACAAAAAGTGAATCTGGTTCAGTAATACAGGGATGGAACGGCAAGTAAACACGGTTCAGTATTGGACTTTGTCCACTATGATGGTCTTGGAAGCAATGACTTGGCTAGTATGGAAATCATAAAATGTGCTTAATGTTTTTCCATAGTTACATGTTTTATTTTATCATTATTAATGTTCCTTTATGATATATGCATTACGTACTTCCATGATTTATGTTATTTCTCAAGGTTTTGATATTTTATGTTCATGTTTTTTCATTCATATATTTATGGATTGTTTTTAAGTTCTCTATGTTTACCCTTGCTGAGCATTTGATCTCACCCTTTTTATGTTTTCTTTTCCCCATGATATAAAGAAAGGTTTTAGGTAAGAAAACCCATGGGGAAGATCTTTATGGGAGATGTTGAAGATCATTCCCCAAGATTAGAAGATTATTTTCTGAGTTTCCAAAGACACTAAACTGATACTGTCTTTGGACATCTGTTTTTGTCATGTTTTAAGTATTCCGAAAAAGTAATGTAATACCTATGTACATTATGATTTGGGTATCTACAGTTAGTATCAGAGAAAAGGTTTAGTTTTTCTTTGAAAACTAGGATGTGAAAACTTTAGTGAGATATATAGAGATATTTCTAAGGTATGTCTAGTGATGTCCCTAAGGTTTAGTATAACTATAAGTTACTTTTCTTGAATTATGTTGACGGTCAGGAATAACCCAGGGTGAACCTAAGGTTTCATGGATTAAAGAATGTGTGGTAAGTTATACTTTTTATGATTTTGTGCTTCCTCTTTATTTTAATTGTTTCTTACACCATGTTTTTTGGTTTTAGTCAATGGAAGGAACTAAAAGGAATTGGGTCAACATTGAATCCAATGGAAGAATTGGTGACTATGAGCAAAGAAATTGCGTAATGCATAGAAAGAATGATATTGTGATTATGCTGAATCAGTCATCGTGATATAAAATTAACAAGGTTAAATTTAGTGGTATTCCTAATTCATCAAATAAGAAGAAGATGGACTTTAATGCATGTTTTCATGGTCAGTAGTATAGAGAAAGAAATATTGAGATTTCTATATAAGGGAAGAAGAACCCTGATGAATACATAAATTGGAAGGGGAAGATTTTATATTTGTGGGGAGAAGGGTCATAGTGTGACAGACTATTATGGAGTTCAATGTCTTATCTGTGGAGAACATGGGAATTACCCAACTCAATGCCCTGACCGAAGAGGTTACATCTAAATCAATGAAGGACTTATTCCATGAAAATCATTGAAGAGGATGGATTAAACAGTTTATGTATTAGTATTCAAGAATAATGTTGTTGAGGTACTTCTATGGTATATTGTAATATCCATGTATTGGTTCATTGTGGTTTTCAATAATTGTATGGTACCAATAACCAGGAAAATTGATTGAAATATTTTTGGAAAGCATATGATATGCACATAATGAAGGGATAACAAGAAAATGAAATTTTTGATTGTATTAATGAGCTCATGACTGATATAAAGACAAAGTTATATCATGGTTTGAGTGAATAGAAATTTTGGGATTTTGTTATGTGTAAAGAGTTGACTTTTGACAGCATTCATGTTTTCACAAAGATTCTATGGTAATTCATGTTTCAAGAGAATAAATGATTATGGAATTCAAATGTTTGGAATGTGACCATCAAGTTATATCTTATGATATATGTGGAATAAATTATGGTATTCACATCCTTGGTAGATGACATTTATAGTAGTCATTTTCTTTATGCTATTAGATTTGATAGAAGTATTTTTGATAAGCCTAATGGTTGGAATACATTAAGTTGGACATCAGATAGTATTTTTTAAGGCCATAAATGTTTGACATTATTTATGGAATGTTGTAATAGTATAATTTTAGAAAAATGAAAACAAGTATAATGGGCGACAACCCATCGCATCGAACAAGGATATGGGAATAGAACCCACAACCGAAGTGCGACATGCCTTTATCACCTACCACACAGCCTACAGGAAGTCCCTGGTTAGTGGAAACTAGTTTTATTTTATTATACTATATGATAGATGAAGTATAAGTCCATTTTTGGAACCATATATGATTAATATCACCATAATATGGACTTATGTATATAACTTTTTCTAACCATATGTTTGAGACAGATGGAATGACTTATCATTCTATTGCATGATTTGCTAACACTTCACGGAAGACAAATTCAACTTCATTTCTTTAAGAGATGAAGTGGAAATTTTTCAAGGCACAAACAACAGTGAGATTGTACCAAAATCAAGAAAGTATTTATTTTAATTCCAAAATTCTTCATCAATAGGGAAATGGTCTTAAAAACCAAAAATGTTGTCATAGTGCCCTCATATCTAATGAATCAGATGGTACCTTAGATAATCACAAATTTATGGCTTTGTTATTGTTGTCTTTTTCATAGCCATGTTCTCTTCCACTCTTCATCTAAACATGATGGTTATATTTATCTTCCCTATGCATATTTTCACCAATATTCTCCTATGTGGAAACCCAGTGATGAGTATCTATGGGTATCCATTATGTTTATAATGTTCATTTTTAAAATGATGAATTGGTATTCCTTTTTACGATGTCGGTTTCTATGAAAAAACATTCTAGTAGAAATCCATTTATAACCCCTATGAATTTTGAGGGTGAAATTCATTTAAATGGGGATAGAATGTAACACCCCGAGATTTTTTTAGATATATTCCTTTTAATTTCCTTGATATCTTCTGTTTTATGCTACACCAAGGTTATATTGTGCTATACGCAACACCGTATTATCTAGTAGTATATGAAAACACTATTATTGGCTTATGTTGCACGCAAGAGCGACCTTCCTCGATAGCGTGTGTTGTATGCAATACCGAGTTTCACAAAACAATGATATATTATTACAAATTTATGAACAATCTGTTATGAATAGTATTAACTGAATGTTGAATTTTATAACATTATAATTCATCTAAATCATTTTCTAGAATGAGATATGAAAACAAAATAATTTTTTTTAAAGAAGTATTTTTCAAAAAAAATGCAGTTTTACAGCCTTTTGATGGTGCACATATTTTAAATATAATTTTTGTTAAGTTTATAAGTTTAGTTTTAAAAAATAAACTTCTTATTTTGAATCAGGAAATAAAAATTTACATTGGATAAATTTTTTATAGTTTATTGATAACCTTTATATTTTGATTAATAGAAAAAATATGCTACATTTTAATTAAAAAAATTATTTCATCGAGATAAATTATATGGTTAAATTATAATATTGAATGGTTTTAAAGTATAAATAGAATATATATTTTCCATTTAATATAATGTATGTCATTAGCATTAATTTCACACTAAATTCATAGTTAAAAACATTTCAATCTTTTGCAACGTTTTAACTTTTAAAACCTGTTATCTTAAAAACTAGATTAATTTTAAATTAATTAATGAAACTTTTGTGTTTTGAATTTTTAAAAATAGATTCCTTATTTGGAATCAGTAGATGCAAATTATGTTAGTAGGATAATTTTTATTTTTATACATTATGAATAGTAACAATGGTAAATTTTATTTACTATAGTTAAAGGTAAATCGGGTAAATAAGGGTAAAAATAAGATTATAAAATTACCCTAACACCTTCCAAAATTCTATTGGATGAATAAAATTAGACCCATATCACCAAAGGGTCGAAATATATTCTTTTCATGGATTTTTTACCAAGAAAAGGATGTAATTATTATTAAAACCAAATAAAGTTTCAACATTCCCCTCTCTTATATCTTATAAGTGTAATAATTTTAATTTAGTGATAAACTCCATAAAACCTCAAATATAAATATTTTAGAGAAATATAATAAAATTATCTACATCATGAGAATTTATTTATAATTTTTAGAGATTAAGTAATTATCATTAATGGTGACACAATAGTGATGTAGAAATTATTTATTTAGTGAAAAATCAATAATACAGTTTTTTAAACTAATAGTGACCATAAAAGGCACAAATACCCGACCAAAACTTATTGTTCAGGTACATGTAAACCATAATCATTCAATGGTCTAATAATTTACCATTTTGAGCCTTATAAAAGCGATTATGACACTTATATTATTTTATTTTAAATAATGTCAAAGTTGTCACCTTCATGATTTAATAAATATAAAAATTTAAATGTTGTGATTTTAAGATGATAAATTCGAGTAAAAGTATTATTATAAAATATTTTATATTTATATGCATCAATGGATTTTATTATAAATTTTTATGCAAAAAATATGTATATTAAATAATTATACAAAATGTTGCTGTAATTAATTTATTAAGGGTAATATCAAATAAATTGTTTTAAAAATATTAAACTAAATTATATATGAACTAATTAATGTGATCCACGAATTTTTTAGAAGAATATTATATGTTATAAATATATTAAATTTTTTGGATCAAATATATCCTCTGTGTGGATTTTATTTAAATTCAAATAAATGAATAGTATCAAAATTGACACTATTGTTATTTTATAAAAATAACATATTATTAAATTGTTTAAAATCACAAAATAATTAAAAATTATAAATTAAAATTTATATGGTAGAAAATTTCATAAATAATCCAATTAGGGACAAATCACAACACATAAGTAATTATTTTTTATAATTTAAAATTTAGAAATGTATTACCACTAATAAAATTAAATAGATTAAATAAGGATAATTCAATTTGATATGGTTTAAAATAATTTCGCAACATGTCTAAATTTTATTGGTTGATGAGATTACAACCCTATATCATCTAATCATTGAATGGAGTCATTTTGGAGGTTTTTATGTGGGGTTTGAATTATTATAAATTAATATTTCTTATGTTTCCAAAGCTTCCCCTCTCCTCCCTTTTAAAAGGGCATATCCTCCCTCTCCTCATCATACTACATTGATCCTTCATGATCGGCCAAACCCTTCCCATTTATCTTATCCACTTCCCTAGAACCATACTAGAGGTTCAGTTCTTCTTCAAAAAACAACTTTAGTGCCCTAAGAGGAGGTTTAGAAGAGGCGAATCAAAGAAGAGGTAATATCCTTTACCGATTCTTTCAAATTAATTTCTTCTTATACATCATCTTCTTTAGTTGTTTCATAATTAAGTAATAAAAATAGTATCACTCATATACTGATATGTTATTATAAATATGAACAAACCCTATTTCATCTTCTATACAACCAACAGAAAATGAAATCACCAGGCGTGCGTACGTACGGAATACCGTCTCCACACCGTGGTGTAATCAGTTTTTCCACCACCACCATACATGGATGTGTATAATGGTTTAAAGAATAACTATATATGTGTATTATAAAATGATAATAATTCTGATATATTATATCATCCACTCTAACTCCATTAAATAATTATGGTAATGATATCATCGCTCGTGCGTATGTACGAATTACTGTCTCCACGACACAATGAGATTCATTATCCAAGTAAACCATTCAAGAATGATTATAAATTATATATAATAAAAAATTATGAAATATATGAAATATTAATTATAATTGATTTATTTATATGTTATTTACTTAATTCCCTTCAATTTAATAAGTAAATGAAAACAGTGTTCATGCGTACGTACGGCCTACCGTCTCCATGAATGGTGTACTTCTTTCCATTTATTGATCTAATATATATATGTATATTCTGAATATATATTACATATAAAAACTGTTTTATATTTTGGATGTAATTAATTATTCTCTATGTAATCATATGAATAATTACATTTCTAAACATGGATGATAAATGAAACGATTTTACCCAAAACGCTGCTTTAACATGGAATTGATAAATGAACGGGAAATATAAAGTAGCAAGTGAATCATATATGATATCATAATTATTATTATGGTTCTGTTACAAGTTAATAATTTTTTTCAACCCAATATACAAGAGTTTTAGACACGTATGGAAGAAATTTGACCTAAGGTAAGGGATAATTTTGAAATTTTATCTTTATTTGAGATTGCTTATACCTAACTTTTTACTGAGGTTATATTTTTCATCAATGTCCATAAATATGTTTTTTATAAAGTTTTTAATATTCTTCCATTTATGTTTAAATTCATGTTTACCCCTATTTGACATCTAATTTTTGTTATGGAAGGAATATTTCTTTTTTTACCATACATTGTACTTTTTGACTTTTCCGTTAAAAGTACAAGGATAATGTTTTTTTAACTTATACGACATGAACTGATTTTAACGATTTCATTATGTCTTATTTTCATGAAGCTTCCTCTACATGATTTCATGATTATATTAAACAAAAATCCTATCCTTTTAATTTTCCATGGAATTTTGTGAAAAGAAAATTATTTTGAAGAAGAAAGGATATTTTTTTTCAAGAATTCATTTCAAGTGTTTTATCAAAAAAATACTTTCCATTGAAGATGGAATTATTTCATATATTTATATTTCAAGTATAATGTCTCTTTTATTTACATGGTTTGATTTTTCTTATGTTGAAATGAAATCCATTTTCATATGGATTATGTTATGACGGGATGATGTTTATGAACCCCATATTATTCGTTTGTTTATGATGAATGATTTATGTTTATTTTGAGGAACAAGAAATAATGATTTCATTATGATATGGGTGGGACCTATATCTCCCTCCAATGAATTGCATACAGATTTATATCTCATGAGATAAATATGGATGGAAAGGAATTTGAATCTGGTTCAGTAATACAGGGATGGAACGACAAGTAAACTCGGTTTAGTATTGGACTTTGTCAACTATGATGGTATTGGCAGCAATGCCTTGGTTACTATGGAAATCATATCATGTGATTAATGGTTTTCCACAGTTAATTGTTTTATTTTAACGTGACTAATGTTATTTTATGATCTATCCCTTGCGTACTTACAAGATTTATATTATTGCTCAAGATTTTGATGGTTTATGTTCAAGTTTTTATGTTCAAATGTTTATGGATTGTTTTTAAGCGCTCCATGTTAACCCTTGGGGAGCATTTGAGCTTGAATTTTTCATGTTTTCCTTTCCCCAGGATATAAAGAATGGTTTTAGGTAAGAAAACCAATGGGGAAGATCTTTTTGGGAGATTTCTAATACCTTTCACCATGATTAGAGGATTATGTTCTGAGTTTCCAAAGACACTAAACTAATATGGTCCTTGGGAATCTATTTTTTTCTTATATTAATTATTCCACAAAATTATTGTAATATCTATGTATATCAATATTTGGGTCTCTACACATATAGTTTTGTATTTTTCAAGTCATGATTTATGGAGACTAGTCAATTAATGTAAGTAAACTTATTCTAAAATTTTCCTATCTTGAATTTCATATATTCACGTCAATTTATATTATTATTCCAATACATTGTCTTGATTTATTATCCCAACTCTTCATCTAATTCTTGAGACATTCTATAGGCCTAATAGTTCCCATTCGTTCTTTAGTATATTTCTTGAAAAACTCATGTGTGTTATCTTCTAAAACAATCCTTCCATTTTCCTAATGGTTTAACTAAAAAATCATTTTAATTATAACAGAGACATATTTTTACCATTTACCTTTAGACCCACCAAATATTAATCATTTATTTTTTTCTGAAATTCATGAATTGCCTTGTTAGGAAATGTGTCATGATACAATTCTGTTATATCTATAACAACACAACTAATGGTATATTTCATGATATTTAAAAGAATAATCTAGGGATACGATACCCAAGGTGGATGAGGATATATTAAATTGAGGTGATCATAATTTTGGTTTT
This sequence comes from Viscum album, assembly GCA_963277665.1. Taxonomy (NCBI): domain Eukaryota; kingdom Viridiplantae; phylum Streptophyta; class Magnoliopsida; order Santalales; family Viscaceae; genus Viscum; species Viscum album. Next base: position 841,633,181 of record OY728140.1, on the reverse strand, counting down.
TAAATTCAATCTAGAGAGATTAAATGTATCACTCATTATTATGTATTATTAACCTATCCTATATGAGAAATAAATAAATAGATTAAAATTAAATTTTTTTAGGGAGACCAAAAATCACCACTTCCATATTGAAAATATTTTGATTCTATGTAGTTAGGTGTTGGATGAAAGATTATAATTATTCATTAATTTTTTTAAAAAATAGTATGATAGGATGATTCATTCAATTTTCTTACACTTATAATGATCCCACTTTGACATTTTCTATCTGAAGATAGAGATGACATCTATAAATGGAGATTCCCATTGATTTTAACTTTTTATGTTATGAATTATAATTTATGTTCAAAATTCATTTTCATAATTTAACTAATTTTACACTATTTCCCACAAACCCATAGGCCATATAGACATTTTTCTTTGATGGAAAGACCTCATGTTTAATTATGATATCTGTATTTATGCGTTGGAAAAGTTAATTTCTTTTCAAGCCTATAGTAAATGACATTTTTTTATGTATGTGAACAAATAAATTTTAATATATGTTCCTTCATGATGAGAATAAAAGGAATTAAAAATCCAATTTATATTAATAATTATTTGAAAAATAAAATTGGATGAAGGTAAAGGGGAAGTTGATTCAAAGGGGGGATCGTAAAATACATGAATGATTTGTTTCATTAAAAAGTGAGGCATTGATGAATTTTTTAATGTGATGCTTGAAATTGTTTTTCGCATTTAATAGATTTCTTTTTTAACAATGAATTTAAATCATGCTCAGGTGAGAATATGTTATAGCATGTTGAGATTCTATCGTTGAGGATAGGTTTGAATTCATGTTTGTGGGATTTTATATATCCAACTCATTATTCTATATAGTATAACAATGGAATTTATTTATTTAAATTATTATATCATTTCAATATTTTTAACATAATTATTCAAATTTTTATTGTTGAAAAAACTTATGGAACATGGTAAAAATGTAAAATAAAAAATTGTTTCCATCAAAATACATGTTACTATGTAAAAGGATGATCATATGTGCTTGGGGGGGTCAGAGATGAAAATTCAGGGATAAAATAAGGTTTGGGGGATATGAAAACATCATTTACAACATAGATATTCATTTATCGACATATGAATGTGGGGGAATGAAGAGAAAAGGAACCTAGGAGAAGAATTCGATATTTCATGGTGTGACATGTTTTTATCATGCCTTGACACATCCCAAAAATTTAAATTCATGTTTTTATGGAACAAGTTTACTTGGAAGAAGATGTTCCATGGATTCTTATAATTTATAAACTCTAGTCATTGCATAAAATGTCCTGACGAGGCCTAATTCAACCAATTTATGAGGATTTAAAAGAGAGACTTGATTTTTATGACCTGAAATGGATTGAGACCATAATTAATTACCGAATACTCATTTACGACTGTAATAATTATGAAATTAACACAACCTATGATCCTTGATGTTCTGTTAATATAGAACTAAACTAATGTATCCAAATATAGATATATATTTAAAAGTCTGCAGGGAGAAGCTGTGTTGCTGCAGGGTCCTCACAATTCTTCCCTCCACATTATTTCATTATGTTTTCATTCTATTTTCTCCCTCTATCATAGTTACTAAAAACTATAATTAGGTGGAAACTCCATCAAAGTTCAATGGTGACGTAGACAATGGGGAAGGTGCATCAAGATTATATTTAATTTTAACTTATTATTGTTTGGTTTCGACAATTTCAAATTCTATTTTCCAATATGTTTCATTTTATTAACCATAGACCATTATGAAAATGTCCAGAAAGTTAAAATTTATGTTTTTTACCAAGTCTCGCTACACACTACCATGAACATTGGGTAATATATGGAAATTCAGATTAAATACGGTAGAATTGTATCTTTTTGTATTAGAACCCAAAATTACCTCGCCATGAGAAATTGAGTATTTTTATATTAATAACGGGATGCTCTGATCATCAAATTCTCTTTATCCCAACGATGACACAAACAATGAATTAATAAAACCCATTTAAAATCAAGTTTTATGTAAACTCTAAACTCTATGAAACACTAACACATCTTTCAAACATGATTTTTAAAACCCAAATATAATGTAATTTATCTATTCTTACCTTATAAAAAAAATCAAATGTTTCTTCTTTCCCATTTATTTAAATCAACTAAATTTTTTCTTTTAATAAAAAATATTAACTTTCCCCTATGTTCGACCAAGATCTTACTATATACTATATGTTAATTAAATAACATTAAATTTTGTATTTTTAAAACATATTAAATTTTTTTATCCATATAATGGATTAAGGATGCCTTGTGGAAGATCATTAAGAGACACTCGATGGGTCTAAATTCATTAGAATATTTTAGACCAAAGATATATTATCCAAATTTCGTGGAATGGTTCCCTGACCTCAATGTAAGATATCAAACTACACATGTAATTCCAAATGTTATGATAATGGACTATTGAATGATGTTATGATATCTATGACCTTAAAAAAAGTTACCCATATTAGTCTAGAACAAAGGATCGTAAAACTATATGAAAATTTCACTTTTCAAAAATGATGTTTCTTCTACCATTTTTGGATTCATTCCTTTATCCGCATCATAATTTCTTTTATTAATCTTGGAAAGTCTTTGAAACATTCACCAATATTTTGTAAAAATAATCTTTTTGAAAAAAAAATATAGTTCAAGATCTAATAAATGAAAATAGTAGATCAATAATCAACAAATTTGTGAGATCCTAAATTATATTTGTGATTTAATCCATGATTCAAAACATTAACCTAAATAAAATCAATATGACGTTCATTAGGTTAAAGAATCTGAAATGAGAACTTACAAACCTAAAAAATAAATTTCTCAACAATAAATAAAAAATCATTATATAAATAAAGAAAATTTCAATTCATCAGTACATAAAAAACAAAAAGAATATGGAAATAATGTCTATCCATAGTTATTATTGAATCATTTTTTTTAGTTCTATTAATCTAGAAAAAAATCGATCAGTTTAGTATTCTCGATATTTTTTTCCTCAAATAACCAAAACTATATAATGATCTCACCGTAGTGTACATAAACACTTCTTAAGTACTTTGTTTCTTATATAAAACCTAATTTATGAATTTATCTACCTTCTGTCTCTTTTATCTTTATTTTTATAAAAATGATATGCCTTGGTTCATTGTGAAGGAGTAAGAAAATATAGTCAAATAATATATATCCAAGCTTATATATTCTTATGGAAATCATCCCTTTCAATTTATTTTATAAATACATTATACATGGTTCATGGTATATGTGTAAGTGAATATGACCATCCATTTAGTGTAAAAATATATAATGAAATTGAACCTGCACCCTTTATTTAATAGAACAAAATTTGATTATGGTTATAGAATATGTGCCTCATATAAGGATTTCCTATATATTCTTGAGTCAAAACATCTAATGGATAATTGATACATAATTCCCTTCAACCCATGAATCATTAATTTTGTGTTATTGTTTAAAAATACAGTTTCTCCTCATTCAAAAGTGAGTTTAGTAACCTATGGTGGTACACCTTGTGCATCACTTCACATCACCAATTTAAATTTATATAGTGGATCACAATACTCTAACTCTTAATAAAATTAACCATGGTTAAAACATTATTAAAATCCAAACCTTATGAATTCTATTTATGCTTCCCACTCATAAGATATATTGGTATGATTGATGTTCTATGAAAAATAAACATTTTACTAAAAATTAGTTCATTTTATTTATATGAAACACAAATGAGGAAGGACAATAAATAACTTATAACCTTCCCAAATAATATTTAAAATACTAGAACAGTAAATAAATTGACACTTCTCTAAAAAAATATGACTTGGAGAGTGTCTAAAGTCAATAAGTAAATGATGTGTGGCATAAACACATTGGTATAGTATTTCAAGTCTATTATTCCCTATTTATTTTTTCTTTTACAGTTGTATAATCTCGATGATGAGAACTTTCCATCCATATTAGATAACCCCATTTACATTCACCACTTAACTAATTTATATTTTAACAGCCTCTAACTTTTTATATGGATATTAACATAACTTTTCTATTTATGATTCAAAAAATAAAGTGATACCCCTCCTCCTAACATTATTTTATATCTTTATTAGATAAATCTATAACCATTGAAAGGTATATAGAGACATATTTGGCGATTATTTTCTCTTAAAATTTGACCTTCTACTGAATAAGGATATGGATCACATGGTAACATTATCCACCAATTTTGGGGTGTAAAAATATTTTAAAAAATTAATCCAATTTTTTAAATCTCCCTTAAATGGTTTTTAGTTATTGAATTTGAGAGGTTATTCCAAATGTTTCCCCACAACCCGTTTCTCTGTAATATATTTAGGAACAATGTTTTTCGCATCCTCTAGTGTGGGCATAATATCAATAATAATATTCTATATATAATAACCCCACTTCACCATTGAGTCCTGCTTGAATAGATAATTAGAAATTAAAACATGGGAAGTTGTAATTGTAGGTTTCATATAATGAATATTCTCTAAGTGATCAGCCTTATCAAATACTCTATTAATTATTCCGAAATGGGATCACCCTAGATCATTAATTTATTCTTTACACTCCTCTAATCACCTACGAGTGATTCGTTGTGCATAAAATCCCAATTTTATCTCAAGAACATCTCTAAGCCTTCCTAAAATCTAATTTTCATATGGGAGTACTGCTTTTTTAAAACTCTTTTGTTATAATTTTTCTATTCTTTTGAGTGACTCCCTATGTAATACAATCGAGTATAATATAACTATTTTTTTGGTATATTCCACATATTGGGAAATTAAATCACTACTAGATAATTGGGTGACCTCAGTATTTATTCACTCATGTGAAAATATCTACTAAAAAGCAAAATATTATCAGATGATACTCATTAGTAACCATATATTAAGATTAAATGATAAATATAATTAGTTACTGAACTCGTGTGATTACTATTATAGTGTATCGGGGTCAAAAGGTAAATCTTATACAAACATTCAATATGTATATCACTTGAATTTTTTGATGATAACATCAATTTGAATCTTTTTTGTAATTAAGAAAAAATCAGTATTATTGCCAATAAAATCATCAACCTCTTAAATATATAGAAAAATCAGTTGAACATTGATAATATTTAGTATATATGGATAAAATAACGAATGGGGAATCAATATGGTGTTTTGGAATTCTTAGTTTCAAAGGTTAATTCATATCCAACTCTATAGAATTTAAATTTTGTCAAAAACATGGTATAATCTTTCATCTCATTAGATATAACCTAACATGTGGTAAATACAAGTTAAATATTAATTGGTAAGTTTAATTGATCATCTAGAAACTAACTATGTTTTCATAAAATTTTTCTTATCATGACCATCATGTGAAAATATTTTTCTGGTGGGATCCAACCATTGAGAAATATTTTCTTCAATCACACCAATATAAAATTAAATTTTTTATCTAGATTGAATTTGATACATCATAAATTATAATATATTTTCTCCCAAATTAACCATTAGAAACCCTTAAATCTATAAAACGTTTTAGATAGACAACATTTCAGTCATATAAAACATAAATAATATTTTAGAGACCATAAAAAAATTATAGTTCACATACTAAAAAGGATGACTGGATAAACTTGGACCTCCCTTCAAATTTTCTTCATAAATTAAATTAATAATTCTTTTACTATATAAGGTACTTGTTCAATATCACTATATATATTAGATATTTTCAGGGATTTAATATGAATTTCACTAAGAATTAGATTACAACCAATCATATATATATATATATATATATATATATACCAAAGGTTGGTCCTAACATATACATGTAACTTTTAGATTGTATTTGTATCAGAAAAAATAATGGTTTATTAAATTGATAACAAGAAAAGCGTTGTTGTCAGATATACATTTAAATGTTCTAAATCCCTCATATACTCCTACTAAATTCTAAAATAACACGGTCTTTATATAGATATTTTTCCCCAATAATCCCACACTCATCCATCTATGAAGTTTCCTCATAGATTATAATATCAAATCATATTCAACACTTACCATCGATTCTTTATTGTAAAATATAGGATCATTTAGAAATACCAGATGATAGTTTCATGTTCCTAATCTGAATTTGCTATCATCAATGGGCAGTGATTCATGATACATTCTAATTTGAGTTTACAATAATGAAAATATTTCACTTGGTCATGCCTATAAATGACATGAACAATGTTTAATATTGGTTATGGTTCATATTATGAATGGGAATTTCATTGTAAATACTAATTCTTTACAAAGTAAAATATTTTTCATCGTAGATAATGTTGAATCTATAGTCAAAAAAGGCTTACAAGTGTTTTTTGATGTGATGAAATTAGGTTTCTTAAGTTATAATTAATATTACCACATTTATAATCGATATTCATTAAGGAATACTTTAGATTCAATTAAAATGATTCAGAATCTATTTTTACTAAAATTTAATAAATTCTAATTAATCTAATGATAAACCCTATAAATTTATGAAATTCAGGAAAATCATGTCATCGATACTTAGAGTGGTCTTCCATAAACATAGATGTATGACATACCTATCATGTGGAATGTAATAATTAAATTATATATAGAATAAATCATTATTTACATAATCCATGATTCTTGATAATGATGTTCATTTTTTTACCATGAAACTCCAAGAATCCTTATAAAGGGGTGTATCCCCCTATTTATAGTCATTGAATTACAATACAATAATTAATTTCTTAAAAATGGAATAAAGGCCACAAATTACATAATTTTTCCTCTTAATCGTAGAATTTTTAATTAAAATAAATCAATTCTTATGGGGTGTTTTTTTAAAACACAAAAAAAATCACTAATGACATAGATACTTTTTGTATAGTGTAGAAAATGGTAGCAATTACCAACTTACATAGTCATGTATCCATATTATAAATACTATGTGATAATAATACCCATTATTAAGCATATATAATTTAATTTTACCAAATATAACCAAGGATTCCTATGATTTAATGATATAAAAGATATAAAATTCGGTAAATTACTCTAAATACACGATTCGTGTCATCTCTCTCAGGAATCTCCCAATTCCCTAGGGAAAATCCGTGGTGTACAAAGTCATGAGAATATATGTTCATTTCATATACCCCCTTAATAATTTGATATATTTGATTAATGTGACCCCTATGTGGCCCATATATGGATGATAGCTTGTCCCTCAATAATATTGATCAATATAATTGATAAAAACACCATATACCCCCATGGGGGGAGAAATAATTTTCTGTAATACATTATATGTTTATGGTTCACACAACCACATTACCAATATTGTGGATATACATAGTCATCTTCACAATTACTATGGTTCATTTGACCATGTAACCTATAGACAAATCATACATGGACATTTTCCCCAAAAATCATTGTCCACAGTGCTTTATAATTCCCATTTTATCCCTTCATGATGTTAAAAACAATCAACCAAGTAACCCAATTTATTCTCCATCATAATCTCACATATACCATTAAAAGAACCTCACCATTTTTGTGTCATTCAAATCCATTTAAATAAATTTGGGTTTATGTATTCTTTTAATAAATTAGATGTTATATCCTACAAAACATTTTCCCATGGTATTCCTCATACCATAATTTATTCTCAAGTTACAGTTAATCACATACAAGCCTTGATATTATGCATCATTCTTTCTAAATATCCCATTGAATGAATCAACACATTGGATTATTTCATGGTTTTGGTGTATAATCCACCATTCCTTGTATTTTTTCTCAACATACAACCCACTTTTACTAAAATACAACATAGATATTTATTAAGTCTTTATTTCACTAGATACTTTTCTTAACAGAACATCCAATTTTGTTATCCCAATCTACTTCCAATATTTCCTCATTCAAGTTTTCCTCTGTGGTGTATGTATGATACATTCACCATATTCATCATTAAATATGAACATCCGAGGATTATCATGTGTAAATACAATAGTAATAATTTGTTTAAGAACTTTTTCTCTATTTTTCCAAGACATTGTACCGAAAATTATAATAAACTAGTCTTGGTTACATTACAAGAATAGTTGTGACATTATCCCTGGTCATGTATCCTTAAAAGTTATGATAATAGTTTATCCCATTGGAATTTAAAATAAATGGAAAGTACATATTAATTTGGATCTAAACTACATGATTTACCTTTTTCTTTGATTTATAATACGAGCCTTTCTAAAGGATAATTGTAATTCCATGTCACATGACATTAAACAATAACACCAACTATATAGAATTTGATTCCCTTATTGGTAAATGATATGAATCCCTTTTTCGAATTAATCCTAACATTTAGGCACTTTATACAGCCTTTAAACTCTTAATAATTCGTAAATATCTGTAAACTCTACTAAAATAATCTTAAATCTTCCAAAAAAACATGTAAATATAGTTCAACCTTTTTAACCAATCATGGGTGGAACTAAACTCTATTATAATCATATTCAACCCTCATACATGTAATTAAACTCTTTAATTACACTTTTTTCCATCATATAAAGAACTAATCTATAAAATGAAATAAATAATATTTCTTATATCATTCTAAACTCTTGTGAAATAATCATAATTCTTCCATTAATTAAATGAACTCCATCATAATCATTTCACAAAATTGGAGAGCTATAAACATAAATATAAACTTATTGAGAATTCATTGATGGAAAAAACTCTAATATTTTCATCTTAATCCTTCGTAGATATAAATAAACTCTATTGTGCATATTTAACCTTCATAGATGGTACTAAAGTTAGGTATCATTTTCCTAATCCTTTCTAATTGGAACCAAACAGTATTATAAAACATTTACTATTCTACATGTCACTAAACACTAGTCTAATATTATTAATCCTTTATAGTAGATACTAAACACCTTAAAAATAATTCATATTCATAGATAAAATAATACTATTTTGTGGCATTTATTCCTTCCAATTTTTCTTTAAACTATATAAATTAAACTATCCTACCATACTTAGTATAATTTAATTGTACAATGACTTCCTATGTGGTGTTAAATTATATTGTTACCATAAAAACCCTCAGATGATATTTATGAGACACCTCATTCCCATTAAATTGTATAACTTAATTCCATATAATTTCCTTTTAAATAATAATTAGTCATCCAATACCTTGGATCATAATTTTACACCCTATAAAGTTAGTATGTGATATGAAATAAACTGATATTGATTAAATAGCACAAGAACTGAAATGACACTAAGAAATGAAAGATAAATTTTTATTAATTTTATTTTTAAATTTTCCTCAAAAATAAAAAATTACTTTCATTTTATATGAAATAATATACACAAGATATTAACACAGTCTTTAGCATATGAAATGATTAGGTAAATAAGACAAGGTACCCGAAATTTTTTTACAGTTCTAATCTAATGTGAGTTCGTAATCCTTATTGTTCTCAACTGATATTGATCCATGAATTATATAATTATTATAATTATTAAATTGAATTATTTATGTTGGGTATCATCTTGATTCCTTATTCATTAGTATCCAGCTTCCATTTACATAGAACCTTGATAGTCAAACAATGATCAAAATTTGATGAGGAATATATCATGAGATAATGTTTTCTCGGTAATTTTTAATGATATACCACTTGATCATTCAATCATAGATATAATAAAATGCCCACTAAGTATATAAATAGATTATTATATTACCATAAAAATATAACCTCTCATCCAATTCACTAATATTCTCGAGCACCAATATCTATTGAAAATAACATTACCACATTGGTCTCCAGACTCTCTTCATCCCTCAATTTTTGATGCACTTTGTTTCTTCTACATGTGTGTTATTTCTTATCTCTATTTGGTAACTCATCGTATTAAAAATTTACAAAAATAATAGAATTAAATTCAATCATTAGAGCTATATTATTGCTCAAAAGTCTTCAGACATTATTTAATGGAAACATACAACATGGTCCTTTATGATTTTCTCATCCGGCTAAGCTCACGTTCATTTCCTAAAATATCATAATATTCTATATTCCATTGAAATACATACCGACAATTAAATTTCACACATACCCTTATAATATTTATATATCTCAACAAAAACCCCATTCATGAATCTTATCTAATGACCTCATATCATTAAATGATTCTAAATAATACACATGAGAAAAATCATATAGTAATCACAACACAACCTACCATGTGGAGATCACTAATTTTGAATTCTGTTATTTCATACTATCTTCCAGTAATGTACTATCAAATTGTTCATGTCATTTTGAGCTCTATACGTCGAAAAAATATACCACAACATCTTTTTTTTCATAGTGTGATTGGTTATTTTCCAAAAGTCAGTTCCTTTTATGAAATGATCAAATTAATTGTGTGGGGGTAAAAATATACCTATTTCAACAATTAAAATTATATTTTTCTAATACTCTTCCTTGAGGACCAAAACACATAATTAGGAAAACACATAGTGTAGTGATAATCTTATTCACATTTAACAGAAATCATGAATCCCACTATAGTGAGGAACGTGACTAAAACTACAGACTCTTTATACTTATATGGATATATGAACTCTTCTTGAATTAAAAAATGTTATAGTATTTATGTACATGAAGATAACTATGCTATATTATTTTATTTAATTGAAAAAAAACATTTGAATTATAGAATATTAATTTTTTATTATACAAACTCCAATAAAAAAATTCTCTATGTGCTGAATTCATAAGATCAATGAATACATAAGGTATTCCAAAGTTAGTACATTAGAGTATCTAAAGGCTTTCGATGATGTCTTCTGATAAATATTTCTGTTATTAATGAAAGAGATAATCTCAGTCTCCAAATAATTATGATGGGTTCTTCTAAAGACATACACACATTAGAAAAGCCTTATGTTGGATGAAGGACATATGATCTTTCTATGTCATACATTCTTTACAAACATATGTTGAATAATTTTTTGAAGACTCAATGACAAAACATGATAAAATTTCATATGACCGTCCCAAAAATTTATATAACAGACTCTATTAAATCAATAAAAATTCCAATACATACAAAAAATCATCAAGATCACTCCTTCCATTAAAAAAAACATATCAACCAAATCCAAAAGTCACATAGAATACTCAATACCTCTTAATTTTGCTATAAATATGTTGAAAAATAAGTAAAACAAATAATGATTAAATCAAAAAATAAAAGGATAATTCAATTTCCACCTATTTTATAATTTTCAATATCCTTTGAACACTTCAAATGGCCTCATATCTATTCAAAATACTACCATTATCATAAATATCATCAAATAATATTGTATATCTTATGAGAAAATTCATTCATCGCACAAGTTGATAATTTAACATTTTTAGATGATTTCATGCAATACTATCAAGAATGTGTGGCTATGTGACGTAAATAAACTCCCCCCCTAAAATAACTGTAAGGAGACTCCTAAATTTAATATTATCCACAAAATCAGATGAAAATATAGTGAATTCTCTCCTTTTTATTCAAGAATTGTCTCCCTTTTTTTCTGAAGATTTTTGTCACTATTTTTCTCCTTTTGTCAATAAAATCAAAAAAACAGCGGGGTAAAATATTTTCATCACTCTTCAAGTAAGGAGAGAATGTAAAACATGATGTTTCAAAATTTAAATTTCATATATTAATTTTTTAATTGCCATTTCCAATAGTGTACTCAATATGATATTGGCTGAAAATATATTCCTGATTTATATCTAATCATTCCGTTTTATTTTTTAAAAAAATTGCATCTTATATTAATGTGTTTAGATATCATATATTTTAATATATTATGAAGGATATATGGAAATTATATTTTTACAAGAAATCATTAATGGTTTCTCAAAATATATTTTCAAACAAACCATCTACTCTTGCATCCACTACATCAATGTATAATAATGTTCCATTATGGTGTAGTCAACATCATCTATATATAGTTGCACTGACTATTTCTTCTTGTTATGAAATATCAAACAACACTTACCAAGAAAAATGTATCCACCCAATGTGGAAATCTCATATATGAAATATCATATCCAACCAGAATATATGAACACCTATAGCTATAAATATTATTTTATTATATACAAAAAACTATTTCGTGTTCCCTTGATATATTTCATTACTATTAGCTTCTAGAGAATGATATTATTTTTATTACTCTAAACTCAATTATATTGATTTATTGGAACCACAATTTATGGTTCTAATGTTGTGAGGTAGATACGACTTCTAAAAAATAAATTTCTTTTCTTATTATTTAAAAATTCCCACTCCTCATTATTCATCAATTTGGTTCCAATATAAATCATATTGGAAACATCATTTGAATCATTAATTACGAATTTTTTCAGAAATTTTGAAATATATTTTTCTTGATAGAGAAATTTAATCCTCTCATAGTATAATTTATAGTCCCCTAAAGTATATTATCAACCCCAAAAAAGAAATCTCAAAATAAAACATTATTTTCTTTGAAATTTATTGACATAGATAGTTCTGATTACCTTAAAATATTATTTCATCAACATAAATAATAAATATGAGACTTTATGTGGTGTTTTCCTCCACATAAAAGTTTATATCAACTTTTAATTTTAAATAAATTTGGATTCTAATAAATTCCAAAAGTTTGGAATACATGTCCCATGGGGAATATTTCCATCCATATAAGGCCTTCTTCAACATATAAACCATGATCACATTTTTATCAAGAATTAACCCTACATATAGCTCATAAAATACTTCATCTTCATTATCTCAATAATGGAATGTAGAAATCACATACATTTTGTATACTCTATATATTTTTGAGATTCCATTACCAATATTATCCTAATGGATTCCATTACCAAAACATTCAGTATTTATTCGTTGACACTTTTTTTTATCAATGAGTTATTTAAAAAAACCAATTGATTGAAAAAAAATTATTTTCAAAACATGGAAAAAAGTATCATGTGGTTATATTATTTCATTCTACATATCTTTATTCATCACAACAATACATTCTAAATTTTCAATTACCTTTGAAACTGATTTTTGATTATTTGTTGAAATAGGTGTAGTTTGTTTCTCGAGTCTAATTATAATTATAATCTATATTGGTTATTATTAACTACCAACTATATATTTAACATAAAGATGTTTATTTTACATCAATTGTCTCATTTTATTATAACAATCATCCTCATGATCAATATAATTATATTTTGATACAACAACGTAAAAATTTATCAACATTTTCCTCATGTATGACATTTTGGATTTCAAACATGTAATTAAATTTAGCTTATAAAATATAATTTTTTACACCATTTGAACCAACTATATCTTATTATTTTAAATTAAATTATAATTAAAATAATAAATATGTTTATTAATATACTTTTTCGAACATTTTTATCCACTACCATTAGAAGGGTGCCTCATAAAAATGATTTCATTTTAATTTTATTATAATTTACCAAGATTGTTTTCTTTTGATACTTATGAAACCTAGACTTCTAAATATCATTATTATTTTTCATAAAATCCCATATTTTTTGACCAAGTGGTTTTTCATGTTTGTTTATTTTTTTTTAATTACTGGACGGGCCAAATTTAAAATTTAGCTTCAAAATGAATTTATGGGATATGTAACCTCTAAAACTATTTTTTTGGACATGATAGAAGGTTATAATTGTTTTGCGGGATTCTCGAGGAGTTTAGAGTGCCCCAGAAAAGGAAAAGTAATTTTTGAAGGACCAACAGAGGGTACATCGTTTGTCTGACTGTGCATCCCATGGTTGGAAATTGTGCATCTTATTGTAGGTAGACAGAGGTTGTTTCATGGGTTGTGCATTTTTTTCTAAACTATGTACCTATCCAACACATTATTTGGAAAATGGAATGTACCTAACTACTATTAACAACATGGTTAGTGCATGGTTATCAAAACATGTGGTGAGACCATGTTGGGTGCCTCATGTGCCCAACAAAGGGCACATAGTTGGTGAAATGTTTGATAAACTGTGCATCCTAAATTGTGCTTTGAGTACTGATTTTAAATGTTTAATAATAAAATTATAATGAAAATAAAATAGTTAAAACCTTATATTGCTCCCATATTTCTCATGGTGGATCATGACGGACCCCCTTGTGGTTACCTCTGATTCTCTTGACACCCCCCTCTCTAGATCCCTCTTCGATTGGCGAAATCGCCTAGATTTCAAGGTGATTCTCAGCCATGTTCTCAAGGTATTACTTATCCTCTCTCATCGTCCCCTCCTTATGTAGATATTTTTCTCGTCATCATCATACCCATTCGGTCGAAACCCTAGGGTTTGGGTTAACCCCTATTGTTCTATTGCATTCGATTATAGGGTGTGATAAAGGCTTCTTAGTATATCATTCTATGGCTTATGTTATTCTTCAACAAGGGTGATATTTTTTATGTCCATTATGTTTTCTGCCTCCATTCGAGGAATGATTTAACTCCCTCTTTTTTTCTCACTGTTATTTTCGGTCCTTTTGTGATTTATCGTCCATAGTAATCATTTATAGTGGGTTTTGGTCATCTTTTAAGGAATTCACTCACATACCTAGGATTATATATATATATATATATTCCTTGTAAATATTTCCCCATGGTTTGGTGAATATATACATTGGATTAACGGATATATATCTATTATTTTATGTGTGTGCAAGTGTGGATTATCTTAATGTTAAATTTTTCATCAAGTGCAATGTCATTTGTCTAGGTCTTATTTTTTTGGTAGGATCCAAAAAAAATCCCTTTTTATTTGAGAATATAATAATTTCTTGTTGTTTCCACAAAAAAAATGGGAAGACGAAGAACAATAGGGATGCCTCCCCATCTGCCTTGTAGATTCCTTCCGCGGAGCCCCATGGCTCCAAGCCCGATGCGAATCAAGGAGGCGGTAATGATCTGCAAGCAATTTTTACATTTGTGACCTACTATAGAAAAAGGAGGAGGTAACCCTCTGTGACCACATTTGACGTTCGGAACCCACCGTGCACCAAGGTGGGGGTAACGCTCTGTGACCGCATTTGACGTTCGTGATCCACCATAGAGCTAACTCCATATTCGCATCAAGCGAGCTCTGCTTCACGACACCCCTTCCCAATAAATACTGGGCTCCCCTCAAGGCCAAAGGACGTAGCATCCGACCTTCCACCATCTGAGCTCCCAAATCTCGAAGCACCTCTTGCTCTATGAACCATGAGTTCTTCAAGATACTTCTACTTTGCGAAGTGCCTCCCCCTTTGCCTTAATTAAGCCCCTCTTCCGAGTGGGATTCCTTTTTCAAATCCCACAAGCCTTCACAAAGAAAGTACATACCCATGATAACTCAAGTTATTGTGAAGAATATATGCTTCACGAAATACACACAACACCCACATGACCTGTATGTTAAGGGAGGGTCACTGTTATTCGCGAAGCATATTTCTTCACAAAACCTTACTTCGCGAGGCACCCATGATTTGTGAAGAATTTATTCATGAATACCTTTCTACTTCACGAAGCTCCTCCCATATGAACATATTTCATATGACTATCCTAGTAAAATTCACTTCACAAAGCACATCCCTTCATGAATCCCCTCTACTTCATGGAGCACGAGAGCTTCACAAGGATTCTACTTATGCACAATTTTTCTCTACAACTCCTTTTCCCATGCGGCCCTTCAGGTTCGCATGAAGCAACATCAAAGTACCTTGGACGATACTGCATGTTGTGTTGCTTCGCATCATGCTTCTTCACATAGGCATGCTAACGGCTACTGCTTCTTCACATAGCCACACTATGGTGGACCCCCAAATGGTCCGCTCCATAACACCCTCCAACTATGCTGTTGTCTATCCCTTCGCTTCACTAAGGTGTAGAGGATGCTGGTTATGTATGTCCTTGGGTGCGGAGTAATCCCACATTGTATGAGTTACAGGATGTTAAACTACCAAGCACATTCATCCTTAGTACATGACGTTAAACTGTGGCCTCTCCCTATGCACCATACCTGGGGTACCCCACCATGGACATTCTCTACACCCACCGGTCTCCACAAGAAGTGAAATCATTACTCACAGGGAATGATATCCACTTTATCGGAGCGGCTTCTGTCCATGGGGAAAGAGAAACCACCCTAGTGTAAGCCCCTAGCTTCTCTATCAGGTGGTAGTATCCCTACTCCCCATCTCTTCCTGGGTGCCAAATCTATCTCTCGCTGGGATTTGTCACCACCCGGTCCTCTACTCTTATGTGAGTCCCAACCTCCGTCTCCCGGGGTGACGAACCGTGTGTGAGCCTTTGTTTCTTCTTTGGGCCTCTAACCATGCATGATCCCCAGTTCACTTTCCATGCACGCACCTTTCACGAAGTGATCTTCATGTCTCTTTTGTCTCTTGTTTCTAACACTGAGCATCACTCACGTGGCCTTAGAGAAATAATATACCATGAAATCCTCTCTGGGAAGCCTAGAGTGTAAGCCCCAATCCTACCATAGCTATGAGGTATTTGATCCTTGCTAAGGCAGCGTACGTTGGAAGCCTCCATGAGGTTCAACCCCACCACACCGGTCGTTCCGACTTCCTTCACATTGGTTCCCCAAACCCAACCTGAACTACGCAGTCTTTGATCCTTTCCAAGGCAAGGTATGTAGGAAGCCTCCATGTGCTTCATGACCAACACCCGATCATTCCGACCAACTTCACATTGGTTCACCAACACTTTGGGCAGCCTAGAGAGTATGCCCCAAACCTACTTGAACTACAAGGTCATTGATCCTTGCCAAGGCAGGGTACGTAGGAATCCTCCACGAGGTTCAATCCCCCCACCCAAGTCGTTCTGACATCCTTCATGTTGGTTCACCAAACCCAACCTAGACTATGATGTCCTTGATTCCTACCATGCCTGGGTACGTTGGAAGCCTCCCTAAGGTTCAAGTCCAACACTTGGTAGTTCTCACCATCTTTACGTCTGTTCACCAACACCTTGGGTAGTCTAGAGTGTAATCCCCACACCCATACCTAAACTACATGGTCTTTGAGCCCATCCAAGGAAAGGTTAGTAGGAAGCCTCCTGGAGGTTCAATATCACCACCCATTGGGTCTGACCCCCTTCACGTAGATTCCCACACGACCTGAACTATGAGGTATTTGATCCTTGCCAAGGCAAGGTATGTAGGGATCCTGCATGAGGTTCAATCCCAAAAACTATCTGGGCCCCAGGTTCTCATTCACGTCAGTTCATCCCTATCCTGCATGACGTTAAACTGTGAACCTCCATTAGTGTTAAGCTGTTATCTCCCCCGATCTGTGGTAAGCCATTACACCAATACCCGAACTATGTGAACTTTGATCCTTGCCAAGGCAGGGTATGTAGGACACAAACCTAAGGCTCGATCCCAAAATCCATTAGACCCCAGGTCCTCTTCCATGTCAGTTTACCGACCCCCATCCCACAGGAACTATGTGGGTTTGATTCTTGTCTCCATGATAATGTATGTTGGAAGCCTCTATGAGGTTCGACCCTATCTAGCGGTAAGCCATTGTGACTCCATTCAATGGTAAGCTGTTGTTAATCTTGTCCAGTGGTAAGCCATTGAGAATCCCTTCAGTCGTAATCCATTATCATCTCCAAACAGTGGTAAGCCATTTTGACCCCATTCAGTATTAAACCATCGACATCCCCATCTAGCGGTATGTTATTGAAATCCCCAATTGGTGGTAAGCTGTCATCAGATGAACTATGAGCTCTTTGATTCCCTACCACAAGGATACGTAGGAAGAATATTTGAGGCTCAATCCCAAATTCCTCATCATCCTCATGGTGGTTCTATCCCATTCACCATCCACTTCAGTCAAAAACTCCATCATACATCTTGATTCTTACCCAGGCCACCACATCCCGGTGAGGTCATGACAACCCCCCCCCCCCTATATAGGTGTACCCTCCAGAGGTTTCACCCATCTAATCCACTCCAATCAGTGTTTTGATTAGTCTGATCCATCTCCACCGGATGATAAAAATGTGGCATACCCTGTCTTAAACATGGGAAGTTGAGGAAAACCACAGATACATGCCTATAGAATATGATCCCCCGTGTTAAACGTGGGATGCCTCGGGCTTCCTTGCCCCCGAGAAACCATATAATAAGGGGAAGAAACCAAGACGTACTAGTGTTCCAATGTCCAGACATGCCAGTGATGTACAACGTGACTAATCTCCTAAATGAAGGTTACTACCATTAACGGACCCTTTGGAATGTCCTGAAAGAAGAAGTGTAATTTATTGGTGTCCCTAATGATATGGAACTAGGATGATTTTCATGAAAAATGTCTTAAATCAATATGGGAGACCCAGACTACGTGACGACTTCCTAGGAGGAATCCATGGAAGGGTGAACCGACATCCCATCATCTCATTTCAATCAAAGAGAAAATGTCCCCGAACAAGGAATGGATGCCGCCCGCCATTGGAAAGCGGGAATGCTGGGTAATGAAACCGCACCTTTTGTACTCAAGCAGACAGACACATGCACCCTGGGGAAATCCTCGAAAATAGAAATGTTGAACCCGATGTTAATATCTTTTCCTCAATATGGATATTAGTAGCGTTCGAGACATCAATAGATTAGCATGTCACCGGATCTAGTTATCAAGCGCTAGGTCCCACCAATCAAATAGAACACCTGGCGTGAAACTCACCAGAATTTTGGGATGTAGAACATTGGACGTCCTAGTCTGTGAAGTTGATGGTGTGGATCCATCATTTCAGCCATGCAATACGGAATGGATTTGGGAAACAGGTCATCGATTTCCTTTTTATTTATCACTGATGAGTTAATCTCACTACTTTTAGAATCCAAGTTGTTGCATCCGGAACTCGGTCACTGCCTTCCCACCGACGTAGGGGAAGGGGAAGTCCCAATGCGGCAGTACCGCATAGCTCCGCCTCTTCTACAACGACGTCTACACCCAGGACCATGGGGTGCCAATGCCCCATCTCCCGGTCTGAGGTCATCCAAAAATGGGTGATTAATGACCTCATATGCCGATACGAGGAGAGAATTATCCCAACTCGGGATATGGCCCTCTTGATTTAGAGGAATCTGTGCCTTGTTATCAACACATCCCCCGAGGGCCGCGTAGGGTGACACTTCTCCCCACTCCAAAATATAACCATTTTTGGAGCCTCTCCCCTAAACGTCTCGAAGACTCCATACCTTAAGCCGAAGAGTTCAGGGATATTCCGGTCAGCCTAGCTAGTATCCCATTCCAAGGGCTCCCATAAAGGGCTCCCAAAAGGCCGTATCAGTACCGCCCCCTAGCCTTACTGGCCGAGGAGCAGGTAATCCATGCACCTGTGCCACTGGCTCCGGTCCGTCTAACCTGACACCAGCGTCGGGCACAAGCTAAAGAGGACACCCGCCAGAGGCTGTCAACGTCAATGGCTACTATGGCCCGAGCCACCGCTGATGCATACCACCAACTCCCTGAAAATTATGAACATGGACATTCAGACGCCCAACCTAGATCGAGGCTGCAACATCCCCATGGGAAGCCTGCGGTGACTTTCTTGGTCACTGACACAGGCTGTGGCCTCCACAGACTAACCTGTAGAGATTCCACCCAATACAAAGGACCTCCCCATACCGGTAACTTGGATAACGTGGGCCTTCCCTGCTTCCAAGCTTGTTATGGAGGTATACCCCATGCCACCTTCAGTCCAAATGAGGGTCCTCCCCATTGTGGTGATGCTCAGCAGGAAAGTATCTCTCATTCTCACTACACCGGATATGGAGTCATTCCTCCCACCATAGACCATTGGTATGGGGACATTGCACATCCGACCACTCTTAAATGTGGGGACCCTCCCCGTGTCCTCGTAACAGCTGGTGTAGTTCCTCCTCACCCCAGCAATGAGAGGAGTGCGGTTCGGCTTCATCTCACTAGCACCCAGAACAGAGGTCCTACCCATGTTTTGATTGACTGGTACGAGGCCACTCCTCATACTGATTTCATCAGAGGGTACAAGCATGGGGGTCCCACATGTGATCTTGCGTGCTTGAGAAGACGTCCTGCCTGCTATAGAACTTCCCGGAGAGGTCCTCCCCATTTCCCTTTCGATATCTGCCCGGGTTCTCCTCACACCCTGGATTTCTCAGGTGGAAGTCCTCCCCACCCTAGCACTAGTATGGCTAAATAACCTCCACGTGTTAGAAATCTTCCATGTCTAGAAGATCCATCTAGGGGCAGGAAGGCGGGTCGTCGCTGCCATGAGAAGGATTCAAGGAAGGTCCAAAAGGAGATCAAACCAGTCCGCTTCTTAGACATCAAAGCCGAGTATGACTCAGCACAGTAACCCTCCTCTTGCTCCTCCAATCCAAGGGCTAGGGAAGGAACAAGGTGCATCATCCTAGTACTCTTGGAATGTGAGGTCCATCAGATTCCTTCCTCCCTCCAAATGTATTTCTAGGAGGATAAATATTTGGCAACCCCGAAGATTACGGTCATGAAATCACCACCGTCCTCACCAAAAGGACTCTCTACCTTGACTAGAGATCACAGAGAGCTATTCTAGGAACCAATGGCAGGCGAGTAGCAGCGCGGCCTATCACCAGTATCACTAGACCCTATTTTAGGAACTACGGCTATCATCCCACTTTATCGTGACATAGAGGACAAGTCACTACACTCTTCGGAGGACAACCTGAGATTCGACGGCCAATCAGCCCATTCGTCATATTCCCCACCAGCTAACCTGCCATCCTAGTGGTTTGCCTCAGTATGACTACCTATTCCTCAGCCACCTCCAGTGGATGAGTGGGGTAATCAGGGGCTAGACCCTGAATACGAGCTTAGGAGCTTATGGAATATCCTCGCATCCAACCACTTCCCTGAGATGTTCTGGCCTATTGTAGTTCCAAATTTCAGTGTGCCCGAATCCCTCACCCTAAAGGAAGTTTAGGGTTTTCTTCAAACCCTCTGGGCAATGCACTTCCACCTTTTTCATGAGTGAGTGTTTTACCCTAGGATCCAAGTTCATTTTTAGGACATCGGCGAGCAATTCCATCTTGTCGACCTGGCTGCACTCTCTATGGCCCAGGGCCCTGAGTCACCAAGCCGCCGTTAGGTCCTCCTAGGGCAATGCGTTCAGAGTTTGAAGGTACTCATCAATATTATCAAGGATGCTTACCCCCATGTGAAAATATATAGAAGGGGGTAGTATGATGCCCTCGTCTTCAGTCCTATATGACGGTAGCCTGACTCACTAGGTGATATTGAGGACATGCCCTCCGGAAGGGTCAAAGTCAACATGGCTGACATAGTGGACAAGGAGAATGAGTTGGAGCTTCTTAAAGTGGACCTACTCTTGAAAGTGTTCCACCACTACTAGATCAATTGTAAAAAGTTACTCACCAGCAGAAGAATCTACTAGGTCTCCCTATGCCAAACGAGGCATTGTTCCTTAGCTGAAATCACGGTAAGGGTAAAGAGAACCTCATAGCTACCAAACACTCTGACCTGTCCACCTCATTGCAAAAGGAGGAGGAGGACCCAGAGAAGGTCACATTGTGCCAAAAACATTCCGAACAGAAGATTTTAGTTGATGAAATCCCCGCTGAATGTGTTGTAGAGTGACGACCAGACTACGAAAATCCTAGGATAGGGCATCAGGGGCAGGAACAACTTCCCCTTGGTGAGCTACCTCATGGTGACCCTGAACATCCTACCCCCCGCAGACAGGGTTGAGGCCAGAACATATGGATAAATGGTATGGAATGTCTCGCCAAACCTTACAGAATGGCGCAACAATCCATGTAACCTAGCTCGGGTTCCCCCAGCTACCCTGTAAGTCGCTCCACCAGCCACTCCACGAGCCATCAAGACACCTTCCCATGTTGAAGAACCAGCCAACAGACTCATGGTTAGGGACCCCCATCAATATAGGGAAACACACCCAGATGATCAAATGGAGGCCCTCATTGCCATCCATGAGGCTTTGGAAACGTGATAGGTGGAACTCCCCCTGATGGTAAACCATATCCAGCATGGGTGGATGATATGCCAGCAAAACCTGGTTTCGGGAATCCCACCTTTTCCCCCTTCAATGGGACAACGGTCCAGCCACAACATCTGGTCCAGTTCACCTCAAGGTGTGGGCCCATGTTAAGGACTCCAGTGCAACATGAGGCCGCCAAGATCTGATGATTTGTGTAGACATTGGAGTGGACCGCGTTGTTCTGGTACATCCATCTCCCTGTGGAATTAGTAATCAGTTGGGAGGACCTCTGTTGGCAATTCCTCTACCATTTCAGATCCACCACGCGGAAAACGAGCATCGCATACCTCTTCAAGTGAAAAAAGATGACCATTGAGCTTGTCATGGAATTTATCACCCGGTGGAAAGGGATTATATAATCACTTAACATGCCACTAACTCAAGAGAAATTACTGAAAATGTGTGTAGGGAATGTTAAGAAAGAATGGGGTCCCTCCCTAATTTCCTAGAACTACCCTGGAGGGTTTAGAGACTTCTCTGATAAGGCCCATCGCCTGGAAGAATCCCTATAACAGGCTAGCAAGGCACGTCCATTGCGCACTATAATTCCCACAAGGAGGGATTCTAGAGCTGAGCCTGCCATGGTGGCCCAAATAGAGGCCCCCAGATAGATGGAATTATTACCAGTGTAGCCACCTCCATAACCTCATAGAGGCCCGCCACCACAAGCATAGCCTCCAGCCCAGCAGCATCTGCCTCAGAATCGGCAGGTTCCCCCCACGGAATGCGTAGCAACCACCCATATGGGATAACCAGTCTCCACCTCCTCGACAGGCTCTTACAACGCCACTTTAGTACCATGCTCTAATAGCCACCCTTTTAGACAGAAGAAACTGGACCTACTCGTTTAATGAGAATCAGGTTCTTGACTATTTTTGAAGTGTCGTGGAATAGGGGATTGTGTGTTTGCCTGAGTGCAGAAGGTGAGAAGATGAAAACCTCATCAGAATCCCCAATTACAGCCCCTATCACCGGATCATAGGACCCAATATCAACCAGTTCTATGTGTACAAAGACTGGCTTCAAGACTAGGTCGCTAAAAACATAGTCAAGTTGGGTGTGACCCCGACACAAGTGGCATGCGTCGTCGTAAGGCCAGACAGCAGCAGCGATAGCGAGGGTTAGTGGTTTCCGGTTTCTGACCATGGGTCTAATAAGTATGATGACTATATGGCTTGTAAAATGGTCTCTCATTCCCAGGATATCATCTGGGCATGTCTGAATCATTCATAGCCTTCAGAAGCTGCAGCCACCACTTCTGCATCGTTATCTCAGCCGACCTCTTCCCAGAAGAGAAAACACCGGCAGCGCAATGGAAAGCAACGTGTCCCACCAATGCCATCTTCATCCCATACTCTCAGCAACTTAATGCCCCCAGAGATGGGTATTCCACAAAGAATTCACCCAGTAGTGGATGGCTCTTTGAGTGACAGTCAATGGTACGCCTGTGTTAACACCGTGGAGATGGTAAACCCCCTACATGACTCCCGATGACGGGGAGCACCAGGCGTATCTCCCCAATGTCCCTAGCTAAAGCCAACATCGGTGGAGATGCAAACATTTGGGTAATCAAGGCACGTCTGTTGGCACCTCCTGCTAGGATGTGCATGCCACTAAGAGTATACAGTGGTCCTAATGCAGAGATCAACACGCACAGCCTCCTCATCCGGTGTCATCAGGCTCGCCTTCACCGTCGTTTGTGCTACTAGATCAGGCAGAGCCACATCGACCATGATACAACCAGCCACGCCCTACTACAAGCCAGTATCAGTCATCCGTCTGTCATCTAATAGCCACTCTGTAGGCTCCGACTAGTGAGCAGTGGGATATTCCCAACACCAGTCAGTCGCCGGCCAAGCCAGCAAGGTCCACCATACTGCATGTTATAAAGCGACCTCCACCAAGAAGAAGTTCATTCCTGTCATTGAAATATGATGTTCTCAAGAACCTTGCAAACATCCCAGCAAGGTTTTCCATCATCAAGGCCCTTCGCCTATTGGAAAAAATGCCTGAGGCCCTCGATGATGCTTTATGAAGCCCCCACCAATTTGAGATAGAGGTAGCAGCTGCAGAGGACTTTTATGCGGAAGAGATTGGGAATGATGAATGCCAGGAAATTATCTCATTCTCTGGATAAGATGAAGGTTCTCCCATATAGGGGAACATTTTCCCGTTGTACATCACTAGAAAATTCAATATCTTGGAGGTTCGCCTCAGTCTTGTTAACACGGGCTCCGGGATTAACCTTATCCCAACACGGACACTACGAAAGCTCAAGTTATCCGAAGATGGCATGACTCCCTCCGACCTGAAAATCCTGGGATACGATAGGAAATAGAAGACCAAGATCGGCAAGATCCATTTGAAGACCCAGATCGGTTTCCTAGTTTCCATTACTAAGTTTATGGTTGTCTCCCAAGACACCATGTATAATGAATATATGGGCAGACCATGGCTCCACCTGAACACGGAGGTTCCCTCATCGTATCACCAGTACCTCAAGTACTCCCTCAAGGGTCGAGTGGGAATGATCCAAGGTGACATGTCTCCTTTTTATTCTTGTAAAGCCCGCTACCTAGATGTCAACTATTACAAGAGAAAGTAAAATCAGATTCATGACAGTGAGGTTGAACACATTTCGGTTGCAACCGACCCCTAGGAAGGTCTGGATAACCCCTACGTCTTCCCTATCAATTGATTAGAGGCCACGACCCCCAATATGGGGAAATGTTTGGTTGTCCCTAATATAAGGGGGAATCATATTATCAGGTCCAAGAGACGTCGGTAGATCACGCCGTATTCTTATACGAATCAAGGCTCGGTGATCCCTGATCCCCCTACTCCAATAAGGTATCGGGATGTCTGCCACATTGAAACGACAATAGGTTATACTTTCTAGTTCCGCCAGGCTGGAATTAACCGTCTCAAGCTGACACACCACTATTGCTTTGATGTCATCATGCATGGCCCATTGGGCCAAAGACCAAATGGGATAGGGTCAACAGCCTCCATTGATATGGTTTTAGCAGTACTGTAATCTCCCGATGTAGTGACCACTACTGCTCGGGCTGATACCAGCCTGTCATGGGAATCTATCGACCTAGAGGAAGCTCCTCCTACTAGGGATCTCCCCTCTAAAAGTGAAGACGAGTATTTGGAGGACACTCCTCCTACCATTGAAGAGGTAATTTCTTCCACGGTCAATGAGTTTGTACAGGTAAACCTCAGTAAAGAGGAAGATTTGAGACCAACATTAATCAGTGTTGTCATGTCCCTCAAGTAGTAGTAGCGGTACATAGACTTCCTGAAACAACATCATGATGTTCTTCTCCAGGAGTTATGATGAGATTCAAGAACTAGATCCTTAGGTAGCCATCCACCACCTCGGTCTCCCTAAAAACCATTGCGAGTTCAAACAACTTCCTAGGAAGATGCACCCTTCTCACAGTGCCATGGTGGAGGTGGAATTTGATAAGTTCGTCATAGAAAATTTCATTAAGGAGGTCTCATACCCCAAATGGCTATCCAACATTGTGTAACATCTCGGTTCTGGATGCCATGCTATGGGTGCCCCGAACCCGGTTCACCACAAGACCTCAAGCGCATTTCCCCAGATGCCAGAGGCTGCCGACTAGCAGCGAGGGCGCAGGTCTGATAGTGGGGAAACTATGCCCTCATTTGTCAAAGTGTAGTGAAGTGGAATACGAAATTAAACATACAACAATCAGCGGAATCAATAGCCATTCATATATAACTGAAATGGATAACTGATAAAAAGGGAACCAGCAGTCATATATATATATATATGAGAAGATGCAGCATGTCACTATTCTATAAAACAGCCAGAACATGTTACACAACAGTACAGTAAAACAAAATACAGAGTACAACAAAACAAAGCAAAACAGCTGGCAGTAGAATCGTGAGCCTAGGATCAGTCTCATGCCCTCCTACTCCTCAGCAACAATCAAGTACATGTATAGGGACTCTTGCCCCTATCCACACCTGTAGAAACATAATCTGTTTGTTCCGAAAAGAATGACCGAAACAGGGTGTGAGAAATACATTTCCTGTAGCCACCCACCAAAGGCTTGTGCCCAACTGTGTTTAAAACATGCAACAATAGGGTGTAGTAGTAAAATTCAATTAAATTAAGCAATACCAAAAGTACCTAACTTAACCAATTATATTTCCATTTTAATATCCTTTTAATCATTTAATTTAAAATATCACCACAGTGAAAATTCTAAGTAACCAGCTAATGTCCTTAGACACATATACCCATACCCTCACGTAAAGAGTATCCAACAAAAGAATCTGCCCATAGGCATATGGATATTTCACTCAGGCATAGGAAGTGTTTCCCACAGGCACAGAATCACCTGCCCAAAGGCACGGAAGAAGTTTCCCTCAGGCCGAAATGACTACTGCCCTTAGGCTAAATAGTGCAGTGCCCATAGGCTAATCACAACAATGCCCTCAGGCTAAACAGGTAACCGGGCCATGCCCATCATGTAAATATGTAGTAACAATCAATTCCTCTCGAGGAAATTCTACAATTACTAATTTAAAGGCATACCCTCGGGTATCCGGCCAAACTTCTAAATAGTGGAACACACCCCCCGGGGTGGTTTCAGATCCAAGAAACCATCCCAACCATCATTTTAATATCATATTTAATTACCTATACAATTCTAGGTGTAAAAATAGTCACGTACTCACCCACACGACACCCCCAACATGGGTTCATGGCAAGAAAATGCACAAAACACAGGGCAGTTGGAAAAACAAACACCAAGCCGCATAACATAAAAACCAATGAGCAGTATACATGATCGTCGATCCTAGAAACGCCCAAGAACGGCGTAGATCTGAGGTAAAAGATTTCTTTCTTAAATTTAAATAACTCCCTTTAGAGAAATAATTGGCATGAACTACTTAAGGATAAGGGAGGGCTTACCCGTGCAGTTCCAATGAGATCGTCCAAGGCGGAAACGGATTCCGGACGTGCGCTCAGCGGATCTCAAAATCTCCATCCATCCCCTCCCACTCCTTCTTCCCGTTCTCAGCCTCTATGAACAGGGGAGGATACTGCCCATTATAAGAAAAAAAACAAAGTACACGGCATGTACTTCCAAGTACACGGCGTGTACTTTCATCATTTAACTTTTCCTCTGGTGGCATCGCCAATCTATTCATTCGTCGACATGAGTACATGACATGTACTCATGAGTAAACGGCATGTACTGTCGCCCAGCTAGTGGCTGCTCTACCGCCATATTTTTTTGGCCTGCCGACTGACTACATGATGGGTAAAGGACCACTACACGGCGTGTAGTCGGTTCCTACACCCTTCATCACCGACATGGATACACACCCCTTGCACCCATCCCACACGGCCAAAAGTACACGGCGTGTGGAAATGTACATAGCGTGTAGTTCCAAAATTTAGGATTTTCCCCATTTTCCATATTTTCTCAAAAACACTTAAGGAAAAGGAAAAGGAAGAAGCCCGTACCTCAAAACTGAGAACCGGGTTCTTACAAACTTACCCCCTTATAGAAATTCATCAACAAATTTCCCTTACACGGGTGGGAAAGATAAAACCGTGAACAACTCCAGCCACTGAGCATGAACGTCGGTCTCCCGCTACCAAGTTTCATCCCACACCCGGCCATGCTGCCATATCACCCATACGAGAGGAACTGATCGGCCTTGGAGAACCTTTTTGCTCCTATCCACAATACGAATCAGATACTCCGCAAAGGATACATCAATCTGAAGCTCAACCTCCTCTGGCTGAAAGGTGTGAGACGGGTCTGAATGATAGCGACGCAACTGAGATACATGGAAGAGTCATGCATGGCTCGGTACCACTGCGGTAACCTCAACTGATAGGCAACTAGACCGACTATCTCTAGAATCTCGAATGGCCCCACATACCTCGGTGAATGATTACCCTATCTCCTGATCTGTTTGTGTCCCAGCCTCATCGAAACACGAAAGAAAACCTGACCCCCGACCACAAACTCCAAAGGTCATCTGCGGCGATCAACATAAGACTTCTAACGAGACTCTGCGGTAGCCATCCGCTTCTGAATCAACTGGACCTGCTCAGAATTCTTTTGTACGAGACGTTTTCCCAGTAAAGATGCCTCACCTGCCTCTAACCAGCACAAAGGTTATCGGCATGGCCTACCATATAAACCTTCCTATGGTGCCATCTCGATAGTTGCCTGAAAAATATTGTTATAGGAAAACTCGACGAGGGGTATATGATTCTCTCAAGAGCCCCCAAAGTCCAGGATGCATGCACACAGCATGTCCCCTAGCACTTGTATCATACTCTCTTACTGGCCATCAGTCCGAGTGTGGTATGTTGTGCTCATAACCACCTGTGTACCCAGAGCCCTCTGAAAACACTTCCAGAAAAGAGACGTAAAGCGGGCGTCCCTATCAGAAACGATAGAACGAGGGACCCCATGAAGAAGTATGATCTCTCAGATATATAGCCTTCTGATCTCGTCATCACCGAAAGACTCTTTGATTGGAAAGAAGTGAGATACCTTCATGAGTCTGTCCACAATAACCCACATGGAATCATTTCCTCTAGGTGACCTCGGCAACCCTGTCGTGATGTCCGTCGCGACATCATACCATTTCCACTCTGGAATGGGTAACAGCTGTAACAGTCCAGCTGGTCTCTAATGCTCCGCCTTCACCTGATGATGGTGGAACACCTCATAAGAAAACCAGCTACAAATCTCTTCATACCCGTCCACCAATACTGACATCTCAAGTCACGGTACAACTTGGTAACCCCAGGATGAACTGCCCAAGATGAAGCATGAAACTCCCGCATCAGCTCCTCGAGTATATCCCCTGGAACCCATACTCGTCCATGGAAACGAAGTACCTCATCATTTCCTATCTCCAAGCTGGGAGGAGGGTCCTCACTTGCCATAGACTCCCGTAGAACTAGGCCTTCTGAATAAGATAGTTGTCTCATCCTCACTCTATCCAGGAGGGTAGATGTCACAGCTACCGAGGAAAGATAAGTCTGCCCCTGACTGTCATGCACCACCAGATGCATCTCAAAGAACAAGGTCCTAAGCTTCCACTCACCACTGGCCTCCTACACATCATATGTCTTAGCCTTCCTGCTCAGTGCATCGGATACTGCATTACCTTTACCAGGTGTATAGGCAAGCTCAAAATCGAAGGACTGTAGGTACTCGACCCACCTCCTCCAACTCCTATTCTAGTCACGCTGAGTAAATATATATTTGAGGCTATTGTGGTTGGTGAAAACCACAAAAATCTCTCCCAATGGATAATGTCTCCAACAGTGCAACGCATGCACAACTACAGCCAACTCGAGATCATGCATTGGGTAATTCCTCTCATGTGGCCTTAACTGCCGAGACCCGTACGTAACAACTCGATCGCCCTGCAGAAACATTGTTCCCAGCCCAATACCTGATGCATCATAGTAAACTGTACAGCTATTCCCCTGCTAGTATCAGGATCAGTGACAAGGTCAACCTTCCTTTTAGGTCCTGAAAGGCTGTCCCACAACCTTCCGACCTAAGGAACTTCACAACCTTCTTAGTCAGACACGTCAACGGCGCTGCTATGTGGGGGAAGTCTTGTATGAAACATTTGTAGTAACCAGCCATCCCCAAGAAACTCCGTATCTCAAACACGTTCTTAGGCTGCTCTCACCTTCTTTGGGTATACTACAACTCCTACCTCTGAGATGATATGACCCAGGAAGTGAATATGGTCCATCCAAAAGTGGCACTTTGAGAGCTTAGCATAAAGCTGATGCTTTCTCAGTGTACTCAATACGATCTAAAGATGGGTGGCATGGTCATGTTGAGTGTGAGAGTACACCAAGATGTCTTCCATGAATACAACCACAAAAGAATCAAGATACAGATGGAACACACAATTAATCAGAGCCATGAAAACTGCTGGCACAGTCGTGAGTCCAAACGGCATAACTGTATACTCGTATAGACCATACCTTCTCCTGAATGTCGTGAGAGGTATATCTGATGGTATAACATGCACCTGATGATATCCTAACTTCAGGTCAATCTTCGGTTACACTCGTGCTCCACAAAGATGATCAAAAAGATCATCTATCCTCGGCAAGGTATATCGGTTCTTGACCGTCAACTGGTTCAGCTTCCGATAATCCATAAATAGTCTGAGGGTATCGTCCGCCTTTTTCGCAAAAAGGACTGGAGAACCCCATGGAGAAGTACTGGGTCGGATAAAACACTTTGACTATAACTCCTCTAACTGCCTCTTGAGGTCCTTCAACTCAGGTGTAGCCATCCTATAAGGAGGAATGGACACCAGTGCTTCCCCCGGAACTAGCTCAATAGAGAAATACACCTCACGCTCCAGAGGTAGACCTGAAAAGTCATCCGTGAAGACATCCCTGAAACGATCAATCACTTATGGGAAATCCGTCGAACAAGTCCCCTGATCATCCAAATACAAACTCGTAATCTGGGTTGTGACTCCACCTCACCCATGATTCTCTGGTCCAACTCGACTCGCCTGAACATCCCATTCGCCCTTGTATAGAAAATATTCACCCTCTGGTGTCATGAAACACACCATGCGACGATAGCAGTCTACAAAGGCCGGATAGGGAACCAACCAGTCCATCCTGAGAATTACGTCATAAGTTGTCATCTCTAAGACATAATGGTCCCATAAAAAGTGACACCCACCAACCTCAAGGGGGACTCCTTGCTCAGACACACACCAGCCGTTCTAGTCCCCAACAGAGTGTCTAGCATCATGATATCAGAAAAATAAGATACACAGAGCCCAAGGATCTCTACAACGGGTACATATATGAAACTATGCGTAGCACCCGTATCAAAAAGTACTGAAGATATGACAGAAGCTACTAGAATATAGTACCTCTGACTGTAGAAGATCCGGGATCCTGCTCCTGTTGGGTCTATTGCATTGCATATGCCTGCACAGCGCCGAGGCCCTGGGATACAGTCTTGCTACCCTGAGCTGTCCTGCCCGGTTGCCTCTGAGATCCTAATGTCTGGCTACCACGGCCACGACCACCATCTCTGCCCGCACTCCCTGACGTATTCCTGTTTCCCGACTGGTAAGAAGCCACTTGTCCTACTCCCGCATGAGGAGTCTGCACAGAACCTCTCTCACCAGCCCCTGGTGGAAACTCCATACAAAAGCGCTGCAGATGACCCATCTTGCCACAAACTCGTCACTCCACTGGGTGTCATGGAAACTGCGGTCTCTTGTGCCCCTCTCTACCACACTGGTATCACATGACCCTATAACCTGATGCATTCTTCTGACTGGTACTACCACCCTGATAGAAGTCTATCTATCTCTTCCTCTTTCCCATAGAAATAATAAACATAACTGGTGCTGAATAGCCCTGGCCCACACCACTAGATTCCCACAGGTTCCTCTCTGTAATCAGTGCCGGGTTCACAATAGCATGTACTGAAGGAAGCCTAAAATCATTCACTCATGCTCGGATGTCATAACGAAGACCATCCTCAATGTGCCTGGCTCTCAATGTCTCATCACCCACCAGAATGGGTGCAAAGTGCTGAAGCTCGGTGAAAAGAGTAGAATAGTCCATCACCAACATAGCGCCCGGATGCAGATTCATGAACACTCAACCTATATCTACCCTATGCATCTCTGGAAAGAATATGTCATAAAAAACTGCCTAAAAATCTTCCCATGCCATGTCTATGTGATGCTCTGACTGGGATGTAACAACCCACCAGCTCTTGGTGGAATCACGCAGCATATATCTCGTGAGCTTGACCCTCTTCCCTGGAGGCATCTCAATATGCTTGAAACTAGTCTACATCGACCCCAACCAAGACTCTGTAGCCTGTGGTCTGCCATCCCCTGAAAATGTAGGCGGATGCTACTGCTGGAAGATACTCGACTACTTAGCCATAGATGTAGCGGCATGCGGTTCTCCCTAAAAGGTCTGCATGAACAACATAAAACCTTAACAGAACTGCCCCTCCATGCCTGTGTCTGGTATAACAGCTGGCGTTGAATCCGGCTCTGCTGGAGGATCCACTGGTAGCCCATGGCCCACCATCTCTGGAGTATACTCGTTGCCGCTCTCCTGGAGAACAACGCGCAGTCGCCTAGGCGGCATGAAACTACAAGGTCAAAATCATGCCTTAGATTCAAGATTATGAAGACTGAAAGCAAAGGAACCAAAAAGGGAACAAGAGGAAGATGACATTTCAAGATTTGAAAAACAAGACTACACGGCGTGTACAATGACTACACGGCGTGTACATGACATCCCTTCCCCTACCCGGGTCTTTCAACACGGCTAAGCCACATAGATCCCATTGAACAAAACTACATGGCATGTATATAATCTACACAGTGTGTATGGTGTTTTTTTACAACTGCTAGTGTTGCTTCTGACACGGAATACTATTCGGCATGACACTACACGACGTGTTACACCTGCACACGGCGTGTACACCACCCAGTTTCCCAGCCACACACCTAACTCCACAGGGTCTTTCCTCAGACAAGACTACACGGTGTGTCCCGTAGGTACACTACGTGTTTAAGGAGTGGTGACATAGGCCCATGTTGTTAGTTACACGGCCGATTTCCCAGGTCGCACTCCACAACATGTTCATAATTGACACGACATGTTCTGTAAAAGAGTTCACCGACCCGTATTGTTAGTTACACGGACGGACTCCTGGTCGACACTACACGGCATGTACATTTGGAACACAGTGTTTTTTACCCAAGCTCTTCCCTTCCCCGTGTCGCTGCCCACACGGTTTGTGACACGGGAAGAGACTACATGGCGTGTATTCAGGGTACACGGCATGTACTCAAAAAGTTAATTATTCGTCCCGAATAGAAGAGCGTACACGACGTGTATAAAGTAATACATGGCATTTACACTGGGTTTCCAGATAGTATGCCTCCGAAAATTCCCTAGAACCCAGAAAATACCAAAAAAACAACACCTAAGTATCAAATTCTTGACATGTGAGGGCCCATACTCCCCACGAATCAATGTTTGACATCATATCTGTGTTATAACAAAATAAACCGTCAATGAGACACCAAATTCCGGTTAATGAGGGCCCATACAACCCAGAGGACAATGTATGGCGTTCCTTCTATAAACAGGCTCACACAAGAAAATACCCTTTCACAAAGCAGGTATTTATCAAGCAGCTATCACAACAACATGCTTTACTAGCACAAAAACTATCACAGCAACATGAAATTTCTAATGCACCTACATGGAATGTAAACTGTGCATGACATGTGATTTCTAGCATGTTGCTATATGATACATGAGATGGCATACCCTCATCTCATCGGGTTGCAACTAAATAGAACCCACAGATAAAATATAAACAGCACAATCTCTAGTGTGTCACCCAATGGTTAAATCAAATCAACTGTAAATTGCAAAATCAGTAAAATTGCAATCATGAGGTAAATTGGATTTTCCCTATACACAGGTTTGCTATGCCCGAGCAAAGATTATTACAAACTACCTTTCATACTATCCCTGAATAGGGCTCCAAATAGTATGTCAAAGAAAAGAACACCCCCTTATACAAATTTGTAACATCCCGGTTCCAGGTGCCACGCTACGGGTGCCCCGAACCTGGTTCGCCATAAGACCTCAAGCACATTTCCCCAAACGCCAGAGGCTGCCGACTATCAGCGAGGTCCCAGGTCTGATAGTGGGGAAACTATGCCCTCATTTGTCAAAGTATAGCACAGCGGAATACGAAATAAAACATACAAAAATCAGTGAAAGCAATAACCATTCATATATAACTGAATGGAATAACTGATAAAAAGGGAACCAACAGTCATATATATATGAGAAGATGCAGCATGTCAATATTTTATAAAACAGTCCGAACATGTTACACAATAGTACAATACAACAAAATAAATAGTAGAGAAAAACAAAGCAAAATAGCTGGCAGCGGCATTGCGAGCCTAGGCTCGGTCCCATGCCCTCCTACTCCTCAGAAACAATCAAGTACTTGTATAGGGACTCTTGCCCCTATCCATACCTGCAGAAACATAATCTGTTTGGTCCGAAAAGCACGACCCAAACAGGGTGTGTGAAATACATTCCCAGTATGCACCGACCAAAGGCTCGTGCCCAACTATGTGTAAAACATGCAGCAACAGGGTGCATTAGTAAAACACAATAAAATTAAGTAGTAACAAAAGTAGCTAACTTAACCAATTATATTGCCATTTTAATATCCTTTTAATCATTTAATTTAAAATATCACCACATTGAATATTCTATGTAACCAGCTAATGTCCTCAGACACGTAAACCCCTACCCTCAGGTAAAGAGTATCCAACACAAGAATCTTCCCACGGGCATACAGATACTTCCCTCTGGCATAGGAAGTGTCTCCCACATGCACAGATTCAGCTTCCCACAGGCATGAAAGAAGTTTCCCTCAGGCCGAAATAACTACTGCCCTTAGGCTAAATAGTGCAGTGCCCACAGGATAATCACAAAAATTCCCTCAGGCTAAACATGTAACTGGGCCATTCCTATCATGTAAATATGCAGTAACTAGCAATTCCTCTCAAGGAAATTCTACAATTACTACTTTAATGGCATACCCTCGGGTATCCGGCCAAACTGCTAAATAGTGGAACACACCCCCGGGGTGGTTCCAGATCCATGCAACGATCCCAACCAGCATTTTAATATCATATTTAATTACCAATACAATTCGAGGTATTAAAATAGTCACAAACTTAGCCACATTACACACCCAACATGGTTTTGTGGCACGAAAATGCACAAAACACACGGCAGTTGGAAAAACAAACACCAAGCCACCTACCTGAAACGCCAACGAGCGGTATACACGATCGTCGATCCCAGAAACTCCTAAGAACTGTGTAGATCTGAGGTAAAAGATTTCTCACTTAAATGAGAATAACTCTCGTTAGGGAAACAATTGGAATGAACTACTTTAGGAGAAGGGAGGGCTTACCCGTGTGGTTCTAACGAGATCGTTCGAGGTAGAAACGGATTCAGGACGTGCACTCAGCGGATCTCCAAAGCTCTGACCATCCCCTCCCGCTCCTTATTCCCATTCTAAGCCTTCCCTATCAATAGGGGAGGCTACTGCCCATTTTAAGAGAAAAAACAAAGTACACGGCGTGTACTTCCAAGTACACGGCGTGTATTTTCATCATTTAACAGTTCCTCTGGCGGCACCACCAAACTGTTCATCCGTCGACACGAGTACACGACATGTACTCATGAGTACACAGTGTGTACTGTCACCCAGCTGGCGGCTGCTCCACCACCTTACTGATTTGTCCTGCCGACTGACTACATGGCGTGTAAAGGACCACTACACGACATGTAGTCGGTTCCTACACCCTTCTTCGCTGACATGTCTACATGCCCCGTGTACCCATCCCACATGGAAAAAAGTACATAGCGTGTGGAAAATTACATGGCGTGTAGTTCCAAATTTAGGATATTTCCTCATTTTCCATATTTTCTCAAAAAAAAACTAAGTAAAAGGAAAAAGAAGAATCCTCATACCTCATAACTAAGAACCGGGTTCTAACACATTGTGCTAATCATGAAGAAGAATAGAGAGATTATAGTCTTCATTGACTTAGGGGATCTCAACCTTCACTGTCTGAAGGATGATTTTCCCCTTCCAGTGACAGAGTTTCTGAATGATGATACAGCTAGATTCCAAGCCCTCTCCTTCATGGATGGGTACTCCAGGTACAACCAGATTCAAATGGCCCCCGTGGAAGAGGAGTACAAAACCTTCAGAGCGCCACAAGGTATGTTTTGTTAATAGGTCATTCCCTTCATCTTAAATAATGCAGATGATACTTATTAGCAGGTTAGACATCGCATAATCAATCCAATCCTCAGGACATTGGTGGAATTCTATGTGGACGATTTGGTGGTCCAATATTTCCACCGTCAGTACAATCTCATAGACCTTGATAAATTCTTAAGCTTCCTCATTTCCCACTATTTGATGATGAAGCCATTAAAATGTGCCTTCGGGTTCACCTCTAGGAAGTTCCTCGACATTGTTTTCAGGTACCGGGGCATCGAGATCAACCCAGAGAAGAACAATTCCATCAGCCGGATGCCACTCCCGAGCAATATTTGAGATCTTCGAGGTTTTCAAGGCCTCTTCGCCTACATACACCAATTCAATTCTAATATGGCCGGCAAGTGTAAGCCCCATTCTCATCTAATGAAGAAATGCACTTCCTATGAGTGGGGCGAAGAGTTCCAGACCGCGTTTGATGAAATCATTCAGTATCTTGTCCAACCTCCTATCTTACTGCCACTTGTCTCTAGAAATCCATTGGGTTTTTATGTGACGGTCCTCTTACAATCTCTCAGCGCCCTTCTCACCCAGAAGAACAATGAGGGGAAAGAAAACAGCCTCTACTACCTTAGTCATATTCTCATTGTTAAGGAGACAAGATACTCCCCCATAGAATAGAGGTGCCTTGCGCTGGTATTCAAAGTATAGAAATTGTGAAATTACTTGTAGCACCATGAGGTACAGCTGGTGTCTCGTGTAGACCCACTAAAGTACATAATGAAACCGCCCCATGTTGACAAGTCATCTAGCTCTATAGGAAATGATTCTTTAGCAGTTCGATATCAGGTTTTTCCATCAGAACGCTATTAAGGGGAAAGCATTGGTAGACTTCCTTACTGCCCATCCGACTGTTGCTAACTAGTCCTTAGATCAAAATTTTCGTGATGAGGAAATCCTCTCAGTAGACCAAGACATGCCTTTTTGGCATATGCATTTCGATGGTGCTTCTCAGAGTCCCACCATTAGGAGGCTCTATGATCCTAGGATCAATAGTGTTGGTTTGGGTCTCATCTTTATTACCCCGACAGAAGCCAATCTTCCGTACTCATTCTTATTGTCAGAAGGCTGCACCAACAATGGGGCCGAGTTTCAGGCTCTTATCACTAGCCTCGATCTGGACCTTGGTATTGATGTTCTTCATTTGCATGTGAAAGGGGATTCAGAACATTTCATCAAGAAGATCAACATTGACTACGTCATCAAAAAGTCGGAGCTCATACCATTGTTGGAGTGCACTCTCAAGCTAATGGACTAGTTCCCATCTTCGACGAATTTTAATCATGACCCTCGATCTCAGAACGGTTGAGCTAATGCCCTGGACAACATGGCTGCATCACTAGTAGAACCCGAGCAGGATGATCTGATTATCCATGTGGCATATCAGAGATTCATTGCTCCCATCACCCCAGGTGACGACGACGACCTACAGGTGAGCCATCTTACTACCTTATCCCCAAAATCATGACCCCCAGGTCCCTCAGATGCAGTGGTTGAAGTGACTGTCGATTGGAGAGACCCCTTTTTCGAGTATCTCCAAAATGGTTACCTCCCGGCTGATCGGGCCGAGCGCGAGCGAATCCAAAGCTGCACGCTACAGTTTTCCCTCCAGAGTGGTGCCAGTGTTGAGAAGATCCTCTAAAAGCGTGGGTTCGATGGTGGTGTCCTCCATTTCATCAAAGGAGTCGATATTTTTCATGTCATGTAGGAGGTTCACGTCGGTTCCTGCGGGGCTCATCGGACCGGGCCGAAGCTATCCCACCAGATCCAGAGACTGGGGTACTTTTGGCCCTCCATGATTATTGATTGCATCGAGTTCACCAAGATATGTCATGCATTGCATGTTCATTCCAACTTCATGCATCAGCCAATGGAACCCCTCCATACTACCAAGTACTCTTGGCCCTTCATATTCTAGGGATTGGATGTAGTGGGACCGTATCCACCGACGACAGCTCGCTAGTCATGTTCATCCTAACTGTTATGGATTTCTTTTCCAAGTGGGAAGAGGAAGTTCCCCTCAAGGAGTTCAAGTCCCATTCTATCATTAAATTCATGTGCTCAAATATCATCTTCCGATTTGGAGTCGCTGATGTCATCCTCACCGATAATGGAACCAACATCCATGCAGCTAAGTTGAAGAAGTTGTATGCCAACTACAATATCCACTCTAACCATACCTCCCGCTATCATGCGCATGAAATTGGGAATATCAAGGCATTCAACAAGACCCTCTCTATCATTTTGCAGAAATTGGTTGGTCATAACAAGAATAGTTTCCAGAAAAGCTCCCCAACGCCCACCATGCTTATTGGAAGATGATGAAAAATTCCACATAGGTGACCCCATATTCCCTGGTATATGGAACAAAAGCCATCCTACCTATCGAGATTCAGTTGCTTTCATTACACACATCGGTCTACGACCTGAATTCACCAGATAAGTTAGCTGAAATTCGTCTGGCTGAATTGGAAGCACATGATGAGAATAGGTTTCATGCCTTGAACAATTTGGAAAGACACCAGAAAAAGACGTCTAGTTCCTTCAACAAGAAGGTCCACCTCCTCTCTTTCCTTCAAAGTAATCGGGTATTGGCCCACCGAACACCAATGATACCTGGCAGGAAACCACCCAAGATGGATCCCAAATGAGAAGGACCTTTCATTGTTCACAAGGTTTACCCCAATGGTGTGTACTCACTGGTGACCATGGATGGTGAGATTATAACTCCTCCCACCAATGCCAAATTCCTCAAGAGATACTTTTCATGATCCATTTGGTCCGTCATGACCCGAAACTATTTAGTTCGGCATGACCCTAAACTATTTTGTCGACCATGAACCTAAACTACTTGGTACGGCATGACCCAAAAATGTTTGGTCCATCATGAACATAAACTATTTGGTACGACATGACCCTAAACTATTTGGTCTGGCATGACCCTATATTGTTTGGTCCTGCATGACCCGAAACTGTTTGGTATGGCAGGACCCTAAACTATTTGTTCTGACATGACACTAAACTATTTGGTCCGACATGACCCTAAAAGTTTTGGTCTGGCATGTCCCTAAACATTTTGGTCTGGCATGATCCTAAACCGTTTGGTCTGGTATGACCCTAAACTATTTGGATCAACATGGACCTAAATTGTTTGGTCCGGATTGACCCCAAACTATTTGGGATTACATGAACCTAAACGGTTTGGTCCATCACGACCCTAAACGTTTTAGTTCGGCATGACCCTAAACTGTTTGGACCCACACTACACTAAATTGCCCGGCCCTACATGAATTTAAAGTGTAAAAAGTCTCACATGATGTTAAACTATATTTCATCCTCCTATATGTTAAAATGCGCCCTTAGAACTACATATACCTTGATTCTCATTAGCATGGGATATGAGGAAACACTCAGACGCACGACCCTAAGTCTATCCCCCAGACTCTTCTCTTTGACTATCCCACCTGGGTATAGTTCTCTCGTAGGTCCTTTCATAGTATAGTGTAGTCTAATTTATCCCCACTAGTGTCAGGATTACGATGGTCGCACCATGTGCCCCCTCCCTGTTCTTTTATCCTCCCATGTCCACACCACACGATGTTAAAGTACATGGCCTTTAAGAACTATGTATGGCTTGATTCCCGTCCTCAAGAGATACGTAGAAATGCCAGTACATTTTTTCTATAGGCCCAGGCCGAACTTCAAAATCTCTCCTTAGGTCAAGACATATGGTATGGTATAGGCTTTTTCCCCAATTCAAATCGATATCATCTCGATCCCTCCATACGTCCCACTCCCCAGAGATATTCATCACATTCACTGCCCTGGTTGAAGTTTAAATGCATGGGCACAGCTATGCTTCACCCACTCCTTTGATTGGGAATCCATCATCCTTCATGTCTAAAAGGACCCCCAGACTAGCATGGGTTGTCGGCCTATGGGATCTCGTACCACTTCGGGCCAACATCCTTGAGGATGTTGAGCAACAAATTGATACAAGTCCCGCGTTGTGAATATGGTCAGCGGTTGAGGCTCATTTTTTGTTCCCATTTTAGGTCACACTATAAGGAAGCTGTGTTTCCATCATGGTTAGTTGCTATCCATTGTCATTGTCACCACCCCCATAAATCCCAAACATTGACTGTGGTGGTTAATCCTGCATGCTGAATCCTCAAGTTGTGACACAATTTGGGCGATGCCAGCTATTATACCCTTATATGATAGTGAAAGCCGAATCCGGCTCCTTGTTTCCCACAAAGAGCACTACTCAAGTGGGATTAGGAGCTGTGATGATTCGGTAACCACACAAGAGGTCAAATGACTATTTGTTGGTTTGGATGCATAGCCTCAGGTCCTTCAACCCCTTTGGGCCCCTTTCCCAAGTTCTCATTTAGGATTGTTTCGTTCAGTGCGGACTCATGCCCTCATTCATGTTGGGCTATTTTTCCATGACCCACATATCCCCTTGACTTATCCCTTCGTTCGTTTATCATCCTTTCTGCAAGAACAGTCCATTCCAGGCACTACATGACCCTACATTTGGGTTTCCATCACCCTCTATATTTAGAAGGGCCCCTTAATGGCATGGATACTCTATCCAAGGGCTCTCCTACCATTACAAGATAACTCCCTCGAGCATTATGAGTGAAAATTTGATGCAATTCTCATGCTGCGAATATGTTCCATGGTCAATGCTCAATTGTTCACCCCCCATTTGGGTCACAAAAGGGTGGATACTATGTTGCAAACCTAGTCAATTGTTTTCCTCAATCATCATTTCTACTTGGTGGCCTTCCTTTGCACAATGATTCTCCCTTTATGTCCCACACATATGACATTAAACTAGGCCCATACGGTCTAATATCTATGACCCTAAACCTAGATCACCTTCGTCCTCACTTCACGATTTTAAACAGAAAACTAGCTGGGACTTTCTGTCCAAGGCGCAGCCTTAGGCCCCTCAGCCTTTGCGGACCCCGACCCAAGTTCTCACTTAGGGATGTACAGTGTGGTGAAGGATTATGTCCTCATTCACATCGGGTTGCTCGTCGCACTGTACACATCCCTGAACATGATATTTGTTGACGCAGAAAAAAAAGACCGTAACTCTCGGAGGAAGTTTAGGAATGACGAAACGAAGTCATATTCGGAATCAGAGGCCCGATATGGAGGCCCGGGATGTAGTGCGTGAAATAAAGGAGGTTTCGTGCGAAAAATGGTTATGCGCATGTAGAATCCCCAGGTTTCGCGGAATTGGGCCGATGAGGCACGCCATCTTTGTGTGCCCCAGTTCTGCAAGGCGAGTTTTTGCGCGCAGGCTGCGCTCAACGCGAAGAATTTCGCGCGCTGCCTGGATTCTGTGTCGGAGGTCTCCTATAAATAGAAGGTGACCCCGAACGGTTTGGGGGTTGAGGAATCCGAAGTGACTCCCGTGCACGCAATTCGGCTCCCCCAGAGTGCAAGATGACTTCTAGGTAAAAGCTTCATTTCGCGCAACCTTGCCCCGGATTTCGCCTTTGCGCGCAACTCCACCAGCTTCAGTGAATTTTCCCCCTCCCCAGTGTTCCAGCCTTGCATGCAATCCGTGTCTCGTGCGCGCAATACCCTATCGTGCGCGCAATACACTATTCATACTTCCCTCTCCACGCGCAATTCCTTTGCTCCAATTGCGCGCTGTCCCAGTATTTTGCGCGCAAAGCCCAGGACCCCTCACCTTGACGCCCCTTGGTTGCCCCCTACACCGGCACCTGATGTCTCCCCTACCGGGAATGCACGCCATGCGTTGTTTTCCCATAAGGCCTTCCAGGATCATGCGAAGTAACCAAAAGGTCCCTTGGGCCGTGTCTACCGTTGCGTTGCTTTTCCTTATGCTTCTTCGCATAGGCACGCTAATGGCTATTGCTTATTCGCATAGCCACGCTAATGTGGACCCCCCTGTGGTTCGCCCTGCAGCCCCCTTCGTGATGGCCTTGCTGATTCCTTCCCTCCCACAAGGGGTAAAGGGAGTTGGGCATGTAAGCCCTAGGGGTGTGGAGCGAACCCATCTCATCCAAGATGCAGGACGTTAGACTACTAAGCACCTCATCCTTAACACAAGATGATAAACTGTGGTCTGACCCCGTGCTTCGCACCCAGGGTCCCCCCCAGCTCGGACATTTTTTACGCCCACTAGTCTCCATGGGAATGGACTCTTCCACACATGGAATGAGATCCTCTTTATCGGAGCAGCGTTTGTCCGCGGGGGAAGGGCTGCCTTAGAGTGTAAGCCCCTAGCCTTTCTTGCGGATGATTACACCAATGCATCTCCGTACTTCCCCCCTACCAAGGCCAGTGGAGTCCTTTTCCCACTGCGCTTTGTCGCACCACGAGCCTCCACACTAGAGTAATCCCCGACACCAAGGTCTGCTAACCACGCATAAGCCCCTATTTCCTCTTTGGGCCGCTCAACGCGTAAGCCCCATTCCGCTTCTCACGGACGCACCCTTCGCGACGTGATCGTCTGGTCCCTGCTGCCTCTTGTTTCCCACACCGAGCATGACTCACGTGGGCTTAGAGCGCGCATCGACCATGACGTCCTCTTATGGGCCGCCCCAGAGCGTAAGCCCCATCCCAACGAACTACGTGGACTTTGATCCATTCTAACACACGATACGTAGGAAGCCTCCACGAGGTTCAAGCCCACCACCCGGCCGTCCCGACCTCTCCATATCGGTTCCCTGACCACCTTGGGCCGCCTCAGAGCATAAGCCCCAAACCCCTCATCCCGCATGACGTTAAACTGTATTTTGTCCCACATGACGTTAAACTGTATTTTGTCCCGCATGACGTTAAACTGTATCACGTCCCGAATGATGTTAAACGGTATCCCCCCTCTTGGGCCTTATCAAACCGTAAGCCTTAGGTCTCACTCCACCGTCCATCC
Source organism: Viscum album (assembly GCA_963277665.1). NCBI lineage: Eukaryota > Viridiplantae > Streptophyta > Magnoliopsida > Santalales > Viscaceae > Viscum > Viscum album. The sequence continues at coordinate 841,589,999 of OY728140.1, read as the reverse complement.
TGATCCTTAATTGGGCCGCCACATCCTGGTCAGGTAATGCCACCCCATCCCACTCCAGGACACCCGGGAGGCCGCCTACGTGATGGCCCCAACATCGGTGTTCCCCCTGGGGATCCTTCAACCCGATCCGTCTCTGCAAGACGTTAAAATCGTGAGATACCCTGTGTTATACATGAGAATCTGTGGAAAACCTCAGATGGTACATATTCACCGCGTTCGATGTGGGATGCCTCGGGCTTCCGCGCCCTTGAGAAGCCATGTGGTGAGGGACCAAGGACAGACATGTCGACGACGCCCCAACGTGACCATTCTCCTCACCGAAGGTTGCTGCCCCGAGAAGACCCCTTGGAGCGTCTTGACGGAAGTAGCGTAATTAACTGGAATCCATGTAGATATGGCACCATGAATGAGCTTCACGAACCCGTCTTAAATCTATGAGGGATACCCGGACTATGTAAGGAGCTCCGAGGAGGAATCCACGGAAGGAAGAACCGACATCCCATCATCCCGGTTTCATGCAAGGAGCAGACGTCCCTGAACAAGGAAAGGATTCCACCCACCTTTGGAAAGTGGGAATGCGGGGTAACAAGCAGCACGTCCTCCCCACATACAGATGCGCGCACCCCAGCGAAAGCATCAGAAACAATATCATAACCCTTTATTCTTCCTCACTACAAGACGTTAAACTGCAAACTAGCTGAGACTTTCTGTCAAATTCCTAGCCTCAGGACCCTTGGACTTTTTGGGCCCCAGCTTAAGTTATCACTTAGGGTTGTACGGTTTGGTGTAGGATTATGTCCTCATTCATGTCTGTTTTCTAGCTGTGTTGTACACATCCCTGAATGAGATATCTTACTCCTTTCTTCTTCCTCACTGCAAGATGGTAAACTGCAAGCTGGATGTGACTTTTCGTCAGAGGCCAAGCCTTAGGACCTTGGCCTTCTCAGGTCCCGGGCCCATGTTCTTAGTTGGGGTTGTATGGTGTGGTGTGGGATAATGTCCTCAATCATGTCAGAATACTCCCTGATCTATACGCCTCCTTCGTGTGGGGTATCTTACCCATTTGTGTCCTTGCTGCTTGATGGTAAACTACAAATTACCCTCTTCTAGAACTACAAGTGGCTTGATTCCCATCCTCATACGATACGTTGGAATGCCCAGATATTTTTTCGGTTGGCCCAACACCATCTCATAGAGATCTCCCTGTTATCTAGTCCCCTTGGCCTGCATTCTTCCTTGAGAGGGATATATAGTGTGGTATGGGATTATGTGTTCATTCACGTCGGGTTTTTAACAACCACACCATGTATCTCTTTCTCCTGAGAGTTCTCCATATCTATGTTCTATAATCATCTTTTAAAATTGGTTGCTCTCAATCTGAGCCCCTCAACCCTCTACAATGGTTAACCAATGAGCCCAATAGTAATCTGGTTCAGCGTCTGGAGTGTTGGATTTTACTTGGACATGCTTTCTCACCTTTTCCAAGCTTCGTATTCCCCTTCATTTGGGCTTCCATACTCTTTCACACTAGAAGGGACCCCCAAATATCATGGATGATAGGCCTAAGGGATCTCCAACCAGTGTAGGGCAACGTCCTCAAGGGTTTCATGCAACAATTCGATACAAGTCCCACATTACGAATATGGTCATCGGTCGACGCTCACTTGTTTGTCCCCGTTTTAGGCTAATGTGATATGGATGTAGTGTTTCAAACACGGTCAACAATTATCCTCCATCGTCACGCCAGCCCCTTCAATCCTTGAATTTGGGTTACATGATTCACATTATTTTCCACCCCATCATGTCCAAATGGAATTTTTTCACTCCTTACATTATCCCTCAGTGCGCATTTGCATGTTAGGAGGACAAAAGCCATAGTAAAGGCATCATTCGAGGCTCCTCACCGATTTCCCTTTGGCTTGCATTCTAGGTATTGCAAAAACCTAGTATGACATTGTTTCCACATCGAGTTTGACTCACGTGGGATTAGGGATTGGGTTGAGATCTGCACTGAATTGGTAGGATTTCGTTCCATTATGGTCCAAGATCTAAGACAATAATGTAAGATCTCTTTTAAAACTACGTACAGCTTTATTTCCATTCCCATGGGATATGTAGAAACGCCTAGACATGTTGTATTTGAGTCCAACTAGAGATCCAATAATTTATCTACTGTTCTGCCTTCGGGGAACTAACTATTATGGGACTATGTGTCGTGGTAGGAGATTATGTCCTTATTCATGTCGGGTATGCATTTACCACACTACGTATTCCCATTTCTAGGAGATATCCCCCCTACTTCTTGTCCCACATGACATTAAAATGTATGTTGTCCCGCACGACCTTAAAAGGCACCATCAAGAACTATGTGTGGCTTGATTCCCATTCTCTTGGGATACGTAGGAACACCCAGACATCTCATATTTGGGTCCAGTTCAATTGGGAGCTACTTTCTCCTGCCCCTTATTCTCTAATATTTACTGGCCCATCGGCTGTAGGTTTCCTCCTCGGAATCTTTCACAGTATGGTGTGGACCTCATCCCCATTCACATCAGGTGTGCTTTATCATGTCGTGCACATCCCCTATAGAACTTCATCTCTCTTGTATACGTCTAAGCCATATGACATTAAACTATGATGCTTAGTCCCACATGGATTTTAATTGTTGCGGATATCCTGCATGGCGTTAAAAATTCATGGTTGGTCCCGTCACATGACCATATACTGTGACATTATCGTCCAGGACGCATGACGAAAAACGGAACTACAGCGTGATATCCTCACTCGAGGAGGCATAATGTTTTGTATTAGCCATACACCATACCGTTTGTCAACGCCTGCACACAACTTTATTTTTGTGGTGATTCCTATAATTTCAATCCTAGGTCCATCGCTACACAAAAAGACAATCAATCATCCCAATGGAAAAACATGATCTATCAAATACCACTTCTTTTGGTGCAAGGGATAGAACCGCATGACCTTTTATAACTACATATGTCATGATTACCACTTGTGTGGGATACATAGGAATGCTCGAGCACTTTTCCTTGGGCCCAGCCTAACTTATGTTTTCAGTCCCTTAACCTGAACCCTCCCCCAATAAGCGCACGATAATTTAGACCATGTCCTCATTCACATCGGTTCGGGTAATTACATCACTGTGTGCCCCTTATTTCCTACCATACACGGTCCAAGCTCTATGACCATAAACTGATACCACTCCATATCCTTGCCGTAAGATGTTAAACTGCATGACATCTTCCGGAACTACGTATGGCTTGATTCCCACCCTCATGAGATACGTAGAAACGCACAAGAATTTTTGTCTAAGGGCCCAGCCCCAAGAATCTACAAATCATGTCCCTTCTTTTTAAGCCCCTTGGCCCGAACTCATTTTGGAACATGTGTTGTGGTGAGTACCTCTTAAGATCTCGTTCACGTCGGGTTTTTCAATATCCACACCATGTCCTTCCCATATCTTTTCCAAGCATGGTTTGAGTTATATGACCCAAAACTAAGATCTCCATATGGGAACTACGCATCACGTTTGGAAATTTCACTATCCTACGCACAGTCCATTAAATCAAGCCCCCCTTAATGGTCCACCCCTTGACCTTAAGTTGAAAGAGTGCGACCCCATCACCCTTTTTCATAGGAAGGGACTCGACTCCCTCTATCTGATGCATCTCATTGTTGTACTCAGATGCGTTCTGACAAAAACCTGAAGTGTGTAATTTTCATGGGGACATTCCCCTCATTCCATGTCATAGATTTGTGAGCCCATTATTTGGATCCTCATCCTCTTCGACATCTGAAGGGACCCCCTTCACAGCCTGGTCTCATGCCACCTTGGCTCCCATACCGTTTCAGGACAACGTCTCTAAAGATCTTGGACGACATTTGTGACATGTCTCGTGTTTCGAATATGGTTAGCGGTCGACCCTCATTTGTCTGTCCCCATTACAGGCTAACGCGATATGGATACTGTGTTTCAATCATGGTCAATAGTTATCCCCTATCATCATGCCACCATCATTGTGGTGCAGATCTTGAGCGTCAGGATTCAAATATTTCCACTTCCTTATTTTCAAGTTGAATTCCAACATTCTTGACTTTAATCTTCATCGCGTCTAGGTACATTATATAGGTGGGTCGGCATCAATGGGACATAATTCACCTAGTTTCCCATCATCCCTAATGTGTGCCTCCTTGTAATTGGAAAGTTTCCACACAACTTCTTGTTTCCCACATTGAGCATGACTCACGTGGGCTTAGTAGTTTTGTTAGGAAATGTACTAGCACAACCGTGCCACAAGTACCTTTCCTCATCTCACATGACGTTAAACTGAGCTCTCATAACTACGTACGACTTAATTCCCATACTCATGCGGTACATATGAATGCATGAACACTTTTCTTTGGTCCGATCCTAATGTTCTCTTTTGGCCCATTGACCTGAAGAGTATCCTCCGGGGATACGTGGTGTGATCCAGACTCCAAGTCCACATTCATGTCAGGTTTATAGCTATCACACCACATACTCCCTTCCTGGGATATTCCATTTCACTCCATGTACTATCAAATGACAATAAACTATACAATTCCATATATCCTCAACGCATGACACTAAACTGTGGTTCTACCATGATCATGTTCGGGATGCCCTATGTTAATCATGGGATGCATCAGTTTCCACTCTAGAGAGGATTCTCCCTACTGGTTTTGGTCTCCAACAACACTGTGCCCCAAAAACAATGTTTGATTCGATTACCATCCTCATGGGAGACATAGGAACCCCAGAAATCATGTCTCTGAGTCGTTCCCTAGGAATCATAATTCTCGTTCCCCCCTCTTTTTTTGGTCCCTTGACCTGAGCACTTTTGGGGAACCATGAAATTGCAGCTTTACCCTGAACAAGTATGGGATGCCCCACAATAATATTGGGAGGTGACATTTTCCTCATTATAGAGGTCCTGTTTGGATGTATGTTTGATCCATGATCAGAATAATGTACCCACCCAATGGGTCTACACCATGGTGTCGTAATTTCAAGAGTGTTGGATTCCAGTCGAACAACCCATCACTCCACACTCCAGGATTTGTGTGACTTTCTATTCAGACCCTCGTCCCCTTTTACATCTGAAGGAACCACCTAACAGTATGGATTCTCATCCTATGGATTTCCTACTATCCTGGGTTAACATTATGTTAGACTAATGGAAAAAATTTTGAGTCTGGCCCCGTGTTTCGAACATGGTCAGTGGTAGGCCCTCATTTGTTTTCTCCGTTTCTGGTTTACGTGATTAGGATACTATGTTTAGAATGCGGTCAATGGATATCCTTCATTATATTGACATCAATACAATGTTCCGAATCCTGGGTATTGTGATTCACACCTTCCATTCCGCCCTATTCGAGTTTATTGGAGTACCCCTGGCGTCACCCTATTCATGCACAAGAGAACAATAAGAAAATGGTAATTCGACTGTTCTGAGACTCCTTTCTGTAGTCATGTCTCTCCCTTCTCTTCCTGGGAATCTAGATTGGTTGTTCAGACCCCGGATATCCGAAGCTTGGTCAACACTCTTATGTTTAGTCATAATGACATAGCGACCGTCCCTTGTTTCTCACATTGGGCTCGACCCGCATGAGCTTAGGGATTGACCACTGGGCTTTTTGCGAATATAACAGATGCGTGTAAAACCAGTACTAATAATAGGACTCATGCATGCTATGGCATAAAAATAATCAAAGAATGAAGGTGTGTGAAAGGGATTGTGATATTTACAGCATTCGAGGGTCTACCCCTCCCATGGATGGGTTAATCCCGTCAAAAGAAAGTTGCAGCTCTGACACCCTCCGGCTTGTGGCATCCATGATTTGCTGCCATCTGTTCATTTCTCACTCCTCCTCAGCAGTGATAGGGAGCAATTCATCATCTTTAATCTGGTCCCACTCTACACCAGTCCGAATAACCAACATCTTCACAGTGGATCACTGCAGGTCCTCTTCGGCCTCTACCAGTTGGGCCTTCAATCGCAATATCAGCCTCGATTGCACGATAAGGGTGGCTGAGTTCTCATCCGCCCAGACCTGTAGCCACTAAACATCATTATCAGCCTCTCGATGTTTTTGGATCTTCATCACATTCCTCTACTTCCATCCCACACCAAGGCCACAATCATACTCCCAAACCTTCTCCGCCATAAGATTGGGTAAAAGAATGTGAGGGTCTTGGGAATCCACTCCCCTAGCACATAGTTCACGTAGTGGCGAGAATATTATCTCCATATCATCTATCCATCATGCTTTGGGGTTTCATCAATTAAGTGCATGATCATCTTCCGCGATCGGCAAAAAACTATTTCACTTTCCTCTTCACCAGAGGTCCTCTCGTCCCAGTCAGTGCGGTTGGTAGGCTCATATGTGGGGAACACACTTTGGAACTCATCAGCAGGGTCTGCATCTAGTGTTTGATCAGGAACGGTGGGACCTGGGCTATTTGATCGGCCCTCATCATCAGATCCCACCTCAATAATCTCAGGAACAACCCCGCCGGAAGTCCCACCAGCGATCGGGATTGTCGTAGTTCGGTCTTTCTGGATATCCACCACCACGATCACTGAAATTACTCTGTGAAGGACACCACCAAAAGCCCCAACCAACCTCGTCCAGGTGGCCTATGCCATTTTAAGAAATTTTTTCACCAATTAGGGCTTCGAAGTTAGTTGGCATGGTCATTTGGTGACAATCGTAAATTTTGTATAAGAGACTTATAGAGATCAATTCCATGGTCTCTTTATGGGGTTGACGCTGTGGGGACCCCGAGGCGTGGCCCCCCAGATTTTGTCGGAAGGTCTAAAAGATCCAAAGGGGTCACCTTAGGTGTCATAGCCCCACTGGACAGAACAATTGATGCAGCCACAAGTGTGGATCCTGAAGGCCCCGCACCTGCATCCACTGAGGGATGAGAACGGGTTATGTGTTTAAGACTATCTTATATAGTTCAAGTATTATAAAGGAGTCCATAACGACCTGGGAGTAGACCCTGAGGATAGATCATGGGATTTTACTGGAAGGGCATCTAAAAATTCTTCGAGGTCTACGTCCTGATCGCCGATGTCGCCCTCCTCCAATGGGCTCCCTCTACCAGCATCGTCACCCTAGGAGGACTCGTCCGATTCTTCCGGAAGAGGGAAGCACTCTCTCAGTTCAATAGTGTAAAATTGCGGAGGGACTGTGTGATCCAGCATCAACTTGACATGGTCTGTCATTGGGCGTGGGGCACCTCGAGAATGCACAAAGTCCTCCAGCTCTGTCGTGTATTGCTCCGCCTCTTCCCGGGACACTGAAAAGCTGGCCCTGATAGGGCCTATCCCCGGAAAATCCATCCCGAGATAGTAAAAGTGTTGCCACATCTCAGGTGGGCTGGGGAATTTTCGATTAACCTCTCATATGTCCATGACTCCAAGAAGATAGAATTCTCCGACATGTCTATATGTCACAACCACTTCCCCAAATCCTGGGCGGGTGTCCCACAGAACCCTTTCAGTGGTCTCCCCTCTGAATGACTCTATTCTTCAAGAATCTCCGTGTCCGCTACCACTGTTGGATCTATCGCCACTGCCTCACCCTCAAATGGTGAGGGTCTCACCGCCATGGCATCCCCACCACCACATGATTCCCTTGCTGCCTTCCGGCCCCAACCTCACGGTTGGGGAGGCTCACTATCAACGACCCGAATGGTTGGATGCTTCAACATCTCCGATGAGTAGGCAGAGGCAGCTCGTTCCGAATTTTCCCATATTCCCCGTGTGAACATGAGCCACATATGCCTCATCACACATTGGTGTTCCTCATGGAACACCCCCAGATAGACCCTCAGGAACAGTCAATACATTCACCGAAAGATCCGGGAAAATTGGTGCGGTGTGTACGACTCGCGGAGTGGCTCATGGTCCACCCTTTCCACAAGGACTCCACCTAGAAAGGATAGGATATAAGACTTGTTCTCTTTCATTACATGGTAATAATTATAAAAAGAACCTATTGGAAATGAAAATGGGTGAAATTTGATTTCCACCACCTTCCACATCTGGTTCAGTACCAATGTTGTGGTCAGCTTGGCTGGAATGCTTCCCGCGATGTTCAGAATAGAGGGGCGGAATTTTGACCCTGGAGGCGAGATGGGGTTCGTGTACTCATAAAACCCACAAACATGTGATGCTATCCACCCATAATAGATGTGGAATGGCCCATATATTCATTGTGGCCTCTTCCTCTCACTGATGTGCCACGACTTCTTGTATAGCTTGGTGAGCATCGGGATCTTGAGGTTGACTGTCCTTCCGGTCGCCAACATGGACGCCATGATAAATGTTCTGGGTCACACACCCATGTTTGTATCCTTCACCAGAAGTATCCAACCACAAATGAGAGCCGCAATGAATGTCGCCAGCCTGACTATCGGCTTATGCTCAATGCTGATGTAGAATCCCCTAGTTTTCCACTGGCTGTCCTCCAAGAGTTGCCAGTACATGTTCTGCATGCCTCATTTATCCCCCTTTGGGAATGTCCGAGGCCTCACTAGAAACTACCCGTCTTCTAGGAATTTCAGAAACTCACTAGTGGAAAAACATATTTTAACGTCGGTATTTTTTTAATTTTTGACATCCGTTTTAAACCGATTTCTTCTAAGGTGACGTAAAAAATATAGTTTTTGGTGTCGGTTTTTCAAAAACCGACGCCAAAAACATTTTCAGTAACTGTTTCGGCATCGGTTTTACATAAAACAGACGCAGAATCTTATTTTCCACAGAATATTCGGCATCGGATTTTTCTAAAACCCTCACCAAAATCCGGTTGTACTTGGCCTTCAGTGTTAGTTATATCTAAAACTGACACCGAATCCCCGGTTGAACCCGCTTTCGGCGTCCGTTGGACATAAAACTGACGCCAAAGTTATTTTTTTTTTTAATATTTCGGTGTCAGTTATTTAAAAAATAGATGCCATTAATTAATTTTTATCGGGATTAGTTTTCTAAATAACTGAGGCCCTAAATAAATTTTTTTGGAATGTGTTATTTAAATAACGGATGCCAGAAATATTTTTTTTTCAGAGTCAGTTATTTAAATAACCAACCCCATAAAAAATATTTTTTTGTAAAATATTTCAAATTACACTTTCCAAAAAATTCAGAACCCCTGTAAAAATAACAGAATATAAAAAAACAATTAAATATTATTTATCATCCAATGCCTCGTATAACTTCAAAGCTTATTTCTAGTTAATCAAAAAAATTATCTAAATTTAAATTAAAATACACATGCCTGCAATCAATGACTCCAAGAAATTTTTTGACATTTTCATGTCCCACGACTCCAGCATTTACAGCATGCTCAATGTTGGTTATTATTGAAGCATTCATTTTATTATTAGTAGTTTCAAACACCTAATATATTAAAAGATTTAGGTTTTTTACCCATATGTATTATTATTTATAAATATTAGAATATACATACCTAAAATCTCAATCAGACTTAACAAATAGTTCACAAAAGTAGATTGAATATGGGTCATATCAGATTCAGAATAAGGTTGTGAATCACTGATTTCCTATAATAATATTTAATGATATGAAATTAAAAAATAGAATAATATGGGAGAAAATATATAAAAAATTAATACAACTAACCTTATGAAAATTAGTAGTTTTCCCAGTTGTGATTATCTCGTACATGAATCATAGAATATAATAACCACATTCAACATGTCCATTTTGACGATGACACTGCAGTTATAAAACATTTAATTTTAAAAAACAAAATATAACAAAAATATAAAAACTAATTACATGTATTTCCACATATTTGATTTCCATTTGTTTCTTTTCCGACATGTATTCCTTGTTAAAATGTTTTCATGATCTGCATTTTTTTATATATGATCTAATAATACTTGTGTACACAATGAAAATTAAACATAATGAGATTATAAAAAATAAAAATATTACCTATTTAATAAGGTGAGAAATGTTTTACGCACTCCTCCTAATAAAGAGGAAAACCAATATAAGGTGCATTCACTTGGGAAAAATATGCATAACATCCAATGCCCCCTACAATACAAAAAGATCACAATTAATGACATTATAATGATAATTAGTTCATAAAAATGTTGATGTTCTCACATATCATGATGTGGAATAAACCAGAACTGAATATCTTTCTGTGTTAATCTCTCGGATATATATTGAACCCCTTCATGATTCTTCACATGTTTGGCTTCCAAGGAAATATACTTTGGATCTATAAAGCTGTAAATGCCTGTTGATCCCTTTATTAAAAAATCTTGTGTAGATACCTAATTTAAAAAGAAAATATATTTTGTCACTGACATAACAATCTTTTTTTAAAGAAATATAAATTCAAACGTCAATTTACTTACATGATAAACAACTCCACCACACTCTCCACGATCTCTTCAAAATTAACTAAATTCATGATTTCTTCTTTCATTAATTTCAATCCATAATTTCTTCCACATATATCGGGAATCATCCGAAACTCATAAATAAAACTCAAGGAAGAAGAGGACTCATATAAATTTTTTAACCCATAACAAATATCAAAAGTATCTACAAACAATTGGTCCTGAACATTTTGTTGCATTTGTGCAGTTTCTTTTTCTTTCAGATATTCCTATATAAGTTACACGTTAGAAAACATTATATGTAATTTTGAATCATTTTTAATTAATATTTATAAAAACGCATACATCGAGTGAAATATAACGAATAAGGGAAGTTGGCCAAAGTTAAAATGGCATGTACATTCCCCAACATTAGTGATCTCCACGATAGGAAATGGTAGTAGAGAATTAGGATCAATAATAACAAGTACTGATACTCTAACCTGACCCATCTGGATAGGTTTATGATGTACCGAGTCCCCCAACAAATTCACCTATCCTAACGCAACAATATGTACATGAGGATCTCCCGAAAACAACTCACAATATAAGGCTTGATCCGAGGGAGGAGGTGGAGGCTCAAAGTAAGAAGGTGGGGAAGGGTAAGTAAGTGGGGCAAGGTAGTCCGAGTGAGGTGGCTGAGAAGGTAGAAAAATGAAATATTAATATTAGTGTTTAAAATTTTTAAAATAGAAAAATTGATTAAAATAAAATAATATACCTTGAAAGGTTGCACAAACGGGGCAGGGTAAGCAGATGGGGTAGGGTAGTCCGGGTGAGTAGACTGATAATGTTGAAAAATGAAAAAATTATATTAGTGTTTATAAATTATAAAATAGAAAAATTGATGACAAATAAATAATATACCTCGGAAGGCTGTGTAGATGGGGCAGGGTAAGTAGATGAGGCAGGGTAGTCCGGTTGAGCCAAATGGGAAGGCTGAAAAATGAAAAAATAATATTAGTGATTATAATTTATAAAATAGAAAAATTGATGCCAAATAAATAAAATACCTAGGAAGGCTATGCAGACTGTGATTGTCTTTCCAAGTGTTTTAATAAAGCCTTCTGCACTGCTTCTTGAATTTGATCACCCATAGACCGTTTCATATCTTTCAACTCTTCTTTTGAGGATTCTATTTCTGGGTCTTTTGATTGCTTACTCTTACCAAAAACCTTCTTAATACTAACACCTGCCTAATATCCTCTAACACGGCCGGGGTGTTCTGCCTTTCCCAAAGCAGTGGCTAGGATCTCCATCCTACCCTCAGGGATAAAAGAGCCATGTGTCTCTTTCTCCTGAAGTTCATCCTGAAATGAAAAATAAAAAGGTTATATTAGTGTTTATAAATTATAAAATAGAAAAATTGTTGACAAATAAATAATATTTACTTAAAATTTTATCATCCACTTGATGAGCTTCCTCTGTAATATTTTGTTCATTTTTTCTTCTTCTTTCTCGTTTCCATTTCTCATGGCGAGTGGGAGGAGATGGAGGACCAAACTGGACCTCTTCTGAACAACTACTTGATCGAGCTCTTAATGCTTCAAATTTTTCATCAATCATTTTATTCTCCAAATACGAATACCCTCCACGTGATAAATTATGAGGGTATACATTTTTCAACTGGATCTCCTGATGAGATCTCCTGGAGGCCTGTTATATAAAAATAAACTAATAAGTAATAAAAAAATATAGCATAAATTTTAAAATATATAACAATTACCATACCTGAAATTTATCTTCCTGACGACTGTCAAAAAATCGATTCCATGTTTCTTCATCTATATATGTATACATAAGACATGGTCTTTCAAACCATCTCTTTCCAAAAACATAATTTTTTGTTAGTTTGTTTTTAAAATATCTCCATCGAACCGCCGATAAAGAGAGATGTCTTTTCTTAATTTCTTTGGTTTCCTCAAAATTGAATGACATCTATAATTGAATAAATTAAATATGTCATTTAAAATATATAATATTCAATAAATGAGATAAAGGAAATAAAGTAATATATTTTACCATCACAGCCTCCCAAAGCTGTTGCTTCGACGTCCTGTCCACTGACTTCCACTCAGGATATAAAATACTAATCCGGCAATGACTCTGCATCGCTATATAACTGACAAACTGAACTGCATTTGGGCCAACTGCATTATCATTATCATCAAAACGGATGTGTACTTTGTTATCATCATGAGAAAGTGATAGTTTTGGTAAACGTGTAATACAATGTTTACCAACTTGAGAACTTGATTTTTGAGTAGTAACTGGAGAAGTATCCTCCGCCGAGGATGCATCAGTAGTCCTGCAAAAAATATTTCTGTCAATTAAGAGTTTTATTTCATTAAATAAGTATATTACTGAATATTTAATAATATGTAAAAATAGATATACCTCAATAACTGCTCCTCTCTATCATTATCTGACATTGCTACTATAAAGTGTAATGAAATTTTGTGTACCTGCATATCATTATAAAACTGAATAATTAGAGACAAGAAAGACAAAAATAAATATGTAAAAATAGAGGCATGCATTTGCATATTTTAAAAATAGACGCAAAATATAAATACTTTCCAGAAAAATTAGGAGACTAATTTAGTGTTTTCCCACATGCCTTCATCATGATCTGTACATACTGCATGCACTATGACTGTCTTATACTCATTGTAATCATCTGGAAATTTCGTAATAGATGAATAAGGCTCATGTTAATCACTATCATCATTAGAATCATCCTCATCACCCAAATGGTATCTTTTCCCTTGAAAAACAACTGACCACTGATCATTCAACGGATCAATGAAATAAAATACTTGTTTTTCATGTGTCACCATGATAAATGGTTCCTCATTGTGATTAAATCTTTTCAAATCAAACTGCTTAAACCAATATTCATCATGTTTCACGCCACTATTAATATCAAACCAATTACACATAAAAAAAGTGACTCAAAATTTAATATAATCAATTTCCCATATGTCTTCAATAACTCAAAAATATGATGTTCATGCAGAAATTGGGTTTTTATCATTGGCACTCAAAAATTACACTGCTTTAGCGAATACCATCACTCCACTATTCTGAACGGTACTCTTATCATCCAGGTTTTTTGTGTAAAATGTGTAGCCATTGATATCAAAACCAGACCATGTGATCACATTAAGAGTTATTCCCCATGCTAACCACATCAATTTTTCTGATACAGATATATCTGGGGTGACTTTCTCTTTAAACCATGAAATAAATGTCTTCTTACGCTCAATCATCAACCAATTTTCGTTTCTTTTCTGATATCGTAACTTTAATTCAGTAATATATGAGGATATCTATGGTTGAACCTCATATGTGTTGTTCAAAATGTATAAATGTGCGTGGATCACTTCATCACATGGAATGAACTTTACCTTGAAGCCTCGAACCCCTCTACCATCTCTATCAACTATCATATGCCGAGATACAGGGAGACCAATATGCTCCACCACATTCAAATAATCAGTACAGAACTCAATCACATCTTCTGATACATATTTTTGAACAATAGAGGCCTCTGGTCGATAAGGATTTTTAACATATCCATTCAAAATTTTCACATATCTTTCAAAAGGATACATCCATCTTAAATAAACAGGCCCACATATTCTGATCTCATGCACCAAATGAATCAATAGATGAAAAATTATATCAAAAAATGTGGGTGGCAAATACATTTCTAGTTGAAAAAGAATAAGAGTTGCTTTATTCTCCATCAAATCTAACAAATTTCGATCAACAACTTTTCTACAAATGTATTTAATGAAATTACATAACCTGATAATTTTCTTTCTGATAGCTTTCGGTAATATACCACGCACTGCTACTGGTATAATTTGTTTCATCAACACATGGAAATCATGATATTTCATACCTATTAATTTTCGATCCTTCAATGACACAAAATTATTCACATTTGAAGAAAAACTGTTGGGTACTTTAAAAACATGAAGACACTGACAAAAATTTATCTTTTCAATCTTGCTTAATGTATGACAAGCCAGAGGTAAATATGTTCTATTTCCTTTCACAGTGGGAGCTAACTCCAAACGTATTCTCATTAATATCAAGTACAATCTAGAATGTAATCCATCTTTTGTCTTTCTTTTTATGTCTAACAAAGTTCCAATAAAACTATCACATATGTTTTTCTCAACATGAATAACATAAATGTTATGTTTTATCTCTAAAAATATTCAATAAGGTAGTTCGAAAAAAATAGTCTTCTTCTTCCAGATATGTTTTTGTAAACCAGAACTTTTTCTCTTTCCAAATGTTGAATCAATATCTTTCACTCAATCATAATATTGTCCTTCTGACAATTGTCTAGGGGGAGGTTGTATTCTTATAAACTGTTAAACTATTTTTTTAATCTATGATAAGGATGAAAAATTTACAAAAATCTTCGATGTCGCATGTACACTGTCTTTCTTCCATTCTGCAATAGATAATATGAAGTTTGTTCTTCACAAATTGAACATGCATTATGTCCCTTAACACTATATCAAGATAAGTTTCCATATACTGGAAAGTTGTTTATAGTGAACATTATCATAGCACGCAAAAGAAAATACTCTTTCTTATATGCATCAAAACTTTAACACCTTCCCCCCATAGCAATTTCAAATAATCAATCAATGGTGTAAGATACACATCAATATCATTTCTCGGTTGTTTTGGTCCAGAAATCATCAAGCTCATCATAACATATTTTTTCTTCATACATAGATGTGTGGACAAGTTGTAAAGTACCAGAAAAACCTTCCATGAACTATGTTGGCTACTGAGGCTCCGATATGGATTCATTCCATCAATACACAATCCCATTCTGAGATTTCTAACTTCATATCCAAAATCATGAAATATTTTATCAAAACTCTTCCACTGTGGTGAATCGGCATGGTGATGTAAGTTACCATAAGAGATGCACTCATCTGAATTCCATCTTAACCTTTTTGCATCAATTGAATTTGGAAATTGACACTTCAAACGAGGAATTAGTGGAAGGTACAAAATTGATTTATCTGGAGTTTTGATTCTGGTACCTAAAAATAAATCAGAATTGAATTATCAGAATTGTATGCAAAAAATATTGGATGATATCATTGGAAAGTAAAAATATATATTTTTCATAATGTTACATGACATAACCTGAGAATGAATCTGAGTTGACTTTCTCATCCATCTCATAGCACGATATCCCACATGTAGGACGACTTGATAAATGTTCATTTTCTTTCCTATACAGTACACAATCATTGGGGCAAGCATGTATCTTTTTATACCCCAATCCCATTGGGCATAATATTTTCTTCACCTCATAATTAGAATATGGAAGCCCATTGACTTCTAGAAGTAGCTCTTTTAAAAGCTCAAGTAAACTGGAGAAACATTTATCACTCCACCCATTTTTTTCTTTTAAGTTAACTAATCTCAAAACTGCTGATAACACTATATATTTACTACAACCTGGGAATAATGTTTTCTCGGAATTTCCATACAACCGTTCAATATTTGGTGTTTTTTTGAAGTTTTCAGCACCTAAATCATGAATTAATTCTTTAATATGATCCTATGCCTCATTAGGAATATCGTCATCAACATTGGATGTTGAATTTTCAGTTCTTTCACCATGCAAGATCCAACGTGTATAATTTGGGATAAAACCATAACAAATGAGATGATCCTTGATTTATCTAGAGTTTAAGTTTCTCATATTAACACACTTCACACATGGACGAAAAATCAAGTCAATATTTTGAAGATGACGTTTAGAAAATTACAAAAAATTATCAACTCCTTTTTCATATTCACTAGTGGTTCTTCGTAAATAAATCCAATTATGATCCATTAATACCTGATATCACAATATAGTTGATGAATATATTAAAAAACACAAACAATTAAATATATATCAGATAAATTAAAACAAAAACATATTTAATAAAAACTATAGATAATGAGATAAAAGACATCATATATGAAACATTATTACAAATAGAGTAAATAGTTTATTTTCATATTATATACAAGTGTGTTATATTGAAATTATAATTTAATTATAATATCATTCTTTTAAAATTTATTAGTTCATTTTACATAGTTGAAATATTTCGATGTTTCATGTGTCAAAAATATTGAAGAGTACATTAATTTAAAGGAGGCAATAAGCGAAATATGGGAGTACATGGAAATATGTATCAATTATTGATGATTTTGTGGTACGGTCTATACCTATGTACTAACAAATACATGTATCGAGATTAATATGATAGTTAATATAGTAGTAGTTCTAGAGAGAGGATGAACCCATTATAGGGTTTAGTGACGCGGATGATGTTATTCTAGAGGATGGATGAACATTTCGTAAAAATTGAGATTGAGAATTTGGGAGGTAGATCTGACGGGAACACGATAATTAAGTCAATTATTGAAATGAAGATGGCAATGGGAATGAAGGCGAAAACATGAATGTTGAGTTAAAGGACGGTAGAGGGGAAGGTATATTCCCTGTGGGAGGAGGGTATGTAGTGGAGAGGCTCGGAAAGGGATTGGGAGGGAGAGGTAGAGAGGTGGTGAGGTGGAGAGTATGGATAGGTGGAGAGGTGGGATTAGGGAGGAGAGTCAGGATGAGGCAATTTTCCTGGGAGAGAATGATCAACAAGGATATGAGCTATAGCCAATCGAGCTTCCATAAAGGAAACCATGTAGGGGAGAATCAATATATTGGTTACACTATTATAGAGAATACACATCCTATAGAATACATAATAGATTCTACTAAATCCATTGAAATAGCTCTTACAATAATTAAAAATTTACTCTTCTTATAATTTTCATATTTAATTATATGATTAATTAAATATCAATTTTAATGTGCTAGATATGTAGTCAAAGGAATTAATATTCCTTTAATTTGAGTCCTTATAATGTAAACAATGTTGGAAGACAAAACACCATTAGCTAAAAAATGCATTCATACAATGTATAGAAAAAAATAATCCAACAAAGAATTAATAAATGTTGGTGTGAAATGCAAGCCACAGACATGGGTAGTTAATTATTAATAAATCTCAATTCATTATTGAGATTAAAAAATATAATTGGTTGTTTTAAAATGTTACATATCAATCAAAATGGGTGTAATGTAATTTTATAACTTCAATCACATTTAATTCTAAGTCACAGATGAAATAAAATATTCAGATGGTAATCCCAGATAACACATCATGACCTAAATGATAAATGTAGAGACAAAAAAAACAAAACAAACTACAACCAAACCACACACAGTTCATCAATAAATAACACAACAAAATTATTTTTTTGAAGAAGAATTAATTAAAATGGAAATGGAATTAAAAATATAGTACTTCATAATGTAATGAAACATCATTTTAAACTGAAATAATGATAATACAAACAAAAAATTTGACGTTCAACCCGAATGGAGATGTTAAATCCAAACTATGCTCGGTATAATGACTTCGAAAAACAAACACTATAAAATCTATACCAACAATGATAATACAAACCAGAAATAATGATAAACAACAACTAAAATCGAACCAATAATGAAAATCGCCAAAATAGGGTTCTTGAAGAAGAAATAAACAATGGGAGAGTAAACAATAGATAAAAAGGAAGAAGGCATACCTGAAATCATGAAAACGGCACAAAACCTTTAACAATGGACATCCAAGATCGCAAATCAGGTTCGAAGGTTGTCGCAAGTCCAAAGAGCTGCAGCGGAACTCAATTTCGACGATCGAACAAAATGAGGGTTTCGGTCCCCGAATAATTTTAAATGACTTTTCGCGTGGTTTTTAGAGAAATCCGACACCGAAAATATAAAAAAAACATTTCGGAGTTAGTTATTTTGAAAACTGACACGAAATATTTTTTTTAGTTTTGGTGTCGGTTTTGAAGAAAACCGACAACCAAAAGATATCTTATGGAATCAGTTTTAAAAAAACAGACGAATTTTTTTAATTATTTTATTTTCAGCGTCGGTTTTCCTAAAAACCGATGCCGAATTTTTTATATAATTATTTTCCACGTCATTTTTCATCAAAACCAGCGTGGAAAATTTGTTTATTACTATTATCGGCTTCGGTTTTATTCAAAACTGACGCCTAAATATTTTTTTAAAAAAATTCTACATCGGTTTCGTGAAAACGAACGCCATAAATTTCCCACACATACAATTCACATTGGGTTTTAAAAAAACCGACGTTATTACGATGACGTTCAAACCCATATTTCCACTAGTGACTACTTGAACCACCACCTGAAATGGACATCTCTACAGACTTCTTTTTCCACTCCTAGTACCATCTCCATCAATGCCATCACCAGCCACTGCATTTTCTCTGGATCCTCCCACACACTCATGACGGGGAGGAATTCATCATACATGACCCCTAATATCAGGACCCCTGAGATCTGGAGCATGTCCCACAAGTTGATACCAACCTCCCCATGGTGTAGGTGGAAGGTGTTATTCCTTGATGACCACCTACTCAGTAGATTCGGAATCAGCTGCTTCGACTAATAGATACGAAACTTGGAGGCCCAAGCCTACTCATATAGGCCCAATTTTCTCAGCTCACCTACAAACTCTTCCCATGAAGAACCTACCCAGTAGGCCCAAGCCCAATCATTCGTGTAGTTTCCACCCTAGCCTAGGTCCCACTCCTCAGACCATCCCTTCATTGGGTTCCTCAAGGAAACCTTCAAGTTATTTTGGTATAGATGGGGGGACGTCTATGACTACAATGCCTCCCCATCCACATTGTTCTGGTGGTTATGAAGGCAGTCATCATCGACGGGCTTGGAGTCTGCTCGGGCATGGCTGTCAGCTACCCTGAACCATTGGCGCTAACGCATCGTACTCCTGAACAAGTAAGATGGATCATCCCTACTTCATTTAGGAATGAAGACATCATCCCTCACCCCAAATCCATACAAAGGCATCCTGTTTCATAGTGGATAGTTCCACTCTCTCTCTGATGGCAGCTCCACTAATGAACTATGGCCGAAATGGCTCCATATTAACTCTCCTAGGCCCAAGTTATTCTCTATCTCCTAACGTAGGGCATCGTTAGTGAGGACCCCCCTAGCAGCCTCCTGATGAGACATTTAGTTTTAATTTTGAGAATTTCTTGTGTCCGGTTCACGAATCCCTTTCACAGAGCAATGTCACAGAGCTCGTTCGCAAATAATTTTGTAGAGCCCTACCGTGACCTTCCAAAAAAATTCTCTAGGTACTGTTGTGGAGTCAGATACTCGATGTGTGCCAAGAAGCAGAAGCTCTAATTCGTAGAGAGAAAAGGCAGTGTACGCTGAGCTTCACGATTCGAGAGTGCCTCGAGCCAATAATGCGAAGGAAAGGAAGGAAAAAAGAGGGGTCATCTCCCCTATTTATAGGCAACGACTTACGGAGATTCACAGAACATCCATGCCATGCGGAGCTTCACGGCGCACCCAGCCGGAACATCGCCTATCTACTTAGTGAGACCTCTTCGTGGAACGTCCTCGCAGATGGTGAGAGATTTTGGCGATTGAACCTCGGACATTGAGCATTGATTTCCCCTCAGCTCCATGACTTGGGGGCATTTGTTGATGCCAAAAAACATGGAAGATGAAGAACAATAGGGGAGCCTCCCCGTCTATCCCACGGAGACCTTTCGCAGAGCCCCATGTCCCCACGCCCAGTGCAAAGCAAGGAGGTAGTAACACTCCATGATCCATTTTGATGTTCTCGACCTGCCGTAGAGCAAGGAGGCGGTAACCCTCCGTGACCACATTTGAAATTTGCGACCCGCTGTATATCAAGGAGGTGGTAACGCTCTACGACCGCATTTGAAGTTCGCGATCTGCCATAGAGATAACTCCATTATCGCGTTGAGTGAGCTCTACTTCGCGGAACCCCTTTCCTATAAATAAAGTGCTCCCTTGAGCCCAAAGGATGGAGCATCCGACCATTCACCTTCTTAGATCTCAAATTGTGAAGAACCTCTTGCTATGTTAACCATGAGTTCTTCAATGTACTTCTAATTTGCGAAGTGCCTCCCCCTTTTCCTTAATTGAGACCCTCTTCTAAGAGGGATTCCTTTTGTGAAACTGATGGGCCTTCATGAAGGAAGGAGATCCCCATGGTGACTCGTGTTGTCGCGAAGCATTTATGCTTCATCAAACACCCACCACACCCACATGACTTGTATGCTAAGGCAGGGTCAATATGCTTCACGAAACATATTGCTTCACAACACCTTATCTCATGGGGAACCCTTTCTTCGCGAGGCATTACTTCACGAATACCATTCTACTTTGCGAAGATCCTCCCATATGCATCTATACCCTATGCCTAGCCTAGGAAACATCACTTCGTGAAGCACATCCCTTCACAAAGCCCCTCCACTTCACGGAGCACCAAATATTCACAGGGCTTCTACTTATGGCGCCTTTGGCTCTACAACCCCTTTTCCTATGAGGCCGTTTAGGTTTTCCAAATGCAACTTCAATGTCCCTTGGACGATACTACCCATTGCACTGATTCACCTCATGCTTCTTCACATTGGAACGCTAACAGCTACAACTTCTTTGCATAGCCACACTAACATGGACCCCCCAATTGTTCTCTCCATAACACCCCCAACCACAGCGTTGCCCATCCCTTCACTTCACTAAGGTGTAGATGGTGCCGGTTATGTAATTTCTAGGGGTGCAGAGTAAACCCACCTAGTCTGAGCTACATGATGTTAAACTACCAAGAACCTTTGTCCTCAACACATGACGTTAAACTATGGCCTCACCCCATGTATCATACGCGGGGTACCCCACCTTGCACATTCTCTATGCCCATTAATCTCCACGGGAGTGAAATCATTCCTCACATAGAATGAGATCCTCTTTATTGGAGCAGCGTCTTTCTAGCGTGAAAGGGAAACCACCCTGGTGTACGCCCCCCAACTTTTTGTGCAAGAGGTAGTATCCCTGTTCCTCCTCTCTTTCAGGGTGCCAAATCCCTCTCCCGCTGGGATTTGTCACCACCCGGGCCTCCACCCTAGAGTAAGTCCCAACATCCATTTCCCTAGGCAGTGAACCGTACATAAGTCCCTATTTCCTTTTTAGGCCACTATCCGCGCATGAGCCCCACATCACTTCCCATGGGCACACCTTTCACAACATGATCATCAGGTCATTTCTGTCTCTTGTTTCTAACATTGTTCATGAATAACGTGGGATTAGAGCAAGCATCAACCATGAAATCCTCTCTAGGTAGCCTAGGGTGCAAGCCCCAATCCTACCTTAACTATGAGGTCTTTGATCCTTTCCAAGGCAGGGTACGTTGGAAGCCTCCACGAGGTTCAAGCCGCCCACCCGGTCGTTCCAACATCCTTCACGCTGGTTAATCAAACATAACCTAAACTACATGGTATTTGATCATTGACAAGGATAGGTATGTATGAAGCCTCCATGTGGTTCATGCCAAACACCTGGTCGTTTCGACCATCTTCACGTCAATTAACCAACACCTCGGGCAGACTAGAGTGTAATCCCAAATCCTACAATAACTATGAGGTATTTGATCCTTGCCAAGGCAGGATATGTGGGAAGCCTCCATGAGGATCCAGCCCACCACCCCAGTCGTTCCGACCTCATTCACGTCGGTTCACCAAACCCAACCTGAACTACAAGGTATTTGATCCCTGACAAGGTAGGGTACGTAGGATGCTTCTTTAAATTTCAAGACCAACACCCTGTTTCTCCAACCATCTTCATGTCAGTTCCATAACACCTTGGGAAGCCTAGAGTGTAAGCCCCACACCCATAACTGAACTACATGGTCTTTGATCCATTCCATGGAAAGGTATATAGGAAGCCTCCATGGGGTTCAAGCCCACCTCCCATTGGTTACAAACCCCTTCACTTTGGTTCTGACACCACCTGAACTATGTGGTCTTTGATCATTTCCATGGCAAGGTACCTAGGAATAATCCACGAGGATCAGGACCACCTTCTATCTGGGCCCCATGTCATCCTTCACGTCGGTTCACCCCCTTCGTTCATGACATTATATTGTGAACCTCAATTATCAACAAGACGTTATCTCCCACAATCATGGGTAAGAGATTACACCCATACCCAAACTATGTGGACTTTGGTCCTTGCCAAGTGAGGGTACATAGGACACCTCTCTAAGGCTGGAGCCCAATAACCATTGGACCCTAGGTCATCCTCCACGTCGATTTACCAACCCCCATCCCACATGAACGACATGGGTTTGATCCCTGTCTCCTAGATAAGGTGTGTATAAAGCCCCCCTAGGGTTCAACCCCATCCATCGGTAAGCCATTGCGAATCCATTCAACAGTAAGTTGTTCTCAACCCCGTCCAACGGTATGTCGTTGAGACTCCATTTAGCGATAAGATGTTGTCAAATCCCTCCAACGGTAAGCCATTGTGACCTCATTCACCTGTAAGCCGTCGACAGCCCCATGTAGAAGTAATTCATTGAAATCCCCAATCAGCAGTAATCTATCATTAGATGAACTACATGGACATTGATTCCCGACCACAGGGATACATATGAAGCCTTTTTGAGACTCAAGCTCAAATTCATCGTCATCCCCATGGCTGTTCCATCCCATTCACCATCCACATCATTCGAACACTCCATCATCCATCTTGATTCTTACCCGGTCCGCCACATCCGGTGAGGCCCTGAAAACTCACCCCCCCCCCCAATATCGGTGTCCCCTCCAGATGTTGAAATCATCAGATCCACTCTAATCAATGTTATGATCAGTCCGATCCATATCTGCATGATGTTAAACATATGGAAAACCATGTGTTAAACATTAGAACCTGAGGAAAACCTCTGATAAATTCATATGGCATATGATTCCTCGCGTTCGATGTGGTATGCCTTGGGCTTATGAGCCCTCGATACGCCCTATAATAAGGGGAAGAAACTCAGACGCGCTAGTGTTCCAATGCACAGACATGCCAGTGATGTCCAATGTGACTACTCCCCTAACCAACGGATGATTCCCTGACATGCTACTTTGGAATGTCCCAACATAATTAGTGTAATTAATTAGTGTCCATGAATATATGACACTAGGAAGAGTTTTGCAAACAATGTCGTAAATCTATAAGGGAGACCTGGACTAGGTGATGAGTTCCAAGGAGGAATCCACAAAAGGATGAAATTATATCCCATCATTCTATTTTGATCAAGGAGAAAATTTCTCCAAACATGGATGGGATGTTTCCTGCCTTTGGAAAGTAGGAATGTAGGGAAACAAAAATGCACCTTTTGTACCCAACTGGATGGACGCGCACGCCCCGACGAAAGAATTGGAAACAACTGTGCAATGCTTCATTCAAAAATTGAATTTTAATTATATAATGAACTCCATAATTTTGATAAATTAATTGTTTTAAAATAAAAAACATGATTTTATAATAGAACCCCTCCAACATAGGTGCAGTGACTTCAAGGAAAAAGTATTGATTATTTGTTTAATGAATTATTGGATTAACTATTTTTAGATTTCCCTATTTATTCATGAAATAGTTTGATATAAGGAATGTTTATGACATGTCCCTTAATGATGTTAGGAAATGTATTTTTTTCCCTTACAAGCATATATGGAACCATTAAACCTTCTAAGTATAATAGTTTTCCCTATTAATTTTAATTTCCCTTGATTGGACCACCTACAGTGTGTGTTCTCATGCTTAACTAGATGTATTGGTCCTAATTTAAATTGAATGGACTTGTATTGAGGGTTAGGATATGTTTTCCTCCCGTAGCATGTGATGCCATAGATATAATAGACTATTTGAACTTGAATTGCTTAAGTGGTTATTTAGAAAATGTAAATTACGATGAATGGGTGGGTATACCCATGTGGTATGAATAATTTTATATTGTAATAAACATGTTTTTATACATATGTGACTTGTTTGAATTTAATTTTATATGAATAATGGATAATGTGTTATTATACTCATTAAATTCCATGAATAGATTTAGTGTTAAATGGTTAAATGAGTGTGAATACTCATTTGGGTGGTTGGAATTGTTTAAAATGTAAATTAACATCAATGTAAATGTTAGTGGGTAAACTCATGTTATATTTATATTTTTTATATTAATTTTAAAATGAGTGGGTATACTTATTGGTTTCCTTGATTAAGAAATTGTATACAAGAGTGGGTATACTCATGTGATGAAATTGGTTATGTATTGTGATTAATGACAGTGTATAATCATTACATGATATGAATTTTAATGTTTATTTATGACTGAGTAGAATCATATGGTGTTTAATGTTAAATAATATGAAATTGATGGATGGTTGTATAAATTTTGGTGACTGATCTCCATGGATCTTGAATGTGGTAGAGGATTCCTAGGGTGGATTATGTCCCTTGGGTCTTAATTTTGTGGTAAGTCTCAATACTTGCTACCGCTTATATTTTTATTTCTTGGACTCGAGTAGAATGTGACCAGTGTGACATGCTCCTAGGACTCTATCTAGTTCCGTTACCAAATGTGTATCATTACTCTAATGGGACTCTATGAGGTTGTCATGGCCTTCGACAAACTAGATCTGACCTATCATTGTCTGATACCTTGACATATGACATGACCATGAGGAATATGGAACTTGGGTTTATACGTCCCGATCAGGTATGTGTTGAATCAGTTGTAAGAAATGATCTTCTTTAATAGAACATGGGATATATTGCAGCATCATGGTGGTGTGACATGTTTGGATGAATGACAATTTAGTGTTATTTATTTCTGCATTATATGTAGCTACATTGTAATGGATGATTTACCATCTTGTTAAGGGAGACTTGAGATTATATTTTTAGTATCACTATTTTAGCAATTTACATGCATTGGGAATATTTACTTGTTTTTACTTCTTTATTTGTTTACATGTACACTACCTTAATTATATTTCATGAAATTGATTGTGCTAGACACATTGGGTGTCTGCCTATTGAGATTTTATCTCACACCAAGCTAGGGTACCATTAGTACCTAAGTCAACCATCTTATATATAGGACCATGAACTATTTATTTTGATTCTTTGCCTGTACCTATGGGATAGAAGCACAGGACTGAGCTAGAGCTCAGGATGCACATGGAGATCTCCTTTGGTCTTTTTAGTTCATTTATATTCATGATTCCTACTTTATACTGATCTATAGAGTGTGTTATATGATATTATATTAGATTATGTATCATTATCTAGCATGAATTCTAGGTATAAACTGGGGTTTTTCATAGTATATATTCAGTTCACTTTACATTTGTCTTCCACTTCATTACCATTTCTTATAATATATCTATTTGTTCTTATTATTTACTATCTGATAAACTGTTGTTCAACTCTAACATGTAGTTATAGTCTCCCCAATGAACTACCTATACAACCTTACAGTTGTTCGTCATCCTCTAACATACCTAGATATGCGCTGGAGGTCATGTGGAAACTGTACCAGCTACCGGTTTGGTGGTAAGTCAGGTTGGGATGTTACATAGTCATATCAGAAGCATTGTTTTCATTTTTCTTACTATGTTGGGCTTATAGTAATGATATTATGAATGTGTCAATTCTTGGTAAATAGTCATGTCTGTGACTAATCACCCAACACATAGGTAAATGACGGCGTTTCTAGGGCATGGATCAATGTTTATATTATTCTATGTTGTAGTAGTTATTATTTCACCATGGGTGATTGGTGTATTTTTAATTGCGTAGGGATTTATGGGATTTATGGTATTTTTTGCTTGTCCTTATTTGATATGGATGGAGCATTTCATGCATCATTATAGGCAGTTACAATTCACACACCATATATATTTCATTCCATGTAGCTCCATTAGTAGGTTCCTTGATAAGTATGATTGTGTTCCTTGGGTGATTCCATGATTATTTTTGTACCAGTTTAGTTATTTAATTAGCAGGAATGTTTAGATAAGGTGATTTGGTGATTAAATTTATTATTTTTTTTTTCATGATTCAGTGAATATATTGCATTCCTTTTCTATTTATATTACATTCTACTGTGATTGTACCATGTTTCTCTATGTTAGTTGTTTTTATCACATTCCTAGTTTTTTTTGCAGTTACATGATTCATTACGTGCACTAAATTTGTTGGTATAAATTAAGATGAGTGCCTGTTTTTGTTTTAAGGTATATGGGAACCTTATAAAAAGGAAAAGGAAAACAATGTATTCAATAAATTGTAAAAAGTGCTTCTAATGTTAAAATGTTAAAGCGGATAATATGTGATCAATGTGAGCAAAGTTTCAATTTAGTACTTGTATTGAAGTTTCATGAATTGGGACTTAGAAACCCATATGAAATGTAAAGGAATGATGTGATTTGAGATCATGTGATTTGGATAATGGTTAATTATGAACTCAAATGGATTGGTTAACTTTAAAATTCACAACTGGACCTATGAAGGTCAGTCGGGTCATGTTTATATGAGATGAACTATTATGGGTGTTTATGCTTCTTATTGTTAAAAAAAATTATTGGAGATCATTTAGAAGAACCTAGGTTGGTTTAATGGGATCATCATAGGTCACATTATTTTCTAAAAGGAATTTATATTTCAAATTTATTTTTTGTGAAAATATTTATAAAAAATGTTTAAAAAGTAATTTTGACATAATTTTCCCATTTTTTCCCTTGGGGCGTCAGAAAAAATCATGTTCCTAGTGTTTTGTTTTGATATGGTTCACATTGTTTTGAAATTAAATCATTAAGATTTTTTAATATTTAAATGTAAACAAATTTAAATACATTAACATAGATCTCTTAGTGGTTTCACTTGATTAAATCCTCATGTAAGGTTAGTTAAAAAAATTTCTTTGATATGATTTGTATCATATACATTAATATTTATCCCTATGCTAATTTTTTTAGTAAAATCATAAATTTTAGTCTTTCAAGAAAAGTAACTTTTTTTTGGCGTAACCTAGTGATATGTTCCATCCCATGTTTTCGTAATGGTATAGACTATTGTAGGTATCACACATGTAGTTTTAATGTCGTGCTAAATATTCAGAGCTTGTAGATGCTTGGATTCATTGGTTTGACATTATCCCTTGTAAGACTATTTGTTTATAAATAATACCTTTATTTTGATTAGTGTTGTTGAATCTTTAACATTGATATGGGAATGAGCAACCTGGAATGCCTGGTTTCAGAGGTTAGACATGCTTCTAGAATTATCATCTACTTAGGGGGTCATGTGAACCTCTCTTTTCGTCAGTGATGGATAACTTAGTACATTATCATCTGAGTTTATGGTTGTAACAGATGATGTGATTTTGAGCCATTTTATGCATGATACATCTGGTAGTTGATTTCATATGGTGAATAGCCTATGGATAGTACTCAGAATGTTTCATTTTCTTTTGTAAAATCAAGGTAGTACATTTTGATTTATATGGTACCAATCGAGTGTTAAATGATATAACAAACTAGTTGTGTTGGATTGAATTATTGAGCCATGTGTTGTTGATTATGTTCATAGTTCATCAATAGAGTAGATTAACATAGTAATTTAAGGGTTTACGTTCATCCCAATGTTTGTGAGGAGTTTCTATAGCCTCGAGTGTTTCAACACATCAGTTAGTGTTCCTCTTCCCTTCTTTTTATTCATTGTAATTGTGACCATGGCCCTGAGAAGAATCCCATTAATAATAGTAAATATGACCTTCTATGTAAAAGGAACACAATCCTAGAATACCGTAAGGAAATAGTCAATTTATCTTGAATTCATATGGGAAGGTGAGTTTTGAAAATGTATGTGCTTTATTAGAAGTATGATGTCGATGTGGTTGGGAATGGAAAAAACCCTAGAGAAATTTATTTAGTATCAAATAGACTTTGGTGGTTAATCAAGAGCAGTCACAACATGCCTCAGGTGGTAATGGATTGTTATATGTTAATATTGATTCACTGATAGGATGAAACCATGAATATTTTAATAGGTAGAATAGTTGTGGATCGATAATTTTTCCTTATGTTCCCTTAGTTTCCTCGTAGTTTGTTCTTCTGAAAGAGGCGAGAATGTACCTTATTATGATTTCATCTATGATGCACTAAGAGATCATAGGTATTATGTCATGATGATGTTTTAAAATTCATTGTACATGATATGTGTAGTCTATATTTATTATATGCTGGATGTGTGGTTCTTTAGAGGCTTGGTTGGTTCTAAGCCATACTTTTTTTCCCGTGTAGGAAGACCATGGGTAGGCTCTTGAACACCAGCCATTTCATTTTGATGTGAACGATAGGAAGATGCCTCTCTGGGCTAAGTCAATAATTTAATCTGGATTTTTTGGCCTTGATCAAATATATTACTTTTAAATATGAAGTATATACTTCCATGGTTTAGATCATTGGACACCGGTTTATTGAATCTGAGGCTACCATGGATTTTTTTCAGGCTCAATTATTTTTCGTAGAGGAGAAAAATTACAATTTTATGGATCTAGATTTCAGCCTTTTTCTTGGGGAGGAATGAATCATTTAATTTTTAGGTGATTTTTTGACCAAGGAATGTCCCTATAATTCATTTATGGGCTTTGGTGAACATGTTCATTGTAACAGTGAGGTACATTGGTTGAAGGCATCATAGTCCCATTTGAATTATACTGATCATTCAAGCCAAGAATTTGAGGATATTTATCTAATGTATATTGACATGTTTCCTTCATTACTGTTGTTTACAGTTTGTGAGGGACTATTTTTAGGCACATCGTTGGGTGGAGGTGAGTAAAGTATGCATGGCATGGTCATTTTTTATGAAAAATCATCTCGACCTAGTTTAAATGCTTGGAGGGTGAATGGGAAGGAAATTATCATGGATCAAGTGTCATGGATGAGAATTCCCCCCTTTCTAATGAAAAATCCCAATGTAGGGAGTCTCATTATTTGGAAGATTAATAATAGGATGATGAGATCATGTCTCTAGTTCAGAAGGTTTGGTTAAGCACCACTTCAGTGTTTCAGTTTGAAAAAGAATGTTTTTTGGGTCTTCATGGATTATGTTTCATCGACATCAGAAGTACACAAAGGTGCATTTAGTGTTTGGAAATTTAGAGTGACCATTTGAATGGGACATCTTTTTCCATTTTTGGATGGGTGATATTTTCGTTGTTCCCAAAGGCCTCTCAAGGACATGAATTTGTAATGTGGGAAGATTTTATAATCCCGTTTCATTTAGACTGGGTGGTTTTTCGAGGGTTTTGGAATTTTTTACAATTACTAGACATGATGAATATAAAATTGATCTTCAGAGTGATGTTTTTGGTGTTGGAACCTCAAAATTTGTTGTCTTTGGAATTTGTTAAAAGTTTGATAAGTTTTCAATTGTCTCAAGTAGTTTCAAGAGAACTGAATTTGGAATCCTATGTTTTAAAGGACCTATGGAGGGTGCTCGGTTTTCTTGAAACTAGGCGAACCACAACAGGAAAAGAAGTAGCTTATTGATGGTGGAAAGAGGCTTCCAAAAACGATGCGCATGGTTTGATAAACTATGCATCTATCCTGCATGGTTAGTGTAAAATGTATATAACATAAACATTATTCACAACACAGTAGGAGAATAGTTTCCAAACCATATGTTCATTCTATGCAGGGTTTCTCAAGTGCCCAATAAAGGGCATATGATTGGAACACAATTTGATAAACCATTTAGCATAAACTTTGTGTCGGTGTTCTATTTTTAATGTTTAATTGTTTAATTAAAATTAAAATAAAATAATTAAAACCTAATAGAAATTCCCACTTCCCACTAGTGGCTCATGACATGCCCTAATGGGGTTCATCATTGAGACACTCGACACCCCCTCTCTCTGGATCCCTCTTCAATTAATGAAATCAACTCGATTTCATGGTGATTCATGGTCAATGTCGAGATTTATGCCTTATCCAGCAACCTCTTCCCCTCTTTGGGCTTAATATTTTCTCCAGATCAACATATATGTTCAACAGAAACCCTAGCATTAGGGTTGACCACATTGGTTGTGTTTCTTTTGGTTATACGACATAAAAAAGGCTTCTTAGGACTCCTCTATGCATGTTTCAGTGTTCGTCACCCAAGGTGATGTGTTTCAGGTTGTTTTGGTTTTCTTCCACCATCCGAGGTAAGAATTATCACCCACTACTTTGTTTCGTACCATTCTTTTGGGTCCTATGGTGATTTAGGGTCCCTAAAAACTATTTGTAGTGGGTTTTGGTCATCTATGAAGTCATACACTAACATACAAAGGTATGTATGTGTAGACAGACACAC
Organism: Viscum album; assembly: GCA_963277665.1. Taxonomy (NCBI): domain Eukaryota; kingdom Viridiplantae; phylum Streptophyta; class Magnoliopsida; order Santalales; family Viscaceae; genus Viscum; species Viscum album. The sequence continues at coordinate 841,559,131 of OY728140.1, read as the reverse complement.
ACAAACACACAGATACATCTTCCTTGTACCTGCAATCCATTTTTTTATATTTTCTAAAAATCCACTTTTACGATTACTGGAAACCACACATTCTATCTATAAAAACAAACACCGCATATTCCAAAGTTCCAAAACACAAACAACACATATTCCAAAAATCAAAAACAACCATGTTCTTAATTCATAATTAAAAATGATGACACCAAAATGAGAATCTATGAAATTTGAAATTGGAATTTGAGTTTAAAATTCAATCCCACCCACCATCCCTCAAGTCGCGAGATACTGATTCACGAACCAAATCTGTCAGATTTGTTGAGTCCAAATCATCCATGGCGTCATCATCCCCATCAACAAGTCACCGTCAGCATCAACATGTCCCCATTAAAATAACTTTGGCGGTCACAAAAAACAACACCAGCAACCGGAAACTAGAACTTCGTCATCAACACCATCGAACTAGACCGATCTGGAAAAACTCCATCAAAATAACCTACGACAACACTGAAGAAGAAAAATGCCACACCAGTGCACCTCATAGTGATCCATCCTCCACTCAAACAACACCTCTCAACACCACCATTTGATTCATTGCATCAGTGTGTCTTGGAAGAGGGGATCTACAATTGATTCAGGGTAAATACTTGGTTTCAGGGATTAAGAATTGGGATACATGAGTGGGTAAACTCATTATATGTAATTGTTTATGTGTCATGATTATTTATTTGGTATACTCATAGTATGATTTTAAATAAAATGATTATATATGATTAGGTAGAATCATATGGAATTGAATGTAAAATTATATGAAATGGATGAACGATTGAATATATGTCATGGATAAATATACATGGATATATAATGTGGTAGGGATGCATTTGGTAGAGTATTTCCCTTGGGTATTGACTACTTGGGATGCCCGAGGCCTTTGTAAGCCTTGGATACATCTTTCTTAGACCCCAAAAGGACATGCCTTGTATGACATGCTCTTAGGACTCCAATCAGTTCTGTTACAATGTTTCCATCATGAAGCTCATGGGGCTTGATGAGGATGACTTGGTCTTTGAAACCTTGAATCTGGCTCTTCATGGTCTGATAATTTGATATACCACACAACAGTGAGGAATATAGTATGTGGGTTTATAATGCATAGCCATGGATATTTTGACAATTCCACTTGTACGGTAAAGTAGTGTTTGATTTGGTAATTTGGATATATGGAAAGGTAAAGGTAGAGTGATTTTTTTGTATGAATGAAACGTTCATGCTGTTTATTTGTGAATTCTTTTTAGTTCCTTATTTTAGGATATAAACCATCTTATGCAATGATCCTTGATTGGATTTCTTTTGTATCACTAGTTTAGCAGTTTACATGGCTTGGGTATATTTAATCATATTTGTTTCAAATTTATTTACCTGTACACTTATTTAATTATATTTTATGAAATGGATTAGGATGGAAATTATCAGTGATGGCCTACTAAGATAAAATCTCAAACCTGTCTTGGGTACCAATGGTACCCTAATAGATCTTCTTATCTGTGGGACCATGGACTATTTATTATGTTGTTTTTTATCTTACTTTATAGTTAGGAACGCAATACTAAGCTAGATCATTGGATTATCATAGAGATCACCTTTTTTATTTTTAGTTTATTTATTTATTGAGATCATCCTTATATTGAACTACAATGCGTGTTGTATTTTACTCTTATAACTTATGTATCAACATTTTGCAAGCTTGATTTTTATAAACTGGTATTGGAAATATATTATATTTAGTTTATATTAAATTTTTCTTCCACTACATTTCCATTTCTTATACTAAATTTCCTCTTGTTGGATATCTACGATATGATAAATCAATGTTCTATTTTGACATGAGGGTACGGTCTCCCCACTAAACTACCCTTACATACTTTCTACTAGTCGGTAGAATCTGGTCTCTGGGGATACAAACTTGAAGTCATTGGGTGATCGGTATGGATACTATTTTTGCAGTAATTCAGGCCGAGAAGTAACATATTTTATTGTAGTATTCTTATAAAACCACATTTTTTGGTTTTTTTCCCATGTCTCATAAAACAAATTGGAAAATGGAAAGCAGTATACACAACTTCTCAAGAGAAAAAATTAGAAATTTGGTGATGAACTAACATTGTTCTATCCAATTCATCTTGGATTCCATGTTTAGTTTTATAAATTACACTCCATTATATGTTATAGAGTATATTGAATTGTGTTTTAATTCTATGATGTTATAAAAAATTTCTATTGTATTTCGTGTAACTTACCTACCATTATCTAGTATCTTCTAAAAAAGTGCATTCTCATATCTTTCTCAATTTTCCTTCTATATTTTTAAATAGGATAAATTATTTAAACATTTATTGTATAAATTTTATTGTAGTAATCCACGTGATATCATGAATTAATGTAATAAAATTCTTATCACATTATGTATGATGATACTCATGAGACCACACAATTCTTAATCTCTTAGCTCAAGTGGTCATAATGATTAAATCTTGACTCGTTTTTTATATATTGGATTATCTTCCACTTTTATCACATTTCAAAAATATCATCCCCTTCAATTTTTAGTTTGGGTGATCTCTTACCATTTCATGCATTGATATTTTTCATAGAATCATTTCCACATAGTGGCTATGTCTTATGTACCACAATTAATTTTCATCAATTTTTACTTAAATGGAATGTGTTGGTTTGGTTTCCAGATAAGAATAATTTTCACTTGTTCTATCCCCTCTTATGATAAAGCATCCATTTTAGAAGTTTCTATGAAATATGAGTTCTCAATAATGGGAAATAATTTCCTTCATCACATAGTTGGATTCATCTCAACAGAGTATTCCTAATCCATTCCACAAAAATGAATCCTTAAAAGATTACTTATATTCTTCAATCTCAGCTGATTCACTACCCTTAATTTATAGAGTACTATAATTATAAAAGGTCAATACTCATAAATCAGGTTATATAAGGTTTTTAGGGGTATTTTATAACCTCAAATATTTAAATAACTATCATTGTATGAGATCCCTGAATTTTCTCTTTGGTAACCTTCAAAGAATAATTAACAATGGAGGAGTTTTCATTATGATATTCCTTTAATTTATCATTCCACTTTTTATTATAGTGAATTTTTTTAGACAAATAATTCAATCAATTTTTTCTCTATGTTCCTTTTTCATATCTTTCATATAAATCATCTATAAACTCAATTTTATTTTCTGTTATGGGGTAAAATATATCTATGTAATTTTTTTTTCATCAATGAATTTCACTTCATATTATTTGAAATTATACCCCATTCCTTATACCTTCTTCTTGGTAGATCATATTGTATCTGCATCAATAATATTTATACCTAAAACCCCACAACACTAGTAATACCCGTTGAATCCTGGTCCTCCACAATAATAAGTGTTTTGTCTATAATTGTTTAGGTATTGAATTAATATTGATTATACTTGTTTCGGCCAGTGAGGGACAATTTTTCAAATGTTTCGGTTCTCCCTTTTAGATAATGGAGGGAGTCTATATTCACCCTTCATAGCTAAAAAAAGTGATTATTTTGAATTTTTAACTAAATTATTAGGAAAAATATAATGAGACATAGTAGATTGGTCTTTGACATGTTGTGATGAGTTCATATTTTTAGTATAATTTTATGTAATGACCTTGATCTCTAAATATTGGTTATAACTAACTTTTATATTATTTAGTTCGTTTCTATCTTTACATTAAAAATATTGTGCCCTTCAAAGGTCCTCTTATTTTAACTTGAGTTTGTCCTCAATATCGTACACAATCCTGTAATTTTATTTCAATTTTGGCATGAAATATTTATATATTTATTATAGGAGGGTTCATTTATGGAAAATACTACATGATCTTCAAAATTATTTCTATTATTTATGTTTAATAGTTTAATTTCATTGTTGGGAAGTTTATTCTATTATAAACATGTTTCCAGTTCATATTTTATCCTCTACATAGCATTTGTTATTTTGTCTTCTTCACCATCACTACTAGAAGATTATTCATGTCTCACAATATGGCCCATGAATATCTCTTCTTGATCACTAATTTGTGTTCAAAACTGATTTTGAGTCTTCTTCTGTAAACATTCTTCACCTCTCCTTTAGATAATTTTCATCGTCAACATGATAATGATGAATTATAGTTTTTGGATAATTAATAGAAAAGTGAAAAATATCACTATAGTTGAATAATTTAAATCGTAGTTTACTTTTTATATTACCTCATCCTTCGTAATTTTCCTTGTAATAAATGATGTGAATCTTTTATGCTCATCATCTTTCTCATCATCATTATTAGAGTCACTTAGTTCTTTATCTTCTTTATCTTTGATCTTCATCTTCCACATGGATTTGAATGAAATTATTCATTGCCTTTATATTTAAATATTGTATCATTTCTATTACATATGAAATGGGAATGGTGTGGAACTCAGGAATATATAGATCATCCCTATCTACTAGAGTTGACATATTAGGAGAAAACCTGTACTGATATTTTTTCATCAAATTATTAACAATAGATGATTCGTCCATATTATCATCATATAGTCTAATGTTACAAACAATTTTTTTCAAACTTGTAAACAATTCATCAAAATTTCCATCTTTAACCATATTGATATCTTCCACCTTACCTCATCATATTTTTAGCATAAATTCTTTGACATTAACATTTTCTTCCAAGATACTTTCAATATTATCCCATATTTCATTTAATGTTAGTAATCCCATCATCGTAGTGTATAATTTTTTAGATAAATACAATATGATTGAATTTAGTACCTTCTCATTGATCTGAAAGTTTCATTTAATAGAAAATTCCATTAGAGAACTTCATTCAATTGGTGTGAAATAATCTATAATTGTATCAACAAATTTGTGGCCATGTGATTAATGAATGGTAAACATCTTGTTTTTTCATAAATGGAATTTATTTATATAAAAGGATGGTACACTTCTACTATTAACTAATTTATTTTTCTACACAATTAGATACTTAAGGATATGATCATGGAAAGTTGGCTTCCCTTATACTACTAGAAATCCATAAATAAATGATGCACCACAGAGAAAAGGAGGATAAATAAGTAGTGGTTGTATTTTAAATTTAATTTTGATAAAAATAGTCCTATAAATCAGGCCAATACATGATCCACTCTAGATATTTACTCAACCTTGATTGTTTGAAATTAAAATTAAACAAGAAAAGTCATAAGTCATTTTTATTAGGTTTGGTACCAGTGTGGGAACATACACATTTTTTTATTGAATCCCATGGATACATAGATTCTATAATAAATATGTTATTAAAATACATCTGGTTAGGCTAGGTATCGTGTCGATGCCTTGTTCATCGACATCATACTAGTTAAACAAGGATTAAAATGAGATAAGAAAGTTATCTTGAGAATCCAATTACTCGGAAATGTTTTATAATATTCTCTTTAATCATTCAGACATAATTTGAATATTTTTTTCACTACATGTAAAAACTAATGAGTATTCAAAAGTAATACTCAAATTCTAGTCTCTTAAATAATTAAACACAAATAGATAACAATGATCTAATTAAAAATTTATTCTCCAAACTCACTTCTTCACTTAATTTCATACTCTTTATTTCTCTACTACATATGCATGCTTCTTCTTCTCTATTTGATAGCTCCTGAGATTCTGTATTTTTATACATCTCAGAATTAAATTAACATAAGAGATAGAAATTATAGATTTATTATCAAAACATCGTCTATTAGAATAATGAAACATGATCATATTAGATTTTCTCATTGGATTTTGGTAAAGTTCACATTCCAGGATCTCATAATATTCTATCTCTTATTTAACAAACAATCCGTTGGTAAAATTTACTACTACCGTTGTTCATTTTTTATAGCTTGTTAATAACAGGACCCACTCATGAATTTTCTCCACTCATCTCCCAAATTTAAAATCATTCAAATAATCCATGATCCCGACATCATGTAACATTCTTGACACATCATGTGGCATGGATCTCACCATTTTTGACTTCCAGCATCTCAGAATGGTTATAAATAATAGAGTATGGTGTGGTCTATACCATTTTTATCTCTATAATTCAACAAAAAACACAAAAACATACACTAAATCATATTGTAATAAGAAATTTCTCACAACTAAATTTATTTAATGGAATTATTAGATAAAATGGTTCTCATTTAATCCCAATTTTTGTACTTCAAATTCTTCCACATTCATTATCTTCCATGAGGACCAAAATTATCATTCAATTAAGACTATATTGAGGTGAGAGACCTATTCCAATTTAACATGCATCACGATTCTCACTGTGATGAGGCACTCATCTCAAACCCTATATTTTTATAAATTAACTCTATATATACAATAACCATGAATAAAAAAAAGATTTTTTATATATGAATTCTGTTAATAACACGACGTGATCATCGTATGATTGAATTTCATTATAATATTTGAATTTTGGAATCTTATATATTCATTCTATGAACTTCACCTGAAATGTCTCAGTGTACTACATAAAAATGATTGTTGAATTCTTATTTTATTAAAATGTTATATGATTTTTCAATCAAAAGGATTATATTTAAAACCTATGATGATGAATTGCATTCTGGATCAAATAAATGTGCCCAATGATAAAAGGCTTATGCTTGGTGAATGATTATATAAGGTTCTTCAAAAAACCATATGCTTAGTGGGAAATAATTACACTAAATTAAAGGATTTTAATTTTATCATGTCATATGATCTGGAATGGACTATGATAAAGACTTACTCTCGGACTCAATTTGTATGATATGATACTAAGACATACGATTAGTCAAGAAATGTATACAATAGACCCCAAAAAATTCAGAACACATCTTGAAATTATATTACCTCCCCAAGATCACTATATCCATCGTCAACCATATCAAAAACAACTTAATGAAATCCAAAAACATCACATAAAGATCAAATACAAATTAAAATATCTTTAATCATGCTGCAAAAAATGGAAATCAATAACCAATATGTCAAAAACTCAAAGGGTAATTCAATTAGTAATAGGAAGGATTCCACATACATGAAATAAATCTATATTTGAGTCTTATACTAGAGAATAAAATCCACTTTGAGATGATTTAACCACTCATCCTATGAAATTCCATATGTAATAGCTAATAATACCATATCAAACTATGAAGTGGATGGAAATGTAAGAATCATTTCCATTAAAATCCACCCATTATATCACTTCACATCCATAGATGCGTTATTCAGTCTCTTTAACTATGGTATGATCAGAAATCCTCCAATATTGCCTTATACATAGACAGATCATTTCTCAAACAAACTACTCAGCCCCATAATCATTTTAACATGACTAGATCTATTTGAAAATAGCTGAGTGGGAATCCAAATTAATATTTTTTTTCTCAATTTCATTGATGTATAATGTGTTGTTACTCTAATATATCAGATACCTTAATAATAATTTCCTACGTTAGTTCATATTGAGAAAACACCGTATCATTAATGTCAATACCCCATCTATTAATGTGACTAGTTTTTGGGCTATCATAACATTCTAAAAGGTTTACCTATAGATTTATTAAACATACAAACCAAAAATGTTTATTCTCCAACTTAAGATGTTATAAATTGTATAAAGCCTCACACTATATAAATTTCATCAAAATATCAATGAAAGTTATTCGATTTTTTATATAATATAATCTATAAAAGTATTTTAATTAAATATACAAATTAACCAATTATTGTGATTACTAACCAAACGTGACACACCTGCTTGAATATAAAGTGGGAAGAAACCCTAACAACAATGTTATAGGTTCGCCCAAATATTTCCCTCAATTTTCACCATAATTAACATGTAACATGATTCTTGTTCTTGAAAAAATCAATGGTATGTTTTCTATTATAGAATTTTCTTCTACCACATTTTCCAAACACTAAATTATGCACTCTCTATCAATACATAAATATCACTATTCATAATCCATGCATATCATATCCTTATTAACATTTTCCATGATCCACTAATTTATTCTAATAATATTAAAATTCGATACAATATATGGTCATGGTTGGTGAAAGACAATTTAAATATCCCTAATGTGCCAATGAACATTTTAAATATAGATCACATAGGTAAAACTATACATTAGATTGTAAAATTAATAATTTAAAAACATTTCATACACAACAAAAAAATATTGATTTTTTTAGATTGGATTTTTACGATGTATTCAAATCATAAAAGTTTTTGTTCAACTCAATTTTTTCAGAAATAACTCATCACAAAATATTAGATCATAAATAATATTATTTCTGACGAATCTTCTCAATTCATCTAAGGGTGATTATTTTTGTGATGAACATGTTTTCCATCATAAATTATGTTTTCTCGAGTTTATAAATCCCATCTAAAATAAATACATTCCAATTTATTTTTTTCAAAATAATGATTTCCTTTGTAAATAGTAGTTTCGATGGATTTATAAATATTCTAAAGATAGTTTCTATAAAGTAAATCACGCTTCTTTAAAAAAATAGTTTTCTCTGAACTTATATATGATGGATTTTATTTATAAATTTAAAAAAATATGGATTTATAATTCCATTATAAATTATAGTAAACAAATAAAAATATTATGATACACTAAAAATAAATAATTTAAACAATCATTTACAATAAAATTTAAATTAAATTAATATTAAAATTTTCATTAAAAACACAATAATAATATCACAAGGGGGTAGGTGACTAGCTTATTTGGGTATAGAGAAATCCATATCTAAACCATTTTTTTTCCATCACATATACTCTCTCGTCTTATCATGTTTCTACTCCGGCTACATATATTATTGGTCCTACTATTGACAATGTTGTTGTCACCACTCTTCATTATCTCTAATAATTCTTTATATTGTATTATATAGATATTTTTACCTCGCTTAGTACATTACAGTTGTGAATAATGATGATTCCTCATTTTATCCCTTCAACATAAAATATTACATAACTTTAGTAACTTAGTAACTAGTCAGAGCTAATTGGGAACCAATACCAATCACCAATCATTTCTCAATAGCACTCATCATCCAATATATCCAATAACCCTAAAAAAATATTCACACAAAACCTTATTCCTAATAAGAATATCTTCATGATTCTCACTCATCCAAGAAATATTTCTCTTATATGTGTCTTATAATGGTAAAAATGATACTTACGATATTTTTTTTTAATTTAAAAAACAAAATAAGAAGTATTAATCATAATCAGTTAATATCTTTACCCAAATACAATCCCTGTAATACTATCATATTATATCCTATTACAAAAATATAAATCCATAACAACTGCATCCATCTTGAACTATATAAATTAATCACATAGATTTATTCTTATAAATATATATATATATATATATAAATATTAAATAATATTACTTACCAAGTATCGATGATGTATACTAAAAGAATAAATCCTAAGTATGTGTATGAAATAATTCCACACTTAATTATACCAAATAAAACATAATCCCTTCATGAAAGTATCCCATATATAGTAAGTACACAATCCTTTCCAATGTTGGTCAAGGATGTAAACTGGTTCAGGATATATACAAGACTCATAAAAAATAACTGCATATTCTCTCTAGATATCTCTCCACTAAAGGTAAAGTAAAACACAATGGAATTAATCATGGATATTAAACTCAAAGGCTTACCAAATAGATGTCATCATGCTATTATAATTAAGATACCATAAACCTAGAAATTATTTAAGAAAATAGAAAATTTGTATTTATAGAAATTTAAAATAAATTTCTTTGTTTATTTAAATTTAATATCATGTACTTGAACATTAATTTATACACATCATTGGGAACCTAATATAATGACAGCCACAAAATAGAAAATTATTTCCTTATAATAAAACTTGACTTCCCATTGTATATATATAAAAATATAAGTTGATTGATGTAATTATTAAAACAATCAACAATTTAAATAAAATAAATTTCATATTTAAACTTAATTCCTCCAATGAGGATAACATAAATGTGACAAAAACATCCCAACAATGGGATATGAAATAATATTTCGGGCAAGGTCTTGGCCCCTCATAGTAGTCTGTTTCATGTCAACACCCTCAGATGAAAAACCAAGAGCTTCATCTTAGGGTATCTCATCAATAATAATTATTTGAAAAATCTTATGTAACTTCTCATGGGACATATGAAACATATAATTAATTATATAAAAAACAACATTCTATACATAAATACAAATAATATAAAAATTATATATACCTTTTTAAAATAAACTAATAGAAAATAATGTTCCCAGTAAATGGGGTCAAATAAAATTATCGAATATAAAAATTAATAAAAAACTATTGAAAATGAATAATATATAGTTATTTTGAATAAAAAATTAATATAATATATCATTATTTTTATTTTTATTTTTGTTCATCTCTATTAATGTATTTATCTTCCCCCTTCACATCATCCATTTCTATACTAACTTCAACTTAATCATTCTATTTTCTTTCAAATTCATTAGTTACATCATCAATATTATCAACACCACCATCTTTTAAATATGGTTTATTGTCATTAATATTTTTATTACATTAAGTAATTATTATATTTAGTAATTCTTCGTAAAAAAATTAATATTTTTCATATCAGCTAGACCACATTGATTTTCAATAAACTGATTATCACGAGGATTCATTTTTATTACACTCCACTAGTCATTTATTTCACTCATAGAAGCACACTAATTTTCATGTAATACTGGATGTCTATGATATTACATCATCAATGAATTATTCTGAATAAGAATACATTTTTATTTATTTTTAATTAATCTCCTTCATGAATTAATTCACAAGACTTAATTTTTATCAAACAAATAACATTTAAACAGTCATATATAATTCTATCCAATATATCAAAACAAATTTATTTTGTATTGAATTCCACTAAGTTCATTTTTCATTAATTTTTATGGCAAACCATCAAACAAGAACCAATTTTCACTTGTTTTTGTATTAATCATATGTGTATTTATGAAATAAAAACCCATTATCCATATACATATTATAATATCTATCATATTTTTATCGTTCATTAATTATTTGAAAAAATCATCTAAATATTTTATTTCAATATAGTGATACTTGTAAAAATGAAAAATAATTAATAACATTTAAAATTAAAAAGTGATTTCAAATTTTTGAACATAAAAAAATTATTTTACTGGTCTTAAAAACCAATATCCAAAAACAAACTGTCAATATTCTAAAATAGTGTTCAAGGAAATTTGTTTGAATCAATTTTTGATATGATTGTCAACTAATATAAAAAATAATAACCCAAAAGTTTGTATGAAAATTTTAATCTGAAAAATATGGAGAAATATCACATACCACACAAATCCTGTCATCTTTTTATAATTATGTAGAATATATATTTGAGATTTTTTTGTTCATCCCCTAAAATAAATCATAAATGATAACTTCTAAAACATATATTAGGATTATAAAATAACTATAATTTGTGTCATGTGAGATCATCAAAATTTACCTCATTATAGTTTATTCAAGAATGTTTTGATTTATAATCAAAATGACAATAATAAGTGAATAAATTTGAAATTTTCTTTTATAGTAATGATGATAAAATTTAATATTCAATTATCACCGTGTCACATCACATATTCTTTAATTTTTTGTTACTTATATTATGTAGGTACAACCATTATAACAATAAAATTCTTCTATATATTTCTTTATATGAAAAAAATAATATAAAATTTTCAATTTAATTAAAAAAGTTTTAAAGAAACAGTTTTTTCTAATTTACATAAAATTTGAATTAATTTTTTCTCATACATAATGCATTGTAGTATACTTTTGTTTAAAAAAAGTCTTAGTAAAAATATGATGTTTGGGTAAACACATCCCCTGCTGAAGAATTATACAATCAAAAAGTAAAATAATTAGTAGTAATTCCAATAAATCATACGGTTCATAACTATATAATCTAATAATATTATCATTTCTGAAGAAATGAGATAGGTTATAGGAATAGCCATATATACATCATATATATATTTTCCACTAAAATTATAATAAATGAAATTCTTTGGAAAGTTCATAAGTTTATTTTTAATCATTAAATTTTATGATCCATCAATTTCAAATAACTAATGATCTGAACAGATGTAAATTTTGGAAATATCTAAGTATAAATTTATAAAAACTTTAGTCTAGTTAGGGTTGTCTAAAATGGTATAAAATAGGTTATCTAAACCTGTATTTTAAATATTTATGATTTAAAACATTTTGAAGACTAATAAATGAGTCAAAAATGAATGATCTAGGAAAATACCTCTCTTTATCCAGTTGTGATGTCTCAAAAATTTATTATTCATTATTACTTTATTGTTAGTACAATCGGAATAGGAGGTAATGAATAAAAAATATATTTTACTTGAATACCTAGGATAATTTATAGTGTTTCATCTATTTCACATGAAATGTTTCAGAAATAATTTATATTATTTTCTAAATGATGATATATAGGAATAAATCACCAATGTTTTTGAAACAAATATGGTTTCCAACCATTGATAAGAGTAACTAATTTTTTGTAATCCATCTACCACAAAAAAGATTTTTGACCATGTATACTCCATCCACATAATGTATTATACACTAGATAGTAACCTGTACCTACATTAATTCATATTTCAATGTAAAATTATATTATGTAACTATATCATATGATGTTTCACCATGACTGCATAATAACATTAATCAATCCATCAGTTGCATAAAATTAGAATCAATATTCTTCTTTGGATTCCCTATAATTAGTAATAACAAATAGATATATGTTTCCTCCCTTAGCATCGAATTAAATACATTGTATAAAATTAATAAAATCGAAAACAAATAATATTAATTTTCATAATAACCAAATGGAATGTTTTTTCAATATAGAAACCCACTAAATATACATTTTGAGATGATAAAAAATGTCAAAAATATCCTAAATGACTGAATTATGTTCTACCTTTCTACAAATGATAATGAGATTAATGCTACTAAGATGAAATTTTAATATTATCAACTCAAAAACTAGCTTCAAAACATCCCCTCTAAAGAGGAAATATAATCTCCTAGAAGGCTGGATAATATTATTACTATTAAGAAAATGTTTAATCATAATATATTACATGTTAGGTTGATGAGAACGTGTTATAGGACCTCCAAAATCATTTACAGGCTTCACAAGAATAAATGGATAATTTCAGGACTTAAGGACATCAACAATAATGGTTTTCTCACACCATTGATGGTGATATCTCAAATGTAGTGGTGAATTATTTCATTGATCTCTATGAGAACAATGGAGTGTAAAAAAGACATATGATTATTGACAAAATACCCCACTGCAAAGAGGACCATCAAAATTCTTCTCTCATAATGGATCCTTCCAAGGAGGAAATCTACGGATCCCACTTCTTTCCCAATATATAGAGTCTTGCAAGTCTGAATTGATTCACTAATAATTTTTTTTATGTTTTTTTATAAGATACTAAAAGATGGAATAATAAATGCAGTAAGAGACTTATTTTCTCATGATCATATAACATATGGGATTAACTAAATTTACATTTCCCTTATTCCCAATATGGATAATGCAGTTGACATAAAAGACTTTAGACTGATAGCTATTGAGAACATTATCCCGGGAGTTATTAGAAAAATTATGACTACCATATTGGAGGCATAATTTAGGAGTATATCTCCCTGAACATATTAGGATTTTTTCCTAGTTGGAGCTTACAAAATTTTCGTTTCACTTCACATAAATGAATTAACCTAATGAAAAGGATGTCTAGGCAAGGTAAATTAGCCCTCAAAATTAGCCATTTTTTCCATCAATATTTTTTTATAATTAATGGATCTGCCATAGGCTATTAACAATGCCCTCATGGTGTGAGACAAGAATACCCCCTCATGAAAAAGTTTTTTTCAATTATTTAAGACTATATGAGTAAGTTTTTTAATAAACACCCCCAAATTTTACTCTATAAGTAGATAAAAGATGGGAGGAAAAAACTTATCACTTTAAAATTACATTATTTTAGACACATTCTTGTTTTTGGGAAATACTCAATGAAACCAAAATCAATTATATAATCATTATTTTCTAATTTTGTGGTAGTGGATGGTCAGGACATAAGCTGTAATAGTTCATTTATTGTATTTGGAGATGGAAAATATGTTGGTAAACAGTATAGGGTCAGCAAGACTCCATGAAGGAAAAAGGGTTCCATCCCATTCATTTATCTTGGTGTTCATTATTTTTCGGAAATATGAGGAGGAATTATCTTGAGTAAACATTTTTTAGAATCAACAATCATATTGTCAGCTGGAAGGGGGAATTCATTTTTCAATCTAGGAGGGTGTGCCTCATTAATTTGATGATTACATAAAAAAGTTTGTATTCCTTGTATCTACAAATATGGAAAAGAATACATCTCAAGGATCTCAAATTAATTATGATGAAATTCATTAGGATAGGTTCAATGAATGAAAGGATGATGATTACTATTACTTAGAAAGAGTTTATTAAACCAATTGAGTTGGGAGGTCTTTTCATCATAGATCTCATAATTTTTAATGATTGTCTTATTAAAAACATTACATGGAATCTCTTAAACTAGAATGACCAATCTATGGATTTCTTATCAGGATATTTAAAAATTAATAGGTTTAATGGTTACTTTATTACCTTATCTCATATGTTTGGCCCCTACTTGAACATTCTTCTATAAGGATTATGCAGAAATCATAGTGGTTGGTCTACTTACATTTCATTCTAAATTATTTGGATACCCCATTCCTATAAAATCCTCTCAACATGAATAATGTTCCTTAAAAATGCCTTATATGACTTTTTATGATTTTTTTGCTTCACAATAATAGTCTTGATGGATTTTTGACTCCCCATTATGGCCTATAAATTCGAAAATATAAATTCATTGATAATGAAACATTGATCTAGAGGCCAAAAAGAAATTTCTTATTTTATTCTAAGGATATCTATATTATGAACTCTGATGAATCCACACAAGAACTAGTATGGATTTTGAAGTTCAAATACCCCTGTGTCCAACCATCAAGGTACCTTCTCCAATGGGGAATATGGAAGAATCAAATGTATACTCATGACTTGTTGAGTAATGATGGTAATTTTATTGTTTCACCATGTAACATTTGTCTAGGGTCTATGGAATCAGGGCATCACTTATTCATGAGTTGTGCCTTTACCTAGAAATTATGGAACTAAATTGGAAGCTTATTTAATATGGATCTATATATTAATACATAGAGGAATGGACAGATTTATTAGGTAAGTATCTATGGTAGAAGTTCATAGATATAGAATATTTTGGTAGTTTATTCTGTAGTAATCTATAATTCCATTTGGAGATTATGAAAACAATAACTTTATTATTACACTCAATCACCTTTTAATACTAGTTCCATGGCCATACATGGGAAAATTAATAATTTTACAGGTTTAATGTTAGGTGAAATGGACAATATATTCATAAATCATAACACTTTCCTACATCTACGAATCTTATGTAGGCATAAGAGAACTCTCATGAAGAATAGAATTAGTTGCATTACTCCCATTTCTACAAGTGTTAAAGAATTTTTTTTATGAATTATCCTTTTGTGTTTTATGGGTATCTAATTATAGAGGTGTCTTCTGCCCCCAATACGGCTATGTAAAGGGGTTTTTTCATCACTATATTGGGTTTCATATTACTTATAAAGATGAATTATGGGCCATTATTTATGATCTCTAGTATGATTCTTATCATATCTAGAGCCTGATATAGGTTGAATCATATTCTTGACATTGTGAAATTTTTTAGGTTAAGAACCATGAATATCCCGTAGAAAATTCTCCCATATTATTTTAGATGTCTCAATAGGTTCAGTCATCTCAATATAATAGTTTCCCATGTTTATAGGTAAGAGAATCTAGTGGAAGGTGAATTTTCAATGAGAAAAAGAATGGTAATTAGTAATATGTGGTCCTTCAGGACTCTTGAGTACTGTGCACCAATAGTGGATGTGGATATGTGAGGAGTGGTTCATTCCTACCTCTGTAAAACCCCCTTTAATGCCTAAATATGTATTGTTACTTTTTTTAATAAGATTTTGTGATGGTTTTTCCAAGCACTAGATTTTCCATGTAAATGGATTGAAACCATTATTATAAAGACATTATTATATACTATGAAGTTAAAAAAATATGGCTCAATACAATCATATTGTTTCCCAGAGTTACCATCACAATTATATTTTATGATTTTAGAGGAAAAAATAATGGATTTATTTCCTTCCATAAATGTGTTTTTTTCACAAGAGAAAATTTATTTTCTAATACATGGGTAATAAAAAAATACATTAACTATTAAATAAGATGAAATATATACTTCCCTTATTATACATATTTGTACCTAAATTTTTTACACATTTGACAAGTAATAAAAAATCTTATTCACCATAATATAAGATGAAATCATGTGAACATGGATAGATATTCGGATTAATAAGGCATAAATTGTGAATCAACAAATTAATTTAATAGAAATTTGTTGGCCGCATACATCCCTTGGGAAGTAATTATTTATCCAATGTAAATATTTGATTGAAAAAACTGTAACAAATTATAGAATATGATTTAAAAATCATAAGTATTTTAATACGTTTAAAATTTATTATCATTAATTTGGGATACAATCCCTCCTTGATAGAGTTTTTTAAATCATAAAACTGTTATAGTTCAAATACAAGACTCAAATTTTTATTTTGAGTTTCTATTTCCTAAAAAGAAATGTTATAAACCTCATGTGATAAATTTTGAAACTATAATGGATCTTGAACCAAAGAAATATTTTATTCTATTTTTTTTACAATGTTTTTACAAAAATATAATCTCCCCAAAAAAATATAATAGATGAACCCCTACATGATCAATATTTCAAATATCCCAAGAACACTTATCATACATGGACACAAAATTATCCCTTCTCAAATAAATTAGACATTTCACAATGAAAATTATATAAAATTTTCCACACCCTCAATTTATATTGAATTTATACTAGAACCCAATATATTTATACAATGATTTATCCAATCATGATCCGGTAGTAAAACCAGTGTCTATTTCATAGGTATATAGTTTTCTAAAAAAATAAAATTTATTATTTCATTATAGAAAATGTTAAAAAATATTACATGATTAATTTATCTAATATTTTCATATGTTTTCATATTAATATTTTCTAATTATTTTTTTAGTTTTTCCTAATTATTTTTTATTTATAAATAGATATTGAATTGGATTATTTGTGGAGTGAATAAACCAATTAAAATGTTAAAATAATTAATCAAATTAGATTATTGACATAGATAGTTTAGATTAGGTATGGAATTTAAAATACTCATTATGTTCATACAACAAAATGAATAATAAAACATAGATAATATAGTGGAATAATAAATCAAGAACAATGAATTTTAGTAATAGTTCAGATCAACATGATCTTTTATCTACTATTCAGTTATCTATTATCTAGGAGAGAAATGGAACCCACTATACAAAACCTCATTTTTATATTATTATAGAGTGTTTAAAAATACAGACAACCTTTCGCGTCCATAATGGAACAACCCAATACTAATAGATATAAATTTTACATGGGAGTCATAACCCAAATAATCTACCTTTTATTAAGAATGTATAACCAAGTACAAAATTTCAATTTTTAAAGAAAAAATCATAAACATATAGATAAACCAAAAAAATAAAATAAAATAATTATTAAACATTTAAACAAGAATAGAAAGGGATAAAATAATTATTAATAGAAGTCGATGAGGATCGATCACATAATGAAATTTATGAATTTTATTTTAGCTCTTGGAGATTGATTGCAATAGTGTAAAGGATGATACAATATAAAATTTTAAACACATTCATATTTATCATATATATTACATTTATTTCTTTCACATAATCTCATCTCTACAATCACGTTCATTTGGTTAGTGTTTGCAAAAAAAAATATCTAATAAATTGTATATAATCTCCATGATATTTAACAAATGGAGTTTTTCAGGATTCATGATGTAATCATTATATCTTTAAACAAGTATATTTTTTTCACAACTACCTATGTATGAAATTAAAACTAGTGAATATATATATATACCAATATAAAATAAAACATTATATATCATCAAATAGAGTGAACATAGTTAATAATAATAAACATTTATGAGCTCATAATGAATATATATACATCATGAGGATGAAATATAAGTTCGTAATGATAAATACAAAACAAAATAATGATGATTTTGATACTTTTCTATGTTTCATTTTAAATCTATATAATAATTGTTTTTGTATATATGTATGTATCAATTTGAAACTTGTATAGTAACCACTTATACTTACATGCCTTATTGAATCAACTCTTCTTATGATTCATTTTTCATATGCATATGATTCCTTACCTAGTGAGATCTCGAACTATTCATGAGTTGTCTATAGGAACATATTATTCGACTTCAATAATCTAATGAATCAGCATATGAATCATTTTTTTGTTGCATATGAGTCTTTTGTTTTTCATATTGGTCTCTTTAAAATTAGGAATTTTTTGAGAAATACAACTTTATAAACCACAAAACATTTAACAACAATGGAATTAAAATTTCATAATATAAAAAACATAAAATAATAATAATAATTAATAAATAAATACATAAAACAATCTACTATTTCATTTTAAACTCATGATAGAGGGAATAAATGATGGATTTCTAATTATTTAACATGAATTGATCAATGAGAAATGACACATGAAAACAAAATTTTCTAAAAAAATATCTTTCTATAATAATGTCCCCCATTTTTTATCCTTAAATCTAAAAACATTATTATCTATTATTACAAAACATCTCCCCAATTTTTAAATTAATCAAAAAGTTACAATAATATTAACATATTTTAATTATTTCTTATTTTTTAAAAAAAATTAAAAAAATTCACAATATTGAAACTATAATCAACAAACGTAAAAAACCCAAGTGAATATGTATATAAAGAATACGAAAAACTATAATATATTAAAAAACTCAACACATTTCAAATCCATTAAACTTATAATATGTTAAATAATTCCATAAACACTAAAAATTGAATGATACTAATAATATTTTAAAACAATAATATTTTAAACAACATTTTAAGAGTATTAAAAAATTTCATACTACATTAAAATTATATCATTGCAAGTTAAACTTTTTCTTTTCAAACATAATAAAAACATCTAATTATTGAAAATCAACAGAAACATACTCCAAAAAAATTATCCATTTTATACATGATCTCTAAGAAAATAAATTATCACATTAATATGAACAGATCATGATTGTTGTAAGGTATTCATAATTATTGAAATAATAGGGAAATTTTCAAGAAATATGTGAATTTTATCAAAATAAATATATGAAAATAATTCTTGTATAGTCCACAATCATTTTTTATGATGACTAACAACACATATAAAGGTAACATAGAAGTGGATAAAGAAAATGATAAATATTTATTTGAAATCCATGAAAATAAAATAATTCCTAGAAAATAACACAATTCAGATGTAATATTACTATAAAACCAAAAACATCCAAATTATGAATTAGAATAGATAGTTAAATATTATAGTTATTTAAATATTGTAATAAATTTGAATCTACAATTCCCTTAATATATCTTTTGATTGTTTTGGGATCTTTTAAATGAATTTCTTTATGATAATTGTAAAATTTAGAACTCATCCACACTATAAACTACCTATAATTATTCTAAACTATTAATTATTATATTTTTTTATTTTTATTTAATATAGAATTAGTACTCACAGGGGTTCTAAAAGTTCTACGAGATTTAATAACAAAATTTTTAACTAAATCATTAGAATATTTACATTGACTCAAAAATATTTCATCATGTATTTGAAAAAAATAATTTTCAAAAAATAGTTTAAACTCACTAATAAGACACTTATCAATCTCACATGTTATCATATTATTAAACACATTACATAAAAACTCATTAGTGAAATAAAATATATCATCAATTTAGATTTGAAAAATTAAAATACAATTTAAAAAACTAAAAAATATTGTTCGATCAACATTTCCTTTATTAAAATAATTCTTCATTAAAAATAAATATAGTCTTTCATACAAAGATGTATATGATTTATTAAGGCTGTATTACCTTTATAATAATTTTAAATCATGATTAGGAAAAAATATTTCAGGTTAAAATGTATTGGTTTATTGAAGAAACATTCTTCCAAAATTAAACCATTTAAGAATGGAAAATTTAATGTTTCTAGATATAATTTAAATTATTGAAAATATGGAAAAACGTATTAAAATATAACTAATGAAATTCATGAAAAATATGAAAAATAATTATCACAAATATTCCTTCTTCTTGATAAAATCATCATGAAACTAGTATAACTTTATTTTTTACAATATATCTAGGTTCATCCTTTTTATTTATATTTATTAGATAGTTCTTTATGTTTTTACCTTTAGGGGGTTATAATAAAGTAAAAAAATTATTCCCACTGAATTTATAATATTCCTTACCCATAGAATCAAATTAATTAAAAACTTTTATGGATTCATTAATATTATTAGTTAAATAATACTGAAAAAAGATGAATTAGAAAAATAATTCAAAACTGAATTCTAGATCTGATTTTAGATTCAAAATTACCATTTATTTATTTAATGAGCGATCAATAATAATTTTAAAAATTTTAGTATCAGCTTAATAAGGTATATATTCCCCCCTCAACTGATACATTATTTTTTTTTGGTTCATCTTCAACAAAATTAACCACTCTAATTTCTTTATCAATTTGATCTAAATCTGATTACCAATCCACATTGTTCTCATAAATTTTTAAATTCAATAATTCTTGAACAAATATAGTTCTCTTAATATATTATCTATAATATTTAATAATATTTTAATAATGTTAAAAATTTATTTCTTCACTTTTAGAGTATATTTTTTCTAAATTAACCAAAAAATTTAAAATAAAAATTTGGAAACCAAAAAATATAAAATAAAAATTTGGAAACCAAAAAATATAAAATATATAAACATAGGATTGTTTCAATTATACATTTTATAAGGGAATATCATTAATAAATGTTAAATAATAACTCTATTTAGGATTTAATATGATGTATTTACATAGTTATCCAAAAATTATATAGGTATATTATATTTATTTGGTATAGTTTTATATATCTTTAAAATAGGTCTTTTGGATTGTCTACAACAACATATTTAAGGTGATCTATGGGTAAAAATTTCCTATAATAAAAATTTTCTTTATAGTATTTTTCAAATTTGGGATTATCATTATCAACATCTCTATCACTAATTATTATAGAAATTAACCAAATTTTTTTATTTTTAAATAATTTTGGACGAAAAATAATGAAATTTTTAATGGTTATGGAATTTTAATTAAGCCAAGGAAAACATGCAAAAATCATCAATTGTCCCAAAAAAATCATTATTTCTACCAAATATAGCTATTTTAAAAAGACCAAATAAATCATTATGAATATCTTCATGTGTTATTATTGTGTTTAATTCATTTATATATATGAATTTTTCCTTATGTTGTTTTGTTATTATACATGAATCAAAATAAAATATTAACTTACCTTATGCTTAGGTAGTTCCCCAATGTGTCTACAATTCAATAGTTTTTTTAGTTACTAGATGGTAGCTTGTTCAAGTCTCATATGATATAATGTATCATCCATTTATATGGAATTATGACACCTAACATTATAATTGGTTTACATAGAAAAATCAAAATAATTTTTATTATATTTTCTTTTTTCATAAAATAAAAGAGATTGATTTTTTAAAGCTAAATACTGATTATCTTCAACCTTATCACTCATTCAATTATAACACTATTTTTAAATAAAAATTAAATATTTATTTAATACATCTACATATAATAATTTTTAAATTTTTAATGTTTTAAGGATTCCCACTTCATTAAAAAAACTCTAACCTTTATATTAGAGTTGTCTCTAAATGTCATAGATCCATCATTATGTTTATAAAAATATATAAAAATTTATGGATCACCATTCATATTCCTGTAGCACTTGATTTCCATATACCATGTGTCATTGATACTCTTAATGAATATTTCTTAAAAATGATACAGAAAAAAACTATAATACACATTTTATGTTGGGTACAATTTGATTTGTAATAGAACTCTATGATATCCAAAAAATTAATATTTACTAATGGTTGTAAAAGAAGATAAATTCATTGAAAAAATTATTTTAGTGTGAAATAAATATTGATTAAATATTAATGAACATTCATTATCATAATTATTATGCATACTACACAAAAAAAAAATGTAACATTACTAACATGTACCTTAACGATCTTAAGAAATAAAGTCTTGTATACATTAGGTATTTTCATATTATATTTGAAACTTATTTTATAATTATTTTAATTATTCATGGCCATTATATAATTATAATTATCCATTCCTTGAAAAAATGTAGATAAAATTTCATTAAAGATAATAATTTCATTACTATGGTTTTTGATCCTTTTTGTGAGATATCTAAACCACTATAAACCTTGTTATCGGAATAAGAATATATATTTATAATATTTCTATTTTGTGTAGTTAGTTTATTATTATTTTTAAACATTATAATTTTATCCATTTTTCTCTTTGAAGAATTCATATATATTTAATACATCATCATATAGCTTCTCATTTTCATCATAAAATTCATTAAAACTGTATCCTTCACATTATGAATCAGAACATAAGTTAGTACTAAAATAATTTATAACCACATATATTATGGAATTCGTTTAAAAAAATTCATGGATTATTTTTCAATTCAGGAATCATCACTAGAGTTTGATTATTCTATACTTATCTATCTTACTATAAGAGCATTCCTCACAATATTTTATTATTTCATATTTTCATTCATGCTTTTATTCTAAGAAATATTTATTAATGTATCCCTAATTTTTTCACTAATAAAAATCTAGTAGAAACATATCATTTCATTTACAGGTATTACCTTTATTATTTTCTTTTCATTCGTCATTTATGTAACATTTTGAAGCCTTTTTCTTGAATCACATCTTCATTTTCATTATAATATATATTCTATTAGAAGAGTTATATATCTAACCTCTCAATATTTCCAATGACTCCAAATCCTAATATTTGTAAGAAACAATTATATTGTATTTGAATTCAATTTTTGTATTTTTCGAAGTCACTTAATTTTCAATATTTGTCTACATGAGTGTGTATTATCGCAGGAAACATGCAAGTTCATCCAACGTATACTCTTTGAAATTATCACTCTCATATAAATAAACCTTATTTTCATGAAACCCCATTAGTAAGGAACACAACACTATATTTTATTATTTATGAACTAATTTATTTTAGTGATCCTAAATCTTACTTATTATATTTATAACAAGTATCATGTTTTATTATAGTCAAATATTTTATGGCTACAATAGCAGAGTCTCCTTTGTATTGAAAATACCATCACTACCTATAAATAGTTGAATAAAGATTCCATTAGTTTAAATCATCTTCAACTGAATGAAGGTACCCGGTAAGTTCATCCACGTCCATGTGATTCTACCACTAAGTTACTATACCTCCATGTGATTCTACTACCAAATGAATCTATCACCATGTGATTCTTTCTCTAAATTAATCTAACATAAAGTAATGTTATCTCTATGTGAATCTACCTCCATGTTATGTTACAACCATTTTATGCTACTGCCTAAGAAGATGCGGCCAATCAAACTTTCTACCATACAATTCGGTTATTAAAATTCAAATTCATTTCTCCTAATATCCCAATTAAGGAATTCAATTCAAGTAATAACATTTATATTTAATAATGAATATTATTTAAAAAACTCCACCAATTATTAAAATGAATAACATATTTTTCAAAAATTCATCCCTCAGTATCATGATTGAATTTAATATTGCCCTACAATGGATAATTGATCATTCATAAATGCTATACTTTTAGAGGAATCAATCGTACACACAATGTGATTAAAAGGATAATAGTACCACTACATAATAACTGATAAAAACAATAATATGACTTATAATGATCTTATATGACACTATTATTTCTATAAATTTCAATATATACATGATTGAGACCTTTAAATTATATCCATGAATTTTTTAACAACTTTACTGATCAAACTAAGATACATTCAACATTCACTCTTTATATTACTGTATATTTATATTATATATTGTACATTTGAGTTAGGTTTTGTTTTACTCTATTTATTTTTAAAAACATACCATTTCATTTTATTATGGAAGTGATGCACACCATCTTCAATTATTTTTTATTCGTACTCTCACATAGAATTATGGTAGAGTCACTGTACCAAATAATGCCGAAATGCAATAGTTTCTAACTCTTATCTCCCATATAGGACAATGGAAGATTATGGTTATATAATGGAATGTTTTAGTGGATTAGGGTAGTGTGAAACTAGATCCAGGTATTGGATCATTATATTCTTTAATATGTTTCTTGTTAATTGGTGTTTTCTAAATGGAGGAGATTGGGGCATAGCACGATACTTAAACTCTTGTTTAATTTTGTTTTGTGATTTTATCTGATTCTTACTCTATTTTTAAAAACATATATGTATATATTTAATTAATTATATAAAAAAAATAATCAGATAGTAAATTTAAATATCTATTTTATATATATTGTTTGATTTTAGTAAAAATGTTTCAAAAGATAAAAATAGTTTTTAAAACATTTTATAACTAAGTTGTGATCAAAATTAAAAGAATATTTTTTACAAGCTCAAATTATATTCTTCTATAGTTTAGGTTAATTATGAGTTTTATTAAATAAGGGTATTTAGTTTTAAAACCATTAGAAAATTTTTTTATTAGAAGTTAAATTAAACCCCACCCCATTTTGAAATATCCACTAGTACTAACATTTTATATCAGGTATTTTTAAATATTCATTTAAAGTCGATTTAGTTTTACCAACAAGTTTTAGATTCTATTATAAATAAAATTAATTTTTTTTGGATATTACTAATACTTAGGGATCTTATATTAATTGTACTTATTATTTTAATGAAACTAACTATGCTCAATACAATATAAAAAATGAAAATACATATAGAGATAACGAGATTTTATTTCTGGGTTGTAATTAATGATAAATATGAAAAACCCAAAAGGAAAAGAAAAAAATTTAGTAATATTCAAAAATCCACATATTATTCAAATCATGAATCTATAAATATATGAAATTGTGTATTATGAGAAGAATAAATTAGTAGAATATCGGATCATCCTACTAATTTAGAAATTTGGGACACATTTGTTATTTTATATGGAGAAACTTAATATATTGATGAAATGTTTCTCAATACTTATGTAAGTCCCCAACCCTAGTTACCCTGAGTCAGTGCATTATTACATAACATTGGCATGATCACAAGAGTTCACATCCTGAAATATTGATCAGTTTTGTAGACATAGAAGTACTAGATACATACATAAGTTTTACAATACATTATGAAATGAAAAAGATACCTTGTGTATACAATGAACACACTCATATACCTTAGCATATCCCTTCAATTCAATCATAATATACATATTCGTATCCTAGGAAAAATAAAACATAAGAAAGTTGTGATCTCGGATGCCCAATAAGGATAACAATACACAAAAACTATAGAAAATACACATAAACATTTAAGGATATGTATAAGACTAAAACACAAGCATTTTAATCTTAAACATCAGCATAATATAATAAAGATAAACCAAATAATTCCATTTACATACTCAAATTGATATTTTACTAGTCTATTAATCACATGTAATATCAATATCTAATCTCACAAGGATGGAATGCATAATGCCCGACATCATAACGACATAGTCAAGGCCTCTTCCAATGACTAAAAATAAAAATATTTTTGAGGCCTTGTGCCAAGACAATGGTTTGTCTAATGAGACCTACTCATGTATCACGAGGCTATAAAAGTCCATGCCATCCAATTACTATGCCCAATGCATTCCTCATTTGATAAGGGTGAAACATAACATAAACATTCATATTAAACTTTCATACGAAATGTTAATAATTTAACCATAAACATTTAATGACAAAAAAATAGAACATGCACATTAAAACATATCATAAGAATATCAATATAATATGAAATATTGTATCATAATAAATATAATTCAATTAAACATAAAATACAATAATAAATGTTGACATATATGAAATCAATCCAAAAACTATTTGAGGGAAATATCTATTTCTACATCAAAATCATTAAAAAGTCTCATAATTATAAATGAAAAATTTTAGTATAAAAATATCTTTTTTATGATTGTACGAGAATCTTTTAAGTTGTTATAACAGAGGAAAATAGTCACAGGCTCCGTATAAGTTAAAAATCATTTTTTCCTTAATTTTTCAAAAGGGTCATAAATGACCCTCTTTGGAAAATGAAAGAAATATTTCTTCCAAAACATTTTATAAAATGTAAAACAAGGGTATAAATGAATTTGAACCATAGTCCTTGAAATAGTGAAAATTTTATGAAATACATTTTTAAAAAAAGTTGATGTGGGTGATAAAGAAGTCCCAATATATATTTACGTACAAACAACCTCGTATAATAAGGATATTGTAAAATTAACCCTTACCTTAGGTCCAATGCACTGTGTATGAGTCCTAACATTATTTATAATATTTTTAAATTTATTATTAACTTATATTATAATCATAATAATATTTATGATATCATATATTATTCTTCTATGACATTATATTACCGGTTTATTATCAATTCCAAGTTAATTAATCATTTGAGTTAATATCACTTTGTTGGTCATATGTGTTTTGAATTGTTATTCTTGAACATTACACATATATCATTATTTTCTTATAGAATGTATTTTAAATCTATTTAGAGATATTACAACATTATTCGTTCAAACAATATACATTTAATCAACCCAAACATGTCATATTCACCTTGAAAATTATGACACTATGAGATTTTATGGGATAGATTCGTTTTATTTTAATTGATTCCTTGTGTTGTATGCTATAACAATGTTAGCTTGAGATATATACAACACCAAATTATCTTGCAGTACACACAAAACTATTCTTGACTTTCGATACATGTAAGAGTGACCATCCTTGATAGCTTGTATTGTACGCAATACCGAGTTCCACTAAACCATGATATATTATTAAAATATTATTATGAGATATAAACATGTCATTATGAATAGTATTAAAATCATTTTATATTTTAGAAAATTAAAATCCATCTTTTTTATTTTCTAGAACATATATAAGAACAAGTAATGTTTTTCGAATAAAAGAAGTATTTTTTTTAAAAGACAGTTTTACCACCTTTTGATGGCGCACCGATTTTAAATATACTTTTTAACACATTAACATGTTCAGATTGACAAAATAAACATCTCATTTGGAAGTGGGGTATAATATTTTACATTAGATGATTTTTTGATATTTTTCTAATAACTATCATATTTTGATGAATAGTAAAAATACACGAAATTTTAATTTAAAAATTCTTTTTTTTCATAGAAATAGTTTTTATGGTTAAAATATATTACATAATGTTTTTAATGTATAAATAGACTATAATATTATATTTTATGACAATTTAAGTCTTTGTCATTAATTTTACATTGAATTCATAAGTAAAAACATTCCAATCTTTTGCAATGTTTTAACATTTAAACACAAACCGATTTTTTATCGACAATGGGATTAATTTTAAATTAATTACTAAAACTTATGTGTTTTTAATTTTGAAAATGGATTCCATATTTGGAATCAGTGGTTCCAAATTATTTTATTGGGCATCTTTTATTTTTGGGCATTATGAATAGTAACTTATATATTTATTTTTTTACTATAGTTAAATGTAAATTGGATAATTAAGGGTGAAAATAACATTATTAATTTACCCTAACACCTACCAACATTTTATTGGATGAATAAAAGTCACTCATATAACCTAAATGTGGGAATAGATTCGTTTTATGGGTTTTTTCTATGAAAATGATGTAATTATTATTTAAACAAAAGAATGTGACAACATGTCACGCTCTTATATGTTATAAGTGTAATAATTTTAATATAGTGATAAACACCAGAAAACTTCATAAGTAAATATTAAAAATAAATATAATTAAATTATCTAAATCATTTTAATTTGGTTATAATTTTTAGAGATTAATAATTTATCATTAATTATGGCACAATAGTGATGTAAAATTATTTTATTAACATAAATATCAAATAAATGGTTTTTAAAATATTAAAAGAAATTTCATATCAAATAATTAAAGTGATTCACAACTTTTCGAGGTTACTATGACATGTTAGGAGTGTATTAAATATTTTCCTCTAAATTTATCTTTATTTTGGATTTTATTTAAAGTCCAATAAATTAATAGTTTCCAAAATGGAACTATTGATATTTTATAAAAATAACATTTTATGTAATTATTTAAAAATAAAAAAAATATTTAAAAATTTCAAAGAGAGAATTATAAGATAGAAAATGTTATAAAATACATATGTATTATCAATTAACACCATATAAGTAAAAATTTATAACCATTCAAAATTTATAATTTTACTACCATAATTAAAATTATATAGAATAACAAAGGGTTAATCAAAATGATAATGATTAAATTGACCTAAAAAATTATCTAAAATTTATTGTTTGATGAAATTACAACCCCATATCATCTTATATTCATATTTTAGACATTTTGGGTTGTTTTAAGAGGGTTTTTATTTTATTATAAATTAATATTTTTCATGTTTCCAAAAGTTCCCCTAACCTCAATTACAAAAAGGCACCTTCTCCATCTCCTCTTAAATCCATTTTCATCCTTAAAGTTCGGCCAAACCCTTTTAATTTCCCTTCTCAAATTCACTAGTGACATTCTAGATGTTATGGTCTTCTCAAAAGAACCACTACAGTTCCCTAAGAGGAAATTTAAAGAGGTACGTCGAGAAAGATGTAAGCTCTTATACTGATTCATTCAAATTTATTTTTTATTCTACTCATTATTCTTTATTTTTTTATTACAAAGTAATAACATAATTATCTCTAATATACTGATATGTTTTTGAAAATATTATACAACCATATTACACCTTCAACCCATCCTACAAAAACCTGAATCACCATGTGTGCATACGTATGACTTATAGTCTCCACATAGTGGTGAAATATGTTTATCACAACCACCTTAAATAGATGGGTATAATGGTGTTTAACATGATAATAATTCTAATATAATATAAACCATCCAATTTAATACCATTCAACAATTATGGGAATGATATCATCGCTCATGCGTACTTACGGCTCACTGTCTCCACGATGTGATGTGATTCGTTATACATATTCTTCATGAAAACATGATTATATAAACTAATTGAATAAATAAATATGATATATATTATACTAATACCATTCTATAAGTGATATAAATATATCCTAAAACAATGAATAAGAACTTATCTGACAAAACAGACATAATAACATAAATCATTTAATACCTGAATAACGAGTAACAATGAAATTTTATTAACAAATAGATGAAAAAATGATCATAAATTTTATTATAAAATGATTATTATTTGGGAATAAATTATTTAAATTATTTAAATCATCATACAGGACTTTCAGATATATAGGAAGGATGTTGGACCTAAGGTAAGGGACAACATTCCCAATCTCATTTTATCTGAGATTGTTTATTCAAAAGTATCTACTATGGATATATTTATCATTCATTTCTAGGTTTTCTAAAAATATTCTCATAAAATGTATAATAGTCTTCTATGTTTTTTTCAAATTCATTTTTAACCATTTTTAATTTTACTACATGGATTGGAAGGAATATTTCAATTGTTTACCACATAAGGTATGTTTTGACTTTTCTAGAAAAAGTACAAGGGAAATATTTTTTTAACTTATACAACATGAACAAGTTTTGACATATTTATAATGAATTATTTCCATGAAGATTCCTCTACATGTTTACAAGTTTATTTTCAACTCAATTCATTTCTTTTAAAATTTCAAAAAAAATTGAGAAAACAAAATCTTTTTGATGAAGAATGGATATTTTCCTCAGGAATTATGTTTAAGTGTTTTATTAAGCTTACTTCCCATCCAAGATAACATAGGGTTATGTTTTTATCCCTATTATTAAATTGATTTATTATGGATTTATTTTCATGAAATCCATTAATTTTATATTGGTATTCTTATGATCGAATTATTTCTAAAGTAACCCATTTTATTTCTTAGGTTATGATATGATGAATGCAAGATGTTTTCTGGAACTTGAAAATATTATTTCATTATGAGATGGGTGGGACCTATATCTCCCTCCAATGAATTGTCTAATTATTTATAACTAATGAGATAAACATATATTGATTGGAAAGTTAATCTATTTTAGTAGTACATAGATGTAATGGCTGGTAAATCTGGTTTAGTAATATATGGTAGGAAATCCATGTTAGCACAGTTTAGTAAAGGACATTGTCCAATATGATGGTCTTGGAATTAATGCCTTGGATGCATTAGAAATCATACTATGTTCTTATTATTTAGTCACAATTACATATTTTATTCCAATGTTATTCCATTATGGTTAATGTTCCTTTATGATTTATTCCTTACAAACTACCTATATTTTCCTTATGACTCATGATTTTTATGTTTAAACATTATATTCATGTTTTTATATTCAAATGTATATGGTTCATTTTTTGTTCTCCATGTTTAACCTTACTAAGAATTTGTGATCAACTTTTTTTATGTTTTATTTCCCTAGGATATAAAGAATGGTTTTAGGTAGGAAAAAAGGGGATGGTCTTTATTGGAGGTGTTAAAGATCTTTCGCCAAGTTAGAATATTGTGTTCTGTGTTTCTAAAGACACTAAAATAATACGGTCTTTTGGTCTCTTTTTGTGTCATGTATTAAGTATTCTAAGAAAATAAATGTAATGTTCATGTTCCTAAAGCTGGGGTCTCAACAGTTGGTATCATTTCTAATGATTAGATAACCTTTAAGAACTAGGATGTGAAAACTTTTGTGAGATCCCTAGAGATATTTATAAGGTATTTATAGTGATGTCCCTAAGGTTAAGTATAATTATAGGATACAATCCATGAATTATGTTAACAATCACGAATAACCTAGGATTAAACCTATGATTTTAGAGATTGAATGTACTCCCCCTTGATTATGTTGTTTTCCTAGTATGATTTTTTCCTCACACTATTCTTTTTGGGTTTTAGACAATGGCTAGAACCTGAAAGAACCATGTTAATGATCAATGGACTGGGAAATGAAATTATTATCCTCTTGAATAACGAAATTTAATGGGAGATAGAAGGAAAAAGCTTATTTCTGTACATACAAAAGCTATGAATCTTTCTTAAATCCTAAATGAGTAGAGAAGGGAACAACATTCTAATGAATCCATTATGAGGCAGCGTCCACCTTCTTTAAGAGGGTCTTCTAATCCACTTATTGTTGAACAATGGATCAATAATATTGAAAAGATATTTTCCATCCTTATCTACATGGAAAATGAAAAATTCATTTTGGTTTTCTATCGGTTAGAAGGTGAAGTAGACCAGTGGTGGGATATAATTACGAACAAAGGAAGCAATATGAAATTGAAACCATGGAATGGGACGAGTTTGAGAACTTATTTTTTCAATAAGTACTTCACTCGTATTCTTAGAATTTTTTTTGAAAATGAGTTCCTTGAGCTTAATCAAAAGGGTGATGAATTTTTAGGAACATAAGTTGACATTAACAATATGTTCAATGTATTCTTCTTGCTTTATCATCAATCCTAAAAGTAAAGTTGATAGATTCTTCAGTGGCTTAAAACCAATTCTTCAAAGGGAATTATATATAAGAGACTTAATTATCTTCGAAGATATTGTGAGTTGTGCTATCAATGTAGAACTCGAAGTTGGTGTTACATATCCATCTCAGGTTTTTGATAAGCAATGAATGATGGTGTTCAAGGGAATATCTCAAAACAATGGTGAAAAAGAAGATAAATGTTTCATTATTTTCAAAGTGTGGAAAAATCCCATTGGAGACTGTATTAAGGGGACTCTCATGTGTTTCAAGTGTGGAAAATAAGGTCATTGAGAAGTTTAGTGCTGATGTAATGGGAAACAGTTTGATAATTATTTTAATGAAGAAATGATTATAGATAACGCATCACCAAAAATTCTATTCTACAAGTGGAAGTAAATGGTGCATTATGCTAACCAATGCCCTAATAAATGGGTTCATGATGTTTGATGTCAGAAAACTCTTAAGGATAATGACAATGGGAAGTCACAACACTATTAGTGATGTAGTGTATGACAACAAAGTGGTAAAATGATTGAGTGTTTATGTAATGGGATACAAAAATAGTGATGTGGAATATCATTTATATTATTTTGGAATATTAGAATATCTATGTATTTGTTTATTGTGATATTCAATAATTACATGGTACTGGTAACCATGAAAAGTGATTTAAATAATTTTTTAAGAACCTGATATGCATATATTGAAGGGTTAAGGAGATGTTGAGATATTGGATAGTATTAATGAGCTCATGGATGATATAAAGACAAAATGATATAATGGTTTCAGTATATGTAATTTTTGGTATATGGAAAGCGTTAATTTTAAATGATTGTATATTTTCACTAATGTTATATGGTAATTCTTGTCATTACCATATTTAAAGATAATACATGAATGAGGTATTCACTTGTTTGTGATGTGACAACCAAGAACTACCAAATGAGATATGGGAGAAAAATGTTAAGTTGATTTAGTTCAACTCTTTTAAATGTTTTATACTTTCAGTTTTTGGGAGGATTTTAATGTTATCCATTTATGGATAGTATAAGTTATATTCCAGTTTATGTTTATTAGATTAATTTATTTTCTCACTATATTTGGACTTATGCATATTTGATAACATGTTATATTCTTTTGTTGAGAGAGATAGAATGACCTTTCATTCAATAAAATGATCTTATAATGAATCATAAATTAAAAATCCAACTTCATTTCATTAAATAAGTGATGAAGTGTAAATTTTTCAGGGAATGACCCAAGGTGAGACTGTACTGAAATCATGTAAGTATTTCTCCTCATGGAAAAATTCACCAAAATTAGGAAAAATATATTGAAACCAAAAATGTTACCCTTGTACCTTCTTATCTAATGAATCATATGGTCCCTTAAATCATCAGAGATTTATGGCTTTTTAGAAGGTAACATTCTCCAAACCTTATTCTCTACCACTATCCACCAGAACTGGATGGTTAGATTTCTCTTCCCTATCCATGTTTTCCCTTCCCACCTATGTTCTCCTATGAGGAAACCTAATGATGAGTTATATTGGTTAACCATTATGTTTTTAACATTAAATTTTAAGATGAAGATTTGGTATTCATTTTTCAGATTTGGGTTTCCATGAATTAAACTTTCAAGTAGTAAACGATTTATAACTCTAACAAATTTCGTGGGAAAATCATTTTATGGGTTGTAGAATGCGACAAATAGAGATGTTATGGGATAACTTTTTTTTATTTTCATTGATGTATTATATTGTATGCTACACCAATATTATCTTACACTATACATAACACCATATTATATTTTAGTATATACAACACTATTCTTGACTTGCGATACATGTAAAAGCGACCATCCTCAATAACTTTCCTTATCTGCAATACCGAGTTTCCATAAATAATGTTATATTATTAAAATATTATTATGGGATATAAACATACCATTATTATTATTCTTAACCATATATTTCATTTTACAAAATTATAATTCAACTTATTTATTCTATATAACATGATATAAGAACACATTTAACTTTTTCTGATAAAAGAAGTATTTTTTAAATAAAATCTTATTTTACTGCCTTTTGATGGTGCACCCATTTTATATATAGTTTTGACACATTTATAAGTTCAATTTGAAAAAATAAAATTATTCTTTAAAAGAATGATATAAAATTTTAGTTGGTTTTAATTTTTGATAATATTGTGATAACTTTCATATTTTTATGAATAGAAAAAATACGCAAAATTTTAATTGAAAACATCTTTTTTCATTGAAATAATTTATATGGTTAAAATATATAATTTTATGGTTTTAAAGTATAAATAGAATATATTTATATATTTTAAGAAACTTTATTTCATTGTCATTAATTTTACATTGAATTTATATGTAAAAACATTTCATTCCTATGGAATGTTTTATCATTTAAACAAAAACACATTTTTTTGATAAATAAGTAAATTTTCAATTAATTACTACAACTTCTATATTTTGAATTTTGAAAAATGTATTCCATATTAGGAATCACTAGGTCCAAATTATGTTAATGTGCTAATTTTATTTTTGGGCATTATTAATAGTGACATCAAAAATTATTTTATTACCATAGTTAATGGTAAATCGGGTAATTATGTGGAAAAATAATACTAGAAAATTACCCTAACAGATGAAACAATTCTATTTTATGAATTAATGTTGACCCATATCACCTAAGGGTACTAATAAATTAATTTTATGGACTTTTTTCAATGATGATTATTTTATTATAATTAAAATAAATGAAAGGGGCCACATGTCACTCTTATTTCTTATAAGTGTAATAATTTTAATATAGTGATAAACTTCATAAAACATAAAAAGTAAATAGTCACAAGAAATATAATAAGTATATCTACGTCAAGTGAATTGTTTTATAATTTTTAGAGATTAATTAAATATCATTAATGATGACACAATAGTGATGTAAAAATTATTTGTTTAACAAAAATTTCAACTAAATGGTTTTAGAAATATTAAAAAAATATCATTTTAACTAATTAAATTTCTCCAAAAAATTCTATCCAACTATGACATGTTAGAAGTGTATTAGATTTTTTTTCTAATTTATACATATTCGGTATTTTATTTAATTTCAATTAAAAGAATAGTGTCAAAATTTATATTATTTATATTTTAAAAAAATAACATTTAATATAATTATTTAAAAAACAAAAAAAATTGAAAATTTAAAAATTGATAATTATAAAATCTAAAATTTCATAAAATATGTATTTATGGTCAATTAACACTATATATGTAGATATTTATAACCATTAAGAATTTAGAATGTTATTACCATAATTAAAATTAACTAGAATAACAAAGTGTTAATAAAATTGACAATGCTTAAATTGACATAAAAAAATATCTAAAATTTATTGGCTGATGATATTACAACCCTATATCATCACATATTTTAATTTGAGTCATTTTGGTGGTTTTTACATCGGTTTTTATTTTATTATAAATTTACATTTTTGAAGTTTCCAAAACTGCCCCTCACCTCAATTATGAAAGGGAACCTCCTCCATCTCTAATTCACTCCATTTTAAGCCTTCCAGATCAGCCAAACCTAACCATTTTCTCTTATCAACTTCTGTAGTGATATTCTAGTGATTTAGGTCTTCTTAAAATACCATCTCTTGTGCCCTAGGAAAAAATTTAATGGAGGCACGTCGAGGAAGAGGTAATCTCTTCTACTGATTCTTTCAAATTTATTTCTTATTCTACATATTATTTTCTAGTTATTTCATTATAAAGTAATAAAATCAGTATCAATAATATAATTATATGTTATTATAAATATGAAATAACCCTGTTTCACCTACAATACATTATACAATAAATGAAATCATTGTGTGTGCGTACGTACGACTTACCGTCTCCACGCCGGGGTGTAATCTGTTTTTCACCACCACCTTACATGGATGGGAATAATGGTGGAAATAATAACAATATTTGATTAATAATCCATGATAATAATTTTTTGAAAATATACACCATACACTTTAATACCATTCAACAATTATGGGAATGTTATCTTTTCTCGTGCGTACATACGACTTACTGTCTCCATGGTGCAATGTAATTGCTTCTACATAATCATCATTAAAACATGATTATATAAATGAATTGAATAAATAAATATGATATATATTATAATAATAATATGATGAAGCTGATATATGTATAACATAAAAATATGAATAAGAACTTATCCAAGAACATGTACATAAGAACATAAAGAAGTTAGTACCCAAATAACGAGTAACAATGAAATGTTACTAACAAATGGATGAAAATATGATCATAATTGTTAATATAAAAAATTATTATGATTCTGGAATAAATATGTAATATTATTTAAATCACCATATATGATGTTTGGATACATACAAAGGATATCATACCTAAGGTAAGGGATAACATTCCCAATCTCATTTTATCTGAGATTATTTATTTTTAAGTATCTAATAAGGATGTATTTATCATGCATGTTAATGTTTTCTAAAAATATTATCATAAAATGTGTTCTATTATTATATTTATGTTTAAATTCATTTTTACCCATTTTTACAGTTACTACATGGTTTGGAAGGAACCTTTCTTTTGTTTACCATATGATGCACTTTTTGACTTTTATGGTAAAAGTACGAGAAGAATGCTTTTTAACTTATACAGAAATAATGTGTTTTTTACATATTCTTAACACCTTATTTCCATGATTATTCCTCTACAAGTTTACAAGTTTATTTCCAACTCAATTTTTTTCTTTTAAAACTGCATGACGTTTTGAAAAAATGAAACGTTTTTTAAGAATAAATGATATTTTCCTCTGGTATTTTGTTCAACTGTTTTATCAAATTTATTTCCATCTATGATGACATAGGGTTATATTTCTATTTATATTATTACATTGATTTATTATGGATTTAATTTTATGAAATCTGTTAATTTTATAAGGGTTTTCTTATAATGGAATGATATTTAAAGAAACCCATTTTATTTCTTGGGTTATGCTATAATGAATGATTTTTGTTTTTCGGCACATGGAACAATGATTTAATTATGAGATGGGTGGGAATAATATCTCCCTCCAATAAATTGGGTAATGATTTAAATCTTATGAGATAAACATGGCTAGAACGAAAAGTAAATCTGGTTTAGTAATACATGGCTGGAATAGCAGGAAAATCCAGTTCTGTAATACCTGGATGGAATGAAAAGTAAACCTATTTTTGTAAATAAATTTGTCCACTATGATGGTCTTGGAAGTAGTGCCTTCGATACTATAGAAATAATATTATGTCTTTATTAGTTTTCAACAATTACATGTTTTATTAAAATGTTATTCCATCATGGTTAATCTTCCTTGATGATCTATGCCTTACGAACTGCCAATATTTAGTTAATGACTCAAGATTTTGATTTTTCAACTTTATGTTCATGTTTTTTCATTCAAATGTATATGGTTTGTTTTATGGTCTCCATGTTTAACCTTAATGAGCATTTGAGCTCACCCTTTTTTATGTTTTCATTTCCCCAAGCTATAAATAATTTTTTTAGGTTGGAAAACAAAAGGGTAAGATCTTTATGGGAGATGTTGAATATATTTCAACATGTTAGGCGATTGTGTTCCGAGTTTCCAAAGACACTAAAATTATACTGTCTTTGGTTATCTGATTTTTTCATTGATTAATCATTCTAAAAAAGAAATTTAACATCCATGTACATCAAGATAGGGTATCTACAAAAAATCTTATATGGCATCAAAAGGTTCAATTTAAATTTATTTTAATATTTATAATATCATTTGTTTTAATATTTCATTAATAAAGTAATTACTACATCATCATTGTGTCATAAATAAATTCAATTATTTAATGTCTAAATATAATAAATAAAACACTATTATGTTTGAAATATTTTTATATTTCTAATGAATATTTATATTCAAATTTATCTTATGTATAACCCTGTATTAAATTTTTTTTATTTATTATCATTTGAATTTAACACTTTTAACTCTTATTTAAAAAAATATAATTAATGTCCTAATCTAATCCAAGTGGATCAAAAAGGATTATATTTTTGTCCTATGGTTTATTTTTGACTAAATACACTTGTCCAATATAATAAGGACATGTGTTCATGTATTTTTATATTATTATAATAATATTTTTACCATTAATTAAACTTTTTTACTTTTAACTGTGGTTAATAAAATTTAAAATTCACTATTTACCAAAAATTATTTTAATCCTATTGAACCATATTTTACGTAGAAATGAAAATTGGGTCTGTCAGATTTTTGAAATTCAATTAACAAAAGCGGTAAAATTATGTTTTATGAAATATGGAATTGTGCCTAGAAGGTGGGTAAAAGACATTAAAAAGTTCAATAAAAGTTTACATATTTAACTTTATTATAAAATATTTCCAATTATTTTCATTGGAAAAATTTAGGTATTATTTATATATTTCGACATTAAAATCAATTTAATTAAAAAAATATTAAAATAAAAGTTTTGTTTTAAACAACAAGGTAGTGGTTTTCACTATTCATAAAAATTGGAAGCATTCAGAAAAATTCCAAAAATTAACCCTAAGATAATTTTAATATTCCAAATACAAAAATAATGTCCATTTTTAAAATTAAAATTTATAAAATTTCAAAAATTGGGTATTACTATTTATTACTTCTTTTTAAATGGCTAGTTTGACTGGTCGTGGTGTGCTAGAACTCTAAGATGCGTACATTGCTAGATATTTTATTATTCTAAGAGAAGAATACCATAGAAGCATAGGGTGTTAAATTAGTCCCTCCTTCAAATAATTTCATAATCAAAATTTCAAAAATAACACTGCATAATTTTTTTTGGTGGTTCTTCATTTTATGTTCCTCGGATTCCCACGCTGCCTCTTCCATTTAATATTTTTTCCAAAGAAAGTTTAGCAGAAGAGTCATCTGGTTTCTTAACACTTGTTATCTGGTATCAATAATCCTCATAGGATCTTCACAATATGACAAATCATGTTCTAATTTTTTTTCTTCATAGTTGAGTACATCCGTTGGTTCAGGCATATATTTTCACAATAGTGATACGTGGAAGCCATCATGAACATTTTAGAGATTTTGTGGCATTTCCAAACTGTAATCGACAACACCAATTCTTTCTTAAATTTAGAAAGTACTGATGTTCCTGGGACATAATTTACCCATCTTACCGAATTGTATAACAACCGTCTAGGGAGATACCTTCAAGAAAACATGATCTCTAACTTGAAATTACAAATACTTCCTTCAGTTATCGGTATAGATATGTTGCCTTCTTTGAGATACTTTGAAGTGGGTTTGGATAACCTTCCATCCAACATCAAATTTTTATTAATTGTAATCCAACAGTAATGAAGAGGAAGAGATCCGAAGGGAAATAATGATGAAAATAAGCCTATTGGGGTCTAAAATAATGGAGACCCAGAGCCTGTACTCTAATCAGATTCGCTCCCTCGAGCTTGAATGTATGTGTGTTGGGGAATAAAATTAACCTCGATTCTGCTATGGAGGGGAGATAGTCTGCCACCTCGTCCCCCTCCCCTCCATGTGTGAGAGTTTTGTAGTTTCGGACCATATATGATATGGACCAGGGGTAACACTTCTTCCAAGCAGAGCATCATGTAGGGTCAAACAATCAGTCTCTACTAGGGAAATATCTAGGTTCTTCTCATTGCAAAGGGACAAACCCATTGGCACAGCTTTGGCCTTATCCTTAAGAGGGTCACTATTGTCGTATATCTCAACGAAGGCTAGAATAACTTCCCCTCGAGTGTCCCGCACCAGGCCCCAACCTTTCATTCTACCTATAATGCAGGATCCATCCATGTTAAGCTTATAACCATCTCTCGGGGGGTACCAGCAGACCCATTTACCCACTGGATTGTTGTTGGAGACCCGGGCTGACATGGCTCATATCTTGAGTAGGATACTAAAAGTAGCATATAAGCCATCTTTGAAGATGGTGGACATGTCAATCAGAAAGTTCTTTATACACACCATGATAATCCTTGAAGTTGGATTGGTTCCCTCATACATGGTTTGGTTTCTAACCTACAACATGCACCAGTTGTCGTTGATTAAGATGATGGACCTCTCCACCCAACTAGGATACTCATTTAGAGTCCCATGATACCACCTATATAGAAAAGAATCCCCATCGTGGGCATGAACTATGGATATATCGAGGCCACCAATGAATAACCAGACTTCCTAATCCCACTCTCCTTGAGAAAAAAAGTGAAATGTGATTTCTTCCATCGGATGTCTACAGTAGTGACAATGAGAGGCCATGTTGATACCAACTTTCATAATGTTGTCGTCCGTTTCCACCATATGTCGCCTTAGTCTCCATGTTAGAAAATTGAACTTGGAAGGAATTATAGTGCACCAAAATGTATCATTCCATTTTTGTGATGATACTACTCATACTGAAGCCTTCGAAAATCCCTAATAGTAAAGGCCTCCAATGAAGAAGGAGTGAAAATACATTTATTAGGATCTGGGTAGATAACAATTGAATAAAAAATGTCCTGCTGCTGGATAACCATCACCATTTCAATTTTTTCCTCACGAATTTTTCTACCTATGATTTGTCTTTCACTATCATCATCCCAACAAGTTGTTGTGTGACATCTCTTTCTATATAACGCTTCATAAGGGGCCATATAGATACATGAATAGAAGATATCATTATAGGAAAATTCTACAATAGGTAAATATTGTTCCCACATAACTTTAAAGTCATGTGATCATGATTTCAACATGCCTTTTAAGTTTTAATATTCCATTCTTATTTTCCATAAATTTGATGGTAGTATGTAGTTCTCAAATGAAGTTCAGTATCTAGGGATTTTTTAAAACTTTTCCAAAGTCATGATGTAAAACAGGGATCATAATAAGAAAAAACGTATTGGGGTACACCCTGAAATAATACAACTTAATTAATATATAGTCATTCTAGACATTCAAGTGGTAAATCTTCCCATATGAGAAGAAAATATGATGACTTGGTAAGACGATCAATAATGACCCATATTGCTTCATTCCTTCTAGGAGTCATTGGTAGACCCATGAAAATGTCTAGCATAATATCACCCCATTTCCACTCAGGTATGGGAATAGGTTGCCAAACTCCTCTTGGATGTTGTCATCTAGCCTTCACCTATTGATTAACCATACATCTTGACACATAATTATCATTATCCCTCTTTATGGTGTCGCACCAAAAATGTTTCTTCAAATCTCTATATATCTTAGTGCTACCAGGGTGTATAGAGAAATTAGAGCTATGGACATCATCCATCAATTCTCTTTTTAGATCAAGTATATCAAGAACACAAATCCTCTTCTCAAATTTAAAAATTTCATCTTTATATCGATAGTAAATCTATCTCCCATCATTTTTAGCTTTAATTGTTTTTGAAACTCCTCACCATAAGTCTGAGAACTTTTTATCCTTTCTAGTATAGATAGTTTTGAAACCATTTGCAAAATTATTGATGTTTCACCTTCCATGATTATTCCCATATCCATCTTTACTAGATCACTGAACATAGGATATATTTCAACTCTCATCTGCTTCATAACTCAACGATCCTTTCTTCTCAAAGCATTTTCCATCTTATTTTATTTCCCTAGGTGGTTGTGTATTTTTCAATCAAAATCCTAAAGTAGTTTAAACCATTTCCTTTGCCTCATGTTGAGTTCTTTCAATGAGAAAATATACTTCAAACACTTTTGATCAGTTTATATCTCACAATTTTTCATATATATAGTGTTTACATATCTTTAGAGAAAATATTACAACTGATAGCTCAAGATCATTAGTGGGATAGTTTTGTTCATCAATTTTTAACTTCTATGATACATAGGCAATAACTCTATCATTCTACATAAAGAAACCACTAAGTCCTTTCTTTGATTCATTACTATAAATAACAAATCCATAATTTCTTAATGGTAGTTTCAATATAAGATCATTT
This sequence comes from Viscum album, assembly GCA_963277665.1. Taxonomy (NCBI): domain Eukaryota; kingdom Viridiplantae; phylum Streptophyta; class Magnoliopsida; order Santalales; family Viscaceae; genus Viscum; species Viscum album. The sequence goes on along the minus strand of OY728140.1, from coordinate 841,516,694 downwards.
AATAATTTTCGCTTAAATTCTTCGAAACATTCTTCATGCTATTTTTTCTTAACTGATTTAACCCCTTTACGTTTGAGCTGGGTTAATAGGTTAGCCAATCATGAAAATTTTTGAACTAAATTTCGTTAGTAATCTGCCAAATCAATACAACTGCGTACCTCAGTTATATTCATCGATGATGGAAATTCTTGGATTTCCCTTGTCTTTGAAGGATAAAAATGGATTCCATCCTTGGATACAATATGGAAAACAAAAGAAATTTCATAAAGCTAAAATTTACACTTGCCAAATATCTCATATAATTAAATTCTTCTAAGAGTTTTTATAGTTGTGTGCAAGTGATATTCATGATCTACGTAGATTTTGGACTATTCCAAGATATCATCAATAAACACCACTACAATTTCATTAATATATTAATGAAAAAATCTATTCATTAGATCCATGAAAACTGAGGGATCATTAGTCAGTCCAAAAGGCATTGTTGTAGACTCATAATGCACATACCTGGTTCGAAATGTTGTCTTTAGAACTTCTTCCTTCCTCACACACAGCTGATGATATCCATATTGAAGGAAAATATTTGAAAAATATTGAGCTCCATGAAGTTGATCAAATAAATATCCAATGATAGGTAGGTGATACTTGTTCTTCATTTTTATATCATTGATCTCACTATAGTCAATGCACAACTTTCTATATCTATATTTCTTCATAACAAAAAGAATAGGGGATCCCCATGGAGATACAATAGGGAAAATAAATCCTTTATTACTCAATTCCTCATGTTTATTCTTTAGTTACACTAATTCCACAGTAGCCATTCTATAAGGGTTGTTTGAAATGGGCCTTGAACAGAGAATTAAGTCAATGGAAAATTCAATTTCTCGTTCTGGAGGTTATCCAGGAAAATCCTCTAGAAACACATCAACATATTCTTGCATAATAAGTACATCATATATTAGAACATTAATTTACTCACACATAGTTATTTCAGTCCCTTCCTCCTTAATAACTGAATTTAGTTGAGCTACTAGGGGTGGATCAAGAAAAGAATCTGATGGGGGATATTTCTGCTCTAAAGTTAAGGGATTCCTTATAATCATCAAAAATTGTATCCTCCATATTCTTATAATAAATTTACACATCGTGGTCCGTAAGATAATCCATACCAAGAATTATTTAAAATTAAATCATGGTTATTATAATAAAATTAGTTGATAAAGCACATCCATATTCCATAATGATAAATTTTTGAAAAAAATTTGTTTCAATTATACTTCCCTTAAGTATTTTGACTGAAAACTCCCTTATTAAGTCAAATTGGAAATATCTAAATTTCTTGGCTAACTGGGAAGATATTAAAGAATGTGTTCATCCAGAATCAAATAAAGAATTTGCTAATTTTGAAGAAACTATTAATGTATCGGCCACCACATCATAAGGAACATAAACCTCAGTCTTAGTGATTGAATAAGATTTTCCTTACTCCATTTTCATTTTCTGGGGAAAATATCCTTGAGGATTATGAAGTGCCCAAATCAGTGTGAATCACTGAGAGGGGGAGGGGTGAATCAGTGATCCCTTAAAACTTTTTACTAATTGATTCTTTATCAATTAAAACTCTATGGCTGGTTAAAGCCTCGATCCACTCTTCTTGTACCTCTCACCTTTCCTCGAATGATGCAGTAAATATAAAGGCATAGGACACAAGGATTTACAAGGTTCGGCACCAAAGGCCTACGTCCTTGCCATGTTGGTTATACGCCCCAACATGGTTTCTTCCATTATAATCTGTTAGTATTACAATGGTCGATACAGAGTCCCACTGTGTCTCTCCTGAGTCCCACAGGAGGGTCTTTATACTGCGTCCCACAGTGTTACCAGAGTCCCACTGGCCTGCTCCAGAATCTCACTGAAGACTTCTTCCACCCTGAGTCTCACAGGGGGATTCTCCTGGCTCCTCTTGTCACACGAGTTGCTCTTCTTCACTTTAATTTCTTCAAGTATCTTCAGCAGTCTGGGATAAAGACTGCTAGCCTTGCTCTGTACCTCTGATCACTTGAGTTGATCAGGTCTTCTCGTCTTGCTCAGGATTTATCTCCTTCTTCTCAGGATGACCTGGCCTCTCTCTTCAAGAATCTTCAACAGCCTCTGAATAGGTCTGTTGGTCTTGCTCAGCACTTCTGATCACTTCTGTTGATCAGGCTCTTCTCAGTTACTGAAAACTCAGACAACTGATATCTCTAACTTCAGTCCGGCTTCAGTCTGACTTCAAAACAACTTCATTCACTGAATGCATGGCAAATTTGAATCCTCATGCACTAACTGCATGACCTTCTCAATTTCTTCAAGATCCTCTGGTCTTGGTCAACTCAAATGCACACAACCAGATTTGGATTTGTTCACGTGTGCACGTGCATGCATGCATACATGCACTCCCCTTCTTCTTCTGGGTGCAAGAAACCCACAAAGGGTGTAATCACTTCAAGCACACACCTTCCTTGAACTTCACACACTTTGTTCAATTTTTTCACACACTTAAAAGTGTGTTATACTTTAGTGTGGAAGTCTTCCACTTCTTCTAAGTGTATACACTTCACATAGTACACCCACTAGGTTCGACCAACTTGTTTCTTGTTTGCACACACACACTCAAGGTGTTTTCTTCAATTTGCATACACAAGGTTCACCACTTTTCACACAACTAGGTGTGGTCTTTGGCTTTATTCACTTACACACACTTGGCTACGGCCTATTCCACTTTCACACACTTCCTCTCGGCCTTTTTTCACTTCACACACAATGTGTGGTCTTCTTAGCACTTGGCACACACTTAAATGGCCATAGGGTGTTCTTGTTATTCAAAATGTGCACCCACATAAGGCAACGACCTTCACTTGTTATTTTTCACAACCACCAAAGGCTACGGCCTTCACTATTTTTGCACACACTCAAGCTATCCTCGGCCTTCTTTTCAAATGCACACACACACAAAGTGTGGTGGTCTTAACTCTTCAAGAATTCACACACAAATGCACTAAGGCCTCAGCTCTTCTTTGGTGCACACCCACTGCCGCGTAGGGTTCCTTCACTTGACACACAAGCACAAACACTGCCACGGCCCTTTTCTTCTTTTGTTAAGCACACACGGCCTCGGGACTTCACTTCCTCTTCAAGGCGTGCAAGGTGTGAGTTCACCTCGGGTGTAGCTGGCTGCGCAAAGGTTCTGTCGTGCAAGCTCCTCAAAGGTGCAAGGCACCTCGGCCGCGCAGGCCTCAACAAACCACGAGAGCGTGCAAGTGATGCGGCTGCCTCGGGTCTTCCTGCCGCGCAAAGGGAAGGCGCATAGAGGACTCAGCCTTCTTGTCGCGCAAAAGAGTTGCGCGCAAGGAACTCAGCCGCGCAAGATACTTGCGTGGTGGCTTCTTCTTCACGAGGTAGAGGGATCTCACGGGACACAAATATTTAATAAGAACTTCAGCAAGAACAGTGAGAGCCTCATGCTCTTTTTATATAGGCAGAGGGATGCCCGGATCATCTGCGTGCGATAAAACTCAAATCACTGAAGATTTCGGATCTTCATGATTTTCTCCAAATCTTGTTTTCCATCGCTGTTTCATGCGGCTTTATCTTCCTCTTTCTTTCCTCCTCGTGCATGCGACTTAGAACGCATGCACGACCTCTGTTTTGGCCATCCCATGCAAAACACGAATTCTTCAACGCCTCGCACCTTCGGTTTTCTTCGGCCGAACTTCAAATTCTCATCTTGTTGCATGCAAGCCCACTTTTAAGCATGGATAGGTTCAGTGCGTCGAGACGATCCCAATGGAATCTTCGTCTTGATCGGAGATGGCCGGGAACTCGAATTTTGTCGTCGGGGAGGCCTCTGGTTCGAACAGAGCTCGCGGGTGGCAGCGGCCTGGCTTGAGGTTGAGGATGGACGGGGAGCCATCAGATCGACGATTTGGATGGCTGCGATCAGAATGGCCCGAGGCGGATTAGATGTGCGGCCGAGATCTGGCGCGCGATCAATCGAGCGGCCAGGATGCGCTCTCGGTGATTTTTCTGCGTCCCACATCGAAATGGAGCGCGGTTTTTCCGCGGCTTATTAACCTACCACTCCCCTCCTCCCGTCAATTGAACTTATCCCTCCACGGTGTTGCCCCGCACCGTGTTCTCTCTGCAGGCGCGCTCTTGCGCCCACCCCTTCCACTCGGGCGCGCCATTGGCACCACTATGCTTGTCACGGGCGCGCTCCTCGCGCTCACGCTGCACGGGCTTCATCACCGCGTGGCCTCGGGGCTTATACACGGCCCTGACCTCCTGCCTCATGGATATGCTGCCTTGTCCTGAGGGTTCCCCATGGGCGTGGTGACCTCGAGTCCCACATGAGCCTTGGGTGATGACCCTCGGCTGACCTTCCTTGGTGGCTATTTTTTGCTACTTAAAAACAGAAGTGCTTTGTTAAGAAAAACAAAGTGACAAGTGTAAATGCCAATTGCCATTCAAGCCATCTTCTATGACATTCCCCTCATGTATTCTTCTCCTCTTCTTCTTAAGAATTCTTCCATTCCTCTTAAACATTTAATCATCACCTAGGAGTGAAATTCCCGAAGGTTCATCTTCAACCGAAGCTCCTGAATCAAATAGATCTTCAACATTCTTCAGTGATCCAATCAGAGATCAAGTTGGATCATTTTCAATTCATCATGCACTAAGAGATAGTTCATGGTCTTCATTAATGCACATCATCCAATCAGTGATTGTAGATGGATCATCTTCATCTCCTCATGCATTGTTATGACAATTCATGGTCTTCAGACATTGTTGTGACATTGTATCCAGTTGATACAAGTTCTTGGAACTTTAAGAACAGCTCAACAATCGTCTGATTTAATGATGCTCCATCATCATTCATTCTTCAAGTGTTGTAACTTAGTGTCATCTTGATACAAGTATTGAAACATTAAGATCAGTTCTACAATCATCTAATATTACTAGAGAATGTTTCAACCATCATATCCTATGTCACTTAGTGAATCTCTTAAGTGACATTCATCTTAGTACCATGGCCATTCTCCTTTCCTCACCAACACCATCACATCCTTTTTCATTCACATATTGAAACTCCTTGACATCCATCCATTCATTCCTTGACAACAACATAGCTCATTGACAACAAATGCAACACAGTGCATTTCAATCTCCCCCTTTGTATTTGTTGTCAATACACTTCTTCAGCACATATGAATGGGTAAATATGTGTGCCAATATTTCTCCCCCTTATTGGCAATCAAATGCAAAGGTGTGGTGTGGTTCTATTCAAAAAAAATCACTTCCTCCCTTTGAATAGCATTGTCTTGAAAATCACAAGAGAGGGATGATGTCACATGTTCACTTGAGCAATGAACCTTTAGTAAATCAGCTCTAAGTCTACTTGGGCTAACCTGGTGTAGAAAACAAGAGTGATGTAACCAAGGAACTCAATGCTATCCAAAATTCACTGTACATGTGAGATCATGCTTAGGCATCAAGGGGTTGAAATTTTTCAGATATATTAATGACTTGCTAAATCCTGCACATACTTCACAAAAATCATTAGAAAGTTTAGTGCAAAGATAAAGCTCCCCCTTTTAACCATTTTCCTTCAATAAATACTCCCCCTTAATTGTCATGATGGATACAATTAAGAAACAAGGGATGAAAGTATGATTGGAATACCTTCACTTTTCTCAAGATGGTATTAAATCTCAGAATCCCATCTTCTACAGATTTGCTCCCCCTCAAGGGGTGCTCTCCATTCTACCCAAACCACTCTCCAGTTGAGAATGATCATCATCTTCAATTACCTGCAATGATAGCACATGTAAATACCAGATGTATAAGGGAATAAGATGGAACCTCATTGGTTCATCAATGTAAACAACAAGGTTGAGAAGATTCTGTCAACCGAGATGTCCCATTTTCACCATTCTTAACACTTTCACATTTGATCTTCAATGATGTTTGTGCTGGTGTGGATCTCAACACCTCTTTAACATCTTTGTGCGTGACTCCTGTATTTCTAGGTGCCTTCTGAGCACTAGAGTCTCCTGGTGCAATCTTCATTCTTTTGAAGAATCCCTTCTGAGCTGGAATGAATATCATGCATTTATCACCAGTATGTCCAGCTTGATTGCACCTCACACACAGAACTTGATCTTCATGTGAAATCTTTTTCTTCCCTTTTGCCTTAACAATTGCCAGAACTTCATCTTTAGCTCTTTGCAGATCTTTGTCAAGTTGCAACTGATTTGGCCATATGACTATTAAGTCACTTGGAAGTGTGGCCTCAGTTCTGGATATTCCACATGGTTCCTTTGATGCTTTCAAGCTACCTTTCTTAGGCAACTTGTTTTCAACCAATCCCTTCTGCTTCATCTGGATTGATTGTCTGTTTGAGTCCAGTCTTCCTCTATTGAATTTCATGGATTGTTTGCAAAGATCCATGGTATGACCTTTCATTCCACAGTAGAAGCATGTATTCTTGGTGGCTCTTCTTGATGCATCACCCTTCTTGGATTTGAATTCCAAGTACTTCTCTTCCTTTTTCATAATCTTCTTGGTAGCATCTTCGAATTTCTTATGCTTGCATCCCAAGGATTCTTTCTGAGCCAGGTTCTGTGATCTTTTCTTCTTTCTAGCTTTGGATATAGTCGGAGATTGACATGTATCATCCTTTTGACCACTTTTGCAACCATCCCAGATGTTGTCGAGAAATCCAAATCTATTAGCAGTAAACAAATGTCTCTGGACCTGTGGATGTTGCTTATTTCCTTTTGGATTTCTCCCCCTTGGCATGGGCTTCCTTTGTGCTTTCACATTTAGTGGATTGTACCAACAATCCTTTGCACAGTGCCCATACTTATTACAACACCAACATTGACCCACAAATCATGACTTCTTCAGTCCTTCTGATTTTAGGGTACTTTTCCGGAGCTGCTATGTTGTTTCAGGAGAGCACTGCTTCTTCATTTTCTTCATCCATACTTGTTTGGAATTATTTTTCCATCCTGCACTTTTTGTGGAAACACAATTCGAATCATCAGTACAAGATGGTATGGATGGTACCTTCTTTTTAGAAGATGTTGCCCTTTCATTAGAGGATTTCCTTATTTTAGAATCATCCTTCTCAAAGCACACTTGTGTAGCAACATTTCTACTTTCAGCTGACTGGGAGGATTCAGCTTTGGGTGATTGCAGATTTGTCAATATCACCTATAGTTATATGCATTTCATGTTAAGGGAGTTCTTCTCATCCTCAACAGTTCTTAGCCTTCCTTCCCAATTTTCTTTCAGCTGTTCTAACTGGTCTTCATGCACCTTCTTCAATTCTAGCAATGAATTGTCAAGCTCCTTCACCATTTTGACTTTGTCTTCGAGTTGAGCATCTCTGACATTCATTGAAACTTTGTGCAACTTCTCCAGTGCATGGAAAACTTCTTTGATCATTATCATAAATATTTCTTTCTCAAAAGAGCTTCTTTGCAATTCTTCATCAGTGTCTTCGAATCTTTCATTGCAAAGGGAAATAGTTTCATCTTTAGCCTTCACCAACTTTCTGAGAGTGTTGTTTATGCCAACCCTTTTAGCCAATTGGACTTCCAGAGAATTGGCTTCATCTTCTAGCTGTAATTTTTCTTCTTGAAGATCAAGGATGCCTGTATCTATACACATTGTCACTTACTTGGGGACTGTCTTCAGAAGATATTTGATTGCATTTAGAAGAACATTGTTCCTTCCATCTTCATCACAGCTAGAGCAGGCTTCATTAGAAGAATGATAAAAGGAATTGTCATCTGATGTGACTTTCACATTTCATTCCATAGAAGGAGTTTCTCTGATTGCACCAGCCTTCTCCTTCATCTTCTTTGCCTGTTTCTTCATTCTTTTTTTCAGAGTCTTGGCAGACATCTCCATTTGAGGCTGTTCTTTCATTTACTCAAATCTGCACTCCATATAGAATCTCTTGGATCTTTTAGAGGTAACCTTCGCTCTGATACCAATTGAAGTGCCCAGATCAGTGTGAATCACTGAGAGGGGGATGGGGTGAATCAGTGATCCCTTAAAACTTTTTACTAATTGATTCTTTATCAATTAATCCTCTATGGCTGGTTAAAGCCTCGATCCACTCTTCTTGTATCTCTCACCTTTCCTCGAATGATGCAGTAAATATAAAGGCACAGGACACAAGGATTTACAAGGATCGGCACCAAAGGCCTACATCCTTGCCATGTTGGTCATACGCCCCAACATGGTTTCTTCCTTTATAATCTGTTAGTATTACAATGGTCAATACAGATTCCCACTGTATCTCTCCTGAGTCCCACATGAGGGACTTTATACTGTGTCCCACAGTGTTACCAGAGTCCCACTGGCCTGCTCCAGAATCCCACTGAAGACTTCTTCCGCCCTGAGTCTCACAGGGGGCTTCTCCTGGCTCCTCGAGTCTCACGAGTAGATCTTCTTCACTTTAAGTTCTTCAAGTATCTTCAGCAGTCTGGGATAAAGACTTCTGGCCTTGCTCTATACCTCTTATCACTTGAGTCGATCATGTCTTCTTGTCTTGCTCAGGATTTATCTCTTTCTTCTCAGGATGACCTGGCCTCTCTCTTCAAGAATCTTCAACAGCCTCTGAAAAGGTCTGTTGGTCTTGCTCAGCACTTCTGATCACTTCTGTTGATCAGGCTCTTCTCAATTACTGAAAACTCAGACAACTGATATCTCTAACTTCAGTCTGGCTTCAGTCTGACTTCAAATCAACTTCATGCACTGAATGCATGGAAAATCTGAATCCCCATGCACTGACTGTATGACCTTCTCAATTTCTTCAAGATCCTCTGGTCTTGGTCAACTCAAATGCACACAACCAGATTTGGCTTTGTTCACGTGTGCACGTGCATGCATGCATTCATGCACTCCCCTTCTTCTTCTTGGTGCAATAAACCCACAAAGGGTGTAATCACTTCAAGCACACACCTTCCTTGAACTTCACACACATTGTTCAATTTGCTCACACACTTAAAAGTGTGTTATACTTTTGTGTGGAAGTCTTCCACTTCTTCTAAGTGTATACACTTCACTTAGTGCACCCACTAGGTTTGGCCAACTTGTTTCTTGTTTTCACACACACACTCAAGGTGTGTTCTTCAATTTGCATACACAAGGTTCTCCACTTTTCACACAAATAGGTGTGGTCTATGGCCTTATTCACTTATACACACTTGGCTACGGCCTATTCCACATTCACACACTTCCTCTAGGCCTTTTTTAACTTCACACACAATGTGTGGTCTTCTTAGCACTTGGCACACACTTAAATGGCCATAGGGTGTTCTTGTTCTTCAAAATGTGCACCCACATAAGGCAACGGCCTTCACTTGTTATTTTGCACAACCACCAAAGGCTATGGCCTTCACTATTTTTTCACAAACTCAATCTATCCTCAGCATTCATTTCAAATGCACACACACACAAAGTGTGGTGGTCTTCACTCTTCAAGAATGCACACAAAAATGCACTAAGGCCTCGGGTCTTCTATGGTGCACACCCACTGCCGCGTAGGGTTCCTTCACTTGACACACAAGCACAAACACTGCCACGGCCCTTTTCTTCTTTTGTTAAGCACACACGGCCTCGAGACTTCACTTCCTCTTCAAGGCGCGCAAGGTGTGAGCTCACCTCGGGTGTAGCTGGCCGCGCAAAGGTTCTGTCGCGCAAGCTCCTCAAAGGTGCAAGGCACCTCGGCCATGCAGGCCTCAACAAACCACGAGAGCGCACAAGTGATGCGGCTGCCTTAGGTCTTCCTGCCGCGCAAAGGGAAGGCGTGCAGAGGACTTAGCCTTCTTGTCGCGCAAAAGAGTTGCGCGCAAGGAACTCAGCCACGCAAGATACTTGCGTGGTGGCTTCTTCTTCGCGAGGAAGAGGGCTGTCACGGGACACAAATCTTCAATAAGAACTTCAGCAAGCACAATGAGAGCCTCGAGCTCTTTTTATATAGGAAGAGGGATTCCCGGATCATCTGTGTGCGATAAAACTCAAATCACCGAAGATTTCGGATCTTCAGGATTTTCTCCAAATCTTGTTTTCCTTCGCTGTTTCATGTGGCTTTATCTTCCTCTTTCTTTCCTCCTCGTGCATGCGACTTAGAATGCATGCACGGCCTCTGTTTTGGCCATACCATGCAAAACACGAATTCATCAACGCCTCCCACCTTCGGTTTGCTTCGGCCGAACTTCAAATTCTCCTCTCGTTGCTTGCAAGCCCACTATTAAGCATGGATAGGTTCAGTGCATCGAGACAATCCCAATGGACTCTTCGGCTTGATCGGAGATGGTCGGGAACTCGAATTTTGTCGTCAGGGAGGCCTCTGGTTCAAACGGAGATCGCGGGTGGCAGCGGCCTGGCTTGAGGTTGAGGATGGACAGGGAGCCGTCGGATCGACGATTTGGACGGCTGCGATCAGAATGGCCCGCGGCGGATTAGATGTGTGGCCGAGATCTGGTGCGCCATCAATCGAGCGGCCAGGATGCGCTTCCGGTGATTTTTCCGCGTCCCACATCGAAACGGAGCGTGGTTTTTCCGCAACTTATCAACCTAGAGCTCCCCTCCTCCCGTCAATTGAACTTCTCCCTCCACGGTGCCGCCCCGAACCGTGTTCTCTCTGCGGGCGTGCTCTTGCGCCCACCCCTGCCACTCGGACGCGCCACTGGCGCCACTATGCTTGTCACGGGCGCGCTCCTCGCACTCACGCTGCGCGGGCTTCATCACCGCGTGGCCTCGGGGCTTATACACAGCCCCGACCTCCTGCCTCAGGGATATGCTGCCTTGGCCTGAGGGTTCCCCATGGGCGTGGTGACCTCGAGTCCCACATGAGCCTTGGGTGATGACCCTCGGCTGGCCTTCCTTGGTGGCTATTTTTTGCTACTTAAAAACACAAGTGCTTTGTTAAGAAAAACAAAGTGACAAGTGTAAATGCCAATTTCCATTCAAGACATCTTCTAAGACATTCCCCTCATCTATTCTTATCCTCTTCTTCTCAAGAATTCCTCCATTCCTCTTAAACATTTAATCTTCACCTAGGAGTGAAATTCCCGAAGGTTCATCTTCAACAGAAGCTCCTGAATCAAATAATTATTCAACATTCTTCAGTGATCCAATCAAAGATCAAGTTGGATCATCTTCAATTCATCATGCCCTAAGAGATAGTTCATGGTCTTCCTCAATTCACATCATCCACTCAGTGATTGTAGATGGATCATCTTCATCTCCTCATGCATTGTTATGACAATGCATGGTCTTCAAACATTGTTGTGACATTGTATCCAGTTGATACAAGTTCTTGGAACTTTAAGAACAGCTCAACAATCGTCTGATTTAATGACGCTCCATCATCATTCATTCTTCAAGTGTTGTAACTTAGTATCATCTTGATACAAGTATTGAAACATTAAGATCCGTTCTACAATCGTCTGATATTACTAGAGAGTGTTTCAACCATCATCTCTGATGTCACTTAGTGAATCTCCTAAGTGACATTCATCTTAGTACCATGGCCATTCTCCTTTCCTCGCCAACACCATCACATCCTTTGTCATTCACATATTGAAACTCCTTGACATCCATCCATTCATTCCTTGACAACAACATACCTCATTGACAACAAATGCAACACAGTGCATTTCAGATTAGGACAACCATTTTCATAATTTCCCATATCTTTAAAATTTTAGCATTAAACATTGGTGGATTCTTTCTTCCCATTGCATTCATGATCTTGGTGTCCTTTTTCTCCGCACTTGTAATAAACTCAAATTCCCTTTAGGAAAGTACCAGGGTGATTCTTCCCACATTTACTGTAGGGTATAAATTATAATTTTCCTTTCATACCCTTATTTTATTTTCTAAGTGTTCAGCAGATCTCTTCTTCTCTTGATTCTCTTTAATGTCATAAGACTTAGATAATTCCTTTTCTTTCTTGAAATCACGTGATAATTTATCATCATACGATGAGAAGTATTGGGAGAATAATGCTCGTCAGATAAATGGTTTTAAAAAATCAATGAATCGATAAATCTTACTTCTTATGTTACATATATAATCTCCAACATGCCTTTCTATCCTTGTAATGTTAGCATCATACATTGCGACATTCTCGTCTTTCTTTTTCCTTAGAATCAGAAATTGACATTCCATATCCTCTTGAAGATCACAAGGAAAGTATTTTTTTCTTAAAATATCTTTAAACTATCTCCGTTCTATATTTGATACTTCGTCGTCCTTCATTGTGTTTTGAATTAATGACCATCATTGATCTGTATCTCTTGAGAGGTGAAAAATTTTCCTGACAACTTTTTCCATTTTACTACTCCTCAAAACATGAAATATTTTCTCTATGAAACATATACATTGCTTACATACAAATGTATTTTTAGTCCCATTGAATGTTTGTTGTCATTGACTCATGAATCGGTCTAATATTTATTCTCCACGTTGTGGATCAGGGTGCTCTATAAGGGTATGGTTATTATTCATAACCTGACCCATTTATCCCTGTATGGTTATAAGCTGTCCCGCACCAATTTCATTACCAACTCCACTATAATTAGTTTGAATAGGAGGGAAATCCCAACATGGATTAAACGTATTGATACAGTTTCCATTCCTTTCACTAGGCTCCATTTCTCAGTAATGTCATGCATTTAATTAGTTTTTGAATCACAATGCATAATTCCAAACTTTTAAAATACTAAACTTTAATTGATAGATTTATGAATATAATCCATAATCATAAAACTGTTTTCTTTAAAGAAGTATTTACTCATAAATACATCATAATTTTTAATGAAAATATTAATTAATCTAATCATATCCCCCAGAAATTTAAAATCAGGTGCATAGTGAGGCCTATTGTCGTGTACTAGGAAACCCCGGGTCAATCCAGAAACTCCTTGTCAGAGTTTTCTTCCTATGTACATATGTTCTAGAACCAAATCCACTTTTAGTATCCAGATAGAGGTTTATTTCTTAGAAAACCCACATAATATCTATATTTCTAAAAAATGGTTGTTTTTTCTATACTAATCCTCAATTTCATTCAAAGGTTAATATTCTCAAATTAGTGTTTTTCTAAATAAGTTTTCAAACATTTTTACCAAACATATATTGATCCAAACTATAACACCCTGACCCTAGTTACCCAAAGTTGGTGCATTATTAAATAAAATTTTCATGATAATAGGAGATCAAGTCCCGAAATAATAATCAGTTTAGTAGCCTCTGAAGTACTAAATACATACATAAGTTTTACATTTACATTATGCAATGAAAAAGAAACATTGTGTCTACTTTGAACGCACTCATATCCCATTGCCTATCCTTATAGGTCAGTCATAATATATGTCTTCACATCAGGGAAAAAATAAAACATAAGAAAGTGGTGAGCTTTGATGCATTGTAAGGATAAGAATATAATGGAAACTATCATAAATAAGAAAAAAATTAGGAAATACATATGACTAAAACACGATCCTTTTAAACTTAAACTTCGGTATAATATGGAAATGATAAATCAATTAATTCCATTTACTTATTCAAATTAATATTCTATAAGTCGAATAATCAATTGAAATATCAATAGCTAATCTCATAATGACGGAATGCATAATGTTGGACATCATAAACACATAATCAAGGCCTCGAGCCAAGACTAAAATTAAATATATTGTCAAAGCCTTGTGCCAAGACACTAGTTTGGCTCATGTGACCTACCATTGCATCAAGGATCTATAGAATTTTCTTCTTTTCACTTACTTTTTCAAATGCATTCCTCATATGAAATGGGTGAAACGTAACATAAATATTTCTCTTAAACCATCATACGAAATTTTAATACTTTAACCAAATACTATGAAGGTCATAAAAATAGCACATCTATTGTCAAACATATCATAAAACTAAGAATTAAATATGGAATATTGTATTATAATAAATCTACTATAGTTAAACATAAAATCCAACAATAGATGTAGACATAGATGAAATCAATCCAAAATATATTTGAGAGAAATATCTCTTTCTAATTGGAAATCATTCAAAAGTCACATAATTATAAAGGGATTTTTTTTTAAAAAATATTCTTTTCATCTTGTAAGGAAATATTTGAAGTTGTTATAATGGAAGAAATAGTCACATCTGTAATATAAGTTAAAAACATTCTTTCCTTAATTTTTAGAAAATTTCATAAAGGACCTTTTGTGGAAGATGATTGAATTATTCTTTTATAAAAATTATAAAATGTCAAAGAAGGATGTTAATGACTTCAACCCGTAGTCTAGGAAATAGTCAATATGTTTTGAAATACATATTTAAGAAACATTGATGTGGATGAAAAATATGTCATAGTAGATACTTACATATAACGAAACTTAGATAATAAAGAGATTGTAAAATTAACACTTACCTTAGGTCCAATACTCTCTGAATGAGTCGAAACTCTTGTATTGTTTTTTAAAACAAATTATTTGTAACGCCCCGACCCTAGTTACCCAGAGTCGGTGCATTATCACATAACATTGGCATGATCACAAGGAAATTTTGTCTTGAAAGACCGATTAGTTTAGTATTATTGAAAACAATATTCATACATATGTTCAAATTTACATCTTTAAGAGAAATACAACACAAATATATTTCATTCGGAACATCCAACACTCCTAGATTATTCCTAAAGGTCACTCATAACTAACTTCTTCATATCCTGGGAAAAATGAAACATTTAAAGGGGTGAGCTCAAACGCTCAGTAAGGGTATGTAATACAGCAGAAAATGACATAAATATTAAGCATGATAAATAATTGAAACCACATGCCTTTACCAATAATAAACAAGAATACTTTTATGGAAAGAATATGAGAAAAGCAAATAATGCCATAATAAAACATAATCATAGGTGTTCTACTTGTCGAATTACCACATGAACCATCAATATTATTTCTATAATGCGGGAATGTATAATGCCAGACATTCTGAAACATTTTGTAAAGGCCTCACCCATGACATCTAAAAATAATTAAGGCCTCGACGAAAACCATAATTTAATTTGGAAAACGTCCTCATCCAATTCCACGTCTAGTTGTCTCATGAGACCTACGGATGCATAGAGGAGTTATAGCGGGCTCCACCGGTCACTTACTAAGTCCAATACATTCCTAATATAAAAAGGTTTAAACATATCATAAACATTCGTATTAAAAATAGCATATGAAATATCAATACATTAACCATAAACCATGAATGGTACAAAAATAGCACATCCACATTCAAACATATCACAAAAACTTGATTACAATATGGAACTTTTTTATCATAATAAATCAACTTCAAATAAACTTAAAATCCATCAAAGGATGTTGACATAGATGAAATCAAAACTATTTGAGAGAAATATATCTTTTTCTGAAATCATTTAAAGGTCACATAATTATAAAATAAAAAATTTACCATGAAAATATCCTTATAAGCTTTCAAGGGAAGCTTTGATTATGTTATAACGGTGGAAAATATCCGCACCCGGCGTATAAGTTATGAAAAACATTCTTCCCTTAAATTTGTCGAAAAGGTCAAAAAGAACCTTGTTTAGAAAAAGACGGAAAGATTCTATTAAAAACACATAAGGGTATAAATCGCTTTAACCCATTGTCCGGTAAATAGTAACAATGTTATGAAATATATTTTTATGAAACATAGATGTGGATGATAAAGAGGTCCCAGTAGATAATTTCATATAAACAACCTCAGATAATGAAGAGATTGTGAAATAAACCCTTACCTTGTACTTTTCATTAGTTGATGGTATGTTAACCGCCTGTATAATAGTTAAAAAAATTATTAAATTATACAAGAACCAAATACATAATTATGATATCATATATGATCTTCTAATAATGCTTTGTTAGTGATATTTTAGTATTATCGTCGTTTCGGGTGTTAACATACTCATTTTATTTTATATGTTTTGTTACATAAGTCATGTTTTTTATGGATAGGTTGCATCTTACTCATATCCAGAATAATATAAAGTTATTAAAAATTACTTTTAATCATCAAATTATAATTAGTCTTGGATGGATACGATGGGGAATGAATCTCATCGCGTTCATGGAGACGGTAGTCCGTACGTACGCACGAGTGACAATATCATTCTTTTGATATTAAAATAATATATAATTTGATGTTATATAATATATACAGAATAATTATCATGATATATTTATTATTTACATGAATTACACATCATTATTATTCCCATCCAAATAATAATGTTTGGAATAACAATTACACCACGACGTGGAGACGGTAAGCCGTACGTATGCACATATGGTGACATGTCATTCAAAGGATGGATAGAATAATGAATATCTTTGTAAAATATTTATAATAACATCTCAGTGTATAGAAGATACTGGAGTTATTATTTTAGAATGGGAATAACAAGTAATGAAGAAGTTGAAGAAGAAAGGATCTTGAAAAAGGCTGGTGAAAACATTACCTCTTCTTCGGGTTCTTCTTTTTTATTTGATCAAAAGGGCTCCATAGGATGTCTTTATGATAAAACTAAGGCCTATAAGTTTAATTTAGGGACTTTTAGAGAGTATTTGGGCAGGGTTTGGTCAAACAAAAAGGCTTTTAATGTGTGAATTAGTGAGAAGGGGGAGTTTTCTTTTATAAGAGGGGTGAGGGGCACCATTGGAAAAGCATGAAATATTATTTTATAATAAATTAATATTCGGTATATATTGGATAAAAATTGGATTATTTAAAGGTTAAGGTGGGGATAGGTCTAAAACCACTCAACCAATATATTTTAGATAGGTTTGGGTCATTATATTAACCTAATCTTTTAGTTTAAACTCTTAGTTAATTAGATTAACATTTACCATGTCACTTTGTATTTTTATGTTATATAGTTAATAAACATACCAAATACAGCCAAGAGAACCACAAGTGGTCCATTAATTATACACCTATCATGATATAAGTCTCTTGTCCGAACCTTATATTTTTAGGAATTTAATATCAATTAATAATATAATAATTGTTTTAAAAAATCTTTTATGTCAATTTTGACACTATTCAATAATTGATTTCTGTTAAAGACTTAAAAACTTTATTAATTCAAAAAAAATTCATCTAAGAAAGACTAAAATGTCATATTGACCAATAAGAGTATTTTATATCATCAAAACTTTCAAATTTTATTCATTTTAACATATATAATACAAAATATTTGATTCTTTAATTAATAATGAAAATACTGCTTCATTATTGTGTCATAAACAAATTTCATTATTAAATGTATAAAAATTATAAATAAAATACAATTATGTAGTAAATCTATTTATCTTTCTAATGAATATTTATAGTCAAAAATCCAACATATATAACCTTATGTAAAAATTGTATTTTTAAAATATATATGCTTATGTCATTTTTGTATTTATTTTAACTTAATTAATATAATGTGTCCTTATCACCTACAAGTGGCTCCATGGGGTTCCAAAATCGACCCGAATATGCCTATGGTCGGACATGTATACACCAATAAGGTTAGGACAAGTTTTAGGGTAATTTATTATTGTTATAATATTATTATTTTACCCTAATTTACTGGATTTAACCTTTAACCATGGTAAATAAAATATTTAACGAAGTCATTATTCAAAATGTCTAAAATGGAATGTTACCTATTTAAAAAATTTAAAAATCCTGATTCCAAATATGGAATCCATTTTTCCAAATTTGAAACACAGAAGTGGTAGAAGATAATTTAAAATTAATTCTCGCTGTCAAAACAAAAAAGCGTGTTTTTAAGAAATAATAACTATCAAAAGATTGACACTTGTTTATGTCTGGTTTAAATGTGATATTATGTCCAAAGACAAAAATTGTATTAAATGGTAAAAATATATTCTTAAAATACTTTAAAACCACTCAAATTCATAATTTATCATTATTAATTATTTCAATTAAAAATGTTTTTTAATCAAAATTTATTGATTTTCACTATTCATCAAAATATAAAAGTTATCCAAAAAGTACCAAAATATCATCCTGGGATAATTTCAATATTCTGAATCCATAAATGAAGTCAATTTTTAATGATAAAATGTATATAATTTTCAAAAAGTGGGTATTACTATTCATAACTGCTACTTTGAGTGGTCGCGGCGTGTTAGAATCTCGATATTGTGTACAACACACGCTACTATATTATTCAAAGTGAAGAGTACCATAGAAGCTTGGGGTGTTACATTCTCCCCTCCTTCAAATAATTTCATCCTTGAAATTTCTACAATACTACCGCCTGAAAAGACTCGGGTGGTTCTTCATCATAAGTTCCTCGGGTTCCCACGTTACCTCCTCCATCTTATGGTTTCTCCATAGAAATTTTACCAGACTAGTCGTCCGGCTTCTCAGCACTTGTTCTCTTGTATCAAGAATCCTGACGGGCTCTTTGCAATAAGATAGATCATGTTCTAGTTCTAATTCCTCGTAAGTGAGTACATGTGTTGGGTCAGGCATGTATCTTCTCAATAGTGATACGTGGAACACATCGTGGACTTTGGAGAGACTTGGCGGCATTGCTAAATGGTATGATACAACCCCAATTCATTCTAGAATTTCGAAAGGTCATATGTACCTGGGACTCAATTTAACTTTTTTGATGAAATGTCTAACTCCCTTCCATGGAGATGCCTTCAAGAAAACATGATCTCCTACCTGAAATTACAAATCCTTCTTTCGGTTGTCAGCATAGCTCTTCTACCTACTTTGAGCTACTTGGATGTGGTTTTAGCTTACCTTCACCTTCTCCATCGTTTCCTCCACCAGTTCTAGGCCTACAAGTCTTCTTTCACCAACATCATCCTAACAGGTTGATGTGAAACATCTCTTTTCGTATAACGCTTCATATGGTGCCATTTGAATGCTAGAATGGAAGTTATTGTTATAGTAAAATTCTACCATTGTTAAATATTGATCCCACATACCCTGAAAGTATAGTGAGCAAGATCTCAACATGTCTTCTAAGGTTTGAATAGTCCATTCTGATTGTCCATTTTTTTAGGGTGGTAATCAGTTCTCAAATGAAGTTCAGTATCCAAGGCCTTTTGAAGACTCTTCCAGACTCTCGATGTAAAACGGGGATCTCGATCCAAAAAAATCGATAGGGGTACTCCATGAAGTCTCAAAACTTCATTAATATATAGTCTTGATATACGTTCAAGTGGTAAATCATTCCTTATAGCAAGAAAATGTGCTAACTTGGTAATATGATCAACAATGACCCATATTGCATCATTCCTTCTAGGAGTCTTTGGTATTCCCATGACAAAGTCCATAGTGATATTATCACATTTCCACTCAGGTATGGGAAGAGGTTGCATGACTCCTCCTGGCTGTTGCCTTCCAGATTTCACTTCTTGACAAACCATACATCTTGACACAAAATTAGCAATCTCCCTCTTCATGTTGTCCCTCCAAAAATGTTCATTTAAATCCCTATAAATTTTTGTGCTCCAAGGTTGTATAGAGAAATTGGAACTAGGAGCATATTATAACAACTCCCTTTTTAAATCATGTATATCGAGAACACAAAGTCTCTTCCCAAATTTCAAAATTCCTTCTTCATACACAAAGTCTCTCAATCTTCCATCATTCACAGCTTTAATCTTCTTTTTAACTTTTTCATCATCGATTTGAGAACTCTTAATCCTCTCTAGTAAAATAGTTTGGAAACCATTTGAAAAAACATTGATGTTTCACCTTCCATGGTTATTCCCATGTCCATCTTCACTAGATCCATGAAAATTGGATCCCTTTCAATTCTCATATTGTTCAAAACTCCATGATATTTTCTACTCAAAGCATCTGCCACCTTACTTTCCTTCCCCTGGTGGTAGTGTATCGTACAATTCTAATCCTTAAGTAATTCAATCCATCTCATTTTCCTCGTGTTGAGTTATTTTTGTGAGAAAATATACTTCAAACTCTTGTGATCAGTATAAATCTCACATTTTTCACCATAGAGGTAGTGTCTCTATATCTTCAACGAAAATATCACATCTGCTAACTCGAGATCATGAGTAGGATAGTTTTTCTCATGAATTTTCAACTGTCATGATGCATAGGCAATAACCCTGTCATCCTGCATAAGGACACAACCATGTACTTTCATTGATGCATCACTATAAATAACGAACCCATCATTCCTTGATGGCAGAGTAAATATAAGAGCATTGACTAATCTTCTCTTCTGTTATTCAAAACATTCTTCACAATCTTTTTTCCAAACAAATTTATCCCCTTTACGTGTGAGATTTGTTAATGGGTTAGCCAATCGGGCAAAATTCTGGACGAAATGTCGATAATAACCTGCTAAACAAATAAAACTGTGTACCTCAGTTATACTCCTATGTGCTGGCTATTCATTGATTCCCTCGGTCTTAGAAGGATCAAAACATATTCCATCTTTAGAGACAATATAGCCAAGAAAAGAAATCTCTTGATTCCATAATTCACACATGGTAAACATCTCATATAATTCATGTCTTCTCAGAGTCTTTAGGATAATGCGCATGTGATTTTCATGATCTTCGTAGCTATTGGAGTATACCAATATATCATTAATAAATACCACCACAAAATCATCGATATATTCCTTGAAAATTCTATTCATTAGATCCATGAATACAAAGGGTGCATTAGTCATCCCAAAAGGCATTACTGTAAACTCATAATGCCCATACCTGGTTTGAAATACTGTCTACGGAATGTCTTCCTTCTACACACACAACTGATGCTATCTAGATCGAAGGTCAATCTTTTAAAAGTATTGAGATTCATGTAGTTGGTCAAATAAATTATCAATGCGAGGTAGGGGATACTTGTTCTTTATTTTTATAGAATTGATCTCCCTATAGTCGATACATAACCTCATAGATATATCTTTCTTTTTAACAAAAAGAATAGGGGATCCCATTGAGAAACACTAGGGTGAATAAATGCCTTATTACTCAATTCCTATAGTTGTTTATTTAGTTCCACTAATTCTACATTGTCCATTCTATAAGGGGTCTTTGATATAGGCCTTGATCCAAGAATTAAATAAATGGAAAACTCAACTTCTCGTTCTAGAGGATGTCTAGGTAAATCTTCTGGAAACACATCTACATATTCTTTCACTATAGGTACATCCTCTATTTGAACATTAATTTCCTCACCCACAATTATTTAATTCTCTTCCACCCAATAATTGAATTTAGTTGAGCTACTCGGGGTGGATCTGGATAAGAATTAGGTGGCGACGATTCTCCTCTAAAGATAAGTTGTTCCTTATCATCATCATCTAGAATCTTAACCTCCATCTTCTTACAATAAATCTTCGCATCATGGTCCGAAATCCAATCCATACGGAGGATTATATCAAATTCAATCATAGGTATGACGATGAGATCAATGGATAAAGAACATTTATGTGCTCTAATGGGGACTGATTCACAAAACATCGATGCAATGATACTTTCCTTATGAGTTTTAACTGACAACTCCCTTGTTAAATAAAATTGGAAATATCTAATTTCCCTAGAAAACTAGGAAGATATGAAACAATGTGATGATCCATAATCAAATATTCCATTTTTTAAACTTGAGGAAACCATTAAATTACCTGCCACCACGTCATTCTAGGCTTCAACCTCAGTTGTAGTGATGGCATAAGCTTGGCCTTGATCCCTTGGCATTTTCTGAGGTATGTTTACTTAATGCTTAGAACATTATTTTGCATAATGTCCCATATCCCTACAATTGTAGCATTTAACATTAGTATCATCTTTCTATCCTTTACAATCACCAGCTAGATGGGCCTTCTGTCCACATTTGTAGCACACTCCTTTTCCTTTTAGACAGGAACCAGGGTGTTTCCTTCCGCAATTGTCACAGGGTTGAAATCAAATTCTTCCCTTCTTCCTTGTTTCCTTATTTCCTTTCCTAGAGTGCCCTACAGATCTCTTCTTCTCTTTCTTTAATTTAAAGTCAACATACATAGAGAACGCCTTTTCCATCTTGATAGCACATGAGACAATATCTTCGTATGACGAGAAGGATTTTGAAACTAATGATCGATGAAGAAATGGTTTTAACACATCAATGAAAAGATAAATATTACTTCTTGGGTTATGTATATAATCTCCAGAATACATTTCTAACCTTGTATATTTAGCCTCATACTTTGTGACATTCTCATCCTCCTTTTTTCTTAGACTTAGAAAGTGCTTATCCATATCTGCTCGATGGTCACGAGGAAATTATTTTTCTATGAAAAGTTCTTTGAACTCCCTCCATTCCATATTTGATACTTCCTCATCATCCTTTTTGTTTTGAGTCAGGGACCACCATTGATCAGCATCTCCAGTGAGGCGATAAACTGCCATGATAACTTTTTCCCTTTCGCTACTCCCCAAAGCATGGAATATTTTTCTAAGAAGTTTATCCATTACTCAGTAACTAATGGATTTTTACTCCCATTGAATGTCAGTGTATGTTTCCTCATGAAGCGATCTAACATTTATATGTCGGGTTTGGGTAGAGAAGGCATTCGGGTGTCATCTAGAACCCGTTCCAAACTAGTAATCCTGTGGGGTTATGTTTTTAGTGTTGGGTTTGGCATTCGGCCACCCTCACTTATTTGTTTATATCTGACATTGATTGTAGATTCTATAGTGGTTACAGGAGGAGCTTCCTAGTCGGTCGCTATTGATCCTGACACGAGGCACCTTCCTGTTGGTTGGGATGCCTACTATTCCTTGGGTGCCTGAGTAGTAGGTGGTCTGGTGTTTAAATTACAACTGTTGTGTGCTTTTGTGTACCGTTGTGCTAAAATCCCATGTTTGGGGAGTCGTAAGGCTGAGGCCACTACTATAAAGATATCTACAATTGTGTAGATAATATAATGATAAGTTTAATCTATTGGTTGGGATCAGTGCTTGGATCTAGGGCCACCAAGTGGGTGTGTTTCCCTTGTTTATCTGTTTGGCTGGGATACATGTGGGTATGCTGTGAGGATAGAATGTTTTGAGTTTTCTTAAGAGGAAACATATATTAATGCTTGTATGTATGTTGGGCTCAGCCCAGTTACTTGATTTTTCATATGGAATGCATGAGGGCAGTATTTTATTTAGCCTAAGGGGAATGTTTGTTTAGCCTGAGAGCAATGTTTCTCATGCTTGAGGGCAGTGCTTGTTTATCCTGAGGGTAGTGATTTGTGTCACCTGAGGGCAAGTGTTTGTTTAGCCTAAGAGTAACATTTCTCATCCCTGAGGGAATTTGTTATTTAGCCCGAGGGCAGTGTTGTTTAGCCTGAGGGAAACATTTCTCATGCGTGAGGGTAGTAGC
Organism: Viscum album; assembly: GCA_963277665.1. Lineage (NCBI taxonomy): Eukaryota > Viridiplantae > Streptophyta > Magnoliopsida > Santalales > Viscaceae > Viscum > Viscum album. The sequence continues at coordinate 841,493,201 of OY728140.1, read as the reverse complement.
TTCTGTAACTAAGGGCAATATCTCTTATTCCTGAGGGCAGTATTCGTTATGCCAGAGGGCAGTCACCTGAGGGTTTTTTTTCTGTTCTCCTGAGGTAAAGGACTCACATTTCTGAGGATAGTGGTTAATTTTTATATTCACTGTGTTGATTTCTTCTCTTTAACCTACCAAGATACATCACATGCATGGTATTGTTGTTATCTATAAATTATTGATATCTTTTTATGGTTTCTGTTGTGTCTTTGGTATAGGAGAAGGTCATTCAAGGACAAGTCTCAGAGAAACTCAAAATTTAGTTATATTGAACTGGTTACTTGTTTTTGGTTAACTTGTTCAGAGATATATTTCCGGCGTTGGCCGAAGTAGGTATATGTCTATGGGATTACGGACCTAGAGATTGAATTAATGATACACGTCTTGAGTGGAATGACGTCCAGATCAATTCCCTTGCACAGGATGTCCAGGATATTGGGCTTAGGGTCCCAAGGATTAACTGCTGATGTTATTTCTTGTTATTTGAGTCACTTAAACATGAATATTCATGTTTATGTATATGTGTATAGGTATGGGACTATACATCTGTACGTATATTGATATGGACATTCATGGTGGCACTTTCCCAGTTGATAGGGACTACATACCTTGAGTTAGACTATGGTTTCACGTATAGTTTATTTCCTTTATTGTTTCCCAGCTAGGCTGAGCAGGTTGTTGTTGCATACACATTTAGTATCACAGTTATAGGTTGCTTGTCGGGGTGCCCTACTGAGATTATTTCTCACCCCTGCACATGCACCTCGGTGTACGTATAGAACTTATGTATGATTTTCAAGTTGAGCACGAGTTTCATGGTGGATAGGGAGGAGGCCTAGTGTTTCATGATCGAGCGGAGCTACTGGAGTGGTTCTACTTATCAGGCTACTCCAGGTCGACTTTGTCTGAAATTCGGGTACGTGGTTTTGCTCATAGTTGGTAGCAGAGCCCTGTACTTTTACTTTCAGTTTATTTTGTACTTGTAACTGTATGGTCGACCCATTGGGTGACTAGTTTTGTATTGTATTGCATAACTGTTCTAACTTTTACAACATTTTACTATTACAACGTGTTTTAATTCAGTTGTTTATTGCATCCGCATTCTGTTTACTTTCCGCTGTGTATTATACATAATTCATTCCACTGTATTCTTACTATGGTATGAGGGAATAGTCTCCCCACTATCACACCCTTGGCCCTCACTGCTAGTCAGCAGCCTCTAGCGTTCGGGGAGGCACAGTTGAGGCCTTGTGGTGAACCGGCTCGGAACACCAGTTTAGTGGATTCTGAGTTGGGAAATTACAAAGTGGTATGAGAGGATTTTTCTTTCCTAGTCTATACTATTTGGTATATGTTAGATAGGAGTATTAGGAATGTGTCAGAACCTGTGATGGATATCAGGCTGGTGCGTTAAGAACAATTGTTCTAGTAAGAAGTCCTAGTTTCCAGGGTTTGGGATTGCTATTCTAATTTTGTGATGTTACAGTTGTATATTATTTTCACCTTGAGTGATGCACATGTTGTGTGGTATTTTGATTAACTATGGATCTCTGGCTCTTGTCCATTGGTAAGATGCCAGAGATGGATTTTGACTCTTGCTCGGTAAAGGCATGAGGCGTCTCATGCATCATACTAGGCACGTAAGATTCACATCATATTGGCTTTCTAGTGTGTATTTTTACTAAATAATGAGACCTTTTTGTCTTCTTACACATACTTTTCAATTTGATGGAAGGTTAGGTGGATCTACGTTGAGGCGTTTTTGTTTAGGACGATGACTCATTCCTTGTGCACAGGTGGTGCAGTGACCCAAGTTGGTCTATGTGACACGTGATGCCTTTATGTTCTACCGTTACTGGGTGTTGTTTCTCGAGTCTATAGTTATCTAGTCGGATCATTAAGAACGATGTAGATAGATACCAAGGATTTTCTAGTGAACTAGACCTCCTTGTGGTATAGCTGTATACAGATACCTGATGAGCGTCTGTTCAGTTTCTCTTCTGCTTGGGATGTGAACTCTAGGGAGTAGTTCCTTCTGAGGATTCTCGGAGAGGATCAGGGCCCTTTTAGGTTGTGTTTTGGTTATGTTTTCCTTCTTCGTTGTGATATTTATCGTATTCGAAGGTGTTTTGGATCTTTTGGTCTAGGTGGTTAGTCCTTATGACACAGTTGTGAGGATGTTTTTGTTGGGCTAGGTGGAAGACCCAGAGACCCTTGGTTTTGACTCAGACTTTTATAGGTCGGTGTCTGTTCTGTTCTAGGGAAACCTGTGTGAAAATAGTTGACCCATGTTGGAATCTTGGTCGGGTTATGGAAAGATTCTAGTGTTTGTTAGAGGGAGCTGGACACGCCTTCAGATAAATCTTAGTGTACTCCTGTTAGAGATGATCATGCGCTATCTTGATTCGTCTTGAGTATGATGAGAGGGCTTCGACCCTACATCGATCTCCTTTTTCTTTCTCAATGTTCTTCCCTATTAAGGATGGAATGTGTTTTGGTTGTGCTCTCGGAGTGGTTTAGGGAAAGCCATATGGTGGGGAGTCCATTGTTGGCCTTTTGAGGGTGGTTCTCCTTGTTTAGGTTAAACTTCGGTGCTTTTCCATGATCTTTTGAGCTCAGAGTTTCCATTAAGACGATGACAAGGGTATTCCTATGGTGGGGAGAACCAGATCGAGCGTAGTTGAATGTCTTCTATGTAGAAGTGGCTGTCAATGCTATATGGTTTGCCGTTGGACAGTCCAGATAGCATGGTTGTGCAGATGCTCGGTTTGGGAGCTTGGTTGCTGGTCCTTCACTGGGCTTCTCGGAGATGAGAAGGTTTATGGTGGGGAGTTTTTAAGAATCTGTGTATTTACATACTGTTGTTTTGAGAAAAAATTTTATTTTTTTCCATTGGACACTCGTGAGGTGTAAAATTGTCATTTTACCCTATCACATGATCTCGGGTAATTTTTCTGACAACTCCGCTGGTCCTTGAATAGGGTGTTTACCCTAGGACAGAAGTTTGGTGGAAATATGAGATGTTCAAATTTTGGCGGAATATTTTATATTTAATATTATTAAATTAAATATTAATTTATTTGTGCAAGTTTTTTTGACAATAACATTTAAATTTAATTTAAGATTGTGATTTTGTCTACGCTGTTAAGTCTGGAATGGGGAGTTTATCCTAGGGGAGGCATAAACTAATGTTGGGCGCCAGGGCCGGCCTAGGGCCCTTTTTCTTCTTTTCCTTTCCTTTTCTTTTCTTCCTTCTCTTCTTTCCTCCTCCTCCTTGCGCATGACTCCTGCACTCCTCCATGGCCATGTACCATGTAAGATTTGTTAGTTCAATAATGATGGAGAGTTGGGATGCGCAAGGGGTACCTATTCTAAGCTCTCGGCACGCTGATTCCGTGAAGGGAAACCATGAGCCGTAAAATCAAGCGGAGCATCAGCGGTTTCTTCCCAAAGGTAGGGACGTTTATGTTTTATCCATATATTCCCTTAAAAATGTTTTTTTATGTTTTTAAATCCTTACATTTATTGCTTCTATGCCCATGGGGCTCGATCTGTTGTTTCGGGGGCGAAAACGGGCGAATCAGGCGTTTTTAGGGATTTCCCATCGAAAACCTAGTATACACGGCATGTGTTCCAGGGGGAACACGCCGTTTGTTCTTACCATTTGGGGAAGAAGATGTTTTTTTAATTACATTATTTGTACTTTGAGTACACGCCATGTAGTGGTGGTCGTGTGACCGGCCCTGTGAAATCGAACACAATTTTAGTGGTTTTTTTGAAGTACACTCCGTGTAGTGCTACATCGGCATGTGTTTGGGTGAAAATGGAAACAATGAAAATTTTTGTGAATAGTACATGTCGTGTACAATAAATTACACTTCATGTAATATTACAAAGGTAGGCCCAAGGTACTCTGGCCATATACCCTGGCCATGTACTACTTCAGTTTTGTAATTTTGGGATATCTTATGCTATGGAAGTAAGAATTGGGCATGTGAGTAGTCGATTCTGGGTGTTTTTCTTCTTAAATCGCGATGTTGGAATACTTTTGACATTTATATTTCAACCAAATGGGGCTTTGGTGTTTTTATCTAAATGGAGGGGTTCTTCCTCCAGTTTTCGAGTCCATTTGTCACCAAAGAGTGAGACTTGGCGTGTATGATAGGATGGGTGTTCAGAAAAATTTGGTTGAGACATTTAATAAGAGATGAGCTGTGAGCTATCTTCTCTAACATTTTATTTAGAGGATGTTTCCCTTGTGAGGAATTCTCTTCTGGCCTAAGAGGCCATGAGACCGGATGCTTCTAAGGGTCCCCAGAGGGATGCCTTGAAAGTGTGTTGAACTAGGGAGTCCTAGTGGAACTCTCTCTTTTTTTCTTTGTTAGGACCCCTATTATGGGTTGCCTCTTTTTTACTTTATTCAAGGATCCCATGTAGGATTTCTCTTTGATGAGGATCCCATGTAGGATTCCTCTTTGATAAGGATCCCATGTAGGATTCCTTCTCTCTAGTTATCTGGAGGATCCTACGTAGGATGACTCCATGCTGTTTGACTTGTGGGACCCGACGGGTGCCCGTTGTTTGACCGACCCGAGTTTGTTATGTCGGTTTTGCGCAGAAAAGGTGTTCGGGTGTCATCTAGAACCTGTTCCAAACTAGTAATCCTGTGGGGTTTTGTTTTTAGTGTTGGGTTGGGCGTTTGGCCACCCTCACTTGTTTGTTTATATCTAACTTGGATTCTTCATGCTGTAGTGGCTACCATATGTGCTTCCTGGTTGGTGTCTATTAATCCTGATGTGAGGCACCTTCCTTATTGTTTGGATGCCTACATTGCCTTCTGTTCTTGATTAGTAGGTGGATTGGTGTTTAAATTCCAACTGATGTGTGTTTTTGTGTACCGTTGTGCTACGAGCCCATGTTTGGGGTGTCATAAGGCTGAGGCCTTCGTTATAAAGATATCTAGAATTATGTAGATCATATAATGATAAGTTTAAGTTGTTGTTTGGCATCATTTCTGGGATCCAGGTCCACCCAGTCAGTGTGTTTCCCTTGTTTAGCCGTTTGGACAAGATACCTGTGGGTATGGTGTGAGGATAGCATGTTTTGAGTTTTCTTGAGAGGAAACATATATTAATGATTGTTTGTATATTGGGATCAGCATGGTTACTTTATTTTTCATTTGGAATGCCTGAGGGAATTATTTTATTTAGCCTGAGGGAAGATTTTTTTTAGCCTGAGGGTAACGCTTATCATGCCTGAGGGCAGTGCTTGTTTGGCCTAAGGGAATTGTTTTGTTTCACCTGAGGGCATGTGTTTGTTTAGCCTGAGGGAAATGTTTCTCATGCCTAAGGGCATTTCTTGTTTAGCCTGAGAGCAGTGTTGTTTATCCTGAGGGAAACATTTCTCATGGCTGAGGGCAGTAGCTTTTGTGCCTAAGGGAAATATCTCTTACACCTGAGGGTAGTATTCGTTATGCTTGAGGGCAGTCACCTGAGGTTTTGGTTTCTATTCTCCTGGGGGAAAGGATTCACATGTCTGAGGACACTGGTTACATTGTATATTCACTAATGTGATTTATTCTGTTGAACCTTCCAAACAACATCACAGGCACATAATCGTTATTTTTTATGACTTGTTGATAGTCTGTTATGGTTTCTTCTGTGGCTTTGGTATAGGAGATGGTCGGTCGAGGCCGAGTCTCGTAGAAACTCAGAATTGAATTATATTGAAATGGTTACTTGTTTTTGGTTAACTTGTTCAGAGATATATTTCCGGCATTGGCCGAAGCAGGTATATGTCGATGGGATTATAGACCCAGAGATCCACTTAAGGATACATGGCTTGAGTGGCCCGACGTCCAGCTCAATGCCCTTGCATAGGATGTCTAGGAGATCGGGCTTATGGTCATAAGGATCGACTGATGATGTTGTTTCTTGTTTTCTTAATCACATAATCATGAATATTCATATTTATGTATATGTGTATATGTATGGGACTATACATGTGTATGTTTATAGATATGGACATTAATGGTGGTACATTCCCAATTAACATGGATTACAAACCCTGAGTTCAACTGTGGTTTCACATGTGTTTTACTTTCTTTATTACATTCCAGCTAGGTTGAGTACGTTGTTGTTACATACACTTTCATCAGCACAATTATAGGTTTCTTGTCGGGGTTCCCTACTGAGATTATTTCTCACCCTTCACGTGCATCTCAGTGTACATATAGACCTTATGTATGATTTTCAGGTTGAGCATGAGTTGCATGGTGGATAGGGATGAGGTCGAGTGTTGCATGATCGAGCAGAGATGCTCGAGTGGTTCTACTGATCGGGATTCTGTAGTTCGACTTTGTCTAGAGATCGGGTACGTGGTTTGGCAGGGAGTTGGTAGTAGAGAACTATACTTTTATGTTCAGTTTCATTTGTACTTGTATCTGTATGGTCAGCCCGGTGGGTGACCAGTGTTGTATTTTATTGCATAGATGTTTGGGATTTTACATCATTTTAATATTACAACTTATTCTATTTTAGTTGTTTATTGCTTCCAAACTCTACTTACTTTCTGCTGTGTATTATACTTAGATATTTCCGATGTTTTCTTACTCTGGTATGAGGGCATAGTCTCCCCACTATCACACCCTTAGCCCTCACTAGTAGTTGACAGCCTATGGAATACGGGGAGGTGCGCTTGAGGCCTTGTTGTGAACCGGCTCGGAGCGCCAGTTTAGTGGCTTCCGGGTTGGGACATTACATTATTCGCAATAATATTAAAAAAATTATGATTTACTTACATCCAGAATGTATTATAAATCCATTTAGAGCTATTAAAACTTTGTTCCTTTGAGAGAAAATAGAACATTGAATCAACCCTAAGATGTCATATTTACCTTTAAATTCATGGGTGGCATCAAAAGGATCAATGTAAATTTATTTTAATATTTTTAATATGAATTATTTTAATATTTCATTAATAAGGTAATTATTGCATCATCATTGTGTAATAAATAAATTTAATTATTTAATTTTTAAAAATTATAAATAAAACACTATGACGAAGGAAATCATTTTATATTTCTATGGAATATTTATAGTCGAATTTATCTTATGTATAACCCTATATTAAAAAGATTTAGTTATTAAAATTTGAATTTAGCACTATTAAGTCTTCTTTAAACAAAAAATAATAAATTTCATCATCAAATCCTAGTTAATCAAATAGGATCATATTATTGTACTAAGTTTTATTTTTGTGGAAATAAACTTATCCAATAGAATTTGGTCATGTGTTGGGGTAATTTTATATTATTATAACATTATTTTTTTCTTTAATTACCATGTTTACCTTTAACTATGGTAAATAAAATTCAAAAGATACTATTTAGTAAAAATTATTTTCATCCTGCTAAACCACATATTACATACTTATGAAAACCGTTTCTATTAGATTTTTGAAATTCAATTCCCAGAAGTAGTAAAATTTTTTTTTATGAAAATTTTCAAATCTGCCTAGAAGGTGGGTAAAAGACGTTAAGATGTTCAATAAAAAATTATATATCTAATATAATCATAAAATGAATCCAATGAATAAAATTGGACTAATATAGGTATTATATTTTTTTTTGACATTAAATAAAATTATAATAAAAAATTAATTATTTAAATAAAAATTCGGTTATAAACAATAACACAGTGTTTTCATTCGATTCATCAAAAATTGAATGTTTTTAGAAAAATACCAAAAAACACCCTAAGATAATTTTGATACTCCAAATCCAAAAAATGATGTATATTTTTAAAAATAAAATTTAAAAAATTTCAAAAAGTGGGTATTAATATCCATAACTACTTTATAAATGGATAGTTTGATTGGTCATGGTGTGCTAGAACTCGGAGCTACATAAAACGCAAGTTATTGTATTATTCGAAGAGAATTGTACAATGGAAGCTTGCAGTGTTACAAATTATACAATTAAATACAGTAATTCTATTAATAAAGCTATAAAATACATTTCTAAAATGTATATCAGGTTTAATGATATTATAAATATGATGTATTCACTTTGGAAAAAAGTTTTCTATAAATGCTAAATTGTGAAACTTCTGAGATTTCTACCAAATATGTGAAAAAGAAATTATTGTTTTCATAGAAGAATAATGTGACAAAATTAGACTACCCTAAAATTAGTTTATTGGAAAATTTATGATGTATTGGGAGTAACTAAAATTGAATAAATAATAACATGATGAAAAAATATAATCTTACTATCCATCCAGACTTCTGACTCAAACAAAACATATTAAATTAAAAATGAAAGACTTGGGGAAGACGAATCACCTGATAGTAAGGAAGAATAAATTTATGAAGAAGACAAAAGAATCAAAAGTTATGTAATAAGAAGAAGTCAATCAAGAAATAAAATTATAGTGGTTAGTAAAACAAAAGAGTAAATTATAGGAAGTAGTGGAAAAGGGAGGATTAAAATAATAACATGACCTATTATGAGTGTAAAATAAAAGGAAAAATCAAGGCCAATTATCCCAATATATATTTTAAGAAAAAGTTATGAGGAAAAATGAAAATGGTATAAAAAGTTTATAAAAGCTGAATGGAGTACATATAAAGATATTTCAACTTACTCTGACTCGAGAAGAGAATAAAAAAATGATAGATCGATCATGTGTTTCATGAAAAACACATTTGAGTTATTATATAGTATTTCCACATATCATGTTCATATTTAAAATATATCTATGAATGAAAATGTGGATAAAAACATCAGTAGTTAAGGTTTATTTTAGTACTATAATATACCATATTATATATAAAATTAACTTAAACATATATAAAAAAATTATTAAGAAATAACTTTCCATGATAGTTCGCTATAAATCTGGCTTTATTATAGGGAATGAAAAGAATGAAAAATTATTATAAGGAAAAATTAATTTAAGATGTCTAATGTGGTACTTAAGAAATGTTTCAAAATATTTACTAATGATAAATATACTCTTACATGGAATTGTGGTAGACAAACCAGTCCTAAATGTACAACTAAAATTGGTTAATAGCCTGGAAAAAGATATTTATAATAATAAATTTATTTATATCTCACGTTATGCCAATTATGTAAATAAATCATACACTTGTGGACCAAATAATGTTATTATTTCTAAAATTATAAGGTTTGTATGGTAAACTAGTTAAATATATTTTTATTCCTAAAAACATTATTACTAACATTTGTGGACCGAAGAAAATATGTGTACCAAAATCATTTCTGGTTTAACTTTTCTGAAGGAAACCTTCTTAAAATATATTAGTATGCACTTATGATTTCTTAATAGTGGGTTATCTAGAAAAAATAATAGGGACTACTTGAGTATTCAAAACCTAATCAAAGTGGATGGTAGATGTGTCCCTTTTTATGATAATAAAAAAAAGAAAATAATTATACTCAATCAAATTAGTAATTTTTGTAACCATTTGACTTAAATAGACTTATTTTTAGATCGATAAAAAAATAATTTTCTGCGCATCTCAATGTTATGTGATGGTGATTGTCATGTTAATTCTGAGAATAATTATTGTAAATGATTTTATTCTAAAAATGTTTTAGTTTTTACATCTTTCCACAATGATAATGTTTAGGATGTTGATTTATATATATTTTTTCTAAAAACATTTATGATTAAATTCCTTCCACAAAGAATATTATTATTAGAATAGGATAACCGTACGCTATAAACTTGAATCATATAGAAATATTACGCAGAAATAATTAGTCATGTATCTTCCTAAATTAGAAATTTTAAAAGACAAATATTGTAACCCATATCAAAATGGATTGCTAAATAAAGTATATTTTACACCAAAGAATGAAGTTTCTCGGTATCAACCACTATATTTCTTTTACAAGGATTTTTTAGACCCTATATTACTTTTAACATAAATGGGAAGTAGTATGATTTTGTTTTTGTTGATAACTTTTCATGATACCCTTTTTTTCTTTTATTATCACAACTATAATGTTGAAATGGATTTCTAATGTATGAAATTATATAGAAATTATTATTATACTTATAATTAAGACATTATGTAGTGATCTTGTCCAATAGTTTTTAGATAATGTCTTTGAATCTTTATGCATACAATAAGCCTAAAATTACATCATTTTTCTCCATGTACCCCACTAAATGATAGTGTTCTAAAAACAAGAACTTGAAATATTTAAGATATTTCTTAAACCATGCTTAGTGAGTATGATTTACCTATTTAATTTTTTTAAAAAGATATTTATACAATATACACTATTATTAAGAGAAATATAGTTTGACCACTATTAAATAATACAACATATGATTTATGGAATTGAAGGAAAAAAGTTTAATTAATTTATATTTCATGGCTACAAGGTCATTATTTACAACACAAAAAATAATTTAGATATGCTTTCATCCAAAAGTGATGAGTCAGTAATATTTTTTTATTCAACATCTATTAAATAATGAATGGTGTTCAATAAAAGGACCAGATATGTGTTAGAATCTATACATGTAAAATTTTATGAATCAAGTCTAGATGAGCCTATTATTTCTTAAAATAATATTGAAAGTGATATTCAATATATGAATATTAATTATTTACCTAATCCAAGTGATTATTCAATGAAACCTACAAAGAAATCACATAGAACATAACTCTTTTGACCAGATCCTTTATAATAAAATGAATTATCCAATACTTTTATTCCTATAGATGTTATGACTGATAAAGAACTTCTGTTAGTTGATATTATAGAATATATTGATAGAATAACTCAAAATAGATCCTATATTAGAAACCAGGTTGAATATAAATCCTTATAGTCACATATGGAACATAATAACATCATTCAAGCAATATATGATAAATTTCAGGTAATGGAATCACAAGAAGAATTGAACTGGTTTCAAAGGAATATAATCTTTAAATAGGTATAAATACTTACAGACATTGTTTCAATTGGCACTAAGTGGGTATTTGGGAATAATTTTAATTTTCCATGAACTATAAATAGAAATAAAGAAATATTGGATTCACATGGGTACAAACTAGAGGAATGTATTAACTACAAAAAACATTGCATTGATAGGTATAATTAATGCTTTGAGAATGTTTCTATCCTCTGAATTACATTTTAATTTTAAACTATTTCAAATGGATTTTGACACCCGAATATATTACAGTATCTTATCTTCAATATCTTGTCTTTCATGCATTACTAACATGGCTTTCATAACACAGAAGATTGAGTTTCTTTGAAACAACAATTTAGTGTTGTGATTATTTAAATGATTTATTTATAACATATCCATTAATAATATTAATAGTTATACTAATTAATAAGATTTAAATATTATTAATAATTTTTTCACATTAATCAAACATATTTATAATTAAATGTAAATTATTCTGTAAAATAGTTATATGTTTACAAATACTATTTTCATAAAAGAACAACATATGATGTATTTTTATGAAGAATGAAAAAAATTATACAGTAATATAAAAAAATTTAGTAAAATATACTTCCTTTTTTGAATTCAGAATATTAAATTTTGATTATAGTGAAGTTTTGTTATTTTCTTGAAAACAATAAATTTTTGACGAATAAAGAAAAAAACTTCATTATTGTTTAAAAACATTATTTTTCATTTAAAAATTTATTTTAATTAAAATTGATTTTAATGTAATAGTATATGAATAATACATATATTAACCCAATATAGGTCATTGTAAAAAAATATATAATTAGATATAAAAATTAATTGAACATTTTTTTCACGTCTTTTTAACTGCCTTCTAGAAACATTAAAAGATTACTGTTAAACATAATTTTACCACAAATGTTAATTTAATTTTGAAGATATTTTAAACATGGTTTTAATAAGGATTAAAAATTTTGTTTAATAATATCAAAATATTTATTGGTGAATTGTTAGTTTTGAATTTTATTTATCACGATTAAAGGTAGATAAGGTACTTAATGGTAACAAAAATATTATAATAATAAAAAATTATTCTAAAACTTGTCCTAATTTAATTTTATAAGTATATTTCAACCAAAATAGACCTTAGGTCAAAAAAGTGATCCATTTTATCCCACTTGTGTAAGATTAAGACATTTATTATATTTCATTTAATGAAGAGTTAAAAATTTCTTTTTAAAATTTTAAAAGCTAAATCATTATTAATATATGGTTATAAGTAATATAAATTTGACTACAAATATTCATTGTAAATATATGAAATTTATATAATTTATGATAATTTATTTACATTTTTTATACATTACATAATTATAGTTATTTTTGAAACAATGATGATGAAGTAATTTATTTATTAAAGGAAGAATCAAGTAGATGATATTCCTAATATGAAATTATATATAATTATATTTAATTAATGAAATACATATATTTTATATATTACTTATACATGTTATTGAAATATTGGAAGTATTTATTCTGTTATATCATGTTTTATCAATAATTTAAAAATGAATATATAGATTAGTATTAAAATTGATATAAATGATATTTTAAAATAATTACTATTTTATTAAATGATATAAAAGTGATAAAAATATTAGTTTATGAAAAATAACATGGATATTGTCAAGGAATTCATTAATTATTCAATTGGGGTTCTCTTGTAATTTTATAGAAACTATATTAACCCTATAGTGTAAAAATACAAGAAGATAGGTAAGAGTTAAACTATTTAACTAAGGGTTAAATCAAAAAGATAAGAATGTTGTTGAGACCTAACAATACCCTGAATTAATTGGTTGAGTGGATTTCTGTCCATAAATATATTATCCTCTAAATAAATTACCTTGGAGATATTTTAAACCAAAAAAAATATTTATAAAAAATTAATATTTTATAATCATCCAAAAGTGCCCTCTCACCCCTCTTATGAAATGACACTGATTCTTCTCTTTTATTCACACCTAAAAACACATTTTCCTCAGCCAAAAACAAACCATTTCCTCTCAAAAAAGTCCCTAAAATAATCCTAGTGTCTAAATATTATTCATAAAACTATCCTATGTAGTCCTTTTGTGAAAATAAAAAGAAGACACTCAAAAATAAGTAATTGACTTATCACCTCTTTCAAAGTTCTTTTCTTATTCTTCTTCATAATAATATTTATTCCATATTAAAATAATAAATCAAGTCCCTTAAATATTCTGATATTTTATTATAATTATGGTATAAACATATTCCTTCTTTTTCACATCCTACAAAGACAATATCACCATGCGTTCGTATGTACAAATTACTATCTCCACACTGTAGTGTAAACTGTTTTCATGGACACATTATTTCTATGTTCATGATGATGAATATGAAGGATTTAAATAATATATATAACATTATATTGTTTTTTAAAATTGATATTCCTTACAATTCCATAACATTTTACAATTAATTAAATGAAAAATCGCTCGTGTGTACGTGCGGCTTGTCGTCTCCACGATGCGATGAGATTCCTCTTCCATGTTCACCATTCAAGAATGATTATAAATATATACATATTATGAATTATTTTTAAATAAATTATGTAATAAAACTTCTAGAAAAAAATATTTATTTATGTACGTATATTGCATTCACTAATATCCATTCAATGCGATAAGAAAAAAGAAACAACATTAAGGCATATGCACGACCTACCATCTCCATGAAAAGTGTATTCCATTTCATATATTAATCTATTATATATATCTGTTTCCAGAATATATAACATATATGCATCATTTTATGAATTCAATGATTAATTAAATCATGACATATTTAATATGATCAAGAATAATAAGTCAAAACACATACGATAAAGAAAGCAATTATTCCTGAAATATTGATTTAACTTGGAAATTATTAATAAACAGGTAATATAAAGATATAAATGAATCATATATGATATCATATATATTATTATGATTCTATTTGAAGTTAATAATATGTTTTAAACCATTATACATGAGTTTTAGACACGTACATAGATTATCCAACCTAAGGTAAGTGAATTCTATATCACTTTTAATTTCCATGAGATATAAGTCGTGTTCACCAATTATTTCTTATGTCTGGTGTATGTACGTCCCCTATTCTATTCGATATCATGAATAAATTTATCTTCATTTTATTTTGATATTAATTTGAATATATTAGGTTTATTAATTATATTTACAAAGTGGTATCAGACACATTGAATATTAAATAGTTATTCATTTTTCCATTTTATATTCATGATAATATTTTACATAACTGATTATATGGATACAAAAATATTATAACGGAAATTTTATTTTTGTTTTTAATTTTTTCCTTATTTTATTAAAAGGAATTTTTAATGGTTTTATTTAAGTGTTAATTCTGAAATCTATTTATTATCCGGAATTACTTATATGTAACTACATATAGTGACATACTTAACATAAATATATGTGTTTCTTAAAAATAAATTCAAAATATTATCAAAAACTATTTTATTTCATTAATACCCATGTTTGACAATTTACAAAACATTTCAAAACTAACCATTTGTTCCTTTTCCAAATGAGGCACTTTATAAACGTTTTGAAAACATTAAGGAATGAATTCTTTTTTTAACATATACAGAGCAAGCGGCTATTTTCCACCGTTATGACACATTTACATTTTATGATTTACTGAAAAAAATATAAGTTTATTTTCAAAATAAATGTTTTCTTTTATAATTTTTTATCTTTTAAACGATTCCAAAGTAAAAAATGGGATATTTATTTTAATGTTTTTTAATGAATTTTTTAAATTATTTTCATCTATGTCAACATCCTTTGTTAGATTTTATTCTTATTTGAGGTTTAATTATTATGATACAATCATCCAAATTGTATTTAAGGGTTCATGATATATTTCACTGTGGATGTTCTATGTTTATACCATTCATGGTGTATGGTTCAAGTATTACCATTTCATATGCTAGTTATAATATGATTTTTTATGTTATGTTTCACCCTTTTCATAAGAGGAATGAGTTGGACTTAGTAAGTGATGGGCGGGCCACACTACATTCCCTCGATTCATTGATAGGTCTCATGAGACAAACTGATATCTTAGAACAATGCCTTGATGGTATGGTAATTGTCTTGGAATGAGACCTTGATGGAATGGTTTTGATGTCTGGCATTATGCATTTCTCAATATGAGATTAGTTATTGATTTTACATGTGATTATGTGATTAGTAGAATATCCATGTGAATGTTTAAATGAGATTATTTGATTTATTCATGTCATATTATTCTAAATTTATTGTTCTAAAATACTATTTTTAAAATTTTATATGTTTTCATAAAATATTATGCTAATTTATGAAATATTATGTTTTATTTTTTAATATTATTTGGAATTTGAGATCACCCCAATCTTTTGTATTATTTTTCTAGGATTCTATGAAGTATAGTATTATTTATATACAATATTAAGATTTGGGAGTAATGGTGTTCTAAAAGTATTATCAATGTTGTATATTATACTTTCAAATATAATGTAAAGTTAATATATGTAATATATTTATCCAGGACTACTAAATTGATCAGTCCTTTGGAATTTTATTACTTGTAATCATGCCATGGTATTAAAATAATGCACTGAATCTAGGCTTCTGTGGTCAGAGAATCACAGTTGGTATTAGAGGAAGTTTAGACATAAACATGGAAACTAGATTTAGAAAAAATATATTAGGGATCACAATCATAATCGGGAAATTGAGGATAAGTACATAATAATATCTTATATTATTTTAAATAGTGATTGTGTGGGTCTTCCAAGAAATACATCTCTATCTGGATACTATATGTGGATGTGGTTCTGGCACAGATATACCTAGGTATAATAAATCTGATAATGTGTTCCAGGCTAGATTGTGGGTAACTTGGTACACGATAATGGGACTTACTATGCACCTAGTTTCAAACTCTTGAGGGATATGACTAGGATAATTCACATTTTCTTTATATCCCATTATGAATAATTTTTTACTCTATATGTACCCAAAGAAACCGTTTTTATTATTATGAAACTAGATACATGTAAAAATTTAGGTAATCCATTTTTTTGTAGATTTGGATTATAGATTATTATATGGTTTAACTTAGTATATGTAATCATATTAAAATAGTTCCTAATATAATGAATGGGAACTCCACTAATGCGCATGTTCTAAAGAGTAAGAAGGATCCTATCTTTTAAGGTAAAAACCCAAAATTTCAAAGAGAAATAGTTTCCCATGTATTCTCATTATATGAGGAAATATTACCACATGTTAATATGATATGTAAATAACTCTCTGAGTATTATGGATTTGAATAGGAGAAAGAGAAGAAGAGGATGATAAAGAAAAATATGGATATAGGGAAGAGGGGAAAAAGGATTTTCTGACATGTGATAACTATGGAAAGAATCACCCTGGTAAATGAATAAAGGGAATATGGGTTTGTTATAAGTGTTGAGAAAATGGTCACATACTGCTTGATTTCACGGGTAAGAAAAATGTTTCCAATGTACAACGCTTCAACAGTGAGGATATGAGACACTATATGAATCTAGGTCCAAATAATCAAATGAATATACCATAGATAATACTATTGGATAATGATCAAGTTATGATACTACCGCAAATAGAGAGGAAAGATTAATATCCCTATTCTATAATTATTTTTTGAATTCCTTTTTTTGAAATTTAGTTATTACAATAATTATAGAGTAAATAAGACAATACTTCATTACTATTTATTTAAAAAATTTAGATTTTATGGTACCAATTAAAGTGACATAGTTGTAAGTTTATTTTTTTGGAAAATTTATGGTTGAGGGAATGATAACACATCATATGTATGAGATAATTATTTAGGAAAAAAGAAACGATTGATTTGGAAATAGTATATTGAATATTATTGACTACCTTGGAACTGATTAGTGGTCTATTTATTCCATCATTGTTGGATTTTATAACATTTTTTTGGATTTAAGTAGTATATCTAGTATTCCATGTTTCCCATAAGGAATAAGTAACCACAAACATTTTCAAATAAGGTTTTATGATTATTTAGGTAATTACCCTATTTTTTTCGAATACATGATGGTGGTATTTACATGATTTTATGTGAAAAAATAATTTAATTATGTTATGTGACCTTCCTAATAAACATTTTACTATGAGTTTGGATATAATTATTTTGGATAATCCTAAAGGTTGTAATGGATTAAGTTGGACAATGGATTTTATTGTTTAAGGTTAAAACATTTCATAAGATTTTTTTTGGAATGTTATAATTTTATGAAAATGACAACACAAAGGATGGATGATAACCAATCATGTTTAGCAAGGTCACATGACTTGAACCAGAAACTGAGGGGCGACAAGGGTGAATTTCCTACCACTAGCATACATGATGTCATGGTTTCTATAATGTAGTTTTTTTGGAGTTATTTATGGATTAAAAAATTTATTTTAGAAACCATATACGATTAAGATAAAAAGAATATTTTTTAGTTTTATTATCTTTTGGAGAGAAATATGAGTTTGTGGTAGAAATTAGTTAAATTATTGAACTCTACATGTTATGTAAGTATGCTTCTATTTATTCATTTTCTATGAAATAATTAGTTAATAAACATTAGATAAAGGGTCTTAAATCCAAAAAAAAATCCTACTACATTGTTTTCAGATGTATCTAATGGACCATTTGATCATCGTAGTTTTATTGCTTTCTATTTGTTAACATTCTCCTAACTAGATTCTCTATCACTCTTCATCAGAACATGACAGTTAAATTTTATTTCATGTCCATGATTTCTTACTTAAAACCATAGT
This sequence comes from Viscum album, assembly GCA_963277665.1. NCBI lineage: Eukaryota > Viridiplantae > Streptophyta > Magnoliopsida > Santalales > Viscaceae > Viscum > Viscum album. Next base: position 841,475,254 of record OY728140.1, on the reverse strand, counting down.
ATGTGTTATCTATTATGAACATCATACTTTCCTATCTTTTTTTTAAATGGTGGTCCCATTATTCCATTTTTCAATATGGGATTTCAAAAATATATTTTGAAATGTACGTCCCATAGATTTTTTTTCTGAGTTTAAATTTGGGGGGATGAAATTTATTGAAGGTTTTGAGAAAGTAACAACCCAATATTTCATGGTATGATATATTCAATATCATGAGTTTCACACAACATCGACTTGTCTTGCGTAACACACAAGATTGAGTTTATGTGAAACAACACATAAGTGTTGTAATTATTTAAAAGATATATTTATAATGTATCTATTAAATATAGTAATTTTAATAGTAATAAATAAATTTTAATTTTTATTTATAATGTTTTCACCTAAATAAAAAATATTTATAATGAAATGTATATGTTTTAGTAAAATAGTTTTATGTTTAGAAATAGAATTTTCTTAAACGAATTACTTTTTATATCTTTTTGTGAAAAATAATAAAACTAATTGTATACACTCATAGAAATTTAATTGGTTAAAATCAAATTCATTTTTAAATTCATATAATTTATATTATCTTAGGTTGAATTTTTGGTATTTTTCTAAAAAATCAATTTTTGATGAAGAGTGAAAAACATGACATTATTGTTTAAAATTGACTTCTTCATTTAAATAATAATTTTAATTTAAATTGGTTCAAACATAAAAATAGATTAATAATACATATATTAACCTAATTAAAGTTATTGGGATAATTTTTATAGAATTACATATGAAAATTCATTGAACAATTGTTCACCTCTTCTTACCCAGCTTCTAGCCAGATTAGAAAAAAATGTAATTTCAACGATGTTGTGAAATAAATTTTAAAAATTCAACATTCCTGGTTGTAATCAGGAAGAATAATTTGTTATAATATTATCAAAATATTTTTTTTTGTGAATATTAACTTTTGAATTTTACTTACCAGAGTTATAGTTAAATATGGTAATTAAAGGTACAGATAATTTTATAATAATATAATATTATGTGAACACTTGTCCTAATTTCATTAGATGGGTATATTTAGATAAAAATAAATATTAGGTGAAAAATATGATCCTTTTTAAGCCACTATTGTTATATTAAGAGATTCATAATATTTTATTTAAGGAAGTGTTAAAAGTGGCATATTCCAATTTTAATAAATAAATAATTTTTAATATGGGTTTATACTTATTATAAATGTGACTATAAATATTAGTTGAAAATAAAAGAAATTTATCTACATCTTGATAATTTATTTATATGTTTTATACATTACATAATTAAATTTATATGTGATACAATGATGATGCAGCAATTTATTTATTAAAGAATTCATCAAATAAATGATATTAATAATAGTGAAGTAAATAAAATAATTTATAATTAATGACATACTCATAATTTATAGATGACTTAGAAATTTTATTTACATATTGGAAGTATTAGGTCGATGTTATCAGGTTGTTTTGATATTTTTAAAAATGAAAATATAGATTATTATTAAAATTCAAATAAATGATATTTTAAAATAAATAATATTTTATTAAATGATATAAAATTAATAAAAATATAAGGTATGTCCAACTAAATTGGGTAGTGTCAAATATTTCATTAATGATCCAATTGGGGTTATCTTTTCATTTTATAGTTACTATATTAACCCTATATTTCAAAAATACAAGAAGACGTGGTAAGAGTTAAAATGTTTAACAAATAGTTAAACAAAAAAGATAAGGTTCTTCTTATGACATAAACAAGTCTAAATTCATTGACCTATTACATTTAGTGCTATATAAATATTATCCTCCGAATAGATAACTTTTGAGATATTTTAAATAGAAAATATATTGATAATAAATTAATAATTTAAGATCTTCCAAAAATGCCCCTCATCCCTCTTATAATGGTCACTTCTCATTCTCTTTAATTGACACCTCAAAAACCCTTTTCCATTTCTAAAACCTAACCAATTAATATCTAAATATCCCTAAAATTATCTTAGAGTCTACAATTTTGGCAAAAGTCTATTCTATGGAGTCATTCTATGTAAATCAAAAGGAGACTCTTGAAAAGAGGTAATTGTTTTGTCCCCTCAATTAATGTTATTTTCTTAATCTAAATCCCCTTTCTCTATCATTCCCAAAATAAAATTATCAATCTAAAACATTATTCTTTATGAGATTTTATTATAATTATTGTAAAACCATATTTCTCATTTACCCATCCTATGAAAAACAATGTCACCATGTGTGCATATGTACGACTTACTAACTCCATATCGTGGTGTAAACTATTTTTCATATAAGCTTTATTTATATGGGTATATTTATGAATATAAATGATTTAAATAATAAGTATAACATGATATTGTTTCTTAAAAATTCATATTCTATCCATTCCCTTCCATTTAACCATTAAGTTTATGATACAGTCACTTGTAAAGACGTATGACTTACCGTCTCCACGACACTTTGAGATTCATCTTCCACATTAACCACTCAAGAATGATTTTAAAATATAAATTATGAAATATTATGAAATACATGAAATAATAATAAAACTAGAATAATATATATATATATTTATATATATGTAATTCACTTACTTCCATTCAATTCGATAAAAAATGGAAACAACGTTCATATGTACAGAAAACATACTGTCTCCATGAATGGTGTATTAAATTTCATATATATATCTATTATATATATTTATATCATGAATATATATCATATATAAATCATGTTACGAATTATTGAATTAATTTAATCATGATCTAAGTAATATGATCAATAACAACGAGTAAAAAATTTACGATAAAGAAAGTGATTGTTACTCGAAATGTTTCTTTAACATAGAAATTATTAATAAATAGGTAATATAAATTTATAAATGAATCATATAGATTATCATAAATTTTATTATGATTTTGGTAGGAGTCAATAATATTTTTAAAACCATTAAACACATGTTTTCTACATGTACGAAAAGTATCAGACCTAAGGTAAGGGAATTCCATCTCCCTTTTAATTTCCACAAGATATAATCCATGATCACCGCTTCTTTCTTGTTTCTGGTGTATGTACCTACCCTATTTTATTCTATATCATGAATAAATTTATATTCATGATTTTTTATATTCATTTTAATATATTAGTTTTATTATATAAATGTTCAATGTGGTATGGGACACTTTGAATGTTAAATGAATTAATTATTTCTCCATTTCAATATTCATGACATTATTTTACAAAACTAATTTTATAGATATAAAAATATTGTAAAGGATTTTTTTTTCTATTTTTAAGTTCATTAAAAAAAAATTAAAAATGAATATTTTAAAGGTTTTATTTAAGGGATAATTTCATAGTCTCTTTATTATCCGAGATTGCTTATATGGAAGTATCTACTTGAAAATCATTATCATCCATAACCTTGTTTCATAAAATGAAATACCAAATATTATAAAAAAATTTTAAAGTTATTTTTACCCTTGTTTTAATTTTTACACAACGTTTTGAAATGAACCTTTTCATCATTTTCCAAATTAGTAACTTTATAAAAATTTGAAAAAAAAAATTAATGAATATATTTTTTAACTCATATGGTGCAAGTGGCTATTTTCGGCCATTATGACACCATAACATTTTAATGAATTCCAAACTATATTTTAATGTTATTTTAAAAAAAATGTTTTCTTTTATAATTTGTTGGCTACTGAATGATTCTAATGAATAAATATGATATTTACTTCAAAGAGATTTAATTAGTTTTTTAAATTATTTTCATATATGTCAATATCATTTGATGGATTTTATGATTATTTTAGTTTGACTTATTATGATACAATATTTCTTATTATATTGAAGCATTTATGATTTTTTTTCCCATGGATGTGCTATATTTATACTAATCATGGTTTATGGTTATAGTATTAACATTTAATATGATTTTTTTATTTGAATGTTTATGTTCTGTTTCACCCTATTCATAAGAGGAATGCATCAGACTTAGTTTGTGACGGGCAGGCCCCACTTCACCCACTTGATTCATCAGTAGGTCTCATGAGACAAACTAGTGTCTTGGCACAAGTATTTGATGGTATGGTAATGGTCCTGGAATGCAGCCTTGACAGTATAGTTATGATGTCCAACATTATGCATTTCCTCCTTATAAGATTAGATACTGATTTTACATTTGATTATTTGACTATGAGAATATTCATGGGAATTTTAAAATGTAATTATATCATTTTTTTATTTTTATATTATGTTGAGGATAATGTTCTAAAAGCCTTTTGTTATAATTTTAAATCTTGACATAAAATGTTATGCTTATTTATGAAATCTTCTGTTGTATTATTTAACCTTACTGAACATTTGAGCTCACCCCTTTCTTATGGTTCATTTTCCCAAGACGCTGTGAAATATAGTAAAATTTGTATAAAGTGTTAATCTAGGAGAGTATTGGAGTCCTCAAGGGATTATCTATGTTTTATTTTATGTTTTAAATTGTAATGTAAATTTTATATAGTTAATCTATTTTCGAAGACTACTAAACATATTTGTTCTTTAGGATTTGATTCCATGTAATCATGAAAATGTATTAAAATAATGCACCAGCTTCGAGCTTCTGTGGTAGGAGCATCACATGGATATAAAATTTTCTTTTCTAAATGGATATATTATTGTTGGATTTTTTTGAACAACCCTTATATTTCAAAACCTTAATTTTCTAAATCATGATTTTAAATTATTTAAATCATGATTTGGATTAAAACAAGAAACAATTACGTAATATACTGTGATCCGGTCATTTTATGATTTTAATGGTTTTTATAATGTAAAATCTCAACCAAATTTATTTATTAATATAATTTACTATGATATTGTTTGTATTAAAAATTTATGTTGATGATATTATTTATGAATCATTAAGATATACATGGTGTGTAGAATTTGAAAAACAAATTAAAAATGAATTTGAAATTAAAATAATTTTTGAGTTAAAATGCATCCTTGGTTTTATGATTTTTCAATGTAATGAATTTATTTTTTAAAATATAAGAAGTACAATATAGATCATTTAAAATGATTTTTATTGGATAATAAAAAAGAAAGTGATACTCCATAGGGTATCACCAATAATTTGTATCTAAATGAAATAGGAACACTAGTTGATCAAACCACTTACTAAAGTATGGTTCAGAATTTAATTCACATAAATACAAGTTGGTCTGATATAATTTTCATTGTGTGCTAGAGTGCCCATTTTCAATCAAATCCAATGGAACCACATATGACTGTTGTTAAAATAGGTTTTGAATACATCAAAAGTACAATGAAATTAGGATTTTCATACTTAACAGGGTAGGAATTAGATATAGTATGTTATTCCAATGTGGATATTGGTGTTTGTAACTCATAATGAAAATCAACTCTCATAAATGTGACTTTTGGGAAATTCTCTAATTTAATAGTGTATTAAGATACGCAATTTTGCAGAATTATATACTGCTGAAGGTGAGTACATATCTTCATGCAATTTTTGTGTATAGAGTATTTTGATGAAACACACATTACTATAACATATATAAATTTTAAATTGACCCTATAATTTATTATAATAAAATTATAATAAAGAGTTCAAAAAAATCATGTTTCTTGCACTTTGATAAACCATAGTGATATAAGACATAACTTTTTGAGGTACCATTTTCAAAAAGGTGATATAACTATTGAATTAATTTGTACCAAACATTATCATAATAAAATATTTATAATCATTCAATTCTTTGGGAATGAGATATATCATATAGGAACGTGGAATGATAAATTTTTTATAGACATTTATTCTTTAGTTTACTTTGTTTCTTGTAGTGGTGAATTACAAAGCCATACAATTACTGGATTGCTATTGTTGGATTCCTTATATTGGATTTATTCTGAAGTATTTATACAATTGAATTTCTAACATTAGCATTCTATTATTGGCTTGAAACAGTAGGAATACTTCCATTTTCATGGTAATGTTGTCCTACTAATGTTGGAATTATACCATCAGCATACTTCTACTAGCCTGTTACTATGACCCTACAACCACTAGCCTGCAAATATTGTTATGATATTATTCTCCTTATACCCATGTTATCCAACCATTCACATATTACTATTATTTTTATAGTGTGCGACTCTTATAAATTGTGTTAGACCATTGGCCTGCTATTGTTGGCATGCTACCATAGGGCTACTACTGTTGTTGTTCTATCATTTGCGTACCACTATGGATTATAATCATTAAAATCATACCATAAGTTCAGTCATTAGTTCTCTACACATTTAAATGATGCTGTTTATATATTTTATAAAAAAAATATTATTTCACACGAATTTTTATTATTCATATTTTTTTATTTAAAGTTAATATTTAAATCATTATATGATAAAAATCCCAAAATAAGAGTCTAAATTACCATTTTATCTCATATGTTCCCTTTTTATACCCATATTTCTCTCCTTACCTTTCACTCCTGATTTAAAACCTAAATTTTCATGCATTTAAATGACATTAATTTATTTGGATACCTAATACATTAAATAAACAAACACCCAAAGACATTATTAGTCTAGTGCCTTTGAAAAAATGTAAACATAAAAAACTATTACAAAAATGAGCTAAAGTATCTCACATTAGGTTCTTCTTTACTAGAACCCTTCTTAGACACATAAAAAATAATAAATATATTCCTAACCTAGGGTAATGGAAACTTAAAATGGGGTGATATAGGATACTCAGTAAGGGTAAGAAAGGGAGATATATAATCATAATCATTAACAAAAGGGTATGATAAAGGAATCATGAATAATTCAATATCATACCCTTCATATCAAAGATCATAAATAGTAATCATGGAAGAAATATTGGAAATCCATAACACATGAATCATAATAAAATAAATAGAATAATCCCTGAATGAAAAACATAGGAATAAGGAATTGAATAGTGGAATACACATAAACATAAAAAATGATGTTCATAGCAGTCATGAAATTGATGTCAAGACCGTTTTAGTAGTATAGGGTTCACTCCCCTTTCCCTCTTGATCGTAATGGTTCACTCCCAAGTCCATCATAGTAGTATAAGTTCACTTCCTATACAATCCTGGAAATCATGGTTCGCTCCCATAAAAATATTAGTAGTCAAGGTTAAATCCCAATACCATATTAGTCTATCTCAATAAGAATAAATATTTACCCAATGCATTAGAGGGAGATAGGGCTCCCAGACATATATTAATTAAGTCATACATATGTGTTCCATAAGATCATAAAAAATCATATCATAACCCAAAAAATAAAATGGGTTTCATAAACATGTAATAATTTCATGAAATGTTGAAAATAGAAGGTTTCAAAATAATTTAATCAATGAATAATCCATGAAAATATGTGGTTTTCATAAGCATAAAACTCGTGGACTAAGAATGGGTTTTATATACCTATAACCCATGAAAAATAAATGGGTTTCATAAAAATCATTCCATCAATAAATAAACCATTCTAAGAAAGAATATGAATGGAAAAAGTTAATAATTTTTCCAAAAAGGCATGATTAACACACAAAAATGTCATCTTAGATGGTAAACAATTTTGAAATATCTTTTAAAAAAAATTAGGGAAATATCTTTTCTTCATTGAAGAAATGTTTTTAAAACCTAAGACATTTTTAAAAAACGTGTTATTTGAAAAAAATTTCCAAAAACTATAAATGAATCTTAAATAAACTATAAACACAATTTTAAAATACATTTCCTTGAAATTTATCTTAAAATATAATTTAAAAACATTTTTTATCCCACTTTTTAAAACATGGTTGTTGAATACAACTGATTTATTCTTGAAGAGAGAAATATGATCATATATTCTTAAAAACATTTCTTTAATATCTTCTGTACTAGATACTATATAAAATTTCTAATAAGTGGATATATCTTTAATAAATATAGGATAATAAAATTATTTATTGTTCTTGAGATATGGATCATAATATTTCATCAATAGAAGCATAATTATAAACAATTCTGATAAACAATGTGATTGTTTCAATAAAATATTACCACATGGTATCTTTGAATCTTACACCCCATGTAAGTAAATGATATTAAATTAGTATTCAAATATCATGAAAATAAAAAGATTCATGACATAACATGTCAAATGGAAGTATAAAAACCTCCAAAAATAATGTAGGTGCATAATAAAGTATTTCTCTCAATGAAAGAAAATTGAGACAAAACAATATTACCAATATGATAAATTTTTTAGTACAAAACCCATGAAATAAAGGTTAATGAATAAAAATTTAATACCCATAAATTTAAGAATTATATTTATTTAGTACATTAATTGGAATTATGTACACCTCTCAAATGAAAATAGTATCAAATAGGGCATGTTTCTAATGGAAATAAAAAGCGAGATGAAATTCCCTTACCTTATGTATTAACTCTCATAGTATACATATAAAACTCCTATAAAATTAATATAAGTTTATTATAAAAATATTAAAGAACCATATTCTTATTTATAATACCATATATTATATTTTTTGGAATTTATATTACAAATTTAATAAAAATCCCACTTTAGGGATTCTCATTGGGTAATATTCGCTTTGTTTTCCTCATGTGTCTTAATTTGTTATATATTTTTTCCTCATAATTATATAATTATTTTAAAAATATTAATCATGATATAAATATAATTTATATTCAGTATATATGTATATATAATAATCTATAGTGTATATTAATATAAAATGGAATACACCATTCAAAGAGATGGTAGGTCGTGTGTGCATATGAACATTGTTTCAATTTTTCTTTATAATATTGGATTAAAGTAAATGATATATATATATATATATACTATCAGTATAGTATAATTAATATTTCATATATCATATAATTTCATTAAACCCATCCTTAATAAATTTCATGTAATGTGTGAACAAATCACATTGCTTGGAGGGGCGGTAGTCCACACTTCCCTGAACAAAATTATCATATTTTCAGAAAATGGAAATTACGAAGGTATGTGTTATATAATAATCACAAAAGAATAAGTACATCATATATATCATATATATCATATATATAAATTAATATTAGATTTTCCATCAGAATTATTAGTAATAATTTTTTGTAAAGGAAAAATGAACAACATCGTTTCTTGAGGTGATAGTTCGTCATACAAAAGAATGGTATGTTTATTATAGATTATAAGGAAGTGAATTAAAACTAATGTCAAACCCTTAACATAAAAACATCACAGTATATTTCATATAATTAGTCTATTATGTGTTCATTCAATAAGATGAATTAAGTTGGTGTAGAAATAATATAAAGGAAAGGAGCATGAGAAAGGATGTTACCTCTTCTTTGGGTAACTCATTTCGGTTTAACCAGAGGTATTCCTTGGATGTATTTATATCTAATGGGATGATTCAAGGAGTAATAGATGGATTTTGGGAAGTGTATTGGGCAGATATTTTCTGAATATAAGTGGATTGAGATTTGTAATGAAGGGGTAGAGGTGGTGGCAATTTATAGGTGAGGAAAATGGCACATTTCGTATTTTTGAAAACATGTTATGTGTAGACATGTTTTAACCCAAAAAAATAAAAACTAAAAAACCCAATAATGGAAGTCTTATTATAGAAAATTTCCATAAAAAGGATTTTTTACAATTGGATATGTCATTTTGGCACCTAATTTTATGTTTTAGTCCCTTGTTATGCTTAATTTTACCTTATTCGCTATAATTAATTTTAACCACATTCACTAATATTTTTGGTCAAAATTTATGTTTATATTATTATGATATAAACACTATACATATAAAACAATGTATGTCAATTTTTCGAAATTCAATTCACATAAGTGTAAATATTATTTTAATGCCAATACAGCTGTCATTGAGAGAAATAAGGGTTTTAAGGTGACAATGTTCAAAGGTCATGAATAATTTGTATCTAATTTCAATATTAAAATATTCAAATGAACAATAATATATTAATATATTTTTAATTTAACTAATATTATTTAATAACCAACTTAAAATTTAATTTAACTATATAAATATATTAAATGAAAAAGTTGGTTTGAATTAAAATTCTGTATTTTTTCAATATTCATCTAAAATGTAGTTTCTTATAAATATCCCAATAACTCACTGTAATATTGTTTCACCATTAAAAATTCAAAAATTAATTTTTTTTATCAAATTAAATTTCAAAATTATTCTAAAATTAATTTTATCATTTTCAAAGAAAGACATGAAAGAAATCCATTTATGAAAACAGTATTTTTAAACATATAAAAATTTACCAAAAAATATATTTCTCATTATAAATATTTTTCATTTATATAAAACCTTTATAAATAATGTTATAAATTTTTTTATTACAATTCATATTACTACATTCAGTGGATATATTATAATTATCTCAAAAAAATTGTGTTTCATTGAAACTCGGTGTTTCATGAATCGCATGCCATGTTGGTGTTGTGGGTAGCACAAACCATTTTGGTACCATGTGTAAGGAATTTTTGAAATATTACAATAAATTAATCTTAATGAAAATTAATTTATTCAAGAAAATAAAATGAAAAAAGGTTCATCAAACATGGGGTTCTAAATTATTCCCCCTTTAAAATAAAATGTTCTCTCGAAATTCATCATTATGGTAAAAAGAAATGAGGATACTTCTCTTTCATAATATCCCCATGTAACCTTGATGCTTTCTCTAATTATTGAATTCTCTACAAAAAAGTTTCTAGGAAAGAGTTCTTTTTTCAGAGAACATTATATGTATGATCTATAATTTCAACTGGTTGTTCCTCATAAGAAAAATCCTACTCCAGTGGTATGATTTTTGTGTTCCGTAAATGTGAAGGGTTAGGTATGTACTCCCTTAGAATATATATATGGAACACAAAATATACATGAGATATATTTGGAATAAGTGCAAATGGATAGGCTATCGCCCTAGTACAGTCAATAATTTCAAAGGGACCGATATAACTAGAGCTTAGTCTCCCTTTCGTTTTGGACCACATAGCCTTTTTCGAGAGATTGATTCATAGGAACAACTTCTCACTAACCTCAAATTTTATATCACACCATTTATTATCATTAAAACTTTTCTACAAACATTGAGATTCCTTGATATGCTGATGTATGATTCTATCCTTCTTGATCATTTCTGTAGTGATGTCATGTTATACTAGCTTTCGTTCTTCAAATTTATTGAGTCATATTGGATATCTACATTTCTTCACATATATGGATTCATATAGTTCCATCTAAATGCTTCAGTAAAAACTATTTTAGTATAATAAGTCCACTAGAGGGTGGTGTTGATCCCAACCAACTTTGAAACCAGATAACAAGACCTCAATATATCCTCTAAGGTTTAAAATTTTCATTGAGACTGGATATCTAACCAAGGATTATAAGTAGTGTTGAAACTCAATTTTTTATCATGTTCTTGATGAATACTTCTCCAAAACATTGAGGTAAACCTCATATCCCGATCTGATATAATGGAATATGGTCACCCATGAAACCTTACATCTTTCTTATTGTATATCATAGATAAATGATCCAAAGACAAGTCTTCTCTAATTATGAATAAGTGTTCTAACTTAGTAAGGTGATCGACTTCCACCCATATTTCATTAAACCCTTTAGAGTTTTTGGGGATTCCAATGAAAAAAAATCAATTGTTTTGTTCTCCCATTTCCATTTTGTTAATGTTAATGGATGAAAATTCCCCTTAGACTTTTTTCATTCAATCTTATCTTGCAAGCGTACCAATCACTAAGATACAAACTCTGAAATATCCCTCTTCATTCCATCCTACCAAGAGTATTCTTTCAAGTCCCTATATAACTTCTTACATCATGAGTGAATTAAAAATGAAGAACTACAAGATTCCACTAACATATCCTTTTTCAAATCCAGTTTGTAAAGAACACAAACACATTTCCTTAACCATATAATCTGATCACGATCAAGGTTGACCACAAGAACAATTCTATCCTTATTTTGTATCTCTATTTCATTCTTATGGGCCCTTATAATATTTAATTATATATAGGGTTGAACATTAAATTGATATAGATAAAATTTCTCCCTTTATTTTAGGATTTCTAGATACATAATTTTCAAATGAAAAAATATAGGTTCTTTTTTATCCTTGTAATGGATAATCTATCATAATCCTTTAAACTAAAATCATCAACCCCCTTGTTCTCTTTCCCATGGTGTCAATGTATTGAGTAGGCATAATATATTATCTGCTCTAAGAATATTGTTTGGAACATATTCTACTATTTTTGCGTGAATAGATATTTCAATCTTTTATGATCAGTGTATATATATATATATCCAACGTTCCCCAAAAAGATAATGCCTCCATATCTATAATGTAAAAATTATCGTAACTAACTCTAAATCATGAGTTGGTTTATTATTCTCTTGAATCTTCAACTTCCATAAAACATAGGATATAACCATGTTTTTATGCATAGTAACACACACCAATTCCTTCCTATATGCATCACTATGGATCAAAACACCTTCTACACTACTGGGTAGTGTAATAAGAGGTGTGCTGAATAACCTTATCTTCAGTTCCATGAAATGTTTCTCACATTCATCTGTCTAGAGGATCTTGGATCCCTTTTGAGTTGAATTGGTCATAGGATTAGATAGTCAAGATAAAATCACAACAAATCAAGGATAATTGCAATCTAAATCAAGAATGCTATAGAGCTCAATCACCATGGATAGTCCATTCTCATATTCAATAGCCTATGTGTTAGATGAAGCTATTGGTATATAATCTCTTCAGATTTTGATCCGAAAATGAAACCTTTTGTAGCCAAAATTCACACATTATAAATTCGTCATATAGTTTTTCCTTCCTTATGGTATTTAGTACAATTTTCAATTTTTATTCATTCTCTTCCTTACTCTTTGAATATATATAAATATCATCTACCAAGACTACCACAAACCGGTTGATGTGATCTCAAAGGATACTATTCATCAAGTCCTAGAAGATAGCGGGGGAATTATTAATACCAAAATAAATAACTATATATTTATTGTGTACATACCTTCTACAGAATGTTGTCTTGGGTATGTCCTTTTTCTTGACCCTCAGTTGATGATATCCTTAATGAAGTTCAATCTTGGAAATGTATTGATCCCCACACATTTGATCAAAAATGTCATCAATATGGTGAAGATGATACTTGTTCTTGATTTTAATCATGTTAAAATCTCAAATATCAATACAGAGTCTCATTGATCCAACATTTTTTCACAAAAAGAACAGGTTCACCCCAATGTGACTCACATGGTCGAATGAATCCATTTTCAAGGATTTCATGGAGTTTCTTCTTCAATTATTGCAACTCAATTTAGGACATTCTGTAAGGATTCTGTAAAATTGTTTTGAAATGAGGTATGATTTCAATTGTGAACTCAAATTCACTCTTCGGTGGAAAGCTAGGATACTCTTCTAAAACGAAATCCCAATATTCTTGAATAATAAGAATATCATCAATTTTTATTTTTTTACAACCATTTGGGATAAAATTCCCTTCTGAATGGTAATTAAAACCCAATACACTAGATATAATCTTCATTGGACATTCATACTTATCGTCACCTTGATAGAAGATCATGGGTTGGATTGAATTATCAAACATAACTTCCCTTCCTTATCAATTTATGTTGGATTTATGTATATAATGCCAATACATGCCTAATATGACATAAAATTCAACCAAAGGAAGAATGAAAAGATTTTCATGACACACATTCCCACAAATGTCCACCAGATATGAATCATAGACATGGGATTAAATCAGCATACCATTAGTCATTTGCAATAATAATTTCTCATATAATATTTTTGGTTGAATATTAATACCCTTAAAAATTCTTCATTTATGAAATAGCTGGTATATCCATAATCAAATAAGTCATTAGTAGTTCTAGAGCTGATGGTATATGTACCTTTCACCCTATTGTTATTTCACTACTCATTATAAATAACAATTTAATGAGATTCCACTTTGTCCCTTATATTAAGATGTTACTAATGTAGATCATAATCAAATGCCCTTGGGTTTGTTCATTGGTTAGTAAAATACCCATTCTCCTTATAGTTGTAGCATTGATGAATGGTAGGTTCATTCTATGAAGCTTTTTCTCCATTCAAATAGTTATCTATCCTCTCCCCATCACTTTGGAAATAAAATAACCAATGGTCATCTCTTCCAAAAAAATATTTATTATACCCCTTATGGAATTTCCCTTACACTTCTTACCACACTTAGAGAATTATGAAAATAATGACTTCTTCTCTTTATGGTTTCCAGATTTTCCTTTAAACTCCACATTCCTTTTCTTGTCAAACCCATGATATTGATATGTGACACTAACATCCATTTCAACCTTGATTTCATAAAATACAATATCTTCAAATATACTTAAGTCTTTTTTGTCCAATTACATTTTGGGAATTGGAATTATTCCACTAAAGAACCTATGAAAATTACATTCAAGTTGGATGATATTTCTAGAAGCATACCTCACAAGCCCTATTAAACTTGACTCATAGGTACCAATAGATTCATTATCCAATTGCTTAAATTTGAATAAATCTTTTATAATATTTGTAAAATAAATCTGAGGAAATAAATTATTAAAAAATATGTTCTTAAAATCCGCTCAATCCATGGATTCAAATTTCATCTTGCTTCCTCGTATTCATGAATAGAGTCCATCACTACTCCTCTTTACCTTCTAAATGATAAACAACCAGAATAACATTATTATGTTCTGAACACTGCGATATGGAAAATATCTTTTATATGGTATTGATCCATTGTTCAATAGCATGTGGATCAGAAGCCCCACTGAAAGAATGTGGGAGTTTCCTCATGAAAGACTCAATAGAATGTTGTTCCCTAATTTCTTTATTTGTATGTTCACTATGATTAATATATTGATAATGTTGGGTAATCATAACAAAGAGTTTTTGCATTCCAGCACCAGTATCATTTGGTTTCTCATGAGGATAATCATTTTATTGTCCTTCGTAATCTCCATTATTTTGGATCCTTATGGTTCCATCCATTTACGAAAACCAAATGCACATAGAAAGAAATAGTTATCATAGTGGGGTACCATATATTAAAGAAACAACCTTATAGGATGTCTAAATGGTGACACCCTATTAGTCTATGAATCATTTTTTATCCATGTTTATTCATATTCAACATATATTTAAATCCTTCATTATGGATCGTGATGTGTTGGTGAATTCCTATTATCCCTAAGGAGAGTCAAACCAGGTGTATAACAAGGCCTTTTTCATGTACCAGGTTACATTGAGTTAGGACCAACACACCTTATAAGAGTTATTACTCCTTGGAACATATATTTAAGAGCCACATCAACTTGTAAAATCTAAAAAGGGATGTATTTATATAAAACAACTTTCTATATCCTTTACCAAGATTTGAGGAAATTTTCTTATACTTTTCTGTATCTTAAGACATATCCTTAGACATTCACTTAGGGTTCTCACTAATTTTTTCTCATAGTAGATTTCGATGGATAACTAAACCTTTTCTCTAATACCGAATATAGTGACCCTCAATTTTAATAGATTAACTTAATAATACTTTTACAGAAATCCTAAAACATTCACAAAAAACTCCCAATGTTCGTATTCCTCTAGTTCCTTTGGAAACTTGGAAACATACCCACTGGTACAAAAGTGAGTTGTAGTATCTCCATCTAGGTTCTTCTAGACTATAAACCTTCATAGACACATCAAACACAATACATATAATTATGATATATTGAAAATTAAACAAAAAAATGGTGATCTTAGATGATTAGTAATGGTAAACAATAGATATAGGTAAACATAATCATGAGAATAAGGGTGTGAGAATAAGATCATGAAAATATAAGATCATTACTTATATATCAATGATCACAAAAAATGAATCATGGAAAAAATATTGTCAGATCATAAGACATGAATTATAAGGAAAAAAATAACATAATCCATGAAAGTATGATACTTTAATAAGACATGGATTTTTTCCGACACATAATCATAGAAAATGATTTCCATGGTAGTCAAGTAATCACTACCAAGGCCATATTATTAGTATGGGTTCACTCTCAATACCATCATGGTAGTCATGGTTTACTCATATGGTATAAGGCCACAGCCTTAAACCTTACTTAATCTTGAGTTATTACAAGATTACACATTGAGGATCTTTTCTGGTTTAGAGTTTTAGAGAATTAGATCATGAAACATTCATTACATTCCACATTTAAACAAAGTGGTTACATAAAATACAGTATTTATTCTTCGCATCAATGGAAACATATTTAAAAAAACATGGATTCTTTCTTGACACATCCTTGACACTATCATCACATCATGTTCCTTTCCCTTGACCTGTGAAAAACATTTCAAAAACTTGGGATGAGCATAAAAAGCTCAGTAAGAGTTATAAAAATATGGAATGGAAACATGAGTTCATATATACATTAGAATGAAATCATACTTTACCCATAAAACATAGGCATATCAAATCATAGAAATCATAAGACATAAAGGTAACATGAGGAATTCATAACATTCTTACATAGGGAGTAACCCTCTTGGTTACATTTGGAATACCCATCACAGTATATTCCCTAAATCTCTTTGGAGAAACCTTAACGTTTCACCTCTTCGCGTTACCCAATGCATTAGAGAGCTATATCGGGCTCACCTGCCCTTAGTTTATCACGGAACCACCCGTTCATCATAACAATGCCCAAGAACCATAACATAATAGTATCACATAAAACATGCATAAAGGAAACATAACATTTCCACATTTCAATCACAAGATATCAATAAAACACATTGATATAAAAAACCTTATGAAAACAATTTTCAATACCATTTAAAACATTTAATAAAGATATTTTTTAATCAAAGTGTCCCATACCACCTTTAAGCTTTTAGAATTTTAAACCATTAATATCCATATAAATAAATCATTAAAACCACTTTGAAAACATGGATATTAATAAGAACAAATAATTAAAACATTTAAAGTGATATTTTGGTTAAAGGGGTTGTACCAAAATTAGAGACACATGAATACAATAATTGAGGAATAACATTTAGTCAGAACATTATAATATCATGAGAATAAATGGATTCATGATATAATATTCTAAATGAAATTATATACACCATATAAGAGTGAATTGTTGCATAAAAACAATGAAGTCTCTATAGAAATGTCAAATGTGATGAATTCCCTTATAAAGAATGTATCCTTAAATTAAGGATAATTCAATTTCAAAATTATGTGCGAAAAATATAAATACACCCAATATAAGTGGATATTAAGTGTAAAACAACAAAAGGTCATTCACACATATTCAAAAGATTACATATTCAATAACTACATGTTGAACCCAACCAAAACGAAATTTGGTGAAAAATTTACCTTGGTAAAATTCGACAGCCTAACAGCATCACATCAACATTCAGAAAATGAGTTGATGAGAGATAAAAAGGGAATCTCATCACTTGGACATAAAATTTACATCAACAAGGATATAAAATAACATATCCCAACATAAGAATATGTAAATCAAAAGACATAACAAGAGATGTCTTTTAAAAAGAGGAGGGTGAAAGGTTCCCTTACCGATTTGGGCAACTTTCAAAACGTACACCCCATGGAAGAAGGGTCATAAAATGAAGATGTGAATACCCACAAATGAAATTATACTACACAAAGTGTATAATAATTGGCAGTACATACACCACTCAAAGGAAATGGTGGAAAATGTAGACTAAATCTCATGGGAATAAAAGTGAGATGAAAAAATACCTTACGAAAACTTGGCAGCCTAACGGCGCCACATAAACCATACAAAAATGGATTGATGAGATCAAATAGGGTATCTCATCATAATAAAATAACATTTATAGACATAGGAATATAAAATAACATCCCCCAACATAACAAATAGGGGCTTAAAAGAAGTTACATAAAGGAGAGTACTTAAAAAGAAAGAGATAGGTTAGATCTCTTACGAAAATTCGGCAGCTTAACGGCGCCACTCAAAACATCTAAAATGGATTGATGAGAGAGAATAGGGTCTCTCATCACATGAACATGAAAATTACAGTATGATTAATATAAAATAACATCCCAATAACAATAAATATGATCTTTAAAAGGAATGACATAAAATAGTGTACTCAAAAAGAAGGAGTGGAGTAGGATCCCTAACCTCAAGTCCAACTTGTCTTGTTCGTTTCTTTTTATTCCTGAATAATAAACTTTGGTCAATTTATAATTGTTTAAAGACATCTTATAAATATTATTATTCATTTCATATCACATATTTTAATGTTATAATAATTGGATAATAATATGAGTTCGTATCAGACGTTTTTGTCAATGTTTGGTACATGAGTCAAAAATTGAACTTGTTGGAAAATAATTTTCCATGTAGTTATAGGTACATCATATCCAGAATAGTATTTATGTTTTAAATATCATATATATTCAGTATATATTCATTTTATACTATTCCTTAGAATTTGGAGATAAAAATTAAAAGCACCGTTCATGGAGACGGTAGGCCGTACGTACACATGAACGATACTTTCATTTTTTTGTGATATTAATGGAATTAAAACAAAATGATAGATATATATATATGTTATAATTCTAGAATGATATACTTCATTTAGATGTAATATATTACATATATATCCATTATATATATGTACTTATAATAGTACATAACATTTTGAGATAAGAAATGAAATGTACCGTTCATGGAGACGGTAAGCTGTACGTACGCATGAACGCTACTTCCATTTCTATTTCATATTTAATGGTATTAAAACATAATTATACATAATAGTATTTTAATTCTAGTATGGTATCATATATAATATCATTAAATATACCCTTTATACATACCACATATGGTAATAACGAATCAAATCACTTTGAGGGGGCGGTAGTCCGCACTTCCTTAAATGAAGATATCGCGTTTACCCATAATGGAAACCATAAATGTATGAAATAAATGAAAAATATAGAAGCTTATGTAAAACGTAAACATATCATATATCATACATAAATATAGTGTCATCTTAATGGCCACCTTTGAAGGTGTTAGAAGAATGTTGAACAATCATCGTTTCGGGAGGCAGAAATTCGCCATCCACAGAAACAATATGTACTTTAACCATTAGATGAAGGTGTGTGAAAGTGTAGCTCGAATCCATCTTATACCAACATCCAAGTATATTGAATATACTTTAGTTTTTACAAAAGAAATTAATAAAAAGAGTTTATGGGGTTAGAGAAGCAAAATAAAACAAAAGGACTCAAGTGAAGACATTACCTTAAAATCGGGTAACTCCCTTTGGTTTGAGCTCAAAGGCTTCCTTGGGAAGGCTTCTGCCCAAAGTGAGGCTTCAAAGAGTTAAAGAGGGATGTGGAGATACAAAATGGGCAGGGTTTGGCCGAGACAAAGGCTTTGGGAGTGTGGATACTGAGGTAGAGGTGGGGGCATTTTATAAGAGGAGAGGAGGGGAACTCTTGTAAAGTTACAAAATGATACTTTATTTTCAAAAGCATTTCGGATTTTAAAGGTCCCACATTGATGTATTTATAGGATACGGTGATAAGGGTTCTATATCCACTCATCCAATAGGTTTTCGACATGTGTAGGTCTTATATATTACATTATCTTTCCATTTTATTTAAATCGTTAAATAATGAGGTCATCGCTGCATAATCATGATGTCATAAATAATTTAATAAATTTAATGTCTAAAAATTATAAAAAAATATATCATGATTTTGGAAATAGTTTTAGCTTTCCAATTAATATTTATAGTCCAAATGATCATTTATGTAGACAAAATTAAACATATTTTACTTAGGTGATACATTCTTTGTTACATTTAACATTCTTTAAAAATAAAAAGATAAAAAGTCACATTCTCACAAAAGTGATTCCATGGGGCCCCCAAGTTTGGCACAAGGAATCCCATGGTCGGCCATGAGACAACCAGTAGCCTTAGGTCACATTTTTTGGTCTTTTATTATTATTATGATATCATTTTATTATCCTTAACTACTCGATTACTCATTAATCAATATAATTAAAGATAATTACCGTCGTTACTATTCATAATGTCCAAAAATAAAAGAGTATTAATTACATAATTTGGACCTTCTGATTCCAAATATGTAATCCATTTTACCAAATTCCAAACACATAAACTTCAATAATTGATTTAAAAATAATTCTCGTTGTCAAAACAAATAGTGGTTTTTTTCAAACAATATCTATGAAAAGTTTGGCATTAGTTTATGACCAATTTCAAAGTGAAATTAATCCTAATGAACACCATTGGATTAAATGGTAAAAATATATTCAGATTAAACTGTAAGACCAATTAAAAATATAATCTACCCATATAATTAAATTAAATGAAAAAGTTGTTTTGATGTAAAATGCAGTATTTTTCACTATTCATTAAAAAATGAGCATTGTCAGAAAAATAAAAAACATTTATCCAATGTACATTTCAATGTCATAATCATAATTAATATGTTTATTTTGACCAATATAGATTATAAAATTGTCAAAAGTTTGATTTAAAAAGGTTTTTCCATCAAAAGGTAGTAAAATAATCCTTTAAGAATATTAGTGTATTCCATGCTTAAGATTGTATTTATTTTCATTTTAAGCCTCTAAAACACTATCCTAATAATTTATAGACATAGATAAAAATATTTATTATTCATTACTTACTTGGGATGTTACATCCTTCCCCCCTTTTGGGAATTGCGTCCTCGCAATTTTAAAATTGGGCTTGGAAACATCCTTGAAAGTCCCACATCGGAACAAGAGTCGGAAAAACAATCACTTTAAAATAATGAAAGTTAAGTACAAAGGTCACCCGAGTTAACCCATACTAGGATTCCAAGTATGAAAATATGAACATGGAGGAAAAAACAAAGGGTCATGTTCTGATGGAGATTGATAGAAAACATGTTTAAGAGAAAGTTAACCACAAGAAAATCACAAACTTGTGATGGGTTAAACTGTATTCGGATCCCCAGTAGGAAAAGTTAATAGACAACATTTTTGTTTTATGTTACTTTTTATTGAGGAATTTATTCATAAGGAAACATAATCACTTATCATGTTGACTTTCATCTTTTATTAGATTCCTTACACAAACTCATATTTTCTCCAAAAGACGAGTATTTAGGAAGACTTGTTCACATTAAGAGTATTATAATCATCTTCTAGAGAATCGCCTAATCCACAAAAGAGAACTATATACATCCCATTTCGTTAGACTTTAACCAAAACCAAAACCAAAAGGTTAGTAAAAGATCAGATAATCCAGAAAAGGATAACCCTTTATAAAAAGAAAATCTATTCTTAATCTCCAAAATTTGTCCAACAAAACCCAAAGTTCAACGACGACAATTCCATAATCAAATTGTCTATAAAATTCTTCAAAGTAGGCCAAACTAATGTTGAAACCAAAATATTTTAAGGATTTAGTCACATAGTCTTCCAAGTTAAATCGTAACATTTATCTCCAAACAACATCAGTTGCTCTTAAAGTCTTGTATTGAAAAGTAATTAACCTAATCACATATCCTCTATGATAGGTGAATATATTTCCATAGATAACCCAAAATAAAATTACTCTTAATTCATGAAATCATCTAACTAAAAGGAATCATACAAACTAACCAGGGACTTCACGTAGTCTAGTGGTAGGCGATAAATACCTGTTGCACATTGGTTGTGGGTTCGATTCCCGTAGCTTTTTCCGACGCGACGGGTTGTCACATGGTCTACGTGTTGTCCTTTTTCCAAAACTATATAATTCTCAAATCATTTCCCAAAAAGAGATAAAATCATCAAAAATAACCATAACATAGTTTATCCTCAAATTTATCTCATGCCTTTCACATCAATCATAACATATAGTAACCCTTAATTACCTCAAAAGTCAGGATCATATAAACCCAAATGGTTCTTTACAACTATGTACACAAAAGAAAAGATAACTATTCCTAGAATAAAATTCACATATATTAAACATCAGGGTTACACATACTATAAAAAGTCTTCAAATGTAACCCCATCATCAGAAGAGACTTAATACTCTTAAGAATTTCACCATAACTCTTGAAGCCCTTATATGTTGACATCTTACTAATTCAACATTCTTCATGATCCATTAACCATTCCTTTCCAACCTATTCCAAAATACTTCTTTCCTACAAACAAAATGATGAATCATTTCCTAAGATTCCAAAATAGGATAACAATAGTTATGAAATAATCCATACCTTTGATTGGTCATTTTCAGGTTCTTCATCCTCAATCAGAATGGCATTAGGTATTGGTAAATGAACATTTGTACGATATTGGTGATCCCATTCACGAAACTTCTTCATAGGACTTGTGTTTTCATAATGACCACGCACACCACATTTAAAACATTCAATTGATCCCTCAGAAAGAACTTCTTTCCCTTTCCTCGAGTCAACTGGATGCTTCCTTTTTCCATGGAAGGTTCTTGCTTTATGACCTTCATTTCCACATCTATAGAATATTTTTGTACCTTTAAAACATTTTCCTAGGTGTTTCTTTCCAAATTTTGGACACATAAGTTTTTGAACACACTTACCTTTATGATTATTACCTGTAGTTCCGTAGGGATTTGTTCCTCGCATATATAATGCTTTAGAGAAATCACCAAGGTTTAGGTGGTCAATCATGACTCCAGATAGTTGGTTGAGGATAACCACAAGAGTTCTCATTGCATATCCCATATCATTTAGTTTCTTTCTCAAAAAAAACTTTCATAGTTTCCTTCACATCCACTTTTACTTTGGTGCCTGCTAGATCTAGCCATTTACTAAAACCTAAAAGGTCAGTGTGAGTATATTAACAAAACCATCAGGTACTAATGAGGAAGATAAACAATAAGATATACTTACTCATTAACTTTATCTAAAACTATGACTCTTTCTGAAATCCTAACCATTATGGTAATGTCACTTATGCTTAAAGAATACCCTAACCTCTAAAGTTATCTAAACCGACCTCTGATACCAACTATAAGGCCCCGGACTTAAAGCTTACTTAATCTTGAGTTATTACAAGATAATACATTGAGGATCTTTTCAGGTTTAGTGTTTTAGAGAATTAGATCATGAAACATGCATTACATTCCACATTTAAACAAAGTGGTTACATAAAAGACAGTATTTATTCTTCCCATCAACGGAAACATATTTAAAAAAAACATGGATTCATTCTTGAAACATCCTTGACACTATCATCACATCATGTACCTTTCCCCTGACCTGTGAAAAACATTTCAAAAACTTGGGATGAGCATAAAAAGCTCAGTAAGAGTTATAAAAATATGGAAAGGAAACATGTGTTCATATATAAATTAGAATGAAATCATACTTTACCCATAAAACATAGGCATATCAAATCATAGAAATCATAAGTCATAAAGGTAACTTGAGGCATTCATAACATTTTTACGTAGGGAGTAACCCTCTTGGTTACGTTTTGAATACCCATCATAGTATATTCCCTAAATCTCTTCGGAGAAACCATAACGTCTCACTCCTTTGCATTACCCAATGCATTGGAGAGCTATATCGGGCTCACCCGCCCTTAGTTTATCACGAAACCACTCGTTCTTCATAACAATGCCCAAGAACCTTAACATAATCGTATCACATAAAACATGCATAAAGGAAACATAACATTTCCACATTTCAATCACAAGATTTCAATAAAACACCTTGATATAAAAAACCTTACGAAAACCTTTTTCAATACCATTTAAAACATTTAATAAAGAGATTTTTGAATCAAAGTGTCCCATACCACCTTGAAGCTTTTAAAATTTTAAACCATTAATATACATATAAATAAATCCTTAAACCCACTTTGAAAACATGTATATTAATAAGAACAAATAATTAAAGCATTTAAAGCGATATTTTGGTTAAAGGGGTTCTACCAAAATTAGAGACACTTGAATACAATAATTGAGGAATAACATTTATTCAGAACATTATAATATCATGATAATAAAT
Organism: Viscum album; assembly: GCA_963277665.1. Taxonomy (NCBI): domain Eukaryota; kingdom Viridiplantae; phylum Streptophyta; class Magnoliopsida; order Santalales; family Viscaceae; genus Viscum; species Viscum album. The sequence goes on along the minus strand of OY728140.1, from coordinate 841,450,923 downwards.
GGATTCATGATATAATATTCCAAAGGACATTATATACACCATATAAGAGTGAATTGGTGCATAACAACAATGAATTCTCAGTAGATATGTCAAATGTGATGAATTCCCTTATAAAGAAGGTATCCTTAAATTAAGGATAATTCAATCTCAAAATTATGTGTGACAAATATAAATACACCCAATATAAGTGGATATTAAGTGTAAAACAACAAAAGGCCATTCACACATATTCAAAAGATGACATATTCAATAACTACATTTTGAACCCAAAGAAAACGAAATTGGGTTAAAAAGTTCCCTTGGTAAAATTCGACAGCCTAACGGCATCACTTCAAAATTCAGAAAATGAGTTGAAGATAGATAAGATGGGAATCTCATAACTTGGACATAAAATTTACATCAACAAAGATATAAAATAACATATCACAACACAAAAAGATGTAAATAAAAAGACATAACAAGAGATGCCTTTTAAAAAGAGGAGGGTGAAAGGTTCTGTTACCAATTTGGGGAACTTTCAAAACGTACACCCCATGGAAGAAGGGTCATACAATAAAGATGTGAATACCCACAAATGAAATTATACTACACAAAGTGTATAATAATTGGAATTACATACACCAATCAAAGGAAATGGTGGAAAATGTAGCATAAATCTCACGGGAATAAAAGTGAGATGAAAAAATCCCTTACGAAAACTCAGCAGCCTAACAGTGGCACATAAAACTTACAAAAATGGATTGATGAGATCACATAGGGTATCCCATCATATTAACATAATGTTTATTAAACTAGGAATATAAAATAACATCCCCCAACATAACAAAGAGGGGATTAAAAGAAGTGACATAAAGGAGAGTACATAAAAAGAAAGAGAGAGGTTAGATCTCTTACGAAAATTCGGGAACATAACGGCGCCACTCAAAACATCCAAAATGGATTGATGAGAGAGAATAGGGTCTCTCATCACATGAACATAAAAATTACAGTATGATTAATATAAAATAACATCCCAATAACAAGAAATATGAGCTTTAAAAGGAATGACATAAAAGAGTGTACTCAAAAAGAAATAGTGGAGTAGGATCCCTTACCTCAAGTCCAACTTGTCTTGTTTGTTTCTTTATATTCCTGAATAACAAACATTTTTCAATTTATAATTGATTAAATACCTCTTATAAAGAATATTATTCAGTTCATACCACATATTTTAATCTTATAATAATTGGTTAATAATATGAGTTCGTATCAGACGTTTTTGTCGATGGTTGGTACATGAGTCAAAAATTGAACTTGTTGGAAAATAATTTTACATATAGTTATAGGTACATCATATCCAGAATAGTATTTATGTTTTAAATAACATATATATCCAGTATATATTCATTTTATACTATTCCTTAGAATTTGGAGATAAAAATTAAAAGCACCGTTCATGGAGATGGTAGGTCGTACGTACGCATGAACGCTACTTTCATTTTTTTGTCATATCAATGGAATTAAAACAAAATTATAGATATATATATATGTTATAATTCTAGAATGATATCCTTCATTTATATGTAATATATTACATATATATCCATTATATATATGTACTTATAATACTACATAACATTTTGAGATTAGAAATGAAATGTACCGTTCATGGAGACGGTAAGCCGTACGTACGCATGAACGCTACTTCCATTTCTATTTCATATTTAATGGAATTAAAATATAATGATACATAATAGTATTTTAATTCCACTTTGGTATCGTATATAATATCAGTAAAATATTCCCTTTATACGTACCACATATGGTAATAACGAATCAAATCACTTTGAGGGGGCGATAGTCCGCACTTCCTTAAATGAAGATATCGCGTTTACCCATAATGGATACCATAAAAGTATGAAATAAATGAAAAATACAGAAGCTTATGTAAAAAATAAACATATTATATATCATATATAAATATAGTGTCATCTTAATGGCCACCTTTAAAGGTGTTAGAAGAATGTTGAACAATCATCGTTTCGGGAGGCAGAAATTCTCCATCCACAGAAACAGTATGTTCTTTAACCATTGGATGAAGGTGTGTGAAATTGTAGCTTGAATACTTCTTATAAAAACATCCTAGTAAATTTAAGATACTGTATTTGTTACAAAATAAATTAATAAAAAGAGTTTAGGGGGTTGGAGAAGCAAAATAAAACAAAAGGACTCAAGTGAAGACATTACCTTAAAATCGGGTAACTCCCTTTGGTTTGAGCTCAAAGGCTTCCTTGGGAAGGCTTCTGACCAAAGTGAGGCTTCCAGGAGTTAAAGAGGGATTTGGAGAGACAAAAATGTCAGGGTTTGGCCGAGCCAAAGGCTTTGGGAGTTTGGGTGAGGAGGTAGAGGTTGGGGCCTTTTATAAGAGGAGAGGAGGGGCACTCTTGTAAAGTTACAAAATGTTAATTTATTTTCAAAAGAGTACCGGATTTTAAAGGTCCCACATTGATTTATTTCGAGGATAAGGTGATAAGGGTTCGAAATACACTCATCCAATAGGTTTTGGACATGTTTAGGTCTTAGATATTACATTATCTTTCTATTTTATTTAAATCATTAAATAATGAGGTCATCGCTGCATCATCATGATGTCATAAATAATTTAATACATTTAATGTCTAAAAAATATAAAAAAATATCATGATTTAGGAAATATTTTTAGAATTCCAATGAATATTTATAGTCCAAAATATAATTTATTTAGACAAAATTAAAAATATTTTACTTAGGTGATACATTCATTGTTACATTTAACATTCTTTAAAAATAAAAAGATAAAAAAGTCACATTCTCACAAAAGTGATCCCTTGGGGCCCCCAAGTTTGTAACAAGGCATCCCATGGTCGGCCATGAGACAACCAGTAGCATTAGGACACATTTTGTGGTCTTTTTGTATTATTATGATACCATTTTATTATCCTTAACTACCCGATTACTCATTAATCAAGATAATTAAAGATAATTATCGTCGTTACTATTCATAATGTCCAAAAACAATAGAGTCTTAATTACATAATTTGGAACTTATAATTACAAATATGTAATCCATTTTACCAAATTACAAACACATAAATTTCAATAATTTATTTAAAAATAATTCCCGTTTTCAAAACAAATAGCCGGTTTTTTTGAAACAATATCTATGAAACGTTTGCCATTAGTTTATGACCAATTTCAAAGTGAAATTAATCCTAATTACCACCATTGGATTAAATGGTAAAAATATATTCAGATTACACTTTAATACCAAATAAAAATATAATCTAACCATATAATTAAATTAAATGAAAAAGCAGTTTTGATGTAAAATGCAGTATTTTTCACTATTCATTAAAAAATGAACATTGTCAGAAAAATACCAAATATTTATACAATGTACATTTCAATGTCCCAATCATAATGAATATGTTTATTTTGACCAATATAGAATATAAAATTGTCAAAATTTTGATTTAAAAAGGGTTTGCCATCAAAAGGCAGTAAAACAATCCTTTATGAATATTAGTGTATTCCATGCTTAAGATTGTATTTATTTTTATTTTAAGCCTCTAAAGCACTATCTTAATCATTAATAGAAATAGATAAAAATATTTATTATTAATTACTTACTTGGTATGTTACACATGGTCATCTTAGTTATATTATTTCACTCCTCATACCATCTTGGTAGTCATGGTTCACTCCCATGTCCATCTTAGTAGTCAAGTTCCACTCCCAAGATAATATATATTCTATATAATTAGATATAAATATTTAACCAATGAATTGTAGGGAGATATAGGACCCAACCATCTTATAATGAAATCATATATACATGTCCTACATGATCATAAATAATCATAACCTTACCATGAAAGGAAATTGGTATCATAAACAGGTAATCATATCATAAACTATGGAAGATATAGGTTTCATAATCATTAAATCAATGATTACTTAGTGAAAATAATTTCGTATAATAATTATAAAACATGTGGAAGGGGAATGCATTTCATTAACATATATCTCATGAAAAATAAACTGGTTACATAAACATCATGATATCAAAACATAAACCATTTAAAGAAATAATATAAATGGAACCATTGAATTATTTCCCCAGAAATGAATGAGTAACACCAATATATTTCATCATAGATGGGAAATAAATTTTAATTATCTTTTAAAAATATTTCTTGATTATAACATCTACTTTTCATTTATTAATTCTTTTTAATGCATAAGACAATTTTGAAATGAATTTTCTTGGTAAATTGTTTTGAAAACATATAAACAAATATTTAAAAACCCATAAAACATTATTAAAATAATTTTTCTTGAAACATAGATTAAAATTTCATTTAAAATAATTTTTTAAAAACATTTTTAAAAACATTTTTTAAAACATTTTTTAAAACATGATTTTTGAATACAACTAATTTTTTATTGAAGAGAGAAATTTAGTCAGATTTTCGTACAAACATTTTCTTAACATCTTCAATGACAAATAATGGAAAAAATTGTAAAACTAAATGGATTAATCTTGAATAAATAGGTGATAAGGAGAAACATTATTTTTCTCTTTAGATTTATTGTAATATTTTAACAATTGAAGCATAACTATAAACAATCCTGATAAACGATGAGGTTGTTTCAATAAAATATTACCACATTGTGACTTTGAATAAACTAACCATGTATGAAAATGAAATTTCATGAAGCTTAAAATATTATAAAATTAATGTTATTAATTATATAACATTTGAAATGTATGTATATTCACCTCTAAATATAATATATGATTATAACATAAGTTTTGACTCAAAGAAAGAAAATTGAGACCAAACTATCTCACTGATTGTGTAATTTTTTTAAATGAAAACCCCATTGATTAAAAATCATAGAAATGATATTTAAATGCCCATAAATTTATGAATATTAATTAGATAATATTTTTTTGGGATGTATATACACCTAAAAAAGTAAAAGAGTGGTGAATAAGGCATGATTCTCAGAGAAATAAAAAGTGAGATGAAATTCCTTTATCATATGTCTGGACTCAATTTCTACTCATACAGAACTCCTTTATAATAAATATAAATTTATTATATATATTTTACTAAACCATATTATTATATCTAATACCATATATGGTTTATTATATTACTATATTACTCTCTTATTAACAAATCCAAGTTAAGCATTCGCTTCGGGCAATATATTCTTTGTTTTCAGATGTTTCTTAATTTGTTATATTTTTTTCTCTTACTTATATCTTGACTTCAAAAATTTAAAATATTATATAAATACAATTTATATTAATTGTTTATTTATTTAAAATAAGCTATATTATATATAAATATTAAATAGAATACACCATTCATGTAGACGATCGGTCATACATACACATGAGCATAGTTTTCGTTTATCTTCATAATATTAAAAGAATAAAAGTAAATGAAATATAAGTGTATATATAATATCAAAAAATTAGAATTAATATTTCATATATATCATATATGTTCATTAAACAAATACTTAATAAATTCCATTTAGTGTGTGAAGGAACCATATCACATTGAGGAAGTGGTACTCTATACTTCACCAAATGAAAATATCTTATTTACACAAAATAGAAAGCATAAAGGTATGTGTTATATAATAATCACAGAAGAATATATAAATCATATAAATCGTATATATCATATAAAAATATATTTCCCATCATGATTCTCAAACATAAACGTTGGTAATGATAAAACAAAGAACATCGTTTAGTGAGGGAGTAGTTCACCATACACAAGAATGGTATGTTTACTACCAATTGGTTGGATGTGTGTGTAAGTGTAGGTCATAACCATAACATAAAAACATCTCAGAATATTTAGTAAACTAAGGATATTATGTTTTCATTGTATAAGATAAATTGAGGTGGTGTAGAAAGAAAATAATTGAAATTATCTAGAAGAAGTATGTTACCTCTTTTTTGGGTAACACCTTTTAGTTTTCACTAAAGGGATCCCTTTGATAAATTTTTACCCAATGATAAAATTAAAGGAGAGAGGGGGTGATTTATGGAATTTAATTGGTCAAATAATTTCCTATCATAGTTGTTTTCATATTTTTGATTAAGGTTGAGAGGTCCTTTTATAGGGGATGAAAAGGACACCCTAAGCATTTTTTAAAACAAGTTATGTATATACATGTTTCTACAAACAAAAAGTCATAATAACTAAAAAAACTCTATAGTGGAAGGAATTTGTCTAATAAATAGACATACAATGGGTTTTTGGAAAAAAAATTAGGTCATTTTGATCATATAAGATTAATGCTTAGTCCCTTATTAAGCTTAATTTTACCTTCATCATTGCTATTAATTTTAATCCCATTAACTAATATTTTTGATCAAAATTTAATTTGATATTTTAAGAATATAAATATTATACATATTACCACAATATTTTTCAATTTTATCTTAATTTAATAAAAATAAGTGTGAAAATTAGGTTTAATGTTAATCCCACAGACATGGTGAGAAAGCTGGTTTTTAATGTGAGAATGTTCAATAGTTCATTAAAATTTTATATCGAAATTCAATAAAAAATATTAAAATTACCTAAGTTGAATTAATATATATATAATTTATCTAATTTTACTTTAAAACCAAATTAAAATATAATTTAACTATAGAAATAAATTTTACAAAAATGCATTTTAAAATTAAAATTTTTTATTTTTCATTATTCGTCCAAAAATGATGTTTCCCAGAAAAATCAAAAAAAATTCTCCCAAATAATATTTTTTAAATTTGGAATAAAAAAATGAGTTTTATTTTATCAAATTCAACGTAAAAATGTATCAAAAATATATTTTATTATTTTTCACATAAAGACATTAACTGTAGTCCATTTTAGATAATAATATTTTTATTTATATAAATACTTTACTAAAAATATATTTTTCATTTTAATTTTGTTTTATTTACATAAAAAAATTATACATAATATTATAATAGTAATTATTACTATTCGGGTTACTATTTTTAAGAGTTGGGTTATAATTATCTAAATAAAATGATGTTTTATAGAAAACCAGTATTGCGTGTAACGTAAGCCATATATGTGTCACATGTAGTGCAAGACAAGTCATTGTAATGTGTATGGATTGGTAAACATATTTAAATTAAATACATCATTGAAAATTAATTTATTATAGGAAATAAAAAGATAAAAATGTTTAATAAACATGGGGTGTTTCACTCTTCATAAATAACCCTCAAACCTATAGAAAAATTGTTATGGTGAAGTGTATTAGGGGATCTCCAAATAAATTTCTTCTAAAAGATAAATTTATAGGATATCTGAGTTCCTATATAAAATTATAAAATCCCCAAATTTCATCTGATGTTGTTATTGTAGAAAAGGAATTCAATGGTTCCTGGTTATCTTCAAGAAATTATATTTTCGTTAAAGTAATCCACGATTATAGATGGGAATAATTTATACTAAAGAATGAAATTCCTTTATAACCAAGGTTTATTCATGAAATCACTTGTTAATTTATCTTTAGATTGATTGTTAGAAGGATTTTATAAAGATTATTTTGGATAGAAAAGAGCTTATATTTCCCTTGAAACAATGTTCTATGTGTTAATACATCATCATAATATAATCAATGAGGATTATTAGGGTTCCTTTCCTATTAACCCTAAGATCCATGCATTTTATGATTCTTTAAATGATATTATAGGGAATTCCACCATGCGAAGGACTACTGTAGTTGAATCAGATAGAGTGTGAGTTTCTCTTCGAGTTCATCGAATATATGTTGTGCCTCGGGATGGGGGGTCTCGTAATTATGAAGTATCAAGACATGTTCATTTTTTGTTATGAAAAGAGAAAAAAATAAATCTATATATTTATTTAAGGCTACACAAGATGGACTCTATTGAAAGATATAGGACTCATTCCTAAAGGAGAGGAAAATGTAACACTATATGGTTTATTCTTCATTAGTTAAGTTTTGTGTAAGAGAATGAGTGTAATTTTAAATACATAGCATAAAATATTGGAAATAGATAATGACAAATTATATTTTATGTTCAACCCTGTAGACAATATTTCTAGAATAAAACATTTTGTTGACACTAGCTTGGTGAAAAATGATGTAGTGGGATTTTTTCTAATGAAGAATATGAGACTTATATTAGTGGTCAAATTGAAGAGAATGGATTTATAGACGATGTATAGAACTATATTCTAGTTTTTGTGGAAGAAGGGAGTGGCGTTGACATTTTGCAGAGTATGGATATATGGTATTGACCTCCAGAGCCAAAACATTTCATACCATCTAGAGAAATCCTATGTGATGAAAAATAAAATTCTGAAGATACTGAAGTTCCCAATGGATAGACACTTAAAGGTTCTACTTCAAGATTCCAAGATGATGTTTTTGAGATATTTAATGAAGTTAACAATGATGTTTTTTTAGGAGATGATGATGAGTAATATGATAATTTTTTAACTATTTGTGGATTTCTAACACTTCCAGTGGATATTGTAATAGTGTAACCCAACATGATTTTGGGAGTCAGACTTCTAGATTCCATGTTGAGTTAGACACTTTATATAAAGATTATGATGAAACACCAATAAGGGGGAGAAATCCATAGAATCATTGGTGTAAGGGATCACTTATTCTAACTCAGATGACGGAGGTAATGGATATGATGATGAAATATGGGAAATAAACTAAATCATAGTGGACCATCCATCTTGGATGCTTGAAGATATCTTAAGTGATCCTTTATAGATTAGATAGATGAGTCATAGATTTTGGAGGCTTTTTTCTGGAGGTCATGTTATGGAAACTAGTCACGAGGGTTCATATTTTCTAGTAAATAGAGTTTTTGTTGAGTCAATAAGGTTTTCCTTATGACTTTTCAATTCCTTCATGTTTTTAAAACCACAAACACCTTATCTTATGGAAAATCTCATTTTACACTTTGTTTCATTTTCTTAAGGAAAATTTCCTTCCCCAATGAAATTTATCCTTTCATTGTTTTCATTATTTAATCACATTTCTTTTCTAAATTTAAAATTTGGATTGTAACTAAATACCTCAGAATCGTATAATACTTAGATATGATGCATTCTGTTTAAGACTCTAAACTTCTATGAGTTTGACTCCAAACTTGTACTAGTTCGACTCTGAACTTCTACAAGTTCGACTCCGAAATTCTATGAGTTCAACTCTGAACTTATACTAGTTAGACTACAAACTTCTATGAGTTTGACTCCGAACATTTACTAGTATGACTCTCAAATTATACTAGTTCGACTCCTAGCTTCTAATAGTTCGACTCTGAAATTCTATGGGTTTGACTATGAACTTTTACTAGTTCAAATCCGAACTACTATGAGTTTGACTCCGAACTTCTTCTAGTTCGACTCAGAACTTCTATGAGTTCATCTCTGAACTCTTTAACTTCAGGTTCTAAATTCCTGTGAATCCAGACTCCGAATTTCCATGAAATTTATACTCTGGAATTCTATAAAATGCAGGTTCCGAATTCCTACAAAATAGAATCCAAATATCTCTTCATTATAGACTCCGAATTATATTTTTTAGTTAGACTATGAACTTTCATACTTTTCTTACATTCCGAGCTTTTATTTACATTCATTCCGAACTTCAATTTTACTTATTGTTACACTTTTTTTATTATAAAATGATGTCGTGCCTTTAGTTATCAACTAACCGTTGGTTGAGTGACACGTGTACAGGTCCCTCCAAAATTCAAGGAGAAATATGACCTTTGGAGGAGGGAGCCGACAGTTGGAGCTTCGCCTATAAATAGGAGATCATTTGAAAATAAGATAAAACACTAAGACAACATCTTTGACATTGTTTCTTACATGCTGTTGAAGTGATTTCTAGAGAGATAGGATCTAATCAACTCTTAAAGCTTTGTGCAGAAATTTTGAACAACTTGTTCAATCTTTGCCTTGTGAAGACTTGCTTCGTGCGACTCTGATTATTGCTGATTACAATTGTGGGCTTCTGGGGATAGGAAGATAGAGGTTCCAACACCTTGAAGTTGAGGTCTTACTTGCCGAGGAAGATAGAGGTGCCGACTACCTGATAGTTGAGAGCTTGCAGGGATAGAAAGATAGACTCCTATCTTCGTATCGAGTGGTTACCATGGTGTGGGTAAGAAAAACTTTCTTGAAAGTATAAATCAAGGGACCTTTATCCAAGGTTGTTGGATACCCTTTCCCTTTGGTAAAAAGACTTATTACTTGTTACATGTTTTTCTTCTGCATTTTGTATTGTTAAGGAAATTATAACATTCTTATACTTCCTTACTTGTATTCTGATTTAGTTAGATTCTATACACTTTAAGGTTGAATCTTAGTTTGTGTAAACTTTTGTTAAGTTTTATTTCCGGAATCACTTTTCCATAATCAAGAAAGTTTTTATAACTTTGAGGTGTTGTGAATTTTGGTTCTGAAAAATTTCCTTAAGTATTTTTCTTAAAAGTACAATTCACCCCACCCCCTCTTGTATTTGAGCATCTCATACTTATATATTCAGTCCTACATTTGGTATTATAGAGTATATCATACTCACATACCATCTAAAAATTGGTATAAGAGCGATTGGTTCCATCTAAATTAAGCTCACGATTAGATTTAGAAGAATTTTTTTTATAACATTCGGATTCATATTTCCGGATTCATACTTTTCAGAATCTGTTTTTTTAATCATAGTTATGATTCACTTATTTCTTAGAGATACAATTTTTCTTGCATCAAATATTTTATCTTTTTTACATAATAATACTTCTAACAAGTTTGTGTGCCTATGTTTTTCTTAAGGATGGAAGGCTTAAATGTTTGTTCTATTAACAACCTAAATCCTACTAGACCGCCAATTTTTTATGGCAATGATTACTAGTATTGAAGAGATCATATGAAGGTATTTATTACCAACACTGGGGTTGAGAATTTTTGTAATGCTTACTGGTGGATACAAAATTCTTGATAAGGATGTTAGTACCTTCACTAATCATGAAAATCATGAATACCAACTCAACTATAAGGTACACAATAATTTTCTTTGTTCAATGAGTAGGACCATATATAGCCAAATTTCTTCTTGTGAAATAGCTAACTGTATATAGTAGAAACTTGAAGTTAAACATTTTGGCACATCTAAAGTGATTGAGACTAGGAGAGTTGTGCCCAGAGCTAAGTATCATGGTTTTAATTTTCCTTATGGAGAACCAATTTGTAAGGTGAAACAAATATTCATGATTATTGTGAATAGATTACAATCAATGGGATAGAAAGGTCTAAATGATGAATCCCTTGTTGTCAATATCATAGATATTATGCCCAATGAGTGGGAATCAAAGAGAACTGCTATTGATGAAAATATAAAGGTTACCCAAATTTCTCTTGATGAACTGTTTGGAACTCTTCTTAAACATGAGACCGGAATAAAGAGAGATGATAACAACATAAAGAAGAAGAATGGGAATGGTAGTGTTTCTTTTACTACAACTTTAAATCACATGAAAGCTAAGACTCTTGAGAGAGTTACTAGATCCAAGTCTAAGAAGGTTATTATCCAATCTGAATCTAGTGAGAGTGAAGTCTCAGAAAATGAGTTAGCTAATCTTTCTCAAAGGATGAACCAGATAGCTGGACAGAAAAATTTCCAATAACTGTATATGAAGAAGGAACGGAAAGATAAGAAAGATTCAGAGTTCACATGATATGAATTCAAGAGAGCTGGACACATATGACCAGATTTTCCTTTTCATAAAAGGAAAGAAATAAAAGAGATGCATTATAAAAGACCCAGGAAGATGTTTTACAAAGCCAAAGCTAAGAATGTTTTGAAATATAATTACACTTGGAGTTCCAGTGGTGGTGACTCTTCATAAGAATCATCAGATTATGAATCATCAGGACAGTAGAATCTTGGCCTTTTATCCAGGATAGCTATTGATAATCACTGCTTCATGGCTAAGGTACGAAATGCTGAATCAATGACCAATGTTTCATTAAATTCTAATTATAGTAAATATTATAACTCTTCTGATGAAGAATCCTCTTCTGATGAAGATAATACTTTACTTACATATGAATATGTTTCTAGGTTTTCCAAACTTTTTGAAAATGAGAATTATAAACTCATGAAGAAACTTGATAAGGAAAATTATAGGAATACTATTCTTACTAAGGAAATATCAGATATTTATAAAGATCTTGATATGAAAAATGCTGATTTTGAAATTATTTCAAAAAATCATGAGAATGTAAGTTCTGAGAAGAATACACATTCAAAAGATCTAGAAAACATAATTTCTAAGAAATATGTTTTCGAGCCTAGCTCTAGGTTAAATGTTTTTGAAGATAATAACTTAGTTATCAAACTCAAATCCCAAATATATTCATTGATGAAGTGTTTTTCACACTTTACCCTAGATAAGGAAAATTTTGGAAAAATGTATTCACAAATTCGACCTCGAATGAATACTTCTAGTTTTGGTTACACTAGTTCCAAACCGATTTTTAGTAACTACTACTTTGTTCCTCAAAGTTCCCCATTTTGTACTAAATTTCATTGTGTTAGTCACTGGGAAAAGAATTGTTCCTTAAAAAAACCCAATCTTTTGGATTTCATAAGGCTAATTTTTCAAAGAATATATGGGTACCCAATGTTTTCCTTTCTGAAATTTTTGGATCCATGCAAGTCTAGATTCCAAAAACCTAACTTATTCTTATTTCCATGAAAAATAGGGATACTACCAACATCAATACATGGTACATGGATTGTGGATGATCCCATAATATTACTGGTAACAAAACCTATTTTGAAAAGATTATCAAGACAAAATGAGGAAAATTAACTTTGGGAGATAATGCTTAGTGAGAAATTATTGGTATAGGTGACATTGTTCTTCTTGGAAAAACATTGATTTCAAATGTTTAATTTTTTAAGGGTCTTAAGCACAACCTCATCAGCATATGACAATTATGTGATGAAGGCTACCATGTGAATTTAAGGAATGATAAGTTCTTATTACACAATTCCAAGGAAGAATTTATTCATTTCTCAAATAGGAAAGAGAATGTTTACATACTAAATTTAGAAGGCCTTAGGAGCCAAGACTTACCTTGCCTTAGTGCAATGGAAGATCATTCTTGGCTGTGGCATAGAAGGTTATGACATTGTAACCATAGGAACTTATGAAAACTCTCTAAGAACGGTTTAGTTAAGGATCTACCAGAGCTTAGATTTGATTCTTCAAAAGTTTGTGACCCTTGTCAATATAGAAAGCAACAGAAATAAATTTTTAAATCAATCAGTGGAGTCTCAACAACTGATGCAATACAGTTGGTGCGCATGGATATTTTTTGTCCAACACAAACTGGAAGCATTGGGGGAACTTATTCTATATTTGTCTTATTTTATGAATACACTAGATTTACATGGGTCTATTTTCTAAGAAATAAGCCTGAAACTTTTTCTTATTTCAAAAGTTTTAGAGCCCAAGTAAAAAATGAGAAAAAACTTCCATTGAAAACTATTCATAGTGATCATGGAGGTGAATTTCAAAATTCTGATATTGAAATTTTTTTAGTATAAAATGTATTACTCACAACTTTTCAACACCAAGAACTCCTCAACAGAATGGAGTTGTTGAAAGAAGAAATACAATTCTTATTGAAGTAACTATAACCATGTTGAGTGAGTATTCTATAGCCAAACATTTTTGGGCTGAAGCTATATGTACTTCATGTTATACTACAAATCGTGTTTGGATATGAGCTTTTCTTAATAAAACTCCTTATGAGTTACGTAATGGTAGAAAACCTAGACTTCCGTTCTTTAAGGCTTTTGGTTTCAATGTATTCATTCTGAATACTAAAGATAATTTACACAAATTCGCACCAAAATCTGATGAAAGATTTTTCATAGGATGATCCACTAATTCTATGTCTTATAAAGTTTTTAACAAAAATATTTGTACTGTTGAAGAAACAGTACATGTCAAATTTGATGAAACAAATGATTTTGTTTTTAAACAACCCCAACCTCCATCCGTGGATGTGTTTTCAAAAACTGATTATCAACCTATGATAGAAAATCATTTTGATAAGAAAATGTTCAAGAAGATGATTCTAAAACATTTACCCCAGAATATTTCATACCCTATGTTGATGAACAAGTTTCACCAAACCCAAATCAGTTGTTTCTAAAGAATCATCCTTGTGATAGAATCATTGGTGATATGAATCAACCTGTAAGGACTAGATGTTACTTATGAAATAAAATACAAAATATAGCATCCCTTTCCTAATTGGAACCAAAAATCACTAATTAAGCTTTAGGTGATGATGATTGGACAAAATCCATGCAGGATGAAATAAATGAATTCGAAAGGAATAAAGTCTGGACCTTGGTTGAAATACCTAGGGAAACATCTATAATTGGAGTAAAATGGGTTTTCAAAAATAAGTGTGATGAAAATGGATTCATCATTCGAAATAAAGCTAGATTGGTTTCTAAAGGCTATAATCAACAAGAAGGAATAGAATATGAAGAAACCTATTCTCCAGTAGCTAGACATGAATCTATTCATATTTTAATTGCCTTTCTAGTATTATTAAATTTAAAACTTTTTCAAATGGATGTAAAATGTGCTTTCTCTAATGGTTATGTTCAAGAGGATGTTTTGTTGAAGAACCTTCTAGATTTGAAGACACAAAACATCCTGATCTTGTTTTTAGACTTACCAAAGCTTTGTATGGCCTTAAACAATCCCCTCGAGTTTGGCATGATAGACTTACATGATTTTTTTCTTCAAAATAACTATGTTAAGGGAAATGAATATCCAACCCTTTTTATAAAGAAAGATAATAAAGATGTTTTGATTGTTCAAATTTATGTGGATGACATTATATTTGGTTCAACTCAGCAATCTCTAACTGATTCGTTTGCAAATCTAATGAAATCTGAGTTTGGAATGAGTATGATGAGTAAGGTAACCTTTTTCCTAGGTTTTCAAATTTCAAAAGAACCAGAATGAATCTATATATCCCAACATAAGTATATTAAAGATCTTCTTAAAAAGTATGGTTATGACAACACTAAGAGTATAAGTACTCCCATCAGTACCTCAATCACACATGATCTTGATGGAGCTGGAAAACCAGTGGATCAAACATCTTTTTTAGGAATGATAGGAAGCTAACTATACTTGACAGCTAGTCATCTAGACTTGATGCTTTCAGTATACTTATGTTCTAGATATCAATCCAATCTTAAGGAATCTCATTTAAAGGAAGTGAAGAGAATTTTTAACTACTTATAGGGAACCATGGATCTTTGACTATTTTATAATTCTGGAAGTGATTTTATCTTAAAAAGTTTTTCAGATGCGGACTTTGGTGCGGTAGAATGGATAGAAAGAGTACATCTAGAACTTGTCATTTCTTAAGAGATTCATTATTTTCTTGGTCATGAAAGAAGCAACACTCAGTAGAACTATCCACTCCTAAAGCTGAATATGTAGTAGCTGGAAGTTTCTGTGCTCAAGTGTTGTGGATGCAACACACACTCACAAACTATGGCTTGAGTTTTACTAAGACTCAAATTTTGTTTGATAAAAAAAGTTCCATTTCCCTTTGCAAAAACCCTTCACATCACTCTCGTGCAAAGCAGTTAGATATTAGGCATCACTTTCTTAGGTATCACACACTAAAAAGAGATATCATTATTCAATTTATCGGAACACAAGATCAACTTACTGACATTTTCACAAAATCATTACCCTCCGATATATTTCAATACATTAAAAAGAATTTAGGAATGATTAACATAAGGTAATATTCCTTAATTAACTTCTTTATTGAACCAATCTCCTTACAGTAAAAAACTCTTTTTCGTAGGGGGGTACATCTGTTAAGAACTTTTCCAAATTTTCCATAGTGAATTTTTTTAAGTCTTTCGTAATATAGTTTTTTAATTTTTCTTGTAACAAAGTTTTTCAAAAAAATTAGACTGAAAATATTCAGAATGAAAATTTTCGGAAGGGAAATTTCCGGAATGGAAATTTTCGTAATGAGATTTTATCGTAATGACAATTTCCGTAATTGAAATTTTCATAATGAGAATTTTCTTTTCTTTTTCGTACTCATGTTTTTTAATCTAATGTACTTCAAGAAGAATTTTCCTCAATACGAATAATTCTCTTCACAATATAAAATGTATGATTCTTTCTTGAGTTTTTGTAATCTTTTTCACCTGTTGTTAGTTTCTTTTGTTATGAAAAATTTCTCAGATTCAAGTCTCCTTAAATCAGAATGTTTTCTTTTAAAACCTCAAAAGATCGAATTCAAGGCTTCCTTGTGGTTTGTTTTTCAATCGTTGGATCTGATTAAGATGTTTCACAACTATCAGATGGGTTTTGGAAGATGAAAGGTCACTTCCATTGCCTATATAAAGGGGACCCCCCGATGGTTGTCCCACATCGATTTCAATCTCTCGCGTGTTGAAATTCTGCCCTTCCTTCTCAAACCATTCTGAATCATTCAGTGCTCCTTTATTCTGAATGTCTATAGAAGCCACTTCCCATGAAATGTCTACTATAAAGCCAATCTCGAGTTGGTTAGTCTATAGGGAAATGTTGGTCCATCCCAACTTTTTCAGTTAGTATGATTCTCTCATTTCTAAGAATATAAAGCTCAATGGATGGAAAGATTTCTACGTATCGAAACCAGGGGATCAGGATGCTGTTTATACGGAATTTCATGTAGAATTCTATGAGTCTATTTCCTTCTATGATGAAGAAGGCAGAGAAAAGTTCACTTTTAAGAGCAATGGAAAGTCTTACAAGCATTCTTACACCATGGATGTGAGCATGGTGGGTCTCTCATATGATGGAGAAGCAGAATTTTGCTCCCATAAGCCACTGGATGTGCAAGGAAGTTTCAACAAGGTGAAGGCTATGGAATACCTTGGGCTCAAAGATGAAAAAACAACAAATATTTCCCATCTATCTACCAACAACTGGATTCTACAGTTGTGGGTTCAAGGATTTTTCATACTGAGAAGAGGTGACAAGGATAACTTAATGAAAAGTGATATTTACATCTTGGATTTCTTAGTAAATCTAAGAAAGATAAATTTGATGAGGCACATTCTTATTACAGTTCAGAACATCAGGACTGGGAATTTGAAATCTCAAATTATTATGTATCCTTATCTTCTCTCCAAGCTTATTATTTGGTGTCTTGATTATTTCAAAGTTTCTTGCACCTCCAATCCGAGAAATTACAAGGTGATGCTGATCAATGATGACACCTTAAAGAGGATGAAAGTTGGTTTTTCAAAATAGATAGGTTAGTTCTATGATCTACCATAAGAAGAGGTAGAAGACAATCCAAAAAATGTTGAAAAGTCTAAACCCTCAAAAAAGGCTGGTAAGAAAAGGAAGCTGAAGGAAGTACAAGCTGAAGATAAAACACCAAAATCAAAGTAAGTACAAACTGCACCTCCTAAACCCAAGAAACAAAAAGCTTATCTGGATGAGGTTGTTTCAAAAATGGGTGAAATATAAGGAAAATAGGAAATAAGGGGAGACATAGTTTGTCTTAAACCCTGCTGAGGATAAGGGAATAAAAGAAAAAGTTGTTGATGAGTTAGAGAAGCAATCTAAAGAGAAGAAGATGAAGAAGAAGATGTCAGAGGCAGAGACTGTTCAATCTCTCTTTAAATCCACAAAAATATCCTCTGAGAATTTTCCCATTCTGATGTCTTTCTTGATTGAAATTCTACCAGAGACTCTAGGGAAGAACTTCATGACTCCAGAAATATCTCAAGAGAAGGTTGATAAAGAAAGGGATGTTGAGAAAGAAGTAATGAAAAAAGTTCAGCAAGTTGTGGAGGAAGTTCAACAAGCTGAGATGAGTGGAGGTTTTGATGATGTAATTAGGCAAGTCGAAGAATATCAAGATAAGGGAACCCCATCCAAGAAGTTTTCACTCCGAACTTCTCAAGCCGGTTCCTCAAAATTGGCTACACCCGTAGATGATGATAAAGGTGAAGAGGAGGTGAACAAGCCATCTGAAGAAGAAAGTCATAATCATGAATTTATTAATCCAGATGATTTTGATCCTGGAGTTGAGAAAGGGAAAGTTAATGAAGACAAGATTGTGCAATTATCTGAGAGAGAGCATGAATCTCCAGAAGAAGAGGCCATTATTGAGAACCAATAAGGGTAAGAAAGTAGCTATTGACACCCCAACGAATGATATAATAAGGAAGAACCATGTTGGGGGTTCTTCTAAAAGGAAGCTGGTGAAAATATAAGAAGAACAATCTTCTAGAAAATTTTTCGATTCAGAGTCATCTGCATTGGGTAATGATTTTGTGGTTGAGTCCCTAAAGAAATTGGTAGACCGCATTCCGATCATTCCTACAATATACTCCATATTCCAGATGCTTCAGCACAGCTTGAATCAGAATTCAAAATCCTTATCCATGGTAATGGATAAATGTGTAAATATTTAAGCATAGAATAAATATTTTATTATCAACTACGATGTCTACATAAAGTCATGCACCAAAATAACACTTTTGTGTACGAAAATTGTTGAAGATATGGAAGAGCTTAATTAGTTCCAACTAGATGTTAAGTTGGGTTTTGGTACTGAGGGTGTAAAAATAATAAATATTTCAAACAATTTTCAGGATAAGCTAAACCTTGAGAACAATACTCGGATTCAAGATGTAAAAGATCTAAATGGAAAGCTAAATTGTGTTGCTCAAGGTTTCAAATCAGAAAAGGATCTCTAGACCGAGATGGAAGAGAAGGTATTGAAGCAAGAGGAGTTGTGGAAGGCTCAGGCAAAAGCCCTGAAGGCTGAAGAAGATAAAATCACAGCCCTCGAAAAGCAAGCCGAGGAGGATTATAAAGAGCTTAAAAACCAAAAGACAATTGTGAAGATGCTCTTTCCCAAGGAAAAGGAAACAAAATAGACTCAATCCGATCTTTTGTTTCATTTGATTTCCTTGTAAAAATTATTCTAATTTTAATTGAATTATGGTTTCTTGTTTTGTTTAGTTGTGTTTAATAATTTCTCAGGTACCATATTTTTTTCCCATTCCTTCAAACTCTTTTTGAAAATAACAAAGGTGGAGAAGGAAATAGAACTCAAAAAGGAAGGAGGGAAAATCTAAAGGAGAGAAGGAAAAATATTCATAAGTAAAAGATGGTATCCCTACATAAGGGGGGGTTAATCTAAGGAGGAGTTTTTCAGTACAAGAAATTTTTGTACTCAAGATAAATCCTATTCTGGATAATCTAGAATACGATCCTTAGAGTTCCAAAGACTAAGGGGGAGTTATTCGTATTCATCATTGTCCATATGTAAAGAGAGAGAAGTTTTAATTTTTCTAAGTCCTTTTATTATTTTTTGTAAGGACGTTTGTGCTTTCCAAAAAGGGGGAGATTGTTGAGTCAATAAGGTTTTCCTTATGACTTTTCTATTCCTTCATGTTTTGAAAATCACAAAAACCTAATCTTAAGGAAAATCTCATTTTATCCATTGTTTCATTTTCTTAAGGAAAATTTCCTTCCCCAAGGAAATTTCGCGTTACATTGTTTTCATTGTTTAATCACATTTCTTTTCTATGTGTAAAATTCGGATTGTATCAAAAAACCTCGGAATCATATAATACTTATATATGAATCATTCTATTTAAGGCTATGAACTTTTATGAGTTTGACTCCAAAATTTTACTAGTTCGACACTGAACTTCTACTGGTTTGACTTCGAAATTCTATGAGTTTGACTCTGAACTTCTACTAGTTTGAATCCGAACGTCTATGAGTTCGACTCCGAACGTTTTCTAGTTCTACTCCGAACTTCTACTAGTTTGACTCTGAACTTCTACTTGTTCGACTATGAACTTCTATGAGTTCGACTCCGAACTTCTACGAGTTTGACTCTGAACTTCTATGAGTTCGGCTCCGAAAATCTACTAGTTTGACTCCAAACTTCTATGAGTTATAATATGAACTCTTTAAGTTCAGGTTCTAAATTCCTGTGAATCCAGAATCAAAATTTCCATGAAATTCAGACTCCAAAATTCTATAGAATTCTGGTTCAGAATTCCTACAAAACAGATTCCGAATATCTATTTATTATAGACTCTAAATTATATTTTTTAGTTAGACTATGGACTTTTATACTTTTCTTACATTCCAAACTTTTATTTACATTCATTCCAAACATCATTTTTACTTATTCTTAAACTAGTTTTATTCTAAAATGATGTCGTGCCTTCAGTTATCAACTATCCATTGGTTGAGTGACAGGTGTATAGGTAGCTCCGAAATTCAAGGAGAAATATGACCGTTGGAGGAGGGAGCCGACCATTGGAACTTCACCTATAAATAGGTGCTCATTTGAAAAGAAGCTACAAAACTAAGACAACATTTTTGAAATTTGTGCTTACATGCTGTTGTAGTGATTTCTAGTGAGAGATGCTTTTATCAACTCTCAAAGCTTCCTGCAGAAAGTTTGAATAGATTGGTCAAACATTGCCTTCTGCTTCGTGTGACTCTGATTGTTTCTGATTAGAATCTTGGGCTTCCAAGGATAGGAAGATAGAGGTTCCAACACCTTGAAGTTTAGTGCTTCCTTGCTGAGAAAGACAGAGGTGTCGAATACCTGATAGTTGAGGGCATGTGGGGATAGCAAGACAGACCCGATCTTCATATCGAGGGCTTAACATGGTGTGGGTAAGATAGAATTTCTTGAAATTATAAATCAACAGACCTTTATCCAAGGTTTTTGGATACCCTTTTCTTTGGGTTAAAAGACTTATTACTTGTTACTTGGTTTTGTTACAAGTTTTTATGCTACATTTTTTATTGTTAAGGAAAGTATAACTTTCTTATACTTCCTCACTTGTACTTTGATTTATTTAGATTCTATACACTTTAAGGTAGAATCTAAGATGGTGTAATCTTTTGTTAAGTTTCATTTTCGAACTCACATTTCCAGAATCAAGCAAGTCTTTAAAAGATTGAGGTGTTGTGAATTTTGGTAATGCAACATTTCCTTAATGATTTGTTTTAAAAGTACAATTCACCCCCCTCTTGTATTTGAGCATCTCATACTTATATATTCAATCCTATATTTGGTATTATAAATTATATCATACTAACATACCATATAACTATTCTCCTCCTAATTCTTATATTATCCATTAAACAAGTTATCTAACAAGAAATGACCTTGATTCCTTTAAAAAATGTAATATCTTACATAATTGTAATTCATTTGGACTCTTCCTTATAAGAAATGAAACTTAGTGAATATGATTCATCATTCATAGTTTCCATAGTAGTGGAACTTATACAAACCAAAAAGTTTTTAAAATTGGAAATATAATAATATAGTAGAAGAAATCAGTGCCATAGATGAATTGTATTCATTCATCATTGGAATACATGAGTATCAGTTTGATACATAAAGATCTATCCTTTCTAGAGTAGGTGGATATTTGTTTTATATTAAAGATTCCTCTTCCATCTATCCATATCCCTCTGCACTTTTCGTTGTTTATGCAGAGTTTCTCTGATCTATTATCATATAAGAGTTTAATCTAATTTGATTGACTCATCTTCATCTCAATAAAAATAAATTCAACCAATAAAATCCAATGGTGTAAATATTTTCAAGATTATTAGAGAATTCTGAAATTATGTTAGAATTGATAGAGATAAAATCACTAAAGATACTATGTATTATATTAAAATATTTTTTACCCAACATAAACATAACTATCAATTTCTATTCTTATATGAGATTATTAGTGTACCTCCTAGAACCATAGACATAAAATAATAAGTGAATCAATTTAATACACTGTTACCATTGATTATGTTTTTTATTGAAAATAAAATATATTTCATCATATCCCTGCAGTATTGTCGTAGGGTTAATAAAATGTTTTTAGTGGAGGTAGATATAATTCTATATAATTCTAGGATATATTTTATATCCCCACAAACCATTTCCATGAGAGCATCTATTTTTTGTAACCCTTTACAAACCTCTTATGACAACTTCCATTTTTGTTAGTCCATTTGGAGACCTATTGAAGTTGTGATGAATCTTGATCCTGTTACTTCTTTCATATTGTTCAGGCCTCCTGCAAATCCTCCTTCCCCAATTTATTCTCCTCTTATTACTAGAAATGGAATGTACATAGTGGATCCTACCTATGACCATCTTAAGGATGACTCTTATAAAACATATTCTTCATTTATAGGGACATTATTTTTTTCCTTTTTTATTTATTGTATTGACTTTAATATTTAATGAAAATCCATTCAATTTATTCATAAATACTTTATTTTTTTTCCTTTAATGTTATTTCTATCTTTTAAATAATATATAAATTGTGAAAATATGGGTTGACATACGTGAATCATTATTTTTATTAATAAGTAGATTGTATTCAACTACTAATCATTTATTTTATGGTTATTAAAGTTAATTATTTCCATTATTTGTTATCATAAAAAGGGGGAGATTATTGCCTTATTCAAACACCTGATTATTTTCATGATCCCAAATCATGGTTATTATATTACTAAGATATTTATTATTTTAATATATTCAACTTTTTTTGGGACAAATTAATTGAATTAATTAATTCTTGAACATACCATGACTACATAGTGAAAATTGGATGGGGATACCCTTATTTAAAATTAGCTACCAGCATGTAATGATATCGTCATGTTCTTCTATCACCAAGTATTGTTTCTACCATGTTCATATACTAACAAGTTAATACACTGCCATATTTATCTACCACAAACTGATGCTACTTCCAATGGCATATACCACCATGACATATTACCACCAATTGCATCTACCACTAAGTGATGCTATAATAATGTAATGTTACCACCAAATAAGCTACGAGCTGTAATAATCTCAATCATAGATGTAAAGAATTAAAATTAATATTTAGTCCTCATAATTTATTGATGAAATTATTCAATGAAATTAATAATATATTTATTTAATTATGAATATTGGTAAACTATATCATGGGTCCTTTGAGAAAAAATTCAATATTTACACATTTTTTGCTCAGCATGAGGATTTATTATACATTAGTAAATGATATAATATCAGTGGATTCACTCATGCACCCAATGTGATGCAAACCATAGTATGAATAATATATTATGACTACTAAAACAACTACCTAGAATACAGTGATATTCACAGAAAATCTATTTTCTAGAATATTCTTTACAAACTCCTTTAATCTGTTTCAAATGAAAATACTTGGATTATAGAACAACTTTATGTAATTAGAATAAGATTCATTGAATATTCACTCTTTCTATTTGATGATCTTTTTGTTCTAGTTTATTCTTTGGAGAAATGTTTTGAGGTAATTTTTTATTTAGAGACACAGACTCATGAATTATATTGGAGAATTTTTCCACATTCCTTTTAATTATATTTCATTTATATTATAGTGACCTTATCCTATTACACATATTATTCCATGATTTTTAAACATAATTATCAAATAATTACAACACAAATATCGTAACGTCTAGTGTATTTGAATGAAAAGGATTGTAATACATAAATTGGAAACTGAAACCTGAAATTACTATTTTATTCTACATATTAAGCTCTAAAATACAATTTAGATCTTACAAATTTATTAGATAATCTATAAAACACATAAAATAATGGTCTGATATAAAAATCCCAATAATGGATTGACCATGATAAAGAAACAAAACATGTGAATCAATAGTAATACAATATATCAAAAAATTGAAGAAACGTGATCAATCAATTGAATGAATAACATAAGGAACATGTAACTAAAATACAATAGACATATATGAATTGTGAAAGTTTCATATATAATGATAGTATAACTTTGAGGACAACATCACATGGTTGATGGATTACGATATTGGATTAGGTTTACTCTCTAATTCATACGTTATGACTCGTGTGACTAAATATTTACCCAATTCATTAAAGTGTTATTTGGGTTCACCCCTCATAACATGGTTATGATATTATCTTCCAAAAAACATTAATCACTCATATTTATTAAAAATAATAATGTCCAATTAAAATAAAATGAATTAAATAATCTTGTCTCGTATCATAATCCAAATAGATTTCATGAAGATTGAATTTGACAAATTAATATATGGAATATATTACCCAATAAAAGTAAGGGATATTGATCTATTTATATATGTAAAATATATATATCTTTTTGAAGAAATACATAACACAAAAAGAGGTTTTAGTTGATGAAAATTCAATTAAAAGATCATATGGTGTTTTTATTTAGGGAAACACACTTTTCACTATGAAATCACATTAGTAAAATATCAAAATTTATAAAATATTATAAAAAAAACATTTGATAATAGACATGTAAAATTGTAATGGAATATTCAATGTATTCAGTGGTCATGATAGCAAGAATTTCCATTATTTCTATTTATGTTAAAAACATAGATTTCAAACATTCAGAAATATTAAAAAATCAAATTATTTTGAAATTAAGATAATGATCTATTTAAACCATTTTAAAAAAATTGAACATGGTTAAAATATATATAATAAATTATTGTATTATATTATATAAAAAATATTAAAAAATATTATATAAAAAATATTTACATGGATTAAAAATACATTTTCAATAGAAAAGTAAAATAAATATAGATTTTCTTAAAAATAATATTAATTATTATAAGAACCAATGAGATAAAAATGGTAAAATTACATAAAAATTTCATGAATTGGATTAGAGGAATAAAATTAAAGGAGTTTATTATACAATAATTTAATAGATTCCATCAATTGTAATTCAAGCATAAAAAAATCCAATTCAAAATGAGATCGGAGCATAAACATTGACCTATTCAAAAAAAAAATTAATCAAAAACCCAAATGAAATAAATAACATCAATTGAATCATTTAATACAATAAATTTAGTCAAACTAATGATATAAAAAGTCACAGAGGTAGTTGATACAACTAATAAAAATAAATAGTTTCATAATTCCAAATAAATCCTAATAAAGTAAAAATTGAGATGAAATCGATTACCAAGATCATACTGATGAAGTGGTGACTAATCAATAAGTTGATTATGTGAATAATATTTAAATAAAAATAAAAAAATTTAAATACAATGTAAAATAATAAAAATAAATTAAACACATTATAATATAATAGAAAATACTATGATGAAGTAATATAACCCAATTAAATGAAATTGATCTATGAAATTCTATACCAAATGGAAACTATTATGTAAAATCCCCTTTGATGAAATAATTAAAATTAACTCATCGAATAACATTAATTTTGAATGATAAAAGATAATACATTTAAAATTCAAAGTATTCGAACTATAAAAAATAAATTAGTGCATAGTATTATAATATACCTCAACAAAAGGAAATTGAGACAAAGTACCATTTTTTTAGAAACACCTTGATAATAACCACTTCAAAAGAAGTTATATTGAAGTTTAAGTTTAAATACCACGAATAAAAATAATTAATGGTATTAAATATTAAATTTTAAATATATAAACCCTTTTTAAATAATCTAGGTTCAGAATCGAAAATGTCACTCTATAAACAATATTTTGAGACAAAAACACAGACCTTGGGTAGAGAATTATCATGTATTTTCCTTAACATATATATGAAAAAATATATAAATAATTTTTATTCATAAAAAATGATAAGGTTTCATAATGTTTTCTTAATATTTTTAATTCATTTATTTGAAAGATTTATTTAATTAATTATTCATTTATATCCACATATGGAGTTTCTAGGACGCTCAGTTCATAATTTCAAAATAGCATCAATATAGTCAAAGAGTTAATTGTTACATCATATGCAGAATAATAATAATGAAATTATTCTAATTTATATAAATAAATTAAACTTTTGTAACCAACCAAAAAATATGTTTATTGAAAATGAACATTATTGCAATCATGGACATTGTGGGTTGTATATACCCATGAGTAACATGTCCATTTTTCAATAATCATGATCTAATGAAGGAAAATATTATATTACTATTTTTGAACAAAAATTTTGTCAAAGATATCATGATGATTCATTAAATTAAATAATATATACCATCCCAGTGATGTGGTGATGGAAAGATAATCTTGTTGATTCATGAGGTTGTAGACCAAGTACCCACGAACAACATTATCATTTTTCAATGAGTACTATGTTAAGCAATTATATGATATATTACTCATAAAAAATTTTCAATATTTCTGATATATAATATATATTCATAAAATTAGTCAACATAATCTTTTTTAAAAATATTTTATAGAAAACAAACAAAAATATTTTGCACTTTAGTAGTCTGTCGTACACATGAATGACAGTTTTGTTTCCCATTGGATGGAAGCACTTATGTATACAGGTTATTAAATTATCATAATAACATATAATTATACTTTAGATGATTATTTTATTATTTCTACTTTTTTTAGAAATTTTTTAATCAGTTGTATGAAGAAACAAAATAAAAACACACAGTTATGAATGATACCACTTCCTCCAACCACCACTTTAAGATTATACCAAAAGCCTTCATTGATTGGATTTCTGATCAAACCCATGACTATATGATGTAGGGATGTAATTATAGATTTTATTTATTTATGGGTTTTATTAACCATGTTTATTTTTGTGGGTGTCATAGAGTGAAGAGGTGGTTTCCTTTTATAAGTGAGGAGGTGTGACATTTTGGTAAATACCCAAAGCTATTCAATAGTGGGAAGTCACTCTCATGAAATATGCATCAAAAATAGATAAATACTGTATTAGAGGGCTTATATGATCAATAAAACACTAAAATATTATAAATGAAATACTTTTTAATGTTTTAATTGCAATTACATCTATGCTTACTCACTTTTACCATATTAGTTTCTTAACATGTTAACTAGTTTCATACAATTTAAAATATTAACTAAGACCAAAAATTAAGTTTACCATATTATAAAATATTAACTATTCTAATTCAAAATATTGAATCCAATTTATCAAATTCCAGTCAGAGATATTGAATAATTGAATTTAAAATAAAACTCCCAAATCATTTCAAAATATGGTTTTTTATGAAATGAATTTTTCACGAATTAGATTATCTAATATTTACTGTATGATTATAAATAATCATTATATGAATTTATATTAATAAAATTATATGTAAACAATATAAATTTAGTTTAAATATTTCCTTACTAAGATATAATTATATTATTTAAAATTGATAAACACTATGCACTTAAAATGAGTTTGTATAGAACCGTGTTTTTAAGCACAGCCATAATCTTATACCATAATCAAGATAATTTTAATTAAAATTAAATTAATTAGATAATTCTAAATAAAAATTTTCATATTTCTCATAATGTAAAAATCCAAAATAAAATGTAACTATTAAATTATATTATTTAATGAAAATAAATGAAATTATTTGAATAAATTGATAAACATAGGGAATTCATATATATATCATAAATGATTTAATATTATTCATACCGAAAAAAGCATAATTGATGTGTTATAATTATCATACTTAAATAATCATGGTTCATTTAGTCTCTATGTCATGTGTCGTATATGCTATTGAACACATTTTTATATTTTAAAACACAATTGGGGGTGTTCATTATTCCAACTTAAATAGATTTAATCCTCGTAATTTTAACTCCTCCTTGGTAATTAAGGGTTATACATTAAAAAATGATTTAATATCCACTTTGTAAAATGGATAAATAAATTTTGTTCTTAAAAAGAGTGGGAAATACATAGGTAATCTAGAATAACAAAATACTATATTTCCATAGAAGGAGAAAATTTCTGGGAAATGAAAACATGGGTTTCTATAGAAGATCCATTTAAGATATTATGTTGTTATTTTTTTAAAAGGGAATATATCATTTAATTATAGAATGAAATTTTTATTTTAAGATATTTTTCATAATGTTATGGGATCTATTTTCAATATAAAATAGAAAAACATAAACAAATATACTTACATGATAGGTATATTTAAATCCATTCACTATTTTCACCAAAATATCAACGGTTTCCCCAAATAATGAGTAATAAAGACGAATTTATCATTCTTGAAAGGGAAAATAAATCTTTTAATAGATCACCTAATACCAAAATGATATAATATATTTCTTGTATATTTTATTATTATGGAAAAAATAAATGGTAACCCAAAGAAAAGATAATATCCTAAATCTATAATATTCCAAATTATTTTCTAAAACTTATAATAAACACAAATCCTTTAATGAATAAATAACCCTACATATTAAATAAATACAATATTTAAAAAATTTATTATGGTCTTCCCAACTAATATTTCATGTTAAATCACTTATTATAAGAAAGGGTTACATATATGTAAATCTAAAAAAACATTTCCCAAAATTGAATTAATCCCATAAAAATCCAAAAAAATAAAAAATATGTTTCCAGAAAATCAATTTAATATTTATTTGTCAAATTATTTATGTAAAATTAATTTCATATTAACTAGTACATCATGTAGGCTAGTGGTAGGTGTTGTACACTTATCAGCCTTCATTTGTCATTTGAATCCTTATATCCTTGTCAGATTCAATAAGTTTTCACCCAATATATGGGATGCACATTTTCTAATTAAATATAAATAAATTTCAAATAAAATTTCCAAAAATACGGTGAACGTCTTAAATATTAAATTAAGCATCGAATCAGTTTATAACTACTAAATATTTCTATAAATCTTATTTTTTCCACAATATGAAATTATATTACTTTAATATTATTAATTTGACATAACATAAAGGTTAATACATAAAGATTAAAAATACCATTAAATATATAAACACAAAATATAATGGTATTCTCCCTTAAATAACATTTTTTACTTAAATACACAGTAGAGCTAATGGTTATATTACCACAAATGTCACCCAAAATACTCTTAATCATCTTACAATTCCGTAATATAAAACATTACATGGGTATTTATGCCTTTACAATTATGACCAATCATAGAATTATAAACCCAATAAACTTTGGGGTTCTGCAAGGTCACCTTTATTATCATCTAATCAAGTCCATGACAGTTTTTAAAGACTCGGTGAATTTCCAAAAAATATCCTTTAGGAGGGTCAAACCAAGTGTGCAATAAGGACCATTATCGTGAACCATGTGATTATAAATTCATAGCCCATTATTTTCTATTCAAAGTTATTATCCCTAGGTACAACTATTCCAGAGGCACATCGACATGTAATATCCAGATAGGGATGTAATTTCATGGAACCCACTCACTGTATACCTCACAAAAATTCCAAGAAATATTTTTTGTATATATTTTCTTATGCTTATACTTATTCCTACGGTTATCACTAAAATATTCTATCCCTTCTATAATGGATAACTAGACCATTCTAGGATACCAACTATAGTGATCCAATCCTTTTATAAATATTATAATTTGATTTTTAAACATATATATAAAATGAGTACAACCTGATGATCATGAGGCCTTGTTTATTTGGAAGACTAGGTTTATAATATATTAATTGGAAATTAAAACATGAAACCCTTATTTTATTCACCATAATGAGATCCTAAATCCATTTGATCTCATAAAACCACTTAAGATATCCTAAGGAATATATAAAGGAACAGGGTAAGCTAAAAATCCTTGTATTTTAATTAACTTGATAAAAAACATAACGAGTGATTCAAAGGTAATACATGATATAATAAAAGAGAGAACATGTGAGGAATCAAATTAGAGTGTAACATAAAGAACATGGTATCATAAGATCATGGAATCATAGGAATTATGGTATAAATAAAAAACATTACATTAAAATATTCTAGGCGAATAGCCTAGACAATATCAAATTGTAGAGAGAGTTCTGTAGAGGATTAGGTTAACATCGTAATCTATATATGACACCTCACAGGACTAAATATTCACCCAAGGTATTAGATATCTATTTAGGTGCACCCATGATAACATGTTCATGAAGTGTTCCTTAAAACAAAAATAAATCAAAATGAATAAACATAATAAATTCCCATAGAAAGAAAATGACTTGCATAATCACGTATCATATCACAATCAAAAGTAGATTTTATAATGAATTCTTTTCATAAATAAACATGAGACATGTATTACCAAATAAAAAGAAGGGTTAATAAGATAGGTATACATATATATGATATATATATATATATAATTTAGAAGAAAACCATGACATCAAATGTTATCTTTGCTGATTTAAATTTATTTAAAAGACCACATAGAGTATTTATTATGGGAAACCCACATTTCACATTTAAATCAATTTGTTAAAATATAAATTTTTTAAAACATTATACATAAAATTTTCTTTAAAAATAACTCTTATAATTTTTAAAAGAAGGTTCTAATAATTGGTCGTGTACGATATATTTGTATAATTATATTTCTCAATTATAAGAGGGTGTGAATTTTAGGTTTCAAAACATTCTTTTTTATCCTTATGAAAATATATGTTTAAAAAGTTAAACAAAGATGACCTCAAAACCCCTCTTTTGTTCTTAATAATGAAAATAAATTTCTTAGGATCTGATAATGTGGATTAGATAGAGAATCATAAAAACATTTAATTAAGGAAATATTACACCTTAAATAGTATATAATCTAATATATTAGATTTCATAAAAGAATAAGAAAGTGTAATGAAGTAACACATTATATCTGTAACTAATTGGTGTATAATTTAAACCAAATTTTAATAAGTAAACAAGTAACAAATTGATATTTTAACCCAAAGAGAAGGGTATTCATCCACCTTGGATAAAGGTCCCTTGATTTGTACTTTCATGAATGTTTGTCTTAACCACACCAGTATAAGCCCTCGATATGAAGATCATTATCTTTCTTGTTATCCCTACATGCTCTCGATCTATAAGGTGTTTGGTACCTCTGTCTTCCTTAAATGTGGGAGCTATCGATTTAGAAGTTAATAAACACGTATGTCTCCCTTCATCTTGTAAGCCCTCGATTGTATACAACAACAATCGTAATCACAACACACAAAACAAAGATTTTTGAATATTTAAGTTTGTCGAACAAATCGCTCACAACCTAAATGCTTCAAGGATTTTACAAGATAAAAATTTGGAATAGCTCTAATAGATTATCAATTCTCCCAAACATTTACAGCATTAATCACATTCAAATTATGGGGTATTTATAGGTGAGATCTCCAATGGTCACTTCTCCTCCAATGGTCTTATTTCCCTAAAATTTGATTGGGTCCTGTACAGGTGGCACTCATACAATGATCATATTATAAAAAATTGGATGAAATCCTTTTATATAAAAAATTTTGAGAAAAAACGTGACAACATTGTTTTATATTACAAAATATGAGAAATATTATCATATTTTGGATCCAATAAATTGAAATTATACATTCATGAAATATGATAAATTTAGCCAAAAAAATAATTGGATTATTAAGATAGTGTCAATTAGATTCTAAAAGAATAGAGAATCAGATTCTAGAAATATAAAAAATCATTGTTTAGTTTCTGAGAGAATCAGAGTCTGATTTTAGAGCGAACCAGAGTTTGATTTCAGAGAGAAACAGAGACTAATTTTAGACAAAATTAGAATCTAATTTTAGACAAAATTAGAATCTAATTTTAGGGAGGATCGGAGTATGATTTCATAAGAAATCAGATTCAAAATTCTAGTGAAATTAGATTCACGATTCTATGACAACTAGATTCACAATTCTAGGGAAATCTGATTCACAATTCTTTAATAATCATATTCATAATTCTGTGGATATTGGATTCACAATTTTGAGAGAATCAGATTCAAAATTATGAAAAATTTTATGAATATAGGAAATCGTATAATTCTGAGAAAGTGTATGATTATGAGAATGTGTAAGATTCTTGGAAAGTGTAAGGATATAATATATTCCATCACTTATTTTTTCTTAAGGAAAGATATGGGTAGACTTAGCTAGGGAGTAGAAACCAAATTTTCAATTTTATTAAAAATAAAATTCCTTACATAAAGAAAATATCAACTGCCATAAAGAAAGAACATTCCATTAAGAAATTGTGTTTATGGTCATAAAAACATAAATGAGAGGAAAAACACATAAGGAAACTTTTGAATCAACAATCTCCCCCTTTTTGGAAATCACAAACAACTATTTTTTGAAAAGAATATTATGATTAAAATTCATTATATTTGAACATAAAATAAATACTTATCTATCCATTTTTTTATGACTGGTAAAAAATACGACTAACCCCCGCCATTTTATGAAACCCTGTAAGGATTTATTCTTGTATTTGTGTATTTTCCTATCTTTTTTATGAAATAACTCCCCTTTACATAAGGATTGTTTCTTTATGTAATCTCCCCCTTACTTATTTATTCTTTTCCATTAATATTATTTTTAATAAAATTTTCCCCAATTGTGATTTTTAAAAAGGAATGGAGGGAAATATATTTTACTTGAATGTTTAGAAAACATACAAGATGAAATAATACAAGGAAACAATTTTATTTGATAACCAAAGAACCAAAAAAAATTCATTATAACCAATGATCACTTTTAGGAAAAAAAAGTATTCATCCTTCATCGACATAATCTTTTTCACCATGGAATTTAATTTCATCAAATCCTTATGATCATATTGAAAATTTTTAAGAATTAATTCCTCATCCTGGTTCTTTTTCTCATGGCATATAGGTTTTGATATTTTGAGGTTTTATAGAAATAAATTGTATTTAGGAAAACATTGATCTGATGAAATATTTCTTAAAACATGATTAAAATACCAACAAACATAAATGTAATTTAAAAGAATATAATAAAATGTAACTTTTATAGGTCTTGGAGATATTTTTAAGTATGATAATGTTTATCTTAGAATAAATTGCTTCAGAAAACATTTAGGTTACGAAAAATTTAAGGTTTTGAAGATGTTTAGGATCTGAAAACATTTAGTTTCTGAAAACTTTTTGGTTCCAAAAAATTTTAGGATATGAAAAAATTTTGGTTCTAAAATATTTTAGGTTCCATTTTTTTTTGTAAAAGGTAATTTAAATGAATGAAAATATATACTCCCACAATAAATAGGAGTATAGTAAAATTAGGAGATTACTTCCACAAAAAGATTATATTAATGATTTACTTAGAATTATCATTCCTAACATTTTATTGTAGTAAATTCTATTAAAAGGTTATTATTTTGTAAAAATATCAGTATGTTTTTATCGAATTATGATAAATTGTAAAATAATATCTCATTTATGTGTGTCATCCCTAAGATGGTGATGTATAATATCAATGTGCCTTGTATGAGAGTGATGTGCATGATTTTTTCTTATGGCTATGGAATTAGTTTTATCACAATGTATCACAGTTTTTGGAAAAATCATGCCATAATCTGTGAGTGTGCCTTGCAACCAAAACACATGAACACAACAACTTCTACCTTCAATATATTCAGCTTTAGAAATGGAATGTGCTACCGAGTGATGTTTATTACAAGACCAAGAAACTAAGGAATATCTTAAGAAATGACTTGTTATGGATGTCATTTTCCGATCCAAAATACAGCCACTAAATTTAGAACCCTAAATTTCTTTTAAAATAAAGTCATTTCCATAAGAATAGGAAAGGTATATGTCCATAGATCCCTTTAAGTAGTGAAATATTAATTACACTAATTTTAAATGGAATTAATTTGGATTAGTTTCTTATCGTCCACATAAGCATATAGAAAACATTAAGTCTACATGGATAGATGTTATGTATATTAAATATCCTATCGTACCTCTAATATTTTTTTGTTTTACTAGTTTCACTACAGCATCAAGGTAAAGAGTATTCAACATGCTGATGGGAGTACTTATAAATTTAGTGTTGTCATATCCATACTTTTTATGAATATCATTAATTTTCATATATTGAGATATATATGTTCCTTCTAGTTTTTCAGAAATTTGAAAACTAAGAAAAAATGTTAACTCACCCAACATACTCATCTCAATCTCATATTTTCTAATCCTCACAAAGGAATAAGTTAAGGATAGCTATGGTGAACTGAATATAATGTCATCAAAACAGATATGAAATACCATTAAAATTTCGTTTTCTTTCATTATAAAGAGTGTTGGATTAGTAGTTCCATTAAAATAATTATTTTGTAAAATAAATCTTGTAATTCAATCATACCAGGATCTAGGGTCTTTTCTAAGAGAAGATAATTCTTTGGTAAGTTTAAAAATATTTTCATTATGTTTTGTGTCTTTAAAAATAGGAGGTTATTAAACATAAACTTCTTCTTGAACATATATATTTTGGAAATAACACATCACATCCATTTGAAAATGTTTGAAATTAAATAATGCTCCAAAGGCTAATATTAATTTAATTATATTTAAGACTACATACTAGATAATATGTTTCTTTATAGTCTATTTCATCTTGTTAATTTTATCCTTCAGAAACTAATCTCGTTTTATTTCTTACTATGATTCTATTTTCATCACATTTATTTCAAAAGACCCACATTATTCCAATTGTAGATGTTTATCTATGTCTTTCAACCAAGGTCCATACTTTTTTCCTTTTAAATTCATTTACTTCACCTTGTATATCTTTAATCTAATTATCATCACCTAAAGCATCATTAGTAGTTTTAGGTTCTAATTGGGAAAGAAATTCTAGATGTTCTAATTAATTTGTTAAGGAACATCCATTAATTATCTCTTGATGTGTACCAAAAATGATACTATCATGGGGATTATTCATAAGAAACAATTGATTTGGGTTGTATAAAACTTGTTCATTAACAGAAGGTAGAAATAATTCTGGATTGTATGCATTAGATAAATTTTCATGAGTATTCTACTTATTAGAAGAATATTCCATTAATGTTTTATAATAAGTTTTCTAAAACCATCTAAAAATGTTGGTTCAGGTTGTTTAAAAACAAAAGGATTGGTTTCATCAAATATTACATGTATTATTCCTCAATAGTACAAGATTTTTTAAAAAAACACTATAAGCCTTAGAAGATGTGGAGAAGACAAAGAAAATTATTTCATCAGATTTTGGTGAATATTTTTGTAATTTATCTTTAGTATTCATGATGTATAAATTTCATCCAAATGATTTGAAGAAAGAAACTCTAGGTGTTCTACCATTCCATTACTCATAAGGTGTTTTATAAACAAATAGCCTTATTAAAATTAGACTTATAGTATATGAATTAGAAAATACAAATTCAGCCAAAAAATCATTAGCAATTTAGAATTTACTCAAGATTGTTCTTATTATCTCTTGAAGAATTAAATTTATTCTTTCAATATCACCATTTGGCTGATGATTTCTAGGAGACAAGAAGTTGTGAGTAATTCTCTATTTACAACCCAATGTTTCAAAATATAAATTCTCAAATCTTCCACCATGATCACTTATAATAGTTATCAATGGAAGGTTTTTATCATTTTTTACTTTGGCTGAAAAAGATTTAAAATAAGAAAAATCTTCAGATTTTCTTTTCTAGAAAATATACCCATGTAAATCTAGTGTAATCACCAACTAGAAGAAATACATAGTATTTTCCTCCAACAATTCTAGTTTGTGTTGTATTGAAAAGATCCATGTCAACTAGTTGTAATGAATCATATGTTGAGACTTCACTTATTGATTTAAATCTAGTTTTATGTTGCTTGCCATATTGGAAAGGATCACAAACGTTTCAAAAATCAAATATAATATATGGTAAATCATTAATAAGTATTTTCTTATAAACTTTTCATATGTTTCTAATGTAATAGTGTCATAATATCCTAGTTCGTAACAAATATAGATCTTCCATTTCACTAGGTCAAGGTATGTCTTGTCTTCAAAGGCCTTCTAGGTTTAGTGTATAAACATTCTCATGCCCATAGGAAGAGAGAATGAAATCATCCTTGGAATTGTTAACTAATCATTTATCATTACTAGAATTTACGAGGTAACCATCATCACATAATTGACATATACTTATAATTTGGTTCTTAAGACCATTAACAAATAAAACATTTTAAATTAATGATTTTACAAGAAGAATTACGTTAACTATACAAACAACTTCCCCTAAAGCATTGTCTCTGAAAGTGACTCTTCCCCTTTTAAGTTAATAATATTTTCAGATATGTTTTTGTTACAAGTCCTGTGCTGGGAAAATCCATTATCCATGTACCATGTATTTTTTTGGAACATCCTTTATTTTCCTAAATACCAAATAGTTAGACTTTTAAAATCCAAATATGTTAGGATATGAAATTTTTAGAAAGTAAAATCTTATGTATCAACATTTGTTTAGAAGATTATTCTTTATGAAAACCTAAGGATTGTATTTTAATGAAAGACTTTTGTTTTCCCAATTTCCACCACATTTAAACATAATTAATAAAGGGGAACATTATGGTAAAAAATAATTTTGACTAATAACATGTTTTCAGTGAGAATAACCAAATCCATAACAATTCTTTAGAGGATGATGTTGTGAAATAATTTTATCAAAACATTCTCTACCAAAAGTAAATTTAGAATAAATTTTCTTTATAGAGAATAATTTAGATTTTAGTATAATGATTAAATTATTATTCCTATATTTTCTAGTCTTAGAATTTGAGTTTGTATGTAAAACATTTTTCTTAAAAATAAAATTTTCAAGATCCATATTTATTTTATCCTTCTCAGAATCAGCTTCCTCATGTTTTTTTTTGAAATATAAATATTTCAAAATATTTTTCATCATGATCTTTTGAAATATATAATAATTATTTTGTTAAAATATTTCATTTAGAATTTTCCTTATCATGTTTCTTTTTTATCTTATTTTATTCATTTTCAAAAAACATCGAAAACCAAGATACTTCTTCAAAAGAAGGTAAATAATTTTCTTCATCTGAGGGAAAATATTCATCCAAATATTCAGATTATTTTTTATCATAGAAATTAGCATTCAAAGACATATTGGTTATGGATTCATCAGTGTGTACCTTATCCATGAAAAAATAGTTTTCTATAGGTAATCTAGAGATTAAACTTATATTCTTTTATTGAGAAGATTCTATATATAATGACTCATCATATGAGTCTACAACACTTGCACTACACGAATCATTTTCCTTAAATTCTCTCTTTACCTTAGGCATGTAATATCTTTTTTGAATTATTTCAGAATGTCTATATTTCATGAACTTTATTTTAATCTTAGGACAATCAGATCTAATATTCCCCTCTTTCTTACATTCATAACATGTGACTTCTAAATATTTCTTATCCTTCAATTACTTTTTCTTATATCTGTATTAAAAGTCCATCATACCATTAATCTTGTTCATCCTTCGAGTAATATTTTCTAAATCATTCCATTGATGGTTAGATTCAGTTGATTCTGACTAGAAAATAATATTCTTATACATTGTTATCTTATAAACTTTCTCAAGAGTATTGTATTTCATCTGATTTGATGTGGTTGTAAAAGATACACTAACATTCTTATTCTTAATATTATTAGCATCTCTTTTCATTCTATTCTTATATTTTAGAATACTTTATAATAACTCATCAAGCGTAAATATTGAAACTTTCTTTGTTTTATCAATTGTTGTTCCTTTAGATTCCCACTCATTGGCCTTGATATCAATGATTTTTCCAACAAGTCCTCATTATCTAGATCTTTTTCTTTAATTGATTGTAAACTATCAAAAATTTTCATGAATCATTTTTAGATATTACATATTAGTTTGGCATAGGGAAATATAAATCCATAGTAGTCAAAATTTAACATAGCTCTTCATGTTTCAATAACCTTAGATATGTAAAAATTTGAAACTTATAATTTCATCCAGATACTATTAGATTATTCACATGATGAAATCTAGTTATATATGTTCCCGGTAATAGAACATAATAATGTATTTCATTCCATAAAGTTAATTTTATACTCTTGTTTTTCTGGTTTTGTAAAATTTCTAACTTTTTTTTAGTAATCTTCTTATATCTGTTAAGAAAAATGAAGTTGTAAACTCCTGTATTGATAAAAAAAGAATGTGTTTTATTTGTTTAGTATTCATATTCATTCCCATCAAATATTGGAGGTTTGGTTGGATATACATTTCCTATTTATCCAATGTTCATTCTTTCTATTCTTAAAAAAATCCACCTAATAGATTAGTAGAAAATGCTTATAAATAAATCATTTATAAAAAATTAAGAAAAACATGAACATGTAAAGTTAAGAAAGAAACATTAAAAAAGAAAAATTTTATGTATGTATTAGTAATTGGGAGACCTACTCTAATACACATTGTAAGATTCAAATGTATATGTATATCTCTTAATTACAAGAGGGGGTTAATTACAGGTTTTAAAACATTCATTTTTATCCTTTTGAAAATCTATTTTTAACAAAGTTAATCAAAGATGAATTCGCAAACCCTCTTTAGTTATTTATAAAGAAACCAACTTACTTAGGATTAGATAATGTGGATTCGATAAAGAATAATAAAAAAGATTACATAAGGAAAGACTCTACCTTAAATCGTATAGAATCTAATATATAAAAGTTTTTACAAGAATAAGAAAGTGAAAGATAGTTAGACTTTCTATCAGTAACTAAATGCATCAAAATTTAAACAAAAATGTAACAAATAAAAAAGTTACAATGAAATATTTTAACCCAAAGAAAAGGGTATCCAATAATCTTAGATGAAGTTCCATTTATTTATACATTCATGAAAGTTTTTCTTCCCCATACAAGGATAATCCATCAATATAATGATTAGAATCTATCTTATTATCCCTACAATCCCTTGATCTATAAGGTGATATGTACCTCTATCTTCCTTTAACATGGAAGCCCTCGATTAAGAAGGTAATCAAAACCTATTTCTTCCATCATCTTGGAATACCTTGATTAAATAAATAATTAATAGTAATCACACTAACTAGAACAAATATTGTTAAAGATTTATGTATGTGGAACAAGATGTTCATAACATAAACTCTTCAAGGCGTTCACATGAATTAAATTTATAAGATCTCTTGTAGAGTATTAATTCTGCCAAAACATTCAATGCATAAATAATGTCCAATTGATTGAGTATTTATAAGCGATACCTCCAACGGTAACCATCTACTCAAATGGTCATATTTCCCAAAAAAATTGAGGGACCTTTACTGTTCACACTCATGCAACAATTATATTATAACAAATTGAAATACATCATTATATATAACAAAATAAGAGAAACAATGTGCCCCCGTTATTTTCTATAAGAAAATATGATAAGCATTATCATATTTGGGATCTGATAAAATTAAACAATACATTAATGAATTCTGATAACATTATAAAAAAATACGATTCTTTAGATTGTAAAAATATGATTCTAAAAGTATAGAGATTAAGATCTTAGAAATGTAAAAAATCAATTTCTAATTTATAAGTGAACCATGGTCTACATTTAGAGTGAATCGGCGATTGATTATGGAGAGAATCAGAGACTAATTTCATAGATAATCAGATTCTGATTTCAAATAGAATCGTCATCTGATTTTAGAGAAAATCAGAGTTTGATTACAGTGAAAATCGGAGTATGATTTTAGAGATAATCAGAGTCTGATTTCAGATGAATTCGTATTCACAATTCATGGGAAATTAGAATCATAATTTTGTGTGTATCAGATTCAAAATTCTGGGGAAATATAATTCCCAATTCTGTGAGAATTAGAATCACAATTATATGGAAATCAAATTCAAAATTTTGTGGGAATCATATACACAATTCTATGAAATTGTAAGATTATGAAAAAGTGTAAGATTATGTGAATGTTTAAGACTCTGAGAGAATGTGTAAGATTCTGAGAAAGTGTATTATTTTGGGAAAGTGTAAGTATAAGATATATTCTAGTATCTATTCTTTCTTAATTACAATGATGGTTATACTTAGCTAGAATTAATTAACCAGATTTTGAAAGATAATATAAATTAACTTCTTTAAAGAAAGAATATTTTGTTAAGAAAATGTTTCTATGATTTCCAAAACATAATGGATAGGAAAAATACATAAAAAACTATTGACTCAACAGATCGATCATTATGGATTGAAATTTCATTCCGTCTATATAGGATAAAAGAATATATTTCCTTCACACATTTGTAAAAAATAAAAGAACTGCCTTGTTTGAAAAATGACAGGAAGATTCCTTTTAAACCATTTTGTAAAAAATATGACATGGGTAATAATATTATAATTATTAGTTATTCTGATTCCAAATTTTGAAACCAATTTATCAAATTCAAATCATATAATTTACATTATTCAATTTAAAATTAAAACAACATAACTGGTTGATTTTTTAAAAATTTATTTTTCAAGTAATAGGTGATCATATATTAACTCTATGACTATAAATCATCATTATATGAATTTAAATTCATATAATTTTCCTTATAAAATATGAATTTAATTTAAATATTATCTTACTTGGCTCTATTTTAATTAATTAAAAAGGATAAACTTTTTTTTGATTAAAAATAGTTATTATAAAACCATATTTTATGCATAACCAAAATCATAAAACAAAAAAAGAAGAAAAAATAAATAAATAAATAAATATTATTAAACCAAAATCATGAAAATTGATGATTAAGAAATAATTATATTTTTATAAATAAAATTCATCATATTTCACTTTAAGAGAAACTAAAATATAAAATGGGACTTTCAAATTACATTATTTAATGGGAAAAATTACAGTATTTGAAAATTTTATAATTTTTTATATTCACTAAAAAATCCAAAATTTCTAAAAAATCAAAAAACATTACCCTAATTAATTTTTAAATGATTATTTTTTAAATAAAGATCATTTTATGAAAATTTATTTTCTAAAACATCTAAATTTATTAAAATTTTCTCAGAATTTTTTTTTAAATAAACCATATTTCATTTGAAGAGTAAAATGACTTTATTCAAAATTGACGTCTTATTTCATATTAATTTATTAATACATATATATTTAGTATAAAATTTATATAAATTTCATTAGCTATTTAATTTTATTCATATGCACCAATTTAATGGATAGGTTAATATGGTCACATTTAAAAAATCATTGTTCATTTAGGCTTTGTGGTGCATGTTGTATACACTATCAAACATAGTTTTATTTGATTTATAATATCAGGGTGTTCCATGTACTCTAAAATAGAACTATGGAAGAGGCTGTGTATCCTAGACTTCTTGTGTGCAGTTTTCACTTATTATTTTCCCCCTCATAGAGCTGTGGAAGATGATGTTTATTAGATAGAATTCCAGAGGGTAGTTAAGTATAAAATCCAATCCAAGTTGTAGATCTGTTTATTCATTAATTAACTAAAATAACATGGTTGATAACCATGTAGAGAGTATTAGGTCTCTCGTTGATACTAAACAACTTATTTATTTCCATTTTTTATTTTATCTATTTTGTTTTAATCTATTTTTCAAAAAAATTATTTCCAATTTTTTTGAACTATATAACAAAAGTTTACTCTGAAATTTAATTGTAATTTTTTGTTTTCTATATTGTGTATGATTTTAGTAAAACTATTTCAAAGTTTTAAAAATTTAAACAATTTTTAATTAAGTTGTGATCAAACAACTAAAATGATTTTTCAAAATATAAAACTAAAAAATTATAATCTTTTAGTAAATGAGGTGTTTTATTAAAAAATGGAATTTAATTTTAAATTCATTTTAATAAATTTTATTGGAAACCTAGTTCTCCCCCCAATTGATTTTTCCACTGGTACAACCATTTTTAACATGCACTATGTTGTGGAGAACTTACCCAATCTCACTCATTCCATTTTTGTTGTTCGTGAATCTATAAATTTTTTATTTCAATAACTATTATTCACCTGTATTATATTCTTGGTATTCCACAACAAAAATTGTATGTTTTCTCTACTTCTTCATTTCTTCCACATAATGGGTAACTTGTAATATTCTCAAAATATCATAAGCCATCTTAAATTACAATACTAGGCATAACAAATTAAAAATAATAACACAATATAATATATTCATGACTTTTCAATTTGAGACAGCTATTACTACATCATTACCCTTAACTGTGTATGGATTGTATTTAGTAAATTAATATAGCTCAATCATTTCCATCCAATGATTTTTCTAATGATAATTAAGGTATGCATACATTATATCTTTTTTGTGACAATAATTGTTCTAATTAGCGTAAAGTGGTTTTGAGGGACAAAATATTTTCAATATTTCATTTTAAACATATCCAAAAAAAATTCCATATAAGATTAATTTTAGGAGCTTGTCAACACAAAATAAAGGAATATAATAATAAAT
Organism: Viscum album; assembly: GCA_963277665.1. Taxonomy (NCBI): domain Eukaryota; kingdom Viridiplantae; phylum Streptophyta; class Magnoliopsida; order Santalales; family Viscaceae; genus Viscum; species Viscum album. The sequence goes on along the minus strand of OY728140.1, from coordinate 841,408,278 downwards.
ACTAAGACAGAACCATAGCTCCATTGGTGAAATATCTGATAAAACTTTTGGCTCAGAATGTCATATCGAATAGGTCTATAGGGGGTGAAAATAAATTTTAAAACACTAAACAAATTAATTAAAATAGGGTAGATAAAAAATTATTTTGGATAACTAGTGATATTTTGAATATTGAATATGTTCATGAAATAGTATAAATAATTAAATACGAATAAATATGTAGAAAAAAACACCCTAACTCATGCTATTTATATTAGTATACATCAATGTGAACCTATATCAACTCTTCACATCCCACTTATACAACAGAGGAATAATTCCCACTAAACAAACATGCATTTTTAAAGGATGTGGTGACCTTTTACAACACACACTTCCCTCTGTGAACCTTGAGGCCTAAACCCAAAAAAATAAACTAGACTTTTTCTATGGGAATCACAACCCAAAAAACCCAAACTTTTACTATGGAGGAATAACTAAGAATACAAACTTATTTTTAAAGAGAAATATATAAATAGACATAAAAATAAAATACATAAAAAAACAATACAACATTGATAAAAATTCAGAAAATAATTATAAAAGATACAAATATAAGTCAATACATCTCGATCACTTCATTAAATGAATTTTGCATGTTTTATCTTTTTGAAAACGTCAATATAGTTTGATAGAAGTTGATATAAAAAAATCAGCTCTTTCAATTTTATCATATTTATCGCATGTATTTATATTTCTTAATCTTATCCCATTCATGAGTTTCCTTCTACCAATATTTATAGAAAAACTCCAATTGATAGTCCACAATCTCCAAGATCTTTCATATATTTTTGTTTCCATAATTCAAGATCTTACCCTTATTGAGTTGAATGAGTTTCCATATTTTATAGAAACCATCGTGGAATCTAAAACATGAAGAAAAAATGTATTTATATTTTATTATAGGTATAGAGGTGTTTTAGAAAAAAACACACACACATGGATATATATTAAATAGAACATTACAAATCATGAAAGAAAGTAACCTCATTTAATAAAAATAAAAAATTTTGAGTTCATATGGCTTGTGAATACTTTTTAAGGAAGAAATATAATTTTTTATGGATAAAATAAAATACAAAAGCCTGGTTGTTATACTTTCATAAGAATAATTTTTAATCTATATAAGAAGTTCTTTTTATATAGATTATTATCATATTGATACTTATATATGAATCATATTTACTTCTGTTTACGAGTAAATCCATGTTTCCTATGATTATTTCACTATTTGGATATGAGACATTCCTTATAATTATTTCATATAAAATATAACCCACTTAACTCAACATATGAGTAACTTTGGATCTTTTAATGAATTTTCATGGGAATAATTTTTTATTGTGTATCTGTCATGTATTTTGTGTATGTGTCTTCTGACACATTGAAATATATTAAGTAAATAGACTTCAATAACAATAAAATATAATACCTTAATGAAATTATAAATACAAAATATAAACCATTGAAAAAATAACAATAATGAAAAATACAGCATTTCATTATTTCTTTCTAACCTTTTTTTAGATGAAATTAATTATTTGTAATTATCAAAACATTATGAAATCAGAGGGCAGTGACCCAATAAAATAAACTAAACTCCAAAAATTTCCCTTGATTTGATAATTGTAACTACCATTAAATATTTTTGGTTAATTTTTACCACTAAACTAAATTTTCTTAATTTACTATAAATTACTATATATTATAAAAATATATTATTTTTTAAAAAATATTTTTAAAATGTTTTTTAGTTTTTATAAATTTATGAAAACAAAATATTATTTTAAAATATTATTTTTCATTTATTTATATTTTAATATAATAAATATATCATTTTTGATAATTTTAATTGATATTAATTATGGATTAATAATCTATATTAGTACTATAGTTTATTAGGTTAACATATTTAACTTTCCAAATCAGGATTATTCAAAAAAAATTATTTATTTTAGATTATTTTTAGTAACTTAAACTGTGTTATCTAAATTAATGGGTATTTTTTATTAATATTTATATTAACTATTTATAATTGAATTAATTTTTTTATTTATAAAAAATATTTAATTTGATAAGTAAAGCATAAAAATGTAGACCAGTTTATAATAATTTAAAATTATTCATTTTTTATTCAATATTATTAACAATGAATGAAATTAATTTTATTAATATTCCCTACTTCATACTAAAATTTATTATTTTAGATAAAATCCATATCAGTATATTAAATTTATGTGATTAATATAAATTATTACATATTTTAATCTAATAATTTGAAAAATTATAGTTTTGTAAAATATTTGTAGTCATTATTAAAATATAAAAAATATATTTGAATTTAAAATAATATTTATTGTGTAATTATATTTTTATATAATAAAATCATTCCTTTTAATAATTATAGTTAATATATTATATGTTTTAGTATTTTATAAAAAAAATATCAATTATGTTAATATAATTATCTTTCATATATGGGAGTCTTTATTATTTTACAATTATTTTAGAATATTTTATTACTCATAAAAAGGTAATATAATTCAAGGCTATTAATTTGTCATTTTGATTAGAAATATAACTTTATTATTATTTTTTTATTTTTCCCTAATTACGACTAATATATATTATTTTAGATTAATTTTAATCATTTCAACTCATTTATAATCATTAATGAAAAATAATTTTTTAATATTTTTTATATTAAATAAATAATAATTATATTACATTTCCATAAATGAACCTAATATTTCTTATTTTAGACTAATTTTATATCACTCAACAATGTATTGAAATTTTAAAATAAATTAATATCTACTATAATTTATAATATTTTAAATTATTGTTTTTATTGAAAAAATTTATATTCATTAAAAATATAAAACAAAATAAATATTATTTTAAAATAATATGTATTTTCTGATTATAGTTTTTATGTAATAAATTTAATAATAATAATATATATAAATTATTTTTTATTAATTTATAATAATATTAGAATTTATTATGTACACATAAATAACTCTCTCTCACGAGTCTATTAACTATTTTTTTATATTTTACATATTTTGAATAACATATACTTAGATATAATAATTAATGATTGTTAATTTTTATTTAATATTTATTTTATTATTATTCTTCCAAAATTATAACTCACATTTATTATTTTAGTTTAATTTTTTATAATTTATACTAATTCATAATAATTAAAAACAATTTATTTTTATTTAACATTGTGTACATTAATTGTTAAAAACTATATTAATTGTTCTTAATTATGATTAATTTTTTTTCTTTATATTAATTTGTTATCACTAAACTAAATTTAAAGGGATTTAACCATTAGATCTGGGGTTCAACCCCAAACGACCCCCAAATTGATTGGTTTTCCATAGGAAACTGTTGCACTATAGTAGGGAACTGTAGTGATTATATAAAAAGATGTAGTATTTTTGATGGTACTATAACATGCACAGGTAATTTGGATGCTACTATAGTATATGGGAGTACAGTTACAACTACTACAATAGAAGAAGTATTGTTGTAGTGTAATTCATAAAAGGGGTATTTGGACCAAAAAATGATCCATTGAGCTTAGAAAAAGGCTTTCGAGCCATAAAACCTTTGGGCCATTAAATTCTAAATTCCTTGGTGGGTTATTTTGAATCCTTATGAGGAGTAATGAGGATTAACACACTTGTGTGTTTAGGTATACACGCACATATAGTTTATAATCCCCCAACCTAAATATATATTATTATCTAACTAAAGTATTTTAAAAAATGTAAAACAAATAATTGATAATGAATAATGAAAATATAATTTTACTATAATTAATTATAATATAAAATATAATATAAGATAATTATAAAATAAATATAAAATTGTAACAACATTTTTAAAAGTTGTAAAAAATACTTTAAATTAATTTTTAGATTGAACATTACAAATATGTAATTCAAAATCCTTCAAAATGGATTCCAGATCCTAAATAGGTGATTTAAAACTCAAAAACCTTCAAATTGGAGTCTGGATTATAAATAGAGTGTGATTGTTAATAATGAGGGGGGTTTTCATGGAATGCAAGGTAGAAAGGTTATATTGTATTTATAGTTAACTTTTCACAACAAATTTTTATAGTGAATAATTTCATCAAAAAATGTATATTCATTAAACTATTTGTGATGAATATTTATAAAAAATAATTTATTTCTGATGGATATTTATAAAAGATAGTGCTTATATGAAAATAAATAGCTGCTATAAACACTTATCTGGATTATTTGAAAATTATTTACAACATACTATATCAATAACTAATGATCCATCATCAAACTGTTTATGAAAAACATGACAGTCCATCCCAAATAATTCTTCACATGGGCTTATTTTTTATCAAATGAAAATTTCATCGCAAATAACACCTTCACACAAATTTATGTAAAATGAAAATATACATTTTTATGAAAATATATCATTCCTATAGAAGGTATTTGTAAGAAACATTCTTTTGAAGACAACTCTCTCTAACAACCATGCATCCATTTCTTCCAAAACAATTCAAGATGAACTTTAGGAAAATTTCTAATAATTATCATGAAAACATTATTTTTGATAGAATAAACATTATATCGAAAAAAATATTTTGAGTCACTATTTGAAACTCACTTTTGGACCCTCACAAATGACCCATTACAGAAGATCAAATTTATTATGGAGTAAAAAATCCCTAGCATTTAATCAGTATTGTTTTACACACACATCTCGATAATATAAACCTTCGGTCTCTTCCTTGAAACCCCACAATAAGTTCCTTATCTTTCCATAACTACTAAATTCATTCAGCTCCATATTACAGATAGAACATACATATCCCATAATTACATATTAAATTTATTATTGATGGAACATTACACATTGTCAAGGTTGTTTATAACAACCCCTTTTTCTAGCATTATATATAATATCTCAAAAATCATCGTCCCACTTCCACTTACATACAGCCACCACATTTCTCTCCAGGTCATCAAGTAGAAACAAAACCTTTTTTTCAACCATTGATGCATGTTTTCCAACCATGGTGTATATTTCAAGTAATTTAAGGAACAAAACATACTCACAAAAATTCCATAGGTTCAGTTCCTGAAATATCAATATTTTAAAGATTAATTTACATATATGATAATATAAATATAAATAACCATTAAAATTCAATTTCGTACTCTACAACCGATCACCCAAGGATTCATAGATCCACAAATGGCATAAAACTTCTCAATAATGTAGTATAAAGAAATAATATCTCTTAAAAGAGAGGGTTGAAATTTATCTAATAAAATATTCCACCATTATATTCCATCTCCATGTTCACCCACCATTAGTATGAATTATTTTTAAAAAATGAAATTGTTATTTCTTTAGGAAATACCTTTGAAGTGTCTATCCATTCAAAAGAAAAATAGATATTTATAGTGTACTATTATTAATTATACATTACCAATACTTCTAAAATTGTTGGGTAAGTGATGATGAGGGTTAAATAATGTTACCTCATTTGATAATTTTCACTGAAAATGAAGCATAGTGGTGACCACATGGTTTTCTCTTGCGGAGGATATCCGTTAAGTAATCAATCTCTCGCTTATCTTGGTTTTATTTTGAAAAAATTATAGATTAAAGTGATATTTATAATGGTTCTAAACAAAGATAAATAAAAAATAATCTGACCAATACAAGAAATAAATGTTATAAATTTTAAATTAAATGAAACGTGCATTGAAAACAATAATTTAAAGGTAACATCAGTGGAAAATATTCTATCCTCTATTACTCCCTATATCATTATCAAAAAATGTATTCCTTTTGAATTATCCAATGTATAACTCATTACCTCAAATTATACTCTTGAATTTACTAGAAAACATACCGATATATAAAATATGTGTTTTGATCCATATATAAATGATATTTTATAACATAAATACATCTGAGCAATTGAAACTAAATTAAATTTTCAAGTTCAATGGGGATACCACACCTGATGAAATTTATACCATGTGATTAACCAATTTAATTTCACAATTTAAATGGAAATCCAAAATAATTTAAATAAAATTTAAAAAACAATTTCCCTCCTTCAATAAATTAAATTAGTTTGGTGGATAATCCAAAATAAAACTGTTTACAACTAAAATCACGAACTCAAAATAAGAACACCATTGAATCTTTACAACCCAAATCCACATGGATATTAGACCTTCATGATTTAATTACATCATACAAAAATCATATTCTTCTGTAATATTCTCCCCATAATAGTCCACTTTCTATTTTTGACCATCTTTGAAATGAATATTGAGATGATAATAGATAATGAAGTTGGATGGAAAAACATTTTTATTTCTATCTACTATCACTTTTCTCTATTTGGTCCAGATTAGGGTAAAAATATAAATCGGGTACCTACTGTATGGTTTTTTGAACACATATTATGTTTTTACCCACAAATATTTAGTTCCTTTTGACACATGTTAGGAAAATTTTCTTCTAATTACAAAGTTATTATTCATTATGGATAAAGTGTCCCTATATCTTGTTCTTATTTGGGACATTCCAATACTCTCTTAATAAGAGAATTTAATTTTTTTGAAATAAATACATGTGAGTATAAATTATATTTATTTTCAATATAGAATTATTTCATTTTTAAACTTTTGGGTGGAGTTATTTATCCATTAATAATGTTATATCAATCCTATCTAAAAAATAATTTCCTAATTGATGGATTTTTTTGCCTTAAAATGGTCGCTTCAGGAATAGGAATGGTTGGAAGAAATCAATATCATTTATAAAGGGATATAAAAATGATTTTTAAAATTAGATTAGTAACAAGATATATATTTTTAAAATACTAAGGTGATAAAAAATTCTAAAATACCAAAATTATATTATCTTCACAATTTAGGTCAAAACACATCAATATTCTAAAAATTATGAAATTTTACATAAAATGAAAATTTTATGTGGTAAAATTCATTTTAATACAAATAATAATTAATGATAATATTATCTTAATTCATTCCTCAACACTTATCACTTGAACTCCTTGACAAAGGTGCAATAAAAATAAATTGGAAATTAAAACTTCAAAACTGATGTCAACGAAATTCACAATGATTAACATCAGGTAAGAATGTTTTTAACACCTCTTTAATTTCATTAATTCCAGATTATTCATTATTTTAGATCATTAAATTTCCATTTAATTCCATCCACTAGGCACAAGTATTCTGACCTCACCTATTTTCCTTCTCATCACAGGATTTTAATTGTGAAAAAAAGTTTTTATCATCTAAATAAATGAAAGGATCATCATAAGCTTCAAAAATATCCAAATCACATCACAATTGAGTAAAAGAACGTTATCTATAATGAGGAATAATAAAATTCTCATATGAGGTTTTAATTTTGGAGGTTTCAAATTTCAAAAACATTGAGGTAGAAGAAGATGGATTGGATCTTTGTTGTAACAAGATTGTATGATTCTAGTTTCCATATAAGAATGGTTATATCCTATTTCTTATTAGAATAAAATAAGAATTAAAATCACTTCAAAATTTCTTTCCAAGACAAACCACAACATATATAATTTGGAAACAATGGAACAACAATTTCATTGAATAATTTCATAGTTTATTTTTTAAAATCTCTAGAAACACAAAACTTTTTTACAGCTCCAAAAAACGAAAAAAAAAATCATGAAATATAAAGAATGTCATAACATACTAAATCACCAATTTTCTCAAAAATTGTTAATGTTTCTCCACCCCATGTTGAACAATATGATATTTAAATTCCAAAATAGTCTCCCCCAATAAAACTCATTATTTAAATCATGAAATATACTTCAAGAGAGAGTTGAATAGGGAAACTAGATTTTAATGAGCCTAACTAAAAGGTATTTTATCAATAATAAGGGGTCAAAATGGTAAAATGTAAAAGGTGTGTCGAGTAAAGGGATTTAAAGTTATGAAAAATTGTATTTCAATCACAAATTAACTACATTAATGATTTTTAACACAATATTTTTGAAGATAACATGTTCAAAATAAATATATAATTTTTTAGTTAAAAAAAGAATTATCTAGTTCACACAAGTAGTGAGGTTATTGTGAAGAAGATGAAATAAAAATCATATTTTAAATGAGCAATTTATTATCAACTTCATATAGAATTCATGGAATGGAATTTAGAATTCAAGGGTCCTTTCATGAATATCCACCATTTTGAATATGGAATACCACGCATTTCAGCATTCCTTTATGTTTAATTCCATAAATCTAGTTGTTTATTTTCATTCAAAATGGTTTCCAATTCACAAAAGAAATTACATTAAATCTCATATTTCTTTATATAAAAATTCAAATTAATGTGTAAAATTTTAAAATGTAAAACTAAAAACATTTATTTAAAAACACTACACACAAAATCCTAGTCATGTTGACATGATCCTCCCCTAAATATATTTTTTAAAATATCGTAATTATTAATATTTCATATAAAAAATAAAAATAAATAAGACAATTCATAAAACATTTGGAAAAGAAAGACACATCCTGGTTTTAATTTTACTATTGTAGCCTTCAGTTATCCTCCTAAAAATAGAAAACTGGAAACAAACATGGAATAATGAAGAAAAAATAATTATTAATTTATGAAAAAAATGATGATAAATTAGCCTTGGTCTGAGCCCCCTTCCCCCAAGTGGGTGTTAGGATTTCACAATCTTTGGCCATGAATTTCTAACTGGTCCTCCCCAATCTGAATGTGGGTGTGGAGTTTTCTACATGAACCACCAAAATGAAATTTTTACAACCTAATTAAGAATACAACAGTTTTAGAGGAAAAATGAATAGATTAATTAAAATAAATTCCCTTGTGAATTATATACATATTATTTTTTTGTATAAGGAATATTAATGGGCCATATTCTTCTTTTTTGGTCACAACATCATCCAAAATTTATATAATTACAAATAGGACCTTATCCTTTATAGTTGTATTAAAAACATCCTCCAAAGGGATCCATATTAAAGTTAAGTTTTAATTCAATTAAACCGTCAATTTTCAGGATATATATATTCACCTTTATATAAATATTCCTAAAAATTGACCACTTCATTGAAAAACGGTTTAGTACGACCAGCCTCATATAAACTAGTATACTCCTCAATTGTGAACTATATCATTGTTGAACATATTTTCAGTTATTCCTTGACCCTTTTTCCATTTTGGGTATCGTTTATAGTTTAAATATGTAAAATTTACATAATTTTGTAATCAATTTGTTCTATGCAAGATTAGTCCATGTTTTAGGAAAATTTTGAATTTTTCCATAAACATGGTGCGCCCTTTGAAGGTGCTCTAGAGGGGTCACTCAGTTTTTCCAGACCATGCAGCATTACCCTCCAAATAATAAAGCCTCTTACAGTGGAAAATTTCATGTTTGGCACACTATAAACCGAAATATGCACTAACGAAAGGGAAACCATTCACCCAGACTGTATTAGTAAATGGTTATGGCACACAATTATTCTAACCATACATCCCCCTCAAGGAAACTATGTGCGAAAGATTTTATTATTATAAAAACTATTTTAAAAACTCGCAAACCCACATTTAAGATTCCAAATCACCCATATCAATAATAATATTTTATCCAAGGTTGTGAAGGATCCATATAGGCAATGTTGGATCCTTCAACATTCTCATTTGGTGAATCAATGAACACGTGGAAGATCTAATCCCTATATAATAAGTGGATCTCCTCTCTAATAGTTACTTATGATCCCTCTTCCATTATCCTTAGAGATTTATGGATCATCATGAATTGGATGTATATAAACTCCATTTAATTGGAAATAGATTATATTATTGATTTCTAGATCTCCTTTTTCTTATATCTATGTTTTATTCCCTTTGCAGCTATTGATCGTTTGATTTCTATGATTAAAGGTTGGTGGTTCTCTTTGATATTTTCCACATAATTGAAACCTTTATTTCGTGACTATTTTAAATGGATTTTAATTGATTTATAAAACCAAGATTTTAATTAATTTGATTATCAAATTTCAAATTGGAATCAAATTTGATAAAAACCCAATTATATTGGAATTGGAATTATAGGGTGAATTTTGCAAATGATGGAATTGATGAAATGATTTAAAGTTTTTAGAAAAATGGATTGAATTGAAATAATAAAAACATATGATTGGATTTGTATTAATAATTTCTGAAATGATTTAAACCCCATGTTTTGGATTTTAAATTGAATCAGTTTATTGAAATATAAAATTGGTAAACTGAATTGTAAATTATGATTGATTTGAAATGAAATTATTAGGAGATTATGTACTTATTTATTGAGAACATGAGAGTCTGAGAACATTGTGGTTTATTTATGATAAGAACACTAATATCCCTATACCTGGTATTTCATTGATGTTAACAACTCTAGAAAACCAAGTTCAACATGATTATCCCCAAGGGGGTGTTGATGAGTCTCATTCCTCTTGAGACCAAGGAATATTTCAACACATTATTTTCTATGATCACTGATTTGGTATGTGTGAGGATCCTACAACCAAGAACTAACAAACATTGATGTAAATGGCCATTGTTCTTGTTGTGTGTTATTTGATATTATATTCCATTGATTATAAATTTTTTTTACTCATTCCAAATGATTTAAATAAATTATTTTATATAAAATGATTATTAAAAAAAAATTTGGAAATGTTTTCCTTTATTTGAAATGAAATAAGGTTTTTCTAATTTAAAAATTATACAATATTTCATTCCCTATTTCATTAAAAATTAAAATCATTATTTGGTTAATTATTATTGTAAATTTAATCAAAAACTTATTAGGACCCTACTGGGATTTAGATAACACACCATACAATTTCCATCAGGAATTTTGAGATATTAGTATACCATGTTAGAGTAAAGGGAAAGAGTTACATGGAGGTGGTGTATGTTCTTGATTTGTTGGAACGTGGTGTGGGGTTATGACCGGTGGATCTTTTTTCATCTTTTAATTATATTTCCTATGGGTTTTTTTAGTTTCATTTTCTTGTTTTTGTATACTTTATTAAAGTTCTAAATTCTGTTTTGTTATAGTTTTTGGGTATAAGGTACTTTATCCCTATATATAATTGATAATATTGACTTTTAATCATTATCTTCCAATGTTTTCTAGAAAATTCATTACCTCTTTTATCATAGAATATTCTAGGTGATTTTCCCAAACACTTAGAGATTAGGAATTCCTATTAGTCTATGTCTATGTCAGATCAGTTATTAGGGTACCAAGGTATCCAAGATTAATTATGAAAAATTGGTATCAAAGGTGCATGTTTGGAAACATTCCTTGGTGTTAGTATGTATTTTGGTATATCTTTTCATGAATTATGATGTAATTATGAGTGAGTACCTAGTGTTCTCTCATTATAATGAGAATTAAGTCTCCATGAGTGGTTCTATAATGGAGGCTTGAGAAATAATTTTATATGTTCTACTATTTTCTTTAAATTTTATCTGGATAGGTTGGAATAAAAATATTGATATATTATCATATGGTATTAAGTTTCCCATTTATTTTGTTTGACATCTGAGTAATCTTCGGATAACTTCAATATCGTATTTTTCTGTTCTATAGCATCATATATTTAAGAAGTTGATTGAATAGGCTCTAGGAGGAATCTACAGGTGAACCATGGTGAAAGGATTTTTCTTTGGACTATAATATTTTTGAGATTATTGTGCATGTTTTCTAATATATGGGACAATCAACTACACTCATTCTTTTTTGGGCACTAGTTATAGAACCACAGAGGGATGAATCTAAAAATAATTCTCAATAGTTCCTTTTCAAGAATTCAACGTCATTACAAGGCTATAATGATCCTCAAGAGGTTGTGTATCAATTTAGAAATATAGTTATTTATTTTATTTTCTGGAAATACCTAATTAGATTAAGGTGAAATGTGTCACCTTCATGATAGAGGGTCATACAAATAGTTGGTGGGATTCGATTATAATGGTGAAGATGAATGAGGGTTTAGATTATAATTATATAAGCGTAATTTTTACCAATAAATTATATCTATAATTTTTGGTGATAGATAAGGCTATAGAGTTATTCAACAAACATCAGGCTGACAACACCTTCAAAGAGTACGTGAACCACTATGCTGATCTTGTGCAATTATCAAATGAGAAGATCAATACTTGATGGTTCTAGATGAGTTTTTGACCATATATTCATTCTTAGTTATTATTATTGAATATCTATTCTTATGTTAATGTGTGGGATATGTCTTTAATGGTTGAACATGACTTGGTTGGCGAGTTAGGGTTGGAGTGACTTCCATTTTTTCCCGATGGATGTTTTAAGAGTTCCATTAAAGGAAATTCAAATCAGGATTAGTATTTTGGTGGATATCTACATAAACTATCTTTTAGAGCTCCAATAGTACCTAGAAAAGTCTGTTTAATGTGATTACAATTTGGAAATCTTGGTCATTTGAAATTGGTTTTCCCTTACGAACCTCAGATCTATAGATCATGTGAACACTTAGTTCACTTGAAAAAAAATTGTTACATGTTTTTTCCCATATATTTTCATGGTCTCATTAGCATATAAAGGTAATATGGACAAATCAAATTCTTCAAGAAAAATGGTTTTATAGCAATAGGTATTCGGGAAAATATTCTGCATTCATTGGAAGAGTTCCCAGAGGAATCTGATATAGGTCGAGTAGTTGTGAGAGGTACCATCCCGATAACTACATATTTAGTAACTTCTTCATTTGATAATGGGGAATCTCACATTTTTATATATATTTTTTAACCAATTAAATATTAATACAAATATTTTTGTCTTATGTGATGGATATTAATATTCCCATTATACTAAAGAGAGAGAAAGTTTTATGTTGTCCAACTATTATTTTTTATTTATCAGAGATTGTACTAGTTTGGGACTTTTTATGTCTCAATATTAAACCTCTAGATTCCATTTTCAGAATGGGTTGACACATTGATAATAAGGCCTCAATTGACTATTATCATTGATGTGACTCCATTATTTCACTCGATGGGGTGTACTGAAACTTTATGGGATAATGATACCTAAGTTCAAGATGATTTAGACATTATTTTATACTATTGGGTAATGTAATATCAGTGTTCACTTTTGATTTAGAGATTTATTAATTTAGTGATGATATTCCTCTAATTCTCGTTGACATTCTAGAAGTTTATCCTTCAAATCTCCCTAGTTTTCTACATGTCAGAGCAGTATAGATTTATATTGAATTATTTTCTAGTACTCAACCATTTTATATTCCTTCTTACCATATATAACCAGCTAAACTGAAAAAGTTGAAGACTCTATTGGATTATTTTTGAGAAACATTATTTATACATCTGAGTGTTCCACCTATGGTGGGGTATATTCTCTTTGAAAATAAATTGTATGGTAAACTTTTCCTATGTGTTAATCACCAGAAACATAACCAATTAAATGTAATTAAAAAGTATTTGTTTCCATGGATTGATCATATATTTTACCATTTGAAAGGTTTGAAGTGGTTATCAAAGATTTATCATTGATCTGGTTTTCACCAATTCAAAATAATAGAATCTAGAATTCAGAAAACAACCTTTCAGAGCAAGTATTTCCATTCTGATTATATTTTTATGTCATTGGGTCTAATTGGTGATATTTTTGTCTTTATAGACTTGATGAATATGACCCTCCAAGAGTATCTAGAAACATTCATGGTGGTCTTTGTGGATGATATCCTTGTTTACTCGCAGTCAAAGGAGGATCATGTGCATCATCTAAGTGATGTTATAGAATTCATGACAAATCACTAAGTCCATTATAAGATATCAAATATGGTATCTGGATTCAAGAAGTTAATTTAATGATCTATATGGTCATAGGGGAAATCTTTTATGACATGGGAGAAACCACAAAATATTATCATGATTCGATGATTTTTTGGTATAATGGGGTATTATTGTTAGTTTATAAAAGTTTTCTCAATGTTGGATTTCTCGATGACCATTCTCACTCAAAAGGGAGTATTGTTTGTTTTGGATGAGCATTTTTAGAGTAATTTTTTGAGCTCTAATGTCTTTTTACTTCTACATTGGTGTTAACTCATCCATATTTAAGGAAAAAACAATGTGGTATTTAATGATGAATAATGTTACAATTTTCATTATTTTCTTATACAAGTTGATCATATGGTAGCTTTTGGTTCTTTATAGCTTATTACACAAGAGAAAAAGTATCCTACCCATGAGCTATAATTTGAAGATGTGACTCGAGTACTTAATAGATTACTAAATTACCTTTTTAGATAATGGTTGATTTTTTATTTCAACCACAATTTCTTGATTTATGTATTCTCTCAAAAGTATTTTAATATTTTGTAGAATTGTTGGGTGGAGTACCTAAAATATTTTGATTTTTTCATTTCATATACCTCATGGAAGGGAAATTTCATTATTGATTCATTCAAATGTAAATATTCAACCCATGTCAAGAAACAATCATTAGAAGAGTTGAAAATGACAGATGTTTTTCTATATTTTCATTTATGAGTATAATAGAAAGAGTCCATGGCTGTATTGGAATGATTTTAACTATTATTTCTTATTCTTGAGATGATATTTCATGAATGGAATCTTTATAAATAATTATTTAATATTAGGGACTCTCTTTATTATGGGGAGACAATTGTTGAGTGGTCATTCTCTAGAGAGGGTATCCTATGTTTTCATAACAGGATTTTTATGCCTTTATTAGCAAGAAAATCTATAATGGGGTATTTTCATAATTAAAAATTATATATAAACCCAAGAACCACAATGATGTTTAATGATATGTGGTGATGATTATGGTGGCCAAGAATGGGAATGGACATCGTTGGATTTTTTTCATGTTGTTATACATGAAAAATTGCCAGGATTGAGTATTAGAAACCTTATGGTTTCCCTCAACCCCTTCTAGTTCCAATATAAAAGTGGGAAAAAAATTATAGAATTTTTTTTGGGACTATATATACCACTATAAATAAAAATTTGATATGGGTTGTGATCAATTAGCTTACAAAATCAGCCCACATTATGTTTATTCATGATACAACCCAAGTTGAGGAATTGGGAAATCTATAGGTGAATGGTATTTTTCGTTTTAATAGAGTAACATGATTTATTTTCTCTAAGAGAGATCCCTATTTTGACTTTTTTTTGGTGATTCCTTTAAGAGGTAATGGGATCGCATATTAATTTGATTACAACATAGCATCTATAAAGATATGGAATGATAGTGATGGCTATACAGATTCTTGAGGGCATTCTCTATGAATGCATCATCTATTTTGGGGGAGATTGGGATGGCCACTTAGGTTAGTTTGAGTTTTCTTATAAAAAAATATACCATTCTCAAATCAGAATGTCTCCTACTGTGGCCTTTTATTTTCGACCATTCAAATATCAAATATGTTGCATAGATATTAGTGAAAGTTCAATGGTTGGACCAAGCAAGGTCTAAGAAAAATCATAAAATATTAAATTGATTTCACAGAGCATTTTGACATTACCTAACCAATATAAATATTATACTGATCATTTTCATTGGACATTGGATTTTTCAGTTGGTTAACACATGTCATTGAGAGTTTCACTATGGAAGGGTCACCAACAACTTTTGTAGAAATGGAATTTTTGTCCTAGTTTTGTGGATCCTATTATGTTTGTTGAGTAGGTGGGGAAAGTGGCTTATCTATTATCACTTCCACTATAGTTGAAGTTGATACATAATGTGTTTCATGTATCGCATCTTCAGAATTATGTTTATGACCCATCTCATGTCTTGAATTGGGGGGATCTTGATGTTGATCATGATTTATTCATG
Organism: Viscum album; assembly: GCA_963277665.1. NCBI lineage: Eukaryota > Viridiplantae > Streptophyta > Magnoliopsida > Santalales > Viscaceae > Viscum > Viscum album. The sequence goes on along the minus strand of OY728140.1, from coordinate 841,392,242 downwards.
ACTAGAAATCTAGTTAGGATGTTCGATTCTATGAAAATGGTATTTCATTGGAGGAAGATACCTTTGATCCATGTGTTATAGAAGAATTGTTTTGATTCTCATGATATTGGAGAGTAGGAAGAATTGATACATATTAATGCCTCATCCATCTGATATGAAATCTTCTTGAATAACATTTTAGGTGTAGAACATTCTTATGGTGTGGAGGGTTTAATATATAGTTACATGTTTTTATGTATTCCTTGACCATATTTTCTCTTTTTGTTGGATCTTTTTTAGGGGTGATTCATGTAAAATTTGGTGAATTTTGAAATCCCTTTTGGATTTTCCCGGTTGAAACATTTTTAGGGACAGATGTGTGGTTTTTCACAGCAAACTATACACCCTTTTATGGTGCTTTGGAGGTGGGAAGAACGTTTTTCCAAGCATTGTGACTAGACCCTCCAAACCATGTAACCATAGACGATAATTAATTTACATATTTTTTAGTAGTTAACCATATTGGATGAAAACCAAGGAAAACACAAATACCCCAGAAATTATGGGTTCACATCTTGACTAACCATTTAGACCTATCTAGAAAATAATCCATAGGGATTTAATTATTTTGGAAATCATTTTAAGAATTTTAAATCCCTTGTTTAAGATTCATAATCACCATGCTCAATCCTAATAAGAATTCCATATTTTTTATGGCTCGCAAGAAGTAATTTTCGATCCTACAACCTCATCCATAGTGAATCATGGTGTCATTGGATGTCCCACACTGACCATGGAAATTATTTTATTTTTTTATTTTCATTGATTTTGACGTTTTGGTGGAGTTTTGGGCTGATACCCAAATTGAATTTTTTTTTTGAGTTTTTGGGTTGAATTTCATCCTTTGCAAGGTTTGGGCACAAGGTCTGGGAAACCGTGCAGTCCAACATAGGTATCCTTGTGGTAGGAGTTTGATTTGGGAAATAAGCTACCACACAGTATGCACATCATAGGTCAAACTATACAAGATTGTCATATGGTCTATTTCCCTCTTGGATAGATTCTACTATACTGTTGGCACATAGTTTCGTATAGCTTGTTGCCAAATAGTGAAATCTACCCCTATTTTTAAAATGTTGAATTTCTGATTTAACACTCTCCTATTTTTATCCCTAAATCAAAAACCTCCCTCCTTGGTGTTTTTCGGTGAATGAAGGGGGGTCTAGAATATTCTCTCTCTGACTCTCCTCCCTCCATGGATCCATTTTCAATGTTATAGGGTATGTTTATAGAGTTTTATATAATTTTATCCTTTTATTCTATTTATTTTCTCTCTTTTCCAAACCCCAGATGTTTGGTTTGGTGTTTGGTTTGTGTTTCTATAGATCTAGGGTGTGTGGATTCGTCTTTGGGGCCTATTCGTCCATCCTGTGAAGTTTCATCACATCTGCAGTTTGTTAAGGTAGTTTTTTCTATTATTTTCATTTCTAGTTCATTCTATTCATGCTTTAAAATTTTTAAATTGTCTAAAAATATATTTCACATTCTTTAAATATGTTTTTTCATTTGTTTCTGTGGTTTTTTTAAAGAATTTCTTTAAGAAAAATTAATTGATTCTTTAAATATGACTATGTATATATGCCCCCAACGTGTTTAATAAAATGTTAATTGATCATTAAATGAAATATTGGATGATTTGAATGGAATTTTATCTTATAAATGTTATATCAAATTGGTTGGATTATGACTTGGGCGTTATATGAGGATCATGGTCACTTTTCTAGTGTGGTTTGTTGTGTTTGTTAGGAGGAATGTGGTGTTTCATTGAAAATAGTTTTGAGTAATTTTATGCATACATGTTGTGTGAAAATGGATGTGTGAACATTCATTTGTACTTAGAGTGCACACATTGATTACCAGATAAATGAAGATGGTTTTTGAATAAATTTAAAAAAATTAAAAACCTAGATTTTAAAACACTTTTCCATCTCTCATTTCTTCATCAGACACTTATTTCCTTTACTAATGGACCATTGGTTCTTAGTTACATGGAGAATATTTCAAAATTGTATTTTGTGTTATAGATAATATGTATTTTTTATACAAGGTAATCTTCTAAATAGTAAAAAATCCCATTTTGTATCATGGTTATTTTTTCTGTTTGCCTCTGGGTTAGGAAATTCTATTAGAAGTAGAATTTGGACTTGGAACTTAAAGAACTATTTGGAATTTTGAATGTAAAATTATTGTTTAAATATTTTTGGAAATGTTTTAGAAAAAAACTGTGATATATTATAAATTAAAGATTGGAGGGGCCAATTTTCAATTTATGATGTTTAGAAGTAAATTTTGGCATTGAAATGACAAATGCCTTTTTGGCATCTTAGTGTGTTTTGAGAAATGATTTGAAAGCTTGTGTGATATGACGCCTCAGTTTGAACCTGTGTATGGATTGGTTCTTGATAGGTATCATAATAGAGGATTTACCAATATGGGTTATCACATTGTTGGTGTAAGTGTTTCTGATAGGAAAATTTGGTGGCTATAAGTAAGATGAGTCACGCTAGTGAGGGACTCATACAAACCTAGTGTATTCATACCTTGGGTTTCCAGTATGACATTTAGAGTGTCAAGTGAAGGTTGATTATCAAACCTGATTAGACAGCTTGGTACCCTCCTTAAATTGATATATATTGGTGGGATGTACCACTTTTTTTGATAGTTTAGGGTGTCCATTTTCTTATATACTATAGACTATCACCATATGTCGATAGGTTAGTTTTCCATGAGTACATCCATCAATCTCTATAAGGATTTTTAGGAAATTCCCTTGGTGACTATCTATTTGTTCTTATATATTTTTCTGTTACACTTGGTTTATTATTTGGTATCTCATTATTTTTTCAGCATAGCCTTGTACCTCTTGTTTTGGACTTATGTAAAGAAATTGGTTTTTGAAATGATAAATTTGTTTTGAAAATGGAAATGTGGCATGTGTTATTTGGTAAAAGGGAAAGCTAGGGTAGATTCATAAAAATGAATAAAACCTATTTTTATATCTTTATTCCAAACTAGTGTTTGTGGAATATTTTGAGAAAGTAATTGTATGGATTCTATGGTGGTTTCTTACTGATTTGTATATATTACACCCTACATGTGAAATTCGGTGTCGGTAGACCAAATATATTTCGAGGTGTAGGTTTATGTTTCGGTTGGCCTTTTGGAGAGATGGTTTGTTGATGGTGGTTACCTTGAGGTAATTTAGATATCCAATTGCCTTTTGTCATGTTTTATTTTATACTTTGTAGAATTCATTTATTCATTTTATGTTTTGTTCAACAACATTGGTATCTGGATCAATTTATAAACATATAATGATTTTGTAATGGTTAGTTCTTCTGCATGATCATTTTGTTTTATTTTATCTGATATTATTGTGAAAAAGAATTCCCGTAAATATTAATTTGATGTCTGAACATGTTTCAAGACCTTGGGGATCAAGAATTCCCTTGGAGCCATGTCTCAGACCAGGATGGATGTCAGGCTGGATGAAACTCTGATCTAGTTCTTGATTATGGAAGATCTCCTCCCTCATTAGTAAGGGTATCTCAACTCTAATTTTTATTCTATTCTCAAATTCCATAATCTTAATAGTTTTATAGATCATAGTGTATTGGATGGATCTATAATCTGTTTGATTGGATCATGGTGTGAGTTTTTATTTCTATATCTCTTTAACCTTCAATCTATGACATTGATCTAGTTGCAAGTGTTGATTATTTGATTTCTGTGATTAAGGGTAGGTGGTTTGATTTTAATTTTACTATGTAATTGAAACATTTAATTGATTTATGTTTTTTTTAAAATAGTTTATGAATGATTTATATAGACATTATTTGAATTTATTTGATTTTTGAATTTGGGGCATGGATTTGAGAAAACGCAAAATTACCTGAAATTGGAATTGTGGGGTGAATTTTTAAAATGATGGAATTGATGATATGATTTGATAATTATTTTGTAAAAAATGGATTTAATTGAAATCATGGAAATAAATTATTTTATTTGTATTGAAAATGCATGACATGATGAAAACCCCATGTTTTGGTTTTGAAGATGAATTTACAAATTTAAATTCAAAATTAATAAATTTAATTATAAATGATGATTGGTTCAAATAATATGACTTTCCAAATAATTATTTATCGATTAAGAACATGTGAGCATCAACAGTTAGTTGGTTATTTTCAATGAACATTCTAGGATCTTGATCCACTATCGTTAGATTGATTATGAAAACTCTAACAAAAATCTTTTTTGGAATGATTATTCATCATGGGATGTTGATGACTCCAATTCAACCTGAGAATCAAGGGTGTGTGTACAAATTTGTAGTTGTAATAATTGATTGGTGAAGTAGGAGGATTCTATTCCTAGAAACTATTGTAATTTAGGTAAGATGACTCTGATGATTTAATTATTATTTGATTATATATTTCATTGATTATATAATTTTTTCAACTCATTCAAAATGATTTATATAAATTATTTTATATAAAATGTTGATTTCATCCATTGTTTGAAATTTTTTCCATCCTTTGAAATGAAATCAACATTTTTTCATATAAAAATTATATAATATACCATTCTTGATTTTATTTAAAATTGACTGTATGATTTGGTTTATTATTATTGAATAAATTATAGAACACTTCATGAGAACATATTTGGATTTATATCACACACCCTTATTTTTTCATCATTCATTTTTACAATTTTTGTATTACATGATTGAGCAAGGGGAAATCAGAACTTAAAGGTGGTGGATGTTATTGATCCTATGTACCACATAATGGGGTTGTGAGCTATGGATCTATTATAATATTGGGGTGATGTTTACATTGGTATGTTTTAGTGTTATTTTCATGTTGGTGAGTAATTTAAAGAGCTACTATGATTCATTTTGGTATACCTATTGGGTTTCATGTACATTCTCCATTTGGAGTGTTGATTATACCGACATGTAATATTTATCAACCACTATTTTATAGAAATTTAATTCACTATTTTATAGTGTATGATTATAGAGGCTAGTCACCATCCCATGTGGATTGGGAATGACCTTCAGGATATTTCACTATTAGAACCGTTACAAGGTTACTAGTGTATCTATAACGTTTCATGATAGGAATGACATTACATGTTATATTCATCCTTCACATCATATTTATCTGAAATATTAATAAAATAAAAATAATGAGAACTGAATCTTTATAAGTATAATTAGTTAACAATTCATTATCAAAATAATCTGACAAATTGGTTTCAAATTATAATAAATCTCCCTATGATTGCTAATATTTTAGCTCTTTTTAGTAGTGGAACGTAGTTTTACATAATATAATTAGTATCTAAGGTTCCTAAAAATTCTATTCAAAAAATGAATTTATCATTTTTATTATCCTATTTTAATATATTATTATACAAAATTTCTAAATTTTCAATGTCAAAATAAGGTATTTCAAATGAAATTTTATTTTCAACATAGTTAGGTTAATAATTTCCCAAATACATTTTATTTCTTAAAGATGCATCATTTGTTCAATCAGTGATAATATATTTAATTTAATTGAAAAAAGGAGATTCCAATTCATTTATAAACTCTTCCACAAAATGTAATTCAGTATCAAGTTGGTTGGATAATATTTTCTTTTTTATATTATTTTTGACATTTTAATTATTTCTATTATTTTAATGTAATGGAATGAAATTTCAATTTTTTATCTTAATTCATGATTCACAAAATAATTTTTCTGAATCACAAATCAGTTAATTGGATCATGAAATAATTTGATTAGAATAGATGTTTTTTAAATTATTCATTACTAAAATCTTCAGATTTTTGACTATCAGGACACGAATAGGAGTAGTCTCTTTGAATATTCATTTTTTAAATACTCTAATGTAGTGGGTTAAACTCTGGAAATTCCAAAAAAAATAACTTATTCAACCTCTATAGAAATGAATCCAAATTTAATGATATGGATTCATCCAGGTAACATTATTATATAATTTCCCTTAGAAAAATGTAGCACATTGGGGACCACATGGTTCTCCCATAAAGAGGTTATGGGATTAGTTATCAAACTCTCACATAGGTTAATTCTTTGTTAAAGTTATAATTAAAGGTAGGGATTAAAATCATAAAAACATAAATAAAAAGAAATTATATTATGAATATAAATTATTTTTATATATTAGATATGATAAGGGATTTGGATTGAAAAATATAATATGTAGGTAGAAGTAGTGGACAAGCTTCAAACCTCGAACACTCCCTTTATCAATGTAAATAGAATGTTTCGAATTTAATTATCCAATATTTACCTAAATGAAAATACTTATATACCTAAATTTCTTATAAACCATATCAATACCTCAAATATTGGTTTTTACCCCCTTATAAAAGTTATTTAATTTCCCATTGACCTCAAAGACACTGAAACTAATTGAAATTTATGTGCTCAATGTTCTAAACTCACCCAAATAAATTTAAACATTGGAAATAACCACATTACATTAAAAATTTGACATAAATATAGAATAATTTTTAATAAAATGAAAATAGTAAAGAAATATACCTCCTTTATTTAAGAAAAATAGTGTCTCAGATAATTCAAATGGAAAGCGTTTATAATTAAAAGCAGAAACTCACAATGGAAATGCCTACAGATCTTTGATGCCCACCACCACATGGATTTTAGGCCTTCATTATATGATAAGATTATGATAAAATCATATTATATATCATATCCTCTCCTGAACATCCCACTCCCACTTTCTAATTATCCCTTGAAATTAATGTTGTGATGAAAATATACAGTGAATATGGGTGGAAAAATGATTTTATGTTTCTATCTACTGAAATTTTTCTTGATTAAATATGGTATGGTGGCCTAATAACAGTAGGGTCCCTTATTAATGGTTGTTTGGAAGAATCTTATCTCTTTACACACAAAATCTGAGATCCCATTGAAAGAGGTAATAATTTAATATTATAATAAATAGAGTAACGTTCCTATGGACCATGTGTTTCAATGCCTTCATCTTATTTGTCTCGTTACAATACTACCTTAAAGACATATTATATAGTTGTAATTTAATATATATATGATAAATTTAGTCCTCTTTATTTTTCTTCTAGAATCTCTTATTTTGTACAATTTTGGTCCATGAATTGTCTCTATTAATGATGGTTTATCAATTTTTCCCATAAAAAGAATTTCTAATTTGAAAGATATATTTGGGACTCAAAATGGTTGATGCATCACTTAGCCCAGTTGGATGAAATGAATATAATGATAAACGATATCCTATAAAAAATTAAAATTGGATCATTAATATAAATAAAATCCAAATTTGATAACAAAAATACTAAAATTATTAAATAACGGTATTTTTATAATTTATGTGAAAACACATAAATATTCAAAAAAAGGAAGCAATTTCACCTAAAAGATACAATTATGTGGACAAAAACATTAAAACATTATATAAAAATTATTAAAAAATCTTATTTATATCAGTAGTATTGTTCCTCAAATTCATGTTTTAATTAAACCCCTATATCATCTCTTTTTATTAATCCCATACTTAAGGGTTCTTGGTCTCGAAGTATACATTCCATTATAAGCACATCTATTATTTCACCACCCATAAAGATATATCCATCATCCCTAATCTATACTCTGCATATGACTAGTTCCCAACCATAATGTAACATGAAGATATTCACTCAACAAATGACTTTGTTAATAACATCAATTTAATTAATTGTTTATTTAAACATCTAATGTCCATATGCATCAACCATTTTTACATAACCCAATGGTCAATTATCACTTAATCATAATAAATCAAGCTCCTTATACCCCACATAAATATTTCATTCAAGAAGTAACTTTTCCAACATATATCAGTTTAATAAATTCACATTAGAATGAGTTGTAATACAATCGGCCTAGGCTCACACACCTTATAATCTAGTTTATGCATCCCATATTCCTACCATTACCTCATAAACTATCTTTCATGATGAAAATCTAAAATTTAATCCCAAACACACTCATTTATATATACATGCCTAAAATAATATCCCACCCTTTAGGCTATCCCTAACTCAAATAGATCCCAATATTTCCACTATACTAGGGATTATGAACTATTTCAACAAAAACATATAAGAATGCTATAATAACACTATAATAAATCATCCACACCTTAATAAATAGTATATCAAACAAACATGCCCACCCCATGTATCAGAACTATATCATTGTATGGATATACCTAATTCACCCATGCTAGGTGTATTATTTTCTCTTATAATTACATATAATAAGTATATCACAATGAATAATTTGTTATCGTATAAATCATCATAATTATGTCTAATTAATTAATGATTCACAAAAAAATTCAAGAAAACATTTATTATGATATTATTATTTTTTTAATTAATTGTAACCCAATATCAATATTCCTTTCAAAATAAATAATCAAAATATTATGTTTCTATATAAATAAATCATGCACATTTATTGTGAATCATTGTGATAAATATAATACATGTTCACAAGCCCAATTTCTCTTAGATCCAAGAGTAAAATAAAAAACATTATCTCACTGCATTGACCATGTTAAAATCATAAAACCATAATACTATAAATAAATAACAATAATCCCATTAATAAGGTTATTTTCACTATTATTATACATATTTTATTTATTCATAGTCATGATTTCTATCCCAAATTACCATAAAACCCAAATCCTTTTATAATTTTATAATTAATAAGAACAAATAAAAACAAGGAATTTAATAAAAATTAAATATCTCTATATAAAATTACCCAATGCATGGATGAACTAGAGTGATAAATTCTTCGGGTGAACCACCTCTTTTACCAGAGGATATAGACTAGAGGTCAGTGTTAGATATAAGTTGTGGGAAGACACTACCATTACTTCCATAGAATATAATATCAAGTGAAGTAATATCTAGATAATATTATAGATTAAATAGTCACATAACATACAATTATAATGGATTGTATACAATAATTAATCAATAACACTATGAGATAACATAATAAACTCTATAATACACTAAAAGGTTATTTATCTAAGGATGATTATATAAAAAATATAATACAAAAATGATACACCACCATAATGGACCATCTAATCTCCTCGATACTATATCATTGTCCTTAATGAGATACACCAAATATGTTTGTAAATGTGTATCATTCCCAAACTAACATATTAGATATACAGTTATCACAGCAACCCAGGTGCATATACAAAGAGTGACAAACTAAATTTTTAGTCCACCATAAAAGTAATTTTTTAAATAATTAATTATTTATATGAGAATTTAAATGGTTAAATATAAAATTAAATAACTACATCACACATAAATTGGATTGTCTCAATTAGGGTTTTCTAGGTTTCCATGAATTTCACACCTAATTTATTTTTCCAGTTCTGGTGTTTTGGATTAGTAATTCATAAATACAAGTGTTATGATGGAAATTCACAAAGAGTATTCATTTTATTAAAGGTGTGTATTCAACATAGTGTTTATCCCCTCATAGGACCACATGATATTTATTTGGAAAAAACTTTTTAACATGATGGGATACTGAAGAAGAGATAGTTTGGAAACATGCATGCCAAAATAGTTATAATAATCATGGAAAGTAGACTTGATGTCATGAAATATGTAGAATAAACTATCTTGGACTTTCACTTCAAATCGATATGAAAGCTCGTATCTAGATTATAAGAGAGAAATGTTCCCCATATTATACATAGTGTCTAAATCACTAGTAGGAAGCACACCATATCCTAATGTAATATATTTATCATTGCAATGAAACAATACCCATCAGTAAGTAATATAGAAATCATGGGTATACAATACACTATATCAAGGAAGGAGTATATCAACAAATGGTTAGAAAATACCCCATCCATGAAATATTATTACAATAATATTTATCCATCATATCATGTTATAGCAGTAGTATGTTTGCATTACCAATGGAATACATATACTAATACCTTATAAATTCTTGAATAATAGGAATAATATAATTTTATTCATCTATATTGTCACTGGGTATAATTCATAAAAAAATAATCTTAAAGTTAATAACAATAATAAATATGCATCACCAAACTAAAAACATTCCCTTAGATAATTCCCACCAAATAATGAGTGTCCCATAACTGAAAAGCTTAATAAAAATCCCAATTATCCTTGTATCATCTCATAACACTCATAATATATCCTTATAATAAATTTTTCAATACTATATATCCCATAAAATATACACCCCATGTTCATGATATATTACACACCTAACTAAAATTTAGGATTATTAACCTTGGTATCTTTTTAGTCATAATCACTTAAGACTACCATTTTTCTATTAAAATAATTAATAATGATGTATTTAGTCACTAGATAATTGTTAAATGAAATTAGAAATGAATTACTATCTTTTTTTCTACATAGGAACATTTGGTCAATCCCTTATAAAGTGAATACCAATTCAATCCGTCTATATTTTATTTTCACTCATATTATTTGGTGTTCATAAAAGAATTCTCGTAAGTACCATACTCAATTTCACAATTATACCCAACTATTTGACTCACATTATTCTAGGAAAATGAACTTCCCAATATCAACACACTTGGAAGACATCCCTATATTTTTTATGGATGAAAAAACCTAGCATAGGTACATACTAGATCACCCATATTCTAAATCAGTGAAATTTATCCATATATATAAACCTCTTCTATCTCCAATAAATTCCCTTATATTAAAAAAATCATAAAATGAAATTAAAAACAATATTAAACATTTATGTTATATCCTCCAATGCTTTATTGATCCATAATAACATTCTCATGTCCCCTAAAGCCTTATTGATCCAATTAATTATCTTTCATTCCCATTTACCCAAGGTCACAATCATATAAAACATACAAATATTGAAAAACAAAATAAATTTTGGGTGAAATCCTACCAAATTATCATATATGTTATAACAACCATTATCATTGCTTGATTCACACTCACTTTCCTAAAGAATAAAATAAAATGGCTCAATTAAAGGTCTTATTATAGACCAATATATAATAATGAGAGAACCCAAAATTATAAGGTTGAATAATGTATTCATTACAAATTGAGATCCAATGAAATTAATGGTATCTTATTTAGAGTTCACGTGATGGAATAAAATCTCTTAGAATAGTGAAATTTAAGGTAATTTTGGACCAATCTCAATAAAGCTTGATAATAAGAAAACGAGGGATTGACAAATGGGACCCAAAATGACCATATCACCCCTCCTATTACATTAGGGTTGGGGTTCCCCCATAACCTTGGTGGACCCTAATTGGCCTTCTTGTGGAACTAAAGGATCCTAATGGCTTGAATTAGTCTCTTAAAAGAGGCCTTGGGAATTTATATCCCCTAGTCACAACCACTAAATTATCATTATTTTCCCACTGGATGTTAATGTATTCTTCATTGGTCCTAGTGGAACTTTGAATCCCTCATTTTTTTATCATGCACACTTCCATAATACCTTTTATCTAAAATGAAGAAAATTATATATGAAAAGGATTAAGATAAATTAATTTCATGCCTATATATTTACTATTTGATAAAAAACATCTTAAAATTTTTATTTCCAAGATCCATTCAAGAAAAACCATAGAATATGTCACATCCTGTAGTTATAATGACACTAATTAGGCTTAATACTACTTAAAAATAATGTATGTCCATTATGATTATACTGATAACCAATTAATAGTTCTTTACCATAAAAAAGATAAATAGGTGAGAGACTTTATTTTAAAACCATGATAGTTTAGAAACTATTTAACTATAAATAATTTTATTTCATGGATATCTTGTGTTACACCTAACACTATGTTTAAATGAATTGTGATAAACTATTAAAATGTTATTATTTAATGGGTTACATATAACCAAGGTATTAATTTGTAAAGTATTAATATGATTAAAAAAATTTTGAAATAAATATTAATTTACTGCTTAATATAAGTGTATTGAAAAATAATTATTAAATAATCCCTAAATTTTTAAAAAATTCCTTTTATGAATCAGAAATGCATCTTCCCCAAAAATGATTTTATTTACTTTAGGAAAAAATATTATAAAATTTTTTCGACCTTTTAGAAATTTTATTTAATAATAATAATATAATTTTTTATATCATCATATCAAAATTAGTACAGGATGAATGTTTTTTCTTTTTCTAAAAATTTTTAATTTTCAATGATATGTGGAAAATATTGAATTTTATTGAAAATTGTATTTTTTTATAAAAAAAAATCAAATTACCAATATTTTAGAATGATTTCAATGTAAAATTATTTATATATTATTATAAATATTCCAATTAAATTCATTTTAATAAGTTTTATTTTAAAATTTCATATAAATATATCATATACTTGAAAAGGAATTTTTGTTTAAATCAATTGTTCATTGTGTTGTCGGTATTTATATTAAAAATAATGTATATCACTTATAGAAATTAAATTTTATGAAGAGGAATTTACATTTTTATTTATCTATTCAATTTCATCCTTGGGTGATTTTTTTGATATTTTTCTGAAGAAAAAATTTTTTAGTGAATAGTAAATAAAATATAGTTTTTATGAAATACATCAGTTATTATGATATCTACAAGGAATTGAAATGATATAGAAATTTATAAATCATATTTAATAACTTAATTATGATAAAATAGTATAAATATAATTCATAAATAATTCATAACATATAAATTATTATTTATTCCATAATAAATATGAACATCATTTGCATCGCCAACATAGTGTGTGTGGAGCACTAGAAAAGTCAAATTTGGTATCCTAAATATAATTTTTGAGATATAATAAATCCTAGATCAAAATTTTCATTAAATATTACATATTATAGTTTATTTTTATTATTATACACATATTTTTTAGTTATATAACAAGTGTCATATCTAAAGTTTTATGTAATGCATGTGGTAGGTCAGATAAATCATGATAACAAATCAAATAAGTTTTCATGAAATATATATGAGTTAAATACATATTGAATGAATATACATATATATTTTTATAGTAATAAATATCTTTCATGATGTTAACTTATTTATAATTTTTAGGAACATTATAAATATATTAAATGTTTATACAAAAATCATATAATAATTATTCAATTAATGGAATAATCATAATAATGACATTAAAAATATTAATAGTATTATAATTTGAGATAATTAATGTGATAAAAAAACATTTTTAGATGATTAAAACATTTTTTTGAATTTATGAAAATATTTTGTCTGTATTTTACTTATTTTCTATATTTATTAAAGTCAATGTAATGAATACTTCCAAAATTGACATAAATGATATTTTTAAATAAAGAATATTTAATTACAAGATATAAAATTACAAAAAAAATCTTTTTTGGGAAAATGATTATGTTGTTGTCGATAATATCACCCATTTTCAATTTATGGTAAATTTTTTCATTTAATGTAACTATATTTACAATAAATTTATTAAAAATGGGTTTTTCAATGTATATTAAAAAAGGGTTAATGAATGGTTAAAACTGATAGATAAGGGTAAAAACATAGACCAAAACATTCTTAATTTTTATCGAGTAGTTTTAATTCAACCTTCTTCTACATAGGATTGAAAATATGTTTTTTAATTGATAATTCACCATGAAAAATCAATAAAATATTAGTTAAATCAAATAAAGTCACAGAATGTCACTCTGCTTTTAATATATCATATGTGTTCATAAATGGAAAAACTAATTATTAATTAATGTTAATAGTCATTTTATTTATAATGAAATAAAATCATGGTGTGAATTTATTTATAATTTTTTAGTTATTTAATTACCTTAAATTCTTACACAACATTGATGCAGTATTTCTCCAGTTAACAAAAAATATAAAAAAGGACTTTAAAATATTAATAGAATTATAATTTCAATGATTTAATATGTTCCATTAATTTAATACGTTAATATATCATATTAGTATTGTTTAAAATTATTATATTCAAATTTAAATTATTATTTATGTCTTTTATGTGAAATTATGGGAATAGTGTCTAAATTGACCATAATGAAATTTTATAAGCATAATATTTTACTAAATTATTTAAAAATTAGAAACAAATAAGAAAATTTTGATAATATATTTTCAAAAATTTCATCCATTTTAAATTTATTGGCCTTTTGAAACCATTTTTTTTTACAATGAATTTATTAAAATATAATATTTTGAGAAATTCCAAAAATTTCTTCTCACCTCAATTATAAAATGGAACCCATAAATTTTTTCCTTATGTATCTAAAAAACACTATCAATTTATCTTCTCATATTACTTATTCATATTATATATATGATGATCTTTCCAAAATACCAAAGCTAGCGCCCTTTTTGGGAGATCTAAAGGAGTAGTTTCAAAGAAGAGATAATTGCTTAACAGATCACTTCCTTTTATACTCCTTTTTACCACCTATAAATCAATTATAATTATCATAAAATAAAAACACCAGTATCATAAGTATTCTGAAATGTAATCATTATTATTAAAACTTAATTTTACACCTTCTTTTCAATCAAATGAAAAGTGAAAGTAGCATCCATGTGTAAGTACAGTTTTCCCTTTCCACGTAGAAATACAATTCATTTTTCATTAACATATTATATTTATGGGTATTATGGTGGGTTTAATGTTTATATATAATATTTATGAAATAATTTTTATTATATAATTATAATATTACATATTACTACGTACCATACAATTATTTTAGAAATGATAATGTCATTTGTATATACATGTGGACTACCTTCTATATAATGTGATGTGGATCATTTATAATTTATATTTTACATGGATTATAATGATGATTAATTTAATGAATATATAAGATATATATGGTATAATAATGATCCTATTAAGGTGAATTAATATTTAACATATTTTATTCCAACCTTCAAAAAATTAAAAACATGTTTATGCATACGTATGACCTATCATATCTATAAACATTGTAATTCATTTTTCTATATCAAAAATTTATTGATGACAAAAAAATATGTATATAATGAATATATATGATATTTATACCATTATTAATATTATGTAGATGATGTAACCTACATTAATGTATAAGTACTTAAACTACTAAATTGAAATACTAATGAAAAATGAAACACTTAACACCTTAAAATAATGATTTTTATAAGGAATTAATATTAAAATGGGTGATTAAATATTATAAATATATCATATATTCTATTATAACTATGAATATAACTCAAGTATGGAATTATACTTATTTAAAATGTATTATATAGGATTTTATATCACTTTTGAAGCATGGTGAACTCTAAGTGAGGGTTTAACTTCACAATCTCATCATTATTCAGGATTATTTTTTCTTAAGTCTACATTGGCTAATATTTCTATTCCATTTACATTTTTTATAAAAAAAATTAAAAAAAATTTAATATTTTCCTATGGTTTTTAATTCATTTTTACCCAAGATTCACTTTTTACAAAATTGTTTGAAAGGAATCTTCATATTGTTTTCCAAAAGAGGTACTTTTTGACTCTTCCAACAAAAATATGGAAGGAATGTTTTTTTAAAATTATATAGTATTAATGGATAATCGAACCATCATGAATATTTTATTTAAATATTCCTTTAAAATTTTACAATGTTATTTTCAAAGAAAATGTTTTATATTATAATTTTATAGTTTCTTTCAAAGAAGTGATTTCAAAATGGAATGTTTATCTTCCTCGAAAATTATTTGTAGTGATCTTTAAAAGTCATTTTCCATATAAGATGGTATCCTTTGATGTTACATAGTCATTACTAGGAATATTTTCCAATGATACTATATTATTCTTTCACTGGATGGTGTATGTTTCTTATAACAGGATGTTGATGAAAATCATTCCATTTTTCATGGGTTATATTTGGAAGAAGGGTTTAAGAAATGTGTTTATTTTCATCTATTCTGGGTTGATAAATGTTTTACAATCTTTTATCCCAAATATATTTTATGTTATTTATATTATGGTGTTTTTATATGTATTCATCCAATGAATTAGAAAAATATGGGTAGCTCATGAGGAAAACTTGTTCTATGTGAACCTAATTCCATAATCACAATTTTATTTGTGGGCCTGGTTTTCATGTCCATAGCATTATGGGTCGACCTAGTTTTCTTGTCTGCATGTTAATGCATGGACCAAGATTTCATGTCCATAAGATCATGCACGGACCTAGTTTCATTTCATTATGTTCATGAAATGTCCTGATTTTATGTCGTTAACATAATGAGTGACCTAAGATTCTATTCTATGATATGGAGGGTGTAGATTTAAAATTTTATTATCATTTTCTCAAACCGTTATGTCAGCTTTATTCTTATGTGATATTTTATATATCCATTTCATACCCTTATATAGCATCTAAGATCACCTTTATTATATTTATATTCCAAATTTATTAAAAAAAGGTTTTAGAAATGATATTTCTGTGAAGGGTACAAGTTTAAAAGAATATAATGGGAGATTACATAAATCATTTATGAACCAATTGTTTATATATCCCAGTTTCAATAGACACTCAACCTAGATTATTATGGAATGAATCATTATGTTATGTCAAAAATATTCATCTATTAAGATGTAATTTATGTGTAAGAAAAGAATGGGTCCCTATAGTTGGTAATATATAATTGTTTAGTTAACCTTTGGAGATTAGGGTGATGGAATATTAGTAAGAACCTTAGGAAAATTTCTAAGTATAGGATAACATCATTATGTTTTTGTAATGATCATGAATGACCTAAGGTATCATATATTGAATAGAATGTGTCTTGATTTAGACATTATATTAATGATGTTTCATGATTAGGTGGTTTTATTCTATGATTATCATTTCTCGCACTATTATTTTTGGTAATAGTTAATGGATAGAACCCAAAAGACTCATGTGAACAATGGATGGAACATTCAATGCAATTATCATATAATTTTTAACAGAGTGGCTTAAGAGATAGGATGAAAAATATTACGACTTTGCTTACTCAAATATTTCAAGTTGTTTTTTGTCACAAGGAACATGTTGAAATTTTGAATTCAACAAGGATGGATAAATAGATTATTGACTATTTTTGGGGATAATAACCACCATACTTCTATAAGTCTTCAAATCCATTATTTTCCAATAAATGGAACAATTATATAGAACATATATTTTCAATTCTTCAGTGACCATGTAATGAATATTTATACTAAAATTTTATTAATTTTAGGAAAGTAATATAAATTTTGGAATCTTATAAATAATATAAGGAATGTGCAGGAAATTAGATCAATGGAATGGGAGGAGTTTAAGGGTATATTTTTTATTAAATACATTCCACATATTAATCATAAAAATGGAGAAGGAATTAATTGATCTTTCGAATAAGGATGACGAATGCATTGGTACCTATGAATATAATATTGTAATACATTCAATGTATACTTTAGTTTTGATACTCATCCCCAAAAAACAATTTAATTAGTTCATTAGTTTTTTGAAACCAAGGGTTCAAAATAAATTATTCATAAGATACCTCGGAAGCTTTGAAGAAATCATTCTATGTGCACTAAAAGTTTAAATAGAAGAAAGAAACTCTCATGTTTATGGTGATAAGAAAAGTGATATAGAGATTAGTGGAAGAAATAGTGATTTTTCACTTGTAGGGAAGAAAAAAAATTTTTCTCCTATATGTCAGGAATGTGGGAGTGGGCACACAGGTGAATGCCTAGAAGGAAGAAGAAAATTTATTATGTTTGAGAAGCCTAGCCATCATAAAAAGGAATATCGGAGTGATGTAAATAAGTTAGTTAATGAAATGAGATTATATGTAGCTCAATAGAATACAATACATAAATTTTAGTGCTATAAATTCATTGATTTTTGGAACTATGATAATCTTTTCCCTAATCCAGGGGATAAAGAATATAGTAATCCACCAAAACCTCAAAAATCAATGGAAAAAGAGAAGGATTTTATAATTTCAATAGTTAGAGCGAATCATGGTAGTTCAGGAACACTTATCCTCCACAACATTATAGGGGATTCCATGTTGACATTCATAAAAATAATCCCTATGATAATATAATCCATTATAGAAATTTGATATGGTTTTGAGAAAATATTTTCTCTCTCTACAAAGATTCCAAAAATATTTTTAGAATAAAAATATAATATTTTAAATTATGAATCAACCTTTAATCATCTAGAATTTCTTGGATAAACCGAAGCCCTAGTGGAATTATTTTTTTATAATATAGTATCTTATTTAAAGAATAAGATGTGTATTATCTTTTAGAATCATATATTATTTTATTCTCCCCTTTGGGTTAATGATTATAATAAAATAAAAATATATATAACCAAGGTATATAATTTCTTTATGAAACATTACATGTTTCTAAAATTACTGTTATAATGATCATGGAAGGATATGAGATCAAATCATTGTTTGGGTTTCTAATATGATCAGTAATGTATTAGATGATTCCTAATGTTAGCTAATTGTAGAATAGATTAAGATGAAATTTATATATATATTTTGAGGTTAAACTATGATTTATCATGACTTTTAAAAACCATTTTTTGGTAAATACTTAGAGGCTTAAGGAATTACTTATAGATATCATCATTTATCAATGTTTCTTTAGGAATAGAAATATTTAAATCAAATATATATCTCTTATTGTAATAAATGGATTAGAAATTGATTAAATTACAACCAAAGGATGAGATTGTTCTTATGAAATAGAAATAATACAAATAAATATTTTTCCCTAATAGCTTTAATAGGATAGTACAATAATACCACTTCTTTATAAAAGGATACTGAAAAAAAATGCTATCTATTTACATTTCTTATAGAGAAATCAGCTTTCTCTTAACTCATCAATGATTTATAATATTATGATAGTTAATTTTCTCATAAAAATCTTCTCTATCACAATACATTACCCCCTAAGGAGTATTTCTCTATACTATGCCCAAGTTAGAACTTCCCACTGATGTTCACTTATTTGGAAACCTAGTTTTGTGATGATATTTATACTTCATTTTACCTCCTTTAAAAGGGATTCTTTATTAACCATTTTCATGATGTGGGTTTATAAAAAAGGATTATTCAAATATCTAACCTTCAATTACCGAGAACAAGTCTAAATTTTGTGGTAAAAATTTAATAAATATGGTGGAATTTTGTACCCTAATAGTTTATAATATATTACTCAAATAATTTAATTTCATTTATTTATTCTATTACAAGAAACACAGAGTTTCAATGAAATGAAATAAACAACGTAAATATTATTATTCACTATGACAGATATAGCATAGCATTTAATTTAGTGGGTAAAAATATTATACACTAATTTATGAAATATATGAAAAACAATTCACTCAATTTAAATGTATTTATAAATTATTATTAAATAATCATTCAATTTTTTAATAAAGTTATTTTATGCTTCTAAAGTATTTCTTCCTCAAAAATGAATTTATTTATTTTATGAGATAATATTATAAATAATTTATTGAAATTATAGAAATTTTATTTAATAAAAATAATAATATTATTTAAATGAGTATATCAAAATTATATTTGGGTGAATTTATTATATTTTTTAAAAAAATATTGATTTGTCTGTTAATGGTCAAAAAGAGTGAATTTTATTGATAATAGATTTTTATAAACAATTAAAATGTATCCATTTATATTTAAAATGGTTTAAAAGAAAAATTATCCCAATTACATTAATAATTATCCATTTAAATTAATATAAATAAAATTTACTATTGGATTTTAAATAAAAACATTTTGATACTTAAAAATGCATTTTTCTAAAATATGTTTTTCATTACATTTTATGAATTTATATTAGAAGTGATTATTATCACTTATAGGATTATAATCGGATAAAATTTAATTTTTTTCAAAATTTTTTAATTTTCCTAAGATTTTTTTTTTATCATTTTTCATAGGAATTTAATTTTACTAGAAAATAGTAAAAAATTACATTTTTTATTAAATACAACAAAATAAATGATATTTACATGAAATAATCATGATATAGAAATTAATGAAAATATATAATGAATAATATAAACTACATTAATATAAATATCATACAAAAATAATTCAAAAAATTTAAATTATAATTTACTCAATAATAAATATGAAAGACATTTTTAGTGCGGATGTAGAGCCTACATCGCACTGGAAAAATTTAAATTTGGTATCATAAAGATAATATTTGTCATAGAATTATTACTTATTATAAATTTTTTTTATTAATTATTATATAATATTTTTATCTTCAAACACATGTTTTTGAGTTATATAATAAGTGGCATATCTAGGTTTTTGTGTAATGGTTGCGCAAGGCGAAAAAAGTCAAAATAAGATATTACATAGTTATGAGTTAAAATACATATTGAATGAATTTAAAATATTATTTAATAATAATAGACATATTTTATTTTTCGAAACTGTTTTATATTTTTTTGTATTATATGAATACCATATATTCAGATACAATGCTGAAACAGTAATTATTAAATTAATAGAAAAATAAAATAATCAATATTAAAAATAATAAAAGTATTATAATATAAGATAATAAATATGATCCACGAATTGTAAAAATAAATATGATATAGTTTTTAATATATTAAATATTTTTTCTAACTTTACTTATTTTCATGATTTAGTAAAGTCAAAGTAACAAAATAGTAAAAAAATTGACATGAATTGTTTTTTCTAAAAAAAAATTATATTTTATTAAATAATATGAATTCATAAAAATATTATATTTTTTCACATGAGTATGATATAGTTGATAATATCAAACAAGGTCAATTTTAGGGCCATTTCTCTATTTATAGTAACTATATTGACCTTCAATGAGTAAATAACATTGTCTTCATAGTAATATTGAAAATAGTTAATGGTGGGATAAAACCAAAAGATAAGGTTAAAAACAAAGTAAACAAATTTCCACATTTTATTTGATATAGGTTATTCTACCATCGTAAGCTTAGTCTCGAAAATAAGTTGTTTAATGGACCCATTTCCCTTAAAATGGCTTATATATTAATTAAATCAATGAAAGTAAAACAATTGCCACTCTCGTTGTTTTTAATATATCTTATGTGGTCACATAGGGAAAAAATAATTATGAATGAATATTAATCATAATTTTTTTCTTAATTAAATTAATTTCATTATAGAAATTTATGTATAATTTTTAGTAATAATTTAATTATAATTAATTCTTAGACACTTCTAATGCAGTATTTCTTCAATTTATTAAAAACATAACAATAGATATTTAAAATATTTAATGAAAAATAATTAGAGGTATTTAATATGGTTCATGCATTTTAAGGTTATTAAAACATGTTATTTTTATGTTATAGGATTATATTCAATTTTAAAATTTTTGTTTATTCCTTTTAAGTCAAATTAAGTTGATGGTGTCTAAATTGGAAATAAATATATTTTATGATAATAATATTTTATTGAATTACATAAAATCATAAAATTATTAAAATTAGAAAATTTGGATTATACATGGTTTAAAATTCAATCCCTTACCAATTTTTAGTCCATTTGGAACCATTTCCGTTGAGAATAATGTTATTATAATCAATATTTTCTATAATTATAAAAGGTCCCCTCTTGACAATTATAAAAGGGAACATGCTCCCATAATTATTTATACTACTTTCAGGCTTCTAGAGAAACAAACACCTTCCAATATATATTTTAAACTGGCCAATACAAATTCTATAAGTGTTTTTATTCCAAAAATAACTACACTAGATCCAATTGGAGGAGATCTAAAGGAGTCATTTCCAAGAAGAGGTAATCTCTTAAAATAATTCATTCTTTTCTACTCATATTTAAATCTTATAAAGCTATGTTATTTATAAAAAAATATTAAATTAATTATCCTAAAAACTCTTAAATTTTAGTATGATTATAAAACAATTTTTATACACCCTCTTTTCTGTCAAACAAGAAGAAAAAGTCTCATTTGTGCGTATATATGATTTACCGTCTCCACATAGCAATACAATTCTTCCTCCATCGGCATATTTCATGGATGAATATTATGATGGATTTAAAATTTATATTTTATATTTATGAAAAGTTATAATTCTATAATTATAATATCACATATACATAAATAACATCCTATACATTGGGAAATAATAATGTTGTTTGTGTGTATGTGTGGTCTACTACTTCCAAAAGGCGATGTGATTCATTTTTATTTTAAATTTTACATGGATAATAATAAATATGAATTTGATAAATATATATGACAAATATGATATATTAATAATCTCATAATGTTGAATTAATATTTACCTTCATTTCATTCCATCTATTAAAAAAATGAAAACAACATTCCAGTGTATGTATAGCTTACCTTCACCATGAATGGTATAATTATTTTTTATATATATACATTTTACGGAAGACATTAAATATGTATATAATTAATATATATGATATTTATATACTTTTTTATATTATTTATATGATGGATGATCATAAATTTACAATAAAAAAACTAATGAAATTAAATACACTTGAAAAATGAAACAATTAACACTAGGAAACAATGATTTTAACAAGGAATTATTGGTAAAAGGTGTGATAAAATTTTATAAAAGGGTCATATATGATATTCTAAGATTGAAAATAACTTTAGTATATAATTATAATTAATTTAAATTTATTCAATCAGTGGTTAGAGTGATTTTTAAGGAATGAAAACTTGATGTAAGGGTTTTAATATTTGAAACATATCAATGTATCTATTAGACAGTCACTACAGGTTTATGATTCCTTTAGAAGATTCAACAATTTAGTCAATATTTTTTCTATTGGATTGGATAATTTGATTCATAAATCCTATGTTTGTCTCATTTTCATTTGACCAAGGGAAAAAGATTTGAGTTGTTTCATTTGGTTCAAGATCATCAGATAATGACCGATGTGTTTTCATATAGATAGTTTGAATGAATTTTTAATTAAGTAACAACGTCCAAAATGGATCAAGGTTTTCAATTTTTTCAAAAAAAAACTAGAATGATGAATGATGTTCCAAACTATGATGTTCGGTAAAATAATTTTGGAACTTGTTTCTTAAAATTCAAGAAGGCTTTTGAATCTTCAAGAAGTTATGAGAAGCCACGAAAATTGAGATGTTTTGAGGAGACCCGAGGGGAGAGATGGCTGCCGATGATCGTAAACCTTCTCTAGCTCCGAGAACCTTCGTTGATGTGGTTACTGGAAGATCTTCTGATAACATTGATTCCAGCAATTTGTTTTCGTGGCTCCCGACCACCCCATTTATCCTAATAATTTCCGTCATCGAGGTCAGACGACGATTTCCTTCTCAGATAATGAGGTAATCATTCTTCCTTCAGATCTACGACTTGTGCTTGTTGGAAAATTTATTTTCGCAGACCGTCTTTGAAATACTTAAGAAATGCTCTTCAAGCCATTGGATTTTTGGGGTTCAATCTTCGACTATTAAACTTGTCGAACGTTATTTTCTGACATTCCTCTGAAGATAACTACTATAGACTCTGGGCAAGGCGCTCTTGGTTTTTTGGGGGATGTTCTATGAGAGTTCTTAAATGGACAATAGATTTCGACCCCTCTGTTGAACCTCCCATTGTCCTAATGTGGATAGGTTTCCCTGGACTCCTGTTTCACCTATTTAAACAAAAAACCCTTTTCCTTTTTTCCATGCTTATTGGAAATCCTCTTAAACGTGATTCGGCAATGAAGACTCTCTCTAGACCATCAGTCTCTCGGATTTGTGTTGAAATAGATGTCTCTAAGGAACTTCCGTCTCAAATTTGGATTTAAAATGGTGAATAAGGTTTCTGCCATGACATTGTCTATTAAAGAATTCTTGACTACTGCTCTTCTTGCCTTATTCTTCGGCATGATACGAAATAATGTGGATTTAAACCCACATGATCTAAGTCCAGAACTGTTTCCTAGGTTGTAAAAGGCAACAAGGGTCCTGAAGTTGATGATGCCAATGTCTGTCACGCAGTTAATATTGGCTCTTCTACTACTAGAGAGTAGAGAAATGACTCAAAAACAGAAACCATGGTTTATGCTCAGCCTTCTCAATCCAATTGACAAGCTCTTGATTTGTCATCCTTTATTGATTCTATGACTTCGGCTCCGGTTGACACCACCATTACTTCCCCCTTGGTGGAGGAGCAAAGGAAATTTCATGTAGCATAGGATTCAAGAGATAAGGAGCAAGACCAACTTTCTGATTCTACTGAATCCTTGCATGAAATTGATGATCACCCTAATCAAATTGAGGAGGATTTCATAAAATCAAGTGCTAGGAAAGGAAAAAATCCAATGGTGGTTGCTGATGGTTTTATCACCACAAATTCTAGAAAAACAAGGAAGCGTAGAGATTATTCTAAAATTGAAAGAACAATAGTCACAAGATCTCTTTATGCCACTAGGAGGGAGTTTCCACCACTCCAAACTATGACTGAACAATTGAATGATGACAGTGAACTGCCTAAGGAGGACTCTAAATCAGATGAGGATAATGATGAAAGAAAACAAAAACCTGTGTATAGAGATGCATACTGCATTGAGGAGCATATAGGGGATGCAGTTGATGCCTTGATGGATGAACAAGATGCAATTAAATTTCAGAAATACAAGGACAGGATCATCACTGCTGAGGAATACCTTGACATTAGAAATCGTATGTTCCTAAGGATGGTAGAAGAATATAAAAAATCCTGATTTTGACTTCAAGTCCATTCTGTGGGAGTGAGTTTAATTCTGCTCCTTGTTCATGTCACTAGTTTCAGCTTTGATCGTGCTTTACTGTCTCTTTTTTGAATGATGTGGTCCCTTTCTTTTTTCAGAATGTTTCTTGATACAATTGCTTCAACAAGCACAGTATAGGATCTGTCCATCCGAGTTGTTCTGTTTTTGATTGTCACTGGAACTCTCTATTTGATTCATAGAGAGTTCATCCATGTAAGCATCTATTACAAAACTTTGAGGAATGGGAGGGCTTGACACGATTGACCAGCTCCAGGTCAGATTTCCTTGATTCACTTTGTATGACTTCCAAGGATAGGATAATGTTTTCATTTTTTGTGCTCTTACTATATGAATAGTAGAGGGTGATGTTGCAATGTCTGGCACTGCATGACCTCCTTTTGTTTCAATTCTGAAACGAGATGTTTCAATGCTGGAATCTTGCATTGAATTGTCTCCTTCTTGAAGGTGATGTAGTTTTTCTGGTATCCTACTGGTATGACCCAGTTTTCTCTACGTTAGAGTCTTGCACTGCATCTTGTGATTATATTGAAAGGTGATGTTGCAATGATGGTCAACACTCTCAATAGATTTTTGGTCCAAACCTTTACTTGATTTCATTTCTAATTGGTTCTCTAAGTGCTCTAAGGAATTTCTCAGGTTCCTTTCCAGTTTTTTTTTCAATTAGACTTGTATAGCAGTGTGATGGACAGTGATTGAGTTGATTGAGAAGAAATCGGCATTGGAAACTCTTCAAATAGTGTATTGTTGGAAACCCCATGGAGAATACAGTCTTTGGAGGTCATAGAAGAGTTGATAGTAGTGGGAGAGAATTTTTTCATTTGGATAAAGAAGAAACGTCGAGCAGCACTTCAGAAGATCAGTTACAAACAGACTAGATTTGAGATTCCAGTTTCACCCCTTCCGGATGGAATGGTGATGTCCCCTCTGGACAGTGCATCACATGAATTTAATGGATGATTCTTAGTATGTCTTTGTTTTCAATTCTCAAAATTCTGGATGGTGTAAATTCATTGCACCTCGTGTTTGTAATGCTACTTTAGTTTTTAATAAAATTCCTTGGGCATGAATTGGGTGACCAATTCATGTCACCACTTTTTTAAAAAAAACATCCACCAAAATAGATGAGAATAATTGAAGTGGTCATAATGAGTATCAAATGAATATGAAATTAAGGGACTTGTAAATTTTAGAATTACTGAAAAGAAATCGGCACCCTCCATTTTCTCTACTGAAGAACCAATAAATAGAAGTCCATAGTGAAAATTAATTTATAACAATTCATAGTGAGACAAAAAATATGAAGTGTTAAATATTTTGTGTCAAAATAATTTTATAAATAAAATATTAATTTATAATATTTTATTGTAGAAATATTTTCTTACCAGACTGAGTGGATCAAACTATGATTTTGAGTATAATTTTGAGGATCATAGATTTTTTGAACAATATAATTAAGAATTCTTGTATTATTATTTGGATGAGAAATGGAAAATCAAACTGATTTCATCAAACTAAGGTAGTTGGACCTAGGTACATCGGACTGATGTTCACAATGGACCTTTGTGGAGAAAAATGTTTTAACATTCATTTCCTTTCTGGGTCAAAATTTTGAAATAATTTTTTAAACTGATGAGATTCAATAAAATAATTCATATTAAAAGATAGAAGAAATCTAATGGAGTTAACACTAGATTTATTTATTTATCCATAACAATTAAATTCAATAAATTAAAATATGTGGATTTGGTAATGATATATGTTCTAACACTATAGTCGGACTTTGTAAATCATGCATGCTTTTTTTTCAATTTTTGTATATAGTTGACTTTACTAAATGTTTATAAGGAAAAAAACTCTAACAAGTTTCTGCTCTTCTATTTCCTAAAGTTAAAATTTTTAAAAGGAAACAACCGACTAACACCCCCCACCAATTTGGTTTATGATCTTATGTAAGTTATATTAGTATCAAAGGGAAGGTTCCCTGGTTAAATCTTTAACCTAAAAATTTTTAATTCAATCAATAGTTTAGTAATTCTTACATTCGATTGAAGAAATTATTATGGATGGAAAAACTTGATGATTCCATATCTTCTATCTATTTTCTAAGAAGTTGTTGATGCTACTATAATTGATTTTTTATATATTTAGAAAAATCTTCTGATGAATTTTTCTGAAAAGAAAAAAAGTGAAGTTGATAGAAAATTTATAAATACTATTATTATATCTCTATTATAAAATCTGCATGTGTAGTTTATGGTTATTAAAATAACAACGATTATGTAGGATAATCTATAATGTTTTTTAAGGGGATAAAAATGAAGGAAAGAAAAATAAAAATAGTCAGTAGCAAGTTTAAAAAAATAAGAATGAGATATGAAGATACTATTGATTAGTTCTTCACTAGACTAAATGAATTTTTTTGAAACATTATATGTTTGGGATATTGTTTTTAAGATTCAATAATAATGAAGAAACTGATGAGAAACATTTCAAACATGTTTAATTATAAAAAATTTAATTTTTAAGATAAATATGATATATCTATTGATGAAATGTATAACATTATTATTTCTTATAAAATTAAAAAATATATAGTGTTCGAAAGTTATATGGAATATAAAATAGATTTTCAATCTTTGAGAAAGATAAAAATTCATGATGTTGAAGATGTTAATCCTTGGAATTCTAAAGATAAGGATGATGATGAGTTGAATTAAATGATCATATATGTGATCTTAAATAAAGTATGGAGAGGAATATGGTAGTATAGAGGAAAATATCCTCTCAAATGATTTTATTGTTGTAGAATCAGACATTTTTTTATGAATTTTCTCAAATGGAATGTTATTGAATTCAAAGATATTTTTGAACAAAAACATTGGTGGAATAATTTCGATAGAATGTTCAAGAATGAAAATAAGTACATTGGTGGAAAGAAAATGTTCACTGTAAATGGAACAAATTTTCTATGTTATAATATTGAATCTTACTTATATGATATTGATTCATTATAAGATAAAAGTTCCAAAATAATAATAACTTTCTTTTAAATGTTGAGAAAAAATATTTATTAATAAAATAGTGAAGAAGAATGACGTCATGAATCTTAAAAATGGTATCATCTCATATTAGAACATGTTTCATGACTTGGGTAAATCAGATCTCTCAAGAATGAAATCTGAGTAATAAAAAAAGATTGTGGAAAACATTTTTTCAAGAATGAAGATGAATACATCTAGGAGATCATAAAATTCAAAATAAGAATTACATAATAGTGAATTATTATTGAGGGTATCAGTATATAGCTAAGTATGATAAAGATACAATATCTCAATCAAAACTAATTATGTTAATATTTAATTTAATAAATTTTAATGAAAATTCCAGAATGTCTTTAGAAGTAAAATTTGAATCACCTAAAGATGTAAAATACAAAAATACAAGAACCTAGTGAATTATCCACCTTCCCAACATAATTTTTCATCTACATTGTCAATCATTTCAAGTTTTAACAAATGATTTGGGAAATATTGGGTTGATAAGGATTATAATAAATTGATCGCATTACCAAAACTTGGGAATAATATTTATAACAAATCCAGTGCATCGATAGAATATAACAGAATAGAAAAAAGTGTGAACCTCAAAAAAAATCAACAATGAAAGGTCACACGTCTATAGAAGACCATTATTTGATGGTTTTGTGGGTATAATGAAATTAATGGGAATAATGATTATAAATTTTGGTACAACATGTTTTTACCTTGGAAGAGGGGTAAGGTAAGGGGGTGTAATAGTGGAAGCAAAATTAATAAATTTTATAAAATATAGAATGTTGGAAAAGTGAAATGTCAATATGTTAGAAAACCACCAATAAAAAAATTATATTTCTAAAAGAAAACTTTTGATGATGTTACTAGGTTGGGGATCATGCTGAATAATGTATGAAAACTCTTTTAGTTAAATGTTCTTTTTATAGAAAATAAAAGGAATCTATAAAGAACAATGTATTGGAAAGAACATTTTTTGTTGAGATAACACATAAAGAACGTGAAAAAGAACAAACCGATGTTATTTAATAGTGGTTGTTCATCACACATTTTAGGTGCCTCGAAAATATTAAAATATTTTTAAAATCATGATAGAGAGTCAACTCCCTTTATTAATGACACTTCCTATAAAATAATTTGAATTGGAATGGCTAAGATTAAATAAGAAAAGTTTAAATCTATGGAAGTAATATTCGTTGATGTGATAAAACATAACATACATAGGGTGAGTAAAAATTTTGATGATGGAAAAGAAGGGGTATTCAGAAAATATCCTTGAATAATCAAAAGTATGTATTATGGTAATGTTGTATCTAATGGAGAGAGAACCGGTGGAAGACTATTTACAATAGGTGGACATTAAAACTCTTATTACATGAGTGTTAAATATAAAAACATGTTGTGTAACCATATAATTTGGAATCATAAATAAAAAATCCCGAAAAAAACATTATAAATTTGATTCTAATAGAAATATTACAGCATTGAAAGGAAAAAAATGATATTTTCATGACTTGTTAGAAAAGAAAAATGATTGGTAAAATTCATTAAAAAGTTTAGATTCATTATACCATAACTCTGGAACTTATTCATTCAAATATTTGTGGAATGATGAGAAATCAATCATAAAATTGAGATTTGTTCATTATCACCTTCATTGATGATTTCACTCGGATGAACAACATCATGTTTATGAAACACAAGTCATAGGCTATTGAAATGTACATATTCTTTCGAAAAGATATTGAGAATTAAATGGGGGTTTATATAAAGATGTTTAGAACATGTAATAGTGAAAAATTCACAATAAAGGCTTTTGAATCTTATCTAAGAATGAATAGAATCAAACATCACTATAGTTATCCCCACATCCCCACAACAAAATAGATTAGTAAAAATGAAAAAATTTAGTTTGGTCAAAGTGGTACAAATAATGTTATTAAAAAACCATCATTTAATGATTTTCTGACAAGAAGTTGTTATTAAAGTTATACATGTTCAAAATACATGTCTTTTGAGTATGAAATCCAATATGAAACTTACAAAATGGGTTATAACAAGAATCCTTCTTTGAATTACATCAAAGTTTTTTAAATTCCTTGATTATAAAAAATACAAAATCCTGATCTTAGAAAATTTCATGAGAAAGATAAAGGAGGAATATTCCTGGGATATTCACCCAACAAAAAGATGTTATAAATTTTGGAAAAAAGCATTAAAAAATAGTGGAATCATAAAATATAAAAGTTATTGATAATAAAAATTCCTTAATAATTGTTTTTTAGAATGTTGAGGAAGACAAACTGAATATTTTCTATGATAGTTAAAGTGAGTCAAAAAGATATTTCGTGACTCATAATAGTCACGTGATGAGGAAAACAATGATTGAAGATAAATTTTGATTTTTAATACCTTATAGACAAATATTCAAATTGGAAATATTATTTTCAATTAAAAAACTATTGTTAAGATAAGAATAATGTTAAGATTAGAAAATCACACATCACTCATTTTACAAATTTATATAGATTCGATTTCAAAAGCTGTTTAATAACAACAATGGGTTAATTCTATGAACTAATAGTTCTATTATATTGAAGAAAACAATAATTATGAACTTTTACCACATCTAGAAAATAATTATTTTATTAGAACAAAATAAATCTATAGAAAAAATTGAATGAACATGGAAAAGCTTCATGAAACAAGGAAGAATATTTTATAAAGTCTATGCACAGGATGAAGGTATCGATTTAGAATAATTAAGGCTAAAACATCATGTTAATCCTCCAACAAAGAAAACCTTAAAATCTCTTGGAAGACAACTAGTATGATTTGGATTATGTTGACAAAAGGTTGAGAATATTTACAACATTATCCATTCATGGGAGAGAGTCATATGTTTTTGTACTTTAATGTATCTGAAGTTGCGGTTATCATAATAGGGGGTACAGAAATAAATGTTATAGGAAAATATAAATTTTAGGGTGATTTTATCTTAACATTTCTGCAAATTTTCTTATCACCAAGGGATGTAATTCCTTCAAAAACATTACTTTATCTAGTATTTTGGTGTCAGGACACTATCTTATGAGAAACACTGAATTTTGGTAAATGTTGAAAAACATTATTTGTTTACAAATATGATTTTTGAAAAAAAAACTTGTTCTTAAATATTAATTAACCATTTTGATGGTTTGTTTTATGATTTTTTGTTTTGGTAGAAAACAATTTTTATAAAAAATGTATTTATGAATACTATGAAAGATGTGTTCCTAGATGTTTATAACACGTTGATTGAGAATTTACATAAAATGAATATAATGAGTGATTTTGGGGATGTTATTGATGAGTCATTTCATGGGATGATCCATAAATCTCAATTCATTGGAATCTATTTTGCTTAGAAAATTTGATTTTGTATGATGATGAAACGAATAAGACAAAGATGATATTTATTCAGAAGTTTCTAAAGATGAAGAATGTTTTAAAGTGAAAATTTTAGTATATTTGGAAGTCATAGAACTTTCCAACACAATTTAAATGATGATTTTTGGATCTTAGGTTCCGAAAACATCATGTAGTATCCACGATAGAGGATAAAGTATGTATAAGAAGAGAAAAATATGAATTTATGAAGTTCCAAAAATTAAATTTTTCCATGCACAGCTCATCAAACCAAGAATAACTGAAAAAAGTAGTGATTATAATAATGGATGAATGAATTTGATGAAGTTTGATGAAATGAAACTTTATTGATTAGATTTCATTCATCTGATAAAAGGCATCAGAAAAACTGGATTAGATATAAATTATCAAACAATTATTTTTCTAGAATATCTAGATTTTTTGTATCTAATTTCATATTTTTTTTAAAGTAGTATAAATGTGAATGAAATATAATGTTGCTCAATATTTCAGGTTTTAATATATATGGATGTTTAAATTTTCTTCACTACAGATATTGTTTGGATGAACAAGATTTACAATGATAGAAAAGTATGAGTTCTCTTTCGAAACAATATGATCAGACAATAGGTAGTTTATGAGTCTATAAAAAATGGAATTCTTGATCCAAGGAACCATAAACCATTCTTCGAATGAAAATAATATCATTATTTTTAATTTTTTTTGGTTATTAATATCATTTGGTTTTACTAAATGTTCATTACATAGATTTTATATCATATAATAATTTGTTGGGTGGGTTGATGATATCGATCTAGCAGATGAGAATTTTACACCGACAATTCATCAAACAAGTAGTGCCCTAATAACTATGATTATAATTTAGTGTATATAAACATATAGAGAATGGGGATAAGAATTTCATATATATAACATATTCATCCAGATAGTCTTTGTAGGCTTCTAATATCTTTATAAGTAGAAACAATGTAGTCAACTATTTTTTTAGTTGGCTTGGATCATGAGAGTGAGAAATAATATATTTGTTTCATTTTCAATTGATCAAAGTGAAATTATGGGAGTTTTCTAAATTGTGTCAATATCACTAGACTATAAAAATTTGAGTTTTC
Source organism: Viscum album (assembly GCA_963277665.1). Classification (NCBI taxonomy): domain Eukaryota; kingdom Viridiplantae; phylum Streptophyta; class Magnoliopsida; order Santalales; family Viscaceae; genus Viscum; species Viscum album. The sequence continues at coordinate 841,359,575 of OY728140.1, read as the reverse complement.
AAATAGATAATTTATATGAAATTTGAGGTAATGAATAATGATCGTAATGGATCAATGTTTTCAATTGGTACAAGTGATCCAAAGTGATGAATAGATTTTCAAACAAAAATGTTCAAACTATCATTTCCAGACTGATGTTTTGATATTATATAAGAGTTTTAAAGTTTAAATAAGCTTCAATATGAAATAAAAAGAGATGATAAGATTTGAAGTATTCAAAATGAAGCATAAATGAATGAGAATTTTTGAGACTTATTAATTTGAGTGAGAATTAAAATAAATAGGTTTCACACACTTTTTTCTATTTAAGAACATGTAAATTGAAGATCAAATTATATCATAAATTTTTAATATTTAGAGTGAGACACAAATACGAGGTGATTAATATTGCATGAAAGAATATCATATTATAAAAAGTTTTGTTTACCAGACTAAGGCGATCAAACTATGTCTCTAATCAAAATTTGCAGATGTTCATATTTTTTAAACTAGAAGAAAAGGAAATATTGTTACATGAACTGATAGAGAAAAATTGAATTTTGGTTCTCAAACTAAGTTTGAATCTTGTAAATCATATCTTTATTTTTTACTTTTCTATTTCTACAAAACAAGATATTACTAAAATTTTATACCAAATAAAATATAACATGTTTTAGGGTTTAAGTTCCCTAATGATTGAATTTTTTAAAAGGAAAAAACTAATTCACCCCCCCCCCACACACACACATAGTTGTTATATGATTCTTTGTAAATTCAATTGTGCTGATTAAATAAGGTTATGTGGTCGAATCATATTTTGGTTTTGAATATGGTTTGTAAAATTTTGGAGGTGTCTTGATATTACCAACTTATTGGATAGATTGAGTTTGAATTTGTATATTATTATCTGAAGTGGAATTCTGATTTATAATAACTTGTAATAACCATTTTAATTTTGAAAAATACTGAGAGGATGATGGAATGACCTATAAATAACAAGATTTATTCCATTTTCATTAGGAATAATAAAATCATCTCAAATATAAATCTCATGTCATTAGATTTTATATGGAAATTGATCAAAGAACATCCAAATGATGATTTTATGATTATGGAATGAAAATAAATAAGGTCAGTCTACTTATTATAGAGCATTACCAAGATAGTAAAAGAATCCCTTGACTTCAGAAAAAGGGACATTGAAATAAAAACATTATATGCATACATTACTTATTTAGAATTTAGTGGTCTTTTAACTCGTCATATATTTATATTTAGTAGTGGTTACTTTTTTCTGGATAATGGTCTCTATTATTCCTCATTATTCCTTTATGATAGTTTTATATTCCATGTCCATTTTATCCCCATAACTGATTTTCCATTATTTGTGTGTTCAGTTTTGTGGTGAACTTCTTACTTCAATTCCCCTATATTTAAGGGGAATTTTTTTAACCATTTTATGATGTTGGTTTAAAAAAATTCTAAATTTTAAACCATTGATTACTAAAACAAAGTTCAAATAGAAATGAACAAATTTATTAAAGGGGGAATGTAACACTCTGATATTTTAGAAAATATTTTTCAATTCTATAATTTTGTTTTAGACGTATTTTTATTTTTATTTTTCAATTTAGTATTTTTCCCTTAAATTACCTATGTATTTTATGACAAAAATGATGTTTTTTGGATTAACAGTTGGTGGAACACTATTTGATCATGGTTAGAGGAAACTGTGTTCCATTACCCAGTTAATTGTGTAGAAGATATTGGTTTTGAATTCTAGAGACCGCACAGTTTCTGAACAGTATGGAAACATGTGCTGGAAAATTTTGTGAATTCTCTAGTTCATTAAATTTTTGGAAATTACCATCTTTCCCACATTTATTTTGACCTCATTTACTCCAGTTTCTCCTTATATTGTATTATTTAACCTAGGTGCCTCTTCCCCTCTTCCTTTCTCCCTGGATCGTCATTTTATAGGTGGATTTGGGGTAGTTTCTTTACAAATCATCAAGTAAGTTCACTTCTCCAATGGTTTTATACATCATCAAGGGTTTCTCCTCCTCCCTATTTGGGTTATTATTTTCCAATGGAGTTTCTAAACTAGGGATGTCGCGATCCTACGTTTTTGGGGTAAATATAGATATTTATTGTTATGTATTTCCTTGTTAGGGTGTTGTGGTGATGTGGTTGTGTTTTCATACCAATTTATAGATGATTACAAGGTAGAGTTAGGTGGTTCCATGATTTTACATTATTAGATGATTTTATCAGTCAATATTTAAATTTTAAATGTGTTCTAGGAATTTTTTGTGTGGTGAAAAAAATGTTTTATAAATGTTTTATGATGCACATTACATGAAAAATGCTTTCATATTGGGATGTGGATATATGTCTTTTGTGTTTCATTGGGGTGTTTCTTGAATATGTTTGTTACCTCACATGAAAGGTGAAAAATGTGTTTTCAAAGATATATGTTGGTGAAAATTTTTTAAAGATTGACTTTTTGACTTTTTTGGGCAACATAAATATTTTCTCGAGATTTTGAATCATGTTATAAAAATGGATTCGATGTTAAGAAGATTTTAAAAAGGTTTTTCCCATGAAAAATGGTTTGATTCCAAATGTTTTTTATGTGATGTTTTGAAATGGATTTCATAAAATGTGTAAGTGGTGATCTTCATATGTTATTTTGATGCATGAAGTTATTATGTAACAATGTTAATTTATTTGATATGTGAAATAGAATATGATCACCAAGATAATCCCAAGTACCTAGGTGAGATAACTAGAAATATAATGCTAGATTATTCATAAGTGACTAATCCCCAGATTCATCTAACAAGATTTATTATTGCAACACTAACTAAAACTTTTATATGACCATAGATCACAAGATATTGGGATGTGTTCCCATCTAGTAGTTCATGAACGGGAACACAATTTTGGATACCACTGAACCTTGGGACACATTCCACTTTAGTGGATCATGCATGATGATGTTGTGGGTAGTTAGTGGAGGATTTAGGTCACTTATGTATGAGTTTTCTAGGGTCATACTATTGCTCATTGCCTATTGGGGTTTTCCCATGGTTCTCTCTTGTTACATGATGGTATGTGATATGGTGCCAACCATCAGAATATAGTATAACTTTTGTTCTCTTTTATCTTAAGAAATATTATTTATTTTATAGGGTTTTCTTTTAAAAGTGTTTTATGAGAAGGTTTCCTTAAAAATTATTCTTAAAAATGTTTAAAAATTTATTTTAAAAAAATGCATATTACTTTTTATTTTAATGTTATAGAATGGAATCATCTCTTTTGGATGTCATTATATTGGGCATTGGATTACACCCTACATACAATTTTAGGTGTATGTATACTTTGTTGTGTACAACCAAGTTAATGGAATGATGTGTCATGGTGGTGATGGTGGATATGGTTTCAAGTGTTCCACTTATCACAAGTGTTGGCGGTGGTGGCGTGAATGTATTTTCCCTCATATTCCATAGAGGTTTTTAGGATAGTATTATTATTAAAAATTTGTTATATAACCTTTTTGGGTTTATTTAAAGTTGTGAACCTCAATTCTTAAAATTGTTGTACCTAATTTGGTTAGGGTTATTTATTATTTTAATGCTTATTATTTTTGGTTTTTTGTGACCATAAAATTTTGATAAATCATTCCCAAAGAATATTATTGATACTTCAGAACAAGCTCCCAACTCATGGGGATCGTTATTTCCCTTCGGGCCATGCCACGGGCCGAGTTAAGTGTTGGGTTTCATGGAAAACTGTTTTGGATCATGAAAAATGGTATCATAGGAAGGTTATGCTCTTTTTGGGTAAGGATGTTTAGGAAAATGTCTAGAAATACTAGATATAGGACTTTCGAGGCTTCAGTTTCTTTATGTCAGTATCATTCTTGGCTAGCACACCTTGTAATAAGACTCAAGTAACCATGGGATGTTGGAACTTATTTTGCTTCCCCTATAGGTAAGATTTATATATTGTAGAATGAATATGTACACTGGGTAACGGTGGAGTGGTTTGGTTGACTTTTTGTTGTGATAAATTTTGTTATGTTTTCATTTATTGAAATTATTGATATTTTTTATTATAGCTAAAAATTTTCAGAATGTGTGATGATGGACTTGTCATGTGGTTGTTACATATTGTAGTAAAATTCGACCTCGATGAATTCCTTCCCAACCACAAGAAGGGGTTAGAGAGTGTTCTCCCTAAATAATTAATGAATGCTTAGTGGAAGTTTTGGTTTAGTTCATCCATGTTATCGGACAAGTAGTAGGCCCTAATCCATCTTAGGTTTGAAAATCTACTCTAGGTCTTCAAAAGTACAAGGATAAGAAGTTCCTCATGAAAAATCATCATTCATTATGAGGTTGCAGATAACCTCAAGATGAAGAGGAGTGGATTGGGAAGATAGAGAGGATGATTGGGTTTCATGATAATACTAAGGAGGTTAGAGTGAAATGTCCCTTGTTTATATTGGAAGGTCACAGTGGGAAGTGGTGGGACTCAATGGTGAAAGTTTAAAAGAATCAGAAGATGAGTTGGAAAGATGTCAAGGGTATCTTCAACAAGAAGTACGGTCCCAGGATTTCGGCCTTCACCATCTCCTAGGATTTGATAGACCTTTTCTAGGGAGATCAGAAAGTGATGGAATATTCCAACTGCTTTGAAGACTTATTTTTGTATTCACGTGATTTCATTTCCAATGAACTTATTAATAATATGAAGTTTGAGATGTGTTTGCATCCAAATATCCAATAACATTTTTTTTCGGTGAAAACTTTTATTGATGTGATCGATCATTCCATGATTATAGAATTTGATCGTGGAAGAATTTCTGGTTTCTCAGGAGATGTATTAGCAATAGGAAATGGTATTTCCATTGAGAAAAAAGGGGAAGTGAGATGTGATAGGGAAGAAGGTAGGTGGTAGTTCATGCCGTCATTCCCATCTATCTTGTTTGGTGGATTCCTATGTTGGGTTAGTCATGTTACATCAGTATGGGAAATAAGGGTACATATTTCATGCATGTTCATATCAGTTTGGAGGTTGGGGATATTGGGTTAGATTATTATCTAGGTTGATTCTGTTCAAGGTAGAACCACAATCTAATGGTTATTTCTTCCCACATTGTTGATGTGTTAATGTTACCAACTAATCTTATGTTGTATGCGATGGAGTTAGTAACACTACTTGGTAATAAATGAGTGAAGGTATTCATGTTCCTTTCCTGCGCACTCATTGTGTCAGTGGTCATATTGGAATGTGATTTTTGGGTTTTAGAGATGAACTTCTTTGATGTAATCCTTGTTATGTATTTGATAGTGCATTTTCTGGGGCACATCGAATTCTATAGTAAGATAGTGTATTTTTTGGAACCCGGTGGATGTACCTAGGTTTCTTACGTTGAATGTAATCCTTGGTCGGGACATGCTGGACCCCCACTTTTGGAATTAGGAAACCCAGTTTACCAAATCCCATCGCTCATGTTGGAGGATGAGAATAGAACTCTTGGTGGTGGATTACCTCCTGTGGTGGATGAGTTCCCAGAGTTCATTCCTTTGGATTTCACATAATTGAATCTAGAGCGGGATGTGGAGTTCACTATCGATTTAGAACTGGGAACACAGTCAATATCTCTTCCCTCATATCATATGGCCCCATGAGTTGAGGGAATTAAAGGTACAAATGGTTAATTTAGAATATAAAGAATTCATTTTCTTGATAGTATCACCACGGTCTGCCCTACTTCTATTTTTTAAAAATACTGATGGATCTCTCTGTTTTTTAATTGATCACTAGAAACTAAACCTGGAAATGATCAACAACAAGTACCATTTTCCCCATACTGATTTCCTTTTTGATGTGATTAATGATGTAATGTGGTTTTCCAAGATTTATTTGTGTTCCAGATATCATAAATATAGTTTTAGAGAAGGTAATTTCATAAAACTAGCCTTCTAAAGCATGTACAAACATATTGTGTATTTGGTCATGCCTTTTGGGATGACAAATTCACTAGAGATCTCTAAGGAACTCATGAATAGTGTTTTCCATTAGTACCATGCTTTCATTGTCATGGTCTTTGTGGATGATATCCAATTCTATTATGGATATGAGGAAGATATTGAGTGGTATTTTTTGATCATTTGGGAAACTCTTCAAGATCATCATATCTATTAGAATCACTCTAAAGGAAACTATTGGATTAGATATGAGAAGTTTTTGTTTCATGTTATCTCAGAATGAAGGGTTTCAGTGGACCCTTAAATGATCACTGCAGTAATTTCATTGGATGATTAGAAGAATATTTTTTAGATCAATATATTTTTTGCCCTGGTAGGATATTATAATAAATTCATCAATGATTTCTCTCAGTATTCATTAAAAATTAATTATCTTACCCAGAAAGAGGTAATGTATGAATATATAGTAGAGTGTAAGGTGTAATTTGAATAGATTATGTGGTGTTTGACCATAGCCCTTGTTTTGATTTTTCTAGAATCTGGAAAGTGTTTGTGATCTATTGTTATGCTTCAGGTATGAGTCTTGGGTGCATGTTGATGCAGGATGATCATATGGTAGCTTATGGTTCTCATCATTTCTAACCACATTAAAAAGTAATAACCAACCCCTGATCATTAGTTAGTAGTAGTGATGCATTCCAGAAAGACATGGAACCATTATCTTTTTGGGGAGAATTTTGTAGTTTGTTCTCATAATAAGCGCTTAGCCTATATTCTCTCTCAAAATGATCTACATTTGAGGTAACATTGTTGGTTTAAGTATCTCTAGGTGTTTTATTTTGATATCTTGTGTACCCCGGGTAAAGGTAATGTTTTGGAAGAAGCATTGAGAATTAATGTTTTAGTGAAAGAATTGAAAAAGTATAATGATATGTGGGATTTGATGGGGCTCTTTGTTCAGATCCATCTGGAGACCAACACTGTAAAAAAGTTCATGTCTAGAGATTTTTTTATCGACTAGCGGTGATTTAAATTAGAGCCTAATAATATATCTTATGTTAAAAAATATTCATATATTGCATGGCCTTTTGTCAATTATTAGAGTTTTTTCATTCCATAATGGTTTTCTTATGTATAATTTTGGGAACATTTAGTGTTGGCTTCATGTTTATTTTGGAGTGGTTCTTTTTTTAAAAAAATATAGGGGAATATAAATAAAATAAAACTAACTACCGCTAAATATATTTGTGAGGGTTTATTTTATAAACTGAAAATTTAAACCATTTCTGGATCAGTTTTTAAATTATTTAATAATAAGGTTACATGTAATAAACTAAAACATGAATATATGATGAAACCATCGTATTTTTGTCATACATCCACTATCATATTTTCAAACATACATAGTCATCATAACCTTGATCACAGTCAACCCAAACATATTTCAACCAAGATGTAGTTCCTCAATTTATACATATAAAATATGTCCAACAATAACCAATGCTCAATATACATCTACATCACAACCTCTATTATATCTTAATGGCCCCACATTATCTCATCAACTATACCTCACCACATAATTTCATCGATTGTAACAAAAAATAAATCAAAATATTAAAACTAAACATAATAAAATATAATTACAATAGAAAAGTGAAGAACTTCGGGGATCCTAATGGTAAACCGCCTATCTACTGCGACATCATCCACCTACAAAAAAACCATAACATTTAATAAAATAAATGTGAAATAAAAAATATACATAATATATTCAAAATACAATAAATAAAATGTGTTATTTTTCTATTTAAGAAGAATAAATTTTAATAAAAAACAAATATTATATAATTAAAACACTTTGATAACATAAAATTACCTATTTAAGATAAGATTAAATGCTTGAAAGTAAAAATGGATAAATTAATATTCTAATTTATTTTTAAAGAGATGTCCGGTGTGATTAAACATGTATTAATATATAAATTATAAATAAATCTTTTATTCAATTTTTTTCAATATTTGAAAAAAAACTAAAAGGTGGTTTTCCAATGATTTCACATCAATATGAGGTAATTACATATTGTTTTGACGCTTCGATGCACATTTTTGTGTTTTAAAAAATTAAAAACCATTTTACATAAATCATAAGAAAATGATATTTCTAAATGATGAGTATTAAGTTCTTAAATTTCACAATTAAATATATTATCAATTTACCATGATTTTCAGGCAATCCGACATCATTTTCTAGATGTTGACCCCTTAACACTTTTTTAATGGATTTTGTAACTTTAAGAAGTGTTAATCGATTAATTATGGCCACATTTCATTTCATATTTATTATCATTTTTCACATACACTTAAAAAATAATTTATTGCTGGGTTTCCCATGATTTAATATCAATATGAGGACATTTTCTATTATTTTTACCATACCACAAATGTTTCAGTGTTTTAAAACACCAAAAATGTTTTTTTCACCATCTAGGAAAAACCATAATTTAAAATGATGTGAAATTGAAGCATAAACATCATAAATTACATATTTATTATTTTCCTAAAGTATTAAGACATTCTGAATGCACTTTCTCCATTTTGAGTATCTCATTGGACTTTTTTAATAAATTGATGTCAATTTTAAATAAAAGGATGCACCTATAGCCATATCTGGCATATCATTTTGCAGATTGAGCTTCAGTTGATTCCTAAACAAAAAAAATAATGTAAAGACCATTTTCCTAATGTATCAAAATATATTAATTCATTTTCTATATTTTGAGTGGGTTATTTTTCTTTTTTTCTAAAATTGGTGTTAGTTTAAAATAAAAATAATACACTTAGAGTCAAAATGGTCACATTGTGATTTGGATTGAGATGAGGCTAATTCATACATTTCTCAAATAAAATATGGATTGTTTTTATAAATTATAAAAACAATCCAAAATCATTTCCTTAGTTTTTAGTACGTCACATGTCTTTTTTACTAACTGTCCAATTTAAACAGTAAACATGCAAATTTATTTGTATTATCACATAATGTATCAGTTTTATTTAACACTAACACTAACATGTTATAAATGAATTATGAATCAATATACTAGATTATTAATAAAATTTGATCAAGTTTTCTATATTTTCAATGAGTGTCACTTTTTGAAAAAAAATTGTGATTTTAAACTGATAATGGGCACATTGAGTTATACCGAGAACATCGTGTATCATAGTTAGGTTAAGATGATTCCTAAACATAATGAAATACATATGGATATTTTTTCTGAAGTATCAAAACCATATGAATGTATATTATTAGTTTTATGTAGGTCTATTATCCTTTTTACTAAAATAGATATCAATATTAAATAAAAAGAGACACATGGATCCATACGAGAATTGTGTGTATCAGATTAAGTTGAGGTTGATTCCTATAGGTAACAGATGATATATAGGGAATTATCTTATAGTTACATAAAACTTTGATTGTGTTTTATTAGTTTGGAGAATGTCATTCGTACATTTAAATAAAATTGATGTTAGTTTTAAATAAAAAGAAGCACTTAGAGTCATATAGCCACACCATGTGTCAGATTGAGGTGTGTTTAATTCTTGCACATCTTAAATGAATTATGGATCGTTTTCATAAATTATAAAAATAATCCAAGTGTGATTTCCCATTTTTTAGTACTTCACTTTTCTTTTTTACTAAATTATTAATTTAAAATGAAAAGTCACACTTTGACTTATACTGATGACATCTTGAATCAGTTTGATATGATAGTAGTTCCTACATATATATATTTAATTATGAATTGATTTCACAAAATATCAATAAAATTATAGTGGATTTCTCAGTTTCCATTCAGTGACACTTTCTGAACTAAAATATGGATTTTGAACTGATAATGAACACATTGAGTCATACTAGACACATCATGTATGAGATTGAGGGGAAGAAGATTCCTATATGTAATAAATTAATTAAGTATTAATTTCCAAAATATCAAAATAATCATAATATGCTTTCTCTCTTCTGATTTGGTTTTTTTTCTTTTTACTAAAATAGATGTCAATTTTAAATAAAAGATTCACTTGGATCAATACCAGTCACATCGTGGGTCAGATTTATTTGAGGCTGACTCCAAAACATCAAAAATGACTTATAAATTTTCTTCCCTAAAGTATCAAATAAATGTGAATGTTGTTTCTCTGTTTTTAGATGGTCATTTTTCCTTTTTACAAAAATTGATGTCTATTTTAAATACAAAGATAGACTTGGAGTCATATCGGTCATATCAGGCTTCATATTTAGTTGTGTGTTATTACTACTTGTCTCAAATGACTTATGGATCATTTTTTAAAATTATAAAATCAATCTGAATTCCATTTTCTAAATTTTGAGTACATCAATTGTCTTTTTTACTAAATTAACATTTTAAATAGGAAACACACACTATGACTCATACCGATCACATTGGGTATCGATTTGATGTGAGACCAATTTAAATAGAAAAGCTCAGCCAGATACAATGTCTGTGACCATTAATTAAAATAAAATAAATGTATAGTAAGAATGTATCTCAAGGAAAAATAAATAACTACATATCATAAAAACCATCCTCGTCACCATATCCACGATCCATTTCTTCATCCGTAGTAGTTGACTCCCACTCTGATATTTTATAATGATTCATAGTATTAACATACTTCCTTCTTAGATTTATCTTTTCTAAATATAGAAACTCCTCAGAAGACTGCATACCTTTTCCCTTGCTAACATAAGACCTAGTAGGCATTGGCTTCGACATATAAGAATAGTATTTCCTCTACCTTATTCTTGGTGGAGTGGTTATAACTTCCTCATACCCTAGAACATTCTTCTTTCCACCCTATCCAATTTCACTATAAGAGGTTCGATGCCTACCACCATCATTCTACTTTTCACTATCAGAGATGTCCCCCCATTTTCTAGAGATTTGAACCTCATGGTAACCGTCATTCACTCCCCATTCTTGATCAATGTGACTATTAGTATAAATCATTGCTAAACATTTTACGTGTTCCACACATTGAGAGTTACCAGGACCAATAAAAGACCCCTTCTCTATTTCCTCCTCAAAATCTCCTCCTTTATTGGTGACTATAGTCTGCGAAACAACACCATCGCTCACTTGGTGATCTTCCATCACCAGTGGAATTTCGTCATCCTCCAATATTTCAAAGTGATTGCAGGCCATAACACCACCATAGCTATGAGTACTCATATTCATAGCCTCATAATTACCATTTTCATTGGAAAAATTATCCTCAGAGCGAGGGACCAACTACAAATGGAACGCACTACGCTCCATCGAAGACCTGGACTCAACTCCAATGTGACCATTCAGTCTATCAAAAACCATTATCAGTATTGGATTCAGAGGTTCTTGCACTGTCTTCATACCACAAGCAATTACCAACGCAGCAACAAGAATATCCTGCCTCCTCTCCCTCTCTAAATTACCATCAGGTTTCTCTTCAACCATTACAACTATAGTGCACGGATATTTCAACTGGGATCCCTGACCTGAAGATCCTCTAGAATTGGTACACACAGCAGATTCCACTGGGGCACTCGTACCCCCATTCATGTATCCACATTCAAAAATATATTTCCCAAGGCCATCCTTAACCACCGCCTAAGACAGACTCTCGGCATCATAGATATCACATCAATCACCGCTCTCCCTTTCCACCACCTATGAGGTGACACTCATCCTTCCACTACAGAAAATATCCTCCATATGCCCAAACTGTCTACACATCACACGGAATTGAATCCATGATTCGAAGAAAACCTCTTGCATCCAGCGGAACTCATTCCCACTAGTAATCCTGATGCAACGCTCTAGATTCCATGAATCGTTGACCATGACACATATTCACAGACAAATTCGGTGTGACACCGACTCAATTCAGTGATTAGAGCATAAATATCACCCAATCATATTTCCAATGGCACATAGAATATATGGATTTTGGAATGAAATAATAAGGTTGGGGAGACTTACCAATGTTGGGATCGATGAGGGGTCACGCCGCATATGGAATTCAAAACTCCATCAGAAAAAAATAAAAGGATAACCAACTGCACCTTTGACGACCCCAGGACCAAGTGGTAGTCATATCTTCTTCTGATCCAGAATGAAAAATTATGTGTCTCTATTCAAGTAACCCAACAACTGCACACTAACGAAGCTCCCAAGAGTCAAAGACGAACTGGGAAAATGCTTCCACTGAAGGTCGATGAGGATGAAAATGATCCACTATGGTATTCATGCAAAGATCTGTAGCACCTTCGAGTTCCACTGAGAGAAAAGATACCTTGGGAGCCTCCCAAAAGAGATCCATAACTTTCTGGGAAATAAAGATCTTAGGGAAGGGAGGATAAATTGATTCATAATGGGCCAATCATGTAATGGATTGAGGTATGGATGATTCATATACATTATAAATGATATATAGATAATTTTCAAAATGTATAAAAATAATTGGAATATATTTTATTGATTTTATGTGGGTTATTATACTTTTTTAACAAAATTAATCCCAGTTTGAAATAAAAATAAGCACTTTGATTCATACCAGTCACATTGTATGTTAGATTTTAGTACGGTTGATTCCTACATATACTGATGTCCCAAAATAATTATAAATTAATTTGAAACAATGATTTAGATTTTCGTTATTTTTCGAACTTCGAACACTGCAAATTAACTTGATGTTATTAACCAAAAAACCATTCACGTTGTTGAAAGAAAAAAGAGTATAGAAAGCTAATGTTCCCATTATATAACTAGAATTCACAAAAATGGGCATATGAGCTTCCTATACTATTTTTCTTTCAACAATGAGAATGGTGTTTTAGTTAATACCATCTAATCAATATACAGTGTTGGTATCTTGACTAAGAAAGGAAATTAAAATACAAATAATTTTAACATTGGTAGCAAAGAAACATTTTTAACTTTTTTTCCTTTTGTAGATAGTTAAAACAAAGATATAAATTCTCAAAAGTTCTGTGAAGAAAACGAAATAAGTATTAGTTAAAAATGATAAGGTAACTATATTAAAAATGGTAAATTAAATTATGACAAAATTAATTAAATTAGTAGTATGAATTCACCTTTTCATGATGGTTGTATGCATTCTTGATACATTTACTTGTTTCCAGTATATCAATTGTAGTCTCGAAGTCTTATCTCTCATAAGAATGGGAATCTTCAAATATACCACCCCAACTCAAACAAAAGAATCCACTTATATATGAAAAACAATTTTTTTATGAGAAATACTAAAATACAATAAATTAAAAAAATATATGAAATAAAACAATTTTGTATTAAGGAAAACCATGAATGTTCTAAAATATATAAAATATGTATTCATAAATTGAGATTTGGAAGATGATGTGTCTATATTGGTAAAGATAAAATTATTTGTTCTTATATATTTACTTTTTTCATTATTTATTTTTATTGTGGTAACATGTTTTACCCACATAAATTACGTATTAATAAAAAATTGAAATAAACCATGTAAATATATTTTCCTATGTTCATCCTTAGTTTTTATAAATTTAATGTAATGAAATTTATAATCATGATAAAATAGACATTTAAAATAAAACATTTTAGATCTTATAAAACTCTTTCTTAAGAAAAACAATATTTTTACTATTATTTTTTATTAATATTGTAACACATTTATTACTTATAAAATTTTCTCTTAATATGGTCATATATGTTTGTAAAAATCATTATAGTGCAATTATTTTAAAAATATCAATATAATTTATTATTTAAATGTTTAAAAACATTAATAAAACAATTCATAAAAATATTATTTATATCATCATCATGGTCATAATCATTAATCATAGTAATTATACATTTATTCCCAAAAAATACACTATAATTACTACATAATGTGGTCATACTAATCTAAAATAATATATACATTTTGTGGATATATGTTCAATAGGTGGAGAAAATAATTTTTTAATTTAATCGACTAAATCAGTATTATAATTAAAATTTCTAATATATTTAAAGAATTATTTAAAATTGTTTTATAAATAAAAAAGTATTTTTTGATTTATTTTATATATATTTAAAATTTAAAAATCCTCCAAAAAAGTAATACATTCTTCCATTATATTAACTAGTACTTCCCAAATTCAATCGCATGGGATTAGATTTCCTTTATTTTTAAATATAATGTTTTGAGTGTGAATTAAAAAAATGTAAAAGAATAAATAGTAAACATTGAATAAACCCATTAGTTTAGATGGTTGAGTGAAAATCCATAGTGAGTATATCTATTGATTTCCAATTTTAGGGAAAACATAAAACCATATAGTAGAATGTATGTATGGGGGTTCAAAATAATTTATTCAACGAAACATAACAATAATGAATGGCCATCATGGATTTCAAGTGAATATAAAAAAATATTCATGGAAGAAACCATAAATACTTCAACTGCAATTTCATTTGAACATGAAAAAACTTATACGTAAATTACAAGATCACTAATTATATAATAATAAGAACGCACAAACAGACTACGAAAACATATGTTTTTTTGAACATTTAATTATACATGGAATTATACAATTTGAATTCCACAGTCATGTGTCTTTACTGACACTGCCTCTAACGCGCCATCATCCTATGTCTCAATCAAAAATAATAATATCAAACAAAACTAATTCCTACTTAAAAATGAATTTTCCATATCAATTTAAAATTACAGAAGTATATATGTAATGAATTAAAGCATGAGATGTATAGTTATTTCAATTAAAATATTGATTTATAAATTGTTCAAATGAAATTAAAAATAATGCTTTTTATAATTAAGAAAAATTATAATTATGTTATTTTCAATATTTAGTTTCCTTCACAATATTTATATCTTGATGTAATTTTATGATATTTTCATATTATAAATATATGTCATTATTGACCAGACCTAGTTAAATGAAACCCTAAAATAACTCAGATTTTAAAATAATTAATCCATAGTATTGTGAGGAATTGATTTATATAATATAATTTTTAAATTTAAATTTCATTTAATTATATTATGGAAGTATAATGGGATTATATAAGATGTTAAACTTGTTACATTATGATATTCAATGTACAATTTAATCTCAATTATGGAATTACATTCTTATTCTAAACTATGAAATATGGGACTTATAGGTATGAATAGTTATAAATATGAAACACATAGCTCAATGCACCTCAGGGGACCAAAATTATTATCTAAGGGGCATGTTGAAGGCTCTAAATGGTAAAAAAATTCATTTGGGATAGAAGAATAAAATACATAAGGAAATCAAATGATTATCCTAAAATGATTAATGATTTTTATTTAAATAATTTTTGACTTATTAAACATAATTATAATCAAATAGGAATGATGATAATTTAGAGAAAGTCATGAGTCCCCTAATTGTATAATTTTTATCTTATATTATAATTTATTTATTTGAATATCATTTACGTTATTATCTAACCTCATTTTTCATATGATTCATTTTATTATTTAACATATTGGTGTCATACTCTCATACGGAAAATCCCTATATTCCAGAAATAAACTACAGAGTGATTATGGAAAATTATGTTAATTATAAATTTCATTATCAAAAAGTAAAATATTGAGGGATTGCAATATAAATAAATATTAAAGTATAATCATATAAATTCAGTAACAATTAATCGAATAGAATAATATGTATTATATTACTTTTTTTAAAAAAATAGAGTGATTATGCAACATTAATAATAGGATCAAACTATAATAAATATATCATGAAGCAATTACTATCAACTGAAAAATAGAAACTGTATAATACAATTAAAACATTGAGTTATTACTAAAATGTGTAAATTAATATATAGGTTCAATTCAATAAAAAACATGATTTTTTTTGAAAATTTATAAAGTGTGATATAATGCCATTTATACACGAAAAATATAACAATAAAGGGTATTTACTTGAAAATAACCGCATTAAATAATATTATATGTATGGTGATTATGGAGAGGATGATGAAAAATTTAAGCGGATCTACTTTACTAATGAAGAAGTGATCTGAGTCAGAGAGAGGGAGGTCATAGGGGGTTTGCATCGTCACTTTGTAGGGGAATAGAGCTAGGGAGAGGGATGTCTTATTGGGGGTCCACATCACCAATGAGGAGGGAAACAACAATATGTGGAGATGATGATCAGAGACGTGTATCGTGAGGGTTGAAGTCAGAGGGGTTGTCGTGGGGGTCGGGTTATTCACCGAATATGCAACTGGTAGGTCGGAGGGGTGGGGAAAGGTTGGTCATGGGGTTGGGTCACCACCAAGGATTGGATAGGAGTTGGTCGTGGGAGGGAGGGTTGAAAAGGCGTCGGGGTTATACAGAGGGAGAGGGGAGGAGTGGAATTAGGGTTTTCTTATAACATTAAGCCGTGTTTTAATGAAAATGACCTCAAATTGTTAAAACAATAAAAATATCATGGTACTTTTACAATTCAAAAAATATATAATATATTTTTTAAAAAGGAATTAATTGATGGACGTTACTATAACAACCACTAATAAACCATCGCTAAGAGGTTATTTTTGAACTGCTAGGTGTTGGATCGAATATGTAGATGTATATGTATATTAGATGGAACAATACAGGAGGGGGTGAATTGTATGTTTAAAAACATTGTTTTTAAACAGTTAAGTGATTTAGTTTAAAAGATCTTAAACTAATACAAATACATACACCCACAGTTGTATTGAGAATAAATGGTATGAAGTAGTGTAATACTAATGAAATGTAAAACAATCGTATTCGAGATGAACACAATAGTCAGAGTAATATAAATATGAATGATTCTACCTTAAAGCATATATAATCAATCAATACAATATGTAATAGAATGATTTTAATTGAAAAAATTACAATTGAATATGTAAAGAAGAAAGGAAACAGTACAAATTCCTTTTTAATACAAGAAGCAGTGGAAAAGTAAAATTATTACAATTATTTTGACACAAAGAGAAGGGTTCTCTTTTCACCTATGATAAAAGGTCTGTCTCACCAACACCTTGGTAAGCCCTCGATACGATGATCAGAACGTCTGTCTGCCTATCCCCGATAGCCCTCGATACGATGATCGGACCATCCGTCTGCCTATCCCAGGCAACCCTCGATACGATGATCGGACCGTCCGTCTGCCTATCCTCGGCAGCCCTCAATTTTATAGGTAATCGGAACCTCTGTCCTTCAATTACTTGAATTCCATCGATACGATGATCGGACGCACAAAGCATATGAGAGAAGTCACAGTGTCTCTCTCTAGAACATGATAGAAGTATAGTATCACAGTTGTTCCAAAAGTCTCTCTCTTTTATCTTCAAATGACCTCTTATTTATACGCCTCGGTTTCCAACGGTCATGTTGCCTACAACGGTCATATTTCTTCAAAAAACTCGAAGGGACTTGGACACCTGGCATCATAAAGGTCATATTGAAACAGAAAGCACGACATCATTTTAATTAGTTTTTAACTAACTCAACGACATAGTATTGGTTAAAACAAGATATATGAAGATGATAAACAATAGTACGATTAATATGAAACAAGTGTTTTTTACTATGTACCAAAACAAGTAATGAATGTATGAATAGAAGAGTCAGTACGATACAATTGATAGAGTCAGTACGATACGGTTGATAGAGTCAGTAAGATACGATTGTCAAGGTCAGTACGATACGATTGAAAAGTTCAGTATGATACGATTGACAGAATCAGTATGATACGTTTGACAGAGTCAGTATGATACGATTGACAAGGTCAGTATGGTACGATTGACAAGGTCAGTATGATACGATTGACAAGGTCAGTACGATACGATTGACAAGGTCAGTACGATTAAAAAGACATTTTTGATTTCCAAAACAAAATATAGAAGTCAAAAGAGAACTTTTGACTTAACAATCTCCCCCGTTTTGGAAAGCACAACACACAAAGTAAATATAACAAGAGATACTTATCTCCCCCAGAGTTATTGGAAACTCTTTTGATTATGAATTTTAATACAACTAACTCCCCCATAGGTGTATACTTTCCTAAGGATTGTATTTATAGATTTTCCTTGGTTTCAATGTATTTGTTTAAATCAATCTCCCTTTGTAAAACATTCTCACCATTTATAAAACATTCCCCCTTTGTGGTTTACAAAAATAATGGGGTCACTTTGAGTTTCCTGAAAGGGTGAGAGAAAAGAATTTTCCAGAAAAAAAAACATAAAAGTTATTACAAAACAAATACAGGTTCCAAAAGAAAAGAAAAACAAAAAACAACAGTCATTTGTTTTCTCTTTCTTTTTCCTTATTTATGAGATCATAAAGAAAAGCTTTCATCTTCCTAATTTCTTTCTTGTCTTCAGAAATTGAACCACCCTGAGTTCTGAGAAGGTCTTGATGGTCCGCAAAAATCTGATCTTGATTCTTGATAGTCTCCTCCTAGACTCTGATTACTTCCTCAAAGGTATCAATTCTGTCTTGCAAATTCTTGTTATCTTTGGATAACACAGAATTTTGTTTCTTTAACCAAACCATTTCATCCTTGAAAGATGAAACCTTTGAGAATTCAGATTGAAAAGCATTCATTCTCTCTTTCAATTCTTTTAGTGAAGGAATATCATCTCCATGATTTATCTGATTCATCCTTTCAATAGTTTCTTTGTTAAGATTATTAAAGGCAACAACAAGATCATTTGACTACCTCCTTATATCTTCAATTGCTATCTCATGGTCATTCATCGAGATTTCTATTTTATATGACCACTTGGTCATCCTGTTGCGAGATTTCTTATGAGCAGCCGAGGTTTTAGAAAGAACTTTCAAATCAGCTTCAACTGAAAAGTCTTTCATTCTCAACTCTCTTACTGAACCAAACTTCTTTTTCTGATTGTCAGTAATGAAATCAATTTTCCCTTCCAGCCTGGGAAAGTAAGGAATGGTCTTTTAAACCCCTCTCAAAACATGGACAATATAATCACTCTTCTTGAGAGATATTGTATGTTTTAAATCAGTATCCTCATCGTATGAAGGAAATTCATTTGATCTGCTTGAGTCAAAAACTGGTTGTTTTCCTTTTGCTATTTCTTTCTATTTTCTTTCTTCTTCTACTTTGTCACTGATGACAATAACTTTTTCAGTATGAGAATATTGAGCACCTTTCAATACATGAGGGGTTGTTTTATCCGGAGTTTCATAAGTTTCAAAAGGTTCTTGATCGGCATGAGGGGTTTGTTGAACACCTTCACTCCGCTTTTGAACCGATTCCTCCCTACTCTTCTTCGAACTCTGAAGGAATTCCAAAAGAAAATCTCATTCCTCCTCTTCCAATACTTCTATCTCTTCCATCATTGGTTTTCCTTTTTCTTTCTCAGGAAGGCTTTGTACGATGGGCTCTTGATGAACTTCTGTGGTAATTTGAGCGCTAGCTTCTTCAACTGCTTTCAAGAGATTTGAAGCATCAAACTCATGTGCTTTTCTTTTCAAAAGAACCTTCTTCCTCTTTTCAGCCTGAAGGGTATCCTTAACCCTTAATCGTTCGGAAAAGGCTTCGGCTGGATCAAGTCCAAACTTTGGATCACCTTCCTTTCTTTATTCCTTATCTTTCCTCCATTTGGATACAACATTATTATTATACTTAGGCTTCTTCTTTGGCTTGGAGCTGGTTTGTGGGTCAGAATTTTGAGGAACAACAAAAGAAGGAATGTCTTTGGTTGGTATAGGTGACAATTGATTTTGAGCCGATTCAGCTTCTACATCTCTTATAAAAAGTTTTAAATTTGGATCAAAACAAACATTCAACTTTTTCATCGTACTCTTACTAATCCAAGATGGATTCAGATCTATCAGGTTTCCTTTCAAAGGAATGTTGAAAAACTTCATGCTCTCAAGAATAAACTTTGTAAAGATGGATGGATACATAATCATTTGAGACTTAATCCCTCCTGCTTTGACATTCTTAATGGTTTCAAAAACATACCCCATGAGATTTACTTTTCTCGTATTTACAAGATTGTCAAGCATAAAAATATCAGAAACTTTAAGAGTTTCTTTATCCCCTTTCATTGGGATAAGAAAACCATGCATCCATAAAGTCACAAACCGATTCTCCGGAGAAAGATGAGCTACTTTTCTCTTCTCTTCATTTATAAAAAACAAAGACTTCTCAGTGCTTTCTCTATTAACCGTACTGACTTCCTCTGGTAGTTTATGATATGGACAGAGAGAATCCACTTCTATTGCGATATTAAGAAAATGAGCCGCTTGTTTTACAGACATAGACAACTTTCTATCGTACACATAAAAATTGATAGTCATGTCTTTGTCGAAAGATACGGTTTTATAGAACTGACTAACTTCATCAAAGTGAACCGGATCTTGAGAAACAGGTATTTCAACACATAAATGCTGCCATCCTTGAAAAAAAATGATTCTTATGATTGTGGAATCATACGAATCAAAAAATTCCCAAGAATCTAACCTTTCTCTGAAAACGTATTTCTCTGAAAAAAGACTTTGAAGACATTTTGGCGGGAGTATTAGCGGAGGACTGAGACATATAGGTGTTGCCGATGAAAGATCATACGATGAATTAAAACACGTGTAGCTGATCTTCGCCTCAAAACCTGAAAAACCAATATGGGTTTGGGGAGGGGGGCTATTTATAGGGGATGTAGGGGTGACCATTGATCTTCTACGATCAAGATTAGAGGAAAAAAGATCAATGGTTAGGATAAAAGTAAAAAAAAGTACAAAAAATGAAAAGTACCTGCCGGATAACGTAAGGTAATTGTAGGTTTTGGTAGAGTTAAAAAAGAAAACACAATCATACGAAGTAAAAAAATACTATTAATCATCATACCGATGGAAAAAAAGTCATTACCATTAACTGAAAAGCCGATGGAAAACAATCTTGTTACCATGAACTGACAAGCTGATGGAAAACAATCTCGTTACCATGAAATGAAAAGTCGATGGAAAACAATCTCATTACCATGAACTGACAATTCGATGGAAAACAATCTTGTTACCATGAACTGACAAACTGATGGAAAACAATCTTGTTACCATGAACTGACAAGCCAATGGAAAACAATATCGTTACCATGAACTGACAAGCCGATTGAAAACAATCTCATTACCATGATCAGTCAATACGATGGAAAACAAATTCATTACCATGATCGGTCAATACAGTGTAAAAGAAATTCATTGCCATGATCGGTTGATATTATGGAAAAGAAATTCATTACCATGAAACTGTCAATACGATAAACAGAAAAGTAAACGATACTATAAAACTGTCAATACGATAAGAAGAAAAATAAAAACACATACTAGGAGAGTAAATAATTAAAGATAAAAGAAACATAGTAAGAAAAAAACATATTAATAAAAAAAATAGTAAGAAATGTCCTGCCCCTTTCAAAGGGAGTTGTTTGCTGTAAGGAGAAAAGTAAAACAGGAAGTGGATATGAATGATTATTTTAATGTAATCATTCCTAGATTCTGTTTTATAAACTCATATCTATCGGAAGGTAATGGTTTTGTAAAAATGTCAGCAAGTTGTTCTTGCATCCCGATAAATTGTAGAATAATATATCCTTTTGTCTGTGATCCCTAAGAAAGTGATGCCTAACATCTATGTGTTTTGCACGAGAGTGATGTGCTGGGTTCTTACTAAGAGCTATGGCACTAGTGCTATCACATAGAATTTGAGTTTTGGAGAAACTCAATCCATAGTCAGTTAGTGTGTGTTGCATCCACAATACATGAGCACATCAACTTCCAGCTGCTACATATTTAGCTTCAGCAGTGGATAGTTCTACTGAGTGTTGTTTCTTGCAGGACCAAGAAACCAAGGAATCTCCCAAGAAATGACATGTTCCATATGTACTTTTTCTATCCATTCTACAACCGCCAAAGTCAGCATCCGAAAAACTTTTTAAAGCAAAATCATTCCCAGAAGAGTAAAAAAGACCTAAATCCATAGTGCCTTTTAAATACCGAAAGATTCTCTTTACGGCTTTTAAATGAGACTCTTTTGGATTAGATTGATATCTTGCACATAAGCATACAGAAAACATTAAGTCTGGTCGACTAGCTGTCAAGTATAGCAAACTTCCTATCATTCCTCTAAAGATTTTTTGATCTACTGGTTTCCTAGTTTCATCATGATCAAGTGTATTTGAGGTACCAAATGGAGTGATAATACTTTTAGTTTTGTCATATCCATACTTTTTGAGTAAATATTTTATATACTTATGTTGGGATATATATGTTCCTTCTGGCTTTTGAGAAATTTGAAAACCTAAAAATAATGTTAACTCACCCATCATACTCATTTCAAAATCTGATTTCATTAAATTATCAAAAGAATTAGTTAATGATTTCTGAGTTGATCCTAATATGATGTCATCAATATAGATTTGAATAATCAATACATCTTTATTTTCCATTTTTATAAAAAGGGTTGGATATACTGTACCATTTCTATAATTTTTTTGTAAAAGAAATCATGTAAGTCTATCATACAATGCTCTAGAGGGTTGTTTAAGACCATATAGAGCCTTGGTAAGTTTAAAAACATGATCAGGATGTTTTGGGTCTAGAAAACCAGGAGGTTGTTCGACAAAAACTTCTTCTTGAACAAAACCATTTGGAAAAGCACATTTTACATTCATTTTAAATAGTTTGAAATTAATGTATGTTGCAAAGGCTAATAGAATACGAATAGATTCAAGTCTAGCTACAGGATCATTTGTTTCTTCATAGTCTATTCCCTCTTGTTGATTATAGCCTTTAGCAACAAGTCTTTCTTAATTTCTTACAATGATCCCATTTTCATCACATTTGTTTCTAAAAACCCATTTTACACAAATTTCAGTTGTTTCTTTAGGTCTATCAACTAATGTCTACACTTTATTCCTTTCAAATTCATTTACTTCATCTTGCATTGCTTTGATCCAATCTTCATCACCTAAGGCCTCACTTGGAAATTTAGGTTCAAAATGCGAATGAAATGAAAGATGTTCTATTTCATTTCTTAAGGAATTTCTGGTCCTTATAGGTTGATTTATGTCACCAATGATGTTATCACTGGGTTGATTCCTATGAAACAATTTATTTGGGTTTTATAAAACCTGTCCATCAATATACGGTAGAAAATACTCTGTGGTAAAAGTTTTAGAAGTTTCTTCTTGAATATTTTCTTTATCAGAATGATCTTCTCATAACGGTGGATAAACATTTTTAGAAAACACATCTTAGGATGTAGGTTTGGGTTGGTTGAAAACAAAATGATCAGTTTCATCAAATTTTACATGTACTGTTTCCTCAACATTACAAGTATTTTTATTGAAAACTCTATAAGCCTTAGATGTTGTGGAGTAACCTAGAAATATTCCTTCATCAGATTTTGGAGAGAATTCGTGAGGATTAATTTTTGTATTCAGAATGAATACTTTTCACCTAGAAAGTTTTAAGTACGAAACTTTAGGTTTTCTTCCAGTCCATAACTCATAAAGGGTTTCATTAAGAAATGGTCTAGTTAAAACACGATTTATAGTATAACAGGTCATACTGACAACTTCGGGCCAAAAGATCTTAGCAATTGAGTATTCACTCAACATGGTTCTAGTCATTTCCTGTAGAATACGATTTCTTCTTTCAACAACACCATTTTGATAAGGAGTTATTGGAGATGAGAAATTGTGAGTAATACCATTCTTACTACAAAAAGTTTCAAATTCTGAATTTTGAAATTCACCACCATGATCTATGACAACCCTGCTTTTTATTACAAATTAAGAATGCTTTACTACAAAAAAATTCACTTGATCCAACAAAGAAGATAGAGAGGTTTAGTGTCTTTGGGGCTTAGGATCATTACATAAAAACTTTAAACTTGAAATAAAACATCTTTATTGAAAACTTCCTTTACATGACCACTACATTCCTTAGTACTTAGAATTGCATGGGATAACCTGAGGACATGCATAATAAAAGGGTGAGCTATAAAGCCCAGTAAGGGAGTACACAATGAATAACATGAGGAGTCTAATACATGTTAGGAAATAGGAACATCAATAGAGCATAAGAGTAACATGAACATAAAGGCATGATAAAGCATGATAACCATAACATGGAAATGTGGCAACAACACTTAACATTGAATTAGCATGAGCCAAGGCTCATTGCACATGGAGTATGAGTAAACCCTCATTGCACTTGAAGCATGAGTAAACCCTTGTTGCACTTGAATCATCATGAGTCATCACTCATCGCACATGACGTATCATGATACTATACTTTACCCAATGCATTGGAGCTCTATAAAGGGTGCACCCTTCTTAAACATTTAATTTCATGCATAAGTGTGCCACATGGATCATAAAACATGGATTCATAAAACATAACCATTTATTCCACGATAAAGGAATGTGGAATTCATACATGAAACTTTATAATCAATAAGTAAATGTGCATAAAGGTGAATACCCTTGATGGAAAAATGGGCATGGTATTCACTACACAATGATATTGGCTTAGAAAATCGGTGTGATTTCGGCAGCGTAACGGCGTGACATAGGAATTCATAAAAATGGTTGATGAGAGAGAAAGGGGTTCCTCATCATATTTACATGTAATGGACAGTAAGGAGGTCATATATATATATATATGTCCCAACAATAGAAATGGAATTTAGATTCACGATACAAAAGTATTGCTTGAATGTAAAAGAAGAGAGAGATGTTCCTTTCTGAATTTCGGCATAGTAACGGGTGTACATGGGAGGCATTTAATGAGAGAGAAAGGGTTCTCCCATCATTAAAACAATAAGATGTCAGTATGGGGGAGGTTCGAAACCATACCCCAAGATTCATAATTGATATAAAAAGGGCAATACAACTTAAAGAAAATTGACAAAAATGAGAAAGGAAGAAAACCCCTTACTTGGAAGTGTGCTTCCAAAGGATAGAGAGAGGCTTGTGAGAGGCTTCTTGGGAGCTTGGGTCACCTTGGGAGGATTCTAGAGAGAGTAGGGCAGAGTTTGGAAGAACTCCAAGGGATTTTAGTGAGGATTAAGTGGGATCTTGGGTGGGTTTATATAGGAAAGGTGAGAGAATTCTTTATTATTTAGGTTTGGGACCCCTTATATTAAAATAATCCAAACCACAAACCATCCCATGGTATTTGCCCGTGGTTTCAGGAAAAGGAAAGAGGAAAACAATATTTTACAAGGCCAAGGTCCGAAATTATTAAAAAATTTGGGTTTCTTATGTGGAGGTGAGTCACACTCCCATGGAAATTAATTTAAAAAGGAAAAGTGTTGAATAAGTCTTGGGGGATCCATTAATGCTTTGAAAAGTAAGTCAAACAAACCCAAAACCTAATTATTTTAATGATAAAACACATATTGGCCGAACATAAGGATTATGGTATTTTATTACATCACCATTGGGTCATTATGATGTCATAAAACACATTATATATTTAAATGGTATTTAATTTTTACCCAAACATTTGATTGTCTCAGAAAATTATGAAAATTTCACCGTTGGATAATTTCGACGACCTGATTCCAAAAATAATATTTATTTTATCTAAATAATTTTCTAAATATGTGAATTTTCACTTTTAAAATAAAAACCGACATTTGTAAAAAAAATCACGGGTTTTGACAGAAACGGCTTTCAAACCTTAATAAAAATTTTAATTGCATTCATAAAATTATAAGACCATTTATATTTAATAAAAATTAATTTAATATTATTAATAATATTTTATTAAAATATTATTTAATTCAAAAATCCTTTAATTTAATATAATATAATTCTTAATTAAATAATAACTAAAAACACCATTTGTACTTTAAAAACTAATTACAATGTATCAAAAATGACTAGAAATTATATTCATTGTTATATACAAAAATAATGTACATGAACAGGGTGCTACTTATTTGTTACATAACCCCTTAAAATAGCCACATAAGACCTAAGGGTAAGGTGTGCGATGGTGACAGACTCTTGGGGCGGCTCGGATAACATCGCTCGAGTGGTAATTTCAATCAACTTCCACTTTTCCCGTAGTCGATCACGTTCGAGCTTGACTTGATGAAGAACAGCTTGGGCTTGGTCAAGGGCAAAGCCCAATGACGCCACCTCTTTTTCGAGCTCTGAAAAATGGGCTTCGTAAGGGGAAATTCTACTGGATGAGGCCATCGCTTCCTTTGTCTGAGTAGAAATGGGTTTGTTAAAGCCTTATATTTATACTAATCAGATGATCAATGCTCAATGGCTAAAAAGTAACGGTCACAAATCCTAACGTAAAACTAAAGAAGTTGACATCTTATAAAAACATTTTTCATAAAGAAACATTTAACTGGATCAAGAGGGATTTTCCATTAATGAAACTTTGGGTCGTTACAACATTCCCCCTTAAGAAATTTCTCCCTCGAAATTTTCCTTTTTCCACACTAAAACAAATGTTGGTAACTCAGCTTCATCATATCCTCCGACTCCCAAGTTACTTTTTCAAACTTGTGGTTTCTCCACAACACCTTGACGAGGGGCATTGTCTTATTTCATAGAACTTTTTCTCTACCTGCTCGTATCCAGACAGAGATGTATTTGTTTGATAAACCACTTACTGAGTATTTACCAAAACATAGGGATGTTTTTATTATACTTAGTCTTGTATCTAAGGCTTTACTAGGGTTTCCTAATCCCAAAAATAACTAAACCTATCCTCTGATACCAACTATGACAACCCTGCTTTTTATTACAACTTAAGCATGCTTTATTACATAAAAATTTACTTGATCCAACAAAGAAGATCGAGAGGCTTAGTGTCTTTGGGGCTTAGGATCATTACATAAAAACTTTAATCTTGAAATACAACAACTTTATTGAAAACTTTCTTTACATGACCACTACATTCCTTCGTACTTAGCATTGCATGGGATAACCTGAGGACATGCATAAGAAAAGGGTGAGCTATAAAGCCCAGTAAGGGAGTACACAATGAATAACATGAGGAGTACAATACATGTTAGGCAATAGGAACATAAATAGAGCATAAGAGTAACATGAACATAAAGTCATGATAAAGCATGATAACCATAACATGGAAATGTGGCAACAACACTTATCATTGAATTAGCATGAGCCAAGGCTCATTGCACATGGAGCATGAGTAAACCCTTATTGCACTTGAAGCACGAGTAAACCCTCATTGCACTTGAATTATCATGAGTCAACACTAATTTCACATGACGTATCATGATACTATACTTTACCCAATGCATTGGAGCGCTATAAAGGGTTCACCCTTCTTAAACATTTCATTTAATGCATAAGTGTGCCACATGGATCATAAAACATGGATTCATAAAACATAACCATTTATTCCACGATAAAGGAATGTGGAATTCATACATGAAACTTTATAATCAATAATTAAATGTTCATAAATGGGAATACCCTTGATGGACAAATGGGCATGGTATTCACTACACAATGATATTGGCTTAGAAAATCGGTGTGATTTCGGCAGCGTAACGGCGTGACATAAGAATTCATAAAAATGGTTGATGAGAGAGAAAGGGGTTCCTCATCATATTTACATGTAATGGAAAGTAAGGAGGTCATATATATACATGTCCCAACAATATAAATGGAATTTAGATTCATGATACAAAAGTATTGCTTGAATGTAAAAGAAGAGAGAGAAGTTCCTTTCTGAATTTCGGCATAGTAACGGGTGTATATGAGAGGCATTTAATGAGAGAGAAAGGGTTCTCCCATCATTCAAACAATAAGAGGGGAGTATGGGGGAGGTTATAAACCATACCCCAAGATTCATAATTGAGATAAAAAGGGAAATACAACTTAATGAAAATTGACAAAAATGAGAAAGGAAGAAAACCCCTTACTTGGAAGTGTGCTTCCAAAGGCTAGAGAGAGGCTTGTGAGAGGATTCTTGGGAGCTTGGGTCACCTTGGGAGGATTCTAGAGAGAGTATTGCAGAGGTTGGACGAACTCAAAGGGATTTTAGTGGGGAGGAAGTTGGAGCTTGGGTGGGTTTATATAGGAAAGGCGAGAGAATTCGTTATTATTTATGTTTGGGACCCCTTATATTAAAATAATCCAAACCACAAACCATCCCATGGTATTTGCCCATGGTTTCTGGAAAAGGAAAGAGGAAAACAATATTTTACAAAGCCAAGGTCCGAACTTATTAAAAAATTAGGGTTGCTTATGTGGAGGTGAGTCACACTCCCATGGAAATTATTTTAAAAAGA
Source organism: Viscum album (assembly GCA_963277665.1). NCBI lineage: Eukaryota > Viridiplantae > Streptophyta > Magnoliopsida > Santalales > Viscaceae > Viscum > Viscum album. The sequence goes on along the minus strand of OY728140.1, from coordinate 841,331,168 downwards.
CAAAGTGTTGAATAAGTCTTGAGGGCTCCATTAATGCTTTGAAAAGTAAGTCAAACAAACCCAAAACCTAATTATTTTAATGATAAAACAAATATTGTCCGAACATAAGGATTATGGTATTTTATTACATCACCATTGGGTATTTATGATTTCATAAAACACATTATATATTTAAATGGTATTTAATTTTTACCCAAAAATTTGACTGTCTCAGAAAATTATGAAAAATTCACCGTTGGATAATTTCGACGTCTTGATTCAAAAAATAATATTTATTTTATCTAAATAATTTTCTAAATATGTGAATTTTTACTTTTAAAATAAAAACCAACATTTATAAAAAAATTCACGGGTTTTGACAGAAACGGCTTTCAAACCTTAATAAAAATTTTAATTGCATTCATAAAATTATAAGATCATTTATATTTAATAAAAATTAATTTAATATTAATAATAATATTTTATTAAAATATTATTTAATCAAAAATACTTTAATTTAATAAAATATAATTCTTAATTAAATAATAACTAAAAACACCATTTGTACTTTAAAAACTAATTACAATGTATCAAAAATGACTAGAAATTATATTCATTATTATATAAAAAAATAATGTACATGAACATGGTGCTACTTATTTGTTACATAACCCTTTAAAATAGCCTCATAAGACCTAAGGGTAAGGTGTGCGATGGTGACAGACTCTTGGGGCGGCTCGGATAACATCACTCGAGTGGTAATTTCAATCAACTTCCACTTTTCCCTTAGACGATCACGTTCGAGCTTGACTTGATGAAGCTCAGCTTGGGCTTGGTCATGGGCAAAGCCCAAAGACGCCACCTCTTTTTCGAGATCTGACAAATGGGCTTCGTAAGGGGCAATTCTACTGGATGAGGCCATCGCTTCCTTTGTCTGAGTAGAAATGGGTTCGTTAAAGCCTTATATTTATACTACTCAGATGATCACTGGTCAACGGCTAAAAAGTAAAGGTCACGAATCTTAACATAAAACTAAAGAAGTTGACATCTTATAAAAACATTTTTCATAAAGAAACATTTAACTGGATCAAGAGATATTTTCCATTAATGAAACTTTGGGTTGTTACACGATCACTATGAATAGTTATCAATGGTAGGTTTTTCTCATTTTTAACTTGGGATCTAAATGTTTTGAAATAGGAAAAGGCTTCAGATTTCTTTGTAAGAAAATAGACCCATGTAAATCTAGTAAAGTCATCAACTAAAACAAATACAAAGTATTTGCCTCCAATGCTTCCAATTTGTGTGGGACTAAAAAGATCCATATGCACTAGCTGTAATGAATTATAAGTTGAAACTTCATTAATTGATTTAAAGCTAGTTTTATGTTGCTTCCCAAATTGAAAAGAATCACAGACTCTTGAAGAATCATATCTAAGGTCCGGTAGTCCCTTCCCAAGTCTTTTCATTGAAAGTTTACTAAGGTTTCTCAAATAACAGTGTCCTAGTCTTCTATTCCATAGCCATGATTGGTCTTCTATTGCACTTAAGCAGGGTAAGTTTTGGCTCCTAAGGCCTTCTAAGTTAATAGTGTAAACATTCTCTTGCCTATGAGCAGATAGAATGAACTCATCCTTGGAATTGTGAACTAGACACTTACCATTTCTAAAATTCATAAGGTAAACGTCATCACATAATTGAATTATGCTGATGAGGTTGTTCCTAAGACCTTTAACAAACAAAATGTTTTCAATAAGAACTTTTCCAAGAAAAATGATATTACCTATACCAACAATCTTTCCTTGAGCATTATCTCCGAAGATAACTTTTACAACTTTTGTTTTGATAACCTTTTCAAAGAGATTGTTGTTTCCTGCCATGTGTCGAGAACAACCACTATCCATGTACCAAATATTCTTATTGGTACACTTCTCATTTTCCTGAAAAAGAAACAATTAGTTTTTCGGAATCCATACTTGTTTGGATCAAGAAGGGTTAGATAAAATAATTTTAGGAATCCGCATTTGTTTTCCAAAATGAGATTTATGAAATCCTAAAAATTGAGTTCTGTTAAGAGAACAAACTCTTCTCCAGTGTCCTCCGCATTGACACTTAGAGCAAAAAGGGGTATTTTGAGGAACAAAATAGTAATTGCTACAAACCGGTTTGGAATAAGTATAACCAAGTCCAGAATGATTTCTCAAGGGTCGGATTTGGGAGTACATTTTGTCAAAACTTTCTTTTTCATGAGTAAAGTTTGACAAAAAAAATTCAAGGAAAAAAATTCTGACTTTAATTATAAAACTAAATTCTTATTCTCCGAAACGTTTGAATTTGAGCTACAGTTAGGTTCTAAAACATTTTTCTTAGAAATCACATTTTTAAGATCCTTCAAAAGGTTATCTTTGTCAGATTTGACTTTCTCAAGGGTTTTTAAAATACTTTCAAAATCAGAAGTTTTCATATCATGATCCTTAGAATGATTTGACACTTCTTTAGTTAAAATTGTAATTCTAGAATTTTCCTTCTCAAGCTTCTTCATGAGTTTAGAATTTTCATTTTCAAGTAATTTAGCAAATCTAGAAACTTCTTCAAAAGAAGGTAATGTATCATCTTCTGATAATGAAGATTCATCATTTGAAGATTCATAATATCTATTATGATTATAATTTTCATTTAAATAAACATTTTTAATAGCTTCATAATTATGTACCTTCGCCATGAGACAATGATCTTCAATTGGTAATCTGGCTATAAGTCTAATATTCTTTCATCCTGAGAACTCATATTCTGAAGAATCATATGAGGAATCACTACCAATTGCACTCCACATATCATTTTCCTTCAAGACATTATTTGTCATTGTCTTGTAAAACTTTTTATTGTTTCATTAAGAATGTTTTTCCTTTCTGTATTTTCTCTTTAGTAAAGGAGAATCAGGCCTTTTATGTCATACTTTCTTACATTCATAACAAGTTACCTCTGAATCTTTCTTATCCTTCTTATATTTCCTTTTGAATCTATATTGGAAGTCTTTATTTCACACAATCTTGTTCATCCTTCAAGCAAGATTTTCCAGATCATTATCTGAAGGATCACAATCACTAGAATCAGATATAACAACTTTCTTGTCTTTGGATCTTGTAAGCCTTTCAGGTGTTTTAACATTAGATGTAAAGGCTATACTTCCATTCCCATTCTTCTTCTTGTTGAAATCAAAATCTCTCTTCATTCTTGTCTTATGCTGTAGAAGAGTTCCAAAGAGTTCATCAAGAGTAACCTGGGAAAATTTTCTATTTTTATCAATAGCTGTCCTTTTTTACTCCCATTCATTTGGCATTATATCTATAATTTTACCTACAAGAGCTTCATCATCAAGTCCTTTTTCACCCATGGATTGTTGACTGTTGAAAACTATCATAAACCTTTGTTTCACTTTACATACTATCTCACCATAAGGAAAAACAAATCTATGATACTCTGCTCCAAGCATTGCTCTTCTTGTTTCTATAACCTTGGATGTACCAAAATGAGTGACTTCTAATTTCTTCCAAATACAGTTGGCTGCTTCACATGAAGATATCTGACTATATATATTCTTGGTCATAGAGCATAATAAAGTATTGCATACCTCACAATTCAGTTGATATTCTTGCTTCTCTTGGTTAGTGAAAGTACAGACTTCTTTGTCAGGAATTTTGTAACCTCCAGTAAGCATAATAAAATTTTTTACGCTAGTATTGATCACAAAAGTCTTCATACGATATCTCCAGTACTCATAATCATTCCCATCAAAGATAGGTGGTCTAGAAGTATTTAGATTGTCTATTGACCCAATATTCATTCCTTACATCTAATAAAACAAAAATCTTTTCTAATCCACATGTTAGTGTAGTATGTAAAAATAGAACAAGTAATACAAACCAGTGGAAACCCCCTCTGATACCAATTGTTGGATCGAATATGTAGATGTATATGTATATTAGATGGAATAATATAGGAGGGGGGGTGAATTGTATGTTCAAAAACATTGTGTTTAAACACTTAAGAGATTTAGTTTAAAATATCTTAAACTAATAAAAATACAAACACCAACAATTGTATTGAGAATAAATGGTATGATGTAATGTAATACTAATGAAATTTAAAACAATTGTATTTGATATGAACACAATAATCAGAGTAATATAAAGATGAATGATTCTACCTTAAAGCGTATAGAATCAATCAATACTATATGTAATAGAATTATTGTAATTGAAACAATTACAATTGAATATGTAAAGAAGAAAGGAAACAATACAAATTCCTTTTTAATACAAGCAGCAGTGGAAAAGTAAAAGTATTACAATTATTTTGACACAAAGAGAAGGGTTATCCTTTAACCTACGATAAAAGGTCTGTCTCACCAACACCTTGGTAAGCCCTCGATACGATGATCGGAATGTCTGTCTTCCTATCCCTGGCATCCCTCGATATGATGATCGGATCGTCCATCTGCCTATCCCCGGTAGCCCTTGATACGATGATCGGACCGTCCGTCTTCCTATCCCCGCCAGCCCTCAATTTTCTAGGTAATCAATACCTCTGTCTTTCAATTACTTGAAATCCCTTGATACGATGATCATACGAAAAAAAGCATATGAGAGAAGTCACAGTGTCTCTCTCTAGAACTAAATAGAAGTAGAGTATCGCAGTTGTTCCAAAAGTCACTCCCTTTCAGATTAAAATTACCTCCTATTTATAGGCCTCGGGTTCCAACGGTCATGTTGCCTCCAACGGTCATATTTATCCAAAAAAAACTCAGGGGGACATGGACACATGACATCATAACGGTCATATTGAAACAGAAATCACGACATCGTTTTGATTAGTTTGTAACTAACTCAACGACATCGTATTGTTTAAAACAAGATATATGAAGATGATAAACAATAGTACGATTAATATGAAACAAGTGTTTTTGACTAAGTACCAAAACAAGTAAGAAAAGTATGAATTGCGAAGTCAGTACGATACAATTGATAGATTCAGTACGATACGGTAGAAAGGTTCAATACGATAGGATTGTCAAGGTCAGTATGATACGATTGACAAGGTTATTATGATACGATTGACAGAATCAGTATGATAGGTTTGACAGAGTTAGTACGATATGATTTACAAGGTCAGTACGATATTATTGACAAGGTCAGTACGATACGATTGACAAGGTCAGTACGATACGATTGACAATGTCAGTACGATACGATTGACAAGGTCAGTACGATTAAAAATAAATATGTGATTTTTAAAATAAAACATAGAAGTCAAAAGAGAACTTTTGACTTAACACTAGGAGTATAGTGGAGGTGTGTTCATGGATAGTGTGTAGATGACACATTCTCTTCTGGAGATAATTTAGTGAGAGAATCCTAGTAATTATTTGTGATATTGGTCTATACATGTATCTAAATGGCGGGGGTGCCTTGTGATTGGTCTTCATATCCTGAGGGAGTTTTGGGCTTCAAGGTTCACTTCATGGTGTTGTAATCATTAATGAATGTTGTGGTGTAGAATAGCCACCAGTCTCAATTTGAAATTCATCTTGGTGCAACCATGATTTACTATAATGTGCATTATCATTTTTGGTTTCCATGTATGAGGTGATATGTAGTTGACTTTGTGACACAGTGTTATACGTGTCGGCATGTTAAATCATAGCCTCGAAGGCCCTCATCTTTTCTGTAACTACTACTCATTCCAACCTGGAAGTGGGATGAGATCACCATGGACTTTATTGTTTGAATACTACATACACCATGGGGGAGGGAAACCATTAGGGTGGTGATTGATTATCTGACCAAGTAAGACCATTTCATTCAAATTATAGATTCATCCAAAGTGGATGAGTTGGGTATATTGTAAGTTCAGGAGGCTGTGGGGCTTCATGGTGTGTCATTGGTAATTTTTTCTGATAGGGAATCCATTTTACCTTGTGGTTTTGGGAAGGAATTCAGAAATTGATGGGGTCAAAGATCACATTGATCATGGAATCCCATCCTCAAATGGATGGTTATACAAAGTGAAAAAAATCAGATTTTGGAAGACATGCTCCTGAAATGTGTGTTAGATTTCTAAGGTTTGTGGGATATCTATTTGGGATTTGTTGAGTTCTCTTATAACAATAGTTACCAATCCTAAATTCAAATTTATCATTTGAGGTGCTTTATGGTTGGCCATTTTGGGCTGTTTTTTATTGGAATGTGGTGGGTGAGACCTCACTGTTAGGTCTGAGCCTTGTATAAGAGACTTATGATAATTTCATTTTTACAATGTAGCATTGTTTGATAACTTAGTGTCATCACATGTCTTATGACGATATGAGGCACTAAGCATTATAATTTTATATGGGTTACTCGGTTTTTCTAAAAGTGTCACCTCACTTGGTTCATCATCATTTGGTTAAGCAAGGGAAGATAACATTGAGTTTTGTCAGATCATTTGATATAAGCGATTGGATTGGTAAGGTGTCATATATGTTATCTTTTTTCCTTCATAGTTAAATTCAATTCATAAATTATTCCTTGTCTCCCATTTAAAAAAGTATAACCCACACATTTCCTACGTTTTGAATTGGGATGAGATGGAATTGGAGCCTGATTAATTTATGTTTGAGTGACCAGTACGGATTTTGGATTCTCTGGAAAAAGTGATTCTTGAAAAGACTATTCTATTGGTTTGAGTTCTTTGGAAGCATGAAAATGAAGTTCATGGGACATTTGAGTAGATGTCTTGGGTTGAGGAGTAGTATTCATCTTTATTTTCAAATCAAGCTTTGTAGTTACTTCATTAGGGCGGAAAGTTTTCATGGTGGGGATAATTTTCACATATGTGATGTTTTTTAGAAGTATTTTTCAGTTTACTTTTTAGTTTAGTATTTTTCCCTTTGATTACCCCTATATTTTGGGATAAAATGGATATTTTTATCTTGACAATATGTGGTGCATAACTGGTGCATGGCTAGGGAAACCATGTGCCCATGCCCATAAATTCAATGGGTAGATGTCTTTTTTGAACAACGGTGACCGCATGATTACCACATGAATTAGAAAATCGTGTGGGTAAACTGTGTGTCATGTCTGGATTATTAAAACATTGGAATTTAACATCATTACCTCATTGATTTTATCCTCATTTCCTCCCCTTTCTCCACCATTTGGGATTATTCACCCAAGCCTTCTCCTCCCCTCCACCTTTCTCCCTTTTTTCTTCGAGGGATTTTTACCTAGGGAGGGTTTGATATTGTGTTGATGGGGTAAATATGGATGTTTTTTGTTAAATTTTCCCTTGTTAGGTTATTTTGGTGGTTCTATACTATTTTAACTCTAATTTCATAAAGTCTCCATGTGTAGGGAAATTCTTTCGATGTTTTTTCATTATTGGATGAGTTTAGATTTCATTCATGAATAGTTTAATGTGTTTTATGAATGTATAATTGGTGTGAAACATGTTTTTAAAGGTTTTTTGATGCGCATGGGATAAAAATGGATTTTATAAAAGAATTATGTTATATAGAATTTTTCCTTCATTGGGGTGTTTCATGAACATATTCTTTTCCTTATGTGGATGGAGTGAAATGGGGTTTTATAGAGAATTAATGGAATGAATATTTTAAAATGGATTTTGTTGAATTATTTTTAATGCCCCTTTAATGGGCCTTTGAAATAATGAATCATTTTATAAAAATGGTTTTGATGTGAATATGAATTTAAAAGGGGATTTTCATACAAAAAAAGTATGGGATTAAAAATGTATTATTCAATTGGTGTTTCCAAATGGAATTCATAAAATGTATAAGTGGTTTTCTCCTTGTGATATTTTGAAACATGACCTAATTATGTGATTTTGTTAATTTATGTGATATATGAAATGGAATTCAAGCACAAATGGAATCTCAGTTGTATATGTGTGTGAAATATAACTATTGACCTAGTAGATTTGGAAGAAACTAAGGCCTAGATTCATCTAGAAGGATTTACGATTACAGAACATTCTAAACATGTGATAATATTAGAGACCATTATACTTTGGGACGAGTTCCCCTCTTCTGGATCATGCATAAGAACACTGTTTTGGAGACCACTAGACCTTGAGACATGTTCCCCTCTTGAGGGGATTGCACAAAGACAATATTGGTAGTTTATTGAATGATTTTGATCACTTAGGAACATGGTTTCTAGGGTTCCACTTGTGCTAGTTAAATAAAGGGGTTTTCCAATGGTGATCTCTTTCGACATGATTCTACGTGACATGGTTCTAGATTTCGGAATAACGTATACCTTTTGTGTATTTTTATCTCAAGAAATTATATTTATAAAAAAAATCATTGAAAAGGGTTTCATGATAATGTTTCTTTACAAAAATTCATCAAAATGATTTAAATATTCTTTGGAAAATATGAATGTAAATTTTTATTTTAATGTTATAGCATACAATCCTTTCTTTTGGGTGTTATCCAATTGGGTTTTGGATTAAACCCTGCATAATCCTTTGGGTGAATGTAGAATTTGATATGTAAGAACCAAGTAATGGATTTATGTGTCATGGTTGTAATTGATGATCTCATTTCTAGTGTTCCACTTATTGTAGGTGTGGGCAGTGGTGGCTTGAGGGTAATTTCCCTCATGTTTCGTAATGTTTTTGGGATACTATTGTTCTTCCAATTTTATTCTAGTACATATTTGGGTTTATTGTTTCAACCTAAATTATAAAAAAATTTATACCTAGTTTATTTATGGTTATTTATTATTTTTATTCATATTATTTTTGGTTGTTTGTGATCATATAAATGGGTCAAATTATTCCCAAGGAATATTATTGATACTCGGGCACTTGTTACCAACCCTTGGGGATCGAGAATGCCCTTCATGTTATGCAACATACTAGGTCAGGTGTTAGGTTGGATGGTACTCCATCTATGTTTTTGAAAATATTTCTCTTTAAATAATTTTATTTCTTCGATATCATATATTACATGAAACGCCAAGTTTATAAGAATTGTGATACACTATTAAAATTTTATTATTTAATATTATACTTATAGAATACCTATTAATTTTGTGGATATTAATATGATTAACTAATTTATGAAATATATATAAATTCTATCATAAATATAAGTATATTTATAAATTAATTATAAATAATCCCTCAATTCTTAGTAATTTTATATTATGAATTTGAAATATGTCATCTTAAAAAAAGATTATATTACTTTTGTGAGGATCTATTCTAATTAATATTTGTAAATTTAGAAATATTATTTAATAAATATAAAATAATTATTTTAATTAGTGTATCAAAATTTGATTAGGGTGATTTTTGGGAATTGATTTGAAATTACTGATTTTTCATTGAATATAAAAAATGCTTAATTTTTTTTGAAAACGTATTTTTTTCAAAAAAATGACAAATTTCTAGGAAAAATCGAAAATTATTTCAAAGTAAAATTTGTTCTAATATATTCTTATAATCCAATTAAATTCATTGGAATCTGTTTTATTGATGAATTTTGAATGAAAACATTCTTATACATAAAAAAGAATTTCCAGAATCTGTTTTCATTACATTATATGAATTTATAGAAAAAAATAATTATTATCACTTATAGGAAGTAGATTTTATGAAATGGAATTTATTTTTTATTCCTAAATTCAAATTTATCTTTGGGTTTTTAATTTTTCTCAGAAATTTATATTTGTAGTTGATAGTATTAATATTCGAGTTTTTAGAAATACAACATCTTTTGTGATGTCCCCAAGACATAAACATGATTTAGAAATTTTAAAAAAATATTGAATAACTCAAGTATGATAAAATACTAAAAGTATCATATAAAAATAATTAAAAACACATGAAATAAAATTTATTCCATAATAAATAAAAAAATAATCTTCAATGTTGACGTAGAGCCTACAGATCCCTGGAAAAGTTAAATTTGGTATCCTAAACTTAATATTTGGGATATAATAAGTCATTACTCAACTTATTTTTTTAATATTTGGTATTATATATGATATTCATGGTTATAAACGAATTTTGGAGATATAAAAGAGGTGTCTTATCCAAATTATTATGAAATTATTTTGTTTGGATGGAAAATTTAAAATATCATATTAAATATGTTTTCATGACATAGATGTGAGTAAAAAACAAATTGACTGAATATAAAGTGAAATTTTTATAATAAAAATTACCTTTATTGAAGGCAATTTATTTATACGTTTTAATTATTAAATATATACCATAAATCCTTATTCAATGCTGACACAATAATTATCTAATTATTGGAACAATCAAATTAATGATATTAAAATATTAAAAGTATTATAATTCTAGACAATTAATTTCATCTATGAACATTATAGATGGATATGTCGTTTTTTTAATTTATTAAAATATTTTTTTTCTAATTTTAATTGTTTTCCTGAACTTATAATTTTCAATGTAATGAATTTTTATAAAAGTTTAAAATAATGATATTTTAGAATAAATAATATTTTATTAAATGATATAAAATTCATTTTAATATTATATTTGTCCAAGTGAATTGTATATAATTTATAATATAAAAAATAGTCCATTTATGGGTTATTTTTTCATTTAATGTAATTGTTTTTCTCTTAATGAGTAAAAAACCAGGTTTCTATTGTAATTTTGAAAAGTGTAAACAAATATTTAAAACCAATATATAATTGTAAAAACAATTTCAAAAACATGTAAACTTTTTATTTTTATAATTTAATTAGCTCCTCGTAATATTATTCCTAAAAAATAAATATTTAATGGACACTAGTCAATGAAAAGGTCTTATATATTAATTAAATAAAAAAAGTTATAAAATGTCACTCTATTCGTTCAATATAACTTCTGCATATGATATGAACAAAAACTAATTATGAATGAATATTAATAGTAATTTTTTCATAATGAAATTATATTCATGATGAAAATTTATTTATATTTTTTATTAATTGTATAATTACTATAAATTATTAAATAATTTTTATGAATTATATATTTAATTAACAAGTAATAAAATAAAATATTTTCAAAAATATCAACCGAAACGTAATTTGTGACATCCCAAATCATTAAAATATTTTTCTTTAAGAATAAATTTAATTTTTGTTCCTAGATTTCTTTATATGATACACCAAGTTATTCTTATTTTACTTGTAACAAAAGTTATATCTTTCACTACATGGAACACCGATATTAACTTCTGTTATATGAAAGAATAACTTTCCATGATGGATTGTCTTACACGTAAGACCTAGTTTTACTGAAAAATAATATATTATTAAAAATAAAATTATTTAATATAATAATTTGAAACATAGACATAATATTGATGGTTAGGGATATTGTTAAATAACTTATTATATTATGTGTCTGAATTATTTGGATATGAGTTTATTATAAATGATTATAAGAACCAATTTAATATAAAGAAAATGTTTTAATCAAAAAAAAATTTACTGACAAAGTAATTTTATACTTATAACTTCAATTAATTATAATTAGTGAGTGTTATTAATGTAATATAAATATATTATATTTTCAATAAAATATTTTTTACAGTAATCCAATAGATTTGATAAGAATATGATAAGAACAAAATTAATATTATACATAAAATGAAATATTTTAATAAATGAAATTGTACCGCCTTTTAATAGAGAAACTACCTTAAATTTTTATTTATACACTTTTAATAATTTTATATGGAAAAATAATCTTCATTTATAAAAATAAATTCCCGAAATTTGGTTACTGTGAATTTTTGGTATTTTTCTAGGAGGTTGCATTTTTATGATGAATAATAAAAAATACTAAATTTTAAATAAAATCGGATTATTTTAATTTATTGATAAAGTAAAGTTATTTTTTTTTGGATTTAATGTTCAATTAGATAAATTATAATTTAATTAATTTAATGTTTGTATTTGGAATCAATTTTAATTGAAAATTGGGTATAAAAACATAGGAAACTTTTGAACGTTTTTACTTTAAAAATATGCAGTGTCATCCAATCTATGAGATTAATTTTAATTTAATTTTTGGAATTTATTTGATTTTAATTTGGAAAAAACAGTTTCCATATTTTTCATCATAATAATTTATAACTTCTAAAAAAATTATAATGTTTTTTACTAATAATATTACTAAACGTGATTAATATTAATTATGATAATTAAAAAATATATCTTAACAAGGGACTAAAACTTAATCTTAGGCGACAAAATGACCTAAAACATGTCCAAAATAAATTTAATGACCATATTTTGACCCGATAATCCCTTTTATATACATTTGACCATTATTGGGTCCTCTTTTCATAGTTAAAATATTGGTGGAATTCCCTTTCAAAAAATTTACAAAAAATATCACTCCTCCTTCACAATAAAAAGGAACTCAACCCTCCCACCTCTTCCCACCTCTCTTGAAACTTTTTCTGGACCAATATATTCCCAAATAGCTCCCAAAAATCCCTAAACTCAACCAATAGTCCTTAACTTGGGCATAAATCCATCCAAGTAATCCATTTTTTGAAAACCAAAATAAGTTACCTGAATAAGTGGTAACATAGTTCCTTAACCTCTTTACCGTTATTTCTTATTCCAATACTTCAATTATAATTATTTAATAATTATATATATAACACATAATATTAAATATAATGATATGTTTTTATGTTACATTTTTAACCTATACATAAACGCACTTCCATCTAATGGGTGACAAACTTACTGTTCTTCTGTATGGTGAACTACTACCTCAAGAAACATAATTTTTATTTTTTTCTTTAACACCATTCATGGATGATAATTACAATGGAAAATATGTTTACATATGATATATATGATATTTATAATGTATTTTTTTGTTGTTTACCTAGTGGTATGTTATCGGTGTCCTAAATTGATATTACCCCCTCTTAAGCTAGTATAGCGTAAGTGTGGGGTAGATCCACATGGAACGGATGAGTGCGTGAATTCATTTTCATTTGTAATTAACTTAGGGAAGGATTATGATTTTTGGGTGGGATTCTTTTTTGATTATGACAACATTTTGATTATTGAAGTAAATATTAATGTGTAAAGGTAAACAAAACAAAAATGGTTTTTATTGTGGTTGATATAAAGAGGATTGTGTTGGGGATATGGTGATTATAAAGGTTATGCGAACTTCGTATTAGGTTGTGCTGTTCATAATAACCCAACACTAGGGGTTTCAATTGTGACCAGGTTCCTTTGATTTGGAAATCTATTTTTGGAACATATGAAACTAACTCCTCAGTCCGGTAGTTAGTATTTCACAATTCATTATTTAGATCATTCCATTTGTGAGTTGATGAATACATCCAATGATCATGAAGGTATTCTTCATTATTATTCAATTGAGTCCCTGAAAATTATTCCCTTGGCCTTTCTCGTAATTTTTTTTCATAAAATGAAATGGTTGAAGATGAATAAGAAGAATAAAACTGAACAAAAACAACCATAAAAATTAATCCAAATTATAAAAATATTTCCTCATCCACTACCCCAAAACATGTGTTGTTTAGTTACACATGGAAGAAAATATAAAAACAGAACCCATGAACCACATGTGGTCATCACATAAACTTCAGGGAGAGGTTAATTATTTGGTTGAATTGTGGAATGGTGGAGTAGTGGAAAAATTGTAGCACGACAGCAGAGCAGATGAACCTCTCTATTTCTAATATTGAATATTGACCCCAAAAATTATAGGTCAAGGCATCTATTTATAGAAAACAAAAGTACACAGTGTGTATAAAAATTACATGACGTGTAGTTTCTTCAACACGCTTTTGTCACAGTTTTTCTTCTGTAGGTGGCCAGCAGTAGAACACATGACTTCCATGGTGTCAACGACTAGTTGGTGGAGGGTACACAACATGTTCTACTACCTCACACGGCATGTAGTCTCTAGAAGATGCCACCAACCGCATCTAGAATCCTATATACGGTGTGGAGGTATGACCAGCAAGTCGTGCCGTGTCTGTTCTGGTGACTTGGGTGTATACTCATTTGGCTGATCCATGTCTGAGTTCGAATGTACATGTCATGTAGATATGTAAAGGCCGTGTAGTTGGGAATTCTTCTCAAAGTTCTCTCGTTTTGAGTGTTTGGCCATAAAACACCAGAAAATAAACAAAATCACCAAAATCAAATTATTTATCCACTAATGAGTAGGTATTTTCTGAAAACATGTTCTTATTTTCAAAAATGTATGTGGAAATGTATAGACAAATCAGGTATATCAAACCCCCCCCCCCCCTAATTAGTCATTTTCTTTCCCCTGTGAAAATCTCAACATCTAATTAAAAGAGTCTATATTTTAATATGAATTCATTCAATTAATCATAAGTGTAAATGATGTAGTCACAACAGAAAATTCTATAAAGTTACAAAATAGATTCAATTCATAAGATATTATAATAATTCCTCATATATAATTCAATTAACTACTTTCATCCTCTTTTAATGACATTTTTCAACCTTTCAAAAAATAAGCAGGCCACTTGATGATCTATCTCACCAATTAATAACACACTCAACACTCAAGAAATTTTAAATCAATGTTATTCTCAATATAAGGTATATAGAAACTATTCATAGGTTTTCAAGAAATCTAGTTCTCTACATCATAAAATTTAATTAAAAATATTATGAGGCTTTTAAATAAGGTTCAGTTGTCTCTTTGGATAAGGGATGGTAGTTAAAGATGTGATAAGTAAACTCTAAGGCTTCAAAAAGGATGCTAAATTATTTAAATAACACAACATTATATTAAAACAAAATCTCAATGTAAAATCATACACAACAAGCTCTATCAAATTCTCCCATCACCACCATCACCCTTAGTCAGGCTGGGTTTACAAAATGTCATGTGAGTATAAGGTCCCCTTATCTTTGTCATTTTTTTATTCTTCTTTATTAACTAAGCGGACCACTAAGGAATTCGACGAATATGGGTTTGGAACCCTTTCAACCCTAAATGAACAACAGGCACTCCCCTACACTTAATTTCACGTCTATTCACAAAAATGTGACATTTAATGCCAATTCCCACTCAAAATATCAAGTGAATAATCATGAATAGATAAAAAGAATTATGGTTGGACGGGAAATAGGATTGTAATGTGGATTCCTATTAAGGTTGTTCATGGTTTCTAAGGGATTTATGAAGTTCAGATATAGGGTATCTCTCAAGATAAAAGGGGTTGAAACAATCTAATGCATCAATCATTTTAATGTAATTAAAAAATTCTTCATGTTTTGACAAGAAAACATTCAAATTCTGGTAGTCATGTATATCCTAAGAATATCTATAGAAATAGGGTATTATAAAGAATATGACGAAGCGTTTAGAATACCTCTCAGGTGTGAGAAAACAAATAAAGAGGCAATCATGTTGTGACATTCATATAAATTATTATCCTAATCAATGTAATTAGCCAAGGATTGCAAGTTGCAATTTAAACTATATCAACAATAATTTTAAAATACATAAAAACAAAAATAAACATGAAACATTTAAAAATTTCCTACATATATCATTCTTATTTTTAAATATGAATAATAAAAATTTCATGTAAGGTCCCAGGTTATTATAGGTCCATTACTTTGTAAAAATCCGATGTTGGGTGTTTTGGGTAGTATGGGAAAGTTATCAAGGCTTCTCGGTGAAGTTTTGACCCCTAACGGTAGGCCTACAGGGAGACATAGCCTACTGGTAGCATGTCTACCGGTAGCTCGGCCTACTGATATATTGGTCTACCGGTAGTCGCAGCCTACCGGTAGCTCTCCCTACAGGTAGCTTGGACTACCGGTAGTCGTAGCCTACCGGTAGCTCGGCCTACAGGTAGCTGCAGCTTACCGGTAGCTCGGCTAGCGGTAGCTATCAGCTAAAATCATTGTTATCCACCTGTAGCTCTTGTCTACTAGTGGTTTCCAGCCACCAGTAGCTCTTGGCTACCAGTGGCTCTTGCCTACCCCCCATGGGTTTTCCAGTCGCCCCTCCTTTTTGCGCAAATTGGGTTTTAAACACTATTTGACACCTTTAAGCTTGTTTTAAAGACAGTAATTGTAACACCCCAAGATTTCATAGTGTGTTATTTCTTCAAAATAATTCAATAACTTGCACTACACGCAACACCGAGTTCAAGCGCACCATGACTTACCAAACAAGCCGTTCAAAAAAGGTTATGAATATTATTAACTAAATTTAAAACTTTATATAATCCTTATAATTTTAGAATCCATATTATGAGTTTCTTATACATAATGTAAGAACAAATTCATCTTCAGTATTGTAGTTTTACCAACTTTTAATAGTGAACCATTTTTAAAAAAAAAATTAAACTTTTTGACTAAATGGGGACATCAAAAAATTTAAAATAAAACATCTCAAGCTTCCACGGTACTCTTTCCTTTGAATAAAACAGTAGCGTGTGTTGTACGCAACTTCGAGTTTTAACACACACCACAACCGATCAAACTAGCCGTTATGAAGAGTAATACTTAATTTTTTGAAATTATATATATTTTATATTTCAAAATGGACTTCATTTTTGGATTCGGAATATCAAATTTAGCCTAAGGTGAAATTTTGGTACTTTTCGGATAACTTTCATATTTTGATGAATAGTAAAAATTACTAAATTTTAATTAAAAACAACTTTTTTAATCAAAATAATTAATAGTGATAAATTATGAATTTGAGTGGTTTTAAAGTATATTTAGAATATATTTTTACCATTTAATATAATTTTGGTCATTGGACATAATTTTACAATTAAACCGAACATAAACAAATGTCAATCTTTTGATAGTTATTATCTCTTAAAAACACACTTTTTGTTTTGACAGCAGGAATTAATTTTAAATTATTTTCTGCCACTTCTGTGTTTTGAATTTAGAAAAATGGATTCCATATTTGGAATCAGGATGTTCAAATTGTGTAAATAGGTAACTTTTATTTTTAGACATTTTGAATAATTACTGCGGTAAATATTTTATTTACCATGGTTAAAGGTAAATCCGGTAAATAAGGGTTAAAAAATAATATTATAATAATACTAAATTACCCTAAAACGTGTCTTAACCCTATTGGTTGATACATGGTCGACCATGGGCATCATTGGGTCAATTTTGGGACCCCATTGATCCACTTGTAAGTGATAATGACACTTCATTTTAATTAAGTTAAAATGAATACAAAAATGGCATAAGCTTACATCTTTTAAAAGAACAATTTTTACATAGGGTTATACATGTTGTATTTTAGATTATAAATATTCATTAGAAAGCTAAAAAGATTTCCTAAATAATGATATTTTATTTATAATTTTTAGACATCAAATAATTTAAATTATTAATGACACAATAATGATGAAATGTTTACCTCATTAATAAATCATTTAAATAAATAAGATTATAATGATTAAAATATTATCTAAAACCTGTCCAATTCTTATTGGTTGATGTTATTTAGAATATGAGTCATCTTATCTTCGACCTCAATGATTTTTGGACCATTATAAACCGAACATAATTATATTATAAAGTAATACTTTCACTCTTTCCTAAAGAGCCCCTCCTCTCCCTTATAAAAGGAGACCACTTCTACTCATTCCTCACACCTCTCAAGCCACTTGGCTCGTCCAAACTCTGACAACTAAGCTCCCCACATCCCTCTCCTCCTCCTTGAAGCTTCCCCTTAGGCAGAAAGCATTTCAAGAAGTCCTTTGGTTCCAACCAAAGTGAGTTACCTAAATTAAAGGTAACATTTTCTCTTAAATTATTTTCAATTATTTTGCTTCTCCAACCCCCAAACTCTTTTTATTTCCTTTCTTTTGTTACAAAAACAGTATCCAAAATATACTAGGATGTTGTTATAAGAAATATTCAAACTACACATTCACACAACTCCATCTAATGGATGATGAACATAATGTTTCTGTGGATGGAAAACTAACGCCTCACGAAACGATGATTGTTCAAATACATCTTACCGCCTCTCATGGTGGCCATTAGGATGGCACTGTAATTAAATATGATATTAATGATATATATTTTATATATAATCTTCTGTAATTCCATTTTATTTCATACAATTATTCGTTTCATGTTGTATATACATACGATAATTTCATTTGAGGAAGTGCGGACTACCGCCCCCTTAAAATGATATGACTCGTTCATACCACACATGGAACGTATAAAGGATGGTGTTAATGAACTTAAGTAACATATATAAAATATTATATTTTACTGGAATAGTAATATACCTATGTATCATTTGGATTCGATTCTTTTAAAATAAAAATTAAATGGAAGTAGCATTCGTGCGTACGTACGGACTACCGTCTCCACGAACGCGATGAGATTCATTCTCCATCGTATCCATTCAAGTATAATTATCATTTGATGATTTAAAAATGATGTTTAAGGACTTGATACCATTCTGGATATGAATAATATACATCCCATTAATAACAAATATGGCTCACATAACAAAGAATATAAAGTAAAATGAACCCGTTAACACCTGAAATGACGATAATTCTAAGATATTATTAACAAATCAATGTTAAAAGATCATATATGATATCATATTAAAGTAACTGATTCTTGTATTATTCAATAACAATTATTTCACCATTATACAGGAGGTAAACCTACCATCGACCAAGGAAAAAGTACAAAGTAAGGGATTTTCTTATCTCACTTTTAATTTCGTGAGATTTCCATTGATCACCACTTAATTATTGCATGTGGTGTATGTGTACTGACCATGATTGTATTCATTGTGTAATATAATTTAGTTTATGGGTATTTACATAATCATGGTATGATACTTCTTTCATAGGTGTATGTTTCGTATGTTACCTAATCGGTAAGGGAATTTGAGATTTCAATTCCCACTCATTTGGCTTTACGCATATTTCATTGATTATATTACTCCATGATTATGTGTGGAATCACTATTCATTTGATTATGTCATAATTTCCACTCCCCTTTCTGTGGATATAAGTTTGATACACATAATCACTCATTGGTAATTCTCAAGTCATTGATATGAATTTGATAAGAGTAATTTTAACTCATTCACAATTTGTTGAGTTAAACATCCAATTCGTTGGTGTTGTTTTTACAAGAATATGTGTGAATATTCTTTGATTGTTTTACACTGAATATCCAATCATATTTAGTGTATTTATATTTTTCACACACAATTATGTTGTTGATTTATCCTTAACCTAAGGATACGGCCTTTATGAGAGATTTCATCTCAATTTACATTCCATTGAGACTTCTTTGTTGATATACACCAAATCACTTTTATGTGGTGTATTGATGTACTTTGACATAGTATATCATGAATCCCTTTATTCTCATGATATTACAAAGATTTGATTACCTCAATTATTTATATTTAAGTGTCTCTTTTGGTTAGAATCTCTAACTAAAATACCATTTTTAAATGTTTTAAAGACTTATTATTCTAAATCTTGCTCATTAATGTCCATGTTTTAAAAATGGTTTTAAGGATTTATTTATATGGAAATTAAAGTTTTAAAATCAAAACTCCTTTTAAAGGTTTTAAAGTGGTATGGGACACTTTGATTCAAAAATCTATTTTAAATGGATTCTTGACAAATATTGTGACTTTTGAATGATTTCAAGAAAAGGGGGATATTTCTCTCAAATTGTTTTGATCTATGTCAACATCCTTCATTATTCTTGATTGAGGTTAATGTGATACAATACAATCTTCCATATTATATCGAATGAGTTATGTTTGACTATGGATGTGTTATTTTTATAGCATTCATGGTTTATGAGTAAAGTATTGACATTTCGTATGTTAGTTCCAATAAGAATGTTTATGTTATATTTCAGCCTTTACTTCATATGAATGTGTTAGACAAGTATGTTCCAGGTTGGGGACTGGTTAAAGTAAGCCCTCCAGGTTGGGGACTGGTTAAAGTAAGCCCTCCAGGTTGGGGACTGGTAAAAGTAAGCCCTCCAGGTTAGGGACTGGTAAAAGTAAGCCCTCTGGTTTGGTCTCCGGTTATTAGAGGCACTCCGGGTTGGTGTCCGGTTATTAGAGGCACTCTGGGTTGGTGTCCGGTTATTAGAGGCACTCCGGGTTGGGTTCCGGTTACAGTTAGCCCCAAGGTCTTGGGAAGAGGCCTTAAAAAGAAATTAAAGTTTAGCATTATGCATTCCATCATTATGAAAGTGGTTATTGATATTGCATGTGATCATTCGACTAGTAGAATATCCATGTGAGTAAGTAAATGGCATTATTTCATTTTACCTTTGCCATTTTATGCTGAAGTTCAAGTTTCAAAGGCTGTTGTTTTAGTTAAAAATTGCCTTAAGTGTTTATGTTTATTTATGAAAGCTTCTGCTATAATGTTATCCTTACTGAGCATCCGAGCTCACCCCTTTCAATGTTTTATTTTTTTTTTCAGGATTATGAAGAAGTACTTTATGAATGACCTGCAGGGATAGTATGAGGGGATATGAAGACAAGATGTTTTTTTTATGATGTAATGTAAAAATTTATGGATGTATCTAGTTATTCCAAGGCTACTAAACTAATCGGTCTTTCGAGACTTGATCTTTCTCATGATCATGCCAATGTTATGTAATAATGCACCGACTCTGGGTAACTGGGGTCGGGGCGTTACAGTTGGTATCCGAGGAAGTTTAGTACAAACCTTGGTACCTAGATTTAGATAAACTCTGATTAGAGAACGTAGACCTAAGATGAACATTGAGGATTAGTATAAAAGAACTTCCTAGAATTTTGGTATTGTAGAGATTTTGTGAGTTTTCCGAGCAATACATCCCTGTCTGGATACGAGCAGGTAGAGGCGGCTCTGGCACAGATGTACCTAGGGGTAAAACCCGAAAACACCGCTTTGAGCTAGACTCGAACGGGAACTGGTGCACGACAACGGGCCTTGCTGCACTCTTGGTTACGACACTCCCGGGGGATATGCTTAGGATAATTTACATTTTCTTTACAAACCGATTTAAGTAATATATACATAAGATGAGAGTAAATGACCTTGTTTAATCCTAATATGTTTCAAATTGAGAATATGGTGACATTTTAATCTCTAAATGATTTTACGACTACTATTACTCACACAATGCTTTCTGGTTTTAGTCAATGGCTGGATTCCAAGGAAGTCATAGTGACTTTGAGAATGATGTACAAGGTGGGAACGGTGGTGGAAATGAGCAACAAAATGGAATGTTGATAGGCGTAAAAGATATCGTCTTTATGCCAAATCAGTTTTCCAAAAATATGATCAACAACATATATATTAACCAACTCCCAGACTCAACAAGGAAGAGAAAGGTGATAAATGATAAGATCTCCAGCAATGGAGACCATGGAGAAAAGAAACCTCAATTTTCATCATGCAGGAATTGTGGAAGGAGACACCCAGGAAAGTGTCTCAATGGGACAACGAAATGTTTTACGTGCGGGAAGGAAGGACATAAAGTGAAGAATTGCCGAAGAAAAATGAAGAGTACTATGGAAGAAGATAAAAATGGTCCCAAGAGTCCATTTACAGTCATTTGCCGTAAATGTAGGTGACCTGGCCATTACCCGAGTGAATGTCCTATTTTATAGGATATTTTCTTGCTCAAAGAAGAAGCTATGCGGAAATAAATGGTTGGAGAAAAATTTAAAAAGTATTAGCACTCCTTGTTGATGTGTTTACTTTGGAATAATTTTCTCTTGTATTTGTAACCCCTCAGTTTGCCATGTGAGAATGATATTTGAGGATTAATTGTCTCTTATCTTGTGGATATAGGTATAAATAACCATTTGGTTTTATATGATTATTGGGGTTTGAGAAAATGATAAGTTATTATAATTTGGGATGAAAATGCAAAGTATGATATAACATTTGTGGTTAAATTATGTTATTTTGAAAAATTTATCTCATTTTGGTAATATTATAGAATATAGTTTTTGAAAAAGGACAACACGTAGACCGTGTGACAACCCGTCGCGTCGGACAAAGCTGTGGGAATCAAACCCACAACCAAAGTGCGATTGGGATTTATCGCCTACCACTGGACTGCGTGAAGTCCCTGGTTAGTATGACTATTTTTTTTGTTAAATGATTTTATTGATCAATAATAAGATGATTTGGGTTCTTATGTCTTATCAAATGAATACCCTTGGTATAGGAAAATGATTTGGTGATTAAGTGATAAATGTTATTTTGGAAGATGTTCGTTTTGTTAGGAACACTATATGCCCAAGGAAAATAGAATACAATGAGGTTTCATTTGTAGAGTAATGGGGGATTTTTATCTACATTTTTATTGTTGATTTATAGTGATTTGGGTTATTTATGGAAATGATTAACCTATAACAGAGAATATGTGATGATGTTAATTACTTTTAAGTATGTGACTTTAAGAGTATTTGATGTCATTTGGAGATACAATGTAACATGGGAGACTACATAATCAAATTCTTCTATGTTTTGGGTTTCAATATTAGTTTGGATTATATTAAAAGATTTTAAGGACAATTGGTTATTGAATGGTATCGATTTAACTTTGGGGTATTGTTGGTTTAATTTTAGAAATTAAGATTAGTGCATATTTATCTCAATGAATATCCTTTTGGGGGATCATTAGATCATTCACTAACCATTTTGGTTTTGATTAATCTTCAAAGACAATGTAAATATATGGTTTATCCTGCATGGATCATGTCATTCTATAGAAGTTTTTTCTAGCTCTTCCAGTGTGACCAAGTCTTCTTGAATACTCATCGTTTAAAAAAAATTGAGTTAGTGGTGGAAATTTATTAATGAATGAAAATCTACTTAAAATTTAAGTATATCTTATAATGTTCTTAGTCAATATCATAAATGAATTCCTCTTCCTTATGTAATGTAACTTTAAAAAAAATGTTGTCCTAGATGGTACCTTAAATCATTACTAATTTATGGCTTTGGGATTGTTGTCCATTTCATAGCCATGTTCTCTACCACTCTCCATCAGATAATTGATGGTTAGATTTCTCCTTTATATCCATATTTTCCTACATGGAACCCTAGTATGTGTTATTTTCGGTAATCTTCATACTTTCCACTCTTTATTTTAAATAGAGGCCTCATTAATTCATTTTTCGATGTGGGATTTCAACTAAGATATTTTGAAATGTCAAAAATGTGTGATCCCAATACCCTATATTTTGTTGAACCGATGGTACTTCAAATCATCATAGATTGATGAGTTTAATGACCTCAATTTTATACTTGTTTGTGATTGATGACCTCAACCACTACCTATAAATATTTACGTTTTTCCTCCAATTATATGTCTCTAATTGCCACCAATGTTCTCCTAATCGAGATCATAATTTGGTGGTGACCCTTTTATTTCTCTTTTCCTCATATTAAGACTAAATTTTAGTAAACCAATTTCCGATGTGGGTTTTCCCACAAATATATTTTCTATTTTCAACCTTTTATTTTCGAAGAACAATTTCAAATTGCGAGGACGCAATTTATTGAAGGAGGGGAGAATGTAACACCCCAAGATTTCATAGTGTGTTATTTCTTCAAAATAATTCAATAACTTTCACTACACGCAACACCGAGTTCAAGCGCACCATGACTTACCAAACAAGCCGTTCAAAAAAGGTTATGAATATTATTAACTAAATTTTAAACTTTATATAATCCTTATAATTTTAGAATCCATATTATGAGTTTCTTAGACATAATGTAAGAACAAATTCATCTTCAGTATTGTAGTTTTACCAACTTTTAATAGTGAACCCTTTTAAAAAAAATATTTTAAACTTTTTGACTAAATGGGTACATCAAAAAATTTAAAATAAAACATCCCAAGCTTCCACGGTACGCTTTCCTTTGAATAAAACAGTAGCGTGTGTTGTACGCAACTTCGAGTTTTAACACACACCACAACCGATCAAACTAGCCGTTATGAATAGTAATACTTAATTTTTTGAAATTAAATATATTATATATTTCAAAATGGACTTCATTTTTGGATTCGGAATATCAAATTTAGCCTAAGGTGAAATTTTGGTACTTTTCGGATAACTTTCATATTTTGATGAATAGTAAAAATTAGTAAATTTTAATTAAAAACAACTTTTTTAATCAAAATAATTAATAGTGATAAATTATGAATTTGAGTGGTTTTAAAGTATATTTTGAATATATTTTTACCATTTAATATAATTTTGGTCATTGGACATAATTTTACAATTAAACCGAACATAAACAAATGTCAATCTTTTGATAGTTATTATCTCTTAAAAACACGCTTTTTGTTTTGACAGCGTGAATTAATTTTAAATTAATTTCTGCCACTTCTGTGTTTTGAATTTAGAAAAATGGATTCCATATTTGGAATCAGGATGTTCAAATTGTGTAAATAGGTAACTTTTATTTTTAGACATTTTGAATAATTACTGCGGTAAATATTTTATTTAACATGGTTAAGGGTAAATCCGGTAAATAAGGGTTAAAAATAATATTATAATAATACTAAATTACCCTAAAACGTGTCTTAACCCTATTGGTTGATACATGGTCGACCATGGGCATCTTTGGGTCAATTTGGGGACCCCATTGATCCACTTGTAAGTGATAATGACACTTTATTTTAATTAAGTTAAAATGAATACAAAAATGGCATAAGCTTACCTCTTTTAAAAGAACAATTTTTACAAAGGGTTATACATGTTGGATTTTCGATTATAAATATTCATTAGAAATTTAAAAAGATTTCCTACATAATGATATTTTATTTATAATTTTTATACATCAAATAATGTAAATTATTAATGACACAATAATGATGCAATGTTTACCTCATTAATAAATCATTTAAATAAATAAGATTATAATGATTAATATATTATCTAAAACCTGTCCAATTCTTATTGGTTGATGTTATTTAGAATATTAGTCATCTTATATTCGACCTAAATGATTTTTGGACCATTATAAACCGAACATAATTATATTATAAAGTAATACTTTCACTCTTTCATAAAGAGCCCCTCCTCTCCCTTATAAAAGGAGACCACTTCTACTCATTCCTCACACCTCTCAAGCCACTTGGCTCGTCCAAACTCTGACCAACTAAGCTCCCCACATCCCTCTCCTCCTCCTGGAAGCTTCCCCTTAGGCAGAAATCATTTCAAGAAGTCCTTTGGTTCCAACCAAAGTGAGTTACCTAAATTAAAGGTAACATTTTCTCTTAAATTATTTTCAATTATTTTGCTTCTCCAACCCCCAAACTCTTTTTATTTCCTTTCTTTTGTAACAACACCAGTATCCAAAATATACTAGGATGTTGTTATAAGAAGGATTCAAACTACACATTCACACAACTCCATCTATTGGATGATGAACATAATGTTTCTGTGGATGGCAAACTAACGCCTCACGAAACGATGATTGTTCAAATACAACTTACCACCTCTCATGGTGGCCATTAGGATGGCACTATAATTAAATATGATATTAATGATATATATTTTATATATAAGCTTCTGTAATTCCATTTTATTTCATACAATTATTCGTTTCATGTTGTATATACATACGATAATTTCATTTGAGGAAGTGCGGACTACCGCCCCCTTAAAATGATATGACTCGTTCATACCACTCATGGAACGTATAAAGGATGGTGTTAATGAACTTAAGTAAAATATATAAAATATTATATTTTACTGGAATAGTAATATACCTATGTATCATTTGGATTCGATTCTTTTAAAATAAAAATTAAATGGATGTAGCATTCGTGCATACGTACGGACTACCGTCTCCACGAACGCGATGAGATTCATTCTCCATCGTATCCATTCAAATATAATTATCATTTGATGATTTAAAAATGATGTTTAAGGACTTGATACCATTCTGGATATGAATAATATACATCCCATTAATAACAAATATGGCTCACATAACAAAGAATATAAAGTAAAATGAACCCGTTAACACCTGAAATGACGATAATTCTAAGATATTATTAACAAATCAATGTTAAAAGATCATATATGATATAATATTAAAGTAAATGATTCTTGTATTATTCAATAACAATTATTTCACCATTATACAGGAGGTAAACCTACCATCGACCAAGGAAAAAGTACAAAGTAAGGGATTTTCTTATCTCACTTTTAATTTCGTGAGATTTCCATTGATCACCACTTAATTATTGCATGTGGTGTATGTGTACTGCCCATGATTGTATTCATTGTGTAATATAATTTAGTTTATGGGTATTTACATCATCATGGTATGATACTTCTTTCATGGGTGTATGTTTCGTATGTTACCTAATCGGTAAGGGAATTTGAGATTTCAATTCCCACTCATTTGGCTTTACGCATATTTCATTGATTATATTACTCCATGATTATGTGTGGAATCACTATTCATTTGATTATGTCATAATTTCCACTCCCCTTTCTGTGGATATAATTTTGATACACATAATCACTCATTGGTAATTCTCAAGTCATTGATATGAATTTGATAAGAGTAATTTTAACTCATTCACCATTTGTTGAGTTAAACATCCAATTCGTTGGTGTTGTTTTTACAAGAATATGTGTGAATATCCTTTGATTGTTTTACACTGAATATCCAATCATATTTAGTGTATTTATATTTGTCACACATAATTATGTCGTTGATTTATCCTTAACCTAAGGATACTGCCTTTATGAGTGATTTCATCTCAATTTACATTCCATTGAGACTTCTTTGTTGATATACACCAAATCACTTTTATGTGGTGTATATAATGTACTTT
Organism: Viscum album; assembly: GCA_963277665.1. Classification (NCBI taxonomy): domain Eukaryota; kingdom Viridiplantae; phylum Streptophyta; class Magnoliopsida; order Santalales; family Viscaceae; genus Viscum; species Viscum album. Next base: position 841,304,246 of record OY728140.1, on the reverse strand, counting down.
GACATAGTATATCATGAATCCCTTTATTCTCATGATATTACAAAGTTTTTATTACCTCAATTATTTGTATTTAAGTGTCTATTTTGGTTAGAATCTCTAACTAAAATACCATTTTTAAATGTTTTAAAGACTTATTATTCTAAATCTTGCTCATTAATGTCCATGTTTTAAAAATGGTTTTAAGGATTTATTTATATGGAAATTAAAGTTTTAAAATCAAAACTCCTTTTAAAAGTTTCAAAGTGGTATGGGACACTTTGATTCAAAAATCTATTTTAAATGGATTCTTGACAAATATTGTGACTTTTGAATGATTTCAAGAAAAGGGGGATATTTCTCTCAAATTGTTTTGATCTATGTCAACATCCTTCATTATTCTTGATTGAGGTTAATGTGATACAATACAATCTTCCATATTATATCGAATGAGTTATGTTTGACTGTGGATGTGTTATTTTTATAGCATTCATGGTTTATGAGTAAAGTATTGACATTTCGTATGTTAGTTCCAATAAGAATGTTTATGTTATATTTCAACCTTTACTTCATATGAATGTGTTAGACAAGTATGTTCCAGGTTGGGGACTGGTTAAAGTAAGCCCTCCAGGTTGGGGACTGGTTAAAGTAAGCCCTCCAAGTTGGGGACTGGTAAAAGTAATCCCTCCAGGTTAGGGACTGGTAAAAGTAAGCCCTCCGGTTTGGTCTCCAGTTATTAGAGGCACTCCGGGTTGGTGTCCGGTTATTAGAGGCACTCCGGGTTGGTGTCCGGTTATTAGAGGCACTCCGGGTTGGGTTCCGGTTACAGTTAGCCCCAAGGTCTTGGGACGAGGCCTTGAAAAGAAATTAAAGTTTAGCATTATGCATTCCATCATTATTAAAGTGGTTATTGATATTGCATGTGATCATTCGACTAGTAGAATATCCATGTGAGTAAGTAAATGGCATTATTTCATTTTACCTTTTCCATTTTATGCTGAAGTTCAAGTTTCAAAGGCTTTTGTTTTAGTTATAAATTGCCTTAAGTGTTTATGCTTATTTATGAAAGCTTCTGCTATATTGTTATCCTTACTGAGCATCCGAGCTCACCCCTTTCAATGTTTTATTTTTTTTTCAGGATTATGAAGAAGTAATTTATGAATGACCTGCAGGGATGGTATGAGGGGATATGAAGACAAGATGTTTTTTTTATGATGTAATGTAAAAATTTATGGATGTATCTAGTTATTCCAAGGCTACTAGTCTTTAGAGACTTGATCTTTCTCATGATCATGCCAATGTTAAGTAATAATGCACCGACTCTGGGTAACTGGGGTCGGGGCGTTACAGTAATGCCAATAAATTGCGTTTAATTAAGCATTTTATGAGGTGTGTGTGTCAGTTTAAACCACCCCTAAACTGGGGAACCTTTAATGACGTGTGGGGCTGTGTGGTCAACCCACGACCCCTCTCCTTACGCGGTTTCAAGTTCTTATATCAACTGTCCCCGTCCTTATAAACTAAAGGGTTCCCCCTAGGTTTCTTTTTCTCAATCACCCTCCCATCGTTTTTTCTACTCGCGCTTCATTTCTTGGGGCCCCACCCCTACAAATCACGCATCACCTGTTACTCGCGCGTGAAGATAAGCTTCGATCATCGATCAATAAAGTAGGGACTCACCATCATCTCTCCTTTATGTGCGTCTTGTGGGGTGGGTATGCCATTTCTTCTATAGAATTGGATGAACCAAACCAAATTGAAGATAATAAATAGATTCTACGAATGAAGGGGAAGGGTGTGACCACTGCTCTGTATTTATCTTTCAGGATTAATGATTTATGTTTTGTGCGGGCTTACGCTTACTGAAAATCTTGGCTATTGGTGGTCTTTCTCTGTTCATTCATAAACCCTTACTTCTTGTGTTGGTCGTGTAAAGGAAATTGGATAATTAGGTATATTCGGCTAACAAATTTGAAGCACCCGGATCAATCCATTTCGGTGATAACCCCGGTTAAGGTACAGTGGAATTGGAATCATGGAGTGTGTTAAATCATATAAATCTGAAAATACCTGCATGGGCCTACTTTGTGTTGGTGGTAGTGGTTTGGTTTTTTTTCTTTCACCGGCCGATTTCTGGGTGATGTGGGTGGGCATGGGATCCCCTATTGTTATGGTTCTGCTGGTTGTGAATTTGAGGCCATGTGGTTACTATGCTTATATCACAAATTGGGGTAGAATCCTCTGTTGTTGAGAAACTGTTGGCTCCTGGGTTTTGGGAACATTGGGTAGTATCTTGGGTTTTTCCTTCGTTCCAGTACATTGAGGTGTCTCACTTATCCTTTTATGGATGTGAATTTACAAGAGAACCAGGTATGAATCTTTAAGTTGATGTTTGACAGTACTATTTCCTTGGCATTTGATTATAATTTCTAGTTGCCTGAGTAGGTGAAGAAACTTATTTAAACATTATTAAAGAACATGAAAACAAGGATAGAACAAATGGGGTTTTGGTTTGTATGAGTTGTGACTTGGACATGGGTGTTGTTTGTGTTCTTTAGGTTGTCTGAAGAAAAACCTAGATTGGGTGAGTTCTTGTTACCTATACCTATACTTGTAGTTTTTGTTTGTCTTACTCGTGCCCCACCCAAGTTGAGAACTTAGTGCTGGACACCCCCGTTCATGGGGTAGGGTGTTTTAACCAACACTTTAATTAGTGGGTGGTTATTAGCTCCTTTCTTCTCCCTTTCTTGGATAGCCCAAGTATCTTTTGGCAGGCTGCGACGGCCTAAGGTCCATTATTAGCCCATGAATATTCGGGCGAGGTGGTTGTTGTGGTTAGCCCAGGAGTGTGCAGGCAGGTGGTTTCCCAAGTATCTTCTGGATGAGGCCCAGGTGTCTTCGGGCGTGGCAGTGGTTGTTCTGGCCTAGGGGTTTGCAGGCATGGTTACGTGTGACAGTTGTGGACCAGGTGTTTGTGGGAGGGACAGTGGTTATGGCCCCGGTGTGTGCGGGTGGGGTTTGACAGTGGGACTGCGGTGAGGTTGTGGACCAGGTGTGTACGGGTAGGGTTTGGTAGTGGGACTGCGGTGAGAATGTCGGGATTGGTTCGATGCGTAGGATTTCCTATATAACCAGTGGTAAATTGGCACCGGGTAGCCAAACATCGATGTGCTATTACTATATATTACTTTCCTTGCATTATTTGGGTAGTGTGCCTTGGTGAGGCTTGCGTGGATAGTTTACCTTGCTAGATGTTTTTGTCATCTCTTTTCTCATAGGGCATCAGTATGCCTCCCCACTTGTGCATGAGAGCTTTAGGTTTTTCCTACTGATTGTACTTGTATGCTCACCCTACGTACATAACACTGTTCTCATGTTTCCTGAAGGACTTCGGGGATCTTGCCTGACCGTACTATCTTGGACCTTTGGGATAGTTGTTGTTGTCTTTTTCTTTCTTTGGTACTTTATCTTCGGATTTCTTGTATCATGTATCATTTACTTTTGAACATGCATGGGCGAATGGTTTACTTTTGGATTTACTTTTCTTTCAATTTTGGTGTTGTTGTGGGATTCACTATCTTATCTCCTGAGCCTATTAAAATAAAAAGGGTAATGCCTTCCATTTAGTGTAGGATTCTATACCATTGGTGCTGGTCGCCACTCTGGGACCTATTGAAGGTGGGTTTCAGGGGTCATTATCTCTCCTTCAACTTAAAGAAGGAAGGGCCTTTCAATTTGTTGACCCTTCCCTTCTTTTGGTGAAGGCGGGTCGTGACAGAATGGTATCAAAGGCTGGATGTTTGAGAGATAGGATGGAGTGTGGAGTTAGGCACAGTGAGGATTGCATGGGATGGTAGGGAAATAGTGTTGGGTGATCTTGGTGCATGAATTAGGCAAGGGAATACCATCTAGGACACGGGATTTTAGGGCCCCCGTGATCCGATGTAAGGACTCTGGACCTACTGAACGACAAATTGAGACTACACTGATTGCAGGGTAGAGACCCTAGGAAAGGTACATGCATCATAATGACTTGTGTTCTCGTGTTTCTGGGGTGTTTTGGTAATTTGAAATAAATAAGAAGTTTTAGAAGTTTTAAGAACAATATTCTTCACTACTTGGGCTTAGGAATTATTTGTTTACCTTGCATCTATGGCACACGAGAGATGACCACGGGTTGTACCGGTGATCGAGACCCTGGAGGTTGACATGGCCGATCAGCGGAGGGCTGATCGAGAGGAGGAGGACAACAAGTGGCAGAGGACGATTTGAGCCTTCCCGCGACAGACCCTCGAGAAGTATGAGGGCATCACCTTTGACATGAATACGGAATGCTGGCAAGAAGAGCTGGTGATAGATTTCGGCCTGATTCGAGCTCTGCCTAAGTAATGGGTTCCTCTGGCCGTTAGCCAGATGTGGGGAGCAGCACGTCAGTGGTGGACGCTCTACCTGGGGGAGATGAAAGTGGCTGAGGTGGCATGGGCTGATTTCGAGAAGGAGTTCCGAGCAGAATTCCTCTCTTCTACGATGAAGGAAAAGAAGAGGAAAGATCTAATCTCCCTCCAGTAGGGGAGTATGTCAGTATGAGAGCTAGGAATCAACATCATGGAACTCCTCCACTTTGCTCCAGACCTCCTTCTAGACGAGGAGTCTCGGGCGAGACGTTTAGAGGAGGTGCTCCGACCCTCCCTCCAGTACGTTGTTACCCCATTCACCTTGTCGGCATACATAGAGGTCCAGAAGAAGGCCGAAGTGGTGGAGAAGATGCATGCTCTAGGAGGCGTGACACGAGAGGGGATCCAGCTAGGTTCATCGAAGGGGAAGGCTGTCAGCACCATACCACCAGCATCAGGACCCTCTCGTTTCAGACCAGTAGGGAGTAGGCCGCCACAGTTCTAGTTCTGGTCCCCCGGTCCTCGCCCTTTCCCTTTGGGCCCAGGACTGAGGTGCATCGTCTATGGGATCCATGGAAATCTCCGAAATCAGTGCCCGGACTGAGTTCAGTACAGCAGTGGCGGACATGCTCAGCACCCACCTCAGCAACAGCTTCCAGCTAGGGCCTTCCAGTAGTAATAGCAGGGGCAGCGAGCCCTCGCTCCTCTGAGGTCAGACTTCGCAGGGGGAGGCCGACCACAGGGTGCTCCTCAGGGACCCCAACCAGGGCGTGGTTGGAGAGGCGGCCGACAGCCGAGTGGCAATGGATCTGGGTGTGGACAGTTGCACACCACAAAGGCAATAGTTCCAGCAGGACCGGAGGTTTTTCGAGGTACGATCAGCTTGTTCAGTACCCTTTCTTATGCATTATTCGATATCGGAGCTTTGCAATCCTTCATTTAACACGGTCTAGCCCATTCTATGGGTCTAGATTCCAAGAACATTCTAGTGCCCCTGGTCCTGAGCACACCAGTCGGAGGTCAGACCGACTTGTTATATGTTTTTCGAGGATGGATACTAATGATAGGGCCTCATCCGTCGGTCGGGGATTTAATGCTCCTATATATACAGCCATACGATGTCATTCTAGGCGTCGACTATCTGTTCTCTGTGGGTTCTTTCATCGACTGCTTCCGAGGAAGGGTTGTGTTCTCAGACATGGGTGGCCAGCGTGTTACTTTCACCGGCGAGCAGAGCAGTCAGAAGGGCAGCAGGCGAGTGGAACTCATCCTCTCCTTGTTAGATGAGCTGTTAGTAGAGTCAGTAGATACTGAGATGGTAGAGGTTCCAAGAATCGTCAGTGAGTTTATAGACGTCTTTCCTGAGGATGTAACGGCTCTACCCCCTCGATGTGATATCGAGTTTAGGATAGACTTACAGTCTGGTGCTCATCCAATTTTGATGGATCTTTACCGAATTGCACCTTCGGAGCTTCAGGAGTTGCGGATTCACATTGATGATCTAATGAAGAGGGGTTATGTTCAACCAAGTGCATCACCGTGGGGTGTTGTAGTCTTGTTCTCAAAGAAGGCAGATGGTGGAATCAGGTTGTGCATATACTACAGGTGGCTGAATCAGGTAACGATCACGAATCGCTACCCTCTTCTGAGGATAGACGATCTTTTCGACCAGCTGAAAGGGGAATGATGGTTATAAAAGATCGACATGTGGTCTGGATATCACTAGTTGAGGGTAAAAGAGGGTGACATCCCGAATACAGCCTTCTGGTGCAGATATGGGCACTTCAAGTTTGTGTCCATGCCTTTCGGTATTATGAACACCCCAACTGTGTTTATGGGGATTATGAACTCCAGCTTCCGGGAGTACCTAGATCGGTTCGTAGTTGTGTTCATCGACGACATCCTAATATATTCAAGATTAGAGGAGGACCACTCTGATTACCTGAGGATGGTTTTGGAGGTCCTCCGACAGTACCATCTCTATGGGAAGTTATCGAAGTTCAAGTTCTGGACGCAAGAAGTGAACTCCCTTGGGCACATAGTTTCTGAGTAGGGGGTAGAGGTGGACCCCTCAAAGGTTGAGGCAGTTGTTTCTTGTGCAGCACCCAAGAACGTGGAAGAGGTTCATAGTTTCCTCGGGCTAGTAGGTTACTATCAGAGGTTCATACCCAACCTCTCTCGAGTTGCAGCCCCTTTTACAGCATTGACCAAGAAGGACCAGGCCTTCGTGTTGGGCGACCAGTGCCAGACAGCTTTTGGCTACCTAAAGGAGAAGTTGGTTAGTGCCCCAGTACTGAGAATACCAAAAGAAGGGGTGGCGTATGAGGTGTTCTTTAATGCTTCTAGGAAAGGCCTCAGATGTGTGTTGATGCAGCAACAAAGACTGATCTCTTATTGGACTAGGAAGTTACTCCCTCGTGAGTGTAATTATGCCACCCATGATCTGGAGCTCGTAGCTGTAGTGTTCGCATTGATGTTATGGCAGCATTACCTCATTGGAGAATGCTTTTTGGTTTTCACAGATCACAAAAGCTGGAGGTATATCTTCTCCTAGTGGGACCTAAACTTGCAGCAGCGAAGGTGGATGGAGTTCTTCTCAGATTACGACTTCATGATTTCCTACACTTCAGGGAAGGGGAATGTAGTGGCTGATGCTTTGAGAATGAGGTCGTAGAAGGATGCGGTCCGAGAGTCGGAAGACGCCAGGAAGGCGATGGAGGAGTTGGCTGCCTTTCACCTAGATGCGAGGATGGATGGCGGTAGAGGTTTCCTGTATCAGATGATAGTGTAGTCATCTTTGTTGCAGTAAGTCGAGGAGTCTCAGTGGGGAGACCCAAAGTGTGAAGTGATGCATGACCGAGTTGACTAGAGCAGTGCTCCAGAAGGGTGGATGGAGGATGGTCAGAACTAGATTATTTTCCGAGGAAAGCATTATGTTCCAGAGGAAGTGCGTGGCAAGGTTCTTAGTGAGTTCCACAACACACCCTTAGCAGTGCAACCATGAGTTTCCAAGATGTACCAGGGTCTGATGAGACAGTTCTGGTGGCCCTAAGTAAAGCGAGCAGTGGTAGAGTTTGTGGCCAAGTGTCTAGTATGTCACCAGGTGAAGGCTGAACACCATGTTCTGGGTGGCCTGCTACAGTATCTGGATGTCCCCAAGTGGAAGTGGGAGGACATCTTGATGGATTTTGTCACGGGACTACCCAAGGATCAAGGGGGATACAATTCCATATGGGTAGTAGTGGACGAGTTGACGAAATTGGATCACTTTATGGAAATTAAGGAGTCAAGTGTAGTAGATGCTTTAGCAAGAAGGTACGTGGATGAGGTGGTGCGGTTTCATAGAATTCTGAGGTCCATAGTCTTAGATAGGGATGCACGGTTTACCTCACGAGTCTGGAGAGGATTGCATCATGTATTTGGCACCCAGCTACATCTTAGCACTACTTTTCGTCCCCAGATAGATGGACAAATAGAGCGCACCATCCAGACCTTGGAGGATATGTTGCGGGCATGTGTTCTAGACTCAGGAGGGTCGTGGGTGCGACACTTGCCTCTGGTAGAGTTTTCCAACAATAATAGCTATCACTCTACCATTGGTATGGCCCCATTTGAAGCATTATACGGGAGGCCATGTCGCTCACCTGTGTGTTGGACCGAAGTTGGAGAGGCACGTATCCTTGGCCCGGAGATGGTGCAGAGCATGACAGAGAAGTTCCAGCTTATACGGGAAAGGATGAAGGTGGCCCATGACCGAATGAAGTCGTATGATGATACTAGGAGAAGGCCCTTGGAGTTTGAGGTTGGAGACCATGTGTTCTTGATGGTCTCCCCTCAGTATGGACAACGGAGGTTCGACAAGGGGAGTAAGATTTATCCCAGGTTCATCAAACCCTTCGACGTGTTGCGGCGGGTCGTCGAAGTGTCTTATCAGCTAGCGTTACCATCACCACTACTGAGGATACATGATTTCTTCCATGTGTCCCATCTCCGTCGGTATCTGCATGATGATTCACACATCCTCGACTGGGGTGTTCTAGACATCAAGGACAACGTGACCTTTGTGGAAAGACCAGTGATGATCAAAGACCATGAGGAGAAGGTGCTTCTTGGGCGAACCATTCCCTTGGTACATGTGTTGTGGAGACATGGTGGGCTTGAATAGAGTACCTGGGAGAGGGAAACACAGATGCATGCCCAGTACCCAGAGTTGTTTTGAGCTTTTATACTGCTCTATTTATACTTGTTGTGTTGGAGGGTTTTACATTGTTGGCTATGAAATATGTGGTTTTCCTTCCTTTGAATGTGTGTAAAAAGTCCTGGATATGGGTAGGGGAGGACCCGACCCCTAATCGATACGCATTATGGTGGATGCGATTAAACCCGTGCGGGCGAGTCAGTTCCGCCCAAAGCGTCTAGTATCTTGACATGGGGGAATAGACTCCCAAAACCAAATGACTGGGTAGTTTGACATGGTATGTTTCTTGTTTCTTAAGAGGAAGGTGTTTTTATTGAACAATGGGGTTCTCCCCTGAGAGTTATCTTTCGAGGTGGTTGTCCGGACCATCTATTTCCTTCTAGGTTGTTTCGATTCTTGAGGGAAAGAATAGTTTGAAAGGTATCTGATGTAATGGCCCAGGTTATTGGAGGTCCATTACTTTGTAAAAATCTGATGTTGGGTGTTCTGGGTAGTCTGGGAAAGTTATAAAGGCTTCTCGGTGAAGTTCTAACCCCGAACAGAAGGCCTACCAGTAGACTTAGCCTACCAGTAGCAGGACTACCAGTAGCTCGGCCTACCGGTAGCTTGGTCTACTAGTAGCCGTAGCCTACCGGTAGCTGGGCTACTGGTCGATGTCAGCCATCAGTAGCTCTTGGCTACTAGTGGTTGTCAGCCACCGGTGGCTCTTGGCTACCGGTGGCTCTTGCCTACCCCCATGGGTTTTCCAGTCATGCCTCCTTTTGTGGAAATTGAGTTCTAAACCCTATTTTGACCCCTTTAAGACTGTTTTAAAGCTAGTAAGGCATATAAATGAAGTTTAATTAAGAGTTTGATGATGTGTGTGGGTCGGTTTAAACCCCCCCTAAATCGGGGACCGTTTAATGATGTGTGGGGTCGCGTGGTCAACTCACGACCCTGCTCCTTACGCAGTTTTGCGTTCTTATCTCAACCATCCCCATCCTTATAAACTAAAGGGTTCACCCTGGGTTTCTTTTGCTGGATCACCCTCCCACTATTTCATCCGCTCATGCTTCAGTTCCCGAGGACCCACCCCATTAAATCACGCATCCCCTGTTACTCGCGTGTGAAGAGAAGCTTCGATCGTCGATCAATCAAGTAGGGTTTCACCTTCGTCTCTGCTTTATGTGCATCTTGCAGGGTGGGTATGCCATTTATTTTTTAGAATTGGATGAACCAAACCTTAATGAAGATAATAAATGGATTCTAAGAATGAAGGGGAAGGGTGTGACCACTACTCTTTTTTTATCTTTCATGATTAAGGGTTTCTGTTTTGTGCGGGCCTACGCCTACTGAAAATCGGGGTTATTGGTGGTCTTTCTTTGTGCATTAATAAACCCTTACTTATTGTGTTGGTCGTGTAAAGGAAATTGGATAATTACATATATTCGGTTAACAAATTGAAATCACTTGAATCAATCCTTTTCTGTGATAACCCCGGTTAAGGTACAGTTGAATTGGAATCATGGAGTGTTAAATCTTTTAAATCTGAAAATACCGGCATGGGCCTGATTTGTGTTGGTGGTAGTGGTTTGGTTGTTTTTCATTCATGGGCCGATTGCTGGGTAATGTGGATGGGGATGGGATCCCCTGTTGTTATGGTTCCTCTAGTTGTGAATTTGACGTTGTGTGGTTACTATGCTTATATCATGAATTGGGGTGGAATCCTATGTTGTTGAGTAACCATTAGCTCCTGGGTTTTGGGAACATTGGGTAGTATCTTGGGGTTTTCCTTGGTTCCAGTACTTTGATGGGTCTCACGTATCCTTTTATGGTTGTGTCTTTACAAGAGAACCGGGTGTGAATCTTTAAGTTGATGTTTAAATGTACTCTTTCCTTGGCATGTGCTTATTCTTGATAGTTGTCTGAGTAGGTGCAGAAACTTATTTAAACATTATTACAGAATAAGAAAACAAGGATAGAACAAATGGGGTTTTGGTTGGTATGAGTTGTGACTTAGACATGGGTGTTGTTTGTTCTCTTTAGGATGTCTGAAGAAAAACCTTGATTAGGTGAGTGCTTGTTACCTATACCTATACTTGTAGTTTTTGTGTTTCTTATTCACACCCCACCCAAGTTGAGAACTTAGTGCCGAACACCCCCATTAATGGGGGAGGGTGTTTTTTCCAACACTTCAATTAGTGGCTGGTTATTAGCTCCTTTATTCTCCCTTTCTCGGATAGCCCAAGTATCTTCGGGTAGGCTATGACGGCCTGAGGTCCATTATTAGCCCAAGAATCATTAGGCGGGGTGGTTTCGGTGGTTGGCCCAGGTGTGTGCGGGCAGGTGGTTTCCCAAGTATCTTCCGGATGAGGCCCAGGTGTCTTCGGGCATGGAAGTGGTTATTATGTCCTAGGTGATTGCAGTCATGGTTACGTCTGACAGTTGTGGACCAGGTGTTTGCAGGCCGGATATTGGTTATAGAACAGGTGTGTGAGGGAGGGGTTTGGCAGTGGGACTGCGGTGAGAACGGTGGGATTGGTTCGATGTGTAGGATGTCTTAAATAACCAGTGGGAAAGTGCAGAGGGGTACGCAAACATCGATGTGCTATTACTATATATTACATTCCTTTCATTTTTTGGGGAGTGTATATTTGTGTGGATTGGGTGGATAGTCTACCTTGCTAGATGTTTTGGCCATCACTTTTCTCATAGGGCATTAGTATGCCTCCCCACATGTGCACGAGAGATTTAGGTTTTCCCCTACTGAGTATACTTGTATGCTCACCATACGTACATAAAACTGTTTTCAGGTTTCCAGGAGGACTTTGGGGATCATGCAAGACCGTAATAGCTTTGACCTTTGGGACAATTGCTGTTGTCATTTTCTTTATTTGGTACATTATCTTTGGAGTTCTTGTATCATGTATCATTTACTTTTAAACATTCACGGGGGAATGGTTTACTTTTGGCTTTAATTTTCTTTCAGTTTTGGTATTGTTATGGGATTCACTATCTTATCTCCTGATCCTATTAAAAGAAAAAGGGTAATTCCGTCCATTTAGTGTGTGAGTATATACCCTTGGCACTAGTTTCCACTCCGGGACCTATTAAAGGTGGTTTTCGGGGGGTCATTATCTCTCCTTCAACTTAATGAATGAAGGGCCTGGAAATCTACTGACCCTTCCCTTCTTTTGGTGAAGGCAGGTCATGAAATTTCTTCATGATTAAAAATATAGCTTCTATTAATGATGTCTTTTAGATGAGGGTAAGGTAAAAGGCTATGGTTGTCAGGAGACTCTCCCCTACACTAAATACTGCACATGGTCCACGAAGTGCACAAATATTTTGAAAAGGAGGATAAAGACATGGAAAGGTAAGGTACAGGGGAGGAATGACATGATAAACAATAAAATACTGTGAAAATCGATTGAATGCTCCCCCCATTCCAAAAAAATTGGTAAGAATTGAAGATGTCCAAAATTCGGTCTAGTGTACCTGTTACTATCGAAAGAAAAGAAAAATGAAAGAATGAACACCATCAAAGTGCAGAAATGGACAACAGATGTATAAAGAAGAAAACACAAATTTCATAATCCTGGTGTAACCTCAGGGGAGGCAGTGTCTAGAACAGGTGGGTCGGAATCATTAAATGTAGTAGCATGAGGAATGGTGCACTTGGCCTGTTAAAGTGATGCTGCTGAAGGGTTATCCGTGAAATCTATCTCTATAAGAGGAGGCGGTTCGGTACCTATAGTAAAGATGATTATGGAGTCCATGTCCATGAAAATGCCATAAGGGAGGATGGTAGAAGACAGAGGCATGAAAGAAGAGGTAGATGCCAGTGGAATGGGAATCCCCCGATGCTATTGAAGTAGCTCCATCATCTTCTCAATGTGGTCTTGGCACTGACCATATGGAGTCTTCTCCTGAAGGAGAATATCATATTGATTCTCCAGACAAGCTAGGCGGCAGTCTGTCTCATCTAGTCGAATGGTGATGGGGAGTCCAGCTGAGCGTGAAGAAGGTGAAGGGGACAAAGAATGTTTGAGATGGGGAATGGGAAACGAATTAGGGAAGGGTGGGGAAGCTGAAAGGTGCAGGGAAGGAGGTGCAGGTGAATCCTTGAGGGAAAGAGTGTCGGAAGGGGTGGTGGTGGGGCCTGGGCAAAGACTTAACTTCCCCCTTCTTTCGGACCAATCCCATTTGAATAAGTATGTGAAAGTTCATTCAGTGGGGGGAACCTAGTTGGTCGTGGGGAAGGGAAGTCTTGAAATTGTTGAGTTGGGGGGAAAGGGGGGTGGGGTAGAACAAACTGTTCATGATTTCATGATAGCCGGTGATCATTGCATGGAAGTAAGTGGCAGCAAGGTGGGGGAGGTTCGGGTAGTCCTGCAGGATGACACAGGTGAGGAGATCCATGTCACGGTCGGTCCCAACCACCGTATCCTCATGGCGGGGAAACAAGATGGTGTTAAAGCACCAGTGGATGAAGAAGAGGATAGGGTCATTTATGAGGGTAGTCTTTTAAGAATATGGGGTGTATCGGTGGTCTAGCCCAGCAATATCCCAGCACATGGTGATGGGCATAGAACACTCGGGGCGGGTCACGGTGGAGACTAGGGGTGGGGTGACTGGATGGGGATAGAAGCCACACTCTCAGCCAAAACTGGGCAAGGTATGGAAATACAGTCGACCGCCAAGATGAAATTGGACCATCGAGATGGAGTATTTTGGTGTCTCCCGATACTCAGTCTTGTGGAACTCAAAGGATGTATAAAACTCTAAAAATAAATCTCTGAAAATTGGTGTTCTGACAAGAAATATCGCAAGTAACGTTGTGTTCTTGAGGAGCTCCTCTAACTCCCCCTATATACCCAGCTGCTGAGGCTTACGACTATTAAGACAATGTCTATTCAACTGGATTTTCTGGAGAGAGAAGCGTCAGACTCAATCATGTGAAAATCCTATGAATGGAAACATCGGGCAAGGATAGGTGGAAATGGAAGGGTATAGCCTAGGTGGGGAAGCCGTAGGGGATGGCTCTAGTGGCGGAGTGGCCTTAGTAGTTGAAGGTCTGCTGGACGTAGTGGTCGGTGAGGGATCAGCTGCTACAGAGGAGTGATCAGGAGGTGAGGCTAGTGGTGGTGAATAAATAGTCATGATCAGAGGCTTCGTATGGTGTGGTGGAGGTGTGGAACTAGTACCATCCTTCGCTAGGGTGGTGAGTGCTGGAAAGATGGCCAGTGAAGAAGGTTGGTAGTCTAGGTATTCTGGGACAGGTGTCGTCATTGGCCAAAGTCATATCTTTAGAAAATTGTGCCTCTCACCCTCAATAGTGGAGGTGGGGCACTTACCATGTGCAAGGTCTCTACCTATCCTAACCTGGAAAAGAATGAAAAAAAACAAAATAAAAATAAAATAAAAAGAAAAATAAACTGTGAGAAAATAGAGAAACAGAAAGTGCACGTTGTGTAAACCCAGAGTACATGGCGTGTAGTATAAGCGGGATAACATCCCGTGTTCTCTAGATATACACGCTGATTTGGCATATCACTGGCCAGAGAAGGATACACGACCAATAGAGAGAAGCGACGTTGTCTATGTGATAATGGGTTCTTGCTTGTGTGGTTCAAAGACATGGCCATTGTTTGATGAGAGCCAAGAATGAAGAACACGTTGTGTGAATGTACGACATGTATTGTTGCTGAACATAAAGTTTGAGTCATGTAGGGGAATAGACACGGGTTGGAGATAGTAAGACCATACGGAAAGGTACACGTCGTTCCATAAAGATACACGACGTGTGTAAGAACATGGTTCATATGGTTGTGTGAATGAGGTACCCGGGCACGACTCTGGATGGTACATGGTGTGGACCAAACAAACACACCATTTAGATTCAAATTTTGTATTGTCCTATGTGTTTCCATGTACAATAGTACACAGCGTGTGTTCTTAATTTTGTTCTCGTGTACTATAGGTTTCAGCGGATTGGGTGGAGGATCTAAAAAACACCCTAAACGCTAATAAAATCTCAAAATAAGGGGTGAAAAAAAGAGTGTACCTTGATCGATGAACTAAATGAGGAAGAAATCCAGTGCTGAAAGGGATTTAAAACACAGATTTGAGGAGTAGCGACCGTGCAACTTCTATGAGAAGAATAATGCAGGGGGTTCCACAAGACATAGGGTGTGGCCACGTAGCGTTTTCCCCTTTTATAACCAGCGTACGTGGCGTGTACTCTAACAGATATGTCAAATAGTAATACTCGCTTTTTTTAACATATATATATATAATTATTATAGTAAACTATATAATAATAATTATTACTAATTACACACTATATAAATGGAATATATATAAATATTATTTATTGAGGGTATACCAATACAAGTAATGTATCAAACGAATAAACGTTGTGTTTTCTAAAATTTGAAATGGAGAACTACAACCTTTGGTCTATTGATTGGGACACAATTCAAACTAGAAACTGACTGATCCAAACGCAATCCCCCAACCACTATAGCGAAGGTTGTTGTGCTGCACATTTATAGGAACTTTTAATATGTAAAGAATTAGTGAATCTTAAAATATAATGAATAAAATGCACGGCCTGTGGTTTTAATTATTATATTGATGGGGATAAAGTATGGAGATTTTATGAGTTCGAATCCATGTCTTTTGAACATATGGTTGAGACTTTTCCAATCCTCCTACTTCACTCGCATGTAGTTTCTTATTTTAAAAACCTTATAACTTTTAATGAAAACATGAGGCACATGACATGTATCAGAATGCACATGGTGTGGTTTTATTAATGTGAAAAATGATGGAACTGGGCCTGTTACAGAGTTTGAACCTGAGAATTTTGGATCTGTGACCGAAGACCCTTCCAGCCGACCCATTCCCTCCATGGGTTTTAATTTGTTTTATGAAAATTTATATGGTATAGTAAAAATACTCACACATAAATTACTTACACATAGGATAAAAAATCTTGAATCCTACACCGAAGGAGAGCATGGAGTGACTCAAACCACAGGTGGCTCAGATACAATCTAGTGTTATTCCCATTGGTGTATGATTCATTCCTATTTACTTACTAAATTAAAATATATTCATATCACTGGTTTTATTAACACACACACTAAAAATGTACATACCATGTATACTAGTAGTACACAATGTGTTTTCTTCTGGGTTTCCTCCCAGAAAACGCATTTGTTTTAGGTCATTGGCTCGACCCACTTACCTCTTTTTACCTAAGATGCATGGTCGAGAGAATTTCCACCATGTCTTTCATATGATGGAAAGTCATTAGCCACTGTCCGTTCTCCTTTATTGGTTGACCATCCTCCCCAGTAGTTTCCACCGCTCCATGGTGGAATACTCGTATGAATCGGAATGGTATTAACCATCATGACATTTTATTTCCTGGAAATAATCAAATATGTGAGTTAAAAATAACTACCTATTCAACGGGTTGGAAATAATATCATGAAATCATCTAGTCATGGATTGCTCTTGTATTATCCTTATATATCTTGGCATTCTCATACACCTCCCAACGAGTTTCATCATGTTTCGATAGATGGAACTTATGCTTCTCTTCCTTTGCCTTCAGATCAAAATTCAGGGCCTTGACAGACCAGTAAGATTTGTGCTAGAACTCTACTGGAATATAGAATGGCCTTCCATAGATGAGGCAGAATGGGGAAATCCCGAGTGGCTTCTTGAACGTGGTCTTATATTACCAAAAATCTTTTTCTTGATTCATGGACTACTCTTTCCATTAAGTGTACACCATTTTCTATAAAATATTCTTGAGCTCATGGTTAGAGAGCTCCACTTTTCCAATGGACTGAGTATGATATGGTGTCCACATATGATGCGTCACTCCATACTTCGATTGTACTCCATTCATCAGTGTGTTTTTGAACGGGGTCCCTCTGTCGCTAATCAGTACAAGGGGAACACCAAACCTGCTAAAAATTTGTTTCTTGATAAATTCCATGACCACCATGGCCATGTCGTGTGTTGTTGCAACAGATTTTAGCCTCATGAAGATGTAGTCGACACAGACCAGTATGTAAGTGTTCTCGATAGATGGGAGGAACAAACTCATGAAGTCTATGCCTCAGACATTGATGATCTCAACCTTCGGGATGTGGTGTTGGGAATCTATACTCTACACCACACATTACCTATTCTTTGGCATCGATCACATTTGGAAACAAAGGATCGTGAATCTCTATGTATGGTGGGCCAGATAACCCCAAACTATAAGATCTTTTCTATAGTATGGTCTGGCCCACGATGTCCCCCAATTGGAGAGGTGTGACAGAATTTCAAGACTCTATGAATATTATTTTATGGGATGCAACATTAGATCACCCCATCTCCACGGGAATGTAATAGTATAGGATCTTCCAAGACGTACCTTTGGACATTAGGGAGAAACCTCTTCCTCTACTGGAAGGATTGGTCGGGGAGGATGGCACCTATAACCAAATAAATATCAATATCAACATGCGAGGACTGAGTTAATTATTTGATGGAATAAAGGTTATCATTAGGGAAATCCTCCATGATCTCTTGGTCTTCCTCCTTCTTCAAATATGTTAGCTCCAGGAGGGAGAGATGATCAGCAACAACATTCTTTCTCCCCTTCTTGTCTCAGAAATCCTGATCAAATTCTTTTAGGAGGAGTACCCATCATATTAGTTGTGGCTTTACGTCCATATTGTTTAGTAGGTACTTGAGTGCTGCATGGTTGGTATAAACAATAACATTAGTTAGTACTAAATAAGAACAAAACCTGTCCAAATAAATCACCACTTCTAGAATCACCTTCTCCATGGTAGTGTAGTTCATTTGTTCCTCGTTGAGCGTCCTTCTAGCATAATAGATGGGTTAAAAATTCAGTAAAGACAGTGGCCCAAGATTTCCCCCACTACATAGTCATTGGCATCGCACATTGCATCAAATTTCTCCTCCAATTTGGGAGAAATCATCCCAAAAGCTTCCACCAAGAACTTCTTCAGGTGATTAAAACTTGTGGTTCATGCCTCATCGAACTCAAAAATAAAATATTTTTCTATAAGGTTGGTGAGGGGATGAGCTATCTTCGTGAAGTCACAGAAAAACCACCTATAGAAGCCTGCATGTCCCAAGAAGCTGTGGATGGCACTAACAGAAATCGGAATGGGAAGCCATGAAATGACTTCTATCTTTTCTGGGTCCACATATATCACCTTTTCTGAGATTCTATGTCCAAGGAGGATGACACTCTACACTATGAGATGAAACTTTTCCAGTTCAAAACTAGATTAGTGTTCTCACATCATTCCAGTACTAGCTCCAGGTACCAAAAGAAACTGGTGAATGATTTCCCATAAATGAAAAAATCATCGATAAAGTCCTCCAGGATCTTTTCCACCATGTCATGGAAGATAGCCATCATACATCACAGGAATACGGAAGGATTGTTTCACATTCCAAAGGACTTCCTTCGGTAAGCAAATGATTCATAGGGGGTAGTAAATATGCTCTTATCTTGATCCACTGGGGAAATAAGAATATGATTGTAGTCAAAATATCCATCGAGGAAGCAATAAAACTTTTTCCATGCTAGTCTCTCTAGTAGATGGTCCATGAAGGGTAGGGGAAATGATCCTTCCCCGCGGCATCATTCATCTTTATATAGTCCACATAGACTTTCTTGTCCGTAACATTGCGGGTGTGGATGATCTCATTTTTGTCATATGAAATCATAGTGATTCCCCCTTTTGGGTACCACTTATAGGGGACTCACTCATAGACTATCATAGATGCGGTATGTGATGCCTTTATCCAATAACATAATTACCTCTTTCTTCACAACTTCTTTCATTGGTGGGTGGTCAGGTGTTTTTATGGTTGTCGAGATGGATTTGATCCTTCTTCGAGCAGCACCTTGTGGGTGAAAATGGTATGAATAATTCCCTTCATGTCTGCAACTATCTAACCAATAGCCTGCATCCACTGCTTTAAAACATGCAGAAGTGTATCCTCCTACTCCTGTGACAGTTCTTCACTAAGTATGATGGTTGATGTCTAATGGTCTCCCAAGTGCCCGTACATCAGAGAAGATGAGAGAGGATTCATTTCTAGTGTAAGCGCCTTTAGATTCGAAGGTACAAGTGGTTGTACCTATGCTCTCTTTAGAATGTCAGGAATAACAGCATGCTACTAGTAGTGGCTACCCTAACCTTCCAAGAATTAGATGTCCTCTTATGCTTCATCAATTGGAATGATTGGAAAAAACCAATTCATTTGAGGTGGAAGAACATACCATATCATCTCCTTTTTTCTCTCAAGTGATCATCCACGGTGGTTACTGCGTAAAATCCCTTATGTAATAGTAAAAATATTTGCATGATGGAATTGAGAAAATTGTAGGAGACACTTTTGTCTCCTACTCTGAAAATCATCTCCACCAAGTGTACGTCAATCAATAAATTCCTAGTGGGAATGAAATGCCTTCCTAGAATGAGAGGAACCTTCTCGAATTCCTCTATATTGAGGATGATGATATCTGTGGAGAGTATTATCCTACCCACCTTAACCAACATATCTTGCAGTAGCCCATTTAGATATTTGATGGAATGGTCGGCAAGCTGTAGGGCTACTCGTGTAGGCTTCAGGTAATTGAGCACTATATACTTAAAAACTCAAGTGGTCATGAGGATGAGACTGGAACCTAAGTCGTAGGGGGCCTTCCCAAACTCACATGGTCCAATAGTGAAATTGATAGTGAAGCCACCTGGATCCTGGAGCTTGGGAGGAATCGAATGATGTAAAACTGGTAAGCACTCCTTGGTCAGTGCAATAATGCCCAGATCCTCCATCAAGATTTTGTTGGAGATGGTCTCCTTCATGAATTTTTCATATGTTGGAATCTGTGTCTGTGCCTCTGCAATGGGAATGTGGATGTGATGCCTCTGAAAAATTCCAAGAACTTGCTGAAGTGGTTGTCCAGCTTTCATTGCTTCATCCTCTTTGGGAAGGGTAAGTCAGGCTCAAAGGGTTTGACAACAACTTTTCCATTTCCCTGTGGGGCCTTTTTTGTTGGGCCTTTGTATGAGGAGGGGTCTTCAACTATACCTTCTTTTTTAGTAGGGGTGTAGGTTCACCTGGCTGTTCCAGTTTCTTATGTTGTAGATCCTTTCCACCCAACAGTGTGATGAAATTTGCCTCCACCCTCATCTTCTTCTTAATGTTACCCAGTAGTGCTCTGGGATTCCTCATCGAGAGATAGTATTCTAGCTGGCTGATTTAGCTCTCCGGAATTCAAATGGAAGCCTTCTGATTCTAGAATCTGGACTTACCAGCAGATATAAACATTTTCATGAGATCCTCTAACCTTGAGGTGTTCTCCTGCTGAGGGGGCTATGCATCTGGTGGAGGTGGTGGCTTCCTCGGCTGCTACGGGTGAGGGTGTTGATACCATTTATACTGGTAAGAGACCTAAAAATGATGTTGTTGCTTCGGTTACTAGCTCTGATACTAGGGTTGACCATAGCTGGGCAGTCGTTGGGCCTAGGATTGGACTGTAGTGGGCCACAACCAGTGTTCTGGTAATCATTCCATGTCAGGTTATAGTACTGCTAGTACTGGTTTGGACCATGTATTTGAGTAACATATCTCACCTTAAATGTCGAAGGGTCAGCTGTAGGTCTTGGAAATCCTCCCAAGATGTGGTATTCATGACATTATTTGCACGATGAATGGTTCTCTGCCTTTTCTTTTGACACACTCTTCAAATTAAACATGTCGATATTTTTGGAAATGGCATCCAAGTGGGAATCATTCATAATAGTGAGATCAATATTCCGAATACCTATTTTTGTGTGACCCACTCGTATTTCCATTGAAATCTGTTGGCAGGATTGTCTTCCATTAGATCAAAAATCTATTCAAGGGACTTCCTCATAACCGTACCACCAATAGTAGAATCTACCACAGACATTGTGTTCATCATCAATCCCTTGCAAGATGTCTCTAATTGCATCCAGAGTGGGAGTCCGTGGTGTGGGAATTCACATAGAATCTCCTTGAAATTCTCCCATGAGTCATACAACTACTCTGAGTTATGTTTCTAGAAGTTGTGTTTTTCATTTATCAAGGTCACCGTCTTTACGGGTGGGAAATATTTTGACAGGAACTCCTGGGCTAGCTCCTCGCAGGTGATGATAGATCACTACTCCAAACCTTTTATCCAGTCATTCGCCTTATCCCATAGAGGGAAGGGAAGGGGTGAAGACAAATGGCATCCTCAGTAACTCCATGGTAGAGGAACGTTTCACATAACTCTAGGAAATTGGAAAGATGGGTGTTTGGGTCCTCTATGGGAAGGTCGTCGAACTGAACTATGTTTTAGATTAGTTACATGATAGAAATCTTGATCTCAAAATTTTGGGCCAACACTAGAGGACATATGATGCCCGTGTCTACTCTATGAATAGATGGAAGGGCATACTCTATGATATTATGGCATGGAGGTGGCTGCTGAGGGAGTGGAGGTGACATATATTGCTACTCCTAAGGGGTGAAGTATGGTCGCTAAAAGATCTATTGTGGCTATTGGGGATGGTCGTACTTTAGAGGGGGTTGTTGTGGTGGCCCCAGGTAGTTATTCAAGATGAACTCCATGAAACCTCGTCCTAGGACTTGTTGTGGAATACCAGCTGCCGAATGCTGCTGGTCCTGGTACGGGTTCCCCACTGTAGCTGCATTGGTCGACATTCCCTCCTCCTTTTTCTCCATGGGTGGTGAGTTCGGGCTTTTCTCTTCCACTAGTGCACGTCAACGTTGCAACAATGTTAATTTGAATTCTAGTTCAATCAGAAAAAGTTTTGATGACTCGGCACACCAGAACCATGTGAGGCATCTGCTCATGCACATGTGATCCTACACACAGACAGACACAAACTATGAATAAAAGGAAAAAAGAATGATATACATAAATAGGATTAAAAAAGTGATTTTTCAAAATTTTTAATTTTTATTTTCACTAAATTAATTAAAATGAAACTAAATTTAACACTTAAACCAAAGTCCCCAAAAAATGTACCAAAATTTGGATTTTCGTTTCACCAAAGGTATGTTATCAGTGTCCGAAATTGATATTATGCATTCTTAAGCTAGTATAGAATTAGTGCAGGGTCGATCCACCTGGAACAGATGAGTGCATGAATTCAATTGAATTTGGAATTAACTTAGTGAAGGATGCTGAATTTAGAGTGGAATTTTTGTTTTTGATTATGACAAATATTTTGATTACTAAAGTAACGATTAATATTTAATGGTGAAGAAAACAAAAGTGGTTTTTAATTTTGTTGATAGAAAATGAAGTGTGATGGGGCTATGGTGATTATGGAGGTTATATGAACTTTTAATTATGTTGTGTTGTTCATTAATAACCCAACACTCTGGGTTTCAACTATGACAAGGTTCCCTTGGTCCGGTAAACAATGTTTGGAATTAAAGAAACTAACTCCTTGGTCTGGTATGTAGTGTCTAAAAATTAGTTATATAGATCATTCCATTTGTAAGTATATGAATACATCCAATTATAATGAAGGTATTCCTCATTATTCTTTTTTTGAGTTTCTGAAAATTATGCCCTTGGTCTCGCATAGTATTTTCATTGATAAAAAGAAATGATTGAAGAAGAATAAGAAGAATGAAACAGAACAAACAAAAACATAATAATTAATCCAAATTAGAACACTATTTCATCATCCACAGCCTTAATACATGGTTTTTCCAGATACACAGGAATGAAAAGATGAAAACATAACTCTCGATACCTAATGTAGTCATCACAGAAACTTTGGGGAGAGGTGAATTTTTTGATAGAATAGCAGAATGGAAGAGTATAGGAACAATTGTATCATGACAGAAGGGTAGAAAAACCTTCCTCCTTCGAATATTGAATATTGACCCCAAACACCAGAGGCCAAGACCTCTATTTATAGAAAACAAAAGTATACGACCTGTATAAAAAGTTCATGATGTGTAGTTTTTTCAACACTCTTTTGATACAGTTTATCTCCATTTGATGTCCAGTTGCGCCATACTTGACTTCCAAAGAATGGATGGCTAGTTGGTTGAGGGTACACAAATTGTGGCACCACATCACATGGCATGTAGTCTCTATAAAATTCCACAAACTATGTCTAGAATCTTATACACGACATGTAGGTATGACTGACACTGTGTGTCGTCTCTGCTCTGGAGACTTGGGAATATACTCATCCGGTCTATCCGTGATTGAGTCCAAATGTACACGACCTGTAGGTATATACACGCCATGTATTTGGGAATTTTTCTCATAGTTCTAATGGTTTTTATGTTTGGCCAAAAAACACCAGAAAATAAACAAGATCACCAAAATTATAGTATTTTTACACAAATAAGTAGTTATTTTCTTAAATCATTTTCTTTTTTTAAAAAATATATGTGGAAATGTATACACAAATAGGGTGTATCAGTATTTATTCTTCTTTTATTTTTATCTATAATATACCTTTATTCTTTCCATTTTATAGGAATAAGATAACATCATTTTTCCAAGTGTGGATTATCGCTTCCTCAAACTAATGTGATTTTATCTGATGATACATGGAATGTGTAATGGATTGAATTTATGAAAAATATTTGAAATAAATGAAATATATATTATATTAATGAAATAATTACTTTTCTGGAAACATAATATATTAAATTCTTTTTTCCCTTTCCCACACTAAAATGTGATAACGTTAGTCATAGGCATGTTGACTATCTCCCACATGACACGATGCGATCCTTTTACATCATAAGAATTATATATATAAGTATATATGATTAAATAACATGGTATTTATGATATAATTATCATTATTTAATGATATAATTTTACTTAACTTCTTTCCATAATGATCATTGAAAAATATGAATGTTACTCAGGAGTACGTACGACCTACCCTCACTATGATTGTAACATTGGTTCATTTATCATTGCCATATTTAAGGATTTGTTTTAAAAATTATAATTTATGGATAAATATGATAATTATTTCATTATTATTATTCTTTATATGTTTATATAATTACCACTTTGACCATATTTGACCTACGAAAGCCAGTTTGGACACCTGAACCCGATATGATCAAAAAACCCGATGCAAACATAGTTTTTTAAGTAGTGTTTACAATAATATAAGAAGGGAAATGAAAGTAATTATAAACCTAAAAAGGTTATATATCATGTAAATAATTAACATAAGTTTATTATTCATAAATATAAAGACACACATGACATGTCAAACTCAATATAAGGTTTTTCTACTCAATTTACATTCTAATAAGACTAATTTGTTTTTTTGAACCAATTAACAATTTTATTGTGTATATACTATCCATTGACATGTTATTTCATGAATCTCATTATTCTCAATATATTTTATTTTTCATGTAATTTTATTCCTTCAGGGGGAATATGATTGAAATGTTTAAAAGTGGTTTGGGACACTTTTGAGGGATTAAATATTATTTTCTTCAATATGTTTTAATGATCTTTCAATTGTATTTGCATTCATCAACATCAAAAACATTTGATGTTAATTATCCACCACTAGGGAATTTTTAATAAAACCATATATTTTATTCTATATGGATATTTTATAGGGCATATATTTTATTAATTAAATCGATTACTCGATATAATGAATGTTTTGGACATACAATGAGGGGTGGGTCACGGACATTATATAGCCCCCAGATTCATTGATAGGTTCTCATGAGAAAAATATGTCGTTCAGATTAAAAGTTTTTCTACCAGTAGTTTTAAATTTTCTTCTGAAAGGTGTTGACAATATCTGTTTTCATGTTACTCATAAATGATGTCCAATAATTAATAATTAACTTCATAGATATTTCAGTTATTATTATTATTTTCTAGGAGATTTTAATATGAAAAAATATATGGATTCATTTATTTTTTAGCATAATGATTTAATATAATGTGTTTTTAGTTTCATACTATTCCATATTGATTATGCATTATATATTTATTTTAAAGGTATGATTTATCAGTTATTTACCTTTCCATGTTGAATTACTCTCTTCAATTTATCATTAATTCTTCTTTATATACCCTTAATAATAATTTGAGCCCAAACATTATTATGTTTCTTTTTCAGATTTTATAAAGAGGAATCCATTAAATAATTTTGAAGGGTGTTTAGATTTTTCTTATGTTATGATTTATTCTATTTTCCCATTGTATTTTGGGTATCATGAATTTAATCTCATTTTCAAAAATTGATAAATTTTTTGGTCCCATGATATTTTAGTTTTATATATATTTCAATGAAATATAAAAATGAACTTGATTTGATATTCAGGGGTCAGGGTACTATAGTTGGTATCATAGAAGGTTTAGTATCATCTTTGGAAACTAGATTTATATAACATAGATTAGGGAACATAACTATAATATAGATATTGAGAGAAAGTATTGAAGAACATACTAGAATTTTTGTAAGGTATATATTTTGTGGGACTTCCTAGAAATATAGTTGTGTGTGGATACTATAAATAGACATTGTTCTATAAAAGATTTACCTAGGGGTAAAAACTCTGATAAGGTGCGTCATTCCTAACTCAGCATAATCTGGTACAAGACAACGAGCCTTACTTCACACTAGGTTTGACACTATTGGGGGATTCTTTTAGGATAATTATAATTTTCTATGAAATAAATTATGAAAAATTTGAAATTTAGGAAATCCCAAAAGATAACATATTTATGATAACGAGATTAAATATATGTAAAGTTTTCATTTTATGTTATGTATTTCCATGTTTTTGGATTATACATTATTTTTTATAATGATATGAACTAATTTAGTGTATGTTGTAATTTAAAAATGGTTCCTAGAAGAGGTAACATGTACCTCAAAAATTTACAAGAAACATAGAGTACGAAGAATCATATATTTTATACACTTAGGCCAATATTTTAGAGGGAAATAATCTCCCAACCATTCTCATCATGTGAGAAAATAGTATCATGTGATAACGATATTGGTAAATAATTATCCAAGTCATATGGATTCAATGGAAATTAATAAAATAAGAGTATTATAGTTAAAAATATTTTACAAGAGAAGAAGGGAAAGAAGTATTTTCCCAAATGTGATAATTGTGGAATGAAATATCTCGGTGGATAAAGGGAATAGGATTTTGTTATATGTATGGATGAAAATAACACCAGGTTTTTGTTTAATAATAAATAAATAATATTCCAATGTGAAATTTTTACACTACAAAGAGATATGAAAATTCACAAATCAAATTGACAAGTATCAAAAGAATATATCCCAAAAGGGGCTAATGAATCATGGTCAATATTATGCTACTACCACACTTAAAGAGAAATGATTAATTTTCTTATGTTTTTCTTCAAATACTTATCTCGTTTAAGTATTTTATTAATTCTTTACTACTTATAAAAATTTTGTAATTTTTTAGGATTACACTTCAGTATTTTTTGTTAGTGATTTTAGATCATATAGTGAATGGTTTTAATAAATTTTCTTCAGTAGAAGGAATTGTTTTTTGGGAAAACACATAGTAAAGATAAATATAACACTTAATATGTTCCTAATGTTAAGAAAATGGTGAATGTATAAATAAATGATTGTTTTTGAAAATTTAAAATGGATATGTATTGACTACCATAGAACCAAGTAGTTATTTATTGACAATGTAGTTTACGATATCATAGATGGAGTTTAAATAAACTTTTTTGAATTTAGAACATATCTAATAATCTATATTATATTTAATTATTACAAATAATTAATATTTTCAATAAGATTTATGGTTATTCAATTTATTATCATATTCACATGTTTGGGGTGGTGATTAAAATAAATTTTTTTTCCTTTGTTATGTTCATTTTGGAAATTTGGGGAACTTCAATCTATGGTGTTGGATTATAAAGTTTTTAGAAAAATGGGACATTTACGAAATGGTTTATGTTGATCTTTGGATGATTTTTTAGAGGTTAATGTATTACTTCACCATATAAGACATCCTATATAAAGAAATTACATAGAAATAGTTCAAGGAATAAATAAAGTATTGTATTTTGTTTATGAAATAGAAACGTATATTTACTTATTTTCTAATAGAGTGAAAGAATTACTCAACTATCAAAAAATGGTCAGGAACTAAAAATGTTCTCCTGTTATCATATTTTTCTGATATGAAATACCTTTTTAATAAAAATGGTTTACATACTTATGGGAATCAACATTCAACTAATCATTTTCTCTTCTATTCTCCATCAGAACTTGATTGTTTGATTTTTCTTCTATATCTGTGTTCCTATTTCACACATATGTTCTCTTATGAGGGGACCCAGTTACATAACCCTGTTACATCCATTTTTTCCTTTTTAAGAAGATGATCTATGAACCAGATTTATGATGTGGTTTCTTCAACAATAGTTATTTTCAAATATCATTCCCTTGATTACAAAGATCAATTTTTAATTGTTATGATGTAATTTATTTAAGGTAGGGAGAATGTAACACCCCAATAATTTAAAATATTATCCTTTTATGATAAATTTTATTTTTTCATTATATTGATTTATATATGACACCAATTTATTATTATTTTACAAGAAACATAAAATTATCTGGATCTACAAGGAACATTGAGGTTAGATTTTGTTACACATAAGACCGAATTTATTATATGGCTTGTGAAACATGCAAGACCAAGTTTTACTGAACAATAATATATTTTTAAAAATATTATTATTCAATATAATAATATAAAACCAAGCCAGTAATTTGTTGTTATGAATATGGTTAAAAAACTAATGAAAATAAAATTTTGAAATCATGGGTTATTAAGAAATTAGAAATGAATATAAAAACCAATTAAATATAAACAGAATGTTTTTATAAAAAACTATTTTTATTCTCACAAAATAATTTTATGACAATAAATTATATTAATTAAAATTAGTGAGTGATATTGATTTAATATATAAATTATATATTCAATCGAATATTTATGAGATTCATCCAAAAGATTTTATAAGCATAAGATATAAAAAACCCAACAATACAAATAAAAACAAATATTTTTTATAATAAAACTTTTACCATATTTTAATGAAAAACCTACTTTATATTTTAATATTTACACATTTATGAATTTATTTTGATACAATAAACTGAATTTTTTAAATAAAATAATCAAAATTAAGTTAGTGTGATTTTTTAAGCTATAGTTTTTGATGAAGAGTGAAAAATACAACAATTTAATTCAAAAAATATATTACCTAATTTATTTATAATGGTAAATTATGTTTTTATTTGTTTTAACATTAAATTATATCAATTATATGTAAATTATTCCAATTTAGGACATTTTAATCAATTTCAATTTAAATTGTTTTATAAAACCTTTGCAAACATTTAGATACTTTTACATTAAAAACCAGCATTATCGTCCCGCCTGTAGGATTAATTTTTAATTAATATTTGTCACTTATGTTAAAATAATTTAAAAAAATTGATTCCATATTTTTAATATTCATAATTTTGAATATCCAATAAAGTAAACATAATTTTTTACAGAAAATATTACTGAAATGGATTAATATTAATTATAATGATTAAGAAAAATAGAGTTTAATAGTTGACTAAACTTGAAACTTATAATCCAAAATAACCTAGAAATTTGTCAAAAATACATTTAAAAACCATATTACTACCATGTCCCCCATTTTATATAATTCTTTCTATTATTGGAGGCACCTATAAAAGGAAAAACATGGGTGGAAGTACCTTTCCAAAAATTTACAAAAATGTCACTCCCCTATGCTATAAAAAGGCACTCACCCCTCTCACGTACTAACACAACTCAATATATATTGTCTCATTCATTATCTACCCAAATATATCCTAAAAATTCTTATCCTTGACCAATAATCCTCACATTACACATAAATCCTTCCAAGAAATCCATTTGGTACAAACCAAAAGCAGTTACCCCAATAATAGGTAAAATACTACTTCAAGTTCATTAGTTTTATTTCTTTCTCCACTCTTTAAATTTTCATTATTCCAAGATTATAAAACAAAACAATTATCCTAAATATACTAATACGTCTTTATGTTATGGTTATTACCTACACTTACACACACATCAATATAATTTGTAACGAACATACTATTATTGTGTATGATTAACAATCACCTCACGAAAGGAGGTTGTTCGTTTTTCCATTACCACCATTCATGGTAAGGAATTATGATGAACATGATTTTTATATATGATATATATGATATTTATAATGTCTTTATTCTTCTGTAAATTTCATATATAACATACCATTATGTTTTCCATTTTTTGGGAATACGATAACACCATTTGTTGAATTGTGGACTACCGCATCCATAACCCGATTTGATTCGTTCACATGATACATGGAATTTAGAAAGAATATTTTTAATTAATCATTTCTAAAATAAATAAAATATATATGACATTAATGAAATAGTTATATTTATGGAACTACAATATATCATTTTTTATTACCTTTTTCACAAACAAACAGGATATAACATCGGTCGTGGATGTGTGCACTACCACCTCCTCGACACGATGTGA
The DNA here is from genome assembly GCA_963277665.1 of Viscum album. Classification (NCBI taxonomy): domain Eukaryota; kingdom Viridiplantae; phylum Streptophyta; class Magnoliopsida; order Santalales; family Viscaceae; genus Viscum; species Viscum album. Next base: position 841,274,969 of record OY728140.1, on the reverse strand, counting down.
TTCCCTTTACATAAAAATAATTCTATATATAAGTATATATGATTAGATAACCGGTTATTTATGATATAGAGATAATTTTGGAAATTTATAATTTTACTTAAATTCTTTCCATAACAATCATTAAAAAATGGGAATGTTACCCATTTTTATGTACGGCCTACCATCCACATGATTGTAAGGTTAGTTAATTTCTCATAACCATATTTCATGATTATTTTAAAAAACTATAATTTATGAGAAAAAATGAAAAAAGAAAATCATGATTATTATTCTGTATAAGTTTATATAATTACCCCTTTGATCATAGTTGACCTACGAAATTCATTCTTGACACGTAAAAAAAATATGGTTAAAACAACCAACATAAATTTAATTTTGTTAAGTAGATGTTTAAAAAAATGTAATAAGTGAAATAAATGAAATGATAAACATGAAAATAGTTTTTGATGAAAATAAAATCTAGCATAAGATTATTTTCTAGTAATATAAAGACAGACATGACATCTTAGACTCATGGTCTGGGATTTCATCTCAATTTATATTCTATTGAGAATTATTAGTTGTTAAGAACCAATTCACTTTTATAGGGTGTATATATTTCCATTTTACATGTTATGTCATAACCCTTTGTATTATCATGATTATTAGTTTCATTTAAAGTTAATACTTCATGGGGAATATTATTCAAATGTTTCAATGTGGTATGGGACACTTTTGGAGTGTTTAAATATTATTTTCCTCAAGAATATACTAAGGATATTTCAATGGTATTTCCATTCATCAACATCAAAAATCCAAGTTGTTAATTAACATCCACTGATTAATTGTTGATAAACATGTATATTTTGTTCAATTAGTATAATTTTTAAAGTATATTATTTACTAATTTAATCAATTACATGATATGAGGACTTCATTGGATAGGCAATGACGGTGGGGCCGAAAAATTATATAGACCCTTGATGCATCGATAATTTCTCTTGATACATATATGATGGTAAAATTAAAAATGTTTCTACTTGTATTTTGAAACATTTTTGTGAATGATCGCGATGGTATAGGTTTTCATGTGCCTTATACATGACATTCAGAAATTAATCATTCCCTTCATAGATATTTTTTTATTATTGTTTTTATATTTTATATTTTAATATTACAAAATAAATAGATGAATTTCATTCTTATTTTATTGATTTAGTGTAATGTGTTTTCAGTTTAATACCTTTTCATGTTTATTACTAGTTATATAGTTATTTAAATGGTAGGAGTTTTTAGTTATTTACCTAGAAATGTTTATTTATTCCCATTAATTCCTTATTAATTCTTCTTTACTTTCCCTCGTTGAGCATTTGATCTCACCCATAATATGATTCTGTTCCCCATGTTATGAATAGTATTCCTTTAAATGATTTTCATGGATTTAGATCTTTGAATTATTAATTTCATTATTTTATATTCCCAATGTATTGTTTTAAACATTTAGATACTATAGTTTTCCAAAACTACTAAATTGGATACTCCCTTGAGATTTAAAGCTATTATATATGACTATGTGACAAAATAATGCAGAGGCATTGAGATTTTGGGGGCGGTTCGCTAAATAAGTTTTGTAAATTACTTTGTTTTTGGAATTTAGTAGATTATTATAACATATTAGTGTTTTTTAAGGATTATATTACAATTTATACTTTGTCTTTATGAATATTATTTCAAATTAAGTAATTAGTGATTTAATTGACAATTATGATATTTTATGAGAATAATATGTTATTAAATTACATAAGAATCATAAGAATATAAATATATGACAATATAGATAATATATGGTTTAAACTTTTATCCCGTTTCTATTTATAAGATGATTGGAACCATTTGGGTTCAGAATGAATTTGTTATAATATAGTCTTTTCAAATATTTCAGAATTTCTGGTCACCTCAATTATAAAAGGAAACCTCCTTTTTCACTTCTCTACACCAATTTGAGGATTCTAGACCAAAAACAATATACCAATTCATCTTATAAACTTACCCATATGAATTTTGGATGTGATGGTTTTATAAAACTACCTACCATAGATCCCTTTAGTGGAGATCGAATGGATTTGTTTCTTGGAAGGTGTAATTGCCTAAACTGGTTTTCTATTTTCTACTCTTCATTAATTTTTATAAATCTATGGTATTTATAATAATATACTATCTTAAGAAACTAAAATATTCTAAAATGTTATTATAACTATGAAAACACCATTGTAGAACCTATTTTCTTTGAAATATTTAGTAAAATTATGATTTATGTGTAAGTACGACTTACGATCACCACATAGTAATGTAATTAATTTTTCATCACCATCATTTATACATGGTTATTATTATTGGTTTAATGTTTATATAAGATATTTTTGACCTAATTACACTTCTAAAATTATAATATCACATCTATCATGTAATTATCTAGACTTTAGTAGCATATAAGTAACACCTTAATTTATTAAATTGGCCTAATATTCAAGAAATATCATCCCAAAGGACCAAATAGTTAGTAGTATTCGTAAACTAAATACATATTTTAAATTCATGTTACATTTTAAACATAAAATAAGAATAAAAAATACTTTAGAACACTATTATTCTACATCGCATAACCATGCATATCAATCATAATAAACATCTTGTAAACCTCGGGAAAAATAATAAATAGCAAAGGGGTGTGCACAAATTATTAGTAAGGGTTATGTACGTTGCACTATATCATGAATAAAAGAGAATAATAAACATGGAATGGTAGAAAACTTAACACACATGTCATTTAATCAATAAAATCATAATTAAATGAAACCATGGATTTTATCATAGTGAAAATATCATTAATAATAATAATTGAATGTTGTAATAAGGAAATGTTTTATAATTGGAAATCATATATCTGGAACAAGAACCACTACTATTAAGTCCATTCACAAGACAGTTTAATAATTATGGGTAAATCCCATTTAATTCTAGCCTAATCGATTCATCTAATGAGGATATTAATTCATCAAGGGGATTTTCTACATACGGTCCCCACCCGTTCTTCCATGTCAAAAGAATTCATTATGTATTGATTAATATAATTGATATATAAAACAATGATTATTATCATCAAATATCTTTATTGTGTGAAAGATATAAATTTCACATTATTTCCACTGGTTATTCAAATAAAGTTATTGTCGTATTTGAAAATGGTATACGTATTAGGAAATAAATATATACATGAAACATGAATTTGGATATTTAAGAGAAGTGAAATTTTTAATGAATTATGATCATAAATTAATCAAATTGGTATTATATACACCCTATAAAAGAAAGTAGTATCCCAATATTAAAAACTACTTCAATGAATGAAAATTGACATGAATTCACTTACAAAGATCAAATCATTAAGCAAATGAATCGATCATGTTCATACACTATAAATACAAAAATAAATAAGACATAAGATAATAAAATTTTATTTACACAAAAAACCATATCCTGACATAATCAATTAAATAGATGTTTTACCCAATGAATGAAAAATGAGTTATGAAATTCCTCAACATGTTATAATAAATCAAATCATATAAAACAATAAAGTAATAATTTATCAAATGAAACATTTAATACCATTAATATAATTATATTCATAATATTATATATCAAATTTAAGTATACATACACCACACACAAGAAATAAGTGGTGAATAAAATGTATATCTGATAAAAGTAAAAGTGAGAAAATAAACCCATACATCTCACTTAATTTTGGTAGAAAATTATTTAAACTAATGTATAATGGTATCAATAATGTTATTAATTTATTCCATAATATTAATGGTAACATATATTATCCTATAAAATTTTCACCCTTTTGTTAAAAATACTTTATTATTACCCTTTTTTGGGTGTTAACTGCTTCATTTTATGATGCCTTTTTTACATAATAGTATTAATTCTAGTGTATTGATTATAGTTACATCATATCAAGAATTATATTAAGGTCATATATTTTTTATTCATTCTATACATTTTTAAGAAATATTTAATTATTAATATGGAAAATAAATGGCATTGCATCATAGAGACAGTACGTCGTACGCACAATCGATTGTATCGTTCCCTTAATGGTAATAAGGTAAGGAAGTTAATGGTATTTACAAATTTTCAAAATAAAAAACATATAATACTTATCATATATATTCTTTATTTTTATCATTATATATATCCAAGTAAATTGGTGATATAAAAAATTACGTCCAACATGGATATGGTAAGATGTGTGTTTGCACACGTAGTGCTTTTGGTTTTTCATTGCATGGATTAAAGTTGGAATATGGTTGTCCCATAATAAAAATAAAATCACATCATATATATAGTACCATATTTAATATTTTATTATTTAAACAACTTGTTAAAAGGAAGTATAAGAATAAATGATCTTAAATGAGTTGGTAAAAATGATTACCACTTCTTCGAGAACTTCCTTTAGATCACTTATTAAGAGATCTATGGTTGATATTTTAGGAATACCAGGACCACAGTAACTCGTATAAGTATTATTTAATTATAAATTATGAAGGTCTATTTGACCAATATGGCATAATGTTGTGTGAAGAAGTGATGTAAGAGGTTACCATTTATAATTAAGATGTGGGGCACTTTTGAAACTCTCAACATATTGAATAAATTAATTTCTTATCCCAAATGACTCAAAAATTAGTTATTTCAACAATAATATTTTTATGGGTTTTAATAATCTAATAAAATAATTTTTCAACAAGTTTAGTTCACATAATTACCCTTATCTTTTGGTTTTAACCATTATTTAATCACCTTAACTCTTACCATGACAACATAGATTTCTACTCTTTGAGAGTTAATATTTTACTATAAAATAAAAAATAAGACACATAAATGGATTATTTAGGACATGATATACTTTATACCAATTTTTTGCAGTAATTATTATTTTTATGAATTTTATATTGTTTAATAAAATACTAATTATTTTAAAATATCGTGAATATGAATTTTGAGGCTATTAATTACATTGACTTTTAGAAATATCAAAAAAAAACAAAATGAATTCTAAAAAATAATTTAATCCCCCCCAAAAATGTAAACTTCATCTATAAAATTCATCTCTCACCATAATTTTATAAAATTATATTTATTTTATTATTTTAAATAACATTTATTTGATTTTTTACATTAATAAAATAATTAGTGCATCACAATTATGAAATAATTAAAAATAATTATTTCAATAATAAAAATGAAAAAAATTAATAGGATAAATATAAAACATTTATATTTTAAATTACATTTTATTATTGATAATAGAATTTGGATAACCACTTGTTAAAAAAATAGGTATTAATAATATGATTGTGGCATCATTATCTTTTCATTAAGTAAGATATTATGAATGTCATAATCACATATAAATGATAAAAAGGAAATATATTATAAATTTAAATTATTAAATAATAAGTTTAATCATCTAATAAAATTTAGGCAATTTTAAGTATAATTTCACAATCCTTTTCATATTATTTTTTCCCATTATTATTCGACATTTACATGATTTACACTTTACCATGGTAATAGAAAATACCATAGCTACTATTAATGTTTTCCAAAAATATAATTGATAAATAAATAAATTTAAACATTATGATATCAAATAAAGAATTAATTTTATCAATATTTAATTCATATATGTTTTAGAAATAAATTTAAAATTAATCCTATAGATGGGATGAAACAACGTGTTTTTAAAGTAAAAATGATCAAAAGATTGAAATGTTTTCATATCTAATTAAATGAGAAATTGATTATAATGAATAAAATTGTGTTTATTGATATAAAATACAACTATTTAAACTTTAAAAATATTTTATAATATAATTAAACTATATTTTTAAATTAGTATAAAATTAAGTTTTCAATTAAAATTCAATGTTTTCCACTATTTATCAAAATATGAATCTTATCAAAAAAATATAAAAAAATACCCTACGATAATTTTGAGATAAATATTTTTAAAATGTAGTTTATTATTTCATATCAAATTTATAAAATCGTTCAAATTTAGTTATAAAATAACTGCACCATTAAAAGGATACAAAACTACCTTTAGAAAAAAATACAACTTTTATACGTAAAATTGAATTATTTTTCTTATATTATATCAGTAAAATATATTAGATTAAGGTAAAAATTGTTCATGGAATATATGATATAAAATTTCATAATTTATTTAATACTAAACATTCCATAGAATTTATCAGCTAGGTTATAATGATTACATAATACCATTTAATTTTTCATTTTAAGTTTGTGTTGTGTGAAACATAAGTTGTTGAAGTGATTCAATATATAAAGATACATAAAGTAAAATCATGGGGGTAAAACTCTCCCATTTTAAAATAAATTTACTCCTCTAGATTTTAAATTGAGCTTTGAAAATCAATTTTTGATACTTGAAATTTTTTTGTGGGAAACTGACATCGTAAATAGGGTTAATAAAATTTTCCCTTTATAAGAAGGAAAGGTAAAAGTGATAGTCACCAAAAAATTAGGCTTTTTAAATGGATAAAATTAGTGGGAAGTGAAAACATAGACACTTATTATAAATATATTTATTATGTTCTGATGGATTGTGATATAAATTTAGTTATTAAAAAGATAACAATCACAAAATTGTAAATATGTGATTGGTTATAAGACGATTTCTCAATAGGAAACATAAACAGATAATGTTTTTGTTCCAAAAAAATTTTATATGAGTTGATGATTTAATTTACCAGAGAAAATAATCTTACTTGACTTATTTCCATGTCACAGTCATTATCTCACCATTTGGTTGTGCTTTGATCTTTTTCACTTCTTACTCTAAGAAATGGATATTCATGTAGATTTTTTTATAATTGAAGCACTTTAATGAATTATAAGTTTTGAATTTCATTCCTTAAGCATTTAAATATTTAATAAAACCAAAAAATGGTTAGAACATGTTATAAATGGAAAATAATATCCTAATTGAAAATTAATCCATTCCATAAGTAGTTAATATTTAAACTCAACCAAAATATATCTATCCAAATTCAAAGTCAAAAAATTTAGAATGAAGGTGGATAAATTTCCCAAACCATATTAACATTATATATCTAAAAAGTATATAATTTAGATCTTATTTTTACATATCAACTATTTGAATAACTTGATCTACTATAATCCTTAATTAAAACATTCCTACTTCGAAAACCATAATTAATAATTAATGAAGTAAAATCCATATATATTTTACGATTCTTATAACCCGAAAAACATCGATAAAATACTTTTACAAAATAATTATTAAATCAAAAAACCAAATTAATATAATTATTCTAGTTTGAATGTATTAGGTGAATAACAGTTACCTTTATCCAATTGATTATTATAATGAATATTCCTTTGATTATTGAGATATTATTAGTTGTAGTGTCTCATCTTATTGTAGTTGAAAAATTGTACATCAGAGCCGTTTTTTATACCTGTCTTTTATTTTAAAATATTATATAAAATTATTAAGAAATCAGGAGCAAAATAAAAACATCAATCTGAGCCCTAGTAAGCCCAGAATGGTGCTTTGAACTTTTTATGTTATGTGAGTTGGTGTGTGTGCACGGTTGTGGATGTTTCCAAATGGCTGCCCAAATTAAAAATATGAGGGGACAGTTGCATCTGGAACGACGAATTTACCTGAGAACCAGCCTAACCATGAATGGTGTGGATTGATGGAAAAGGTTAATTTTCAAACATTTTAAGTAAAATAAAATAAAATAAACTAAATTGAGAAGATTATTTTATTTTACATTGAAATGTTCACTACAGTGCAATGATGGGGAAACTATTTCGATAATTAATGACACAACATAATCACTCTGAAATAGTAACACTTACTCATTAATTCCATAGAATAATGGCAGTGGATCAGCATAATAGAATCCTAAAACGTGTTCCCTCCATTTAATGGGTTAATATAATGTTGGTTGTTGGAATAAAATTGAGAGAAATTCTGTATAATTCATGGTGATTTGGAGAGAACTCTCGATAATGAACGACGATGAATAAAAAGTGTGAATCTTTGTGCTAATGAAGTTGAAAGATATTAGTGATGATGGAAACGTGATCCCTTAATAATCAATAAATCCCTTCCTGAGGTAGGGGTAATGTTTTAAGGAAGTTTTCTTCCCCATTCTTTGAATTTAACAGTGAACAACGATCAATCCACACACTGGTTGACCCACACATCTTCATTCTTGAAGGAGGGATTTATCGGGTTCGTTCATAAGAATTTTTTATCATGTTTTCATATTTTTATTTTCCCCTATTTAATCCTTATAACAGGAGTGGATTAACACCGTAACAAATGAAAATGGATGTTCATTCATCCTTTGTTGACTTGTTTCTTCTTCCTTATTCCATGCGTTCATCACGTTCTTCAATTTATTCATGGGGGTACGAACGAGGAATCATTTCACACCCATTTCTTGGTGAAACGATCCCAAAATAGAGATCTAGCATCATGATGATCTAGTAAAGGTGCGACGACGATAGCATCAGATGAATCGATATGATTCAAAAGTTCTCATTCTTTGACCGTTCTTCGTATAGGTGAATCAAAATGGGTTTTCAGGGATGATCAGAGGCCCAAGAAGGACGTAATTGGATTTGTGATTTCAGGGTGACCTAAACCCCTGAGTTTCATGGCGATTGGATGCCTAGATCGAATAATGGAGCATCATAGGTGGTGTGCTGGCAAAGGATGACAATTATGGAAATTTCCAATGAACACGATGTGTATCCCAAAATAACATTCTGTGTGGGACCAACTCGGTGGTGGATTTGGTTTCCAGTGTTATATAGGTGGACATATCATTTCACCCCCATAACACAACATGTGGGCCTTTCCCTATAGCTCGGAGGGTATCTCATGCGATAAACAGACACGGTGTGGATTACACAACATGTACTACACCACACGGTCAGACTAGGCCAATTACATAGGTCACCCTGTATACTGGTTACATGGGATGACACACACAAGATGAAGCCATGTGTGGGCACATGGCCAGCGTACACAGAGTGGGCCTCAGTTACTGAAGGATGGTGTTTTGTATGTCCTACATGTCGCAAAATTTCCCTCCTTAAACACCCCATATTCTTCTTACTCAGACAATTTTACACGAGTAGTACACGATGTTGAGAGACATGTCATGTAACCCTTCTACATGTCGTGTATATCCTAGAACATGGCTTGAACTAGTTTTCCACCATTCTGTGGACAAGTTTTTTTGGGTTAATTCCCTTTTTTCTCGTTCCCCTGAGGGTCAGGTTTCATTTCCATCCACGAGAGTATGATCCCTTTAGTGTAACTTTTTGAGATACAGTCAATTATCCTACTTAGAGGCCTAGAGCAAGATCCTATATCCATTCTTTACCCTAGTGGTTTCAGGTATTGACATGAATAATCCTATAGAACACATATCCAATACTAAGTAGGTGAGTTCGACTGAGTTGCGGTATACACCAAGGCCCTTGCAGTGAGCCTCATATGTGTATCATGATATTTCCCACTGAGGACTGTGTTCTCCCAGAATGATTGTATCCATCACTCCTATATTTTCTTAATGAAAAATACTTCTCAGGAATATGTCATCAGGGTTATCTAACTCATCCAGTGAGTTATCCCAGACGAGTGCTTTATGAAATATTTTCACTGAACCCCTACAGTGGCTTTGTGGTTGTGTGACTTGTCTCTAGACAACGGTTGGGGGTTTTGAGTATATCTGGATTGTGTTTCTCTCGCTATATTTTTAGTAGACATATATTTGGTAGAGATGATTGTACCTTTACCTTGTGTATCATTTTTGGTCTTCAAGTTCCTATACTAAGTATTGTAATACTCACCCCTGCATGGGATTTGCCCATACATTTCATGTCTTTTGAAATTGAGTAGACATTTGACAGAGTCAAGGAAAAAACATGACCAGAATGAGCTTTCTGATATCCATACAGGCCATGGTATTCTGACCGCTATGAGCAGCAGTCCCAATGCCACATTTTTCTTACATGTTGGACTTGATAGTTTTCAGAATCTTACTTATGATGGGCTTGTATTGTTCCCCAGTTTACATTCCCCACATTATTTGTTTTGTACTCTGTTGGATGGGATTAGTTGTATGCATGCATTTTGTTCCTTAGTTTTTTTTTACATTTCAGCATTTCATGGCTTGGAGATGTGTGCGTGGGTATAGATACTTAACTAATTCCTCCAATGACAGTGATATGTCTACTCGGTGCTAGTCAATAGCCTATGGCCTATCGAAGGTGGGCATGGGGAGTCACGACACAGGCCCCACTAGGATGGGCCATGACATAGTGGTATTAGAGGTGGTTGGGTCTACCTTAGGATTGAGAGTCTGTGATATTTGGTTTGGGGAAATAGTGTTAAGTGTTTCGAGATTGGATTTCAGGCCAGAGACTCCATTGTTGGTGTGGGCAGCCGAAATATCCATACACCAGCGCCTTGATAACCTTCTTTTAACCTTAGTATATAAAATCCCAAGTTACGAGAAAATAAAATAATGGCACATGCATCATATTAGAATGATTATTGTTTTCCATGTCCTTTGTGTCAGCCATCCATATATAGTCGTTGACCATGGTAGATCTTGTTTCCTTACAGGATACCTCCACGATTCATACCTTCTAGGATTCAACAGCTTGATCGCAAGGATTACCCCCTTAGTGATTTCGATATTGGCACCGGTTCCCCAGGCGTTACCTCCAGGTGGTGCACCTTCTATACCACCACCATCGGAGCAGCTCGTGGTACCTGTAGTATCGGCAGATGATGGGCACAGGATGAGAATATCAGAGATATAGTAACCTAATTTTTTTGAGGTAAGATAGAACCTCATGCAGCTGAGGACTAGCTTGAGGCGTTGACCAGAGTTTTCCATCAAGTGAGGACACTAGGGGACTAGATGTTGATCCTATGAGTGATCCTTTTTCAAGGTTTAGTGGGATGATGGTGGATCTTGATTGTGCAGACTCGTGAAGAGGAGAATCTTTTGTGGATGGAGTTCGAGCAACTTTTTATGGACGAGTTCTGTCTGGTTACTCCGAGAGAAGTGTGTATCGAGGAGCATCTTCAACTCCAGTAAGGAAGTTTGGCTATAGATGGCTATTCATCGAGGTTCACCAACCCTGCTAAGTACTCGATGGATATGGTTAGGGATAAATACTTTAGATATCGAACCTTTGAGTGAGGTTTATGATGGTACATCTAATCTACTTTCATTCCTCTACAAATTTCTACTTCTCCTGGATTGCTCAAGAAAACAGTGGTGATCGAGAGCTTCTTGGCTTAGAAGAGATAGAGAGAGGCAGTTAGTAGTAGGAAGAAAGGTGAGGACACCTCAGCTGTAGGGAACCAATGTCAGGCATATGGTTCGGGACATGTGGAATGTCATAGGAGGATCCTTGATAGAGGATACATAGCCCATGGATCTAATTATTGATCCAATCATCCTAGGGAAAGGTGATGCTACTCGTGAGATGGTTGGGTAAATCTTTCTAGAGATGGTCGAACCCGTCGAGCTGCTGACAGGGAAGCGATGGATGAACCACCGACGTAGAGTTAGAGAGTGGAGTAGAGAGGCCTTCAAGATGGTGTACATGGTATAGGGGTAGGGAGAGCTATAGGTGGTGGAAAATGCATTGATCTACTCCCCCCCCACCACCCATAGGAGTTCTGCACTAGGCTCAGGGATCTGGGGGTTAGGGGAGGGGATAGTTGCATGCGGTTGAGGCATACGGCCTAAGGACTCCAAGGACGATCCAATGTATGATATATTTCTTTTCAAAATTATTTTTTGTACTTAAAACACATGTTTCAATCATTCCTTCTACTCCACATGTCTTTTAGAGAACATTAATATTTCTGTAGAGCTATTGACTCGACCACTATGCTTAGAGACACCTACATAAGGAGATTCGAGGATCACAAATCTTTTCAGATAGTGTGATCTTTCCCTTGGAGGTGAGATTTCCAGTTGGAACCTCTTGGTGGCCGCATGGAGGCATTATAACGTCATTATCTGTATATATTGGCTATCTTTTTTGCAGGCCTAGATCGACTACTTTAGGCAAAGAGTGTGGTGTGTCCACAGTGATGGGACGGGGTTTTCCTTTTCTGGTGAAATGGAGACTCAGTTAGCACATGATAGGATCTTGCAAAGGAGGATGCAGTCGATCACTCATGGGTTGGCTAACCATACCCATGGATTATTAGATGTTATGAGATTCCAGTTCCCAATAGTTGTGGTGGAGTATGAGGAAGTCTTTTCCAAAAATGTTCTAGGACTACCTATCGGTAGGGATATCGACTTCTGCATCGACTTACACCCTAGGATGGTGCAGATATCTTCACCAGTGTATCAAATCTATCTCATAGAGATCCCCGAGCTAAGGATGCAGTTGGAGGATTTTTAGGGTAAGGGCTTTGTATGACCCAGTGTTTCACCCTGGCCAACCACAATTTTGTTTGCGAAAAAGGAAGATGGGAGTTTGAGGTTTTGCGTGGATTACCGGTGCTTGAACTAGGGGATAGTGAAGAACAAGTATCCACTGCTAAGGATTAACGGCATCTTAGATTAGCGAAGAGGTAAATAGTGCTTCTCAAATTTTGACCTTTGATTAGGTTACCAGCAGTTACATGATTGAGATAAGGATATACCGAAGACAACTTTTAGATGTCGCTACTGTCACTACAAGTACATGGTGTTGCCTTTTTCCATGACAAACTCCCCTATAGTGTTCATGGGACTTATGAACTGGATCTTCTAGCCATACTTAGAGAAGTTTGTAGTGGTCTTCATCGATGACATCCTTGTGTACTCATCATCTAAGGAAGATAATTCTAGACACTTTCAAATGGTTCTTGACATACTCTGAGAGCACTAAATTTATGGGAAGCTCTCGAAGTTCGAATTATGGATACAAGATTTCCACATTCTGGTATGTGTTATCTTAGCAGATGGTGTAGTAGTGGACCCATCCAAGGTATAGGCAGTGTTAGCATGAGATAATCCTCGGAGTGTGATAGAGGTGCAGAGCTTACTTGGGCTGGAAGGATACAACTAGAGATTTATCCCTTATTTCTTATGGGTATCAACAATGATGAAGAAATTGACCCTATGGGGTATCCTTTTGTATGGATTGAGAAGTGCCAGCAGGCTTTCCAGCAGCTAAGGTAGAGTTTGACGAGCGCACTGATCCTGAGATTTCCAAAAAAGTTGTCAAGTACATAGTTTTCTATGACGCATCAGGGACCTAGCTTGGTTGTGTCCTAATTCCTGAGATAGGTGGTGTCTGCTTTTGGTTCACTCCAGATAAGGCCATGTGAGTAGAACTACATGACCCATGATCTTGATTTGGAAGTGGTAGTCTTTGCGTTGAAGATGTGGTGACACTTCCTGATGGGAGAACAATTTATCATCTACCCTATGCACAAGATCCTCAAGTATATCTTCTCATAGAGGGATATGAATCTGAGGCAATGGTGATGGATAGAGTTCCTCCATGAGTGGGACTTTGAGGTCGTATATACTCCTAGGAAGGGGAACTTTGTGGTAGATTCTCTCAGCAAGAGATCAAGTTCCCAACTACTGAGCGGGGCGTCAAAGTAGTTGGCCTCACAGCTGTTATCCTTCATGTATAGAGATGATGCAGCTTACCTTCAGTCGATGGTAATCACCCCTCTACTCTTATAGAGAGTTAGGGAGGAAAAACTTGGGGATATCGACTGTGGGTATGTATGTGCTCAGTTATCCATAGTACATGCTCCTGATGGATATTCACAAGGTGAGGATCATTTTATTCTTTTCAATGGACACATTGTTGTATTAGTGGTGTTGAGGGATGATTTACTGAGGTAGTTTCAAACATCTCCCTTAGCTCTACATACTGGAGTGAAAAAATCTACCATGACCTCCAATGTCATTTCTGGTGGATAGGTATGAAGAAGGCAGTTTCAGAGTTCATTTCTTGTTGCCTTACGTGCTAGTAGGTGAAGGTTGAGCACTGAGTTTCATCAAGGTTAGCACACCCCTGGATGTTCTAGAGTGGAAGTGGGATAGAATATTTATGGACTTCATGATAGGTTTACCACGAACATCCATGGGGAACAATTTCATCTGGGTGATCATTGACCGACTCACAAAGTCGGCCCACTTCTTAGCTACTAAGGAGAAGAGTTACATAGAGAGCTTGGGGAACCTCTATGTGTAGGAGATAGCTTAGATTCTACGAGTATCTTAGATGATAGTCTCAAATCAAGACACGAACTTCATATCTCGATTGTGGTAGGGTTTGTAGGAGGCTTTGGGATCTAGTTATGCTTGAGCACAACGTTCCATCCCCAGACCGATGTCCAAATAGAAAGGACCATATAGGTTCTGTATGATATGTTATGAGCCTATATCTTGGAATTCAGTCGAATTTGGGAGAAACACCTACCACTGGCAGAGTTCGTGTACAACACCAGCTACCACTCTTCCATTTATATAGTGCCATTCGAGGCTTTATATAGGTGACCATGCCAGTCACCGCTCTACGGGACCGACCCCAGAGAGTCACCACTCATGGGTCTAGAGATGGTGTTATCTACCACTGAGAAAGAGAAGATTATCCATGAGTAGATGAAGAATTCACAGATCTAGTAGAAGTCTTATACTGACAGATGATGGAGACCTCTGGAGTTTGAGGAGGGAGACTATGTCTTCCATTGGGTCGCACCTCGATGAGGGTTATGGAGATTTGGATGGGGTGGCATGTTGCCTCTGAGGTTCATCGACTCTTTCGAGATACTGCACATAGTTGGTGAGGTGGCATACCACCTAGCACTATAGTTGTAGTTGCATTAGGTGTATGATGTCTTCCCTGTGTTGCAGCTGAGGAGGGATGTGCATAACCCATCGCACGTCATCGATTGGGGAGAGCTGTACATTGAGGATAGAGTGACTTTCATAGAGTACCCAGTGTAGATCGAGGATAAACATGAGATTATCCTTAGTGGGTGAGAGATTCCCCTTGTACATTTCTGCTAGAATCACGAGAATCTTCAGGAGAGCACATGGGAGTGAGAGACTCAAATCTGTGCCAAGTACCCACATCTTTTTTTAGTGTACCTTGTTTTGGATTTTTGGAGATGCAAATCCCCAAGGTGGGGAGAATGTAATGTCTTGTATTTTCCATTTAATATTTTCTAATGTCATGTGGAGTTATTACGAGACCAATAATGGAGATGAAACATCATGTCGAGGCTTTGTGAGCCTAGAATGGTGGTTTGAAATTTTTTATGTTAAGTGGGTTAGCATGTGTGCGTGTTTGTGGAAGTTTCCAAACAGATACATTGAATAAAAATCCTCATGCACAATTTCTTCTAGATTGAATACTTTACCTGAGAATGTACCTAACCTCGAACAGCATGGGTCGATAGAAAAACATAATTTCCATATGTTTAAGTGAAATAAAATAAAATAAAATAAATTGAAATGTTTATTTTTTATCTAAAAACATTCTCTATTGCGTAATAATGGGTTAGCTATTTTGATAATTAATGACATAGTATAATCACTCTGAAATGATAACGTTGATTCAATAATGCCGGAGTGTAATCGTAATGACTCAGTGTAATGGAATGTTGAAATTTTTTCCCTCTTTTTAATGGGTTAATAGAATATAGGACGTTTGAAGATAATTGAGAGAAACTCTAGAGAATTCTTAAAGAATTGGAGAGAACTCCCAACAATTAATGATGACGAATCAATAGTGTCAATCGATGCACCAACAGAGATGAAGGATCTCATAAACTATGGTATCTTGATCCCTTCATCAGCGATCAATCCCTTCTCAAGGTAGGGGTTATGTTTTAAGGTATTTTTCTTCCCTATAATTTTAATTTAATGATGAACATGTATCAACCTACACCCTGGTTGACCAGCACATCTTCGTTCTTGCAGGATGGATTTGTCAGGTTCTTTTTTGAGAATTTTGTTTTTCACATTGTGATGTTTTTCGTTTTCTATGTTTAAACCGTCTAAAGGGATCAAAATAATGTTGTGACGAATGATGGTAGAGGTTTGTTCCCCCTTTGATGACTTTTATCTTCTTCCCAATTCAATGTGTTCTTCGCCTTCATTGCATTCTTAATGGGGATACGAACGAGGAATCATTGCACACCCATTTCTTGGAACAACGATCCCAAAATGGAGATTTAACATCGTGATGAACCAGCAGAGGTGCGACAACATTAGCGGTAGATGAATTGACATGGTTCTGAAGATCATGTTCTTTGAGTGTTCTTTGTACAGGTAAATCAGAACATGTTTTCAGGGCCAGTCAGAGGCCTAAAATTGATGGAATTAGCTTCATGATGTTGTAGAGAACTAAAACGTTTAGTTTCATAGAGATTGAATACTCGAATCAATGAATAGAGTATCACTGGAGGTGCATCGGTGAGAACGTCGATTCTACAAATTTCTGATGAACAAAACGTGTATCACGAAGAACACACCATGTGGGACTAGCTCAGTGCAGGCTATGGTTTTGGGAGTCAGATAGGTGTCACACAGCATTTGACCCCCATCACAGGGTGTGTGGGCCCTTCCTCGAAGCATAGCATGTGTGTCATGCGATACATAGAGACGGGGTGGAGTACACAGACTTTACTCCACCACACAGCCAGACTAGGCCAGTTACATGGGTTACCCTGTGTACCAGTTACACGGGATTACACACATGGGTTTAAGCTGTATATGAGAAGATGGATAGTGTATACATAGTGGACCCCAGTTACTCATACATTGCATATAGTCTGTTCTACACACCATGTACGTACCCCCTTAAAGATGGCATGTTCTTCTGACTCGATCCAATTTACAGGGGTGGTAGCTGGAGTCGAAAGACATGGCATGATAGCTTTATAAACACTCTATATATCCTAGAACAAGGCTTGATCCTCTTCTCCATTGTTCCATGGAAAAGTTTCGTTTTGGTTAGTTCACCTTTTTTCACATTCCCTTGAAGGTTGGGTATCATTTCAATCCATAGGAGTATGATCCCTTTACTAGGACTTTTTGTGATAGAGTCAGGTATACCTCTAAGAAGCCCGGAGAGAGATACTCTATGCATTCAAAACCCTAGGTAGAGTTAGGTATTGATATGACTAATCCTACAAGACATCAATCCTCTACACACTAGGTGAATCCAGATGATTCGTTTTCACGACCCAAAAATTCATTAATGGAAATCTCTCTCGATCTAATTAAATGTATCTTTATGAAAAATGTTTATATAAAAGGTCATCATATTTGGTTTTATGTTTTTTGATTTTAAAATACTATTATGAATTGTGACAGTTTATAATATAGTTTTTTAATAGTGATCACATGATTATTATAAATATAGGGCTTTAACAAATCCAATTTACTCAGACAAAGGAAGGGATGGCCTCATCCAGTAGACGTGCCCCATACGAATCCCATTTGTCAGAGCTCAGAAAGGAGGTTGTGTCCATGGGAATCACTCATGAACAAGCCCAAGCGAAACTTGAATATGTTAAGCATGAGCAGGAATGCCTATGAGAGAAGTATAAGTTGATAGAGATTACCACCCGAGCAATGTTATCCGAGCCAACCCAAAAGTCTGTCACCATCGCAAACCTTACTCATTGATCTTATGCAGGTGTTATAAGGGGTTATGTAACTAGACCCCAGTAATGTGGTTATGTACATTAATTTTTTATATAATAATGAATATACTTTCAATTTTTATTATCATTACCTTGTAAATAGTTTTTAAAGAATAAATAGTATTTTTAGTTAATGTTCAACTAAGAAATTTATTTTGATGAATTAATGGATTTTTTAATTAAATAATATTTTAATAAAATATTATTATTATTATAATTAAATTAATTTTTATTAAATATTAATTATCGTAAAAGTTTATGAATACAATTGTAATTTTAATTAAGGTTTGAAAGCCATTTTTGTCAAAACCCATGAATTTTTTATAAATGTTGGTATTTATTTTAAATGTAAAAATTAAAATATTTTGAAAATTATTTAAATAAAATGAATATTATTTCTGGAATCAGGATGTCGAAATTATCAAATGGTGAATTTATCATAATTTTTTTAGACAGTCCAATTTATGGGTAAAAATTAAATACCGTTTAAATATATAATGTGTTTTATGACATCATAATGACCCAATAGTGATGTATTAAAATACTATATACTTTATGTTTGGCCAATATATGTTTTACCACTAAAATAATGTGATTTTGGGTTTTTTTGATTTATTTTACAAAGCTTTAGTGGAACCTTCAAAACATATTAAACATTTTGTCTTTTTTAAATTGTTTTCCTTGGAAGTGTGACTGACCTCCACATAAGCAACCCCGTTATTTTAAGAAGTTTGGACATTGGCCATATAAAATATTTTTTCCACATATAATTTCCAAAAACAATGGGTAGAAACCATGGGATAGTTTGCGGTTTTGATTAGATTATTGTGAGGTGTCCCAAACCTAAATAATAAAGAATTCCCTCACATTTCCTATATAAACCCACCCAAGATTCCACTTCCTCCACACTCAATTCCTTTGAAGTTCATCCAACCTCTTACACCCTCTCTCTAGAATCCTCCCAATCTTCCCCAATCTCCAAAGAACCCTCCCTCAATCCTCTCTCAGTCCTTTTGAAGGACACTTCCAAGTATGGAATTTATTCCTTTCTCATTTTTTGTCTAATTTTCATTAAGTTGTTATGCCCTTTTTTCTATTAAAAATTTTGGGGTATAATTTCACACCTCCTCCATACTGTCCTCTTTATTTTTTGATGATGACAAACCCCTTTCTCTATCATTAAAGCCTCCCATGTATACTTGTTACCATGTCGAAATTCAGTGAGGGGTTTCTCTCTCCACTTTTACATCCAAGTAATTATTTTTTATTATGCATCTAAATTACATGAAGTTAGTTGGGAAATGTATCTATATGAACCCCTTACTTAATATTTCATTTAGATATGATGAGACACCATTTTCTATCTCATCAACTATTTTCATGAATCTTTATGTCACACCGTTATGCTGCCGAAATTGCACCCCGTTTTTCCAAGCCAAAGTAATTTTGTAGTGAATACCATACCCATGTCTCTATCAAGTTTATTCAACTTTATGCACATATACCTATTTAATGGTAGTTTTATGTATTTATTCCACATTACTTAATCTGGTAATAACTTATGATGTTGATTTATTCCATGTTATATGATCTATGGGGCACACTTATACATGAAATGGAATGTTTAAGATGGTTGTGCCCTGATAGCACTCCAATGCATTTGGTAAAGTATAGTATCATGATACGTCATGTGCAATGGGTGTGGAAACATGATAATTAAATTTCAATGATTTTTTACTCATTATTTAGGTGCAATGAGGGTTTACTCATGCTCCTTTTGCAATGAGCCTTGGCTCATGCTAATTCCATGTTAAGTGTTGTTGTCACATTTCCATGTTATGATTATCATGCTTTATCATGCCTTTGTGTTTATGATTCTCTTGTTCTCTATTGATATTCCTATTATCTAAAATGTATTTTATTCCTCATTTTATTCCATTATTATTCCCTTACTGGGCTTTATAGCCCACCCTTTTCTTATGCATGTCCTTAGGTTACCCCATGCAATGCTAAGTACATGGGAATGTAGTGGTCATGTAATGAATGTTTTCAATAAAGATGTTTTTTTTCATGTTTTAAGTTGTTTTGTAAAGATCCTAAGCCCCAAGGACACTATACCTATTGATCTTCTATGTTGTATCGAATGATTTTTATGTAATAAATTATGTTTAATTGTGTAATAAAAGATCAGGGTTGTCGTAGTTGGTATTAGAGGATAAGATTAGTTATTTTTTGGATTAGGATTAGAAAACCCTAGTAAATCCTCAGATACAAGACTAAGTATAATAAAAACATCCCTATGTTTTGTTGAGTATTGAGTAAGTGGTTTATCAAGAAAATATATCCCTCTATTGATATGAGTTGGTAGAGGTGCCGTTGGCACATATGTATCCTAGGTGTAATACCACAAAACACCGCTTTGAGCTAGATTCGAATGGGAACCGGTGCACGACAACATGCCTTACTACACTCTTGGTTACAACACTCTTGGGGGATATGCCTTGGTAAATTCACAATCTTATTATAAACCATTATTAAGGGACAAAAAATTCCCTAAGAATATATAATAGAAAGTAGATCATGGATAACATAGACTGAAGCCAATAGATTCATATGTTAGGGAAATAAAAGTTATTTATAATTCGTCAATTTTGTCCTTTTATTACCCTTTATGTGTTACCCCTAGCATTATTTTTATTACATCCTATGGCCGGTAGTAGGAGGACTCTGTCTCACAACCGATGTGAAGATCAATGTGATGACTGTACTAATGAGATGCACAATCCAATGGGAGTGGGAATCGTGAAATTTATCACGCTTATCTCTCATCTAACTTAAGATTTTAATATAAACATGTGTCAAGAGTAACGTTCAACACCCCCTAAGAAATAACATGTCGCTATCGAGAGCTTAATGAGACACAGGCCTCGTACTTGTAATGGATCATCTGATCCCTCAATCGCTGAAAAATGGGTCAACACCATTGAAAAAACATCTCCATACTTTAATGTTCTGAAAAAGAGATGGTTCTCCTGTCTACTTATTGTATGGAGGGTGAAGATGATCAATGGAGGATTTTGATAAAAAATACAAAGGCTGAGGAGGAGATCGGGGCATTGGAATGGAAGGATTTCCAGAAGAAGTTTTTCAATAAATTGTTTCCACGCACCCTCTGACTTGTGATGGAAAGGGACTTCCTTTCCCCCGAGATAAATGACAATGAATATTTAAGAGAATACAAGGAAAAATTCACAATTACTTCATGATATGACTCAAGATTTTTTTTACTATCGAATTCAAGGTTGACTGCTTCTTTGGTGGGTTGAAACCTAGCATGCAGAAAGCACTGGCGATCCGTGACTTCCAAAGCTATGAGTAAATTGTCTGATGTGCCCTCAAGGTCAAAATGAAGATCATACAATCTCATGGGTATCCTAGGGATAAGAAGCGTACGGTGAACATCAATGCTGGTGGTCCTATGGATAAATCCAATGGTGCTAAGAAGATCCAGCACCCCATTTGCTAAAGGTGCAGAAAGAAGAACCCTTGAAATTTCCTGAAGGGGACGAGGAAATGCTTTAGGTGTTGAAGAGAATGGAACCCAGCTATAAAATATTGGTAAGAAATAACTGTAGCTACAACAGAGGGTAGTAATTCTCTGTTTGATCCTCAATGTGTGGTTTATTTCTACAACTTCAAAGAACTAGGGCGTCTTGCAAATCAGTGACCTAATCCAACAGTTTTTTGAGGCAACCGACAACCTCGAAGGCAGCAAGGGCGAGATTATTCCATCACTACTACCGAAGTGAGCCCTGACAATGTAGTGGTGATAGGTACTCTAGTTATTAATTAAATAATAGAGAACATACTTTTTTATTTAGGTTCTACACATTCTTTTATATCATTAATGTTTAGTAGAACAATCCCAACACCACCACAAATCATGGAAGTGAAGATGTTAGTGAGTACGACAAAGGGGGAAATCATTGCATCCCATGAATATAACTCCTCCCCTATCATAATCTGTGGATTAAACTTCCCAGTGAACCTCTTCATACTCCCTCTGGTGGAATTTTATGCAATTCTTAGCATGGATTGGATTTACTTATATAGAGCCAACATAATTTTATGGGAGAGGGAAATCACTCTCCATGGGGATAATCATCCCCTGATTCTATACAAGTGAAAGGAGTAAGAAGAATATTCTTTAGCTCCATCATCTCAAGCATGGATATTAATACCCTATGAGCATGCGTATCTGGCTCAGATAATTGAGTCTAAGGAGGAAACCATTCTAGAAAACTTTCCTATTGTGAGAGAATTCGCTGAAATATTTCCTGAGGAATAGTCTAGTCTTCCTCTTAGAAGAGATGTTTAATTCTCAATTGATCTTATACCTGAGGAATTTCCAATATCCAAGACTCTGTATATAATGGCTATTGTGGAGCTTGAGGAGCTGAATATATAACTACAGGAGAATCTGGATTAAGGGTTTATACGCCCATGTGCTTCACTATGGGGTGAACCAGTCCTCTTCTTCATGAAGAAGGATGGGTCAATGCACATTTTCATCGATTATCGTGAGCTTAACAAAATCACAATAAAGAACACGTATCATCTCCCACGAATTTATGACTAGTTTGATCAACTGCGTGGAGAACAATATATAAGGGCCCGACCTTAAACATTAATTAATGTTGAATTAAATGAATAATTCACATTGGGGATATTTTCAGGTTTAGAGTTTTAGATAATTAGGACATAACTATTACATCTCAAAAGATTACAAGGTTGACATTTCTATACAGTTTCCATTTTATCATAAAATAAAAACTTTTGAAAAAAAGATTCATGTCTGGTTCCATGTTTTAGACAGCATGAAATTTCCTTGATCTCATCCTTGACACTATTCATCTTTAAGTCCTGTGAAAACATTTCAAAACATAGGATGAGCATAAAAATATCAGAAAGGGTTATAAAACAAGGAATGAAAAAAAATTCATAAATACATACAAAACATGATATCTTTTACTTACCTTGTGAAATCATAAGATTTATGAAGGACACATGGAAATCATAAATCATAAAGGTAACTTGCAGCATCCATACCATACTTACATTGTAGCTATCACAACTACATAGGGAGTTTATTTGGAATACCCATCATAGTATATTCCCTAAATCTCTTAGTAGAAAAATTCATGATTACCTATGTAACGTTACCCAATGCATTGGAGAGCTGTCTCGGGCTCACCCGCCCTAGGTTTATCACAGAACTACCCATATACGTAAATAATGCCCATGAACCACAACATGATCACAACACATAACATAAGAAAAAAATGAAAGATAACATTTCCACATTGAAATAATAAAATATCATTTCAAGATATTGAAATAATAAATCCATTCTCAAAATCATTTTCCATACCAAAATACGTAAAAAAGATTATTTGGTATTTATTTTTCCTTGTAAAAACATTCTGTCTTGTTAAGGAATCCAAAGATCAAATAATACTCGCGGCGGCGGAAAGGTCATTGTCATCGCTTACATTAAAAAAACATTCCTTTTTGTTGTTTAGTAAAATGCTTCGTATAAAAAGATTTCCTTTGAATAAAATGAAAAGTCAAAGGGGTTATACACCATATAAAATAAAGTCGTGTACAAAACTAAAAATTCCTCAATGAATGGAGATTGAGACGAAGTCCCTTACCTCACGTCTGACTTGACTTGATCGTTCTTTAATCTCCTGAATAATAAACTAAAGTTAATTTATACTTGCTTAAGAACCTTTTTCACGTTTATTATACATTTTATATAACTTATTACCATGTTATAACATTATGTAATCATTTAAGTTAATAACATTCATTTTGTCGATATTTGGTACTTAAGTCAAAATGGACGCATTATATTTACAAGTTGTCCATGTGGTCAACAATTAATTATATCCAGAATGATATTCATGATTTGGATATCATATATATCATATATATCAAGTATATACACGTTTTTTAATTGTACATAACGTTTAGAGGTAAGAAATGAAATGCACCGATCATGGAGACGGTAACTCGTATGTACGCATTAACGCTACTTTCATTTATATTTCTTATTTTAATGGAAATAAAACATAATGATACATAGGTATATTATAATTCCATTATAATATCATATATAATTCTGTTAACTCCATCCTTTACACATCCCACATAAGGCATTAACGAATCAAATCACTTTGAGGGGGCTGTAGTCCGCATTTCCTCAAATGAGATTATCATATTTACCCACTATGGAAACCATAAAGTCATAATATAAATGGGAAGTACAGAAGCATAATTAAATCATAAACATAATATATCTCATATATAAATATTTTTCCATCATAATGGACACGATGAGAGGCGGTAAGATGTAATTGGACAATCATCGTTACGTGAGGTGTTAGTTTTCCATCCATAGAAACATTATGTTCGTCATTCTTTAGATGGAGGTGTGTGTAAATTTAGTTTGAATCCTTATCATAACAACATCCTAGTATATTGAGGATACTTTTTTTGTTACAAAAGAAATGAAATAAAAAGATATTAAAGGTTGGAGAAGTAAAATAAAAGAAAACAATTTAAGAGAAACAGTTACCTTTAATTTGGATAACTCTCTTTGGTTTGAACCAAAGGACTTATTGAAATGCATTCCTACTAAGTTAATACATATAGAAGAAGTATAGGGATGTAGGGATACTAATTGGGCAGAGTTTGGACGAGAAAAATGGCTTGAGAGGTGTGATGAATTGCAACGAAGTAGTCTCTTTTAATAAGGGAGAGGAGGGGCTCTTTAGGAAAGTGTGAATACATTATTTTATTATATAATGATATTCGGTTTCTAAAGGTCCAAATATAATTAGGGTCAAATATAAGATGACTCATATTCGAAATAAAATCATCCAATAAGAATTGGACATGTTATGGATAATAGTTTAAAAATTATAATCTTATTTATTTTAATCATTTATTAATGAGGTTAATACTACATCATTATTGTGTCATTAATAATTTAATTTATTAGATGTCTAAAAATTATAAAACAAATACCATGATGTAGTAAATCTTTTTATCTTTCCAATTAATATTTATAGTAGAAAAATAGGACTTATATAACATCATATAAAAATTAATTACTAAAAGATATTTGTTAATGTCAATTTTGTCTTTACATTAAATTAATTAATATAAATTGTCATTTTCACTCCCAAGTGGATCAATGGGGTCCAAAAATCGACCCAAAGATGACCATGGTCGTTAAGGACTCAACCAATAAGGCTAGGACAAGTGTTAAAGTAATTTGGAATTATTATAATATTCTTTTAACCTTTAATTACCTTATTTACCTATAACCACGGTAAATAAAAGTCAAAAGTTTCTATTCACCAAAAATTATTTTCATCTTAATGAATGAAATTTTACTTCTTTATAACAATAATGTATGTAATATTTTTTAAATTCAATTCACATAAGTGGTAAAATTTCATTTAAATGAAAACGTCAGTTTTTTTAACTACCACTAAGTTGTGTCACTATTCATCAAAAATTGAAGTTTTTCAGAAAAATACCAAAAATTCCGCCTAAGCAATATTTGATATTCCAAATTCAAAAATGATGTCTATTTTAACAAATTCAAAAAATAGTAGTGTAATTATTTAATTTAAAAATTAATTCCCGCTGTTAAAACAAATAGCGTGTTTTTAAGAAACAATAACTATCAAAAGATTGATATGTGTTTATGTCCAATTTCAAAGTGAAATTAATACTAATGACCAACATTGGATAAATGGTAAACATATATTTTAATTTCACTTTAAATCCAATTATAATGATAATCTAACCAAATAAATAAATTATATTAAAAAACACTTTTGAATTAAAATACAATATTTTTCATTATTCATTAAAAAATGAACTTTATCGGAAAAAGTCCAAAAAAAATTGCGAAAAGTAAATTTTGATGCCCTGTTCTAAATATAGATTTTATTTGGTCAATTAGAATGTATTAGAGTGACCAAAACTAGATTTAAAAAGGGTTCTCCATTAAAAGGCAATAAATCGGCCTTTTAATGTAAATTATGCTTAAAATTAGATTCATTCACATTTTAAGCCTCTAACTTTTATTGGATAAATGTAAATACATTTAACAAACATTTATAATCATATTGTAGTTAGTTTTGTTCATTCCCGCCAATACAACAGCTAGGAGTTAACTACCATTTATAATAATAATATTATACTATTAGTGTGCAACGTAAGATTCCAAAGAAACACGTTGTTGCGTATCGGGTACGCTATCGAACATAGAAACCCCTTAAATGTAAAATTAATATTTAGTTCCCAAATATTAATAAATATGAAATATGTATTATTCATTATTAACCTGGGATGTTACATCTTTCACCCCTTTTGGAATTGCGTCCTCGCAATTTTTATTCACCTATCAACCATATGGTTTTTTCAGATTCCCACGTTGCCTCTTCAACCATATGGTTTTTTCACAAATCCTTTACCTGATGAATTACCTTATTCAACAGCACTTGCCCTCTACGGTCAAGAATCTAGAATGGTTGTTCTTCATAAGAGAGATTCTCTTCCAACTGAACAACCTCTTGGCTCAAAACATGAGATGGATCTGGAATATACTTTTTCAACATCGAAACATGAAAAAGATTGTGTACATGGGATAAAATTGGAGGTAAAGCCACTCTATACGCAATTGATCCAACTTTATCAAGAATTTCATAAGGTCCAATGAACCTCGGACTCAACTTTCCCTTCTTACCAAAATGCATCACACTTTTGCATGGAGAATGTTTGAGAAAGACATGATCACCTACCCTAAAGGAAAGATCCTTCCTTTGGTTATCTGCATAACGTTTTTGCCTGCTCTGAGCTGTTCTCATGTGCTTTTGAATCAACTGAACTTTCTCTGCCATCTCTTCTAACAATTCTGGTCCCATTAGCTTCCATTCACCTACTTCATCTCAAAAAGCTGGAGTTCGAAAACGCTTTCCATATAATGCTTCAAATGGAGACATCTGTATACTGGAATGAAAAATGTTATTATTAGAAAATTCAACCAAAGAAAGATGTTGGTCCCAACTTCCCTGATAATCCATCGAGAAAGCACGTAGCATATCCTCCAACGTCAGAACTGTTCGTTCTAACTTCCCATCTGATTGAGGATGAAAAGTTGTACTAAAGTTTGATTCAGTATCCAATGACTTATAAAGGCCTTTCCAAAAGTTAGAAGTAAACCTGGGATCACGATTAGATACAATAGAGAGGGGAACTCCATGAAATATGACTATCTCTTTAACATACAACCGAGAGAGTTTATCTAGAGACAAAGTATCTCTAATAGGAAGGAAATAAGCAGATTTAGTCAATCATTAAACTATAACCCAGATTGCATTATTACCTCGAGATGTATTTGGTAATCCCACAATGAAGTCCATGGATATATTTTCCCATTTCCACTTTGGTACCGGTAAAGGCTGAAGCATTCCTTTCGGTAACTGTCGCTCTGCTTTAACCTGCTGAAAAGTCAAACACTTCACAGAAAAAACAGCAATATCTCTTTTCATTCCATCCCACCGGTAATACTCCTGAAGATCTCTGTACATCTTAGTACTACAAGGATGAACTGAAAACGGTGAATTATGGGCTTCACATAACAACTCATTCATCAATTGGGAATCACAAGGCGCACATAATATCTTTCAAAATCTCAAAACACAATCATTATCAATGTTAAAATCAGGCACCATACCCTTCTGAACCAACTCTACCTTTTTCTGCAACTCACTGTCTTCCTTCTGCGCTTTATTCTGTCTGATAGAGATGATCTCACTGACACCTGAAAAAAAAACAGAAGAATTTCCTGCACCAACAACTTCTATGCCATAATTCATCAAATCAAAAACCAAAGGATATTGTTCCAAACGTAGCATGGATAAAGAATCGTTATTTTTTCGACTCAAAACATCAGCCACTTTATTTTCTTTTCCCAGATGGTAAAGGATCGTGCAATCATAATCCTTGATTAATTCCAACAAACTCCTTTGCCTCATGTTCAATTCTTTCTGTGTGAATATATACTTCAAACTTTTGTGATCAGTATATATTTCACACTTCACTCCATACAAATGATGCCTCAATATTTTTAAAGAAAAAACAACAGCAGGTAATTCCAAATCATGTGTATGGTAATTTAACTCATGTTTTTTCATCTGACGTGAAGAATAACCAATTACCTAATCATTTTGCATTAGGACACAACCCTAACCATTCAAAGAAGCATCACTGCAGATAACAAACTCACAATCTCTGAATGTTAGTGCCAAAACAGGATCATTCACTGAAATTCTTTTCAATTCCTGAAAACAATCATCACATTATTTTGGCCAGATGAACATAACACCTTTTCGAGTTAGCTTAGTCATTAGACTATATAACCTTGCAAAATTTTCAACAAACCTTTGGTAATAACCTTCCAAACCAATAAAACTATGGATCTCGGTTATATTTGTGGGTCTTGGCCATTCTTCAACAACTTTTTTTTAGCAGGATCAACAGTTATGCCATTTTTTGAAACAATGTGACCAATGAATGAAATTTGTTGTAACCAAAACACACACTTGCTGAATTGTTCTTAAAGTTTATTTTCTTTTAAGGTTTTCAAGACAACCCTTAAATGACTTTCATGTTCCTCCTTACTTTTCAAATAAACCAAAATATCATCAATGAACACAACCACAAACTTATCCAAAAACTAATGGAAAAGTCTATTCATAAGATCCATGAATACAGCAGGTGCATTGGTTAACCCAAAATGCATAACTAAAAATTAATAATGGCCATATCTAGTACGAAACGTGGTCTTTGTAATGTCTGCTTCCTTTACGTTCAATTGATGATACCCCGACCTCAAGTCAATCTTCGAAAAATACTTAGCTCCCTGGAGCTGATCAAACAAATCATCGATATGAGGCAACAGATACTTATTCATAATAGTGATGTTATTCAATGCTCTATAATAAAAGAAATGTATGATTGAACCATCTTTATTTTTAGTAAACAAGACAGGAGAACCCCGTGGTGATGTGCAAGGTCGAATGAAAACTTTATCTAATAACTCGTGCAATTGCTTCTTTAACTCTTAAAGTTCAATTTGATCCATTCGATATGGGGGTTTTGAAATTGGATTAGCATCATGAACTAAGTCAATAGTAAATTCAACATCTCGGTCAGGTATAATACCAGGAAATTCAACAGGAAAAACATCAAGGTACTCATTTACCATAGGCACATCATTAATCTTAACAGTTCCATTGTATTCAACAATATGTGCAAGGTAACATTCCTTTCTATCTTTTACCAGTTTTTTGACTTCCTAATATGTTATCGAAAGCAAGGGTTAATTCTTGTACACAAACTGAAAATCATTCTGAAGAGAAACTTCTTTACCTCTGTAGTCAATCTTAGCATGATAAACATAAAGCCAATCCATGCCCAAAATAACATCACACTCTACTAGAGGCAAAACAATAAGGTTTGCAGGTAGATTCTTTCCGCACACAAGGACAGGAATGTTTTTATGTTTTCTTTTTGTCTCAACATTTACTCCAAGTGTTTCTACCATAAGATCAGTATTCATATCATGATATGGAATTCCCAATTTACTAGAAATCTTCTCAGAAATGAAAGAATGTGTAGACCCTGAATCAAACAACACATTGGCATAATCTGAACAAAAAAACAGTGTACCTGATACAACTTCATATGATGGACCAACTTCTACTGAAGTAGTTGCAAAGGATTTTGCCACCCATTTCTACTTGTAGTCTTGCTGCTTTCCTTAGGCTGAGTTCTTTTTCAGACACTCATTTTCATAATGACTCATTTCATTGCACTTAGAACATTTTACTGACTGTAAATCAGATTTTGTCTAACCATTAACCTGATCTTTTTCAGTGCAATTACGAGCCTTATGCCCCATTTTACCACATCAGTAGCACTTACCAGAATTAAAAATACATTCCCCAACATGCTTTTTACCACAATTCTCACAAACTGTAAACTTATGTTTCTTACCATCATAATTTTTTGAAGAGTTCTTCTCTTTCACCTACCACCTCGACCTCTTATTTTGTTGTTTGTCAAAGAATACCTGATCATTAGAGAACTTCAGTTCCACCTTCTCCACACAACGAAAAATATTTTCATAACTTTTGAACTCATGAGAAGCTAAAGCCCTTCGATAATTTGGATTTAATCCTAAGTAAAAAGAGTTGATTTTACCATCAAGATCTCGTATGAAATTTGGAGCATACCTTGCCAATTGAGTGAATTTTTCTTCATAAGAAGCCACTGAGTTATCCTCCTGCCTCAATTCCAGGAATTGTTTTCCATCCTAAGACAAACCACCTTAGGGAAATATTTCTCATGAAACATACCTTTGAATTCATTTCAATTGAGAGCATCAATCTCCTCACTATCCCTAATATTTTTCACCATCCACCACCACTGATCAGCTTCACCTTCAAAATGGAAAACTGCAAGACTAACCTTCTGATGTTCTGAACAACCCATGATATCAAAAATCTTCTCCAGTGCTTTAATCCACCCTTTAGCTAGAACAGGGTCAGATGATCCTCTGAATGATGGGGGATGTTGCCTCATGAAATTCTCCACTACTGACATGTTCCTCTATGGTTGATCTGGATGATCTCGTACATGGATACCACCAACGTTTATCGCCTAAGTCAATTGTGCCATCACTCCAACAAACTATTCAGTTCTAATTCTGACCATCTCAGGTTGCTGATTTGGAAGGTTGTCTTCCTCTAGATGTCGTCCCAATATAGCTGCCATGTTCCCTCTGCGGAAAACCATTCTGAACACAGAAATATCTTAGGCAAAGCAATATTATAATCTGTAAATGCTATATGATTTCAATATTAACATAAATTTATTTATGGATATTACTTTACCAATACCCTAACTCCTAATGTTATCTAAACCAACCTCTGATGCCAACTATAAGGACCTAGCCTTAAAAATTACATAATATTGAATTAAATGAATAATTCAAATTGAGGATCTTTTCAGGTTTAGAGTTTTAGAGAATTAGGACATAACTATTACATCTCAAAAGATTACAAGGTTGAATTTTCTACACGGTTTTCATTTTTTCATAAAATAAAAATTGTTGAAAAAAAGATTCATGTTTAGATCCATGTTTTAGACAACATGACTTTTCATGGGTCCCATCCTTGACCCTATTCATCTTTAAGTCCTGTAAAAACATTTCAAAACTTGGGATGAGCATAAAAAGCTCAGTAAGAATTATAAAACAAGGAATGAAAACATTTTTTCATAAATACATACAAATCATGAAATCTGTTACTTACCTCGTGAAATCATAAAATTTATGAAGGACACGTAGAAATCATAAATCATAAAGGTAACTTGCGGCATCCATACCATACTTACATTGTAGCTATCATAGCTATATAGGGAGTTACTTTGGAATACCCATCACAAAATATTCCCTAAATCTCTTAGGATAAAAATTCATGTTTACATCCGTCATGTTACCCAATGCATTGGAGAGATATCTCGGTCTCACCTACCCTAGGTTTATCATGGAACCACCCGTATACGACAATAATTCCCAAGAACCATAACATGATAATAACACTTAACCTAAGCATAAAGGAAAGATAAAATTTCCACATTGCAATAATAAAATATAATTTCAAGATATTGAAATAATAAATCCATTCTCAAAATCATTTTCAATACCAAAATACGTAAAAAAGAGTATTTGTTATTTATTTTTCCTTTTAAAAACATTCTGGCTTGTTAAGGAATCCAAGGATCAAATAATACTCGTGGCGGCAGAAAGGTCATTGTCACCGCTTACGTTAATAAACCATTCATTTTCGTTGTTTAGTAAAATGCTTCGTATAAAAAGATTCCCTTTGAAGGAAATGAAATATCAAAGGGTTTTATACACCACATAAAATAATGTCGTGTATAAAACTAAAAATGCCTCAATTAAAGGAGATTGAGACGAAGTCCCTTACCTCACATCCGACTTGACTCGATCGTTCTTTAATCTCTTGAATAATAAACTAAAGTTAATTTCTACTTTCTTAAGAACCTTTTTCAAGTTTATTATTCATTTTATATAACTTTTTACAATGTTATAACATTATGTAATCATTTATGTTAATAACGTTCATTTTGTCGATATTTGGTACTTGAGTCAAAATGGACACCTTATATTTACAAGTTGTCCATGTGGTCAATAGTTCATTATATCCAAAATGATATTCATGATTTTTATATCATATATATCTAGTATATAAATGTTTTTTTAATAGTACATAATGTTTAGAGGTAAGAAATGAAATGCACCGTTCATGGAGACGGTAAGTCGTACGTACGCATGAACGCTACTTTCATTTCAATTTCTTATTTTAATTGAAATAAAACATAATGATACATAGGTATTTTATAATTCAAGTATAATATCATATATAATATTGTCAACTCCATTTTTTATACATCCCACATAAGGCATTAACGAATCAAATCACTTTGAGGGGGCGGTAGTCCACACTTCCTCAAATGAGATTATCGTATTTACCCACTATGGAAACCATAAAGGCATAATATAAATGGGAAGTACAGAAGCATAAAAAAATCATAAACATAATATATATCATATATAAATACACTTCCATCATAATGGTCACCATGAGATGTGGTAAGATGTAATTGAACAATCATAGTTTCGTGAGGCGTTAGTTTGCCATCCAAAGAAACATTGTGTTCTCATCCACTTGATTGAGGTGTGTGTAAGTGTAGTTCGAATACTTCTCATAACAACATCATAGTATATTGAAGATACTGGTGTTGTTGCAAAAGAAAATAAATTAAAAGTGATTAAAGGTTGGAGAAGTAAAATAAAATAAACCAATTTAAGAGAAATTGTTACCTTTAATTTGGGTAACTCTCTTTGGTTTGAACCAAAGGAATTCGTGAAATGCCTTCTGCCTATGTTAAGGCTTCTAGGAGGAGGATAGGGATGTAGGAAGATTAATTGGGCAGAGTTTGGAAGATCCCAATGGCTTGATAGGAGTGAGGAATTGAATAGAAGTGGTCTCCTTTTATCAGGGAGAGGAGGGGCTCTTTAGGAAAGTGTGAAAACATTATTTTATTATATAATGATATTCGGTTTCTAAGGGTACAAAAATCATTATGGTCTAAGATAAGATGACTAATATTCGAAATAAAATCATCCAATCAGAATTGGACATGTTTTGGATAATATTTTAATCATTGTAATCTTATTTATTTTAATCATTTATTAATGAGATAAATACTGCATCATTATTGTGACATAAATAATTTAATTTATTCGATGTCTAAAAATTAAAAAACAAATACCATGATGTAGGAAATCTTTTAATATTTCCAATGAAAATTTATAGTCGAAAATAGGACTTATATAACACCATATAAAAATTAATTACTCAAATATTTTTGTTAATGTCCATTTTGTCTTTACATTAAATTAATTAATCTAAATTGTCATTTTCACTCCCAAGTGGATCAATGGGGTCCCAAAATCGACCCAAAGATTCCCATGGTCGTTAATGACTCAACCAATAAGGTTAGGACAAGTGTTAAGATAATTTAGAATTATTATAATAATCTTTTATCCTTGAATTACCTTATTTACCTTTAACCGCAATAAATAAACGTCAAAAGTTACTATTCACCAAAAATTATTTTCATCTTAATGAACCACATTTTACTTCTTGATAACAACCATGTATGTCGGATTTTTGAAATTCAATTCACATAAGTGGTAAAATTCCATTTAAATGAAAAAAAGTTTTTTTAACTACCACTAAGTGGTGTCACTATTCATAAAAAAATGAAGTTTTTCAGAAAAATACCAAAAATTCAGCCTAAGCTATATTTGATATTCTGAATTCAAAAATGATGTCTATTTTGACCAATTAAAAACATAGAAGTGGAATTAGTTAATTTAAATATTAATTTCTGATGTCAAAACAAATAGCGTGTTTTTAGGAAACAATAACTATCAATAGATTGATACTTGTTTATGTCCAATTTCAAAGTGAAATTAATTCTAATGACCCAAATTATATTAAATGGTAAAAATATATTTTAGTTTCACTTTAAACCCAATTAAAAATATAATATAACCATATAAATAAATTATATTAAAATCACCTTTGAATTAAAATACAATATTTTTCACTATTCATTAAAAATGAACTTTATCAGAAAAATTCCCAAAAATTGCACAAAGTAAATTTTGATGTCCCCGATCAAATGAAGGATTTTATTTAGTCAATTATAATGTATTAAAGTGACCAAAACTATATTTAAAAAGGGTTCTCCATTAAAAGGCGATAAATCGGCCTTTTAATGTAGATTATGCTTAAAATTAGATTCATTCATATTTTAAGCCTCTAAATTTTATTGGATAAATGTAAATACATTTAAAAAACATGTATAATCATGTTGTAGTTAGTTTTGTTCATTCCTTATAATACAACGGCTAGGAGTTAACTACCATTTAAAATAATAATATTATACTATTAGTGTGCAACATAAGATTCCAATGAAACCCGTTGTTGCGTATCGGGTACGATATCGAACATAGAAACCCCTTCAAAGTAAAATTAATATTTAATTCACAAATATTAATAAATATTAAATATGTCTTATTCTTTATTTACTTGGGATGTTACACAATACTTCCCTAAGGTGGATTTTTGGTCAGGATATTATCAAGTAATGTGAAGAAGGATGATATCCCCAAGACTGCTTTTCGTACAAGATACGGGCACTACGAATTCATAGTTTTTCCTTTTGGACTCACTAATGCTCCATCAATCTTCATGGACATAATGAATGGAGTCTTTATAGATTACCTTGAAAAATTTATGATAGTCTTTATAAAAGATATTTTGATATACTCTAAAACCAAGTTAGATTATGAGGAGCATCTAAGAACTGTACTAGAGACATTGGAAAAGGAAAAGCTCTATAGAAAGTACAACAAGTGTGTGTTTTGGTTGAAGGAGGTCTCATTCTTGGTCTATATTGTGAGAATAAATGGGATATCTATGGATCCCTCCAAAATAGATGCAATTAAGGGATGGTCGAGGCCAAAATTGGTGAAGGATATCCGTATATTCTTGGGGTTAGATGGATATTGTTGGCGATTTGTGAGAAATTTCTCATGATTTTCCAACCATCATACCAATATAACTTAGAAGGGAGTAATGTTTTCTTGGAGTGATGAATGTGAAAAAAATTTCAAGGAGTTGAATAAAAGGATTATCCCTACACCCGTTCTCACTTTACCCACAAGTGGAGAAATTTTTGTGTTATTCAGTGATGCTTCGAAGAGGGGCATGGGATGTGTGTTGATGTAAAATAAAAAAGACATTGCTTATGCTTCAAGGTAATTGAAATATCATGAATAGAACTATCCAACACATGATCTTGAGTTGGCTGTAGTGATCATCGCTTTGAAAATTTGGTGGCATTATCTCTTTGGGGAGAAGTGTGAAATATATACGGACCAAAAAATCCTCAAGTATATATTCACACAGAAAGAGTTGAACATGAGCCAATAATGATGGTTAGTAATAATCAAAGACTATGACTTCTTAATCCATTACCACCCTAGGAAACTGAACATGGTAGCAGATTCCCTAAGTAAAAAGGACCCAGTAATTCTATCATTTATTAGAATTGAAAAGGATCCAATCTTCTCAGATTTGATGAAGATGGTCATGGGAATCATAATGAAGGAAACATCATCAATACTTTCACAAATGATTGCTCAACCGTCACTTTTGGAAAGGTTAAATGATTCTAAAAAGGATGATGTGGGAATTATAGAAAAAGTGGAAGCTATTAGAAAAGGGAAATCCTTATAGTTTAATGTTAATGAAGAAGGAATTATGAGATTTTGGAAAAGGCTATGTGTTCCATAACGTCCGGAGCTAAAGAAGGAACTTTTGGATGATGCACATAGTTCAAATTTATCTATTCACCAAGGAAACACAAAGATGTATCGAGATCTCCGAGAGCATTATTGGTGGGATAATATGAAGAAGGAGATCTCTAAATATACATCAAAAGTCCTAGTGTGTCAGCAAGTGAAGGCAGAGAGGCAGATGTCTAAGGGGATGATGCAGCTATTTCCTATACCAGAATGGAAATGGGAGACCATCACTATGGAATTTGACACTGGACTATCGAAGACATCCAAAGGCAACAATGCAATCTAGGTTGTTGTGGATCGTCTTACAAAGGCTGCACACTTCATTGCTATTAGGGAGGATTTCTCATTGGATAAACTAGCATGGATATATATCATGGAATTGGGGTACCACTATCTATTGTGTCCGATTGAGATCCATGATTCACCTCCATGTTTTGGAAGAGTCTTCAACATGCTCAGAATAATGAATTGAACTTCAGTACGGCCTATCATCCTCAAAATGATAGCCAATATGAGAAGTCTATCAAAACACATGAGGACATGTTGAGAGAATTTTCAATGGACTTTAAAGGAGGATGGGATCAACATCTTCCTCTGGATGAGTTCTCTTATAATAACAGTTTACATTCAAGCATCCAAATGGAACCATATAAAGCCCTTTATATGAAATGGTTCAGAACACCGGTGTATTGGGATAAGGTCGATGAGAGTAAGCTGCTTGGACCAAAATGGTCGATGAAATGGTGGAGAAGGTGAAAAACATTCTGCAGCATATAAATGTATCCTAGAGTCGACAGAAGAGATATGCAGATAACCGTCGACGAGACCTTGAGTTTAAAGTTGGAGACAAGGTGTTTCTATGCATATCTTCGTGGATGAAGGTCATGAGGTTTGGAAATAATGTGAAGTTAAGTCCAAGGTAGATTGTCCCCTTCGATATTCTTGATCGTGTTAGGGCTGTGGCCTATCGACTAGCACTTCCACCTACCGTGGAAAAAGTACATGATGTTTTTCATGTATCCCTCTTTAGAAAGTACATATTGGACCCTTCTCATGTACTCTCTTCATAGTTGGTATAGTTTGGGGATGATCTTTCTTATGAGGAGCAACCAGTGAAGATCTTACATAGTAGATAAAAAGTTCAATGAAATAAGACAATGCCCCTCATCAAGGTGTTGTGGCGAAACCACAAGTTTGAAGAAGCAACGTGGGAATTGGGGGATATGATGAAGCATAGTTACCCACATCTATTTTAGTGTGGGAAAAAGGAAATTTCTAGGGTAAAATTTCTTAAGGGGGGAAGATTGTAACGACCCAAAATATCATAAATGGAAATCCCTCTTGATCTAATTAAATTTCTCTTTATATAAAATGTATATATAAAATGTCAAATTCATTGGTTTTATGTTTCTGGATTTTAAAATACTTTTATGAATTGTGATCGTTGCTAATATAGTTGTTGAACAGTGATCACATGATTAGTAAAATTATAGGGCTTTAACAAATCCAATTTACTCAGACAAAGGAAGCGATGACCCCATACAGTAGACGTGCCCCATAGAAAGCCCATTTTTCAAAGATCAGAAAGGAGGTTGTGTCTTTAGGCTTCACTCTTGACCAATCCCATGCTGATCTTGAATATGTTAAGTTCGAGTAGGACTGCCCATGAGAGAAGTGTAAATTGATAGAGATTACCACCCGAGAAATGTTATCTGTGCCACCCCAAGAGTCTGTCACCATCGCACACCTTACTCTTCAGTCTAATGTGGGTGTTATAAGGTTTTTTATAACAATATCCTAGTATTATGGCTATGTACATTATTTTTTTATATAATAATAAATATACTTTCATTTTATTATTATTACCTTGTAAATATTTTTTAAAGCACAAATTATATTTTTAGTTAAGGTTCGACTAAAAAATCAATTTTGATGAATTAATGTATTTTTGATTTAAATAAATTTTTAATAAAATATTATTATTATTATTAAATTAATTTTTATTGAATATAAATGATCGTATAATTTTATTAATGTAATTGTAATTTTTATTCAGGTTCGAAACCCATTTTTTTCAAAACCCAGGAATTTTCGATAAATGTCGGTATTTATGTTAAAAGTGATAATTAACATATTCAGAAATTTATTTAGAAAAAATTAATATTATTTATGGAATCATGACATTGAAATTATCCAATGGTGAATTTTTCATTATTTTTTGAGACAGTCAAATTTTTTGGGTAAAAATTACATACCGTTTAAATATATAATATGTTTTATGACATCATAATGACCAAATAGTGATTTAATACAATACTATAAACTTTATGTTCGTCCAATATATGTTTTACCACTAAAATAATGTGATTTTGGGTTTTTTTGATTTATTTTAAAAATCATTAGTGGACCTTCAAAACTTATTAATCATTTTTTCATTTTAAATTGTTTTCCTTGAGTGTGTGACTCACCTCCACGTAAGAAACCTAATTATTTTAAGAATTTCGGACTTTTGCATTATAAAATAGTGTTTTCCACTTCCCTTATCCAAAAACCATGGGCAAAAACCAATTTCTAGTTTGTGGTTTTGATTAGTTTAATGTGAGGTGTCCAAAACCTAAATAATAAACAATTCCCTCACCTTTCATATACAAACCCACCCAAGCTCCCACTTCCTCCTCACCCAAAGCCTTTTGAGTTCATCCAACCTCTGAAATCCTCTCTCTAAAATCCTCTCACGGCGCCCCAATCTCTTAAGAAGCCTCTCTCAAGCCTCCCTCAAGCCTTTGGAAGCACACTTCCAAGTAAGGGATTTTTTTTCCTTTCTCATTTTTGTCTAATTTTCTTTAAGGTGTTATTCCCTTTTGTTTTCAATTAAAAATCATGGGGTATGATTTTGAACCTCCTCCATACTGTCCTATTTATGTTTTGATAATGGAATACCCCTTTCACTCTCATTAAGGCCTCCCATGTACACACGTTACCATGATGAAATTCCGTGGGGGATTTCTCTCTCCCCTTTTACATCCAAGTAATTCTTTTGTATTATGCATCTAAATTACATTACGTTTGTTGGGACACGTATCCATATAAACCCCTTACTGTAAATTTCATGTACATATGATAAGAAACCCTTTTCTATATCATCAACTGTTTTCATTAATCCTGATGTCGCGCCGTTATGCTGCCGAAATTGCACCGCGTTTTTCCAAGCCAAAGTCATTGTGAAGTGAATATCATACCCATGTCTTTATCAAGGGTATTCACCTTTATTCACAAATAACAATTGAATGGAACATTCCTGTATTTATTCCACATTACTTAATCATGGAATAACTTATGATGTTGATTGATTCCCTGTTATATGATCCATGTGGCACACTTATGCAAGAAATACAATGTTTAAGAAGGGTGTGCCCTGATAGCGCTGCAATACATTGGGTAAATTATGTCATCATGATATTTCATGTGAAATCGGTGTTTACTCATGATAATTAAAGTGTAATGAGGTTTTACTCATGCTTCATATGCAATGAGGTTTTACTCATTCTCCATGTGCAATGAGCCCTAGCTCATGCTAATTCCATTATAAGTGTTGTTGCCACATTTCCATGTTATAATGATCGTGATTTGTCATGCCTTTATATTTATTCTTATCTTGTGATCTATTGATAGGTCTATTGTCTAACTTGTATTTTATTCCTCATGCTATTCAATGATTATTCCCTTACTGGGCTTTATAGCTCACCTATTTCATATGCATTTCCTCAGGTTATCCCATGCAATGCTAAGTACGAGTGAATGTAGTGGTTATGTAAAAGAAGGTTTTCAATAACAATGTTGTTTTTCATGTTTTAAGTTGTTATGTAATGATCCTAAGCCCCCAAGACCCTATACTAATCTATCTTCTATGTTGTTTCAAATGAATTTTATGTAATAAATTATGTTTAGTTGTGTAAAAAAATATCAGGTTTGTCGTAGTTGGCATCAGAGGATAGGTTTAGTTATTTTTGGAATTAGGATTAGAAAAACCTAGAAAAGCCTTAGAGGCGAAACTAAGGATAATAAAAACATACCTATGTTTTGGTGAGTATTAACTAAGTGTTTTATCAAGAAAATACATCCCTATCCTGATACGAGCAGGTAGAGGCGGCACTAGCACATATGTATCCTAGGGGTAAAACCCAAAAACACCGCTTTCAGCTCGACTCAAATGGGAACTGTTGCATGTCAAAGGGCCTTTCTGATCTCTTGGTTATGACACTACAGGGGGATATGATTTGGTAATTTAATAGAATTAGTATGAGCCATTATTAAGGGACAAAAAAATTCCCTAATAATATTTTTTAGAAAGTAGATCATGGATAACATACTCTAAATCCATTATATTCATATGTTAAGGAAATAGAATTTATTTATAAGTCATTATTTTTTTCCTTGTATTACCCTTTATGTTTTAACCCAAACATTCCTTTTATTCTAGCCTACGGCCGATAATAGGAGGACTCGGGCTAACAACTGATGTGATGATCAATGTGATGATTGTATTGATGAGATTCCCAATCCAATGGGAGCAGGAATCACGAGATTTGTCATGCTTCTCCCTCATCTGACTCAAGATTTGAATAAAAACATGGGTCAAGAGGAATGTTCAACCCCCCCCCCCCCCCAAAGAACAAGTTGCTATCGAGCGATTCATGGGACAAAGGCCTCCAGCGTTTAATGTATCATCTGAACCCTTAATCACTGAACAACGGATCAACTCCATTGAAAATATATTCCATATCCTTCAATGTTCTGAAAAAAAGAAGGTTCTCCTTGATGCTTATCGTATAGAGGGTGAAGCTGATCAATGGTGGACATTGATGAAAAATACGAATCCTGATGTGGAGATCAAGGGGTTAGAATGGAAGGATTTCCTGAAGATGTTTTTCAATAAATATTTTTTCTGCACCCTCCTGCTTATGATGGAAAGGGACTTCTTTTCCCTCATGAAAAAATATGATGAATCTATCTGAGCATACGATGAAAACGTCAAAATGCTTTCACGATACACCTCCGGCTTTTTAATTACCCCCTAATGCAAGTTTGACCGCTTATTCGATGGGCTGAATCCTAGCCTGTAGAAAGCAGTGAAGATCCGTGACCTCAACAGCTATGAGGAAATTGCCTGATGTTCCCTCATGGTCGAAATAGAGATCAGAGAATCTCAGGCGTATCATGGGGATAAGAAGAGTAAGATGGACTTCAATGATGGCGGTCTGATGGATAAATCCAATGATGCTAAAAAGATTCATCACCCCACTTTCCAAAGCTGTGGAAAGAAGCACCCCGGAAATTACTTGAAGGGGATTAGGAAATGATTTTGGTGTGGATGAGAAGGTCACTTGGCTATTAAATGTCGGAAAGAAAGACTCACGGCTGCGACCGAGGAGAGGAATGCTCCGTTGGAACCTCAACGTCTAGTTCATTACTAAAACCGCAATGAACCAAGGAATCTTGCAAATCAGATCCCTAATCCAAGGGTTTTCATAGAAAACCAACATCCTCCAAGGCAGTAAGGGCGAGCCTTTTCCATAACCACTACCGAAGTGAACCCTGACAACATAGTTGTGATAGGTATACGAGTTATTCATTCAAGACTAGTGAACATAATTTTTATTCAGGTTCTACACATTTTTTTATATCTTGAAAGTTTAGTAGAATAATCCTAGCCCCACCACAAATCATGGAAGTGAAGATGTCAGTGGGTACGGAAAATGGGGCAATCATTGCATCCCATGAATATAACTACTCCCCTATCATTATCTGTGGATTAAACTTCCCGGTGAACAATTCCATACTCCCTCTGGTGGAATTTGATACAATTATTGACTAGTATTGGCTTTCCTTATATAGATCCAACATAAATTTTTGAGAAAGGTAAATCACTCTCTATATGGATAATAAACCCCGGATTATATACAAGGCAAGGAGTAAGATGAAACTTCTTTAACTCTATAATCTCAAGCGTGGATATCACTGCCCTTTGAGAAAATGTATCTGGCTCAGATGATTGATTCTAAGGAAGAAAAAATCATAGAAAACATGCCAATTGTGAGGGAATTCGGTAAAGTGTTTCCCGAGGAATTAACTGGTCTTCCTCTTAGAAGATATGTTGAATTCTCAATTGATCTTTAACCTTGGGAATTTACAATATTCGAGACCTTGTATAGAATGGTTATTGTGGATCTTGAGGAGCTGAAGAAACAACTATAGTAGAATCTGGAAGAAGGGTTTATATGCCCCTGTTCTTCACCATGCGGTGCACCAGTCCTCTTCGTCAAGAAGAAGGATGGGTCAATGTGCCTTTTCATTGATTGTCATGAGCTTAACAAAATCACGATTAAGAACAAGTATCGTCTCCCATGAATTGATGACATGTTTGATTAGTTGTGTGTAGAATAATACTTTTCCGAGGTGGAAATGTGGTCGGGATATTATCACGTAAGTGTTAAGAAGGAAGATATCCTGAAGACTGCTTTTTCGTACAAGATATGGGCACTATGAATTCGCAGTAATTCCCTTAAGACTCACTAATGCTCTAGAAATCTCCATGAAATTGATGAATAGAGTCTTTAGAGATTATGTCGACAAATATTTGGTAGTATTTATAGATGATATTCACATATAGTCCAAAACCAAGGAGGATCATGAGGAGCATCTAAGAACTATACTAGAGACCTTGCGAAAGGTTAAGATCTATGAAAAGTAGATCATGTGTGATTTTTGGATGATGTAGCACTCATTATTGGGCCATATCATCACATGAAATGGGATATTTTTTGATCCCTCCAAAACACATGTAATTAAGGGATGGTCAAGGACATCATCAGTAACGGATATCCATAGCTTCTTGGGGTTAGCTGAATATTATCGACGATTAGTGAGAAATTTCTCAAGATTTTCCAACCCTCTTACTAAGCTAACATGAAAGGGAGTAATGTTTTCTTGGAGTGATGAATGTGAAGAATGCTTCAGGGAGTTGAAAGGGAGGCTTATCACTGGGCTTGTGCTCAATTTACCCACAAATGGAGAACGTTTGGTGGTATTCAGTGATGGTTCGAATAAAGTCCTG
Organism: Viscum album; assembly: GCA_963277665.1. NCBI lineage: Eukaryota > Viridiplantae > Streptophyta > Magnoliopsida > Santalales > Viscaceae > Viscum > Viscum album. The sequence continues at coordinate 841,231,910 of OY728140.1, read as the reverse complement.
GGATGTGTGTTGATGAAAAATTAAAAAGTCATTTCCTATGCTTCAAGGTAATTAAAAGTTCATGAACAGAACTATCTAACACATGTCCTCGAGTTGGCTGTAGTGATATTTTCTTTTAAAATTTGGCGGTATTATCTCTTTGGGGAGAAGTGTGAAATATATACGGACCACAGAATCCTCAAGTATATATTCACACCGAAAGAGTTGAACATGCACCAACGAAGATGGTTAGAGCTGATCAAAGACATTGACTGCTCAATCCATTACCACCCTGGGAAAGCGAACAAGGTGTCAGATGACCTATGTAAAAAGGACCCAGCAATTCTATCATTGAAGATAATTGAAAAGGATAAAATCTTCTTAAATATGATGAATATGGACATGGTAATCATAAATAAATAAACATCATCAATCCTTTCACAAATTATTTCTCAACCGTCACTTTTAGAAAGGATGAAGGATGATCAAAAGGATGATGTGGGAATTCAGGAAAAAGTGGAAGCTATCAGAAAAGGGAAATCATCGGAGTTTAATTTTAATGAAGAAGTAATTGTGAGATTTGGGAAAATACTATTTGTTAAATCAAGTCCATAGTTGAATAAGGGACTTTTGGATAATGCACATAGTTCAAATATTTCTATTCAACAGGAAGCACAAAGATGTATCAGGATCTCTGAGAGCATTATTGGTGGGATAATATTAAGAATGAGATCCTTTAATATATATCAAAGTGCCTGGTGTGTTAGCAAGTGAAGTCATAGAGGAATAAGTATAATGGGACTATTAAACCATTGCTCATACCAGAATGGAAATGGGAGAACATCGCCATGGACTTTGTCACTGGACTTTCGAAGGCATCAAAAGGCAATAATGAAATTTGGGTTGATATGGATCGTGTTATAAAGGCTTCACACTTAATTTCTATTCGGGAGGATTTCTCATTTAATAAAATGCCATGGATATATATCAGGATAGTGGTAAGGATGAATGGAGTACCAGTATCTATTCTGTCTGATCGAGATCCAAGATTCACCTCTATGTTTTAGAAGAGTCTTCAACATGATCTGAATATTGAACTGAACATTAGTACAGCCTATCATCCTCAAACTGATGGCCAATCCGAGTGGACTATCCAAACACTTTAGGACATGTTGATAGAATTCTCAATGGACTTTAATGGAGGATGGTATCAACATCTTCCTCTTGTGGAGTTCTCTTATAATAACAGTTTCCACTCAATCATACAAATGGCACTATATGAAGCCCTTTATGGGAAAAGGTGTAGAACACTAGCGTGTTGGGATGAGGTTGGTGAGTGTAAGTTGCATGGGCCAAAAATGGTCGATGAAATGGTGGAGAAGGTGGAAACCATCCTACAACATATCATGGCAGCCCAGAGTTCACAGAAGAGTTAGGCAGATAACCGTCGATGAGACCGTGAGTATAAAGTTAGATACATGGTATTTCTACACATATCATTGTGGAATAAGTTCATGAGGTTTGGAAGGAAATGGAAGTTATGTCCAAGGTACATCGATCTGTTCAATATTCTTGATCATGTCGGGGTTGTGGCATATCGACTTGAACTTCCACCTACCATGTCCAAAGTACATGATGTCTTTCATGTATCCCTATTAAGAAAGTATCTACTAGACCCTTCACATGTACTCTCTTCAGAGGTGGTACAGTCAGAGAATGATCTTTCTTATGAGGATCAACCAGTGAAGATATTATATCATATAGAAAACATTATAATAAATAAGAAAATTCCCCTCGTCTAGGTGTTGTGGGGAAACCACATGTTTAAACAAGCGACGTGGGAATTAGAGGAAATGATGAAGTAGAGTTACCCACATCTGTTTTACTATGGGAAAAGGAAATTTCGAGGGAGAAATTTATTAAGGGGAGAAGATTGTAACGACCCAAACTTTCATTAATGTAAATCCCTCTTGATCTAATTAAATGTCTCTTTATGTAAAATTTTTATTTAAATTGTCACCTTTTTTGTTTTTATGTTTTTCAATTTTAAAATATTATTAAGAATTTTGATCATTTCTAATATAGCCGTTGAACAGTAATCACATGACCATTATTAATATAGGGATTTAACAAATCCAATTTACATAGATAGAGGAATCGATGACCTCATCCAGTAGATGTTCCCCAAACGAAGCCCATTTGTCATAGCTCAGAAAGGAGGTTGCATCATTGAGATTCTCTCTTGACCAAGCCCAACACGAGCTTGAATATGTTATGCTCGAGGGGGACCACCTACGAGTGAAGTTGATGATGATATATATTACCACCCGAGCAATGTTATCTAAGCCACCCCAAGAGTCTGTCACCATCGCACACCTTACTCTTTGGTCTTATGTTGGTGTTATAAGGGGTTATGTAACTAGACCCAGGTACTATGGTTATATACATTATATTTTTGTATATAACAATGAATATAATTTCATTTTCTTATTTTTACCTTGAAAATAGTATTTAAAGCACAAATAGTAATTTTAGTTATGATTCCACTATGAAAATTATTGTGATGAATTAATGAATTTTTTAATTAAATAATATTTTAATAAAATATTTTTATTATTATTAAATTAGTGATTATTAAATATAAATGATCATATAATTTTATGAATGAAATATAAATTTTAATTTATGTTTGAAACCAATATTTGTCAAAACCTGTGAATTTTTGATAAATGTTGGTTTTTATTTTAAAAGTGAAAATTAACATATTTAGAATATTATTTAGAAAATATTAATATTATTTCTGGAATCAGGACTTCGAAATTATCTAACATTGAATTTTTATAATTTTCTAAGAGAGTCAAATTTTTGGGTAAAAATTAAATACCGTTTAAATATATAATGTGTTTTATGACATCATAATGACCCAATGGTGATGTAATAAAATAAAATAAACATTATTTTCCACCAATATATGATTTACCATTAAAATAATTTGATTTTGGGTTTGTTTGATTTATTTTACAAGGATTTAGTGGACCCTTCAAGATTTATTAAATAGTATGTCTTTTTAAATTTTCTTCCATGGGAGTGTGACTCACCCCCACATAAGAAACCCCATTATTTTAAGAAGTTAGGACTTTGGGCATATAAAATATTTTTTCCCACTTCCCATTGCTAAAAATCATGGTAAAAACCCATGGGATGGTTTGTGGTTTTGAGTAGTTTAATGTGTGGTGTCCAAAACATAAATAAAAAATAATTCCCTCACCTTTCAAATATAAACCCACCCAATCTCCCACTTCCTGCTCACACAAAGCATTTCGAGTTCATCCAACATCTACCCTCCTCTCTATAGAATCTTCCATGGTGCCCAAGCTCTCAATAATCATCTCTCAAGCCTCTCTCAAGCCTTTGGTATCACACTTTCAAGTAATGGATTTCTTCCTTTCTCATTTTTTTCTAATTTTCTTTAAGTTGTTATGCCCTTTTATTTTTAATTACAAATGTTGGGTTATTATTTCACACCTCCCCCATACTTTCCTCTTTATGTTTGGATGATGGGAGACAACTTTCTCTCATATTAAAGCCTCCCATGTACACCCGCTACCATGCCGAAATTCCGTGGTGGATTTCTCTCTTCTTTTACATCTGAGTAATTATTTTGTATTATGCATCTAAATTCCATTATGTTTGTTGGTAAATGTATCCATATGAACCCCTTACTGTACATTTCATTTAAATTTGATGAGACACCCATTTCTATCTCATCAAAAAAATTCATGAATCCTTATGTCATGTTGTTATGCTGCCGAAATTGCACCGTGTTTTTTCCAAGACAAAGTCATTGTGTTGCGAACACCATACCCATGTCTCTATCAAGTGTATTCACCTTTATGCACATATACCTATTGAATGGTAATTTCATGTATTTATTCCACATTAATTAATCATTTAATAACTTAGTATGTTGATTGATTCGATGTTATATGATCCATGTGGCACACTTATGCATGAAATGAAATTTTTAAGAGGGGTGTGCCCTCATAGTGCTCTAATGAATTGGGTAAAGTATAGTTTCAAGATACGTAATGTGAAATGGGTATTGACTCATTCTAATTCAAGTGAAACATGGTTATACTCATGATTCATTTGAAATGAGGGTTTAAACATGCATTATGTGTAATGTTCCTTGGATTATGCTAATTCCTAATTAAGTGTTGTTGCCAAATTTCCATGTTTTGATTATCGTGATTTATCATGTATTTATGTTTATGATTCTCTTGTACTCTATTGATTTTCCTATTGTCTAACATTTATTGTATTCCTCATGTTATTTCATGATTATTCCATTACTGGGCTTTATAGATCAGACTTTTCTTATGCATGTCCTCATGTTATCCCATGCAATGCTAAGTACGAGGGAATGTAGTGGTCATGTAAGGGATGTTTTCAATAAAGATGTTGTTTTTAATGTTTTAATTTGTTATGTAATGATTCTAAACCCCAAAGGCACTGGAAATCTCAATATTATATGTTGTATCAAATTACATTTATGTAATAAATTGTGATTAATTTTGTAATAAAAGATCAGGGTTGTCATAGTCATGGTATCTTCCATGGCCTAAGAATTGATCCCCTTATATGTATTGTGATCTTTCCCCACTCAGGAGTGTGTTCTACCAGAATGAGTGTATCCATCTCTCATGTATTTTCCCAATGAAGAGTACTTCTCAGACAAACATCATCAGAGTTATCCAACTCATCCAGTGAGTTATCCTAGATGAGTGCTTCATGGAATCTTAAAACTCAACCCCTGGCAGGGGTATGTGGTCGTGTGACTTGTCTCTACACTATGAGTATGTGTTTTGAGTATATATGGATTCTGTTTCTCTTGTTATATGTTCAGTATACATATACTATGTAGTGCTTACTGTACCTTTACATTATATATTTCATTGTGATTTTCGGGGTCCTCTATTGAGTATTGTTATACTCACCCCTGCATGGCCTTTTCCCAAACGTGTTATGTCTTGTGCAGATAAGCAGCCTTTTGATAGAGTCCAAGATGGACAAGGACCGACCGAGCTTTCAGAGTTCCATATAGGCCGAGGTGTTCCTACAGATATGAGCAGTATTCCTAGTACCTCTTTGTGATTACATGTTGGAATTTTTAGTTTGCATACTCTTGTTTTTGGTGGGCTTGTATTGTAGCCCAGTTTACTATCCGCAAATTACTTCCATTGTACTCTATTGGTTGGGTTTAGTTGTATGAATGAATTTTTTTCCATAGTGATTTTTTTACATTTCAGCATTTTTTGGCTTGGATATTTGTGCATGTTTACAGGTACATAGGAAATTCCTCCCATGTTTGTGATATGCCTACTCGGTGCTAGTCATCAACCCCTGGCCTATTGGAGGTTTTCTTGGGGAGTCGCAGCATGGGGCCCACTAGGATGAGTCGTGACAATTTTAAACATTAAATAAATAAAAAAAATTCTTTGAGAACACAATTATTCCCCTCAGATAATCCTTTTATATCAATAATAATAAACTTCTTGGAAAGGTAGGGAAAAATAAAACATAAGAAAGGGTATATATCAAATGATTGTTTTGAGTTAAGTTGAATAGAGGCTATAACAAATCAATGAGAATAATCTACATAGGAAGGTACATAACTAAACACACATCTCATTTATTTAGTATATTGATAATGAAATGTATCCATATATTTTCCATAGTTAAGATATCATGGATAATAATAACTGAATTATTAATGAAAGAAATGATTAATTATTAGACATCATGTATTTGGAACATGAACCACTACTGTAAGGACCTTTCACAAGACATTTTAATAATTATGGTTAAATTCCATTTAATTCTATCTTAACTTGTTTTTTCCTAGAAACTACCCAAACATCATGGGAATTTTTAATATACAGTCCCCATCCATTAATTTATTTCTAAAGCATTCATTATATGTCAAATAATTGATTTAATTTATGAAACAATGTGCCTTATCCTCAATTATCTTTATTAATTAGAGAATGTGGATTTAAAATTATTTCCCTTAATTATTTTCCCTAACATTATTTCCCCTAAGAATTACTATCCACCACATGATTCCTCCTCCTCATTATATAACACCTCAAACATGCCCGATCCTCTCAGTGTAACATCCTCCTCCTTATCAACAACACATTCCAATTTTGTTTTCTTTTAAAATTTATTTCTTTGTAGGAAAATAATTTTATTTTATTTTATGAATATTTTATGATTAAATTATTTATTTATCCACCCCTATTAATTATCAACTCGCAAGGATTAGAAATAATATTTAGAAGTTTATATTTTCTAAACAACAAATCCTGACAATTATAGTTTAATATAGTAATAATATTATGTTTGATCCATTTTGAGAATATAGTATCTAAAGTTATTAAACTATAATTGGTCATAAATTGTTAATTAACTAATTTTATAAAAAAAATTAAAATTGAAAACATATTAAAAAATTATAAATTATTTCTATTTTAAGGAAAATTAATGATAATAAATAAATTTTGAAGGATGTTTTTCTAAAAAAATATGATTTTTTTTTCTTGTGAACAAAGTTGATTTTGTTTTTTAAAAGATTAATAATTACTTAATATCTAATGATTAAATATTTGTCAATAATATCCTAAACCTTTTATTTCAAGATGATTAAATTGATATACTCAAACTATAATGTGATTATTTTAATTGGTATAAGTAAAATATGTATCAATTTTACTTGTATAACCAAAATCCTTCACTTTTATATCGGTTTTCCTCCCATATTACTTTATTTTCATAAAAAATACTTAATAAATAATATAATAGATTAATATTGATATGATACTACATAAAAATAATTAAATTTTAATAAAACACAACAATTAATATGTACACATCCTCTTACTTCTGAAATACCATCCCTTGAAGAGACTAATCACTCGTAACTAATAGAGAATCAATAATTAAAGAAGATTTAATTTTTGGAATCCAAAAAACATGAAAGAAGAATAAAATTGTATACAGAATAATTAATGGAATTATGAATACTCACTTTAGTTAAAATTCACTATTGATCCATAATAAATAATTTGGTAATGATCCAATATCTCAATAAAAAGTTAAAGGGTGACAAATTGTATAATTCACTTTCAAAAGCCAAAAAATTAAAAAATTATACGACATAACAATTTAGGTTTTAACACTAGTCATTTCATTGTAATACATGCATCTACTTTTCCCATTTTATTATTTCCCCTACACCCTCCCTTTATGTCATCATTCAAATTTCATATCTTTCGGAATTATTGTGTGATTAAATTTTGTTACACCATATTATTTAGATCTATTAATTTTTATCCTCAAATATCCCTAAATAATGGAAAGGATCTATAAGATATTTAGTCATGATATAAATTTTTTAACTCCTCCTCACACAATTCATGACATAATGAGAAATTATTTATAGAATGAAATAATTAGTGCATCATGGTTTATTTTTTCCTCCTGATTTTGTTGAATTACATAACAAGTGTTTATAATACATATTTCACTAATATTTACCATTAATCATACTTGATATCTCTGATGCAAAAGTTCTATATCATTTTACAGTTTGTACTTCTTAAAATCTTATTGAAATTAATCATCCATTAAAATTATTACATGGTAATTAAGGGTTTTTCTATGATTACTTATTAAATAATGACTTTTATTCATACAAGATAACCATTCCATAATATAATGGATTATGACATGATTTCTAACATTAAATATTTTAAGTTATTCAATCTTCTAAAAAATATTCATAGTCCTCCAATAAATAAATATATTATTAAATCAATAAAAATTTGGCAGTATTAAGTCCAACGAACATAACAAACAATGATAAAATTTATGCATATTTTAGATTTATCAAATCCACTAACACATGAATTTATTGATATGTCAATGAAATATTTCAACGTAGAATAATAGAGAAAATAAATTCTAATCATGAATTAATGTTATTCCTTATACATATAAACATGAAATAATGACTAAAAATATCAAAAAAACAAAACTCATCCAATCAAGAGGGCCCAATCATGACTTTTTTTATTCGAATTAAAAACTCCCCTACTTTTCCACACATATTTTTATATTTTTAATTAGTATTTATGATCCTTCAGATTTTAATTATAGAAAAATAATTTAAATCATATGACAATAATGTAAAATATCATTTTTAACTATTTTTCCAAAACAAATTAATCGATCATCACATTATTCACTTTTCACAACATTGATTCCCATTAGAACCCTGAGTATATCAAATTTCCCAATATTTATCTCAAATTAAATCATGATGTGACACCCAGAAAACATTATTGTGATAATAGGCCCTCATGTAATGAGGATTCCTTGACTAATTATTCTTGTTTTCTAAGAGATAAAATGTGGTTAAAATATAATTAAGGTGTCAATTTTCAAATAGGATAAAAATTTAACAAATTTTGTAAATAATTTAATTTGGTCCTGAAAAGTTATGTCCTTAAAAATAAAAAAAATTGTGTAGTTTTGAAAATTTGAGTATATGCTATGAAATTGGTTATTATAAATTAATTGGATAGATGGTTCATGTTTTCAAAATTGTAAGAAGTATTTAAATATCATTCAATCATTTCATGGTAAGAATAATAATAATAAGCTTTAGTAAAAAGATTCCAAAAATGAAAATATATAATAGATAACATATCAATAATAACTTTAAAAAACTATAAACTTGACTAAGTATGTGAAATTCAATAATTTTCACGTACATCATTTAAATTTATGATTATAATTATTCATGTTTTTCCAATATATAAAAATGTATCTCATAGAAAATGATGAATTCAAGTTCAATATGGGTTAAACATTTCTGTTGGGTCTAAAAATTCCTCCCCTGCATTTGAATTATACATTATTCTTAATATTTAATCAATAGAAGATTGAATCTAAAAATTATGAATAGATTATCACCAAACTAATAACTTGAAAAATATGAAAAATTGTCTATAATTATTCCTTGTTTATGTCAGATTTTATTTTTTAATGTTTGAATGGATTGTAATTTATTTGTTCATAAACCCATTTTGAGTATTTTAGATATTAGTTTCTATGAGTTCTTTATTGAAACATAATAAAAATTAGTAAATTTTTAATCATGTAAATTTTAAAAAATATATATACCATAAGAAAAGAATAAAGTTGATTTCCATATAATATAGGTATATTCACTTTTATTTTTTATAGAAGTACAAGTGAATGTATAAAAAAGACCCAAAAATAAAAAGAGACAGATGGGTATAAGAAAAGAGAAAAAAACAAAAAAAATTAACCCAAAATGATTAAAATAGAATATATGAACAACCTACAACTCAAAAGTGGCAACATATTAATCCTAATTTGTTATATCTGTGTTCGCTTCATCTAGAACTGACTGTTGTGAATGGTTATCTCATAAGGACCGCTCTCTCTATATTTGGACTTCCTCATTATCTCTTGATAAATATTATGATCATGCCCCTAGTAAATGATACTATTGAAAAAAAGGTCATTTAGACTAAATTCATCCCACTACTCAAATGGTATGTTATTGACGACCTCCTAGTCAGTAGACTCTAGAAAATTATCTCGTTGGATTGGTGTGGATGCATGGGCTATAGTATGAGAAAAAGTTATAGTTCTTTGAAATAACTGTATGGGATATTTATTTCACCTCATTGGTCACAATAGTGGGATAATCCAACCTAAAATTGATATTATATATATCCTCATGGAACATCTTCTCTTTGGTCAGGATGGTTACTTAGTGTCTCAATGTGGGTCTATGAAGGGTATCATCTGAAGGTTGGTAACCATATTTCCCATTAAATTACATTATATATAATCTTAATACATACATTACATATATAATGAAGGGATATTAGTATGATATAGTGAGGATGTGATATTTTGGGTGGTTTATGTCGGAGGTGTGGCAGAACTGTTTCGGTTACTAGAAGATAGTGTGGGTGTGGTATACGTCATCTATGTGAATGGTCATTGTATATAAAAATGGCATTAAAAAATAAATTTAGTGGGGTAAGATGGGTATTGGAGTGATAGTCTAATATTAAGGGCTTGGGGTCGAGCACTACTACAAAAACCACCTATAAAAGTACTGGAATTTATCAGCGCTCAAAAAATTCCAAAATAAAGTTCATCTTTATCAATAATAAAATAACTGCTGATAAAGGAATCTCATTATCATTGCAAAAAAAATAAGTTATAAAATTAACCCATTAAAAGTTATGCATTATCATCACTTTATTTTAGTGTCGACAAAGAAAACCTATATCAATGATTTAATTATCGTACTGATAAAGGTATCCTTTAGCAACGCTTCATTAGAGTTGATAAATGTTTCCATTTATCAGCACTAAAAAAGTGCTGATAAATTTCAATAATAAAATTAAAAATTAAACATATAAAAAAATTAGTAAATTAAGAAAAATTTGAATCATGTTATTAATTAAATAATTATTGATAAAAATGAATAAATTTCATATAAATATATACATATATATATATTATAAATATTAACCAATAATATATATTAAATAAATATATATAAAAGGAATAAGTTAAATATATATATATTGTTAATTAAAGGCATTAATGTCTTATTCATTTTTAATGTTGTTTGATTTTGAATTTGACATATATTAACTATCATGTGTTTTATTTATTTCATGCACACACACAAAAAAACATAGATATATATATGTGTGTGTGTGTGTCTGTTTGTGTGTGTGTGTGTGTGTTAATGCATTTGTATACCCAAATGCACACACAAATATATTACACTATATATAGAAACACATTCATCTAATATTTATATAACTTATTCAAGGTTTAGTATATTTTAGAATGTAATTCTAACTTGATATATTTAATAAATATTATGTTTCTAATCAATTGATTTTATTTATTTGTTTTTGATATACTACAGTAAGGGTATTCTTTTTTAATGTTATTTAATTTTTTTTTGAATTTGATCATTTTTTATTATATATTTATATTTATTTATTCACAATGTTTTAGTGTTTTCAATGTGTATTAATCCACTTCAATATATATATATATATCCATATTTCTTAATATCATATATTTAATTATTAAAACTTATACATTTTTTCAATTTTAATTAAGTGTACTCATTTTGAATTATTCAATTTCACTCATTTTTAAAATGAAAAGATTTGAGATTATATATCCATTAATAATATTCAAAATATATTTTAAATAAATATTTAGAAATAAATACATCTATAAATGTATATTTACTATATTAATAATTCTTAAAAATAAATATTTATTATAAATATTTATTATAACTATTTATTTAATATAGTTAAATAATTATTATTTTTAAATAATTATTTTTATAATTATATATAAATACTTATATATATTTATATAAGTATAAAATTATAATAAATTTATTTAAATAATTATAATTAAAAATTATTTAACAGTGATTTTGTAGCACTGATAAAGATCAATCTTTATCAGCGCTTTAGTAGTGCGTTTAAAAGACATATTTATCAGTACTAAAACATTAGCATTGATAAATATGTCGTTTATTAGTTCCTTTTCAGTGCTGATAAAGTTCCATATTTATCACCACAAAAAAAGCACTGATAAATACTCCTTTTTTCAGTACTTATAAATTTAGGGTTGATTAAAGGGATATTTATCCACGCTTTTCTAAGAGAGCTGTAAAATGTGTCCCCGATTTGTTTAAAAATACCATAACCATGACTCGGTTGCTCGTGATTCTCAAGATCTCATGGAATAAATCTGTTTTTGGGGTGACTCCTCTATGTTCCTTTGGATTAATCAAGGCTATAGTCAATCATATGTAATTTACTACTCTTCCTCAATCGTTTTTTCATGTATTGGATTCTGCATTTTGTGTTTTTGCATTGTTGTTAAACATGATGAACCCTACATCTCTTCTCATTTCTACTGAAACAAAACAAGTGTGGTTATATTTCTTCTTATCCTTTCATCTATATTTGAGTTTCCATCCCATTTTTCCTTAAATACACACATAGATGGTTTAATCTACTCTCGATATTAACAAGTAGACCACTAATCCCCCATCATTTTTCTCTTCATTTGCGAAATATAAGGTTCCAAAATATAAGTTTTTTCTAAAATTTAATTCATTTTATATAATAGATTATATATTCAAATGGATTAATTGTGATGGTTATTATGGATTCGGGGATAACAATTTGTGGCCCTCATTTATGGACGATGATGATATAAGGACTATGGTAAGTGTAAAAAATGTTAAAACATGTTTTGTGGAATTTATTTATTCATGTAAATTGTAAAAACGTGAAATGGGTTATTTAGAGTTATAATTTTGATGAATAATTTTTTATTGAATTCAAAAAAAAATCATTGACTCAATTAGTTATGTTCCAAAAATTTATTTTAATGATTCATGTTGTGAGAGATTTTTTTTAATTAATTTAATGTTACTACCTAACATTAACCATTAATGGTGTATGATTAAGGTTTCATCCTATAATATGATTGAATTGTGGGGATACTTATCCCCAATATTATATTTTTCAACCGATAATATCATTATCAATTGTAAAGTAAGAATTTATTTGAGGTAATTGAAGATCCACTTAAATCCATGTGGTATAATTATCAATTAAAAGAAGTATCTATGGTTCCTCTATAAGATTTTTATGGTAATATATGATAATAATAAATTTAGTACTGCATTAAATATGTTAATTTTATTTATAATAGTAATAAAATTATAGATCAATACTTATAAAATGTTGAAAAATTCACCCTTTTAAAGGGATAAATGTTATTGGGGGGATCTTATGGTGTATTAAAAAAATTTTCAAAATCAGAAGGTGAGGAATCCTTGAGTAGATAGATTTGATGTCCAATGTATGTGGGGTGAGATTTATTTTTTCAAGACCATTAGAGTGGAGGTATTCCAATTCCTCTTCAATTGAGAATAATTTTTGATTGATTCTATTAGTGTAGGTTCCTATGAAACATTTATACAAATGTTCTTGATATTATTTCATATATTGATGATGGATTGGACTCCCTATATCAAACTAGATTTTTTCCCATCATTTTGGTCCCAAAGTTTATTGATGAAATACCTCCCGAATAGTGATGGTAGGAATGTTAATTTGAATGATGGAATGAGTGTCCTCAAATCCATCATCAAGATATAGAAGAAAATCAAGATTCTCAGAGTGGATTAAATAAATGCAGTGAAGGTTAGTTGTACTTTAGTATTGATGTATTATATCTCTATTCAATATAGTAATAATTTTCATGCAATATGGATGAAATTTTGGAATTTTATTCACGTAGTGTATTGTGTATTTGTTATTCAAGAGAAATTAAACGTTTGACTACTCATGCAGACAATGTCTTCTGAACAAGATGATGTTACCAATCCCTAGAAAGAAAAAACTATTGATGATTGAAATGTGGAATTATTAGGGGATAAAAACATGTTTATGAAAAAAAATAAAAAAACGAGAACGACACAACATCATAGTTTTGAATAAAATTTTCAAGGCAAGAAGTCAGGGTATAAAATTGGATGCTTGTTGGAATCAATGAGACTGACCTATTGACCCAAAAAATTCATCATTCATATATTATCATAGGGTCACAATGATGATGAATGTTCTAATTGATATTGACTCATAGAGTTGTGTCCAACCTATAATGAAGGAAATCATTTGGAAAGATATAACGGTAATGTTATAATATATTTTCACTAGTTTACATATAAATTATATAAGAAAACATTTATTTAGTTTTTATTATTCATTATAGACATCATTTATTTTACAAGATTTTCATAATAAATTGGTCTTAACTGCCTCTAGAAAATCCCCTGGTGGATTTTGGACTCTTCTAACAAAGTTATATATGATGGATGCTGAGGGGAAAGTAAATCCCTACCCACCATTTTGTTATGACAACATTATAAAGAAGGAAACATGGATTAATTTTAGAAATCCTCGCTATGAGAAATAATTTATGGTGAATTTTGGTCAATAATATATTTCTTCAAATTATTTATTTTATTTAACTTGATTTAAATTTTTTAATTTATAAAAAAACAAAAGATTTCAGAAAATAATGTGCATGCATCGAAACCAGTGTACCGTTATCACCAAGTAAGGATGTGGTATATTTCATTAAAGAAGAAGTTTCTATGTATTTCAAATCATTAATAAAAATTTAATTATGTGATATGAAACATCATATGTTCCTTTTGTTTATATTAAAATTGATGAATAAATATATAAATCCACTTCTATCCCACGTCCTGTCCTATGTAAGGAGGATCTTGTAAATAAGGATGGTATATTAGTTGATGAAAACCAAAAAGTAGTATGAGTATCATGTTTTAGTATGAAATAATTTTAATTTGTTATGATTTAAAAAAATATTACATAAAATATATATGTTAATATTTTTTATATGGTTTATGCACAAGAATTGGCAAGGGTCGTACTAGAAGAAAAGAAACTTTCAGTAGCATTGAAGTAGCCTGAACAATAGGGTTGCGCTAGAGGATTAGGTTTTGGAGTCTCTCCTGAGACATATTTCGAGACAATAAAACCAAATGTAGATACATATAATATAATGATATGAATTCAAACACAAATAGACTCACTATAAGATATTATTTAGTAGTCTGGTTTGGCTGAACAATGTATAAGAAAAGATCAAACCGAACTGGGGGTGGAGAAAAGACCCGCACATGATCCAAATGATCCAACTATAATTTAGGCTAGTCATTCCCCCCAAACCATAACCTATGTAATCAATTTCTTAATTAATATTCTTCCAATATGTGAATCAGACTACATCCGATGACTTTTTATTACTAAAATTTTACAAGGGGTAATTGTATGAGATTCTTATCTGTCAACACCCAGGTACCGCCGTGTTGCGAGGGGTACAATGTATAATATCCCAGGATACCAGATACATAATCATTCCCTCCCAAAAGATCACATGATAGTGGGAATTGAGGTAGGTTATGAGCCAACTGCTGAGTTTCTTGTTCCACTTGTTGATCCAGTTATTACAACGATCCATGCAGCTATTAAAGCTTTCACATCAAGACTATCTAGTATTTTAAAGATAAATGAGGTACTTAATTAAAAAAATACATATGAGAACATGTAACATTTTAAGATTAAAGGAATTAATCTATGTATGATATTACATATGGAAAAGGAGGTGGAGAAACTAAAGTTCAAATCATGAAACTCTACCGAATCGTCAAAGAAAACAAAACAAACTTCTGAGAGTACTTTCTCTCCCTGATTTCTATAGAAACATCTATTAACCTTACCACTTTATGAGGAGACCAAATTTAAAGATAAAACTATGTATTAAATTTACTATGGAGACAAAATATTCGGAGTTTCCATTCTAGATGTAATTAGTCTCGAGAATCTAAATGAAATTCTCAATCGTGAATGGTTGGGCATCTCAGTTCTGAATACACAAATAAGGAACATTTTCATAATAATTCCATCCAAATAGTGAGAAAAATATGTTTATTAAAGTTAATAACTATTCATATTTTAAATAGGAGTTTATATTACTACTATATAAATGGAATATCACACGAAGCACGATTTGGACTCTATAATCCCAGTATAATTTTTCTACAATAGAAATTACATTGGATAGAAAGAAAATTGCTAATAAAAGAGATGAGTTACTCCAATAATTTAATATAAAAGTATCAGATTCCAGACTCATTTTGATTCCTACAATGTAAGGGTAAAAATATATGATTTAATCACCACAAATATATTTTTAATTTTGGATTTACTTAATTGTTTTTGTTATTTTAAGAAGAATTGGATGCTGATAGCAGCCAACATAATCACCCTCAACTATTTATTTATTGGATTTAATGCATGTACATTGAACCACCTTAACACACATGATATGTATTGTGAATATGTAATACACTACAATCAACATTTTGTGGATAAACATAGAATTATATGTTCAGTCTATGTTGTAACGAGCTTTCTGTTAGGATAGGGCGGTCTCCAAATATAGACTTAATAATGGCATGAGGCTGGCATCTGAAAAGATAAATCCTATGGATCACAAAAAATGAAAAAAATTAGTGTATATATAGAAATATTTAACTATCAAAACATTAAAAAAAATTACTACTTTTGGTCCCTACTTCTATAGTTTCTGAAACAAGATAATGAAATCGATTGTGGATATTATGTTTGAAAATTTATGAGAGAAATCATACAACATGATAAAATAAGAATCCCCATGTTGATAATTTATGATGTTAATAAAAATTTCATTAAATATATTTCATAATCAATTTTTTAATTGTATTTTCTCAGTACAATCAGTAATGTCGATAAAAGAGTTATTCAAAAGAAGAAATCAATTTTGTTAGAGATGAATGGGAAATGTAATTTTTGTCTGAATGTATTCCAACAACATATTTAGGTTATTATGTGCTATGTTTGTGATATTGTATGAGTTATGGCCATCAAAATAAAATCTAAGTATGAATCAATACTTTCTGAATTCTTATATATTATTCTTCATCTTTTTCTCAAGGAGAAGATAAAGGGAGGAAATAAATTTTTTTAGAAGTGATGTCCTGAAAAATATAATTTTTTTGGAAAAATTTGGTAGTGGAGGTGGGGTGGATGAGATGGTAGAGGTAGAGGATGATCCAAAGGTCAAGGTGGAGCCGAAGGTAGAGGAAAAGTCAGAGTCAGAGACCAATGTGGAGAAGGAGGCAGAGGCGAAGACTGAGGTAGATACTAAGGTAGGGGAGCATAATAAGCACTGGCTTAAAAACAAAAAATTTGTGGTGCAATGAAGTGTAATAAGGACCATACAATGATTTTTTTTGAGAAAGATTGTTTAAAATTGCACACAACACTTTTAACTTATGATAAGTGACATTGTGCATCTTTCTGATTAAAAATGGAATTTTAGTAAAAGAAAACTATGGAATACTCAAAACAAAGTAAATGCATTCTGATTATTTTGATACATTAAGAAAAATATCTATGATTAATTTTATATGTGTGTCATTTATCTGCACCTCAATATTATGCACGGTGTGACAGGTATGTCCCCAAGTGCATATTTTTTATTCAAAAGTGGCCTTAATTTTAATAAAAAAACAACTAACGTGCTCAAAAATATGAAAATGCATTCTGATTGTTTTGAAACTTTAGTAAAATGATCCATGAGTCATTTGGGACATGTAACATTCATCATCATCCCAATTTTACATAGCGTGTGAACGGTATGACTCCAAGTGTGTATTTTTTATTCAAAAATGACAAAAATGTTAATAAAAACAACTAACATACTCAAAAATGAGAAAACAAATTCAGATTATTTATTTACTTACGGAATATTATACATACGTCATTTGAGACATGTAGGGATTAGTAACAACTCAATCTGACATGTGGTGTGACCGGTATGACTCTAAGTGTGTCATTTTATCCAAAATGTGACATTCATTTTAATCAAAAAAACTACTAACATACTCATAGCCGAGAAAACACCTTTCTATTATTTTGATACTTTAGAAAAATGATTCATTAGTCGTTTAGGATGTGTAAAATTCAGCCACACATCAATCCGACACACAGTGTGACCAATATGACTCCAAGTGAGTCTTTTTTTTATTCCAAACTAAAATTAATGTTAGTCAAAAACAATTGACATACTCAAAACTAATAAAAAACAATCATATTGTATTTTTTAATTTAGTAAAATGATCTATATGTCATTTTTGATGTCTAGGGATTAGCCGCATCTTAATCCAACACACAGTTTGACTGGTATGACTCCATGTGCGTCTTTTTATTCTAAATTGACCTTAATTTTAATCAATAAAATACTAACGTACTCAAAACCAATAAAGTTCATTCTAATAATTTTTATACTTTAAGAAAAATAATTCATGCATCATTTTGGATGTGTGGAATTCGTTCGTACCTCAATCTAACACACGGTGTGAGTGGTATGACTCCAAGTGTGTCTTTCATTATTCAAAAATAATGTTAATGTAAATCAAAAAAATAATAGACATACTCAAAACCGAGAAAACACATTAATATTGTTTTTTCAATTTTTTAAAATGATCCATACTTCATTTTCATCATGTAAGGATCATTCACACCTCAATATGATGCAAAATGTGGCCTGTATGACACCAAGTTGGACTTTGTTTTTCAAAATTGACATTAATTTTAATCAAAACAGAGCTGACATACTGAAAACGGAACAAACACATTCCAATTTTTTTGATTCATTAGTAAAAGGTTTAATTATTCATTTGGGTGGTGTAGCAATCAACCATACCTCAATCTAATGCATAGTGTGACCGATATGACTCCAGATGCATCTTATTTTTTCAAAACTGACATTATTGTTAATCAAAAAAACAACTGACATACTCAAAACTGATAAACCCCATTTAGATTGTTTTTTGATTTATGAAATTAATTCATATGTCATTTGTGACATGTAGGGATCAGTTTCACCTCAATATGACACATGGTGTGATAAGCATGACTCCAAGTGCATCTTTTTATTCAAAACTGACATTAATTTTATTAAAAAACAAATTACATACTCAAAACCAAGAATAAACATTCGGATGGTTTTGATACTTAAAAACGATTCATAAGTCATTTGAGACCGGTATAATTTATCCTTACCTCAATTTTATGCATTGTGTGACCAGTATTATTCCAACTATATCATTATTATTCAAAAATGACATTAATGTTAATAAAAAAACTGACATTCTCCAAACAAAAAACACATTTATATTGTTTTTGTACTTTAAGAAAATAGTCCATATGAAATTTTTGTTGTGTAGGGATTAGTCACACCCCAATACGATGAACGGTGTGACCTGTATGACTCCAAGCGTGTCTTTTTATACAAAAATTGACATTAATTTTAATCAAAAAACAACTAACACACTCAAAAACAATAAAATGTATTCTAATTTTTTGATAATTTATTAAAATGATGCATGAGTCATTTGGGATGTGTATCATTCAGCGGAACCTCAATCCAATGTGTGTTGTGAACGATATGACTCCAAGTGTGTCTTTTTTATTCAAAACTCACATTATTGTTAATCAAAACAACAATTCACATACTCAAATCCCAAAAAAAAACATTTATATTATATTGGTACTTTAGGAAAATAATCCATACATCATTTTTTGACATGTTTGGATCAGTCTCACCCCAATCTGACACATATTGTGGCCAGTAAAACTCCATGTTTATCTTTTTATTCAAAACTGACATTAATTTAAATCAAAAAACAACAAACATATTCAAAGGCGATAAAACACATTTTGATTATTTTGATACTTTAGAAAAATTATGAATGACTCATTTGGGATGTGTAGCATTCAGTCTCACCTCATTCCGACAAATTGTGCATCTTTTATGACTCCAAGTGTGTCTTTTTTATCCAAAAATGACATTAATTAAAATAAAAAAACTACTGAAATAATCAAAACCAAGCAAAGGAAATCATCTTTTTTTTGGGAATTTAGGAAAATGATCTATATTTCATTTGTGATGTGTTGGGATCAGCGGTACCTTAATCCGATGCATAGTGTGACTAGTGTGACTCAAAGTGAATCTTTTTTATTCCAAAGTGATATTCATTTTAATCAAAAAAACAACTAACATACTCTATAATAGTGTTTTATTTTTATTTTATTTGTGTTATAAATTCTATTTCATTTTAATTTAGTATTTGTATATTATTTTGGTAATTGTTTTTGTTATTTCTGTTCATGCAGTGTTTTTCTAAAGCACACTACACTAGTTTCTTGTGTTACAATTTGTTGTTTCATCACACTATAGTTTTCACCTTTATCAGGTCTATTAGGTGCACTGATATATATGTTCTTTTTCAATTCTTTTATAAACGATAATAATGGAATCCTTTATTGGTGCTTATAAATGCACGGATAAAGTCTATCTATAATAGTGCATTGAAAGCACTGATAATCATACTTTATGAGAACTATTAAAAGTGCTAGTAAACCGTACTTTCATTATCACTAAATGAAAGCGCTGAAAAATGGGGTCTTTTATCACCTCTTTGAAAAGCACTGAAAAATAGTACCTTTATCAGTGCTTTTATATGTGCTACTAAATCTCCCCTATATCAAAATTTTTTAGTGTTGATAAAAGTCTTAAACTTTTAACCATTTTAATTTTATCAGCGCTTCTCTAGCACTTATAAAACGTTATTCTAGTACTGTTAAAAGTTTTTTTTGTTTTAGTAGATACATATTATCGAACAAGTGGTTGGTAAAATGGTCTCTCTATAGGCTAGAATATCATGTCCTCTATGATCATGATATACAATAGATATTCCCAAAAAACTAATAATTTAGTGTTTCATAGATTAAATTTGGAGGAGATATTTTTTGATTGGTTTGGGCTCTCTAAGTATAAATGGGTCAAGGGTGACTGGTAGAATGTGAGTGTCCCTCATCAGCCTCATCCACCCCTTAGTGTATAAAAACTCAACCCACCAAACATAAACATTTCCCTATTTATAAATTTTTCCCTCATTCCCCAATCATGTTAGTTTAATGAAAAAATTCTTTCTTAAATACATAAGTATCATTGAAGGGATGAATGATCCCATATTTTTCATGAGATATGTGATGAAATTTTTACACATGGTAATCCCATTTTCATTTTTTTACAATCCATTAATGTAATAATAAAATGGGTTAGTCATGTTCAGGGTCTTCCCACTAGTGATCAAATATAAAATATGTATTTCCAGGTTCCCTACATAATCCATGATATCTCTTTTAACCAACTAAGAGTGTGCGATCACATTATCAAGAATCATGTATAGTGAGCTCTTGTGGTGGGTGATCTTGGTTTTTATAGTATCATGTCTTCCAGTGGGGTTGGGTTCCATTTCAATTTAATTTTGGAAGGTTATATCACACTATATATCTATTTCAAACACTTATTATTTATTTTTATTAATTAATTCAAGATTGTAAATTCCCAAGGAAACCCTAAAATAATCTACTAAAGGATTCGAGTACTACTTACCAAGAAGGAATTTCATAGCCCCAGGGTCACACTCAAAAGTTAAAAAGAACTCAATTGTTAGATCACACTGTACCTCTTTCCAAATAATATGAATGTTCTCTAAAATCATGGAATTTAATTCCATAAATATGGTTCCATCTAATCATATATTTTTTGAGGTTTCTATGTCAAGATTTTGGTTTGTTGGAATCTTCTAGGAATCCACATAGTCTAGCCATGCTTGTATGGGACACTATTTTAATCCAAATGAAGGGTTGAGTATGGAGTTAGAATTTATTATCATGAGAGTTGGATATGGTTTTTTTGGGTTGGTTGTTTGGGTTTTCTAATGGTTGGAAGAGGCACAAGATAGTGAGATTTATGGTTTTTGTTTCTTTTCATGGTGGAAGGGATGTTTTTTTGGGAGCTCAACTATTTTCTACCAATTTGGAGTATGAGCCCCAAAATTCTTGAATTTCATGGATAATGTGTGATGGAAATGGTATTATATGTTTTTTGGTGGTAGTTGAAAAATGGGATGGAAATGGTTCGAAATGGAAGTTTTCAGTTTTGTTTAAAATATAGAAAGGTCATGAATTTTGGGAATCATATGTTGATTTGATAGAAATTGGTATATAGAATATTTATAATTGAATAGACTGAGATTTATAAATATTACCATGAATATTTGTGTAATAATAGTGTATGATATTGTCATGGGAAAAGAAAAACCAAGGGATAGATTTAAGTAGAGGTTATAAAGAAACTGAGGTTTTGTTCATGGAATTTATAGGAATATTAACTATTGTGACATAAAATCTAGGTGTTGTATTATGATTTATCTATATAGATAATTGATTATTTTTATAATCTCACTAAAATATTAATCATGTAAAAATATAACTGGGCCATGTTATAATATATATGATGAAATTTTTAAATGGAAATTAAAAAAAATTAATAACCAATAAATGTCACTTTACAATAAAGTGATTGCTTTGGTTCCATAAATATTTGGGTGTATGGTGGATTCTTATCGTCAATGTGTTCCAGTTTAGTCAAAAGTTTTTATTTATCCTTTCAATGGACTTCAAAATAGTATAGGATTAAATATTTGTATGACATGGAAATTGTGATACATTCTAATATAGATTGTACCTAGAGTCGTATCATTTCTAACATTGTTCATGGTTATAGTTCCATTTTTTCCAATAATCATCCACATTAAGTATCGAATTATGGCCTGACATGGACCCCCATAAAATTTTTTATCAATAATATTCGTTTTTCCTTAAATGTAATTCTATAATATTATGTTATTATTCAACTCAAATAAAAATTACTTTTAATACTCAAATGGTTATACAACAAGAAGTAGCCTAGTAATTTTCTTTTTTTGGGGATAAAAAATTTTCCACAATACCTATATCATATTTAAGGGGAGGGATCCAAAATAATTTCTTCTTTTATATTTTGGAGTTTCAATACAATGTAATTTTACCTGGTGACTTGTATGGTGCACTACTGGCCATTAATAAAAAAATAAATTATTATTATTATTTGTTACCCATGATAAATATTTATCTTTTGGAAATTAAATATGTAAAACCAATATATTTGTCTTCTTTTGTGTCATTTGGATTCCATTTATCAATTTTAATTATATTTGTTAATTTAAAATAGGAAATTATATTTAAATATTTGAATATTCAGATTCAACTTTTATTTTGAAGTGATTTTGAAATTTTATACCCCCTCTATTTATTTAGAGGATGCATCCATTAAGAAATTTTCCAATAAATGCATGAAATTCCACTTCATTATGATATAATTCAACCTATAGATGCTGAGAAGACTAAAATTTCATCTCCCAATTTAGTCGCACTTCCACTTTGGCATTTTAATAATTTTTTCAACCTTTTATTTTCAATTTTAAAAGAACTATTCCACTTTATTCTTCCCTTTATAGTACCTAGATGATCCTAAAAACCTCTATTATAGTGTTCCACATCACAATTCATAGCTAACTCATTAGTTGAGCTCCATTGAAACTCATATGTAGATATAATTATATTTCATATTCATGAAACTTGATACCTAGAAATATATAGGGCTCCAAATTCATTTGATAAAACAACATAGGCGCATAACTCAATCCAATAATGCAACATCTATTAAGGGGAACCTACAAATTTATGTCCTTTTAATTCCCAAGATCACATACCAATTACAATATTTCAATTTTTATCAATTTTGGAGGGATGAAAGATAAAAAGGTGATGAGAAATCAATAACAATGACTTAGATATGTGAGAAAGAAACAAAGGGACATAAATATTTAACATGATTCGAACCACTTTGGTCATACTCTATAGAAAGAACACCACTTTTTTCCGACCTTTTATTAATGGTTAAAACAACCCTATGAGAAAAATGATATAATATATAGATGATCAAACAAGAATAAAAGTTTCATAAAAATTGAAACCCTAAAGAATAGTAAAAATGAATATCTTACTCCCATATAGGTTTACCAATAGACTATCAGAAACAGAATATTCGGGCAGCTCCTCTAGTGATGACACTAAGAAAGAAAGGCCACCTTGTGATTAGCAGCAACCAGAATCTATTCGAATATAGCATTAGGGAAATCTATGATCATCAGTGTTCTAGGAAGAAGTGATTATAGCAGTGGAAAACTACTCAAGCTATGGCCAATCTCCTCTTTCACAAGATCTCTCACTGTAAAATAGTTGTAATTGTATCTCTTGAAAACCATTTAATTAAATCCCTCTTTAAAATGATATAATTAGGGTAGAAACGCCCATGAGATTCTAATTTTAATCAATGGATCAATAGAATATATAAAATGATGGATAAAAATAAATAAACCTTAACATACAAAAAACCGATTTCAAATTATAAAGGAAACCTGGTATAAAGGATAAATAACTATTTCATATTAGTCATATCACTACATCTTATGGTTCATCAAACCATGTTCATAAATTTCAACTAATGTAGACTCGTAAAGGTAATCTGACTGTTATGCCATGGTAACCTGAATCACCAACATAAGGTTCATCATCAAACCCCCGATGTAAATATGATTCAGTCAGCCATGTAATGGTTGAATGATCACATCTTAAGGTAAATCCATTGTGTTGAACCCCTTTTTAGGGGTCAAATAAAATAAACATAAGGGTCATCTACCCCTAAATAAGATTCATCAAGACTACAACATAAGGGTCATTTAACCTATATATAAAGTTCAACATTGTAAGGGATATTCCCTCAGCACATGGTCTATGTAAGGGTCTTCTGGGACCTTATATTAGGGTAAATAAAAATGTATAGTATGAGAAGTATAATATACATTTTCATGAAAAACATAAGAATAGAAATATAATGAATATATATATATATGAAAAATATAAGAAAATACTAAAAAATATTAGTTTCCTTTAAAAATAAATAATCATTCTCAAATAAATAAATACCCACCATTTACCATAGAAACTAAAACAAAATAAGGGTTATTTCCTTGAACCAAATGTTATTAAAGTGGAACAAAGGTCAAAATATCTAAACAATGCTTAAATTTGGATAATTACAAAACATTAATCAAACAATCAACTAGATTATCCTTGTTGTTTATCTTCTTTAAAAACATCATTCCATTTTCAATAACCTCTCTAATAAGATTTGACGTAATATCTAGATGCCCGGACCTACCATTACATACAAGGTTGTTATAAAGATTTAGGGAAAATTGTGAATTACAGTGAACTATAATAACATAATTACATACACTATGTTTTGTGATCAAAACATTGAGCCAAATGGATTCATTAACATCCTATTTCAATGAAATGTACTTATCCTCAGTGGATATAGTATCAAAAGTTCATTTTATATTTAAAATAAAATATATAAGTCTTCCACATATAGTGGAAAAAAGCAGTTATTGGTATTTATATAAAAATATTACTAGCATAAGAAAAATAAACAGAACTAGTAACTAAATAATGAAAATTAAAATTAAAAAAAATAAAACATTTAAAGATATGTAATTAAAGAAATATACCTCAACAACATTGTAGAGTATTCTAATATAGGTTTCCCATATTTCCCATGAACCTACACTAAGTACACACATAAAAGGATATATCTTTCCAAGTACCAATCATATAATAGATAATTATACACACTATATTAGTATAGGGAATTATAATCATATATTAAATATCATCATAATGTTATGATATTGAGACAAATTTAGTTTAAAATATTATTCTAGTGTAACACTAATCGATTTCAATGCATCAAAAAATACCTCAAAAGAACATTAATGATATAGTCATATTGAGAAATGTAAATAAACATGTGATGTATATCCCTAATTATTTATATACCCAAAATATTCTTATTTAAGCCCAAATCATCCATTTTGAATCATAAATTTAATTTAACTTTAGAATTGGAGATCAACTTCCTATTACTACTTATAAGAAACATGTCATCGATATACAAAGGAAAATAAAGCATTAAATTTTTTGTGGATTTAATGTATTCACATGAATCAACTCGCTCCATATAAAACCTTTTTAAAGGATGAATGAATAAAAAAATTATAACATGGTCTATAATATTATTTTAATATATAATGAGATTAATTTATAAAATGTACTTGGTTAGATTTAAATTCATGATCAAAACTGGGAAGAGAATTTATATATACATTTCATTTAAATTTCCATGAACAAAATTAGTATTGACATCAGGACATTATTTATAAAGATATATATAAGAAGAATAACTAATTAAGAGCCTAATATATAATTCTTGACAACATGAGAAAATATTCAGAATAATCCACTACCTCTCATTAATGGAAACCATTGGACACTAATTTTTTCTCATATTTAATTTTATTCTTAGTAGTATTATTTTCCTTCCACTTTTAGGTATATTTATATCCAATCGCCTTGTAAATAGGTTTTTTATGGAATCATGACCATGTATAGTTCTTAAAAAAGGCTTTATATATCATCTTTCCAGGAAAAATTCTAGCGTTATTAAATGATATAATTATTGTCCTACTTATATATTTGGGGGTACTCATTATCAATGTCCTAGGAATCCTAATGAAAAAAAGGAATCCATAAAGAATTTTTATACTTAGAAGTGGGTCTAATCACTCTCCTTCCTCTATAACTAGTTATATGAGTAATTTTAAGATCACCTAGAGCTCTATCAATTGAGGTGGTATTGAATTTATAATTATAATCTAGTTTAGGATAAGAGAAAGGTAAAGAATTATCAATAGGATACTCACTATAAATAGGGGCATAAGACACAAATTCCATATTTTGAAAAGTATCACCACTATTAATAATGGTGTGCTTATCTCTATGATTATAATACTCATGATACACTATATTATTTATAATAATATATTTTTTAAATCCTAGTTTATCTGTCCAAAATTTGTACCCTTTCACCCCCTCTTTGGTAACTTATAAAGACACATATGACAAACCTATGGTCCATATTTTAGGTCATAACATGAAAATGTTCTATATATCCAAGCACTATAAGATTACCATAAGGTTGGGGTTGGCCACTATTATGTTCCTTCAGAGTTTTTAAACCATTATCATATTAGGGGCACTAATTAATCAATTAAGTTATCATAGTGGCCACTCAACCCAAAAATACATGGTAAGCCTAAGCGTGGAAATATGCTCTAAAACATATAAAAAATATTTTTGTTCATTCATTTAACTAAACTAATATACTAATGAGTATGAATCATATTTATATTCCTATAAATTCCCTCATCCTTGCAAAATATAATGAACTTTGTAGATTAGTACTCAAGGACATTAACAGCCCCATGGCCTTCAACTACCTACTGTATTGATTCATAATAAAGGATTTGTAATTTTTAAAAACCATGAAGGCTTTATTTTAACTTATCAATATATAAATATTTAATTTACTTGAAAATAATTCTATGAAACATAAAAAATATTATCCCTGACCATGGAGGTAATCTTGTAAGGTCTCCACAAATCATAGTGAACATACTAAAGGAGGTGACATTATTAAAATTGTTATTTATAAAAAATATCCATCATAGATTTACCAATAACATAGTTTTATTTAAAACGTAAGTTAATTAGTGTACCATGGTTAATTATCCCTTGATTACTCAACTCCTCTAATACTTTAACACACATACTCATTATAATTCGATGCTAAAGAATAGTGTTGTCACCATTAATGACTCAAGTGATACCTAACTACTTGAAATTTTTATTTCTAAGAAAAACAAACATCCAATTAAAATAAAAAAATAGTTGTATGAGTACCCCAATATATTTTAAGGAGAACAAATTTATACTTTCAGGTTAAATCCCTATGATCTAGAGAACATAATGAAATTTTATTCTTATACAAATCTGGAATATATCTTAGATCCAACAAGGTGAAAAAAGAATTGTATGAGAGTTATGACATAATAAGGCCTCTTACTATTAATAAAAATCTCTTGTTTTTAAATAAAACAACTGATCATTTTGCTCCCATGGTTAAAATAGAAATATAAATCATATCATGCTACATATGGAATGAACATCCTGACTCTAAAACCCACTTAGCTAAAATCTTTTTTTTAAGGTTGGGGTCGAAGCCTCATTTTATTATTAAAGTAAAGAAAATACCTCTTTTAACTGGGTAGAGGGAGACCCATTACATAGCTCGAAGGCCCAGTGGGCATGTGGCCCATTACATAGCACATAGGCCCAAATTTTTAGCCCAACGCCCATTCTGTGAATAGTATCCCAGCTACTACAGTAGCCATTGTTGCTACAGTTCCATGCTGCCGCTACAGTGTCCTTCCACTGCTATAGTGCCCATCGATCAATAGTACAACCAATGTTATAGTAGCACTATAGTAGTGTTGTAGTACCTGCGCCCAATGGGTTTTGAACCTCCATTTTTCATGTAGGATTATGGGCTACTTACCACTATTCCAAACCCCAACTATATCTTGAGATATTGTAGATACTTTATCACTCTCATAACCATGATAAAAAAAGATAGGATCCCTATATTATTTATTAGGCTCATAATTTATCAATTTATAACACATGGGATTAATATTATTGGGTTTTCCATAGTGATAAAAGGTAACCACTATAGTTTTTGATTTATAAGGACTCTCCATTGACTGGACGTATTGCTTGATTACATTTTTACACATGCCTTTATTTTTTCCCAAAAAACTAAGAAATAACACTAACATAAAAACACTCAACTTCATTCTTAACTTTATAATTTATTCAAATCCAAAGAAAACATTTTATATTTTAATTTCTCTAAGGTCAAGGAGCCTCTGACATACAACAATGTTTCTATAATATATTTATATGAACAATCTAAGGAGATTAAAATTATAATGACCAGGTCATAATCATCAAAATTAAAATTGAGTTTGGTTAATTCTATCAGAATTTTATCAAACTCATAAAGATAGGCCGGAATGGATATTACATGATGCATATTGAATATATATAGTTTTTTTATCTTTATGGATATTACCATCAATTAAGTGATCATTTTTGTTTCAAATTTATACCAAATACTAGATTAAGAGGTTCTTAAATAACCTTATCATACGAAGATAGTGAAAAATAACTATAGGATTTCATTAAAATGTCTGGAGGGACATCAGAGTATGTGGTAATACTCTTACCATAAACGAATCAACTTACATGATGTTTGAAGTCTATACACATCCCTTTCAGGACTAGGAATGCTCTCAAATTGAGTTCCCATGTATTAAATCCATTGATTCCATCAAATTTTTCAATATCATTCTTAATAGATTACATTATCATATATGTGAATATTTAATACCACTTTTTAGGGGAACATCCAAAAATCTACCCTTATAAATACTAGAATCACATATTAATTATAAGAATCTACTGACTATCAGGTTTTATATATGAACGATAAAAAAATGAGAAATGAGTGACCATGAGTGGGTGATGGAATAATGAAACAAAAGGAGACAAATATTTAATGGGGTTCTGACCACATTGATCCAAATCCATGGTAAGAACACCAACCAATTCTTATATTTTTTTAATTCTTAAAGATAACATACATAAATTAAGAGAAGATACATATGATCTAGTAGTAAAATTTTTTGTATCAATAGTAACCAAAAATAATAGTAATAATGAAAATCTTACACCATGATGGATTTACTAACCAGAAATTAGAATTTTAATCTACGGGTAGCTCCAGTGGTGATGATACTAGGCAAACAAGGGAACCTCACAATCAATAGTAATAATTATTTACTAGAAAACATCATTGATGAAATCGATAATCTTAAATGGTGTGGGAAACAGTGATTCTAACCATAAACAATGCCTCTTTATTCAGTTTATCTCCTCTAACACAAGAACTCTCTCTCTAGAATAGTAGTACTCTTCTCTCTTGAAAACCTTCAAATCAAAATTTTATTTGATATGAGAGATTTAGGGTAGAAATAATCAAAAGTGTATAATATATTACAATAGAGTAATTAGTAATGTAAAATTATTGGATGATGCTAATTGATCCCCAAAAGAAAAAAACCAAGGAAAATTACAAAGAAAACAAGCCTAATTGTTAGTTGGACACTACAAGTGAGTCATATGACCTCTGAGTAGGGTTCATACAACCAACTACATAATGGTCAGCTAAAAAAACTATTTAAATGTAATTTCGTCTCTATGTCATGGTAACATGACTCTATCATGTAATGTCTATCTATTCAAACCCCCTATGTAATCATGATTTAAGAACCTGCATATGGGTTAGATGAATGTTCTATATGTCATCAATTGCACTTCACTCTTATATAAGAATCAAATTGAATATGTGTAAGGGTCATATTACCTTGTATAAGAGTAATACAAACATCAAATTATGGTTCATTTAGCTTCTATGTAATGTTTAGGGTCATAAGAGTCGTTACCTCCACACAACGTCTACATAAAGGTCCTCGAGGACCTCACAAAATGGTAATTCCAAACGGAAAACATGACTAGAATAATATTTTTTGAATAATACAAGAAAAGAAATAAAATTAAAATATTAATATCCTAAATTAAAATATATATTAAATTATAATATATAAGTTTCATTTAGAAATAAATAAGAATGATAAAATCAATAACATTAATCATGTTTCTTTATCACCATTACAATATCTCCAACCCTTTTAAGAAGATCTGTCTAGATCACCCCTCTTTCCACATAATTATCCACTATAATGATTTAATTTAGTACCTATCCAAACTCTTGGGACACTTAAGTACTAATACTCCTAAATAACATTAAATTATTCATTCAACTAACTTTTTTTAAACTCATAAAGACCAACATAAATTAAATATTTTCTCTAGTTATCCACACATGAAGTATTTGAAAATATTCCCTACACTTCATTTGGGAAAAATATTTTATTACTCAAGCCTAGTATAAGCTTCTCATAACCAATAATATTGGGTCCACTAATATAATATATTTAGACACATATTATTACCATTGAAACAAAAGGGGTAAAACATGTTATTAAGGTGTTGAAAAGTGGAAAACCAAAGCTCAGTCGCTTGATTATTCATAAATGTGTATATTTAAATGTTAATTCATGGTTCCTTAAACATAAAACTATATATTTTTTAACATGGAAATAGATAACAAATCTAGTTTTCCACATGGAGATGATAAAGGATATTTCACCCTACAAACATGGTACATATTTAATTAATTTTGAGTTTATTATTAGTCCCTGATTTTTAATAGGGATTTATTATTTATAAAGTAAGGGTGGAACTATAATGAGGATTGAAAACCATTAAATTATGGATAACATTAGTATATTTTGTTTATCATTACCTTTCTATATTTTTTTATATCATTCTTTCATTCTATGATTATTCATCAGTTATCACTATGCATTTCCTTTATAATCCCCCTTGCTCCAAAATTATAGAGAACTAATTTATGATTGATTTTAGGAGATGCTTAAAGATTATATAATTATTGATTTCTTTTTTTTTTCTTATTATTATCATTATAAGGTTTTTGTAAGCATAGATATATTGTGATGGAGTGAGCGGGATTTCATTCTTCTTCCTTGAACAATAATGGAAGTGAATCATGTAAGTGAACAGGAGGTAGGATATCACTCTCAATTTTCATTACTTACTTTTTGGGTATCTCTCGTTGTTCAAAAACCATTTTCCCTTCATTTATTTTTTTTATATGGTGTAGTTGAATTTATGTTATGGGATTTTGGTATATATAAATTATTATAATAGGCAACATGTGTCTATGGAAATATTTATATTTATGTGTGTGTGTTAATTATGCATCTATTTTATTTTTTAAAAGGGGGACGACTGAGTGAATGAAATATAATTATTATATTTACTATGTTTTGAATAAAAATATTAAATGTGAGAAATAATTTAATGAGGTACAATGTTTCCTTGGTTCATACAACATAATTTCATTTTCTTGATATTGTTTATTTCATTTCATGATCTCATTTCGTATTCAAATAAAACTTAAATACCATTTTTCTTTCATTTTATATACATTCCACAATAAAAAAACGTAAATAATAATTCATGATGTAAATAATACTTACTGAAATTATTAATCTCTTCATATGGACTTATGGTATTCCGCTAGTATTATTTAATGGGGAAAAAAATATAAATTTATTTTTTCCCCTCATCGAGAAGAATCAAATTATTTTTCTCTAGTTATTATTCATATATATATATATATTAATTCATATATACATTTATTTATCCTCATTAGAATAACCATTATGAATTATCTATTTCTTTATAATTGATAAAAAAATATTTATATCTAGTTAAAAATAGTGTAAAAACTCATTACATGGCTTACAGACGTCTCTCAAACACATCATCAAAATGACTGTAATAAATTTAAAAAGGTGTCAAAACAATGATATATTGTTGGTTTCCAATATTATTAATAATCAAAATATACTCATTTATAGATAGAAGAGATAACTTTTTGTTATATAAACTCAGTTTCTTCATTAAAAGGAAGTACATTGGAAGAGAATATAATAAAAAACACTAACGATCTACAAAAAATATATGAGACTAACCAAAAGGAGGTGTAAAATAAAATCGAGGAGTTTAAAGAATAATTTCCATAATTGATTGAAATACCCTAGTAGTTATTGATTAAATTGTTATAAGAATTATAACAAAAACAATAAATGGTTCTTTTAGGAGAGTACATTGATAATGTTAAAACCACATCAAAGTAAGCAACAATGGAAGAATAACCAAGTATCAAAGTACACAGCGGATGAACTACACAAGTCTCTCAAAAGACCTCTAGACTCCATGCTCCACAACATCCATGCTCCATGATCTTCAAACATCCCAAACATCATGAGGTAGTGCTAAGAACGTTTGAAACATTAAATTTTCCCTTATCTCGGATGATTGCATCTGCAAAACCACCAAAGTTCCAAAGAAGGGGTGAGTATAAAATTTATTAGGTTTTACCCAATGAATTCCCAACTCACACCACTATGATAGAAGAGTTATCAATAATTATATAAAATAACTTATATAAAAAAAATTCTCAAAAATATTTTATAACTAAATATAAACAAGTTTCCAAAACCATTCATTACCAAAAGCATACAGGTGAAATTGAAACTAATTTTCCCAGCCAGATATTTTTCTAGAAAAATAAATAAACAAGAATTAAAATAATTTCACAATATCCTTTTCTTAGCATACCCAACCATTCCACAACCCATGAAACGAACCATTCTTTCTACATCATGATAGTTCCATACTCATGAGTGGTTTCTCATCATTCAACCAAGTCATCACAAGGTAATTGTTTCCCATGTGCCATTAACTCTTTGGCGCCGAGCACAAGGTCATATTTCAACCAAGCCCCATATATGAAATATTAAATTTATATCATGTGTGTAATTTAGCATTTAGCATAGAGGAAAAAGTCATATTTCAGCCAAGCCCCAAAAATGTAATATGAACTCACACACCAATACGAACTAGGATCATGCCAAAACACCATTTCAATAAAAACATCCTTTTATTGAAAACCAATTCCATCAATGTCATTTCATTAAAAAACCATTTCAATAAAACACCATTTTAATTGAAAACAATATTTTCATCATACCATTTAACAATTATAGCAAATAATTAATTTAAAATCTACATTTTAAATTCAAGAGGATAAATCACTTTGCACAACAATTCACCAAGATTTAACAATTTCACTAAATTCAGCACTGAAGAAGATTTATTCCATGATATTCACAATACATACCATTAAAATAATCCAATTTTAAACTAATAACAAACATTATATAAATAGGTTATGAGAGTGAAGCCACCTACCTCGAAGGTTTTGACAATACTCCACAACTGATGAAGAATGCACAAGAAGGTGGGTCGATTCTCCATGAATGGCCTTAGTTATCTTATCCTAGTAAGATCACAACTCAAAATTGAATTATTTGGAATCAAAAAACATATATATTCCTACTATAGGTTCATATCTGAAAAAAAAATGAGATCATAGAAGTAGATCTATGTGGATATAATAAAACATGACAAACCAGGAAAGAATGCTGACATACATCAAGAATCGGATCCAGATTCCATGAAAGAAGCTTAGATATCTTACTCAATCTTGAAAAACAACATATATAGCCTTAATTGACGTTAAAAAACATATATATACCAAAATGATTTGTAGATTAAAGAAAAAGAGAAGGAGAGAAGGAGGAGTTTGTAGAAAACAGATAAGAACCAAGAAGATGAGAACTTACCCCATGAATTGGGCTTGAAATCACCAAAGGAAGTTTCTAGGTCGGATCCAAATTGTGTGGGGAGGGTATTCTAGACTTCTAGGGAGATTAATCTAGAAATATGGAAGTTTTGAATCCAAAACAAATTATATAGAGAAAAACTGAGTAACCTCCTAGAAATTAGGATCTAGATTTGTCCATAGCATATGGATTGACCACATTGTTTGGACCAACCATCTATGGATCGTGCGACCTTACTTTTATTCCCAACACACCTTATAATACCCCAAAACTCTCCCATCCTTCACCTTTAACCTTTTTATAGAAACTAATTTTTTATGGAAACATTATCCTCTATGGAAACACCCCACTTTATGGAAACACCCCACTTTATAGAAACACCCCACATTATAGAAAAACCCCACTTTTTGGAAACTCCCCACATTATGAAAACAACAAATTTTATGGAAACAAACGACATTATGGAAACACCCAACTTTATGGAAACACTCAATATAAGGGAAACTTTCTATTTTATGAAAACTCATTATTTTTTTGAAACTCTCTATTTTATGGAAAATCTCTATTTTATGGAAAGTCACTACTTTATAGAAAATTCCTATTTTATGGAATCCCAATAAAAGACACACCATTTAAAAAAACATGAGGAAAGGGTTGCATACCCAAAACTTGGTGTACTAAATTCTCCCCACCATTGGTCTTTCTGTCCTAAAAAAGTAGAAAATCCTTGCTGGCCAAAAAGAGTTCTAGGCACTGCTTATTCATTTCCTTATCACGTTCCCAAGTCTCTTCCTGAATTATACCATGTTCCCATAAAACCCACACTAGGAAAATGCTTTTCCCACGCATGAATTTCTCTTTTCTATCAACGATCTGAACTGGGATATGTACCAATGTTGCATCTGGTTCTAGGTCAATGTGATCCCATCTGATCACATGATCAGGATCATGGTGATACTTTTTTCAACTGGGATACATGGAACACATTATGTGCCAAGCTAAACTATATTGGTAATTCCAACTGATATGTCACCTCTACAACTCATTCCAGTATCTTGAAAGGTCAAATGTATCTAGGCAATAACTTTCCCTCCTTCCTAAAATGGCAATTTCCAAGCCTTGAGAGATCCTCCAGAAGACATGATCAGCAACAGTGAATGACAGCGGTCTTTGACCATGATTTGTATAGAATTTTTGATGACTATGAGCCATCTCCACTATTTTTCTAATCAATCGGATCTTCTCCATTGTTTCTTGGACAAGGTTTTTCCTGACTAATGAAGTTTCACTTGTTTCCGCCCCGCATAGTGGATAATGACAAGGACGCCCATACAATGCTTCAAACAGAGCCATGTGTATCAAGGATTGATTGTTTTTGTCTTTTCAGAACTCCACTAAGGGTATATTATCCTCTCATGAGCCACAAAAATCCATTACACAAGCCTGAAACATGTCTTCCAACATTTTTATCATCGCATCAGATTTTCCATCCATCTGAGGATGATACGTCATGCTCGTAGTCAATTGTGTCCCAAGGGCTTACTGTAAGGATTTCTTGAAAAAATATGTGAACCTAGGATCACTATCTAATACTATTCACATTGGTACACCATTCTTCTTTACCACTTATCGGATATAGATTTTTGAAAGATCCTACACCGTATGAGTTTCATGAATAGGGATGAAATGGGACGACTTGGATAGACGATCCACTATCACCCAAATGGCATCGTGTATTCGGACCATTCTTGGAAGACCTGTAACAAAATCCATTGCTATCTGATTTCATTTCCACACTAGTATGGTAAAAGGTTGTAACATATCAGATGGTCTCTAATTCTCTACTTTAACTTGCTGAAAAGTTAAGCACTGTGAGACGAACTCGTCCACCTTCCCTTTCTTGCCACTCCTCCAAAACTACTCCTTCAATGTCTTATACATCTTCTGTGTACCTGGATGTATAGACCATCTCGAATGGTGGTAAGCATAAAGGAGTTGTTCCTGAAAAATCATAGGTACGACCATCTGATCTATAAAATATAAAACCGAACCCCCATCATGTTTCCATCCCTCAAAGGTCTCCCCACCATTGTGTTTTGAACTTACAACCAGACATTCTGCATTAGATGTTTGTTCCTCTTTTATCCTTTTTACAACATATAAAACAAGTGTAGATAAAAAGAAAACTACAACATCACACCAATCTTCACATTCTACTTGCATGTCAGCTAGGACCAACATCAGCTACCATTCATCTGAAGCTTCTTTCTCCAACTGGGCATATGACTTTCAACTCAATGCATCCACCACCGAATTTCTTTTCCCTGGTGTGTATATCAAGTCAAAGTCTAACATTTGGAGATAACTTGTCTATCTCCTTTGCCTCAGATTCCAATCTCGCTATGAGAAATTTCCTTTCAAACTTTTGGGATCTGTAAACACAGCAAATTTCTCACCAATGACATAATGTCTCCATGTTTTCAAAGCATGGATGACTATAGTTAAACTCCAATTCAAGTGGTGGGTAATTCTTCTCATGAACCCTCAACTTCCTTGAAACATAAGTGACCACATTGTCTGTTTTCATGATAACACAACCCAACCCTAATCCCAAATCATCACAATACACCACATACCCTTCCCATGATTCTATCAAGGTAAAGATAGGTTATGATGTAAGTAGAACATTCAGTTCCTGGAAAGACTTTGGAAATTCCTCTATCCATTGGAATGGAGCATTCTTCTTTGTCAGAGATACCATTGGTGAAGCTATTTGTGAGAAATCACACACAAAGAGTTAGTAGTAACCATATAGACCAAGAAAAATTCATTTCTCGAAAACATTCTTCAGTGGTGTCCAAGATATAATGGATTATATCTTTTCAGGATCAATAGAAACGCCTCTCTCAGAAATGAAATTCCAAAGAAAATGTACTTTCAGTATCCAAAAATCACACTTTGATAATTTGGCATACAAACGATGATCTCTAAATATTTTTAACACTCTTTCCAGGTGAACCTCGTGATCAGCCCATATCTTTGAATACAATAAAATTTCATGCACAAAAACCACAACTGAAGAATCCAGATATTGTTGAAATATATGATTCATCATTTCCATGAAGGCTGCTGGTGCATTCATTAAACTGAAATGCATGACTACATATTCATAATGTCCATATCTACTTCTAAAAGCTATCTTTGGAATATCCTCTTTCAAAACATGAAATTGCCGATATCCTGATCTCAAGTCAATATTAGAGACCCACTGAGCTCCCATTAATTTATCTAATAGATCATCAACTCATGGAAGTGGATATATGTTCTTTATCGTAACTTTATTATGCTTATAATAATAGACACTAAGATGAGGAGTTCTATCTACCTTCCCCATGAACAAATCTGGTGCTGCCCTTGGAGACGTACTTGGTTAAATGAAACCCTTGGTTTATTGTTCCTCTAACTACACATTAAATTCTCATAACTTTTTTGTTCCCATCATATAAGGCGGAAGGAAAATAGGACTAGGCCCTAGAAGAGTATCAGTCATAAATTCCACTTCTCTTAGAGGTGCTAACCCTGATAAGTCATTGGGAAAGACATCTAGAAATTTATCCACAGTAGTTGGAAAACTATTTTACTCGATCTCTTCCATTTATGCCAAAGTCAATTCTTCCAATGGGTAAGAGATAGTTCCAACCATTGGTTCCAACAAGCTCTTTGCACCCTTCTTTACAATCCTCTCTCCTCTAAATAGATTCTTGATGCCTTCCTCAGTCATGAAACTAACTATTCTCCTATAATAGTCGATTTGAATCTTGAACATGGTTAGCAAATCCATAGCCAGGATTACATCCTAGAAATCCATATCCAACATCGAGAAGTCACATTTCATCTCAACTCCTTCAACAGTTATAAAACATGCTCTACACACAAAGGCTTTACATTCTCTTTCACCTAGAGGAGTTTACATTCATAGAAGGCATCGTTTCAGGTTTTAAACATAGCTAATTGGTTCCCCACTTCCTCTTCACCTTAGTGATAGAGTTCTCAGCCCCTCTAGTGAAGACAGCTAAACATCATCCACATGGACTTTCAGTAGTGACCGATATTATTAACAGAGTATACAACTACAGTCCCAACACAATAGTTTGAATATCCTGAGTAATGCTTTGGACAAACTATTGGTTCACCTGTGGCTCGGGTGCAACCAAATTCTCCACAACCTCTTCTAACTAGTTCTTATGAAGCCTATTGGGTGCCATTTTCTAAACCAACAAAAAACTCTATAGGTCTCACTCTCTAGAAACTAATGTCTTAGAATTTAAAATTCTATCACATCAACTATGAAGACATTTTTTTCCAAAAAACCATTTTTCCCATGTTCAATTATTTTTTAAAACACTTCACATCCTTTTGAAAATTAGACAAATTTCAAAATACGATATTCATTTGCTCTTTCAAAATCATTGTTTTGAAAACCGATTCCATAATTTTTCAAAAAATTAAAACTTTTTTCACAACATGAATCATTCCTCTAAATGATTTATTTACTCTTAGTGGGAATTAATTCCTCTACAACGCATGCAATGCTCATCTCATTGGTTAAACCCATGACAATGAGATTTCAAAATCCTATAAGTGTCTCCAAACCCTTATTTACCCAACTCGCTGGTAACTTGAAGTTCAAGATAAAAGTGTTATCTACATCCTTTTATGCTAGAAATTCATGTTCCGACAATCCTACTCCTTTCAAAGATTCATTCTCAAGGAATAGACAAGAAGGGATTTCATCTCCAAAACTAGAAACACTGATGACTACTTATTATGCAAAGACCGAACAAGCTGATACCATTTGTAATGAACCACCAAATATCATTAACATGAGAGTAAAAAAGAGTCATTTCTAGGCATTAAGTGACATCCCCAAGATTCCATAGGCGAGAAATAAATGTTTAAGGGTTTGGAATACTAGTGGGGGAAGATTTATCCTTTAAGAAATAAACCAATAAACCAACCAACCAAAACCAAACATTCACTATAATATGAATGAATGAATGAAATAAATCTCAACAACTTCGTTTATATCAAAACAACATTTAATTAAGCAAAAACAGAAGAATAACCAAGTATCAAAGTACACAACAGATAAAATATCCAACACTCTTAGAAGACCTCAAGACTACATGCTCCACAAGATCTAAGATCCACAGTCTCTGAACAGCCCAAACATAATGTGGTAGTTCTAACCACGTGTGATACATTACCATTTCCCTTTTCCTGGAAGATAACATCTCCAAAATCACCATTGTAAAAAAGCAGGGGTGAGTGTAAAACTTAGTAGGTTTTCCCCAATGACTTCCCTACTCACACCACTAGGATAGAAGAGTTAGAAATAATTTTATAAAATAGTTTATATGAAAAAATTCTCAAAAAAAATTATAACTAAATATAAACAAGTTTCCAAAACCATGCATTACCAAAAGCCTAAAAGTTCAATTGAAACCAATTTTCCCAATAAGATATTTTTCTGGAAAAATAACCAAAGATGCCTTAATATCATTTCACAATATCCCTTTCTTAGCATACCCAACCATTCTACAACCCATGAAACCAACCATGTATGATACGTTATGACCGTTCCATACTCAAGAGTGGTTTCTTGTCAATCTACCAAGTCATCAAAAGGTAATTGTTTCCCATGTGCCACTAACCCTTTAGCACCAAACACAAGGTCATATTTCCACCAAGACTTATATATGAAATATGAAATTTATATCTTGTGTTCCATTTAACTTTTTTCACCGAGCACAAGTTCATATTTCAACCAAGCCCTAGAAATTCAATATGAACTCACACACTAATATTACCAAGGATCATGCCGAAACACATTTTAAATAAAAATACCTTTTTTATTGAAACCCAATTCCATCAAATTAATTTCATTACTAACCCATTTAAATAAAACACCCTTTTTATTTAAAACCAACTTTTCTTCAAACCATTTAACAATTCCATCAAATTAATAATTTAAAATCATCATTTTAAATTCAAGAGGCTAAATCACTTTTCACAATAATTCACCAAGATTTCAGAATTTCACTAAAATCATCACTAAAGAAGATTTATTCCATGATTTTCACAATAAATACCATTAAAAACCCAAATTGAAACTAATACCATAAATTATAGAAAGACGATATGAGTGTGAAGCCACCTACCTTGATTTTTTTGACGAAACTCAACAACAGATGAAGAACGCACAAGAAGGTGAGACGATTCTCCAAAAACGAACTTAGTTCTCTTATTCTAGAAAGATTACGAATTAAAATTGAATTATTTGGCATCCAAAAAATTATATCTACCCACTATAGGTTGATATCTGTGAAATAATAAATATTTTAGAAGTAGATCGGGGCATATCAATGAAAACCTGACAAACTAGGAAAGAATTGTGACATACCTCAAGAATCAAATCAAGATTCCAAGAAAGCAGCTAAGATCTCTTACTCTATCATAAAAAACACCATAATTAGATTCACTTGACGTTAACACACATATATCTATCCACATGCGGTTTAGATCAATGAAAAATAAAAGGATATAAGGAGGAGTTTTCATAAAATTGAAAAGAACCAAGAAGATCGGCACTTACCCTAAGAATCCGGCTTGAAATCACCAAGGGAAGGCTCTAGGATGGCTCCAACTTGTGTGTGTAGGGTTATCCAGCCTTCTAGGGAGAGTAATATAGAACTAGGGGCGTTTTGAATCCAAATATATATATATATAGAATAAACGAGTATGATCCTAGAAAATATGATCTAGATTTGACCTTTGTGCATGGTTTGACAAGACGGTTTGGGAAAACCGTGTATGGATAGTGAGACCTTACTTTTGGTCCCAAAACTCCTTATAAACACCCAAACTATCCCATCCTTCAACTCTACCCTTTTTATGGAAACAAATGTTTTTTGAAACATCCACCTATATGGAAACACCCCACTTTATGGAAACACTCCACTTTATGGAAACACCCCACTTTATGGAAACACCCCACTTTATAGAAACAACCCATTTTATGGAAATAAACCACTTTATGGAAACCAACCACTTTATAGAAACACCCTACTTTATAGAAACAACCCATTTTATGTAAACAATCCACTTTATGGAAACACCCAATGTTATTGAAACACCCAACTTTAGGGAAACAATCAATATTATAGAAAGACACTATTTTATGGAAACTCTCTATTTTATGGAAAATCTCTATTTTATGGAAACTATATATTTTATGGAAACTGTATATTTTATGGAAACTCAATAAAAGAAAACTGATTTAAAAGAACATGAGGAAAGGGTTATGTGCCCGAAATTTGGGGTACAACACTTTCACTAATTCCACTATGAATTACTTTCTTGGGCCTTTTCATAAAGAGAAAAGGTTTTCTAAAAAGTGTGTCAAGGAATAATATCAAACATTGTATTCATTTTTATTTAATTTTTATTAATATTAAATTCCTAATAACTCATCTTGTTTTAATTCTATAGGTTTAAAAAAATTCCACATAGATTATTAACATTAAGAGAAAAAGATGACCAAGGAAGATGTATTTTTTGGAGATTCCATGAAACTTATAGAATAGTAGGTAATCCCTTGTAACATATAATAATATAATTTATAAGGAGAAATAAAATTTCATAATTAGTCCCATTTCCTCTAATTCCGTCCCCTGGTTACTTAAATGTTGTTACTCGTTTAGATATTGAAACACTTTACTCAGTCTATGGGTTTCTCTAAGTTCATTTTCCACATATAAGCACTATAAAGAACAATATGGGTTGATTGTTTTATGAAACAATACATAAAATTATACCATTGGTGAACACTAAACATTTTTTGCTACAAACAATACAAATACATTTCTTTTAAGGAATAATCTCTATGTTTTTCTTATTATTTTCATTTGGATATCATTTTATTATGTTCTGTTTCTAATAAATAATATTTTTTATCTTTTTTTATTGTATTTTTTAAAGAATATATAATGTTAAAGGATTTAATTAAGATTATGTAATAACATGATATGAATTTTTTGTTATTCAAAAGCTTCCTATGGAGTAAAAATATAGCCATGTTTTATCTTTTAATTACCCTAATGTATTAGTTATCCTTTAATCATACTTATATATTATTTTTTATTTTATTTTCTATGAAACTCATACTACAAATATTTACTATGGGTTATAGAAAAACATAGGGTTGGGTGGTAGATTTTTATTGTGTTATTTTATCTTCTTTCCCTTCACTTCTTATGTTTTATTTTCTAGTGTACCACTTCTAAAGAATATAAAATATAAAATATTTTTAATAACAATTATATTTTAATTTTCATTTTTGTTTTCCAAATTTTTTCTTATTCAAAATTGAAAACACAGACTCAATTTTTAGACTTTTATTAGTTGTTAGTAACTGGTTATTGTTATTTTAAATCAATTATTATATTATTTCTAATAAGTATTTTTCTTTTTTGAGTTTTATTTTCCATCATTTTCTTGAGTTTTATTTGATTATAGAAATCCATTCTCATAAGTAAATAACCCATAAAAATAATCCTATATTGAGAGTTATTTTAATCAAATTTAAGAAATTCTATCCAATACGATACTTTTCTTGAGAAAAATATAGCTATGTGTTACAAACTAGATGTTTTTTCATTCCTTTTCAAAGATAACTTAAATTCATGAAATTTTTCAAAATAATGATTGAGTGATTTTATTGGTTTTTATCTCTTGTTATCTATTTGAGAATACCATTTTAAATTTATCCATATTCTATCCCTTCAAAAAAATAATTAAATTAAAGGTTAAAGCCATATTACTATTCTAATTTACTTTGATTACCAACCACAAAGTGTTTTTCAGGATTATTTTTTTTAAATCTACCTAAAAATATGTGAGATATATGACATAAAAATTATTATATAATGGATATATTCTATTTACCCTTATTTTTTTAAATCAATTGTGAAAATGAAAACATTGTTCATGCATACATACGACCTGCCATTTCTATGAATGATGTATTTTATTTTCTATATCTAGCTTTTATGGATTAATATAAATAAATATATACTGAATATATATGATATTTATGATATTAATATCATGATTAAAATATTTGGGATGATTTAACCATGATAAATATAAGACTAAAGAAAATAAAAAATCAAAACATGGATGAAAAATAAATCATTTATTACCAGTAATGTGATTTTAACGATGAATGGTTAATAAATGAGTAATACAAGGTCATTAATAAACCATATATGCTATGATATATATAATTATTTTTAATAAATAAATTTATAATAAACTTATATTTATTAAATAGGATTTTTTTAATTTGTATGAAGGAAGCCGAGACTTATGGTAAGGGATTTTGGTCTCACTTTTTACTTTTGTGAGACACATGTCATATTCATCACCTATATTTTTTATGTGGTGTATATGCTTCCCATTAATTTACTTCTGAATATTTTTCTAAAAAATATGGGTATTTACATATCCATTT
Organism: Viscum album; assembly: GCA_963277665.1. Classification (NCBI taxonomy): domain Eukaryota; kingdom Viridiplantae; phylum Streptophyta; class Magnoliopsida; order Santalales; family Viscaceae; genus Viscum; species Viscum album. The sequence goes on along the minus strand of OY728140.1, from coordinate 841,188,177 downwards.
TAGGAACTATATTTTATGGGGTTTATGATTCAATGTTACCAAAGTGGTAATGGTTTTATGATATAATCCAATAATTTTTCTAGATTGTTTATGTTTATGCTTCCAATAATGAAATATAATGATCTATATCTCAATAAAATAATTAATTTTATTATAATATGTATTGATTCAATAAGGTTTTCCTTATGACTTTTTTCATTCCTTCTTGTTTTGAAAATCACAAACACCTTCGTTAAGGAAAAACACCTTTTCTAAGGAAAAATGATTTCTTAAGGAAAAATGCTTTCTTAAAGAAAAATGATTTCTTAAAGAAAATTGCTTTTATAAGGGAAAATGCTTTTATAAGAAAATTTATCCTTATTATATTTTCATCTAGATTTTTCTTATGTATGATATTCGGATTCATTTCTATTTTCTCGGAATTGATTGAAACTTTTATATAAAGTATTCTGTTTTAAGATCCGGATTCTGGATAAGAACTGTGATAAAGTTTCACTCCGAAATCCAGAATGAGAACTGTGATAGAGTTTCATTCCGAATTCCGGATACGGTTTTAATCCAGATTCAGGATACGAATTCTTATGAAGTTTGATAATGAATTCTCATTATGAATTCTGATGAGGAATTCTCATTACGAATTCTGATGTTGAATTCTCATTATGAATTCTGATGAGGAATTCTCATTACGAATTCTAATGAGGAATTCTCATTATGAAATCTGATGATGAATTCTCATTACGAATTCTGATGATGAATTCTCATTATGAATTCTGATGAGGAATTCTCATTACGAATTCTGATGAGGAATTCTCATTACGAATTCTGATGTTGAATTCTCATTATGAATTCTAATGAGGAATTCTCATTATGAATTCTGATGAGGAATTCTCATTATGAATTCTGATGATGAATTCTCATTACAAATTCTGATAAATAACTCTCATTCCGAATTCTCTTATTAAACAGAATCTGATTATCTTTGTTTTATACACTCTGAATTAATTCAGACTCCGAAAAATATTTTGGTTAGACTCCGAACTTTTATTCTGCTTACATTTCTATAATTTGTCTAATCTTTATTATTTCCACTTCACTCTGAAGTTTTCATTCCGAACCTTTTAGTTAGAATTAAAATGATTTCGTACATTCCGTTACAGTTGTTTTATTATAAAACGATGTCGTCTATTTTGTTATAAACTAACCGTTGTCTAAGTGACACGTGTACAGGTCCCTCCAATCATTAAGGAAAATATGACCGTTGGAGAAGGAGCCAACCTTACCTATAAATAGGAGCTCATTTGAAAGAGCTCGATACTGATGACATATGAACAACATGGTTTTGTGCATACATGATGTTGAAGTGATTTCTATAGAGAGAGGCTCTTATTAACTCTCAATGCTTCGTGCGACTCTGAATGTTGGTGATTACATTCAAGGGCTTGCAGGGATAGGAAGACAGAGGTGCCGAATACCTTGAAGTTCGAGGGCTTCCTTGCTGAGGAAGACAGAGGTTGCCAACTACCGTGAAGTTGAGGTCTTGCGAAGATAGCAAGACAGAGACTCCGATCTTCGTATCGAGGGCTTACCCTGGTGTGGGTAAGACAGACTTGCTTGAAAGTATAAATCAAGGGACCTTTATCCAAGGTTGTTGGATACCCTTCTCTTTGGGTTAAAAGACTTATATCTTGTTACTTGTAGTTTAACTACTTGTTTTATTTCCGCTGCATTTTGTATTATAAGGAAAGTATAACTTTCTTATACTTCCTTACTTGTACTCTGATTCATTTAGATTCTATACGCTTTAAGGTAGAATCTCACTTTGTAATCTTTCATTAAGTTTCATTTTCCAGAATCATATTTCTGGAACCCACTTTCATAATCTCATTCCAAGTTTGCATTCGGTGTTAGAGGTGTTGTGAATTTTCTTAGTTTAACTTTGTTAAACTTAGCCCTTTCCTTTGCTTAAGGAAAACATAGTTAATCGTCACTAACTTTAAAGGTTCCAAAGGAATTTTTAAAGTATACAATTCACCCCCCCTCTTGTATATTGAGCATCAATATCACTATTTCGATCCTACAATTGGTATCAAAGGAGGTCTCTGAAATACTTGTACTCACATACAAGTTTTTCTTTCTCTTTTTCCCATTCCGAACTTTCTCATTCCGAAATTTGATATTAAAAAACTTTTGCTACTAACAAGTTTTTGTATCGAAGGTTATTTATAGTATGGCAGGAGTCAATGTTGGTTCGATTGATAATCTAAATCCTACAAGACCACCAATCTTTGATGGTAATGACTATGAGTACTGGAGAGATCGAATGAAGACTTTTGTTATCAACACTGGAGTAGATAACTTTTTTATGCTTACTGGTGATTATAAAATTCTTGACAAGGAAGTTAGAACTTTCACTAACTAGGAAAGGCAGGAATATCAACTCAATTATAAGGTACGCAATACTCTACTATGTTCAATGACCAGAAATATATATAGCCAAATTTCTTCTTGTGAAGCAACTAACTGTATCTGGAAGAAGTTAGAGGTTACACACTTTGGGACTTCTAAAGTGATTGATACTAGAAGATCTATTCTTAGAGCTGAGTATCATAGCTTCAATTTTCCTTATGGTGAACCTATCTGTAAAGTTCAACAGAGATTTATGACTATAGTCAACAGTCTACAATCTATGGGAGAAAAAGGTTTAGATGATGAAGCTCTTGTGGACAAGATAATTGATATTATGCCCAATGAGTGGGAATCCAAGAGAACTGCTATAGATGAGAACATGAAGGTCACTCAAATTACTCTTGATGAATTATTTGGAACTCTTCTACAACATGAGACTAGAATGAAGAGAGATGCTGACAACATCAAGAAGAAGAATGGAAATGGTACTGTTGCTTTTACAACAACTTCAAATCAGATGAAATCTAAGACTCCTGAGAGAGTAACCAGTTCCAAGTCTAAGAAAGTTATTTTCCAATCCGAATCTAGTGAGGGTGAAGTCTCAGAAAATGAACTAGAAAATCTTGCTCGATGGATGAACAAGATAGCTGGCCAAAGGAATTTCCAATCCAAGTATAAGAAAAAGGACAGGAAAGATAAGAAAGATGGAGAAGTTACTTGTTATGAATGCAAAAGAGATGGACATATTAGACTAGATTTCCCTATGCTCAAAAAGAAAGAAAGAAAAGAAAGGAATTCAGACAGGAAAAGAAAAAGGTATTACAAAGCTAAAGCTAAGAAAGTTCTAAAAGCTAATGACACCTGGAGTGCCAGTGGTGGTGACTCTTCAGATGAATCTTCTGATTATGAATCTTCAGGACAGAATAATCTTAGTCTTATAGCCAGATTACCTATTGATAATCATTGTTTTATGGATAAGGTACGAAATGCTGAATCATTGACCAATGTTTCTTTAAATTCTATTGATAGTAAGTATTATAACTCTTCTGATGAAGAATCATCTTCCGATGAGGAAAATACTTTACCTACTTATGAAGAAGTCTCTAGGTTTGCTGAACTTCTTGAGATTGAGAATTCCAAACTCAATAAGAAACCTGATAAGGAAAATTTTAGGAATTCTATTCTTACAAAAGAGATATCAGATCTTTCTAAAGATCTTAATAAGAAAAATGCTGATTTTGAAAGTATTTCAAAAAATCTTGAGGAAGTAAGTTCTGAGAAGAACAAACTTTCTAAAGAGTTAGAAAAAGTAATTTCTAAGAAAAAATGTTTTCGAGCCTAACTCTAGTTCAAAAACTAATGATTTTGAGGATACAAACTTGGTTGTAAAACTCAAGTCCGAAATTTTTTCCTTAAATAAGTGTTTATCAAATTTACCCATGGTAAGGAAAATTTTGATAAGATGTATTCCCAAATACGACCTTTAAGAAATAAATCCGGATTTGGTTATAGCCATGCAAAACCTATTTTCAGTAACAATTATTTTGTTCCTAAAAGTGCCCCATTTTGTACGAAGTGTCAATGTGGTGGTCACTGGGCAAAGAATTGTTCCTTAAACAAAACCCAATCTCTAGGATTTCACAAAGCTTACTTTTCTATGAAGATGTGGGTTCCTAAAATTTTATTGTCTGGAAATCTCGGATCCAAACAAGTTTGGATTCCGAAAATCTAATTTTCTTTTGGATTTCAGGAAAACAAAGAGAGTACCAGCAACAATAAATTGTACATGGATAGTGGATGTTCCCGGCACATGACTGGTAACAAAAGCTTTTTCGAAAAGATTATCAAAACGAAAGGAGGAAAGGTAACTTTCTGAGATAATGATAAGGGAGAGACTGTTGGTATTGGTAATATTGTTCTTCTTGGTAAAACCTTGATTTTAAATGTTCTTTTTGTTAAAGGTCTTAAGCACAACCTCATTAGCATAAGTCAGTTATGTGATGAAGGTTACCTTGTGAATTTTAGGAATGACAAGTGTTTAGTTCACAATTCCAAGGAAGAATTTATTCTCTCAGCCAACAGGCAATAGAATGTTTACACCTTAAACTTAGAAGATCTTAGAAGCCAAGATTTACCTTGCCTAAGTGCAATGGATGATCATTCTTGGTTATGGAATAGAAGACTAGGTCACTGTAACCTTAGGAACCTATGTAAACACTCTAAAAATAAACTAGTTAAGGATCTACCGGATCTTAGATTTAATTCTTCTAAATTTTGTGATCCTAGTCAATATGGCAAGCAACATAAATCTAGTTTTAAATCAATCGGTGAAGTCTCAAAAACTGATGCATTACAGTTAGTGCACATGGATCTTTTTGGTCCAACACAAACTGGAAGTATTGGAGACAAATATTATGTGTTTGTTCAAGTTAATGATTACACTAGATTTACTTGGGTCTATTTTCTAGCAAAGAAGTCTGAATCTTTTTCATATTTTAAAAGTTTTAGAGCTCATGTTAAAAATGATAAAAACCTTCCATTGAAAACTATTCATAGTGATCATGGAGGAGTATTTCAAAATTCTGATTTTGAAACTTTTTGTAGTAAGAAAGGTATTACTCACAATTTTTCAGCACCTAGAACTCCTCAACAGAATGGTGTAGTTGAAAGAAGAAATAGAATTCTTCAAGAGATAACTAGAACCATGTTGAGAGAATATTCTATTGCTAGACATTTCTAGGCTTAAGCTGTAGGTACTGCTTCCTATACTATAAATCGAGTTTTTATTAGACCTTTTCTTAATAAAACTCCTTATGAGTTATGGAATGGTAGAAAACCAAGACTTTCCTACTTCAAAGTTTTTGGTTGCAAAGTATTAATTTTGAATACTAAAGATAACTTACATAAATTCGCACCAAAATCTGATGAAGGAATATTCTTAGGATATTCCACAACCTCTAAGGCTTATAGAGTTTTTAATAAAAATACTTTTACTATTGAAGAAACAGTACATGTAAGATTTGATGAGTCAGATCCTTTTGTTTTTAAACCATCCCTACCTTCTTCCTCGGATGTGTTTTCAAAAACTGATTGTCAACCTTTGATAGAAAAACCTTCTGATAAGGATGATGTTCTAGAAGATACTTCTGAAACATTTACCCCAGAAGACTTTCTACCCTATGTTGATGAACAGGTGTTACAAAACCCAAATCAGGTGTTTCTTAAGAATCATCCCAGTGATAGTATCATTGGTGATGTAAATAAACCTGTAAGGACTAGAAGTTCCTTAAGAACTGAAGTAGAACATCTAGAATTTCCTTCCCAATTAGAACCTAAAAGCACTGATAAAGCTTTATGTGATGATGATTGGATTAAAGCCATGCAAGATGAACTAAATAAATTCAAAAGGAATAAAGTCTGGACCTTGGTTGAAAGACCTAAGGAAACTTCTGTTATTGGAGTAAAATGGGTTTTCAGAAATAAATGTGATGAAAATGGAATCATAGTATGAAATAAAGATAGACTTGTTTCTAAAGGATATAATCAGCAAGAAGGAATAGACTATGAAGAAACCTATGCTCCAGTAGCTAGACTTGAATCTATCCATATTCTACTTGCCTTTGCATCATTCTTTAATTTCAAACTTTTCCAAATGGATGTGAAATGTGCTTTTCTTAACGGTTATGTTCAAGAGGAAGTTTTTGTTCAACAACCACCTAGCTTTGAAGATACAAAACATCATGATCATGTTTTTAGAATTACCAAAGCTTTTTATGGTCTTAAACAAGCCCCACGAGCATGGTATGATAGACTTACTTGAATTTTTCTTCCAAATAACTATGTCAAGGGAAATGAAGATCCAACCCTTTTTATAAAGAAAGATAGGATAAATGTTTTGATTGTTCAAATTTATGTTGATGACATCATATTTGGTTCAACTCAACAATCTTTGACCGACTCTTTCGCAAGTCTAATGAAATCTGAGTTTGAAATGAGTATGATGGGTGAGTTAACTGTTTTACATGGTTTTCAAATTTCTCAAAAACTAGAAGGAACCTACATATCTCAAAATAAGTATATTAAATATCTTCTTAAAAAGTATGGTTATGACAACACTAAGAGTATAAGTACTCCCATTGGTACCTCAAACTCTTTAGATCTTGATGAAGCTGGGAAACAAGTAGATCAAACATCTTTTAGAGGTATGATAGGAAGCCTACTATACTTAACAGCTAGTCGACCAAACTTAATGTTTTCAGTATGCTTATGTGCAAGATCTCAATCCAATCCTAAGGAATCTCACTTAAAGGCAGTAAAAAGAATTTTTCGCTACCTTAAGGGAACCATGGATCTAGGATTATTTTATACTTCTGGAAATGATTTTGTTCTTAAAAGCTTTTCTGATGCTGACTTTGGTGGGTGTAGAATGGATGGAAAAAGTACATCTGGAAATTTTCACTTCTTAGGAGATTCATTAGTTTCTTGGTCCTGCAAGAAGCAACATTCTGTAGCACTCTCCACTGCTGAAGCTGAATATGTAGCAGCTGGAAGTTGTTGTGCTCAAGTGTTGTGGATGCAACACACACTCATATACTATGGCCTGAGTTTTACTAAAACTCAAATTTTTTGTGATAACACGAGTGCCATTGCCCTTAGTAAGAACCCTGCACATCACTCCTGTGCAAAACACATAGATATTAGGCATCACTTTCTTAGGGATCACACAATTAAAGGAGATATTATTTTTCAGTTTATCGGAACGCAAGATCATCTTGCTGATATTTTCACAAAATCTTTGCCTTCTGATAGATTTGAATACATTAAACAGAAGATATGAATGATAACTGTAAGATAATCCTCCTTAAGTAACTTTCTGTTAAAAAACGCTCCTTACAGCATTAAACTCCTTTTCATAGGGGGAGTACATCTGATTGTTAGATTAAAAACGTTTTTCAATGTTTGTTTTCAAACTTTTTCGGAAAGAAGATTTCCTGAATGGAATTTCCGAAACTACAATTTTCCAGAATGGACATTTTCGTAAAGAATACTTCTGGAATGGAAGTATTCGTATTAAAAACATCCGGAATGGAAAATTTCGTACTGGTATTTTCATAACAAAATTTTCGTACTGAGTTTTTCGTAATGAGTGTTCCGTAATGAGTTTTTCGTACTAAGCTTATTTTTCGAAGCAAAGTTTTTGCGAAATTTGTCTTCTCATAAGAAAGTTTTTTTTCTTTGTTATATTACCCATTACGAATAATCTTCCAAATCCAATCCGAATGGTATGATTACCTTACTCAAGTTTTCATAGTCATATTTTACTTTCTGGCATTTTCTAGTATTATGTTTTCAGATTATAGTTTTTTTAATTCCTTGTTTGAATAAAAACCTCAAAAAGATCGGGTTCAAGTTTTCAACCGTCAGATCTGATCTCAGCTTCTCCCAACCGTTAGATCAACCGTAGAAGTTGAACCGTCATCTCATTTCCTATATAAAGGAGACCCAAATACTCGTCCCACATCGATCTCAAGATCTCGCATCCCGAATCTCTACCTATCTATTTTAAAGCCGTTCCGAGCTTCATATTTCTCCATTCCAAACTTCCCAGAGGACTTCAGATCCGAATGTATGCGGAGTTAGCGTCTCAAGAAATTTCATCCACTAAGCCTATTTCACAATGGTTAGTTTACAGAGAAAGTTTAGTCCATCCGGATTTCTGCAACAACTATGATTCTCTTATTTCGAAGAACATTATGTTGAATGGCTGGGAAGATATTGCTGTGTCCAAACCGGGGAATCAAGATGATGTCTTTTCGGAGTTACTTGTTGAGTTCTATGAATCAGTTTCTTTCTTTCAGGAGGATAATAGGGAGAAATTTTCTTTTAAGTCTTATGGTAAGACTTACAATCTTTCTTATACCAAGGCAGCAAGCTTGGTAGGGCTGTCCTATGAAGGAGAATCCGAGTTTATATCTCATGTGTTTCCAGACTCTAAGGGTAGCTTCAACAAGGAAAAACCCTTAGAAACTCTCATACTAGCTGATGACAAGGATCCGAAGATTGCAAGTTTATCCACAAATTTCCGGATTCTAGAGTTGTGGGTGCCAGGGGTTATCATACCGAGGAAATGTGATAATGACAGCTTGATGAAGAGTGAGATCTACATCTTAGATTTCCTGATAAATCTAAGGAAGTTTAACTTCATGAGGCACATTCTTATAACCATTGAGAATCTTAAGAAAGGAAATCTTAGAGCCCAGATCGTAATGTACCCAGCAATTTTATCGAGATTGATAGTTCGGTGCCTTGAATATTTCAAGGAAGCTTGCAGATCTAAGCCAAGGGTTTGCAAAATTTTGTTGTTCAGTGATGATACCCTTAAGAGGATGGATGTTTCCTTCAACAAGGAGACTGGTGAGTTCTCCGATCTGCCTAATCAAGAAGAAGTGGCTCCGAAGGCTGCTGAACCAGAATCATCTAAACCAGTAAACAAAAGAAAGTTTAAGGAAGTTGCAGCTGAAGTTGAAGATCCTAAATCTAAGGAAGCTCAAACCGCACCTCCCAAACCAAAGAAGAAGAATTCCTTTCCTGATGAGGTTGTTTCGAAGTGGAGAGCAGATAAAGAGAAAAGGAAAGAAGGGGATCCGCAGTTCGGATTGGACCCTGCGGAAGCTAAGGCAATAAAGGAGAGAACTGCTGATGAGCATCAAAAACAAGTAAAGGAAAAGAATCTCAAGAAGAAGATTTCAGAAGCCGAGGTAGTCCAAGCATTGTTAAAGTTTAATGAGATGGTATCCGGAAGCATTCCAGTTCTAAGATCTTTCTCCTTGGAATCTCTACCTGAGACTCCAGGAAGAAACCTTGATTTTCTGGAAGAGGTTACAACTGAACATGTTGAGAAACTCGAGCAGGTTCAATAAGTGCAAGATGATGAACAAGTTGTTGAAGCAAGTGGTGAAACAAGAGACTTATTGAAAGAAGTAGATGAGTATAAGGGGTCGCCTTCGGAACACCTGTCACTCCGAACCTCAGAGGATGAATCCTCTAAGTTAGTAACTCCATAGAAGGATAAGAATGAGGAAGATGTCATTCAAAAAGTAGTTGATGATATTGTTCAAGTGTCTACTGGTGAGCAGAAAACCCTGATCAAGAATAAATTCCGAAAAAATACAAGGGAAAGAAACTCCTTGTTGAGGCTCCAAAATCAGTGGCTAGAAAGAAAAGAGAATATGGTGATTTGCCTAAAAGGAAGTTGGAGCTTATTGAGGAAGAAAACTATCCAAGAAAAGTTTCAGATTCGGAGTCATCCTCTGTGGGGAATGACTTTGTTGTCCAGTCTTTAAAGAAGTTGGAGAGATCCATTCCGACATTCTCTAGTATTGATTCAAGATGTCAGATGCTCCAACATGCTTTAAATCAGAAAACTGACTCCGTATCTATGGTTATGGACAAGTGCATTGAGATTGAGGCTCAGTTCAAAACCTTCTTTGTTGGCTACGAAGCTCGTAGAAAATCTTTCAAGAGGATGAAAAATTCGTCGAAGAAGACTGTTGAAGAGATGAGGTTATTCGATGAGTTTCAAGACAATGTTAAAGATGATTTCGAGACTGAGGACATGAAGATAAATGAGCTGACATACTCCTTTGAAGAAAAGCTGATAGATGAAAAGAACTTCCAGATTCAAGAAGTCAGAGATATGAATGGGAAGTTGAATTCTGTTTCTCAGAACTGAAAATTTGAAAGGGATCATCGGATTGAGTTTGATCAAAAGATGAAGGCTCAGGAATAGAAGATGAAGGCTCGAGAAGAAAAGATCAAGGCCCAGGAAGAAAATCTGAAATCCCAGGAAGAAAAGATTGAAGTTCAATCCGCAAGAATAGTTGTCTTAGAGAAGAAAGCTGAAGAAGATCATAAAGACCTGAAGAAGATCAAGACTATTCTTAAAGGGCTCATTTCGAAGGAAAAAGATCCGAAATAACCAAATCTGATTATTTTGTTGTAATATTTTCTTTGTTGTCGAGATTTCAAACCTAATGAAAATTGTGCCTCTTGTTTTTTTTGTCATTATTAAAATTTCAGGTACTTTGTTTTTTTCCATTCCCTCGATTTCCTTTTGAAAATCACTAAGGGGGAGAAGGAAAAGATCCTTAAAGAAAAGAAGAACTCCAATGAGAGTCTTTCTAAGGGGGAGTTTTTCATTTAAGAAGACCTTCATATTCATAATGAAATGCCACTCCGGATATCTAGAATACGATCCTTAGAGTTTCAAAGCCTAAGGGGGAGTTAGTCGTATTCATCAATATCCTCAAATAAAATGGAGATAAGCCTTAATTTTTTTCTTTCTTCTTAGAATTTCTTTTTCGTAAGGATGTCTGTGCTTTCCAAAAAGGGGGAGATTGTTGAGTCAATAAGGTTTTCCTTATGAATTTTTTCATTCCTTCTTGTTTTGAAAATCAAAAACACCTTCCTTAAGGAAAAACACCTTTTCTAAGGAAAAATGCTTTCTTAAGGAAAAATGCTTTCCTAAGGAAAAATGATTTCTTAAGGAAAAATGCTTTCTTAGGGAAAAATTCTTTCTTAAGGAAAAATGATTTCTTAAGGAAAATTGCTTTTATAAGGGAAAATGATTTTATAATGAAATTTATCCTTATTATATTTTCATCTGGATTTTTCTTAAGTATGAGATTCGGATTCATTTCTATTTTCTCGAAATTGCTTCAAACTTTGATATGAAGTGTTCTGTTTTAAGATCCGGATTCTGGATAAGAACTGTGATAAAGTTTCACTCCGAAATCCATAACGAGAACTGTGATAAAGTTTCATTCCGAATTCGGGATACGGTTTTAATCAAGATTCAGGATACGAATTCTTATGAAGTTTGATAATGAATTCTCATTACAAATTCTGATGAGGAATTCTCATTACGAATTCTGACGTTGAATTCTCATTATGAATTCTGATGAGTAATTCTCATTACGAATTCTAATGAGGAATTATCATTACGAATTCTGATGATGAATTCTCATTACGAATTCTGATGATGAATTCTCATTACGAATTCTGATGATGAATTCTCATTACGAATTCTGATGAGGAATTCTCATTTCGAATTCTGATGTTGAATTCTCATTATGAATTCTGATGAGGAATTCTCATTAAAAATTCTGATGAGGAATTCTCATTACTAATTTTGATGATGAATTCTCATTATGAATTCTGATAACGAACTCTCATTCCAAATTCTCTTATTAAATAAAATCTGATTATCTTTTTTTTATACAATCTGAATTAATTCAGACTCTGAAAAATATTTGGGTTAGACTCCGAACTTTTATTCTACTTACATTTATATAATTTGTCTAATCTTTATTATTTCCACTTCACTCCAAAGTTTTCATTCCGAACCTTTTAGTTAGAATTAAAAAGATGTCGTACATTCTGTTACACTTGTTTTATTATAAAACGATGTCGTCTATTTTGTTATAAACTAACCATTGTCTAAGTGACACGTGTACAGGTCCCCCCGATCTTTAAGGAAAATATGACTGTTGGAGAAGGAGCCAACCTTACCTATTAATAGGATCTCATTTGAAAGAGCTCGATACTGATGACAGATGAACAACTTGGTTTTGTGCATACATGCTGTTGAAGTGATTTCTAGAGAGAGAGGCTCTTATTAACTCTCAAAGCTTCGTGCGACTCCGAATGTTGGTGATTACATTCGAGGGCTTCCGGGGATAGGAATATAGAGGTGCCGACTACATTGAAGTTCGAGGGCTTCCTTGCTGAGGAAGACAGAGGTTGCCAACTACCTTGAAGTTGAGGGCTTGCGGGGATAGAAAGATAGAGACTCCGATCTTCGTATCGAGGGCTTACCCTAGTGTGGGTAAGACAGACTTGCTTGAAAGTATAAATCAAGGGACCTTTATCCAAGGTTGTTGGATAGCCTTCTCTTTGGGTTAAAAGACTTATATCTTTTTACTTGTAGTTTAACTACTTGTTTTATTTCCGCTGCATTTTGTATTATAAGGAAAGTATAACTTTCTTATACTTCCTTACTTGTACTCTGATTCATTTAATTCTATACGCTTTAAGGTAGAATCTCACTTTGTAATCTTTCATTAAGTTTCATTTTCCGGAATCATATTTCTGGAACCCACTTTCGGAATCTCATTCCAAGTTTGCATTCGGTGTTAGAGGTGTTGTGAATTTTCTTAGTTTAACTTTGTTAAACATAGCCCTTTCCTTTGCTTAAGGAAAACATAGTTAATCGTAACTAACTTTAAAGGTTCCAAAGAAATTTTTAAAGTATATAATTCACCCCCCCCCCCCTCTTGTATATTGAGCATCTATATCACTATTTCGATCCTACAATATGGTTTTTTCAGGAGACTTAATGTTTTCCATTCATTTTAATCTCTTTCTATACTCAAGATTTCAAAATAATGTTATTAATAAAAACCGACATCATTTCTCCCTTCTATCGAAAACCCTTTTTATATGATAACCATATTTTATCAAAATATTTTTAAAACTATTTTACCGTCCACCAAAGTATTTATTAACTAATTTTACACAATTTTTATTTATAAAATGTATTTTAAAATGAATAATCATGTCATTTTCAAAACATGTCATGTTTGGATTTTACTAAACATTTGAAAGGAATATTTATTTTATTGTGTATGGTTTTTTACACATTAATAAAAATTTAATGTTTTAAATATTCTTTTATAAGTTCTCATTTCTATTTTCCAAGAAAATAATTTTAAAAATGATTTATGTTTTGAAAAGTGTTTTTCAAAGTAAGAACGATAATATCATCAAGAAATGTTCCAAGTGATGTTTCAAAAATAATTTTCCATATAAGATAACATACTTCGAAGTTACATAAGATTTTATCGTGATATGATCCAATGATCCCATATGTATTCTTTCACTGGATCTTTTATGCTTATGATGATAAGATGTTTATGAAACTTGTTTTTTTCCATGGGTTATATTGTAATGAAATGTGTATGGAACCAGACCCATTTTCATGGGTTATTATTTGATGGGTCTTTAATGGTCTTGTGAAACAAAGATGTTTGGATTATGTTATGATTGGGCCTATATCTAAATTAAATTTATTGGGTAAATATGGATATATCATGAGTAAATATGATATTCATGAACCAAATTACATGTTCACAATGTTATGAATGAACCTGATGGAATGTTCAAAATATAATGTGTGAACCTGATTAAATGTTAATAGTGTTATTTATGGACCTAGATTTCAGATTCATAAGGTTATGTATAGACCTATTTTCATGTCCATAATTTTATGTGAGACCCTAATGTCATGTACATAACTTAATTAGTGAACTTATTCCTATTAATGTATGTTCATACTGTTATAATATTTTGTTTATTCCATAAATATATGTCTTATACTAATGTAATTGTAACACCCCAAGATTTCATAGTGTGTTATTTCTTCAAAATAATTCAATAACTTGCACTACACGCAACACCGAGTTCAATCACACCATGACTTACAAAAAAAATCCATTCAAAAGAGGTTATTAATAGTATTATCTAAATTTTAAACTTTATATAATCCTTATAATTTTAGAATCCATATTATGAGTTTCTTAGATATAATGCCAGAACAAATTCATTTTCAGTATTGCACTTTTATCAACTTTTAATAGTGAACCCTTTTTAAATACAATATTTTAAACTTTTTGACTAAATGGGGACATCAAAAATTTAAAATTAAACATCCCAAGCTTCCATGGTACTCTTTCTTTGAATAATACTGTAGCGTGTGTTGTACGCAACCTTGAGTTTTAACACACACCACAACTAATTAAACTAGCCGTTGTGAATAGTAATTCCTACTTTTTGAAATCATATATATTTTATATTTCAAAATGGACTTCATTTTTGGATTCGGAATATTGAAATTAGCCTAGGGTGAAATTTTGGTACTTTTCGGATAACTTTTATATTTTGATGAATAGTGAAAATTACTAAATTTTAATTAAAAACAACTTTTTTAATCAAAATAATTAATATTGATAAATTATGAATTTGAGTTGTTTTAAAGTATATTTAGAATATATTTTTACCATTTAATTTAATGTTTGTCATTGGACATAATTTCACAATTAAATCAGACATAAACAAGTGTCAATCTTTTGATAGTTATTATCTCATAAAAACACGTTTTTTATTTTAACAACGGGAATTAATTTTAAATTAATTTCTGCCACTTCTGTGTTTTGAATTTGGAAAAATGGATTACATATTTGGAATCAGGATGTCCAAATTATGTAAATAGGTAACTTTTATTTTTACACATTTTGAATAATTACTGCGGTAAATATTTTATTTACCATGGTTAAAGGGTAAATCCGGTAAATAAGGGTTAAAAATAATTTTATAATAATACAAAATTACCCTAAAACGTGTCCTAACCTTATTGGTGGACACATACCCGACCATGGGCATCCTTGGGTCGATTTAGGGACCCCTTAGAGCCACTTGTATGTGGTAGGGACACATTATATTAAAAAAGTTAAAATAAAAATAAAAATGGCATAAGCTTACATCTTTTAGAAGAACAATTTTTACATAGGGTTATACATGTTTTATTTTCGATTATAAATATTAATTAGAAAGATAAAATTATTTCCTACTTTATGATATTTTATTTATAATTTTTAGACATCAAATAAGTTAAATTAGTAATGACACAATAATGATGCAATGTTTACCTCATTAATAAATCATTTAAATAAATAAGATTATAATGATTAAAATATTATCTAAAACCTGTACAATTCTAATTGGTTGATGTTATTTAGAAAATGAGTCATCTTATCTTTGACCTCAATGATTTTTGGACCATTATAAACTGAATATAATTATATTATAAAGTAATACTTTCACTCTTTCCTAAAGAGCCCCTTCTCTCCCTTATAAAAGGAGACCACTTCTACTCATTCCTCACACCTCTCAAGCCACTTGGCTCGTCCAAACCCTGCCCAAATAAGCTCCCCACATCCCTCTCCTCCTCCTTGAAGCTTCCCCTTAGGAAGAAAGCATTTCAAGAAGTCCTTTGGTTCCAACCAAAGTGAGTTACCTAAATTAAAGGTAACGATTTCTCTTAAATTATTTTCATTTATTTTGCTTCTCCAACCCCCAAACTCTTTTTATTTCCTTTATTTTGTAACAACACCAGTATCCACAATATACTAGTATGTTGTTATAAGAAGTATTCAAACTACACATACACACAACTCCATCTAATGGATGATGAACATAATGTTTCTGTGGATGGAAAACTAACGCCTCACGAAACGATGATTGTTCAAATACATCTTACCGCCTCTCACGGTGGCCATTATGATGGCACTGTAATTAAATATGATATTAATGATATATATTTTATATATAAGCTTCTGTAATTCCATTTTATTTCATATCATTATTCGTTTCATGTTGTATATACATACGATAATTTCATTTGAGGAAGTGCGGACTACCGCCCCCTTAAAATGATATGACTCGTTCATACCACACATGGAACGTATAAAGGATGGTGTTAATGAACTTAAGTAACATATATAAAATATTATATTATAATGGAATAATAATATACCTAGGTATCATTTGGATTCGATTCTTTTAAAATAAAAATTAAATGGAAGTAGCGTTCGTGCGTACGTACGGACTACCGTCTCCACGAACGCGATGAGATTCATTATCCATCGTATCCATTCAAGTATTATTCTCATTTTAGGGTTAAAATAATGTTAATATCATTTTGATTATGAATAAGATATAATCTATCCATTACAAACATGTCTTACGTAACCAAACATTTAAGAAGAACGAATCGATTATCACCCGAAACAACGATAATTCTAAGATATTATTAACAAATCAATGTTAAAAGATCATATATGATATCATATTAATATATATAATTCTTGTATAATTTAATAACAATTATTTCACCATTATACAGGATGTTAACCTACCCCAACCAAGGAAAAGTACATGGTAAGGGATTTTCTTATCTCACATTCAATTCCGTGAGATTTCCATTATTCGCCACTAAATTATTGAAAGTGGTGTATTGTGTACTGGCATTTGATATATATTATCATGATTATCTTTATATTCATGTTATTCTATAATTAATTTGGTGGTTATTAACTTTTGGCCATACGACTCAGTTGATTAACGTGGTAAGGGGTTTTCATCTCACTCCTTATTCCCGTGAGATTCATGCCATATTACCACCATTACCTTTTGTGTGGTGTATATACTGCCCATAATTATATTCTTTGTGTAATACACTCTAATTTATGTGTAATTACATATTCATTGTATGATACCTCTTTCATGGGTTGTATGTTTCATAAGTTACCAAGTTGGTAAGGGTTATTTCACAATCTCTTCATTATCCGATGTTGTTTATAAGTAATAATCTACTGGGATGTCGTTATCATCCACATCCATGTTTCTTCAAAATGTATTTCAAAACATTTTTAATATTTAAAATAATATGGGTTAAAGTCATTTATACCCTTGTTTGACTTTTTATAAGAGGTTTATATGGGAATCTTTCCGTCGTTTTCCAAACAAGGTGATTTTTAACCTTTTCGACAAAATTAAGATAAGAATGTTTTTTTAACATATACGGCGGGTGCGGTTATTTTCCGCCGTTATAAAATCGTCAAAGCTTCCCTTACAAGCTTATAAGACTATTTTCAAATAAAATGTTTTATTTTATATGGATCTTAAATGATTTCAGAATAAAAAGAGATATTTCTTTAAAATGAATTTTGATTTCATCTATGTCAACATCCTTTGATGGGTTTTACACTTATTTAAAGTTGATTTGTTATGATACAAAACTTCTATATTATATTGAAGGTTTTGTGATTTGTTTGACTGTGGATGTTCTATTTTTATACCATTCATGGTTTATGGTGAAAGTATTGACATTTCGTATGCTAGTTTTAATATGAATGTTTATGTTATGTTTAAACATTTTCATATGGGAATGCATTGGACTTAATATGTGACGGGTGGAGCCCGCTATAGCTCCTCGATGCATCGGTAGGTCTCATGAGACAAACTAGTGTCTTGGCACAAGGCCTTGGAAAAATATTATTTGTAGTCTTGGCACGAGGCCTTGGCTATGTGGTTATGATAGTCTGGCATTATGCATTCCAACATTATGAAAGTGGTTATTGATATTGCATGTGATTATTCGATTAGTAGAATATCCATGTGAACAAGTAAATGGAATTATTTCATTTTACTTTTTCCATACTATGTTGAAGTTCAAGTTTAAAAGGCTGTTGTTTTAGTAATTCATTGCCTTAAATGTTTATGCTTATTTTTGAATGTTCCGCTATATTGTTATCCTTACTGGGCATTTGAGCTCACCCCATTTCTATGTTTTATTTTTCCCAGGAAGTGAAGAAGAAAATTATGAATGACCTGCAGGGATATTATGTGGGGATATGAGTGTGGATTATAGAGACATTATGTTGTTGTAGTAATTTTTTATTTTATGATGTAATGTAAAACTTATGAATATATATAGTGTTTCCAAGGCTACTAAACCAATCGGTATTTCGATATTTGATCTTTCTTGTGATCATGCCAATGATATGTAATTAATGCACCGACTCTGGGTAACTGGGGTCGGGGCATTACAGTTGGTATCAGAGGAAGTTTAGTACAAACCTTGGAAGCTAGATTTAGATAAACTCTGATTAGAGCATGTATACCTAAGATGAACTTTGAGGATTAGTGTAGAAGAACATCCTAGAATTTTGTTATTGTACGGATTTTGTGAGTTTTCCGAGCAATACATCCCTGTCTGGATACGAGCAGGTAGAGGCGGCTCTGGCACAGATGTACCTAGGGGTAAAACCCAAAAACATCGCTTTGAGCTAGACTCAAACGGGAACTGGTGCACGACAACGGGCCTTGCTGCACTCTTGGTTACGACACTCCCGGGGGATATGCTTAGGATAACTCTCATTTTCTTTACAATTCATTATGAAGGGTTTATGAGTATATAATTCCTCAAAGAAAACATTTTTATGATTATGGATTATATCCATAAATAGTTCAATTTATGTTAAGTGTTTTATAAGTATGAGATTATGTATTTTGATTCATAAACTAATCTAGTGTATTCCATTGTTTAGAAATGGCACCCAGTAGAAGGAATGAGAACTCCAGAAATGCACATGATCCAAAGAGAAGGAAGGATCATATCTTTCATGGTCTTAAGCTATAATTTATAAGAGAAATAGTCTCCCATGTATTATCATCATATGAAGAAATAATATCATGTGTTGATAAGATAAGTAAAGATTTTACTGAGTCCTATGGCTTTAAATGGAAGCAAGAGAAGAAAAGGATGGAATAGAGAAAGATGGATAAAGGGAAGAGGGAAAAGAAGAATTTTCCCATATGTGGTAACTGTGGAAAGAAACACCCTGGAACTTGCCTGAAAGGAATGGGAGTTTTTTATAAGTGTGGAGGAAAAGGGCACAAAGTACGTGACTGCAAGGGTAAGAAAATGGTTTTAAATGTACAATGCTTCGTTTGCAAGGAGTTTGGACACTACGAGAACCTATGTCCCAGTCATCAGACTATGCCGCAAATGATGTTATTGGATAATAATCAAGTTATGATACTACCACAGATGAAGAGGAATGATTAGAGTTCTTATGTTGATTATGTCAATTTAGTGTTGTATCAACAATGTACTTGTTATAATAATTATGGAGTATATAAGGATTATACTGCAGTACTATTTCATTAAGGACTTGAGATTGTGTGGAATAAAGAAAAGTGACTCAATAACAAGATAAATTTTTGGAAAATATATGGTTGAGAGAATGATAAATCATAATATAGTTCTGATACTAAGGTAGTGATTTTGGAATAATACATGATTGATTTGGATAAATTATATTGGATATTCTTGACTACCTTGGAACTGATTAATGATTTGTATATTCCATCATGTTGGGGTTTAAAACATTTTTGGATTAATGAAGCATATCCAGCATTCTATATGGAATAAGGGAGCATGAATGTAATCAGTAAGGAATATGGTAATACATGATGAAGGTATTCATATGCTATTACGGGGTAAAACAGATCTATATTATGTTTACCTTCCTTATAAATGTTGGACTGTGAGTTTGGACAGAAGTATTTTGGATAGTTCTAGTTTGGATTATTTTGGATTACCATAAAAGGACAACCCGGAGGTCGGGCGGCAACCCGTCGCGTCCGGCAAGGCTGCGAGACTTGAACCCGCAACTGAAGGGCGACCAGGGTGTATCACCTACCACTGGCCCACGAGATGTCCTGGATTAAATAATGTAGTTTTTATTAAAAGATCTTTTAGATGAATTATAAATTCGTTTATTTTTGGAACCCTATACGAATAGTGTAAATAGAATTTTTTACATTCTATTATCTTTTAGAGTGGAAGATGAGTTTGTGGTAGAAATTTATTAATGGATAAAACTCAAATTATAAAGTAAGTATATCTCCATATGATCTTAGCCAATCTCATAAAAAATTCCTCAATATTAAGAAAAGAAAATTAGAACAAAAATGTTTTCCTAGATGGTACCTTAAATCATCACTAATTTATGGCTTTGGGAGTGTTGGCCTTTTCATAGCCATGTTCTCTACCACTCTCCATCAGATAATTGATGGTTAGATTTTTCTTCCATATCCATATTTTACTACATGGAACCCTAGTATGTGTTATTTTCGGTAATCTTCATACTTTCGACTCTTTATTTTAAATAGAGGCCACATTAATTCATTTTTCGATGTGGGATTTCAACTAAGATATTTTGAAACGTCAAAAATGTGTTATCCTAATACCCTATATTTTGTTGAACCGATGGTATTTCAAATCATCATAGATTGATGAATTTAAGGACCTCAATTTTATACTTGTTTGTGATTGATGACCTCAATCACTACCTATAAATATTTACGTTTTTCCTCCAATTATATGTCTCTAATTGCCACCAATGTTCTCCTAATCGAGATCATAATTTGGTGGTGACCATTTCATTTCTCTTTTCCTCATATTAAAACTAAATTTTAGTAACCCAATTTCCGATGTGGGTTTTCCCACAAAGATATTTTTTATTTTCAACCTTTTATTTTCAAAGAACAATTTCAAATTGCGAGGACGCAATTTATTGAAGGAGGGGAGAATGTAACACCCCAAGATTTCATAGTGTGTTATTTCATCAAAATAATTCAATAACTTTCACTACACGCAACACCGAGTTCAATCACACCATGACTTACAAAAAAAATCCATTCAAAAGAGGTTATGAATAGTATTATCTAAATTTTAAACTTTATATAATCCTTATAATTTTAGAATCCATATTATGAGTTTCTTAGATATAATGCCCGAAAAAATTCATTTTCAGTATTGCACTTTTATCAACTTTTAATAGTGAACCCTTTTTAAATACAATATTTTAAACTTTTTGACTAAATGGGGACATCAAAAATTTAAAATGAAACATCCCAAGATTCCACGGTACGCTTTCTTTGAATAATACAGTAGCGTGTGTTGTACGCAACCTTGAGTTTTAACACACACCACAACTAATTAAACTAGCCGTTGTGAATAGTAATACCTACTTTTTGAAATCATATATATTTTATATTTCAAAATGGACTTCATTTTTGGATTCAGAATATTGAAATTAGCATAGGGTGAAATTTTGGTACTTTTCAGATAACTTTTATATTTTGATGAATAGTGAAAATTACTAAATTTTAATTAAAAACAACTTTTTTAATAAAAAAAATTAATATTGATAAATTATGAATTTTAGTGGTTTTAAAGTATATTTAGAATATAGTTTTTCCATTTAATTTAATGTTTTTCATTGGACATGATTTCACAATTAAATCAGACATAAACAAGTGTCAATCTTTTGATAGTTATTATCTCATAAAAACACGCTTTTTATTTTAACAACGGAAATTAATTTTAAATTAATTTATGCCACTTCTGTGTTTTGAATTTGGAAAAATGGATTACATATTTGGAATCAGGATGTCCAAATTATGTAAATAGATAAATTTTATTTTTACACATTTTGAATAATTACTGCGGTAAATATTTTATTTACCATGGTTAAAGGATAAATCCGGTAAATAAGGGTTAAAAAATAATATTATAATAATACAAAATTACCCTAAAACGTGTCCTAACCTTATTTGTGGACACATACCCGACCATGGGCATCCTTGGGTCTATTTGGGGACCCCTTAGAGCCACTTGTATGTGGTAGGGACACATTATATTAAAAAAGTTAAAATAAAAATAAAAATGGCATAAGCTTACATCTTTTAGAAGAACAATTTTTACATAGGGTTATACATGTTAGAATTTCGATTATAAATATTAATTAGAAAGCTAAAACGTTTTCCTACTTAATGATATTTTATTTATAATTTTTAGACATCAAATAAGTTAAATTATTAATGACACAATAATGATGCAATGTTTACCTCATTAATAAATCATTTAAATAAATAAGATTATAATGATTAAAATATTATCTAAAACCTGTCCAATTATTATTGGTTGATGTTATTTAGAAAATGGGTCATCGTATCTTTGACCTCAATGATTTTTGGACCATTATAAACCGAATATAATTATATTATAAAGTAATACTTTCACTCTTTCCTAAAGAGCCCCTCCTCTCCCTTATAAAAGAAGACCACTTCTACTCATTCATCACACCTCTCAAGCCACTTGTCTCGTCCAAACCCTGCCCAAATAAGCTCTCCACATCCCTATCCTCCTCCTTGAAGCTTCCCCTTAGGCATAAAGCATTTCAAGAAGTCCTTTGGTTCCAACCAATGTGAGTTACCTAAATTAAAGGTAACGATTTCTCTTAAATTATTTTCATTTATTTTGCTTATCCAACCCCCAAACTCTTTTTATTTCCTTTCTTTTGTAACAACACCAGTATCCACAATATACTAGGATGTTTTTATAAGAAGTATTCAAACTACACATACACACAACTCCATATAATGGATGATGAACATAATGTTTCTGTAGATGGTAAACTAACGCCTCACGAAACGATGATTGTTCAAATACATCTTACCGCCTCTCATGGTGGCCATTATGACGGAACTGTAATTAAATATGATATTAATGATATATATTTTATATATAATATTCTGTAATTCCATTTTATTTCATATCATTATTCGTTTCATGTTGTATATACATACGATAATTTCATTTGAGGAAGTGCGGACTACCGCCCCCCAAAAATGATATGACTCGTTCATACCACACATGGAACGTATAAAGGATGGTGTTAATGAACTTAAGTAACATATATAAAATATTATATTATACTGGAATAGTAATATACCTATGTATCATTTGGATTCGATTCTTTTAAAATAAAAATTAAATGGAAGTAGCGTTCGTGCGTACGTACGGACTACCGTCTCCACGAACGCGATGAGATTCATTCTCCATCGTATCCATTCAAGTCTTATTCTCATTTTAGGGTTAAAAATAATGTTAATATCATTCTTATTATGAATAAGATATAATCTATCCATTACAAACATGTCTTACGTAACCAAACATTTAAGAAGAACGAATCGATTATCACCCGAAACGACGATAATTCTAAGATATTATTAACAAATCAATGTTAAAAGATCATATATGATATCATATTAATATATATAATTCTTGTATAATTTAACAACAATTATTTCACCATTATACAGGATGTTAACCTACCCCAACCAAGGAAAAGTACAAGGTAAGGGATTTTCTTATCTCACATTCAATTCCGTGAGATTTCCATTATTCGCCACTAAATTATTGAAAGTGGTGTATTGTGTACTGGAATTTGATATATATTATCATGATTATCTTTATATTCATGTTATTCTGTAAATAATTTGGTGGTTATTAACTTTTGGCCATACGACTCAGTTGATTAACGTGGTAAGGGGTTTTCATCTCACTCCTTATTCCCGTGAGATTCATTCCATATTACCACCATTACCTTTTGTGTGGTGTATATACTGCCCATAATTATATTCTTTGTGTAATACACTCTAATTTATTTGTATTTACATATTCATTGTATGATACCTCTTTCATGGGTTGTATGTTTCATAAGTTACCAAGTTGGAAATGTTTATTTCACAATCTCTTCATTATCCGAGGTTGTTTATACGTAATAATCTACTGGGATCTCGTTATCATCCACATCCATGTTTCTTCAAAATGTATTTCAAAACATTTTTAATATTTAAAAGAATATGGGTTAATGTCATTTATACCCTTGTTTGACTTTTTATAAGAGGTTTATAAGGGAATCTTTCCGTCGTTTTCCAAACAAGGTGATTTTTAACCTTTTCGACAAAATTAAGATAAAAATGTTTTTTTTAACTTATACGGCGGGTGTGGTTATTTTCCGCTGTTATAAAATCGTCAAAGCTTCCCTTACAAGCTTATAAGACTATTTTCAAATAAAATGTTTTATTTTATATGGATCTTAAATGATTTCAGAATAAAAAGAGATATTTCTTTAAAATGAATTTTGATTTCATCTATGTCAACATCCTTTGATGGGTTTTACACTTATTTAAAGTTGATTTGTTATGATACAAAAATTCTATATTATATTGAAGGTTTTGTGATTTGTTTGACTGTGTATGTTCAATTTTTATACCATTCGTGGTTTATGGTGAAAGTATTGACATTTCGTATGCTAGTTTTAATACGAATGTTTATGTTATGTTTAAACCTTTTCATATGGGAATGCATTGGACTTAATATGTGACGGGTGGAGCCCGCTATAGCACCTCGATGCATCGGTAGGTCTCATGAGACAAACTAGTGTCTTGGCACAAGGCCTTGGCAAAATCTTATTTGTAGTCTTGGCACGAGGCCTTGGCTATGTGGTTATGATAGTCTGGCATTATGCATTCCAACATTATGAAAGTGGTTATTGATATTGCATGTGATTATTCGATTAGTAGAATATCCATGTGAACAAGTAAATGGCATTATTTCATTTTACTTTTTCCATACTATGTTGAAGTTCAAGTTTAAAAGGCTTTTGTTTTAGTAATTCATTGCCTTAAATGTTTATGCTTATTTTTGAATGTTCCGCTATATTGTTATCCTTACTGGGCATTTGAGCTCACCCCATTTCTATGTTTTATTTTTCCCAGGAAGTGAAGAAGTAAATTATGAATGACCTGCAGGGATATTATGTGGGGATATGAGTGTGGATTATGGAGACATTATGTTGTTGTAGTAGTTTTTCATTTTATGATGTAATGTAAAACTTATGAATATATCTAGTGTTTCCAAGGCTACTAAACCAATCGGTCTTTCGAGATTTGATCTTTCTTGTGATCATGCCAATGATATGTAATTAATGCACCGACTCTGGGTAACTGGGGTCGGGGCGTTACAGTAATGTTCTCATATCTCAGGTTCCTTGATTCCATTATGATTCATGTATTCTGAACTACGAATTTTTATTCCAAATTCGGGTATTTGGATATTTTATGTTCAACCTATGTATTTCATAAGATATCCTAAAGTTATCATGCCCTTATTCACATGTTATGTTTATGTATTTCTCATGTTTACCTTTACGGAGCATCTAAGCTCACCCTTTTCTATATTTCCATTCCTACATTATAAAGAAATGTTTTATGTATGGTGTGTTTCTGATGATAAAAAATGGGGAATATATTTATGGTATATGTTTCATATCTTTCACTGAATAATAATATTGTGTACCAAGTGTCCAAAGGCACTAAACCATTATGGGACTTGGGTGTGTATTTCGGAAATGTAGTGAATATATTTCTATTGAGGTGTGTTATCTATGTATGAGAAGTTTGGATATCAACAAAACTATATTATTTAAAATAATAGTAAAGTAAATAAATACCCAATGGAGAAACTCCATAGTCTAACTCTGTGTCTCCTCTAAGACTCATGCTTTATCTTCTTAGCTCCCTATTACTAAGCTCGTTCCCTTTCTTAGATCTCTGGTCATGGATTCTACACATGGATCGATATTTCCATGCAGGGTGTGAGTAAAAAACTCAGTAAGACAACACCAATGCATCCATAACAGAAGAGAACATTCATAATATATTAATTCCATGATAATAAAGAAATATGAAATAAAACAACAACTAATCATGTATCAAGAGATCATGATACAAACAAGACACCATGAACACTAGTCATGTCTATTTTAGATCCGTATTGGAAATCCACTCTTAACAGAAGTCATGATCATGGTTCAACCACAAGGTCACCTCACATATATCTAAGAATCCACAAGTCCATCGAGTCTCATATTTGGTTAAAAGGCTTTCAAGCCTCGTCTCTATTTTGGGTTAGTCCATACAGTTATCATACCCCTTCCTCTCCCTTAGGTAAGGGAACATGGATGACATATCCTAGAACTATCTAAAGTCAGGCCGTCAAACCCCTACCCTATTTCTCGATCCATCTTCATCATTTTTTCATCTCAAACATGCTCCACCTATAATATCTATCAAATCCACAATGTTCCTATTGCCATTTTTTACCAAATGAAAAACCTTTAACGGCCATAAATTCATGTACAATAGGTAATTACACATATAGGAACAATAAATCATGTAAGCATGATATTCATTATCCATACACACACACACATGTGATCATACTCAAAAATGGGTCACATGGGCTACACATTCACAAACATGTGATCAAACCTAAAACATGGTCTTATGGGATACACATGTGGTCAAACACAAGCATGGGTCTCAATTCAAAAAATAACATAAAATTATATCATTCCAAAAAATCATATAAAAAGGATCTATATTGTGTGGAACATCCTACCTTAATCATTTCGAGATCAATGTTAAGATTTTTCAAGATCCAAGACCTAACTTACAACCCTGCACTAACTCGATCATGCTGGCATACCAAATATTCTATGAACTGACCCCAAATCATAAAAAAATAGAAAAATATCCCATATAGAAATATGGATATATTCAAGGATATTTTATTCATCCCATGATATGGGAAACAAAGCCTATTTTATTTGGATATTACCTAGAATTGCTAAGAATTTGTACTCAAAAATTAGGGATGAAGTTAAGAGTTTGAGGTATGGAATTGATCATTAATAATACCAAGATTCTCCCATGGTTTAAGAGAAAAATATATGAAATGGTTGTATTTCATGGAACTTTAATATTTAGAAGTTGTTAGTTCCACTAGGTCAAATACGCTGAGAGTGTGGTGAATCAGGGTGTGACAGATTAAACTCTTACCCCTTCAGATCTTGTTTAATTGTTAAACAATACACACTTCTCACATTATACTATAGGAATATATAAATAGAAATTAAATAAATCAAATGCACAAAAATTTTACTTGGTTCACCATTACAAGGCTATGTCCAAAAATCATAAACCCATGATCTATCAATTTACCAAATCCACTAAATCTTTCTTCCAATTACAAGGTTCGGGTTACATCTTCTATGGCCTGGATCAATACCATTATAATGTGTTAGGGTCTTCAAGCTTCATTCCCAAAGGGTCACTCCCTATGTCTCTTCCTCTGGATCACTATCGGTGGGAAGGAACAATATTTTCCACTTTCTTCACTCACTACTCTTGGAAATGATCCACACATTGTTTATTGACTAGTATGTCCCTTAATTTTCATGAATAAACACACCCTCAAGTATATATAGATGCTCTGTTGACATCCCTTCTTCACCTATAGATGAATTCCACTTTTCTATGTACTGTTAGGTTAGAGAAAATTTCATTCATGAACTATTTTTTGAGCTTTGGAAATCTTCTTTGAATCCTCTGTGAACCACATGGATTCCTCCACATACCACCTTGCTTCCCCATATACTGAGTAGCAGGTATGCTATGCTGATTATATCTTCTGCGTACAACCTCCACTTCTGCAAACTAACCTCATTCGTCTTATCGTCACTCCTATGCTTTTGCGGAATTCCTCTCCTCCACATACCAGGACTTCTTCCCCCTCATACCATTTTTTCCTCCACTGCATACCACATCCTTTTCAGGATATAGTTTCATGAAAAAAACTTTGGTAGAATTTCTTTTTCATAAACCACATTACCCTTCATAGAATTATTCCTTATAAATCACTTTGGAACTTATCTAAATTCCTAGAGTGATGATATTATGTAATGGAATTATCTCTAATTAAGTATGGGATAGGTATCCAAATATAGGAAAATAGATCCCCAAACTCCTCTAATCCAAGATTAACCAAATCATCAATGTTTTCATGACCCTACCCAATGGGGCTTGAGCTGAGACTCCCCAAGCCCGCCTCTAATAGGCTAGGGGCTGGCGACTAGCGATGCGTAGGTTATCACACACATGGGAGGCAATTGCCGAAGTTACCTATACACACGCACCCACAAACAACTCTATGAAATGGTGCATATATATATATATAAACTGAAAAGAAATGCATTCATACATCTTCCCCAAAACTAGATTACAAAAAAATTACAAAAGGGAAAATAAAGGGCCCGCCAAAATTAAAAGGCAAAAGAGTTCAACCTGCTCAGAAGGAGGAGATCACTATCAAAAGTACCTACTAGTAAGCACCTCTTCACAGCCCCAGAAAACACCTAGGTCAGTATCTCTCACAAAGCTCTGCCTGCTCCGTGTCCTCCTGAGACTCCATCGAATGGTCTGTGGTATGCAAAAGACACAAACATGTGCAAGCAAGGCCTTTGTAGGTGTGAGTATAAAAATACTCAGTAGGCACCCAAAAAACCCCAAAAAATAAAATGGAGCAACTGAAAGAAAATAGTCAGCTCATCCCAGCTAGAGGGAACCTAAACGATAGAGAAACTCCATCTTGACACCATCCTAGGTTTAAAACGACTAGTCATATCAGCTCAGATGTATGACCATACATAGATCATGAACATCTGCTCTGGTATATGCCCATATATATACCATGAACAGCCAGATATAATCATTCATGCACCATGACTTATGAGGTTCCGTCCCATCTCCTACAACTGGCAGATAACTAGGATAACACACTCCATGAGCTCTGTCATCCCCGATGACACTCGTCTGAGAGATACACTCCATCGAGTCTCACACCAACATCTTAGACACATATCTGATAGATCACACTCATCGAATATCATCACTACGAACATCACGCTGAAACAGCTAAAACACCAAACTTCTTAGATAGGGAGTCACTCCTAGGGTTTTTAGGGGATATAAGAACCCACTTTAGTATCTCAAAGATATCACAGATAAGGGATCACTCCCAGAATCTACTGGGGGATACCATAACCCAATCTGACATTCTACAGTTCACATCATGCATATAGAGGATCATCGCCTGTTGGAATATGGTCATGGAGATGTTGTAAACCCCATCTGGTATACATGCTATGTAGGGGATCAAACTGATGATTCACTAACCATTCCAAAAACCACACACTGAGTAGAGGATTATATAACCAATGATTCTGCAACCCTACTGCAACCATGCACTGAGTAGGGGATCGAATACCTGACGATACCACAACCCTACTATAAACCACATGATAAGTAGGGGATTGTATACCCAACGATGCCACAACCCTACAATACATGGACCACTACATAGGGGATCATATTCCCAATGATGCCTCAAACCCTATGAGATTTACTTGCTAGATAGGGATCATAACCTGTGGATAAGCGATAACAGTGATACTAAGAAGCTGATCCAGGGATGCGAAGCTATAGGATCCCACTCCAGACCCATTGAAGTGATTCCAAAATTATATTAGGAAAACATCCTATCAAGGGGATCACAAACCTATAATAAGGTTGTAATGCCACATTAACCCTCATAAGAACAGACCAAGGGAGTACACTCAACCACTACTAGTCCAAACCTCGCTAACCTGAGCGACCCGCAACATCACCATACTGCGCACCTCCAAGGCATATACCGAGGCCACCACCACAATCTATGTAGAAAAACACGTAGGATAGGCTATTTACTCGCCTGAAACGGAAAACCAGTGAAAAAAGTACTATTCAAAGTTACTAGATCAGGTGGGTCCCACACCTCAATCTCGAAACTCACCACGTTGATTGCACCATTGCGATCCCATCGGAAAAATGAATGATATCGACAACTCATTTATCTAAAATGGACACCATACGAAAAAGGCGTGGTTCTCTATAAACGGCCAAAACCAGCCTTGTAGGGACCACACACTGATCTCAGTCCAAGCACTCGGAAACTATCCTAAAAATTCTACCTTACTATCAGGATCATAAGGTCTCTGACGACACGTCAATCATACGCTCTGTGTAAAAGTTATGACGGGTCTAAGTTGAATAATAATAAAATATTATTATTAATTCAATGTTTCATAGCTCGGGGCCACAAAACTGACTCATAAAATTCCCAAATTGAGTTAAAAAGTTCCATCTTGATGCAAGGAATTCGTCGAAACAAACAGCTCACAAATCTGAGTTACGGTTTGCGAGTTATCGGGGTTTAAAGAACCCTTGGAAAAAATCTGGCCGGACCACTACATGGTCGCTGGAAACCGCCGCCGCCACCTGACCAGACCTCCAATGCCTACTAAAATACACTACGCAGCCCCCATTCCCCCACCGCCCTCACTGGAAACTTCCATTGTTGTTTCTGGAAACCGGGTTTCTTCCGGAAAACTTCAGGGATCCACCGGAAGCACCCCGGTGCTCCAAATTTAGACGTGAAACCTGTTTCAGAAAGCTCACGAACCAAAATACACAACCCTTATGAAGATTTGAAGAAACAAATTCATAAACAGGATTCAAGATTTTAAAACTCAACCTCCAACCTTTTGGTGGATCACCGACACATTGCACGCTCCGCCGATGCTGTTGCACGATTCGAGAGCGTCCGCTGTCAAGATCTGAGCTCATGGGAGCTTCATTCGATCGATTCTGTGGATCGTTGATGAAGAACATCGGATGAAGGTGGAGGGGCTCATCAGTGTGTATATGAAGGATAGGGTGTAGTTGATATTTATTTCCTTTTTTAAACCAATTAAATCAACACATGACCTCGCCTCAGACCAAACCTCCAAATGCAGAGAAGATGAGGTCGCCCCGAGGGTAAATATGACATTCTAAACGCCAAAGGGAGCTCAAAATGTCAATATGAGACAGCGTTCAGAAGTTATTCAAGGTGATTTCCATAAATAAACTTTTCCATTTATTTATGAAAATTCCCCTGGTGGATTTTCAACCGCAGGCCTGGGCCCGCAAAGTTTACACCCCACTTAGGATAAACAGAATGCTCTGGACGCAACTGTGCCTTCAGATTTCTTGTCTGAGCTACCGTTTAAGAGAAAACACAACCCTACTACAATAATAGTATAAAAATAGTTAATATTTTTATAAAATTAACTCCGGGAACACCAGGCCTCGGAATTTCATTCCATCTTCGCGTCTAACTCTAGAAATATTTGTATGTAATACTCCAAAGTCTGAGAGGGCCAAAACTCGAGTCACCGCATCCTCGACAACTTAGAACTTTTTTTCCCTAAAAATCCATAAGCACAAAGTAAGCAACAGAACTCTCAACTAGGTCTCCCACACCATAGATTTCCCCAACACACAACCCTGCCAGAATGCATCAGTTATAGGGACTCGTCCACAACACCTTGACACTTTCTGCTTTGGGCGGCACTTACTCACCCGCACAGTTTGAAAGGTGTCACAGAAACATTTCTCAGTGGGGGAATGATCCCACTTCCTCGTTCATTCGTAGCACGTTGATCAACACCCAGACATAGTCTTACCAACACCTTGAACAATCCTTGAGCAAGCAACAAAAAAGGAAAGAGTACAACTAAATAGTGTCTATCAAAATTGCTATAGAAGTAGAAAGGATACATAGCGTACCTCCATCCAACCATGGAGCCTCTATGGTAAAAAACCTATAAGGCCTTCATTTTCACTCACCCTCTCCCTCCAACTCCCTGATCTTGGTGTGGACCACTTAGTGGTTGTGGTGGTGGCAACTCATACCGGTTACAACCTCCCACTATTGCACCAGCTCCGTTGCCACGTCTGCCGCCCTGGTGACCTCCATACTCAAGACGTTTTTTCTGCCAAGGTGGCATATCAATCAGCTCTCCCCCAGTATCATGATGGGCGAGGAAATCTCTAGAAAGATGTCTCCGACCAATGCAAGTGTAACACCACCTCTCCAGCGGCTGACCAAAACTGGCCTGAGAACCCTGAGAGCATTGAGACTTAGATCCTCCGTCCTGGGGTCGCCTCATGAAACATCACGAATGTCTAGACCCCTACACCTTCCATCGACTACCAGCTGCCAAGGTCTCACCTCCCACATGCCCAACACTGATGGGTTTAATTTTCTT
Organism: Viscum album; assembly: GCA_963277665.1. Taxonomy (NCBI): domain Eukaryota; kingdom Viridiplantae; phylum Streptophyta; class Magnoliopsida; order Santalales; family Viscaceae; genus Viscum; species Viscum album. The sequence goes on along the minus strand of OY728140.1, from coordinate 841,156,204 downwards.
AGCCAGAAATATATCCACCACCGAAGATCGCTCCAGCACTCCAGCATAGGTGGGAAGACACAAAGAAACCACACCTGCCCAGATGCCTCTGCGTAGGCCCTACTCGAAGGTCCAAGCCCTAAAGAACGGGTCTCAAACCATATTTAGGGAGTAGTGCGATAGGTCTGTAAACCTCATTGTGTACTCCGACACATTCATGCCCTCCTGCCGAAGCTACAAGAAGCTCTTGGATATGTACAGACCTCAGTTTCACCGAATTGAACTCTTCCCTAAAGAGCTACTCAAAATATGACCATGTGAGCCTCTCCTCATCGTGGGACTACGTCACCAAACACCACCATCTCCCAGCTAAACAATACATAAGGCTTTCCTCTAGGACCACCATATGATCTGGAGGTTTCCTCAATAGGAGAAAAACTCGGGTGACTGATTTGATCCATTCATCAGCTGCTTGGGGGTCTGGATCACCCCAGAACCTCATAGGTCACTGCCTCTGGAACTCGTGCATCACAGTCAGCCTACAGACATCCTCATCCTACACTGCCATCACAACCAGATGCTCGATAGCTGGTGGATCAACTGGCGGACCACCTGGAGGTCCACCCTCCGAACCTACGCCCCGGTACACGACCCCTATATAGGGTAGTTCATCACCACAATCCTGCGGCAGAACCCTCACTGGTTGTCATTGTGGAGGCATCCTAAAATATAATCAAGACTTGTGATGGTTAAATAGTATATCTGGGGAGCTGACTCAAGAGGAGTAAGGGAAACCCAAAACCTGGTCTTATATTTTGCATGTTCCATTATGTCCCTACGACTAGTGTCCTAATGTCCAGAGTTGAAAGGTAGGTTATCAAAGTCTTGGTGAATGGATACATTTGCCGCCACACCAACACTGGAGTCCCTGGCCCGAAATCCAAACTCGAAATATCCTAACACTGCCGCGAGGCAACCCAAACCAAACTCATAGCTAGAAAACCCACACTCAGATATCCAAAAGGTGGAACCTTCTCTGATACCACTATGTCACAACCCTACCTAACGGGGATTGAGCTGTGACTCCCCAAGCCCACCTCCAATAGGCCATGGGCATGCGACAAGCACCGAGTAGGCTATCACACACATGGGAGGCATTGGCCTAAGGTACCTGTACACAAGCACCCAGAAACACCTCCATGAAATGGTGCAAAGATATATATAAAAACTGAAAACATATGCATGAATACATCTCACCCATAACGAGAGTACACAAAAAGTACAAAAGGAAAAATATAGGGCCCAAAAAAAGTAAACTGTAAAAGAGTCCAACCTTCTCAGAAGGAGGGGATCACTGTCAAAAGTACCCACTGGTAAACTTCTGGGCACAGATCAGGTAAACAGCCTGGTCAGTCTCTCTCACAAAGCTCTGCCTGATCTGGGTCCTCTTGGGACTCCTTCGAAAGGCATGTGGTCTTCACAAGACAAAAACATGTGCGGGTAAAGCCCATTAAGGGGTGAGTATAAAAATACTCCTTAGGCACCCCATAAACCCCAAAAAAATAAAAAGGAACTACTGAAAGGCAACAGTCAGCTCATCCCAGCTAGAGGGAACCCAAACGAGGGAGAAATGCCTTCGCAATACCATCCTCGGCTAATCCCGACAAGTCTGATCAGTTAAGATGTATGCCCATACATACATCATGAAAATATTCTTAGGTATATTCCCACACATATACCATGAACAACCAGATACACTCATTCATGCACCAAGCCTCATGAGGTTCTATCCCATCTCCTGCAATTGGTACATAACTAGGAGAACACAGTCCACGAGATCTGTCATACCATATGACACTCCTCTAAGAGATACACTCCATTGGGTCTCAAACCAACATCCCAGATGCCCATTTGAGAGATCACACTCATCGGATATCGTCACTAAGAACATCATGGTAAAACAGTGGAAAAACCAAACATCTCTAATAGGGGTTCAATCCTAATGTCCGCTAGGGGATACAAGAACACACTCCGGTATCTCGAATTTCTCACAAATAGGGGATCACTCCTAGGATCTACTAGGAGATACCAGAAAATGATCTGACATTCTACAGTTCACATCACGCAGATAGGGGATCGTCGCCCGTGTGAAGATGGTCATGACAATGCTGAAAACCCAATCTGGTATAACTCATGATGAAGGGGATGGAACCGACAATTCACCAACCCTACTAAAAACCACACACTGAGTAGGGAATCGTATAACCAATGATTTCACAACCCTACTAAAACCATTCGCTGAGTAGGGGATCATATACCTGATGATACAACAGTCATGCTGTAAAACAGTTGTTGATTAGCGGATCATATACCTGATGATTCCATAACCCTACTATGCACAAACCCCGGCATACGAAATCATATTCCCAATAATACCTCAAACCCTACGGAATTAACCTACTAGATCGGGGATCTTCAATCATGGATAAGCGGTAATAGTGATACCAAGAACCCGATCTAGGGAAGCAAAGCTAGATGATCCCACTCCGAACCCACTGAAGGGATTCCAGAACTCTATCAAGAAAACATCCTATCGAGAGGATCAAAAACCTATAATATGGTTGTAATGCCACATAAACCCTCAGAGGTTCGAACCAAGGGAGTACACTCAACCACCACTGGTCTGAACATCGATAACCCGAGCGACTTGCAACATCACCACACTGCGCACCTCCTAGGCCTATATTGAGGGCACCACAGCGATCTACGCAGAAAAATACGTAGGATAGGCTATTTAAATTCCAAAAATGGGCAACAAGTGAAAGGTACTATTCACCATAGCTATCTCGGGCCCACACCATGATCCTTAAAGTCATCATGTGGACTGCACCATTTCGATCCCTTCAAAAAATTCACTATATCAACTACTCGTTAATCCAAAATGGACACCAGATAAAAACGTTGTGTTTCTCCGTAAACACCTAAAACTAGCCTCTTGGGGATTACCCCCTAATCTCAGTCCCAATGCTGGAAAACTATCCTAAAAAGTCTACCTTACTATCAAGATTACAACGTCACTGGCGAAACATCAATCGGACGCTCCGTGTAAAAGTTACGGTGGGTCGAAGTTGAATAATAATAAAATATTATAATAATTTCAATGTTTCGTATCCTTGTGCCACAAACCAAACTCATACAATTCCCAAAGTGAGCTCAAAAGTACAGTCTCGACATAAGCAATGCATCACCACAAACGGCTCCCAAATCGGAGTTACAATTTGTGAGTTATGGGGGTGTAAAACCCTCAGAAAAAATCTGGGTGGAACACCACAGGGTCACCGAAAACCACCGCCACCGCCTGACCGGACTGCTGCCACCTACTGGAATCCACCATGCTGCAATCACACCACCACCGCCAGAAACTGGGTTTCCGTCGAAAACGTCCGGGAGCCACCAGAAGCACTCTAGTACTCCAAATTCAAATATGAAACATGTTTCAGAAAACTCGGGACTCAAACTACCAAGTCATTATGGTGATTTGAAGAAAAAAACACATAAATAGGATTCAGGATTTTAAAACTGAACCGAATAAATTTTGGAGTATTGTCGACACTTTGTACACTCTAATCCTACTACTGCATGATCCGGGAGACTCTGCCATCAAGATCTGAGCTCGTGGGCTCTTTGTTTTCTCAATTCAGAAGATCGTCGGTGAAGATAAGAGGATGAAGGTGGAGGGGCTCATCGGTGCATAGAGGAAGGAGAGGGGGGAGTTGATATTTATTTCTTTTTTAAAAAACCAATTAAATCAACACACGAACCCACCTCAGACCAAACCTCCTGGTACAGAGAAGATGAGGTTGCCCATAGGGTAAACGTGGCGTTCTGAACGTAATGGTGAGATCAGAATGTCGATGCAAGATGCCATTCAGAAGTTATTCAAGGTGAAGTCCATTAATAAGATTTTCCATTTATTTACAAAAACTCCCCTACTGTATTTTTTCACAGCAGACCCGTGCCCGCAATGATTACACCCTGCCTAGGGTAAAGAGCACGATCCAGATGCAACAGTACCCTCATATTTCTGATATCAGATACCGTTTCGGATAAAACGTAACCCTACCATGTGCATAGTATAAAAATACTTAATATTTTTATAAAATTCACTTGAGGCACACTAGGCCTCACAATCACACGCCTTTTTCATGCCTAACTCTGGAAATATTGTAGGAAATACTCCTATGTCTCGTATGGCCAAAACCCGAGTCTATACAAATGTGGTAAAACCTTCACCACGTACCACATCACCCATAAATTGTTCTACTCTATGTGGCGTACATACTGATGTTTCTCCTTCCTGGAAACCCAAATCACTATCACATTTTGACGAATGAAAATCCATCCCGCACCGCAATCCTTATGCGTACTACATGCCTTCCACATACCACATTCGCAAACTTTTTTCCTTCCATGAACTATTCCACATACCTCCTTTACAATCTGATAAAACTGAACTTCATGGTACGCATACCATTCCCAGTACATGGTATGTGGTTCCTGACCTATGCTATGTGTTTCCCTACCTTATCTTTTTCCTTCTTCATTCGACATATTGTTCAATACTTAAGCAGAAATACATCTATTTCCAAAAACAAACTCCTCATTTCAGGCCCAAAAATTTGGCAAACACTGGGAAATTACAGCACCTTAAAAACCTTCTTTCATAAAATACCATCTATACTCATTTTCTGTCATCTAGTTTTGTCAACAAACAAAACCATACCCAAAACATACCGAGAAGATTCCTTGTGGAATGTTTTGACCGACAATATCCCCCTTTAGGTTTTTTGACAATATTTTCATAATTTGATATCTCATTAAAGCTTCGTACAACATTTTCCACCATTCACTCATTGTAATTAAGATGGAGATCAAGGATTTACCCAACACATACTCTAAGCCCATATGATCCATGATCGAAGCAAGAAATAAGAGTATAATGAAAAGTTTATAAATGAATAATATCATTCAATTCCAAAAAACAGTCTTCTAATTTCATCACAAACCTCAGCTGTCGTGATATATTTTCATTGATCGATCACATCTCACATCATCAAATTTAATACTCCCCCTATTTCACTACACCTCCAATCAGTTTCAGATCAACTGAGCTTAAACTCCCCCTATCTCACTGCTCCACCTAACAGATTCTCCCCATGTCTTGAAAAAGACATTTTCTCACATTAAATAGCCACAAGTTCTCCCTATTTTTCAGCAAACCCAAAGTTCACTTTATGGTTTTTTTCAATAGGGTAAATAACACATATCAGTTTATTAGGTAATAATACACCATACTAGGGGGACAGGGGGCGGGAACATCCACACTTTTTCATGTTTAGGGAGTTGAGAGGACTCATAGATCCATTTGATGCATTTCAAATGCTTCTTTGGGTAAATCCTTCCTCAAAATGTCTACAAATTGCTGTTCTATAGAGATATACTCCAACTTCACAAGTCCTCGCTCAACTTTCTCCTTGATAAAATGATATTTGATTTTAATATGATTTTTTATTTAGTGATGGAATGGATTTTTTTTCAATGATTTATAGCACATGAATTATTGCAATGGATTTCAATCAGAGACTTTACTTCAACTCCCATATCATAAAGTTGTTGCTTCATCAATAATAACTATGTGCAAGATTGATTGGCCACAATATACTCATCTTCTATGGTGCTCAATGAAATGTAATCTTATTTCTTGCTCATCCAAGGAATGTAAAACCCACCAAGAAAGAAGGAACCTCCTAACATAAACTTCCTATCATCTGGTGATCCGTCCCAATCATCATATGTATATACCAATAACTCTTGATGAAATTTTTTATTATACTGAAAACCGAAATCCATAGTTTCCTCAATATACCGAAGTATTATTTTCACTGTAAGCATGTTTCATTCCTTGGGATTACATTGATACCGTGTTGCATGACATGTGGAAAAAAAATCAGGTATCGTTGATGTCAATTATTGTAGACTAAAAATTATTTTCCTAAATTCGATAACATTAACTACATTACTTTCATCACCCATTGAAAATTTCATCGGGGTAGCCACCAGAGTTTTCATTTTCTTGGAATTATCAGTTAAAATATTCAAAAAACATCTTTAGAATATTTATAATGATATATGAAAGTTCCATTATTTAATTTGGTTACCTATAAACCATAAAAAATGTAATCTCCCCAATCATTTACATTTCGAACTCACTTTTCAAAAATTCGAAAAACATTCTGCACTACGCTTCATCTGATCCTCCAATGATTATGTCATTGACATATACCAGTACCATCATCATTTGATTACTACCATGGTTGAAATATATATTTTAATAAACTTTACCACACTAAAAACTACGCTTCTTAAGAAACTGATATAACCTTGAATACCATGCTCTTGGTGCTTATTTCAAACCATATAAATCTTTCTTCAGCCGAAAAACATTGTTCTCATATTTATGAATCAGAAAACCATATGGTTGTCCAATGTAAACATATTCTTCTAGAATTACATTTAAAAATGATGACTTTAAATTAATATGGAAAACCTTGAACATTCATTGTAGTGATATGGCCAAGAATAATATGATTGTATCTGACCTTACAATAGGTGAAAATGTCTCATCAATAATAATACCCTCCATCTGGTAGTACCCGTTTAACACAAATCTTTCTTTTTTTTAAATCACAACACCATATTCATTCATTTTGTTGAGAAACTCACATTTGTTCCAGATGACATTCTTATTTGTTGGCCTCAAAAAAGATCCCATGTTTGATTCTTCTCAATTTTTTCATGCTCTTCATTCATAGCTTGAACCCAATTATCCTCTCTAGCTACTTCACTAAAACATTTAGGCTCAAACTAAGATAAGTTTGATACTTGATGTAGATTTCGCATCCTCCTTATCTATATTGATGTTGTCTGGTCACCAATTATGTTTTCTCTATCAATTTCATCTTTTCTCGATGGTCTCTATGTAGATACTAGTTTATCCTCATCTTTCTCATCATCTGAGTCTTCTTCTGATTCAGCCTCTAGAACTAAAGAATCCTATCATCTTCTTATTTATTCATCACTATCCTCCGAGTAATGATCGTGAATTTTTTGAAGATTATTCTCATTATCTATTATGGTTACATCATGGATTTTGACAATCTTTCCAAGTCTCTTATTGAAGAATTTATATTATTATTTTTCTTTGGGTAGCTAATAAATTTTCCTTCATCTCTACGGGATTAAAACTTCTAATGTTTCTCCTTATTGAGAATGAAAAACATACTTCTAGTGATTAAAAAGTACTTCAATGATGGATTATTTTCATACCATAGATCATATAAAGTCTTCTATTATTTTGGTCATAGTAACACTCTATTTTATGTGTAGACTATCATCATATCTTTTTCTTTCCAAAATTTCTCTGGAAGGTATTCTTTAATGAGTGATGTTCTATCCATGTTATTAAAAATCTGATTTATTCTCTCAAATAATCTATTCTGTGGTGGAGTTCTCACTGTTTAAACTAGGTTCCATATCATATGCATCTTGAGATAATCCTTTACATGGAAATTCGTGAATTCAATTCCATTATCTATTCGGATCTTCTTGATTTTCTGACCCATCATTTTCTCAACTTCCCTTAGATGTGTTTTTATGAAACTAAATACCTAAAATTTTTGGGTGATGATTGAAACCCTTTCCATTCTATTTTAATAATCAATTAAGATAACATAATATCTCCTCCAATCAAGATCTCTTGGTAATATTGGTCAACACACATCAATATGTTCCAACTCAAGAAATCTTGTTGACCTTTTCTCTCTTTCATTATATATATCTCTAATGATATTCCCTTATTGATAGGCATCAAATGTATGTGTATGATCACATGATAATTAAGGAAGATCTTGATCATCATCATATTTCACTATATCTTCCAAGAAAATTTGGCTCACATGGCCAAGATTCTTATGCCACAGCTTATTTTATTCCCTTAGAGATAAATATCCTATCTTATTCTCCATTAACAAGGTAGAGATTCCATTTTCTATGATTTCCCTATAACACAACCACACCATATTTTTCCTTGATGACACATAATTTTTTGGAAAATATCATGGCATGTCATGTGTCGCACAATTTACTTACCCTTAAAAAGTTTTGACTAAGACCTTCAAAAACCAAGACATGTTCATGTCTCATGTCTTTTCCCCCAAACTTTTATTTCCCAGAGCCAATAATTTTAAACCCTTCATCATTTCCAAACATTATGATACCTTATTTATCTTACCTTATTCTCATCACCAAATCTTTGTTTCATATCATACGGGAGTTAATTCAACTATTAATGATATATATTATAGAGTGGTCTAATACCTTTAATGTAATTTCAACAACCATGGCTTTCTCTGATCTTTTCTTTTTTGATCCATGTTTTTAGCTTTATACTCAGTATGGATTGATATTCTTGAAATTCCTCAGAATATGAATGACCAAATTCATCTTATAGACATGAAAATCGATTTTTCATTTTTATCTCGTTTGATGATACATTTTTCTACTGCTTATATCCAACCTTAGTCTACTTCGGCACATTACACTATATTATTGATGAGCAATATCTTTCCATGTGTTTGAATCCTATACACCAGAAATAGTGACCATAAAATGATGACCTAGAAAATTTTCGTCTTTATGACTACATTTTTTGGTCATGTTCTTTTTTATTCCTCTATTCTATGGAACCAAAATTTTGTGAGTGTCCCATCCTTCCACAACAATATCATCTTATGTAGGGTACATTACTTTTTGGAAATATTTCAACACTGGTTATCCCATGGGTTCTATTAGTCTTATGATACTGATTTGTACCCAAATCAATCGTTACACTTAGAGTGGGTGCTTATGGTCTAACTTCAACTATTACAACATCCAATTTTTGATCAAGACCCATACCAGCCTTATAATTTTTTTTTTGAATATAGATTATGTTCTTTTGGAAAACTATGCTCTATTTTCATCTTTTATGTTGCATGTGTTATCTATATTCCATATATTGTCCTTTTATTCAACAATTTATCTTCATCTTGAAAACTTCACCAAAAACCAATGACTTGATATTCAAGTTCTTCGACACATTTGATTTTATCTTTTCTAGTTTTAATCAAACTATCAATCCCTCTTCTCTAGTCTTCAATTTTGAGTTTTCAAACAACCACCTATTCTGAGCTTTCTAGAATTGAAAAATTCAGTTTATCAATTTCTTCATTCAGCTCATAATTCTCTTCTTCTTTCTACTTCATATAGAGTTTAGCATTATGAACAACTTTTTTAGCTTTCATTTTTTTCTCAAAACATCTATTTCTTTAAGGGAAGATTCTAATTCATCCTGAAGATCAACTCTTCCTTCAATTTATTCTACTTCATTGTCTCTTTCTTATCTTTATAAGGATTTTCTAATAGCTTCCACCAAAGCATCTATTTTATGATCAATGTAGTCCTCCAACTCTTCTGCCTCAGATTCTTCTAAAAATACATCTTCTTTTGAAATAAGATTCTTCTTTTTAGAGAACATTCTCTTAAATATTATCCTAACTTTATCATTAGATGAATACTTCTTTTTGGGAATTCCTTTTATTTTAATCATCTTCATCTTTATAATTATTAGGAAACTTTACTAGAAAATTTACAGTCTTTTCACATCAGAAGAATTAGTGTAGAGTTTTTCCTTTGATCATTTCTCTTCCTCTTTGCAGATTTGAAGATAGAAACGACATGAAATAAACCAAACTATGTTCCTCTTGAATATCTTCAACATAGAGATTATTCAGGGCCTTGAATGACACTTCTTTAGACTTACCCTTTTCCACTACATCGTTATCATCATTTCTCATTTCATATAATACAAGGGTACTGCGAAAGTTATCTAGTGTCAGCTCTTTTGGATCTTTATCTTCCAATACTGAAACGTTCAGATTGAATCAAGGTGGAAGTTCCCTCACGATACACATCACAATATTTATGTAATCAATGACTTTTACAAGGACTTTCAAGTCTTCCACAATACCATTTACCCTATTAAAGAATTTATCAACAGAGTCAATAGGGTTCTATTCTAAGATCCTCATACATGTTCCATAAAACCTACATCTTTGCTTCTCTCACTTTTGAGACTCCCTCATAAATATTTAATAATTTTTTCTGTATAGAATGTGATGTTTTACATTACATCATGTTTTTATAAATTTCATTTGATGGGACTCCTCCTTTTGCATTGATCCCATTAGTATCAGCATCCAACTCCCTTCTTTCAGCTTATGATAAAGCACCACTATTGGTATTGGTTGATATTCCATGCATAGATGTTGTGAAGGCATCCATTAATAATGATTGGAATTATTATACATCTGATTCTTCCATATTTGGAAATTGTTCCAGTTGATGACCGGAATCCCTTTGTGATTGACCGCCTCCATTTCTTCTACTTAGAAAGAACCACTAACTTTTATCCCTTCCCCCTAATACCAATTGGTAGGTCCACTAGGTCTAATACACTAAGAGGTAGGGTGAATCATGGTATGACATATTAAAATTCCTTCCCCTTTGGATCTCAGTTCATCATTAAACAAAACACACTTCTCTCTTTCTCCCATAAAAATATATGAATAAAAATGAAATCATACATAGAAAACAACGATTTTACTTGGTTCACCCTCACTGGGATACATCCAAGGATCATACATCGATGATATTCCAATGTTCCAAATCCAATAAACCTCAATTCCAATTAAAAGGTTCAGTATAGAACTTCCATGCCCATGATCACATACAATACAATGATTTAGGGTATGTTCAATGCATTCCCAAGGGTCACTCCTTATGTCTCTTCCTATGGCTCACTTCTGTTGGGACGGATCATCGCCTTCTGCTTCCTTCACTCACTTCTCTTGGAAGGGATCCAAAACCAGTTTATAGACCTGTAGGTCCCTTCATTTTAATGAAATAAAACATCCTCGATTATAGGTAGATTCTCTATTGAAGTCTCTTTTTCAATTGTAGATTAATTCCACTTTTCCACACACTGTTACGTTAGTGAATAATACTTTCGCAAAACATTTTTGAGCTTTTCTGAGCTTCCTTGAGTCCTTTGTGAACCATATAGATTCCTCTGTGTACCACCTTGCTTCCCCTCATTCTATATAGTGGGTATTATATGTGGATTGCATCTTCCAAATACAACATCTTCTTCCACGAACGAACCTCCTTCATGGACCACTACTCTTCTACATCTACAGAATGTCTCTCCTCCACGTACCAAATTTTCTTCCTCTGCATAACACGTCTTCCTCCTCCGCATACCACATCCTTTTCGAGCTACATTTCCCCAAAAAAACCTTTGAAAGAATTTATTCAGACTGAACCACTTTACCCTTTGTATAATTCTTTCTTGGGAACCACTTTTGGACTTAGCTGAATTCCCAAAGTGATGAATTTCTCTAATGGAATTCACTCTCTTTAATGATGGTATTAGTGATCCATATATAAGAAAATAGATCCACAAAATATACTGATCTGAGGTTACCCAAATCATCAATGTGTTAAAACCTTCAATGCATACCACATTACCCATGAACCATTCTTCCCTACATGGCATGTGTACTACTATTACTCCTTCATGATAGCCCAAATCACCATCATGTTTTCAAAAATGACGCCCTTCATGGCTCCTTAGATCACAACTTGATTTTTTTTAAATGACAATCCATCCCACAAACCGCAAGCCTTACGCATACTACATGCCTTCCGCATACCGCATTTACGAACTCTTCTCCATTCACAAACCATTCTGCATACCCCTTTTACAATCTATGAACCAAACATCATGGTATGTATACCATTCCCAGTACATCATATGTGGTTCATGACCTGTGTTATGTGTTTCCCTTCCATTGATGATTTAATTCACCATTGGGCATCTCATTCAATCCTTATGCATAAATCCTTCAACTTCCAAAAACAAACTCCAAATTTGAGGCCCAAATATTTGGCAAACTCTGGGAAACTGGGCCACCCTAAAAAAATTCTTTCAGAAAACACCATCCATACTCATTTCCGGTCACCTAGATTTGTCAAAAAAACACAACCTTACCCAAAAAATACTGAGAGGACACCTTGAGGGATTTTTCACAACATAAGGACTCTCTAAAAAAATAGGTGTTACATCAGGCTACATCGTAATGGGTCATGAACCTGCATGGACTACCACACAACAAAGATGTATCCACCGTACTGGTTCCCAATCAAAAGTGTGTCTTAAATCTATGTCATGGTAAATTAATATATTCTATAATCTAGGGAAGGATACCATGGAGCAATGGTCACCACTATATCACAATATTCGATCCCTCACAACAACATAATGGCATATCCAACATTCAAAGTCATAGTTATACTGAAATTGGTAGAACATCCCTAAATCACTATTCAATCTTTCTCACTCAAATCATCAGTTCACATAATAGATATTCAAAAATAACCAAAACCATAAAATATGAATGCTATGTTAGAGTGCCCCAACCATGCCCCAACCATACCCTCCATTGAAAAAACAAGCACAAAATTGTAGAATGTAGCTCCAACCAAAAAACATATCAGCTTCCCTCTTCTTCCTCTAAGAAGAAACCTTGTCCCTTCCTTAAAAATGAGGGTATCACACTAAACATGCAAATAATCTAAACTAGATTTTTTTTCAGATTCTCATGATCCACTGATCATTAACCACACTAATAATATCCAAATGAATATATTTCTCATCAATGATGTTGCATCTTTGGTTCTTTGAGATGAATGGAGTTGGTACCTTCAAAATGAAGATATGAGATGGAATATTTTACACTATCCACAAAGTACACCATATGAAGGACCTGAAGGAGAACGTATTGTTTTCTAGAAAATTTGAGGATATCGGATGTAAGACTCACACCGATAAAGGAGTGATGATGATTTTGAAGGATTAACTTATAGTGATGATGGAAGATAAGATTTCAAAGAAAGTTTACATGATTATGGGAGAAATGTATAAGGAGGTGGAGATATTCATTGCATAAACTACCTAGATAGAAGCATTGATGATGGTTATTAATCATATGTTTGGTGATATGTTAATATTAATCCTTGAGATTTTTACTGATCATAAGTTATTTTCTAGGATTATTGAGGTATCCTCACCATTTTTGGATCAATCTGTTTTGATAATTAAATGCATGATTAAGTTTCAAATGTCACCGATGAAAAGCATGGGGATCTTAGAGTTGATCAATTTTGGAATTTTTATGGCATTGTTTATATTTATAAGAGGAGAAAGGTAATTTTTATCATTCATTTATGATTATTCTATAAGTTATGGTGTGTATCTAATCAAGTGGAAATGGGTGTTCCAAAATTCTTCAAAACATTCAATGCATGGAAGGAACATGAATTTTGAAATAAGATGATGTGTTTGAGGATAATTGTTTTCATAATATACAATGGAGGAATTTAATAATTTTCCCAAAAAAAATTATAATGGAATACACTCCACATAATGGAGTGAAATAGTGGATGTACAGAACCCTATTGGATTGAATAATGGGAATGTTGAAAACTGTAATAATTTTCTAGTTATTATAAGAAGAAACAGTAAACACCGCATGTTATATGTTAGATCAATCTCCTCCAATGAAAATTAATTTGATGACACTGATGGATTATGTGTACTACTAAACCCCATAACTATTCTTAATTACATATATTCAAAATTCCCATAAATGCATTATTTAATGACCAGAAAATCTATAATTAGGATTAAATATCTTATAAATATATCTTATTGGGACATATTAATGGTGTGAAGTGGTGTAATTTATGGGAACCCATTTCCCACAAACTTATCATTAGTAAAGAAAAAATTTATAGGAGAAAAGATGAAGATTATGATTGATAGTGACATAAGGATATATTATTTTGAAATAAAATTAGTAGAGGTGGAAGAAAAATCCAACAACGAACTAGTTTCCTATGAGGAATTACTAGAAAATGTTGATCAAGTACCATTTCAGTCTAGACCAAAATGGATAATTTTGAAGGAAAGGTTAGCAATATAGCACTCAGTCTATGTTAATGATAGAAATATTTCATACTACTTATTAAAAGAGGCTGGAGAGTCATTTACTTTTATGTATATAAAATAAGCTCCATATGTATCCTCATTAATAATAGAGATGTATGAGGAACCTAAATCCCTTTACAATAATAAGCCTTGGGATCTTGTTTCACTTCCACATGGAAGAAAGGTTGTTAGAAATAAATGGTTCTTTAAGATCTAGAGAGATGGAAATTAACATATAAAAAGGTATCATGTGTTATTATTGGTTAAAGGATATTACCATAAGGAAGGTATTGATTTTAATGAATTATTTTCTCCCATTTTAAGACTAATAACTATTTGGTTAGTTCTAGTGATGTGTAATACAAAATAATTACATCTAAATAATCTAGATGTGACGAAATATTCTCTCCATGGTGACCATGATAAATAAATGTACATGATACAAACATAAGTATTTAATGAATATAGAAAATAGAATATAGTTTTTGGGTTTAAAAGATACTTTTATACTACGATGTAAGCACTCTTGTGTTATTACAAGTGATCTGATTCCTATGTCATTGTCCTTGGATACAGCAGAATTCATTTAGATCGTTCTGCAAATTTTAGATATTTGGATGGTAATGATTTTATCGTTATTTTATTGTATGTAGATGACATGTTGGTTCCAAGACCCAAGAATGACCAGTTTCAAAAGAATAAGGTACAATTTTATAAAGAATTTGATATGAAGGACTTCGGACCAAAAAACAATATTCTTGGGGTGCATATTTACTAAGACGATAATTATTGGTAGATTAGGATATCACAAAAGAGTAACTTATAGAACACCTTTAAATTCATGATAATGAAATACAACAAGTGAATGTTCATCCCACGTTCTATTAACTTCATGATATCCTCTATTATGAATCTTTATATGGAATAAAAGAGGATAGAGATTCTTTAAGTACAATATGCATAAGTAGTGGGGAATATGATGTTTGTTATCGTTTGTACTAGACAAAACATTTCACATGCAATGGAAGTATTTAATAGGTATGTGGATAATGTGGTATGAGAGAATTAGAACATAGATAATAGGATATCGAGATACATCAATGAGTCCTTGGAAGTTCTATAATGTTAGGGAGGATCAGAGTTTAATATTATAGGCTATGTTGACACCGATTATGTATGAGATTCATATTGGAGGAAATGTACTATTGGTAATGTATTTCCTCATATAGGAGAATAAATGGGCTAGATTTAAAAGTTATAGTTAGTTTTGGATTTATCCATTACCAAGACATAGTACATGGAAACTACATAGGCTTACAAATATGTGAATTTGATGAGATAGTTTTTAGATTAGATTAGGCCTAGAAAAGAATATTTTGTTTTTTATTCTTGTTAGAGAATCTTGAACAATTAAAATAATTCATAATTTCATTCTTGGATGAAACACATTGGAGTAAAGTGTAATTTTTTAAGATGTGGTGGATGTTTTTTTGAATATGCTCAAAATTCATAATGAATAAAATATGCCTCATTTCATGATAAATATGATTATATATGATAAGATTAGATGGTGTAGATCCTTGGGTTATCTCACATACATATGAGTAGCGTGATTTGATGGATAGAAAGTATTTTGGGATATGTGAATGGCCCAAAATAAAATCTCCTTCTGGGACATATATTGGTTGTCATTTTTCCATCATATGGAACCACCCATTTATTTTTTCATTGATGGGAAAATTTTAAGATCCATGAATTCATGGAGGTATTTCATTATTTAAATTTGGGATTAAATCATTTAATTTTGTATAAATAAATGTTTACTGGTTTTTTAAGGTTGTTTAATTGTGTTCTGATGGCACGGTACATGAATGAAATAGGAAATCATGCCATTATATTCATGTTTTATGGTTGTTCATGGTAAGTGCAAACTTTGTGAGGGTGGAAGACAAATTTTTCAACCTTGGATAGAGGTTTATCGCATGGTTGGTGCATAGATTTTCAAACCATGTGGGCATTCCCAGGTAACTGTGTATTACAACTCTTCATGGATAGAGTTTGGCAGATGATTTGTTCACAATTTGGAAAACTGTGCGGCCAAACCATGCACCCCATTAAAGATAAAAAAATTATGAAACTTCCCCCTATTAATTTTAAGTTCTATACAGCATTTCTTCTCTATTTATCCTTTTCTACCCCTAATGCTGAAACAAAATATCCCATGCTTATAAGTGATCATTATCTATCAATTATAATCCATTTTGAGCGTCAATGGATTTGAATCAAAGCTCTAGGTGAGTTTAATCTTCCCCTTTATTCTATTTTCTAGATTATGGATTTTATATTTTCTATTCTCCCTCTAAAACCCTAAAACACTCTTCTTATATTGGATCTAAGATTGGGGATTCAAAGGGTGCGTCAATCCGAATATAAGGCTATGGTTGAAGGTGAATTCATCTTCGGATTTGAGGTATGTGGTCTATAAGTTATATCCCATAGTCTTGATGTTGATTTATGCTTTCGTGGTTGGGTGTTCGCTTCCTTCTTATAGTGTGTTTAACATCCTTTGTATTGTTTGGTAAAAACAGTTTTATAAATGAGGATTTGAACCCATCATGACCCCCCATGGGGTGTGTTGAGGTTGATTAGACTAACTTGAGGTCAACCATGGAGTGTGCCAATATTTCCAATCATATAGAATTGTAATGTCAACCTTACAATTTCCATGTTTTGAAATAGATCCCTTGATAAATATGTTTACATGATTAATTTTATTTCTAAATAGTAACTAATGATAGATGTTTCTAGTTTTTTTAATGAGCAAAATGGATTTTATGGGAAAGTGTGATAATAGGTCTAAATGGAATAATATCAATGTGCAAAATGAGTTATAAATTATAATGGAATCTCATAATTGGGCTAATTCATGTGAACATGATGAAATTTTTGAAATGGGTTAACATATGAAAATGGTTGAATATTTCAAATGGATTAAGGAATAAAAAGGGAAACGGGTTAAATGGGATTGGAAAAGTAAATGGTAATTGTTTTTGGGTTAAGACATAAGGGTGATTTTTGTGTTAAATGAAATGTGAAATGTTATTATTATGTGTGGTGGATTATGTATACTTTTTGATATAGTATTTCTAGTAAATAGATAAATAAGCATGTGTGTGTGGCTTGGTTTTCGTGGATTTGTCAACTTGATGATCTATGCCCATGGTTTTTGTTAGACTGAGGCTCTTAAACCCACCCCATTATGCATGGGTAAAAGAAGGGGACCAAGTAACTACACCTCTAATAGATTAATTTGATGAAACTCTATGGATTGAGGATCTTCGAGGTAAGTTTAATGTTTCATTAATGTAATTATACACCCTGGTGAGATAGGGAACTTGATTTATCCCCTTACAAATGATAATTGACTGGCTTTGGCCATTTTGTAAATAATGTAAATTCCTAACCCATAGAACGTGTAATGAAAATTAATTTAGTGGTGATGATAGTAAAACTATTGGTAATGTAAGTAATAATGGAAATTGACAAAGTGATTATTCTTATATAATGGAACCTGAGTTGTCTTTGGTTTACCTTGTCATTTATTTACTTCTTGCATGAACTATCAATTTAGACTAGGTAGTTTGTAGATACTATAGGTGGTGGCCTACTGAGTTTTACTCACACCCTTCTCGGGATTCTGTTGGGTACTGTAGCAGATTTCATGGTCGTAGATCTTGATAAGAGAATAGGCACTTTGGTAGGGAGTTGATTTGGGCATGGGATGTGCGTGGAAGAGTATTTTCACAGGGAGTTAGGACCCATTTTGTGGATTGATAAGTTTAAATTTATTTTTGGGTTTCATTAACTTTATAGGCATTGGAATGAAAAAATATATTTATCGTTTGGTTATTTTTTTCACTATGTTTGGTAAATGGTTGGAAATGCATGTTTCTGAATTATTTTTTACTGCTTCCTTAATTTCAAAATTTCTTTGTTGTATCTCACTCTGATAAAGAGGGTATAGTCTCCCCACTTGATATATTATACCCTTTCTATTAGTCAATAAACTCCAGTGTATGAGGATCCATGATTGACGTAATGTGGAGACCCTGCTCAGGGAACTGGTTTCGTGGCTTATAGGTCGGGGACATTACATAAATGTGGGATGGGGAGGTGGGTGTCTAGCCCCCATCAACTTGGATATGATAAATGAGAAGATAAAACTAGTAGTTTCCTATAAAATGCATATCATTTGTATGGTTTCACCATCACCAATTAGTAATTAGTTCTCTCAGTAATAGTTTGTGTATGGTTTTGGTGAGGTCTATTCTCCGTTATTCAAGATATGTATTTATGAGGGGTTTTTATTTGAAACCACGAGAGTGTGTTTTTCCCCAAATTTTCAATAGTGATCCTTTTATTTATTTCATATTTTCCAGCACATTCATTTTGGATTTGTTTTAACATTACATCTATGGTTTTTATTTTTCTGCATTTTCACATTATTTTATCTCAAAATATCATCACGCAAAAGGGCCAAACATTTTCAATCCCAATAGATCATTCACTTTATTCTTCTAAAAATGTTATGTTTCAGCATTCACTCATGGCTGGAGACACAACTAACCAAATTTATATAATATGGTTGTTAGAAATTTAGCTACTCGTCGATATAGAGATGATGAAAGACATTTCACCCACAAACTATGCATTTATTTATTTCATTATCTGTGTGAAAATATTCTATTATTTTTAATAAGTATCATATTCTTGTAAAAGGGGGAGGTTCATTATTAATGGGATTATAAACCATTGTACTGTGGTTTAAATCCTTATATTTTAATTATATTTCCTTTTCATTATTCTCTATTTTATTTCAATTATTTCATTTGTGTGCTTCTTCCTCAATTATCATGGAGGTGAGTTGTGTTAGTGAATAGGATATGGGATTTCAATATCCATTTAAATTACATGCCACTTGATTTTCTCCCTTTTTTTAGAAACTTAGGTTCCCTCCATTTAGTACGTTATTTATATCGAGTTTGATGTATAAAACATGCATGTAGTACATGGTCATGACTAGATGAGCTGACATTTGTGGGGGGAAAATATGTTTATTTGGCATCCATTTTATTTAGAAAGGATGGACAGTTGACGGAAAGGAATATTATTTGGTTATTGAGTGAGTAACATTATAATTATTACATGTGAAAAATGATTAAATTAGGTGGGTAGTTTCCTAGGTTTTGTTAAATATATTACATTTTCATAAATTTCACTACTAAAAAATAATGTGAATTCACCACTACATGTTTTTTCATTCCATTCTAAAAGTGGTGATAATGGATACCTTTATAAATTCTAGTAAAAGGTCACCTTTATCTATTATTTTTATGGTATATATAAGTAGCCTTTATCACTATTCGTCTTAGTTCTGGAAAAACTGATATTCATAATATATATATATATATATATATTATTAAAAATTATTTTTAGTATTAAAATCATTTATATTGACATATATATATATATATATTTATCTTAAATATAATTTTTATAATTATAAATATGTATTTACAGTTAATATAATATATTTTTAGTGAACATGGTTTATAAAATAATTATAAAATATTATAAATTGATAATTAACTAATTAGTATTGTGTAATAGAAAATTAAAAACCATTCCAAGATATAAATAATTCACTAAATAAATATGATCTTGTGGAAAGTTTAAAAGGATCTCGAAATTCAAATTCTCATATCTTTTGACCAATTTTACATTTCGGCTCCACAAAAAGTTAAACTCAATATTGCAAATAGATCTATGATGTTTGAACTTATGTGACTTTATCTGCTATTTTTTCTCTATAAAAAATGCTTATAAATACTAAAAAACAATGTTTGTAGTTGGGATTCCCCAATTTCGGAACATTTGATGGGATTTAAACTTCTTTTAAGAGGTTATTCTTATCCTTTTTCAATATAGACTAAATTTATTCCCTATGATTATGTTCATGTGGATATTGTGTTGTTAATATATTAACAATTTTCATATTTTAGTTTTTCAAATAATTAAATATCTACATATATATACATATTTTTATATATTTGTATATAAAAATTTAATTGTATACATAAATATTTTTAATATATTCCCATATAAAATATCTTTTTAAATATATAAACCATATGTAAATACAAAATGATTACACATTTTATTTAAAATAAAAATATGTCTACTTTATTTAAATTATAAAAATGTATGACTATTTATATACCTATACCAATGTATATATAATGATTATATATAAATATGTTCGTCAATTCTAAATAAATGGATATATAATGATTTGTATATTCAAATATATCTATATGAATATTATTATATATTATATTTAAATATATATAAACATATGTTTATATATATATATATTGACACATAGAAACATGAATAAGTGTATGTATAAACACACACATGCATATTTTATAAATATATTATAAGTTAATTATATAAATATATGTAAATGTATGGATAAATATATGGATAAAGAAGATGTATATATAAATATATATATATAACTAAATAGATATATTGTAAAATCTGGAAGAAAATAATATGGATTGATGGTAAGGGAATTCACATAGCACATGAAATTATACAGTTATAATTATAGTGCACATGGTTTAGTAAATAGAGAGAGAAATGGTAAAATATTGGGATGTGAGTGGCATACCAAAACAATTAGAATAATTTATTTTTCTATTTTTAACAATGATAAAAATAGCTAATAAAATTTGTGTTTATCTGGGCTAAAAAAGTATTGATAATCATGTTAGTCCTTTTTAATCAATGGAAATTCCATTTTTAGTGCTAATAATGGGAATTGTGTAGTAGCGATTTGTAATTACATTTCATAAACTTATTTCATTTCAGAGAAAACACACAAACCATTTCATGTTTATTTTAAATTCCTCAATTAATCAAAAACCATAAAAAGCGATAACAAGTTACATGAGGAATATTGAGGGAAAGTATGCCTTCTTTCATATGACCATGTTTTCAACCACTAGGATTCATTCCAAATAGAATGATATAAAATATATTTTTTAGCCCTAGAATTGTGTAAAATAGTCAATCTCCCTAATTTTTTGAAACCTTATGATGTCTTAAAGGCTATAACCAATATTATTTAAAAAAATAAGAAAATGTTTATTAGGTTATAATGGGATTTAATTCGGTTTTTATTTTTTAAATCCCTTAAAAATATCACTTCTTCCTCTTTTAATTTAATACAATTTTATATACAATTCTCTACTACCTTTCAATGCATTATAGAAGAGGTTTTGAGGAGTAAAATAGGTTTTTTAAATAATCTTATTTGAAGTAACTAAAAAGAAACACTTGCCCTATAATCCCTACCGAACTTTATAATATAAAATAAGAATTACAAGAATGAATGAAAAACAATACATGTTGGGGGTTTTAACCTACAAGTTCTCTATTTAATGCTAAAATTTTGATTTATTTAAGTTCATTTAGGAAAATCCCATGGAAGATAAACACACAACTTTAGTGTGTTCGAGATAGTTTTTTAAGAAACATTTGTTCACCTTTTATAATAGATCTTTATTCCTTTTAATAGATACTACTCCAAATAATAAAACCTTCACCATCATGAAATATTCTAAACATCATGACTTGGTATTACATAAAAAAAATTATAATTTAGTTCAAAAACAATATCTATTTTACTTAAATGTTTTTGGAATAAGTTAAATTTATAATGGTGAGTAACCAAGTAAAACACTATAGTTTCACTATATTTATTGAATTTTCAGAATTAATAAGTGTGTGTGTGTGTGTGTGTAAATGGTGTTCACAGTGGTATAATGATAGTAGTAAGAGATATCAATAAAATAACCATGGATACTTGATTCAATTTATTAATTGTGCATGGGGATTTAGATTGGTGATCAGTCATTATTATGCATGTAATAAGGATTAACCAATATAAATGCATAAGAAACATCAATTATCCTTTAAACTCCACTATCATGGTTGCCAAGTAAAAACACGTGAATTCTATATTCCCTAAAAGGTTTCTATTATCCCTCATGAGTAGTGATTGTTTTGAAATATTTATGATTAGGTTGCTAACATACCCGTAAAACTATCATCCATCAAGATGTAGTGTTCATGGATTATTTCTAAGTTCATGTTTCAACTCTCATGAAATCACCATAAACCTTGAATCATGTAACTATATAATAATCAGTTTAAATTATTAATATCATAACATATAAATAATTTCATTTCAATGTTCTATAAGATAAAAAATATAAAATTGATAATGGCCCCATCTTCCCCATATAACAAGTCCAACCGAGCATACTAAAAGCTATGAAATACAGAGAGAGAAAAAAATATCCCACTCATGATATTGATTAGTCTACTCTGCACCTTGATAAATTATTTCCTCCCATATGATAGTGATGGATAAAAATGAGGAAGATATGGTGGAAGTATTTGGATGATGATTATGTGTGGAAGAATATTCACTAGTTCTGTGGTCATTGAACCCCCCCCCCCCCCCAACTGGAATTTAACCTTATTCTATATCCTCGACTCCCCCTCTAAATTATTAATTTTCTAGTTTCCATCCAAAATTCCATCATAAATTTTGTTAAATACATCTGTCTTGGTATCTATCATTCTAAAATTGTTCTTGAATGTTCTTTTTACAATCATACTTCGATTGAATGAAAGCAGGAATGAGGAACACCTTCTCTCTCTTTACGATTGACCGCCACCTACCATTTTATCAACTATTTTCAAAATTTTGGAAATTAAAGGACATAGAAATATTATTCCTTGTTACTTGGACAATAAATGTATTTGATACCACAAGAATGCCTTAAATTAAACTCTATATATCCCCTATTAGAATCAAATTCATGTACTACTAAGTGTATTTTCTGGGATTCATCCCAAAAACTCTTATGAATTTAGATTATAATTGTTAGAAAAAATCTCCTTGGTATGTTTTTTTTGTTTTTTTCTTACAATATTTTTTATGGAAACCTCATTGGATATTAATAATTCACTAGGAATATGTATCTTAAATAAAGGAGGTGTTTTACGGTAATTCCATTATAATATATTTGGATATGAATTCTGTAAATATATCTAAGTATTTTTAATAAGGTTCATTTGATCATTGTGTAAAAATATATTTTGGATGTGACACTAAAATGGATAAGTCTTTGAATTCTCAATATGATAGTAAGAGTAATTCTATGGAAAAGTGAAATATGTTACTAGTCATTTTGGAAACAATAAAAAGAATCTTACAATAAAGGAAATGTTTTCAAGATTCATTCTATAAGGAAGGAAAATTTCATAAGTTTCATTTGTTGATTATATAAGGATTATTTAGAAAAATATAATATTCATTCAACTAAAAGGGAAAAATCATAAGATTCATTATGGTAGACCTTATATGTCATTTAGTGAAATCATAAGGGTAATTACCTTCGATTTTAAGGGTTATTCCTTTAGATTATTGAATTATGTTTTAAATTAAAATACTTCAAATATGTTTCATTAATCATATAATAGATAAAATAAATCCACAAGTTAATAATCAAGACAATAAAGATAAATTAAAGGGATAGATCATTCCATTAAATTTAATTGGTTTAAATTCATATCTCGTGTGGATTTGGTGGATCTGGTTTTAACCAGATGACATTTCCTGGAGAGTGGATTCGCTCCATGTAGATATAAGCAACCATTTCATTTTTAAATTTAAATATTATATTTATATAAATACTATGGATCTGATTTATTTCCAAAATATTATGTGACATGGATAGCTTTCAATGATGGAGAAAAACTGATAGTTAACTTTATATATTCTATATAAAAAATGGAAATGTCAATCACATGGGTATTTGTTGAATAAAATATTAAAAATAAAATGTGATATCTTAGGGAAACATAAAAAGATTAATAATATAGATATATTTCAACATGAGAGAATAGGGAAGCAAGAGAGGAAATATATAGATTAAAGAACAATTTTTTAACTTAGTTAAGATTCTAGATTGAGTATTGGAATATCAATGAATAAAACTATTTTAGTAGGTATCTCATTGGATCTTCATGGAATCGATGTTAATTTCTACATGGACATTGGTGTAATTTATAAATATTGTTAAAATAAGAATGAGGTATTTCATTGGTTGAGTAGTGAATTTTAACTTGTAATAAGATCAATATGATCTTCATTTATTTGGTGAAGATTATAAATCTAGAGGGTTAATGTAGTCACTACTTATATTTAAAGTAAAAGAGTGAGCATAGTGATTTAGATTTTGTTTCATGGCACCTATGCATGCCCTATGGATTATTCTAGTTTGGTGAACCAAGTAAAAATATCTTTTGTCTATCTTTAACTATTTTATTTCTTCAAATAAAATATTATAAAGATAGATATGTTCTAATCTAAAATGTTACAATATCATTTAGAATGATTTTTTAATGAAATTATAATACAGTAATTCACCCCCCCCCCTATTATGATATTCATTGGTTTTGGGTAAATAATTAGTATCTATGATAAATGGTCATGTTGAAATTATTATCTACATGAAACAAAATGTAAATTGTTGTCAACTTAAAGGGAGTTCTCATCTTTTAGGGAAATAATTTTCAATTTTTCATGAATCTGATGCAACACTACTTCTAGTCATTACGAATATATGTCTTAATAATGTATATATATCAGGATTAAACCAAAATAGAGAGTAGAGCATTATCAAATAAAGAGTTAAGTTAGATTTATGTTAATTGGAAAGTAGTCAACTCATTGGGATGGTTATTATACAATTTTATATATATAAAGGTGATGTCATGTAAATCCTCATATGCTTGGTGGGAAAATCATCCCAAAATTAATGAAGATGATTCCAAGTTCCATAATGATAAATTATTGGTTTGATGGAACAATTGTGAAGACTTGATAATACAGCTAAATGATATTGTTGATCCATTATTTAACTAGATGAAGGATTTTCATGAAACCGATGATAAGACACCCTGAGACACATACACCCAAATCTATGTCTAAAAAATATTACTTTCACACTTTATTTGATATCAACCTAAGAGACCCACGTTTTGGTAGCCATAAATAAAATATTATTAGTCAAAATTGAGTCACTTACACAACCAATACCTTTTAGGTTTCTTGTGTTATAAAATTATAAAATTCTCTTTATGTAACAAAAATAATTTCTTGCTCATAAAATGGGTATTCTTCCTATTGTTCCAAAAAAAATTATTCAATAAATAAAAATCCACACCTCAAATGAAATTCTTCATACATGATACCATTTTATAGATATCTTATATAGTTTCATTCTTCATGTCCTGGGGAAATTAAAACATAAGAAATTTTGAGCTCGAATGCTTCATTAGGTTAAACATGGGAGAAATCAATCGATTCTCATATATGTGAATAAGATAAGAATAAGGGTATTAGAGAATGGTTGTAAATTAAAAAAATAATAAAAAATGAGTAAAATATCATTCATCAAGAGTCATGAAATAAGTCTTTTTCATGGTAAAAAGACATAAGTTATAAGAGTAAATAAATTTCAATAATAAATTTGATCCATGAGAACATATTATAATCATATTCCATAGGTCTTTTGAATACACATAATCATAAAAAATAATTTCCTTGGTCATGGATCACTATAAATAATATCATAATAGACATAGTCCCATAGTGGATTGGGTTCAATCCCCATTTTCATTATTTCCTTACTCAAGGTGCACTGTGAGGACTATCATAGTGGATAATGTCCTTTGGTAAACTAGGTTCACTCTATATTCCAATCCATATTATCTTAATAGATATCAGCATTTACCAAATGTACTAGATTAATAAATAATTCAATTCCCACTCATCACATCATGAAAACCATACATAACTATTCTATAAGATCAAAAAAACATTCCTTACAGAATAACTCATGGAAAATAAATTGATTACGTAAAGATTTCATCCTACCTTAATTAACCCTTGGAAAAGTAATGGGTATCATAGAATCATCCTTAAAAAATAATTATATATGTAATAAAATAAATAAATTGAATGGTATCATAAGATCATATACCCATTGATTTATAAAATTCCTTAAATTATGTTGACATAGATAATAATTATTTTTAGTAAAAGAATTAAAAATATGCATTGAAAACATGAGAAAACTTATTTTTTGTTTGGTGACAATTAAAAAATAAGAGTTTCTAGAATATTGATAAAATTATTTTAATTGAAAATAAAAAATAAAATTTTAATGTAATTTTTAAATTAAATAACAGTCATTATGGTGAGAAACCTTTTTCATTTGGTAAAAATTAAAAAAACAATTGTTTCACTCTTTGGTAAAGAAAGTCTAAAACCACTTTTATGAAAAATATTTGAAAATATTAATTTTAAATAATTGTTTATAAATTAAAATTTAGTAATATAAATTATCAAACATTTAATTATTGATAAGAAATTCTATAAAAATATCTAAATAAAATGACTATGGAAGATAAATATTACTGTCCTAAAAAGATGAAACAAGGTTGAATTTTCCTAAAAATACTTTCTTGATCTTTATAAGTACTCAATATAGGAAAATGAAAGGAAAATATTGAAATCCCTAAAAATAACTATTTGAGACTAAAATATGTGGGTTTAAAAGGTAAATAATCATATAAATTCCCTCAATGGAAATTTAACATAGACAATCATAAAATAAAAAATATTGTAATATAAACTTTTATAACTTTGATGTTATATGAATCCTAAATGCATTAAAAAATAACTTAAAATATAACATTATGTACCATTAATATAATTATTTTCATGATATAACATATAAAAGGGGATTTATATACACCTTATAAACATAAATAGGTGAATAAGATTATATAGGTCTCAAAAAAACTATATTCAGATGAAAACCCCTTATAGTTTTGTTAATCTATAAACCAAAACCACATAAAAGATAAAACATTATATACATTAGAAAAAACTAATAATTTTAATTCAAATAATTTTAAAATTATTTCATATACATTATATATAACACACAGAAGAATAAAATGGTGAATATGCCATATGAATCCATTAAATAAAAGTGAGAGGACAAACCCTTAACTTAGGTTTGTAATTTCTTCATAAACATGATTAAAATCCTTTATAATAAATTTATATTTATTATAAATTATAAAAAAAATAAAATACATAATTATATTACCATATATGATTCTATTATAACATTTTATCACTATTTTATTAATATTTTTTCATTAAAATATTTAGTATGAGTGTTAATTATTCAAATTTTCATTCATGATTTTGTTTGGTGGTTCTGATCCTTACTGCTTGGTCATGGTTTCATCATATAATGAATATTAATCATTTCATAAGTATTATATTTATTCATTATATAAACATTTATAAACATTCATGTTATTTTGTGTTGAAAAATTAATTACATCACTCTATAGTGGTGGTTATCTCCACATATGCACGTGTAGTGTTTTCAATTTTTGATGGGTAGTAAAAATATGATAAGTATATATATGTGTGAGAGTTAGATAATAGTGAATGTATATTGAAATGTAACTATCGATATAAATGTATTTAATATATAGAAATAGAAAAAATAAAATTGTATGGAAGAAGAAGGAAAAATCATGAGGAGGCATTGCACCCTGGGCTGAGGGAAACCCTCCAGTACTTCTAGTATAAGCTAACATAAATCTATTCATATACCATAAACTATTCCCAAAACCACCATTTAATATTACCCAACCATTTCCTCATAACGCTATCATATAAAAATACATATTACTTATTACAATACTACCCCACCTCCCATGGTAGTTATTAACTGCCTACACATACGTCACAACCCGCAAAGAATCTCCCACTCTTCACACAACACCCTAGATGAGTTACAAATAATATATATTTGGACTTGTCTCTTCCAGAATTAATCCTCTAAAAACATTTTCATATCATTTAGACACCGTTAAAATACATATTTTAATCCATGTGTAAATATAGGATCTCCAACCCTAAATCATTTGAATCTAACTCACACAATTGTGAATTTCAACCCTTCCATACATGAAATACTTCTAGGTGTTATTAAAATAATCCAATCAATTTATTTTAAACACATTAATCCCTTGATTCTAATAGGCGGTATGATGAATTTTTTTTAATTTAGTTATGTGTCTCTACCTCTTACCCCAAAAACTACTCTACCTCCACTACTTTCCCCAAGCACAAATCTGACTCCACTACTTGTCAAACATCTTATTAAGAACCTTGCACTTGTGCTACTACAGGAGCAATTTTAAATCCATCAATTCTACTCAAATTTTTGATCTATTATAGGAATGTACAATTTCAATTAATTTCTACATGACGACACAAGAACATGATTTCCCTCTTGTTTGGGAGGAACTAAAATGTATCTAGTCATGGAAAATGCAACCATCACCTCCTCCACAATATTAATAATTATAGAACAGTGATTCTCTTTTCAGTGTAATGGTTCTTGATCCACTATTATTTAATAGAATAATTTATCATTTGAATATATTTTTTTCTCCCTCCTTAGCTCTCATCAATAACCAAAATCTTCCTATAATTTTGTAAATATATTAGGTGGAATATAAGTGATAACCTTAAGGTTATAATTGTTTTCAGGTTTGTTTCTCCCTCAAAATCCATCACATACTTGACACTAATAATTTAAACTGAATCAAAATGCCAACATGTTCGAAGTAAAATTATATTCACCTAAAAGGACTATTGCATCTCCACTTTCATGGAGTTCATGCTTCTCTTCCCCTTCAATCTTACACCAATCATTCATACTCATTTCAGCATCATTTCTTGAAATACTAACTTCATCAATAAATTTAAAAATTATTTTTCCATAATCATCAACATCCTAGTATTCCTTAATAGTATCTAGAGTTATACACTCCACCTTTTCCTCCAATATATGAGATGTATTTATTGACATCTTCTACATATATCCTTGCATTCATTGAAGAGTAAATTTCATTTTATTAGAAAACATTCAATAGCTACTAGATGATCCCCCATGCAGGTGACATTTTAGTTGTTAGATATAAAATTGTTTGATATACTTCATACCTAAAACAATATATAATAACCAAGGGATAGTTTTTTTTCTAGACTCTCTCTATAGAAACCTCTCAATGAAACCACCAATTGATATGTATCAATGTGCGAGATAGAGAGTGAGATATAACATAGTTTCTATAGAAATAGATCTAGTTTCATATAATAATTATATGTATAGTAGGTAGAATAACAAATTTTTATGAAATAATAAGTATAGATCTATAGGTGGCACTTCTCCCTAGGTTAATTCCACACCCTAAAGACACTTCCAATGAACACCAAAAAAATCAATTCACAGTCCCTCAACTACTTCAACAGCCCCACATTAATATTTAATAACCACCACAAAAAATTAAATACTAAAAATACCTATATCTTATTAAAATATTATTATATACCTATCCCATTGGTTATTACCTACCCACATAGACATCTCATCCAAAACAATACCTCTCACTCTTCACAAAACACCCTTTCTTAACATCCTAACATATGTATTCAACCTTGTTTCCAATAGTCCATAGCCATAAAACCCATGTGCCTTTATTAAATAAAGTTAATTAATATTTCACCTTTACAAAATAAGAATTAAATCATATATTTAAAATATATATTAATTTATTATATCCATATGATAGTCCCTAAAAAGCAGAATTGAAAAACAAATCACTTCACTTCGAGGAGGTTGCAGACCATATGTAATCTCCGGTGACATTATCATCATACAAAATACAGAAGGTTTATATGATAGATAATATTTTATCTTTAAATAATAATAATAATGACACATAAATCATATATAATAATTAAATATATCTATATAACCATCCTTGATAGGTAGTGATGAAAAATAAAATGCACTGGTCGTGGTGATAGTAGATCATACGTAATCAAGATGATATTTTCATGATCCATTTGGATGGATAAAAATTGATAATGATTATTATATTAACATAATAGAATTCCATTAATCTAATTTTAATAATGTAACTATTTTAATATGGTAAAATAATATTTAATTTTTCAAGAAAGAAAAAAAACTTAAATGGATTCGGTGAAGACGATTATGTTTTCTTTGAAAAACCTCCTTTAGATTAGTTCCTAAGGACCCTTGTGTTGTAAATTTAATAAGGATAGTATCTCGAGAAATTTTCTAGGGATTCATAGAATATATTTTATTGGGGGCTGATATACCCATGTGGATAAGGAATGTATGAAGAAGAGATGAGAGGATGTGACTATATATAAGTGAGGGGAGTGTAACACTTTTAATTATTCTAAACAATAAAATAATATATGATCAACTTCAGAAAAAATAGGTTCAACTTTTGCTCAAAATAAAAGTACGTATGATATAGGGTCAAAATAAATTCAAACAATATGATTTAGACAAGTTTTGAGGTTACATTTACCTTTATGTCTTTAGTTTAACCCCACGGTAACCCTTTTAACCCTTACTATGACAACCTAATACTTTGTATTTAAGGGTCAATAATGTCACAATAAAATGAAAATTTTATCATAAGTGGAAAATGGTTTATATTATACTATTTTTCCAATTAATTTAAAAAATTATTAAAATTCGGTTATTTTTAAAAACAATTAATTATATATTTTTTAACATAAAATATGCTTAATGTTAATTTCAGGATTAATAACATAATTTGACTTTAAAAACCTCAATATTCCCATGAGGTTTGAATTAAAATATTTAGAACACTACATAAATTTTATTTTTATTCAAAAAATAAATAAACCCTATTTCTTATCCAAAAAACTCACTTTCAACATTTTAAAACTATTTACATCGATTTTTCCCTCACTTGAATATGCATTGCATCATCGATGTGTAAGCATTTTAGGAGAGTATACTAATAGAAAAAATTTAAAAAATAAATATATAACAAAAATAATTTATTATTATTAAAAATAAAAACTTATAAAAAATCAAAACAACTTTTTATATTCTTTTGAAAATGTATTAGAGATATTAAAATAAATACAATCATATTTTGTAATTATTATTTAATCAAAATAATATAAAGTTTATCATCAAGGGAAAATGGAATAAAATAAAAATATCTTTGAATATTAAATGTTTTAATTGGAAATTAACTAATCCAATTTTATAAAGTAAAGTGTTCGAGTTATTTTGGGACCTTATCCCACAATTTTAACCTTGATTAACCCATTTTACCCCTTTCTAAGGTGATAAACTTTTACCAAAATTATTATTAATTATGAATAAAAATGAAAATAATATTATTTCAAAATTTGAACACGTTGAAAAAAATATAGAATCCATTTTATTTTATTCCATTTCCATGAGTTTTAAAATTAATTTTAATATGTTTTTATAAAACACAATGAATAATTATATTTTGAAAAAATCTTATTTTAAGCATGAGAAATGATTTTATACGAAAATAATATAAAATTTTAATATCCATAAATTATTAAAATTATTTTAAATAAGAATATATTTATTTTACCTTTAAATAAAAAATTAACTTAAAGTAACATTGTGAAAACCAAATTATAATAACTACCAAAAATAATTTTTATTTTACTACATTTATCACATAGATTTCTAAAATATCAAAGTTAGATTTATATGTTCAAAATTATATTTTAAAAATAATTATATTACTTAATAATTTGAATATTTTTCTATATCATTTTTTAATAAGATTACAATTCATTATTATATCATGATAATTTAATAAAAGTCACAATATTTGTAAAATTTATAATTTTAAAAATTCACTTAAAATTCAACAATTTTTTAAAGAACCTAAAAAATTATTCAATATAATGTTGGTATAATGGATCTAAAAATTAAATTCACTCAATTAAATTCAATATATTAAATTTATAAATTTATCCATTAAATTAAATAAATAAAATATATAAAAACATTTTTTTATAAAAAAATGATCCTTTTATATTTTAACTATTCTTAACCTTATGTAATTTAATTCTTATCATTCAAAATTGAGTACTTATTTCCCAGGAATTATTAAATAAATTTTTTAAAAAAAAATTAAAAATATTTTATAATGTGTTACTCATATTCATACCCATCAAACGAATGGTTAGGTAATAATTTTCATGTTTAAATAATAATATTTCAGTAGTATATCGTAGTTTGTTTCAAATTGGCATTGAGTGTGGTACATGATATCAAAAAAATTAATTCATTTAAAATAAAAATAAATTCTAAAATATCAAGGTGTTACATTCTAACCCACTTAAATAAATTTCAACCTCATAATTTTATCTTATTTTTGATAAAAATGGTTTAAAAAAATTTCTGAATCAATTATAAGGAGTGGAAAATAAATATTCCAAAGTTGAAAGAAATATCTTTTAATCAATATTGATTACATTTCCTGTTTAATATAAATTTAATTTCTGTGTTAAAATTTGGAAAATTATTATTTCATAAATATTTCTTCACCCACGTATTTACCATTATGAGATTTTCACTTCAGAATGAGTTTTATAAAGCGTACTATCATAGGTGAGCGTTATTTTCCTCATAGGACTTGATAGATTTATCTTCTTATTACTTGATTTTATTGAATTATTTTACAAATGAGATAAAAAATGTAAAATAATTTAATTACATTATTTATTCCCCCAATTTTATCAAATTTTTGTGTTTCAACAAGTTTCCCACATTTTCTTCATGTCATAAGATAAATAACCACAATAAATTTTTAATGCTTGGAGGACTAAAATAATCTTTTAATGGATCACAATGTCAATAAAAGGAAGAAAAAATATCCAAATTTTGTCTACCCATTAACCAAAAAAATGGTAAGCACATGCTAATAAAATATTTTATATGAATAAAACATCACACATTAATCACCTAAACTTCACCAATAACACCCAAAGTACAATGTAAATACTTCAATAAATAATTAACCATATAATTCTTCATAATTTTTCTTTACCATATTCAAAACCAAAAATCATAATTATTTGGTCACATATTTTTCTAATATCAACATAAAATATATCCTAAAATAAAATTAATCACTCAAAAAGTCAAATAACAAAATTTTATATAACCTAATAATATATTCTCTAAAATACACTAATCATTTCCCAAAATAACTACAATCACTGTAAAACTACAAAAAACCTATATTATTCTACAGGTAAAATCAATCTTAATTCCTAAAATAAAATTTCATCCTAGAAAATAATATTTTGGTTTTCCCCAATATGTTAATGTTAATCACTTATTCACCTAATCACTTTTCAATCACATATATTCTAGAAATATGAAAACCCCTTCATTCCCATTAACCAAAATTACCTCATCATTAAATAATGTATTGCCTTTAATGGTTATGGGTTTCATTCAACTTATATCCCCAATAAAATTATTCCCAAATAATTTTTCATGAAATCACATGTTAAACCTAACTATTACATCTTAGTCAATGA
This sequence comes from Viscum album, assembly GCA_963277665.1. Classification (NCBI taxonomy): domain Eukaryota; kingdom Viridiplantae; phylum Streptophyta; class Magnoliopsida; order Santalales; family Viscaceae; genus Viscum; species Viscum album. Next base: position 841,122,320 of record OY728140.1, on the reverse strand, counting down.
TATATCAAAACACAATACAAATTCAGGAAATGGTTTGTATCCTATAACATAAAACCTCAAAATAATATTTTAACCTTTAAATTCATGATCATAATTTAACTTATCAAAACATAATGGTTTCATTAATTCTTAAATTATCCTCATTTTATAACTTATTAGTCTCTAAAGTAATCTAAACTATGATATAATACCAGCTACTATATCCTGAGACCCATATATCCAAATCTAGTGCGACTACTATGTTCCATACATATTTCATTTGATACGGAAAAAATAGACCCAATTTTAATCATTCATAATTACAATATCAATATTCATCCTTGAGTCTCTCTATACCTAAAACATTTTTAGAGTTTTAGGAGACTTTGAAAAAACTCTTTTTTTAATTAAACCCATGTCTCTCTCATAAAATGTATATCCTAATTTTGTTTACCTGTTTTATTAGTCCAAAAAAAATATTTCAACTTACCCCAAAAAATCCTTCACACATGCTACTCTTATAAATATATATTATGCAATATTATTCTTCATAACATGGGGAAATAGAAGCATAAAATGGTTCAGATTAGATAATAAGTAAGATTAATCATGGAACATATCATTCAATGATCATATCTAAGCATTAGATAAGCATAAGGGTATGATTTCATACTAAAAAATTAATAAATTCATACCCAATTAGTGCCTGATCATTAATCTAGAGTCATAATATAAGGATTTGTAATGAAAAAATACAGAGGGCATAAGAGTGAGGAATCATGAATAATCAATCTTGAGTCATGAGAACATATCATAAGTATAATGCATAAGTTAGTGGTTTACATACAAATATATAAAATCATTTTTTTATTCAAGGATCATGGAAAAGAATATCACAATTGATAGAGTCCCATAATTTATTGAGTTTAGACCCCATTCTCATCTTTTCCTTATTAAGGATCACTATCAGGTCTATCATAGTAGACATAGTCCCCTACTGAACTAGGTTCTCTGCCCATTCATTTCAATATTTTCACATTAGATATCATTATTTACCCAATAATTTATTGGGATACATAATTTTGGTTCCACCCATCACATATTGAAAATGATACATAAGTGTTCCAAATGATCATAAAATCATTCATCATAGTATGTAACATGGAAAATAAATGAGTTCCATAAATATTTCATCGTATATTAATTACCTTGTGTGAAAATAGTTAGTATCCTTTAGTCATATTTAAAAGATCATAATAATAATTCATTAATAGAAATAATGTTCATTAAATCATAATGTAATGTTTCTAATTATTGAACCCTCTGTGCGATAATTATTTTAATAGTCACAAATCATTGTTGTTTTCATTTATAATTCAATTTAGTCAATTATTAAATTTGTTCTAAATGTGTTTATATATGTTTAAATCATGTCTACATATGTTTATCAAGGATTATTTATGGTTTATAATTGACCTGGAAGTATTCCAGATTAAATAGAGACTTTGTGAGAATTTTATCCTTCTGACTCACTATTAGTTATATTCTTGAGTCACCGATGGTTAAAGGAATGAGGCACCGATGACAATGGTCACACCAATGACAACGGTCACACCGATGACAATGGTCACACCGATGACAATGGTCTCACTGAGGACAACGGTCGCACAAATGACAACGGTCTGACCAATGACAACGGTCGCACCAATGATAATGGTCGCACCGATGACAATGATCGCACTGATGACAACTGTCTCACTGAAGCTAATCAAATGACCTAATGAAGCTGATGCTGGTCAAATGACCTACCGAAGCTGATGTAGATCAATTGACCTACCGAAGCCGATGCTGATCAAATGACCTACCGAAGCCAATGCTGATAAAATGACCTTATAATACCGATGCAATTTCAAATAACCAACTAATATCATGACTCACCAATAGTCATGAAAACTATTTGAATTTTTATTAACTCTTATTTAATTCCAACGGACCTATTTGCTTAAATTAATCAACCTTCTATTAATTAATGTTGGTGGTTGGATGTCAGGGAATCGTACCTCGTACCTGTCAGAAAGTAATCATTCACTTTTTTGGATCTCATGGAATAAAAAAAGAAGATCGATCTGCAGTCAAATGAGACAGCATTAAAACATAGAAAAAGACACACAAGGAGAAGAATTGTGTGCGTGTGTGTGAAGGTCCATGAAACAAAAGAAGAACTTAATGAACATATGTGAAAACCAGAGAGCTTCAAAAAGATCATTCACCTGGAACAAACACTGAGGATGAGTTGTTGTGCCTTACTAAGCATCATATGCACGAGGCTGAATAACGGTAGCTGGGAAGAACAACGACACTCTGTTTTGTGTCATCTTTACCAAAAAGGACTCGAATAACATCTGAACATCCAAATGATTGCAGAGCTCATCTGCAATCAATCAGAGTATTCTAAACTCAATATCCATTTATTTCCTCTATAGTATACCTTTGTTTAAATTTTTGATTAGTCTGTGTGCATCTATCTACTTAGACACACACTGACTCCTGGGATGAACTAGAGGATACTAAATCCTCACACCAAACTTTTTACACCTTATTGTATCCCACTGTGAATTGTGGAAGAGGTCAAGTGTGACCTGGACAGCCTGAGTACTATTGTTGTTGTTTAACCATTTAGAAGTGTGGTAGAGGTCTGAGGACTTGAAGAGTCTGAGTACTGTTGTAAAACCTCAATCTAGGGTGTGGATCATAGTTTATATAAACTTTTTGTTAGGACTAAGTCACAGCTTGAGACTGAACCACTAGTTTTAAAACTGCTATGCATTTTTCCATTATTAAAACTATATTAAATATTCCACTTCTAAGTAATTTAAATATAAATATTTTTTCAAGTAAGTCTGATAGTTGAACTAGAAAGTGTTTGTAATCATTGTGAACCAGTAAGTTATTTTTAAAATCTAACCTAATATTTAGATTATGTTAACTGAGAAGTAATAAATCTTTGAGAAACTGATTGAACATTTACAATCCTTATAAATTCACTGCAATTTAACTTTTTTTATGAATTTGGGGATTTTTATACAAATATTTTAAACTGAAATTTTTAATTGGAACTCAATTCACCCCCTCTTGAGTATCCACTCCAACTAAAATTTGGTATCAGAGATGGTAAAAAGTTTTTCAAAACTCTCTATTTGTGATAATTTTACAACTACGATTTAGTTGTATCTTAAAGATCTAAAATTTTTGGTTATTTCTAAATTTTATCTCTTTAAATACATTTGATGAACTTGTTTTATGGATAACATATTGGAAGGTGAAGCTGCTAATAGGACACCCTTCTTTAATGGTGATAATTATGTCCAATGGAAAATAAAAATGAAAATTCATTTAGAATGTATGGGATTTGACATCTGGACTTCCATAGAGACTCAGTATAAGATTCCAGAAACTGTTAGAACTACTTTGGATAAACCTAATAAATCTTCTTACAATAATAATTATATATCTATGAATGCCATGTATTGTGCCTTAGTAGATGAAGAATTTAATCAAATATTTTCTTGTAAGACTGCTTATGAAATATGGGATACTTTAGTTGTTTCCCATGAGAGAACAACTAATTTTAAGGAAATGACATTGAATACCTACACTGTTAAGTATGATAAATTTAAAATGAATAATAATGAGCCTATTTCTGATATGTAACTCAGGTTTAATGATATAGTCAATTCAATGAGATCATTGGGAAAAGATGTTCCAACTAAGAAGAAAATCATGAGAATACTAATATGTCTTCCATAAAGATGGAGAGGTGCATCAGTTTCAATTAGAGAATCTTGTGACATTAGTGATTTTCATGTTAAATAACTCATTGGTAAGCTAATGATATATGATGAAGAGATGAAGTTAAACAAATAAGAAGATGATGAACCAAGAAATAAATCAATACCCTTCAATAATTCTGCTTCAAAAATCAAGTACAAAGAGAAAATTCATGATGCAAGTGATAGATCAAGTAGTGAAGAGAGTGAAACTGATAGTGATGATGAAATGGCTCAGATAGGTAGACGATTTAAGAAGTTTTATAGGAAAAATAAGTTTTTCAGAAAATCCAATTACAAGGGAAAGTATGACAATAATGGTCATTGTACTAAGGATTGGAAAAGGACTGATAAAAGTGATGACATAGTCTGCTATGGATAGAAGAGGAAAGGACATGTGAAAGCTAACTTTCCAAAGTTGAAGTTCAAGAACAAATATGACTATAAGGACAGAAAATACAAAAAAACTATGAAAGCAACCTGGAGTGATTCATAAGACAGTTCAAGTCATTCTAATTCCACTCAAGATGAAAAATATCAAAAAGATAATATGTGTTTAATGACAAACACATCTGAGGTAACATTGGATACTCTTTATTTAAACTCTAATTACTATGGAGATGATTCTGATTATGAAAAAATTTCTAGTGAAGAATTATTTGAATACTGTAACATGCTAGAAGATACTTTCAATGAGCTGAAAGACAAGAATAAAACCTTAAATAAACATAATGCTTTAACTAGCACTATAAAATCTACACTTGAAGTAGAAAAGGAAAAGAATGCTCAACTACTCAAAGAGAATACTGAACTGAAATTTTCTAATGAGTAACTCAGGAAAGATTTGTAAAAATCTACTCATGGAAAGGACACACTTACAGAATTTCTAGGAAAATAAGTGGCACCAAAGTATACTACTGGTATAGGTTATCAGCGTGGACAAAGACAGATTACAAGGAATAAATTTGTTCCTAAATCTAGACTGTATGCTTCTAGTTCTGAAAATTCCTATGCCTCAACTAGCCATTCACATAGTTATAGACTAAACAAGGTTTATATATCAAAATCTATTTATTTTGTTAAGTATATGAGAACCATTAGGAAAATATGGGTACCAAAAGTTTTTCTTTCTAACCTGTCTAGACCCAAGAAAATCCGGGTACCAAAATCTTTTTCATTATAAAATTGTTTTGTAGGAAATTTGCTTAAACATTTCTTATAGGAAGACATGGTATTTGGACAGCAGATGTTCAAGAAACATGACAGGAGACTTTTCATGCTTCAAAAGCTTAATCAAGGTTGATGGAGGATATGTCACCTTTGGTGATAACTCTAAAGGGAAAATCATCGGCCTGGGCCAAATAGGTAACACTGATTCAATTTTAATTTCTAAAGTTTAATTTGTAGATGGACTAAAATATAAATTGTTAAGAATTTCTCAGTTATGTGATGATGGTTTTATTTTCAATTTTGAAAATGATTCTTTTAAATTTTTTAATTCGAACAATGTTTTAGTATTTTTTTTCCTTATTAAATAAAAATGCATATGTTGTAGATTTTAATTATTTAGCTAAGTAGAATATTACCTATTTTAATTCTTTTCATAAAGAATCTTGGATTTGGCACAGAAGATTAATACATTGCAGTTTACATTCACTTAGAAAACTAACTAGGAATAACTTAGTTCGAGACCTACATAAAATGGAATTCCTATCTGATAAAGTTTGTAATCCCTATCAAAATGGAAAGAAACATAAAGGTTTTTTTAAATCAAAGAAAGATGTTTCAACTTCTCAACCTCTCGGGTTTGTTAACATGGACTTTTTTAGACCTTCTAGAGTTTCTAGCTTAAATGGGAAGCACTATTTTTTTGTTCTAGTAGAAGACTTTTCTTGATATACATGGGTACAATTTTTTGCTCACAAACATGAATCATTATCTTACTTTAATAAATACTCCAAGTCTGTAGAAAACATTAGTGGACTTAAGATTAAAACCATGAGAAGTGTTCATGGTCGTGTGTTTTAAAATCATGAGTTTGAATCTTACTGCTCACATACTGGCTAAAATCACAACTTCTCTTCACCTAGGACACCTCAGCAGAATGGTGTAGTATAAAGAAGAAATAGAACCCTTCAGAAAATTGTAAGAACAATGCTAAATGAATATGATTTACCTGTTTATTTTTGGGAAGAAGCTATCAATACAGCTTGTTGTATTATAAATAGATTCTTGATTAGAAATGTTCTTTAGAAGATCCCTTATGAGCTTTGGAATAATATAAAACCTAAACATAGTTACTTCAAAGGTTTTGGTTGCAAATTCTTTATTCTTAATACTAAAGATAATCTAGAGAAGTTATAATCCAAGAGTGATGAAGGAATCTTTTTAGTATATTCAACTACTAGAAAATCCTATAGTGTTTTTAATAAGAGAATCAAATGTGTGGAAGAATCTGTTCACATCAAATTTTATGAAACTGATCCACATGAACCTAAACCTGCTGTTGAAAATCATAAAAAAGACTTGTCTATTCTAAATCTTAATGATAAAGATAGTGGACTAGTTTTAAAGACAACCATCTCTTGTAATACACCAGAACCTGCTTCTGTTGAACTCGAACCTAGGGAAGAACTTGAAATTTCTTGTCCTACCTTTACTAGATAAACTATAATTCTAAAGAACCATCCTCTAGATGCAGTTGTAGGTCACTTGGATAGAGGAACACAAACTAGGGCTTCTCTAAGAAAACAGGTTGAACATCAATCCTTTCTTTCATAGCTAGAACATAAAAATATCAATGATGCAATCCATGATGAATTTTGGTTAATGGCTATGTAAGAAGAGTTAAATCACTTTGAAAGAAATAAAGTCTGGGAATTAGTAGAAAGACCTAAGGACACCATGACCATAGGTACTAAATGGGTTTTTATGAATAAAATTGATTAATCTGGAAACATTATTAGAAACAAATATAGATTAGTTGCACAAGGTTACAATCAAGAAGAAGGAATTGACTATGAAGAAACCATTTCCCTCGTAGCTAGATTAGAATCCATTAGGATCTTGCTTGCTTATGCATCTCATTTTAATTTTAGGTTATATAAAATGGATGTCAAAAGTGTATTTCTAAATTGTTTTATAGTTGAATATGTTTTTGTTGAACCACCTTGATTTACAAACCCCCATTTTCAAAATCATGTTTTTAAACTTTCTAAAGCATTATATGGTTTAAAATAGGCTCCAAGAGCTTGGAATGATAGACTTAAAAATTTTCATATTTCTAAATGTTGTACTAAAGGAATTGATGTTCCCACTCTTTTTATTAAAATAATTTATAAAGATATTTTGATTGTACAAATCTATGTTGAGGATATTATATTTGGATCTTCTAAAAATTCTGGATGTACTGATTTTTCATAGATTATGCAAAATGAATTTGAAATGAGTTTAATGGGAGAACTCAAGTATTTTCTTGGATTTCAAAATTTTCAAAATAAAGATGGTATTATTTTAAATAAAAGTAAATATACAAAGGATCTTTTAAAGTGTCTTGGTTTGGATAGTAATAAGGGAATTGATACAACTATGAGTACCACCTGTAAGTTGGATGATGATGAAATTGGGAAACCAGTTGATCAAACCAATAATAGAGGTATGATTGGAATATTACTTTACCTTACTGCTAGTCGACCAGATATCATTTTTAGTGTATGAATGTGTGTAAGATTTTAATCTAATCCTAAAGAATATAATTTTCTTGCTATTAAAAGGATTTCCAAATATCTTAAACATACTACCAATTTAAGATTGTTTTATCCAAAAGGACAACCTTTTGAATTAATAAGTTATTCAGATGCTGACTTTTCTAGTTGCAAGTTAGATAGGAAGAGCACATCTGGAACATGTCATCTATTGGGAATGTGACAGGTATCTTGGTTTAGTAAGAAACAGAACTCAGTTGCATTGTCTACTACTGAAGCAGAATACATTGCTGCTCGTAGTTGTAGTGCACAGATTCTGTGGATGAAACACACTTTTTTGGACTATGGATATCAATTTAGACATGTGTCTATAAATTATGATAACACTAATGCAATAAACATATCTAAGAATCTTTTGTCTCACATTAGAACTAAGAACATTGATGTCAGACATCACTTTTTGAGAGATCATTATCAAAAGGATGATATTTCTCTAGAATTTATTGACTCTAAACATCAATTGGCTGATATTTTCACCAAGCCCTTAAGATCTTTAAGGTTATATTTTATTAAAAAAGATATAGGTATGATCGATCAGTGAAACTGATCAGTGAAACCGATCATTGAGACTGACCTTTGCTACCGATTGAGTTATACAGTATATGAAACCATTAGTATTTATCAAAACTACATTGTTTTGATTAATTGATATTATATTTAATATTGTAACCATAAATGAGAAAATTAATGGCCCACAGCTATTTTAATTCCTAAGGACTCTTGACCTTCCATCTCCCGTAGAACTCCACATCTTCTGAATCCCAAACTTTCGAACCTCTTGAACCCCTCAAACCTCTCGAACCTCCAAATGTAAAAGAAAAAGTGACAAGACAAGGAATTTGAAAGCTCATCACCTGTGAAACGCGCTTGAGGAGAATCTAGCCGTACGAATCAAAATTATGTGAACCCGAGATTGGAGACTAGGGTGGTCACCACAGAAAAGGATGTAAGTTCCGAATGGGTGTTATCCTGTAAGTCTTTGCTTTTAAAAGTGTTGGTGATGTAAGGATGGAAAGACCCATTCTGTAATAATGATCGAGTCTACTACCCAAATCTAGTGCATGATTTTTATTTGAATTTGAGTATTTCATGGGATGGAGCAGAAGCTGAATGATTTTCTTCAGTGATCAAAGACAAAAAAGATAACTTTTTCATCAAAGAAATGGGATGAGTGTTTGGGGTTACCACATAAAGGTAGATATGAGGATTACACATGTAATATTTCTCCGACCACTGAATATTTTTTGTATGAGTATACACTGGATATGCTGACTAGAAAATCTTAATCCAGAAGAATAACAGCTGCTGAGTTATATGGAGAAAGTAGAATCATGTTTAAGTTTATTCAGCACCAAATCTGTCCCGGAAAGGGTGATTATGCATCTGTTAAGTATCAAGATGTTTTCTTGTGGTTTTTTTTTTGCTAAATTATGGGAAGATAAACTTGTGTAGATACGTTGTTCATCATATTAATGAAAAGGTAAAGCCATCAAACAAAGCTACAACCTTGTTCTATTCTAAGGAAGTCTCTGTCATTCAAAAGTTTTTGGGCTATGTTGAAGATGGAGATGAGTGTATCTCATCAAGTAGTGGTTTTTGTATTAGCAAGTATATCTGAAAAAGAATGAAAATTAACTATAATCCATGGAATAAGACATAGGTTGTTGATGAAGATAGGTTGTATGAATCTTTTAATCCTAATAACCACTCTAAGAGACCAAAGGGGATGAGAGATCCTTGTTTAAAACCTGATGAGGAAGTTATCTATTCTGATGAGGAAGAAGATACAAATGTTCCTAAGGAAACTGGAGAGTCTTGTAGGAAGGAAACTGGGGAAGCTGAATCTGATCATGATGTCGATACTGAAAAGGAACCTAAGTCACCTCCTGATGACAGGAGTGACCCTGATACAATAAGTCCTAAGAAAAGAATGGAATTTGGACGAGCAAGTCCACCCCTTTAGTTACCTAAGTCAAAACCCCTTCTAGGTGATGAAGAGGATGTTGACACTAATGTATCAAATTCTGAACAGTATAAATCCAGTAACAAAGACAGTTCCAATGAGACTTTGGTAAAAAATAATGGAAATGGAAGTGGTGATGATGATGATGCTGATGATGATGATGATGCAAGTACTCGACTTGTGGATGGTCATGATATGATTCAAGATGATCCTCAACCACAATCAGTTGAGTAAGAAACTATTCTTGAGGCTAAATGGACAGTGCAGACTATGATTGATGTAGATGGGGAAGACTCTCTTGAAAATTATGGTAAAGCTGTTTTTGTAATGCCTAAGTATACCTCTTATAAAGATGAATGGGAAGACCACCCATGTTTTGTGGTTCTAGGATTTGATTATTCAGGGGAAGAGGAAGAATAATTGAATATTTTAAGAGTATGTCATACAGATTAGGCTAGACCAGTTGCTGAGGAAGTGCAAGTGACTACAAAAAGACCCGGTTCTTCTGTTTCTCGATCTGAATTTGACAGATTTAAAGATGATTTTCTCCACGCAGTCTAAAAAACAGTGAAAAGGAATTATCTATTCATCCTTCTCTTTCTCCTATGAATCTATCTGAGGCTGTTGTGGATTTTATAACTCAAATAGTGGTAAATATTAGTAATCCAGGCCTATGAAATTCTGGCGAGATGATTGGCAGTCACATTTCTTCTCTGAATTAAGCGCTCAAGGATTTTATTAGTGTCTTAGTATCTCTGTCAAGAGAATTTAGATCAAATATCACTGGTATGATGGATGTTTTGAGAAAACTGATAGAACACCTGAAGAAATATGATTTGAGACGATTGAAGGCTGAGATAACTCAGATTGTTGCTCAGGCTATCACCTCCAAAGTGACCATGATCACTGGACATGAGATTAATTCATTAAAAGATGCTTTAAAATAAGAGTTAGCAGCCCTTGGACAAATTCTGGACATGGATTCTATGAAAAAGTTGAAAGAAAATAGTGATCATATTCACAAGATGGTGAAGCTGTATTCGGATGATGCTACTAAGGCTCAGAAAAAGACCAAAGAAAATGTGGATCGCTATTTTCTAAAATTTATACCATGCATGAGTTGAACCATCAGTTTAAAGTCCTAGCTAAAAATTTCAATCTACCTCCATTCACTCAATCCATTAAGGCTCAGGTCCAACAGTTGAAGGATTTTACTCCCACTCTAGAGAGTTTCATGCAGAATAAGGATAATTTTGAGTAGGCCATGAAATATGGTGGTGAAGTAATTCAGGATTTTATCAATCTGCTCAAACCAAATATTCATGTGTAAGTAAAGGAAATTGTTCTTCCTAAAGGTAAGCCTCTCATTCCATCCAGTGTTTCTCCTATTCATATTTCAGTTTCTCAAGCTTTATCCAATATTCTTCCAGTCATTCAGCAGCCACCTTCAAGAGGCTTTTCTAGCCACCAGTAAGTAACCTTAGCACCCAGTGTGCTTCCAGCCAGAGTTGTCTTACCTCCTCTTTCCATCTGTCCAGATCAATCATCCACCATTCCACCTTCTGGCCTATCCATTCCTCCCTCTTCTAAAGGGAAATCACCCCTGTACCCCTAGAAATAGTTGTGTCTATCATTTTTAATAGGGTATATTTTGTTGTATCTTTTCAGCTGTTATTTCAATGAACCCTTCATTTTCTCTCTCTTCATTCTATTTTTCTTTTTGATAATCCCAATGGGGGAGAAATGTATAAATATATATATAAGGGGGAGAACATTGAATATATCAGTATAAGAATGGGGAGAAAAATATATGAGCTCTAAATAAGCATTAATCTCTAATGCCATGATATATATTATATAAGCTCTAATAGGCATATAGCTCTGATTTATTCTTAGCTCTGATGTCATGTTTTCCACGCTCTGATGACATGTTTACCTTTAGAAATATATTCTTTTTTACATAGGGGGTGCATACTGAATGTTATATCATCTTCCCTCTTCATTTATGCCATAGATTTGTGATTATCAAAAAGGGGGAGATTGTTGAACCCTCTGTGCGATAATTATTTTAATAATCACAAATCATTGTTGTTTTCTTTTAAAAGTCAATTTAGTAAATTATTCAATATGTTCTAAATTTGTTTATATATGTTTAAATAATGTCTACATATATTTATCTATGATTAGTTATGGTTTACAATTGACTAGGAAGTTTTCCATATTAAACAGACACATTGTGAGAATTTTATGTTCCTGACTCACCATTAGTTATATTCTTGAGTCACCAATAGTTAAAGGAATGAGGCATCGATGACAACGGCCGCACCAATGACAACGGTCGCACTGATGACAACGGTTGCACCGATGACAGAGGTTGCACCAATGACAATGGTCTCATCGATTACCATGGTCGCACTGATGACAATGGTCACACCGATGACAATGGTCACACCTATGAAAACTGTCTCACCGATGCTGATCAAATGACCTACCGAAGCTGTTGATGATCAAATGACCTACTGAATCCGATGCTGATCAAATGTCCTACCGAAGCCAATGCTGATCAATTGACCTACTAAAGTCGATGATGATCAAATGACCTACCGAAGCCGATGCTGATCGAATGACCTACCGATACTGATGCAAATTCAAATGACCTACCAATCTCTTGACTCACTGATAGTCATAAAAACTGTTTGAATTTTTATTAACTCTTATTTAATTCCAACAGTCATATTTTCTTAATTTAATGAACCTTTTATTAATTAATGTTGGTGGTTGGATGTCAGGGAACTGTACCTTGTACCTTTCATAAATTAATCATTCCGTCCGTCGGATCCCAAGGAGTAAAAAAGGAATATCGACATGTAGTCAAAAGAGATAGCAGAAAAACACAGACAAAGACACACAAGGAGAAGCAGAGTGTACCTGTGTGTGAAGGTCCACGAAAAAAAATAAGAAATTGAACAACACTTGTGAAAATAAGTGTGCTTCAAGAAGAATATTCAAGTAGAAAAGACACTGAAGCAGAGTTGTTGTGCCTTACTAATCATCATATGCACAAGGTTGAACAACTATAGCTGGGAAGAACAACGAAACACTGTTTTGTGTCATCTTCACTAGAAAGGACTCGAATAACATCTGCAACATCCAAATGAGTCCAGAGCTCATCTCCAACCACCCAAAGCATTCTAAACTCATTATACATTTATTTACTCTGTATTATACCTTTGTTCATATTTTTGAGAAGTGTGTGTGCATCTTTCTACTTAGACACACACTGACTCCTGGGCTGAACTGGAGGATACTGAATCCTCACACCGAACTTTTTACACTTTATTGTATCCCACTGTGAATTGTGGAAGAGGTCAAGTGTGACCTAGATAGACTGAATGATGTTGTTTGTTTTTACCCATGTAGAACTGTGGTAGAGGTCTGAGGACCTTAACAGTATGAGTAATATTGTAAAACCTCGATTCAGGGTGTGGATCATGGTTTATATAAACTTTTTTAGAGGACTAAGTCTCATCTTGAGACTAAATTTCTTTTTTTAAAACTACTATGCATTTTTCCTTTGTTAAAACTATAGGGAATATTCCCCAGCTAAGTACTTTAACTATAAATCTGCATTAAAGTAACTCTAATAGTTGAACTAGAAAGTGTTTGTAATCATTGTGAACGAGTAAGTTAGTTTCAAAACCTAATTTAATCTTTATATTATCTTAACTAAGAAGTAATAAATCTTTGAGAAATTGATTGAAAATATAAAATCCTTATAAATTCACTACAGTTTAAATTTTTTTATGAATTGGGGGATTTTAATACAAATCTTTTAAACAGAAGTTTTTAACTGTTACTAAATTCACCCCCCCCCCCCCCCCCCTCTTGAGTATACAATCTAATCAACACTAATGAAGCATAACAACCATTAAAGGATGTTAAAAATATGAAAAATATCTTTTATAAAATAATTAAAAATAATCATTGAAAAAGATTAAAAAAACATTTTCCCTTGGTGAATTTTAAAAACTAAAAATTTATAGAATATTGGGAAAAATATGTTCCTTCAAAATAACCATACAAGACTTAGAAGGAATCTTCAAAGCATATAAAATTAATGATGATGGGAAAAATTCATTCGTAAAATATTAAAGCTATGAGTCTTCTCATACTGTGGAAAAGAAATTCAAAAATGACTCGTATAGAAAAAATTGAAGAGGTTCCTTTTAATCATTTTTCAATAACATAAAAGGGAGTACAAATAACATTTATAAAATATTTAAGTATAGATAAAAAAATTATATAAAACTTTTTTAAAAACAAGGATATTAAAGAGAATTGTTACTTATACAGAAATAAGAAATAAGGTCGTTTTTAAAAAAAATTATTCACCATTTTAAGTACTAAAAATATGAAAATGAAAGTAAAACATGAAAAACCACATAAATAACTTTTTGATCATAAAATAAAATGCATTTAAAGGATAAGGATCATAATATTTCCCTCAATTGAAATTTAATACAGAAAATCACGAAATGAAAAGTGATTATAACATAAACCCTTGTCGATTTAGTATCTTTGGAATAATACACCCCTTCAAATAGAATAAAACAAAATAGAACATTAAATAAAATGAGTATAAAGATATTTAAGATATACTATATCTTCAACACCTTCATCATCACTATCCTCTACTTTTGGTCTATCTATGGCTTCCAAATGTACACACAATCTATTTTATTTCCTTTTCGAGTGGAACTGGGATTAAAATTTCAATCAGAGTCAATGTTGTAATGTAACCTATCCAAAAAATTAGATTTGAACATCTATGGAATAGACTAGATACGAGTCTAACTTATTTATCCCTTAATTGGTGGAAGAGTCTCCCACAATGGAGAAATAAAAAACTTTTTATAGTACTATCTAGCCTAAGTATTTAATAAGTTGAGGCCTCATTTTCATTTAATCATATAAAGCCTTCACTCATTCAATTAAACCTTCAATAACTAAAATTTTCATATTTAGTTCTTTCAATTTAAAAAAGAAAATAGTTTTTTATAATTGATAAAGTTTTAATGAACTTAATGTTTAAAATATTAAAATATTAATTCTTATTCAAAAATAAAATTAAAACACAAAATATGATATATTTATTCAAATTGACCCAGAAACTAATAAATATATATATATAATATGATTAAAATTTATTGACCAAATAGATCACACCACATGTCATTTACTTATATCTATATTTTATGAATTTATCATACATTCCACTTCTTTTTGTTAACATTATAAAAATTGGAATTTAAATAAGCTTCCCTTTTAATCTCCACCGACCCATAAAACCATAAAAATAACTTCGTCATACCTCCAATTCATAGATTTGGAATCACAATTTGAATTATGAAGGAGATCTACCTAAATTAATCTTGCATTACTATAAAAAAATTTAAATGGAGTTATTACTAATATTTTTTTTAAATTATTCTATTGGACCATGAAGAAATATCATTTTTTTCTAACATTTCCTTTTTTCGTTGATCATCTTTACCAAAATTATTTATTTTCACAGTTTGAGATTTATACTCATCCATATTTTAAATCTAGTTTATTTTGATAAACAATTGTTTGTTTTGGTATATCCTATTAGAATTGGTAGACCCATTTTTATATTTATTCACATCCTTTTTAAAAAAACGTATTATTTTATTATTCTTTTGATATTATTTTGAAAAAAAATGTTGCAAATGTTTATTATGGGTTTATTTTTAAAATTATATGTTAGTGGTTTTTCTTTATCTAAAAAAATATAAATTATTTGTAAGGTATATTTATAGTTCTATTTTAAACATGTGGAATATTTAGTTTTATGTGCTGTAATTGTTTTCTTATACATTTTCTTAAATTATCGTTGAAAATACATATGAACTTTTTGGTTTTTTTAATTCTATTTCTTTAAATGTTTTATCAGTTTTTCGTTATGAAGTTAATATAGGTTGATAAAAATTGTGTTTTTCATTAAAATATTATCAATAATGGCTATTATGAAGTATTTACGATCCCTGAATCATTTAATAATTTTCTTAGATAATAAAATATTAATATTTTTTTAAAGGTGAAATTGAATTTGTGTATAAATGGAACATAATGGGTTAAAATTATTTTTCATAATATTGAATTCGATATACAATAATCTAAGTAATAATTTAAGTTAATTTGTTTTATTTTAACAAGTGATTTCATATTTTTTAAAGGGTGTTCCTTTAAATCCTCAATTGTATACACTTATTTCTTTCAACGTTAATTTTGATTTATACTTTGTTAGTTTAACTATAATGGTTTTGGTAACAGTTAAAATTCATAGTAATTTAGTAGTTTATATTTTAAAATATTTTTTTAAGTTGTTTTTTGTGTAATAATATTTTTATTTAAATTGGATTAGAAAATATTTTTTAGTTTTTTAAAAAGTGTCTTGTATTTAAAATTATTTAGTCATAAATCTATTTATTTTTGAAGTCCATTTCACTATTACATTGATTATGGTTGTATATTTAATATTTATATCTTATTTTAAATAAACTATTTTATATAATCATACCTAAAGAATATTTTTAATAAAATTATTTATTAAATGAATTTTATAAACCATATTGGTATCATAAGTTATATCAAAGAATTTATATTATTGTTTCAATCATATTAACTAGTTGGCTTAGTTATTTATTTTCAATGATCTATTTTCTATGTAGAGATTAATTAAGAATGTATTGAATTGTTTATTTATAGGGATTGATTAATTTAATTAGGTGTGTATAGTATATGGAATGCTATGAAACATGATAAAAGGAAGCATAAACCAAATGAATTCATTATAATTTAACCAAAAAATTTATTGCATACAAGATAAACACATTATGAGACACATTATAAAAAATTAATTAAGATTAAATTATTAAATGATATTTAAAAAAATATACATTTAAATTTATATGGTGTTTATTTGATGAAAATTGAGTTTCATAATGAGTTAAAATTATTTTAAATTGTTTTATAATATTTCAATTCAAAATTCTAAAAAAGATTTCTTATTCACTTCCGGTGACGTGATTATTCTAGAACACCGTGGTTAATTCCAGAATAATTGAGTTACATAGTAAAAAAATGGTTTTACAACTAAATATTATCTCTAGCATCACAATGATGAAAAAAATAAATCCTAGAATGTTGATATTTGAAATTAAATGAGTAAAATGGATAATTTTTTATTTAATTAGTTTACATTTATTCATCATTACTAGGATATATGTAGGTTGATGTAATTGGATGATGGTATTAGTACAGATTATACAATTAATAAGAATAATGATGTTAGGAGAGTAATTAAATTGATGGATGATAAAAAGGATCACTTTTATTGTGCATGTGGTAAAATGACCAAGATGTAATTATTATTATGAATTTTTTATGGAAAACCCATGTATGGATTCCCTAATTCTATTATTGATTATCTATTTATATTTTTAAATGGATTACATCCTAATGTTGTGGATAGTCTTGAAAATCATTATTTGGAATCATAGATGATTGATCAGAATATATTTTAAACTAATAGAATCCATGCGATCTCAAATTACTGTTACCTATTTTGAGTGGAAACCGTGTGATTAAATGATTGAAAATAGTGTGGAACACATCAATTGAATCCAAATATATATGGACCACCATATCTTGTACCACCAACAATAATCTGTAGATTTCCATTAATTCTTATGATTCAAAATGATTTCATGTCTTAGGATATGTTATGAAATATGTAATATCCTGATTTTGAAATAAATAATAATAATGATGAACTGGACCATGGTATTGATATATTAGTGTGGTATGAATATGATGTATGATATCTTGATTTTGTAGTTGAATTATGTAATTTTAGTACGGTTATATCATGTTATGGTTTTGACATACTGGGTTATACGATTAATTCACATAATATGTTTCTAGTTTCATTAATATTTATTACATTCCTACTTTTATGTGTATGAAAAAATCATTTACTTCTATGAATATACTTATATATGATCATTTTGATCCTAGAATTGATATAAACTTTCACTAAAAACGTTTCATAAAAAAATTGGTTATTTTGAATAAGGGTGTGCATGCATATGATACATATTAAAAAACATTTTAGAAGTTTGTTTCAATTATGTAGATGAGAAAAAAAATCCTACTTATCGAATGATTTATTGTTTGAGTATGAAGGGTAAGTTTTCTTATCCTATTTTTATAAAACATACATCATCTGGGAGGCCTACATTCATTCATACTTTTAGTTTCATGTGACATTGGATATTCTTTATAATTAATCGTCCATACATATAAACTCATCACAGGTTTGACAATACCATTGAGATCGAATATCAACCTTAGTTTATGTCAGGAACTGATGTACTTAATGAATTTCATGATCATATATTTCTATTTTAGAAATATCCACTATAATATAAAAATCAGATGAATGTTTCTCTTTAATATAATTATAGTTGGAGGAAGAAATGGATCATGTTCAATTTTCATTATTAGTCAATTATTTTTTGCATCATTGTTTAGATGTAATTAACATTGGGAAAAATTTATGTGAAATTATTCTTTAAATTCTAAAAAATGTTTGGGCTAATAAATAATATTATTTATGATATCAGTGTGACTTAATGTATTAGGGTATCAAACCTAAATAATATATTTATTTGATGTGTCAAAATAACCAAAAAAATTCAATTACTCATTATGTGATAACAAATTTTGGGAAGAAAACATTTATAGATGTATTTGAGACTATAAAAGTTCAATATTGTTATTCAAACAATATATCAAAATGGTTCAATATAATATAGGTTAAAATTAAGTATTTTAAAACTCATGATTATTACATCTTTCTACGTGGGTTAATTCTAGTAAAAATCTAGCAGTTACTATCTAATAACATGAGTGTGGTGGTGATTAAATTGAGATACTTTTAAAAATTTATGTTTTCTATAATTTTAATTAAATTTTTAATGGAAAAATATAGCAAGAGACTCTTTTAATGTTACATGAGTTGGATAAAATTTTTTCCTTTATCTCTTTACTCCTAAAAAATGCGTTGGAATGTCTTTATTCATATTTAATTTAATCTTGGGGCCCCTATAGATTGTTTTTGGATGCATCCAACCAAAATATATATATTCATAATTAAATATTTTTTTATGAACAAGATCATCCTAAAGGTTCCACTATGAATGGAGATTTAGAATAAAATATCTCGATATTTATTCAATATATTTTGGTAATGTATAAAAAAGATTTAACCAACCAAAGATAAATGAATATGATTAATATGAAAAAATGGAGCCTATTTTCCATCAATTCACCAAACCTGGGGAATTAATTGATTATATTAATTGGATAATTTGAGACATAAAGAAATGGATATAGTAGATCAAACAATCATATATAACTTATATTTGTTTGATTATTACACTGAGTATGTAATTTTATTATCAATATGTTATATAAAAAGGTGTAACAGTACATATATTGGAAAAAAACTTGTCATATTTTTTATTGACATACAAAATCATTAAGAGAATTCATCATTTTTTACCTTTGATAAGGAGAGATAACTTTCATAGTAAAATGTTTCTAGCTTGGTTGAAGTCAAATGAAATACCACTAGTTTTATATGAAAAATTAATGATATTAATTATTAATTTAATTTTCATTTGAATTTTAGATATTTATTTTATTGGATAATGTAATTTCTCTATAAATAAGAGCATTGGATTTTCCACAAATATTGTTGGTTTCCAATGTAAACCACTAGTGGTTAATGAGTATGAATTTATTATAAATAGTAGAGTAGAGAACATGAGAAAACTAAATGATAGTTTCATGTTAACTATAATGAATGATTGTTAAGAAATTTTTGTAGATATCCATCATTGATATGGATGTATGTTATATTATGGAATTGATGAGAATAATGAAGTTTTTTTTATTATTACTCTCATTTTTGAGTCATTGTGATAAAATGTAAATGGTTTGATTCAATGAAATACTACGTAACAATAATATATAATTTTGTAATTGAGTTTATTGAAATGATTCAATCTTTCTAGAATTATGAGCCATATATTATAGAATCAATGGAAATAAATGTGTTTTATATAACATATACTCTAAAACCTGAGTTCAATGAAATCATTGAAGTGGCCCCATGAAGTATTTTTTATGATGGTGGGTATGAAATTGACCCCATAAATTCCATCATTGGTCTTGATCATAATTTTTCTTGTGATTATTTAAATATATTAGTTTCTATATTTGATTGTGAAGCAGATGTATTCGTGGAAATTTTAGAGAAACAATATTATTTTCCTCATAGTTGTAATTAAGTATGTAATTAAATTCATGAGAAAGTATAAATAGTTGTTACAAAGTGAAAACATGATAATTAGATTTAAAAATGAGTTTCTGGAAATTAGAATTTTGTTAGTCCTTATGTTCCCATGATTCATGCATCAGTTGTTTTCATTTAAATAAATTTTCTTTTCAATCGATAAATTATTTTTTAATCCATTTATTGATTTTTTTATATATCAAAATAATAAAGGTTAGTATTAAAATCATGAAAGATTTTATTAAGTGTAAAATGTGTAAGGATACTGTTAAGTGTTATAAAATTTTCTATTTTATATTTTCAACTATTTTTATTAAAATCATTTTTTCATGTTGGGGGTTATATTTTCGAATCTAGGTGTTGAAATGATTGATTGATAATTATGTTACATGTGTATAAAAATTTATAATATAGATGTTAGTATGTGGAATATGGGTATTAATATATATAATCCTAGTGCGAAAATTCTATAAAATATGTGAAAAAATCTATAATCAATGTGTTAAAATTTTGGTAGATGGGTGCTAAATTTTACATTTTATTGATTTAATTTCATATATATATTAAATGCAAGATAATTAATGTTAAAATATAGAATTTTAATTTTATGATATGGTATATTAATGTAAAAATTACTCAAATAACCATTTTAAAATTGTAATTTTTTGTTTTAATTTCCAATAAATATTACACGATTATGTTAATTCATTACTTATCCGTTATTGGGATTAGAAATTGGAAAGACATAATTTTGTCATGCCACCTCAAATTTCTTGTTTAATTCCTCAATATTAATTATTTTCTAATTAAATATATATTTTATTTCTCTATGCAATAAATGTAAAGATATTCAAGCTATACATAGGAATAAATTGTCTAAAAATGATCGGCATGTGAGATAGATGGGAATTCATCCTCTAGTTCTCAATTTGAATAAGGTATTTCAAATGAAATATCAATTAAATAATATTTAATTGTATTCTATTAATAATATAATATTCTCCATCTATAATAGTAATAGTTGTAACTATTCTGGAAGTTCTAGGTGTGTTAGACATACTCGATGAACTCATCATACTCGATCATACACAAATAAGTAACTCTGGTGTTTCTCACTTCCTCCATATTCTACTACAGCTACCGACACATTCATTTAATGATTTTATCATTTTATGATGATATGGGTGATAAATTTAATGATCCTAATGGAAATCAGGGTAAAAACGTTTAGGTTACGATGAAAATTAATATGTTTAGTATGCTGATTCAACACATGTGTTTTAGGATGGGAGTGATGGTAGTGATGGCCATGATGATATTGGTAACCATGATTAGGATTTATTAGATTGGGATTTTGATCCATGTTGTTTTTTAATTCATATTTATAACTCTCTAAACCTTATGTATAAAAACATATAACTTAATAAATTGTATATATGTTTCATAATTTCGTTGTAATGTTATTAACTTATTAAATGTAAAATATATAATATGTGTTTTATTTTTAATGTGTATTTTTAATTGAAATGATATTTTGGTTAGATTATATTTTTCGGTTTGTTTACAGGATGATTGTATGGAGTTTAGCCTAGATGAGGAGGATACTACCTAGTGGAATATCTATACCAACAGTTCATGAAATCATTAATACAAAATATTTATAAAAATGGATCCATGAATCATTGGTACATCCTTATATTAATAGTTCTTGGAACTATTGGAATATAATTTCCCTAATATATCTATACCAATGGTTCCCTAAAACTATTGGTATAGCCTTATCATGACATGGATGATACCAATACATTGAAAATCATTGATATATGTTATACCAATGTTTTCATAGCCATTACCCCTACTTTTAAACCATTGTTATAGCCTAAAATTATAGTTGTGAAATGTTGTCTAAAATAATTTGAAGATTTTTGATCTTCTGAATTCTTACATTCCATAGAATTAGTATATATTTTAATTTAGTAAACATGTTTTGTCCACTTTTGGTTCTGCATTTTCTTTGTGTTACCCAATCATCTAGATCTTAAAACTCTATATTCTATTTCTACTCCCAAATATCCTTGATTATTATTAATTTTTCTTATCACTCTTTGGATAATTTGTTAACATTTATTTCTAGGGTATCTAGATATTTTATTCAAAATTATTTCATAATTAGGTATTTCAGATTCCACACTCATCCCCCATATTAATCTTCTATATTGTTTGTTCATCATTTAGCTACTCATCACCAACCACTTCTAATTCACTAATCTGGCATGTCAACATCTACAAAAATTCATCTCATTTCTCGGATCATCTATGCTTCTAAGAATTCCTTCTGATACATGTTTAATTTTTTTATTACTTTGTTACTTCTAAACCCATATCTCAAACTTATTATCTTCTCTAGGATACTTCTAGAATAGATTACATTTCAGTGGTCTCATATTATTATTTAATAGTTAAATCAATATAAATATTTCTTTAAATTTTTTGGAATCCTAGATTCTGCATGATTAACAAATTACTTTGAGTATCTCTGATATTTATGGATTGAATATTCGAAAATAAACATATGAATTTTTCTTCTATAATAACCTTTTAGAAGATATTCAACATATCAAGAAGATACACTTTTTATAGGTGTTGGTTCACATATACATCGGCTTTGGAATATTTGAATTAATTTTTTGTGACATGTAACATATGAAATAACTCTTCCATGACTATTATTTTTTTATTAACACTCATTAATTTCCAGAAATTATTTTTCTATAACTTTATATTAATTTTCCATAAATCAAAAAAACATCTAGATTCGTATCTACCATTTTGAATTCTTGAATTATTTGTATATTCTAAATTATTCATAGAATAACCATTTAATTCTTCTAAAGACACCCGAACTCATGAAACATCTAATTTCACATCTTTAATCATTAAAAACTCATTAAAAAAGTGAATCAACCTATATAGACATAACATTTATTTTAGAACAAGAGAAACTTATAGATAGAAATTAAAAAAACCTCAAAACATATCATTTTAATCTAGACATCCATAATCAAGAAATTCACCATTAACTATTCCTCAAAAACATTCTCACACACAATGTTAACAAAAAATACAGAACTTTCAACAATTCCATTGGTTGTATAATTTTTAAATAAAATATAAGGTTGGTTATACAAAAAAGATATCACTTCTCATATTTATTTCTCATCATACGTGGCATGGATGTATTGAGAGAAGTGTGGACCAGTATATCTATCCCATAAAATTTGTTTTTGGGGATCATGCGGTGTTCTTTTACATTGAATAGATACCATCATCTCTAGGTATTTTCACCTTATTTCCTCAAGGGCCACCAACTTCATGTGTTTCAATACATTATGAATACTTGAACTTAGAGTTCATATCTATTATATGTGAACTAAATTATATAAGTGAATAAGTTAAATATGAGTTAATTTATCTTCCCATTAATATTTATGAGTTATAATTGATTATTAATAGATTAAATGGATTGAATTTCTTAATGGAATTATATTAGTAAGTCAATGAAAATAAACATATATCAATACATAGAGTGTGGGTTATATGTTTCATTAAATGAAATACACTATGCATGTCTTGATAAAGGGAGGATATCCCTCATATTTGGTATGACCAGTTGTTTAGAAGCCTCTTGATACACTCCTCTTGAAATATAGTATATCACAAGGTGGAGGAACTAAAACCCATTATTTTTTTGGTATCTTCATGAAATCTTCATGTATCCTTTTTCATGTGTAATACCTTTGAGGTAAAAATATTTCACTTGAATCTATCATGATCATCAAGAAAATTTTTATTTAAATATAAAATATGGATTCATTACTTCATGTAGGAATGTTGTTTTCCACATTAATTTATACATTTTGATTATACTGAGGTTAGATTGTGCATAATATGGGGCATCTTCCCTTACCATTAATCATATGATAATCCCCCAAATCTCATCATTGTTATTTGTGATGCCTTCTTATTTGAATCAATTTGTTTCATAATTTGTTAACTGAATTAATTTTTTTGAATCATAACTAGTTTCCCCCTTATCATTATTTCATAATTTGATAACATAATATTGGGAGAACCATGTGATATTATGTAAAATTGTTGTAACGACCCAAACATTTATTAATGAAATTTACTCTTCATCTAATTAAATGTCTTATTATGTAAAATTTTTATATATAACATATGAACTTCCTTGGTTTTATGATATTGGATTTTCAAATACCATAATTAATTGTTATCATTGCTAATATAGTCGTAAAATAGTGACCATGTGATTAGTATAAATATAAGGCTTTAACAAATCCAATTTAATCATAAAAAAGAAGTGATGGTCTCAACCAGTAGAATTTATCCATATGAATCCCATTTGTCAGAGCATGAAAAGGAGTTAGTTTAACTGATCTTAGCTCTTGACCAATCCCAATCTGAACTTCAACATGTTAAGCTTGAACAAAATCGCTTATGGGAGAAGTGGAGGTTAAAAGAGATTACCACCCGAGCGATGTTATCTGAGCCGCCCTAAGAGTCTGTCAACATCGTGCACCATACCCTTATGTCTTATTTATGTTTTATATGGGGTTATGTATCAATAACCTATCACTATGATTATGTGCATTATTTGTTATATAATAAATAGTATACACTCATTTTATTCTTGTTTCTTTGTAATTGGCTTATAAATAAAAAATAGTATTTTTAATTAATATTAAATTAAGAAATATATTTAGATGAATTAATGGATTTTTTTAATTAATCAATGTTTTAATAAAATATTATTAATATATTAATTTTTATTAAATATAAATTAACATATAAATTCTATACAGTTTTAATTTTTATTATACTTTGAAATCTATTTTCTCAAAACCAATAAATTTTCAATAAATGTTAGTTTTTATTTTAATAGTAAAAATTAAAATATTTATAATATTATTTACATAAAATGAATATTATTTTTGGATTTAGGATGTTGAAATTATCTAACAGTGAATTTTTCTTAATTTTCAAAGATAGTCGATTTTTTTAGTAAAAATTAAATACCGTTTAAATATATTATGTGTTTTATGACATCATAATGAATAAATATTGATGTAATAAAATAAAATAAAAGGTATATTCTTCCAATATATTTTTTAACCTTAGAATAATTTTATTTTTGATTTGTTTGATTAATTTTACAATGTGTTAGTGGACCATCCAAGACTTATAAAATATTTTAACATTTTCAAGTGATTTCATTGAGAGTGACTAACCTCCACATAAGAAAGCCTAATATTTTAATAGTTTAGAACATTGTCCTTATAAAATACTTTTTTCCAATCCCCTTTGGAAAAAAACTTGGTAAAAAACCATGGGATGGTTTGTTTTTTTGATTTGTTTAATGTGTTGTGTCCAAAACCTAAATAATAAAGAATTTCCTCTCATTTCCTATATAATCCCACTCAAACTCCCATTCATATTCACTAAAACCCTTTGGAGTTTGTCCAACCTCTGAAATATTCTCTCTATAATCCTCCCAAGATTCCCCAAGCTCCCAAAAATCCTCTCATAAGCCTCTCCCAAGCCTTTGGGATCACAATTCCACATAAGGGATCCTCACTTTCCTTTCTTCCTTATTTATATCCAAGTTTCCTTATAATGATATGCCCAATTATTTTGAGTTAAAAATGTTGGGATATGATTACTCACCTCACTTATACTTCCCTAATTATGTTTGAATGATTATATACCCTTTTATCTCTCTTTAATTCCTCTCATGTACACCTGTAACCATAACAATATTTCATAAGGGATTTCTCTCTTTTCATTTAAATTCAAGAAGTTATTTTATTTTATGCATCTAAATTACATTACATATATTGGGATATTATATTACATAACCCCCTTACTGTCCATTTCATTTATAAATCATAAGACACTCATATCTCTCCCATCAATCCATTTAACATTTTCTATTTGACATCATTATGCTACCAAAGTTACAAAAATATTTCCCATTCCAAAATCATCATATAAGTGAATACCATACACATTTCTATATTATGGGTATTAAACTTTATTAACATGTACTTTTTGATTGAGGACTTACATTTATGTATTCCACATCTCTTATTTATGGAATAAATTATGATTTATAATGAATCCATGTCGTATGATCTACATGACATAGTTATGCATGAAATTAAATGATTAAGAAGCGTGCACCCTAATTGCGCTCCAATGCATTGTGTAATGATTAGTATCATGATATGTCTAGTGCAATGAAGGTCTACTCATTATAATTCAAGTTAAATGAGGGTTTACTCATGCTTCATGTGCAATGATCCCTGGATCATGCTAATATCATGTTAAATATAGTTTTCACATTTCCATGATATGATAATCATGCTATATTATGCCTTTATGTTCATATTTTTCCTAAGATCCATTGATATGCCTATTTCCAAACATGTATTTCATTATTCATTCTATGCCTTTTTTAATCCCTTACTGGGATTTATAGCTCACCCATTTCTTATGTATGTCCTCATGTTATTCCATGCAATGCTAAGTATGAGGGAATGTAGTGGTCATGTAAAAGAAATTTTCAATAAAGATGTTGTATTTTTATGTCTTTATTTGTCATGTAATGTCCCTAATTACCCAATAAACTATACCTCTTGATCCTCAGAGTTTTCTTATGTTTGAGTTTATGTAATAAATCATGTTAATGTTTGGAATAAAGATAATGGTGATTACAGTTGGTATCATAGGATAGGTTAAGTTATTTTTGGGGTTTGGATTAGAAAACCCCATTGAAAGACTTAGGGATAAGAATAAGTATAATAAAAACAAACCTAAATTTTGGTGACTATTATGTAAGTGGTTTATAAAGAAAATATATCCCTATCTGGATACAAAAAAGTAAAGTCGACTCTGTCACAGATGTATCTAAGGGTAAAACCTGAAAACACCACTTTGAGCTAGACTCAAATGGGAACTGGTGCACAAAAATAGGCCTTGATGCACTCTGTATTACAACACTTCGGAGGGATATGCTTTAGTAGATTCATAATCATAGTATGAACCATTATTATGGGAAAAAATTTCCCTAAGAATTTATGTTGGGAAGTTGACCATGGATAATATAGATTGAAGCCTATAAATTCATAAGTTAAGAGAATAAATGTAATTTATAAGTTATCCCTTTTTGTAATTGGATTCCCCATTATGAGATACCCCTAACTTTATTTTTATTCTAGGAAATGGCTGGTAAAAGGAGTACTTAGGCTCACAACTGATGCGAAGATCAATGTGATGATTGTTCTTATGAGATTCCCAATCTGATGGGAGTGGGAACTGCAAAATTTATCACGAGACTCTCTCTGTTAACATCAGTTTTGAATAGAAACATGGGTCAAGAGAAATATACAACCCCCCCCCCCCCAATAAATAACAAGCTACACTCGAGATAATTATGAGGCAAAGGCCTCCTACTCTTAATGAGTCATCTTATCCCTCAATCATCGAACAATGAATCAACTCCATTGATAAGATATTATCCATCCTTCAATTTTCCAAAATATAGAAGGTTCTTATGGCTTCTTATCATATGGAGGGTGAATCTAATCAATTTTGTACATTAATAAAAAAAATTAAGTTTAAGTAAGTGATCTAGGCATTTTAGTGGAAGTATTTTTGAAAAAAAATAGATAAAAATATTTTCTTTCACCATCAGAATTAAGATAAAAAGGGACTTCCTTTCCCTCAAGAAAAAAGATGATGAATCTATCAGACCGTATGTAGAAAACTTCACAAGACTAGCATTATATTCTTCAGTATTTTTTGTTACTATAGAATTTAAGGTTGACCAGATGTTTGGTGGGCTAAAACCTAGCGTACGGAAATCCCTCACAATCTGTGACTTTGATAGCTTTTAGGAAATTGTCTGTTTTTCCCTCAATGTCTAAATGATGATCTGTGAATCTCATGGGTATCATGGGGATAACAATCATATGGTGGGATTTAATTCTGGTTGTCTAATGGATAAATCCAATGGTGCAAAGAAATTCCAGCACCCCGCTTGCCAATGGTGTGGAAAGAAGAACCCTAGAAATTTCCATAAGGGGAAGTGGAAATGATTTAAGTGTGGAAGAGAAGGGAACCTAGCCATTAAATACCGATAAGAAAAACCCAATGCTACGACAGAAGAGAGTAACACTCTATTTGAATAGAAATTCATTGTTTGTTGCTTCAAATGCAAAAAACAAGGAAACTTTTTAAACTAGTTCCCTAAGACAAGGGTTTATTGAGGCAACAAACAACCTCCAAGAATGCAAGGGTGTTCTTTATTCGTCACTGCCACCGAAGAAAACCCCGAAAACGAAGTGGTGATAGGTACAATAGTTATTAATTAAAGAATAGAAAATGTACTTTTTTATTTTTGTTCTGCACATTCTTTTATATCCTAAAATATTAGTATAGCAGTCCCAACACCATAAAAAATCATGGAAGTAGAGATTTTAGTGAGAACAGAAAATGGGGAAATCATTGTATCCCATAAATATAACTCCTAAAATGACATAATTTGTGGATTGAACATCCTAGAAAACCTCATCATTCTCCCTATAGTAGAATTTGATGCATTCTTGGCATGGATTCACTTTCCCTATATAAAGCCAAAATAAATTGTCGTGAGGGGGGAATCACTCTTCATATGGCGAATCGACCCCCGATTCTATAAAAGTGTAAGGAGGATGAATATTCTTGTGCACTGTCATCTCAAGCGTGGGTATAATTACCCTATGAGCACACTTATCTTACTCATATGATTAGCCTAAGGAATAAACCATCCTTGAAGACATTCCTATTGTGAAGTAATTCGCTGAAGTGTTTCCTAATGAATTTTTGGGTCTTCCTCCAAGAAGGGATATTGAATTATCGATTTATCTTATACCTGGTGTGTTGCCAATATCCAAGAATCCATATAGAATGGTTGTTTTGGAGCTTGAGGAGATAAAGAAAAAACTATAGGGGAATAGGAATAAAAGGTTTATACTCCCAAGTGCTTCACCATGCGGTGCACCAGTCCTCTTCATCAAGAAGAAGGATGGGTCATTGTGCCTTTGCATTGATTATCATGATCTCAACAAAATCATGATAAAGAACAAGTATCCCATTCCATGAATTGGTGACTTGTTCGATCAGCTATTTAGAGCACAAAACCACTACAAGTGTTATCTACGGTCGGAATATTACCAATGGTGAAGAACGAGGATATCCCCAAGACAGTTTTTCATATATGTTAAGAGCATTATGAATTCATAGTAATTTCTTTCAGACTCATTAATGCTCTAGAAATCTTCATGTACTTGATGAATAGAGTCTTTAGATATTACCTTATCTAATTCATGATAGTATTTAAATACGATATTATAATATACTAAAAAACCAAGGAGCATGAGGAGCATCTAAGCACTATAATAGAGACCACACAAAAGGAGAAGCTCTATGCGAAGTACAACAAGTGTGAGTTCTAGTTGAAGGAAGCCTCATTATTGGGTTATATCATCACAAGAAATGGTATATCTATGGATCTCTCCATGAAAAATGAAATTGAGGGATGGAAGAGGCAACATCAGTGAAGGGTTTTCGTAGCTTCCTTGGGTTAGCTAGTTATTATCGTGGATTTATGAGAAATTTCTCATGATTGTAAAACCCTCTTACCAAGATAAGTCAGATGGGAGTCATGTTTTATTGGATTCATGAATATGAATAAATCTTCAAGGAGTTGAAAATGAGGCTTATCACTACACCTGTGATCACACTAATCATAATTAGATAACCTTTTTGGTAGTTAGTGATTTTTAGAAGAAGGGCATGTGATGTGTGTTGATGCAAAATTATGAAGTCATTGCCTATGCATCAAGGAAATTGAATGTTCATGAGAAAAACTATCCAACACATGATATGGAGTTAGCGACATTAATAGTAAATTTAAAAATTTTGTGACATTAACTATTTGGTGAGAAGTTTGAAATATATTCAGATCGAAAAATTCTATAGTATATATTCACGCATAAAGAGTTGAATATGACCCAACAAATATGGTTATAGTTAATCAAAAAATATGACTGCTCAATCCATTTACACCATGGGAAAGTGAACAAGGTGGTGGATTCTCTAAGTGGAAAGGACCTGATGATTCTTTCATTGATGAGAATTAAAAATAATCCAATCTTCTTACATTAGATGAAGATAAACATGATAATCATAAAGAAGGGAAAATCATCAATCCTTTCACAAATTATTATTCATCCTTTTCTTTTATAAAGGTTATAGGTTTCTCAAAAGGAATATGTGGGATTGTAGAAGAAAGTGGAAACTATCAGAACATGGAAATCCTCAAAGTTCAATGTTAATGAAGAAGGAATTGTGAGATTTGAGTCAAGACTATGAGTTCCATAAAATCCGGAGCTAAAAAAAGAACTTTTGGATGATGCCCATAGATCAATTTTCTCTATTCACCCATGAAACACAAAGATGTATCAAGATCTCTGAGAGCATTATTGGTGGGATAAATTGAGGAATGAGATCACCGATTATACATCCAAGTGACTAGTACCTCAGCAGGTGAAGGGTGAGAGGCATAATTTTAAGGGAATGATGAATCCATTGCCCATACCTTTACGGAAATGGGAGAATATTATCATGGAATTTGTCACTAAAACTCTGAAGACATCCAAAGGGAATAATTCAATATAGGTTATTGTGGATCATCTTACAAAGATTGTACGCTTCATTTCAATTCGGGAGGATTTCTAATTGGATCAACTGGCACAGATGTTAATCAAAGAAGTGGTAAGGCTGCATGGAGTACCTCTATCAATTGTATCTGATCGAGATCCAAGATTCACCTCTATGTTCTGGAAGAGTCTCCAACATGGTCTGAATACTGATATGAACTTTAGTATGTCTTATCATCCTCAAACTGATGGACAATCTGAGAAGACTATCTAAACACTTGAGAACATGTTTAGAGCATGTTCAATGGACTTCAAATGAGGATGGGATCAACATCATCCTATTGTTGAGATCTCTTATAATAATAGTTTCCACTCATGCATCCAATTGGGTCATTATGAATCCATTTATGGGATGAGGTGTAGAACACTAGTATGTTGGCATGAAGTTGGGGAGAAAAAAAAATTTGGTTCAAAAATGGTCGAAGAAATGGTTAGAAGGTTAAGACCATACAACAACACATTATAGCTACTCGGAGATGAAAAAATATCTATTCTAATAAAAATTTATGATAACTAGAGTTTGATTTTTTAGATATGGTATTCCTTCACATATCATCGAGGAAGATAGTATAGAGATTTACTAAGAAGGGAAATATTAGTCAAAGGTTCATTAGCCTTTTTGAGATCCTTGATCACATTGGAGTAGTGTCCAATCGAGTAGCACTACCACCGAACCTATCTCAATTAGATGATATATTCCATGTATCACCCTTAGAGAAGTACATACCTGACACATCTCATATACTCAATATAGAGGTGGTACCATTGGAAAATAACCTATCTTATGAAGAGAAGCCTGTGAATATCTTAGATCATAGGGCAAAAGTTCTATGAAATAATACAATTACCCTTGTCATTGTGTTGTGGAGAAACCACAAGGTTTAAGAAGAAATGTGGGAATTAGAGGAATTGATGAAGCATAGTTACCTTTATCTGTTTTATTGTGGGAAAAGAAAATTTCAAGGGTGAAATTTATTAAGTGGGGAAGATCGTAACGACCCATAAATTTATTAATGAAAATTCATATTGATCTAATTAAATGTATTATTATGTAAAATGGTTATATAAACCATATGAACTTCCTTGGTTTTATTTTTTTGTCTTTTAAAATAATCTTATGAATTCTTACAATTGCTAATATAATTGTTTAATAGTGATCCCATGATTAGTATAAATATAAGGATTTAAGAAGTCCAATTTACGGAGATAAAGGATGTGATGGCCTCATCCAGTAGAATTGCTCTATATGAAGCCAATTTTTCAAATCACGAAAAGGACTTAGCGTCAATGGGGATCACCCTTTACCAAGACCAAGTCAAGCTTCAACATGTTATGCTTGAACGAAATCACCTATTTGAGAAGTGGAAGTTATTTATAGATTACCACCCGAGCGACGTTATCTGAGCCACCATAATAGTCTAACACCATCGCATATCTTACCCTTAGGTTTTATACAGGTGTTATAATGGGTTATGTAATAAAACCCAAGAACCATTATTATGTGAATTATTTTTTTCTAGAATAATGAAAATGTATTCTTTTTATTATTATTCCTTAGTAAATGGGTTTTAAAGAACAAATAATTTTTTTAGTTAATATTCAATTAAGAAATATATTTAGATGAATTAATGGATTTTTGAATTAAATAATATTTTAATATAGTATTATTTCTAAATTAATTTTTATTAAATATAAATGCTCTTATAATTTTAATAAAATTGAAATTTTTATTAAGGTTTGATAGCTGTTTTTTGTCAAAACCCATGAATTTTCAATAAATGTGTGTTTTTATTTTAAAAGATAAAATTAACATATTTAGAAAATTACGTTGATAAAATAAATAAAATTTTTTGATTCAGGATATTGAAATTATCTAACTGTGAATTTTTCTTAATTTTTTGAGATAGTCGAATTTTTGCATAAAAATTAAATACCATTTAAATAAATAATGTATTTTATGTAATCATAATGACCCAATAAGGATTTAATAAAATACTATAAAAGGATTCTTCGTCCAATATATGTTTTAACTTGAATATAATATGATTTTATATTGTTTTGATTAATTTTACAATGCCTTACTGGACCCTCCAAGACTTATAAAATATTTTAACATTTTAAAATGATTTCCTTGAGAGTGTGACTCACCTCCAGATAAGAAAGCCTAATATTTTAAAATTTTCGGCCATTTTCCTTATAAATTAATGTTTTCCACTCCTATTTGGCTAAAACCATGGTAAAAACCCATGGGATGGTTTCTATTTTTGATTATTTTAATGTATAGTGTCCAAAACCTAAATAATAAATATTTCCCTCTCCTTTCCTATATAATCCCACTAAACCTCCCAATCATCTTCACTAAAACCATTTATATCATGAAAAACCACTTACGTCCTCTCTATAGAATCATCTCAAGGATCCCAAATCTCCCAATAATTCTATCTCAAGTCTCTCCCTTGCGTTTGGGATCACACTTCCAAGTAAACTTTCCTTACTTCTTTATTTATGTCCATGTTTCCTTATATTGTTATGCCTCTTATTTTAAATTAAAATTGTTGGGGTATTATTCTACACCTCTCCTCTACTGATCTCCTTATGTTTTAATGATGATAGTCTCCTTTCTCATTCATTAATTCCTCCCATGTACACTTGTTCCAATGACGAAATTCTATAAGGGGATTCCCTCTCTTTATTTACTTTCAAGAAATTATATTATTTTTAGCTTCTAAATTCTATTACATATGTTGGGATATTATATTCTATAACCCCCTAACTGTAAATTCCATGTATAGATTATGACATACCACTTTCTCTCTCATAATTCCATTTTATTATTTCTATTTGACGTCATTATGTTGCGGAAGTTTCTCCAAAAGTTCCCATGCCAAAATCATCATGTATGTGAATACGGTTGGTCGGAGTGTACACTCAAGAGGGGGGTTAATTGAGTTCCAATTAAAATTTTCTGATTAAAATAATTGTATTAAAACCCCCAATTCATGAAACAAGTTAAACTGCAGTTAATTTATAAATCTTGAAAGGTTTCAATTAGTTTCTCAATGATTGATTATTTCTCAGTTTACTTAATTTGAAGACTATGTTAGCTTTTGAAACTAACTTACTGGATAACAAAAATTACAAAACCTTGCTAGTCTGACTATCAAAGTTAATTTAAAACACATTTGAATTTCAATGTAATTAGCAGCAGAATATAAGGTATAGTTTAAAATTAAATAGGATGAATAGCAGATTTAACCACGAGGTTCAGTCTCAAGCCGAGACTTATTCCTCTCAAAACAATTTATTTAAAAAATGATCCACACCCTAGATCATGGTTTTACAACAGTACAGAAACTGTGCAAGTCCTCAGACCTCTACTATAGTTCGACGTGGGAAAAATAAACAACAACAACTCACATACTGTCCAGGTCAGAGTTGACCTCTACCACTGTCCACTGTGGGATATAAGAGTATAAGGGAAATATTGAGTGAGGATTTATAAATCCTTCAGTTCAGCACAGAATATAGGGTGTCATTAAAATATAGAACAAACACTGCTCAATATGTAGATAAAGGAAACACAATAGAGCTAAAAAAATAAAGATGAGTTTAGAATGATCTGTGTGTTATGAGTGAAGGTCTAGACTCCTCAGATTGATGTAGATGAAACTTTTAGTCCTTCTTTAGAATTTGTAAGGCAAACAGTGTCGTGGTTCTATTCCTTCACTTCTAGTGTTGGTGTTCAGCTCGAGTAAGAGATTATTCTTTGTAACACTTGAGCTTCTTCTTTGAAACTTCTGCTTGATGTGTATGATTGTTCATTGAGTTCTTCTTGTTTTCTTCTTTATGAATGTTTCTTCTGGTGTCACACACTTTCACGTATATTCCTTTCTTTTTCTTTATTAGCTTGATCTTCTCTTTATACCTTGAGCTTCGGCAATGGGAATGATTACCTTTTTACAGGTACGAGTTACGGTTTCTAGACATTCCAACAACCCTCATTAATTAACAGTAGTTGCATTAAAAGCATCAAATATGATAGTTTCTAAATAAACAAATATAAGTAGGGGTTAGAGATATGATGACTGGTTTCTATCGATATCTCTTAGTATCAATGATCTTGTATCGGTGGTCATGAGTCAGTAGGTCCTTTGTCGGTAGTTGTTACTCTTTATAACAGTAGATCTTTCAATCAGTAGCTCCTTTTATTCGTAACTCTTCTATACTGGTGGCATTCTTGTTTCGGTAGACTTTGTAGTGGTAGACATCTGTTTGTATCAGCAGACTTGTATCGGTAGACTTTGTAAAGGTATCCATCTGTCTGTATCAGCATACTTGTATCGGTAACTATGTACCAGTGACCTTCTGTCACATGAAGCTTGGTATATCAGTGACCTTTACTTATCAGTGGACTATGTACCGGTAGGTCTGTATCAGTGACTCAACACTTAATACTTATATTTTTTATGCAAATCATATTCAGATTGAGTTAGTAACATATCTAAATAAGTGTAAACATAGATAACCATTGATTAACAAATTCCAATGATTTTTTTGATTTTTTTCAACTCAGTAATAGGATGACATAATTTGACATATAGATGGAATTATCAAAACATATTAAAACATAATTGAGATTATCAAAATAGATGAGGTCAATAATCTACCCCTTTTTGATAATCACAAATTATGATATTATAATCCAAAATAATTTGTATTGTATCAGTATAAAATACAATGGTTTTCATTTCTCAGTGTGAGTAATGACATTTTAAAATGTGAGATTTTAAATCTATCAGAGGTAAAATATATTAGTCTTCATATCATAGTTCTCCCCCTTTATGATTAGAAAATAATAGTAATCAATAGAAATACAAGAAAACAGAATGACATCATATATATTTCTTAAGGAAAAAAGAATACAAGTGATTCCTATCAAATTTCCTAGCCACTGATCAATCCACCTCCTCAGCATGTGATTTTCCCATCGGATCAGAAGTGGATTCAGGCTTGGTGTATGCAGGTGGAGGCTTAGGAAATCCAGAGATAATCAATGGAGGCTGAGCGACTGATACAGTGCCTGGACTATATTGTGTGGCTCTCTGAGTGATCGTAGGATTGAGACGGGTGATTTCTTGAGCTGGTGACATCTGTGGAATGGAGGAAGACTGAGCAGAGGCTGGAAAAGCAGGAGGTACAATGATTGGAGTACTGTACACATTATAAAATGGAAGCATTAGATTCCTAAAGTCCATTATGATCCCTACTCCTCTTCCCATAGTATAAATGAAGTCATCCTTGTTCTCCATTTATTTATCTAGGGAAGGAGTCGACTTCCTCAACTTGCTTAATTTTTCTCTGAAAGCCTGAGTGACTGGGGGTAGTTTCAGGTTTTCTAAGAGAAGCTTGAATTGATTTTTCAACTGATTCTTAGTGTAGATCCTTTAGAAATAGAAATACACTTTGTCTTTGACCTATTTTTTAGAAGTAGTGGCCTCTATCATAAAATTATGAACAATTTTCCCTATATCTATAGTGGTAGTCACCACTTGGTTCAAAGAAGCAGAGTCTACGAGCCACTGGTATAAGACTATCCAATCTCTTCTCTCATCACAGCTCGAATCTGATCAATATCCAAAGAAGGCTTGGTAGAACTCAAAGGTAAAATAGTAAAGGAAATTTCTTCCTTAAAGGATTTAGTCAGCCCACTTATGTGATTCTTCAAAAGAGAGTCCTTGGTGATGACATGTTGTTCCATGGAAGTCTTAAATTCCTCAAAAAATGCTACCATCTGGCCTATTACACTCTTCACAATAGACAAGTCTTTGCCTGCTTGAGATTTAGAGCTCATATAAGACTCCATAGAGAAAATTGATTTTTTTAGAGATTCAACATCCTCTTCCCATATTGAAACTTGATTCTAGAAGGTCTTGACTTCATCCAAAACACCAGATACTGATTCAATCATCACAGACTGAATAGAAGATACTAAAGAGTTTTCCATTCTTTTTATTTCTCCCACAAAATAGACCTGGAGATTAGACTTCAACTAGTTTAAATCAGATTTTCTTACTATATCCTCAGGTAATGTGTCAAAAAGGAGATTATAAGTGACAGGAGGTCTATTGATGGGTGTCTCGTCTTCTGAATCAGGATAGTCCAACCCAAACACTACAAAACCTGGATCTTCATCCCAGTCTTCAATCTCATGAGAAACTGAAACAGTACCATGTCTGGTAGGATAGTCCCCCTCAATCTGTGCATTCTCCTGTATATGTACATTAATAGAAGCCTCAGAAGGTAGGTCTTCCTTACAATAATCTTCCATAACCATCTCCAATTCAACAATAGGAGGCTCCTCAAGAATAGGTGCAGGTCCATCTACTTCATCAATTTCCTCAGTAGGCATTGAATAGTGCCCAATCAGTGGACCAAGACTCAAGCTGGTTGAAATAGATTCTTCAGTTTCATATTCTTGTTCTTCCTCATTCTCTGAAGTAAGCTGGACTTCCTCATCAATAAGGGATTTTTCATTTATCTCTTTTAAGACTATTTCCTTTCCAGATGATACAACTTCAGCAGCTGGACTAGAAGGTAAGTCAGGATCCCCTCTATCTACAACAAAGTTATCCTCCTCATCAGTGTCATCACTATACTGAGGTTCCTCTTCATCAGGTTCTAGACCTGGATCCCTTCTATCCCTTGTCCTATTAGGATGGTCAACAGGGTTGAACTTATCAAAAACCCTCTCATTATCAATTACCCACTTCCATTTCCATGGGTTCTACCCAATCATCATATATTTACAAACTGTGCTTGTGATGCAAAAATTGTTCCTTACCACCACTGTCTCTTCCTGAGACACGGATACTTCCTTCACATTGATCATAACCGAAATTAACTTGGAAAAGAATAAAGCATTGGACTTTGATTTGGGCTTGGTCATATCCTCAATCTGAATCATTAATAGTCTACATAGATTCACCTTAACACCATGTCTTAACACATGCAACAAATATATATCTTGATACCTCATATTTGCAAAGTCCCCTCTTCTTGGACTTACCACATGTTGGATGAACATGAAAAGAAATATATTTTCTCCATCCATCTCTGAAGCCACTACTTTCCTCTGTTTTCCACTACCGGTGAGCTCTTCCAAGGAAACCTTATAATAAAAAATGTCACTGGTAGGAGGAATTGTCTTCAAGAAATACCCAAAAATGCCTTCATGTGGGGATTTCAAACATTCATCCCATTCATGATAAGAGAAATAAATTTCCTTGTCATTCACTAATGAAACCATTCTATTCCCCTCTTAAAATTTCTCAAAGCGCACAGATGCATAGAACTATTTTTCAAGCTTAGGATAATAGGGGCCATTGTTTTTTATGAAGCATTCGAGCCATCCCTACTCCTCTAATATCCTCATAATCAACAACTTACCAAACATAATCCATTCTGCACAAAGTTCCTTCTCTATTAAAATTTATTTGTTTTGCAAAAGCGGGTTCACTACATTCCTTCCTGACCTTGTTCTACTGCCACTACCACTAGCTTCAGGTCCTGTTTTCTGCTTCTTCGCATTCGGCTCATCAATATCATCCCCAACTATCAGGAGTTTTTTTCTTTCCATCTCGAATGGAAGAACTTAAGTTTATGCGTACTGCGGGGGGTTCGAGAAGTGAGGATTGAAGAGAGGAGAGTTTGGGGTGGATTGAAATGTGACTAAGGATTAGTTTTTATCATTTAGGAATCGAAATGTAATAAAAATAATTATACTAAAAACAATAAGAGTTTCAAAAAATAGATAGTGTGTGACATATCAGTGACAATTATTAGTGAGAATCCTGACGGTGAGGTTTACCTATCGCTGAGGTCTCTAACAGTGTGTTTTCTAACGACGAGGTTTCTAAGGGTGATTTTTCTAACGGTGAGGTTTCTAGCGGTGAGGTCTCTAACGGTGAGGTTTCTAACCTACAAAGTCTATCATTCCTAACTCATGTCTAATGTACCTTAACCTATCTGAACATAAATTCTTGGTGAATATGTGAGCTAATTGATGTTCAGTACCTATAAATTCAAGAGTAATATCACCTTTTTGGTAATGATATCTCAAAAATTGGTGCCTTACATCAATGTGTGTGGTCCTAGAGTGAGATATAGGGTACTTTGAGATATTAATTTCACTACTATTATCACAGTTTATAGATACATGTCTAAATTGATATCCATAGTCCAGTAAAGTATGTTTCATCCACATAATTTGTGCATAGCAACTACCAAAAGCAATGTACTCTACTTCAACAGTAGACAATGCAACTGAATTCTGCTTTTTACTACACCATGATACTAGGGACTTACCTAAAATATGACATGTTCCCGAAGTGATCATTCTATCTAACATGCAACCAGAAAAGTCAGAATCTGAATAACTTATTAAATTGAATGATTGCCCTTTTGGATAGAATAATCTTATGTTAGTAGTATATTGAAGATATTTGAAAATTCTTTTAACTGCAAGCAAGTGTGACTCTTTTGGATTATCTTGAAATCTTGCACACATACACACACTAAACATAATATCTGGTCAACTAGCAGTAAGATGGATCAGACTCCCTATCATACCTCTATAGTTGGCCTGATCCACTGGTTTTCTAGTTTCATCAGCATCCAACTTAATAATAGTACTCATAGGTGTATCACTTTCCTTAAAACTTTCTAAAACAAAACGTTTTAAAAGATCCTTTGTATATTTACTTTGATATAATATAATACCATTTTCATTTTGAAAAACTTGAAATCAAAGAAAATATTTGAGTTCTCCCATTAAACTCATTTCAAATTCATTTTTGATACTCTTTGAAAAATCAATACAAAAGTCATTTTTATAAGATCCAAAAATAATATCATCAACAAATATCATTACTATCAAAACGTCATTGGAAATTCTTTTAATAAAGAGAGTTGGATCAGCAATTCCTTTAGAAAAACCTTTTGAAATATGAAAACTACTAATTCTATCATACCAATCTCGTGGGGCTTGTTTAAAACCATATAAATCTTTAGAAATCATAAGAACTCGATTTGGAAAATGAGGATTAGTAAATCTAGGTGGTTATTCAACAAAAAAATATTCAGTTATAAAACCACTTAGAAAAGAACTTTTAACATCCATTTGATATAACATGAAATTCAGATGAGCAGCATAGGTAAGTAGAATCCTAATATCTTCTAATCTAGCTAGAGGTGAAAATTTTTCCTCATAGTCTATTCCCTCTTCTTGACTATACCCTTTTTTAACTAGTCTTTCCTTGTTTCTAACTATATTTCCAGACTCATCAACTTTATTTCTGTAAACCCATTTAGTGCCTATGGTCAAAGTGTCCTTATGTCTGTCAACTAATTCCCAGACTTTGTTTCTTTCAAATTGATTTAATTCTTCTTGCATAGTCATTACCCAAAATTCAATATTGATTGCATCATTGATATTTTTAGGTTCTAACTGTGAAAGAAAGGCTTGATGTTCAACCTAATTTCTTAGAGAAGCTCTAGTCTACGTTCCTCTATCTAGGTTTCCTACAACAGCATCTAATATATGATTCTTTAGAATTCTGGTTATTCTAGTAAAGATAGGACTTGAAATTTCAGGTTCTTCTCTAGGTTTGGGTTCACTAGAAGTAGATTCTGAAATATTTTCAGAACTAGTTGTCTTGACAACATGGTCACTATTATTGTCATTAAGATTTAGAATTGATAAATCTTCTTCAAGACTA
Source organism: Viscum album (assembly GCA_963277665.1). Classification (NCBI taxonomy): domain Eukaryota; kingdom Viridiplantae; phylum Streptophyta; class Magnoliopsida; order Santalales; family Viscaceae; genus Viscum; species Viscum album. The sequence continues at coordinate 841,081,726 of OY728140.1, read as the reverse complement.
TCAAGAGGGGTCTTAGGTTCATGTGGATCAGTTTCATCAAATTTGATGTGAACAGATTCTTCCACACATTTGGTTCTTTTGATAAATACTCTAAAAGACTTACTGGTTATAGAGTAACCTAGAAAGATTCCATCATCACTTTTAGAAGAATTTTTTTCAATATTATCCTTAGTATTAAGAATAAATACTTTGCAACCAAAAAATCAGAAGTAAATCACTTTAGGTTTCCTATTATTCCACAGTTCATAAGGGGTCTTTTTGAGAACAAGTCTAATGAAGACTCTATTTATAATATAACAAGATGTATTTATAGCTTCTTCCCAGAAGTAAATAGGTAGGTAATACTAATTATGCATAGTTCTTGCAATTTCTTGAAGGGTTCTATTCCTTCTTTCAACTACACCATTCTATTGAGGTATCCTAGGGGTAGAGAAATTATGATTGTAGCCATTATGTGAGAAATAGGATTCAAATTCATGATTTTCAAACTCACGATCATGATCACTTATTAGGGTCTTAATCTTAAGTCCACTAAGGTTCTCTACAGACATGGAGTATTTCATAAAATAAGTACAAGCATCACTTTTGTGAGCAAGAAAGTATACCGAACTATACCTAGAAAATTTATCTACTAAGACAAACACATAGTGCTTCCCATTTAAACTAGAAACTCTAGAAGGTACAAATAAATCCATGTGAACCAACTTGAGAGGTTGAGAAGTTCAAACTTATTTCTTTAATTTGAATGAAACTTTATGTTGCTTTCCTTTTTGACAGGGAGTGCAAACTTTGTTTGATGGGAATTTTAGTTGAGGTAGGTCTCTAAATAAATTTTTCTTAGTCAGTTTCCTAAGTGAGTGAACATTTTAGTGTCCTAATCTTGTATTCCATAGCCAAGACTCTTTATAAAAATAATTTAAACAGGTAACCTTTTGTTTGGATAAAGAATTTAAATCTATAGCATATACATTTTCCTTTCTCAAGGCAGTAAATACCAAAACATTTTCAGAATCAAATACATGGCAAGCATCATTTTCAAATTTAACATTGAAACCATCATCACACAACTGAGAAATGATTAACAGATTGTATTTTAATACATCAACAAATAAAACTTTAGAAATTAAAATTGAATCGTTGTTACCAATCTGGCCTAAGCTGATGATTTTTCCTTTTGAATTTTCACCAATAGTGATATGTCCTCCATAAACATTAACTAAGCTCTTAAAAAAATGGAAATTATCAGGTTATATGTCTTGAACATTCATTGTAAAAGTACCATGTATTCCTACAAGAAATTTTTAAGCAGGTTTCCTACAAAACAAGTTTAGACATAATATGATTTTGGTACCAAGATTTTCTTGGGTCCAGACAGGTTAGCAAGAAAAACTATTGGTACCCAGATTTATCTAATGGTTTTCATATAATCAATAGATTCAAAAGATTTTAAAAGATAAACTTTGTTTGATCTATAACTATGTGAATAACTAGTTGAGACATAAGAGTTTCAAAAACTAGAACTAGAAGCATACTGTCCAGATTTAGCAATAAATATATTCTTTGTAATCTGTCTCTGTCCAGGCTGATAGCCTAAACCAGTAATATATTTTGGTGCTACATTTTTTCAAGAATTTCTGTAAGAGTGTTCTTTCCTTTAGTGAATTTTTCTAGATCCTTCTTGAGTTCCTCATTAGATGGTTTGATTTCAGTATTTTCCTTTAACAATTGAGCATTCTTTTCCCTTTTTATACTAAGATTAGATATAATAGTACTAGTCAAGGAAAATTGTTTCTTTATGGTTTTATACTTATCTTTCATCTCATTGCAGGTATCCTCTAGCATGTAAAATTATTCAAATAATTCAGCTTTAGACATATTATCATCACTATTTGAATCACTTGCATTCCCAGAATAATAATCATTCAGCATAGGGGAAATAGGTGCCTCAAAAGTATTAGTCATGAAAAACATGTTGGCATGATTCTTTTCAGAATCAGAAACCTCAGACTCACTTCTGTTGTCTTCTAAAGCACTCCATGTTGCCTTCATAGCTTTCTTATATTTTTTGTCCTTATAATCATATTTATTTATGAACTTAAATTTTGGATAGTCAGCCTTAATGTGTCCTTTCCTTCTGCATTCATAACACACTATTTCATCATCCTTATCATCTTTCTTCCAATCTTTCCTCCAATCACCTCATTGGTCATACTTAAACTTATAATTTGTTTTTCTGGAAAATTTCTTCTTCCTATAGAATTTATTGAATCTCCTGGATATTTGATCCATCTCTTAATCACTATCTGAATATGAACCTCTACTTGTTGAGATTTCCGTAGGTATGTGAAATTTCTCTTTGTCCCTTCTCTTTGAGGCAGTAGACTTAAATTCCACGGACTTCCTCTTTAGTTCATCATCTTCCTCTTTATATACCTTTAGCACTTCTTCATACATAATCAACTTACCAATTAGCTCCTTAAAAGGTAGTGAACTTATGTCACACTATTCTCATATTGAGATTGATGTTCCTCTCCATCTTTCTAGTAGACATCTTAGTATCCTAGTGATTTGCTCTTTTGTAGGAACAACATTTCCAAGTGAGCTCATTGTATTTACTATTTCGTTGAACTTGAGATACATGTCAGAAATAGGTTCCCTATGCTTCATTTTTAAATTATCATACATAATAGTGTAGGAATTTAGTCTCATTTACTTAACATTGGTTGTTCCCTCATGGGAAATAGCCAAAGTATCCCAGATTTCATAAGCAGTTTTACAAGAAGATATTCGATTAAATTCTTCATCTCCTAAACCACAATACAGGGCATTCAATGCTTTAAAATTATTATTGTAAGAAGTTTTCATATGTTCATCCCAAGTAGTTCATTCAGTTTTTAGAATCTTATAAAGAGTCTCTATAGTATTCCAGATGTCAAATACCATTCTTTTTAAATTAATTTTCATTTTCAGTTTCCATTGGGCATAATTTGCACCATTAAAGAAAGGTGGTATGTTGGTAGCAGCACATTCTATTCTATTATCCATAATTATATTTTATCAAATATATTTAAAGTTATAAAATTTATAACTAACAGAAATTTATGATCTTAAATATACAACTAAAATCATAGTTGAAAAATAGTGTATTTGGAAATCATTTGTTAATAACAAACCTCTGATACCCAATTATGGTCGGAGTGGAAACTCAAGAGGGGGTGAATTGAGTTCCAATTAAAAATATCTGTTTAAAATAATTGTATTAAGACCCCCAATTCATAAAACAAGTTAAACTGTAGTGAATTTATAATGCTTGAAAGGTTTCAATTTGTATCTCAAAGATTGGTTATTTCTCAGTTAACTTAATATGAAGATTAAGTTATCTTTTGAAACTAACATACTGGCTAACAAAAATTACAAACACTTGCTCATCTAACTATAAAATTAAATTTAAAATAGGTTTTAATTTCAAAGTAATTAGCAGCAGAATATAAGGTATAGTTTAAAATGAAATAGGATGCACAGCAGGTTTAAGAAAGAGTTTCAGTCTCAAGCCGAGACATAGTCCTCTCAAAAAATTTATTTAAAAAATTATCCACACCCTGAATCAGGGTTTTACTACAGTAAACAGACTATCTGGGTCCTCATACCCCTACCAAAGTTCAACATGGGAAAACTAAACAACAACATCTCACAAGATGTCCAGGTCACACTTGACCTCTACCACTATCCAAAGTGGGATATAAGTGTATAAGGGAAAGATTGAGTGAGGATTTATAAATCCTCCAGTTCATCACAGGAGACTGGGTGTGTTAAAAATACAGAACACACGTTGTTAAATATGTAGATAAAATAAACACAATAGAGCTAAAAAATATATAGATGAGTTTAGAATGCTCTATGTGTTGTGAGTGGATCTCTAGAATCCTCATATTGATGTAGATGAAGATTTGAGTCCTTCATTAGAAGTTGTAAGGAAAACAGAGTGACGTGGTTCTGTTCCATTACTTCTAGTGTAGGTGTTCAGCTAGAGTAAAAGAGTATTCTTTGTAACACTTGAGATTCTTCTTTGAAACTTCTACTTGATGGGTATAACTGTTCTTTGTGTTCTTCTCATGTTCTTCTTTATGAATTTCACTTCTTGTGTCACACACTTGAAGGTATATTCCTTTCTTTTTCATCATTAACTTGATCTTCCTTTTATACCTTGTGCTCCGGCAATGGGAATAATTACCTTTTTACAGGTACGAGGTACGGTTCCCTGACATTCCATAAACCCTCATTAATTAATAGCAGTTTCATTAAAAACATCAAATATGAGTGTTTCTAAATAAACAAATATAAGTTGGGTTTAGAGATAAGATGACTAGTTTCCAAGGGTATCTCTTAGTATTAGTGAGCTTGTATCGGTGGACTTGAGTCTGTAGGTCTTGTGTCGGTAGCTATTACTCTTTATAACAGTATCTCTATGTATCGATGTCTCTTTGTATCAGTAGCTCCTTTTATTAGTAGCTCTTTTTTACTGGTGGAATTCTTGTATCAGTTGACTTTGTAGTGGTAGTCGTCTTTCTGTATCAGCAGACTTGTATCGGTAGACTTTATAATGGTAGTCATCTATCTGAATTAGCAGACTTGTATCTGTAACTATGTATCAGTGACCATGTGTCACAGGAATCATGGTCTATCAGTGACCTTTTCTTATCGGTAGACTATGTACCAGTAGGTCTGTATCAGTGACACAATGTAACGACCCGAAATTTTGAATAAATCTTCTTTCTTAATTTTGTGTGTTATTTTATTTTATTTTTATACTCAATGAAAATGATTCATTTGATAACATGAGTATAATTAAAATGAGACTGTTGTGTTTTGACTGTTATATGACAATTGGTCAATATGACCGCTGGAAACTAAACATTTTGATTATTGTCTCTAAATACAAGTAAACTTGGTTAATTAATATAGAAAGAAGATTTGATGGCCTCACCCAGTAGTCTTGGACCGATCTAAGCCCATCTAACGGAACATGGGAAGGAGGTAGCACCACTGGGCTTTGCTCTGGACCAAACCCTAGCCAAACTTTATCGTGTAAAGCTAGAACGGAATCGCCTTTCCGAGAAGTTCAAAATGATAGAAATTAGTACTCGTGTGATGTTGGTCGAGCCTCCCTCAAATTCTCTCACCTTAGAACACCTTACACTTAGGTCCTGTGCTGGTGTTATAAGGGTCTGTGTAAGGAGACTGTAACTACCTTGTGTAATCCTTTATTTTAATTAAAAATTGGGATTTCTTCTTATGATGATGTTTATGACTTTTCAAATGTCCGGATAAATATAGTATGCAATTTTTTGGTGAATTTTAGTGAAGGGATATTTTAAAAAATGTTTATGTAAACCTTAAATAATTAAAAATTTGTAATCATTTTCGAAAAATAGTCTTCTACAATTATGTTCAGTACAAAATTTAGAGTCTAATAAGATCATCTTAATTTTTGATGAATAGTAAATTATGAAGAGTGATTTTATGCTTAGGATTAGTAATGTGACCAAATGGATTAGTAATCTCACTTAAAAACATTATTAATATAATCTAAGCACCTTGATTAAGTAATGTGATTCAACAAAATGGTTAAATAACGGTTTCATAAATTATTATTCAAGTATTAGTTTTTTCGAGTGAATAGTGTTTTTTAATTAAAAATATTTAAATTTCTTTTATAAAATGGAGTTCGTTTTTGAAATCAGAGCATTGATATTTGGTTAAGTTGAAATTTTGGGATTTTTCTGAGATAGTTGAATTTTCAGTGAATAGTAAAAATACTGTTTTAGGGTTTCGGTATGTTTAATGACATCATAACTATGTCATGATGATGTCTTGAGAAATATTATGGGTTGGGCGACCAAAGGTGATGAATTTTTGTTTTGGGGGCCCCATGTGGCTTAATTTCATGGGAAATATCTTGGGAGAGCACATGGTTTTGAGAAACCCACTTATGAGGTGTCCCTTGGCCATTAATGCCTTGGCCCCTCACTTTCCCTATAAATACCAATCCATTATCTCATCCTTTGGACTCCAAAATCATTCTCAACAGAGTTCTGGTCTCCTTACCTCCCAAGGGGTCGTCCCAAGGTTCCCCCAAGCCCTCAAGGTCCAAACCTTTGAGTTTTAAGATTTACGTTTTAAGGTAAGGGATCCTACCTCCCTCTTTCTTTTCAAGTAATCTATTTTATGTCATTTATTTTATGTTCCATGATCTTATGTTGGAGGATGTTCTTTTATATTCATTCTACTTTCTTTTTAATTTTCATATTATGAGAGACCCCCTCTTTCTCTCATCATTTCATTTTAAGAATGTTAAAGTGGCGCCGTTATGCTGCCGAATTTTTAAGGGACTCGTTCACCCTTCTCATTTTCAAGTTCTATTTTCATGTCAAGTCTTTCAAGTTACATTATGTTGGGGTATGATCTATAAATCTATCATACTGATCTTTTATTATCATATTATGAGATGCCCTATTTTATCTCTTCATTTCAGTATTTTTAAGTTTTAAGTGGCGTCGTTAGGCTGCCGAATTTTTAAGGGATTCATTCACCATTCTCTTTTTCTCAAAGTTCTACTTTCATGTCAAGTCATTCAAGTTCCTTTTTAATTATTTTGGGGTATGATCTATATATCTATCATACTGAACTCTTATTTTCATATGATGAGGGAACCTATTTGATCTCATCAATTCATTTTTGTTGAAGTTTAAGTGACGTCGTTAGGCTGCCGAATTGTCATAAGAGAAATCTTATTTTTTTGTCTTCCTTACATGTTTTTAATTTCAAATGGTATGTCCTTCAGATTTCATTAACATGTTCTTATATCCTTCTTATTATGTCCCTCTACTGTTTTATGGTACATTTATGAATGTTTGACCCATGTCCCCTCTCTTTTCAATGTTTTCTAAAAACCCGAAACATAGCTGTTATGCTGCAGAATTTTCGTCTCAAAATGCCCCTCTCATATATCAAAATTATTTTATGTTATAAAGTGAATACTCAAATATCTTATTTCTACAAGGGAATTCACATATATAACAAAATTTTCAATTTTAAATTCTGGGATTTACATACATGATACCTGATATCCCCTTCTGTGGGTTTAAAGTGACGTAAAGATCATGTCTTTAAAGCAGTAGTTTTTAAAACATTATGATTATGAAATGAAACCCATTTCTTTTATGCTATATGGGTTATTTATGAAATGTTTTATGATGATATATGTGGATCACATGATAATAAAGGCAAATTTAAGGGTGCGCCCTGATAGCGCTCCAATGCATTGGGTAATGATGTAACCACTAGAGATTACAATTTTCACGATATCTTGGTGAATAACCTTAGTAATTTTCAAATGACACCTTGGGGATGAACCTTGGTGATATGTGCATGATTTTCTATGTTAAATGATGTAGCCACATATTAAAGTTATGAAAAATGTTAATTTTATTATGGTATGCCACATGATTTCTTTCTCATGCCTTAAAGTTCTTTTTCATGACATAGTTGTTGTATCTCAAGTCCACATGTTAAATGTTTCTCTTGTTCCCTTACTGGGCCTTCTGCTCACCCTTTTTTTTGATGTATGTCCCCAGGTTATGAGATGCAGTAATGAACCTAGGATGAACTTAATGAGAAGTCTCTCAAGTGTTTAATAAAAATGTTTTATGTTGTTTTCATGTATTATTTTCCTTGTTTCCAAGACACAAAACCATAATGATCCTCAGTTTTGTGTAATGTAATGAAAGTATATGTTATAAAAAGGTGGGATTCTATAGTTGGTATCAGAGGATTTTTTTAGTTATTTGTGGAATTTAGGATATGAAAACTTTCAGAAGAATCCTATAGAAAAGTTTATATAAAGGAAATCTTCTTGGTATTTTGGTGAGTATTGAGTAATGGGTTTCCAAAAAAAATACATCCCTGTCTGGATACGAGCAGGTACAGGTGGCTCTGGAACAGATGTACATAGGGGTAAAACCGGAAAACAATGCTTTGACTAGACTCAAAAGAAAACTGGTACATGACAACGGGCCTTGCTGCACTCTTGGTTATGACACTCCTAGGGGATATGCTTTGGTAAATTCATAAGCTTAGTATGAACCATTTTTAAAGGAACAAAGATAAAATAAAATAAATATTCACATAAGAATATATGATCATGGAGAACCAAGTTTAAAACCTAGGGGATCACAAGTTAGGGTATACTTTTCTTCTACAAGTTATCCTTATATGCTTTAAGTTCCTTTTCATGATTATTGGCTAAGTATTTAAGCCCTTAATTATACTTTCTCTTCTTAGTTAATGGTGGGAAATGGAAGAACATGTCCCAACAACCAATGTGATAGGAAATGTGACGATTGTCGTATTAATATGACAGAGATGATTAGGGGATTAAAATATGATTATTATTTTGGAATATGATCACTATTTTGGGGACCCTATATGATTGAGGTAAATAGATTACTACGATATTTTCATTGAGGGGTGAGGTTGACTTATATTTTGAAGAATCGATGAATTTAAGGTGGACTTATAGTAATTTGGGTCACTTATGGAAATGATTAACCTATCTTGGGTAAAATATGTTTAGGTTAGCTACTTTTGTTATAAGATGTTAGGAGTGGTTGATGTTTTTTGGAGATGAATGATGAAGTTTATTTTGGAAGACTATGATATCAAATATTTCTTGTATTTGGGTTTCAATCTTAGTTTGGTTTATTTTGAGGAATTTTAATGACCGTTATTTAAGGAATGCTCTATGATGAACATTGAGTAGTACCATGGAACTCTGAAGATTTAAAATTAGTTTCCATACCTATGGGATTATTTCTTTTTGAAGAGTTGTTTTACCTTAACCTTTCTGTTTTTTGGATAATGTTATTTAATTTTTTGGGGATTATGTGATTCTCTAGAAGATGAATCTTGTGTTTTGATGAGACCAAGTAGTTTTGAATGCTTATCGTTTGGAGAAATGAATATTTTTGCTAGAAAATTATTAAAGGATGAAACTCTACATGAAAGTAGATATATTTCCTTATATTTTTGTTCTATGTGGTAAATTAATTCCTCAAAATTATGAAAAGAAATGTAAAACAAAAATGTTTTTTGGTTTACATTTCCTACTAGGTAATCAAAGACCATTTACACACACCATAAGTTTGGGATTTTCTCGTGGTCAACTTTCTCTTAATCATGTTTTCTATCACTCTCCCTCAGAACTTGAACCTTTGTTTTCTCCTCCATATCCATGTTTTCCTACATGGAATCCTAGTGTGGGTTAACTTGGGTGTCCTTTATACTTCCCTTTCTTTCTTTTAAATAAATAGTGTTACAGACTCCTTTTCCGATGTGGGACTTTCAATGACATTTAAAACCCCAATTTTAAAAATTGTGAGGACGTAATTTCTTAAGGGTGGAAGATTGTAACGAGCTGAAATTTTGAATAAATATTGTATCCTAATTTTGTGTGTTATTTTAGTTTATTTTTATACTCAACGAAAATGTTTCATTTGATAACATGAGTATAATTAAAATGAGACCGTTGGGTTTTGATTGTTACATGACCATTGGTCAATATGACCGCTGAAAACTAAACGTTTTATTATTGTCTCTAAATACAAGTAATCTTGGTTAATTAAAATGGAAAGAAGATTCATGGCCTCACCCAGTAGTCATGGACCGATCGAAGCCCATCTAACAGAACTTGGGAAGGAGGTAGCACCACTAGGCTTTGCTCTAGACCAAACCCAATCCGAACTTCATCGTGTGAAGCTAGAACAGAATTGCCTTTGTGAGAAGTTCCAAATGATAGAAATTACTACTCGTGCGATGTTGGCTGACCCTCCCTCGGATTCTCTCACCTTAGCACACCTTACACTTATATCCTATGCTGGTGTGATAAGGGGCTATGTAAGGAGATCGTAACTGCCTTGTGTAATCCTTTGTTTTAAATAAAAATTGGTATTTATTCTTATGATGATGTTTATGACTTTTCAAATGTCCGAATAAATATAGTATGCATATTTTTGGTGAATTTTAGAGAAAGGATATTTTCAAAAATGTTAATGTAAATCTTAAATAATTAAAAATGTGTAATGTTTTTTAAAAAATGGTATTCTACAATTATGTTCAGTAGGAAATTTAGAGTCTAATAAGATCAACTTAATTTTTGATGAATAGTAAATTATGAATAATGATTTTATGCTTAGGATTAGTAATGTGACCAAATGCATTAGTAATCTCACTTAAAAAAGTATTGATATAATCTTGGCACCTTGATTAAGTAATGTGATTCAATAAAATAGTTAAATAACGGTTTCATAAATTATTATTCAAGTATTAGTTTTTTCAATTGAATAGTTTTTTTTAATTAAAAATTAAATTAAGAATATTTAAAAAACTATTTTTATAAAATGTAGTTCAATTTTGAAATCAGATCATTGATATTTGGTTAGGTGAAATTTTGGGATTTTTCTGAGAAAGTTGAATTTTCAGTGAATAGTAAAAATACAGTTTTAGGGTTTCGGTATGTTTAATGACATCATAACTGTGTCATGATGATGTCATGAGATATTTTATGGGTTTCCCAACCAAAGGTGATGATTTTTTGTATCGGGGGCCCCATGTGGCCTAACTTCATGGGAAATATCTTGGTAGAGCACATGGTTTTGAGAAACCCACTTATGAGGTGTCCCTTGGCCATTAATGCATTGTCCCCTCACTTTCCCTATAACTACCAAGACATTCTCTCATAATTTGGACTAAAAAATCATTTTCAATGAATTTCTGGTCTTCCTACCTCCCAAGGAGTCCTCCCAAGGTTCCCCCAAGCCCTCAAAGTTCAAACCGTTGAGTTTTAAGAGTTACATTTTAAGGTAAGGGATCCTACCTCCCTCTTTCTTTTCAAGTAATATCTTTTATGTAATTTCTTTTATGTTCCCAGCTCTTATGTTGGAGGATGTTCTTTTATATTCATCCTACTGTATTTTTCTTGTTCATAAGAAGAGAGACCTCCTCTTTCTCTCAACATTTCGTTTTAAGAATGTTAAAGTGGCGTCGTTAGGCTGCCGAATTTTTAAGGGACTCGTTCACCCTTCTCAATTTCAAGTTCTATTTTCTTGTCAAGTCTTTCAAGTTACTTTATGTTGGGGTATGATATATAAATCTATCATACTGATCTCTCATGATCATATGATGAGATACCCTATTTCATCTCATCAATTCATTATTTTTATGTTTTAAGTGGCGTCGTTAGGCTGCCGAATTTTTAAGGGATTCTTTCACCCTTCTCTTTTTTTCAAAGTTCTACTTTCATGTCAAGTCTTTCAGGTTCCTTTTAAATTATGTTGGGGTATGATATCTATATCTATCATACTTAACTCTTATGTTCATATGATGAGGGACCCTATTTTATTTCATCAATTCATTTTTTTTTGAAGTTTAAGTGACGCTGTTAGGCTGCCGGATTTTCATAAGAGAAATCTGTTTTTTTGTCTTCCTTCCATGTTTTTCATTTCAAATGGTATGTCCTTCATATTTAATTACCATGTTCATGTATCCTTCTTATTCTGTACCTATACAGTTTTATGGGTCATTTATGAATGTTTGACCCATGTCCCCCCTCTTTTCAATGTTTTCTAAAAACCCGAAACATAGTCATTATGCAGTAGAATTTTCGTCTCAAAATGCCCCTCTCTTTTCTCAAAATTATTTTACGTTATAAAGTGAATACTCAAAGCCCTTATTTCTACAGGGGAATTCACATATATATCAAAATTTTCTATTTTAAATTCTGGGATTTACATACATGATACATGCTCTCCCCTTCCGTGGGTTTAAAGTGACATAAAGATCATGTCTTTAAAGTAGTAGTTTCTAAAACGTTATGATTATAAAATGAAACCCATTTCCTTTATGATATATGGGTTATTTATGAAATGTTTGATGATGATATATGTGGATCACATGATAATAAAGTCAAATTTAAGGGTGCGCCCGGATAGCGCTCCAATGCATTGGGCAATGATGTAACCACTGGAGATTACAATGTTCACGATATCTTGGTGAATAACCTTGGTAATTTTCAAATGACACCTTGGGGATGTACCTTGGTGATATGTTCATGATTGTATATGTTAAATGATGTATCCACATCTTAATGTTATGAAAAATGTTATTTTTATTATGATATTCCACATGATTTCTTTCTCATGCCTTATTGTTCTTTTTCATGACATAGTTGATGTATCTCAAGTCCACATGTTAAATGTTTCTCTTGTTCCCTTACTGGGCCTTCTGCTCATCCCTTATTTTGATGTATGTCCCCAGGTTATGAGATGCAGTAATTAACCTAGGATGAACTTAAGGAGAAGTCTTTCAATTGTTTAAGAATAATGTTTTATGTTGTTTTCATGTTTTATGTTCCTGGTTTCCAAGACACTAAACCTTAATGACCCTTAGTTTTGTGTAATGTAATGAAATTTTATGTTATAAAAAGGTGGGATGATATACACAACACTTAATACTTATCTGTTTTATGAAAATCATATTTATATTGATTTAGTAACATTTCTAAACATGTGTAAACCTAGATAACCATTGATTAACAAATTCCAATGATTATTTTGATATTTTTTGTCAACTTAGTAGTAGGATGACATAATTTGACATATAGATAGAATTATCAAAACATATTAAAACATAATTGAGATTATCAAAACAGGTGAGGTCAAAAAATACCATACCCATTTCTCTATAAAGGGTATTCACATTTGTGCACATATACTTATTGATTTAGGAATTACATTTATGTATTACACATTGAATATTTATGGAATAAATTATGATGTTTAATGAATCCATTTTTTATGATCTACATGGCACACTTATGCATGGAATTAAATGATTAAGAAGGGTGTGCCATAATAGCACTCCAATTCATTGGTTAAAGATTAGTATCATGATACATCAAGTGAAATGAGGATTTACCCCTGATAGTTCAAGTTCAATGAGTGTTTACTCATGCTCCATGTTCAATGAGCATTGTCTCATGCTAATATCATGTTAATGTTTGTTGCCACATTTCTATGTTATGATAAGCTTGCTATATCATTCCATTATGTTCATGTTTCTCTTATTCTCCATTGATATTCCTATTTTCAACATGTATTGTATTCTTTATGTTATGCCTTTTTTACTCCCTTACTGAGATTTATATCTCATCCATTTCTTCTGTATGCCGTCAGTTTATCCCATGAAATGCTAACTACGAGGGATTATTGTGTTCATATAAAATATGTTTTTAATAAAGACATATTTTTATGTCTTAAGTTGTCATGTAATGTCCCAAATTTTGCAAGACACTAGACCTCTCGATCTTCATAGTTTTCTTAAGTGAATCTTTATGAAATAAATCATGTTAAAGTGTGTAATAAAGAGAAAGGTTGTTGTATTGTTAATATAATATGAAGTGGAAGTAATGGATTAAATTAAGTTATTAATGTAATCATTTCAACTATGAGAAAATAGAGCATCAACGTTTTGGGTTACATAGTGATATATTGATTTTCAATATATTGTGTGGATTTTTCAAGATATTACATTGAGTTTCAACATAATATAATATATGATACAACACTATGACACTATATTATGAGACAATATAATTTCAAGTGGCCATATAAAATTTAAATTAATTAAATTTAAAATTTAGTTTATTTATCACAAAATTTATATTTTTTTATATATGATAGGTTTTATACTTTATAAAATCGGATATTTCGGGTCAAAATTAAATATGAAAAATTTCATATTTTCTTCTCATGGTTTTGATAAATAAATAAATCGATTATTTATTCAGAAAATTTAATTATGAATATAATTATATTATTTAGAAATTATTTATAAAAAATGGAAAAGATATTTCAGAATATTTATAAAACGTATAAATTTTTTTCTTATATTAACTATAAATTTTTATAAAATATTTATTAAATGTTTTCATAAATTTATTATAAATATTATATTATTATAAATATTATATTAGTATAAAAGAGTTAGTATTAAGAATATATTTTTTAAATTTATATGGTTTACAGAAAATTTACAATTCATTGTAAAATATATTTTGGGAATATTTTAATTTATAAATATTTTTCAAATTTTGTAATTATTGATAGTACATAATTAATTGTATAGATTTTTATAAAATATTTATTAATAAAATATTCCATATATTAAATGATAATATTTAAATAAACATTTTACCAAATTATAAAAATGATTTCATAGTTATAATTTTTAATTGGTCATAATTAATTAAGTTGAATTGTTTGAATTTAGAGGGAATTTATTTAAGTTATTATTTAGACCCAAAAAGCGTTTTAATTATATATTTTTTCCTGATATAAATAATTTTTGAATATGTGGTATTTAGATTCTATAAAAAAATTTACATTACATAAATTGTATGATAAAAAATTTATAATTAATTATAATATCAGATATTTAAAGTGAAATTCCTTATAATCAATAATATGAAGGATTTCATATTTAATGTTTATAATAATTGTTTAAATCCAAGATAATAAAATGTTCAATATGACGCAATGGGTTTAATATAAATCTAATGCAAGTCAAACTAGTAATACTTTTAAATTAAAACAAAATATTGTATAAATATCTTCTAAATTATATGTTTTGGTATTGAATCAAAAAATATAATCCTTTGTCAAATATAATGTTTTTCTATATTTATATTATTTTTCATATTGTAATTATTAATTATAAGTATTTTCTTAATTAAGATTTTGTTTAATAAGATTAAAATTAAATATGGAAATTCATATTTGTAATTAATTATATAATAAAATATTTATGTAATTATTAATTATTTTATGTTCTTCATGATTATAAAAGGATTATATAATATGAATAACATAAATGGTCTTATGTTTTAGGCTTCATCAAATATTTTCCCTCTCCTCAAGTTAAAAAAGGAAATTCATGTATGTTTCTCCTGATAAATAAAATATTTATTTAGTAATCATGAGAGTAATTTATAAAGAATCTATAAATTACTTTTATAAGGATAAAGTATTTAGTAGTTTATACAAACGTCTATAAATTTTTTATAATCAATTTAGTTTTATTTGATCAAATTAAATGAGTCCTTATTGAAAAAATTATTCAGATCACATGAAAAGTACATTGGTGTTATGCTTAAATATGATACAAATAATAATTACTTTTATGTTATTTAAATTGTGTAAATATATTTTATATAAGAAATTGGGTTATAAAATCCTTATAATTTATAATAATATAATATAATTTGAAATATTTCTTATATAAAATGGTATCTAAAGTATTTGTGATCTAAATTATGTAATATAAATAATATTTAGTTTAATTATAAAAATTTTAATTTAAGTTTTTATTTATGAATCTTTCATGGTTTTTTATCTCATATTTAAATTTATGAAATTTCATTTATTTATAACTTATTAATTTTTAATTCTTTTTTATAAATTATATATAGAATATAAATAACATGTACAATTTATTTATGTGACAAATTTCTTCTAAGAGACAGAGCCTTTAATTATATTCTTGGTGTGACTCCATAAAATATAGTTTCTCAACTACCATAACCTCATTTTGTTTTAGAGTGACGTGAATTATAATTGTTTTGGAAAATATTTTGGGAATATTTGGTATTATTGATATCATGAATTTAATTATCATTTAAGTAAAGCCTCCCCAAGGATAGAGACTTAGGGTCAGACTACTGATCAGTTTGGAGGCATAAGACTTATTCTATAATAGTGAAGGGATGTCTATCTATTTTTCATAGATCACTTGTGTAGATATTATAATTCTCATATAAATCAATACCATTACATTAAAAATTAATTTCAGTTGTGCATATGATGCATTCAGATGTGTATGAATATTTATGGATTTAATATTTGTGTATAAAAATAGTGATATTTTTAAATGGTTAAACATTAATATGGTATGAAGAATTTAATTTGGTAGATGGAATATAGATTCGAAAAGTATAATTTGAGAAGCATTAATACAAAAACGAATAAAATATTATAAGATAAAAATTTCATGACATAAAATAGTTAGGAATTTATATTGATATGATGTATATTAAATAGATATTCATTTAAAAAATAGGCCCTCAAATATTAAAAGTGATATTACTTTTACTTAATCACTCGTTAAGAAATAGATAATATAATTAATTAGTTTCGTGCAACGGAAGGGTTCCCCTAGATTGTCATATATTATCACTTTTTTAGAATTTTATTTAGGTTACACATAGTTGGAAAATCCAAAGGTTTTGGATCCAAGAATAATAGACTTGAGTGTCATCCATATGATGGATATAAACAATGATTTGTCTACTCAACAACCCAAGAATCAAAACTATTTTGATTAGTTGAAAACCTACCTAAATAACTAAAATGGAAACATTCATTCCATAGCAGGGTCATTTCATATAGAAATATGAATCTCGATTAAATAAATGGATATGATGTTTGGATCCATCAATTTTAGTGACATAATTTCCATTAAATGTAAATAATGAAAAAATATAACACATAATATTAATTTGATAGAAAAATTGGTTTTGCATATAATAGCATCATCACCATCAAAAAACATTAACCAATCCTTTAAAAGGATAATCTTAGAGTAATAATATCTTAAGACTCGTAACTTAAGAAAAGTTCGTAAGTAAAATAAACTCGATGTGTTTTAGAAATACCTTACTAATAACGAATTATCTAAACTGTTAAATAAATGAGTCTAGATTATAGGAGATTATTATTAATATTAGATGAAATTGATATAATTAATATTGTTTTTTTCACATATAATCAATATTATTGAGTATATTATTTATTTTTGAGACTATAGTTTTTCATATGTGCTATTATAGTTGAGGGGTTTGTTCAGTTTTTCATCTATGGAAATTTTTCATCAAGGTGGATGAATTCACAAAACATTCCTGATATTAACAAATTGTTTAGAATAAATGAACTATGTTTATTATGTTTAGATTATTGTATTTTGTTGATAGTTAAAATAATTGAATGTTAAAATAGGATGGAGAAATTTGGTTGAAAATTCCACAATTTGTATTCAATTAACAAGATATGGTCATTAAAACCTAAAGTTAATTGGAATACGGATTAATAATACCATATTATGGGATTTTCTAGGAAACCTGATAGAGTTTTTGAAACACCAATAAGTATTCAAGTTGAGTAATCATATTATGAAAAAACAATTATTGAGTTTTGAAAAATATATGATACAAAATTGATATTTTAAAATCAGTATAAATATAAAAGATCTCAAAATCAATAGATGAAATGATGGATCTTATAATTTTAATCCAATTGATGAACTAATTTGTTTCCATGTATGATATTTAAATATAATTAAAGCTCATATGAAGCAACCTATATCATGTGTATCTTCATTATATTTCTCTTTTATAATAATGGATTTTGTTACTTAACAAAAAAATTTATGAATAACCTGAGATGATTAATTTTATATACATGGTTTATGGTTCATCGAATTCTATAACTTGTTTAAAACCTAGTGGGGATATGTTTGAACTTATATATGTTCAAACATAACAAATAAAAAATTATTTTAGTCTATGATTAAGTTATTTTTCAATTAATATCCTAAAGAGGTAGGATATGTTCCAGTTAAAAAAAAGAAAATATTTACATTTAGTTTATGTGAACAAATTCATATCACCATTAGGCCAGATAATTTTCCAAGTGAAATTAACATGATATCATAAAAGAGTTTAGGTTAAAATGGTAACGAAATTTCAAAATAGTCATATTTGTTTGTTGAAATGAATTTAATTTCATGTTCTCTAAAATGTGTTTAGGATATGATGGATAATAAAAATGTAAATGGTGTATTGAAATCATGGAGAAATTTAGATGGTATGGGTTCTATATATTTTATGATGTTAATAATTTAAAATGCTCTAAATAGAAAATAAAATATCACATCATAACATTTTATGTTGTGAAGTTAAGGAGTTTGAATGTGTTCAATGTGTTTAACACTAGGAATATGATTCCAATGTATCACCATTATTCAAACTAGATAACTTCATAGATTTTACTCACTATGAGTTTAGTAGGAGATTATTATCAGATGGTCATATATATTTGACAGGAATTGTATATATATATATATATATATGTATTGTGTAAACAAACCCACATATCACAATAAACATAAGGATAAAACTGGTAGTTTATCATATGTGATATGATAAACAGGTACTTGTGCACGATTTTATTAAATATTCTTAAATATTTTATGAATATAAATTGTATAATTATTTTTTTGGAAAATTAAAACTCATTTTATCATTCATTCATGTGTGCTTCAATTTTATTTCACATGAATAGACGAATGATAATATCTCCTCTATGTATACTTTTGAGTTATCCCTAATCGATGATCATCAAGGGGTATTATGGTTTGTTGTTATATGATAAGATTAACATGAATAGAATATTGTAATCATAATAATGGTTTGTATATGATATTAAAATAATATATTCATTAAGAAATAAGTAGATTCCTATTAATTCAATTGACCTACCAAATTATATCTATGGTAATTTCATATCGTCAATGATATACTTGTTGGAACCATGGTCTTCTATGCATGATTTGGAGTGTGGTTTGTGTTTGTTTTCAATCATCAATGGAAGTTCGGATCGTGTACCAGCAAAGAGATCATACCGTTCAAGCACACAACAGTATTGAAGGTGGCACTGTTTCCTAGTGTTTGCCAAATTTTTGGGGTCCAAAATTTGGAATTTGGTGAGCATCGCGAAAATAGGATTTCCATGAAGATCATGATTTAATATGGAAAAGGCATGAATTTCGTGAAGATAGGATTCATGGTTTGTAAATCACGAAGACCAGAAGAATGGAGGCGGTGAGTCTTCGCGATTACGTCAAGCTTCGCGAACGGCAGAGGCTGAAGCGCATCGCGGCGGAGAAGGGATTTGCGAGGGAGCTTCGCGGCGAAGGTGTGAAGGAATGTTGACGGTGATTCTTCGCGATTACATCAAGCTCCACGAACGGAAAATTTCCTTGGTGCTTCGCGATTTGGACAGAATTCTGGCCGAAACTTCGGAGCTTCGCGATTTGAGCTGACATTGCGCTGACTTCGCACGGAAGGGTCGAGGGTCGGTGGAATCGCCTATAAATAGAGGCCGACCCCCTCAAGAGAATGAGAGAGAATTTCAGAGAAAGTCCATTGCTCTCGGTTCGCAAAGGTCTCTCGCGAAGGTAGTGTGCTTCGCGAAAGAGGAGCTTTGCAGCAGCTACTCTAGCTCCGCAAAAGATGTGCTCCCCGCGTTGTCTCAGTGAGCTTCACGAAGAGGCAGGAGCTTCGCGATAGCCAGGCATTGCGAAGGCTGGAGCATTGCGAGAGTGCTTCGCGATTGAGCGTCGAGAAATGGCAGGGGCTCTGTGAAGGCTTGTTTGAGCTTTGAAAAATTGGGAGCCTTGCGAAGTAGGGTACTTTCCGAAGGCCTTTTCCAAAGGTTGTTTGCCCTGTGGAAAAGGGAAAAGGGGGTATTCATCAGTAGTTGGAATTTGGATTTTAACAGAGCATTAACTTAGGACTCTGATGCAAGCAAACTCTCATGCTGAACAAGGGACAATGAACTTCATGACTATTAATTGAAGAGACCTTCACTTCTATAAACTGAGTGTGACTTCACAAATGGTAGTGAGCCAGGGGGAGTCAACAGGAGTGACCCGAGGGAATCAGTGAGCTATCTCAGAACCTTTGTAAAGGCAGTGAGCCTGGGACAGAGTGACTGTGCCCGAACTTTTGTAATCTCCAGCTAGTGAAGCATAGTGGTTTTTGGTACAACCGACAACTTGTCAGCGTATGCTCCTTGGACGTAGCCCTTATTGGTGAACCAAGTAAAAAGGGATATTTCGTCTCTGTGCATATGCATGTTTGCTTTCTGATCTTTTTCATCATACAGGTTCAACAAGTTCCTACCAACGTGGGAACAAGATCCACAACTTTAAAAAGAAAAATTTGTCACCTTGATTCACCCCTCCCCTCTCAGGTTGTCCTAGGGTCCTTCAAGTGGTATCAGAGGGTAAAGGTTGCTGGTGTTGAATCTGACCTTTTTCATCATGGAAAACGCGGTCAATGTCAGGGGAGTCCCTCCCTTCGATGGAAGGAATTTCCAGATCTGGAAGAACAGAATGAGATCTCATTTGAGATCTCTTGGAATGGATGTTCTCTTTTCTACTATGCAAGGAATAAAAGTCACTGATCCAACAGGACTTGCTATGAATGAAATAGATAGGAAACTTCTTGATGTAGATGCTAAAGCACAGAATGCACTCACTACAGCCCTTTCTGATCAGATCTACCTAAAGGTGATGAATTCCACCTTAGAAAAATCCATGTGGGATAAAATTGAGAATATTTATGAAGGTGATAGCAAAGTGAAGGAGGTGAAACTATAAGTGCTGCACAATCGGTTTGATGGTCTGAAGATGCATCAAGACGAGAATGAAGACTCCTTCTTCAATCGAATTACTGAAGTGGTTGGAGCTATTCGGGGTCTAGGAGAAGAAATCAAAGACATTGATATTGTAAAGAAAATTTTGAGAAGACTTCCACCTCTGTATAATGCACTGGTGTCAGCCCTTGAGGAAAGAGATCTTTCCAAACATTCTCTAGATGATCTAATAAGCATTTTGGTAGCATATGAAATGAGAGTCAAACCTGAAGATGCTACGACTCGGGTGATCACGGAAATAGAATTCAAGTCCATGGATAAACTGAAAATCTCAAAGGATAGTAGCGGTGAAGATGACGAAGAAAAATAAATTCTTTCTCTCATTGCAAAGAAGTTCCAGAAGGGGAAAGGGAAATTCAAAGGGAAGTTACCTCTCGCGTGTTTACATTGTGGAAAAGTTGGGCACATTGCCTCTCAGTGCTTAAAAATGATCAATGAATAAGATAGTGAGGATGAAAACTTCAAGAAGCCTCAGAGAAGATTCTTCAAAAAGGGAGACTTCAAATTTGTTAAGAAAATGCAAAGGAAGAGTTTTGTCTGTGAAGAGGAAGAAGATGATAATGAATTTTGTGATGAAGAAGAACCAGAATTCAAAACTGGGAACCATTCTTCTATGATGGCGACTGTTGAAAATCCAGAAGATACTGAAGGAGAAAAACAACTGAGAACTTGTGTAGATCCTGAGATACAACTTAAGGATGTGGTTAGTAAGCTCAAGATTAAATGTAAGAGCTGCAATAAGTGGAAATCAATTGTAGAAGAATCAACTGAATACGTTGATCAACTTGAAGCTGAAATTGAACAACTGGAAGAATTTGTGAAGGTACAGTCTAAAATAATTGAATGTAATGATGATGTAGTAGATCTGAAGATGAGAATTGAAGATCAGGAAAAGGTGATCAATGACCTCACCTTCAGATTGGATGAAAAATCCCAGACTACTGATGGTCTTGAGCACGAAGTAGTTACTCTAAGGAGTAAACTAGATACTGAATCATTTCGAAAAGAATCGAAGAAGAAAATACAGTTTAGATGATTCTCAGATGCAAAATTACTAGTAAGAGCCAAGTGTGGTTCAGATGGGGTTGGAAAAATCTTGAGTGATCAAAGACCCGCTTGCATGGGAAAGAGTGGAATTGGCTGTGAGGTTGGGACATCAACTGCTGGAAGTGAAAAGATCCAAAAGAAAGATAAGATGAAAGTTTAACATGTTGAAACGTTTCCTAGAGTGCCTAAAAAGGAACCCTCAATCCAAACTAAAAGGGGACCTAAAAATTATCCTCAAACATTCAAAAATGGCAGACAGACTTACTATTCTCCCAAGGAAGAAGGTATGAGGAGAAATTCAAGTGAGAAGACATTTCCTCTCATGAAGTGTCAGTTCTGTGGCTATCTGGGTCATACCATGTCATATTGTGAAGAGGCAAGAAGCTATCTGAATGGAGAAGATATAGAAGCTCAACAAAGGAGAAAAATTTCATATCCTAGTTCTTATAGAAGAAATAATTTCTATGGATATTGTTTTTGTTGTTCTAACTTTGGTCATAAGGCCTCTAATTGCAGGCAGAGAAGGGACATGGACACCTCATACCGAAGCTCAAGACAAGTCAAGTCTCGTCAGCAAGACAGTGTTTCTCTTTCAAACAGGTTCTCACCTCTCAAAGAGGACTTCAACTATGAAGAACCAGGGTATGCGGAAGAGATAATTGAAAGACAATTAGTTCTTTATACTCGATCTAATGTCTCATGGAAGGAAAGGAAGAAGATTGAGAAATCAAACCTTGCAGAGGTGGACCTCAAAGCTACAAAGAACAACAGTACCTGGATTCTGGATAGCGGTTTTTCTTCTCATATGACAGGTAATGTCAGCCTACTGACGAATATCATAAGGAATGTCGATGGTACAGTAAGATTTGGTAATGATGGGGCTCTGAAAATCAAAGGGAGTGGAAGTACCAAATTAGCTAATGGAGAACTAAAGAAGACTGAAGTCCTTTACGTAGATGGCCTACGTCATAATCTCCTCAGCATGAGTCAACTCTGTGACTCAGGACTTATAGTAACGTTTAATCAGAAAGGCTGCACTATCAAGGGAAAGGCTGGAAATTATCTTATGAAGGGATGCAGAACCGAAGGCAACTTGTATCAGGTTGATAGTGAAGAAAATGTATGTTACATGACTGTTGAAGAAGAAAAATATTTGTGGCATCGGAGACTGGGACACATCAATCAACAAGACATGGAGAAAATATCAAAATTATGAATTGTCATGGACATTCCCAACCTGAAGCGTGAGAGTGAAAAATCTTGTGATGCTTGTATTCGTGGGAAGCTGGTCTGCAGTTCATATTGGCCAAAAACGAAAAGAGTGTCTCACCATCTTGATCTGATTCATACAAATGTTTGTGGGCCAATAAATATTGCTAGAACTCATGGAGAAAGGTACTTTGTCCTTTTCATAGATGATTACAGTATAATGGCATGTGTGATGGTCATTCACAGGAAACGACAAGTCCTTGACTGCATGAAAACATAACTGTGAATCGCCGAAAATGATACTGGATGAACAATCAAAGTGTTGCGATCTGAAAATGGAGGAGAATACACATCCATTGAATTTGAGAATTATCTGGAGAAGCATGGGATACAGCATGAGGTAGCTGCTGTGAGAACTCCACAACAAAATGGAGTTGTTGAACGTAGTAATCGACAGGTGAACAACATGGCACAGACTATGCTGATTGAGAGTCGTATTCCACGACATTACTGGAAAGAGGTTGTTCAAGCTGCAGTGTACATTCAGAATCGAACAGGACTTTATATGGGTGAGACGAAGATACCATATGAATTGTGGCATGGACGGAAGCCTTCTATAAAATACTTTTGTGTCTTTGGAAGTAAATGATTCATCAGGAACAAAGAAGGAAATCAAGGGAAATATGGTGACAATGCAGATGAAGGAATTTTCCTCGATTACTCAATGAAAAGTAAGGCCTACAAATGTTTCAACAAGCGTTTGGGAAGGATTGTGGAAAGTAGTGATGTTAAGATAATTGAAGAGAAAATCACAAATGCTTCAAGGACGTCATATGCTGATGTGATAGAAAGTCAGGAAGAATGTGAATGTGAAGAAAATACAAATGCAGAAATAGAGGAAGTTGTTCAAAACACTCAGCAGTCACATCATGATGTTGACTCAGAAGAAGAATCTGAAGAAGAAACTATGGATGAAGAGAATACTACTGAACCTCGCAGGAGAAATCGAAGAGCTGAGATTGATCCATCCAATATAATTGGGGACAGGAGTGCACCCACTCAAACAAGAAGTATGAGGAATACCACACAATCTGCATTTTTATCAGTTGTAGAGCCATCCTCATTTGAAGAAGCTTCAAAAGATAAATCTTGGGTGAAAGCCATGAATGATGAATTAGATCATATTGACAAGAATCGGGCATGGGATCTTTTCCAGAGACCCGAAAGTCACAATGTGATCGGTACCAAATGGATCTTCAAAAATATGTTTAATGAGCATGGAAGTGTCATCAGAAACAAGGCATGACTGGTATGTAAAGGATACTCCCAGATTGAAGGCATTGATGTTGAATAAACCTTTGCTCCAGTGGCTAGATTGGAGTCAATCAGGATTTTCCTTGCCATGGCACTCCAAAGAGGATATAAAGTATATCAAATGGATGTCAAGACATCTTTCTTGAATGGTATACTCAAAGAAGAAGTCTACATTGAACAACCAGTGGGCTTTGTTTTGGGTACTGATGAAACAATGGTCTGCAAACTGAAGAAAGCTCTATATGGTTTGAAGCAGGCACCACGGGCATGGTACTCACGGCTGGACTCATATCTCAAGAAGTTGGAATTCAAAAGAGGAGTAGTTGATCACAATCTCTATGTGAATAATTCTCCAAAAGATCAATTCATGGTTCTTGTCTCCGTTGATGATATCATATTTGGTGGCAGCAGGCAGAAATCAGTGGATGAATTTTCCAACCACATGAAATCAGAATTTGAAATGTCTATGATTGGGGAGCTCACATATTTCTTGGGGATACAAGTGATTCAAAAGAAGGAATACACTTTCATTTCTCAGGAAAAATATGCAAGTGAGTTGCTGAAGAAGTTCAATATGCAAGACTCCAATCCAATGTCAACTCCGATTGCAGTTGGAACTAAACTTGGAAAGCATGAGGATGGGAACTCTGATGATCCCACCATGTACAGGAGGATCATTGGAAGCCTACTGTACCTGACAGCGACAAGGCCAGATATTGTCTTTGCAACATGCCTTGCAGCCCGTTTTCAGAGTAATCCGAAGGAGGAACATATGGCAGCAGTAAAAAGAATCATGAGGTACATTCACGGTACACTTTACTTCGGGTTATTTTTTGCTGCAGGCAGGGAAAATGAATTATCAGTGTTTTCTGATGCTGACTGGGCTGGTGATGTAGTGTATAGAAAGTCCACTAGTGGTGGAGCTTTCATTATTGGGCAGAAATGTGTTGGCTGGTTGAGCAAGAAACAAGAAATTACTTCTCTTAGTACTGCTGAAGCTGGGTATATCTCCGAAAAAAAGGCATGAACTCAACTGTTATGGATGTAGCAGTAATTAACTGATATTGGGGATGAGGTGACGCAACCAATAGGGATTTACTGTGACAATAAGAGCACAATTGATCTTACGAATAATCCTGTTCAGCATTATCATACAAAACACATTGAAATCAGGTATCACTTTATCAAAGAGAAAGTTGAGCAAAGCGTGATTAGATTGGATCATGTGGGAACAGATGACCAAGTGGCTGATATCCTGACAAAGCCACTGTCAGCGGCTGTGTTTGAGAAGCATCGGTTGAACCTCGGTGTTTGACTACCTCCCAGTGCATAAGGAGGATACGGAATATCCCTCTCCCCATTTGTTTTAAACGTTTTAAACTGTTTATGGATATGATGCAGGTTTATGGGGGAGATACTATCCAGGGGGAGTATGGTTTGATCTGAATGTGAAAAAAAATTAACTGGTCTTTGGATTTATTGTCAATGGGGGAGAAAGGAGAAGGAATAAATTCAGGAAACTTCTTTGATGAGAAGAATGATAAGGAAAACAGTGGAACCCAATTCAATCCTCCTCTCTTGTTTTCTACACCGAGCATTGCTCACGTAGACTTAGAGTGTTGGCTGGGTTGATTCCTGCGTTTTTTGGTTTTCACATAGATGGAGATCTTTTGATTTTTTCTTCTGATTTCCAACAAACCCAAAGGGGGAGATTGTTGGAACCATGGTCTTCTATGCATGATTTGGAGTGTGGTTTGTGTTTGTTGTCAATTATCAATGGAAGTTCGGATCGTGTACCAGCAAAGAGATCGTACAGTTCAAGCACACAACAGTATTGAAGGTGGCGCCGTTTCCCAGTGTTTTCCAAATTTTTGGGGTCCAAAATTTGGAATTTGGTGAGAATCGCGAAAATAGGATTTCCATGAAGATCATGATTTAATATGGCAAAGGCATGAATATCGCGAAGATAGGATTCAGGGTTTGGAAATCGCGAAGACCAGAAGAATGGAGGCGGTGAGTCTTCGCGATTACATCAAGCTTCGCGAACGGCAGAGGCTGAAGCGCATCGCGGCGGAGAAGGGCTTTGAGAGGGAGCTTCGCGACGAAGGTGCAAAGGAATGTTGACGGTGATTCTTCTCGATTACGTCAAGCTCCGCGAACGGAAAATTGCCGTGGTGCTTCGCGATTTGGATATAATTCCGGTGGGAACTTCGGAACTTCGTGATTTGAGCTGACGTGGCGCTGACTTCGCTCGGAAGGGTCGAGGGTCTGTGGAATCGCCTATAAATAGAAGCCGGCCCCCTCAAGAGAAGGAGAGATAATTTCAGAGAAAGTCCTTTTCTCTCGGTTCGCAAAGGTCTCTCGCGAAGGCAGTGTGCTTCGCGAAAGAGGACCTTCGCGGCGGCTACACTAGCTCCGCGAAAGACGTGCGCCCCGCGTTGGCTCAGTGAGCTTCGTGATAGCCAAGCATTGCGAAGGCTGGAGACTCGCGAGAGTGCTTCGCGATTGAGCTTCAGGAAATGGCAGGGGCTCTGCGAAGGCTTGTTTGAGATTTGGAAAATTGGGAGCCTTGCGAAGTAGGGTACTTTGCGAAATCCTTTTCCAAAGGTTGTTTGCCCTGTGGAAACGGGAAAAGGGGGTATTCATCAGTGGTTGGATTTTTTATTTTAACAGAGCTTTAACTCAGGACTCTGATGCAAGCAAAGTCTCATGCTGAATAGGGGACAATGAACTTCATGACTATTAATTGAAGAGACCTTCATGTCTATAAACTGAGTGTGACTTCACCAACGGTAGTGAGCCAGGGGGAGTCAACGGGAGTGACCCGAGGGAAGCAGTGAGCTATCTCAGAACCTTTGTAAAGGCAGTGAACCTGGGACAGAGTGATTGTGCCTGAACTTTTGTAATCTCCAGCTAGTGAAGAATAGTGGTTTTTGGTACGACCGAAAAATTGTTGGTGTATGCTCCTTGGACGTAGCCCTTAGTGGTGAACCAACTAAAAAGGGCTATGTCTTCTCTGTGCATGTGCATGTTTTCTTTCTGATCTTTTTCATCATACAGGTTCAACAAGTTCCTACCAACGTGGGAACAATATCCAGAACTTTAAAAAGAAAAAGTTGTCACCATGATTCACCCCTCCCCTCTCAAGGTGTCCCATGGTCCTTCAATACTTAGAAGTGTATTATTGTTATCAATTCATATTCCCTATGTTTTTAGAGATACTTAGAATGATAACCTTCATAATATTATTCCTTACATATACAAGTATGTGTTTTAAATTAACTAATCTTGTGGTTGTTGTGTATATTGTTTATCATGTCATCAGTTTCAGTGAAACCAATATGAGATTATTCCACCTGTTTGAAAATTCAAAACATTTGTCCCTAGATTGAATTAGACTAATTAAATCCATGTACCTTCATAGTTAAATCACATATTATGTTCTTATCGACTTGGATGAGGTCCATGTATTGTACTTATTTGTTAGATCAATGATATGTGATGTATTCATCGACATGGATAGTCTTTTTTAGGGAATCAATAAAAGATGAGATGACCTATACTATAGTTGCATTGTTCTATGTCTAGTGGTCACTCAATATCCTATTCAATGTGATTATATAAGTGTACATATTATATATATTATGTATCTTATTGTGGACATGTTTTTATTAAGATATTATTATGTTTGATGGAGATAAAACCAGGCCCCTTAGTAGCTTCAGTATCACTACTTATTTTCAAGATGAAACTCTCTTATTACATATATTAAATAAGGATTTTATATTTTTTATCAATTATAATAAGCCCCTCAGCATCATACCATTAGACCATTGTATTAGTATCATGTTTTGGAAAATGGGTCTATTCCAAAACAAATATATTATGATAAATTAATATTCAAATTTTTTTAAGGAATAACAATGACTTTTAAGAAATTTCATAATGATCTTATTAGATTTTTGTGAAATTAGGTGATTTTTGGATGTGCACTAAAATATATATCTGAATGAATTAAATATATATGAATGTATCTTCTCACGTGATTCCATCAGTTATAATCCATTATGATTAGATGAAATGGAATCCATTATTATTAATTAGATGTATTAAATTAGTTAATGGGATTCAATGAATAAGTCATATGAGAATAAATGTATCTCTATATGTTGGATATGGATTATGAATGTCATTAAATGTGTTTTTTCAAGGATGGTTATATAAAGTAATTAAATCCATTTTTTGTGACACATCTGATTCTATATAATCATCTCAGTGCTCTCCTTATTCTAAAACATAGTTTATCATAAGGTAAAGGTGCTAGTAGCCCTTGTATATTTTTGGATCCTCAAGAAATATCAATTGATCTTTTATCTGATATAATCTCTCAGATCCAAGAAGTTTCCATTTATTTCATTCATGATCTTCTTAAATTGTGTATATAAAATTGAAATATGGATTCATCACTTTAGTTAAACAAATTTTGTTTTTAATTTATTTATATATGTGGATTCTATCAAGGATAAGTCAGAAGCAATATGGGTTTTCTTCTACTACCATTAATCATATTATGATCCACAAAAATTCATCACTATCACATATTTACACCAAAAACATTTCACGATAATCCATATTATATTTATTATGAAATGGCAAAATCTTTTTCATAATGTCTCCACTAGGAACTATATTTCCAATGGATTAGTAATTTGGTTGTAATAAAACATAAAAGACTTACAACTATAACCAGTAGCTTAACCCATGGTGTGGGAATTTATTTATCACCTCCTTGAATAATTTGGATGCCTAAATGGTGGTTTTTATTTCCTTTTGTGTGAATTTTTTAATTTAATTTTAATATTTTAGGGGTTTTCTGGTGGTAAATACTTTCCCAGTAATTTCATTGCAAGCTCATCCCATGTTGTTGTCATGATGTGTGGTATTACATTCAACTATTCCTTATCTTTATAATTTTGTGAAAAGAAGAAGGATATCAATAATATATGATCATCAGATTCCATATTATCTATCAAAGTGTCACATATCATTAAATTTTTTATGTGGTGTGGATACGCTTTTTAAATTCTTGCCAACTTGCCAATGTTTTAGACCATTTATAGTATAGTCATTATAGCTCAATGTTTATAGCATAGATTGGGGATCTTAAAATTTTAGGATTATATCCCTTTATCATGTAATGTTTATACCCCATTATTATCAAATTTTTGTATATTCAATAGACTTTTTGACTATTTATCCTATTTTATTCTTATTCACTCTGGGTTTTTTCATTCGACCATCGTTGATATTCTATATCTAAATAGATATATATAAATATTATTATTGTAATTAAATGGTTTAGAATGTTTCAAAATCCTTGGTTGAGTTTGAGGGGTTCCACTCATACACCTACAACCTCTGATAGTAAAAGCACGAACACCCACATACATAAAAATTAATAAAAATGAAAATAAATAAATGGAAAGAAAATAATTAAATTCTAAAATAAAAGAAAATCGGTTTAGTTGTGTCTTATATTATATCCATGTCCTCAAAAATGGGTATAAAGACTTAAAAAACCATTATCATCATCAATATCCACGAATTTATGAAATTTTTTATAATTTTATATTCATTAAACAAAAAATGGAATGAAAAAATCATAATGTAGCTTAAATTCTAGGACTGATACTTTAGGAACTTATGGTATGAAAGGGTCCCATATTATAAATATTCATCAATTTTTATCTTTCAAATTTTTGAATTAAAATGAAAACTGACCATAAAACCAAATATTTTAAATTATTTATTCTTTATAGAAAAATATATACCATAATTGAATTTGAATGATGGTTTTTATAAAAACATGATTTTTTTACTTGTAAAAAAGGTTTAGTTGATTATCTATATTTTTCTATTTAATTAACACATATTGATTAAATTTTTTTCATTACTATCCTAGTCCATTCAATTTATATTCCTAAATGAATATACTAATATTATAATGGAATGAGTTCTAATAATAAAATAATAAATATATCATGGTTACTTCTATAAACAAAATTATTCTCCAGGATATTGTATTTCATCCCATATTCTATTATTTTCTAAACAATTAATAGGGAATAATATGAGTAATAAATCTTAATATGATACTAAATTACACACAATTAATTTATAATAAATTGTAATCATCAACAAATAATCGCCCTTCTACTCTTAATTTATCATCCCTTATGAAAACTATTCATTCATGATTTAAATATAATTAATTATCAATGAAATAATGGAGGAATATATGTCCCTTTACCTATCTTGATCGTAGAATAGTCTTCTTCAATAGGTTGAAATCCATACTTAATGAATTATTTACTTCCAATTATATGTGGGAACCAAAATAAAATGGGTATGTATCATGTAATAATACTTACTTGCTTAAATTTTCTAAAAGATAAATCATTCATGGAAATTATAGTATTATAATTAAGGATGAGGACCTGATTATTTCTAAAATCTTTACTTTTATTATTTTAATATAACTACATAAATATATAATGAATTATGGAATGATTTTTAATTTCATACTTCAATCATATCCAATCCCTTTTAAATTATTATAAAATCTATATTCAATTAAAAATAAAAATTACTAATTGGGATTAAATATGATAATGTTGAATTAATAATTAAAATCAGATAACATGTATGTATAGTTTATAATTTTCATTGATATAAATATTGATGGTTTATTTTCTATATTCTTAATTGAATTATATTTTTTTATGGAATTATTTTTTTTATTTAATATCCTTATATAATTTTATTTTTGAAAAAACTATGATTATATTCCATTTTCAGAATAAATTTTCTTGTTGTTTTTATCTTTTTATAAATAATTGAAAATTTTTAATCTTATTAGTGGTTCATCTTATATGAGGTAGTCCACCAAACCAAGGATATGGGTGTCTTATTTCTATCCTCTAGATTCCATAGATCATATTCTCTATTATGAGGTTTCCCTTGGAAAATTGTCTCTAAATTCTCCTAGCATCGCTCTACTAACTATTCCATCAATCCAGATTATTATTAAGGTCGAAAAGTTGTTAAAGGTAAATCCAACATTTCTCTATTGATGGATGGATTTAAATCGACGAGGGGATATGAAAACATGATTTTGTTTCTAAATTTAGTGAATATCATCCCCTTATCAATGTATTATAATATTTCATCATGATTTCATCTAATCATTATATCCCTAAAGTTATCTATCTTATTATCTATAGGGTTTTAAGAATTAATATCTCCTTGGGTGAAATTTTTTCATTTATTGGGTGCATAAATAAAACATTTGGGAGCATAACCGCATTATAATAGTCTTGTGGTCTAAATAATTTCATGAGGTTTGTGGTTCCAAGTCATCAATGGTCTCAGTTTGTTAATATGGTTCTTCTCGTTGTTTTCACAATCTAGTGATCCTAATGTGTAATACTGACTCCTTCAGGAAATTCAGTTTCATAAACATTAAAATTATAAGTGATGGATATTTATTTTCTATCATCCTTCATAATTTGATGCTGCACCAACCTCATCAACCCATAACATCAACCATGTTTAGTATATATGTTCAAACTAATGGTTTAGCTTCTATGGAAAAATTATATGATTGGGTGGGCACAGGTGGGGGTTGGGGGAGTTGTTTCAAACATGAATCCTCACACTATTCATATAAAAGGATTTCGGAGGATCTATTCTAGAATCTGTTCTAGGATAGAGATATATGATTATTGTGTGAGAGAGAATTGAGCACTCTATGTGAGGGAAAAAGGGTGGGGTGGGAAGTAATATTCTTATAACTTATTTTCTTTGTGAAATAATGACCATTTTCAATGTTCATTATATTTATATAGGATAAATTAATCAAAATATTTTGTATCAAAACCATTATAATTAAAATGCTAGTGTGTAGAGGATGTTATTTATGATCAAAAAAAAGTTTCCTATATCCATGTTGCAATGGTATTTTCTAAAATCCCATGTCAAGAAGATACCAATGATGAATGAAACATAAAAATGGATCTAAAATAAACTCCATATAATAGTTAAAAAATAAGTCTTATAGTGGTACGGTCCATTATTTCCATTGAAGAAGTTATTATTCCAACATTAGTGACTTTTAATTGGGGGTTTTTGGCTTCTTCACTATTAAAGAAAATTTATTCCATGAAATCAGAAAATTTTAATCATTAATACTATATGAATCATATATTCATTGATCAGATTTAGTTTTCTAGAATCCAAGAGTCAATTCTATCATTTTTTTGTTCTAAACACAATGGTGAACTCTATTTTTTCAAATTATAATCCAAATTTCACTAAATTGAAAACTAAATTCTATAACCATATATGGGAGGTATGATCAAGTTGACTTCCTCAACCCGATCTATTTAGAATCCTAAAATGGATGTTATTATTTATACAAAGGGTTTATTTTATGCCATTAAGGATAAGGGAGTCAACACAAATTCCACTAATTAAGGTTAGTTGAATAAGTTGGGTAAGAAGGTGATCAGTCAAATCTACTAATGGATTGATTGTATTGTCCACCACCACATTTCACAAGAGAAAAAACATGGTATGAAGTTAGGAAATACATAATTATAAAATACCCTTTAGAAAAATATTTTCATATTAAAATAATTATCAAATATTAGACTATTAAGTGGACTCTCTATAACCAAACACACTAGAATGTTCTAAATCCTGTTGAATATGACTAAAATCTAAGTAAATTCTTGATTGGTGGATAGCTTAGACCTGGATATTTAGTATGTATATGTGAAAAAATAACTTTTATTCATGGTACCATACCAATGTAGATATTCCTAATGTATTTAGAAGTTCTCAATGTTTCTAGATAAGAAAAACTTATTTTATAATTAAAGAAGATATTAGACAGTCTGAAACAAGATCACATATAGTAGTATAATTTTTTACACATTCATACTGAGTCACGGATTCAAGAAGAAATATGATAACTAGTTTTTTTATTTATATAGTTTTATAAAAGGTAAATTTTTTTCTCTACTAATTTATATTGATGAGTTGTAAATCATTGATAATGATATAGAAAAGATCAATAATTTGAAGGATTTATCCATGTCTTTTGATGTGATATAATTGGAAGAGACACAATAGAATTTAAGGTTGTATACCATTTGTGATAATGAGATTATATTGTTATATTTATCTTAAGAGAAGTATTTTAAATTCTTTCTAACAAAATTCATGATAGACAGATCCAATCCAGTGATCATTCCACAACCAATTCATTTTATTTGACCAAGAATTCATTTTCATCATCAAAGGGACAAATCAATGTGATATAGACCATACCATACTCCTCAGTGGTAAAAAGAATATTTTATTCTATAGTTTGTATGAGTCCATACATTTCACTTGTTGTTTTTCTCTTAGAAAATTTCTCTCCAATACTAGGAAGCAACCTAGGGATGAAGTCAAGTGGATTATGAGTCATTTTAAATAAACATAAAAAAACAATGTTTGTGTTATAGTGGTGATGAAACAATCTTAGATGGATATATATATTTGTGTCTTTGTTTTTGTGTGTCTATAGATCTAGACAGTATGATGTATACACCATGATACATATATAATTTTACAGGAGTAGTATCACGGATGTTGAGGGGGTAGAATCAATTTTTTTTTCCACAACTAAATTAGAGTACATTGCGGCTTTAGAGGATTTCAAGGAGAATTTTTTGATGAAGAAATTTACTCAAGATATTATATTTTGAAAAAAGGATTATAGGGTCAATTTCATAGTCAAATTTCTTTGAACATGATAAATAACTCCATGAACCAGTCCCAGAAGAAGCACATTGAAATTTTTATCAATAGATACACAAGCAGATAGATTAATAAAAATTGTAACTTTTTAATATCTACATGATGGTGAACCTGATGGATATGATAAAAAAGTTGGAAACTCAAGAGGATCTATAACATTGTATATATTGTATTTGATTATATCGAGAGGGGTAAAATTGATATAGATTTTATTTATATTATTTTGTAGGTGGGTGGTGCACTAAACTCAACAAAACATGACTTTAAACTTAAATTCTAAATGTGAGGAATCTATTTTCTTTATTGTAAGGGAAGAAGTACATTCTTAATTGATTATAGTGTGGGTATTTGTCTTATTTGTTTTCAAACTTGACACCTCCCAGCATTCCTATAAATGGAATCTAGGATGGTCCATTCCAAAACCAGTTCAAATATTGAGATATCTTCTTTATTATATGAGGGATCCTTAAGAGATGCATGTATGTGATAAAAATGTTCCAATGGGTGGGTGAATTTTTTTAACATTTTTTCTTGGTGAAATAAATATCATTTTCGCCCTTAATTGTGTTGCTCTGTCATCTTTGAATCACAAAACGTGCCATGAAATTAAATGTTCAGGCCCAGATTTGTGTGGAGATTGATTTTTTTGTTCCATTTACCCATCATACTTTAATTTGTGTTGGTATCTCCATATATATCTAGAAAAAATTGTTCTTTTATAGTAAGGTATTTTTATGTATCTATTTTTATCCTTTGGGTTACGCCACCTCCAACTATTGAAGTAGTATCTCCTCTTTTCAATCCTCTAATCCCAATTTCCCAGGTGGGGGTAGAGAATCGATGCTGATTCCACCCATTCCTCGTCTATTGATATGGACTATCCCTTGAGAGATACTATTTTAGATCCTTACATTCCTTGTTTATTTACTTATTTCTAGGCTATTTATGGTCAATTTATAAAGGAAACAACATCTATGGGTATAAACTATGATTATACTATGTCCAACTCTGTTATGAAACCATTTCAAGGTTCTACTAATCATGTTGGTGTTTCTCTATTCCCTAACATTGTATTAATGGACCCTTATAAGGATATGTCATCCTTGAAGAAAAAAGGAAGAATTCACATACGCAATCCCACTTGTTCCAAGTTTATTCCCCTTATATTTTAACTCAAAGGAAGTTCTGGATCATGGATTAAAGTCATGAATCTATTTTACCTTGGGATATGTTATCATTATAGTCACTAGATTTTACAAATATACAAGTTATGGGATTCTATATAGAATAATTCTGATATAGTTTTGTTCCCCTATATTTCATAATATATCATATATAGACTCTCTCAAGGAACTCTAATAATGTCTTACTCCTATAGTGATGGATAACTACTTGTTTAACATTGGGAGTTGTGGGTGCTGAATTTTCATCTAAATTCTCTCTCTCATGGATGCCTAATAAAATAGATAAAATTTATCTATTCTCATTAGTACGAGTCATCAGGAATGACCACCCATACCAAATTGAAAAATCTATAGGAAACAAATATCTAGATTCTTTCAAGATAATAATTACTAGAATTATCCTACTCCTCAGCTAACATCCTTTTAATGAATTTTCACATTTAAAATGTAAAATAAATTGAAAACTTTGCTAAATAAAAATTTCATCAATTATAGATCAAATGGTTTTGGGTTTCATTAATAGTAATCATTAAACCCAATAATTTTTTTTCTATTATTGATGTTAGTATGAATCTTTACATGAATTCATTCTTGAATACATCATTGAATAACTCCAATGTATGGGTTTTTTAGAAGAAAAGTATCTAAAAAAAATTTGTCGTCCGAGAATATGATCCCCACGGACTACATTCTTAGAAAAGTTTTTTATCTAACCCTTGTGTTCATTGTATATGATAATAGAAAAATAAAATATCCTAGTAACACCCTAAAATCATTTATTCTATGTGTATTCTTTTGTATTTCAGGTTTAACATCAATACCATCCTCATGATTTCTAAAAAAAAGGTGGTAATCCCAACATGATGCTTACTATACCTGACTATATATCCTTAGTGGAGGATAAAAAACTCATAGACCTCTGATATTTTTGTGAAAGGATAAATTTTTGTGATAATAAAAGAGGAGAAAGAATATATTGTGTTTAGATAAATAGATGGTATATTAAACATCATGGAATTAGTCCCTTTATTGGGATTAATATCACCTATTTACCAAGTCATTTTTTTATCATTCCCTAATATTTATTTAGTTATAGGGATCCTCAAATACCAAGAATGTAATTTATTTCTTTAGGTTTTGTATCTCAAAAAGAAACATTTTCATGGTATTTTTTTCAAAGGATAAGTCAATGATACACTAAAATATTAATGACCTTTCTAGGGAGATCTAGGATATTAATGTAGCTTTGATTTGGTTCTAATATGACCATCTATTTTATCTCCTTTCTGATAAAAAAAGGTTATTATTGGATATTTTGTTATAGAGGAAATTATAGATCATTATATAATCAAAGGCCTTGTGTCCTATGGAGGGATATGAGACTATAGTGTTTTTATGCATACATTAAGGAAATTAATATCTATTGGAATGATAGAGACTATACTAAGGATTTTAATTTTCTAGCTTGGATGTCTATCAATATTTTATAAGCGGTTATTTTATTACATAGGGATACTCTAAAGAATTTAGGAATCAATAAAAGAGACATTAATTAATTTATTAATTATATAAATTTGATTGATTCTTATCTTTTTAATGATTTTCTCATTGTATTTCTAGATGAAAATATAATATATACCCTAATAAATGGGTTTAAACTAAAAAATTATCCAGGGCCAAATTGATTTTTGAGAAATTTTTAAATCACTGCATGAAATGTTTTCAAAATGAATATGGATTAATTTTTTCAAGTCTTATTAAGATAAATACAACTACTCACATCTATATGTGCTAAAATTTTGGTTCTCATTCTAAAGGTTAAATCCACATATACCTTCTAATATTTTTTCCCCATTTATATGTACAATTTATCTTATAATATTCTAGTAATAGTTTGTAATGATAGACTATTACCTCTCCACATAAGCCACATCTTTGAGGGAATATGGGTTTAGAGGAGAGGGAAAATACAAGTTTCGTTGGCCCTTGATCATAGAATATGACATAATCTAAATAAAAAACACTAGGAGGAAACATCATAAATAAGGTGTATATGAAGAAAGAATTTGGTAGGATGGAATGATGTTTCATTTGGGGGACGATATTACATATTGGTTGTATATAACAGTTTAGTTTTTTTATGTTCTTCACTTCACCTTGGTTTTCATTACCATTAATGGGGAGGAAATTGATATTATTTAACACAATAAGGGGTCTGAGATATGGAGACAAGATTCTTTGAGTATACATATCATAGATTAGGAAGCATTCAATTAAAATCTCAATGCAACTTTTCTTGGAGGTAAAGTGGGGTTTCTTCAAGGGTATAAATGGTTCTCTTGGTATTATAATTTGAATTTTATGGATGGTAAATGAAATTTATTAATATTATGTTGAAATCAGTCTTGGAATTCAGGTAAATCCTTTATTATTATAATAATTATTTGGTAAAAAATGATAACACTTGTAAGAGTAACCTATATATCCCATTATGGTTGGATGTTAAGAATTAGTTCCTCCTTAATTTATGGAATTAATTTTCAAAAAATATAATTTTTATATTTGGGTTATCCTATTTCTAATGACTATTTTTTTATAATAAATATTTAAAACATGTAGAGTATGATTAAATATCATATTTTTCTCTGTAAGATATACTAATTTTCATTTTTATGTAAGATGGTCCTTATCAATAGTGTTCGTGCATTGATTCTAGGTCATATTCTCTTGATGGATAAGGTTGAAAAAAAAATTATTAATAATATCAAAGGGGTTTTTTCAAATTTTGTTTCTTTAATGTATATATTCAATTACATTTTTTAGTTGGAGGATATTATAAATGTACTAATTTATAATTATGGTCAACATATTGGATTAATAGAAGAATATACAATTCAATATAGCTATTTTGGTTTAAGATTATATTTCAGTTTCTTCTTCATGGTTACATTTTTTAAGAAGAAAATATGGGCAACCCACATGTTTGAATATCCTTGGATTCTTTAACACTCTTATGATTTATATAATCATGGTTGGGACTATTCCATTTTTATTGTAGAATTCATATTGAATTATCGGGAATGGGAATGTAATTTACTATAAGGAGAACTAGGTAGGAGAATGTCACACCCAGACTCTTGAAATAATTTTATTTTATAATTTTATTTAGAATTGAAATATTTTAATGAGGTGTGGGCCAATACCAATTGATATTTTATGTCTTTGCTGATAAATGAATTATTGGGCTTAATGGAATCTAGTGCATGGGTAGGGAATGGTCCATGATGTGCAGCATCTCAAAATCACCATGTGCCCTTCCCGGTGTACTATTTACTAATTATTTAAAAAAATGAATGATAATGTGGAAATGAAATAAAACTAGAAAACTAAAATAAATAAAGTCTCATTTTAATGATAATAATAATATTATTATTATTTAGTAATATTATTATTATTATATTGGTTAATCTTTTATTAATTTATTATTATTATTATTAATGAATTTAGTTTTTTTTTTGTTTTTTCCCTTTTCTTTTATTTTTTCATATTTCTTTTTTTTCTCATTTTTCTCTCACATCCTCTCTTAGAGTTGTGCTACCCTAACCCTTCACCTATCTATTTCACCCGCCCAGGTTGTGTGTCATCCACCTCACCTTCTAGTCGCCCCCCTCCCATTTCCCCTCTAACTACCTTTGAACTAGCGCGTTTCTCCCTCTCTGGATGCCTCACACCACCTTCTCCCTTCATACATCCCTTGCCCCGCCCCTAGTGCATGGCTCCCCTCTGGTGACTTCTCTTTAACATGCAGCTCCCATCTAGTGGCCTCTCCTTCTCACAATTTTCTTCTGTGAGCTTCTTTCAACTTTGTCTAGGGTTTTTAGTTATGGGGTTTTTTATGTATTCTGTCTTGACTTTGTTGGTTTGAATTCTTGAATTATGGTTTGTTTTAGTTTTTTAGTGGTGCGGTTGGTGTGTGATTGATTATTAGCACTGAAATTTGGGGATTTTGATACTAAAGGTAGGTGGTTCAGTGCATAATGATTATTATATGAATTATTTTAACTTCTTGATCAATATGGTGTGTTATGTGATTAACTAGTTTGGTGAGAAATTAGTTTTTAAAGGTGTTTAGTATGTGTTTGATATTTTTTAGCATGTTTATATGATATAGGGTTAATTTTTTATGAAAACTCATATTTTGTTTTTTAATAGTGTTTTATGAACATTGTAATTAGTTTATTGAATTCCGCAAGTGGTGAGAATTGTGTTTTTGATGTGGAATTAGTTTTTGTTTGGTCATGAAAGAGGATTTTGAGTGGGTTTTGTGGGTACATACAATTAATACTTCTTTAAATTGTTTTATAAACAATTATTTATGATTTATTAAATTATATGAATTGTACGAAGGTGCATTATAAATAGTGTAACGGTTTTATCAATCTATTTATGCGGTGTAGATCAAATTTATAATTACGTTGGAGTGCGTATGATTTTCAAATAGGATTTTTGTTTGTAAATTGTGACTTTGTTTTGTGTAGTGTTTTTTAGATTTATTGTGTAAATGTGTCATACCTTTTGAACCTGAAACTTGAATTAGCACTAAGGGAAGCCCGAGTAACTAGGTGGGTAGACTTATACTAGTGTGATAGTGATACAGAAGTGGAATTGTCCAAGTTTCACTTAGAAGGATTGATGACTAAAATAAAAACTAAAAATGTGATCTTGATTATAGAAAAATATGGTTATGGGGATGTCACCAACTAGTTGCTCATGCATGAGAATGCGGGTTTTCGTGGTTCTTATCCCACTTTTCATCGAGACATGAGGTCCTAGGGTCCCATTACTTACTAGTACCTACAGGTCCCATCCCAATTTTTTCACTTTAGATATTTGGCACCCACCATCAGCATATGGTTTGTAATTTGGGTTACAGTAAAGGAAAATGTTTTTTTATTTAAAATTTCATTCCTTTAAAAAAAATTCAATAAAATTTCATTCCCTTAAAAAGTTCTAGAATTTTCATTCTATTTAATAAACTTGAAAGTGTATTCATAATTTAATGTTTATGAATGAAATATTTTTTTTGGTGGAATACTGTTGGGAATTAGATCACACCCTACATACACTTTCGGGTGTCAGTAGATTTTTTACTGTTCAATATGGGTAAGGGTAACGCTTTTCGATATAGTAGATCAGGTTGATAACTGTCTTTCGTTGTGTAAAATTGTGGAGATGGCTTGAGGGTGGTGTCTTTTTTACAGGTGTTTGTTTTTGAGTTGGTTTTTAGTCACCTTACTTTGTAGAAGTTTTTGGGTTTTTGTTTAAATTGTGTAACTTGAATCTAGTATTCAGTTAATGTCTTGTTTTTTGGTGACTTATAACTACGGTTTATTTTATATCGTTTATTTTTTTATGTTTGTATGTTTGGGTAAATCATTCCCATTTTTAAATATTTATACCCTAGAACTTGTGCTATCCCATGTGGATCGGGGACTCCCTTTGGGTCTTTCCACTGATCGGGTCAGCCGCATGTTCGGATAACGACCTAGCTTGGTTTGTGATATAAGAATACACCATGTCCATGGATGTCTGATCATATACATTGAGTTTAAAATGGAATTGTATCATAGATAATTCATGATCATTATCCTAAATAGTCTATAATAATATATATTTTCAAAGATCAAACTTATAGAGTGCAATGTTTGAATTGTATTTTCTTCTACCATTATATATAAATTTTACTCTAAATCATTCCAACATCCTAATTATGAACAACACCATAAGACCTAGTAGAGAAATACATTATGGGGGATACTTCCCTAAAAATATGAGATTACTGAGCTAGAATAGTAATAATGGAGATCTTCAAATTGACCAGTCCATTTAGAGGACAAGTATACCCCAAGCCTCATGTTTTCAATATTGTGATGCCCAAAGGATATATACATTTTCCTTCATTGGTCTTGGGTGACACATCATTGTGACATTTTTTATTTTGTTTTACATCTCCCCCAAAAATTATCTAATCAGGGAAACAAATTTTCACGTTTTTTATTTATCAAAAATGGGGTAGAATGTTTAGTGGCTCCTTTCAACTTTGATTTATGTATTGTTTAGAATTATGAATCTCCTCACATCATTTATCAAATAATAATTATTTATTATTGTTATTCATTATTATAAATTCTTACAATTTATTATTTTTTTATTATTATTATGAAATTATTATTCAAGTTTTCCCTTGTTTTTTATGAAATAAATTTTTTTAAGTACATGATATTATGTATTCAGAAGATGATAGAAAAATATATTATGTTTGGTAAATTTTTCTAAGTAAAAACTAATAAATATATCATGGATTTATAAAAAAATGTTACAAATAAATATTTTACTCATACATATGGAATAAAACATATTTATAAATTAGAATTATAATAAAAGTTGGGTTCTTATTTTTAAAGAGGGGATTTATGTTATAGAGGATCAAATGATTTATAACATTGTTGTTTCGACTATATATAATGACATATATTCTTATGAGAATAATAGGTAAGAATAAAATGAAATAAGATGTTTTATGTTATCCAACATTGTTTACAATCATCAAAATAAATATAAAATCATCAACGGATTCAATAAAATTAAATGTATTATGAACAAATTAAATCATTAAGGGTTCCGGGAAACGTATATTAAAAAAATAAATCCCCATGATTTTTAATTTTTATTGTTTTAGATATCAATAATATATATAACATATGTGCATATATATGAGTACATAAAAATAAAATAGTGTCACTTAATACACAATTATTTCAACATGTCAAAAATAGAGTAAGGTTTTTTATCAGATGTGGAGACATATTATTCATTCCATCCTTGTGCATTGGTTCTTGATTTCATTAAAAATTATTATTTTCCTTCCATGAAAGATAATTTTATCTTTGATTCCAATTTTTATAACAAGGGGTTTCATTAAAGTCAAGAATATGAGTAAAATTATATAAATGAAAAAAATATGATATTGAATATAAGATTAATAGTTTATATATTATAGAAACATATAATCAAATATATTATAGATAAAATAATATAGTCAATGTTAGTGATGGCAATGCCACTTATTTTGGAATTCACAAAATGATAATATAAATGACAAACCCATCCAGAAAATCCATAAGAATAAATTTTTGGGAATTTTTTATTATAAATCATTCAATATAGGAAAATATTGTTTATTAGGAAAAGTAGCTGATATACGTTTTGTGTAATATTAGAAAGATATAGTGACCAATTGAACCAAATACATGTTGAATTATTTACTATATGTAGAACAGATGAAAGTGGTGTGCAAAATACTTAGTTATTGAGGGGTGGTGTGGATTTATTTAAATGTATTTATATTTATTTTTGATCGATTATGGGTTAGTTTTTGGTGATTTTGGTGAAGGTAGGATAAGGGAAAGGTGTTTAGAGGTGGTCCATGGTGACATTTTGATAACAGGTGCCTCCCGGTGCCTGGTGTGGTGTATCATGTTCCCAGTAGTGGTGGATGAAGGGGGATTTATTAGTTGTTTTATAGGTACCTGATGGACTAGTAATGGGTAATAGGAGGATTTGTTTGAGAAGGGGTTAAAGAGGTTAAATTTTATATTTTTTCTATCATTGGAATTATTCATTAATTTAATTTTCCCTTCTTCATGGCGATCATTTATAAAATATCCTTAGAACAAATTTTTCTAATTCATCTTCTAACATCACGTATTAGTTTTTACTCCACTTTACTCTAGATTCACAATCCTTCTTCAGATTTTAATTCTTATCTGAAATAGATTCTAGAACTCTGTC
Source organism: Viscum album (assembly GCA_963277665.1). Lineage (NCBI taxonomy): Eukaryota > Viridiplantae > Streptophyta > Magnoliopsida > Santalales > Viscaceae > Viscum > Viscum album. Next base: position 841,038,591 of record OY728140.1, on the reverse strand, counting down.
ATTTTGTGAGATGGTAATGAATTTTTTCACCATCTCATTTAAATTCTTACTATTTTATTTAATTTTATTTATTTTTATATATCTTTTGTTCTAGAAGATGTAATACCTTTTCTTCATGGTGTGTATTAGTTATTCTGTGTGGGGTGGGTAACCTATTGCTTCTATTACTGTTTAATCTTGTGATTGTACATCATTTTTACACTATTATTTTATTTAATTATTTCATGAGATTAGATTGATGAGAGAAAATATTTATATGATTAAAGAATAATTTATCATAATTCTTTAAGTGATGAATGTGTTTTAAAGGTGTGATTAACTAGAATAATTGTTGAAATTAATGATTAATGAGATGATTTAATAAGTAGAATTGATAATTGAATTATGGGATTTCTTTTTTGATTAATCGATTAACTAATAATAACAAAAAAAGGGATAAAATGATTCTTAAGTGATGGTTTTTATGTATTGATTATGTTTCACTACAATATAAATTCATGAACAGATTATATGAATTTTGTTGAGTTTTTTTTTAAATTATTTAATTAATGTTTTTCATGTTTATTTGGAAATATTTAATTTAAATGAAATATATTTAGGTGAATATTATCGAGAAAAAGGGGTAAACACCTCAAATAAACTAGGACAATTACTTATGTATTTTGATGATTTTTGTTTTTAAAACTTGGGGGGTGAAAACATATATATGAATTCTAGATTTTAAATTTAAGTTTGTTAAGAGTGATATAAAATGGGGAAATGGTTAATAATTCTAGATTATGTAATTGATTTAAGAGGAATAAAATAGAGTTTTTTGTGTGTGAAATACTTGTTGAATATTATGTATTTAAGCATGAATGTTTTCCTATTGATAAAGATGTTCTCATGGGTTTTTCTAATGTCATTTTATGACTTATATTGGGTAATAATGGGATTGAATTATTTTTGTTTTCTTGGAAAAAAAGATAATATTATGTTTTTTTCCAAACTCTTTCATGTTGACAAATTTTAAAAAAAATGGTCACTCGCATGGAGGCTTAGGTTAGCTTGAAACTTGATATATTGATGTGAGAGACATGTTTTTGGATTGTTATTGAATTTGGATTTAGTATTTATTTGATTTCATGAGTTTTTAAAGTGAGATAATATGATTCTATGTGTTTGGAATTTGATATTATGATGATCCCTGTGTTTGGATATTGTGACCTCTCACTTCTAACACTCGTTGAAGTAGGTATGAGACTAATTTGGGGTCTTAATTAGTACTTTTATATTTATTTTTATTTTTGGAAATGATATTGTTAAATAATTAAATTTTTACGCTATTTATATATGATCACATTAAACTTTGTTAGATGTGAAGGGATATGGTGGTTTCCATGGGGACTTTATTCTCACCCTCTTTACGTACAAATCGTATATGCATAAAAAAATTAATTGATTTTTTGGGTAATGGATAGAGGTTATGGTATCATGGTAGGATAAATCCTACAGTATTTTAGACTCATATATGGAGTCATGTGGTGAAATTATTAAGCTTTTTTATATTTTTGTTTTTTATTTTATTTTTAATAAATTTATATGGGAGTTTAACTTTTTAGTCTTATTTGGATGTATGTGAAATGTGAGAATTTTTGGGATATTTTATTACATATTGAGATTATTTGTATTATTTTATATTACTTATTATTATTATATTATCTATTTTAATATTTTGGGTTGTAACAGAATGGGTGGGTTAATGCTCTATTAAGTTTCACAGCCAAATCCAGCAGTTAATCCTTAGGAACAAGGTGAACACTCATCCAATCTAATAGATAAATCAATAATAACTTGAAAAACTCAACTCTGGGAAATTATAGACACCATATTTCACATTTTATTTAATTTTAATTTCACACTGAAATTTCCACATATGTGAAAATACTCTCTTTTTATTGAAAAATATGGTTGTTTCACTTGTCATATCATCATTGTAGTTCAGAATACAAAATATAATTCTGATAACGGTATCAACACCTACTCTATGAATTTCTAAACAATACTTGAGTTATCCTTGGTGATAACACAGAGGATCTTATTTCTTTGTGTTGATCATCATAAATCACAATAATAAATTTCTATTATTCTTAATTCATTCATTAGAGGGAGTGAAGATGTTTTATCTCTAGAGATTATGATAATTGTACAGTCTTTTTAGTGTGGACAATAACTCTATTCCGCTAAAATTAAATAACTTTGAATTTATACTTAATATTAAACAATTAATAATTATACCAAAATCATTTATCAAAATTATTATTCCATGTAAATTGAATACTAAATAATAAAAATAGTAGTAGTAATAATAATAATAATAATAATAATATATTCCCATCATATGTGTTAAACTTGAGGATTAATAAATCATTTCTATCTCACACATAAACTGGTTCCATCAATCCCCCTTAGAATTTATTAAAACTTGAATAACTAATATATAAATAAATAAATAAATATTAGATTCACTAAAATTTTGAATAAATATTTATTTTAATATTCATTTAACTAAATAAATATTAAATTAAAATATTCAGAAAACTAGTGAAAAAGAACAACTAATTAAATACCATATAAAAACAATAAATAAATAAATATTATAATCCTTAAATTCGAAAATAAATCAACTTTCATTTTAAGAACTCAAATATTTAGTGATTGAAACTTTGTATACCTGAATAATTATTATTCCAAAATTAGAGAATAATATTTTTTCTTAATATTAAATTCCATGTAAAATTTTATGAGATTTTGGATATGTTTAGTTTACAACCGTCTTGGCCACTTTCCCAGGGGAATTAGGTGAAATCGCCTAAATATCATGATTAGGTTTTTTGAAACATGACAAGGAACCCATAGTGAAATTAGTTAATATCATAATGATAGAAACCTTTATAACATATTGAGTTTTTAGTATATTTATTTTTCAATAAATAATACTAAGTTCAAAATATTTATTCACACGCACTAAAAAAGGTCATGATGCATTATTAAATTAAAATAATTATCTTTAAAATATCAATAAGATGAAATATAATATATCTATATATGATATAAAATATTATAATTATTTAAATTATAAAATTTCTATGAAATATTATAAACACTTAATGTTTAATAATGTCTTTTTAAAAAAATGTATGCTATTATAATATTTTTTTTATATTACGAGTTAAATATATATATTTGAAATTTAATTACAAAAAATTGAATTTTTTTTTGATTTTATAATATCAAAATTTATTTATTTTTAATTTTTGTTCATTTTCTAAAATTATCAATTTTTAGTTGAAAATATGGTTTTATGAAAATTATAATTTTCAAGCCTTTGTCAATATATATATGTGAATGAACATGAAGGTGATAAAACCAATTAATTGAAAAATATGAACTTAACCAAAAAAATTATACATTTTAAAATATTATTTTAACTTATAAATCTCAGCGCCAATATTTTTATAACTAAAGTAAAAGGTTACCTTAAAAAAGAAATTTTTTTTTTAATTTTCATTAAATTAATTATTATTTTGTTAAAATTCAATTTTTTCTTGATTTTAACGTGACATAACCTTTATTTGATTTATAATAAATCAATTTGAGTCATAAAAAATATTTACATTATTAATTTTCACACACAATTGAATTTCATACATAAAACACTATTATCTTAAAAACTCTTTTTAAGAATTAAACATGATTATTTAAAAATTAAATTTTCTTAATCTTATGAATTTTAATTAAAAAAATTAATATAATATATAGGATTTTAATACTAAATTTTATTGTTAATAGAAACTTTAAAATAGTACATTTTAATTTTTTACCATGGGTCAAAGTAGAAGTTTCCTTGAACAAAAGTACACATGGGTAATGTGTAATTTGAAAGTTCATACCCCTTGATAAATGAAATAATCCCCAAAAACGATTTTATGGAAGTATGTTTGACAATATAATTTCCCATACTTTTTATTTTCAAATTATAGTGGTAATTCACCTTGAATAGTGTAAATAAATAACTGAAGTGAATGTGTTTAAAAAACCACCCATCCCTTCACCTATAAAAGGAACCAATTATAGAACTTCTTTACACACATGTCCATAAAAATAAATTGGAAAACCTATGAAAGATTTTTCGTCCTATAACCCTCTCCCATGAACAAGATCCTTTGTCCAACCTTTGTTAGCCTAATCTCTTTATTTCTAAGTATAATTCTAAGGAAAATCAATGTTCCCAATGTGAGTATTAGTCTCCACAAGGAATTTCTTTTTAATTTTACTCTCCCAAATATTACAAACAATTGTTTACATATTTAATTAAATATCATTTGGATACTTAAATTTCATTATTTTAAAGTAATATCATTTAATAATTCATTCCATAGAATCCCCTTTGAAAAAATGTATTGATCATGAGTAAGTGGGGACTATCATCTCCACAACATATTTTGGTTTGTTTTTCATCAACACATCTTATATATTGAATAGAGGATGGTTTTGATCAATAATTTTTTATATTTTTTCACCAATATAAGTATTAAATTACCATCTTTTTCATTTACCTCCATTCTATCCACTAGTTACGGAATGAGATTGTTAATTATGTATACGTGCGGACTACTACCTCCTTGAATGACGTGTATTATTTCCCTTAACCATATAAAATATATGGGCCTAAAATTTTTAGTAAATAAATAATATGTTTTTTATAAAATTGTTATAATTCTTAAATGGTATATTTTTTGATACTGTAACACTATTTATTCATTGGGAAATGGGTTTGTTAATCATGTGTATCTGCGGCCAACTACTTCCACGATTAAAGAATTTCATTTTTCAACACTACCCATCATTATTGGTTTTAATAAAGGATTTATAGAGATATATTATATTTTTTACATGTATAATATTATGTAAATGTTATAATAATATTATGTAATAGCACTTTTGTACGCATTCGATCGTTATTACATGCTTTTGTTTTTGTTAGTATACTGCCTACTTGAACAATTTTGTAATTTTTATATAGTGAATGATTAAGAAATATTATTTAAAATTAATTAAATGAAATAATAATTTATCATATATTTATTGAAAAAAATTATACATTTATAATATTATATTCTAAACATGTTAAAAATATATCATCTTCATTCATTAAAATTTATCGAAAAAAGTTTATAGTTGACATCATTTATAAGAGTCATAATAAAAAAAATTATGAGACGAAAGTGGTTGATTATAAATAATAGTGGGATATATATTGAAAAAATATTTACTCTAATAATTTTTAACTTGGAATCAAATATCAGGGATCAACATTCATAATAAAAAGTGTCTCCGATAAAATTAAAATTGTTAACATATGATGTTAAAAATAAATTGTAATCATTCAATATATTCATAGTTAATAATTTTAAGTATAGTATATAAAGGGGTTATAAATATGAATAATATTATTATATATATGATTAATATATTTATTTTCCTTTGTTAAGAATTAGATTGTATTCAATTAAATGGAGAAATAAGGAAATGGATTTTTGTCTAAAACTCCCTTTATTGAGACATGTTTTACTTTATTCACTAAGTTACTTTTATATGATGTATATAATGCCCAATTGTTATTTTATCATGAAATATATTTTATTCATGTTATTTTAGGTTCATTTAAAATATCTCTATCCTTAATGTGTTTTCATTTATGTGTTACTAAATTTTTAATTTTCTTCTTGAATCAAGTACATTTTCCAGAGATTCGTGAAATCGCTTCTCAATTTTGATTTTAAAAGTCTCCTTTTCCTATCATTATATTTTAAAATGTCATATTTCTTTAATATATTAAGATTTTATATATACTCATTAATATTCTCTCCTTTGATGAAATTTTTCCTCAAATAAAATCATAATGTTGATATAAATAACTATTATTCTTTTTAATGGATATTTTTCTTCTATGTCCATTTTTACCTATCAAAAGTGTAATCAATGACCCAAATATTATTAACATTAAGTGACCGTTAAGTTACCCTTCACCACCTTTCAAATGAAATTATTATTATTATTATTATTATTATGTGGGTTTCGTAAAAAAAATTTAATCTTCTCATATTGTTTTCTACATGTATATTTTCTCAAAAAATACCCCAAATTAATGTCATAAATGTTTTAAAACAATTAATTCAAAATTTGTTAAAATTTATTTTAAACTAAATTAAATTTAATAAAAATTATTTAAAAATAAAATAAATTTAAAAATTTCCACATGGGGCATTTTCAACTGAAAGAATCTCTTTTACATGTTTCTATGTGAACATATCTTTCGGGTTCCTTTATCATTTTCTATGAGACGTACTCTCGACACATTCACATTTCTGAAAAGAAAATAATATTTCCTTATTTAATAAAATAATCATTTTTAAATATTTTAAATTTAAAATGGTAGTTATTATTGTAAAATTAATTTTCCTAATGCTTCTAAGAGTATTCTTCACCTTTACGGTATGATTAATCAATTTCATTATTAAAATGATATCATCCACCTTATTTATTTTTATGGCATATGAAAGTATCTTTTACATATATGGGATGATGCATCACTAATTTTTCTTGCATAATCATCCACTTGTATATGAATAATTTTCTTCCAATTCCATCCTCTAGGAATGACCTAGGTTCCATTATTTTGATTGAAGGGTATTAACCACGATTCCTGACACATCAATAAAATTGAGATTTTGTTGTCTAAAATGTGTATCTTATTCATATATAGTATAAATAATATATGCATAATCATCTTTATTGAGAGGTATTTTCCTAGAGTTATTCTTAAAGTCAATAGCTACACTTTTATTTTTCCTTGGTTTATCATGTCATGTTTATTAATGAAATCATGATTACTTCCATATAATAACCACTTATAATGTGTATAAAACCAATTTGGTTTCCATGTGTTTTTATGATACGTTGATTAAAACCATGAGGCACATATATGTAAGATTTTAATTAAGTGATGGGTGGGAATGTAATTATATATACCTATAATGAAAAGCGTAATATTTCTGTCTCATGAGATATCATGGGGTACGGGAAGTGATCATAGCCAATTATAGTGGGTGGGCAGTTTTCCTAGCCAACCACGTTATGTTAACAAGGTAGGGAGCCTTGACTTATTCTTATGATGTGATGTTTATGTTATTGCTACATTCATTTAATGTCATGCTCTTATTATTTAATCACTGTTTAATATATGTACATATGATATAATCTCTTTATTTTATGATTCTATGCTTATAATCTTCCTTATTATGATATCAAGTTATGCCTCACATCTCTCATGTTATGATTTATTAATCTATTTACCTTTACTGAAGGTTTATGCTCACCCATTTTATATGTCTCAACTTCCACATAATATGACATAATGTATTATGTTTTTTAATCCTATAGGTGTATATTTTATAGAGAATTTAAGGGTGATTTTGAAGACTCGTTATGAATTTATTTGGTTCTTATATTATGGGGAAAATGTTTCCATTTGATTAGAATACATGAGATTTATTAGATAGTGATTTTTCCAAATTTGTTAAAATAAGAATCTAAATGGAATTTGGATTGTAAATGTGTGAAAGGTGTTGAAATCCTAGATGTGTACTAAATACGGTATTCTATATTTTTTTTTAGCACTGGATCTGGGAGCGCAGGTCTAGGGGTGTTACAGTTGGTATCAGATGATTTTTTAAATAAATTAAGAGGTTATGATAATATTAATTGAGGATGATTAAAGATTTCGGAATGAAATAAATGGTTTATGAGTAAGGATTTTCTTAGTTTCAATGGTATAAATAATCCTTTTGGTTGGATGTTTTGAATATTTTATGTTGTTTGGGGATTAGAATATGATGGAATTGGTGGAAGTCCTAGGTATAATTCCAAGTAAAGTAGAACAACAATACATTTTGGTAAAGGAGATATTTTTTTATTTTCCTATAAATTACATCCATGGATGGATATTGGAAATTGGATGAGGTTTTGGCATTGATATATTTTGTGGTAATAACTCAAAAAGTGTTGGTCATGTATATTTAGGTCATTGTTATGGTGCACATTGAATGGGCCTTGACATTTCACAAGGAAGAAAACTCTCATGGGGATATGCTTGAGCTAATTCCCATTCTATTTACAAACCATCACTACGGGAAAAATGGCTTTTTGCGACGGGCCTTTTCCACCGGGAATAAATCCCGCTACAAAAGGTCTATCAAAGAGGTTATTTGTGACGGGGGTAACGACCCATCACAAATAACCAACTATTTGCGACGGGATTTCGTCTCCCGTCGCAAATAGTTTGGCGTGGATAGCACGCTAAACCACGTGAAGGTTATTTGCGATGGTGGGATCCCACCATCACAAATAGTTAAGTATTTGCGACGGGCCCCGTCGTAAATAACCGGCGGCGGTTTATAGATTTTGCAACGGGATGTCGTCCCGTCGCAAAAGGTGTGTCGGCAGAGACTATTTGCGACGGGTCCCATCACAAATAACTTTTTAACCACCGACAGTAATTAATGCGGGCGTAGGTATTTGCGACGGGACCCGTCGCAAATACTCTAACCTATATATACCCACATCTGTTTTTCTTCTCATTCCTCTCAAATTTTAGATCATGTTTCTCTCTAAACTCTGATTTTAGAGAGAGAGACTTTCTAAGTTAATTTTTTGTTCACGAAGAAGTTGTAAAGCCGTCTGCATCAATAGAAAAGCAGTCTTAAAGGTATTTATGTTTTTTTAATTTATTATTTATTTCATTTTTTATGTTAATTTTTTTTATTGTTGATTAGTTGTAATAATATTAAATTTAAATTGTTTTTTCATTAGTATTTATTTGTACTACTAAATTGAAATTTTTATTATTAATTTTTAATAGTTAGTAGTAATATTAATTATTAACAAATAATTAGTAAGGTATATAATTAATTTTTAGTAATTAATAATAATGGGTAATAAATATCAATAAATAGTAATAAATAGATATAATTCGTAATAATTAGGAATAATTAGTAATAATTAGGAATAAATAGGAATAAATATTAATAATTAGTATTAATTAGTATTAATTAGGAATAATTAGCAATAATTACGAATATTTAGCAATAATTACTGATAATTAGCAATAATTAGTAATAAATAGAAATAAATAGCAATAATTAATAATAATTACTAATAAATTGTAATAATTAGTAATAAATTGTAATAATTAGTAATAAATTGTAATGATTAGTAATAAATACAAATAATTACTAATAATTACTAATTATTACTAATAATTAGCAATAAATACTAATAATTAGGAATAATTAGCAATAATTAGAAAAAAATAGCAATAATTAGAAATAAATAGAAATAATTAGCAATAATTAGCAATAATTATCAATAATTAGAAATAATTATCAATAATTATCAATAATTAGAAATAATTAGAAATAAATAGCAATAAATAGTAAAAAATAGGAATAATTAGTAATAATTAGGAATAATTAATAATAATTATGAGTAATTAATAATAATTTGTAATAAATTGTAACAGTTAGTAATAAATTGTAATAATTAGTAATAAATTGTAATAATTAGTAATAAATACTAATAATTACTAATAATTACTAATAAATACTAATAATTAGCAATAATTAGCAATAATTAGGAATAATTGGAAATAATTAGCAATAAATAGAAATAAATAGAAATAATTAGAAATAATTAGGAATAATTAGTAATAATTAGTAATAATTAGCAATAATTTTCAATAATTAGTAATAATTAGTAATAATTAGTAATAAAAATGAAATAAATATTATTAAATAGGAATAATTAGTAATAATTAAGAATAATTAGTAATAATTAGGAATAATTACGAATAATTAGGAATAAATACTTATAATTATTAATACTTACTAATAATTAGTAATAATTAGGAATAATTAGGAATAATTAGCAATAATTAGGAATAATTAGAAATAATTAGTAATAATTAGCAATAATTAGTAATAATTAGAAATACTTAGCAATAAGTAATAATAATTAGTAATAAATTGTAACAATTAGTAACAAATTGTAATAATTAGTAATAAATTGTAATAATTAGTAATAAATACTAATAATTAGTAATAACTACTAATAAATACTAATAATTAGCAATAAATACAAATAATTAGCAATAATTAGCAATAATTAGGAATAATTAGCAATAATTAGAAATAATTAACAATAATTAGAAATAAATAGTAATAATTAGTAATAATTAATAATAATTAGCAATAATTAGCAAGAATTAGAAAGAATTAGTAATAATTAGCAATAATAAGAAATAATTAGAAATAACTAGAAATAAATAGAAACAATTAGCAATAATTAGGAATAATTACCAATAATTAGCTATAATTAGCAATAATTAGCAATAAATAGCAATAATTAGTAATAAATAGAAATAAATATTAATAAATATGAATAATTTGTAATAATTAAGAATAATTAGTAATAATTAGGAATAATTAGTAATAATTAGGAATAAATACTAATAATTAGTAAAATTTACAAATAATTAGGAATAAATACTAATAATTCGTAATATTTAGCAATAATTAGTAATAATTAGAAATAATTAGGAATAATTAACAATAATTAGGAATAATTGGCAATTATTAGTTATAATTAGCTATAATTAGTAATAATTATTAATAAATAATAATAATTAGTAATAATTACTAATAAATGATAATAATTAGGAATAAATAGGGATAATTAGCAATAATTAGGAATAAATAGCAATAATTAGGAATAATTAGCAATAACTAGCAATAATTAGCAATAATTTGCAATAATTAGGAATAATTAGCAATAATTTGTAATAATTAGAAATAAATAGGAATAAATTGTAATAATTAGCAATAATTAGGAATAACTAGGAATAATTAAAATTAATTAGCAATAATTAGAAATAGATAGCAATAATTAGCAATAAATACGAATAATTAGCAATAATTAGAAATAATTAGCAATAATTAGGAATAATTATTAATATATAGGAATAAATTGTAATAATTAGTAATAATTAGTAATAATTAGTAATAAATTGTAATAAATAGTAATAAGTAATAATAAATATTAATAAATAGTATTAATTAGTAATAAATATTAATAGATAGTAATAAATAGTAATAGTTAGTAATAAATATGAATAATTAGTTATAAATAATAATAACTGGTAATAAATAAGAATAATTAGTGATAAATAGGAATAATTAGCAATATATAGTAATAAATAGTTATTATTAGTAATAAATAATAATAATTAGTTAGGAACAGTTAGAAAGAAATTTTAATAAATTTTAATAAATTCCAAGAACCTGGCACAATTTCCAATGGATTGACGGCACTCCTTTTGCTCGATGACTTTTCTCCTTTAAACTCTCACCGACTCAAAACAATATGAAAAATGTGCTGCTACATAGGAATAATTAGCAATAATTAAGAATAATTTGTAATAAATAGGAATTAATTGTAATAATTATTAATAAATTGTAATAATTAGTAAAAATTAGTAATAAATAGTAATAAATAGTAATAAATAGTAATAAATATTAATAAATAGTAATACTTAGTAATAAATACTAATAGTTAGTAATAAATAGTAATAATTGGTAATAAATATGAATAATTAGTTATGAATAAGAATAATTAGTAATAAATAATAATAATTATTAATAAATAGGAATAATTAGAATTAAATAGTAATAAATAGTAATAAAAAGTAATAAATAGTAATAAAAATTAATAATTAGTAATAATTATTTAGGAACAGTTAAAAACAAATTTTAATAAATTATAATAAATTCCAAGAACCTGGCACAATTTCCAATGGACTGACGACACTCCTTTTGCTCGATGACTTTTCTCATTTCAACTCTCACCGACTCAAAACATTACGAAAAATGTGCTGCTACATAGGCATATGCAATCTCGTATACACAAGATTGGATATGCATTTGTAGGATCATATTTTTTTAACCTGTTTTCAGGTATTGACAGTTGGAAGAAGACGATTCATTGACAAAAGGGGGGTTATTTTGTCTGACGGCTCATTTACTTGTATCATTATCACACTGAAATCACAATGAAGAATCTGGTTAGAGATACGTATATTCATTCTCATGCATATGATAATTAATATGGGTGCCTCTGACTAGATTCTTTATTGTGATTTCAGTGTGAGAAAGATGCAAGTAAATGAGGCGTCGGACAAAAGAGTAGTTGTCAATCCACTAGAAATTGTGTCGCCTTTAATTAATGGTAATTATTAAGAAGTAGTAGTAATTATTTATCTTATTTTTTTAGATAGTATTTTTATAACTTCAAATTATTCAAAAACATTGAAGATTTTATATTTAGTAGAAAAATATGGAACAAGGAAGTCAACATCAGTCATTATTAGATGATCGTGCTTGGATAGATCAGTGTATAAATTCAAATGGTTCTGGTTTAAATCCTGTATACATTGAGGGTGTTGATGCTTTCTTAGTATTTGTATCATCAAAACCAGAATATGTTTCAGAAGGCACAATTATGTTTCCTTGTAAAAAATGTGCTCTGAGAATGTTTGACACATTTGACATGGTTGGGGGACATCTCCTGCGGTTTGGTTTTCAACCAGATTATATTTTTTGGTATCAACATTGTGAATGTTGTTCTAGAGAAGATACTAATAACTTGATTCTGGATCCATCACAGTTCCAAAATTTAGTACATGATGGTGCAGGTCCATCTGTTCAACAAACTGAAAATCACGATTATATTGATTTAACTCCTGAATTGGAACCATCCATATTTTATGAGTTGTTGAGGTCTACTGAGGATGCATTATATCCTGGTTGAAAGATAATAAAATTAGAAGTAGTTGAAAAATTTATGGCTATTAAATCAGATAATGCAATGTCAAAAAATAGTTTCGATCAGATATTTTCTTTGGTTAAAACACTATTACCTGAAAGAAATTTCTTTCTTGTAAATTACTATGAGAGAAAGAGGTTGGTTCGTAATCTATCTCTTAGTTATCAGAAGATTCATTCATGTGAAAATAATTGCATCTTATATTCTACTGAAAATGAGAGGCTGGATAGTTGTCCAACATGTGGACAATTGAGGTATAAAGAATCTCAGCCAGGGAAGTCTGGATTGATTCCTGTAAAACAGTTGAGATATTTTCCCCTTACACCCAGGCTGCAACGTTTATTTATATTTCATAACATAGTGTCAATGATGTCATGAAAAAAACCAATATTTCAACCGGTAAAATCTTGAATCATCTCTCTGATGGTGATTCATGGAAACATTTTGATAGTCTGCATATATCTTTTTCTTTAAAAGCCTGAAACATGTGATTGGGTCTTTCTACTAACGGTTTCTGTCCATTTGGTTCTTATGGTAGTCAGTATTCATGTTGGCTTATCTTTATAACTCCATACAATCTACCTCCATAGATGTTGATGAAGGAGTCCTATATCTTTTTGACCTTATTAATCCTAAGACATCTGAAAAAGAATATTGATGTTTATTTGAAACCACTGATTGATGAGTTAACTGAATTTTGGAGTAATGGTGTTTGTACATATGATGTTGCTACGAAAAAAAAAATTCACATTAAAACATGAATTGATGTGGTCGATTAGTGACTTTATGGCATATGTCATGTTATCTGGTTGGAGTATACATGGTCTGAAATCATGTCCTTACTGTATGAAAGAAATCAAATCTTTTATGCACGTCAACGGAAAAAAAATCCTTGCTATTTTGACTGTCATCGCAAATTTCTTCCAACTGATCATCCTTTCCAAAGGAACAAATCTCATTTTATAAAAGGCACAATTGAAAGGGATGAACCTCCAAAAATGATCTCAGGTACATAGTTAATATTAGTTGTATTTTCATTACCTCCCATCACATTTGGGCCAATAGTAAACCAACAGAAAATTCATGGCTATGGGAAAGAACATAATTGGATAAAACGAAGCATTTTTTGGGATATATCATATTGGTCTGATTTGTTGGTCCGCCACATATTGGATTTCATGCACATTAAGAAGAACTATTTTCATAATTTATTTCATACAGTTTTGGATACACCAGGTAAGACCAAAGATATTGTAAAAGCACGATTAGATCTTGCCCAAATTTGTAGGAGACCAGAACTTCAACTATTTGAAAATGTCAGATCCCAGAGGTTAATGAATCCAAAAGAAGCTTATACACTATCCAAAGAGAGTCGTTTATTATTTTGTTAGTGGATAGCAGATTTGAGAATTCCAGATGGCTATGCTTTCAATTTGGGAAGATGTGTTAAGAATGGTCATATTAACAGATTAAAAATTCCTGATTGTCATGTATAATGGAAAGTCTTATGCCAATTGGATTTAGAGGTTTGTTGAATTCTATGATTTGGGAATCGATAACAGACATATCATGTTTTTTTCGAGACATTTGTGCGGTGAAAACTGACTACGATGCTCTAATAAAACTGGAAGAAGATGTTGCTGTAATTATATGTAAACTGGAAAAAATCTTTCCACCTTCTTTCTTTGACTCAATGGAACATCAAATATTACATTTTCCACATGATGCTAAATGTGGAGGTCTAGTATATTTTCGATGGATGTACTCATTCGAAAGATGCATGATGAAATTGATGAAAAAAGTACGTACCAAAGCATCAGTTGAAGGCTCAATTGCTGAAGCTTATTTTCAAGAGGACATTGCATTTTTCTGCTCTCACTATTTTGAATCTGAATATCCCTAAAAACAAAAGTGCATGGGATGGAAGAAGGGAAGTGTTAATGATATAACAGACAATAATTTATCAGTTTTTAATCAGCCAAATCTTGTCTTCGGTGGAGTTCGTGAACGATGGATTTCAGACGATGAACATCACAGATCTCATACATATGTTCTTCTCAACTGTGAAGAAATGACATTATTTGTACTATGAGTGCTTCTATTACTTATTCTATAATATCTGTTACAATATTTAAACTTATTTTATTTGTAGGTTATATGATAATCATATCAAGAAACAAGTTCCACAAATTACAATAGTTTCTCTTGAAGAACACAGACAAAAAAATTGTCTCAATGTTTTCAAAAGCTGATAACATAAATTATTGATGGTTTAATATCAATTCAATTTACTATTTATTATATTGATAATTGTTTTAAAAAATTTCAGGTGTCTCAATATGCTTATAAAATTGATAAGCGACTGTGTATATTGAGTAACCCACCATCCAAAATGGTTAAATATTATAATTCACATGTGGTGAATGGTTTTCGATTTCATACACATGTATATGGGGAATCAGAAAAATCAATGAAAAGTGGAGTTTGTTTGAGAGGATCGCATCATTGAGAAACTGAAGTTGAATTTTACAACATTCTAGATGAAATTATTGAGCTATGTTATCTTTGAAAAAATTATATAACGATCTTTAAATGTCATTGGTTGGATAATGGGAGAGGCTTGCGTGTTCATCAGACTCATGTAATCCCCTATATTAAATATTAATGTCTTCTTGCAGTAAATGAACCTTTTTTACTGGATCAATAGGCACATCAAATTTATTACGCAAAGTACTATGCTACTTCGAGAGACCTGGGTGATTAGTGGAGCATAATAAAAATGAAATCTCTGGAAAATCTATTTACTCAAACTGAATGTGGTTCCACTGAAGAGGAAGAAATTGAAATTTTTCAAGAGACTACTCAAAATCCATATTTTTCACAAAGTAATGTGAATATCGATGAGGACACCCCACAATTAAGGGTCCATGGTGACGAAGATGTTAATGATGTTTCAAATGAAATTGAAATGACAAAGGATGATAAAAGTGAAACTCATATGGATATTGATGATGCTGAGGAGGAATATAAAGACAATGACATCGTTATATATGAAGATGATGATAAACTTGAACATTGGCATAGTTAAATGCATGTTATGATCATAACTAATATATATATATATATATATAATAGTTATTTTCAACTATCTATTAACAACAATCATTTTGTGTCTCAGATGGACTATAATCTACTATGTGAGTTAGAGGAGACTGAGCTACCTTTGGATGAGGGGGATGTGGGATCATCTGACCCTCAGCCTACTGGTGGTTCAGGAGGTATGTGGATGGGGTGTTGTAATGCCCCGACCCCAGTTTCCTAGAGTCGGTGCATTATTAAATAACATTGGCATGATCACAAAAGATCAAGTCTTGAAAGACCGTTTAGTTTAGTAGCCTTAGAATAACTAGATACATTCATAAAGTTTATAATACATCATAAAGTGAGAATAACTACAACAATATCTTGTCTTCATATCTACTCATACTTTCCCTATGGGTCATTCATAAATTACTTCTTCACATCCTGGGGAAAAATTTAAAACATTGAAAAGGGTGAGCTCAGATGCTCAGTAAGGATAACAATATAGCAGAAATATTCATAAATAAAAATAAACATTTAAGGCAATGTATAACTAAAACAAAATCTTTTTAAACTTAAACTTCAACATAATATGGAATAGATAAAATGAAATAATTACATTTACTTATTCACATGGATATTCCACTAGTCAAATAATCACATGCAATATCAATAACCACTTTCATAATGAAGGAAATGCATAATGCCAAACTTTAATTTCTGTGTCAAGGCCTCGCGCCAAGACCTAAGGTATAACTGTAACCGGAACCCATCCCAGAGAGCCTCTGTAACTGGACTCCATCCCGGAGAGCCTCTGTAACAAGACTCTAACTGGGAGTGCCACTAATAACAGGACACCAACCCGGAGTGCCTCTAATAACAGGACACCAACCCGGAGTGCCTCTAATAACAGGACACCAACCCGGAGGGTCTTCTGTAACCGGACCCCAACTCGGAGGGAATAATTTTACTGATCCCCAACCCAGAACATACTAGTCCAACACATTTATCTTACGAAGAGGATAAAATATAACATAAACAATCATATTAAAACTAGCATACGAAATGAAAAATCATTAATCATAAACCATTAATAGAATAAAAATAACTCATCCATAGTCAAACATATCACAAAACCTTAAATAAAATAAGGAATATTTGTATCATAATAAATCAACTTCAAACAAGTGTAAAATTTATCAAAGGATTTTGACATAGATGAAATCAAAACTATATGAGAGAAATATCTCTTTTTTTTAAATAATTTAAAAGTCACATAATTATAAAATAAAACATTTACATTGAAAATATTCTTATAATCTTTTAAGGGAATCTTCAACGATTTTATAATGGAAAAAAATATCTGCACCCGCTGTATAAGTTAAAAAAAAGACATTCTTACCTTAATTCTGTCGAAAAGGTTAAAAAGGACCTTGTTTGGAAAACGATGGAAAGATTCCTTTATAAAATTCTTACAAAAAGTAAAACAAGGGTATAAATTACTTTAACCCATATTAAGTAAAATATTAATAATTATTTGAAATACATTTGTAAGAAACATGGATGTGGATGATAAAGAGGTCCCGGTATATAATTATGTATAAACAACCTCAGATAATGAAGAGATTGAGAAATAAACCTTTACCAATTTGGTAACATACGAAACATACACCCCATGAAAGAGGTATCATACAATTTATATGTAAATACACTAAATTAAAGTGTATTACACAAAGAATAAAATTATGGGGAGTACATATACCACACAAAAGGTAATAGTGGCAATATGGCACGAATCTCCCGGGAATAAGGAGTGAAATGAAAACCACTTACCTTGTACTTTTCCTTAGTCGATGGTATGTTAAACTCATATATAATTGTTAAAACATTGTTATTAAATTATACAAGAACCATATACATAATTCTGATATCATATATGATCTTCTAATAATGCTTTGTTAATAATATTTTAGTATTATCGTCGTTTCGGGTGTTAACTTACTCATTTTCTTTTATATTTTTTGTTACATAAGACGTGTTTGTTATGGATATATTGTATCTTATTCATATCCATAATGACATAATGTTCTTAAAAATTACTTTTAATCATCAAATGATAATTATTCTTGAATGGATACGATGGGGAATGAATCTCATCGCGTTCGTGGAGACGGTAGTCCGTACGTACGCATGAGCGACAATATCATTCTTTTGATATTAAAATAATATATAATTGGATGGTATATAATATATATAGAATAATTATAATGTTATATTTATTATTTACATGAATTTCACATCATTATTATACCCATCCAAATAATAATATATTGAATAACAATTACACCACGACGTGGAGACGGTAAGCCGTACGTACGCACGTATGGTGACATGTCATTCAAAGGATGAATAGAATAGTGAATATGGTTGTACCATATTTTTATTAACATCACAGTATATAGAATATTCTGGTGTTATTATTTTACAATGGAAATATCAATGAAAGAAGAAGTTGAAGAACAAAGGAACTTGAAAGAGGGTGGTCAAAACATTACCTCTTCTTCGGGTTCTTCCTTTTGATTTGATCAAAATGGATCCTTAGGTTGGATTTCTGATAAAACTAAGTCCTCTAGGTAGAAGTGAGGGAAGTTGAGAGAATATTTGGGTAGGGTTTGGCCGAGTCAAAAGGATTTGAAGGTGTGAAATTGAGAGACGGGGGAGTGCCCTTTTATAAGATGGGTGAGGGGAACCATTGGAAAATCTATAAATATTATTTTATAATAAATTCATATTCGGTTTATAATGGCTCCAAAGTGGATTATTTAATGGTTAAGGTGGGGATAGGTCATAAACCACTCAACCAATAGGTTTTAGATAGGTTTGGGTCACTTTATTAACCTTATATTTAAGTTTTAACTCTTCGTTAATTAGTTTGACACTTACCATGTCTCTTTGTATTTTTATATGATATAGTCCATAAACATACTATTAACTTCCAAGAGACCCCCAAGTGGTCCATTAATGATATTCCTATCATAATATAAGTCTCTTGGCCGAAACATAGATTTTTAGGAATATAATATAAATTTATAGTATAATATTTGTTTTAAAAACTCTTTTTGTCAATTTTGAAACTATTGGGTATTTTGATTTTGATAATTTCATAACTGCATTATTACATCGAAAATAATTTATATAACCAGTACTAATATGTCATATTGACATATAAAACTAGTCTAATTCCTAAAAAGTCTCAAATTACATTAATTTTGTTATTTATAATATCAATTATTTTAATATTTCATTAATTAGGTAATTACTTCATCACCATTGTGTCATAAATAAAATAAATTATTTAATGTATAAAAATTATAAATAAAATACCATTATGTAGGAAATATTTTTATCTTTCTAATTAATATTTATAATCAAATTTATCTAATTATTAACCCTATATTAAAAAAAATTAGTTATTAAACATTGATTTTAACTCTTCTTTGAATTAAATAATAATAAATGTCCTAATCTAATCCAAGTGGACCTAAATGATAATATTTTATTCATAAGGTTGTTTTTGGTCGAATTATACTTATCCAATAGAATTAGGGCATGTTTTAGGGTAATATTAATATCATTTTTACCCTTAATTACCCTATTTACTTTTAACCGTGGTAAATAAAAGTAAAAAGTTACTATTCAAAAAAATTATTTTTGTCTTATTGAACCACATTTCACTCCTTGATATTAACCGTGTCTCTCGGATTTTCTAAATTCCACTCACAGAAGTGGTAAAATTAAGTTTTATGTGAATTAGAAAATTCTCTTAGGAGATGGGTAAAAGACGGTGAAAAGTTCGTTAAAATTTTTATACATCTATAATTATTATAAACTGTCTCCAATTCATTAAATTGAACTTATATAGGTATTATATATCTATTTTGTCCTAAAATAAATTTAAATAAAATAAATAATTAGTTAAATAAAAATTCGGTTTTAAACTATAACTAAGTGTTTTTCACTATTCATCAAAAATTAAAAGTTTTCAGAAAAATACCAAAAATTCACCCTAAGCTAATTTTGATATTTAGAATTCAATAATGAAGTATATTTTACCAAATTAAAAACATTGAAGCTGAATTTATTATTTTAAAAGTAATTCCCGCTATCAAAAAATAATCGTGTTTTTAAGAAACAATAAATATCAAAAGATTGACACTTGTTTATGTCCGGTTTAAATGTGAAATTATGTCCAATGACCAACAATGTATTAAATGGTAAAATAATATTCTAAATATAATTTAAAACCACTAAAATTCATAATTTATCACTATTAATTATTTCTATTAAAAAAGTTGATTTTAATTAAAATTTAGTAATTTTCACTATTCATCAAAATATGAAAGTTATCAGAAAAGTACCAAAAATTCACCCTAAGATAATTTTGATATTCCAAATCCAAAAATGAAGTCCATTTTGAAATATAAAATGTATAAAATTTCAAAAGGTGGGTATTACTATTCATAACGGCTAGTTTGATTGGTTGTGGTGTGTGTTAGAACATGAAGATGTGTACAACACACGCTACTGTATTATTCAAAGAGAAGCGTACCGTGGAAGCTTGGGGTGTTACATTCTCTTCTCCTTCAATAAATTTCATCCTCGCATTTTATCCACGGTATTGGAAACTTGGGGTTGACATTTCAAAATATCTTAGTTGAAATCCCACATCGAAAAATAGATTAATGATGCCTCTATTTAAAATAAAGAGTGGTAAGTATGAAGGTTAACAAAAATAACAAAAACTAAGGTTCCATGTAAGAAATTATGGATATGGAAGAGAAATCTAACCATCAATATCTAGTGGAGAGTGGTAGAGAACATGGCTATGAAAAGGCCAACTATCCCAAATCCATAAATTTGTGATGATATAAGGTACCATCTAGGACAACATTTTTGTTCTAAGTTCCTTTTCTTAATGTATAGGAATTTATTTATGAGATTTGATAATATCATAAAGAAATATACTTACTTTATAATTAGAGTTTTATATATTAAGAAATTTCTACCACAAACTCATCTTTCACCCCACAACATAATACAACTCAAAAATACTCTATTTATCCTAATTGTATAGGGTTCCAAATATAATGAATTTATAATTCAAATATCAGATCCTTTAAAAAAATAAACTACATAATTCCATCCAGGAACTTCACGTTGTCCAGTGGTAGGCGATAAATCCCAATTTCACTATGGTTGTGGGTTTGATTCCCGCAGCTTTGTCCGACACGACGGGTCATCAAATGGTCTGCGTGTTGTCCTTTTATAAAAATCCAAAAATAATATGAAACTAGAATTATCCAAAATACTTCTTTCCAAACTCACAGTCCAAAATTTATAAGTATGTTAAACACAATGAAGATCCTTTTTTCCGTATAATAACATGTGAACACTTTCATCATGTATTCTTTTAAAACACTGCAACATCCTGAATTACCATAATACCTTGTTGATTACATTAATGATCCCTTATTCCTTATAAAATACTGGATATACTCCTTCTATCCAAAAATGTTGTAAACTCCAACAATTATGGAATAAACAAACCATTAATCAGTGCCAAGGTAATCAAGAATATCCAATATAATTTATCCAAATCAAACATCTCTTATTCCAAAATTACTACCTTAGTATCAAGACCATATTAAGGATTACCTTTCCTTCAACCACGTATAAAAAAGTTTAACTTGCTGTTGAGTCACTTTTTATAGTACCATATAATCTCAAATCCTCAATAAAATAGTACTACAGTACAATCCTTATTTATCTCTATAATTTATATAACCATTACATTGTTGATACAACACTCAAAAGAAAATAATTTTTTAATAACAACATAAGAACACTGGTCATTCCTCTTTATCTGTGGTAGTATTATAACTTTATTATTATCCAACAACATCATTTGGGGCATACTCTAATGATTTGAACTTTGATTCACATAGTCTCCACACTCCTTGCAGATGAAGAATTGTACATTTGAAACTTTTTTCTTACCCTCACAATCATGAACGTGGTGTCCTTTTTCTCCACACTTATAACATACTCCCATTCCCTTCAAGCATTTTCCAAGGTGATTGTTTCCATAGTTATCACATATAGGGAAATACTTATTTACCTTCTTCCCTTTATCTGTCCTTCTCTCTACCATACTTTTCTTCTCTAGCTTCCCTTCAAATCCATAGGACTCTGAGAACTCTTTACATATCTTATCAACACATGATACTATTTCTTCATATGATGATAATACATGGGAGACTATTTCCCCTCTAAATTCTGGATTAAGACCATGAAAGATATGATCCTACTTACTCTTTGGATCATGCGTATTGCAGGAGTTCTCATTCCTTCTACTGGACACCATTTCTAAACAATGGAATACGCTATATTAGTTTACAAATAGAAATACCTAATCCCGAACTTTTAAAACACTTAACATAAATTAAACAGTTTATGGATATAATCCATAATCATAAAAATGTCTTTTTGAGGAAGTATATACTCATAAACCCTTCATAATGTTTTGTAACTAAAATGAGAATTATCCTAAACATATCCCTCAATAGTGTCGTAACCAAGAGAGCAGCGAGGCCCATTGTCATTCACCAATTCCTGTTCGAGTCTAGCTCAAAGTAGTGTTTTGGGTTATACCCCTAGGTGCATCTGTGCTAGAGCTGCCTCTACCTGCTCGTATCCAGACAGGGATGTATTTCTCATAAAACACACAAAATCTCTACAATAAAAAAATTCTAGGATGTTCTTCTATACTAATCCTAAAAGTAAATCGTAGGGATAAGTGCTATAATTAGATTTTATCTAAATAAAGCTTCCAAGGTTTGTACTAAACCTTCTCTGATACTAACTGTAACACCCCGACCCCAGTTACCCAGAGTCACTGCATTATTACATAACATAAGAATGATCACAAAAGATCAAGTCTCGAAAGACCATTTAGTTTAGTAGCCTTGGAATAACTAGATATATTCATAAAGTTTACATTATATAATAAAGTGAAAAGAACTATACAAAATTCTTGTCTTCATATCCCCTCATACATTCCCTACGGTTCATTCATAAATTAATTCTTCACATCTTGGGAAAAATTTAAAACATTGAATGGGGTGAGCTCAAATGCTCAGTAAGGATAAAAATATAGCGGAAACATTCATAAATAAACATAAAAATTTAAGGAAATGTATAACTAAAACAAAATCCTTTTAAACTTAAACTTCGACATAATATGGAAAAGATAAAATAAAATAATGTCATTTACTTATTCACATTGATATTCTACTAGTCGAATAATCACATGCAATATCAATAACCACTTTCATAATGAAGGAAATTCATAATTCCGAACATTAATTTCTGTGTCAAGGCCATGTGCCAGGACCTAAGGGATAACTGTAACTGGAACCCAACCCAGAGAGCCTCTGTAACCAGACTCCATCCTGGAGAGCCACTGTAACTGGACTCCAACCCGGAGTACCTCTAATAACCGGACACCATCCCGGAGTGCCTCTAATAACCGTACACCAACCCAGAGTGCCTCTAATAACCGGACACCAACCCGAAGGGTCTGCTGTAACCGGACCCTAACCCAGAGGGCTTACTTTTACCGGTCCCCAACCCATAACATACTAGTCCAACACATTCATCTTAAGAAGAGGATGAAATATAACATAAACATTCATATTAAAACTAGCATACGAAATGCCAAAACATTAATCATAAACCATTAATGGCATAAAAATAACTCATCCATAGTGAAACATATCACAAAACCTTAAATACAATATAGAATATTTTTATCGTAATAAATCAACATCAAACAAGTGTAAAATTTATCAAAGGATGTTGACATAGATGAAATCAAAACTATTTGAGAGAAATATCTCTTTTTTTTTGAAATCATTTAAAAGTCACATAATTATAAAATAAAACATTTACATTGAAAATATTCTTATAATATTGTAAGGGAAGCTTCAAAGATTTTATAATGGCGGAAAATAGCAGCACCGCCGTATAAGTTAAAAAAAATTCATTCTTACCTTAATTTCGTCAAAAAGGATAAAAAGGACATTGTTTGGAAAACGACGGAAAGATTCCTATATAAACTTCTTATAAAAAGTAAAACAAGGGTATAAATGACTTTAACCCTTATTCTGTAAAATAGTAAGAATGTTTTGAAATAAATTTTTAAGAAACATGGATGTGGATGACAAAGAGGTCCCAATAGATTCTTACGTATAAACAACCTCGGATAATGAAGTGATTGTGAAATAAACCCATAACAATTTGGTATCACATGAAACATACACCCCATGAAAGAGGAATCATACAATGAATTTTTCAATACACATAAATTAAAGTGTATTACTTGAAGAATACAATTGTGGGTAGTACATACACCACACAAAAGGTAATAGGGGAAATATGGCAAGAATATCACGGGAATAAAGAGTGAGATGAAAACACCTTACCTTGTACCTTTCCTTAGTCGATGGTATGTTAACCTTATTTATAATATTTAAAACATTGTTATTAAATTATACAAGAACCATATACATAATTATGATATCATATATTATCTTTTAATAATGCTTTGTTAATAATATTTTAGTATTATCGTCATTTCGGGTGTTAACTTACTCGTTTTCTTTTATATGTTTTGTTAATTAGGTCATGTTTGTTATGGATAGGTTGTATCTTATTCATATCCATAATGGTATAAACTTCTTAAACATTACTTTTAATCATCAAATGTGAATTAGTCTTGAAGGGATAGATGGGGAATGAATCTCATCGCCTTCGTGGAGACGGTAGTCCTTACGTACGCACGAGCGACAATTACATTATTTTGATATTAAAATAATATATAATTGGATGGTATATCAAATATACAGAATAATTATCATGTTATATTTATTATTTACATGAATTACACATCATTATTATACCCATCCAAATAATAATATATTGAATAACAATTACACCACGACGTGGAGATGGTAAGCCGTACGTATGCACGTTTGGGGACATGTCATTCAAAAGATGGATAGAATATTGAATATGGTTGTACCATATTTATATTAACATCACAGTATATAGAAGATACTGGAGTTATTATTTTAATTGGAAATAACAAATAAAGAAGAAGTTGAAGAAGAAAGGAACTTGAAAGAGGGTGGTGAAAACATTACCTCTTCTTTGGGTTCTTCCTTTTGATTTGATCAAAAGGGATTCATAGGTTGCCTTTCGGATAAAACTAAGGCCTCTAGGTCGAAGTGAGGGAAGTTGAGAAAAATATTTGGGCAGGTTTTGGCCATGCAAAAAGTCTTTTATGGTGTGAAATTTAGAGAAGGGGGAGTGCCCTTTTATAAGAGGGGTGAGGGGCACCATTGGAAAAGCTAGAAATATTATTTTATAATAAATTCATATTTATTTTATAATGTCTTAAAAGTGTATTTTTTAAATTTTAAGGTGGGGATAGGTTGAAAACCACTCAACCAATAGGTTTTAGACAGGTTTGGGTCACCTTATTAACCTTATCGTTTAGTTTTAACTCTTAGTTAATTAGTTTAACACTTACCATGTCTCTTTGTATTTTTATATTATATAGTCAATAAACATACTATAAACTTCCAAGAGACCCCCATGTGATCCATTAATGATATAACTATAATAATATAAGTCTCTTGGACGAACCTTTGATTTTTAGGAATAGAATATAAATTAATAATATAATATTTTTTAAAAAAACTCTTTTATGTCAATTTTGATGCTATTGGGTATTTTGTTTTTGATAATTTCATTACAGAATGATTACCATGAAAAAAAAGTTTATAGCCTGGCCTAATATGTCATATTAACCTAGAAAATTAGTGGAATTCATAAAAAGTCTCAAATTACATTTATTTTTATATTTATAATATCAATTATTTTAATATTTCATTAATTAGGTATTTACTGCATCACCATTGTGTCATTAATAACATAAATTATTTAATGTCTGAAAATAATAAATAAAATAACATTATGTAGGAAATCGTTTTAGCTTTATAATAAAGATTTATAATCAATTTATCTTATGTATAACCCTATATTAAAAATTTATAGTTATTAAACTTCGATTTTAACACTTTTAACTCTTCTTTGAATTAAATAATAATAAATGTTCTTATTTAATCCAAGTTGACCTAAATGATAATATATTATTCCTAGGGTTGTTTTTGGTCGAATTATACTTATCCAATTGAATTAGGACATGTGTTTGGATAATATTAATATCATTTTTACCCTTAATTACCCAATTTACTTTTAACCGTGGTAAATAAAAGTAAAAAGTTACTATTCACCAAAAAATTATTGTTATCTTATTGAACCATATTTCACTCATTTATATTAACCGTGTATCTTGGGTTTTCTAAATTACACTCACAGAAGCGGTAAAATTATGTTTTATGTGAATTTGTAAATTCTCCTAGAAGATGGGTAAAAGACGGTGAAAAGTTCAGTAAACTTTTTATATATCTAAAATTATTATAAACTGCCTCCAATAAATTACATTGAATTATATAGGTATTATATATCTATTTTGACCTAAAATAAATTTAAATAAAATAAATAATTATTTAAATAAAAATTCGATTTTAAACTATAACTTAATGTTTTTCACTATTCATCAAAAATTAAAAGTTTTCAGAAAAATACCAAAAATTCACCCTAATCTAATTTTGATATTTTGAATTCAATAATTAAGTCTATTTTACCAAATTACAAACCTAGAAGTTGCATTTATTAATTTAAAATTAATTCCCGCTATCAAAACAAAAAAGCGTGTTTTTAAGAAACAATAACTATCAAAAGATTGATACTTGTTTATGTCCGATTTAAATGTGAAATTATGACCAATGACCAAAATTGGATTAAATGGTAAAAATATATTATAAATATAATTTAAAACAACTCAAATTCATAATTTATCTCTATTAATTATTTCGATTAAAAATTTTGTTTTTAATTAAAATTTATTAATTTTCACTATTCATCAAGATATGAAATTTATCAGAAAAGTACCAAAAATTCACCCTAAGATAATTTCGATGTTCCAAATCCGAAAAAGAAGTCCATTTTAAATGATAAAATGTATAAATTTTCAAAAAGTGGGTATTACTATTCATAACTGCTAGTTTGATTGGTTATGGTGTGTGTTAGAACTCAAAGTTGCGTACAAAACACGCTACCGTATTCTTCAAAGAGAAGCGTACTGTGAAAGCTTTGGGTGTTACAGGCATAGTCTTGCATGACTGATGAATCCTGACCCTATCCCCAAGCGACGTTCACGTCTTGGCTTCAATCCATGCACACATAGGTATGATAACATGTATATTTTAGTTATATTTCATTAATTTATTTATATATATATTAATTGTTTGATTAGTTATTCTTTTTTCACAGTTTTGCACATGTAACTGTTGGACAGGGGAGCGCCATCTTGTGCAATTATTTTTCTCATCTATGGACCACATGGGAATACATTCTCGTTGATGTGTAGCTCGGAATGTACAATCATTTGCTGGTATGTAAATAAACAATATTTATTTTGAAATTTATTTTATTAGTAACTTGATTTTATAAATTATTTGTAAGGTTTATGGTATCCCATCGATGATATCATGCATGAAGATATCCATGCAGCATGATAGGTGGCTATGCGTGAGCGTTTGCATCAGTTTTTTTCACAATTTGAGAAAGACGGCCATTAAGAAAGCAGAAGCGACACTATTTGATGAGTCGTGTAGATCCCACTGACTAGAGTACATTTCGTCTTAGGTTTGGGAGGGATTATGTGAACACTAGTTGGGTGATGGATTTCAAAGGAGGTCTTCATTAGGTCGGCAGAACCGGGGGAGACAGGAGGTGATAAATCCAGCTGGTATTCATACATTCAGTATGCATAGAGAGCATCTGGTAAGTATTTTTTTTAATATTTTATATAACTTCAAAAATAAATAGTTTATTTTATATTCATATAGGCAGACGAGCATCCCGATATTATAGAGTATGATGTTTATCGGAGGATTTACAGTGATCTAGCCACCAGAGAGATTAGAGGTGATCACCAGCGTCAGATTGTGGTTAGTCATATTTCTTTCAGTTTGACAATTAACTACATATATAATTTTCACAATTTTAATTTCAAACTGAAATTAAAGGAGTCATATGAGGCTGCATCTTCTCAGACACAAGATGAGGGTTAGAACGGGGCGACTGATCAGACCAGTACCCACCATTTCGACTAGGCGGCATGGATGCAGGCGACTCAGTATGGCTTTGATAAGGGTTGAGTAGTTGGTATTGGTTCTCATTTGACTCCAGGTACTTATTATGGTACTGTTGCGATGTCGGCGTCCAGCTCGAGAGGAGTTCATGGAGAGGAATCATCTTCTAGCTCACAGTATCAGGAGCAGTTCTGAGCTCAAAATGACCTTATAGAGTGTTTATAGAAGCATCAATAAGAGATGTTTCAGTAGCAGAAGCAGCAGCAGCACGAGGAGGAGATGCGTCGATGGCAGCAGCAACAACAGCAACACGAGGAGGAGATGCATCGATGGTAGCAGCAGCATCACGAGCAGATGGAGTACATGCACCATCTGACTCGTAGTTTAGGGATGAAGTTTCCTCCACCAGCTCCTTCAGCTCCTCCACCTCCTCCAGAAGACGACCCCCTAGTGATTTTTTATGACAAAAACATTTGAATTTAAATTTGTTGTAATATGAACTATTTACAGTTTCTGTCTTTTATATCGGTGCGATTATTACATAATTTAATTTTTAATATTTTATGATTTGTTTTTGTGAATATTGAGAATTTTAATATTTTTTTATCGTTATTTTAATAATATTAATATTATTGTTTCATTAATAATAATTTTATTAAATATATTTTTTCAAAATTATATTTTAAAATATTTGTTTATTTTACAAATAATAATAATAATAATAATAATTTGTGATTTTTTTTATATTTTTTTGTGAATATTGAGAATTTTAATATTTTTTATTATTTTTATTATATTAATAATATTAAAATTAATTTTTCAATAATCATAATAATATTTTATGATTTTTTTATATTTTTTGTGAATATTGATAATTTTAATTTTTATAATATTTTATTATTTTAATAATATTAAAATTAATTTTTCAATAATCATAATAATATTTTAAGATTTTTTTTTGAATATTGATAATTTTAATTTTTTTTATTTTTTTATATTTTTAATAATATTAAAATTAATTTTTCAATAATAAAAAATTTATTAAATTATTTTTTAAAAGTTTTGTTTATTATTTACGATGGGATCTGTTGTAATGGGATCCCGTCGAAAATAGTCTAAATAATTTTTTCTTAAAAAGGTATTTGCAACGACATTACGAGCCTGTCGCAAATACTGTTTGTGACGGGCCCGTCAAAAATAGTCAAAAAAAGTATTTTCAAAAAGAATTTGCGACGGGATTAAGGGCCCATCCCAAAAAAGTATTTGAGATGGCCCGTCGCAAAAGAGCTTATATATATAAAGTATATAATCAGATACTTATTTGTGATGGTGAAGTTTCTCATCGCAAAAATAAATTCTTTGCGACGGGATCCCGTTGCAAATACCTTCAAATCTAGTAGTGAATTATGAAGGATTTTAAAATATTAATTTGTGTAAATATACTATATGAGATAAATTAATATTAAAATGACCATGGATTACCAATATTGAAGATAAAGACTAAAAAGTTATGATATATACATCATTTAAGAATTATTTCTTCTAAGATCATAATTTTTTTCATTGTACATTTACGAATTTATGTATTATCATCCCTAGAAATTCTCTCAAAGTAATGAAGAAATCAATAAGAAATTGAGATGAAAATGGAAGCAATAGACAATATAGTGATTTTCCTAGCCGGTAATCCACAACACCCTATGATATTGTGAAATGTTTTTTTCAAATAAATTTAATATTTTCAATATAATGAATTACACACAACACCAAGTTAGATTTAATGACACACAACACCATTTTAACTATCATCACATGCCACATTGACTTTAACTTTTTTTATATTAAAACACATAGTTTTAATGAAACGTGACATACTATTGAAATATTATAATTTAATACGATAGTTATCAAATAGTTGTTATAATGGTGGGTATAAGTAGGGTTAACTAAATTACAAAAAATAGATGGTTTAAATAGGTATATAAAATGAATTCTATGGAGAACAATTAAGTATAAATTAAAATAAAAACCATTTCAAAATATGGGAAATATTTTGTTTTAAAAAAACAATTTCCATGCACAGAAATTTATTTTACATAAATAAATTATAAAAAAACCACATTTGGTGAAT
Organism: Viscum album; assembly: GCA_963277665.1. Taxonomy (NCBI): domain Eukaryota; kingdom Viridiplantae; phylum Streptophyta; class Magnoliopsida; order Santalales; family Viscaceae; genus Viscum; species Viscum album. The sequence continues at coordinate 841,008,057 of OY728140.1, read as the reverse complement.
GATTTTAATGAAATTTATATATAATATATTTAATAACATTTTTAATATTCATCTTATGTTCTTCCTAAAGAAGATATAATAATAAATCAAATTTTATGCTTAAAACGAGTATTTTTTTTAAAAGTAGTTTTATTGCCCTTTTTTACACACTTTTTTTAAAAATTATTTTTGAAACATTTATAATATTTATTTTTAAAAAAAGAAATTATTTTTTAAAATCAGAATACCATAATTTTTATAGGGTGAATATTTTAAAAAAAATTAAATGATTATTTTTTTATTAATTGTTAAAAATACTGAATTTTAATTGAAAACTAACATTCTTTTAAATTATATATAAAGTTAAATTATATATTAAATTGGTTTTAAAGTAAATTTTGTTCAATTTTATAGCTATTAATTTTATTAATGTTATTTAAATAATTTTCATATTGAATATGGATATAAAAATTTTGTAATCTTTTGAATGTTTTCTCTTTGAAAACATTATTTCTCATTTCATCCGTGGGGTTTTTTTAAATTAAAATTTTCCACATTACTGAATTGAATTTTGAAAAATGGATTACAAATTTTTAATAATAATAATTTATATTATCTAATAATTTCAACTTAATGTTTTACCATAATGAATAGTAAAATTTGTAAAACACTATTTTCCATGATTAAGGTAAAAATATGTTTATCGGGGGTTAAACTAAAACCATAAGGGATAAAATGACCTAAAATATAAGGACCCAACCTTAAACATTACATAATATTGAATTAAATGAATAATTCACATGGAGGATCTTTTCAGGCTTATAGTTTTAGAGAATTATTCCATAACTATTACATTACATCTCAAAAATACAATGTAGACACTTCTACTGAATTTATATTTTTTCACAAAATAAAAACTCTTTGAGATAAAAGTGGCATGTCTAGTTCCATGTTTTAGATAGCGTGACTTTTCCTTGATCTCATCCTTGACCCTATTCATCTTTAAGTCCTATGAAAAACATTTCAAAACCTTGGATGAGTATAAAAAACTCAATAAGGGTCATAAAATAATGATATAAATCTTTATTCAATCAAATCATACATAACATAAACTCTTTTACATACCTCATTAAATCATAATATTTATGAATAACACATAGAAATCACAATTCATAAAGGTAACTTGTGGCATCCATAACATACTTACATTGTAGCTTTCATAAATATGTAGGGAGTCACATTTGGAATACCCATCATAGTATTTTCCCTAAATCTATTAGGATAAACATTCATGTTTACCTCTATCGTCTTACCCAATTCATTGGCGAGCTATCTCAGTCTAACCCACCCTAGGTTTATCAAAGAACCACCTGTATACGTAAACAATTTCCAAGAACCATAATAAATTCATAACATATGAAACAAACATAAAGGAAAGATAATATTTACACATTTCAGTCACAATATATCAATTAAATATATTGACATAACATATACATTATCAAAACCATTTTCAATTCCAAAATATGTAAAAGAGTATATGGTTTTTATTTTCCTTTTAAAAACTTTACGGCTTGTTAAGGATGTTGGTGATCAAATAATACTCGCAGTGGCAGAAAGGTCGTTGTCACTGCTTACGTTAAAAAGAAACATTATTTTTCATTGTTTAGTAAAATTCCTCATAGAAAAAGATTCCATTTTAATGAAATGAAAATACAAATGTGTTTATAAACCATATAAAATAATGTCATGTATAAAACAAAATATGCCTCAATGAATGGAGATTGAGACAAAGTCCCTTACCTCGTGTCTGACTTGACCCGTTTGTCCTTTAATCTCATGAATAATAAACTAAATTTAATTTCTACTTTCTTAATAACCTTTTCCAAGTTTATTATTCCTTTAATATCACTTATTACCATGTTATAAATATCATGCAATCATTTAAGTTAATAACGGTCGTTTTGTCGATATTTGGTACATGAGTAAAAAATGAACACCTTATATTTACAAGTTGTCGATGTGGATAATAGTCCATTTCTCAAGAATTATATTAATTATTTAGATATATTATATATCATATATATCCAGTATATATATATATATTTATAATAGTACATCTCATTTAGAGATAAGAAATGACATGCACCATTCATGGAGACGGTAAGTCGTATATACGCATGAACGATACTTTCATTTCTATTTAGTATTTTAATGGAATTAAAACATAATGATACATAGATATATTATAATTAAATTATAATATCATATATAATATCATTAACTCCATCCTTTATACTTTCCACATATTTCATTAACGAGTCATATCACTTTGAGGGGGTTGTAGTCCGCACTTCCTCAAATGAAATTATCATGTTTACCCATTATAGAAACCATAAAGGTAGGATATAAATGTAAAAAACAGAAAAATAAGTAAAACATAAACATAATATATATCATATATAAATATATTTTCATCTTAATGGCCACCATGAGAGGCGGTGGGAGATAATAGAACAATCATAGTTTCGTGGGGTGTAAGTCTTCCATCCACAGAAATAGTATGTTTTTCACCCATTAGAGGGAGGTGTGTGTAAGTGTAGTTTTAATCCTTATCATAACAATATACTAGTATAGTAAAGATACTAGTTTTGTTATAAAAGAAAGGAATAAAAATATTTTAGGGGTTGGAGAAGTAAAATAAAAGAAAATAAGTCAAGAGAAAATGTTACCTTTAACTTGGGTAACTCCCTTTGGTTTGAACCAAAAGGACCTCTTGAATTAACTTATTCCAATGTAAAGTCTTCTAGGTGTAATATATGGATATTTATATATTATTTGGATAGGGGTTGGTTGAGCCATGGGGCCTAAGAGGAGTGAGTAATGAGTTACAGGTCAGGGCTTTTTATAAGGGGGAGGAGGGGCTCTTTAGGAATGTGTGAAAATATTATTTTATTATATAATTATATTTGGTTTCTAAAGGACCAAAACTAATTAAAGTCAAATATAAGAGGACTAATGGTATAAATAAAATCATCAAATATGAATTGGATAGGTTATGGATATTGTTTTAATATTTATAATCTTATTTTTCTAAATCATTTATTAAAGAGGTAAATACTGCATCATTATTATGGCAGAAATAATTTAATTTATTTGATGTCAAAAATTTATAAAACAAATACCATGATGTAGGAAATATTTTTTATGTTTCTAATGAATATTTATAGTCTAAAATCTGACTTATATTCCCCAATGTAAAAATTAATTTAAAAAAAAGATATTCATTTATGTCATTTTTGCCTTTACTTTATGTTAATTAAAATAAAGTGTCATTGTCACTCCCATGTGGCCCCATGGGGTCCCAAAATATACCAAAGAATGATAATGGTCGGATTTGTATCATCCAATAGGATTTGGATAGCTTTTAGGGTAATTTTATATTATTATAGTAATATTTTTTACCTTCATTTACATGATTTTCCCTTTAACCACGGTAAATAAAATATTTACAGAATTAAATATTCATAATGTATAAAAATTAAAGTTACCTATTTACAAAATTTGTACCTCATTATTAAAAATATGGAATCCATTTTTTCAAATTCAAATCATAGATGTGGAATAAATTAATTTAAAATTAATTCCGGCTCTCAAAATAAAAGGCTTGTTTTTAAGAAATAATAACTATCAAAAGACTGACACTTGTTTATGTCCAATTTCGAAGTGAAATTAATTACAATAACCAGCATTATATTAAATGGTAAAATATAATCTAATGACACTTTCAAAACAATTAAAAATATAATCTAACCATATAAATAAATTAGATTAAAAGGTAGTTTTTAATTAAAATACAACATTTTTCACTTTTCATTAAAAATTGAATTTTATCAGAAAAATACTAAAAATTAACCCAAAGTAAATTTTGATATCCCAATTCTAAATAAGAATTTTATTTGGTCAAATAGAACATTTAAAAGTGACCAAAACTATATTAAAATAGGTTTCACCATTAAAAGTCTGTAAATCAACATTTTAAAGTAAATTATGCTTAAAATTAGATTCATTACCATTTTAAGCCTCTAAATTTTATTGGATAAATGTAAAAAAATTTAACAAATATGTATAATCATATTGTAGTTAGTTCAGTTCATTCCTGCCAATACAATGGCTAGGCTTTAACTACCATTTAAAATAAAAATATTATATTATTATTGTGCAATGCAAGATTTCAAAGAAACCCGTTCTTTCGAATCGGGTACGCCATCGAACATGGAAACCCATTTAAAGTAAAAGTAATATTTAATTTAAAATTATTAATAAAAATAAAAATTTATTATTTCTTTATTTACCTGGGATTCTACATCCTTCCACCCTTTTGGAAATCGCGTCCTCACAATTTTATTCACTTATCAAATAAAAGTGGGTATTTATCCCTAATTACATTTTCAGATTCCCACGTTGCATCTTCAATCATGTGTTTTTTTCACAAAAACCTTTACCTGGTGAATTACCTTATTTTACAACACGTGCTCTCTACGGTCAAGAATCCGGAATGGCTGTTCCTCATAACATAGATTCTCTTCCAACTGAACTACCTCTAGGATCAAAACTTGAGAGGGATCTGAAATATACTTTCTCAACATTGAAACATGAAAAACATTGTGTACCTTTGATAAAAAAGAAGGTAAAGCCACTCTGTACGCAATTGATCAAATTTATCCAGGATTTCATAACATCCAATGAACATGAGACTCAACATTCCCTTCTTACCAAAACGTATCACACTTTTCCATGGAGAAACTTTGAGAAATACATGATCACCTGCCCCAAAAGAGACATCCTTCCTCCAGTTATTTGCATAACCTTTTTGCCTAATCTGAGCTATTCTCAGGTTCTTCTAAATCAATTGAACCTTTTATGCCATTTCTTCTACCAATTCTGGTCCCATCAGATTCCTTCCACCTAATTCATCCCAAAAAGCTGTAGTTTGACAACTCTTTTCATATAATTCCTTAAATAGAGCCATCTGTATACTGGAATAAAAATTGTTATTATATGAAAATTCAATGAATGAATGATGTTGGTCTCAACTTCCCTGGTAATCCAGTGAAAAAGCCTGTAGCATATCCTCTATGGTCTGAATTGTTCATTCTAACTTCCCATTTAATTGAGGATGAAAAGCTGTACTAAAATTTATTTCAATACCCAACGTCTCGTGATTGCATTTCCCAAAGATAGAAGTAAACATGGGTTCATGATCAGATACAATGGATAGGGGAACACCATGTAAACTGACTATATATTTAACATAAAACCTAGAAATTTTATCTAGATAAAAAATATCTCTAATAGGAAGGAAATTAGTAGATTTAGTCAGTCGATCAACAATAACCCAGATTGCATTATTACCTCATGATGTCTTCGGTAATACCACAATGTAGTCCAGGGATATATTTTCCCATTTCCACTCTGGCACCGGTAAAGACTAAATCATCCCTTTTGGTAACTACCACTCTGCTTTAACCTACTGACAAGTCAAACACTTCATAGTAAAATTAGCAATATCTATTTTCATTATATCCCACTAGTAATACTTCTGAAGATCTTTGTACATCTTATTATTGCCAGGATAAACGAAAAACGGGAAACTATGAGCTTCACATAACAACTCATTCTTCAACTGTGAATCACAAGGCACACATAATCTCTTTCCAAATCTCAAAACACAATCATTATCAATGTTATATTCAGGAAAATTACCCTTCTGAACCAACTCTAACTTTTTCTGCAACTCACTTTCTTCATTCTGCACTCTCTTTATTCTATTTGATAGAGATGATTTCACAGACACCTGAAACAAACCAAAATAATTTCTTGCACCAACAACTTCTATGCCAAATTTCCTTAAATAAAAAACCAAAGGATCTTGTTCCAAACGTAACATGGTAAATGTAGCATTACTTCAATGATTCAAAGAATCGGCCACTTTATTTCCTTTTCTAGGATGGTAAAGGATCCTGCAATCGTAATCCTTGATTAATTATAGCCATCTCCTATGTCTCATTTTCAATTATTTCTGAGTGAATATATACTTTAAAATTTTTTCCTGTATATATTTTACATTTTACTCCATAAAAATGATTCCTCCTAATTTTTAAAGCAAAAACAAAAGAAACTAATTCTAAATCATGTGTAGGGTAATTTAACTAATGAGGTTTCAACTATCATGAAGCATAAGCAGTTACTTGATCATTCTACTTAAGGATACAACAAATTCCTTTCAACGAACCATCACTATAAAATAAAAAACTCACCATTTCTGGATGGTATTGCCAAAATTGGAGCATTCACCAATCTTCGTTTTAATTCCTGAAAACAATCATCACATTCTATTGTCCAAATGAACTTAACACCTTTTCGAGTTAACTTTATCAATGGGCTAGATAACCGTGCAAAATTCACAACAAACCTCTGGTTATAACCTGCCGAACCACTAAAACTACTAATCTCAGTTATATTTGTGGGTCTTGGCCATTCTTCAACAACTTTTTTTTAGAAGGATCAACATTTATTCCATTTTTTTTAAACAATGTGACCAAGGTAAGAAATTTTTTGTAACCAAAACTCACACTTTCTGAATTTCCCAAACAATTTATTTTCTTTTAAGGTTTTCAAGACAACCCTTAAATTAATTTCATGATCCTCTTTAATGATAGAATAAACCAAAATATCATCAATTAACACAACCACAATCCTATCCAAGAACTCATAGAAAATTATATTCATAAGATCCATGAATACAGCAGGTGCATTGGTTAAACCAAAAGTCATAACTAAAAATTTATAATGGCCATATCTAGTATGAAACGTGGTCTTCAGAATGTATACATTCTTTACTTTCAACTGATGGTATACCGACCTCAAGTCAATCTTCCAAAAATACTGAGCCCCCTAGAGCTAATAAAAAAAATCATCAATATGAGGAAAAAGATACTTTTTCTTAAAAGTGATGTTATTCAATTCTCTATAATCAATGAAAAGTATCATTGATCCATCTTTCATTTTAACAAATAAGATATAAGAATCCCATAGTGATGTTCTATGTCGAATGAAACCTTTATCTAATAACCCCTGTAATTTATTATTTAACTCTAAAAGGTAAATTTGATCCATTCAATAAGGGGGTTTTGAAATTGGCTTAGCATCAGGAACTATGTCAATAGTAAATTCAACATCCGGATCAGGTATAATACCAAGAAACTCATCAAGAAAAACATCAAGATACTCATTTACCATTGGCAGATCATTAATATGAACAGTTCCTTTGTTTTCAAAAATATGTGCAATGTAACATTCATTTCCATCTTTTACTAGTTTCTCAGATTCTTGATATGTTATCAAAAGTAAGGGTTCATTGTTGTACAAAAAATAAAAATCTTTCTGAAAAGAAACCTTTTTAGATATGCAGTAAATCTTAGCATGATAAATAGAAAGCCGGTCCATACCCAAAATAACATTAAACTCCACTAGAGGCAAAAAAATAAGGTTTTCAGGTAGATTCTTTCCGCACACAAGGATAAAAAGGTTCTTATAATTTATTTTTGTCCCAACATTTCCCTATGGGTGTTTTTACCATAAGTTTAGGATTCATATCTTCATATGGAATTCCTAATTTACAAGAAAACCTCTCAGAAATGAACGAATGTGTAGACCCCGAATACACCTTCATTCGATGGCCCAACATCTACTGAAGTAGTTGCAAAGGATTTAAACACCACTTTTTGCTTCTAGTCTGGCTACTTTCCCTCACTTGAGTTCTTCATTGGACACTCATTTTCATGATGACCCATTTCATTGCACTTAAAACATTTTTACTGACTGTAAATCAGATTTTGTCTTTTCATTGCTCTGATCATTTTCAGTGGAATTACGAGCCTTATGTCCCATTTTACCACATCAGTAGCACTTACCAAAATTCAAAAGATATTCCCCAGCATGATTTTTACCACAATTTTCACAACCTAAAAACTTATGTTTTTTACCATCAGACCTTTTTGAATAATTCTTCCCTTTTTCCTACCACCTTGAACTCTTATTTTGTTGTTTTTCAAATAACACATGGTCATCATCAAACTCCATTTCCACCTTCTCCACACAAAGAACACTTTTTTCATAACTTTTGAACTCACAAGAAGCTAAAGCCCTTCGATACTTTGGCTTTAATCCTGAGTAAAACGGTTTATTTGACTATAAAGATCTCCTATGAAATTTAGAGCAGACCTTTCCAGTCGAGTGAACTATGCTTCATAAGTAACCACTGAGTCAACCTCCTACCTCAATTCCAGGAATTGGTTTTCCATCCTAAGACAAACCACATTCAGAAAATATTTATCAAGGAACATACCTTTGAATTCATACCAATCAATAGCATCAATATCCTCACTATCCTTGATATTTTCTCCATCGACCACAACTAATCTGCTTCACCTTCAAAACGGTAAACAGTAAGACTAACCTTTTGATGTTCTGAACACCCCATGACATCAAAAATTTTCTCCACTGCTTTAATACAACCTTCTGCTAGAACAGGGTCAGATGATACTCTAAATGATGGTGGATGTTGGCTCATGAAATGCTCCACTACTATCATGTTCCTCTATGGTAGATCTGGCTAATCTCAAGAAAGGATACCACCACCTTTTATAGTCGGAGATAATTGTTCCATCACTACAACAAACTGTTCAGTTCAAATTCTGACCATCTCTGGTTGCTGATTTGGAAGGTTTTCTTCCTCCTGATATTGTCCCAACATATTTTCCCTATTTCCTCTGCGGAAAACCATTCTGAACACAGAAATATCTTAGGCGAAGTAACATGGTAGTCTATAAATTATATCATTTCAATATTAACATAAATTAATTTATGGATATTAATTTAACAATAACCTAACTCCTAAAGTTATCTAAACAGACCTATGATACCAACTATAAGGACTTAGCCATAAACATTACATAATATTGAATTAAAATAATAATTCAGATTGAGGATCTTTTTAGGTTAAGATTTTTAGAGAATTAGGACATAACTATTACATTACATCTCAAAAATACCAATTAGACACTTCTACTTAGTTTCTGTTTTTTTCAAAAAATAAAAACTCTTTGAAAAAAAGTTTCATGTCTAGTTCCCCATTTTAGACATCATGACTTTTCCTTGATCACATCCTTGACCCTATTCATCTTTAAGTCATGTGAAAAACATTTCAAAACATGGTATGAGCATAAAAATCTCAGTAAGGGTTATAAAATAAAGAAATAAATCATTATTCCATCAATACATACATAACATAAACTCTTTTACATACCCTATGAAAACATAAGATTTATTAATAACAAATAGTACTCACAAATCATAAAGGTAATGTGTGGCACCCATAACATACTTACATTGTATCTTTCATAGCTACTTAGGGAGTCACATTTGGAATACTCATCATAGTATATTCCCTAAATCTCATGGGAAAACATTCACATTTACCTCTGTCACATTACCCAATGAATTGGACAGATATCTCGATCTCACTCGCTGTAGGTTTATACGGAACCACCCATATACATAAACAATTCTCAAGAACCATAACATATTCATAACATATGAAACAATCATAAAAGAAATATAACACATCCACATTTTAGTCACAATATATCATTTAAGTATATTGACATAAAAAATCCATTATCAAAACCATTTTCAATTCCAAAATACATAAAATTGTATATGGTATTTATTTTCCTTTTAAAAAAATTATGACTTGTTAAGGAAGAAAAATATCAAATAACACTCAGGGAGACAGAAAGGTCATTGTCACTACTTACGTTAAAATGAAACATTATTTTTTTGTTTAAAAAAACGGCTCATAGAAAAATATTCCAATTGAATGAAATGAAAATTAAAAGATGTTTATAAACCGTATAAAATAAAGTTGTGTATTAAACAAAATATGCCTCAATGAAAGGATATTGAGACATAGTCCCTTACCTCGTTTCCGACTTGACCCGTTTGTCCCTTAATCTTATGAATAATAAAATAAAGTTAATTTTTAATTTCATAAGAACCTTTTTCAAGTTTATTACTCCTTTTATATCACTTATTACTATGTTATAAATATTATTCAATCATTTACATTAATAAAGGTCATTTTTTCGTTATTGGGTACTTGAGTCAAAAATGAACACCATATATTTACAAGTTGTCCATGTGGTCAATAGTCCATTATCTCTAGAATGATATTCATTATTTGGATATCATATATATCATATATATATATATATCCAGTATATATATGTACTTATAATAGTACATATCCTTTGGTGATAATAAATGAAATCCACCGTTCATGGAGACGGTATGTCGTACGTACGCATGAACGCAACATTCATTTTTATTTTTTTAATGGAAAGAAAACATAATGATACATTGGTATATTATAATTATACTATAATATCATATATAATATCATTAACTACATCCCTTTTATATCCCACATATGGAACTCACGAGTCATATCACTTTGAGGGGGTGGTAGTCCACACTTCCTCAAATGAAATTATCACGTTTACCCATTATAGAAACCATAAAGGTAGGCTATAAATGTAAAGAAAAGAAGAATAAAGAAAACATAAACATAATATATATAATATATAATTATATTTCCATCTAAATTTCCACCATGAGAGGCGGTAAGAGGTAATCGAACAATCATCATTTCGTGAGGTGTTAGTTTTCCATCCACATAAATAGTATGTTCTTCACCCATTAGATGAAGGTGTGTGTAAGTGTAGTTATAATACTTATCATAACAACATACTAGAATATTGAAAATACTGGTTTTGTTATAAAATAAAGGAAGAAAAGAGTTTAGGGGTTGGATAAGAAAAATAGAAGAAAAGAATTTAAGATAAACAGTTAGCTTTAATTTGGGTAACTCCCTTTGGTTTGCACCAAAAAAACTTCTAGAAGTGACTTATGCCTAAGGTAAGGATTCTAGGTTGAATAGAGGGATATTCAGATATTATTTGGTTAGGTTTTTGATAATCCAATGGGCTTGAGAGGTGCGAGGAATGAGTTATAAGTGAGGGATTTTATAAGGGGGAGGAGGGCTCTTTAAGAAATTGTGAAAATAGTATTTTATTATATACTAATATTCAATTTCTAAAGGTCCAAAAATAATTAAAGTAGAATATAAGGGGAATAATGGTTGAAATAAAATTATCTAATAATAATTTAACAGGTTTGGGAAAATGTTTTAATATTTATAATCTTATTTATTTAAATCATTTATTAATGAGGTAAATACTGCATCATTATAGTGTCATAAATAATTTAATTTATTTTATGACTAAAAATTATTGAAAAAAATACCATGATTTAGGAAATAGTTTTATATTTATAATAAATATTTATAGTCTAAAATATGACTTATATACCCCCATATAAAAATTTATTTACAAATAGATATTTGTTTATGTCATTTTTTCCTTTACATTAAGTTAATTAAAATAAAGTGTCATTATCACTCCCATGTGGCCCCATTGGGTCCCAAAATTGACCCAAGGATGCTCATGGTCGAATGGGTATCAACCAATAGTATTAAAAAACATGTTGGTGTAATTTTTTATTACTATAGTAATATTTATTTACCATTATTTACCAGATTTACCATTTAACCATGGTAAATAAAATATTTATTGAAGTAAATATGCATAATGTTTAAAATTTAAATTTACCTATTTACACAATTTAGACATCCTGATTAAAAATATGGAATCCATTTTTTCAAATTCAAATCACAGAAGTGGAAAAAATTAATTTAAAATTAATTCTCGCTGTCAAAATAAAAGGCATGTATTTAAAAAATAATAAATATCAAAATATTAACACTTGTTTATGTCCAATTTCAAAGTGAAATTAATTCAAATAACAAGCATTCGATTAAATGGTAAAAATATAATCTAATTACACTTTAAAATCAATTAAAATAAAAATCTAACCATATAAATAAAATATATTAAAAGGAAATTTTGAATTAAAGTACATCATTTTTCACTTTTCCTTAAAAATTGAATTTTAGCATAAAAATACTAAAAATTTACACAATGTAAATTTTGATGTCCTGATTCTAAATAAGAATTTTATTTTGTTAAATATAACATATAAAAGTGAACAAAACTATATTTAAAGAGGGATAGACATTAAGAGGAGGTAAATCAACCTTTTAAAGTAAATTATGCTGAAAATTAGATTCATTAACATTTTAAGCCTCTAGATTTTGTTGGATAAATGTAAAAATATTTAACAAACATGTATAATCATATTGTAGTTATTATAGTTCATTCCCACCAATACAACAGCTAGGCAATAATTTCTATTTAAAAAATTAATATTATATTATTATTGTGCAACGTAAGATTTCAAAGAAACCCATTGTTGCGTATCGGGTACGCCATTGAACATAACAACCCCTTTAAAGTAAAACTAATATTTAACTTACAAATATTAATAAAAATGAAAATGTATTATTTCATTATTTATATGGGATGTTACATTAAAACTTGTCCAAAACTAATTGGAAGGCTATATGTCTACTATATAATTAATAAGTCTTGATAATAATCTATTTTGGATATTTATTTCATGTGAAAAATGTTGGTTAGATTTTTCTTTTCAAACATTAGAAGTTTGTCACTCAACTCACTTATAACAGTCCACCCATTCTCCTATCCTATTAACACATTTAAACCTTTTTTTAGAAATTACCTTCCCAAGTCACTAATTTTTTTATCTCATTATATAATCCTTATTTTAGGAATAAATCCAATTTAGGATGTATTTTGGTGAAAACCAAAGGATATTACCCAAAAAACGAGGTAACATTCTTCAATGACGGTTTTTATTTTATTTCTTCCTACACCTACTTTAATTATTATTAAACCATGAATATACAATAACCTCAGTATATTAAATATATATGTGTGTGTGTGTTTGTGTGTCTATGTTTTTATTTTTATGTTATGTTTATGACATAAAACCATCTACAATTCCATCAAATGGGTTACAAAATCATCATTCGTGTGTACGGAAGACTCCTGCCTCACGAACAGATGTCATTCATTTTTCCATTACTACCTCTCATATTTGGGAACGATGATGGATATAAATTATATATATGATATTTATAAAATAATTATATATTTTTATTCATTATATCCTATATAAAGTTTTTACATTCCATTCAGTATGGGATATGATAGCATCACTCATGTGTATATTGAACTATGGCCTTGCAAAGCGATGTGATTCGTTTTCTCTAACGCTTTACATGTAATATAATAAAGATATTGTTAAGGAATATATATGGTATAAAAGATATAATTATGATATTAATAACTTATTTACCATTGTTAAAATATAATAAACAATTTTATTTCTTACTTTTCACTCACTGAAAGATGATGACATCGTGCGTGTATATGTGGATTGTTACCTTCACGAAGCGATGTGACTCTATATTTTTCATCACTACACCACCAGGATGATATGTATAAAAATAATTAAAAGAAAAATATTTTATTTATGATGTTATTAAAATTATTTAATTATAAAATATTAATTTTCACCTTTCAATAATGATCATTGAAAAACATAAATGCTACTCATGCATATGTATTTCCTACCATCTATATGATCACAATGTATGTCATTCATCATACCATATTTAATGATTGGTATTGTGAGTATAATTAATGTATAAATATGATAATTATTTCATGATTATTATTCTAGAGATGATGGAATCATGATCAAAATAATAGGATCAAAAATAATAAATCAAAACATTAAGAAGAAACAAATCACTTATTTCACAAAACACAACTTTAACATTGAATTGTTAATAGAAAGGTAATAAAATGTAAAAATAAAATAATTTATGGTATTTTATATATAATTATGGTTCTATAATATATTACAAATAAACTTCTGTTTATGATAAAATATTTTCACATGTGTATCAAAGAAGTCGTGACTAAAGGTAAGGGATTTCTATTCACTCTTTTATTTCTGGGAGACAAATGAGAATTCACCACTCTTATATTTTTTATGGTGTATATACTGAACCTTTGATATGATATATCCTGAATCACATTAATTTAATTATATTTAAAGTTAAATCTATGATATTATTTATTGGTTATTACAATTCAATATATTACTAAATTAGTAAAGGGTTTCTAGTCTCTCTTTTATTTTAAGGAGACATATGAAAATTCACCACTCATTTATTTTGTATGGAATAGATATTGTCCCATTGAAATTTTATTTTACGAATATCCTTAATTTCATTGTATTTAAATATCAATCTTTGTTATGATTTATTGGGGCTTAAATTCGTAATATTATTAATGCGGTAAGGGATTTCTAGTCTCTCTTTTATTTCTGGGAGACATGTGAAAATTCTCCACTCATTTATTTTGTGTTAGGTATATACTTTCCATTTTAAATTTTATATCACTAATCTCTTAAACTACATGATATTTAATTTTTCATTTGATTTTATTATTTATTGGTTCTTAAAATTCAAAATATTACTAAAGCATTAAGGGATTTCCATCTCACTTTTTACTTTTTTGAGTCACATTCCATATTCATTGCCTATTTATTTTATATGGTTTTTATACTACCCATGAATTTATTTTATGATTCTTTACCTGAAAATTATTTTTATTTACATATAAATTTGATTAAATCTACTTCAACAGGTTTATGGTTCAAAAGTTTCCAAAGAGGAAAGGAATTTTTATCTCAATTTTCCTTCCTTGAGACACATGTTATGTTATGATGATATATTATATTATGAGGTTTATATACAACCCCTTTAATATTTACTATAATTAATTAATTTATTCTCACCATATTTTAAGTTTCATTTAATTCTATTCCTTCATGTTTCTTATAATTATAAGTTACCAAAGTGGTAAATATTTTATGTTACAATCTCATTATTTATCAGGATTATTTATGATTATATTCCTGATGATAAAATATCAAGATCCATCTCTCAAAAAACTCATGACTATAATTCTCTACTACCTATTTCATGTGAATACCCGTTTTCCATTCATTTCCCTCTCTTTATGTACTAATGTGTCCAAAACACTATTTTTTTATAAAACAGACTTAATTTCATTCTTTTATTGAAAATCCTTTATTTCCAAAACCATGTTTTCAAAAAAATATTCAAGATATTTAAAAAAAATATCCCAATGGTATATTAATCAAATATTTAGCCTTTTTAATTTTTTTAAAAAAATGAATGGAGTCTTCATGTTATTTTTAGATAATTCCCTTTTGTCTTTTACAAAAAAAATGTTTAAGAATGATTTATTTAAAAGTGTACGGAATAAATAGAATTTTCTACCATAATGACCATTATTTTCATTGAATATTACTTTATAATTTTACAATTTTGTTTTCAAAAAAATTATTTTCCAACAAAATCAATTTTTGCTTTTGAAAAAAAATCAATGAAAATTTATTTTCCTTAAGAAATGTTTCAAGTGATATGTAAAAAAAATTCTTCATCTAAGATGTTATCATTTGATGTAACTTATGTTTTTTTTTTGGGATATAAACCAAGGATATCATTATTATTCTTTATATAAATTGTACATTTTGAAAATATGTTTATGAATATAATTTTTATTCTCTAGGTTATATTATGATAAAATTCTTATGAAAACAACTTCTTTTTTTATAGGTTGTTCTATGATGAAATGATAAACTGATTATAAAACCATTCTATTTTACATAATTAATGATATGATGAATCCTTTATGCAACCCATTTTATTTCATGGGTTATGATATGGTGAATATTTTATGATATTGTGGCACACATACATTTTATTTTCATTATGTGATGTGTGGTACCAATATCTCCCTCCAATGCATTTAGTAAAGATTGATAACTCATGAGTAAATATGTTATGCATGAACCAGATTATATGTTCACAATATTATTCTTAAACCTGATTACATGTTCACATTGTTAAGCATGAACCTGATTAAATAGTCACAATGTAATGAATGAACCTGTTGATATGTTCAGAATGTAATGCATGAACCTGATTACATGTTTAAAATGTTATGAATGAACCTGATTACATGTTCACAGCGTTATTCCTAAACATTATAACATTTTCCTAGTGTTATGTGATAAATTATCTTTCATTTCAATAATTTTATATGTGGAAAAATATTCATTACAATAATATTATGTGATATCCTAATTTAGTGTCCTTAACATAATGGGTGAACCCATATCTATTTATACTTGTTCACAATGTTATAAGCTTATGTGTATGCCAAAAATTTATTTCTTATGCCAATTTTCTATTCTCATGTCTTGTGTTCTTTAATTCCATTATGATTTAGTTATTTTGAACTGCTAATATTTAATCCATGACACATGTTTAGGAACTATTATATGTTGGGTGTGTATTTCAAATTCAATTCTCATGTTCTACACCCGTATGCTCATATAGTGTTGATATATCCCATTTTAACCCTTATTGGGCATCTATGATAACCTTTTATTTTTTTTCCTCTCCCTAGGTTATGAGAAAAGGTTTTAATTATGTTTTTCCTATGAATTGTACTAAATGGAGTCATATTTTTCAGATACATTGAATGTATTTCAATAAATTAAACGATTGTGGGCCTACTATCCATAGGCACTAAACTATTATAGTCCTTAAGAATGTTTTTTCTATGTATTGAATATTCATCTAAAAATATATTATATTTATATATAATAAGCCAGGGTCTCTATATTTGAAATTAGATGAAATATTTGGTTAACCTTTAAAACTTGGATGAAAAAGCTTTAGTGAGATCCTTGTGGATATTTCTAAGTATATGTTAAGGGATATCTCTAAGAATTAGTCTAATGAAGAGTAATATTATAGGAAAATATCCAAGAGTTTTTTTGAAAGGTAAATAGAGTAGTTTAAATATAATTTAATCACTATCTATATACTAGAAGTGTGTGTGGATCTATAAAAAAGATACCTAGGGGTAATAACTCTGAAAAGGGTGCATTGAGTTACACTCAATCATCACCTGGTGCATAATAATAGACCTTGTTAAACACCTGGTTTGACACTCTTGAAGAATATGCTTTGGAAATTTACAAACTCTTTATCAAACATCATAAAATATTTTAATAATAACCATTCATGACCTACTTTAAGCCTATGGTTTGGTATATTGGAATGATTGTGTAATGATTTAGACATCCTATAAGTATTGTTTTTGGATTTCCTCTATGATTAATGTCTCTTACACTCTGATTTATAGTTTTAGTAAATGGATGGAACAAGAAAGAATCATGTAAACATTGAATCTTATTGAAATTTTTGTGACTTTGAGAAACCCAAAAGGATGATGACTAAAGGAAAAGAAATTGTGATTATTTCAAATTAGCTATCATGTTATATGATTTACGAAGTGTACTTCCGTGAGATTCTTCAATTTTCAAATATGTGAAAGATAAAATTTTATTAACATTCATGTGTTAATGAATATAGATTAAGGAATATTCATATTTCTACATTCAAGAAGGATTGAAAAAACACCTATAAGAATATCTAAAATGGAGAGGAAGACATTATCTACTCAGAAAATAATATCATAGAGTGAAAAATCATTGAGGATTTTAATGTCTTATGTGTGGGGAACATGGGAATTATCCCACTCAATTCTCTATCCCAGAAACTAACTTCTGCACCAAGGAAGGGACTATTTCAGTTCAATCATTAAACTGTAAGGATTAAAGAATCTATGTAATTAGAATCAAGGATTGTGTGGTAGAAATATTTTTCCCATGTTATTTGGTTTGTAAGAATCATGAAAAATCTAAGGATTATTTTGTTTTTAAGCATATATGTATCTATGTAATATTAACTAATGTTTTACGGATTCCATAATTGGATTATAAGTTTAAGGTTGAACATAATATCAAAGTATCATATAGCCCTCTTAATGTTTTATGTTTTGTGATTTTATCATGATTAATTGAATTTTATGAGATGTTTATGGCAACATAACCCATTGGTATTTTATAAGTTTTAGTGAAAAAGTTATTTGAGTAAGAATGAAATTAAACCTTTGGGAAATATGATTAAAGTTATTGGTAACCTTCAGGTTTTATCTTATCTTTGATGTTGAGGTAATTTTGGGTTGTAGTTGATCACCTTATGAAGTCATCACACTTCCTTACTATTAGAGAAGATTTATCTCTGGATACTTTTCTAGAATATACATTAAGGAAGAGTTAAATTCTCATGTGGTACCACATTAAATTTTAACTCTTCTAGATCTTAATTTTACATTGAGGGTTTCACAAATTCTTCTTCAAGAACATGATACAAAAATTAATTTCAACACTAAGTATCGTACTCAGACAGATAGTTAGTCAGGGAGAAAAATTAAAACCATAAAAGATATTCAATGATAATTTTCTAAAGATTTAAAAGGTGGTTGGGATCAAAACCTTCCTAAAGTTTAGTTTTTTTATAATAATATCTTTCACTCAATAATTTATATGTATCCTTATCAATATATTTATGGAATGAATTGTATAACTACAACGTACTGGAATGAAGTTGTAGAAATAAATAAATTGGGTCATGATAAAACTGATTAGATGATAGAGAATATTATAACCATTCAACCATAACTAGGGATAGAAATTTTTTGGAATAAATATTATATTTATAATATTTGATGTGATCTAGAATTTTAAGTTGGTGAGAAGGTCTTTCTAAAAATTTCTCTATGGAAGATGAAAGAGAAAACAATGCCATATGTATATCGATCCCTTTGAAATACTTGATCATATACAGATAGTAGCTTATCATTTAGATTTTCCACTAAAAATATCTTAGGATTATGATGTTTTCCAATTATCTCTCATAAGGATATACAAACCTGATACATCACATGTGATAAACTCAATGGTCAAACTGTTGGAGAATGATCATTATTATGGGGGAAAATTGGTGGATATTTTGGATCAAATATAAAAACATCTAAAAACAATGAAACTGCCCTAGTAAATGTTTTTTTTCCGAAATCGCCATCTTAAGTAATCTATTTGGGAATCTGAGTGTGTAACTAGTTAGAAGTACCCTCGATGTTTGGTATTCATTTTAAGGGGGTAAATGTAACACATTAACATTTTGTGAAATAATTTTTCAATTAAATTTAATATTTCGGATATTGTTAATTACGTGAAACAGTGAGTTATATTGTGTTATATGAAATGACTGTTTTAAATTTTTTTCACATGAAACACTAAGTTTATCATTTGTTACATGCAATACTTAGTTTAAACGAAATTTGACACACTATTGAAATATTATAATTAAATATGATAGTTATCAAATAGTCATTGGAATGGTGGGTATAAATAGAATTAAATAAATTAAGAAAATATATGGTTTAAAAATTTATATAAAATGAATTATATAGTTTCCAATAATTTGAAATGGAAATAAAAAAATTTCAAAATAATGGAAATCTTTTGTTTAAAAAACTATTTTTATGCATGAAAATGCATTTTAACTTTATAAATTTAACAAAAAAAATTTGGCGAATGAATTGAATTGAATTTAAATATAATATATTGAATTTCGTTTTTACCATTAATCTTATGTTTATTCTATAATACATATATGAATATATCTAATTTCATTCTTAAGCCCCCATTTTTTTAAAAAAAATATTTTTCTCTCCATTTTAGACACTTAATTTAATGAAACTTTTTGGAAATTTTTGAAAATTTATTTCAAAAATTAACTTAATTTTTATAATCATAATATCAAAATTATCGTAAGGTGAATTTTTTTACAATTTTCTAATAAGATTAATTTTTGGATGAATAATAAAAAACACTTATTTTTAATTGAAAACAAACTTTTAGTTTAGCTTATTTATAAAGTTAAACTAAATTTTAAATTGTTTATAACATAAAATTAGTTATATTTTATATCTATTTATTAAATTAAGGTCTTTGGAATCATTTTCAAATGAAATTTTGATATAAAAAACTATGTAAACTTTTGAACTTTTTCGCTTTCAAAACACGCTTTCTCGCCGTGTCTGCAAGATTAATTTTTATTAAATATTTACACTTATATGATTTTAATTTGGAAAAATTGGTTCCTTATTTGGATTAATAATAATTTATATTATATAATAAGTTCAACTTAATCTGTTACAAAAAGGAATAGTAAAATATTAAAATAAGTAATTATTATGGTTAAGGTGAAAATGAGTTTAACTGGGTGTTAAACATAAAAGATAAGGTTTAAAATGACCTAGAAACATGTAAAAATTCCATTTTATGCCTATCTTTAGACCATATAATCTTTAATTCTATATAATTAACCGTTTTGAATCCTTATTTCATGTAAAAGCATGTGTAAATATTTTTATTTTAAAAAATGACATGTGTGTCACTCACATCACTTATAAATGGACACCCCTTATCCTCTCCTCTTAACACATTAAAACTCTTTGGGATAAAAGTATATCTTCCCAAATAACACCCTATATTAAATTATTTCATTCTATAATCCTTATTTTAATCATAAATCTAATCTAAGAAACCTTTTGGTGAAAACCTATGGAAGTTACCCAAAGAAGAGGTAACATTCTTCCATGTGATTTTAAATTTTATTTCTTCCTAAAACTCCATCAATTACTATTAAAAATTAATTATATAATAATGTCAATATCATTAATATAAATAGAATTTTTATGTCAATTTTATGTCCTACAACCATCTTAACTTTCATCAAATGGGTTATGAAATAAACATTTGTGTGTATGGCAGAGTACTGCATCGTGAACCGATTTCATTCAATTTTCCATTACCCCCTCTCACGGTTGGGTATTATGATGGATATAAAGTATATATATTATATAAATAATATAATTATACCTCTCTATCCATTATATCAAATATAAATTTTTACATTCCATTACTTAGTGTATACGATAACGACACTCATGTGTACGGCGAACTACTACCTCAAGAAGCGATGTGACCCGTTTTCACTAACACTTTAAATAGAAAATAATAAAGACAATTTTATTGAATATATTATATATAAATGAAATAATTTTTGTTTTGTTTATATATTTATAATTGTAAAAATCCAATATATCATTTTATTGCTTACCTTTTCCCTCACTGAAATATGATAACGTCATTCGTATACGTGTGGACTACCACATTCATTAAGTGATATTAATATTTACATCACCAAAATGCATGGATTATATGTGTAATAATATTTAAAGGTATAATATATTATTTATGATATTATTATTCATATATAATGTTAAAATATTACATAACTCCATCCCATAATGATCATTGAAAAATGAAATGTTACTCATGCATACGTATGGCTCATCGTCTCCATGATCGTAACATAATTAATTTTTCAAAACCCTCATTAATGATTGGTATTAAAATTATAATTGATTTTTTAATATGATAATTATTTAATGATTATTATTCTGGAGATTATTGAACCATGATCAAAGTTAGAGGACCAAAAATAACAAATAAAAGCATACCGAAAAAAAATTTGCGTGAAATGTGAATTTTATAGTATATTGCAATTAGAGGGGTAAGAAAAGGTAAAAATAAAATAATTTCTGGTATATTTTATATATAATTATGGAATATTTAATATATGTATAAAAAACTTATGTTTTTTATACAAGATATTCTAACGTTTATAAAGGAAGTCAAGTCTTAAGGTAAGCGATTTTTAGCCTCTATTTTATTTTTTGGAGACGTGAAAATTCACCAATAATTTCTTCTTTTGGGTGAATGTACTTCCCCTTTGACAAGTTATATCATTAATATCATTAATTTCATGATATTTAAATTTCATCTATTGTTATGATTATTTGGTTTTATGATTGAAATATTATTATTGTAGTAAGGGATTTCTAGTCTACCTTTTCTTTTTGGGATACATATGAATAATCACCACTTATTTATTTATTTTTGTGAATATAATTCCCTTTGACTTGTTATATCATAAATTTCATTCATTTCATGATATTTTAAGTTCATTTTATGTATCATATATTGGGTATTTTTATTCAAAATATTATTAAAGTGGTAATGTTTTCTTAGACTCTCTATTATTTCTAGGAGACATGAAAATTTACAATTAGATTATTTTGTGTGTTGTATATACAGAACCATTGAAATTTTATATCATGAATATCATTAATTTTATGCTATTTAATGTTTCATTCTATGTTATTATTTATGGGGACTAATCATTCAAGATATTACTAAATCAGTATGGGATTTTCATCTCATTTTTGATTTCTATGAGAAAAATTCCATATTTACCACCTAATTATTTTATATCATTTGTATACTACCCATAAATATTTTTTATATATATTATCTTTAAAATGATTTTAATTTAAATATTTATTTGATGAAATCTATTTCATAGGTTTACGGTTCAAAAATTTTCAAAGTTAAAAGGGATTTTTGTCCCAATTTTCCTTCTGTGATACATTTGTTCTATTATATACCTCTCTTATTTTATAAGTTTTATATAAATCCACTATTACATGTATAATCATAAAAATATTTTATGTTTTATTTAATTTTATGACTTCATGGGTCTTATAATTCAATTTTACTCAAGTGATAAAGATGTTATATTATGGTATCATCATTTATCATGATTGTTTATAATTATGTTTCTCATGATCAAATCTTATGATAATACTCTCACGAAACTCAAAAAATTTCATATACTCTAGTTATGTTATTATATTACATTTGTTCCCATATTTTTCCTCTCCTTATCAAATTAAGAGTTTAAAATAATGTTTTTTAATAAAATATAACTTTATTTGTCTCTTCGGTAGAAAATAATTTTCCTTCAAAAAACATATTTTCTAAAACTATTTTCAAAGTTTTTTTAAAATTAATTAAATTATTTATAAAATAAATTTTTTCACATGTTATACTTTTTATAAAAAAATGAAATGAATCTTCATGCCTTTATCCAAACAATTTCAGTTTGGATTTTACCAAAAACATGAAAGGAACCATTATTTTAACCTGTATAGAATAAAGTGAATTTTCGTCCATTATGACCATTATTTTATTTGAATAATAATTTATAAATTTTAAAGGTTTTTTTATGAAAAATATTTTTAAAATTTATTATGAATTTTTAATTTTAAAAAGTTTTTTCAATGAAAATTTATATTCCTCAAGAAATGTTCCAAGTGATATCTAAAAATCATTCTTCATGTTAGCTGATATCCTTTTATATAAGTTATGATTATTTGGGGATATGACCTAAGGATACCAGTATTATTTTTTCTCTAAATTTTTTATCATGAAAATATTTTTATTGAACCCGTTTCTATTCAACTTGTTATACTATGAAAAAATTATTATTAAATATTCTTATTCTTCCATGGGTAATCCTATTATAAAATTAGGGAATGATTATAAAGAATGTCTCCTTTACATAGGTTATGATATGATAAAGTATTTATCAACCCAATTTAATTTATTGGTTTATGATATGCTGAATGTTTTATGACCTTCTGTCACACATATGTATGATTTTCATTATGTGACAAGTGGGGCCTATATCTCTCCAATTTATTGGATAAATATGGATAACTCATAAGTAAATATGTTATTCATGAACATGATTACATGTTCGCAGTGTTATATTTGAACCTAATTACATGTTAATAATGATATGTGTGAACCTGGTTACATGTTCAAAATGTTATGTGTAAACCTGATTATATTTTCATAATTTTATGCTTAAATCAAATTACCTGTTCACAATAATATGCATGAACCTGATTATATGTTCACAATTTTATGTGAAAACCTTATTTCATGTTAAAATTGTTATTTGTGGACCTATATTTCATGTCTATAATATTATGTGTGGATCTGGTTAAATTTTTATAAGTTTATGTGGGGGCCTGATTTCATGTCCTTAACTTAACCAGTGAATATGTCTCTATTTATACATGTTCAAGATGTTATAATCTGATGTGTATTATAGAGATATAATTCATATTACAATGTTATGTTCTCATGGATTTTATTATTTTATCCTATTATGATTTGTTTCTTATGTACTTCCATGATTTATTACATGGATCATGTTTATGATTTATTATATGAATGGTATGGTATTAAAATGTTATTATAATGTTATCATACCCATATTCTCATGTTATTTGGATATATCTCTTTTTTCCCTTATTGATAATCTAAACTCACCCTTTGTTAAGTTTCTTCTCCCTATGTTATGAATAAATTTTTTAAGTAGGGTATGTCTATGAGGAGTGCTAAATGGGAAGATATCCATCAAATATATTGAATATATTTCACCAAATTAGAATATTTTTTACCTAGTCTCTAAATGAAACTATTAAAATCTTTAGGTGTGTTTTTTTGTAATATATAAATATTAATCTAGAATGATTTAATATCTATATATAAGAATTTGAGATATATACATAGTATATTTGTATAAGAAATGTGGTTGAAAATCATGTTATTATTACAAATTTACTATCATGAGTTATGATTAAAAAATTTAAAATAGTTTAATTCTCTATCACAATAAAGAAGGGAAGTATGGAGTCTTGTAAAAATTCAGGTGATGAATATGATAAAGGAAAAATGATGCAACTTAATTCATGTCAAAAATGTGTGATAAAAACATTAGTGAATGTCTCAAGAGAACTATAAAATTTTTTATTTGTGAAAAAAAGGACATAAATAATCTTTATTCCAATAGAAATTAAATCATTCAGTTAATTCGATAGAGAAATATGATTTGTCTTCAGTTTTTACTAAAGCTATTAATCTGAAAATTTCATTTAGAAAATTATCTTAATTCATATCTATACTCTTAACACTCTAAATTAATGTCTTATAATAAAAATTAGGTTGATTCAATTTATTTTAGGAGGGAAGAATGTAACATCCTGATATTTTTGTATATATATTTTCCTTTAAATTATATTAGGTTTGACATATTTCTTCACGAACCCTAAAAGTAAGGTTATGATGAACTATTAAAATAAAATAATAATATGTATAATATCATAATGATAACATATAATATATCTATATATGATGTAAAATATTAAAATTATTTTAATTAGTACATTCGAGTGGAATTGTATTTGAGACACTAAATACTTAAGAACGTCTTTGAAGAAAACATTTTATTGCTATATTATATATATTAAAATTACAATATCTAATTTTTAGAAATATTATTTGATAAAATAAACATTATTTAAAATTTATAATAAGAAAATTTATTTATTTATTATTTTTTATTACTTTTGAAAAATATCAATTTTTAGTTGAAAATACGGTTTTATGAAGATTCTAATTTTCATGAATTTATCAATAAACAAGAATGAAATAGATATTAATAACCCATTTAAGTTAAAAAAAATTAAAATTAAATGAATAAAATATTTATTTCAAAATATACTTTCAACTTAGGAAAATCATGGCCAACATTTTTAGAACTAAAGTAAAATGGTGATTTTATAAAGAAAATTGTTTTAGGTATTTTCATTCAGTTAATTAATATTATTGTAAAATTTTGTTATGTAATGATTTTAAAGCCTCATAAAATTAAAATTATTTTCAAAAAATCAATTTAGGTCTTAAAAATTATTGAGATTAATAATTTTACCTCAAACATAAATGTCATGCTTAAAACACGATTATCTTAAAAACTATTTTTAAGAATTAAGAATGTTTATTTTTAAATTATATTTTCTTAATAATATTAATTTTAATTATAAATATTAAAATCATATCTAGTATTATAATACCAAAATTAATTGGTATTATTAATGTTAATAAATAATATTTTAATTAATTATCATGTTTTAAAGTAAAAGTTTCCTTGGAAACAAATATGCATGGGTAAAGTAAAAAAGTAAAAGTACAGTAACGACCCAAATATCGATCCACTAAATTAGTGCCCCACACCTGGTTCGCCACATGACCTCAAGTGTGTTTCCCAAAACACTAGAGGTTGCGGACTAGCAGCGAGGGCCTTGGTGAGTCATTGGAGAAACTATGCCCTCATTTGGTAAGGTATACACAGAAAGGAAATAAAAGTCAATAGCAGAAGCAGTAAACAGCATACAACAACTAAAACTAAAATGTGGAAGCAATTTATAATATAATAATGATAATAATTATGCAGCAAGTACAAGTATCTTAGGAAAGAGGCAAACACAACAACGTGTTGAAATAAAACTGAGAAAAAAGTACTAAAATAAAACAGTAAGTCCAGCAGCATCGCAAGCCTAGGTTCGGTTTTATGCTCTCCATCTCCAACCAGAAATCATGTACCTGAAGTAGAAGGGACAAAACCACTATCCACACCTAAAACCATATAACCTGTTTGGGCCGAAAAGAAGGACCCAAATAGGGTGAGAGACTAATCCCAGTTTCCAATCACCACAAGATCTGTGCCCTACTGTCAGTGAAAAATATAGCAAAAGTAAATAAAATAAATGCAATAGAGAAACATGAGTACTCTAAAGTAAAAAATCCTAAAAATATATATTCATATTTATTTATTTATTCAATACAATCATTTAATTATCAACCATGGAATCTAGAAAACAACTCTATACTTCCAAGGAAAAACAAGTAGCACAACAGGTATCTCAGCAGACTACCTAAACAGCAAACAGTACAAAACCCAAGATTGTTCCTTGGCTTGGTGGACTCATCACAACCAACCAAAAAATATTCAAGGTGACTCTCTGGGTGGCCCACATAGGCAGACCCCTCTAGTCAAGTAAACATTAAAAGGCACAAACACTCTGGGAAGCTCTCACCATCAATTCCCCTGCGGTCTTACAATGATAGCTATAGACTCTCTGATGAAGTACTTATGTATAATTCCCCTATATAGTCTCGATACATAACTAATGAAACTCTAAGTAAGCACAAAGTCTCATTCCCATAGGTCTTATGAATGATACTAATTTATAACAGACTCTCTAGGGAAGCTCTAATCGTCAATTCCCCCTTTAATCTACCACACCAGGTTCACACATCCCAAAGTAGTTTAGTCATGCGTAATCGACTGTTATCAGCCAAAGTAGGCTCAAATTATACTTGTCTAATATCTACAATGCATCAAAAGCATATAAACAGCAGGCAATACATGCAATAAATTATATCAAGGTAGGCAAACAATGCAACACAGAATGCCTCATGGGTAACCTAAGCCAAATGGGAATAAACAACCAAACATGGGGAAACACCCATGGGGTGATCCTCAATCATGATAACAAGAAATTATCAATCATCTAATAACCTTAAGAATACATGAAATCTAAGGCAGATAACAATACAAATCAAAACCCTAACCCGATACACCCGATACATGGGTATTCGACACTTGTGCACCAAAAACACAAAAACATTCAACGTCGGGCAACAAACCACCTACCTCGATCCTAGGAGATCGATATACTTGAAACACGAGGCTTGATTCTCCTTAGAACAATGTATATATACAAAAATGAAAAAAATTCTCAACCCCCAATAACTTGAGAAAGTAGAGGAATTGGGAAACAAAGCTCTAAGAGAAGAGATATTTTACCGATGCGGTCCCAATGCAATCGCCGACGGTCGATTCGGAGAACAGATGGAGGCTCGAAGGTTCGATGAATATCTGTGGCCATATAGAATGCTCTCGGTCAAAGAACCTGGAGAAGAAGATGGTTTTGTCGATGGGGCGCGACCCCTGTCTGTTTAATGAAAAAAAAATACATGGTGTGTACTTACGAAGTACAAGGCGTGTACTCTGCTTTTCTGTACTCTACTTTAAGCAGCCTCTACATCACCCCTACACACCATGTGTGTGGTGCAGACATGGCCAGCACACGGTCTTGGGTGAAAAAGGAGTACACGTCGTGTACTCATAAAGTACACGGCGTGTACTTCAAAAATTTCTAGAAACTCCTCCTTTTCCCAAAAATCACCAGAAAGGGAAAAACATACCTGAAAAGAAGGTCCAAGTTCTTAAAAACTTCCCCCTTAAAGAAATTTGTCCCTAAATTTCCCTAACAAGGTAGTGATGAAGAAACCTCAAACAACTCTGGCCACTGTGATCGCATATCGGCCTCCCTCTCCCAAGTCTCGTCCTATACACGGTCGTGCTGCCTTAGCACCCATACCAGAGGAACAGACTGTCCAAGGAGTACCTTTTCACTACGATCAACAATCCAGATAGGATTCTCCTAGAACGATGCATCCTACTCTAGCTCAACCTCCTTGAGTCGAAAAACATGAGACGGGTCTGAGAAAGAGCATCAAAGCTGAGAAACATGGAAGACGTCATGCATATCCTGATATCTCTAAGGTAACTGCAACCTATAAGCAAATGGACCGAATCTCTCCAGAACCTCAAATGGCCTGATGTATATTGGTGAAAGCTTACCCTGTCTCTTGATCCTCTTATGTCCCAACCTTGGGGTACCACATAAGAAAACCTGATCTTTGACCTTGAACTCCAATGGTTGTCTCTGTTGATCGGCATAAGACTTCTGTCGAGACTTTGTTCTAGCCATTCTCTTCCAAATCAACTCTATCTTCTCTGAGGTCTCCTGAACAAGATGATGTCCCAGTAAAGCTGCCTCTCCTACCTCCAGCCAGCGCAAAGGTGATCGGCATGGCCTACCGTACAAAGCCTCGTAAGGTGTCATCTGAATAGTCACTTGAAAACTATTATGGTTGGAAAACTCCACTAGAGGAATATGCTTCTCCCAAGAACCACCAAAGTCTAGAATGCAAGCTCGGAGCATATCCTCAAGCACCTGGATCATGAGCTATGACTGGCCATCTATCTAGGGCTGGTAATTTGTACTCAAAAGTACCTATGTAACCAAGGCCCTCTGTAGCCCCTGCCAGAAATTTGACGTAAATTGGGCATCCCTCTATGAAATGATAGTACTCAGAACCCCATGCAAGCGCACAATCTCACGGATGTACAACCTTCCAAGATCATAGACACCGAAGGTTTTCTTTATCGGTAAGAAGTGAGAAACCTTCGTGATCCTATCAACGACAACCCATACCACATCATTCCCTCTCGACGATCTCAGTAACCCTGTCATGAAGTCCATCACAACATAATTCCACTTCCACTCGAGAATGGGTAACTGCTGAAAAATCCCTGCTGGCCGCTGGTATTCCGCCTTCACCTGCTGACAGGTTGAACACCTCAAGAAAAAACTAGCCACATCTCTCTTCATACCTGGCCACCAGTATTGGCAGTGTAGAAAATGATACATCTTGGTGATGCTAGGATGAACTGACCAAACTGAGATATGAAATTCTCACATCAGCTCCTCGCGTATATCTGCTGGCACAAATTCGCATCCCTGAAATGCAAGATCTCATCCCCACCAA
This sequence comes from Viscum album, assembly GCA_963277665.1. Lineage (NCBI taxonomy): Eukaryota > Viridiplantae > Streptophyta > Magnoliopsida > Santalales > Viscaceae > Viscum > Viscum album. The sequence goes on along the minus strand of OY728140.1, from coordinate 840,978,453 downwards.
CGGTCCATTCGGGAAGAGGGTCTTCTCCTGACACACTTTCCCGTTGGACTAGGCCTTCAGAATCTTCTAGTTTCCTCACTCGAACACGGTCAAAAAGAGTGGAGGTAACAGCTGCAGAAGATAGGAACTTTTTCCCCTGTCTTTCGTGCACATCCAAATTCATCTCCGAGAATAGATTCATAAGCTTCCACTCACTGTTGGCCATCTGAAATGTCTGTATATGAGTCCTCCTGATCAGTTCATTATCCACTTCATTGCCTTTCCTTGGCGTATAGGCAAGCTCGAAATTGAAGTACTAGAGATACTCAACCCACCTCCACTGTCTCAGATTCAGGTCACGCTGTGTGAAGATGCACTTGAGGCTCTTGCGGTCAGTATACACCACAAAATGCTCTCCCAGAAGATAAAGCCTCTAAAAATGAAAAGCATTAACAACTGTGTCCAACTCCAGGTCGTGCGTAGGATAGTTCCTCTCATGTGGCCTCAACTTCTGAGATCCGTACGGAACAACACGATCCTACTGCATAAGAACTACTCCAAGACCGATGCCAGATGCATCACAGAAAACAGTATAACTCTTGCCCAGCTCTGAAAAAACTAGAATCGGTGATGAAGTCAATCTCCCCTTCAGCTCCTAAAAGTATGAAACACAGGGTTCTGACCAAAAAAACTTCACCCCATTATTAGTCAAGCCTGTCAATGGTGTTGTTAAGCATGAGAAGTCATGTATAAACTGCCTGTAGTAACCAGCCAGCCCTAAGAAACTTCGTACCTCAAATACATTCTTCGAATACTCCCAGGTAACTACTGCTCTCACCTTCTCTAGGTCTACTAATACTCCTGTCTCTGAGATGACATGACCTAGGAAGTGAATCTCATCCAACCAAAAGTGGAACTTTGAGAGCTTAGCATTTAACTGATACTCCCTCAGTGTACTCAAAACGATCTTAAGATGGGTAGCATGGTCGTGTCGAGTGTGAGAGTACACCAAGATGTCGTCCAAAAAACCACCATGAAGGAATCCATGTAAGGATAGAAAGATCTGTCCATCAGCACCATGAAGACAGATGGCGTGTTTGTGAGACTGAATGGCATGACTTTATACTCGTATAGACCATCCTACTCCTGAAAGCTTTAAGAGGTATATCTGATGGTCTAACGCGTAATTGATGATAACCGGACCTCAAGTCGATCTTTTAGAACACTTGGGCTCCTCGAAGATAATCAAAGAGGACATCGATCCTCGATAAGGGATATCGGTTCTTGACTGTCAACTGGTTCAGCTTCCGATAATCCACACAAAGACGAAGGGTTCCATATGCCTTCTTCACAAACAGGACAAGTGAACCCCAAGGAGAAGTACTGGGTCAGATGAAACCCTTTTCCTACAACTCCTCCAACTGCTTCTTGAGCTCCTGAAACTCAGGTGTAGCCATCCTATAAGGATTAATGGACACCGGTGCCTCTCAGGTCACGAGCTCAATTGAGAAGTCTACCTCACACTCCGGAGGCAAACCTGAAAATTATTTTGGAAAGACATCCCTAAAATGATCCACCACTGGAGGAAAGTCTAACAATGAAGTCCCCAGGTCATCCAGATATAGACTAGAAATTTTGGTTGTAACTCCGCCTAGACCATGATGCTTGTGTCCAGCTCTTCATGCCTAGACATCCCACTCGCCTCTATGAAGAAAGGACCCGCTGTTTGGTGATACGAAACTCACTCTACGGAGATAGCAATCGACAACTGCCTAGAAGGGAACCAACCAGTCCATCCCGATAATGAAAACATAACCTTCCATCTCTAGGACATAGAGGTACCATAAGAAGTGACACCCTGCAACCTCAAGAGGGAATTATTTTCACTGACGTATGTTAGATGTCCTCGTTCCCAATGGCATGTCAAGATTCAAAATGTCAGAAGACGAAAAAATACAGAGCCCAAGGCTCTCCACAACTGCAATAGAGATAAAGCTATGTGAAGCACCAGTATCGAAAAGAGATAAAGATAAAACTGAGGCCACTAAGATCGTACCTCGAACTGTAGAGGGTCTGGGATCTTGCTCCTGATGAATCTGCTATACCGCAAAAGTATGGCATGTATCGCGGCCTTATGTAGCAGCCCGAGATCCCTGCACTTCTCCTCCCTGAGACTGAACACTGCGTTCATGGCCACTACCCTGGCCTGAACGACCTGAAGAACTCTAGCCCCTAGTCTGTTATAGAACTGGTAATCCTACTCCAGTACGCGTAGTCGAAACGGATCCTCCTTCACTAGCCGATGGAAGGGGAACCTTGAAGAAACTTTGTAGATGACCCATCTTGCCGCAAGATCGGCACTCCACCGGGTCCCTCGGGCACTAAGGCTTCTTATGAATACTCCTTCTGCACTGATAACACACCACTTGGGTTCCAGAAGGAAGATCTCGTCTTCCAGAAGGAACACCTCGCTTCCTCAGATCACCTCGTGTAGACTCTCGGTGGCGCTTCCTACTGTTTGCCTGAAAAGAATCATCCCTGGATGTTGAACCGCCATGGTACACAGCTCTAGTCTCCCTCAGGTTCCTTCACATGATGAGTGTCTGGTTGAATATCAGAGTAATAGAAGTCAACTGAAAGACATTCACCTGCGATCTGATGTCCAGTCTGAGGCCTTCCTCAAAATTCCTTGCTAAAAACAGCTCGTAATTCCCCAGAAGAGGAGTGAAACATTGTAACATAGTGAAATGGGAAGAATACTCCATAACTGAGAGAGTACCCTACTGCAGGCTCATGAACTCCCTGGCTCTGATAGCCCTCAGCGTCACCGGGTAGAAGTAGTCATAGAACGTACGCTGAAACTCGTCCCTAGCCATAGCATGTTGGTGCCCGGTCTGCGAGACCACATCCCACCCTCTCTTGGAGGAATCTCGCAGCATATAAGTCATGAGTTTCACTCTCCTCTCCGAAGGTGTCTCCAGATGATCGAAGATGGATAACATGGATTTTATCCATGACTCTGCAGCCTACAGTCCTCCTTCCCCTGAGAACGTGGGAGGATGATGCTACTGAAAAACCCACATCAGCTCTGCCATAGTCGGGGCAGAATGTTGAGATCCCTGGAAGGTCTACATGAATCTCATGAAACCCTCTCTAAACTGAGCCTCGGCACTAGTGTATGGAATCACTGCAGGTTCCATGTCCAGAATGATAGGGAGACCTACTGGTAGTCCCTGATCTTCCATATCAGGCATACGGTCACTGCCCGGTCCCTGACGTGCAACTGGAGGACGTCTTGGTGCCATAGGTCTCGAAGATAAAAATCACACCTTCATTAACAATGAACACAGTTTCAACATAAGAGAGTAAAATGGAACAGGAGGGTAAAACCTTTAAAATTTGGAAAACACGACTACACGGCATGTAGTACTACTACACGGTGTGTTTCTTAAAAGTTTACCCTGGGCGTGTACCTTGGCCACACATGGTTGTGTAAACCACCCAGCTACACGGTGTGTTCTTAAACTACACTGTGTATACTAACCCTTTTCTACATGCCTGTTCACTACTACATGTCTTGGAACATGGACTGTCCTAGTAGGAAACTACACAGCGTGCTTGTCCACTACACGACATTTTTCTTAAGACCTCTCCTCTGTCTGTGTCGTTAGTCACACGGACTGGTACACAAACCACTACAACACGGCGTGTCAAAGGAGTCACGATGTGTACTTGAAATGCCTTACCTGGCCCGTGTTGTTAGAGAAACGGCCTGATACACGGTCGAAACTACACGGCGTGTTCCATATAGACATGGCGTGTACATGGAGGGATAACACCAACCCATGTCGTTGGCTACACGGCCGGCAACATGGTCAACAATACACGGCTTGTTCCTAAGGGACATGGCGTTCACTTGAAGGAAAACCTCAGCCCGTGTTGTTCGTGACACGGTTGGATACCTATTCCAGACTACAAAGCGTGCTAAGTTGGTACACGATGTGTTCCTACAAGATTTTCTAGGACCTCTTGTCCTTACCCACATGATATGTGACACGGCTAAAAACTACATGGCATGTATTAATAAAGTACACACTGTGTATTCTTGGTTTTTCCAGAAAATAACCTCATAACTGCACCAGACCCAAGAAAACATAGAAAACCCAGTGTTAAGGTGCCAAATTACAATCCGTGGAGGCCCATACTCCCCGCGAATCAAAGCATGGAATCATAACCATGCATATAACAAGTAAACAGTATAACAAACTCATGACCCACCAAATTTGGATCCTCGAGGGACCATAACACCTCTCAGACCAAAGTTTGGCGTCCATGATAAAGAAGCTATAAAAAACGGGTACCCTATCAATATAGCAGGTATTCTATCACAATAGTTATCACAACATCATGCATCTTCTATCACAAATTATATCAAAACAACATGAAAATTCTAATGCAATCTAGATGGTATGGAAAAATGCATGACATGTGATTTTCTAACAAGTGCCTATATGATGCATGAGATGAAATACCCTCATCTCATCGGGTTTCAACAAAATAAAACCACAATCATACAAAATGTAATATCACAAAACAAGTGCACCACCCAACGGTGAAATCAATTAAACTGTAACACATTAAAAAACTCGATAATTGAAATATTCTAGGTAATCTGGGTTTTCCCCTGTACACGGGTTCTAGAATTCCCAGGCACAGCTATTTACCATTTACCTATTTCGTCATATCCCTGTCTAATGTCGCTAAATAGTAAGTTAATTAAAAAAGGAAAGAAACCTCCCTCTGATACAACTTTGTATTGACCTGAATCTGGAGCCACTCAACTGGTTCCCCGTACTCGGTTTTCCACATGACCTCAAGCATGTTTCCTCAAACGCCAGAGGCATCCAACTAGCAGCGAGGGCCTTGGTGATTCATTGTTGGAAATATTCCCTCATTTGGTAAGGTATACAAAGAAATGAAATAACAGTCAATAGCGGAAGTAGTAAATAGAATACAACAACTAAAACTAAACAGCGGAAGCAATGTATAATATAATAATGATGAAAATGATGCAGCAGGTACAAGTATCTAAGGAAAACATCAAACACAACAACGTGATCAAATACAACTGAGAACAAAGTAATAAATGTAAACAGCAAGTCCAGCAGCATCGCAAGCCTAGGCTATGTCCTATGCTCTCCAACTCTGACCAGCAATCATGTACCTGAAGTAGAAGGGAAAAAATCCCTATCCACACCTAAAACCATATAACCTGTTTGGGCTGAAAAATAGGACCCAAACAGGGTGTGAGACTAATCCCAGTAGGCAATCACCACAATATCTGTGCCCTACTGTCAGTGAGAAATATAGAAAAATTAAAGGAAATAAATGCAGTAGAGAAACATGAGTACTCTAAAGTAAAAAATCCTAAAAATCTCCATTCACATTTATTTATTAATTCAATACAATCATTTAATTATCCACCTAGGAATATAGAAAACAGCTCTATATTTCCAAGGAAAAACAAGTAACACATCAGGTATCTCAGTATACTACCTAAACAATAAGCAGTAAAAAACCCAATATTGTTCTTTGGCCTAGTGGACTCGTCACAAAAAACCAAACAATATTCAAGGTGACTCTTTGGGTGGCTCACACTATCAGACCCCTCTAGTCATATAAATATTCAAAGGCACAGACACTCTGGGAAGCTCTCACCATCAATTCTCATACAGTCTTGCAACGATAGCTATAGACTCTCTGAGGAAGAACTTATATCTAATTCCCCCTATAGTATCGATACATAACTATGGACACACTATGTAAGCACAAAGTCCCATTCCCATAGGTCCTGCGAACAATACTAATTTATAACAGACTCTCTAGGGAATCCCTAATCGTCAATTCCCCCTTTTGTCTACCACACCAGGTTCACACAGCCCTAAGCAGTTTAGTCATGCGTAATTGACTATTAGTATACTAAGTAAGCTCAAAAACTAATTGGATAATAGATACAATGAATCAAAAGAATATAAACAGTAGGAAATACATGCAATCAATTATATCAAGGCAGGAAAACAATGCAACACGGAATGCCTCACGGGCAACTTAAGCCAAACGGTGATAAACAACCAAACATGGGGAAACACCCATGGGGTGATCCTCAAACATGCTAATAATAAATTATCAATCATCTAATAACCTCAAGTATACATGAAATCTAAGGTAGATAACAATAAAGAATCAAAACCCTAACCCGAGACACCTGATACATGGGTATCCGTCACTTTTGCACTAAAAACTCAAAAACATTCAATGTAGGGAAAAAAACCACCTACCTAGATCCTAGGAGATTGATATTATTGAACCAAAAGTCCTGATTCTCCTTATAACAGTGTAGATCTATAAAAATTAACAAAACACTAAACCCCCGATAACTTGAGAAAGAAGAGGAATTCGGAAACAAAGCTCTTGGAGAAGTGATAGATTACCGCTACGGTCCCAACACAATCAATAGTGGTCGATTTGGAGAACGGGTGGAGGCTTGGAGGCTTGTAGAAGATCTACGGCCATACAGAACACTCTCGATCGACGAACCTGGAGAAGAATATGGTTCTATTGATGGTGCGTGACCCCGGTCCATTTAATTAAAAAAATACACGGTGTGTACTTAGCTTTTCCGTACTCCACTTTGAGTGGCCTTCACATCACCCCTACACACCGTGTGTGTGGTCCGGACACGACCAGCACACAGTCTCATGTGAAAAATGAGTACACAGTGTGTACTCATAATGTACATGGTGTGTACTTCAAAAATTTCCCGAAACTCCTCTTTTTCCCAAAAACAACCAGAAAGGGAAAAACGTACCTCAAAAGAAGGTCTGGTTTCATACAAGTAAAGCCCAAAATAACTCAAATATGACCCCTATATGAGTTTATGAGAGGAATTTAATCCATATCATTACCCATACTCAAAATTGTATTACTATGGTGGTTCTTTGACCTTGAATAGTGCAATTTAATAATTTAATAAGCGAATATGTTTCCAAAACTACCATTTCCTTCTCATATAAAAGGACATAATTACACCTCTTATTTACAGACACATCCATTCAAATTACAAGGAAGAAATATGGAAATATATTCATCCTATAACCCTCTCCTAGGAACCAAATATTTTTTCCTATCTTATTTATCCTAAGACCTTAATTTCTAAGGATAATTCTAGGGAAAATAAAAGTTCTCAGTGGGAGTATTACTCTCCTTATAGGATTTGTTTTTAATTTTCCTCCTACTAATCATCCAAAATATAAATAATATACTTAAATTAGTGTCACCAGGATACATATATTTTATTTTTTTAATTTATAATCAATTAATCATTCAATCCATAGAATCTTCTAGGAGAAACAAACCCATAGATTGTGCATATGTGTGGATTACCGCCTCCACAATGTGTTTTGTCTTTCTTAATCACCACCTATTATGGATGGTAGCAAGTATGGTTTTGATAAATATTTGTGTTTATTTTTCACTTTTATAATTCTTAAATGATAAAAATTTTCATTTACCTTCATTTTTTCCATTCGTGAAGGAATGATATTGTTAATCATGTGCATGTGCGGAAAACCCCCTCCATGAATGATGTGTCTTATTTCTATCAACCACCTAAAATTGATGGAACTATAATTGTAATTTAGGAATTAATATTATTTTTATAACATTAATAAAAAAAATTAAATGGAAAATGCGCATATACCTTCTTGTCGTCCATTCATTTGGAAATGGGTTCATTAATCATGTGGTCATTCCAATCTACCGCCTCTATGAATTGGGAATTTCAATTGTCAACACCAAACATCATTAATGGTTCTAAGAATTTATTTTTGGAGATATATGATATATATTACATTTAGAATCTTATTTAAATGCTATATTAATAATATGTAACAACACTTTCATACTCATTCAATCATTGAGACATGATTTTGTTTTGTTCATTTTACCACCTACTTAAGAGATGTTGTAATGATTATATGGTGAATTATTATGGAATCTAATATAATATAAATAATATGTAATAATAATTTATTAAAAATGTTTCAATGGTTCTTCAGTCATAATATTATTATATGAACATATAAGTAACATATCATCGTCGTTCCTGAAAAAAATATTGAAACAAGTTTGTCTTGAGAATTATCTAAATGAGTAATAATTAAAACTCTCAGGGTGTGAAAGTGAAACATTATAAAAGATCATGGGATATATATTGCAGAACCATAGGTAATGTAAAAAATTATGAACTTGGTATCAAAGATCAAGGATCAATATTAACATTACAAAGCATGCACAAGACAGTTAAAAGTGTTAACATTTGATGTAAAAAAGTTATAGTGAACCACTATATTAATATTAAATATAAGTACCTAGTCTTAAATATTACCAAATATTGAGCTAAGTCAGGAATTAATAATGAGGATCTTTTCAAGTCAAGATATTTATAGAATTAGGCCATAACTATTACATAACAAAACCATAGAAATAAAAAGTAGACACTACAAATAGTATCTATTTCTTCTATAACACAATAAATTTTAAAAAGAAACTTGGTTTCTTTTCGTGTTTAATCATCATCCATTTTCCTTGATTTCATCCTTGAATATTTTTTCCAATAAATCCTATGAAAATATTTAAAAACATGGGATGATCACAAAAAAACATGATATGGAACAAAAAAAAGAAGGAAAACTATTAGTCTAGTTAAAACATGGTAACCCATTTAATGTTATTTGCGTGAATAAAACCAAAAAAATTAACAAGAATAACACCCATAATTTTTTAAAAACAAAAAACACTAAAATAAATGGAATGAAATAAAAACACCTCTTACTGACTTAGAGCATCGTAAACATAAAATCTTTTCAAACCCCTAATAATTTAAATAACCATATGGCTGACTTCAAATATTATTATTACCCAATGAATTTTATATCTATAATGGGAATCACCCATCATATAAGCCATATCGGGCTCACTCGTAAGCTATAATGGGTCTCATCCCTTCATGTAAGTTATAACGGGCTCATCCATGAGCTACAATGGGGTTCAACCCTTATTATAAGCTATGTCGGGCTCACCCGTGAGTTATATTGGGGATAAACCCTTCGTATTATCTATATCGGGCTCACATGTTCTATATAACGCTCAAGTACCATTTCATGAACAAACCCCATTCTTCAAAAAACCCTTTTGAAAACTTCTTTTAATTATATATAAAAAAATTTCCATTTAAAAATTATATTTTCAATTAAGAATTCATTTTCAATACCAAGATACCAAAAAAATGAATGAGGGGTTTCTTTTCCATTTAAAAATATTATGGCTTATAGAGGAAGCCAAGTATCAAATAACGATTATGGAAGTGGATAATTCGTTGTCGTCATATACAAGAAAACATTACCTTTTTATTTTTTGATGAATGTAAAACAATTCATATAAAAAGATTCATTTTGATAACATTGAATTAAATTAAATATAAACATAAAATGTCATGTATAATCCTTTTATATCCATATAAATAAATAAGTAAATTAATATCATGAAGAAAATAATTTATAATTAAATCTTTAACTTTCAAGGTGTCTCATACCTCTTTGAACATTTAAATCTTAATCTCCATAAATTAATACATTTACCAAGACAATAAATTACATTAATATAGATAAAATATGGATATTAAATTTCTTGTTGTTTTATATACACCTTATAAAATAGTAAAGGTGCATATTGTCAAGAAATGACTCAATGAAAGGAGATTGAGAAGAAATCCCTTACCTTGAGTCTAAATCATCTTATACGTTCTTTATAATCCTAAATAATAAACATAGGTTAATTTATAATTTCATGAAAACATTTTTCAATTTCACTATTCCTTTTATATCACTTATTGTCATTTAATAACAATTACATAATTATTTGTGTTCCTTTCAGACGTTTTTTCGATATTTGGTACTTGAGTTGAAGATGAACATGGTATGATGTCAATAGTCCTTGGGGTCATAAGTCCATAATATTGAGATTTAAATTAATTCCATATTAATCAATTTTATACATCAATTTTTTTAAAATAAAATCATTCATTTATGGTATGAAATATTAACAACGTTATAATCATGGAGAAAATAGGTCATACGTACACATAAGTAACATTTCCATTTTTCATTGATCATTATGGAAATAAGGTAATTATTATTTTATATTTCTAGAATGATAATAATATAACAAAAATAATTATATTAATTTAAATATACTTTTATATATCATACAAGTGATCTGGTTAATAAAAACTGTTCACATCATTTCATAGAGGTGGTAGTTCACACGTACTCATGAATGACAATATCATTTTTAAATGCATGTAAAGTAAGATAATAATTGATAAATTATTCTTTTATAATAATAAATATGTCATTAAAATCATATATAAATATTAATTCCATCATTATGACCATCCTTCATAGATGGTAATGGAAAATGACCTATATCAGTTCATGAGGCGGTAGTTCGTCATACATAAGAATGGAATGTTCATTTCCCATTTTGATGGAATTAATGATGGATTTGGGAGATGATATTAACATAATAACATATCATTATATTTAGGATACTCGATTTATTAGAGCCTCATGGATGAAGAATATTAAATGGAAGTGGAAGAAGAAATAAAATCGAAACAGTTGAATAAAAATAATACCTCTTCTTCGGTTGATCACTATTAAAGAACACATTAACACCTATAAAGAGGGTATTTTTCCTATAATAAGCCCTCAAAAATTTGGGAATATATTCTAAGAAGGTGTTTGTAATATCTTGTCTAAACTAAAAGGTTTTTAAGTATGATTAATAAAGAGGAATGAGTGCCTTTTTATAGGAGAGGGGGCACCCTTGGAATTATAAAAAGCATTAATTTAATATAAATTGAATTTCAATTCTAAATGGTCCCAAAAAAATTTATTTCTAATATAATATAATTTTGGGTCGAATATAAATCATCCAATTGAAATTATACATTTTGGAATATTTTTTAATCCTTATCTTTTTAACCCTTATTTTACCCTTTTTAATCTTACCTTGATATTATGTAATATATACTTTGTGGGTTAATTTAATTACCATAACATGTTAAACGACCCCAAATGTGTCATTTATGACATATTACAATTTATACTAATAATTCTACTGAATCTTATAGTTTTATAAATTTATAAATAGTAATTAAATATTTTATATTTTAAAATACGAATAGTGATAATTCTAACACAATTCATTATTTAACTTATAAACAATTTCATAACAGAAAAATAAGTTAAATTTTTTTTATAAATCATCCAAACAAATTCTAATATATCCATAAAATTCATGAATAGAATAAATTAATTCAAATTGTATTTATTTTAATATTTATAATATCATTCATTTGATTCTTTCGTTAATTAATAAATTACTACATCATCATTGTGTCATAATTAAATTTATTTATTTAATTTCTAAAAATTATTAATAAATTACCATGATATAGGTAATATTTTTATCTTTCCAATGACTATTTATAGTTGAATAAATCCCCTATATAACCCCATTTTGAAATATATTAATTTTTAAAAAACAATTGTAAAAAAATTACTATTCATTGAATATAATATTATAAATGCGTTAAAGTCATCCATGTGGATCCAAGTGGTCCTAAAATTGACCCAAGGATTCTCATAGTCGTAATAAACTCATACATGTAAATTAGAATAAGTTTTATAGTAGTTTTATATTATTATAATATTATTTTTACTTTTAATTACATGATTTACCTTTAACCATGGTAATAAAACTAAATACTAAAGTTACTATTCATATTCTTCAAAACTAAAAGGGATATATTTACATAATTTGGACCATATAATTCCAAATATTGAACACATTTTTTTCAAATTCTTATCATAGAAGTTTTAGTAATTAATTTAAAATTAATCCCCACTCTCAAAATGGGAAAACGAGTTTTCTTAATTAATTATAATCAAAATATTGACGTGAGTTTATATCAAATTTCAATGTGAAATTACTTAAAATGACAAAAACTATATTAAATGAAAAATATTCAATCTAAGTATACTTCAAAACCAGTTAAAATGTAATCTAAAAATATAAATAAATCAGACGAAAATGCTATTTGAATTAAAAATACAGTATTTTCAGTATGGGGGATGACCCCAACTCGCCTATATCATGACCATATCACCACCTATTTATCTTACCATACCATTAGGGCTTACCTATTTTTTGTTACGGTTCTCCATGCCTCATTTTATTCTTTATCAATCTTGTATCTATTCCCTCTCATTGACTGGAGCTACGGTTAGTGTAGATGATGTTCGCCTCTCACTGCCCCTCTTGCTGACTAAACCATGTGCATCAGTCCTCCACTTTGGTCTACGTGATGGAGATTTAGATGGCATGTTTTTGTCCCTATGGTGGTGTCTGGTACTCTCATTCTCCTATTCCCTATATGGCCAACCAATCTGACTCGACCCCACATTGGCCGGCCTCGATACAGATATCAGGTCCTCTTCGGATGGTGTTGTAGGGGGGCTGGAAGCACTATCTGTATTTCACGTATTCAGTGTTGGATTTCTTCCCACCTTAGATTGGTTCATTCATGTCTTCTTATTTGTTTTTTCTTTATGATTATAGGTTCCAGTTTCTATTTGGTTGTCCATTCATTTTTATGCTATTGTTTAATTGTCTGATGTTGCGAAATGTTTTAATTTGGATATGGATTTGATGGGATTATTCAAGGAAAAGGGATCAACTCTTAGTAGAGGATTAATCTACCCAACTCTGCCATGGCCTTGAATCCCATCTCCCCTCCCCAGGTTAGTTCGGTGTGGTGGTTCTTTGGATATTTACTAAGTGGTGTTTGGGTGGTCATTAGTTTTACAGGAGGTGACCACTTAACTTGGATGTCTGATATGCAAGAGGATGGAAGTTCTCATGAATAATTTCAGTTTTTTGGACCCAATGGATGATGATTCTGGCATTCATGATGGTATATGTTGTTGGATTATGGGATAACGATGGATTAAAGATCTATGTGACGATGAAAATGTTGATTTCGAGATATTTCCTTTGGTTTCTGGTTACATTTCTTTATTGTTGCTATAGTGTGGTGTTGATCAGCTCTGGTGTACATAGATCCTCGACATATTGGTGTGGTAATGATCAGTAATGATGGTGGGGACGTTATTTCAGCAACGATGATTGGTGTGACTCAATATGATGATTATGGAAGTTTTGTTTTCTTCGGCACACGTGGGTCTTCGCAGATCGATGCTCATTGGGTTTGGTGCTTTGATGTGTTTTTGAATTTTGAAGCTGGAATAGTTGATTGGTATCTTGTGTGTCTTGTATTAGTTACCACTCAACTACAAAGTGGTTTTTTTTTAATGAAAAAAATACTATTGTCACTCAGTATTTTTCACTATTCAATAAAATATGAATTTAATTAGAAAAATACAGAAAATTTTTTCTTATTAAATTTTGATTAACCACATTATATAAGAAGTTTATATTCTGAAATATAACATATAAAATTTATATAAACTATATATAAAAGGTTTCTCTATCAAAAGTTGGTGAAAATGATTTTAAAAAAAATACTTATTTTATATAAGAAATAGAATATGTTCTTATATCATTTCTATAAAATATATAAGTTGAATTTAAACATTAAATATAATATATTACATATATATTTCATTAATAAAATCTAGGAAGAGGGATTTTATTATTCTATAAACTCACTGAATTTTATTTAAATATTTTTTTCCAAGAAAATCATATCCTTTCTATTCAATTGGTTTCTATTTTCATTTATAATTAATTTTATAACCAATGAATAATTATGTAAACATGTTTAAACCCCATTTTCAAAATTTAGTTAATATCGTTAATTCTCTCCATTCTAACATATATGTGATAATAATAACTTAAAGTAATAATATTAATAATCTATTATTTTTTAGTAAAACTCAATCGTGTGTGCAAAGTAAGATTTCGAAGAAACCCATTGTTTCATGTCGGGTTTTCTATCGAACATAGTGCCCCTTTAAGGTAAAATATAATTCATAAATATTAATAAATATGAAAATGTTGTATTCTATAATTACCTTGGATGTTACATCCTTTCACCCTATTGTAAATTACATCCTTGAAATTTTAAATTTGGGCTTGGTAACTATGTTTTTGTTTTTCAAAATTACTTCATTGAAATATCACATCCTAAAAAGATTCAATAAGACCACTAATTTAAAAGAAAGAAAGTGAAGTAAAAAGTTCTCCTGATATATCATATACTAGGGTTCCATAGAGTAATACATTGACATGGACGATAAACGTTACACTCAAAGACTAATAGAGAGTGATAGAGAACATAGTCATTGGAAATTTATCCATCACTAAAACATAAAATGTGATGGTTTAAAATAAAATTGAGAAAACTAGATGAATAACATTTTTGTTTTAAGATCATTTTGATAGTGTTGAGGAATTTATTTACTTCCTAGAATAAGAACATAAGGAATCATATTTATTTGATGTATTTTTATTTTATAAGCACAATTTCATCCTCGTAATATTCCCAAAATTATGATGTATATCCCTAAGAATAACCTTAATCATAAAAGATCACCCAAACCATAAGTGATATCAATATATTAAAACTGAGGTCCAAAAGTAAATTCATACTTCTGTATTAAACAAAAGCCTTACATAAACATAACCCCACAAAACATCTCCTTGAAAGGGCCTTAATAACTTATTATCACATCACATAAATCCTCATAAGTTGTGTCTAAAACCTTGAACTTATTATTAAACATTGAAAAATATCGGGCTCTCAGGATCTTTCATCACTTCACCATATGCCTCAACATTAACTATAGTAGCAGAAAAAGATTTTCCCAAACCTTTTTTTCCAATCATAATGATTTCCTCCCTAGATAATTAACTTTGGACATTTATTTGCACAATGTCACAACTCATTGAAGCTAACGAATATTACTATAGACTGGGTATCTATTAACTCATTGTTGGATTATTTAGGACCCTTTTCCTTACAGTCACAAACCTTTTGGAAAAACTTACCACACTGGTAAACTTTCCAGATCCTGACATACATTCCCCAAAAATTATTTTACCACACTTGGAATAAGTTTTACTATTACCACCATAATTATTTATTGGTTGGTTCTCCATTTCATATTATATTGACAATTTCTTACTCTTATCTTCTCATGGAATGTAAGTGTCGGCAAACCCCATTTTCACTTTCTCAACACAATGAACAAAATTTTCACAAATTTTAAATTCTCAAGATGTCTAGAAATCTTCGTAGACCTAGTTTCAATCCTAAGTAATATCAATTAATTTTACTATCAATGTCTTGATTAGAATTTGGAACATACCTGGACAATCTTGTGAAGTTGGATTCATATGCACGAATTGAATTTTCATCCTTTTGCTTTAATCCCAAGAATTGTTTCTCCATACTAAGCCGAAAAATCATAGGGAAATATTTATCAAGGAAAATATCCTTAAATTCGTCCCATTCCATGGAGTCAAGATCATTTTTTTCTTTATTATTCTTAACCAATGGACACCATACATTAGTTTCGCCTTCAAAATGATAGATATAAAGAGTTAACTTTTAACATTCTGAATATCTCATGACTTCAAATTTCTTCTCAAGGGTATTGATTCATCCTTTTAACTACCACTAGGTCAGATTATCCATTGAACGATGGGGGATGTTGCCTCATAAAATGTTTCACTACAGACATGTTTCTTTGTGGTTAGTCAACATAACCTCTTGCATGGATACCACTGCCATTTATTACCTGAGTCAACTACACCATCACTACAAAAAACTTTTCAGTTCTGATTCCAACAACCTCATGATATTGATTTTAATTTTTTTTCCTATTGATTCCTTCCCATTATAGATTTCCTATTTACTCTATGGAAAACAATTCTAAATAGACATAGTTTTTATGAATAAACATGCTAATCTTAAAATACTAAATCATTTCAACTTAACTATAGAGTAAAATCCACTAAAGAAAATCAATTAACAAAATTATAACCTCTAAATTTATCTAAAATTACCTTTGATACAAACTAAAATGCCCCAGCCAGAGACATTACATAATTTTGAGTTGAGTAAATAAATCACATTGAGTATATTTTTATGTTTAGAGCTTTGGATAATTAGTCCATAACTATTACATAACAAAACCATAGAAATACAAATTGGAAACTTCCAACGGTATCCATTTCATCCATAACACACACAAAAATTAAAAGAGAAACATGGTTTCTTTTAACTTTTAATCATCATAACATTTCCATGATTCTATCCTTGAATATATTCTCTCTTAAATCCTATGAAAACATTTAAAAACATGCTATGTGAAAAAAATTCTTAGTAAGGGACATGAAAAGAAACAAAACCATTGTTATAGTTAAAATATTTTATCCCATTTAATGTTCTTTGAGTGGATGAAACAAAAAAATTTAAAATGGATAACACTCATACTTTTTTCTCAAATAAAAACACTAAAACCAATAGTAAGCAATTAAAACTCCTTTATGTGACTTAGAGAATCATATTTATAAAACTCTTTCAACCCCATTTAAATTGGGATAACTATATGGACAATTTCCAATATTAATGTTACCCATGGAATTGGAGATCAATAATGGGGATCACCATTTGTATAAGATATATTGAGCTCACCTGTGAGATATAATGGGGCTCATCCCTTCATAAAAGCTATAATGGGACCACCCATGTTCTACAATGGGGCCCAACCTTACATATAAGATATTTTGGGCTCACCCATGAGCTATAATGGGGCTCATCCCTTTGTATAAGCTATATTGGGCTCACCTGTTTCAAATAATTCTCATATACCATTTCATTAATAAAACACGTTCATCAAAAATCCTTTTGAAATTTTCTTCTAATTCCATATGGAAAAAAATTGTATAAAAATACCATTTTAATTTAAGAACCAATTTTCAATACCAAGATACCCCAAAAGGAATTAGGGATTTCTTTCCATTTTAAGAACATTAAGTATTAGAGAGGAATCTATGTATCAAATAACAATTACAGCTGTGGAGAAGTTGTTTTCACCATATATAATAAAAACATATATTTTTTTCATTTTGTAAGGAAGGTAAAATGCTTAATAAAAAATGATTCATTTTGAACACATTGAGTTAAATAAAATATATACATATAAGGTTTTTTATAATCCTTTTATATTCATATAAATAAATATGAAAATTAATATCGTGAATAAAATATTTGATAATTAAATATTTAAGCATTCGAGGTGTCCCATACCACTTTGAACATTTTAATCTTAATATACATGAATTAATAAATTTATCAAAAACAATAAAGAAAATTATTATTAATAAAATATGGATATAAAATTTCATATTGGTGTTATATACACCTTATAAAAGAATATAGGTGCATATTATCAAGAAATGCCTCAATGAAAAGAGATTGAGACGAAATCCCTTACCTCGAGTCTGAATCATCTCATACATTTTTTACCTTCCTAAATAATAAAAATAGGTTAATTTATAATTTATTTAAAACCTTTATCACGTTCATTATTCCTTTTATATCTATTATTATCATGTTATAACAATTACATAATTATTTAAATTCATGTCAGTTGTTTTATCGATATTCAATACTTGATTTGAAAATGAACTTGTTATGATGTCAATTGTCCATGTGGTCATAAGTCCATCATATCCATTATGAAATTAATGACATAATAATAACTTTTATACATCAATTATACTTTTTAAATCAAACCTTTTATTTATGGTATGAAAAATTAACAACGTTATAGTCATGGAGATTGTAAGTCGTACGTACGCATGAGTAATGTTTCCATTTTTCCTTGATCATTATGGAAATAAGTTAATTATTATATTATATTTAAATAATATTCATAATATAATTAACATCATAATAATTATTTAAATTTAATTCTATATATCATACAAGTGTTTTGGTGAATAAAAAGTATTCTAACTGCTTCATGGAGGTGATAGTTCCCACGTAATCACGAATGATGTTATAATTTTAATGTGCCTGTGAAGTAAGAATTAATTGATATATTATTCTATTTTAATGATAAATATGTCATGAAAATCATATATAAAAATTAATTCCATCATTATCACTAGTCTTTGGAAATGGTAATTAAAAATGAACTATATTGGTTCGCGAGGCGGTAGTGCACCATACACACTAATGAAATGTTCATTTCCCATTTTATGAAATTGGAGATGGATTTGGGAGATGATATTTATTTAATAGCATATAATTATATTTAGGATAATCAATTTATTAGTTCCTCATTGATTAAGTAGATTTCAAGGAGGTGGGAAAATAAATAAAATAGAAACAATTAAATAAAAACAATACCTCTTCTTCGGTTGATCACAATTGAAGAACACCTTAACACCTCTAAGAGGGTGTTATGAATAAACTATGGCCTCAAGAATTTTTTGAGGTATTATAGGAACGGTTATGGTGACATAATTTCCTAACCAAAAGGTTTTTTATTTGTGAGACATAGAGTGCAATGGGTTCCTTTTATAGGAGAGGAGACGAGCATCCTTTGAATTATTAAAAGTATTAAATTAATATAAATTCAATTTCGATTCAAAATGGTCCTAAAAAAATTATTTAGATTCAAAGATGATTTTTGGTCGAATCCCAATCATCCATTAAAAATTATACATGTTTGGAATATTTTTTAATCCTTTCCATTTGTTAACCCTTATTTTACTGGCTTTAGTATTATCGTGATATAATGTTATTTTTACTTTATGGGTTAATGTCATTACCATAAAATGTAAAATGGACAAAAAAATGTTTCATTTGTGACATATTAGAACTTATCCTGAAAATTTGGATGAATCTTAGATTGTTAAAAATTTTAGAACATTTAATAAACTATTTTATATTTTAAAATACAAATAGTGTTAATTCTGACATTATTCTTTAGTTGAATTTTAAAAAAATTCATAACAGTAAGATAATTTCAAAAAAACTCCTTTTAATAATCACCAAAATGTCAAATATATCCAAAAAAATTATGTGCGGCATAAAATATGTCATATAATATTTATTTTATTATTTATTATATCATTTATTTTATTCTTTCACTAATTAAGAAATTACTACATCATCATTATGTCATAATTAAAATTAATTATAAAAGTTCCAAAAATTATAAATAAATTAACATGATTTAGGAAATATTTTTATACTTACAGTGACTCTTTATAGTCAAACATATACCCTATATGACTCTATATGAAAATACTTTACTCTTTCAAAATAAAAGTGTAACATAAATGACAATTCATTGAATATGATATAATAAATGCATTAAAGTCATTCAAGTGGACCCAAGTGGTCCTAAAATCTTCCCAAGGAATATAATGGTAATAATACACTCATAAAATTAAATTAGTACAAGTGTTATGGTAGTTTTATGTTATTATAATATTAGTTTTACCTTTAATTATACGATTTACCTTTAACCGTGGTAATAAAAATAATTACTAATGTAACTATTCATAATGTCCAAAAATGAATGGGATATCTTTAAAAAATTGGGCTTTATAATTAAAAATTTGGAATATATTTTTTAAAATTGAAAACATAGAAGTTTTAGTAATTAATTTATAATTAATACTCATTGTCAAAATGAGAAAATATGTTTTTTAAAAGTAAAAACATCAAAATATTAGCATGAATCTATATCTAATTTATTTGGGAAATTACTTCCAATGATCAGAATTTTATTAAATAATAAAAACTTAATCTAATTATACTTTAAAACCAATTACAATGGTAATATAAAAATATAAATAAATTAGATGAAAATGTAGTTTAAATTTAAAATGCAGTATTTTTCTTTATTCATTAAAATGTGAATTTAATTTGAAAAATACCAAAAATTCAACCAAAGTAAATTTTGATTTCCCCCTTTAAAATAACAAGTTTATTTTATGAAATATAACATATAATAGTGATAGAATCCAGAATAAAAATGGTTTCATCATCAAAAGTTTGTAAAATTGCATTTTTTGAAAAATACTTCTTTTATCCAAAAAAATGAATTTGTTCATATATCTTGTCTAGAAAAAATATAAGATGAATTTTAAATATTACATTTAATATATTAAATATATATTTCATTAATAAAATCCAAGAAGTGTGATTTTATTATTTTATGAACTCACTTATTTTCATTTTAATAGTTTTTTCAGAAAAACCACATCTTTTATATTATATTGGTTTTTATTTTCATTTATAATTAATTTTTAACCAATGAATCATTATATAAACATGTGTAAACCCTATTTTCAAAATTTAGTTACTATCATTCACTACCACCATTCTAACAGCTCTGTGATAACTAAAACATAAAATAACAATATAAATAACATATTATTTTTTGTATAACTCAGTCTTGTGTGAAATGTAATATTTCATAGAAACCCATTGTTTCATGTCAGACACGCTATCAAATATAGAGTCTGTTTATGGTAAAATATAATTCATAAAATTTAATAAATAGAAAAAATTATTATTCTATAAATACCATGGATGTTACAATAAATAATTATAGTGAAGTATGTAAGGTGGTTATAGATATGAATAAGTTTATAAAATAGACGATTCGGAACGTTATAGTTGTTTCATATGAAGTTATAGTGTGATCAACTAAGTAGGTAGATAAGGTAAGGGATTTTTTTCTCAAACTCCCTTTATTGAGACATGTTTTACATTATGTTCCATCTTACTTTTATATAGTTTATATATTACCCAATTGTTTTTTATCATGGAATATATTTTATTCATGCTATTTTGAGATTATTTTAATTATTTTTCACCTTCATGGTTTTGGATTAAACTGTTACCTGTGTCACAATTTTTATTTCGACTGAAGTCCTATTCGCATGAGTAGTCAAATAACTTATTGATTTTGATCCTCTAAATCCCTTTTTTCCCTACCATTATCTTTTCAAATGATATATTTAATTTTTCTATAGTTATATGACTTATCTTAAGTAATATCCTCCCCTTTAATGAAATTATTATTCAAATAGAATCATGATTTTGATAATAATAGCTCCAATAATTTTCAATTTATATTTTCTTACATGAAAATGTTGTACATATAGAAAGTGTGATTTATAACCCAAATATGTTTCACCTATATTGACCGTCAAGTTTCCATTCAACTATTTTCAAATTAATTTTTTTTATCCTTTTTAATGTAAGTTTCATAAAATTATATTAACGTACTTTTAATGTGTTCATCATGGGTAGATTTCAAAAATGTGTTCCTTTCATGTAAAGTTATAGATGTTTTAAAAATTCTTCCTCAAATATTTTTTTTAAATTTTTTTTCAACTATATTGACATTATTTAAAATATAAATATTTTAAGTATTTACACATGGTTATTTTTCAATGGAGGGAATCAATTTTACACATTCACTTGTGAATGCATCTTTATATCACCTTTATTATTTTATATGATACTTCCTCTATACAATTTCATGTTTTTATAAAGAAAGTATCATTTCCTTGTTTAATAAAATGCTAATTTTGAAATTTTTCAAATTAGAAGGGTGATTCTTATTTTCCATTTAATACTACTAATGCTACTGATAGTTTTCTTCATCTATGTGGTATTCTTGATCAAGGGTATTCTTCAAATGGGACCATCCTATTTATTTATCTAAATTTATTTTGAAATTATCTTTTATATATATAGTACTATCCATCATTAGCTTTTCCATTCATAATTATACACTTGTATATGCATTGTATTCTTCCAATTACTTATTCTATGAATGCCCTAGGTTCTGGTACATTGATATAAGGGTATTCACCTAGAATCCTAATACATAGATAAAATGGGGAAATTGTTGTCTAAACTATTTATCATATTATAATGTGGTGTAAATACCATATATTTAATCATATTTTTTTACTAGTATTTACCATGAATGATTCTTAAATTAAATGGGCTCCCATTTATTTACCATAGGTTTATCGTCTCAATTTTATTAATGAAATCATAAATTCTTTCTTTTAGTAACCAATTATAAAGGATATAAAACCAAATATATTTTCTTGGGATTTTAGGATATATTGATTGAAACCAAATAGAACTCATATATATAATTTTCATTATGTGATGGGTGGGACCAAAATTATATATCCCTCCAATTTATTAGGTAATGTTTCCATATCATGATATATCATTGTGTAAGGAATGTGAGCCTACCTAACTACAATTCATGGGTAGTTTTCCTTGCCAAATATGTTGTATTTTCAA
Source organism: Viscum album (assembly GCA_963277665.1). Classification (NCBI taxonomy): domain Eukaryota; kingdom Viridiplantae; phylum Streptophyta; class Magnoliopsida; order Santalales; family Viscaceae; genus Viscum; species Viscum album. Next base: position 840,955,964 of record OY728140.1, on the reverse strand, counting down.
TGCAAGGAACCTTGAATAATTCTTATGATTTCGTTTTTATGTTGTCCCCAAATTTATATGAAGTCATTCTCTTATGTTATGATTATTTTTTAATCGATGTACTTATGATATCATCTCTTTATTCCATTATTCACTATTCCTGAACATTCTTATAGTGATATCAAGTAATTCCTCATTTCTCTCATGTTATGCTTTATTATTATCTCTACCTTTACTAATCATTTGATCTTATCCATTTATTATGTTTTCATTTTCCTTGGATATGAAGGAATGTATTAAGTATAATAATCCTAAAATTTTATCTTGTGTGGATAATTTATGGGTGATATTGAGTACTCATTATGGATTTATAATCTTCTTATATAGTCATAAAAAATTTCCATTTGATGAAAAAAAATTATATTTATTATTTTCTGATTTTTGTTAATTGTACATAACTATAAACTAAAAGGTCCTTGGATTTTAACTATGTATAATATATTGTAATCGTAGATGTGTATCAATAATAATTTTTTAAGTTTTGTTTTCTCCACACCAGATTTAGGGGAATTGATTTGTGGGTGATACAACATTTCTATTAACACTAATGTGCAATACAATATCTGTCATTATATCTAATAAAGTAGGTTATATAATTGTGACATCAAGATATAAGTTTGATTTATCTTTATTTAGCTCTCTAAAATGAAATTCTAGATTAACTACCATTCCCCTGAATTTAATCAAGTTTTTCTATTTCAATCAAGGAGTTAGAGATATATTCTTCCATTAACTTAGAAGGTGTAACTCCTTCATTAACTTATTCAATTAATTTGATATCACTTATGATGCAACAAACATATGTTAACTCATCTTGACCATATTTAATCATAGTTTTCATCCATTTATCAAACATCATGATTCATTATATGCATTAATAATTATATCTTTTTTAAGGACCAATGCACATTTTTTGTATAAAGTAATATCCAATGATACATATAACATGTGCAATTCCTGCTTGAGATTTTTTCCTCATAATATTCATATTTTGGACATTAACAAGAGATAACTTCATAAGAAGAAGTCTCAATGTCTTATGATCCCATAACACTTAATAGTAAAACATAAACTATGTCATATTATATATATGTTATCTAGACTATATGACATATGTTTATAATATTTTCAATTATTTTAATGGTTCTCCTTGTAGTGTAGAATTGATATAACCTTTTAATGTGATGGATACTCTAAATTAATTATAAGATTAGTGTTATGCAGAGGAACACTCATCATGTGATAAGATATTTATTAATATTCTGGTAATGGAAAGTTAAAAGTAAGATATATATAGGGGACTAACTCCAAAAATATTTTATTATTTTGATGTGATAGGTCTTTAGAGGTTAAATATTTCCTCTAGTGATATCCTTAAACCATCGGTTCCAATATCTAACCTTTAAAAATCGAGGACTTCACTTGAGACGATGTGATGTTTCACCCAAGTGGTGTAGCCATTCTAGGGATTCTTTTTTGAGGTATTGATATTGCGGATGATGATAGGGAAGATATGCGAGTGTTCTTGTCCCACACAACTACAGTATAAATCTATGTTATTAGGGTAGTATTGGATTTTGTCTGTGAGTTTTATAAATATATTTTTTGATATCATTAGTTTAAAAGTTAGTGTTGTGATATTGATTCATCATTTCGTAGAATAGGTAAATAAAATGTGTCTATGGTCAAGGGAATGTGTTTGTAACTGGTTAGTTTGTTAATGTTTAGTTAAATATTTTCATTATTAATACCCTAATATATTATTTCTAAAATAAATTATTAGTAAAAGATTAATTTGATGAATATTTTGAAAATTAATTGGACTTCACTAATTATATTATGACCTTGTGAAAGAATGAATGCATGATGGTTTTTTCTTATTCAAAATTTTGATGTTGATTTTAATTAGAATTTTATTACCTATGAAGTAATTTAATTATAATCATGAAGAATAATTTAAGCAAGATAATTTTCATAAATTTCATATAGAAACAGATACAGATAATGTTCCATTGGTGGGTGGGATTGAAACTCTAATAGAGAAGAAAGTAATTGAGTCTACTTGAATTAATCCAAAATATGAAATGGAGACTACCTTCTAATATTGTAAGGCTGTTAAATGTTCTTTAGGATTTTATTAGTATAGAATTCATCTATCTTTTGAGGATTTTTTGGTCCTTGAGGAGTTGAAGAGTGTCCCAAGGGGATGGGTAGTATCATCAATTTGAGCAATGAATTGGAAGGGAAGAAATTGAAGCTACATGTCATTGTTATTCTTGGACTATATCATTTATGTTGGGATATATTAGTCCAATATAAGAGGATTGAGGTGTTTCCATGGGATGTTTTTTATGTGTTCTTATTTAATTAACACTACCCATAGACATTGATAACGGATATAGGATAAATGTTCATAGAGATAAATCAGGGATTCTATTTTTTTCATAATTATTCCACTAGGTTTATAGACTATATTATATTTTATCTAACCATAAAAGGTTATATGGTTTCTAAAAACTAATTATTTGATTATGGGTTGTAGTTGGAGATTTAGTTAATGTTTTATCTATTTCTCTTATCAAAATTCATATATTTGGTAAGAAATGATATTATTATAGATAACGATCTTGAGGAAGATAAGGGGGATTTAGTGATAGTATGTGGATATGGTAGTGGAATGGAGAATAAAGAATATGATTATTTTAGGGGTGGAAAGAATTTGGTCGGTTAGGGGAAGAACTTTTATTCTTCTTATTATTTAGGAAAATTATAATTAGAGTGATACTAATGTGGATGAAGGTGCTATAAATGAGTTGTTTGTCCCATTGAGACAAAGGAGTAACACTCTTATGATGTATGATAAAATTTTAATTTTGGAAAATTCACTTTTAGGGGTTGAGTGAGAACCAGAACATTGAATAACCATTCATGGGAGATTAAACTTCATAATACATCACCTATTTGTTCCAAAGTAATTTAAACAATTCAGTTTCATGTACCTTGTGAATGCTTTATTCATAAGTAAAATCATTCAATTCTATATCACCATTACCAATTTCTTTAAAGTATATTTCCATTTTTTCCCAAGACTTAATGTACTGATCCATGTTAATCTTGGATTCATTAAACCAATGAATTTGAATTTGGTCTTGGGAATTGATCCATATAGATTTCTCAACATTGATATTACACTGGATCATTATTTAATACATTTTATTAGTTTCATCCTCTATTGAATTAATTTACAGTACTTAAACGTCCATTATTTCTATAAAGTTAATAAGGAACTCTAATTTAGACACAAAATAATCCTTCTCTCCAATAACACATACATTTTTATATTGATATTGGGAATTACCAATAGGGGAACAGGAACCATCTGGCATCATATGGACTATGTCATTAGGTTTATCAATTCCTAGAATTTTGGGATCAAGGTTACTTGCCCTCACTAGTTTCTCAAAGACTCCTTCCCCCATTTTTAGGGTGTTGGGTTTTCATAGGGCATGCCATCCTCCTTTACTAGTTCTAAAATAGGAGTTTTCATTACCAACTATGCAACCATTGGTTTTGGAGGTTGGGTATAGTCCTTCAAATACCTAAATTTATTTATTTTAGTGAACGGATATCCACCAAAGTAATATTTTCCCTTATTCTTATTCTTTAAGTCCTCACTAAATAATTTTACAGCCTACATCTTTGGTTCCCTATTATATGATTCCTGAGAAAATTATAATAGATCAAGAGTTGCATCCTTTGAAAGTGTAGGGGGTTAATTATCTTCAACCAATGAAAAACTAATATTCACCAACACTCCTTCACAAGTAACCTTTTAATCCATTCTATATATTAGGGTTTCCAAAACCATTATGGAGGACACTACTAAATATACCATGTCTACATATGAATGAATATTTTGAAATCCAGTATACATGATCAGAGGGAGGATCCTTCCATCCTATACATCAACTAAGTTTTATGTTGGTCCTGATTTTTGCATTCATATTAAGTAGATGGAGATCCAATAAGACTCGATGCTGGTGGAAATAAAGGATAAACAGTGTTCATGGGGATATTCTGAGTAGTTTCTAGGTTGTGGCTTCATTCAAACCTGGATGAATCAACATCATACAATTAATAATCTGAAAAATTAGGGGCATGTAATAATCATCTCGAAACCAATTCCTTTGAAGGATGTCCAATTGAAGATTCCATAATAAAAAATAATTCAATAAATGGGGGATCTATGATTAAAAAAACACCACTTGATAGAATTGAAACTCATTTCCAACTTTTATTTGAATAGACCTGACTAGGGATTTAACCACATCATCCTCAATAGAAATGCGAGTAGAAATAGGGTGGCCTGTAGATTTGATACTAGAATCAAAGAACAAATAATGATGTAACATGTTGAGAAACACTTTAAATATGGCCATATTTTTGAAGGGGATAGGAAATTCTAGGAATTGAACCTATATCACCATAGATGGGCGGTCATTTTTTATATGAATTTTTTAGGTCAGTCCAAATAATGAGAATTTTGACTCATCTATGAGTTATGGGGAAAGTGGATCAGAGAAAGAGAGTTCATATTAAATATATAATCAAATAAGTGATGGGAGTCAAGAAGACCAAAAATGTTGTGTTATTTCAAAACCCTAGAGGTGTTAGAAAACCTATATAAGGATAATTTATATGGTTGTCTTCATATAAAGTGAGAAACTAGTAAGTGGGAAAAGAATTAAGAGGGTTTAGAAAAATTTTGAAAGGATATTGGGAGATAGGGGTCTTTACTTTGAGTGATGGGACTTTAGGGCTCATTGAAATTGAAGGAAATACAGGGGGACAAGGATTAGTGAAAGGGAGAAAGGTGCTAGAGAGGAAGAATGATGAAGGAAAACTCATCCTCTTTGAGTAATGAAGGTAGTCAGAATAGCCATTTCTAAGAGGTAAGTCCCACTAGGGAATCATCTAGAGGAATATGGTGCACTGAGATGTGATTCAACTTATATGAAGGAATCAAATGCATGGTATAGTGCGCCATAGAAGAGTTTGGGTTGTATTTATTCTAGGATGTATATTCATAGAGGTGATAGGGGTTCAAAAAGAGAGGTTCATTAAGGAGATACTATATTTTGGATTATGGTGACCCAGGCATAAGCTATAGGTATAGGGTTTGGTTAGTTTTTTTTAGCAGGAACCAGTGCATCTTATAAATTCTTTTTTTCAGATTTAAAGATACAATATTGTTTATCTCTACCTTGTTCAGTGTCTTGTTTCATTCTTGTGATTCTCATTATTTTATGTCTTCATTTTTTTTAATTATATTGAGTTGTTGAATTTTTATTTGGAGTTATATCTATGAATACCCCATTTCAAAAAAAAAGAGAATAGAATATTATGATATTTCTATGTTGTTCTATTGATATCTTTGTTTATAGATATCTTTGGGATTTATTTCTTTTATAGATGAAGGAATTTTTTTCATTTTCAAAATTGATTAGTTATCATATTTTCATAAGTATATTTATTTCTACTAAATATTCAAGACATTATTTAATTATTTTGAAGAATTATATGTTTTTAGGAAGATTGAAACTATAATACCATTAGATATGACTATGATTTAGGGTATTTGAAGAAAATTACATATCATGTAGTAAAGATGTATTATATATTGGTATCAGGTGTTGTTGTGTATTCTTAAAAATATGTTTAACCATTAATGGGGTAAGTTTTTAAAAAAATAAAATTTACCACTAGAGAGGGAGGTGGATTTCATGATTCAATTCATACCTATTATTAAGACTATATTTATACCTCCTTATGATATGTATCTAGATGAGATCATTTAGTTAAATACTTTTTTGAGGATCTTGAATATAAATGATTCATTATATAAATTAGGTCTCCATAGAGTGTGACATTGAAACCTATCATGGGGTTTGGAAAAAGAAATAAATTTCTAGCTTAAATTTAGTAGACGTGGTAACACTAGTTTTTATCTTGAAAGAAGTGGTAAAAATTAGTTTTCACTTAAGAAAATAATGGTTTGTTTTGAAATTTTTTGGTTCTAGATATATGAAAATTTAATGAAAGATATTATAGGAAATATAATAAATAAAGTTATGGTTCATGGTTGGAATTCCAGTTGAAATAATTTCATATTATAGAAATTGTTTTTGATTATATTATTATTATTTTGTAAAAGAAATATTCCTCAATTGATTCATCAATCAACCATGGTTACAGGTTATTGTGGTAACTGGTATAAAAATGATTAATTCTTTGTCGTCCCTACTTCTTATGTGTATTAAAAGTCCGAAAATCACCCTTAAACTACCAAGGAAATATCAAATAGGGATTCGTTTCTCCCAATAAACTTATAATTAACTTTCTATACCCACACTCGTGATAGTAATATCTTGATACTCACCACAAAATAATTTATATTCCTTTGAGATAAGATGTACTAGGTAGAGGTAGATTATCAATATAACAATTAAACAATGGAAATATAAAATACCTAAAACATAATTGTATTAAAAGTATTAAAAACCATAAAAACTAAAATAAATCAACAAAAGAGACTTTTATTCATTAATTATAGGAATCAAGAATTGTAATTGAAATTCTTACCTTCCCCGATCACTCAATATTATTACCATCAATTTTAAGGATAACAAGGATAAAAGATGAAGGATAAATAATTTTATAACTAAATAAATCAGAAAATAAAATGATTCAAAAAATAGAAATAGTTGTGGATTCTCCATCAAGTCACCAGGGCCCCCTAGCTTCGAATTCATGTTCTATTTGTAGAGATTCATCTTCCTTTTCCTTCTAAGTGGTCAATCCGATAATATTTTTTATTCATTGAATGTTTATAATTTTTAATTCTTATTCAAAAAACGAAATATATGCATGATTATATCTTCTTAAAAATCTATGGATTTCTTTCCTTGGTCTCGGTCAAAATATTTTTCATATATTTATCCATGTGGCATAAACTAGTTGGTTGCATGAATACTAATATGGCATCTAAAAGCCTTTCCTTAAACCATTTTTCCTCCATGAAATATATAAAATTTATTAAAATGACCATTATGTCACACCCTAACCTTTAAAATTATTTTATTTTATTATTTGATGGATTTGGATATTCTCATCAAGGTCTGGGTAGATTAGTAGTATAAAAAAATGATGTTTACTAATTTTAGTGGGTTTTGGGCTAGTACACAAGCATTTTATGGTTATCAATAAATGTGCGTTCAAACGACGTGACCTTGTGGTTTCCCAATATTTAAAATAAATAAAATTTATGAAAATAAATTTTAAATAATGTTTTAACAATAATAATAATAATGATATTATTATTATTATAATTGATATTAATATTATTAGTATTTTAATTATTGAAATTAATATTATTATTATGATCATTATATTATTTTTATTATAGTTATTTTTTTATGAAACCCTAATTCCCCTCCCACATACCCTCTTACAGCACAACCCCCCCTCTTCCCTTACCTATCCCTGCATGTCACCCATGTTTGCACCACCTCCAACCACCCTTCACCTTCCGGAGGACCCCCTCCTCCAACCACACTCCCCTCCACCAGCAGCTACACCCCCCCTTCCTTTGTCTTGCACGACTCCCCCTTCTCTCGTGAGGCCTACTCACACACGACCGTTCCGGTCGGCATCCCTCTAGTGGCAACCTCACTTTGGCTATTCTCCCTCCCTCCATCCTGCATCCCTCCAACATCCACCGCCATCACTAGTAGCACCTCAACTATTTTTTACTCCTCTAGCTGGTAGTATCTCCTCTGGGTGCACCTCCCTCACCGGCAGCCCCCTCCTCTGGTGTGTTTTTCTTTCAATTTTTCGGGGTTCTTCTCCAATTTGGTCAATCCTTAATAAATTGAGTTGTGTTCGATTTTCTCTTCTTGGATGCCAGGGGTGCAGATTACTCCTTAAGGTGCAATATTCCTTCTTCGAGGGTTTCATAGCATCTACATTCCATTGAGTTATGTGGATCTGTGTTTTTATTTTCCAATGAATTTTGTAGACACTTGCATTCTTTCATTTAATTTTTTCAACTCTATTTGCATGCTTGAGGTGCATTTTATTATACTATTGTAGTGTTTTTATAGTGTTAGAATTTATTTAAAATATTTTTGATATGATTAACACCTTGATAAGGCATTTTCTAAATTTCTGGTGGTGTATTTCTTAATAGTTTAATTTGTTAAAATTATCCATTATAGTGGATTTTTTTTATGCGTATGTTTGTGCACACAAAATTCTGTTTGAATTTTTTTAATAAATTTGTAAACATGATTCACATATATATTTTACCCTTTCCAATCCTATTATGGTGTTTTTACGGTAATTGAAATTGTTAAAAATAGGTATTTACGCAATTATTTTTTTATGTTAATTTATATGAAATGGTTGTGATGAGGTACCTACTATGATTTATTGAAAATATCGGGTGACCTTATTGATGATACCGTTGGATGATTTTATAAAAAAAGTATTGTTTGTGATTCTCTATTAAGTGGTACTATTAAGTTTGGTTTGAAAATAAATTGGTGGTTTTATAAATGGTTTGGGGTGATTTCAAGGAAAATTTAGAAGGTTTCATTGGATGTGACCTCAAATGAAAATAGCATTTTAAAAATGGTGTTTTCTTAAAATATTAGTTTCTTAAATGGTTCTTTGTTTTTTAAATGATGTAAATTCCTTGTTCGGTTTCTAAAATAAGTTTAAAAAAATCTAACAAGGGTATACCCATTTGAAAATGATTAGTGAAAAGGATATTTCACATTGTTTGGAAAAATGGTTTTTGAAATAATTTTGGTAAATTCATTTGGTGTGTGAAAAAATTAAAGGCAGGTTTGGCACTGATCACTTTAAAATTGTGTTTTATTATCCCTTTATTACTTGAATGGTCCATTGGTTTCTAAATAATGTTGGGTATTTTGTTTTGACTTAATTGTTTTTAGGTATTTTGTGATTTTTGAATTGTTGGTAATTATTACATAGTGTGTTGGACCTCGTTACGGTGATTTTGGGCTACAGGTGTCGAGAGTGGCTATATGTGCATGCATAGGGTAGAGCATATATATATACCCTCATCTTCAAAAATGTGGCATGTTTGAGTTAGGTTACATATCAATTTGCCTTTAAATTAATGAATTGTTGATTTTCTGATTTTGGATTCCTTATTACATTCTTGATAATGGTATATGGTTTTCATAATAAATGTATGATGTGAAATAAAGTTAATTCCTCTTAGTGTTCGATTTTGTGAAACTGTTTTATTAAATTTTCATACTAAGTATTTGATAAAATTCCCTTTTTCCCTTTTAAATGTATTTCAGATTTAAAATAGTGATATGGGTTTCTTAAATTGGTTTCCATGTGTGTTTCTAGTTTTCCAAGTGGTGTGCATGTGATTATTTAAGAAATGGCTTCGTATGTGAAAAAAATGTGAGGCCCAACTGGCATTTTTGTAAAACCTCATATCTTAAAAACTATCCTTGGAGGTTCCTCTTACCATGGTTATGTTTTACATCGTGGGAAGTCCACCGTGTAGGAATCCCTTATGATCAAAAAGTTTAATGGTGTGGGACTTGTTCCTTAGAGTGATTTGGGGGGTGAATGTTGTGTATGATGCATGCATATATGAGGGATTTCTCGTTTGACATTGTTGGATCAACCCCCCTAGTATTAATACAGAAACCTATAATAACGAGTGAATTTTTGGTGAACGATTGTTGAAAAAGTTTAGATTACACACTGGCTAGTGACCCATATAAGAGGGATATTTTGTTGTTATTATTATGATATTGGGCCCCTCGGTCAGGCCAGGTTGGGTGATGATCGGGCGTTTGGGCGTTATGACATCATCGGGTAGGGCATGCCTTTAGTATGGGTCACTTTTATTGTATGTTATAAATTATTCATGAGCTCCCAGGTTCTCCCATGTTGTCTAGTATGTATATATCTATGGTAGATGATTGAGATGCATGTTTTAGTTGATTACTCTTGTGTGGTGTTTTTTCAATTGCATGTGTTGTATATTTTTTCATCATTTTTTCTTACTTAGTATATATTCTTGATAAAAGTTAATAAATGGTTTCAAGCATTTATAATATAGGTTTTGAAAATTTTTACACTTCCATCCTCTCTTTTTTGCATAAACATCAACTACTTTAAAATGAAAGTGTCTACTTTTTAGAAAGGGAATCTGGTTTATTTATTTGAAAAAGGGAAATGGATCGTGATTTATTTTAAGAAGTAAATGAGTGAAAACCTAGTTTTATAAATTTTATTTCAAACTTGAAATTGATGGATATTTTATTTAATGTAAATACATAAGAAAATAGATTATTTTGGAATGCCTGATGAATTTTAATACTCACACCTATAGTTTATCATTGTTTTTAGCTTTAAGAGATGATTCTTGATTGGATTCAGTCATCATAGTGGGATGTTGGTTTGAGGTTGGTGGTGACCTGTAGGGTTACGTGGAGGTATGTACAGCTTCTCGCTTCTAGATTTTGTTTTTATAGTTCAATTTATATTTATTTATTTATATTTTATTTATGGTCCAAATCATTCCCACCTATTTAATTTTAATGTCTAACACTATTCATCAACCTGTGGGGATCAAGAATTCCCTTTGGGCCTTGTTCCAGGCTGACTCGGGTGACTCGTTCGGGGTCGACATGGTTTTTTTCATGATAAAATGGCATCATAAGAGGACCTTGATATTTGGGGTTTCTAGTATATTGAGATTAGGACTGTTAGAACTTGGGAGGTAGGTACGGGATGGGTGTCATGAGCCCTTACTCGTTTTGAACCTCAAGTCACTAGCGATAGTCCAGGATTTGATTCTGCTATTAATGTTTTGGATTGAGGAATGACAAGGGTGGAAAGCTGGTGTTACATTGTGATTTCACATAAAGTAGTGACCCATGTGGATTCTGAGTACATGGTTTAAGTTCCTCTTAATCATTGATTCTTACTTGGGGTATGGCCCACAAACATGTCATCAGGTAAATCTTGACTACTAGTCCCTCACTCCTATAGTTTGATAATATTTGAACATCGTCTGGGTTTTGGTTGGTGTAAGGGTGTTTCAAAATGAAAATTGTTTTGAAACGAAAAAGTTTTCCTTTATATGGATTTAAATTTCTAAACTAGGTTTTGAAAATAAAAGTGTTTTGGCTTGAAAGTTTGTTATTTGTTTATATTGGGTAAGTAAATGGCTTGGTGTGACCCATGTTGTTCTTTGTGAACATTTACACATTTTTGGGATATGTGTGTGTAAAGTGTTTGTTTGAACATGTGGATTAATATCGAGGGACACACATGTTATGGTTTATATGATGCCATGGGTGCTGATTTAAAACCAAATTCTTGATCTTGTTTTCCTAAGAGTTATTTTGGAAGGGGAAATGATTTTGTAAATTGAAATTTGTATTAAAAAGGGGGATTTGGAACTTGGAAAAGTTGAATTAAAAGAAGGAAATTTTGAAATTTTAATGAAAACCGTGGATTTTGAAGAAATTTTTTTTTGTTGTGTTTGTATTTTCATCATTTTTGATCTATCCAATTTAGATCAAGATGTTTCTTTTGATTTTATTTGATTTGATGTAGGTTTTGGTTTGTGTTTTGTGGGCGGTTCCGAAAATGCTACCCAGAAATGTTTCCAAGATTTATATGGAGTTATTCATAACATCTAATTATTATGAAATGTTACATGTCCTTCATGATGATTGAGGTCCACTAGAAGAAGTGAGGTGGATTGAAGAGGTCAAGCATGTATTCAGGGCCTTGGAAACTCCCAAAGTTGTCAGATTACGTGTTGTGTTGGGCGTGCTGAAAGGACCAGCTTTGGATGAGTGGGAGTTGTTCACCCTGCCATAATTTCAATTTAGGATGATGTGGGAAATGTTTAAGTCTCTCTTCGTCCAATTGTTCATACCTAAGGAGGTGAAGATGAAGAAAATAGAAGAGTTTTTGGGAATTCGACAAATTTAGTAGTCAGTAAAGGCATATGTTGACCATTTTGAGGAACTCGTTTCCTTTTCTCCAGAAGTGGTGTTGAAGGATTTCATGAAGACTTATCCCTTTAATGGGGGTCTTCCTAAAAATATCAAGGAGTGGGTCCCCTCTTCAAATGACCATCGTTTTGAGAACCTAGTAGATGATGTGTTCCTTGATGAGTTGGTCTCCAGAGCACGGGGGGGTGGTAATCTAGCATTTCTTATTGTTCATGAAGGTTCCCCATATAGTGATAAGTTTATTTCAAAGGAATATACTTATAAGGAGTCATATTCATTGGTACTGGATTTCGTTTCATCATACCATTCAATGTTTTGACACCAGTTTGGTCGGTTTTGGAACTCGAAGGCGAATTTTTGCTTCCCTATGAAGATTCACCATTATTAAGGCTATCTAGGTCATCTAGATAAGTTTTGCATACGGAGTCTCCTGAATAAGACTTTATGAACAAGGTATTCTTGTACTTAACTATGAGGCAAGATATATTTCCTCCATCAGAGCCCTAGACACGGGTCACGAGATGAAGGTCACACATAGTAAAAAATTTCAGGGTGTGAATCCTCAATCTGGGTTTTGTGTTTTGTGTTGGGATAGGAACATTTAAAGTCTTATCACACTTGTTTTTTCTATTGATGATGTTTTTTCATCATTTTAAATTCATCTTTTCTTTGGAAGATTATGGTGGACATGTTATATTATAATCAAAGCAGTTGTGCCTATTTTAATGTGAATTTTTGATGTCTTTGTTCTCCTTTGAGTTTGTTTAAACCTTATGTAGGTTGGTTTTGGGTTGGTACTTACCGTATTGGCCCCCTCCCTGGGGTTGTATGTTTGAGTTTTAATTTTTGTGCTAGTAGAATCCTTGTGATGGGGAGAACACTCTCATGTTATCCTCTTGTTTTGGGTTGTGGTTTCATCTAGATCAATCAGGTGTGACTTGGGGAATAAATTGTCACCTTGTAATTCCATGATTCTTCTGGTTGTGTTTGGGAATAGACTTGATTTTTTACTAACTTTTGGATTGGTTACTTTCGGTGGATAGAAAGTTTTTTGGTGGGAATAATTTTCACACACCTACTTTTAAAATTATTTTATATTATTATTTATTGGTTTTGGATATTCTTGTCGAGGGCTGGGTTGAGTGCTGGTTAAAAAAAATTGAAGTTTGGTAATTTTTTTGGGTTTCGAGCTAGTGCACGAACACCACATGGTTAACGATAACTGTGTGGTTGGCCTAGGTGATCGTGACGTTACCCAATATTTAAAATAAAATTAATTTTATGAATGTAAAATTTAAATACTATTTTAACTATAATAATATTATTATTATTTTTATTATTATTATTGAAATTAATAATGTTATTATTATTATCCTTATATTAATATTATTATTATTTATATTTTTTATGAAACCTTATTTACCCTCCCCCTACCCTCTCACAACATGACCCCACTCTTCACTAACCTCTCTCTGAAGGTCTCCCGTGTGCGCACCACCTCCATCCACCGTTCCCCCTTAGGCAGACCCTCTCCTCTGGCCGCACCTCCCTCCACTGGAGGAGACACCCCCCCCCCCCTCTATCAGTTTGCGCGGCACCCCCATCCCATACACGGCCTTCTCGCGTGCGACTATTTGGGTCGGCATTCCTCCATCAGCTCCCTCCCTTTGATTGTGATCCTTCCCTATAGTCGCCATCCCTATGATATCCACCTCCCTCTCTAAAAGCACCTCCTCCATCCATGCCTCCTCTTTCCACCAACGTCTATTCCATTCGTGCCTCCCTCACCAGCACCCTCCTCCTTCAGTGTGTTTTTCTTCTAATTTCTTGGGGTTCTTATTCAATTTGATCGAACCCTAATAAATAGGGTTTTGACAGGTTTGGTTTTACTAGATTCTAGGGGGTGTGGATTACTCCTTGGGGTGTACTCTTCCTCCTCCGAGGGTTTTTTCATGTTCACATGTCATTGAGGTAGGTGGATCCATGTTTTTCCTTTATGACACATTTGGTAGACACTTATGTTCTTTCATTAAATTTTTAACCTTGATTCACATGCTTTCGGTGCATTTGATTAGAAAATTGTAGAAATTTAATATTGGAAGAGTTTATTAAAAATATATGTCATATGATTTGTACCTTGATAAGGAATTTTTTGAACATATGGTGGTTTTTTATTGATTGTTTAATTTGTTAAAAATATCATATATAGTGGATTTTGTTTATCTCTATGTTTATTCACACCAAGTGGTGTTTGAATTTTTTTTATAAATTTATAAAAATGATTCACACCTATATGTTACCATTTCCTATCCTATTATGTTATTTTTATGATAATTGAATTTGTTAAAAATAGATTTTTATGTGATTCTTTTTTATGTGAATTTATACTAAATGGGTGTGATGAGGTGCCAAATGTGCTTTGTTTGAGATATTGGGGGTATATTTCGATGTTTCCATTGGATGATTTTATAAAAAAGGGTTGTTTTTGTTTAACTATTACATGGGATTATTGATTTTGGTTTGAAAAGAAAGTGGTGGTTTTTATAAATGTTTTGGGGTGATTTCATGGTAAATTTATATGGTTTCATTGGATGTTCCCTAAAATGAAAATGGTGTTTCCAAAATGGTGTTTTCTTAAAATCCAGGTTTCTTAAATGGTTATTTGTGTTCTAAATGAGGTTGTTCCATTGTGTAGTTTATAAAAGTGTTTTAAAAATGAAATCTAAGAAGCGTATTACCATTTGGATATACATAGTGAAAAGTATATTTCACATTGTTTACAAAACTTGTTTTTGAAATGCTTTTGGTAAATGAATTCGGGGTGTGAAAAACATAAAGGCATGTTTGGAACTACTCACTTTAAAATGGTGTTTACTAAGACCTTAATTTATTGAATGTTCCATTGGTTTCGAAATAAAATTGGTTCCTTTTTTAACTTAATTTTACAGTAGGGAGTTTGTGATTTTTGAGTTGTTGGTAATGTTTAGAGAGTGTGTTGGACCTCGCAACGGTGATTTTGGGATGCGGGTGTTGAGAGTGCTACATAAGCATACATAGGGTAGGGAATTTATATATATATATATATATATATATATATATATATATATATATCCTCATGGAATAGTGAATATATGCAATTCATCTAGAGGTATTTATGCATATTTGTATAGATGCATGTGCGTGTAAATATGAAGGGTCAGTTTGAGTGGTAGTCATCAAACAACGACATGTTTCAGGAAGGTTTTTCTATGAATTAGCCTTTACAATAATGAATTATTGATTTCCTTTTGTTCACACCCTTATTAAATTATAGCTAGAGTTATGTGGTTTTTAGAATAAATTTCTGATGGGAAATAATGTTAATTCCACTTTGTGTTTGATTTCATGAAATTGTGTTATTAAATGTGCCAACAAAGTGTTTGATGAAATGACCCTTTGGCCCTTATAAATGTATTTTGGATTTAAAATGGTGACTTGGGTTTCTAAAATGGGTTGACAAGTGTGTTTCTAGTTTTCAAATTGGTGTGTGTGTGATTCGTTAAGAAATGGTTTGGAATGTGAAAATCATTTGAGGCCCGGTTGGAATTTTTATAAAACTTGTTATCTTAAAAACTCTCCTTGGAGGCTCCTCCTTCTTTGGTTATGTTATATGTTGTGTGAGGTCCACTATTTAGGACTCACTTGTAATCAAATAGTTGAAATGCAAGGGAATTTTTCCTCAGAGTGTTTCGGGGTTGACTATTGTGTGTGTTACTTGTGTGTGATGACTGAATATGTGATGGATTAACTAGTTGACAATATTGAATCACACCCTTTTTAGTCAGAAAAAAGGAACCTAGCATAGTGCGAAATTTTTTGGTGAAATATTTTTGCACTAGTTTAGATTACACACTGGATAGTTGCCCATAGTAAAGGGAAATTTTGTTGTTATTGTTATTGGATTGGCCCCCTTGGTCTGTCCAGGTAGGGAGAAGATCAGGCGTTTGGGAATTATGACATCATAAGGTAGGGAATGCCTTCAGGATGAGTCACATGTATAGTATTTTCTAGATTATTCTTAATATTCTTGGTTATCCCATGTTTTCTGGTACTTAGTTATTTGTGGTAGATGATTGAGATGCATGTGATGGTCAGTTACTCTAGTGTGGTGATTTCTTCATTGCTCGTATTGTATATTTGATGATCTTGTTTCCTTGCATTGTGTAGCTTCTTGATAAAAGAACATAAATGGTTTCAAGTGTTTATGAAAAATGGTTTTGAAAATGTTTTACACTTCCTTCCTCCCTTATTAGTGTAAACACAAACTTCCGTAAAATGCCAATGTGTGGATCTTAAAAAGGGAATCTGGTTTTTTAATTGAAAAGGGGAAATGGACAGTGATTTTTTTAATAAGAATATGTCTGAAAACCTTGTTTTATATATTGTTGTTCAAACTCTAAATTGAAAAATATTTTATTTAAAGTAAATTCATATGGTAATATATTTTTTGGGCATGCCTACCGAGTTTCAATACTCACACCTATATTTTATCATTGTTTTTTGCTTCGGGTTTTTCTTCTTTCTCAGATTTGGTCATCATAGTGTGATGTTGGTTTGAGGTCAGTGGTGACCTAAAGGGTCACATGGAGGTATTTATAGTTTTATTTTCTGTCTGCTACTATTTTTTTATAGTTTAGATTATATTTGTTTATTTATCTTTTATTTATGGTCCAAATCGTTCCCATCTATTTAAGTTTGATGTCTGGACTAGTTTTCATCTAGTAGAGATCGGGAATGCCCATCGGGCCTTGTCATAGGCCGACTCAGTTGGATAGATTAGGGTTGACCCAGGTTGGTTCATGACACAACATGTCATTTCATCACCCTTATTCAGTTTTTTTAATCCTTTATGGTAAAACAAACACGCTGATAATTCACCATAGCATAGTCCACCTCATCATTTTCCGTAGGGAGAATTCTCATGAAAAAAAATTAACGATACAACATGGTGATAATAAAGGCATGATGTGTATGAAACAAAAATTATTTTTACAAATTCTAAAATGATATGAATGTAGATGTAAAATGAAAATTACAATGTTTTAATTCTTGGTTATACATATGAAAATCATCCCAATATAGACTTGTAAGATGTTTATGGTGCCCTCGATGATGTTTATGAATGGTAGATTCATGAATAAACTTCATGAATAATGTTTATATAGGTGATAAATATGAATGAACAATAGTAAAAAAGATGTTTATATTGCTTTGGATGATGGTTGGGAAAATGGGATCCATGCTTACACAAGACTACCTTTGTCATTTATTCAAGTGTTCTTTGAGATGGATAAATTCCTAAAACTCCTCCAATAATAATCAATTAATTAAATATTTCTCTTATTAATCATGAAATTCAATGTGACACCCATGATCCAGTTCCATCACAATATCAAGATAATCAGTAGAAAACAATTTATTTTATTCTAAAAAGTTAGTGAATTTAATTTCTAATTTTTCCATTTTAAATAAGAATCACTTGATGAGATTTATTAATAATTAAATCAAAAAAATCATTAGATCATAATGAAGTTAAAAATATAGGGTAATAAAATTAATTGAATACTAAAAAGGTATTAAAAATTATGGACTATGAAAATTCCACCACACTTAATGCTAAGACTCATAAACAAGTGAACATAAAAAACATAACTGAAGAAAAATTAAAACACTAACCAATGCAGGTTTCATTTTTCAAACCCAAGGTACTAATACTTATCATGTCTCTTTAATGTTATTAGTTACATTTTCTTTATCTAGTACATTCAATTAATTTCTTTTTCTTTTAACTTATCAACAATAATCATATAAACCTTTCTTGAAACATTACACTCTGCACTCAAGTATGAGTTTGAAGAAAGGATTTTTACATTATATTTTCATGAATGGGTCACCATAAGCTTGATGAATTTCTTTAACTCCTCCTAATTATTCACATATTCATAAATATAATGAGGTATTTTATAAGTTTCTTTAAGCCTTATGTTTTGTGGGTTATTATGAAAAAATTTGAGGTAGATTTAGAATGATTAGCTCTATATTGATTTATAACGTATCACTTACAATTTCCTTAGAGAATAGATTCCTCCCTTATCTTACTCTTCCATTCATTCATATTCTCCCATTAGTATTTTTAAATAGTAATCCCCACCATTTCACATTCTAATAGTAATAAACACTTTCCTTCAATGTTTCCTTTAGTGGGTTTTGATTGAATATTCTTTTTTTTACTTTGTTTCTACTTTTGAATACAAAGAGGGAATTTTTAATTTCCTTAGTATGTCAGAGATGGATTTTCCCTATATTATGATTTATTTTAAATCATTCTAATATAATATACATACTCTCTATAGTATATGAAAAACCTCCTTTAAATAGCTTATGAAATAAAACATTTTCTCGGGTTTTACTATAAACTACTCTCAAGATTTTTTGTCAATCCACCATAAATAACTAAGATATCAATGATATATTTATTCTCTATTTCCATATTTATCATATTGTTTATCTTTAATCTAGATATAATTCCAAAATTTATTTTCTAAAATTCTTATGCAAATTTCTGTTTTCATAGGGAAAGAGTTATATTTTTTACTATTGTGGTCTTTTATGCCCAGTGTTGGATAATATCTAGGCTATATTCCCATCATAGCCTATATATTGTTTCTCACAAATCAGTAGAAAAAAATTTAGTGTAATTCATTCTTTTGCTTAAGTAGATTCTATAAAATTAAAATTCTAGCTATCTTTATCAAATTTTGAAACCATGAATTCAACCAAGATCATACATAATTTCTATATAAAGGTAAATAAATATTTTTGTATCATAGTTTGAGTTCATAATAAATTCATTCTTTGATGCTATGGGATATAAATGCTAAATGAAAATGTATAAAAAATTGGATTTTATTGAAAAAAGTTCCTAAAATCAAAATATTTTATTGATATTATATACAGAAAGTCTATTAAATGCTCCAAGGTTTTGATTAGATTACTCAAAGAGAGTTCGTTATTCATGAAAGTATCAGTTATATCAAGGAAAAGTTAATTAAAAATAATATGTCAAAATGGTTTCATAATACTATCAAGTAAGTAATTTAAAATATAGGTTTTTGTTTCATGGCTTGATAGTCAAACTTTAGGGGTATTTTCATTAAATTCATTCTCTTAGAATTTGAAAACAAGTCTATTTAAAAATTCACTTATGGTGGATAAATGGATCAACTAAATTTATAATAATTTTTATCTATTAAATGGTTACAAGGGAATTCTAATTAATCTCAATAGATTTCAAAAACAAGATAAAAATAGAAAAAGAAAAGAACAAAAAAATTTAAAAGAATGAAAAATCTGAAATTCCTAATCTAAATAATTTCCCTACCCCATAATTAAATTTTGTAGTGTATTCAAAGAATTATAATAGGCTTGTAATGTAATAGAATGTTAAATTTAATTCAAATAATTAAATGAATATCAAGGAAAGTTATCACCCAATGGAATTCAATGATAAATTGGCCAGAGAAGTGTGATATCCTCTATTAGTTTTAGGGAAATTTTCATTGCAATTTCTTCAGTCTAAGACCGTTAACAATGAATGAGTTCTTTTATCATTCTATAGTGATCAAGAAATTAATTAAGGAATATACATTAGTAACTATTAATATACCTTCCCATCCGAAATGAACCTTACCTGGCATCAGTTTAACTCTTGAGTTTTATAGCATTAATTTCTCCCCTGGATGGAAGTATTTATATTTGGTCAACTTTTCATGATCCATATATATCCTTTCATTCCAAATTATTGGGTTCTAAAATGCTTCACTTATAATTTCTTCTAACTCCTACAGCTACAGTTTCATATATTTTACAACATTATCTTATCCCAGATTTAATTCTATCACCACCCAATATACCTTGTGTTTTGATACCCATGTAAATGATATCTCTTTAAATAAAGTAGTCTATATGGACTTATTCCAATGGGGTTTTTTAAGCATTAATATAAGTCCATAAGGTGCATTCCAACATTTGGATCATGTCCTTCCTATTGGGTTTAACAGTACATTCTATAATCCATTTTATCTCCATATTTGATACTTTAGCTTGGTCATTTGTTTATGGATGGTAGGGTCTTCATTTCTTATAGTTCACTATATACATTCTCATCAAATTTTATATCATCCTATTAAAAATTTTGGTCTCTCGACCACTGATGATGGATCTTGGAACTTTAAATCTATAAAAAAAATTAGTCTTGACAAAATAATTTGAAACTTTAGCATCATCAACCAAGGTGGCCTTATATTCCAACCATTATGAAACATATTCAACTACTAAATGACTACAAGAGTTTCCAAAAGACATAAAAACTATTCCCATAAAATCTATTCCTAATACAAAAAAATCACAATATCTTATTTTATTTTATATAATTTGTTATCTCTTTGAAATGTTTCCACAAAAATTACATTTTTTAGATTTTATAAAAAAATCATTTGAATATTTCAACATAGTTGTCTAAAAGATACCTGATTCTATAAATTTATAAGTTTTCCATTGAGGTAAAAATTTTCCTACATAATTAATAGTGTGATTAATGTCAAAATTAGGGTCTATTTAACTTTCAAGTAAGAATAATATTATCACATTATCATTATAGATTTTCCACATGTATGGATCTTACCAAATGTAAAAAAATTTATGCATGTTTGATTTAATAGATTTATTTTGGATTTAATTAAGATGGTTACATGAAAGTTACAACATGTTTTTCCATGTCAATATACTAAGGGACTCATCATTTAATCAAGAACAAATAATCTCTAGGTATGTTCCCATTAACTGGTGCTAGGTTTGGGATATCATCTACAGTAGAGTTGGGTAAAGTGGTCAAGTGATTATCCACTTGGTTCTTAGATCCTTTCTTTTATTTAATCTCCATATTTAATTATTTATGTAATATCATTCATAGGACCATATTGGGTTTTTCTTATAACTTTTTCATTAATTATCTAAGGGCCTTATGATCAAAAATTATAGTGACTTTAATTCCAAGGATGTAAGATCTGAATTTATCTAGATAAATGAATATTTCAAAAACAAAATCATTTTAAGTGGTTTTTTCAGTATATATGTGAATAATATATGGCTATTTATGTATATTCAAAGACTTAATATCAACCAATAATTATTTGGTAAATAAATTCTCTAATATTTTAGTTTGAATCTTCAAAAAGTAACTCAAAATACTACTCCCATTTTGGTGGATTCATCATTGATGATGTGATCAATCTATTTTTTAACATATCAAAATATTTCATAAATTCAACATTCAAATCAAAACCAACATATTTAAAAAGTAGCATATAATGTGTAAGTAAAATAATACTTAAATATTTAATAATATTTTTGTAGTAACGATTATGACCTAGAAAAGATCTAACATATTTCACACATGTTGGGTAAGACAAATAATTTATTACTCAAATTTTTGATCTATCCGCCTTGATTATTTTTTGTGAGATACATTCTGAATGAATATTAATATTCCAACCAATAAAATAACACTTCACAAAATTAAGATCAATTTCCTTAAAAATGTATGTTTTTAAAAATAATCTATATTTTGAAAAAATTATCAAATGAATGTCTAAAAAAGTGAATTCATCCAAAAATAATAATAAGTATCATTTAATTTGATTTGAAGATATACTTATCATAGACCAATAAAATGTAATATAAGAATGAAACTATCCAAATGTAAATTTTTTTGATAAAATAAACCAAATTTATAGGTAATGGTAGTCTTCTCCGAATCCTATTGAGGAATAGACACCAATAAGTAACCTAAAATTACAACTTAGAAAAAATAACAAGTTTTACCTGCTAATGTGTAACGACCTAAACTTTTATTAATGAATATTTTTCTTGATCTGACTAAATGTATTACTATGTAAAATGGTTATATAAGGCATATTCACTTCCATGGTTTTATTTTTTTGGATATTAAAATACCATTATGAATTGTTACCATTCCTAATATAGTCGTTGAATAGTGACCACATGATTAGTATAAATATAGGGCTTTAACAAATCTAATTTACTCAGAAAAAGGAATATATGGCCTCATATAGTACAATTTATCCTTATAAATCCCATTTTTCAGAGATCAGAAAGGAGGTAGCATCACCGGGCTTCTCTCTTGACCAAGCCTAAGCTAAGTTTCAACACGTTAATCTTAAATGGAACTGCCTGTGGGAGAAGTAAAATTCAATAGAGATTACCACCCGTGAGATATTATCCGAGTCACCAAAAAAGTATGTCAACGTCGCACACGTTAACCTTAGTTGTTATGTTGGTTTTATAATGGGTTATGTAACAAGACCCTTGCACTATGATTATGTACATTATTTTTTTATAAATAATATACATTCATTTTATAATTGTTACATTGTAAATGGTTTTTGGAGCACAAATCATGTTTTTAGTTAATATTCAATTAAGAAATGTATTTTGATGAATTAATGGATTTTTGAATTAAATAATATTTTAATAAAATATTATTACTAAATTAATTTTTATTAAATATAAATTATCGTATAATTTTTATGAATAAAATTGTAATTTTTATTAAGGTTGAAAGTTGTTTCTTTAAAAGCCATGAATTTTCAAATAAATGTCACTTTTTATATTAAAAGTGAAAATTAAAATATTTAAAAAATTATTTATATAAAATGAATATTATTTTTCAATTCAGGGCAATGAAATTATCCAATGGATATTTTTTCATAATTTAATGTGACAGTCAATTTTTTTGGTAAAAATTAAATACCGTTTAAATATATAATGTGTTTTATGAAATAATAATGACCCAATAGCGATTTAATAAAATAATATAAATGGTATTTTCCAACAATATATGTTTTTCCTTTAAATAATGTGATTTTGGGTTTGTTTGATTTAATTTACAAAGCCCTAGTGGACCCTCTAAGACTTATAAATCATTTTAACATTTTAAAATGATTTCCTTGAGTGTGTGACTCACCTCCACATAAGAAAGCCTAATATTTTAATAAGTTAGGACATTGGACTTATAAAATAACTTCTCCCACTCCAATTTATAAAATAAAATGGGAAAAACGATGGTATGGATTGTGGTTTTGATTAGTTTAATGTGTGGTGTCCAAAGCCTAAATAATATAGAATTCCCTCTCCTTTTCTATATAAACCCACTCGATCTTCCATTAAGATTCTCTCAAACCATTTGGAGCTCAACCAACACCTACCCTCCTATCTCTATAATCCTCCAAAGAAACCCCAATCTCCCAAGAAGCTTCTCTCAATCCTCTCCTATGCCTTTGAGATCACACTTCCAAGTAAGGGATTTATTCCTTTCACATTTATTTATCCAAATTTCATTATGTTGTTATAACCTTTTATTTTAAATTAAAAATGTTGGGGTATGATTTTCCAACTCCCCCATACTCTCCTACTTATGTTTTAATTATTATATACCTCTTTATCTCTCATTAATACCTCCCATGTACACCTGTTATAATGCCTAAATTCCGTAAGGTATTTCTCTCTTCTCATTTACATTCCAAAAGTTATTTTAAATTATGAATCTAAATTCAATTACATATTTTGTGATATTATGTTCAATGACACCATTACTTCAAAATTAATGTATAAATGTTTATATACCCCTTTCTTTCTCATCAAACCATTTTATGGTTTCTATTTGACATTGTTATGTTGTCAAAGTTACACCAAAATTGCTATGCCAAAATCATCATGTAAATGAATATCGTACCCATTTCTCTATCAACGGTATTCACCATTATGAACATGTACTTTATAATTGAGTACATACATTTATTTATTCCACATATCTTATTCGTGGAATAAATTGTGATGTTTAATTAATCCATGTTGTATGATCTATATGGAACACTTATGCATGAAATGAAATGATTAGAAAGGGTGAACCCTGATAATACACCAACGCATTGGGTAAATAATAGTATCATGATACTCCATGTGAAATGAGGTTTTAATCATTCTAATTAATGTATAATGAGGGTTTACTCATGCTCCATGTGTAATGATCCTCGCCTCATGCTAATTTCATGTTAAATGTTGTTGCTACATTTACATGTTATGAAAGTCATAATGTATCATGCCTTTATGATCATGTTTCTCTTGTGATCCATTGATATCCCTATTCCATAAAATATAATATATTCTTCATGTTATTCCTTGATTACTCCCTTATTGGGATTTATAGCTCACCCTTTTCTTATGCAATTCCTCGGGTTATCCCATGCAATGCTAACTATAAAGGAATGTTGTGGTCATGTAAAATAAGTTCTCAATAAATTTGTTGTATTTTATGTCTTAAGTCATCATTTTATGTTTCTAATTTCCCAATAAACTATACCTCTCAATCCTCAGATTCATATTAAGTACAATTTTATGTAATAAATCATGTTTATGATTGCCATAAAAAGTAGGGTTGTTATAGATGGTATCAGAGGATATGTTAAGTTATTTTTGAGATTAAGATTAGAAAACCCTTGTGAAAGCCTTTGGGATAAGACTATGTATAATAAAAACATCCGTAATTTTTGGTGAGTAATGAGTAAATGTTTTATAATGAAAATAAATCGTTGTCTGATTACGAGCAGGTAGAGATGGCTCTCAAAC
Source organism: Viscum album (assembly GCA_963277665.1). NCBI lineage: Eukaryota > Viridiplantae > Streptophyta > Magnoliopsida > Santalales > Viscaceae > Viscum > Viscum album. The sequence goes on along the minus strand of OY728140.1, from coordinate 840,931,095 downwards.
AAGTGTATCTAGGGGTACAACCCGAAATCATCACTTTGAGGTAGACTCTAATGGGAATTGGTGCATGACAACAGGCCTTGTTGTACTCTTGGTTATGACACTCCCAGTGGATATGCTATGTTAAATTCATAAGAATAGTATGAAAAATTATTAAGGGAATAAAAAAATACCCTAATAATATATGTTTAGAAGTTGATCTAGGATAACATATATTTAAGCCAATAAATTCATAAGTTAATAAAATAAGCATAATTTATAAGTTATAACTTTTTTTCATTGGATTACTTTTTATGTGTAACCCCAAACATTCCTTTTATTCCATCTAATGGCTGGTAATATGAGGCCTCAAGCTAACAACCAATGTGAAGACCAATGTGTTGATTGTTCTAATGAGATTCTCAATCTGATAGAAGTACTAATTGAAAACTTTGTCATGATAATATCTCAGTTATCTTGTGTTTTTAATTGAAACATGGTTTAATATAAATGTTAAAGCCCCCTAAGATGAACAAGATTCAATCGAGAGCATTATGAGACCAAGGAATCCTACTTTTAATGGATCATTCAATCCCTAAATTTCTGAATAATGGATCAACTCTATTGAGAAGAAATTCTCCATCCTTCAATGTTTTTAACAAGAGATGGTACTTTTGGAGGATTATCTTATGGAGGGTGAAGCTGATCAATGGTGGACATTGATCAAAAAAACAAAGCATAAGGAGGAGATCGAGGTGTGGCAACGAAAGGATTTATAGAAAATATTTTTCAATAAATATTTTCCTCACACCCTCTGACTTAAGAAAGAAAGGGGCTTCTTTTCCCTCAAGAAAAAATATGACTAACCCATCGGAGCATATGAGGAAAACTTCCCAAGGCCTACATGATATGCCTCTAGCATTGTTGTTACCCTCGAATTCAAGGTTGAAAACTTCTTTGGTGGTCTAAAACCAAGCCTACAGAAATCCCTAGTGATCCATGACATTGATAGCTATGAGGAAATTGTTCGATGTGTCCTCGAAATCAAAATAGAGATCAAAGAATCTCAGAGCTATCATGGGGATATGATGCATAAGGTGGACTTCAATTCTGGAGGTCTGAGGGATAAATCCAACAGTGAAAAGAAATTCCAACACCACACTTGATAATGGGGTGGAAAGAAGCACCCTAGAAATTTCTTAAAGGGGATGAGGAAATTCTTTAGGTGGGGAAGAAAAGGTAACCAAGCCATTAAATAATGACAATAAAAACCTGATATTGTGATAGAGGAGAGGAAATCTCCATTCGACCCTCAGAGTATTGTTTATTACTTCAACTACAAAGAACTAGGGAACTTTGAAAACCAGTGCCCTATGCCAAGGGTTTTCAGAGGAAACCAACCACCTCTAAGGAAATAAGGGAGATCTTTTTCCATCACTGCCACCGAATAGAATCTCAAAAACAAAGTGGTGAAAAGTACGCTAATTATTCATTCAAAAATAGAATACTTACTTTTTTATTCTAATTATACGCATTCTTTTATATACTGAAAGTTTAGTAGAACAATCCCAAAACCACCGAAAATCATGGAAGTAAAGATGTCAATGAGAACAGAAAATGGATAAATCATTGTATCCCATGAATATAACTCCTTCCCTATCACAATTTCAAGATTGAACTTCTAGATGAACCTATTCATACTCCATTTGGTGGAATTTCATGCAATTATTGGCATGGATTGTCTTTCTCTATATAGATCCAACATAAATTTATGTGAGAGGTAAATCACTCTCCAAATGGAGAATCGAACCTCGATTTTGTACATGTGAAGGTAGGAGGATGAATCTTATTTAGAACCAACATCTCAAGAGTGGATATTGCTGCTCAATGAGCATGTGTATCTTTCTCATATGATTGATTCTAAGGATGCAACCATCCTTGAAGACATGCCTATTGTGAGGGAATTCCCTAAAGTATTTCCTGAGTAATATCATGGTATTCCCCCAATAAGATATGTTGAATTATTGATTGATATTATACCTAGACCATTTCCAGTATCCAAGACTCCATATAGAATAGATGTTGTGGATATTGAAGAGCTAAAGAAATAACTACAGGAGAATATAGATAAACGGTTTATACGCCCAAGTGCTTTACCATGGGGTGCACCAGTCCTCTTCGTCAAGAAGAAGGATGGGTAAATGCCCCTTTTCATGGATTTTCGTGAGCTCAACCAAGTTGTGATAATAAACAGGTATCCTCTACCTAGAATTGATGACTTGTTCAATCACCCATGTGGAGAACAACACTTTTCCAAGGTGGATTTGCGGTTAGTATATTACCAAGTAAGGGTAAAGGAGGATATCCCCGTGGATACATTTCATCTAAGGTACGGGCACTATGAATTCATAGTAATGCCTTTCAGACTCACTAATGCTCTATAAATATTCATGGACTTGATGAATAGAGTCTTTAGAGATTACCTCAAAAAGGTTTTCGTATTTTTTATAGAAAATATTATAATATACTCTAAAACCGAGGAGGATCAAGAGGAGTATCTAATCCCTGTACTAGAGACCTTACGAAAGGAGAACCTCTTTGAAAAGTACAACAAGTGTGAGTTCTAGTTGTATAAAGTCTCATTCTAGGGTCATTTCATCTCAAGAAATGGGATATATGTAGATACCTCCAAGATAACTATAATTGAGGGATGACAGAGGCCAACATTAGTGACAGATATTCGTATCTTACTATGGTTAGCTAGATATTATCACTGATTTGTGAGAAATTTCCCATGATTGAATAACTATATTACCAAGATAACTCAGAATGGAGTCATGTTTTCTTGGAGTGATGAATGCGAAGAGAGCTTCAAGGAGTTGAAAATGATGCTTATCACTATATTTTTTGTTGCACTACCAATAATTGGAGAAATTATTGTGGTATTTAGTGATGCTTCAAAGAATGGATTGGGTTGTGTGTTGATGAAAAATGAAAAAGTCATTACCTATGCTTCAGGGAAATTGAATGTTCATGAGAAAAACTATCCAACACATGATCTGAAGTTGAATGCAGTAATCTTCTCTTTGAATTTTTTTCACATTGCCTCTTTGGGGAGAAGTGTGAAATATATATAGACCAAAAAATCATCAATTATATATTCACATAGAAAGAATTGAATATGCACCAACGAAGATGGATAGAGCTGATGAAAGACTATGACTACTCAATCCATTACCACCATGTGAAAGAGAACAAGGTGGTGGATTCTCTAAGTAGAAAGGACCCAAATATTCTATCGTTGATGATAATTGAAAACAATCCAATCTTCTAAGATTTGATGAATATGGACATGGAAATCATAAATAAGGGAACATCATCAATCCTTTCACCAATTATTGCTCATCCCTCACTTTTGGAAAGGTTAGAGGATGCTCAAAAGGATGTTGTGGGAATTATGAAGAAAGTGGAAACTATCAGAAAAGGAGAATCCTTGGAGTTCAATGTTAATAAAGAATTAATTTTGATATTTTTGACAAGACTACATGTTCCATCAAATCCGGGGTTAAAGAATGAACTTTTGGATTATTTTCATAGTTCAAATTTCTCAAATCACCCAGGAAACACAAAGATGTATCAAGATATCCGATAGAATTATTGGTGGGATAAAATGAAGAAGGATATTATTTTGTATACATAAAAGTGCCTAGTATTTCACCAAGTGAAGGATGAGTGGAAGAATTCTATGGGGATTATTCAACCATTACCCACACCAACATGGAAATGGGAAAACATCACTAGGGACTTTATCACCAGACTTCCAAATATATCCAAAGGAAACAATGCTATCTGGGTTGTTATGGATCGTCATACAAATACTACACACTTCATTGAAATTAGAGAGGATTTCTTATTGGATCAACTGGCATGGATATACATCAGAGGAAGAGGTAAGGCTGTATAGAGTACCAATATCAATTGTATCCAATCAAGATCCAAGATTTACCTCTATGTTCTGGAAGATTCTCCAACATGCTCTAAATAATGAGCTAAACTTCTGTAAGGATTATCATCCTCAAACTGATGGCCAATCTAAGCGGACTATCTAAACAATTGAGGGCATGTTGAGAGCATGCTCAATGGACTTAAAATGAGGATGGGATCTACAACTTCCTTTGGTTGAGTTCTCTTACAATAACAGTTTCCACTCAGGTAACCAAATGGATCCTTATGAATCCCTTTATTGGAAGAGGTGCAGAACACAGGCATGTTGGGATAAAGTTGATGAGAAAACAATCCTAGGTCCAGAATTGGTTGAAGAAATGGTGGAGAAGGTTAAGACCATCTAGTAACACATTAAAACTCCTCGTAGTTGAAAAAATTGCAATGCTAATAAACATTGGCAAGAACTATAGTTTGATGTTGGATACATGGTGTTCCTCTGAATATTGTCGTGGAAGAGAGTTATGAGATTTATGAATAAAGGAAAGATTATTTCAAGGTACATCCGCCGTTTTCAGATCCTTGATCGCATTGGAGTACCGAGATATCGACTAGCACTCCCACCAAACCTATCTCAAGTACATGATTTAGTCCATGTATCACTCTTGAGGAAGTACATACATGACCCATCACATGTACTCAATCCATAGGTGGTACCATTGGAGAATGACCTCTCCTATGAAGAGATGTTGATGAAGATCTTATATCGTAGTGAAAAATTTCTACAAAAAAAGATAGTTCCCCTCTTCAAGGTCTTGTGGAGAAACCAAATGTTTTAAGAGGCAATGTGGGAATCATAGTATGTGATGAAGTAGAGTTATCTGCATCTATTTTAGTGTGGGAAAAAGAAATTTTTTGGGTGAAATTTCTTAAGGGGGGAAGATTGTAACGACCCAAACATTTATTAATGAAAATTTCTCTTGATCTAATTAAATGTCTTACTATGTAAAATGGTTATATAAGACATATGAACATCCTTGGTTTTATGTTTTTGGATTTTAAAATACTGTTAATAATTGTTAATGTTGTTATATAGTCCTTGATCAGAGACCATAGGATTAGTATAAATATAGGGATTTAACAAATCCAATTTACTCAGAAAAAGGAAGAAATGGCCTCATCCAATAGAATTTATCCTTATGAAGCCCATCTGTCGGAGCTCAAAAAGGAGGTAGCATCCATGGGATTCACTCTTGACCGAGACCAATCTGTTCTTCAACACTTTAAGCTTGAATGGAACCGCCTATGGGAAAAGTGAAAGTTAATAGAAATTACCACCCGAGCGATGTTATCCAAGCCACCCCATGAGTATGTCACCATCGCATAGCTTACCTTTAGGTCTTATGTGGGTGTTATAAGGGGCTGTGTAACACGAACCAATCACTTTTATTATGTATATTATTTTTGTATAAATAATATACATTCATTTTAACATTGTTACTTTGAAAATGGTTTTTTGAAGCACAAATAGTATTTTTAGTTAATATTCAATTAAGAAATCTATTTTGATGAATTAATGAATTTTTGAATTAAATAAAATTTTAATAAACTATTATGGCTAATTTTCTCCTTATTAAATATAAATTATCGTATAATTTTTATGAATACAACTGTAATTTTTATTAAGCTTTGAATGTTTTTTTGTCAAAACCCATGAATTTTCAATAAATGTTTTTTTTATTTTAAAATTGAATATGAACATATTTAAAAAATTATTTTTATAAAATGAGTATTTTTTTTGGAATTAGGATGTCAAAATTATCCAATGGTGAATTTTTCATAATTTTCTAAGACAGTTATATTTTTGGGTAAAAATTAAATACCATTTAAATATATAATGTGTTTTATCATATCATAATGACCCAATAGTGAAGTAATAAAATACTATAAATTGGATATTTGTAAAATATAAGAATTAACTTTACAATAATGTGATTTTGGGTTTTTTTGGTTTATTTTACAAATCCTTAATGGAACCTCCAAGACTTATAAAACATTTTAACATTTCAAAATGATTTCCTTGAGAGTGTGACTCACCTCCACATAATCAAGCCAAATATTTTAATAATTTCGGCCATTTTCCTTATAAAATATTTTCCCCTAAAATTTGAAGAAAACCATGGGCAAAAATCAGGGGATAGTTTGTGGTTTTTATTTGTTAAATGTGTGGTGTCTAAAACCTAAATAATAAAAAATTCCCTCTCCTTTCCTATATAAACCCTCTCAATATCCCATTACTCTTCCCTCATACCATTTTGAGCCCAACCAACCCCTTCCCTATTCTCTCTAGAATCCTCTCAAGGCAACCCAAGCTCCCAATAATCCTCTCTCAAGCCTCTACCAAGCCTTTGGGTTCACACTTCCAAGTAAGAGATTTCTTCCTTTCTCATTTTTGTCAAAATTTCATTATATCGTTACACCCATTTATTTTCAATTAAAAATGTTTGGGTATGATGTTTAACCTCCCCCATACCTCTCTCCTTATGTTTTAATTATTATATACCTTTTATATTTCATTAATGCCTCCCATGTACACGTGTTACCATGCCGAAATTCCGTAAGTAATTTATCTCTTCTCATTTACATTCAACAAATTCATTTATATTATAAATCTAAATTCCATTACATATATTGAGATATTATGTTAAATGGCTCACTTAATATCCATTTAATGTAAAAATGATGAGATAACCCATTCTCTCTCATCAACCTATTTTATTTTTTCTATTTGACATCATTATGCTGCTAAAGTTACACAAAAAGTTTCATGCCAAAATCACCATGTTAGTGAATACCATACCCATTTATCTATCAAGGTTATTGATATTTATGCACATGTACTTGTTGATTTAGAACTTAATTTTATTTTTTCACATTTCTTATACATTTAATAAATTGTGATATTTAATGAATCCATGTTGTATGATCTATGTGGCACACTTATGGATGAAATGAAATGATTAAGAATGGTGTGCCCTAATAGCGCTCCAATGCATTGGGTAAAGAAGAGTATCATGATAATCCATGTGAAATGATGTTTTAATCAAGCTAATTCAAGTAAAATGAGGTTTTACTCATGATCCATGTGCAATGAGCCTTGGCTCATGCCAATATCATGTTAAATGTTGTTGCCACATTTCCATTTTATGATAGTCATGATATACCTTGAATTTATGTTCATGTTTCTCTTTCACTCCATTGATATTCCTATTTCAAACATGTACTATATTATTCATGTTATTCCTTTATTACTCCCTTTTTGGGATTTATAGATCACCCTTTTCTTATACATGTCATTAGGTTGTCCCATGCAATTCTTAGGATGAAGGAATTTTGTGGTCATGTAAAAGAAGTTTTTAATATAGTTGTTTTATTTGGTGTCTTAAGTCATCATGTAATGTTCCCAATTTCCCATGACACTAGACCTTTTTATCCTCAGAGTCATCTTAAGTGCAATTTTATGTAATAAATCAGGTTTATGTGTGTAAAAAAGAACAAGGTTGTTATATAATGTCTCTAATATATGGTCAATAAAAGTGATTGTAAATTAACCCTTCCTAGTGACCATGTTCGATTTCTTATAATCTATACACTCTCAAGCTATTCTAAATTCTAAGATGTATGAAGTCATTTTGTTTAGTATTCACTATGGTCGGTCCTTTTTTATTTGTCACAATATGAATATTGCTAACCCATTGTCATTTTCAAATGGGGTAGATGTTGGTATATTCCAAAAACATCACTATTTACATTATCTACACCTCCATCATGGTAGAATTTGAAAATTTTTTGGGTTTCCCAATAGGTATGTAATTTTCCTCAACTAATATTTTTTTCAAAAAAAATTTGGATTATAGGCCTAGGGTACTCCTAAACTCCAAACAATTACATGTACACTTTATTTCAATTATTCCATCAATTTATGTTCTAAGGTTATGCACATTTTATTAACAATGATCACCAGTAGATTTCATCATCCATTAGGTACACATATTTTAAATTAGTGGATGGGGTTTTTTATTCACTATGTGGTGGCTCCTCTAAAGATGAAATTAAATTTAAATTATTCACTTCCATAGATTGAATTAATGAACACAAGATAGCATATAAGTTGACTCACTAATAAATAAATAATAAAATACGTCAAAATTAAAATTTATCTCTAACACTAATATAAAAAATGTGCTTTCCATATTCTGGAATATATTTCTTCTCCATGGATTTTTCAATACTTTAATTATTCCATTACGTTAAAGTTTCATAAAAAATACCTAAATCTTTAATCAATCCATATTATTCAACATGTAAATGTGTAAGAATTTATTGATCCTCTAATGGGTTACTCATAGAGTCAACAATAATAAAGTGGATAGTGTTGTCTCCAAATGTAATATCAAGGGTTGCCTCAATCACATTGATGATGTTCCTAAATTACTTCAAGAAATGTCTTCCCAAAACTATGGGTGAGTGCCCTATTTCTATATCTTCCTCCAAATTGATCACATAGAATTCTATTGAATAAATCATATCTTAAACTCTAAAAAGATAATCATTTAACACTTCTTCTAGAAAATCAATGGTTCTATTTGTATGTTATTCCATAAATAATTTAGTATTCAATTGTTCCATCCCCCAAAAAAGTAAAAATTTAGTGAGGCATGACATTAATGGAAACACCTAGATCACATAATGAATCTAAAAAATTTATAGATCCAATTATTCAAGGGGTTGAGAATACCCCTAGATCTTTTTGTTTTTTTTAAAAAAGTGGTGTGATTAAAGTTGAGAAACTTATTCCAAAATAAGTTTTTTATTTCCTTGAAGCCTTATCTTCTTAGTGAAAAGTTATTTTATGAACATAGAAAACATGGGAATGTTTTAAGAGCTTCAAGATGGGGTATGTTTCTCTCAAATTTATAGATACATTCCATAATTATCCCTTATAATTATGAATATTGAATCCTATTATATTAGATCTTCCTTGATGAGAATATGATGGGAGGATATTTTTTCTACATTTTCTACCTTTGGAGTGGTGTTTCTTACTTATTTCTTCTTGGTTCATCTTTTTCTTCTTCCTATTTTTTTCTTCATCCCTGGAATATTTTAAAGAATATATCCAGACTATTTAGCTTCATTGTCTTCAATTTCAGGTTGTTTGGTTCATCTTCATGTTGTTTGATGGTTGATTTTATTTTCCACTATAAGTGGTCATCATAAATAAATTCCCCTTGAGAATTGGAACTGATTTGAATGGTATTTTTCCTAATTTTTTTGACTGGATTTCCACTAAGATACTAATTTGGTTTTTTTAATTTCCAAAACCTCATTCCTAATATCTTCATCCTTAGGTCCTTGTTATTTTTTACCAATGGTATTGTGCTATTTGAAGGATGTACAAAGTGTATCTATTATTTTAATGGATGGGGTCTTTGGTAGGTCTTTTGGATAGAAGATTTCTTGAATTCCTGTTTGAAGGGTGGTGGATTTTATAAATCTAAGATTTGTTACTGAAAGGGGGTTGTTGTTAGAATTGATTTTGAAATGTTATTCTACCCAAACTCACTTGTTTTATAAATACATTTTCTTCTTAAGAGTTTTTATCCATCATATATTAGTCTACTATAACCTCCTTGGTTGTAAGGCTACTATGAAACTCTCCATGAACTACATGTTATCATACTAGTCATCAAAGTGATTAGGAGATCAACACAAACCACATACATTTGTCCTATACTTATTTTTCACTAGTTTTCTTCAATTCCATTTGTCTCAAAAGACTGTTTAGTTCATCAAGTCAATATTCTATAAATGTTGTGCGTCAAAATTTCTTCCCCTCACATATATCTCTTATTCTTACTCATATTATACCAAATTGTTGCTAATTATGTATTATCATCTCATTAAATCTTTGGATTATTCTTGTGATTTATATTTTAAGGCCCCTCTAGATGATAAATATAGAATTTTTTTAAAAATGTTTTAGTAGTCCTTGGTTAAATAATGCAATAAATTTATATTTATTTATACCTTGATGTGGGAAAATGAAACATGGATTCTTGAACTTTGCCTAGAACTCATATAGAGTTCCTTCAGAATATTTCCTCATGACATACAACTCTTTCTAGATGAATATACTCTTATAGTTAGGGATGAATATATAAAGAAATGTTTTATATTTTTTTTCCAAACATGGATATATCTTGGTTTTATGCTATACAAACACTCCTTGGAATCTTCTTCAATTAAAAAATGGAATTACCTTCACTTGACCTATTACATAGCCACTCCTTGTGGAATCAATGTCAATAAGACCAATGTGAATTATTTTATATTATCATTTAGATAATCTCCTACAAATCCATGGAATTTTATAAGCAATATAATTAAGAAAATTTCAGTTAAAAGTCATTTTATAAATAAAGTATTGCAATTTGGTTGTTTTGGTTAATAAACAATGTTGAATTTATGTCCTTTAAGGCTTGGTTAAGATATCTAGCCATGCTAGAATGTTCAAGGTAAACACTAGAAGTTACACATGTGTCTGTAATAGAATTATATTCAAATTTAGTTTATTAATCAAGATCTCACTACTTAGTCAGTAAAGGTATTTCTATTTCTTGGTAAAAATAATATATTTTTTATTAATCGTTCTACTCATAGATTATTAATGTTATATTTTTTGTACATCCACCTCAAAAATATTTCCATTTTTTGACAATGAAACCTATTTTGTTTTATAGAAAAATAAATTATTTCTGAGTTTAAATATAGTTGTGGTGGTAACCCTAGGTTGTATTTAAAGAGGGCTGATCAAAATAAGTTTTCAATTAAGTAAACATGTAAGAACCCGGTTTTTGCTGTGAAAGACTTTGGAATATTCTTGATGATATTCCAGAGTAGCGCATTCAGACGGCGTGCGATTCCGAGCCCCCGAGTGGCCGGAATTAAATTTTCAGTGCGTTCACACTGGAAATGCCAAATAAATGGGATAACTCCTAAATGGTGATCCAGATCTGAGATCTGAGTTTACGAATGGGTCCGGAATGGGTTGTTTACCCTAGGAACGACATTAAACTTGTTAGCGCGGGATGTTTGGACCCCTCGATCGCTTTTGGAACGTTAAATAGATTAAATAAAGTAATTAATTCGTTTAATGTTGAAACGCAGGTATCTCTTAAACGGTGGCTCGGATTGGAGAACCGAGGGAACCGTTGAGTTTGGAATGTGCACTTTACTCTAGTAGGGGTATAAGTTTTGCGGGCGCGGGCTGTCTATGAAAATGGCCCTAGGGGTGTTTTCGTAATTTAGCGGCTTCGGACGTAAAATTTTATAACTTTTGAACGGGGTCACGGATTAAAATTTTGAGACCGCCATTGTTCTCGGGAGGTCGTTTTTACCCCAGGGGCACCCTATTTTTTGTCTGCATCGGCAACGTAGTCGGGGGTGTGTCAGGCGGGGGGTTTAAGTGTTTTCTACTTAAATGCACCCCCCCCCCCCCACCCTCTTCTTCTTCTTCTTATTCTTCTTATTCTAACTCAAACCCTCCCCTCTCCTCCAGCTCCGGTGAGGCACCTCTGGAGAGGCAATTCTGCCAAGGCAGCGGAGCGGCGGCGGACTCCTCGTGAAGTTTCGGGCATCTCCCAAGAGGTAGGGGTTTATCATTTTCGTTTTTAATTTCCCGCAATTTTTGAGCCCCACATATAGCGTCTAACAGTTATCCGATTGTCAATCGACGCCCATGATCATGGAGTTCGTTATCCGAGATTTCCAATGCTTGTTTCGGATTCGAAATCCGACCGCCGAAGCCTCCACAGCAGCCCGACGAAGATCCGCGGGTTTTTGGGATTTTCTGGCCGGCACGGTGGTCCGGCGGGTTTCCAGCGGTGGCGGCGCGGTGGTCCGGTGATCTCCAGGCGGCGGCGCGGACGTGGGTTCCAGCGAGGGGAGTCGGTCAGCGGGGTGGCCCAGCGAACGGTCGGCCGGGAGCGCCGGCCGAGGGCGCTGGCGAGAGGGGACGGCCGGGGTCGCGCTGTGCGACCCCGCAGCTGGACAGAGACCCGCGTGGAAGGCCGACCGGCCGTGTCGTCCGGTCGGTTGAAGAGCCACCCACGCAGTGCGGGTGGGGTGACTCGCGGGTGGCGGCTGGGCCGCAGTCTCAATGGGCCGGCCAAAGCGGGGCGGCTCGAGCGGGGCGGACCGGCCGGACCGGGCCGGTCCGGCCCAAGAGGGTCCCCTGTTCTTTTAAAATCTTCGGACGCCCATATTTCGGGCTACGGGTGTCCGTTTTGCGTGCCGTCAGCAGAAACGAGGAACTTGCGTCGAGGGGAACGCTTTTAGAAGGTTTCGGGAATTTTTAATTACCAAAACTAGGGGCCTCGGTGGTGCGACACATAAGTCAAGGGGTTTGTCGTTTTTCTGGGAATCTTGTTTTGAGCGGCGCGGACGCATCCGACGTCCAATTTAAGCACCGTCAGTGGCATTGGAACCCTGGTGTCGAGGCGGAGGTTTCCAGGGTGGTTACGAGAAATGAAGCCGGAGTTGAGGCATGGGCCCCACGGCCCGTCTTTCGAGCTGCGTGCAGCGTTTCACGCCTTTCTCACCGGGCGTTCATTCGGGGCGTGTGAGTAGTCATTTCTGGACGTTTTTCCGAGGGGATTGCAGTGGTGCAATCCACCCGCCCTAATTCAGCATGATGGTGCGGGGCCCACGAGGGTCGTTTGGGCATCGACGATGATTTTCTATCTTTATCACCGGGCGACCGTTTTGGGAAAGTGAGTAGTCCATCTTGTGTGCTTTTTCGAGAGGATCGCAACGGTGCAATCCGTTCGTTGAGTTTCGGGACCGGGATGCAGGTCCCACGTGGCACCGCTCGTGTGTGGTGCGCCCGAATGCATCGTTTTCTCTGGATATCTGTTGCACTCAAGTGAGTAGTGATTTTGACGTGTTTTCCCGAGGGGATCGCATTGCTACAATGTGCCCAACTATTTTCGGGGCTGGGGCTCGGGATCCTGGGACGCCGTTCGGGCGTGAAGCGGTGTTGGTGACTTTTCCGTCGGATATCTGTTCGAGGTGACTGAGTAGTATATCTCATGTGTTTTTCTATGAGGATTACAATGGTGCGATCTGTTTGGTTGTGCGGAGCCTCCTACGTGATCTTATTAAATGTGGAAATGTGAAGGTGCCCCGGCAGCGGTTCCTCTACCATGTTCGTAGCGGACCCCTAACATGTGATCATGTGCACTCCTGGGAGAGTGATGTTGGTGGCTAAGGATATGTGGTTGGCTTTTCCCTAGTCGTTGAGGTGGTCAGTTGGACATGTTACGTCACGCCTTCGCGTTGACGTTGGGTGTCGTGTGCACAATGGACCTTGGGCTGAAAATGTGGTATACTCTGGGAGTATATGAGAATGATTGTAGGTACATGTGGTTGTTCGTACCTGAGAACGTTTGGACACTTGGTTGGGGTTGCGATGGGGCCACACCTTGTGTGGGCCCCACGTGTGTGTCGGGTTCTTCTTTGCGCACTTTGACCGCTCGCGACGTAGAGGGTCCCTAGGTGCTTGTTTGTTTGACTAGAAGGGTTGAGTGGTCTCCCCCTAGTTTCTTCCTCGATGGATTGGCCGGTAGTGGTGCTAATGACACCCAGTGATGGAACAGGCGCAGAACCTCTTTTGGGTGAGTTGTTCTAGAGTTGGGTGGTTGCGTGATACCCACTCCGTGTTTAGTTGGCTAGTGTTGTACCCTCCATTGGAGATGGCCAGAGCAGTTCTGAGTTTTCCCTCCAGCGGGGCTGGGTAGTGGGTTACTCATCATCTTCTTAGGGTCTACCCTTCAGCAGAGACTGGGTAGTGGGTCACCCGATGCTCTTAGGGTCTACCCTCTAGCAGAGAGTGGGAAGTGGGTCACCCGATACTCTTAGGGTCTACCCTCCCGCATGGCTGGGCAGTGGGTCGCTCGTCGTCTAGTTCCAGGTCTACCCTCAGCAAAGCTGGGCAGTGGGTCGTCTGTCGACTTATTCCAGGTCTACCCTCCAGCGGGGCTGGGCAGTGGGTCGCCTGATGACGTATTAAGGTCTACCCTCTAGCGGGGCTGGGCAGTGGGTCACCTAATGATGTATTAAAGTCTACCCTCCAACGGGGCTGGGCAGTGGGTTGCTTGTCATCTAGTCCCAGGTCTACCCTCCAGCAAGGCTAGGCAGTGGGTCGCCTGTAGACTTATTCCAGGTCTACCCTCCAGCGGGGCTGGGCAGTGGGTCTCTTGATGATGTATTAAGGTATACCCTCCAGCGGGGCTGGGTAGTGGGTCACCGGATGATGTATTAAGGTCTAACCTCTAGCGGGGCTGGGCAGTGGGTCGCTGAATGATGTATTATTGTCTACCCTCCAACGGGGCTGGGCAGTGGGTCGTCGGATGATGTATTATGAATTACCCTCTAGCAAGGCTGGGCTGTGGGACAACCGTTGATATTCCAGACTCAGTCCTTTCTACTAGGCTAGTCTGTGGCTTTCCTCCATGATTACCGGAGCGGGACCCTTGGTTGTACGGTTCAGTGTTGGAACGACTTTGACTTTCAGAAGAACTCTCGACTACAGGGCAGTGTCGAGTTGTGGTTGATGTTCCCCCGGAACTCTCAAGTACGAGGGGTACATTCACCCATCGAGACGCATTCTTGTGACACGACCTAAAATCGTGCGGGCGAGACAGTGCCACCCAAAGCAGATAGTGTCGAGGTGCAGTGGTTTGAGCCCCTTGGCTTGCGGTTTGGGGAAGACGTGCGAGATGCTGGGCATCGATGGTGTTTACTCCTGTGACTGTTGGCGACTCTTTTCTTGGGCTGAGCTACGGGACAAAGATCACCTTACGAGCTTGTTCGGGGTTCTTGACAGAGCATATATATGTATATACCTCGTACGAGTACCCACTCCTTGGGTTTTGGCTACTCTCCTTCCAGGAGAGGCGAAGACGCGCGGGGTATGCCACGTGCTTTCCGTGTCTAGCTTCTTGTGGTTGGAAGAGTCTACTCTCCAGCTATAGGTAGCGAAGACTCGACGAGAATTCCATCTTCTCACCATTTCCATCTCCTTGTGTCTGGAAGAGTCTACCTTCTTTCCTCTTGTTGGGTTGAGCTGGACTCTCTACTGTTACTCTTTACCGCACCCTCGGTTGAACTCCTTTAATTTTCCATGTTCTCTCTAATGCTCACCCTTCGGTTCCTCTTTTTTTCTCCCTCGAGCCTTCGGGGTATCCTACTGAGTATTTTTATACTCACCCCTGCTTGGGCTTTGCCTGCACTTGGTGTGCCCTTGCAGATGACGGCCAGGTTGGTCGTGACTTCAGTGGAGCATAAGAGTTCGGGAGCTTGGACTGCGTGTGGTGGTTGTAGTTGGGTTCCAGGTGGGAGACCCGTCAGCTGTTTGTTTTGTTTACCTGTTACGAGGTTGTGGCACTTTTCTAGTTGGGAGTGTGTTTTCCCCATTTTTCTTTTTCAGCACTTTACTTGTACTGTTTAGAGGTCGATGCACATTTGTGGTACTAATATAGCAGTTTCCCTTTTCTTTACTTTTATTTCCTTTTACTCTGCACTTTTTCATTGAGCGGGTTGCATGTATGTGTGTACAGGTACTTAGGCAAAGGCCTCCCCGAGTTTTTGTGCCTTCGGTACTAGTCACCACCCCCTGGCCTATGGAGGCGGGCTTGGGGTAGTTGCGGCTCGAGCCCGGGTAGGGTCGGGTTGTGACAAGTGGTATCATAGGTGGTTCATTCCTTGGGATGCTGTTCGGACGTCCCTAAAATAAAAAGGAATTGGTTGGGATTTAGGGAAACAGTGTTAACGTGTCTCGAGAGCGGCTCTCAGGCCAGGGAGTCCAGGGATGGTGCGGCGGCCGACGTATCCATTCACCAGGACCTTGATAACCCGCTTGTCGACTCGGCATGCTGAGACACTTGTTGCAGGGAAAATTTGTTTGTGCATCAAATAGGATTGAGTCTTTGACTGTCCTTCTTGAGTCAGCTCCCCATTGTTGTTATTGGTATATACATATATTCTCATATGACTGCGACACTCCTTGATAATATTCAGGATGTCTCCACGAAGGCAACAAGCTAGGATACCAGCTTTGGTTCATGACGACGACCCTGTGAGCTACGGGGCCACAGTCCAGGACCCATCATGCGAGCCCCTTTCTTCGGGTGGGCCGGTAGTAGCACCCCCACTTGTTGAGCAGTAGGCAGTTTCAGCAGAGCAGGCTGAGCTTGAGCGCAGGTTGAGCACGCTCCGTGAGTTCCAGCGGTAGAGACCGCTGAGGTTCAGTGGTGAGCCAAGCCCTCAGGCGGAAGAGTTTTGGCTCGAGGCAGTGGTTCGCCATGCTTGTGCAGACGCCGACAGATCAGAGAGTGGCTTTGGAAGCTAGCCTTTTCCATGGATCGACTTGGCATTGGTGGAGTCTGGTGACTCAGCTTCTTGATGAGTCGTCGCTTTCGTGGGGCGACTTCCAGTTGTTGTTCCGTGAGGAGTTTTTCCCCTCAGGCTTGTGCTCCGTTCAGATTCAGGATATCCTGTAGTTTCAGCAGGGAGGGATGACGGTGGCCGAGTACGCGGCTAGTTTTGCAGATCGTGCACGCTTTTACCTGGACATGGTCCATGACGACAACCTCTGAGCGCGGAAGTTTGAGAAGGGTCTCCGCCGAGAGATTTGTGTTGTCGTAGTACCCTTGGGCATTTATACATATGTCGGGGTTCTAGAGAAGGCGCTGGTGACAGAGGGCTTCATGTCGCGTTCTAGTGTTGGTGGTGGTGGAAGGCACGTTGGAGCTGTGACGTTTGTCACAGCTAGTGGGTGTCGGCAAGCAGAACCTCGACGCAGGTGGCTTACTGAAAACCGGACTCAAGGGTGTGTTCGTACACCACAGTGGCGCCGGAGGGCACCAGTGAAGCCTAGAGAGAGTCAGTGCTATGCTTGTGATGGGCGAGGTCACTTGGCACGAGACTGCCCGACCCGAGTTGCTGAGGGCTTCAGGCTGGCAGCAGGCGCCCCACCACGATAGAGGCATCACCGTGATCGGGGTAGCGGCTAGAGAGGTGGTTCTAGCAGAATAGCGGGAGAAACTGGTAGTGTAGGATGACCTTACGGGGTCTTTCCATCACCATAGGGTGGTCCACGTCAGGCTCCGGGAGCCGACAGTTGGGACAGCGGATAGTCGCGAGCATTATATGACTACGATTTTGCAGAGCATGAGGTGATGAGAGGTACTCTCTACAGATCTTCTACTTCTTGCAGTAGAATTGATAGACTCTATGTGTGGGATTATTTCCTCCTTGTTCCTTTCTTGATGTGTTACAAGGGTGGCGTGTGGCGTCGGTGTAACCCTATGTTGGTAAGGTAAAAGGCGTGGGACCCTTTTTCTAGTCGATGGTGTCGACTCCTTCTCCTTTCGAGCGTGTAAGAGAGCCTCGGTTGTGGAATCTTGTGTGACCACATATCCTTGGGTGTTTCACCATATGGATATTCTGAAGGATGTAATCACTGGGCCTTGTTCCAGGTGCGGGTGGTGATTCCAGTCGCGGCATGCAACGTAGAGGTTTGACCGAGGAGGTGAACTACCCCCGAGGTCCATCGGACCGTTTGAGACCGTGCAGATGGATGATGAGGTTCCCAACCGCCTTGCCCTAACCCCAAAGTTTGGAGTGGGTGCACGATATCATCAAGGGCCGACCTCGCGTGAATAGATATGTCCTTTGGTCTGTGTGCGGTGGCGCAGAGTTGTGCATGAGTTCTTCTTGGTATGGAGGATCCGGGTGTTGGCTGAGTACCCTGAGTTTTTCTCTAGTTTTGCTTTTCGGGGACGAAAATATTGAAGGAGGGAATGATGTAAGAACCCGTTTCTTTCTATGAAAGACTTTTTAATATTCTTGATGATATTCCCGAGCAGCACCTTCAGACGGTGTGCGATTCCGAGCCCCGGAGTGGCCAGAATTTAATTTTTAGTGTGTTCACGCTAGAAACGCCAAATAAATGTGATAACTCCAAAATGGTGATTCGGATCAGATATCCGAGTTTACGGATGGGTCCGGAATGGGGTTTTTACCCTAGGAATGACATAAAACTTGTCGGCGCGGGATGTTTGGACCCCTCGCTCGCTTCTGGAACGTTAAACGGATTAAATAAAGTAATTAATTCATTTAATGTTGAAACGCATGTATCTCTTAAACAGTGGCTCATATTGGATAACTGAGGGAACCGTTGAGTTCTGAATGTGCCATTTACCCTAGGAGGGGTATAAGTTTTGCAGGCGTGGGCCGTCTGTGAAAAATGGCCCCAGGGGTGTTTTCGTAATTTAGTGGATTCGGATGTTAAATTTTATAAATTTTGAATGGGGTCTTGGATTAAAATTCTGAGACTGCCGTTGTGCTCAGGAGGTCATTTTTACCCCAGGTGTAACACCCCAATCTTTTACGGTACGTTTCCCTTTAAATAATGCAATGGCGTGCATTGTACGCAACTTCGAGATTCTAACACACCACAACCAATCAATCTAGCCGATATGAAATTTTATAAATTCTATCTCTCAAAATGGACTTCATTTTTTTATTCGGAATATCGAAATTAGACTACGGTGAAATTTTGGGACTTTTCGGATAACTTTCATATTTTGATGAATAGTGAAAATTATTAAATTTTAATTAAAAACAACTTTTTTAATCGAAATAATTAATATTGATAAATTATGAATTTGAGTGGTTTTAAAATATATTTATAATATATTTTTACAATTTATTTCAATGTTTTTCATTGGACATAATTTCACAATTAAACCAGACATAAACAAGTGCCAATCTTTTGATAGTTATTATCTCTTAGAAACACGCTTTTTGTTTTAACAACAAGAATTAGTTCTAAATTAATTTCTGCCCCTTCTGTGTATTGAATTTTGAAAAATGGATTCCATATTTGTAATCAGGATTTCCAAATTGTGTAAATAGGTAACTTTTATTTTTAGACATTTTGAATAATTACTTCGGTAAATATTTCATTTACCATGGTTAAAAGGTAAATCCGGTAAATAATGGTTAAAAAATAATATTATAATAATAAACAATTACCCTAAAATGTGTCCTAACCTTATTGGTTGATACATTTCCGTCCATGGGCATCTTTGGGCCGGTTTTGGGACCCCATGGAGCCACTTCAAAGTGATAGGGACACTTTATTTTAATTAAGTTAAAATGAATACAAAAATGACACAAACATATATCTTTTAGAAAATCACTTTTTACATAGGGTTATATATGTTGGATTTTCGACTAAAAATTTTAATTAGAAAGATAAAACGATTTCCTACATAATGGTATTTTATTTATAATTTTTAGACATTAAAGAATTTAATTTATTTATGACACAATGATGATGCAGTAATTACCATAATAGTAAAACATTAATATAATTGATATTATAAATACCAAAATAAATATAATTTGAGCCTTTTAATGAATTACACTAATTTTTTTGGTTAATATGACATGTTAGTAACGATTTAATTAACTTTTTTTGACGGAATAATTCTGTTATGAGTTTTACAAAAATCAACTATTGAATAGTGTCAAAATTGACATAAAAGAGTTTTTAAAACAAATATTATATTATTAATTGATATTAAATTCCTAAAAATCTAAGGTTTAGACAAGAGACTTATATAATGATATTTGTATCATTAATGGTCCACTTGGGGGTCTCTTGGATGTATATAGTAGGTTTATTAACTATATAATATAAAAATACAAAGTGACATGGTAAATATCAAACTAATTAACTAAGAGTTAAAACTAAAAGATAAGGTTAATATAATGACCCAAACCTGTCTAAATTCTATTGGTTGAATGTTTTTCGACCTATCCCCACCTTAAACATTGAATAATCAACTTTGGAGCCATTAGAAACCGAATATGAATTTATTATAAATTAATATTTCTAGCTTTTCCAAAGGTGCCCCTCACCCCTCTTATAAAAGGGCACTCCTCCTTCTCATTTATTCACACCTTCAAAGCCTTTTGGTTTGGCAAAACCCTGCCCAAATACTCTCTAAACTTCCCTCACTACAGCCTAGAGGCCTTATTTTGATCAGAAAGCCAACCTAAGGAGCCCTTTTGATCAAATCAAAAGGAAGAACCCGAAGAAGAGGTAATGTTTTCACCACCCCTTTTCAAGTTCCTTTCTTCTTCCACTTCTTCCTTATTTGTTATTACCATTCTAAAATAATAACCCCACTATCTTATATATACTGTGATGTTATTATAAATATGGTACAACCATATTCAGTATTCTATCCACCCTTTGAATAACATGTCACCATACGTGCGTACGTACGGCTTACCGTCTCCACGTCATGGTGTAATTGTTATTCAATATATTATTATTTGGGTGGGTATAATAATGATGTGTAACTCATTTAAATAATAAATATAACATGATAATGATTCTGTATATATTATATAACATGCAACTGTATATTATTTTAATATCAAAAGAATGATATTGTCACTTGTGCGTACGTACGGAGTACCGTCTCCACGAACGCGATGAGATTCATTCTCAATCATATCCATTCAAGTATAATTCTCATTTGATGATTAAAAATAATTTTTAAGGACTTGATATCATTCTGGATATGAATAATATACATCCCATTAATAAAAAATATGGCGCACATAACAAATAATATAAAGTAAAATAAAACCGTTAACACCCGAAATGACGATAATTCAAAGATATTATTAACAAATCAATGTTAAAAGATCATATATGATATCATATTAATGTAAATAATTCTTGTATAATTCAATAACAATTATTTCACCATTATACAGAAGGTTAACCTACCATCGACCAAGGAAAAAGTACAAAGTAAGGGGTTTCTTAACTCACTCTTAATTTCGTGAGAATTCCATTGTTCACCACTTAATTATTGCATGTGGTGTATGTGTACTGCCCATGATTGTATTCATTGTGTAATATACTTCAATTTATGGGTATTTACATCATCATTTTATGATCCTTCTTTCATGGTTGTATGTTTTGTATGTTACCAAATAAATAAGGGAATTTGAAATTTCAATTTCCACTCATTTGGCTTTACGCATATTTCATTGATTATATTACCCCAAGATTATGTGTGGAATCACTATTCATTTGATTATGTCATAATTTCTACTCCCCTTTTCTGTGGATATATTTTTTATACACATAATCACTCCATTGATAATTTCTCAAGTCGTCGATATAAATTTGATAAGAGTAATTTTAACTCATTCTTCATTTGTTGAGTTAAACATCCAATTCATTGGTGTTGTTTTTACAAGATTATGTGTGAATATCCTTTGATTGTTTTACACTGAATATCCAATCATATTTAGTGTATTTATATTTTTCACACATAATTATGTCGTTGATTTATCCTTAACCTAATGATACGACCTTTATGAAAGATTTCATCTCAATTTACATTCCACTGAGACTTCTTTGTTGTTGTACACCAAATCAATTTTATGTGGTGTATATAATGTACTTTGACATAGTATATCATGAATTACTTTATTCTCATGATATTACAATGTTTTTATTACCTCAATTATTTGTATTCAAGTGTCTATCTTTTGGTTAGAAACTCTAACTAAAATACCATTTTTAAATGTTTGAAAGACTTATTCCTCTAAATCTTGCTCATTAATGTCCATGTTTTAAAAATTGTTTTAAGGATTTATTTATATGGACATTAATGTTTTAAAATTAAAACTCCTTTTAAAAGTTTAAAAGTGGTATGGGACACTTTGATTCAAAAATCTATTTTTAAATGGCTTCTTGACAAATAGTGTGACGTTTAAATGATTTCAAGAAAAAGGGGGATATTTCTCTCAAATAGTTTTGATGATTATTTTCATCTATGGCAACATCCTTCATTATTCTTGATTGAGGTTAATGTGATACCATGAAATCTTCCATATTGTATCAAATGAGTTATGTTTGACTGTGGATGTGCTATTTTTATACCATTCATGGTTTGTGGTTAAAGTATTAACATTTCGTATGCTAGTTTTAATACGAATGTGTATGTTATGTTTAAACCATTTTATATGGGAATGCATTGGACTTAATAAGTGACGGGTGGAGCCCGCTATATCTCCTCGATGCATCGGTAGGTCTCATGAGACAAAATAGTGTCTTGGCACAAGGCCTTGACAAAATCATATTTGTAGTCTTGGCACGAGGCCTTGTCTATGTGGTTATGATAGTCTGGAATTATGCATTCCATCATTATGAAAGTAGTTATTGATATTGCATGTGATTTTTCGAATAGTAGAATATCCATGTGAATATGTAAATGGAATTATTTCATTTTATCTTTTCCATATTATGCTGAAGTTAAAGTTAAAAAGGCTTTTGTTTTAGTTATAAATTGCTTTAAGTGTTTATGCTTATCTACGAAATCTTCTGCTATATTGTTATCCTTACTGAGCATCTGATCTCACCCTTTTCAATGTTTTATCTTTTCCCAGGATGTGAAGAAGTAATTTATGAATGACATGCAGGGATAGTATGAGGGGATATGAATACAATATGTTGTTGTAGTTTTTTTACGTTATGATGTAATGTAAGACTTATGAATATATCTAGTGTTTCCAAGACTACTAAACTAATCTGTCTTCCCATACTTGATACTTTGTGATCATGCCAATGTTATGTAATAATGCACCGACTCTGGGTAACTGGGGACGGGGTGTTATAGTTGGTATCAAAGGAAGTTTATTACAAACCTTGGAAGCTAGATAAACTCTGATTAGAGCACGTAGACCTAAGATGAACTTTGAGGATTAGTATAGAAGAACTTACTAGAATTTTGGTATTGTAGAGATTTTGTGAGTTTTCCGAGCAATACATCCCTGTCTGGATACGAGCAGGTAGAGGCGGCTCTGGCACAGATGTACCTAGGGGTAAAACCCGAAAACACCGCTTTGAGATAGACTCGAAAGGGAACTGGTGCACGACAATGGGCCTTGCTGCACTCTTGGTTACGACACTCCCAGGGGATATGTATAGGATAATTTACATTTTCTTTACAAACCAATTTGAAGTAATATATATATATGATGACAGTAAATGACCTTGGTTAATCCTAATATGTTTCAAATTGAGAATATGGTGACATGTTAATCTCTAAATGATTTTATGACTACTGTTACTCACACAATGATTTCTGGTTTCAGTCAATGGCTAGATTCCAAGGAAGTCATAGTGAATTTGATAATGATGTACAAGGTGGGAACGGTGGTGACAATGAGCAACAAAATGGAATGTTGATAGGCGTAAAAGATATCTTCTTTATGCCAAATCAGTTTTCCAAAAATATGATCAATAATATATATATTAACAAATTATCGGACTCAACAAAGAAGAGAAAGGTGATGAATGATAAGAGCTCCAGTAGTGGAGACCATGGAGAAAGAAATCCACAATTTCCATCATGCAGGAAATGTGGAAGGAGACACCCAGGAAAGTGTCTCAATGGGACAAAGAAATGCTTTACGTGCGGGAAGGAAGGACATAAAGTGAAGAATTGCCGAAGAAAAATGAAGAGTACTATAGAAGAATATAAAAATGGTCCCAAGAATCCATTTACAATCATTTTCCATAAATTTAGGGGACCTGGCCATTACCCGAGTGAATGTCCTATTATATAGGATATTTTTTTGGTCAGAGAAGAAGCTATGTGGAAATAAATGGTTGGATAAATGTTTAAAAATTATTAGTGATCCTTGTTGAAGGGTTTACTTTGGAATAATTTTCCCTTGTATTTGTAACCCTAACGTTTTCCATGTGAGAATGATATTTATAGAAGAATTATATTTTCTCTTGTGGATATAGTTATAAATAACCATTTGGTTTTATATGATCATTGGGTTTGAGGCAATTACAAAATATTATAATTTGGGATGAAAATGCATGGTATGAGATAACATTTGTGGTTAAATTATGTTATGGTTATTTTGAGGAATTTATCTCATTTTGGTAATGTTATAAAATATAGTTTTTGAAAAAGGACAACCCTTAGACCGTGTGACAACCCGTCGCATCGGACAAAGTTGTAAGAATCGAACCCACAACCAAAGTGAGATTGGGATTTATCGCCTACCACTGGACTACGTGAAGTCCCTGGTTAGTGTGACTATTATTTTTAGTTAAATTATTTTATTAATCAATAATAATTTGATTTGGGATCTTATGTTTTACCAAATTAATAACCTTAGTATAGGAAAATTATTTGGTGATTAAGTGATAAATGTTATTTTGGAAGTTGTTCTCTTTGTTGAGAACACTATATGCCAAAGGAAAATAGAGTATTATGGGATTTCATTTGAGGAGTAATGGTGGATTTTTATCTATGTTTTTATTGTGGATTTATATTGATTTGGGTTATTTATGGAAATGATTAGGTTAATTACTTTTAATTATGTGACTTTAAGAGTAATTATTGTAATTTGGAGATACAATTTAACATGGGAGACTACATAATCAAATTCTTCTATGTTTTGGGTTTCAATATTAGTTTGGATTATATTGAAGGATTTTAAGGACAATTGATTATTGAATGGTATTTATTTAACTTTGGGGTATTATTGTTTTAATTTTAGAAATTAAGATTAGTGTTTATTTCTCTCAAGGAATATCCTTTTGGGGGATCATTAGATCTTGTACTAACCATTTTGGTTTTGATTAATCTCTAAAGACAATGTAAATATATAGTTTATCCTGGATGGATCATGTGATTCTATAGAAGTTTTTTCTAGCTCTTCCAGTGTGACCAAGTCTTCTTGAATACTCATCGTTTAAAAAAAATGAGTTAGTGGTGGAAATTTATTAAAGAATGAAACTCTACTTAAAAAGTAATTATATATCTTTATATTCTTAGTCAATATCATAAATGAATTCCTCATCCTTATGTAATGTAACTTAAAACAAAAAAATGTTGTCTGTTTACTTTTTCTACTATTAGACTAATGATCGTTTGTCCCAAAACAAGTTTGTGGTTTTATTATTGTTAACTTTCTCCTGGTCATGATTTCTATCCCTCTCCATCAGAACTTGACGCTTAGTTTATCATCCACATCCATTTTTTCCTACCTGGAATCCTAGTACGGGTTATCTTGGGTGACCTTTATACCTCCCTTCCATTCTTTTAAAGTGATAGTTTTATTGACTCTTTTTCCGATGTGGGACTTTCCATTATATTCATAAGACCAATTTTAAAAATTGTGAGGACACAATTTATTTATGTAGGGGAGAATGTAACACCCCAAGCTTCCACGGTACGTTTCCCTTTGAATAATGCAATGGCGTGCATTGTACGCAACTTCGAGATTCTAACACACCACAACCAATCAGTCTAGCCATTATGAAATTTTATAAATTCTATCTCTCAAAATGGACTTCATTTTTTGATTTGGAATATTGAAATTATCCTAGGGTGAAATTTTGGTACTTTTCGGATAACTTTCATATTTTGATGAATATTGAAAAGTATTAAATTTTAATTAAAAACAAATTTTTTAATCGAAATAATTAATATTGATAAATAAAGAATTTGAGTGGTTTTAAAGTATATTTATAATATATTTTTACCATTTAATTCAATGTTTTTCATTGGACATAATTTCACAATTAAACCATACATAAACATGTGCCAATCTTTTGATAGTTATTATCTCATAAAAACACGCTTTTTGTTTTAAAAACAGGAATTAATTTTAAATTAATTTCATCCACTTCTGTATATTGAATTTGGAAAAATGGATTCCATATTTGGAATCAGGATTTCCAAATTGTGTAAATTGGTAAATTTTATTTTTAGACATTTTGAATAATTACTTCGGTAAATATTTCATTTACCATGGTTAAAAGGTAAATCCGGTAAATAAGGGTTAAAAATAATATTACAATAATGAAACATTACCCTAAAACGTGTCCTAACCTTATTGGTTGATACATGTCCGACCATGTGCATCTTTGGGTCTATTTTGCGACCCCATGGATCCACTTGTAAGTGATAGGGACACTTTATTTTAATTAAGTTAAAATGAATACAAAAATGACACAAGCATATATCTTTTAAAAAATAAATTTTTACATAGGGTTATATATGTTGGCGTTTTGACTAAAAATATTCATTAGAAAGATAAAACGATTTACTACATAATGGTATTTTATTTATAATTTTTAGACATTAAATAATTTAATTTATTTATGACACAATGATGATGCAGTAATTACCATAATAGTAAAAAATTAAAATATTTGATATTATAAATACCCAAATAAATATAATTTGAGACTTTTAATGAATTACACTAATTTTAAAGATTAATATGACATTTTAGTAATGATTTAATTAACTTTTTTGAAGGAATAATTCTTTTATGAGTTTTACAAAAATCAACTATTGAATAGTGTCAAAATTGACATAAAAGAGTTTTTAAAACAAATATTATATTATTAATTGATATTAAATTCCTAAAAATCTAAGGTTCGGCCAAGAGACATATATCATGATATGTGTATCATTAACGGACCACTTGGGGGGTCTCTTGGATGTATATATTATGTTTATTAACTATATAATATAAAAATACAAAGTGACATGGTAAATGTCAAACTAATTAACTAAGAGTTAAAACTAAAAGATAAGGTTAATATAATGACCCAAAACTTTCTAAATTATATTTGTTGAATTTTTTTCGACCTATCCCCACCTTAACCTTTTAAAAATCAACTTTGGAGCCGTTATAAACCGAATATGAATTTATTATAAATTAATATTTCTAGCTTTTCCAAAGGTGCCCCTCACCCCTCTTATAAAAGGGCACTCCTCTTTCTCATTTCTTCACACCTTCAAAGCCTTTTTGTTCGGCCAAACCCTGCCAAAATACTCTCTCAACTTCCCTCACTACAACCTAGAGGCCTTAGTTTGATCAGAAAGCCAACCTAAGGAGCCCTTTTGATCAAATCAAAAGGAAGAACCCGAAGAAGAGGTAATATTTTCACCACCCCTTTTCAAGTTCTTTTCTTCTTCCACTTCTTCTTTATTTGTTATTACCATTTTAAAAAAATAACTCCAGTATATTATATATAATGTGATTTTATTATAAATATGATACACCCATATTCAGTATTCTATCCACCCTTTGAATAACATGTCACCATACGTGCGTACGTACGTCTTACCGTCTCCACGTCGTGGTGTAATTGTCATTCAATATATTATTATTTGGGTGGGTATAATAATGATGTGTAACTCATTTAAATAATAAATATAACATGATAATTATTCTGTATATATGATATACCATGCAATTATATATTATTTTAATATCAAAAGAATGATATTGTCGCTCGTGCGTACGTACGGAGTACCGTCTCCACGAACGCGATGAGATTCATTCTCCATCATATCCATTCAAGTATAATTTCATTTGATGATTAAAAATAATGTTTAAGGACTTTATATCATTCTGGATATTAATAATATACATCCCATTAATAAAAAAATATGGCTCACATAACAAAGAATATAAAGTAAAATAAACCCGTTAACACCCGAAATGACGATAATTCAAAGATATTATTAACAAATCAATGTTAAAAGATCATATATGATATCATATTAATGTAAATTATTATTTTATAATTCAATAAAAATTATTTCACCAATATATAGGAGGTTAACCTACCATCTACCAAGGAAAAAGTACAAAGTAAGGGGTTTCTTAACTCACTCTTAATTTCGTGAGAATTCTATTGTTCACCACTTAATTATTGCATGTGGTGTATGTGTACTGCCCATGATTGTATTCATTGTGTAATATACTTTAATTTATGGGTATTTACATAATCATTGTATGATCCTTCTTTCATGGTTGTATGTTTTGTATGTTACCAAATCAATAAGGGAATTTGAAATTTCAATTTCCACTCATTTGGCTTTACGCATATTTCATTGATTATAATACCCCAAGATTATGTGTGGAATCACTATTCATTTGATTATGTCATAATTTCTACTCCCCTCTTCTGTGGATATACTTTTGATACACATAATCACTCCATTGATAATTTCTCAAGTCGTCGATATAAATTTGATAAGAGTAATTTTAACTCATTATTCATTTGTTGAGTTAAACATCCAATTCATTGGTGTTGTTTTTACAAGATTATGTGTGAATATCCTTTTATTGTTTTACACTGAATATCCAATCATATTTAGTGTATTTATATTTTTCACACATAATTATGTCATTGATTTATCCTTAACCTAAGGATATGGCCTTTATGAGAGATTTCATCTCAATTTACATTCCATTGAGATTTCTTTGTTGTTATACACCAAAGCACTTTTATGTGGTGTATATAATTTACTTTTCCATAGTATATCATGAATTCCTTTATTCTCATGATATTAAAATGTTTTTATTACCTCAATTATTTTTATTCGTGTGTCTCTCTTTTGGTTAGAAACTCTAACTAAAATACCATTTTTAAATGTTTTAAAGACTTATTCCTATAAATCTTGATCATTAATGTCCATGTTTTAAAAATTGTTTTAAAGATTTATTTATATGGACATTAAAGTTTTAAAATTAAAACTCCTTTTAAAAGTTTCAAAGTGGTATGGGACACGTTGATTCAAAAATCTATTTTTAAATGGCTTCTTGACAAATAGTGTGACTTTTAAATGATTTCAAGAAAACGGGGGATATTTCTCTCAAATAGTTTTGATGATTATTTTCATCTATGGAAACATCCTTCATTATTATTGATTGAGGTTAATGTGATACAATACAATCTTCCATCTTGTATCAAATGAGTTATGTTTGACTGTGGATGTGCTATTTTTATACCATTCATGGTTTGTGGTTAAAGTATTGACATTTCGTATGCTAGTTTTAATACGAATGTGTATGTTATGTTTAAACCATTTCATATGGGAATGCATTGGACTTAATTAGTGATGGGTGGAGCCCTCTGTAGCTCCTCGATGCATCGGTAGGTCTCATGAGACAAAATAGTGTCTTGGCACAAGGATTTGACAAAATCTTATTTGTAGCCTTGGCACGAGGCCTTGGCTATGTGGTTATGATAGTCTGGCATTATGCATTCCATCATTATGAAAGTGGTTATTTATATTTCATGTGATTGTTCGACTAGTATAATATCCATGTGATTTTGTAAATGGCATTATTTAATTTTATCTTTGCCATATTATGTTTAAGTTCAAGTTCAAAATGCTTTTGTTTTAGTTATAAATTGCTTTAAGTGTTTATGCTTATCTACGAAAGCTTCTGCTATATTGTTATCCTTACTGAGCATCTGAGCTCACCCCTTTCAATGTTTTATCTTTTCCCAGGATGTGAAGAAGTAATTTATGAATGACATGCAGGGATAGTATGAGGGGATATGAAGACAAGATGTTGTTGTAGTTTTTTTTACCTTATGATGTAATGTAAGACTTATGAATATATCTAGTGTTTCCAAGACTACTAAACTAATAGGTCTTTCGATACTTGATCCTTTGTGATCATGCCAATGTTATTTAATAATGCACCGACTATGGGTAACTGGGGTCAGGGCGTTACACCAGGGGCACCCTGTTTTTTGTCTGCATCGGCAACGTAGTCGAGGGCGTGCCGGGCGGGGGGTTTAAGTGTTTTCTACTTAAACGCACACCCCCACCCTCTTCTTCTTCTTCTTCTTCTTCTTCTTCTTCTTCTAACTCAAACTCTCCCCTATCCTCTAGCTCCGGCGAGGCACCTCTGGCGAGGCAATTTCGGCAAGGCAGTGGAGCGGCGGCGGACTCCTCGTGAATCTCCGGGCATTGCCCAAGAGGAAGGGGTTTATTGTTTTCGTTTTTAATTTCCCGCAATCATTGAGCCCAACTTATAGCATTGAACTATTATCTGATCGTCAATCGACACCCATGATCGTGTAGCACGTTATTCTATCTTTCCAACACTTATTTTGGATTTGAAATCTGACCTTCAAAGCCTCCGCAGCGGCCCAGCGAAGATCCGTGGGTTTTTGGGGTTTTCTAGACGGCACGGTGGTTCGGCGGGTTTCCAGCAGTGGCGGAGCGGCGGTCCGGCGATCTCCAGGAGGCGGCGCGGCCGTGGGTTCCGGCGAGGGGAGCCGGTCAGTGGGGCGGCCTAGCGAACGGTCGGCTGGGAGCGCTGGTCGTGGGCGCCGGCGAGAGGGGACGGTCGGGGTCGTGTTGTGCGACCCCGCGGCTGGACAGAGACCCACACTACGCGGGTCTCCGCGTGGAAGGTCGACCGGCCGTGTCGGCCGGTCGGTGGAAGAGCTGCCCGCGTGGCGCAGGCGGGGTGACTCGCGGGAGGCGGCGGGGACTTCGTCCCAGCGGGCCGTCCGGAGCGGTCCGGCTCGAGCAGGGCGGACCGGCCGGACCGGGCCGATCCGGCCCAAGAGGGTCCCCTTTTCTTTTAAAATCTTCACACACCCGTATTTTGGGCTACGGGCGTCCGTTTTGCGCGCCGTCAGTGGAAGGGAAGACCTTGCGTCGAGGGGAACGCTTTTAGATGGTTTCAGGAATTTTTAATTCCCGAAACAAGGGGCCTTGGTGGTGCGACACGTACGTCGAGGGGTTTGTCGTTTTTTCGGGAATCTTGTTTTGAGCGGCGTGGACGCATCCGACGTCCGATTTAAGCGCCGTCAGCAGTATTGGAACCCTGGCATCGAGGCGGCGGTTTCCAGGGTGGTTCCGGGAATTGAAGCCAGAGTTGAGGCGTGGGCCCCATGGCCCGTATTTCGAGATGCCTGCATCGTTTCATGCCTTTATCACCGGGCGTTCGTTCGGGGCGTGCGAGCAGTCGTTTCTGGATGTTTTTCCGAGGGGATTGCAGTGGGGCAATCTGCCAGCCCTAATTCGGCACGATGGTGCGGGGCCCATGAGGGTCGTTTGGGCATCGACGATGATTTTCTATCCGTATCACCGGACGATCATTTTGGACAAGTGAGTAGTCCATCTTGTGTGCTTTTTCGAGAGGATCGCAACTGTGCGATCCTTTCGTTGAGTTTAGGGGCCGGGATGCGGGTCCCATGTGGCACCGCTCATGTGCGGTGCGCCCGAATGCATCTTTTTCTCCGGATATCCGTTGCACTCAAGTGAGTAGTGCTTTTGACGTGTTTTCCCGAGGGGATCGCATTAGTGCGATGCGCCCGACTGTTTTCGGGGCCGGGGCTCGGGATCACGGGACGTCGTTCGGGCGTGAAGCGGTGTTGGTGACTTTTTCGTTGGATATCCGTTTGAGGTGAGTGAGTAGTCTATCTCGCATGTTTTTCCACGAGGATTACAACAGTGCAATCCATTTGGTTGTGTGGAGCCTCTTACGTGCTCTTATTAAATGTGGAAATGTGAAGGTGCCCAGACGGCGATTCCTCTACCGTGTTCATAGCGGACCCTTGGCATGTGATCGCGTGCACTCCTGGGAGAGTGATGTTGGTGGCTAAGGATATGTGGATGGTTGTGCCCCAGTCGTTGAGGCGGTCAGTTAGATATGTTATGTCACACATTCGCGTTGACGTTGGGTGTCATGTGCACGATGGCCCTTGGGCTGAGAATGTGGTATACTCTGGGAGTATACGGGAATGCTTGGAGGTACATGTGGTTGTTCATACATGAGAACGTTTGGGCGCTTGGTTGGGGTTGCGATGGGTCCACACGTTGTTTGGGACCCACGTGCGTGTCGGGTTCTACTTTGCGCACTTTGACCTCTCGCGACGTAGAGGGTCCCCATGTGCTAGTTTGTTTGACCAGAAGGGTTGAGTGGTCTCCCCCTGGTTTCATCCTCGATGGATTGGTCGGTAGCGGTGCTAGTGACACCCAGTGATGGAACAGGCGTAGAACCTCTTTTGGGTGAGTTATTCTGGAGTTGGGTGGTTGCGTAATACCCACTCCGTGTTCAGTTGGCCAGTGTTGTACCCTCTATTGGAGATGGCCAGAGCAGCTCTGTGTTTACCCTTCAGCGGGGCTGGGCAGTGGGTTACTCATCGCCTTCTTAGGGTATACCCTCCAGCAGAGACTGGGCAGTGGGTCACCTGATGCTCTTAGGGTCTACCCTCAAGCAGAGACTGGGCAGTGGGTCACCCGACGCTCTTAGGGTCTACCCTCTAGTAGGGTTGGGCAGTGGGTCGCTCGTCGTCTAGTTCCAGGTCTATCCTCTAGCAAGGCTGGGCAGTGGGTCGCCTGTCGACTTATTCCAGGTCTACCCTCCAGCGGGGCTGGGCAATGGGTCACCTGATGATGTATTAAGGTCTAACCTCCAGTAGAGCTAGACAGTGGGTCACCTAATGATGTATTAAAGTATACCCTCCAGCGGGGCTGGGCAGTGGGTCACCCGTCGTCTAGTCCTAGGTCTACCCTCCAGCAAGGCTGGGCAGTTGGTCGCCTGTCGACTAATTCCAGGTCTACCCTCCAGCGGGGCTGGGCAGTGGGTCACCTGATGATTTATTAAGGTCTACCCTCCAGTGGGGCTGGGCAGTGGGTCTCCAGATGATGTATTAAGGTCTACCCTCCAGCGGGGCTGGGCAGTGGGTCGCCGAATGATGTATTATGGTCTACCCTCTAGCGGGGCTGGGCAGTGGGTCGCTGGATGATGTATTATGAATTACCCTCTAGCAGGGCTGGGCAGTGGGACACCCGTTGATATTCCAGACTCAGTCCTTTCTACTAGGCTAGTCTGTGGCTTTCCTCCATGAGTACTGGAGCGGGACCCTTGGTTGTACGGGTCAGTGTTGGAATGACTTTGACTTTGAGAAGAACTCTCGACTGCGTGGAAATGACGAGTTGTGGTTGATGTTCCCCCAAAACTCTCAAGTACGAGGGGTACTTTCCCCCACCGAGACACATCCTTTTGACGCGACCTAAAACGGTGTGGGCGAGACAGTTCCTCCCAAAGCGGATAGTGTTGAGGTTCGGTGGTTTGATCCCCTTGGCTTGCAGTTCGGGGCAGACGTGCGGGATGCTGGGCATCGATGGTGTTTACTCCTGGGACTGTTGGTGACTCTTTTCTTGGGCTGAGCTATAGGACAGAGATCCCATTACGAGCTTTTTCGGGCTTCTTGACAGAGCACATATATGTATATACCTCGTACGAGTACCCACTCCTTGGGTTTTGGCTACTCTCATTCCAGGAGAGGCGAAGACGCATGGGGTATGCCACCTGCTTTCTGTGTCTAGCTTCTCATGGTTGGACGAGTCTACTCTCCTGCTATAGGTAGCGAAGACTCGACGAGAAGTCCATCTTCTCATCGTTTCCAGCTCCTTGTGTCTGGACGAGTCTACCTTCTTTCCTCTTGTTAGGTTGAGCTGGACTCTCTGTTAGTACTCATTACTGCACCCTCGGTTGAACTCCTTTACTTTTCCATGTTCTCTCTACTGCTCACCCTTCGGTTCCTCCTTTGTTTCTCCCTCGAGCCTTCGGGGTATCCTACTGAGTATTTTTATACTCACCCCTGCTTGGGATTTTCCCGCACTTGGTGTGCCCTTGCAGATGATGGATAGGTTGGTTGTGAC
The DNA here is from genome assembly GCA_963277665.1 of Viscum album. NCBI lineage: Eukaryota > Viridiplantae > Streptophyta > Magnoliopsida > Santalales > Viscaceae > Viscum > Viscum album. The sequence goes on along the minus strand of OY728140.1, from coordinate 840,897,487 downwards.
TTCAGTGGAGCATAGGAGTTCGGGAGCTTGGACCGCGTGCGGTGGTCGTAGCAAGGTTTCAGGTGGGAGACACGTCAGTTGTTTGTTTTGTTTACCTGTTGCCGGGTTGTGGCACTTTTCTGGTTGGGTGCGTGTTTTTTCCCTTTTTCATTTTCAGTACATTACTTATACTGTTTAGAGGTCAATGCACATTTTTGGTATTTATATAGCAGTTTCCCTTTTGTTTACTTGTCTTTCCTTTTACTCTGTACTTTTTCATTGAGCGGGCTGCGTGTGTGTGTACTAGATCTTAGGCAAAGGCCTCCCCGAGTTTTTGTGCCTTCGGCGCTAGTCTCCATCCCCTGGCCTATGGAGGCGGGCTTGGGGTAGTTGCGGCTTGAGCCCGGGTAGGGTCGGGTCGTGACAAAACAAGGTGTGTTTTGAAATTTTTTAGTTTTGAGGATAATAGGACTTAATGAAAAAATGTTATTAAAATAAATGTTTAGATATAAGTTATGGGTTTTGGGGTTAAATTTATATATTAAATTATTTCATGGTTTATAAAATAGATTGAATTATTATCTTATTAATTGAGAAATGAATTATTCCTCAATTGAATCATCAAACACATATGGTAGATAGTTATCATGGAGACTAGTCTAATAGTGATTACTAGTTAGTCATCACCCCTTCTTTTGTGTGTGAAAAGTTAAAAAAACACTACTAAAGTACCAAGGAAATTCCCAATTGGGTTTTTGTGTTCCTTGGATATGATTAAGTAACTCATTGCCTCTTCACTAATCATAGAATTTATTAGAGACTCGCCACTAAATAAAGTACATTTCTTTAAGACAGGATTCCATAAGTAGAGAGAGATTATAAACATAAGTGTAAAATAATAGATAAGTTAAAAACCATAAACACAATTATATTAAAATTATTAAATAGACACTGGTAACAAAAATTAATTATTATAAAATAGTTTTATTTATTATATAAAATACTCGATAATTAAAATAGATCTCTCTCCATTCAATGGTCACACAAGTTTTACCCCCCCCCCCCCATATGAAGGGTAACGTAGATATAGGATAAAGGAGAAAAAATTATAGAACTAAATAAATAAAATAATAAAATGAAACTAAAAGTAGAATAAAAAAATTCTCCAATAAGTTTATATGAGACCCCAAGATTTGGACTCATGTTCCTTTTATAGAGCAACAACTTATTTCTCCTTCATCTTTTTCAATCATCTGATATTCTTTCATCTATAATTTTTAGAAAGTATCTTTGTTCCTTATGGATTTAAATGTATATTTGATCCTATTTTCCTTAAAATACATGGTTTTCTTTCTTTTTTGTTGATAAAAATATTTTTTATATTGTGATCCATGTTACATTATATAATTGGTTTCACGAATGCTAATGTGGTATCTCATATATTTAGATTGAAGCAATTATCCATCATGGACTATACAACACATAGTAAAATGGACAGTATTATATTTCAGTAAACTTCTTCACTTTGTTAATCCTCCATGACAACTAAAACACTGATAGTTAATTTACCACGTCATGGTAAACCATTTCATTTTCCATAGTGAAACTTCTGAAACAAAACATTCAGTTCTACAATTTGGTTTTTGAAAATGTATGATGTGTTTTCAATAGGAATTATTTTTACACTTTATAAAATTATGTGCCCACTGAATGAAAATGATGTATGCAAAGGATTAATTCATGGTTGTGAAAATGAGAATCATCCTTACATATCCATTTCTAATGCTTATAGTTCCATTAATAATGTTTATACTTGAAATATTCATGTTTACACGGTATGGATCATGTTTAAATAGGGGTAAATATTCCTATATAGTAATTAAAATGATTCTTACTGTGATTTAGATAATGGTTACACAATGTGGATTCTTGATTATGTAGAACTGCCTTTTTCATCACTTCAAGATTTCTTTAAGGGGGGGTGAATCCATAAGAATCCTTCGAGTATTGCCAATTCTATCAGTAGTTTAATTTTCAATCATGACATCCAATGTACACCCCATTCTACAAGTCCATTATATTATCAATACAATCAAAATAAATCCATTCATTTTAATCTAAAAAAATGAGAGTGGATTTAATTCTCAATTTGTAAAATTTAAACAAGATCCACTCAATCAAATAATTTACCACTTAAATTAAAAAATTCATTAAAACAAAATAAATTGATAAATTTTATGGAATAAAAAAATTAATATTAATAAAATAATAATAATTTATGGACTATGTCTAAGTTCTCTAGTTTTTTTATTAATAAACTACATGGGAGTTTCTGATTATCTGTTGACTATTTCAAAAAGAATTGGGATACTTTTAATAATTGGTAACCTTAACCAAAATATAATGATTTATTCAATAAAATTAGGGGTAATTGATGTTTTTAAAAGTTTGATCTTTTATTTGATAATTATCAATTGAGGTTATGTTTTATTAAGTGCTAAATATTTCATTTCAAACATGGTATGGTTATTATGAATTCTTGGTGATATTATTTGAGGTGAAAAATGAACGATCAGTATTTATGGACTTAATGAACTATAATTTCCAAACATATATAGATTATTTTTTGTAGGGTTTACAGATGAAATATTGATATATTCATAGCCTTATTAGGGCCATGGGTATAATTTGGTTATTGTGTTTGATATATTAGGATCACATTCCTTGTATTCTCGAGATATCAAAGTGTCATTTCTATATTTTAGAGGTGAAGTTATCAGTGCATATCATCCATAAATTAAGAATATTAATAGATCATGATAGGGTAACTATAGTGGTTTATAGGAAGTTTTCCCAGATTGTACTGGAGATTTGGAGTTTCTTAGGTATTGAAATATATTATCATTGATTTTTCCAGGAGGATAAAACTATTTTTTAGAGAACCACTACCCTAAGACTCAACATGGGTGAATTGAGTTCATAAAATTTTATTTTCTTATGAAACAACCAAATTTAATATATGAAACTTTTTTTGGAAAAGTTTTTTGCTTAGAGACCCCTTTATTAAAAACAAACAAAGTACTGAGAACTGAGGAGGAACATACCAACATGAAAAGTATACTAGAAAAAAACTAAAATAGATCAAGTAACCAGAGAAGGAGTACTCACGATGTGATGAGAGGCGATTATGCCCCTACCAAGAGCGTACAGTCCTCTTATACGTGTTTTGCCTAAAACTTTGGTCTATCTATATCATTTGTAATTACATCATCAATAATGGCCATCGTTTATTCTGTATCAAACACATGTTCACTACATAGTCCTTCCTCATCACTACTATCATATGTAATAAAATAAAAGGAGTTTAATTTATTCACCTTTTAACCTAATTTATCCTTCCCAAAAAAAATAGAATAATTAAAAATAGGAAAAAAACGTATCCCTTGATTTATTTATTTTTAGGGCTTCTAGATTGGAATCACTTGCCTCTTTACCAAAACCATAACCAGTTCCATCATCCTTCTTGAAAGAATAAATTTTTTTACTTTTTAGTGGCCCAACAAAAATGTCTAGGCATATAAATAAGGGGTTTTCTCTACACTGTACAGGAACTGATACCTAATTAGGTCTCAACTGAACCTCAACCTCCCTTAGTAAATTAGGAGTCTGCATTCCACTTTCAACCATAGCATCCCCTACAACTTCATCACTTTTCATCTTTGGAACAAATTAATTATCAGAAATAATATTTTAACCCTATATTCTATTAGTAGGCTCTAAAAACAAACTCGTACCTAAAAAATGAACCCTTAAATCACTAAACATTTGAGCTAAAGGTACCTATAAGAATATAATTTCCTTATTTAGGTGATCAAGTGTATTAAAATTTAGTTTTCCATCCATTGACCTACCCATAATATGACTAGATTCAATATAAGGATAAGAAGAATATGAAGATTCATTTATAAAAATATTTTTACCCAAAGATTCTAAATAGGATCTAATGGGTTTGAGGATCTAGAATTCCAATGAGGAATAAAAAAATTCTCATTACCTTTTATAGGGGAAGAATTTCACAGATCCTTAGTAAAATCTGTTTTAGGATTGAATTTTTTGGAAATGTAACCATCAATATTTTATTTTCCATTGTAGTTATTGTTTGAAATCATTTTATGGTCCTTCCACATGTTGTAATCCACCTTAGCCTGTAATGATAGCTCCCCCGAAGCATGAGTATCCTTAGATTCCTCAATATCATAACCATACTGTATTCCCCTATATAAGGTAGAAAATAAACATCAATGCACAACTCCTAAATATTTTTTATTTTCATTAGAACGAATACTTTTACAAGGGACTGCTAGTCCTTTTCCCTAGGACTACCCAACTAAGTACAAGCCACTGTCACTTGTTAAAAACCTAGAAGCATTTACTATAATCCTATAAGGATTTAAAAACACCATTATTCAATTTTATTCTATTAGTAACCTTAAAATATTATTAAAAGAAGTTTATAATTAAGTAAATAAGAGAGAATGATGATATTTTACAAATGAGACTCATAGTTTAAAGATGCAACTGATTGTAGAGAAGAGTTCTCCAGGTGAAAAGATAAAAATGGAAATCAGATCAAGGAGAGTCTTCTAAAAACACAATGAGATAAATGTTTTAGGAATATATTTAGAAACTTGAATCTTTTTCTTTGTTTATGAGTATAATATATGACCACCAAAAAATCATTAATAATGATAGTTGAGAGTGATTTCACTCACTTCAATTTTTTTTGTTTTTTATGGATATATAAATAACTATTGCATGAAAATGTATCATAGTATTTAAAACATGAATATATTATAAAATTTAATCACTAAAATAAATTTTATATTTCCTTTTCTTAAAAATAACTCAGTATTTATACTGAGCATGAAATTATTCTTGTATGACTTTATTCTCTTGGTACTTGAAACCTTTTTTTAATCGATTTTGAAATAAATAGATCTTTCAATATTTAATTCATCTATATAAACATTAAATTCCACTTACAGTACACCAATATTAATAAATATGTAGTTCTAAAAAACATGTATCCAACTTAGGATCACTATATAGCTTAGTACCATATATTCGAATTCACATAGCCAAATTGATCCACATAGTCCTTCACGTAGCTGATTTTTTCATCTATCCAAAATATGTAGCCTTCTTGATCACATAACGAAATTTCACATATCCAAATAAATAACATATCCATTTAGAAAAACATAACCAATTTTACCATGTATCTAAATCACATAGTCAAATAATTCACGTAGCCAATTCATGTAGTTGTTTCATCGACATATCTATTTGGTCACATAGGTTATTAATTTAGGTATGATATTTTCATATAATTGATTTTGTGATTTAGCCATTTCATATAAGCATTTCTTTAACATATAAGATTAGAATAGCTAAATTCTCTAACTTCCCAAATATCCACATAGTAGAATTCTTTAAATAGCATATTTTCCATACATAGTCAAATTTTAGAAAAACATTCAAAAATGTAAAATTAGAAGTAAAATGAATAAAATAAATATAAAACCACATGAAAAAACTTTATAAAAATCATTAGAATCCTATTAAGGGTTTTTAAGATCATAAAAACATAAATCACATGGTATATGTTGGAATAACATTAGTATTCCAATAATTTCCCCCTTTTTAATGATCAAAAAACAAAATAAACAAAAAACATGAAATTTTAAATGATTTTGCAGAAACTCAATGTGATATATATATATATATATATATATAATTATCATTTCTTAACCCTTTAATTGTACATCTCCCTACTTGAATTCTATCCACAAGTCTACTTCTCCCCCTTTTTCCTTAAAAATGATGGGAAAGGAGAGGGAAAAAACTTTTAATATATCACTTTGAGTGATAAAATGGCTAAGTATAGTTCTAATTATAAATCATAATATTCTCAGTACTATTAAAAATGTTATCAAGGAAAATATTCACAAAGATAAAAAAATATTGAATAATACAGTCATAGAAGAACCAGAAACAATATAAAATATATTAAAGGAAAATAATCTCTTTGAATCAAAATAAATATATAAAGAGGTATTCCATTGACTATAAATACTGTAAAAATTACAAAGATCCAAAAAACAAAAATTAATTATTTAGAAGACCCATATTTGTGGATTGGATCAAAATTAAAAAGTTGTTTGGATGGAGGTTTCTTGAAATTTGGAGAGGTGGAAGTGGTAGATAGAGGGTCGAACACTGTAGGTAAAACTTATCTAAATATCCATAGAAGAAATGAAATCTGTTCCAAAATTAAATATATCACATGGTCTCTATCTAGGTGTACTAAACACCTCCTCAAGATTCCAAAAATCTATGATGAAATCATAAAAACTAGGACTAGTAATAGGTAACTTCTTGATTGGCTCTAAAGAAATTGTTCCCTTCTTAGCAGGCTCAGTAGAAACCATAGAATTATCCATAAAATGATCATTATGATAAATCCTAATATTGTTAATAATGGATTCTTCTCTCTTCCAAGAACATATAAAGTTATCTGGTGGTGTGGGTCCAAGATACTTTCTTCCTCATAAATAAAATAGGGCATCAATACACATATCAATCCTTTTCCGGATAACTGATTTATTAAAATAAATAATAGTAGTGTTTGATTTTCTATTAATCTAGGAAACTATTTATAGAATAGTATTCAAAATACCTTTTAAAATTATATCTTCCTAGATGATAAACTCTAATTATTGAATACGAACAAAGGTTATGAAATAGATGGATAAAAATGAGGATTTGATATAACATCTTTTGAATTCGATCAACCACTACTTTTAAACCGATCGGCCTACCATCCAAATAAATGGATTTGTAGACCAAATTGAAAGATTTTCCTTTTAGTATCTCACTAACCTCAATCAAAGTACTATATTGATCTTGAGGCACTGAAATAGAGGAATTATCTGGCATAAAAGCACTGGCAGTAGATGGTACTGGAACAACTGGACATCATGGTTGATACACAATAATTTATCTCCATGTATGAGTATCTAAAATAGAAATAACATCTATTGACTCAATGTAATTGGAATCCTATTCTGACGAGACTATCAGTTGGTCTCCTTTACCTTCATTTATTTTTACCTTATTAGATGAAAACCTATAATAGTTTCTAATGAATAAGTTAGTGGAACATGAAACCATATCCATGACTTTATTGGTTACTCTCAATATATCTTCCAAATAATAACTAATGGTTTCCTAAGGATGGAAAACCATTTCATTAAAATACACATCTGTCTCAAGGAAAAGTCTTATAACTAATTACCTGAACTCCCAAAACTCTACTAATATGTCGCTTTTGAAATCTTGTATAGAAATAGGTTTGAGAAAGTCACACTATAATGATTGGATCTAAGGAAAAAATGGAATTTAAATCAGAGGACATATGATCAAATGGATTCTTTATATCTCGAGCCACATGGGGATGAAAAGTCAATGGGGAAGTTGGTTGAAACCACTTAAGAAACTCAAAGTAACTCAAAACTAAACTCATACAGGAATACAATATCCCCTTCATCTAAATCATTAATCATTAGATCTCATTAAGAGATACCATTGAAATATCTTATTGAAATATTGGTATGTTTTAAACCATGTCCCTATGAGAATCCAAAACCTCTCCTAGATCATTCATCTAAAATTTGGTAGCACAAACTCCTCTGATATCACTCATTTGAGCTCATATATCATCAAATTAATCATCACTTACACTAGATAAAATAGGGTTCACTAGGTAGATGTTATGAATCAACATTTTATTTGGGAAACCAACATCCAAAAAAAACATATCAAAATCAATTATGGAAATTTAAGTCCCCATTAAATATTTTATTTTTTCCTTAGAATAAAATGACACTTTATTTAACTCATTATAATTTCCCTTATTATTATCAAACATTTTCATCAATACAGCGGGAAAATTATTCTCATGGTTTTCCACATCAGAACTTTCAAAATTTATTATTTTATATGGTGCATCATGTTTCACAGGTGGAGGTGATGGAATATGCTCTCTGGTGTATGAAAGATCTCTAGACTCTTCCAAAATTATATCTCTAACTCCATATCTATCATGAATAGGTAATCCAAAAAAGGGATCCACCTCAACGTTCTCATCCTAAGGTTATTCAAAAACATCTATAGTAGGCACAATTGGAATAGTATCAACTAGTCAGGCCCCTTTTACTCCAATAATTTTCTCAAAAAATTACACAACTAAATGAATTTATGTAGCATCCTTGACTAACATAGTTTCCTATATCTGAGTATCTTCACACTATGTGGGATTTCATGCCCAATAATCTCTATTCTCTCACAATTGACTCCTACACTTCCCTATCATGTTGCATCTCAATAAGTGATTCATCCCTATGATGTGAGGTCATGGATAGATTCACCTAATTTAAAGTTGGTGGTGTTATAACCACCTATGAAATAGCTTCTTATACAATAAGATTTAGAGATTTTGAGGCTCCATCCTATTTATAAAAAAAATTCAAGACAAATGTTGAAATTGTGTCTCTCTTATGAAACTTAAAATATTATTCGTCATTTAAGTCCACCTATTTCTTCTTCAGAAATAGAGTGATCATCCTGTCATAAGGATAGTAGTTCACTTCTCTTTTCTTTGGAAATAATGGTGAATGAAACACATCATGAACCAATAAAAATTAATCTTTATACTGGTGATCAGGACATATAATAGGTACATGTCCTCAAAAAACAATTCCTCCATCTCACTATCTCTTTGAGAAATACCAATATGGATAAATTTATAGAGCATCATCCATTCTGGTTCCGAGTCATTCATTTCCTTATTCTCAAAACAATAGGAACAAAAAATAAACCGAAAACATTATTAGGTCCAATAAACCCCATACCCCATAAAGTCTTATTGAAACTATACTCACCCTTATGATGATAGTGAAAAAAATCTATCATATCCATAGGACAAATATAAGGGCCTTCCCATTTATATTCCATTAAAGGGAATCATATTTTTTCACATATAAAAACATCGTTTTTCATAAACTCATTAACCTCCACCTCAAAACAAAAAAAACCTGATTTATTCTCTTCAAATATGGTGTCCTATCCTTGAAACAAAAAAACCTTGTTTAACAGTATCTATGTACACTTCATGTAAGATATATCCCAAACATTTAATATAAGAACCCAATGTGGGGCACCATCACTAATTTCCTTCTTAGAAGAACCAGAACCACCACCATCTTTTCACTTCAACATCCCCATCATAGAAAGATTGGTTGTAGATCTAGAGAAACATGTATTAATAGTTTAGATTCAGGGAAGATAGGATTCAAGTGAATAAAAAAGCAAGGAGAGGCTTAATTTTGGAATTATGTCACATACTAATTTAAAAAAGAGATATATAGTTGTTTTAGGTTTATTAGAAAATATGACTTAAAATTTAAAAAAATAAAGAAAATAAAGAAAATTCAATTTAAACAAAATAATGAAAAAATAAACACAAAACCAAAAATAAATTCGTTCAATTTTCATAATGCATCAAAATATAATGAGATTAACAGTAAGAGTATAAGTTAAAATAAAAATGAATAAAATAATTAAAATCATTTAAATTTAAGTAATATTAATTCCTACTTAATAAAATCATAACAATCACAAGCGAGGGGATTAGTAAAAATATCCACAAATTTAATTTTAGTAGAGGTAAATTAATGAGTGATATCACCTATTTGAGTTTGATCTCTCAAGAAATAATTCCTTATAATTATATGATTTTTTATTGAATGGTCTATTAGATTGTTTGAAATTTTTATTGTACTTAGGTTATCACATTTAATTTATACTTGATTAAAAATTAATCCAAAATTTGACAAGGTGTGCTTTATCCACAACATAGTGCACAACAACATCCTACATAAAATCTATTACACTATAGTAGTATATAATGAAATTGAATGTTTTTTTATTACTATAAAAGGATAACAAGTATTTTCCTAGAAAGTGGTAGGTTCCTAAAGTAATCATCCAATCTATTATAAAACCATCAAATTTGGCATCAAAAAAATTAAATAAAAATAAAATCATATGTTCTTGGAAAAATTAAGAAAAGATATGTTTTTACTTTTAAATACCTTAAAATTATTTTGTTGGATGTTAAATGGAATTCCTTTGGATAATCTAAGAATCTAGTAAAAATTCATACTACAAACATAATGGTTACTATGCTAGTAGTCAAATGTGGTAGAATACCCATTATTCCTCTGTATAGCTTACTGTAAATTGGTTTCCCTTCCTTATCCAATTAACTATTTTCATTAGAACCCATATAAGTATCTTATATTTTAATATTTTTAGTCCAACACTCTTAAGTGAATCAAATATGTATTCAATTGTTTTTAGTACATTCCCAAAGTCTTCTTTATAATTCTAAAAATCGAGAAATAAATATAATTCACCAATCGTTCTCATTTCAATTTATTTTTTCCAGAGTTTTGAAAAATAATTACAAAATGTTTTTATTTATATCCCCAAAAACCACATCATAATCATATATCCAAACATAGAATATATCTAAAGAAAAAAAATTGGAAAATATTAGGCTCTTTCACTCCTACTGAAAATCCATTTGATAAAAAATAACTTAAACATACGTACCAAGATTTAGGTGATTCTTTAATGCCATAAATAGCTTTGGTAATTTTGAAAACTGAATTTAGAAAATAAGCATTTTCAAAAGCATGAGGTTGACCAATATAAGCTTCTTCCATAACATAACCATTTAAAAAACTAGATTTCATATTAATATGATATAATCTAAAATCTATGAGTAATTCATAGGCTAGGATAATATTAATGGATTCTATTCTACCTATGGGTGCATTGATATCTCCATAATCTATACCTTCCTCTTTGTTATACCTGTTAGCTACTAGTCTAGACTTAATCCTTGTGATTACACCTTGATAATGTTTTTTATTTTTAAAACCCCATGTTGTTCCTATAAGAGGATATTCACATGGTCTATTAATTAATTCTCATATATATTCCTCTTAAAATATTTCAGTTCCTCATATATATCTATGACCTAAATATCATTAGCTAATCTTCTTCTACAGTTTTAGATTATAGTTAATATATAATGGCCTAAAACTATACATGGTCTCCTAAAATACTTCTAGTCCTAATACCTTTATCTAACCATCCTAGGATAGTTTTTAAGGGATGGTTTTTCAGTGTTCTAGGATGTCTAGGAAGCAAACTTCAAGGTTCACTTATATCCATCCCTTCTAGATTTGTTTCATCAATATCAAGTTCCAAATCATCCCTTCTATTTTCAAAAAGAGTTTCAAGTCTTAGGTTTTCCAAAGAATCACTTTTTCATCCACTTGAGTCATTTTATGACCAAAAATATCACTTTCAACAAATTTTTATTCTTTAATAATATTTTACCTATTTTCCAAAACTCTATAGGATTGGGGTGTAGTTCTGTGACAACACAAACTTTTATTAATGAAAATTCCTTTTGATCTAATTAAATGTATTATTATATAAAATGATTATATAAAACATATCCACTTCCTTGGTTATATGTTTTCGGATTCTAAAATACCTTAATAATTTTTACCATTTCTAATATAGACATTTAACAAAGACCAAAAGATTAGTATGAATATAGGGCTTTAACTAATTTACATATACAAATGAAGTGATGGCCTCATCCAACAGAATTTTTCTATATGAAGCCCAATTTTCAGATCTTGTAAATGAGGTTGCATCACTCGGCCTCGCTCTTGACCAAGCCCATGCTGATATTCAATACATTAATCTTGAACGGATCCTCCTACAGGAGAAGTGGGTGTTAATAGAGATTATCACCTAACTGATGTTATCTGAGCCGCCCCAAGAGTCTGTCACCATCGTACACCTTACCAATAGGTATTATGAGAGTGTTATAAGGGGTTATGTAACAAGAGCATTTCACTATGATTATATGTATTATTTTTAATAGAATAAATAATATTCATTCATTTTTTTATTGTTACTTTGTAAATGGTTTTTAAATAACAAATAGTATTTGTAGTTGATATTTCATTAAGAAATATATTTTGATGAATTAATGTATTTTTTAATTAAATATTATTTTAGTAAAATATTATTACTAAATTATAATTTATTAAATAAAAAATATCGTTTTATGTTTTCTACAGTTGTAATTTATATTAATGTTTGAAAACAGTTTTTGTCAAAACTAATGAATTTTCAATAAATGAAAATTTTTATTTTAAAAGTAAAAATGAAAATATTTAGAAAATTATTTATATAATATTAATATTATTTTTGGAATCATGATATTTAAATTATCCAATGGTGGATTTTTCATAATTTTCTGAGAAAAGTCGAATATTTGTGTAAAAATTTAATACCATTTAAATAAATAATGTGTTTTAGGACATGATAATGACCCAATAGTGAAGTAATAAAATATAATAAAAATTATATTAGGACAAAATATATTTTTACTTTAAAATATTTCAATTTTAAATTGGTTTGATTTATTTTACAATGCCTTAGTATACCTTATATGACTTATAAAATATTTTAACTTTTTAAAATGATTTATTTTAGAGTGTGACTCACCTCCACATAGTAAAGAATTATATTTTAATAAGTTTGTCCATTGGACTTATAAAAAAATTTCCACTCCAATTTTTAAAAAAGAATGGGCAAAAACCATGGTATGGTTTGTGTTTTTGATTATTTTAATGTGTAGTGTCCAAAACCTAAATAATAAATAATTCTCTCTCCTTTCTTATATAAACCCACTCAATCTCACATTACTCTTCATTCAAACCATTTGGAGGTCAACCAAACTCTACCATCCTCCCTCTCTCTCTATAATCCTCCCAAGGCATCCCAAGCTCCCAATAAGCCTCTCTCAATCCTCTCTCAGGCCTTTCGGATCACACTTTCAAGTAAGGTATCCTCACTTTCCTTCTTTATTTATGTCCAAGTTTCCATATATAGTTATTCCCTTTTATTTTCAATTAAAACTTTTGGGGTATATTTTCACACCTCCCCTATAATTCCCTCGTTATTTTTTAATGATGAGATACCCCTTTCTCTCTCATCAATGCCTCCCATGTCGACCTGTTACCAAGCCGAAATTCCGCAAGGGATTTCTCTCTCCCCATTTACATTCAATCAATTCTTTTATGTTATGAAATTAAATTCCATTAAATATGTTGGGATATTATTTTGCAAGACCTTTTTACTGTCCATTTCATTTTTAAATTATTAGATACCTCTTTCTCTCTCATCAATCCATTTTTTGATTTCTATTTGATGATGTTATACTGCCGAAATTGCATCACGATTTTCCAAGACAAATCATTGTGTAGTGAATACCATAGAAATTTATCTATCAAGGTTATTCACCTTTATTCACATTTACATATTGAATGGTACTTACATTTATGTATTCCATATTGCCTAATCATTTAAGAACTTATGATGTTGAATGATTCCATGTTATATGATCTATGTGGAACATTTAAGCAAGAGATAAAATGATTAAGAAGGGTGTGCCCTGATAGCGCTCCAATGCATTAGGTAAATAATATTATCATGATACATCATGTCCAATGAGTGTTTAATAAGGCTAATTCAAGTTTAATTAGGGTTTAATCATGCAAATTCAAGTGAAATGAGGGTTTACTTATGATCCATGTGCAATGAGCCTTGCCTTATGCTAATATCATGTTAAATGTTGTTTCCACATTTCCATGTAATCATAATCATGATATATGATGTCTTTATGTTAATGTTTCTCTTATAATCCATTGATATGACTATTTCCTAACATGTATTTTATTATTCAAGTTATGCCTTGTTTACTCCCTTACTGGGATTTATATCTCACCCCTTTCTTATATATATCCTCGGGTTATCCCATGCAATGCTAAGTATGAAGGAATATTGTGGTCATGTAAAATACATTTTAAATAAAGATGTGGTATTTTATTTATTAATTTTTCATGTAATGTTACTAATTTTCCAGGAAACTAAACGCATCTATCCTTTTATTTGTTTTAAGTGCATGTTTATGTAATAAATCATGTTTAAGTGTGTAGTAAAGAGCAGGGTTGTTATAGTTGGTATCATAGGATAAGTTTAGTTATTCTTTAGAATAGGATGAGAAAACCGTAGTGAAATCCTTAGGGATAAGACTAAGTATAATAAAAAAATTCTAAATTTGGTGATTATAGAGTAGGTTTTTTATCAGGAAAATACATCCCTATCTGTATACGAACGAGTAGAGGTGACTCTGGCACAGATGTATCTAGGGGTAAAACTAGAAAACCCCGCATTGATCTAGACTCGAACTGAAACTGGTGCATGACAATGGGCCTTGCGGAAATCTTGTTTATGACACTCCCTAGAGATATGGTTTGGTAAATTCATAAGCTTACTATGAACCAATATTAAGGGAAAAAATTCCCCCAAAGAATATATGTTGAGATGTAGATCATGGATAACATAGATTGAAGGTAATAAATTTATAAGTTAAGGAAATAAATGTAATTTATAAGTTATCCATTTTTTCATTGGATTGACCATTATGTTTTACCCCTAAAATTCCTATTATTCCAGCCAATGTCCCGTAATATTAGGACTTAGGATAAAAACTGATGCGAAGATAAATGTGATGACTGTTCAAATGAGATGCCCAATCAGATGGGAGAAGGAATCACAAACTTTGTCACGATAATATCTCAGTTAACTCAAGTTTTGAATAGAAACAAGGGTCAAATCCATGAGATGAAGGCCTCTTACTTTTAATGTATTATTTGATCCCTCAGTCACCAAAAAATCGATCAAATCCATTGAGAATATCTTCCCCATCCTTCAATGTTATAAACAATAGAAGGTTCTTCTGTCATATTATCATATGAAGGGTGAATCTGATCAATGGTGTACATTGATCAAAAAAATGAAGCCTGGGGAAGATATTGAGGCATTGGAATTGAAGTATTTATAGAAAAAAATTCGAGAAATATTTTCCTTGCACCCTCTGACTTAATATGGAAAGGGACTTCCTTTCCCTCAAGAAAAAAGACAAAGATTCCATCAGATTGTATGAGGAAAAATTCACAACTCTTGTATGATAAGCCTCAATCTTTTTCATTACCCCTGAATACAAATTTGACCACTTCTTTGGTGGGCCAAAACCTGGCCCACATAAAGCCCAAGTGATCCTTGACTTCGATAGCTATAATGAAATTTTCTGATGTGCCCTCAAAGTTGAAATGGATATTAGCGAATCTTAGAGATATAATGGGGATAATAAGTGGAAATTGGACTTAAATTTTGGTGTTCTGATAGATAAATCCAATGGTGCTATGAATTTCCCACACCCCACTTTCCAAAGGTTTGGAAAGAAAACCCCCAGAATTTTCTTGAAGGGGAGGAGGAAATGCATTAGGTGTGAAAGATAAGGGCATCAGGACATTAAATTCTAAAAAGAAAACATGTTTCTGTAATAGAGGATATGAATGCTCCATTTTACCCTCCATGCATTGTTAATCTCTTCAATTACAAAGAACCATGGAACTTTAAAAACTAGTTCTCTAAGGTAAGGGTTTTTTGAGGAAACCAACAACCTCTATGGAAGAAAAGGTGATCTTTTTCCATCACTATCTCCAAATTGAACCCCAAAAATGAATTGGTGATAGGTCTCTAGTTATTCATTCAAGAGTACCGAATATACTTTTTTATTCTGGTTCTATGCATTCTTTTATATCCCAATATTTAAGTAGAACAATCCCAAAACCACCACAAATCCAGGAAGTAGAGATGTCAGTGAGAATAGAAAATGGGGAAATCATTACATCCCATTAATATAAAACCTCCCCTATCATAGTTTGTGGATTGAACTTCCCATTGAACCTAGTCATACTCCCTCTAGTGGAATTTGATGCAATTCTTGGCATGGATTAGATATCCCTATATAGATCCAACATAAATTTCCATGAGATGGAAATCACTCTCTATATGGAGAATCGAACCCCGATTATATACAAGTGTGAGGATGATGAATATTATTTAGCATCATCATCTCAAACATGGATATTAATTCCCAATGAACATGTGTATCTTTCTATGATGATTGAGTCTAAGGAGGCAACCTTCCTTGAAGACGAGCCTATTGTGAGGGAATTCGCTGAAGTGTTTCCTGAGGAATTTTATGGGATTTCTCTTAGAAAATATGTTGAATTCTAAATTGATCTTATACTTGGGGAATTACCAATATACAATAATTTGTATAGAATGGATATTGTGGATCCTGAGGAGCAAAATAAACAACTACAGGAGAATATAGATAAAGGTTTTATATGCCCAAGTGCTTCACCATGGGGTGCACTAGTCCTCTTCTTCAAGAAGAAGGATAGTTCAATGCGCCTTTGCATTGATTATCATGAGCTCAACAAAATCACAATAAAGAACAAGTATCCTCTGCCATGAATTGATGACTTGTTCGATCAGCAATGTGGAGAAAAATACTCCTCCAAGGTGGATCTGCAGCTGGGGTATTACCAAGTAAGGGTGAATAAGGAGAATATCCCCAAGACAGCTTTTCGTATAAGGTACGGTCACTATGAATTCATAGTAATGCCTTTAGAACTCACTAATTCTATATACATATTCATTGACTTGATGAATATATTTTTTAGAGATTACCTTGACAAATTTTTTGTAGTCTTTGTAGAAGATATTCTAATGTACTCTAAAACCAAGAAAGAGCATGAGGAGCATCTAAGCACTGTACTAGAGACCATGAAAAAGGATAAGCTCTATGAAAAGTAAAAAAAGTGTGAGTTCTAGTTGATGTAAGTCTCATTCTTGTGTCATATCATCACAATCAATGGGATATATATGGATCCCTCCAAGAAAATTCAATTGAGGGATGGTTGAGGCCAACATCTGTGACGGATATCTGTAGATTCATTAGGTTAGCTAGATATTATTGAAATTTTTTGAGAAATTTCCCATGATTTTCTAACCCTATTACTAAGATAACTTGGAAGGGAGTCAAGTTTTCAAGAAGTTATGAATGAGAAGATAGCGTCAAGTAGTTGAAAATGAGGCTTATCACTGCTCTCGTGCTCACACTGCACACAACTGGAGAACTTTTTATGGTATTCAGGGAAGCTATGAAGAAGTTCATGGGCTGTGTGTTGATGAAAAATGACAAAGTAATTGCCTATGATTCAAGTAAATTGAATTTTCTTGAGAAAAAACTATCCAACACATGATCTGGATTTGGCTGTAGTAATCTTTACATTGAAAATTTGGCAGCATTACCTCTTTGGTGAGTAGTGTGAAATATATACGGATCACAAAATTCTCAATCATATAGTCACAATGAAAGAGTTGAACATGAACCAATGAATATGGTTAGAGATGATCAAAGACTATTACTTCTCAATCCATTACCACCCGGGGAAAGCGAACATGGTGGAAGATGCTCTAAGTAGAAAGGACCCATCGATTCTATCATTGATGAGAATTGAAAAGGATCCAATCTTCATATATTTGATGAAGATGGAACTATGAATCATAAATAAGGGAACATCATCAATCCTTTCAAAAATTATTGCACAACAGTCTCTTTTATAAATCTTAATGGATGCTCAAAAGGTTGATATGGGAATTCAGAAGAAAGTGGAAACTATCAGAAAAAGGAAATCCTTGCAGTTCGCTATTAATGAAGAATTAATTGTGAGATTTGGGTCAAGAGTATGTGTTCCATCAAATATAGAGTTAAATAATTAACTTTTGGATGGTTCAAAAAGTTAAATTTTTTCCATTCACCTAGGAAACACAAATATGTATCGAGATATTTTAGAGAATTATCGGTGGGATAACATGAAGAAGAAGATTGTTTAGTATACATCAAAGTTCCTGGTGTGTCAGCAAGTGAAGGATGGTAGGTAGAAATCTAATGTGGTGATGAAACCATTACCCATACAAACATGGAAATGGGAAAACATCACCATGGACTTTTCCACCAGACTTCTGAAGAAATTTGAAGGAAACAATGTTATCTAGGTGGTTGTGGATCATCTTATAATGACTGAACACTTAATTTCAATTTGGGAGGATTTATCATTAGATAAAATGGAAAATATATACATCATAGAAGTGGTAAGGTTATATAGAGTACCACTATCAATTTTATCTGATCGAGATCCAAGATTCATCTCTATGTTCTGGAAGAGTACCCAACATGCTCCGATTATTGAGATGAACATCAGTACAACTTATCATCCTCAAACTGAAGGCCAATCTGAGTAGACTATCCAAAAACTTGAGGACATGTTGATAGGATGATAAATGAACTTAAAAGTAGGATGGGATTAACATATTACTCCATTTGAGTTCTCAAACAATAATAGTTTTCACTTAAGAATCCAAACGGATCCTTATGAAGCCCTTTATGGGAAGAGGTGTAAAACGCTGGCATGTTGGGATGATGTTGGGGGGCGAAAACTCCAAGGTCTAGAAATGGTCAAAGAAATGGTGGGGAAGGTTAAGACCGTCTAGGATCACATTAAATTTTCTAAAAGTCAACAAAATAGTTATGCTAATAATTATCTATGAGACCTAGATTTTGATGTTAGAGACATGGTATTCCTCCACATATCACTGTGGAAGAGAGTTATGAGAGTTGGGAAGAAGGTAAAGCTTAGTCCAAGGTTCATCATCCATTTTAAGATTCTTGATCACATTGGAGCAGTTTCCTATCGACTATTAATCCCACCAAACCTATCTCAATTACATGATGTATTTCATATATCACTCTTGAGGAAGTACATACCTGACCCATCACATGTAATCAATCTAGAGGTGGTACCATTGGAGAATGACCTCTCCTGTTAAAATAAGTTGGTGAAGATCTTAGATCTTAGGTAAAAATATCTACTAAATAATACAATTACCCTTATCAAGGTGTTGTGGGGAAACCATGAGTTTGAGAAGAAATGTGGGAATCAAGAAAAGTGGTTATGTAGAGTTACCCTCGTCTGTTTTAGTGTGGTAAAAATAAATTTCGAGGGAGAAATTTTTTTAAGGGGAGAATATTGTAACGACCCAAAATTTTATTAATTAAGATTCCCCTTGATCTAATTAAATGTTTAATTGTGTAAAATGGTTATATAAAACATACAAACTTCCTTGGTTTTATGTTTTGGGATTTTATAATACCATTAAGAATTTTTACTATTTCTAATATAGTCGTTGAACAGTGACCACATGATTAGTATAAATATAGGGCTTTAACAAATCCAATTTACTGAGACAAAGGAAGTGATGGCCTCATCCAGTAGAATTGATCCATATTAATCTCATTTGTAAGATCTAGGAAAGTAGGTTGCATCACTGGGCTTTACTCTAGACCAATCCAAAGCCAAGCTTCAACACATTAAACTTGAATGGAACTGCATACGGGAGAAGTGTAAGTTAATATAGATTACCACCCGAGAGATGTTATCTGAGTCGCCCCAAAAGTGTGTCACAACCACACACCTTACCCTTAGTTATTATGTGGGTGTTACAAGGGGTTAGGTAACAAGACCCTAGAACTATGATTATGTTCACTATTTTTATATATAATAAATAATATGCATTCATTTTATTATTGTTACTTTGAAAATGGTTTTTAAAGAACAAATAGTATTTTTAGTTAATATTCAATTAAGAAATATATTTTGAAGAATTAATGAATTTTTGAATTAAATAATATTTTAACAAAATATTATTACTAAATTAATTTCCATTAAATATAACTTATCCCATCATTTTTATAAAATTTTAATTTTTATTATGGTTTGAAACCCGTTTTTGTCCAAACCAATGAATTTTCAATAAATGTCTATTTTTATTTTAAAAGATAAAATTCACATATTTAGATAAAAATTTATATAAAATTAATATTATTTTTGGAATCAGTATGTCGAAATTATCCATTGGTGAGTTTTTAATAATTTTATGAAACAGTCGAATATTTTGGTAAAAATTAAATATCGTTTAAATATATAATATGGTTTATGACATCATAATGACCCAATAGTGATGTAATAAAATACTAAAAAATTGATATTAGGCCAAAATATTTTTTAACTTTAAAATAATGTGATTTTATATTTGTTTTATTTATTTTACAATTCCCTAGTGAACCCTCCATGACTTGTAAAACATTTTAACTTTTTAAAATTATTTCCTTCAGTGTGTGACTCACCTCCACAAAATAAAGACTAATATTCTAATAATTTTGGACATTGGAATTATAAAATAATGTTTTCCACTCCACTTTGGAAAAAAAACCATAGGCAAAAACCATGGTATGGTTTGTGTTTTTGATTAGTTTAATGTGTAGTGTCCAAAACCTAAATAATAAATAATTCCCTCTCCTTTCCTATATAAACCCACTAAATCTCCTATTCCTATTTAGTAAATCCATTTTGAGCTTAATAAAACTCTTCCCCACTCTCTATAAAATCCTCTCATGGTTCCCCAATCTCCCAAGAAGCCTCTCTCCAGCCTCTACCAAGCCTTTTGGATCACACTTCCAAGTAAGGGACCCTCACTTTCCTTCCTTATTTATGTCTA
Organism: Viscum album; assembly: GCA_963277665.1. Taxonomy (NCBI): domain Eukaryota; kingdom Viridiplantae; phylum Streptophyta; class Magnoliopsida; order Santalales; family Viscaceae; genus Viscum; species Viscum album. Next base: position 840,876,757 of record OY728140.1, on the reverse strand, counting down.
AGTTTCCTTATATTGTTATACCCTTTTATTTTCAAATTAAAATGTTGGTTTTTGTTTTATCACCACCCTCATACTACCCTAATTATATTTGAATTATGAGATTCCCCTTTATATCTCATCAATGCTTCCCATGTACACCCATTGCCATGCCAAAATTCCATAAGGGATTTATCTCTCCTAATTTGCATTCAAGAAGTTATTTTATATTATGCATATAAATTCCATTAAATATATTGGGATATTATGTTAAATGACCCCCTTACTATCAATTTCATGTATAAATGATTATATACCCCTTTTCCTCTCATCAACCCATTTTTAGATTTCTATTTGACGTTGTTATGCTACTGAAATTGCACCATGATTTTCAAAGCCAAATCATTGTGTAGTGAATACCAAACCCATTTCTCTATCAAGGGTATTCACTTTTATGAACATATACATATTTAATTGTACTTACATGTATGCAATCCACATTCCATAATCATGTAATAACTTATGATGTTGAATGATTCCATGTTATATGATCCATGTCGCACACTTATGCATTAAATGAAATGATTAAGAAGGCTGCACCCTGATAGCGCTCCAATGCATTGGGTAAAGAATAGTACCATGATAGGTCATGTTAAATGTGTAACACCCCAAGATTTCATAGTGTGTTATTTCTTCAAAATAATTCAATAACTTGCACTACACGCAACACCGAGTTCAATCACACCATGACTTAAAAAAAAGCCATTCAAAAGAGGTTATGAATAGTATTATCTAAATTTTAAACTTTATATAATCCTTATAATTTTAGAATCCATATTATGAGTTTCTTAGATATAATGCCAGAACAAATTCATTTTCAGTATTGCACTTTTATCAACTTTTAATAGTGAACCCTTTTTAAATACAATATTTTAAACTTTTTGACTAAATGGGGACATCAAAAATTTAAAATGAAACATCCCAAGCTTCCACGGTACGCTTTCTTTGAATAATACATTAGCGTGTGTTGTACGCAACCTTGAGTTTTAACCCACACCACAACTAATTAAACTAGCCGTTGTGAATAGTAATACCTACTTTTTGAAGTCATATATATTTTATATTTCAAAATGGACTTCATTTTTGGATTCGGAATATTGAAATTAGCCTAGGGTGAAATTTTGGTACTTTTCGGATAACTTTTATATTTTGATGAATAGTGAAAATTACTAAATTTTAATTAAAAACAACTTTTTTAATCAAAATAATTAATATTGATAAATTATGAATTTGAGTGGTTTTAAAGTATATTTAGAATATATTTTTACCATTTAATTTAATGTTTGTCATTGGACATAATTTCACTATTAAATCAGACATAAACAAGTGTCAATCTTTTGATAGTTATTATCTCATAAAAACACGCTTTTTATTTTAACAACGATAATTAATTTTAAATTAATTTCTGCCAATTCTGTGTTTTGAATTTGGAAAAATGGATTACATATTTTGAATCAGGATGTCCAAATTATGTAAATAGGTAACTTTTATTTTTACACATTTTGAATAATTACTGCGGTAAATATTTTATTTACCATGGTTAAAGGGTAAATCCGTTAAATAAGGGTTAAAATATAATATTATAATAATACAAAATTACCCTAAAACGTGTCCTAACCTTATTGGTGGACACATACCCGACCATGGGCATCCTTGGGTCGATTTGGGGACCCCTTAGAGCCACTTGTATGTGGTAGGGACACATTATATTAAAAACGTTAAAATAAAAATAAAAATGGCATAAGCTTACATCTTTTAGAAGAACAATTTTTAAATAGGGTTATACATGTTGGATGTTAGATTATAAATATTAATTAGAAAGATAAAAAGATTTCCTACATAATGATATTTTATTTATAATTTTTAGACATCAAATAAGTTAAATTATTAATGACACAGTAATGATGCAATGTTTACCTCATTAATAAATCATTTAAATAAATAAGATTATAATAATTAAAATATTATCTAAAACCTGTCCAATTCTTATTGGTTGATGTTATTTAGAAAATGAGTCATCTTATCTTCGACCTCAATGATTTTTGGACCATTATAAACCGAATATAATTATATTATAAAGTAATACTTTCACTCTTTCCTAAAGTACCCCTCCTCTCCCTTATAAAAGGAGACCACTTCTACTCATTCCTCACACCTCTCAAGCCACTTGGCTCGTCCAAACCCTGACCAAATAAGCTCCCTACATCCCTCTCCTAATCTTTGAAGCTTCCCCTTAGGCAGAAAGCATTTCGAGAAGTCCTTTGGTTCCAACCAAAATGAGTTACCTAAATTAAAGGTAACGATTTCTCTTAAATTATTCTCATTTATTTTGCTTCTCCAACCCCCAAACTCTTTTTATTTCCTTTCTTTTGTAACAACACCAGTATCCACAATATACTAGGATGTTGTTATAAGAAGGATTAAAACTACACATACACACAACTCCATCTAATGGATGATGAACATAATGTTTCTGTGGATGGCAAACTAACGCCTCACGAAACGATGATTGTTCAAATACATCTTACCGCCTCTCATGGTGGCCATTATGATGGCACTATAATTAAATATGATATTAATGATATATATTTTATATATAAGCTTCTGTAATTCCATTTTATTTCATATCATTATTCATTTCATGTTGTATATACATACGATAATTTCATTTGAGGAAGTGCGGACTACCGCCCCCTTAAAATGATATGACTCGTTCATACCACACATGGAACGTATAAAGGATGGTGTTAATGAAATTAAGTAACATATATAAAATATTATATTATACTGGAATAGTAATATACCTATGTATCATTTGGATTCAATTCTTTTAAAATAAAAATTAAACGGAAGTAGCGTTCGTGCGTACGTACGGACTACCGTCTCCACGAACGCGATGAGATTTATTCTCCATTGTATCCATTCAAGTCTTATTCTCATTTTAGGGTTAAAATAATGTTAATATCATTCTGATTATGAATAAGATATAATATATCCATTACAAACATGTCTTACGTAACCAAACATTTAAGAAGAACGAATCGATTATCACCCGAAACGACGATAATTCTAAGATATTATTAACAAATCAATGTTAAAAGATCAGATATGATATCATATTAATATATATAATTCTTGTATAATTTAATAACAATTATTTCACCATTATACAGGAGGTTAAACTACCCCAACCAAGGAAAAGTACAAGGTAAGGGATTTTCTTATCTCACATTCAATTCCGTGAGATTTCCATTATTCGCCACTAAATTATTGAAAGTGGTGTATTGTGTACTGGCATTTGATATATATTATCATGATTATCTTTATATTCATGTTATTCTGTAAATAATTTGGTGGTTATTAACTTTTGGCCATACGACTCAGTTGATTAACGTGGTAAGGGGTTTTCATCTCACTCCTTATTCCCGTGAGATTCATGCCATATTACCACCATTACCTTTTGTGTGGTGTATATACTACCCATAATTATATTCTTTGTGTAATACACTCTAATTTATGTGTATTTACATATTCATTTTATGATACCTCTTTCATGGGTTGTATGTTTCATAATTTACCAAGTTGGTAAGGGTTTATTTCGCAATCTCTTCATTATCCGAGGTTGTTTATACATAATTATCTACTGGGACCTCGATATCATCCACGTCCATATTTCTTCAAAATGTATTTCAAAACATTTTTAATATTTAAAAGAATATGGGTTAAAGTCATTTATACCCTTGTTTGACTTTTTATAAGAGGTTTATAAGGGAATCTTTCCGTCGTTTTCCAAACAAGGTGCTTTTTAACCTTTTCGACAGAATTAAGATAAGAATGTTTTTTTAACTTATACGGCGGGTGCGGTTATTTTCCGCCGTTATAAAATCGTCAAAGATTCCCTTACAAGCTTATAAGAATATTTTCAAGAAAATGTTTTATTTTATATGGCTCTTAAATGATTTCAAAAATAGAAAGAGATATTTCTCTAAAAAGTGTTTTGATTTCATCTATGTCAACATCCTTTGACGAATTTTACGCTTATTTGAAGTTGATTTATTATGATACAAAACTTCTATATTGTATTGAAGGTTTTGTGATATTTTTGACTGTGGATGTGCTATTTTTATACCATTCATAGTTTATGGTGAAATTATTGACATTTCGTATGCTAGTTTTAATACGAATGTTTATGTTATGTTTAAACCTTTTCATATGGGAATGCATTGGACTTAGTAAGTGACGGGTGGAGCCCGCTATAGCTCCTCAATTCATCGGTAGGTCTCATGAGACAAACTAGTGTCTTGGCACAAGGCCTCGGCAAAATCTTATTTGTATTCTTGGCATGAGGCCTTGGCTATGTGGTTATGATAGTATGGCATTATGCATTCCAACATTATGAAAGTGGTTATTGATATTGCATGTGATTATTCGATTAGTAGAATATCCATGTGAACAAGTAAATGGCATTATTTCATTTTACTTTTTCCATACTATGTTGAAGTTCAAGTTTAAAAGGCTTTTGTTTTAGTAATTCATTGCCTTAAATGTTTATGCTTATTTTTGAATGTTCCGCTATATTGTTATCCTTACTGGGCATTTGAGCTCACCCCTTTTCTATGTTTTATTTTTCCCAGGAAGTGAAGAAGTAAATTATGAATGACCTGCAGGGATATTATGTGGGGATATGAGTGTGGATTATGGAGACATTATGTTGTTGTATTAGTTTTTCATTTTATGATGTAATGTATAACTTATGAATATATCTAGTGTTTCCAAAGCTACTAAACCAAACGGTCTTTCGAGATTTGATCTTTCTTGTGATCATGCCAATGTTATGTAATAATGCACCGACTCTGGGTAACTAGGGTCGGGGCGTTACAGTTGGTATCAGAGGAAGTTTAGTACAAACCTTGGAATCTAGATTTAGATAAACTCTGATTAGAGCACGTAGACCTAAGATAAACTTTGAGGATTAGTATAGAAGAACTTCCTAGAATTTTGGTATTGTGGAGATTTTGTGAGTTTTCCGAGCAATACATCCCTGTCTGGATACGAGCAGGTAGAGGCGGCTCTGGCGCAGATGTACCTAGGGGTAAAACCCGAAAACACCGCTTTGAGCTAGACTCGAACGGGAACAGGTGCACGACAACGGGCCTTGCTGCACTCTTGGTTACGGCACTCCCGGGGGATATGCTTAGGATAACTCTCATTTTCTTTACAAATCATTATGAAGGGTTTATGAGTATATAATTCCACAAAGAAAACATTTTTATGATTATGGATTATATCCATAAATAGTTCAATTTATGTTAAGTGTTTTATAAGTATGGGATTATGTATTTTGATTCATAAACTAATCTAGTGTATTCCATTGTTTAGAAATGGCACCCAGTAGAAGGAATGAGAACTCCAGAAATGCACATGATCCAAATAGAAGGAAGGATCATATCTTTCATGGTCTTAAGCTATAATTTATAAGAGAAATAGTCTCCCATGTATTATCATCATATGAAGAAATAATATCATGTGTTGATAAGATAAGTAAAGATTTTACTGAGTCCTATGGCTTTAAAGGGAAGCAAGAGAAGAAAAGGATGGAAGAGAGAAAGATGGATAAAGGGAAGAGGGAAAAGAAGAATTTTCCCATATGTGGTAAATGTGGAAAGAAACACCCTGGAACTTCCCTGAAAGGAATGGGAGTTTGTTATAAGTGTGGAGGAAAAGGGCACAAAGTACGTGACTGCAAGGGTAAGAAAATGGTTTTAAATGTACAATGCTTCGTTTGCAAGGAGTTTGGACACTACGCGAACCTATGTCCCAGTCATCAGACTATGCCGCAAATGATGTTATTGGATAATAATCAAGTTATGATACTACCACAGATGAAGAGGAATGATTAGAGTTCTTATGTTGATTATGTCAATTGAGTGTTGTATCAACAATGTACTTGTTATAATAATTATGGAGTATATAATGATTGTACTGCAGTACTATTTCATTAAGGACTTGAGATTGTGTGGAATAAAGAAAAGTGACTCAATAGCAAGATAAATTTTTGGAAAATATATGGTTGAGAGAATGATAAATCATAATATAGTTCTGATACTAAGGTAGTGATTTTGGAATAATACATGATTGATTTGGATAAATTATATTGGATATTCTTGACTAACTTGGAACTGATTAATGATTTGTATATTCCATCATTGTTGGGGTTTAAAACATTTTTGGATTAATGAAGCATATCCAGCATTCTATATGGAATAAGGGAGCAAGAATGTAATCAGTAAGGAATATGGTAATACATGATGAAGGTATTCATATGCTATTACGAGGTAAAAAGGATCTATATTATGTTTACCTTCCTTATAAATGTTGGACTGTGAGTTTGGACAGAAGTATTTTGGATAGTTCTAGTTTGGATTATTTTGGATTACCATAAAAGGACAACCCGGAGGTCGGGCGGCAACCCGTCGCGTCCGGCAAGGCTGCGAGACTTGAACCCGCAACCGAAGGGTGACAAGGGTGTATCACCTACCACTGGCCCACGAGATGTCCTGGATTAAATAATGTAGTTTTTATTAAAAGATCTTTTAGATGAATTATAAATTCGTTTATTTTGGAACCCTATACGAATATTGTAAATAGAATTTTTTACATTCTATTATCTTTTAGAGTGGAAGATGAGTTTGTGGTAGAAATTTATTAATGGATAAAACTCAAATTATAAAGTAAGTATATCTCCATATGATCTTAGCCAATCTCATAAAAAATTCCTCAATATTAAGAAAAGAAAATTAGAACAAAAATGTTTTCCTAGATGGTACCTTAAATCATCACTAATTTATGGCTTTGGGATTGTTGGCCTTTTCATAGCCATGTTCTCTACCACTCTCCATCAGATAATTGATGGTTAGATTTTTCTTCCATATCCATATTTTACTACATGGAACCCTAGTATGTGTTATTTTCGGTAATCTTCATACTTTCGACTCTTTATTTTAAATAGAGGCCTCATTAATTCATTTTTCGATGTGGGATTTCAACTAAGATATTTTGAAACGTCAAAAATGTGTTATCCTAATACCCTATGTTTTGTTGAACCGATGGTATTTCAAATCATCATAGATTGATGAATTTAAGGACCTCAATTTTATACTTGTTTGTGATTGATTACCTCAATCACTACCTATAAATATTTACGTTTTTCCTCCAATTATATGTCTCTAATTGCCACCAATGTTCTCCTAATCGAGATCATAATTTGGTGGTGACCCTTTCATTTCTCTTTTCCTCATATTAAAACTAAATTTTAGTAACCCAATTTCCGATGTGGGTTTTCCCACAAAGATATTTTTTATTTTCAACCTTTTATTTTCGAAGAACAATTTCAAATTGCGAGGACGCAATTTATTGAAGGAGGGGAGAATGTAACACCCCAAGATTTCATAGTGTGTTATTTCTTCAAAATAATTCAATAACTTGCACTACACGCAACACCGAGTTCAATCACACCATGACTAACAAAAAAAAAGCCATTCAAAAGAGGTTATGAATAGTATTATCTAAATTTTAAACTTTATATAATCCTTATAATTTTAGAATTCATATTATGAGTTTCTTAGATATAATGCCAGAACAAATTCATTTTCAGTATTGCACTTTTATCAACTTTTAATAGTGAACCCTTTTTAAATACAATATTTTAAACTTTTTGACTAAATGGGGACATCAAAAATTTAAAATGAAACATCCCAAGCTTCCACGGTACGCTTTCTTTGAATAATACAATAGCGTGTGTTGTACGCAACCTTGAGTTTTAACACACACCACAACTAATTAAACTAGCCGTTGTGAATAGTAATACCTACTTTTTGAAATCAAATATATTTTATATTTCAAAATGGACTTCATTTTTGGATTTGGAATATTGAAATTAGCCTAGGGTGAAATTTTGGTACTTTTCGGATAACTTTTATAATTTGATGAATAGTGAAAATTACTAAATTTTAATTAAAAACAACTTTTTTAATCAAAATAATTATTATTGATAAATTATGAATTTGAGTGGTTTTAAAGTATATTTAGAATATATTTTTACCATTTAATTTAATGTTTGTCATTGGACATAATTTCACAATTAAATCAGACATAAACAAGTGTCAATCTTTTGATAGTTATTATCTCATAAAAACACGCTTTTTATTTTAACAACGGGAATTAATTTTAAATTAATTTCTGCCACTTATGTGTTTTGAATTTGGAAAAATGGATTACATATTTGGAATCAAGATTTCCAAATTATGTAAATAGGTAACTTTTATTTTTACACATTTTGAATAATTACTGCGGTAAATATTTTATTTACCATGGTTAAAGGGTAAATCTGGTAAATAAGGGTTAAAAAATAATATTATAATAATACAAAATTACTCTAAAACGTGTCCTAACCTTATTGGTGGACACATACCCGACCATGGGCATCCTTGGGTCGATTTGGGGACCCTTTAGAGCCACTTTTATGTGGTAGGGACACATTATATTAAAAAAGTTAAAATAAAAATAAAAATGGCATAAGCTTACATCTTTTAGAAGAACAATTTTTACATAGGGTTATACATGTTTGATTTTCGATTATAAATATTAATTAGAAAGATAAAACGATTTCCTACATAATGATATTTTATTTATAATTTTTAGACATCAAATAAGTTAAATTATAAATGACACAATAATGATGCAATGTTTACCTCATTAATAAATCATTTAAATAAATAAGATTATAATGATTAAAATATTATCTAAAACCTGTCCAATTCTTATTGGTTGATGTTATTTAGAAAATGAGTCATCTTATCTTCGACCGCAATGATTTTTGGACCATTATAAACCGAATATAATTATATTATAAAGTAATACTTTCACTCTTTGCTAAAGAGCCCCTCCTCTCCCTTATAAAAGGAGACCAATTCTACTCATTCCTCACACCTCTCAAGCCACTTGGCTCGTCCAAACCCTGCCCAAATAAGCTCCCCACATCCCTCTCCTCCTCCTTGAGGCTTCCCCTTAGGCAGAAAGCATTTCAAGAAGTCCTTTGGTTCCAACCAAAGTGAGTTACCTAAATTAAAGGTAACGATTTCTCTTAAATTATTTTCATTTATTTTGCTTCTCCAACCCCCAAACTCTTATTATTTCCTTTCTTTTGTAACAACACCAGTATCCACAATATACTAGGATGTTGTTATAAGAAGGATTCAAACTACACATACACACAACTCCATCTAATGGATGATTAACATAATGTTTCTGTGGATGGCAAACTAACGCCTCACGAAACGATGATTGTTCAAATACATCTTACTGCCTCTCATGGTGGCCATTATGATGGAACTGTAATTAAATATGATATTAATGATATATATTTTATATATAAGCTTCTGTAATTTCATTTTATTTCATATCATTATTCGGTTCATGTTGTATATACATACGATAATTTCATTTGAGGAAGTGCGGACTACCGCCCCCGTAAAATGATATGACTCGTTCATACCACACATGGAACGTATAAAGGATGGTGTTAATGAACTTAAGTAACATATATAAAATATTATATTATACTGGAATAGTAATATACCTATGTATCATTTGGATTCGATTCTTTTAAAATAAAAATTAAATGGAAGTAGCGTTCGTGCGTATGTACGGACTACCGTCTCCACGAACGCGATGAGATTCATTCTCCATCGTATCCATTCAAGTCTTATTCTCATTTTAGGGTTAAAAATAATGTTAATATCATTCTGATTATTAATAAGATATAATATATCCATTACAAACATGTCTTACGTAACCAAACATTTAAGAAGAACGAATCGATTATCACCCGAAACGACGATAATTCTAAGATATTATTAACAAATCAATGTTAAAAGATCATATATGATATCATATTAATATATATAATTCTTTTATAATTTAATAAAAATTATTTCACAATTATACAGGAGGTTAACCTACCCCAACCAAGGAAAAGTACAAGGTAAGGGATTTTCTTATCTCACATTCAATTCCGTGAGATTTCCATTATTCGCCACTAAATTATTGAAAGTGGTGTATTGTGTACTGGAATTTGATATATATTATCATGATTATCTTTATATTCATGTTATTCTTTAAATAATTTGGTGGTTATTAACTTTTGGCCATACGAGTCAGTTGATTAACGTGGTAAGGGGTTTTCATCTCACTCCTTATTCCCGTGAGATTCATGCCATATTACCACCATTACCTTTTGTGTGGTGTATATACTACCCATAATTATATTCTTTGTGTAATACACTCTAATTTATGTGTATTTACATATTCATTGTATGATACCTCTTTCATGGGTTGTATGTTTCATAAGTTACCAAGTTGGTAAGGGTTTATTTCGCAATCTCTTCATTATCCGAGGTTGTTTATACATAATTATCTACTGGGACCTCGTTATCATCCACGTCCATGTTTCTTAAAAATGTATTTAAAAACATTTTTAATATTTAAAAGAATATGGGTTAAAGTCATTTATACCCTTTTTTGAATTTTTATAAGAGGTTTATAAGGGAATCTTTCCGTCGTTTTCCAAACAAGGTGCTTTTTAACCTTTTCGACAGAATTAAGATAAGAATGTTTTTTTAACTTATACGGCGGGTGCGGTTATTTTCCGCTGTTATAAAATCGTCAAAGCTTCCCTTACAAGCTTATAAGAATATTTTCAAGAAAATTTTTATTTTATATGGATCTTAAATGATTTCAAAAATAGAAAGAGATATTTCTCTAAAAAGTATTTTGATTTCATCTATGTCAACATCCTTTGACGGATTTTACGCTTATTTGAAGTTGATTTATTATGATACAAAACTTCTATATTGTATTGAAGGTTTTGTGATATGTTTGACTGTGGATGTGCTATTTTTATACCATTCATAGTTTATGGTGAAATTATTGACATTTCGTATGCTAGTTTTAATACGAATGTTTATGTTATGTTTAAACCTTTTCATATGGGAATGCATTGGAATTAGTAAGTGACGGGTGGAGCCCGCTATAGCTCCTCGATGCATCGGTAGGTCTCATGAGACAAACTAGTGTCTTGGCACAAGGCCTTGGCAAAATCTTATTTGTAGTCTTGGCACGAGGCATTGGCTATGTGGTTATGATAGGCTGGCATTATGCATTCCAACATTATGAAAGTGGTTATTGATATTTCATGTGATTATTATATTAGTAGAATATCCATGTGATCAGGTAAATGGCATTATTTCATTTTACTTTTTCCATACTATGTTGAAGTTCAAGTTTAAAAGGCTTTTGTTTTAGTAATTCATTGCCTTAAATGTTTATGCTTATTTTTGAATGTTCCGCTATATTGTTATCCTTACTGGGCATTTGATCTCACCCCTTTTCTATGTTTTATTTTTCCCAGGAAGTGAAGAAGTAAATTATGAACGACCTGCAGGGATATTATGTGGGGATATGAGTGTGTATTATGGAGACATTATGTTGTTGTTGTAGTTTTTCATTTTATGATGTAATGTAAAACTTATGAATATATCTAGTGTTTCCAAGGCTACTAAACCAATAGGTCTTTCGAGATTTGATCTTTCTTGTGATCATGCCAATGTTATGTAATAATGCACTGACTCTGGGTAACTAGGGTCGGGGCGTTACAAAATGAGTGTTTACTCATGCTAATTCAAGTTCATTGAGGTTTTAATAATACTAATTCAAGTGCAATGACGGTTTACTCATGCTCTCTATGCAATGAGCCTTACCTCATGTTAATATCATGTTAAATGTTGTTGCCACATTTCCAAGTTATGATTATCATGCTATATCAGGACTTTATGTTCATGTTTTCCTTATGATCCATTGATATACCTACCACCTAATATGTATTGTATTATTCATGTTATGCCTTGTTTACTCCCTTACCGGGCTTTATAGCTCGACGCTTTCTTATGTATGTCCTCAGGTTATCCCATGCAATGCTATGTATGAAAAAATGTTGTACTCATGTAAAAGAATTTTTCAATAAAGATGTTTTATTTTATGTCTTAATTTTTCAGGTAATGTTCACAATTTTCCAAGACACTATACCTTTCGATCCTCAGAGTTATTGTAAGTACAATTTTATGTAATAAATCCTGTTTCAGTGTGTAATAAATAGTAGGGTTGTTATAAGTTTAATATCCAAGAAATGTTCTTTTATTGAACTTAGGATAAAATTTACCAATATTATCCTTGGTTTTTAAATTGTAAACTTTGAATCAAATTATATTAAAGTATCTAACATTTGGATTTCTATTATTTCATAGCTTATAGGGTATTTTCTTCAAAATATTCCTAATTAGAACATTGGTTATGAAATAACATGTAGTGTTTATAGATTCAACCCAAAACAGGGTAGGAAGGTTATATTCACATAACATAGTCCTAGAAATGTTTTAAGGTTCTTATTTCTCCTTTAAACAACACCATTGTGTTAAGTTGTCTTGGGGTGTAAAAATGGTATGTTTAGTTCGAGGTTTTTAATAATAATAATTGAACTAATTGTTTTCAAATCCACCCCTATAGTCATATATTTAAGAAATAATTTTTTCTTATTTCCCATTTTGAACCAATTTCTAGAAATATATAAAAATTGAACTAGATTCACTCTTTTAAATCAAAAATAAAACCCAAATAAATCTATAAAAGTCATTAACCAACATATAAACAAATGATTTATTTTCTTAGTGTTGTTGTTCTTGATGAACCAAAAAATCCATATGGATAAGTTTTAGAGGCCCACTTGAAGAAACTAATTTAATTAATTTAAAAGAGTAGTTATGTTGCTTATCCATTTTCCATGTATCATATTGTTTCTCTTTGTTTAATTTAATTTTATGTAAATATTATACTAAATTGATTTTAGAAAATTTTATAAAAGAATAAAAATAAAAATGTCAAAGTATTCTATAAGGAATCCATGATTCGTTTATTTCAGAAATTAAAAAGTTTAATTTCTTTACAAAAATAATTAATATCATGATTATAGACATTCTTAGTTCATGTTCCCTTTAATTTAGGGATTTTATCTTCGTAAAAATTGAAAAAAAAATTACCTTTGTCACAGTTGGGAGAAATAAGTATTAGAATTTTCTTCAATAAATGTATTTATAGAACTTTTTCATGAGAACTAATCATATATTTTCAACTAACCGAATCCTCAGGGTATTTCCTCTAAAATTTTCACCAAAAGTGATATATCCTCTATCAATGTTAGATAAGGAATGTAAATTTGAAAAATATCCACTCATGTGCCCTGAGAATACTATGTTGATTTACCATTTTTCACTGGATCTCTTAAACATTTTTCAATAAAAAACAAATCAAACAAAAAAAATTTGGGTACCCATATTCTCTCTCTCAATGTTAGTAAATAATGATTTATGAGGATGAATCTACTTGTCTTTTCTAGAAATTAAAAAACTAAATTTTTAAACACATTTAGAAATAAAGACATTTTTAATTCCACAAAAAATGATGATTTATAAGACTACAACTATTGTCCTAGTACCTCGTTTCTTCATAGTTAAAACAAATAACTTTGTAGAGTTTTTTATTCATGGAACTGGACACAAAAAAATATTTATAAAGATTTCATTCTTCACATTGGATTCCTATTTCAGATTTATTACTCTAAATTTTATTCTTTATAAATATATGATTTATGAAATTTTAACATTTTGTTAAAAAACATTTATAATATTTATGGTCTTTAACTTATTTTTTTAAGATTTCAATATTGTTTCCACATTCAATACAATATGCATAATAATATTCCATTTTGAATTTCAAATAAAAAAATATATTATTTAATCCTTATTTTCCCTTAACAAAAATTGTAAGAATTTAGGAAGGATTTTTTTTTGGATTTCATATTTTTTTATAACATGTTACAGTATTCATTTAATTATTCAAAAGAGTAGATTTGATTTTCTAAATCATATTCTTTCTTATAAAAATAAAAAAAATGTAACTATTCTGAGAGTTCCATAAAGCACATATTAACCTTTTGATTAGAAATTTAATCTTCTAATCATGGAGATGTATTATCCCTAGAATCATTAAAACTGCTCCTTATTGCTTTCCTGGATTCCTTGGATTTATTCTAATATCCATCCTTCTTGAAATATATTTTCTCAAACATTTTGTTTTCATATAATTAGGAATAGACTATCTTGATGTGCCTATGTTTCTTACACTCGTATCATTTAACCTATTTATACTTTACCTCATGCTTCTTATACTTTTTTAAAGGTGTTTTGAAACCTATTTTTTGTAAAGGTTTTTAAGATTTCTAGAAAACTAAGAAAGATAAATATGGTATTCTGATTTTCTTATGGTGTCTTCTTCTCTAGATGATCCATAAATTTTTATACTCTTGTTATTATTTTCATAGTTTGAAGGAAACCCCTTCAAGGAAAGATATTTATTTTTAACAATTTTATGCTGACAAGTTTAAGCTTTAATTTATTCTATATCCATAATAAATATACCAAAAATATCTTTTAATTTAAAATCTTTATTAGTTATAGATTTCATAATGGAATCCAAGATTTCACTCTATCAGGTTGGTATAATTAATATGATTTCTAGAGAATGATCTGGATCAATAATTGGTTTTCTTAAAGTAGAAACATTATTTACAACCTCTATGAGTCTTCCATTCAACTGAGTAATTATCTCAACTTACATCATTCTGAATGTATCAAACTTATTATTGGAAGTATTATATCTAGGAGCTCACACATTTTCCGTCCATTCTAAGACATTGATATGGTAGTCCACATATCATAAGATATTGTTCACAATGAAATTTTATTAAACTCATTAATATTCGTCAACAAATGATATCATTATTAGATTTGGATTTTATGTCCGAGATGGATTTAGTGCTGACATCACATGTTTCAGATTAAATTTTAGTAGCTTTATAAGGCTTTATAGATTTTAAATAAATATTAAAATCAAGGTTATCCAAAAAAAAATTACCATTTGTGCTTTAAAACATCTATAATTTTTTCATTTAATTAGTGATATGTCATCATAGAAATAAATTCTTTATTATCAACTCGATCAATCATTCTATATATTATATTAACAATTCAAAATTTTAAATTTATTAACTCAAAAGTAACCACCTTTGATGCCAATTGTATGTTTGAAAACAACTTCCCTAAGACTTAAGAGGGGGTGGATTGAGTTCTTGAAATTTTATTATCTTGGAAAACTACACTCTTTAAGGTATCATAAGTTCATAGTATTTCCTAAAAAATAATTTTGTAGAAATATAAGTAGAAATATGAAATACTAAACCCATGAGAGTTGTTGTGATTCAGGAAAAAATACCTTAGTCCACTCCACCAATGCTAAAATTCTATATCTTAGTGATTTTCAATAGAAAAGGTCCTTTTTAGGGACTTTCAGTCCTTTTCTTAGTGACCACCCAACTGAATCCAAGTACTCATCACTTAGTGAAAAACTAGAAGATTTTACCTAAATCCTAGAAGGATTTACAAACTCCGATTTTCAAGTTTATTTTACTAGGAACCTTAACATATTAGTACAAAAACTAACACATATTGAAAAAATCTTGAAAGTTGAATGTTTACAAATGAGGATCATAGTTGAAACATGTAAATTATAGTAGATAATAGTTCTACATGATAGAAGATAAAAATGTGAAGTGTCTAGAAAAGAGTATTCTAAAAACACAATGAGATCGGTCTTTTAAGAACACATATAGAAACTTGAATCTTCTTTATATTTTCCGCATAGAACAGAGTTGTACCAAGGGATCTTTGAGACTGAGATTTAGGATTTCTTGTTCTATATTTTGTTCATATATATATTTTTTGGATATATGAATTAATATTTCATGAAAATGTTTCTTAATATTTCACCCAATGATATCCCCTAAAACCGGGTCTCTAAAATGAGTTACATATTACCGTTTCTTGAAAATAAATTAACAATAGTACACATCATTAAATTATTCTTGTATGACATTATTTTCTTAGTATTTTAAAACTTTTTATAACCAATATTACTATTAAAAAGTAATCTAATATGTAATGAATCTATAGAAACATTAAATTCCAATTAAATTGCACCAATGGTAATAAATATGTTGGTTTCATTACCATATAGTTGACTCATGATATCTGCCTAGATTAATTCCATGTATTTAAATTCACATAACCGAATTGATCCACATAGCCTATTTTCTCACGTTGCCAAAATACATAACCTCCTTTCTCACAAATATGAATTTGGAATTTCCTAATGAATAATATACCCATTTAGAACTTCATAGATGATTTTAACATGTATTTGAATCAAGCATCTAAATACTCCACCATGACAATTCACATAGTTGTTTCATTGATTTATTTATTCACACATGCAGGAAATTAATTTTCATCTGTGATTTTTGTGTAGGTTATTTAAAAATGTGGCCATTTCATGAAGGAATTTCCTTCACATAGCTGATTGATTTACGTATCTAAATATAAATTTAGTTAACTTCCTTACATAGATGATTTTCTATACTTATTAAAATTTTAGAAAAACTTCTAGAAATGAAGAATTAAAAGAATAATGATTAAAATAAATATAAAACCCAATATACACACATAATTATCATTAGTACCATATGAAGGGGTTTTGAGATAATCAAAACATAAATCAAAATGGATATTTTGCAATAACATTAGTAGTCTAACAATAAAATCATCACTTAATCTTATTTTATCGAAACTGATAAGTGTTATAAGGTGTATTGTGATGATTTGTAACATACCCCGTGTAATGGGATTCGACCCCACTAGGCATGTTGTCCATGTATTGAATAAGTAAGGAGTGATGGGTAGGTTATCCCTTGGGGGGCTATGGCCTGCCTTCTCAGCCTCTGTGTGTGGTGTGTGTTTAATGTAATTATACCCCCAATAACCTAATATATATAAATATATATATATATATATATTGAATAAAATCCTACACTAATAAAGATTTTATTTAATGTTTTTCATGATCCAATTGATCTTCTATGCATAATAGGAATAAATAAAAATACTGTTTTGGAGGATAAGTAGATAACTAAGGCTCATGATAAATCAATTTTCTAATGGGAAAAGGGAATATTTTATTTAAATTGGCCTCAATACAAGACCATAAAATGGATTCATGGGGGAACATATTTGAGCACCAACAATCATACATCACACACATAAACTACATGTGAAACTGAGGGACTATGCACTCTGTATTATAGACAAGAAACCATCTTGGTACCATTTCCAATGTGGGATAATGAATCTTATAATTAAAGAGTGAAATGGCCCATGCGATATATTAAAAGACTATACAGACATAGTGAACCAATGGGGCATGCTGAGTATATGAAATGATGGGCATCCAGATTTTGATAGTTCCAATAATTCCCAATTATGTAAAGAATCACCCTATGTGGACTTAATTTTTTATGTGGGATAAACTCATTGTTACAGGATGAAAAATAAATTCAAAGACCATGGTAACCTTCATCTTTATTCTCATTCCACCCTATAACTCACCCAATAATCGATTAGGCCACTGATTCCACACTGGAAAACATGTTTATCCATTCCTAATCCATTATAAAATCCACCTAAATCTTCAAGGGAGGGATCAACATCACACTAGGATAAAAAGTGGAGTGTATGTGGTTCTAGGAAACACCAATTTTTCTAATTCATTTAATACCCAACTATTTTAATAATCACCCATCCAAATTTTACTTTTTATGTGGGATGTGCTCCCCACTATAGATTCTGAAAATAATATAAAAAAAGTGTGTTATATCATCTTCTTTTCATGCCACCTTACAACATAATAAATACTCATAAATACACCTTAGTAATTCCACCAAGAACCTACATCCACACCAATCCACCATGAAAATAAGTTAAATCATTTAATGTGGTATCAATATTACTCCAGATCACTGAAAAACACATAAAAAGGAATAACTAAGGTAGTTGTATTTCTAATTAGGATATGCATCTGACATATAAAGTATCCTTATCAAATACAACATATAATATAAACTACCTTTCAATATTTCTTTAATCAAATAAATGTTTAATGGAAACTGATAAGTGATATAAAATAATATTCATAGGGTGGTTTTAGGGGGGGCACTCACAATTTAGAAGTTTACTGTAGCAGACAATTATACGAATAATATATCAAAAATAGTTGAAGGATTATATTTATTTAGTAGGAAACAACATTATTTGAGTCTCTAGTTGGTAACCAATCAAGGACCTATAGCCGATGATAGTGGGATGTTTTATTCAGGTAGAAGAACAGATGAAGAAATACTATATTATATTCATATTTGAAACATGATTTATTCCCATCATCTTGAAATTTTCATCCTCTAGTGTTTTACCTAGATAAGTGTGAATATTAAATGACATGTTTTCTCCCATGGATGTAGGCACACCACTTTTTTTTGCATTTTATTCTTATTTTCATGTTCATTTCAATTTTTGGGAGTTTTGTTGCTCAAAAAATGTGGTATCAGGTCGATAGAGCTTAATATGAAGATGATAAAATAAAATTTTATGATTGTAGGATAATTAATGTTAGTTTAAATTGATTTTTGAAGATGGATAATAAAATATCTCATTAAGATGATAATAGTACAAATGGTTTTTAAAATAGAGGTAAAATGATATCTCTAGATACAGTAAACATTTGGGTCAACTCTAGGGTGCGTCAGTACCTCCGTGTTGGAGAAGATGATACTATTCATAATGGATGTGATTTTTTTAATTACTTTTCTAGTGGAATATCTAGCAAGACGAATAAACACTTCACATTCAGTCAATCTCACTTGTTGATGTGGATAGGGTATTTCTCAATAGGAAGGGCACCACTCAGATCAAGAAAAGGGTTGATAATATTATCACCTAAAACTTTTCAAATTAACGTGACACTTTTTTTCTAGGGTAAAACTTTGAAAATATATATGGAAGAATGACCATACAAGTCAATGAAAACCTGATACACTATTTTATCAACCTAGAGTAAACGGATATGAAAAATGTATTAGAGAAAATGAATGAGTTCCAAAGTATTATTAATCAACTAAATTATATAAAAATTATTATTGATAATGAGTTGAAGGAACTGTTGGTGTTAATATCCTTACCAAATGCATGGGATACACTAGTTGTGTCTATCAGTAATTCAACTCCTAGTATAAAGGTCACTATGTAAATAGTAAAATATGGAATTTTGAATAATGAATCTATAAGTAAGGATAAGGTATATATTTTGGAATAAATGGTTCTTTTCATTGAAAGACAATATTTAAGGAAATGGAAGGGAATAAATACAATAAAATAACTTATTGATAAAAATCAATAAAGGTGAAATCAATAAAAATCATTACTGAGATACGATATGAAGTGTCACAATTGTGTAAGACTGAGAAAATTCATTCTATTATATCAGAAGATTAAGGAAGAATAGATAAGTCAATAATTAATCCCCATAAAAAATTATGTTGTAGTTTTTAATAGAGAGATTATTATTATTTAAGAAGATCATGCTAAACTTTTACTCCAAGACTCGACATGGGTGATTGATTCAAGAACCCTATACCATTCAATTTCTAAATTATATTTCTTATAATCTTAATCATTTGTGTGTTTTGAACATGTGAAGGTAGTAAATAGTGATGCATCCCAAATTAATGTTTTTTGTGATATTTTTCTGGAGACTAATATTGGATGCGAGTTACTATTGACGGATGTGAGGTATGTTTTTGATATTTTAATCAATTTGATATCCATTGTAATGTTTTATTATGATGGATATGTAAGTTCCTTTGGTGATAAAAATGTAATATTACCAAATGTAATATAGTGGTTTCTATTGGAAATAGAAATAATTTTTTTATCACATCAATTCTATACAATATAGAGGAGAAATCTATGCCTCTAGAAAGGAGGTCCCTATAAAAGTGTGGCACTGGTAGCTTGATCACATGAATCAAAGTTGAATCAAAATTAATTCAATGAAAATACAATTTCCATGATCAAAGGAACCCATTGGGAGACTTATGTTTATTTAATCATGATAAAATAATAAAGTGTTTTATTTCATAGTTAATTACCATTTGGAAAAGAAAATTTTTTATAATTCATACACAGTGATATTTATATAAGGATCACTAAGTCAATTAGGAGGTTTTATTTATTTTATAAATTTTACTAATGATCATTTTAGGAGTGTTTGGGATATTTTCTTTGATAACTACTGATCAGGAAAAGAATGTTTTCAAAATATTTCTGTGTTTGTGGAAAAAGAAACCGGTAGATTATTAGAGATTGATTTTGTAGATAAGGGAGGATAATAATGTAGTCCATTTGAAGAATATTATTATAGTTTCTCCATAATTTTTGAAAAATCAATACTAAAGATACCTCAGTATAATATTGTTTCTATGAGGATGAATATAATAATTTGGGAGAGTGTAGTGTGTATTCTATTGAATTCAAAGCTATCAAACACATTTTTAAGGGATACAATGAGGACTACAGTTTATCATATCCACTTTTTTCTAGAATTTATATTGAACTAAGACATAAAGAAAGGGTTTATATTGGTAAATATGTTTCACACAATAACTTGACAATATTTTCATCCATAGAATTTGTACACATCCTGAAATATAATTGGAAGATAATGGATAGAAAGGTAAAAAAGTGTATCTTATGAGGATATGATCATGAATATTTTTTATACCAATTCTAGGATCCAATGAGAAAGGTGATGATTATAATTATATATGGGGTCCCTCTTGGAAATCAGATATTTAATTTTTTTAAAGATCCAGAGAAGTCCCAATCTAAGGAAATTACAATTAATCTAGATCCAATATCACCCCCATTAATTATAAATAGTTCAATATATATTCATAACACTGAGGATATATCACCATAAGGTATATATTTCTCTCTACTGATATGTATACATCATATGATATTCTTATGAAAATCCCATTCTAAGGACAATTGAGAAGATCCACCAAATAATTAAAGCTTAGTCATAGATACTCACCACATGAGTATAGGATACTTTCCATTTGAGGATAGATAGGTAGTTATGATGATGTGAATAAAATATAGAATAATATGAAATGGAAAAATTATATGGAAGAGGATATGATATAATTTCATAATAACTACACATTTGACCAAGTAGAGTTACCACATGTAAAAAATGTAGTCAAGATCAAGTGTTTATATATATTCAAATGTGAAACGTGTAACTCATAACAACGCTATCGATTCAATATGGATATGAAAGGATTTATCCTAAAGAAATGTATTGTATTTGATGAAATTGTTTATCCTATGTTAAAAATGTCTCCCATCAGGGTTTTACATGGATTAGTGAAAAGTCTCAACCTAAAGGTGAAATAATAAAATTTAAATACTGTATTATTACATGGTGATCTTGAATATGATATTTTTATAGATATGAAATAATGATTACTAGTTAAAGTAAAATAAAACATGGAATATAAACTTATTAAAAGTTTGTATATTCTAAAACAAAAACCAAGGTAATGGTATAGGAAATTTGATTCATTCATGGAGAAAAATGATTATATAATAATGGAGGGTGGTTAATGTAATATCACAAAAAATGTTTTTTATGGTGATTTAATTATTTTTTATTTTATGTTAATAATATGATGATTATTAAAAAAGATATGACAAAGATTTATTGGTTGGGTAATTAGTTAAACAAGAATTTTGAAATGAAGAACATAGAAAATTTTACTCAGATTCTTGGTATGACTATTACCCGAGATGGGTGGGATCATAAGAATTTTTTATCTCATGAATATTAAATTGTGATGGTTATTAAAAGGTTAACAGGAGAATGGTGGAAATAGTTATTGCATTGCATGAATTCTACTTCAAGATCACGACCATCTAGAGTCCATCAACTAAATAGGAGAAAGATATGATGGAAAAAGTTCTTTATCAGTTGGTAGTTGGTAGTATCATGTATGTTATGGTATAAAGTAGACAATATTTTTATCACTCTTTTTTAATTTTCATTAAGTTATCAAATCCCTAAAAAGAGAATTTTACCTGGGTCAAATGGATATTAAGGTATATGTGAGGTATATTGATTCATTGTTTATGTTCTAGAAATGATAAACCTATTTTAGATAGATATACAGATGAATATATGACTAGATGTTTAGAGATGAGGATATTTATTTTTAAATACCAAATATAATTTATAGGTGGAGTAATTTATTTGAAATCATGACTTTATAAATGTTTATCATTATCTACCACTAATGTAGAGTATATCACAATCACATAATGGTTCATGGTGACACTACAGATGAAAAAAGTTATAAAGGATCTAGGATTGGGTTTAGATAATTATAGTCTATATTATGATAGTTAGAGTGTTTTTCATTTGTGAAAAAACCCAACATTTAATTCTAGGAACAAAGACATCATTTTTTTGATATCTTTGGATCTATAATGTGTTGGAAGAAATATTTCAAAAAAATTAAGAAAATACACACCAATGATAATGGGGAATATATGATGAAATCCTACAACTAAAATATAAGATAGAATCCTAGAAAGAGACTATATCTCTAGATTCAAACCCAATTTGGTCTTAAGGGGTAGAATATTGTGGCCACTCCCAATTTTGGATTTTACTATGGGAGATCATTATGGGATTAATCTTTCAAAAACAGATGTTGGATGAAACCTCTTCAACTAGAAATAAACTCAATGAAGCCATTGATTAGAAAACAAACAAGGATATATAACCAATGATGGTGGAATATTTTCTTCAAGTATATGAAAAATTATAGAAACACTTTATTTCCTTCCCCTTTAAAAATGGATTCAGTCTCATAAATGAGTAACTTACATCCTTTTATGTTTCATTTAGACAAGAAAGAATAGTAAATGACCTCATGTATTCCATATATATAGGTACAACATTAAAAAAAATTAATATAATTTCAATCTAACATTTTTATTCTTATTTTTATATTAATTTCAATGTTGAGTTGTTATAATTCTATAATAGTTTTAAAGAATAAATAATCAATTGTAAGGTTCATGAACCTTTTTCTATGTGGATGAATTATTCACACCTTCCATGGTTATATGTGGAGTATCCCATGCATAAAAAATCTTGATTTTTTTCTATCTTGGATATAAAATGGAGGATAATCCTCCTTTAATGAAGTGTTGGTGGTGGTTCCTCGGTGATTCCTTCATCAAGGCCCAGAAGTAATTAGTTTTTTTTTTTGTATTTACATTTTTTTATCTTTATAAAATTAACATTCATGTCTCATTTTCCTCTTCACCTCTATCTTTATTTCCCCTTTTTTTATCTAACTCTATTTTAATGTATTATTAACCACCCATTGATCTGAGTAGCAGGGAGGCATTACCAAAGTTCCAATTTATATCTTAATTATTTTATTTTTCTCTATGTGTAGAAACAGATGATTTCAGTTACCAACTATATTTTTATTATTTTATTTTATTCTATGTTTAGTAGTAGGCGATTTAATTTTAGTAAGGATGTTCTCCCTTAGTTATTTTATTTTTCATATCCCTATTCTTTCATCATTAATTCATTTTATACTTTATATTCTGTTATATTAAGAATAGGGATTATCTAAGTGAAAGGAGTGATTCATGGAGGGTGGGGTGTGTTTAGACATTTGAGTGATACCATGCACTTGGTAGAGGTATGTTTATGATTATAATCCATAGAGAAATCTTGTGGTTGACATGTTTAGAGAGACTCTCATGTGAACTAGCACATGTACATTAAATGGTAGAAGGATTTTAGAGGAATGGTATATAATCTATGTAATGAATAGGAATAAAATAAATATTTTATACATTGATGGTAATCACTAACTCTCTTCTTGAATCGACTAATTTTATATATAACAGTTTCTTTTTTTTTCATTTCATTTCAATTTCACGTTCTTGTTTAATTTTAATTTTATTAATTCACACACATTCAAATTTATGTTCATGCCTTTATTATTTAATTAAAAACATAAAAATAATAATAAGTGATAAATACCCTATAATAACAAAAAAACATGTCAAATCTTTTCAATATATAACCTAGGGTCAGCCACTAATCTCTACCAATTTGAGATTAAAAAAATATTGTTGATAAGGATCCAATGAGAGGTCAGTTTATCAATGTATATAGGGTGGATTAGGATTCCTATTGACACATGAAGTAAGAGTAGTGGGTGTTTCTTCTGGAAATGTGGATGACATTGTTTGTTTAAGGTTTAAACTTTCCAATTGGTTTCTAATAGGTTTATTCGTAAAACCAGAAACATCCAATGATTCTATATCCATTTGGACCTACATTCCAAAGGTAGGTGCTCATTAGTTCTGGACCGATGAGGCTTAAGTATTTTCATTGGTCGAGAGGATGGGAGGTAAGGCTCATCACACCTTTTGGGGGGAATTATTGCCTACTCTGGGACTCTCTCATAGATTTAAGTTATGTTCACGAATCCTTATTAATTCACCAAGTATGAAAATGAATTTTACTTTAAATTTAGCAATCAATGATTGATATGTGTGGGTATTAGAGAATATTTTATATGTATTTAAGGTTCTTTATCAATGGAGAATCATCCATATGTATTGTAGATTCTTAGTCAATGTTATCCTTCAATACATTATATAATAATCTCTTGGTCATTATAATAATCATACTGGTTTTAAAGCCACACAGTGGGGCACTGGAAGTTTATTATCATTCAGAAAGGCATGGATTATTCCAGAGTTGGGATCATACCAGCAGATGGGCTACCTATATATCTTTGTTAAAAAGGAATTAGAACCCACGTAGTTTGATAAGAAGGATATAGTTTAACGTCATATGAGATAGAAAAGAATTAATAAAATATGGGATTGAACCATACAAAGGCTTCCTACATACTCTACTTTTAAGGTAGAGATCAAAGTCCATATAGTTCGGGTAAAGAAATATGAGGTTTATGCATGGTTAATGGCTCAGAAATAGATTTCATGATTATTTTTACACTTTAATCTCATGTGAGTCATGCTCAGTGTGAGAAACAAGAGGTATCAGTAATCTTGAAGATTGTTCCATGAAAGATTCAGTCATGAGAAATTATGTGGGGCTTACAAATGTATGACTGCCCAAATAGATGAAGACCAGAACTTACTTCAGGTAAGAATCCCAAGAGCAGGGTCCATAAAGGTATTTGTACTTTATGGAGATTTGGAGTTTTAACTTGGGGATTACTCCTGAGAAGGAGGCCTAAATTAAAAGGGACTTATGATTGGGGTTTATTCCTGACAAGGAGGCCCAAATCAAAAGAAATTGTGATTGGGGCTTACTCTTGAGGAGGAAGCCCAATTAAATGGAACTTATAACCTAGGTCTTACTCCTGAGAAGGGGGCCCAGGATAAGGGGACTTGAAGCTTAGGGCTTACTCCTGAGAATGAGGACCAAACCAGGGGAACTTGGGGCTTACTTCTGAAGAGGTTTCCCTAAATCAAAATATCTTCTCATCTTAAAGGATGAGGTTATATAAGAAAATTATAACCATGGTGACCTAAAGCTTGTATGTCACGAGGTTTTGGGAGAAGTTCTCATATAATTCCTTTCAGATAAAGAAGAAAAAAAAGGAACCATTCCATAAATGGATTTGGAAAGGTGTTTGAGGGATAATATCTTGAATAGGAGAGGTGAACGGGAGAGAGGCACACAAATAAAGTTGGCGTGCAAGTATAGACGCACAAATCATTTGGCGCACAAGTCTTGGCCATGAAAGTGTACTTGCTTGGCATGGGTTCACCTAGGCAATGAAGAATCTATAGGGTAATACTTGGTTGAGACTTAACTCAAGCCTTTATTATTATCCTAATATGTTTCCAAAAGGGAAGCGCGCAAGTTTCATTGAAAGGGTAGGGTGGCATGCAAGTCTTTTAACTTTTAAGGAGGTCTGGATAATTAAGCATGCAAGTGTAGATTAATTCTAAACACTTATACCATATCCTACTCCTTCAAGTCTTCCATTCTAGGTAAAAAGTTACCTTAGAAGTTTTCGGAAGAGTTGAGTTGAAGACTTGGGCGACCAGAGCTTGAATCTGAGTTTTGGAAAATTCTTCATCGAAATGGGGGGCCCACAGGGGCTATTTATAGTCCATTGGGCACTTTGGGTGAAAAAAAAAAGAATAGGGTGCGCAACTGACTTGCACGAACCATAGGTGGAACGCAGGTGACTTGAGCGGCGCACATGAAACTTGTGTGCCTCAACCTGCATGAGCTCATGGTTCATGCCTTTGCCATTTTTGGTTTTTCTTCAAAGGGTGACCCTCTTTGTGCTTAAGGTATTCCCCTTTTCCATTAATTGGACTCTATGACAGGAAGGAGCGTCAACAGAAGTCCCCCACTCTAAGTTGGATCCGAAAAGGGAAGAGGATCCTAATCTGAGGTAAAGCCGGAGAAATCAAGGGTCTGTGGTGCGCAATTTAGGCACGTAGATGCTAGGGTGCACAAGTATGGCGTGCAGGTGGTCTGGATCGCCTATATATATGGGCTCAATCCCACGCGAACTCATTCAGCTTCTCGAAACTCGAACTCTCATTGCGCAGGTGCCTCCGGTTTTCGGTCTTCGGTATTCTTAATTTTTTTGTTTCACTTCTGTAGAAGGTATTTGACTTGCGCATCATGACTAGGGTGGAAAAACTTGTGTGAACTAATTGACTTGCGCGCCAAGTTGGGACTTGCATGAAATAATCCCTTTGCCATTTTTTTATTTCCTTCATCAATATCTCACAGAAAAACTTACTTATGGTTTTTCTGTTTGATCTTTGTGAAGATTCAATGGCTCCCAGAAGAAATGGATCAGCTGATGAGTTGGCCACCAAGAGAATAGATGATATGATGAACATTGTCATCCATGATTATTATGTTATCTACGATAGAACTTTCCAAGATTTGGCTAAGTAATTGAAGAAATATCATGCCAATTTACCACAGGGCATCTACATGCCTTTATATGTCCATGTTTATCTTCAAGGAGTCAACATTCCAGAGGTAAAGAATTATATTCCTAATTCCTGGTTTCATACTTACACCAATTTCTCTTCAGCAAATGTCTTAGTTGCAGGATCATTTGCCAATGCTGGAGTAGTGGATAAGGCATTCATAATACATCATAGCCCAGGTGCTCTATATCTAAATCCTCACAAGCCTAATCTACAGCTGCATTGTTATCCCTCTATTTTCTATAATTCTCAGATAGACCAATCTAAGGGATGGAAAAAGAGTTGGGATTTCTGTCCTGGAGGAGGTGGGAAGCTGACTTGGATGTGGGCATATTGGGTGCGACAAACCTATGTGGAGTTTTTTGATGATCTGAAAGGAGATTCAATATATGAAGTCGTCTTGGCTGGGCATGCATATGTCTACAGGAATGACAATTTCGTGCCAGAGTTAATCTATTGTTGGAGCCCAGAAACGAATTCTTTCCATCTAACTCATGGAGAAGTAGGCATCAGTTTATGGGATGTCTACAAGATTTCAGGGGCTCCAATTTTGGGAGATATTTATAATGAATTCATTCCCTCATAGGTGACCTGGAATGATTCGGAGAAGACTCTGGATTTGGATAGAGAGTTAATTGAAATTTTCCACAAACATAAGAATACCAACACCACGAAAACCCACTCTAGAAAATATATCCATCCAGAGGAGTAGATGGACATGTTTCTTATTAAGAATAAAGAGGAGGGACCTTCCTGCACTCATCCTACTAGTTGCCCTAGAGCAGAAAAGAGGGGTTCTCTGGTCACATTTTGGCCAATTTTGGATGCAGGAGAGTTTGATAGGTGGGGGTATGAAGTGAAAAAAAAATTCCAGCGAAGACCCGTCTCACAGTATTTTTGGCCATCTGGTTTAGTGTTTACCTTTTACTAGTTCGGAATTCGAAAGGAGGCGTGAGGCCAAGGACCTTTGTCGTTGTATCCAAGCTGGCTGAAAGGAAGATGGTTGGGATAGCCACCCCAGTTTTGGAAAAGATTCATAGGAGATTGATTCATGTTTATCTGGGTAAGTCTCCTCTATGAATAGTGGGACCATTCCATGTGTTATGGGGATGGATCACCACTCAATTCAGAACATATGATGTACAAAGTATAGTTCAGGTTCCTGGAAGTTCTTTCTAGCTGTCTGTGTAGGCCTTTTCTAGAATTTCTCCCTTATCCCTCAATGATTATGATATCAATATAAGGCTAAGAATGTTCAAGGGGTTTTATTTCTTTCCTTATGGAAATCCGCCAACAGGGCTATTTGTTGATGATGGAAGAGCTAGCCCGGAGTTAACAGTATACATGCTAGCAAGTAGAGATGATACACTGGCCAATAGGATTGATGGGGAAATTATATGAAATGCCTATTCTCCATACAGAATCCCACGTCAATTCAAATTTCTGTAGAAAATTATTGTATACCCTCCGATGCATGTCAAGTTAGAGCACCATCTGATGGTTTCTCGTCAATGACGGTTGTTGACATCTATGGAAAAGACTACAGAGTTATTTGATCTACCAGCTGTTGGAGCGGCAGTTCAATTGACTACATGGTATGTCGAGATCTGGGTAGAATCATACCTGAAAGGGGTACTAAATCAGTCAGTCCCTCAGGAGGGGAAAAATTAGAGGAACTTTAGGAAAGAAGATTTTCATTTAGAAGGTGATTCTTCCTCACCCCGAGCAGATTCATCGGGTTCCTCACCCAGGGCTGATTCACCGTATTCCCAAGATGGGGATGATGAGGCATAAAATACGTCAAAGCAGCCTCATGCCAGATATAATCCTCCTTCCAGAGTAAAGAGACCTACTCCATCGACTTTTGGTGAGTTACATAATTGAGGCAATTTAGTCACCATTATTTTAAATAGCAACAAGTTTCATTTTCTTATCATTTATCTGTGATTGCAAGAGCTGGGAAGAAGTTGATGTCCCAGATTGTAGGACCCTCCTCATAGCCTTCTGGTGCACATTCTAAATATTTACAACCAGAGGCTGTCCAGACATGGATGATTTTATATTGTGATGTTGAAACCGCCTGGATAGACTTATGTGAAGGGATGCATATCCTTAGAGTGGGGAATCTCCAGGATTCCACTGACATTCGTTTTGAGGAAAACCCCAATGAAGTGAGGTATTACATCAAAGAGATAGAAATGCACATATATGCCACTGATAATTCGGTTCCTATTACCAAGTGGGTGATGGAAATGATGGACCATGGTACCACTGAGGGGATTGGTCCTTCGTTAGATGAAGAGTGGCATGATTACGTGGCTCCTGAAGATGTACGTTTTCCTTTTTTTTCTCATATTTCTGTTTTCTTTGCTATTTGAATTTATTCAAAGCTTTGTTATTCAAGGAAATAATCTTCTTCATCCTCCATATTATGATTGAAATAACCACTAAAATTCCATCGTCGTGGTATAGCCCTGGTGGCACCGCTCTTGGAGCCACTGAATCTCCTCGTGAGCCGGAGAAGTATCTCTAGGCCAGCAAGCCATGGATGAAGAGTTAAAAAGGGTGTTATTGTCTCTGCTACATGTTTTCGGAGATGATGACTCTAGTCCACCCAAAAATCCAAGAAGCAAAAGTATCGACAAAAGAAGACCATAGTCAAACGCTTTATCAGTAGTGGTAAGTCTTTCTGGTAGTCATAAATCTTAACCTATGAAAAAGTGCTGAAACTTCTCAGGATTGCAGGGACATATTCAGTTTCCCCTTTAAGGTAAAGGTTTGACCATCCTCAGAGTACAACAGAGGATTTTGGAGAATGGCTGCATGTTCCCGCTCAAATAGTCATTCCTGAATAAATAAAGAGAGTAGATGAGACGACGTTTGTTCCCAACACCGCTCCTGTTTCTGATGCTAGGAGAGAAAATGCTTCTGTTAAATTAACAATACTTCATAGAACCTCAAATGAGACAACAACTGGCTTCTATTCTGTGATGTTTTAGGTTCAACACATGCACCAGAACATTTGTAAATGATCACTGCTGACCCCACAACTATCTGTGAAGAAGCTATCCGGGGTCAGAGATTTCCAAATGAAGGTCACGAAGAAGACATGTCGAGTGCTCCCACTGGTGAGACTAACCTGGGATAGGGGACATCATTGGATAAAATGATGAAACTTGGAATGTATTCATATCATGTTAAATTACCATGTGATTTAAAAGATTTTGGACATCTAGTTATAGAATCAACTGGACATGAGTTTCATCATCTGTCCTTTTAATCTTCTCATGATTACACTTCTAACCCTATTTGGTAAAAAAATGTATAGTTCCATCTAAATGGATTGAATAATCAACAATACTTCAAGTGGCTACTGATGAAGCTCGAGATGCTGTAAAACAGATGCGAAATCATGTTTAAAGTCTTCTATAATTTCTAAAAATAAGAGAAGAGACTCCAGTCAGTGGATGTTCTTCAAATATTTTTCATCAAATGAAAAAACAGTTCATTTTCAATCATCTATACCTTCATAGTTTGATTTTTACTAGGGTTAAATAAATATCCCTACAAACATTATCTTTTAATTTCATAATATTTCCTAAATCATACAAAATGTATGTTTAGAGAGTTGTGACTTGACTTTTTTTTAGAGTACCCTTTATAGGTTTTCAATTTAATGAGTACCATGTCTTTTTTTATTGGTAGTTTAAATTCATGCAAGTTGGACTATAAAAAGGCTAATATTTACGGTCGACTAGATATGACCAAATGAATGATATTGACTCAATTCTTGATAATTTGTTTCGAAACATATTACCATGTTCAAGTATGGAGGGGAAAAATTGTAAACTGTGGCATGAGAAATTTTGAATCTTAGGAATGACATGGGAAAAGAGCTAAAAGGCATTAGAGGAAGTATTTTCTAAGAATGAAGTTACCACTGCTTGATTAACCCGTTATGGGGGATGAATTATGTAGGGCCAACTGGGGCATAAGCCGCATAGTCAAATAGTAGCATCTTTTGGATGACAGGTCTGTTATGTAAACAACTTATGTAAGGCCACCTAAGGGCACGTGCTGCATAGTCGGGCAAACGAACTCTCAGAAATTTGACTTTCTATTGCTAAAAGATGAAGAAAGTTTTATGGGTATCCAAAATTTCCAAAGCATAGAGTCTGCTTTATGGAGAAAGGTACTTGAATATGGAGAGGATATTTCCAATCATAATTCTCAACGAATTGAAGGACTGTGACTTCTATGAAGGTTTGACCCAAACGTAGGAAAAAAGGTATATGCAGTTTTTAATCATACGACTAAAACCAGATATAGAGACATTATACAACATAATACTTTCAGATCATGAAAAAGAGTATGGAACAAATATGTTAAGGATGGAAGTTTTTTGTAGATCCCTACATATCGTCATTAAAACCAATAGGTACAAAAGAGGATTCTCCTAAGAATGAAGTTACCATTACTTGAAAAACCCATTATGGAGGTTGAATTATGTAGGGACACTCGGGGAATAAGTTACATAGTCAAATAGTAGCATCTTTTGGCTGACAGGTCTGTTATATAGACAACTTATGCAAGGCCACCTAAGGGCACATGCTGCATAGTTAGGAAAAAGAATTCTTAGGTATCAGACATTTTGCGACCAAAAGTCAAGAAAAGGTTTATAGAGATAATACATATTATTTGTATGACGTTGCGGCTGGGTCCTGAATTCAGATTATGGATGTCATTGTGTATCTCATTAGGATGAGAATCAAGCCACATGTAGTTCTTGAAATACATTTTAATGTCATGCAGGATGATAGCATAGAAGATCTTAGTTTAGGGTTATAAAGCTCGGAATATAGTGAGGGAGACACATCGTGAATTTTTTATAAACCTTATGAGAATAAAAGACCAGGGTGTTTCAAATCGCATCATGTGCTCCTATGGGGGACTTTTTAGCCAAGGGACTGAAAGTGGAGTTTGGGGTTAGGCCTAAAGGCTCGGGGCTGGACTCGAGGAATGCTCGAACATTCTTACGTATCCCATTAGGAATGGAATCAATCCACACATAGTTCTTGAAATTCCCTTTGTATGGATTTGGTTCATACATATGAGGGGTAAATACGATTTTATTGCAATTATGGCTGGACCCAAGATGAAAGACTTGGGTGTCACTATGTATCTCATTAGGATGAGAATCAAGGAATACGTAGTTCTTGAAATATGGCATGGTCGGAGACCATGTCGATGATGATTCCTATCGAGTGGGGTATCAAGTATTGTTGTAGTTTATTTTCATACAAGACAAAAGTTCAAATAGTTTTAGGTCATATGCATGGACCAGTGCTATGAAGTTTAATGACTTGCAGCAAGGACTAAGGGGGATTGTATAGTTTAACATCATACGGTGGGACATACATAGTTTAATGTCATGTATGACGAAAGTGAACCAATATGAATAAGATGGTTGATGGGGGCTTCACAGATCAACATCATATGGGATGAAGGTGAATCGATGTGAAGAAAGTGGTTTCAGGCTTGAACCTCAGGAGGTTGCCTACGTACCTAGCCTAGGAGGAAAGGATCAAAGTCTCCGTAGTTCAATTGAAAGGGATTTGAGGATCGAGGTGTACTTAAGGATAATGACCCGAAGGTGATGTTGGGACTTAAGCATGATTGGGAGCCCAAAGAAGATTTCATGGTTGAAGCTTACTCTAAGCTCACATGAGTCATGCTCAGTGTGAGAAACAATAAGCAGCAATAGACCTGACGATCATGTCACAAAAGATGCAACCATGAAGGATGGTGTGGGGCTTATGCATGATTAGCTACCCAGGGTATGCATGGTAACAGAGTTTAAAAGACAATTTTGCATGCGGCGATCACAGTTTACTGTCATGTGTCACAGACATGGGGTTCTTGGCAGTTTAACGTCTTGCAGCTCAGACGATGCACAGTTTAATGTCATGTTGGATGATAGAGGAGCACAATTTAACGTCGTGTTGGACGATAGAGGGGAATAGTTTAACATCATGTTGGACAATAGAGGGGATATTCATTTTAATGTCTTGCAGTAAGGACAATGGGGAACTGTATTTGTGTTACGCAAAATACTTCTTCAAGAATCATGCATTAGTTAGAGTTGTAATGAGTTCTCTATCCATTGAGATTAAAGAATAATCTCCATCGGAGTAGACCCTATGTATTGAGTAAGGTCCTTCCCACTTTGGCTTAAGCATTGGAGGCTTATTTCTTGGTATCATTGGGGTTATGAATACCAAAACCAATTCTCCTTGAATGAATGAATGAAGAAGAACTTTTTTATTGAAAGCTCATGTTATTCAATTCTGATAAACTTTTCAATGGTGCAGTGTGCACAATATTTTTTCATCTAGTAATTATAATTCATCAAATAACTTTTGATATTGTTCATCTATAGATAAATGATCACAAAAGTCGACTCTAAGTGAAGGTAATTAAACATCAATAGGAAAGACAGCTTTCGTTCCATATACCAATGAATATGGAGTTGATCGTGTAACAGTGCGGGTGGTAGCCCGATAAGCCCATAGAGCAAGAAAAAGTTTATCAGGTCATAACTTCTTATCTTTATCCACCATCTATTGAAGTAAGTTTGAAAGAGTCTTATTGAAATTCTCTACTTGACCATTGGCTGCTGCATGATACCGAGATGAATTGTTGGATCTGATATTGTATTCTTGATACAATTTTCTTACTTTTGATGAACAAAAGTTGGTGCCATTATCTGTCAATATGGTATGAGGAACACCAAATCTAGTAATGATGTTAGACTTGACAAAGCTAACAATGCTTTTATCACCGACTTCTTTTAGAGGTATTGCCTCTTCCCACTTGGAAAAGAATTTAGTAGCAGTAAGAATATACTTAAACTACTTAACTGTAGCCGTAGGATAAGGTCATACTACATCCATTCCCCATGTAGCAAACGGCCAAGAGTATTTAGCTATATGAAGCAACTCTGGGGGTTGATGAATGAATTTGGTACATATTTGGCAAGAATGACACTATTTAGTGAAATCAACACAATCTTTCACCATTGAAGGCCAGAAGTATCCAAGCCGTTGAATTTGACCAGAAAGTCTATGTCCAGACTGGTGGGCACCACAAACTCATGCATGTACTTCATTCATGACAGCCATTGTCTCTCCACCATTAATACATCTGAATAGAATTCCATCAAAACATCGCTTGTAGAGAATTTTTTGGTGATCTGGGCTATCATAAAGAGAAAAATTGACCACTCGTCGCCAGACATGTTCTTTCTCGGCTCTATCCGGTGGATGTATTCCATTTTGAAGGTATTCCCTGATAGGTGTCATCCATCATATAGTATGACCATAAGGTTTAGAAATGGGACTGACTTCATAGATTTCATCTATTCTGATTTGAACAAAAGGTGAAACTACACGACGGTGGGCAATACTGTTGATTGTTTCATCCCGGTTTTGGATCTACCAGGGTTGTGGCTACATTATCCAATGCATCATATTGGGAATTTTGTGATCACGGGACATAAGAAAATGTCTGTTCCGAGGGAAATTCCACCATTAACTCTCTAACGTAATCACACAAAGCTATTAACTCTTCCTTTCTGATGGCATAATACCCATTTATTTCTTTGATTACCAAATCTGAATCACCTTTTACCTTCAATTGATTCACCTGTGCCTAAAGTGCCAATTCCAAGCCTGTGATGAGAGCTTGATATTATGCTTCATTGTTTGTACCACCTTCCAATAATAAGAACGAATAGGGTAGCACTACCTTTTCTATGTAAATAAGCACGATTCCTAACCCAACTTTGTTGAATTTAGGATCTTCCATTTTCTTCCCTTTTGGACTTCTGGAGGCACCATCAAATTACATTTCCCATGTTTGGGGATTATCTGAAATATAGAAGACTTCCTCATTAGGAAGTTTAATATTTAAAGATGTATCTTCCACAGATGGGTGTTCAGCAAGGAAATCGACCAGATCATGGCCCTTTATGGCCTTTTGAGACATATACTGGATATCAAACGGCTGAAAAATAACTTCCCACCTTGCCAAATGCCCTGTAAGCATTGGATGACTAAGGATAAATATGAGCAGTTTATTGTGAGATACCAATTGGACCTCATGATGTTGCAGGTAGTGTCTCAGTTTCTGAACTGCAAAGATTAATTCTAGGCATCACTTTTCAATACTCGAATATCAAGTTTCTACCTCAAGAATAGTCCGACTTAGATATTAAAGGTTGTTTTCATTCCCATCATCATTATTTTGGGAAAGGAAGGCACCCAATGATTGCTCTAAAGCTGTCACATAGAGAATAAGTGTTCTTCCTTTAACTGGTGGCATTAATACCGGTGGAATCAAGAGATATTTCATGATGATATCGAATGCTTCTTGACATTCTTCAGTCCACTAGTAGGTGACTCCCTTCTTCATTAATCTGGTGAAGAGTAAACACTTACCTTCTAAATTGGAAATGAAACGCCGAATATAGGATAAGTGTCCTTGAATTCCTCTTAATTACTTCTTATTTCTAGGAGGTGACATGTTAAGTATTGATTTTGTCTTCTCAGGATCAACTTTTATACCACGATGGCGTACAACAAAGCTGAGAAATTTTCCTGTTGTTACTCCGAAAGCACATTTCAAGTGGTTCATCTTCAAATTGTGTTGTCGAAGTTTGTTGAAAATGATTTCTAGTTCATCCATGTTATCAGAACGTTGTCTAGATTTAACCACCAAATAATCCACATAACATTAAACAAATTTCCCTAAAAAGGGTTTCAAGATATGGTACATGGCATGTTGATACATTGCACCTACATTCTTCAGGCCAAAGGGCATTACCTGATAGAAAAACACACCTTAAGGATCTCTAAATGTTGTAGACTCTTCATATTCTAGGGCCATTCGTATTTTATTGTACCCATAATAACCATCCATGAAGGAAAGAGCTTCGTAGCCAGTGGTTGCATCAATTAAGAGTTCTGTGGTTGGAACTGGAAAATCATCCTTGGGACAATGTCGATTAAGATCTCTGAAGTCAATGAAAACTCTAATTTTTCCATTCTTATTTTTCATAAGTACAATATTATCCCACCATTTAGGATATTGAAATTATATGATGATGTTAGCCTTTATAATCTTATCAACTTCAGCTTCAATTTTGTAGGCATAAGTTGGGTGTGTTCTTCTTACTACTTGCTTGAATCCTCGATGTTATTCTGGCGAACCCAAATGATGAGTGGAAACATCGGGATCAAGACCTGGAATTTCTATATAATTCCAAGAAAATACATCTTGATTTTTCTTTAGAAATGAAGTATACATTTCTTGATCTTCAAGAGTCATGGATGCACTAATTAATGTAGGGTTTGGATCTTCTTTTGTACCCATATTTATTTCTCTGAGTTCATCCACAGTGGTAGAGATACCCTCTTCAAATGCTAGAGGAGACCCTGAGTTCTTCCTATTCTTCTTAAATATGTGTTACTTCTTCTGTTTCTACTTGCATAGTATATGACGAAGCAAAATTTCCATGGTTAGGGGAGAAGTTAAAATTTGAACATCTTGAAGAAGAGGCTACCATTTCTGACCCTATTGATGTTGAAGGGTCTTCCTGGGGTAATAAAGAGGAGATGATGGATTGGGAATCGACATCATTGTTTTCCTATGAAATTGCTATAAATTCTTCTGGCCTATTTGATGAAGTATAGAATTTCTGGATTTCAATGGATTAAATGAAGACATCTCCATTTAAGCTTCCATCACTGCTTGGAAAATCAAGAATTTCTCCCATGTTGTATGGCTTGGTTGCCATAATTGACATTATGGAAGTTTCCATAAGAGTTTTTCGATTAAGTCTATCTAGTCGATTTTACTGATAGGAAACACATAATCTATACTCACATGTATGAATGGGTTTACTGAAATCTTTTCCAAAACATTTGGACCATTAATTTTGGTGACCTTCTTTTCCATGGATTTTTCTATTCCTTCCTTGTGATAGAATTCTGCCTCAATGTATTGAGATTCACATGTTTTGAATGGGGCCTTGTCACCATAAAATGTCCCAATTTTACCATTGAAACAATATTTGAGACATTTATGGTACGACGAAGGTACGACCGCATTTTGATGTAGCCAAGGTCTTCTAATAAAAATGTTGAAGGTTGGGTCCTGACGAACAACCATGAAATCTGAATTAGACATAAGGTCTCCAAACTAAATTCTGAGTGTAATTTCACCCAGATGTTCTTGTTCGTTCTTATCATATCCTTGGAACATCAAAGTCGAAGTAGATAAATCAAATTCGGTGAGGCCCAACAGATGAAGTGTACGAATAGGAATGAGGTTTACTCCTAAGCCATTATCCATGAAAGCTCATCGGATGTCTATGCCATTGACTTTTCTAGATGGATACAAAGGTCTGATATGTCCATGTACAACATCATCTTCATCTTCATCTGTAAAAGATATCATTGCATGACATTCTACAGTATCATTATTTATATGGTAGACCTCAGCCGTAGCAATTTCAGTTTCGAATTATTAAGGACTTGATAAAACCTCAATAAGTGCCTCTAGAAGATCTTTTGATAGATTCAAGGCATCTATAATTGATAACTTGTCTGGTACTTGGGCCAAATGTTTCAAGACATCATACATTTGGTCAAAATTTTTGCGTTGCCCATCATGAAAATGTGGTTCTGTAGGTTCCTTGGAAGTTGATTCCTTGGAAGTAGATGCATCCCGTATCAGGGCAGGAATTGGAATCACTCCTGGCTTCGGTAGATTAAACGGACTAGGTCTATGTATTTTCTGAGAGTAAGAAGGTGTAACCTCTAATCGGTCTTCCAAAATAACTGTGTCAGGACCAAATCTGCCATTTATGGAATAACATTCTTGTTCTTATAGATCCCGCTGAAGGGATTTTCCACGAGTTTCTGCCGCATATATAGTTCTAGCAGGGGTAGGAATGAAATAGTTGCTTCTAGAATATCCACGTCTTCCCTTGTATCCTAGACCTCTGTCTCTTCCTCTAACTCATATGTTAGGTACAGGGAACTTAGGCTCATCATGATCAAAACTTTCATTGGAATAGGGATCCATTAAATGAATCATGTTAACAGAACCAAAGATCAATTCTTCATCTGAT
Organism: Viscum album; assembly: GCA_963277665.1. Classification (NCBI taxonomy): domain Eukaryota; kingdom Viridiplantae; phylum Streptophyta; class Magnoliopsida; order Santalales; family Viscaceae; genus Viscum; species Viscum album. The sequence goes on along the minus strand of OY728140.1, from coordinate 840,838,321 downwards.
GAAGATTCTTCCTGATGAACCAGTTCAGGCTGTTCCATTTGGTGGGGTTGTGCCCGTGTTTTTAAAGAAGATGGCATAAAATTTGCCAGAATCAAATACAACTTAGTCTTTGACATGAGCTTGTCTTCTTCTAACTACTCCTCTTTCTTCAAATTATGCTGCTTATTTGAGGATTTTCCTTCTGATGAAGGTGGTTTTTTTGTGGCAAAAATTGTAGAATACACAATTGGTTGATTCAATTGTGTTCGTAAAATGGAATTAGTTCGGTTGATCATTTTCCTGACCATCCAATAAGCATATTTCTACGCATTTTTACTTTTGTCTTCGTTACACTCACCTTCTTTCTCTAGATCAGTAGCAGTAACACATGCTACCTTGGCTGAAGAACCTTTCAGTTTTACTTGTCCAGATTCCACCACCTTTTGTAGGAGGTCTTTGAAGACAAAACACTCTTGAATGGGATGCCCCAACATCTGATGAAACGGGAAATAGTTGGGGAGGTCCTCATCACCTTCCTTGTTTGGCCTTTTGGCCCTTGGAAACTGAACCAGATTTTTTTTCAGAGTCAAGATGAAGTAACTAGGAACTTGTTCATTCCGGAAAGAATAAACTTTTTTCTTTAAATCCACAAACTGTTTCTGCCTTTGATCTCTTTAATCATCTTGATGAGGAGGCCTTTGTTGTTGATGCTCAAAAGGTGGATCCCTTCGATATGATGAAGGTTTTGAATTGGAAGAAAGTACATGTTCTTGTTTATGTGTAACTATAGCAGTCTCTACTTTCCCTATTCTCCTTCTCGAAACAAATGGAATTACATTATTTTTAGCCTTAGTATTTATATGAGAGTCTTCTATCTACTGAGCAACTGAAGTAAGGTCTCAAAACCCTCAAGTGTATTTCACAGGGATCAATGGTGTGCGTAATTTATCACGCAAATTTTCTACACAGATTGGTTGCAACTCTTCTTGAGGGAGTGCTAAACTTAAGGAATATGTTAATCCCTTCTGGCGAGTAACGAAATCCGAAACAATTTCATTTTCCCTTTGTTTACAATTTCTTAGAGAAAAAAATGTAGTCTTTGGTAATGTGGAGCTAAATTGAAGAAGGAACCTTTGACGGAGATCTTCCCACCCAGTAATTGATCGAGATTGCAAACTTGTATACCATAAAAAAGGAGGTCCTTGTAATGACTGCACAAAACACCTAATCTTAACTGCTTCTTGTTGTTGAGGAGTTCCCATCATAGGATCACAACAAGAAACAAAATGCATTAAGTGTTGTTCTGGATCTCATGAACCATTAAAATTTAGAATGTAGTATTCACAAAATTTGATGGGGGTGGAATTGCATCCAGCCATTCAGGGTATGCTCTCTTTTCTGGTTGAACTTGTTCATGTTTTCCTTCCATAGCTTCCAACCAATATCTTAATGACTCAATGGTAGTTATTAATTTTTGAGAAACATCTACTTGATCTTGGACCTGAGTAAGTGAAATAATTAGAGTTTGGATGGGTGTGGAGACTGGTACTTCCACTGATGGTAGTATTGCCGGTTATTGTCGCATATGACCCATAGGATTGGACCTATGAGGGTGTTCTTGTAAAGGGGGATATTCTTGATCCATCCAAGTAGCTGTAGCAAATTCCCTTGATTGATTAACCCCGGCATGCTTAGGAGTAATACTACCTTGAATTAGTTCTACATTTAACCTCCTTAATTCTTTCATTTCATCTTCTTATTTTGCAAACCTTTCCTCTAATGAGAGTGATTGGCATTCTCTAGAGGTAGGGTGGGATGTAACTTGACTTTTACCCTATTCCTTGGCATGTTCCTTTCTGGAGTATGGAAGGGAATTACCCGAAGGAATTTCTTGCCCCTGGGAAACCCTCTGTCTTCTGGTATGCACACCTACTTCATTCGTTTCTATGTGTACAGCCTCTTGAACATGAAATTCTTCATCTGGTTCCTCTGAGTGAGCCTCATGTTATGGGGGATTAGTGATAATTTCATTGATGACATTTATTGATACATAATGCATTACAGCCCTTTTGTCAGTGCTTCTGTGATACTGTCTTCTTCCGTGTACTTTATGAGACATTTCATTTGTTTGGTTGATCCCTCAGGAAATTCTTGATGAACTATAATTTGGAGGGAATCTCCTGATAATTTGTCTCTATGTTCCTCTTGTGGCTTCTTCCATAATTGAGGGAAGATTGACTTTCACTGAGGAAGAGATTGGGAATTTGAAAAAGTCCCCAGTATGGTGGACTGAAGAAATTCCTTTTTTTCCTGCTCACCTCCTCAAATCCTGTCTGTTGATCCCGAGGGTTGGATTAAAAGAGTCCCTAGCCTAACAAGCTGAGATGGATCTTGAGCTGCTACATCTGAAACATTCTTAAAAGCTCTCCCGATTTTGCGGATTTTATTCCGGAAATTGGTCGAATGAATCATCCGACATCCACTGAAGTCACCTGGCTTAGATGACCGTTGGATTATTTCTAACACTTATGTCACCTGATGATGTGAATACTCTAAATGATAAGCATCTTCGATATTCTCATTTTTTTGATGCAAAAGTAATTCGAAAACTTTTTTTGTATATTCCTAACTTTGGGAAGAACTAGTTGAGGCTTGTTCTTGAGAAAACCTTTTATTACACACAAAACCAGTTAGATGTGGCCAACCATGGGCAGTAGCATTGCATAAGACCACTTTTGGTGGGCTTAGTTGACTAGAGAGCACAGTGAAATGCAATGCTCCATGAATACCCAATCCCCTAATATGAATACTAGATGGGGCATTGGTAATTAACTGGCACAACCTTTTTAATGCACCAAGGCATGTACGTTGAAGGTCTCTCTGCTGCTTTTAAACCTTTGGATGTTGGGAAAATGAGAGAGATTCTAAGTCAATTTGGTGTTGTAACCCTTTTATTACCTTAACATGATTTTGATATTCATCATAACATAATATTTTCTCTTTTAAGTGACAAAGAGTTTTCCATATGTTGAGATGGATATCGTGAATATAATATTATGTCAATGTTTCTAGAATATCATACTGAGAGTCAGCCAAAATCCATAACATGACTGGTATTTCTCCTTTCGCCAGTTGTTTTCTCATATTTAGCACTTCCTCTTTGTCATTTGATAAAGATTATTCTACCTGATTGGACCAAAGATGGTGATTCTTTGTTGATTCATTAGATTCAACAATATTGGTAGTGAATTCATTTGTCAAATTAGAAGATGAATGACCCAAGGGTGGTTCGAAGAATGAACTACACCTCGGGCTATCTTCTGATTGAGAAATTATTTCACCTACTAGCAGTAAGGCATCAGACATGATTGGCTTCGCATTTTCAAGTGCCTCAAGATAAGAAAGATTTCTCGTTACTGTATTGTCCATTGAAGAATTTGCCATGAAATCTGAATTACTAATATGGAGATGACTTTCGCAAGTAAATTCATCTTTATGGGGAGGACCACCATGGTTGGTTACAACAAAAGATTAAACCTCTTGCTCCTTGGTCTTCTAACCATGCAGAGGGTTATCGTGGCTCTCATCTAAAGATGATACATTGAGATTGACCGAATTGTCATGAATCAAGACTTCATGAGGAAGTGTCTAATGAAGACCTTCAAAATTATTTTGGTTAATTCTGGAATCTGAAAATGAGAGAGTAGAATCTTGAGTTGCAATAGAAAATTGTTTGAGGGCTTCAAGAACTCCATCATTGAGCAAGGCCTTATTGCATATTGGCTCTTCATTTTTCAAATGTGCTGGAAGGGTCTTTTCTGGGATGCCTTCTTACTCACTTTGGAAACCACTTGTTGATGAAAGTGGTTATTATGGGCAGGTATATGTGCTTTATAGGGAGAAATGGTCAGGTTAGGATAATTATGTTCATTTAAATTGGGTGTATGTTCCCGACTTGATTGTCTATATGACATGGGGGAGTATGCCCCATGACCCTCCTAGACTAGAACAGAGGTGCGTATATGTTCTGGAGTGACATGTTGATGAGTCACTCCACTGATAAAAATTGGTTTATGATTCTTTCCTTGTGACGTTGTTGAAGTTGTTATAATATTCTGACAGGTATCCAGAATATGGGTAGGGATTTGCTTTTTCTCGTTCACCATTGTCAGAATGTTCATGGTGAATTCAGCTTCTGGAAAAGGAATATACATTCATTCCATGTTTGGATTAGGTTTGTGTTCCTGCTCCTGCCCTCCTTTTCCTGTCTGGGAATTCTGATAGTACTCATGTGTGGGGGTAAAAAGTTGTGTATGCCTCCTGTTTGTCATTGAGGACTTCCATTTGACATCTCCAGGTGATACCAAATGAGACTATTGGTTAGATTTAGTAATTGTAGGTATATGTGTTTACTGATTTTTCTCCACCAAATATGATTGATGAACTTCCTTTAATACTGGCAGACGAGACTGCTAACAGAATTGATGAGTGTAAGCAGGTGTATGTGCATGTTTGAAGGAGGTCACCACATTTGGTTGGAAAGCTTCTTTGGATGCAGTCAGATGAGCCTTCTAATTGGTTGATGAATTATAAACAGGTGTATGTGCCTGCCTATAGTACTCTACCAGAATTTCCTGGTGTGATTGGTGTGTTACTACTATAAGAGTCTGATGGGCAGTGAAATCAGGACGGATAGGTGTATATGCTTGCTCATTGTTTTCCATCAAGTTAGATTGATGGACTTATCCAGAGGAGGAAGAGGTAATAACATACTCCCTGTTGACCTAATTTTTTCTCTAACGGTTCGTCTTATGTGATCGGGTCTAAGGAACCTGAGCCGAACACCTTGAGGTGATAACCTCATCATGTTGAGGGTGCACTACCACACAAGTCTGGCGGTGATTGTTGGTGCGAGTCCTCAGTAATGACTCATGTATTCTTGAATTGAGGCCTTGAGTGGCCTCTTCATTCACCTCCATGTAATATGGGAGGGATTGGTTATTGTGTTCCATGGATAACTACCTGAAATGGTTGGAAACGGTGGTTGGCACCACCTTCTTCTTGACAACTGGTCGTCGCTATCCAAACAACCAGGGTGAGTTGTTAACTTGGAGGGCTTGTCAAGAGGCATCCAGAGTCGGGATGGTACCATGTTGATGATATTCCCTCACCAATGCATTTGAGACCCAACGTTGAAGATGCTGATTAGGTGATGTCGTCCTCGGAGTGGACTAGGATCCAGCAAGAGTATTGGCCGAGGCATTCACTGGTGTGAACTTTAAAGAAGCCATTTTGTGTTACAAATTGATCTTGGAAAATAGTGCATGTTTGATACAGCATACATAATCAAGATAGGTTTGGTTAGACTACATCTTTTGTATGATAAAATATGTTATTGATTGCTTTTTTGGCCCTCATATTGAGTTTAATAGGGTCCTAAAAAATAATTAAAACATCATTTAACTTGGTTAAGGATTGACGTCGGGTTCACCATTTTTTTGTTTCTTCAGGAAATGGGGATGACCTTGTTTGTTTAATGTTCAAACTTTCCAATCAGTTTCTAACGGGTTTATTCATAGAACCAGAATCATCCAATGATTCTATATCCATTTGGACCTACTTTCTAAAGGTAGGTGATCATTAGTTGTGGACCGATGAGGCTTAAGAATTTTCATTGGTCGAGAGGATGGGAGGTCAGGCTCATCACACCTTTTTGGGGGGAATTATTGCCTACTCCAGGACTCTCTCATTAATTTAAGTTATGTTCATGAATCCTTATTATTTCACCAAGTATGAAAATGAGTTATCCGTTAGATTAGCAATCAATGATTGATATGTATGGGATTTAGAGAATCTTTTATATGTATTTGAGGTTCTTCATCGACGGATAATCATCCGTATGTATTAGAGATTATTAGTCAATGGTATCCTTCAATACATTATATAAAAATCTCTTGGTCATTATAATAACCATAATGGTTTTAAATCCACTAAGTGGATCACTTGAAGTTTATTGTCATTCAGAAATATAGGGATTATTTCAGAGTTGGGATCGTACCTGCAGATGGGATACCTATGTATCCTTGTTAAAAAGGAATCAGAACCCCTGTAGTTCAATAAGAAGGATATAGTTTAATGTCATTTGGGATGGAAAATAATTAATAAAATATGGGGTGAACCTTATAAAGGATTCCTACGTAATCTACTTTTAAGAAAGAGATCAAAGTCAATGTAGTTCGGGTAAAGAAATATGTGGTTTATGCATGGTTAATGGCCCAAAAAAAGATGTTGTGATTACTTCTACACTCTAATCTCACGTGAGTCATGCTCGGTGTGAGAAACAAGAGGTATCAGAAAACATGACGATGGTGCCATGAAAGATGCAGTCATGAGAAATGATGTGGGGATTTCGTATGTATAACTACCCAAGTAGATGAAGACCAGGACTTACTTCAGGAAATAAGCCCAGGAGGAGGGTCCATAAAGGTATTTGTACTTTATGGAGATTTAGAGTTTTAACTTGGGGATTACTCCTGAGAAGGAGGCCTAAATTAAAAGGGACTTATGATTGGGGTTTATTCCTGAGAAGGAGGCCCAAATCAAAATAAATTAATATTGGGGCTTACTTCTGAGGAGGATTCCCAATTAAAGGGAACTTATAACCTAGGGATTACTCCTGAGAAGGGGGCCCAGGTTTAGGGGACTTGAGACTTGGGGCTTACTCCGGAGAAGGAGGCCCAAATCAGGGGAACTTGGGGATTACTCCTGAAGAGGATTCCCTAAATCAAAAGATCTTCTCATCTTAAAAGATGAGGTTATATAGGAAACTTCCAAGTGTGGTGACATAAAGCTTGTAAGTAACAAGGTTTTGGGAGAGGTTCTCATATAATTTCTTTAAGATAAGGAATATAACAAAGGAACCATGCCATAAATGGCTTTGAAAAGGTGTTCGAGGGATACTATACTGAAGAAGATAGGTGAATGGGAGAGAAGAACACAAATAATGTTGGCGTGCAAGTATAGCCACGCAAATCATTTGGCACACAAGTATTTATCACACAATTGTACTTGCGCGGCATGGGTTCACCTGGGATATGAAGAATCTATAGGTTAGTACTTGGGAGAGACTTAACTCAAGCCTTAAGTATTATCCTAAGATGTTTCTAAAAGGGAGGCGCACAAGTTTCATTGAAAGGGTAGGGCGATGTACAAGTGTTTCCACTTTTAATGAGGTCTAGATACTTAGACGCGCAAGTGTTGATGAATTCTAAACACTTAGACCTTATCCTAACCCTTAAAGTATTCCATTCTAGGTAAAAAGTTACCTTAGATGTTTTTGGAAGAGTTGAGTTGAATACTTGGGAGACCAGAGCTTGAATCAAAGTTTTGGAAAATTCATCATCGAAATGGGGGGCCCACAGGGGCTATTTATAGGACACCAGGCACTTTGGGAGAAAAAAAAGAATAGGGAATGCAAGTTACTTGCGCGGCGCATAGGAAACTTGTGCGCCTCAACCTACATGAGCTCCTGGTTCATGCCTTTATCAATTTTTGATGTTCTTCAAAGGGTGACCCTTTTGTGCTTAAGGTACTCCCCTTTGACATTCGTTGGAATCTGTGATGGGAAGGAGTGTCAATAGTGGGTTATGGTTATTATAATATTTATCCACATGAGAATAATTAACTTACTTAGGATCTTGAGTGGGAAGAAGTTGTGTATACTCTTAAATGGTAAAGGAATTATTTTTTGGTGAAAACATTATGACATTCACTAACCAAAATAGATTAAAATATATATTTTCTGAAAGGGATTGAAATATATGATAAATGAGATATATTTTTATCTCCATTAATTATATTTTGATATGATATATACACCTATGAGATGGAATGTTGTTGAAAATTATTTGAGAATGAAGTATCTAGTGTATGTAGTGTGAGAGTTGAAAGCAGAGTCGCAATTGATGCATCTTTCCTCTGATAAACAAATTAATGTATCCAAGGAGAAATATTTTATTGTCTTTTAATATTTGATTATCATCTTATCCTTGAAGGAGTCGGTGAAGTATGTATAAGGTTCAAATTATATGGGATGGTTTTATAATGAAAAGATATATGGTAGGGAGATGATACATTGATAGGTTTTATGTTTCGATTCTCTCTATTATTTTCATGGATGGATTTATGTTCATGTCTCTCAATGAGAATAACAGATAAAATATTTTTTTATTTTTCAACCAACATTTCATCTTATTTTAACCAAAATGTACCATAGTGATCAAAAACACTTTTGGTGGAAAAGTATAAAATGGTACATGGCTTGTTTTGTTTTAAGATAACTGATCTATCAGTATGCGAAGGCTAGTCATCAAAGGATATTTGGTAATATTAACTTATTACCTATTCCATGATGGAAATGGGATAATTTAAATGTGTATTTAATGAATTTTTTTTGAGATCATAGAAGGGAAAGGATTCAATTTGGGTCATTATTGAATGGTTGAATTAGGTAAGACATTTTATTCTTCTCTGAGTGACTCAAATTTTCTAAGACCTTGGGAAGAAACAATTCAATGAGATTTTTGGGATTTTTGGCCAAAGGTAATGTATATAATCATAATAAAATATTAATATATCAATTTTAGTAAGGATTGAAAAATTATTTAGGTTCTCAAATTAAGTTGATCAAAACATATCATCCATAAATAGATAAGAAATCTTAGAGAAATATTTTAGTTCTCAAGGATATTTTGCATGTATGTATTCCTGGTTTTGGAGGTTCATGGGAAGATCTTGTGGATTTGATAGATTTTTTTATAACAATATATACCATGTATCTATTTGGATAGAACCACATAATGATTCATATGGAAATTTATGTTGATCGAATTTGTGTTGTGGAAGTAGATTAAGAATTATTCTTTGGTCCTAGCTTGGTATAAAAATATTTTTATCAAGTAAAATTGATTAGGAATAGTTTTTCTATGAATCAGGGTAAGAATTTTTCATATGATTATAATATGAGTTATACCATTGAGTTTTATGTCAGAGATCGCACATTTCTTCAAGTCTCACCTTGATTGGGACATCAGAAAATATTTAAGAAAGGGAAGTTGGTTCCATAATTTGTATGAATGTTTAAAAATATGAATAGGATAATGGAAGTTTCTTATTTACTTCGATTTCCATTAAATTTTAGTGGTATGAATTATGTATTTCATGTATTGTAAAAAAGTAAATGTAGATCAGATATGTCTCATGTGCCTCTGTTTGATGATTTTAATCTAGAGATGGATATATATTTTTTTAAGAGAATATTATTCATCAAATAAAGAGGTGGTTGTAAAGAAAACTAATTCCAATTAAATATGTTCAATGGAATCATGAATGTGTAAAAAAATTATAATAGATAATAAAATGTTCCAATAAGGTCCTTATAGAAATATTTATTCATTGTAGATGCTCAATGATGCTTCTCTAGGGTGAAAATTTCTATAGTGAAGATCTTGTAACAAACCTATCCTTGAAGGGTTGTTTTTTACATATTTTAAAAAAATATTTTGGATCTATTTTGATTTTGTTTTTAGGGATCGCAGTTATGGGATGTTAAGGGAATGGGGTTCAGTGGTGGATTTTTCTTGGATTTTTTCATCAAGTGCTACCAAACACCTGATGTGGGGTACCAGGTACTGAGTGGGGATGATAAAATGGGGTATTTCTAGGTTTACCATTAGGTACTTAGTGGATATGGAATGGGACATTGATATTTTTTTAAAATATGTTCAATTCCATTTGTTTATTATCATAGGAATTGGCCTTAAATTTAATTTTTCATTGTTTTATGGTATTATTTGATTAATATTCTTGGTCATAGTCTCTATCATTCACATCCAAACTTTAATGATCAATTTATACATTTTATAAATAAATATTATTGATTAATTGGTTTCATTGGATTAATATTAGTAAGATCTTCAAAAACCCTATCATTTTTTTTAAAAACGTGATAACTTTTAGTCACTATAATTTTCTAATTCTATATTTTTTCGTTGAGTTTGATGATTTTGAGATTTTATTGTGTTTTAGAGGAATTAAATATTCCTATCATGGTGACAATTGGTTATTTTGTGTGAGGTAGGTTACCTGTTTCTTCTTTTGGTGTTCAATATTGTGATTATATATAATTTATGTGTCACTATTTGATTCAATGATTTATTAAAATTTGACTAATATGAATAAATAATTTTATCATTAGAGTATATTTTTTAGAATTTTTTAAGAGATAATTCTGTTTTAAAGTTGTGTTTATTTACTGGAATTACATAAATTCATGATTAAAGGGATGATTTAATGATGAGAATGACTAACTTAATTATGGAAATTTATGGATATATTCCCTAAATAAAAATGTATATATGTTGTATATAAGCACATTATATAGTGTATGATATAGGGATCTCATAAGTTATAGAATACATGTTTAAGAAGAATTTTTTTATTATTTTGGGATATATTATTTCTTATGATATGTTGATATCATATCATCATGGCCATGGGTAATCGTAACATATAATATGGCTATATCAAATTGTAGTGTTATATATTGAATCGTATTTTATTATTCTCATTATATTCAACAATTAATTATGGAAATTAAATATTAGGTGTTAGTATTTAGATCTCTTATATATATAATCTATCATTTATTATAAACATTTTATATGAAGAAACATTTGTTAGAATCAATTGAATTTTAGTGCCAAATTCATAGTTTTTGGGTTAGAAACGTTATAACCACATTACATTTACTTGTATATTATAAATTTTTGGAACCAAGGTTATCATTGGATTTTGTTTATTAGATTTAGTATGATTATTTTTATACCATGATGTTTTGATGTGTTTTTTCATGTTTAAATTGACTATATTTAGAATAGTACTAGTCTTGGTGGTTCATGGTGGAATTTAGAAAAACATTGCGGTTTCTTAGAGTTGTATTTGGTATAAGATATTAGATCATAGTGTAATCATGCTTCTCATGCTACAAAGGGAAGATAGGTTAGAATACATGTAAAATTTAACACGATATTTTTAGGATTAGATTTGGCCTTATCTATGTAATAATAAACTAAAAACATGGATGAGTAAATAACACTACACCGAGATATGGCACACCATGAAGGTGGATACAGATGATTAGAAGAAAATATAGTTAGAAGAGTGTTGCATCACTAAGAATTAAACCACATAATAATATATGATATTCAAAAATATCCTAATAAATCCTCTACAAACATAATAAAAACTCAACATTATTTAATGAATAAATCTAGAGATATATTTTATGTATTACACTGTGAAGTTAGGTAACATACCATAGTAAATGATTTATAAGAATAAATTTGTTGTGAAGTTATGAAAGTATAGTTTCATTCCATATTACATGGTGGTAGAATAAAGTCGAAGCTTCGTTTTGTAATGAAATGAATTGATCATATTACAACCAAGTTTCAAACACTGTAGTAATTTTTAAGACAAAATTCCTATGCCATGATCTTCCTGGTCATTCCATGGAGGGTAAATTTTGATAAATATGTTTTGAGGATTGATATTCTAATAATTAGGTCCTCTCTTTGTAATAAATAAGACCATGCTAAAACTAGTTTTTCCATTAGAATATTTGAAAAATTGTGACTGATAACTAGGTTGTTGAATATTATGAAATTTACAATTTATAAACACTATAATCTATAATATTTATGATATGTATATTTTAATAGTAGACAAGGATGTTTTTTGAAACCAAATGATATAAAAAGATAAAAAAATCAAACATGGATAAAAGAAATGAAAATGTGTTCAAGAGAAAGGGGTGTGAAAATAGTGGTGGAAGTAAGGAGTCTGAATAGTTAATAAAGCTAAGGAGATAGAGCTATTATGAATTTTAAAATGGTTCCATTCATACATAAAAATATATCACGGATGTTCTTAAACTATGGAAATAGAGTTTTAATTACCTCACTATAACTTAATTATCCAACTACATTTGATCACCTCACCCAAAGGACTGGTTTTCCATACAATAACTTAAGAAGAACATGAATCTCACATACAAAAGACAAGCAAACACTTGTTTATTTCAATTACTTAATTTAATGATATTAATGCTAAAATTCCACTATTATCACTTCTTAAAACAAAAAAACAAAAGAAATGATTCTCATCAAGATTAAAATTGAGGGAATCGAATTAGGGATCACATTATGTGAAATCTATCAAGTGTAGTAAAATATTTATTTCATTTTTTCTTGAATCCCTATAATAATTTATATAGTCATATTCAGTACAGAAACAATAATTCATAATTAAATCTTATCAGGTAGAAATATCCTATGAAGAAGGGAAGGGAATGAGAAATCTTCCCTATCAAGTGTGATCTTGTTTCCAAATTTGTTTCATATAAACCGCTACCTTAAATCCTAGTCCAACTCCTCTATATTATGGTGTTTCCAAGAATGAATAACAATCCTACAAATACCAAAAAAAATCCATTAAAAAAATAACCATGGACTCACTCCAACCATTGTAACACATTCTCACAACTCCTATCTTTTCTCCCATGTTTCCCCATAACCCCCTTTTCCGTTCATCATATTCCTCATCGTGACTTTGGTAAATCCCACTATCTGAACACACCTATCCCAAATGAATTTTAAATACATAGATTCTATAAAAATCTCTAGTATTTTTTCATATACACATCTTGGAGGTTGTCCCCTCCTTGTCTGTAATTTATTATTAAGCCCGCCTAGACAACACGAGATCACCATCTCTTCGAAAGAGATTTAAAGATTTAGGGAACCTTATGGATAAATTATATAATTTTAAACCCACTCATTTACCTTTAAATAACACTATAAACATATGGAAATCACCCTTATAAATATTTTCATGTGACATTGACATACAATTTTTTTATTTGGAGGTATATTTATATTGGTTGCCATCAGTTTAGTGGACACTTATATAGGGGATCGGTTACCTTGATGCAACCTTAAGCAATCAATTGGTACCATGGTGTGAGAATAAACTAACCATTACATAGGTTAAAGTGATTTGAATCTACCCTTATGTAAACTCAAGAAAATTAGAAGTACCTCGACACAACAGGGTAGAGTAACACTACCTTTAGGTAGCGTTGAACTATGAGGATATACCTTTACATAGCCTTTGAAATCATGGGATAACACTTAAATGACTTCTTGAGTAACCTTATACGAAGTTTTATTATAATTACACAAAATCTAAATAGAGTATTACCCCTAATAATGTATCTATGAAACCCTTACATAGCCTAGTTTCACCAAATCTCTACTTTTAAACTTGTCTTGGTCATCTACCCTTACACTGGTGGGATGGATTACCTTTTCACAACTCTTCTATTTCCATTATATAGCCACTTCCTTAGATTTGTAATCCAAAAATATGTGAAAAATATCAATTCAAAGAGAAAAATTAAATACAATTAATTCTCAACATTAATATAGGAAAAAATGAATTCCAAATTTAAAATTATTCCAAAACGTGATGATTGAAATAAAAATATATAATTTGAAATAATTAATTTTAAAAACCCAAAATCATGAAATCATATCAAAAAATAATTATCAAATAAAATTAAAATAAATAGCAAAGATATTTTTCTTAAAATATATAATGTATAAATGCAAGAACACTTGATCAATTTAATGAAAAAATCCTCGTTTTTATAAAATTTTGACAAAATTACACCTTGCATCCAAAATGAGCCATTTTCAAAATATTATGAATTAAATAACTATTTATCTTAGAAAGAAATAAAATATCATAATAATAGTGTGGAAACCATGTATCCAAAAACTAACACATCAAATTCCCTTGCACTTAAATCATTTCTTGTCCTCATTCAATCAATTGATAAATTTAAATTAAATTAAATTTATTTAAAAAGTGAAAGATTTGAATTTTTAAAAAAGTGATTAATTTTAAAGGTTTTTTCCTCTCATGGAATATCTCAAGTAAGTTTATATGATTTATCTTCTTAAAATAAAAACATTAATCCAAAAAATTGCTTCAATTTTACAGAAGTGATATATTTAAAAAAAAATTAAATATTTAAATTAACATCACTTTTTATATAAATTTTCTTCCAAAATTATTTTTTTCTCTAAGAGAATGGAATTTCATAAATTTCACAGAATATATAACACCATCGTTTTGAGGTATACACTGCTCTTTTGTGTGTTTTAGAGATTTGGTTTGGAAATTATTTGTCTTGGGATGTTTCAGGGAGATTTTGGAATATTTTAGAAGTGTTTTAGACATTTGATCATTCGTTTAAAGTTAGGGTAAACTATTTAGATTCCCCAGGGAACTATGAAAAATATTGATATAGTTCAGGAGGAGGTGGAAAGATGGTGAATGGTTAGGTTAAAATATGTGGATCCCCTATTAATCATGTAACATAAGACATAGGTGTTTCACAAAGTCGTCTCATGGTTCTCTAAACCATGTGAGTATGGATTTTTAAGATAGTGGTACCCATATGTTTGAAACATAGTTTGATAAACCGTTTAGTCTAATAATGTGATTCAACTAACTAAATCAAAAAATTGTATTTTTAACCAGAAAAGTCTTTTGAAACCCCCATTACTCCTCTGTTGTCCTAGGATATCAATCTAGAAGAGTAATCTATTGATTTTTTATGATTAAATTTTATCTAGAGTGTAGAATATTGAGATTTTATGGAATATTTCTCTCTAAATAAATTTAATTGATTCAATAACTTGTAATACACACAACTCCAGGTCTAAATGAACCACAATATAGTATACCATTATAACCTAGCAGATAATTTGGAAGTGTGAGTAGTGATAACCATAATTTGAAACAATATTTTTAAATCTGTTTGAAACATAAAATATATATATAAATAAGTACTCGATTTTTAGTAAATTCATTATATGATTTAAAAATACATTTTACTCTTCAAAAATTATTTTTATTTATTTTTATAAGAAAATAAAATAAATAATTTCATCCACTTATAAAAAATTCATTTAAAAATGATCAAAATGTTTAAAATTATCATGTCAAAATTTGCTAATGGTTATTTTTATAGAATTATCTTAAATGATTTATTTTTCGTTGAACAGTTAAAAATATTGATTTTTATTGAACACTATATTTTCGATTCATGCATTTAAAAATTTTCTTTTTAATTTAAAATGGTTTAAAAAGAAATTTTTGTCAAATTATATCATAAATAATCCAATTAATTTCAGTTTAATTAATTTTATCTTGGAATTTTATATAAAAATGTACTTAAGAAAACCAATTTTTGGAAAACTGCTTTTCATCGCGTTTTGTAGGTTTAATTTTAAATTAAATTCTATCACTTAAATAAATTTAATTTTATAAAATATATTCTATATTTTTAATTAAAATAAAAATATTAATTAATAAGTTCAACTCAATTTTGGGTCATAATTAATTGTAAAAAAATTAAAATTTTGTTACTACGATTAAGGCTAAAACGGGTTTATCGGGGGTGTTAAACCCAGAGATAAGAGTGAATTTTCCCAATAAATTTATCTAAATCCTATTTTATAGAAATATTTAGATCTATTTATATCAAAAATTATAATATATATCCATTTCGATGTATTTTTCTTGATTATTACATTATTATTTTTTAATATTTTAAGAAATTCCAAGTGTGTCTCCTCCCGCACTTAAAAAAAGGCACCCCTCCTTTCTCTTATTTACATAACTATGGGACATATATCCCAACCAAAACCTACCCAATTATCTTATAAACATATATATACATTAATTATATGTTTTCCTTCTTAAAATATCATTATGGCGGTCTTTAAGAAAGGATATAAAGGGGGCCAATCGAAGGATATGTAATCACTATACTCGTCCTCTTTCAAGTTATTAATTTTGATAAGTCATATTAATCTATTTTTTAAATCACGAAATAATAAATTAAATATAATAAATATATGTAATTTTATTATGATTATGTAACCACCATTATTCACCCTATTTGACATCAATTGGGAAGTGAAAATATGGCTCATGTATACGTGTGGACTACCACCTTCACGTAGTAAGACAATTCATTTTCCATCACTATATTTGGTGGATGGTTATTATGATAGGATTAAATATTAAATATTATATTTATGAAATAATTATTATTCGTTAATTATTATATCATATCTACATTCTTACCTTCTAATTAAATAGAAGTTGATAATGTCGTTGATGCATACATGTAGACTACCACCTACACAAAGTCATGTGATTCATTTTTCATTTTTATTTTAATTGGATAGTGATAAATATAGATTTAAGGTATATATATGTTCTTTGTGATAATAATTATGGTTTTTTAATGATAAAATAATATATTTTTTTATTTTTTTTTCTTTATAAAATACAAATAGTGTTTACGTGTACGTATGGTCTACTATATCCATAAACGGTGTAAATCATTTTTATATATATACCATTTATGAGTGATTATAAATATGTATATAATTAATATATATTATATTTTTTCATAAATAACATTACAAATATGATGGAACCATAATAAAATTACAAGGATCGGTACTGTAAAATTGAAACATCCATGAAAAATGAAATAGTTCACACCCAGATATGAAGATTTTAATAAGGAATTACTAATAAATGGGAGTTGAAATATAATAAGTAGATAATATATGATATTATAAGTGTGTAAATAATTATTTTATAGAATTATAATTAATACAAATTTATTCTACAATATTTCATAGCACTTTTAATGAAATTCGAACTCGAGGTAAGGGATTTATGTTTCAATCTCATTTTAATCGATATTATCTATGCTTGAATTTCCCTTAAAGAAAATTATATTATAATTTTATAATGAAACCATTTAATTCTATTATACTCTTGTTATCAGTTAAAGTTTCAAGTAATATGACCATTTTCTACTCTTTGGTACTTAAAATGACCGGGAAAATGTTTTTAGGAAAAATATACTTTATTTTCCCTTTGGTCTTGAATATTTTTATTATATGTAAATGTTTTGTTTAACATGTTTTCAATAACGTTTTTTATATTATCATATGATTTTTTAATTTAATTTTTAAATATGTTTTAGTTTTTAAAAAAAACATTCAAAGGAATTTTTTATTTTTCGAATGAGGTACTTTTAACTTTTTACTAAAATGTGAAATAAATATTTGGTTAATCATGTCATGAACAGAATATACATATATAATGACCACTCAATGATTTGAAGCTTTCTTTAAAATTTTACATGCTTATTTTCAATTTAAATTATTTCATTAATTTTTTTAAAAAATTTATATTATAGATAAGTTATTTCATGTTAAAAAAGGTATTTTCCCCCTAAAATGTTCTAAAGATCTTTTAAAGAAATTTTTCATCTATGATAAAATAATTTAATTGTTATTATTATTATTTTATAGTGATATGATACAATGATAAAATAATTATTATTTCTCTTCATGTTTTATAATTATTATGATGATATGTTTACAAAACCCTTTTATTATCAACTGGTTTATCTATGAGGATATAATAAATGTTTTTTGATCTTGTAGCATATATACGAATGGATAATGATTATGTGATGGGTGAGACTTGAATTATATATACCTATAATAAATTGGGTAAAGAATAATGTTATATGAGCTCAAATTATACGCAAGTGGTTATCTCAAACAAAGAAGAGGGTGTGCGGGAGGTTATCACAATCTAGAACAGGGTACACGAGAGGCTATACCAAGCCTGAAGAATGTGAATAGGTGTTTTTCTAAATCATAATATGTTATGAATGTCTTTTTGGGTAGAATTGATATAATATTTCTATGATTATAATTATTTTTCCTTATATTTCTCTTTTAAAACATGATATTATGTCGATGATATATTATCATGTATCATATTACTTGATTCCTTTATGATTAATATATTTTGAACTTCCATTCTATATTCCATGACTCATGTTTATCAAACACAAATATATTTTTATATTCCATGACTCAAATTATCATTGAAAAATCCCTTGTTTACCCATTCTAAGCATCTGAGATCACCCTTTTTTTATGTTTTCCTTCCCTAGGATATGAAAAAAAAAATATATAATGTGTCTGAAATGGGATTTAATTTTTATGTACTAAGTGGGTGATGATATAGATCACTCATGTATTGTATTTTTATATATCCAAGTATCCAAAGACATCAAACCACTATAGTCCTCAAGTGTGTATTATTGTGAAATGTATTTAATATTAATCTAAAATGATGTAATACTTACATTTTGAAAGTATAGGTTACTATAATTGGTAACAAAGGAGAAACTAGGATAGATTTGTGGTGTATGTAATGACCCATACTTTTTATAAATGGTATTTTGTTTCCTTAAATGTGTGTTATACCCCACAAAACCATATCTCTTTTTAATCGAGTGTTATTAATAGAGTATAAAGGGAAATGTGACCATTAGGATTTGATCATTATATGATCGCTAGTCAAATATGACTATCAGTTATTATAAACATCATAAACACTACTCTTGGTAATAATTTTAACATTATAATTAGTTTTTATAAGTAGAAATGAAAAAGCGTAATTATTAAAAAAATGAAAAGTTTTGGCCTCAACCAGTAGGGTCATGTCATATAAAACCCCTTTTTAGAACTTTTGAGGGAGGTAGAATCATTGGAGTTCTCTCTTGACCAATCCCAAGTATATATTCATAACGTGAATCTTGAATGAAATCAAATATAGGAAAAGTTCACATTAGTGGAAGTTACCACTAGGGTGATGGAAGCTGAGAAACCACATGGATATATCACTATCGAAGAACTTACCCATAGATCATAAATGGGTGTTATAATGGGTTAGGTTTCCAGGAGATAGTTAAAAAAGTTTAATTCCATTTTACAAATAAAAATTTTATTCCACCAATTCTGTTTTAATGATAAATTTTATTCAATATGAAAATTTTGATAAATTGATTTTTTAGAAAAAAAATTATACTTTTCAAAAAGGATTTAAGGTTTTTATATTAAACTATTTTATTATAAATAATATTTATTATAATTAAATAATATAATAAAAACACACTTTTTAATTATAAATAAAAAAATAATTTTATTATTTCATTGAAAATTTTTAAGTGTCGGAAATATTACTATGCATTTTTGTCCCACTATTTTTTTAAATAAATAAGGATATTTATATTAAAAAGTTAATATTATCATAATTATAAAATTATTATGATAAAATAAAAAACATTTTTTAAATCATCATGTCAAAATTAATTTAGGGTACATTTATGATAATTTTCTAAAATACTTTATTTTTCTGTGATTAGTAAAAATATAGTTTGGGTATTCACTATATTTAAAAACTAAATAAATGTTTCATATTGATGTAATAATTTATTAAACACAATCCATGACCTAAAATGTATTATTTTATTAATATCAAGTATTTTAATATATTTTAATCAATTTCTATACCTATAAGTTACATTCCAAATTCTAAAATGAAAACATTAACATTAAAAATGTTATTTTTTCGAAACTTTACTTTTCTATTCCATAATAAGTAATATAAAATGATTTTAGGTTCTTGTGGGTTAATAAAATAAGCCCCAAATTTCCAAAACTATGGGAAAAACCCATGTTCAATCTCATGGATTTCCATATTCCATAACCCAGATTTCCAAGGCCAACATTTAGATATTATAAAACAAATCATCCACTTTATTTATAAATACCGACCCATTTCTCCATTTATTTTCACCCAAAATTCATCCTCAATGAATTTAGGGTTTTTTCCTCCAAATTTCCTCCCATGGTTTCTTAAATACCCCAAGGTTCCATTCTTCATGATCAAGGAGTAACTCTTCAATGTATGGAAAATCAACACTTCTCATTTCCATTTAAGTTCACTTTTTATGTGCTATGTCATCCAATTTCAAAAATAAGTCATATTTTCCCCTTTATTTTATCCTATTACTATAATAAGAGTCTTTTATGAATGGTATAACCTTTTCCCATCTAATTGTACCCTTCTCTAAAACAACATTTTGTATATGTTATGCTTCTGAATTTACTTCTCAAAATTTTCCTCTTCTCTTCAAGAAATTCTCTCTTATTTTCTTCTTGGTAATACCCAAGAATATTTATATTAAAAGTTTATTCACCTAAATATAAAATTTATTTATTATATTCTGGTACTAACATTTATGAAACCCAAATCCCCTTTTAGTGGGTTGAAATGATATAGTGATCATGTTTTTAAGCACATTTAAAATGCCATGATTTTGATATGAAACAGGTTTTTTTATTCTTCATATATTATTTATGAAATGTTTGATTATAATATATTGGATAACATTAATTAATACATATGAGTTTTTTCCCTGATATCATTCCAATTCATTAGGTAATTAATTTAATCTCTAGATATGACATGTTTTACAATACCTTGGTGAATAACCTTGGCAATTTTCATTTATGACACCTCAGTGAAAAAATTTGGTGATATTATTATGAATATATCATTTAAATGTTGTATCCATGCTTCCATGTTATCATTCATTCTCTTTTTATTATGATCTTCCTTATTTTCATTTTCACAAGCTTCAATGGCATTCCTCATGTTCTAATTGGTATTCCTCAGGATCACATGTAAATTGGTTTCCCTTATTGAACCACATCCTTACCCCTTTTCCTTTTATGTATGTCTCCATGATTTGAGATGCAGTAAATGTACTTATTATGAACCCATGACTATGTCTTAAAATGTATTTAGAATAATGTATTAATTTTTCATGTATTATGTACCATATTTTCAAGAAAATAAACTTAAAAAATCCACTGTTTATACAATGTATATGAAATTTTTTGAAACAAAATGGTGGGATGATATAGTTGGTATCAAATGAAGGTTTAGTTATTTTTTGAAATTTGGATTTAAAAACTTTGGGATGATAATTTTAGAAAAGTTTAAATATTTGAAATCATCCAAGTATTTTTGTGAAGTATTAATTAATTGTTTTCTGTGAAATATAATCCATGTATAGATATTAACAAGTGGATGTAGATCTGGAACATATGTATCTAGGGGTAATAGTCAAAAACAAAACTTTGAGTTAGAATCGAATGGGAACTGGTGCAAGAAAATGGACCTTGATGAACTCTCAGTTTGACACTCATAGGGGATATATATTGTTAATCATAATATTTTTATGAACCATTATGAAGGATTTCTTGAAAATGTATTTGTTGTTAGGAATAAAATATTTAATAATGATGTTTTGAGACATAAAAATTATATGTTATAATATTATTAAAAGAAAAACATTTCTCACTGTATTTTTCTTGTTTTAAAACATGTTTAGAAATATTAGGAATCGCATAAATGATGAGTTCAACAGACCATGTGCTGACAGACCTATCTAGTAATTCAAAGTGTAAAACATCATGTAAATGATGAATAAACTTACATGAGTTATGAAAAATAAATTCAATCTAGCTGAGAGACCAGATTCACCTCAAAGGTAAACACTTTTCACTGAGTCCTTTATGCATCAATTGATACCTTCTTTCAATGGATCTACTAATCCATTGATCATTGAATAGTGGATGAGCTCTATAGAAAATATCTTTTATGTACTTCATTGTTTGAAACAAGAGAAAGTGAACCTGGTTGTATACTTCTTAAAGGGAAAAGTTGATCAGTGGTGGAAACTGATTGAAAACAAAAATACGAGAAGCGATATTGATTTGATGAAGTGGAAATAAATATTTCCCTCATTTTATGCAAACAAAAATGGACAGAAAATTGTTATAGCTAAAGCATAAAGAAAATGAATATGTGGGAATCTGGGAGATAATATTTATAAGACATTCTTGTTACACAACTATATTTGTTATGGATATTAATAAAAAGGCTGGTAGATTATTCAGTGTACTAAGAACCCATATATGGAGGGATAAAAACAATTGATACTATGATATCTATGAAGAGATAGTGTGGATGGTTATGAAGGTTAAACAGGATTTTGGAGAGATTCAGTGGTGACATAAATCAAATGAAAAGAAGAGATCTTTATATTCAAACTTAGGGAGGAACTATGATCACTAAAGAGAAGTGAAGAAAGTTCAAATTCCTACATGAAAGAAATGTGGGAAGAAGAATCTGGGGAATTATGTTATTGGGAGTGGAAAATGTTACAAGTGTGTATGATATGTCCATATAGCTCAGAACATTCACTATGAGGTGAAGCCTCAACTTCTCAACACTAACAAAAAATGGAATATGGTGGAGGCCTAGCCTAAAGTCCAATGATTCATGTGTGGAAAACATAGACACTTTTCTGATCACTATCCAAATTAAATGATAAGGTATGGAAATAACCATCAAACTCGGCATAGGAAAAGAGTGCAATGTCAGACATTTGTTATCAGGATAGCTGAAGTAGAAGCTCCAAATGATGAGATGGAAGGTACACTCATTGTTCTCTCAAATATACCAAGTACATTGTTTTATTATAGTTATATGCATTCATTATGTCCTCCATATTTGAAAATAATATTGAATCAATACCTAGACTTATCAGTCAAGACTCCTAAAGGGATTATCCAGGAATCAATAATATATAGAAACTCTAGTATTTACTTTGGAGAGAAAAATATCATCAAAAATCTAGTAGTCATTTCAATGGTGGAATTCAAAATTATACTAGGGATGGGATGGCTCTCAAAGAATAATTCTAACATCAATTTTAGAATTAATCAAATATAATTACTCTTGAATGAAAAACCTATAGTTATTTTCAAAGGATAGATACCACAACCTGAGATTTGTCTAGAATAACCTCCCATATACTTCTTTATGGGGATGATTTGTGAAGAGGAAGAAATAAATAAATGTATGAGAATAGAAAATGTTCCCATAATTCTTGAATACTCTGAAATATTTTCTACAGTGTTACATAGACCCCCCCCCCTTAAATAGAGGTAGAGTTCTTTGTTGAAATCATACCTAGATCCAATCCGATGTCAATGAACCCATATATAATGAAAAATGTGGGGTTGTAGGAATTAAAGAAATGAATTCAAGATCTTTTGGAGAAGGTGTTTATCATAACAGGTGTGTGTCCTTGGGGATAACCTATTCTATTTGTGAAGAAGAAGTATAGATCAATACATGTATGTATTGATTATAGAGAACATAATGGGATCGTAGTGAATAACCAGTACCCTCTCCAAAAGATTAATGATTTATTTTACCATATTTATGGGGCTCAATTCATCTCCAAGATTTATCTTTGATCTGTTTTTATCAAGTAATGGTCAGGAAAGAATATATTCAAAAGGCCACCTTCTGATCAAGATATAGGAATTATGGGATTTTTTATTACCTTCAACTTAAATAATTATTCTTCTCTATTTATGGATTTTATGAATAGAGTATTTAAGGACTGCCTTGATAAATTTTCGGTATTTTTTATTGATGATATTTTGATATATTCCAAAAAATGTGGGAGCATGAGGATCGTCTATGGTGTATATTGAAAATTATAATGAGGTAGAGTCGATTTTTTAAATTCAAAAAATGTGAATTTTGGTTGCAAAAAGATTTTTTCTTTGTGAACATTGCATCCACTAAAGGAATACATATTCAACCTGTCAGGAAAAAGGTTTTAGGGAAGTGGCATCATCCTACAACAGTAACCGATATTCAAAGTTTCCTTGGTTTAGACGGATATTATAGGAGGTTTTTAAATAAATCATGAATTTATAATCTACTAACCATGTTAACTAAAAAATGGACTAAGTTCATATAGAATAAGGAGTGTGAATAAAGCTTCCAAGAAATGAAAAAGATGTTGGTTAATGGACATGTGTTAACTCTAACCTCTATCAGAGAAAGATTTTTTATTTTTAAAAATGCATCTATGAAAGGTATTGGGTGAATCCTCATGAAAAGGGAAAATGTGATTACTTATAATTCTAGATAGTTAAAGCCTCATAAGATGAATTATCCAATGCAAGTCCTGGGGCTAGTTGCAGTTCTTTTTTCTCTAAAAATATGGACTCAAATTCTTTATGGTGATAAATTTGACATATAATTAGGCCACCAATGTTTGAAGTATATATTCACACAAAAGGAATTGAGCATGAGACAAATAATATTTTTATAACTTCATAAAGACTATGTATGTTCATTTCATTATCACCCAAGAAGAGAAAACAAAGTCACTAATGCATTAAGTAGGAACGGCCCTATTATGATGGAAATAATGAGTATTCAAGGACATAATTTGATCAAATACCTAGTAAAACTAGGAATGTGAATAATTAGGGAAGATATATCATCATCCTTATCCCAAATTATTTATCAACTTTCATTATAAGAAAAGATCAAGGCAGCTAAAACAGATGATTCGTTATTACAAAACAATATACTGGATATTTAGAATGGGATGTTTCCTAAGTTCAATATTTATCAAGAATGTGTAATAAAAAATTTTGCAAGACTATGTGTTCCATATATTCCAAAGATAAAGAAATAACTGATGGATGAAGCTCATATATCTATATTCTTTATATATTCTAGAATCACTACAAAGTATAGGGACCTTCATCATCATTATTGGAGGGATAATATCAAAAGGGATATTTCTGACTTTACTAAAAGGTGCTTGGTGTGTCAACAAGTGTATGAGGATCAACAACTTTTTAAATGGGTATTACAACCACTACACATATCTCCATGGAAGTGAGACAATTTCACTATGTTCTTTTTCACTGGTCTCCTAAGAACATATAAAGGAAACAATTCAATATAATTTATAGTTGACCGACTCTCCAAGACTTATCGTTTCATCATTATTTGTGAAGATTACTATCTTCAACAACTTTCCAAGATTTACATAAAGTGGTGATGTTTCATGGGGTGACAATTTCTTTCATTTTATGATCATGATCTAAGGTCAGCATCAAAATTTTGTAGAAGTCTTCAACAAGATCTGAATACTGAATTGAATTTCAGTATGTCCTATCACCCCTAAATTGATGGCCAATATAAAAGGACTATTCATACCCTCAAGAACATGTTGAGAACATGATCAATGTAATTTAAAGGGGGTGGAACCTGAACCACCCATTAGTTGAGTTCTAATACGAAAAAACCTTCCAATTGAGTATTCAAATGGAACCCTATGAAGATTTATATGGGTATTGATGTAGAACTCATACTTGTTGAAATGAAGTTGTTGATAGAAATTTGTTTAGGACTGATCTTGTGTAATAGATGATATAAAAGGTCCATGCCATCCAAAAAACATAAAGGATACTCAGAGTTGGAAGAATACACATGCTAAAAACCTTTTAATGGACTTATATTTTGATGTTGGAGACAAATTTTTCCTTCAAATATCACTATAGAATAGATTCGTGTGGTTTGAGAAGAAAGGGAAACATAGCCCCAGGTACATTTTCCCCTATTAAATTCTTGATTTCATATGAGCAGTGTCCTATAACCTTTCACTTCAACAAAATATAACTCAAGTTCAGGATTTATTACATATATATCTCTTAACTGAGTACATACCTAATCCCTCGAATGTACTGAATCCATAGGTGGTATAGCTAGAACATGACCTATCTTATAAATAGGAGTCGGTGGAGATCTAGGATTGTAGAGACAAGGTCCTTTGGAACAACACTACCCACCTCATCAGATTGATGTAGAGGAACCATAAATATGAATATGTAGTGTGGGAAAGATTTGAGACAATGAGAAATAAGTATTCACACCTTTTCTCAACTAATTTAAAAAGTTGAAAATTTTGAGGATAACATTTTTTAATGGGGGAAGAATTTAACGACCCAAAAAAAATTTAAATGATATTTTGTTTCCGGGGATATGTGTTATACCACACAAAACCATATCTACTTTTAATGAAGTGGTATTTATAGAGTATAAATGCAAATGTAAACATTGGTATTCGATCATTATATGACCATTGGCCAATATGAACATTGGACACTATACTCTTTTTAATAATTTAAACATTATAATTAGTGTTTATAAGTAGAAATAACAAAGGATAATTAATGTAGAATTGAAAATTAAAGGCCTCAACAATTAGAGTCATTTAGTATGAACCCCATTTTCATAAATTAGGAAGGAGGTAGAATCGCTAAAGTTTTTCCTTGATTAATCCCAAGATGAGTTCAACAACTGAATCTTGAACAAAATCTTCCATGGGAGAAGTTCATGTTGGTGGAAATTACCACTCAAATGATGTTAGGCAAGCCACCCCATGAATCTACCACTATAATATACCTTACCCTTAGGTCACACATAGGTTATATAAGGGGTTATGTTTCCAGGCCTTATTTACTTAAGGTTTAATTCCATTTTATAAATAAAATTTCTATTTCATCAATTTCATTTTAAGAATTTTTTTTCTTAAATAAGACAAATTCGATAAATTTATTTTTCAGACACAAATTGTGCTTTTCAAGAATGATGTAATTTTTTTTAATAAACTAAGGTATTATGAATATTATTTATATTAATTAAATAATATGATAAAAACACTTTATTTAAATATAAATTATCAAACAATTTTATTATTTCCTTTCAAATTTTTTAAGTGTCAAAACTTTTACTATACATTTTCATCCCAAAAATGTTTTTAATAAATAAGAATTTTTTATTTTAAAATTAATATTCTCATACATAGATAATTATTGTGATAAAATAAAAATCATTTTTGAAATTATCACATCAAAATTAGGTTAGGGTGAATTTATGTGATTTATCTAAAATAATTTATTTTTTACGTGAAGGGTAAAAAATAGTTTGGGATTTTTAGTCTTTTCAAGGACTTCATAATGATTTAATGATAAATTAAACAAAATACATAGCCTAAAATGTTTTATATTATTAATATCAATAATTTTAATATATTTTACTCCTTTTCCAAACCTATAATTTACTTTCCAATCTCTAAAATTGAAAATTTAACATTAAAAATTATATTTTATAGAAACATTAATTTTTTATTCCAAAAAAAAGTAATATAAACTTATTCTCAGTTATTGTGGGTTAAAATGACATAAAATTTTTCCCAAATTTAAAAAACCATGGTAAATCCTAGGGTTTTTCATTTTCCACAACCGTGATTTCCAAGGCCTCTATTTTGAAATTTTTAAACAAATTCTCCACTTTTTCTATAAATACCCACATATTTATCAATTTTCTTTCACCCAAAATCCATATTCCATTAATATCTGGTCGTTTTTCTTCCTAATTATTCCCTCCAAGGTGTCCTCATGCCCGCAAGGATTCATTCCTCCTAATGTAGGAGTAATTATTCAAGGTAATGGAAATCTCCACTTCTCTTTACCATTCAAGTTCCCTTTTATGTGATTTATCTTAAAATTTCCAAAATAAGTTATATTTTTCACCTTATTTTTGACCATTAATGTAATAATTTTATTTTTTGAATGGGGTACCCATTTTCCCTCTCATTTTACCCTTTTATAAAACCACATTTTATACCTGTTATTCTTTCGAATTTACTTCTAAAAATCTCCCTCTTCTCCTCATGAAATTATATTATATTTTTTCTTATGAATACACAAGACTCTTTATTTTCCATTGGTATTCACCTAAATGTAAAAATTATTTATTTTATTCTTTTAATATCATACATTAAACTTTTATTACCTTTCATTGGGTTGAAAATGACATAATGATAACGTTTTTTAGCACTTTTAAAATGCCATGATTTTGATATGAAACCCATTTTTTTATTCACCTTGGTTTATTTATGAAATATTTTATTGTGATCTATGTTTATAAAATTAATTAATTTATATTAAGGTCTCACCTTAATTTCACTCCAATACATTGGGTAAATAATTTAATCTCTAGAGATGAAATATTTTATAATACATTGGTGAATAACCTTGGTAATTTCCATTTATGACACCTTGGTAGAAAAACATGGTAATAAGCTTATGAATGAATCATTTAAATGTTTTATCCACATTTATAGGTCATGATTAATGTTAATTTTATTATGATAGTCCATATTTTTGTTTTATCATTCATTAATTAAATTCCTCATGTTCTTATTGATATTCCTCATGATTTCATGTAAACTGGTTTCCCTTACTGGACCTCATTCTCACCTTTCTCCTTTGATGTATTTCCCCAATATATGAGACATATTAAATGTACTTAGGATAAACCTATGAGGACATATTCAAGTGGATTTATAAGAATGTATTATTTTTTTCAAGTGTTATTTACCTTATTTCCAAGAAACTAAACATTAAAATATCTTTTATTTTTACCACATAAATGAAATGCTAATGAAATAAAAAAGGATAGATTCCAAAGTATCATTTTATGGGTTGGTATTTAGGGTCCATAATGAGGAAATGTTCTTTAAATGGGGTGTGAATGTAACTCCCACAAATATTAAAGGGTTAAAAGGCTAAATGTTATAACCCATGTAAACATGGTGCATCTTCCATTTCAGAATACTACCTTATTAGAACTAGATAATTAAAGAATTTTTCCTTGAGCAGTAATTAGGATGGGTGAAAATCTAGAAATTCTTCATAGGTATGTGTGAGGGAGTAAAAAGGACACTAGAAAAAACATATATTTTCATGTGGTTATAGTCAATTATCTACTGATCTATTTGATCATGTTATTGGGCCCCATGTTGGGGACAACATATCTTTAGTGGAACTAGGGATGCATGGTGGGACAAGAATAGATGACCATGATAAAGATGTGTGTTTAGAGTGATATTGGGTCTATGTTGTTACATCGGAACAAGAGAATATTTTATTAATTTTTTGAAATTAAGATGAGAAAAGTTTATTAAAACCCCTTACGATAATCCAATGTATAAGAGGATATTCTATATTATGGTAAATAAATAAGTGTGGTTTTAGTTGAAAATATATCATTATATAGATAATATTAAGTGGATGTGGATAGGGCATAGATACACCTAGGGGTAATAACTCTGAATGTGCAAGATTAGGTATTAACTCAATCTTCACTGGTGCATGATGAGTGGGATTAAGACTACACACCTGTCTTGACACTCGAGAGGGATATTCTTGGGTTAATTCACATTTTATTTATGAATATTTATGAATTATTTTAATATATGATGACAATGGATGGCCTAGGTTAAAACAATGTTGTCATAGATTGAAAATATGGTGTCATGACTTGTAGATCTTATGAATTATTTTTCATTATTATATGATTTCTAATTATGATTATTATTTCTTACAATATAATTTTTTGTTTTAGTTAATTTATAGAACCTGAAACAACCATGTTAACACTAAATGTTATAAAAAATGTAATTATTATCCTCTTTAAAAACTATATTTTTTGGGATATGGAATAAAAAATATCATTTCAATGATTATGAAACTTTATCAATCCCTGAATTATGTTGATCTTCCAAGTTAGAAAAGGAGGGGACAACAATATGTTGAGTCCTTCATGATGAAACATTGATTATCCCCTAAAATAGGCTAATATTAATTTTTTATAATATAATATTAATGTTATTTTTTAATTATAGACACCATTATTAGTGCATTTTACACATTGAACATTATTTCACATTATGATTGAAATTCCATCTTAAAATGCAATATTACATGGTACATTATTGAACATCTCATAAAAAAATGGTCATAATTTAATTTTCATATTTTATTTTCATATATCACATGATATAAGGAACAATTCATTATTTTGGAGCACTTGGATATTCAAATTGGAAGACCACCAAAGTGGGCCTTGAACCAACAAGGTTATGGGCGAAGTGAACTGGACAACATCCCAATAAAAGTACTATATTGGACAGGATTAAGTCCCAATGATTCTGAAAATTTAAATGAAGATAGAGGATATTATGGGGAACAATTCATTAAACAGTGTCCCAAGCTAATTCAGACATTGTAATGGATTTCCAGGCGTCCCATGTTGATGATGAAAGTATGGGCCAGATTTTAAGGCCCAGAAAAACCTTCCACCATTTAAATCATATTTCGCGAACCTCAACTTATATTGGGCTGAAATTGTACAGGATATTAGGCAACATCTGAGTATACAATTCATCCTTCTATGGACCACTCTAATTCTTCCATCTAAAAGGTCCTTTCAACGCGGTTTTTCGGTGGATGTAAGCTAGCTGCCAATTTGTGGGAAGAGTGGAAAAGTCTCATCTACATTAATTGTCTACCCACCTAGGCCCACCACAATTAATTAAAGAAACATGGGATTATGGGGTCTCAGACAAAGGATTCCTAAATTCCTATTTAAGGTAGTAGTGGTGGAGGATTTGGGGATCTTGGAGCTTTGTTTTCATTGTAATTTTATTATGTCAATTTGTCTTTTTAACGTTCTTCCTTCTCATGTAAGTTATTCAAATCAACATAGTTTTCAATAAAATTTCTTATTATTATCTTATTCTGTTCTTATTCATATCACCTTGATACCATTTCCTCAAGGTGTGAACTTTTTCACACCAAACCTTGTGATTTTGTTCACACAACGGTGGAGTGATCCTTATTTTGTTGTTTTTACTTCTTCAATTCCACCCTTGTAAGTCTACTTCCCGCTTCTGTTGAAAAAATGTCATCAATAGAGTGATAAATATTTTATGTTATGATCCAAGGGAGTATAAAGGATATGGATTGGATGTTATTTATCACTCTCTAAATGTAATTAATTTCTTTTATTTGAGTTTCTCCAATTCAATGATTTTTTCTCTTCCTCTTCATTTTTGAGTTTATTCACCCCACTTTTATGTGATAATTAGATCATTTACCTTGGAGATATCATGAAAGTGATCCTAAAAGTATATAGGTGATAACATGCATTTTTTAAGGTGTTTAATTAGTAAGTGATGAGGTTAGTTTGAATACATTGCAAGAATCCTTCTCAAGTTAATGAAATTGAAATTGTAAAAAAAATACATCCAATCCACCCTGAGCAATAACCTAGGATCAACTCATTTTCTCATATTTTAATTCAAATATATCTCTTAGTGATAATTTAAAACCATATAAAATCAATCCAAGTTGTTCACTTCATATCCAAAAATCCATCTCTTTATATTGTGTGTCTAATTATATTTTTAGGTCTCTGAGGATTTGACAACCCAAGCTACACTACAAGCGACCGCTTAACCATTAAAACTTGGGTAAATTTGTGTAACACCAAATTTTGGCATCATTTATGGGGACCCAAGTAAGTTATCTTAGATAATTTCATCCTTTTATCACCCCACATTCTTTATTATCACCCGCATATCTCTTATCTTTACCCCTTTCTATTTGTGTGTGTCCTGAGAATCTAGAATCCAAATTTTTGTCATCTCCAATGGAGTATCTTGAAAATTACCATGTCACAAACTTATTCTGGAATAAAATGGAAAATCAATATTTGGAAGCCCCTAAATTATTAAATTTCTTTGGTCCACCCTTGATTAATTATCATACAGCAGGCGACATGTACAATCATTGGGATGATGAATATTCAACGGATAAATTTCAATCCCTCTCAAGGATGGTTGAAGAGATCAATCTTGGGGATGTCCATGATGTTAAACCTCATAAAAACTCTATTCCTCAAATACTGATTGAAAAATTGTGTAATAAAATGGAGATAATTAATTCTGAGGTATCAACTTTTATATTAGAACTGTAATGCATTAATACTTATGAGGAACTCATCCCTACACCAATTGTACCTTCCAAAACCTTATGGGGAGTGTATATTTTCACTAAAACCTCTCATGGATTTATTGAAGAACCAACATTTGTATTTGGGGTAGGGGAAGTTAATCATGAAATTTTTTAAGGATCTTTAAATCAGGAGGAAATTGATTTCATGTATTCACAAGAGGTAAATATGACATATTGGATTGAGTGTCCTGGATATTACTCCATTGATTCTTCAAAACCAAAAATCACTGAACCATTTGGAGAAATAACAAAATTTGAGTCTATACCCATTCCTAAAACTTATATTTCCAATTTTTCGTTGAATATTCTATTCAAAAGGAACCAATTTTGTTGAGAAATTTGGAAAATTAAACTGAGTTGGATTCAAAATCTCAACCTGTGTTTGAATGTTCTATCCAACCCAAGCTCAAAATTATTTTCCTTCCTTCCCCACTCAATTATTCCTTAATAGGGTATAATCAAGACCTTTCAATTTGAATTCATTCTTCTCTTGAAACCAAAAAAATTGGAATGATCATTGATTTCTTAGGCAAGACTATAGAGGAAACTGGATCAACCATTTCTGATATTCCTGGGATCTTCCTACTCATTTTAGAACATTGGTTTGTACTTAACACAAATTCTAAACAAAGAATAAATCTCAATAATGTATAAGTGGATAAATATGGGGTCTTTTAAATGTTGAAAGT
This sequence comes from Viscum album, assembly GCA_963277665.1. Classification (NCBI taxonomy): domain Eukaryota; kingdom Viridiplantae; phylum Streptophyta; class Magnoliopsida; order Santalales; family Viscaceae; genus Viscum; species Viscum album. Next base: position 840,805,755 of record OY728140.1, on the reverse strand, counting down.
TGGTATTGGATAATTTTGGGGGTTCATGTCGAGCTAGCGACAATAAACAAAGGTGATGCATGGGAGGCAACCCAGAGTTTTAATATTTCCATTCATTAAATTAGTATGTCATACTATTGACCTGTTCTTATTTTATTATTAAGTATGGGTATGAAAATTTATAACCATATTCATCTATGTCACGTGGTGTGATCCCTGAGTAATACCTTACCCAGAAATTTAAGAGAAGAAAATGTATCTTCAGTTTATTTTATTTTTACGTTTTTGTAGGATAAAAGAAAAATTCAAAAATAATTAGGTTGCTGACATGTTCTTATTTTATGAGTAAGGATGGGTATTAAAGGGGAGCACCATATTCATCTTTTTCATGTGCTGTGATCCTTGAGTAATACATTACCTAGAAATTTAAGAGAAGACAGCGTATCATCATATTATTTTAGTTATATGTTTTTTAGGTTAAAAAAAATTCCAAAAAAATAATAATTTAGATTGTTGACATGTTCTTATTTTTTGAGTAAATATAGGTATGAAAGGGAAGCACCATATTCATCTATGTCACGTGGCATGATCCCCGAGTAATACCTTTCCCAGAAATTTAATAGAAGACAATGTATTGTTAGTTTATTTTATTTTTATGTTTTTATAGGTTAAAATAAAAACAAAAAATTATTAATAATTTACATTGTTGACATGTTCTTATTTTATGAGTAAGGATGGGTATTAATGGGGAGAACCATATTCATCCATGTCACATGGTGAGATCCCTGAGTAATACCTTACCCAGAAATTTAATAGAAGACAATGTATCATCAGTTTATTTTATTATAATTTTATTTTTTTTTGGTTAAAAAATACAAACAAATATATAATAAAAAAATAAAAGACATGGCGTAGGTCATTGGGAAAATCCTATCACAACTGTCCAAGCCACTGGGACTCGAACCAGAACAGAAGGGAGACTAGGGAATGCATTTTCAACATCAACCACCAGGTGACTTCATTCTATAATTTTCATTTTCAAGGTCTTCATTGAACTTTTATCCTACCCCTTCTAAGTTTTCATTTATTTCAACACTGGGGACAGTGTTATTCTATGCTGGGGAAATATTAAAGAAAATAATTGATTTTTTTATCATAAAATGCATGGAAGGACAATTTTCATTAACCTTGAATATGATAACACACATTGGAATCTCTGAAATTGGATATCAAATAATTTTTCATGCCTTGATTCAGATTTTAATGCATGTTTACGTTCATGTGCATAGATTTTGGAAAGTGTGGTTGTTTGATGTGATTGTTCACCATTTATATTTTTATCAATTTATTTAAAAAACAAAATTCACATTTTCTAGATTGTGGGGTATTAGTTTGAGTTCTTGGGGTCCATAATAAATTTCATAGGCTTGATGATCATTTAATTTTAACATGAGTATTAAAACAAATTGTGCATAGAGCAATAGATTGAACTAATGTGTGGCTTTCGGAAATTGGGGATCATGACACCATAGTTGTCTAGACTAGATTTGTGCATTCTATCTCTATTTGTGGTAATTTGAATTTGTTTTTGATTGAGTTAACTCGATATGATGCCCGAGTATTTGAGCTTCACTTGGTGCCCTAAGGTCTCTCATCCTAGGAGTCATCGGCAAAGTCTTGCTACATGGGTTGACTCGATTGAGTTCAATTTAAATTACCATGAAAAAATTGCAAAACAAAAACAAAAAAAATTGAAAAAAAATTAGTACTCATCTTAATATTTAATTTTGATTCCTCCTAGCACTTCCATATTTTCTCCCTCGAATGAAAATGAACCTGCATGTCTATTTTGACGCACAACACTTAATCATGCTTAATTGAAATTGGATGAAATATGGAGATGAATTTGAACAAAGGAATGGGTTGGAGCTTGGTATATACCTATAGACCTATCTTGTTTTAAATGATTTTTATGGGTTTCATAATTTTTGGTATGTGATCTTTGGTTGAGAATTGTGTATTAAAATGTTTTTGGTCAAAGGAATTCAAATTTCATATTTTTGAGATATATTTTGCTCGAGACTTGAAAAACTCAAGTTGGGAGGTGTGATTAGCCCCTCAAGTAGGCTAATATTCATTTTTTATAATACAATATTCAGGTGCTTTATTAATCATACACACTATTATTAGCGCATTTTATACATTGGACATTATTTCACATTATGATTGTATTTCTTTTTTAAAATGCACTATTACATGGTACATTCTTGAACATCTCATAAAACAAAAAATGGGTTTAATTATATTTTCATGTCTCCCATGATATAAGTATCCATTCATTCTTTTGGATCACTTTCAAATTCAAATTGGAAGACCACCAAAGTGGGCCTTGAACCAACAAGGTTCTGGGTGAAGTGAATTGCACAGCATCCAAATAAAAGTATTATAGAGGACAGGATGCAAGACCAATGATTCTGAAAATTTAACTGAAGATATAGGATATTATGGGAAATATTTCATTACATAGTGTACCAAGATAATTAGTATTTTTTAATGGTTTTCCAAGCGGCCCAAGTTGATGATGAAATTATGGTCCTGATTCTGAGGCCCAAAAAAACGTACCACCATTTAAATCATATCTCGTGAACCATAATTTATTTTGGGCTGAAATTTTATAGACTATTAGGAGCCATCATGGGATACAGTTTATTCTTATTTTTCCCACTCTAATTCGTCCATCTAGATGGTCCTTTCAGCACGTCTTTTTGGTGGATGCAAGTTAGCTGCCACTTCGGGGGAAGAGTGGAAAAGTCCCATCTACATTACTTTTCCACCCACCTAAGCCCCCCACAATTAATTAAAGACACATGGGAAGATTGGGGATAGGTAAAAGGATTCCTAAATGCCTATTAAAATTATTAGTGTTGGAGGATTTTTGGATCTTGGAGTTTTATTTTCATTATAATGTTATTTTGCCAATTTTTCTTTGTAACATTCTTCCTTCTCATGTAAGTTGTTCGAATCACATTAGTTTTCAATAAAAGTTCTTATTATTCTATAATTATGTTCTTCTTCATATAACCTTGATACCTTTTCTTGAATGTGTGAACTTTTTCAAACAAAACCTTGTGATTTTGTTCACACAACGGTGGAGTGATCGTTATTTTTTTGTTTTTACTTCTTCAATTCCACCCTTGTAAGTCTACTTCCTGCTTCCGTTGACATAATGTCATGAATGGAGGGATAAATCTTCTATGGGTTGATCCAAGGGAGTATCAAGGGGATAGATTATATGTTATTTATCACTCTTTAAATGTTATTAATTTCTTTTATTTGAGTTTCTTTCATTCCATGATTTTCTCTCTTCCTCTTCCTTATTGAATTTATTCACCCCAATTTTATGTGCTAATTAGATCCTTTACCTCGGAGTGCTCATGAAAATGGTACTATAAGTGTATAGGTTATTATAATTTGTTTTTGAGGGTTTTTAATTATTAATTGATGAGTTTAGTTTGAATTAATTTCATGAATCCTTCTCAAGTTAATGAAATTGAAATTGTAAAAAAAATAATTCATCCAATCCACCTCGAGAAATAACCTAGGATCAACACATTTTCTCATAATTTGAATTCACATAGATCTCTTAGTGCTCTTCTAAAACCATATAAAATCAACCCAAGTTGGCCAATTCATATCCAAAAATACATCTCTTTATATTGTGTGTCTAAATATCTTCTTAGGTCTCTGAGGATTCTACAACCCAAGCTACACTGCAGGCGACTGCTTAACCCTTAGAACAGGGGTAAATTTGGGAGACACCAAACATCCACATTATTTTAGTGGTTTTATTGATACAATAGTATTTAAGAAATTTATTAGTACCACTAAAATGATATTTTTGTTTCCCCAGTGTTCGATCCATCAAAAAATGATTTTGGTTCTCTATCATTTAGAAGGATAAGTAGATCAAGGGTGGAATCTCATCAAGAACATGAGGCAATGAGAATAAATTTAAATTATGGACTGAGATGAGTTTATAAGATTATTTTTAAACAAGTACATTACTTTTATTATTCATGAGAAAATAGAGAAGGAGTTCTCAAAGCTAAGGTAGAAGAATGATCAATTCATTCGTACATATAAGTAAACTTTTACAAGGTATACAAAGTATGATTCTAGTATTATTATTGAACCATAGATTAATATTGATCGATTCATTAGTGGAATAAAACCAAATCTATGAAGATATTTATCCATAAGGGATGTCATAGATATAAATAAATCATTATATGTGTTACCAAGGTATAAATGGAGATTGGATTTAATAATCAATCTCATGGTTTTGATAAGAAAAGAAATATGTAATTTAAAGGAAATTATAATAATAAAATTCATATAGATAATAATATGAGTGTTCCATTATATTCAAAGTGTGGAAGGAAACATGGAGGAAATTTCCTTAAGGGGACCAGAAAGTTATTTAAGTGTGTAAATGAAGGTCATCAGGAAACTGAATGTTGAAGTGATGGGAATATGTTAGCTAATTATGTAAATTGAAATAAATCTCCATAGAATTCACCACCCAAAATATTAGGTTTAAAAATATAAGTAGTATGATCATTATGCTAACTAGTTCTCATATATGATGGTTATTGATGAGGATCAATTTCAGAAACCACTTAAGCCTAGATACAAAGGGAAATCTCATGTGATCAATATTGTCTATGTGTGTGTATGATAATGAAGTGGTAAAAGGTATACTCCAAATCCACTCTAGATATATTATTATATTTTTTTTATTTTTTTCTACCCACTCTTTTATACCTAATAATTTTCTAATGGTGTCACAATAACACCTCAATGATTATATGTTGAATTAGAGTTGATAATTATTAATGGTACGATGATCGCATCTCAAGTCTATAATTCTTATTTGATTGATGTTTGTGAGAATGTGATTCTTGTAAAATATGTTATTCTCACCCTAATGGAATTTGATGCCATTTTGGGGTATGTATTGGATTTCTTTATATAATTACCATATCAATTTTTGAGTAAGGTATGTCACATTTGATATTCTGAACTAACCTATGAACATATATCAATGTGATTATAAATATGATCATTTAATAAAAATTGCATCAATTTTATCTATCAAAATTATTATTCAATAAGGGATTTTACATCATATGTTTGGGAAAAAACTCAACATCAAACCTATTCCTAGTGTATGGTATTTTTTTATGAATTTCTAGAATAATTTCTTAGTATTCCTATAAATCGTGAAGTTGATTTATCAATTAAACTTATATCAAGTGCTAACCCTATTTCAAAGACTCCATAAATAATGGAATCAATTTATTTATAGGAATTTAAGAATAAACTCTAATAGAATCACTATAAGGGATTCATTTATCCAAATGCATCACCTTCGATTCCACATATTATTTTTGCTAATAAGAAATATGGATCAATGGGACTTTGTATTGATTATTTGAAACTTAACAAGATCACAATCAATAATAAGTATCTTATGGACCATATTGATGATTTTTTCGATCAATTATCCATAGATCAATATTTTTATAACATATATCTTTGATTTGGATACTACCAATTGAGGGTAAAAAGTTAATTTATACCCAAGATAACCTTCCATATGAGGTATGGACACTGTGAATTTTAGTTAATCCATTTGGACTTAGTAATGTTCCTAATATTTTCATGGATGTAATGAATTGAGTATCTATATATTACCTTGATTAGTTTTTGGTAGACTTAATCGATGATATTATTATATATTCCAAAATTAAAGAAGAACATAAAGATCACTTGAGAGGTTTACAAAAGACCCTTAGAAAGGAGAAGTTATATAAAAAATCTACCAAGTATGATATTTGGCTATATAAATAATAATTTAAGGGTAATATATTATCAAGAGAGTGTATCTTGGTTGATCCATCAAATATGAAGTTTATTAAACATTGGACTATAACCAACATGGTGAATGAAATTCATAGTTTTCTTCGTTTTCGTGTATATTATAAACACTTATTGAATAATTTTTAACAAGAATCTAATTCACTCAAAATGTTAACAAATAAGTGAGACTAGATCCTATGGATAAATGAATGTGAGGAATATTATATATAACATAGCTCACCTTTTCTTGCACTTCCCTATAGTATATAATGGTTTTTGATCTATATTGATGCATCAAAGAAAGGACTGGGATCCATCTTCATTCATAATAATAGGGTCAGAGTTTATGCATCATGATAACTGAAGGATCATCAAAAAAGTTACCGAACAAATTATTTGGATTTAGCAGTGGTAATATTTGTATTAAATATATGAAGGAATTATATTTATAGATAAATTTGTGACATATATACTGATTATAAAAGTTTATAGTATATATTCACATAGAAAGTGTTTAATATTCTTTGGGGAATATGGTTGGAGTTGATTAAATATTTTGACTAATCAATATATTAACACCATAGGAAAGAGAAAAAGGTGGTATACAATATTATTAAAATTAATCATGAAATATTATCTATGATGAGGATCACAAAAGAACAAATATTTCTGTATTTGCAAATTATGAATCTAAAAAGCTTACAGGAAGGCAAGAAATCTTATCTTCCTCAAATGAGTGTTCAATTTTCTATCCCAGTGAAGGTTAAGGGGGTACATAAAGAATATGTAGAGTTGTAAAACAAGGTGATAAATGTTCTCGATTTCAACCTTGTTTGAGATAAAATTTTAAGGTTCAAAAACCAAGTATCTTTCCCAAAAATACTATAATTAAATAAGGATTTATTGGATGAAACTCATAGTTCATAATTCACTATTCATCCTGGTTGTATGAAGATGTATAAAGGAATAAAAGATAATTTCTCATGAGAAAACATAAAAAATATATATTTTCGATTAGGTATCTCGGTTCTTGATATGTTAGGAAGTTAAGAATAAGATATAGAAGCCTAAGTGAAGGTTATAACCAATCCCCATACTAGAATAGAAATGGTAAAACATCACCATGGATTTTTTTTGGACTCCCCAAAACATAAAAAGTCCATAATTTTATTTGGGTAGTAGTTCATCAACTTATGATGTCCTCACATTTCATTATTATTAGATAATATTTCTCCCTTAAACAACTTCCCAAAATATACATTATGGAAGTGGTAAGTTTTCATGGACTACCACATTATTTTCTATCTAATCGGGATCAAAGGTTTAGCCTGAGGTTCGGGGGAAGTCTTCAGTAACCTCTATATTCATAGTTATATTTTAGTACTAATCATCATCCTTGGAAATATGGTCAGTCTGATAGAACCATTAAAACCCTATATTATATTCTAATGTCTTATTATATGGATTTGAAAGGTGGTTGGTATCAATACCTTCCTCTGGCCTGTAGTTCTTACAATATTTTCTTTTACTTGAGAGTTTATATTGATCCTAATGAATCCCTATATAGAAATAATTGTATAAATACAATGTTATGGGATGAATTTGGAAAAATAAGTCAATTTTTACTTGAGTTAGTTGAGTAAATAGTAGAGAAATTTAGAGTAATTTAGTAGCATATCAAGGATTATGAGGGTTAACAGAAAAGTTATTCAAACAATCGCTGAAGAAATTTGAAATTTCAAGTTGTTGAAAAGGTATTCCTATGAATTTATCCGTGTAACATATTTATAAAATTAAAAAATAAGTTAAATCTAAAAACCAAGTATATTATCCTCATATATACTCTTTATCAAGTAAGGATGGTGGTTTATGACTTGGTTCATCCATTGAACCTCTCTCAAGTTCATGATGTATTCCTTATATCCCTCTAAAGGAAGTACATACTTGATCCATAACATGTACTAAACTAAAAGGTTGTACCAATAGAGAATGATCATTATTATAAATAAAAACCTATATAAATCTTGTATCGTAGAGATAAATTGTTATAAAACAAGACTACTCACTTCGTTTTAAGTTCTTTAGAGGAATCAGAAATTCGAAAGAAGCTACTTGGGAACCTGAGGATCTGATGAAATAGAGATATCCTCATTTTTTATCATAGTGATGAAATTTAAAGGGTTAAAATAGTTTTAGGGGGTATAATTTAACACCCCAAGAATTTATGATATATTTCAATTCAAACAATTTTAATTTCATTGATATCTTACGATACACGCAACCACAAGTCTAAATTAAACATAATATTGTATACCATTATAACCTAGATGTTAAATCGGAATAGTGAATATGAGTAACAACTTTTTTTAAAAAAATATTTATGCAATTTTTATATAAATCAAGTATATTTTTAATTAAGTACTCAACTTTTAGTAAAGTCATTATATGCATTAAAAATAAATTTTTTCCAAAAAATGATTTTTATTTGTTTTTGTTAGAAAGTAACAAAATTAATTTCTTCCAATTAAATAAAATTTAATCTAAAAATAGTAACTTCATTTTTTAAATTATCATTCCAAAATTATCTCAATGTGAATTATTGATATTTTTCTAAAAAGGCTTATTTTTCATTGAATAGTGAAAAATACTAATTTTTATTTAAAACTGTCTTTTCATTTCGAGCATTTACAATGTTAAATTTTTATTTAAAATAGTTTTAAATGTAAAATTAGTTAATTTTAATTATAAATTATTCAATTAATTCCATTTTAATTAATTTTATGTTTGATTTTGGTATTAAAACTTTTTATACTTAATAAAACTTTTTTATGGAAAACTGTTTTTCATCATGTTTTGTAGGTTTAATTTTATATTAAATTATGCCCCTTTTGTGAATTGAATTTGATAAAATTAATTAAATATATAGAATAAGAATAATTAACATTATTTTATAACTTTGAGTTAATTTTTTCCATAATGAATAGTAAATATAGTAAATATTTATTACTACGATTAAGTTAAAATGGGTTTACATGGGGGATTAAAACAAGATATAAGGTTGAGACTTCCAATTAAAATTTTCTGAATCCTATTTTATGGACATATTTTAACCTCATAATATCCCACCATTTAATATAAATCCATTTGGAAGAATATTTCTTAAGTATTACATTATTATATTTTAACCTTTTAAGAAATCCCAATTATGTCATCTTCCCTACTTATAAAAGGATACGCATCATTTCGCTTAGTTACACCACATTTAACCGTAAATATAAATATTACCTTAACCAATTATCTTTTAAAATTATATATACACAAATTAGAGGATCTTTCATTCTTTAATTTCTATTACAATGGTTATTTAGAAAGGATCTAAAAGAGGTCAACCGAAAGAGAGGTAATCATCCTACCCGAACTCTTTCAATTTATTTATACTTATAGCTCCTATAAGTATATGGTATTCATCATAAAATAATAGCTTCAGTTTCCTAAATATACTAAAATTTTATTATTGTTATGTAACTTCCATTATTAAACCTCTTTTCAATCAAATGGGAAGTGAATGTACTGCTCATGTGTACGTGTGGCCTATCTCCTCCACATAGCGAATCAATTTATTTCCCATCAACATAATTCATGGATAGTTGTTATGATGTGTTTACAATTTATATATTATATTTATTAAATAATCATGATTTCTTAATTATAATATCATATCTACATTTATACCTTCTCATCCATTGCAAGATGATAACGTCGCTTATGCGTACATGTGGACTACCACCTCCACAAAGTGGTGTGATTATTTTTCATTTATATTTTACATGGATAATAATAAAGATATATTGAAGAAATATATATTTTATTTATGATATATTTATAGTTTTCTAGTGATTAAATAATATTTATCTTTCTTTCCTTTGTATTATTATAAAATTAGAACACTGTTTATGTGCATGTATGACCCATCATCTCTATGAATGGTGTAAATAGTTTTTTATCTCTACCTTTTATGTGTAATTATAAATAAATATATATATATATAATGAATTTATATTATATTCATATCATAAATAACATTCTTGAGATGATTTATCCATGATCAAATTATAAGGATGAGAACTTCATACTCTAAACATCCACAAAAAACAAAATAGTTAACCCTTGGAAATGATGATTTTAATAATTAATTATAAACAAATTAGTCTTGGAATGTTATAAGTCGATGATATATGATATTATAATTATGTAATTTATTTTTTTATATAATTATAATAAATTTAAATTTATTATTCAATAGGTTAGAGCAATTACTAAGCAAGTCAAACTTGAGGTATGGTATTTTTGTTTCAATCTCATTTTCATCGGGATTGTTTATTATTAGATTTCCATTGATGAAAATTAAATGATAATATTGTGATAAACCCATTTAATTTTAATCTACTCTCATTATCCATGATATTTTCAAGTAATACTACCATTATTCTTTATTAGGTACATAAAATTATTAAGAATTTTTTTTAAGAAAAAAACCTTATTTCCCCTTTGGTTAGGAATATATTTCATCCATGTCCATGTATTATGAAAAACAAATTCAAGAATTTTTTTTATATTCTCATGTGATTTTTTAAAGTAATTTTTAGACAGTTTTTAATTTCTATAAAAAAATAAACAGAATATTGTTTTTAGTTTCTAAACAATGTACCTTTTTACTGAAAATGATAAGGGAATATTTATTTTAATGTAAATTACTTGAACAGAATTTCCCACCATCATGAACACCCAATGATTTGAAGTTTATTTTTCATGTTTAAATGTTTATTTTTGAATAAAATATTTTTCTTAATATTTTGTAAATTTTTAGATTATAAATAAGTGATTTCAAAATGAAAATTGAACTTTCCTTATGAAATTTTACAGTGTTATTTTAAGGAAAATTTTTATCGATAGAAGAATCATTTGATATTACTTATGTTTTAATGAGGATATGATCTAATAATACCATCATTATTATTTATCTAAATGGTTTATTATTATTATTATAATATTTTTATGAAACTTATGAAGCCAATTTTTTCTAGAGGTTATGTTTTGATGATATTATGAATGTTTTATGATTTTTTGTATACATATCAATGGATTATGATTATTTGATGGGTGGTCCTGAAATTATATATCCATTCAATGCATTGGGTACGGATTAATTTTCTATGATCTTAAATGGTACATGAGAGGTTAGCTTGAGCCTAATAGAGGGTATACTAAAGGTTACCGAAGAACAAAAGAGGGTCGGTACCCTTGACATAAGATTTATATGATAATGATTTTTCCACACATCATTCCGCTATTTTATGACAAGATTTTATTTCAATGTAATAATTTCATGTATCGTATTGTTTGATTCCATTATGATTAATTCCTTATGAACTTCCATAATTTATTCCATGAATTATGTTTATGATCTAAGAATTTATTGGTATGGTTTTCAAAGGATAAGATTAGATTCTCATACCTTATTTTCAAATGATCATTGATAACTTGAAATGAATCTAGTTTTTATAGATTAGCCCTTTGAATATTTCTATGTATATATCAAGATTTATCCTGGTTGTTGTCATAGTTTTTTGGAGCTTAGGGACCCCCTAAATAATATTTTAAAACTATTAATACATTTTATTGTTCGTTCATGCATCGTTTCGTCATCTTTCATTTCCTATTTTTTGGGGACTCAGATGGAAAATCTAAGACCATGTATAATTCTAAAATGTCGGGTTTATACTAGGCATGACCAATGGCTGGTTGGCACTGAATATCAGGATGAGACAGCCATTGGTGGGGCGTTTAATTAAAATAAATAATTTTTATATTTTAAATAAGCTAAATTAAATTCTTCTATAAATAATCCACCATATAAATTCTCTAATGTTAGTTAAATAACCCTCAGATAATTGAGAGGATCCTTGGAAGTCTTCATTGGTGGAATGCATCAAAGGAGAAAAATGATCGGATCAAGGTGTCTCTATAGGTAGTAAACAAAGAGCTTGTTATTCTTCACTAGAAAGCATGTTCTTCACTAATTATTGATCCTTTTGAGGTAGGACTCGTCATTTTTGGTTTCCACCCCATTGACTAAAATATTGATCTTGGATTCTTATCTATTATTCCTGATATGTGGTCTATTATTCATTGCATGGGTATTATAATTTATTGGCTATATTGATTTGATATAATTATTTTTTTGTTCCTAACATCACCCACTGGTATTCTCTGATTTTGTGATCATTGGACAATAATTCTTGTCTAGTGATGGGTTTCATCTTGTTCAAGTACTTTTCACCCTTTTCTCTTCATGTTCTTCATTGTTGGCCTATGGGGTCATGGTTCAACATTATCAATTGAGCTCGAGAAATATTAAACACCCAAATTCATGGATAAATGGATAATGTTGATCAAGATGGTCATTTGTGTATGGATAAAGTTGATTTGTGGGTGATTATTTGTGGATATGGGATCTATAGAGGCAAAGGTAAAGGGAGGCATTGCAGGATGCATTGCAATTTTTGAGTAGATGATCAGAATTGGATTTATTGACACTAGAGGATAGGAATTGATGATCGGAGGATCCCCATTTGATTTTAGGTTGTCAAATGGTGGGATTTTTTATTGAATCAATGAATTCGGAAACTATTTAATGGATCAAAACTATCAATGAAAACATAACTACATGTCATATATTTCAGAAGAACACATGACTCATACTTCTTTTTCTATGGTGGATAGGGTTTTTAGCCATGTTAAGGATGAAAACCCCAGTGGACAAACCCACATATCATTTGACCCTTCTTGGGTATCAAGATGTGTTACAACTATACATGCCCAGGACCCCATGTTCTCATATGTGGCGTGTAAAACAAGGACACATAGTGTGGCTACATATGTACATCTATGTTGTGTGTCTGGATTCCATGCTTATGTCCCTGAGTGGAAAGACACACTGTTTAACACCTATACACATCATGTATCATGACAGGGATTCTGAATCCACTTTCAAAGGATAACATGACTAGGAAATGAGGTAAAGTCACTGTAAGAGTTGGTTTCCTAGAACCAGGTGGTTGTACATTGATTACATGGATGTTTGAGGTATTTAAATATTAAACATCTTATTACATATTATTCATTGTTCTCTATGAATATGATGTAATAATTTCTTAAAGTATTTGTCCCATTGATAAGGTCATGGAACTTCCCTGTTATGAAAAGAACATTGAAATGCTATAACAATATTCTTAAATATTGTTCTACGGTAGGATGAAATACTATGAAGGGACACATATCATGCATACCATCAGGTGTGAGTACTCGTAAGAAGTTGAGACTTCCTCTCATGAAGTTCGTACTTGGTAATCTCCAAGATGAGAGATTATGAGAACAGGCCCGCTATTTAAAATTCCTCATGTTTTGGTGTCATCAGATATTTCTATCTGAGAGCATGTGTAATGATCCTTAGGCTCTAATATTATCATTAATATGTTTCACAACTTGCACACTTTAATTTACATACAAAATTTGTAACACAAATAGTTGGTGGGAATTAGGGTACATTGGGTGCATCAAGAGTGACATGTTATTAATGGATAAGTCAACGAAAGATTTTTCCCTTCTACTTATGGAAGTTGATATCTCTCCCCTTTGATTGAAATAGAACTGTCACGTGAAATTCCATGTCCATGGTGTAACGAAAATTTTATTTCAGGTATTCAAAGAATGATGTATCAAGCATAAAGGTTGACAACACTATCATGAAACCTCCTTGATGAGATATTGAAATTAAGAGATTATATTACACAGGGAGCATTTCGTATGTGGATGTCGTTGTTGAGACTTTACATTCTTTCTCTTGGTTTCCTTGACCAGTTTCTAGATAGTACTCTTGGAATTTAGGCAAGCCCACCTAATTCCAATGAGAAATAATCCTAGAGGGTCACACACTAAGTGTTTTTTGAGGTCTTGGTTAAATTCTATTTGAATTTAAGTAATAAAATAATTATTAATATGATGAATCGGGAAAAATATTATTCAAGTTAATATGTTTGCATAAATTAAATAAAATATATTTATTTATTTTAATGAACATTTAATAAATATTTATTTACTAGTTTGTAAATAAAATATTTATTTAAGAGAATAAATTATTTATTTATTTATTCATGTGTTCAATAAAGGGATGTGGAGTTCGAGAAGACCAAGGATGGTCCGGTAGTAAAATAATTATTTTCAAGGTGGTAAAAAATTATTTTACTAGTTGGAACACGTTAAAATAATAATGACACAACTATTTTTTTGATGTGAAATTTTATTTATAATTCTGTTTTGCGCAAGTTAGCGCACCATAAATAATGACACAGTATTATTATGCACATGGGTTTTCTCTAAGTTCATGAATGTGTTTAATTGTTATTATGAAATTAAATATTGTAACTGAAGTTCCATGTATATAAATAGACAAGTACATCTATTGTTCCATTTATAACACACCACATGCTTGGTGAATTGAGAATTGTTGAGCTAAACAATTTTTCCCTCAAATTCTCATCCTTCCCCTCTCAAGAATGAGAGACGTTCTTCAAGGTTGAAGAACAAGCGATCAAGAATGACCGACAGAAGACACTCTCTTCATCAGGCTAGCACCCAAATAATGAGTGGTGTCAATCAGAGGCCATTTAAGAATGTGTGTATCACTGCTAGAGGGGTTCTATTTTGGATCCTTGCAAGCGCAACGAGATAATCCGGAAGGGTCATTGTGAAAGATCAACATCGTCAAAGAAGAAAATACCAAAGATCCAAGTATTCTTTTCTTTATGAAATTAATTAAATTAATTATAAAATGATGTGAAAGACCCTTTATAAAGGTTTCAGGACTCTTTCTTATTTATCTAAATATTTTATTCTATTCTATGAAGACTGGATTTCATCGCCATATTGATCCTGTAATAATAATTGATCATGGTAAAAATTAAATTTGGGTGTTGGCCCAACCGCACTTCCACTGTTCCTGGAACCTTAAAGTGGTATCAGAGGGGTTAAATCATAGTTTATAATTATTTGAATATTTTATTGATTATTTATGCATTTAATAATCTTGTTGTTTCAATTAAAGTTAATGGTTCTGTAAATCTGAATCTCGAGATCTATTCCTCCTCTTTAGTTTCTTGTTCATCTTACAGAAACGATCATTTCTTTTAATTTTTCTTAAAATAAAATCTAGGATCTCATTCAGAGGAGCCAAAGCTTCCTGGTCATAAAACACCTGAACACAAGGCATGTATTCAGCATTACATGCCTTGTAGTAAAGATTCAATGCATCGGACTGGTCCACCAAACCAATTAGTGGGTAGGAGTCTTTCTAAGTCTTAAATGACTCCATGTGTTGACCAAGAATGGGTGTCATGTAGTTTCCGGATTACACACCGTGTAGTCTACTGGAAATGGGAAGTAGTTTTTTCGGGTTAGGGTTGGACCATATACCCCATACATCGATTTCCCGACTAGAAACTGTGTTTTGTGAATACTACATAGGGTGTCCCACTGAACACGTCGTGTACCCCAAAGATTTCCAAAATATATCAACATTACATGTCCTTAGGTGTGTACTTCAGATGGACGGTGAACTATATTACACACCGTGTAGTCTGAAGTACATTCCATGTACTCATCCAAATTACAAATATTTATTAAAATTTATTATTGTATTATACAAACCCTTGAGACGTGTACCGTAGTGCAGGCATAAAGCTGAGGCACAACCCGTGATAGGTGTTTTATATATTTGTGTTTAATTTAACATCTGTGTAATGTTCATTTATACTCATTAGGTAGTTATGAGTGGGAATTCACTGGGTTTCCTCCAAGGTACAAGTTATGTACATAGATAATTTTAAATGAATTTATTTATTTAAAATTAGGATGGATGATAATATCAAGAAAATTCAAAAAAGGGTTTAAGAAAAAAGGATTGTTTAATTAAAGATAATTAATTGATCTGAGCAAGATTTATCTTAAACAAGAACAATCAAAGAATCGAATGGTAGTTTTATTTATGCATAAATATCATTGCATGTATGGATGATCATGAGCTAGAATAAGACCTTTTTATGTGGATGGTTTGTTTTAATTTATTTATTTAAATTAAAAAAATTTCCCTCTGAGCCTTCTCCTCATTAATATGTAGGGCCTGCATGCCCAAAGTTTCTTTTATGTAAAACTCATTTTACCCCTCACCTACGTGTGAGTTAAAAAAAGGCATATGTAATAGTGTAGTCGGTTCAAGTTGGAGCCAAGATAAAATCAATCCCAATAGATACAGAGGTGGACAGGTGGAAAACTATAAACACGAACCCAAAAGGTTCAAGGTGTTTCTCTCCTAGGTCAGGGTTAGTTTATCAACCACTAGATAAACTAACCATTAGAAAATCTCATGATCAGGCCCTTTGCATTATTTTATTTATGTCTAATGCTTGGTTTATAATTATGGATGTGTTGTCACGATCACATAATTAATGAATTAAAAAGCATGAAATATGGAACTAAAATAAACCAAGCTTATGTGTAAATATTATGTAGATATGGTTAATCACATAAGTAAGTCCCACTTAATATTAATAATCATGTGATAATGATAATAATCAATTCACTCATAAGGTATAAAAATACCTCAAATAAAATATTAAGTCGTACCTAGACTTCCGCTTCTTGATTAAGGTAAAAACTCAATAAAACTATGTGTTTGACCAACCCTTATTGGGACACTTACTTTTATATAGGAAGCCCTTATGAAAGGTTTCGGCTTGACATAACCATACTATATCTAGAATAGTATCCCTTTCTATTCTTGGTGTAATATTGGAGGTAATAGTTGAGAAAATCCAAAGTCATGATTTCAGGATTGGGGTGTCCACTCAACAGATCAAGGAGTTGCAATCCCATAGTTGGAAAATACCTACCTACGTAAATACCTTTAAATATCTTGACCAACCCTTGTTGGGGTTATGTGAAGTGGAATATGGATCCTTTCCACTAGAATGTCATGGAAACTAGGCATTCTGAGTTCAATGGTGAGGGACATTGGGATTTAATAAAATAGTGGGAGTCTTAATTTATTATTTCTCATAAAAATGAAATCAAGAAAGTATTAATGATCTTCTCTTTAAATTGTATAATAAAAAATAACAGGCTCATCAACCACCTTATCCCTGTGATAAATTGTAGAAAAATATAACATCCTCACAGACAGTAACATCTAGCAATGTTTTAGATGCCTTCAGGTTATCTTACTCCATGAACGGAAGTCTTATGTGGTTGATTCAGTATTACCTGATCTACCTACCAAAGAGGTTATTGATGAGGATTTTCTATTTTATGAGAAATATATGAATGACATGGTTTTTGTTCAATGTTTGATGTTATCATCAATGTCAAGTGAGCTTATGTATTCTCATGAAAACATGGATGTATATAGCATTCTCAAGCACATATGTGGTATTTACTAGGAGAGAGAAAGATAGGAAAGGTTTGAGATCTTCATGTCACTCTTTCAGAATAAACTTAGAGAGGGTTACCTAGCTGGGCATCATGTAGTCAAGCTCATTAGCTACATTGAGTGTTTGGAGGTTCTAGGTTTTAAACTCCCTGAAGAACTAGGCACTAATCTCATTCTCGCATCACTCCCTCGGAGCTTCTCCAACTTTGTTATTAATTTTAGCATGAACAACATTGAGAGGTCTCTATCAGATCTTATTTTCATCATTCGCCAAGTGTACAAAGATATGAAGCGTGAAAAGCCTTCAATCCTTATTGTGAATAAGAGGAAAGGGAAGGAAAAGCGCTTTAAGACAAAATCTTCTTCACGGCCTTCCGTGAAAAGAAAGATCAAAGGGGAGGCAAGGGAAAAGGAGGTTGTTTGCTTCACATGTGGCAAGAAAGGACACTGGAAGAAGAAATTCACCTAGCCTAATATGCAAGGGGAAGATTCATGTGTGTTTTTTATGGAATTAAATATATCTATTTCTATAAATTGGGTATTACATACAACTTGTGGTTCTAACATATGTATCCAAATACAAGATTGAAGTAGATTTCAGAAGATTTTCTGAGGAGAGGTAGATCTGCGAGAGCCAATAGAGCCAGACTTGCTATTGTATCTATCGGGGAATATCACCTCGCATTGCCAACTAGGATGATCTTGCTGTTAAACGGTTGTTATTATGTTCCTTCTGTTACTAAATACATTATTTTTGTATCCAGATTAGATATATATGGTTTTTTTAAGTTTGGAAATGAATGTTTCTTCTTTTAAAAAGATAGCATTTGTTTTGGTAGGGAACATTTATACAATGGTATTTATGTATTGTATTACACAAACCAAGTAATGAAAATCGATAAAAAAGATACATCACATGACTCATATCTCACCCAAATTTGACATCCTCATCTAGGTAATGTAAACGAGAAATGCTTGAAAAAGTTACATCAAGATGGATATTTAGATTCTTACAATCTAAAACTACTTGGTGTATGTCATGCATGTTTACAAGGAAAAATGACCAGAGCCCCATTTAGTGGGAAAGGTTAAAGGGATAAATAACTTCTTGAATTTGTTCATATAGATGTTTGTGGACCATTTACTGTTGTAGAAAGGGGAGGATATGCATATTTCATGACTTTTACTAATGATTTTAGTAGATATGGATATATCTACTTAGTGAGGTATAAGTTATATTCTTTTGATAAGTTCAAATATTACAAGAATGAAGTTGAGAACCATCTTGGTAAGAAGATTCAGAAATGTTTCTCAGACTGAGGTGGAGAATATCTTAATCAAGACTTCAATGATTACTTACAAGAGTTTGGGATCCTATCCCAACTCGCACTTTCTTACACGCCCCAGTGGAATGGTGTGAGAGAAAGGGGGAACCACACCCTATTGGACATGGTGATATCAATGATGAGTCATGTGAGTCTCCCATTATCCTTTTGTGGACATGTGTTTCAAACAGAAGCACGCATACTAAACTAAGTACCAACTAAATCGATAAATGGTATTCCATATGAGTTTTGGAGTGGAAATAAAATAATGTTATCTAATTTACATGTGTGTGGAAGAGATATGTTTGTCAAGTATTATTCAGGTATCAAACTTTCACTTTGAGGCACAAAATATATCTTTATAGGATACCCCAAGGAAACAAGGGGATATTACCTATACAACCCCTCAGACAAAAATTTTATAGTGGAAAGACATTCCATATTCATTGAGAGGGAGAACAACTTCAAAAGAGATAGTGGGAGTGAGATAGAATTTGATGAAGTTGAGGCTAAAGTTACACAAGATTTGGTACATGATAATATTCCACAAAGCCCTAAGGAATAAATAATTGTTCTAGAGACACTAGAACTGTGTATAAGTATAAGAGAGGTTAGAGAACCAGAACGGTACAGTTTTCTAGTTACCGAGGATGGTTACTCTTTATTAGTTGATAATAATGATCCTTTAATCTAGAAGGAATAAGTAAGTGGAAAAGTTGTTTCCAAGTGGAAATAATCCATAAATTCTGAAATGGATTCCATGTACCAAAACCAAGTCTGTATTTTGGTATATCCTCTAGTTGATGTAAATCCCGTTGGTTTCAAATGGGTATTCAAGAAGAAACTAGACATGGATGGAAAATTCAATACCTATAAGGCATAGTTGGTTGCAAAAGGGTCCAAACAGTGTAAAGGCATTGACTATACCGAAACATTTTCACCAGTTGCAATGCTGAAATCCCTCAGAATTTTATTGGCCATTGTCGCTTACCATGACTATGAGATTTGGAAAATGGATGTCAAGACATCCTTCCTTAACTGGAACCTTTAAAAAGATGTCTACATGACACAACCTATTAGATTTATGACTCAAAAGGATTCCAATAAGGTATGCATGTTGCAGAAATCAATTTATGGAATAAATTAATCATCTAGGTTGTGAAACATTTGTTTTGATGAAGCCATAACAAAAGTTGGTTTTATCAAGAACGAATGTGAGTCTTGTGTCCAAAAATGGATTATTAGGAGTGTATTAATTTTATTAATAGTATATGTTGATGACATATTACTTATTAGAAATGAGATACCAGTCTTATAGTATATTATTGAATAGTTGAATTAATGCTTCTCCATGAAGGACTTGGGTGAGGCAGCAGATATTCTTGGGATTAAGATCCATCATGATAGATCCAAGAGATTGTTGGGCTTAAGTAAAAGTACTTAAATTGATAAGATACTGAATAGATTCATCATAGGACAATCCAAGAGGTGATTGTTGCCAGCGTCACATAGAATTCATCTTTACATGAAAATGTGTCCTCATACACATGATAAAAGAATGATAATATCATGGAATCCATGTGCATTAGTGATTGGATCAGTTATATATGTCATGATATGTACTAGGATAGATGCCACGAATGCATTGATTTTGGTAGTCAGATATCAAGCTAACCCAAGTGACCACTATTGGATGGCAGTCAAGACTATCCTAAATTATCTGAGGCCTTCTAAGGATATGTTAATGGTTTATGGAGGAGATAAGGAAATAGTCATTAGAGGATATGTAGATGCTACTTTCCAGACTGATCAAGATGACATGAAGTTGCAAACGGGATACATCTTCATTTTGAATGGAGGTACGGTGAGCTGGATGATCTCAAAGAAGAGTGTGGTCAAAGATTCTAATCAGAGTCTGAGTATGTCACATCTTTTGAGGAATCTAAAGAAGAAGTTTGGATGCAAAGCTTCATCTAGGAGCTGTATGTGATACCTAGTAGTAAATATCCCATCACAATGTACTGTGATAATACTATAGAAGAGGCTCTCGAAAAAGAGAAAATGTCACATTAGCGGAAGAAGCACATACTTCGGAATTATCATCTCTTGAGGGATTTTTCTCAGAGAGGTCAAGTTGTAGTTAGTGGTATTTCCACAGAAGAAAATGTGGTGTACCCCTTGACTAAAGCCTTGAGTCAGTAGAAACATGATCACCATGTGAGGTCTTGCGGACAGAAAGTCGTAGTTAGTTGGCTCTAGTCCAAGTGGTGGTTTTTAAGAGCTGGTGTCCTAGAACCAACTAGTTGTACTTTAATTACATGTATATTTAATGTATGTAAATATTAAACATCTTATTACATATTGAGCATTTTTCTGCATGACTATGATGTAATAATGTCCTAGAGTATTTGTTTCATTGATAAGGTCATGGCAGTTCCCCGCTATGATGAGAACCTTGAAATTCTATGACAATATTCTTAAATATTTTTATACAGTTGGATGACATACTTTGAAGGGACACATAGCATGTAGATCGTCAGGTGAAAGTACTCGTAAGCATATGAAACTTCCTCTAATGAAGTTCACACTCAGTAATCTCCAAATAATAGATTATGAGAACAAACTTTCCAGTAGGAATTCTACATGTTTTGGTGTCATTGGATATTTCTATCTACTAGCATGTGTAATGATCCTTATACTTTAATATTATCATTAGTACATGTCAAAACTCGTGCACTTTGATTTACTAATGAAAACCATCATACAACAGCTAGAGGGAAGTAGGGTACGTTGGGTGCGTCATGAGTGACATGTTATTAATGGATAATTTGACGAAGGACCTGTCCCTTCCATTTATGGAAGTTGATATCTCGGCCCTTTGATTTAAATAGAACTGTTACACAAAATTCCATGTTCATGGTGTAATGGAAAGTTTATTTCGGGTAGTCAAAGAATGAAGTATCAATCATAAAGTTTAATCACATTATCATGAAACTTGCTTGATGAGATATTGAGATGAACGGATTTTATTACACAATGAGCATTTGTATGTGGATTTCTTTGTATAGATTTTTTGTTTTTTCTCTTGGGAGCATTATCCTGAATATAGATACTACTCTTGGAATTTAGGCAAGCCCACCTAATTCCAACGAGAATGAATCCTAGAGGGTCACATACTAAGTGTTTTTGGCGGTCTCAGCTAAATTCTATTTTAATTTAATTAATAAAATAAATATTACTCTCAAGACCATGGAATAATTTTATTCAAGTTAATATGATTGCATAAATTAAATAAAATTTATTTAGTTATTTTATTGAACATTTAATAAATATTTATTTACTTGTTTGTAAACAAAATATTTATTTAAGATAATAAATTGTTTATTTATTTATTCGGGTGTTCAATAAATGGAAGTGGAGTTCGAGCGGTCCAAGGCTGGTCCAGTAGTAAAATAATTATTTTAAAGATGGTAAATAATTATTTAACTAGTTGGCACAAGTTATAAAAATAATGACGCTCCTATTATTTTGTGACGCAGAATTTTATTTATAATTCTACGTTGTGCAAGTTGGCACACCATAAATAATGACACAACATTATTATGAACATGGGTTTTCTCTAAGTTCGTGAATGTATTTAATTTTTGTTATGCAATTAAATATTTTAACAGAAGTTCCATGTAAATAAATAGGCAATTACGTCTATTGTGCCATTGAAAACACACCACACACTTGGTGAATTGATAATTGTTAAACTAAACAATTTCTCTCTCAAATCCTCTTCTGGTCCCTCTCAATAATGGGAGGAATTCTTCAAGGCCGGAGAACAATCAATCAGGAACGACTGGCACAAGACACTCACTTCGTCGCACTAGTACCCGAAGAACGAGTGGTATTGATCGGAGGCCATTGAAGTACATGTGGATCACCACTAGAGGGATTCTAGTTTGGATCCTTGTAAGCACAAGGAGATAAACTATAGGGTTAATTTCAAATGATCAACATCATCAGCAAAGAAAATATGGAAGATCTAGGTATTCTTTTCATTATGAAATTAATTAAATTAATTATAAACATGATATGAAAGATCCTCTCAAAATGTTTTGGTCCTCTTCCTTCTTTATCCAAATATTTGATTCTATTCTGTGGAGACTAGCGTTCAACATCCTATTGATCCTAGAATAATCATTGGTCATGGTAAAAATTAAAGTTGGGTGTCGGCCCAACCGCTTCCTTTTCACCTGGATCCTTCAGTCACTTCATGTGTGGACCCCTTATACACATCATGTATTCCATCCAGAAACTTTTTCCCCTCATATCCTTCTTCATAACATGGATTTTGGCCCAGAAGTATTCTATCATGAGTTTTTTTCTACATTGAATGTTATTAAAACCTTCATAATGGATTTTGATATGCGACAAGAGATTCCAAGAGCATGGTCCTTCTTTAGGTGACGCTAGAATAGTAACAATGATTAGGAATGATCATTAGAGAGAGGTCGAGGTTGAACCCCCCCCCCCCATCATACCAGAGAGTGTGTCCCCTATACTCTTTACACTAGTTAAGTAGTGTCCCCTGAATTTACAAGTTCATGGGTCCCCTACTAGATATTGTTCCCCTATAAACTATGTAAAATTGTGTCAATGTGTGGGCCCTCCATATTTTAAGTGGTACCCCCTGATCTACTAGGGTACGAGTCCTCTATCAATCCACAGGGTGGAACCACACTGATTTTTTAGGGTGTGGGTCTTCTATCTATCTATGAAGTGGAACCCCCTATTATTTAACGTTTATTCCCTCTGTCAATTGAGTGGAATAACCCTATGATATTAGGTTATGGGTCCTCTATTGGATATTATGACCCCCCAGGTTGTGGAGTAGTAGTGAGGTGTGGGTCCTCCCCATGGATTTCTTTGGTAGACATGTGATATCATGGGCATTGAAGATAGATATTTCTTTCTATAGGAAGACTCTTTATCCTGGACAAGGTTATGAGATAGAGATCCCCTTTCATTCCCATTTGGGTTTCTTTTTGAGAATTTATAACTATGATGGGTTTTTTCCCTATGATTATGGGTTGAGATGGCCTTTTTTCTATCTTTATATTTCTCCCTCTTTGGATTCTGGGGTGCCCTATAAGGTATGCATATACTTTCCCTTTAATGTCCTTTACCTACACATATCGTATCTTATGTAGATGACAGAAACTTTGGCAGTGAAATTAGAGGAGCATAGTGATACTTTGGTGCATTGGCCATATACGATTGTCAAACTTGGAAATTAGGATTTGGGCTCTATTGGGTTTATTTTAGTAAAAAAAATTAGGTTAGGACTTAATTTATGGTTGGTCATGTATTTTTTTTCTTTACACATTGATCTAAAATGTAGTACTTTGATGCATTCTCTATAGGTAATTATATTCATATTTTTTCTCTAGATTTTGTGGTATTTATATTATTCCTTTTCACTCATTCATAGATATGGATGTGTGTATGCAAAAATTTACTTTGGATAAGTCCTCCTATTTTTTTTATTCCTTCTCAGCTCTAGTCAACATCTCATGGCCTATTGGATATAGGTTTGGGGTTATGATATATTATCTTTCCACAAACTATGTGGGCCCCAGTTGGTCGAGTTGTTATAGAGTGATATCAAAGGTGGAACATCCTTGGGTTAGTTTAGAAATAGACTAGTGAGAATTGGTTGGAATCTTAGGTAAATGGTGATGGAGTATCTTGAGTGAGGATTTCAAGTCAGGGAACCTAGTGTTGGTGTAGTGGCCAATGTATGTATTCATAAGCACTCTTACATCCTACTTATTGACTCAGAATATAGAGAAATCAGTTGTAGGGAACTATTGGTACAAGAATCATATAGTATTGATTCCTTTTAATGTAATTTTAGAGTCTTATCCTAATATGTGTGTGTGTGTGTGTGTGTGATTATTTAACTATGGTGTGTATTGATGACTTATAAGATGTATGGATGAATAAATCTACCCAGGTTACTAATATAGGATCGTGAATATGATCCATTGAGTGATGATGCCTCATTTTAGGTATGATCTCATGAGGTTTTTTCTTTGGTAAAGTTGGGAGTTTCACTCGCACCTATTAGGCAGTAGATAGTATAATAATAGTATGATGATTATTTATGAATGTTTATCATGCTCTGTGAGTTCCAGTTTCAGAGGTCGTTGAGGGTCCATAACGAACTAGATCCCCAGGTAGTGGAGAATTTTCTTGATTTAGTGATATATGTATTTAGGATTTTGAAACCCCCAACTAATCATATGTTTTTTTTGTAGCTAGTCTTTTCTATAGAGTAGTGGGAAACTGGTGGAGTCTAGTCACATAGGATCGGGATGAGATGATTCACATGTGGTATAACTTCCAACAGTTGTTTTGTGAGGATTATTACACCTCATGATTGGGTTCAGTTTTGATCTAGCATATTCTTGAGTAACATCTGGGTAGTATGATGGTTTCTGGTTGTACCACGAGATTCACTAACCTTACATGGTACTTCCTAAACATTGTGTGGGATGTTTACTTTTGGGTGTGAAATTTTGAGAAGGGTCATTGAAAATACATATATGGTTTTTTAGAACTTTTTTACATTCCCACCTAAGCTAGAGTGCTATAATTGGATTTGGTAATGGGGAGATTCTTTTCAGAGGGATGCCAATTTACTAGGGATGGAAGTGGGATTCATGGGGCCGAGCCTTCTGTTGTAACTAGGAGACACCATTTGAAAGGGTCTTGGCATAGGAGAACTTCTCATGGATGAACTTAGTTATGTGGAAATGTGGTGCATAGTACACATAGGGGTACCAATCATCTCATAGAGGGTTCATTCTATGCATGTGATGGGAATGGTCATGTAGAATGTGATTACCCAACCTGGCATTCTAAGGAGGGAAAGAAAACAATGGATGGATTTCCACATTTGAGGAAACACAGAAATTAGTATTTTCCCTTGAATGGACAAGGTGTCCCCTAGGGAGATGGATCTAGGAGAAGAGTGGGTGGGGCTTCAGGAAGAGGAGCTATTATTGGAGGGTGATGTTATGACCTACTTCAACCACCACCACTTGATGACCCACACCAGTCTCAAGGAACTTATGGTCAGGGTTCTGAAAGGTTGCATGATGTGGAGAGATATTAATAGGTATCTCACAAGATGTTATATGGAATGATATCTATGATTTATATATATTTTTTATTATTTTTAAGAACAATCATCAGTAATTCCTTTATCTCCCTACCCTTAGTGCAATATCTTATGCTCCCAGTTGAGATCTTAGCCCAGTAGCTTTCTCTATAAATTTTAACTAGGTGAGATTCTTTAGAATCACTTATCCATCGATAGTGTGATATGTGGATTGATGAAGAGAGTTTCTCATGGGACCTCTTGGTCTCCATGATGAATCATTATGATGTCATATTGGATATGGAATGGTTTTCTATAGTTCTGGATCAGGTTTAATATCATCATAGGTGGTATAGATGCCTTCCGACTGATTGTATTAGATTCTCTTATAAGGGTGAGAGAGATCCCATGAATGGGAGAGTTAGTCTTTCAAGTAGGAATTGGTAACTCATCACCCATAAATTGTTGATCTATCCCTTGGTATAGTAGTATCTTCAAGAATATAGATCCATTTGGTTGTAGATGATTGTATGGATGCATTTCCTAAGGATGTTTTGAGTCTACCTCTGTCATAGGAGATGGACTTATGAATTCAGTTGCACCATGGTACCACACTTATATCTTTTATGGAATATCAGATGTGCCTAGTCAGGCTCTGGGAGATGATATTTTAGTTATAGGGCCTCTGAGAGAAGTTCTTTATTAGAACAACTATATCCCCCTTGATAGCCCCGGTTTTATTGGTAAAAAAGCATATGGGGCATGAATCTATTCATGGATTACCACCACTTAAATTAGGTGATAGTAAAACAAAGGTACCCCAATATGAGGATTGGTGACATATTTGAAAAGTTTTGAAGTTAAATTTGGTTCTTGAAGATCAAGTGTAGGTCTTAATACAACTAATAAAGGGTTAATAAGGCTTATATTCCAAATACACCATTATGATATCACTATAGATACTATAAATTCCTAGTGATGTTATTTAGTGTGAAGAATTACCATGTAGTATTTATGGCTATGATGAAATGGATCTTCCATCCATACTTGGACTGATTTGTGGTTGTCGTCGTTGATGACATGCTTATTTACTCTTCCTTGGAGGAGGAGCATGAAAAGCACTTGATAATGGTCCCAGACATACTATGGGAGCAACAACTTTATTGTAAGATCTCTAAGTTCCATATCTAGATCTATGAGGTTCACATTCTGGGGAATTTCATTTCTGAGTAGGTTTTAGTTGTGGACCTAATCAATATTGATACAGTTCTTACTTTGGATCCACCAAAGATCATGTCAATAGGGGAAGAGTTTTATTTTCTTACTGAGGTACTACAAGAGGTTCATGCCTGTATTTTCTAGAGTTTCAGTCCCTTTTACCACGATGACATAGAAAGGCTATTCATTTATCTATAATAAGAAGTTCCATGGATCCTTCAAGCAGTTGAGGCTGAGTTTTACTAGTGTCCCTATGTTGAGAAATGAGGGTGTGGTGTACATAATGATTGTGATGACTTTATATCTAGGCCTAGGTGTGTGTTGATGTAGAAGCAGGAAGTGATCGCATATTAGTCGAGGAAGTTGATACCCCATGAGTAGAACTATGTGACTCACAAGAAAGAGTTGTTAGTGGTAGTCTTCTCTTTAAAGATATGGATGAACTATCTTCTAGGAGAGCTTTTTTTCTTACTTAGACAACCTGAGTGTTAGGTATATCTTCACACATAAAGATCTAAACCTGAGATAGGGGCACTGATTGGTGTTACTGTAGGACTATGACATTAAGATTGTCTGTACTAATAGGAATGGAAATGTGTTGACTGATTCCTTTAGCAGTAATTACCATTCTTGCTTATTAGAGGAGGCAACTAAGCAGTTGCCTTCATTGAAGCTAACCCTAGTAAAGGAAAGGGGTGTATATTTTCTTCAGTTGATGGTGGTGAATCCTCCCCAACATCCACATGTGAGAGGTTCTCAATTGGTACAAAAAGACTATCAGTTTTTATTAGACCATATTTCCTCAGGATATGTACCTAATGGATTTCTTAAAGGACTGGATCCCTTCTCAAAAAAAATTCGTTTTCTGAAGAAACCATTTGAAGTTTGAGTAGGAACCTCACAATACTATATACCAACTAACAAATTTAAAAACCATAGGAATTAGTGGAATATCATATTCAAAATCCACCCCAAAATAAAAAAAAATTAATTTCAAATTTAAACAAAAAAATCAGAAACCACACACATCCAAACCTCGGGAAGAGATATGCCTTGAGCCACACTACCTGAATTAAAACCTTGATTCGTAATCATCCAAACTGAAAATCAATCCATCGAATAATATCACCATTTCCAATGAAAAAAAAATAAAAACCTATAAAGGTATTATTATCACATAAAACATATAAACACTAATGAAACCCCCTCTAAATAAACATCAAAAACTTTCACCAATGATAGAAATATGAAAAACCGAACTAGGTCCTAAGTATAAACTCTTATCACTAACATAAAATTCTTCAAACCACCAAACCAAAACCATCCAGATCAAATATATTAAAAAAATGGTTACCACCTCATCTTGGATCGAGTCCTAGACTCACCTCCTAGAACACCATGACCAAAGGAGTGCACATCCTAGAGCCTCCTTGAAACAATCACAGTATTCCGACCTGGATAGCATTGAAGGAACATGAATCTAGAGTAGGGTCAAAGAAAACATTGTCTCAATAGAGAAGCATCCTTTCCAAGACCAATAAAATAAACCATCTAAGCCACCACTAGCAAAACATCACACCTATAACACTAAGAAGAAATGACAAATTTCAAGAAATACAACACCGAGAAAGATAAGGCCAAACACAAATCATGGACCTTGGAAACCCACAAAATTAGACCCACATATTAAGAGGCCTTGATTCCATGTTGGTGATTATTAAGTGACTCATGAAGTCAGCATATTCCTTTCCTTCAGGGAGTAGAGTTTGGATGTGAGCCTGATCTAGTTGTACTTATAGGATATCATTCAACTTCATGGGGTACCCTTGGTGATTTTCTTCGATCATGATGATCAATTCACATCATAGTTATGGAGAGGCCTATAGGAGGTTTTCAGGACCCATTAGAGGATATGTAAAGCATTCCACCCCTATATGGATAGCTAAATAGAAAAGACTATCTAGCTTATAGAGGATATTGTTAATTAAAATGTCTTTTTTGACTTTTCTATTCCTTTTTTTTTTGAAAATCAAAAACTCAATCTTAACTACCTAATTAAAAACTCCTTTAACTACAAAGTATTTATAAGAAATCATATATCATTTTATAATTATTTCATCAAGACCTTTGTTTTAAGAAAATTAATTGATAATTTATCATTATAATTCTCATAAATGGTTACAATAAAAAGCATACTCATAATAATTACAGTAAGAATTCATTCCATGATTATCATAATAAGACTAGATACGATTTATATTATACACACCTGAAATGATTTACATCGTACACACTATCTAGTCTTTCGTACTGACAATATTTTCATAATGATATAAATTGTACCAATTACCATAATAGAAATCATCATACTCATTTCAATTAATTTTTAATCCTACCAAAAAAATAATCATAATGTAATAAATTCCATTAAATCAAAATGATGTCATGTATTATATACTAATCAAAACTATGTCATGATTTTAGTTTCAATATGATCGTTAGAGTGACAGGTGTTCAAGTCCCTCTGATATTTTGGGAGAAAACATGACCGTTGGAGTACAATATGACCATTGGGACAATGTCCTATAAATACCAAGTCATTTTAATGAGCTCCAGACATGAATTTGAGACACTGTATAAGATATCTGGTTAATTTTCTACGTGTAAAAAAATTGATCTTTACAATTCATGAACTTAATTTTCCATATAATTGTAACTCCCAAGAGTTTGTTTTGTTTTGTGTGATGTTGATCATTGTGATTACAATTGAGGGATTCCATGGATAAGAAAATAGTGCTTCTAATATTTTTTGGATTGACAACCTCCATGGCTATGAAGACAGAGGTACTGGTCACCTTCTTAATCGAGGTCTTCTGAGGATAGGCAAACCGACCAAATTTGATAATCGTATCAAGGGATTATCCTAGTTTGGGTAAGAAATACTTTCTCAAAAGTATAAATCAATGGACCTTTATCCTATGTTATTAGAAACTTTTCTCTTCAGGTTAAAATTATTTTATTCATTTACTTGTATTTAATTTTCGCTACTATTATAATATAAAGTGAATTATTTTATATATTAACTTTTCTATTCTATACTCTATTTATTGTAAGTGATCTAATTAGGATATCTTTGTAATAATTTGTGATTAGTATTTATGTTATTAATATTAATTCGAATACTCAGTACGATTCTATACTCTTTATGATAGAATTTTTTTTATTTTCTCAGATTATTGTTACCACTGTGATTGTGATACTTACAATGCTTACTATGAATATGATTAAATATAAACTATGGAATATATATCGGAATCAGCTTGATTATGATATTATTATAACTGATCCCAAGGGACATTTTTTTACTGTTTTATTTCATAATAGGTTTTTTGAATTGAATTTATTTTAAATCTTTTAAACTTAATTCTTTTAGGGATAAAAATAAAATTTTTTAATCCTACAATTCACCCCCCCCCCCAAAACATTAATTTTTACATCTTCATATACATTATGATCCAAAAATTGGTATCAGATCCAAGTCTCTATAATACTAATACTCACATTTGATATCAGAGGAGGGTTCCACTTATCATACTGTAACACCCCGAGATTTTATAAGTTATATTCTTTTTAATCTCTTTCATATCTTCTACTATACGCTACACCAAGATTATCTTGCTCTATACGCGACACCGTATTAGCTTGCAGTATACGCAACACTATTCTTGGCTCGTGTTACACACAATTTCAAGTTCGTTTTGTAGAAATTATTCTATGCAACATTAAATATAGATTTTTTTAATGTATAAATGAAATAAGATTTGAATTATGTTATACGCAACACCAAAGAGAGATTTCACTACACGTAACCGATACCTAGCTTGCATTACACGCAATCGAGACCTTCCTCGATAGTGTGTGTTGTACGCAATATCGGGTTTCACTAAACAACGATATATGGTTATAATATTATCATGAACTAGCCGTTATGAATAGTATTAACTGCATTTTGAATTTTATAACATTATTATTCATCTTACTCATTTTCTAGAACATGGTATGAGAATAAAATAAATATTTCGGGTAAAATAAGTATTTTTCAAAAAATGCAGTTTTGTCGCCTTTTGATGGCGCACCCATATTAAATCTAGTTTTGACTTGTTTAGAAGTTCAATTTAACAAAATAAAATTATTATTTGGAATCAGGATATAAAATTTTACCTTGGATAAATTTTTTATATTATTCTGATAACTTTCATATTTTAATGAATAGTAAAAACACGCTATATTTTAATTAAAAACAACTTTTTTCATCGTAATAATTTATGTGGTTAAATTATAATATTTAATTATTTTAAAGTATAAATAGAATATATTTTTACCATTTAATATAATTTATGTCATTAGCATTGATTTTACATTGAATTCGTCGGTTAAATCAATTCAATCTTTTGCAATGTTTTAAACAAAAACCCGTTTTATTTCGACAACGGGATTAATTTTAATTTAATTTATGAAACTTCTGTGTATTGAATTTGGAAATATGGATTCCATATTTGGAATCAGTGGGTACAAATTATATTAATAGACTACTTTTTATTTTTGGGCATTATGAATAGTAACTACGGTAAATTTTATTTACCATAGTAAAAGGTAAATTGGGTAATTAAGGATAAAATATAATATTATAAAATTACTCTAACACTTGTCTTAATACAATTGGATGATTATATTTCGTCCTAAGTCATATTTGGGTCGAAATGGAATCCATTAGAACCAACATGGATGTGATTAAGACCTTTAGTTTATTATATTTAAAGGAAAGTGAAATATGTCTCACTCAAACTTTAATAATTAAAGTATTTTTAATATAAGGTTATACAGAATATAAATTCGGTTATAAATACTCATTTAAAATTTAAAATGTTTTTATTTATCATGGTAATTTATTTTTAATTTTTAACAGTAATTTAATTACCTTATTAGCTTATACATTAATGATGCAGAAATTATTTATTTAGTAAAAAATAAATAATATTGTATTTATTGAAATAGTAATACATATTAAAGGGCTCACCAACTATACCAAAACTTATTGGTAGTGTATATATAAACCATAATCATCCAATTACAGAATATATGACATTTTGGAGTCTTATAAAAGTGATTATGACACTTATATTATTTTATTTTATATGATGTCAAAGTTGTCACCTTCATAATTAAATAAATATAACATTTTAAAATTTGGGTGTTTTAGAATATAAATCAGAATAAATGTATTATTATGAAAGATATAAAATTTATCTTCATCCTAGTTTTTTATGTTTTATTTTTATGCAACAAATAAGTATATTTAATAATTATACAAAAATGTTGTTGTAATTATTTTATTATGCGAAATATCAAATAAATGGTTTTAAAAATAGTAAAATAAATATTATATGAACTATTTAATGTGCTAGACTAATTTTCTAGATTACTATTACATTCTAGGAACCTATTAAATATTTTAGTTCAAATATATCCTCTGTTTGGATTTTATGTAAATTGAAATAAATGAATAGATTCAAAATTGACAATATTGTTATTTTATAAAAATAACATATTATTAAATTTTTTAAAAATCAAAAAAATATTTAAAAATTATAAATTGAAATTTATATAGTCTAAAAGTTTATAAATTATCTAATTATCTATAATTAATATCACATAAGTAATTATTTATAACAATTTAAAATTTATAATCTTATTACCACAAATAATATTTAATAGATTAAAGAAGGATAAATCAAGTTGATAATGTTTAAAATAAATTCCCTACATGTCTAAATTTTATTGTTTGATGGGATTACAGCCCTATCTCATCTAATATTATAATATGAGTCATTTTTTGGAGATTTTTAAGTGGGTTAGATTTATTATAAATTAATATTTTTAAGATTTCCAAAGGTGCCCCTCTCCTCCCTTATAAAAAGGGTACACCTTCCCACTTCTCTTCACTCCCTTTTGAGCCTTCAATCGTGGACAACCCCTCAAAATTTCTCTTCTTCACTTCCCTAGAAACATCCTAGAGGTTCTGGTCTTCTTCAAAGACCATCTTTAGTTACCAAAGTGGAGGTTAAGAAGATGCGCTTCAAAGAAGAGGTAATATCCATTACCGATTCTTTCAACTTTATTTCTTCTTCTACTTCTTCTTCTTTAGTTGTTTCATTATGAAGTAATAAAATCAGTATCAATAATGTACTGATATGTTATTATAATTCTGAAACAACCGTATTTCATCTTCTATCCATCCTATGGAAAATGAAATCACCGCGCGTGCGTACGTACGGAATACCGTCTCCACGCCGTGGTGTAATCTGTTTTCGACCACCAGCTTACTTGGATGGGTATAATGGTGTAAATAAATAACTATATATGATTATTGTAAATTTATATTGATTCTTAAATATTATACATACACTTCAATACAATTCCACGATCATGGGAATGATATCGTCTCTCGTGCGTACGTACGGACTACCGTCTCCACGATGCGATGAGATTCATTCTCCATGTTAACCATTCATGAATGATTATAAATTATATATAATGAATAATAATGAAATATATGACATAATAATGATTCCTAGATTTATGTGTATATATATATATTTATTTCATCTACTTAATTCCTTTCAATCCAATAAGGAAACGAAAACAGCGTTCATGCGTACTTACGGTCTACCGTATCCAAGAACGGTTTATTTCATTCCATTTATCAATCAATCATATATATATATATATATATATGTATATGCCGGATATATATTATATATAAATCATTTTTTACATTCTGGAATTATGTAAATCATTATATAAGTAATAATATCAAGAACAACAAGTTAAAACATGTACGATAAATGAAACGATTTTACCCAAAATGCTGCTTTAACATGGAATTTACAAAAGAATGGGTAATATAAAGTCTTACCTGAACCATATATGATATCATAACAATTAATATGATTCTGTAATAAGTAAATGACATTATTTAAATCATTATACATGAGGTTCGGATATGTACGAAGCATATCGGGCCTAAGGTAAGGGATAACTATTCAAATCTCGCCCTTATCTAAGATTGTTTATTCGTAAGTATTTACTGGGGTTTTTGTTATCATCCTTGTCCATATTTTATAAAAATGTTTTCATGTATGTTTAATTGCCTTTTTACACATTTTTTAATTTTACCATATGGTATGAAAGGAATCTTACTTTTTTTTACCACACGAGTAACTTTTTTGACTTTTCCATCAAAAGTACGAGGAGAATGTTATTTTTAACTTATACGGCATGAAAGGATTTTTACGGTTTATAACACCTAATTTTCATGAAGCTTCTTCTATAATATTGCATGATTATTTTCAACAAAACCCTTTTCTTTTAAAATTTCATGGCATTTTGTGAAAAGAAAATGATTTTGAAGAAGAAAGGATATTTTCCTCAAGAATTGATTTCAAGTGTTTTATCAAACATATTTTCCATCTAAGATGACATTATTAAGTATGATTATGTTTCAATTATAATGTTTCTATTATTTAAATGGTTTGATTTTTCTTATGATGAAATGATATCCATTTCTTTTATATGGATTATGTGATGATTGGATGGTGTTAATGAAACCCATTTTACTCTTTGGGTTATTATGAATGATGTATGTTTATTTTGTGGCACACGTAAGAATGATTTCATTATGATATGGGTGAGACCTATATCTCCCTCCAATTCATTGGGTAAAGATTTATATCTCATGAGATAGACATGGCTGGAACGGTAATTTAATCTGGTTCAGTGATACATGACTGGAACGAGGAGTGAACTCGATTCAGAAAGGGACATTGTCCACTAAGATGGTCTTGGCAGCAATTCCTTGGCTACAATGGAAATCATAACAAGTGATGAATAGTTTCCACAGTTACATGATTTATTCCCATTCTATTTTATCAAGATTTATGTTCCTTTATGATATATTCCTTACGTACTTCCAAGATTTATGTCCTTGCTCAATATTTTGATGTTTAGATTTTATGTTCAAGATTTTTCATTAAAATGTTTATGGATTGTTTTATGTTATCTATGCTTACCCTTACTGAACATTGGAGATCACCCTTTTTATGTTTTATTTTCCCCAGGATATAAAGAAAGGTTTTAGGTAAGAAAACAAAAGAGGAAAATCTTTATGGGAGAAGTTGAAGATCTTTCACCATGATTAGAAGATTAAATTTCGAGTTTCCAAAGACACTAAACTATTACGGTCATTGTGTTTATGTGTTTGTTATGTATAAATTATTCCACAAAATTAATTTAATGTCTATGTACATCAAGCTTTGGGTCTCTAAAGTTGGTATCAGAGGAAAGGTTTAGTTAACCTTTGGAAAATAGGATGTGAAAATTTTATTGAGATCCCTAGAGAAATTTCTAAGGTATGTCTAGGGATGTCCCTAAGGTTAAGTATAGGTATAGGTTATAATCCTAGAATTACGGTAACGATCATATAATTAAACCTAAGATGTTAGATATTGAAGGTACTCCCCCTTTATTCTGTTGTTTTCCTAGCATGATTTTTGCTTCTCACACTGTCCTTTTTGGGTTTTAGACGATGGCTGGAACCCAAAGGAACCGTTTTGATCAATGTAATGGAAAATGCAATGATTTTCCTCTCGAGCAACCAAATGTGATAGGAGATGGAGTGAAAAATCTTATTTCTATACTTACACAAGCTATGAATCATTCTGGATTTCCAAATGATCAGATAAGGGAACAATATTCTATTGAGTCCTTCATGAAGCAACATCCACCATCTTTCAATGGGTCTTCTGATCCACTTGTTGCTGAACAATGGATCATTACCATTGAAAAGATATTTTCCATACTTCGTTGTTCAGATCATGAAAAAGTCATTTTGGCTGTTTACCATTTAGAAGGTGAAGCGGACCAGTGGTGGACTCTAATTAAGAATATAATGCCCTGAGATGAAATTGAATCCATGGAATGGGATGAGTTCAAGAATTTATTTTTCAATAAGTACTTCCCTTGTATTCTTCGAAAAAAGATGGAAAAGTATTTCCTTGAGCTTAAGCAAAAGGATGATGAATCTGTTGGTATATACGAGGTGAATTTTACAAGTCTTGCAAGGTATGCATCTGGATTTATCATCCAACCTGAAAGTAAAGTTGATCGATTCTTCAGTGGCTTAAAACCAAGTCTTTGAAGGGCATTAGCTATAAGAGACTTCAGTAGCTATGAAGAAATTGTGCGTTGTGCTATCAAGGTAGAACTGGAAGTTGGTGTTACATATCCATCTCATGGTTTTGACAAGAAATGAAAGATGGAGTTCAAGGAGAAATCTCAGAACAATGGTGAAAAGAATATGAATGTTTATTTATGCTCAAAGTGTGGAAAGAAGTATGGTGGAGATTTCCTAAAAGGTACTAGAAAATGTTTTAAGTGTGGAAAAGAACGTCATCGAGCAGTTGATTGTTGAAGTAATGGGAAAAAGGTTGCTAATGATGTGAATAGAGAAAAGACTACAGAGAACTCTCCAGCAACACTTCAATGCTTCAAGTGCAAGGAAATGGGGCATTATGCTAATAAATTCCCTAATTCAAGGGTTAGTGATGATCGACATGAGCAACCACTTAAGGCAAAGGATAAAGGGAAGTCACATGAAATCACTACTGGAGATGTTGAATATGACAACGATGTGTTGGAATGATTAAGTGTTTATGTAATGGGATTCCAAAATAATTTTGTATATAGTATCGTGGAATATTGGAATTTTTATGTAT
This sequence comes from Viscum album, assembly GCA_963277665.1. NCBI lineage: Eukaryota > Viridiplantae > Streptophyta > Magnoliopsida > Santalales > Viscaceae > Viscum > Viscum album. The sequence continues at coordinate 840,768,783 of OY728140.1, read as the reverse complement.
TGGTCTATTGTGATTTTCAATAATTTTATGGTACCGGTAACCGTGGAAAGTGATTAAAATATTTTTGGAAAGAAGATGATATGTGCGTAATGAAGGGATAAAGAGAAAATAAAATGAGATCATATAAGGAAAAAGTTATATCATGGTTTGAGTATATAGATATTTTTGGATTTTGGTATGTGGAAAGAGTTACCTTTTGACAGTATTCATGTTTTCACTGAGGTTCTATGGTAATTTTTGTTTCAAGAGAACACATGATTAAGGAATTCAAATGTTTAGAATGTGACCAACAAGATATATCGTATGATAAATGATGTTATTCACGTTCTTGTTATGTGACCTTTCTAGTAATCATTTTCTGTATACTATGAGATTAGACAGATGTATTTTAGATAATTCTAAGGATTGGAAAGGGTTATGTCAGACATCAGATATAATTGTTTAAGGCTATAACTTTTTTTTCGATATTATTGCAGGAATGTTATTATAATGTAATTTTATAAAAAGGGACAACCTGAAAGACCTGCGTCAACCCATCACGTCAGACAAGGCTATGGGAATCAAACCCACAACCAAAGTGCAATAGGAAGTCCCTGGTTATTAGAAACTAGTTTTATTATATTAAGTGGTATGATAGATGAAGTATAAGTCCATTTTTGGAATCATATATGATTAACCTCACCATATATGGACTTATGTATATTTGATAAATTTTTATAACCTTTTGTTTAAGACAGATGGAATGACCCATCATTCTATCGCATGATATGCTAACACTTCACGGAATACAAATTCAACATCATTTCTTTACGAGATGATGTGGAAATTTTTCAAGGCACAAACAACAGTGAGATTGTACCAAAATAAAATAATTATTTCTTTTAATTATTCTTCAACTTTAAGGGAATGAACTTGAAGACCAAAAATGTTGTCCTAATCTCCTCATATCCTATGAATTAGATAGTACCTTAAATCATCAAAAATTTATGGCTTTGTGATTGATGGCTTTTTCATAGCCATGTTCTCTACCACTCTCTATCAGAACTTGATGGTTAGATTTTTCTTCCATATCCATATTTTCACTTATGTTGTCCTATGTGGAAACCCAGTGCTGAGTTTCATTGGGTGACCGTTATTATTCTAACTTCCCTTTTTAAAATGATGTTTTATTATTCCTTTTTACGATGTGGGTTTCTATTAAAACTTTCGAGTAGTAAACCATTTATAACTCCGATAAATTTCGAGGGTGAAATTCATTTTAAGGGGGGTAGAATGTAACACCCCGAGATTTTATAAGTTATATTGTTTTTAATCTCTTTCATATCTTCTACTGTGCACTACACCAAGATTATCTTGTGCTATATGCGGCATCGTATTAGCTTGCAGTATACGCAACACTATTCTTGGCTCGTGTTACACACAATTTCAAGTTCGTTTTGTAGAAATTATTCTACACAACATTATGTATAGATTTTTTTTAATGTATAAATGAAATATGTTTTGAATTATGTTATACGCAACACCAAAGGGATATTTCAATACACGCAACCCAGACCTGGCTTGCATTACACACAATCGTGACCTTCTTCGATAGCGTGTGTTGTACGCAATACCGGGTTTCACTAAACAACGATATATGGTTATAATATTATCACGAACTAACCGTTATGAATATTATTAACTACATTTTTAATTTTATAACATTATTATTCATATTACTCATTTTCTAGAACATTGTATGAGAATAAAATAAATTTTTCAGGTAAAATAAGTATTTTTGAAAAAATGCAGTTTTGCCGCCTTTTGATGGCGCACCCACATTAAATCTAGTTTTTGACATTTTTATAAGTTCAATTTAACAAAATAAAATTATTCTTTGGAATAAATATATAAAATTTTACCTTGGAAAAATTTTTCATATTATTCTGATAACTTTCATATTTTAATGAATAGTAAAAACACGCTATATTTTAATTAAAAACAACTTTTTTTCATCATAATAATTTATGTGGTTTAATTATAATATTTAATGGTTTTAAAGTATAAATAGTATATATTTTTTCCATTTAATATAATGTATGTCATTATGCCTGATTTTACATTGAATTCTTAGGTTAAATCAATTCAATCTTTTGTAAGGTTTTAAACAAAAACCTGTTTTATTTCGAAAACAGGATTAATTTTAATTTAATTTATTAAACTTTTGTGTATTGAATTTGGAAATATGGATTCCATATTTGGAATTATTGGTTCCAAATTATATTAATAGAAAACGTTTTATTTTTGGGCATTATGAATAGTAACTACGGTAAATTTTATTTACCATAGTAAAAGGTAAATCGGGTAATTGAGAGTAAATATAAAATTATAAAATTATCCTAACACTTGTATTAATACAATTGGATGATTATATTTCGTCCTAATTAGTATTTTGGTCGAAATAGAATCCATTAGAACCCACATGGAGGTGATTAAGACCTTTAGTTTATTTTATTTAAAGGAAAGTGAAACATGTCTCACTCAAACTTTAATAATTAAAGTATTTTTAATATAAGGTTATAAAAGAAAATAAATTAGGTTTTAAATACTCATTTGAAATATAAAATGTTTTTATTTATCATGGTAATTTATTTGTAATTTTTAAGAGTAATTTAATTACCTTATTAGCTTATACATTAATGATGCAGAAATTATTTATTTAGTAAAAAAATCAATAATATTGTTTTTATTGAAATAGTGATACGTATTAAAGGGATCCCCAACCAGACCAAAACATATTGGTAGTATATATATACACCATAATCATCCAATGACAGAATATATGACCATTTGGAGTCTTATAAAAGTGATTATGACACTTATATTATTTTATTTTATATGATGTCAAATTTGTCACCTTCATAATAAAATAAATATAACATTTTAAAATTTGGGGGTTTTAGAAGATAAATCCAACTAAATGTATTATTATGAAAGATAAAAGATTTATCTTCATCCTAGTATTTTATTTTTTATTTTTATGCAACAAATAAGTATATTTAATAGTTATACAAAAATGTTATTGTAATTATTTTATTATGAGAAATATCAAATTAATGGTTTTACAAATAGTAAAATAAATATTATATGAAATATTTAATGTGCTCCACTAATTTTATAGATTACTATGACATGTTAGGAACCTATTAAATATTTTATTTGGTATATATCTTCTGTGTGTATTTTATTTAAATTCAAACAAATGAATAGTGTCAAAATTGACACTACTGTTATTTTATAAAAATAACATATTATTAAATTGTTTAAAAATCACAAAAATATTTAAAAATTAAAAATTTAAATTTATATAGTATAAAATGTCATAAATTATCTAATTATGGATAATTAACATCACATAAGTAATTATTTATAACAATTTAAAATTTAGAATCTTATTACCACAAAAAACGTTTAATAGATTAAATAAGGATAAATCTTGTTGATAATGTTTAAAATAAATTCCCTACATGTATAAATTTTATTGGTTGATGAGATTAAATCCCTATATCATCTAACCTTTAAATATGTGTCATTTTTTGAGTTTTTTTAAGTGGGTTTAGATTTATTATAAATTAATAGTTTTAAGATTTCCAAAGGTGCCCCTCTCCTCCCTTATAAAAAGGGAACCCCTTCCCACTTCTCTTCACACCCTTTTGAGCCTTGAAGCTCGGCCAACCCCTGCCAATTTCTCTTCTCCACTTCCATAGAAACATCCTAGAGGTTCTGGGCTTCTTCAAAGACCATATTTATTGCCCAAAGAGGAGGTTAAGAAGAGGCGCTTCAAAGAAGAGGTAATGTCTGTTACCGATTCTTTCAACTTTATTTCTTCTTCTACTTATTATTATTTAGTTGTTTCATTATGAAGTAATAACATAAGTATCACTCATATACTGATATGTTATTATAAATCTGAAACAACCCTATTTCACCTTCTATCCATCCTACGGAAAACGAAATCACCGCGTGTGCGTACGTACGGAATACCGTCTCCACACCGTGGTGTAATCTATTTTCAACCACCACCTTACTTGGATGGGTATAATGGTGTAAATAAATAACTATATATAATTATTTTAAAGGGATATTGATTCTGAAATATTATACATACACTTAAATACAATTCCACGATCATGGGAATGATATCATCACTCGTGCGTACGTACAGACTACCGTCTCCACGACGTGATGAGATTCATTCCCCATGTTAACCATTCATGAATGATTATAAAGTATATATAATGAATAATAATTAAATATATGACATAATAATGATACTGTATTTATGTACATATATATATGTATGTCATCTACTTAATTCCATTCAATTCAATAAGGAAACGAAAACAGCAATCATGCGTACGTAAGGCCTACCGTCTCCATAAACGGTGTATTTCATTCCATTTATCGATCTATCATATATATATGTATATGATGAATATATATTATATATAAATAATTTTTTACATTTTGGAATTATGTAAATCAGTATATAAGTAATAATATCAAGAAAAACAAGTCAAAACACGTACGATAAATGAAACGATTTTACCCAAAATCCTGCTTTAACATGAAATTTACAAAAGAACGGGTAATATAAAGTCATATGTGAACCATATATGATATCATAACAATGAAAATGATTATTTAATAATTCAATGACATTATTAAAATCATTATACAGGAGGTTCAGATACGTACAAATCATATCGGACCTAAGGGGATAACTATTCCAATCTCGCTCTTATCCGAGATTGTTTATTCGTAAGTATTTACTGGGGTTTTTGTTATCATCCATGTCCCTATTTTCTAAAAAAGTTTTCATGTATGTTTAATGTCATTTTTACACATTTTTTAATTTTTCCACCTGTTATGAAAGGAATCTTACTTTTTTTTACCACACGAGGAACTTTTTTTCCTTTTCCGACAAAAGTACGAGGAGAATGTTATTTTTAACTTATACGGCGTGAATGGATTTTTACAGTTTCATAACTCCTCATTTTCATGAATATTACTCTATAATATTGCATTATTATTTTCAAAAAAAACCCTTTTCTTTTAAAATTTCATGTCATTTTTTGAAAAGAAAATTATTTTGAAGAAGAAAGTATATTTTCCTCAAGAATTGATTTCAAGTGTTTTGTCAAAACTATTTTCCATATAAGATTACATTATTAAGTATGATTATGTTTCAAGTATAATTTTTCTATTATTTACATGGTTTGATTTTTCTTATGATGAAATGATATCCATTTCTTTTATATGGATTATGTGATGATCGGATGATGTTAATGAAACCCATTTTATTCGTTGGGTTATTATGAATGATGTATGTTTATTTTGTGGCACAAGTAAGAATGATTTCATTATGAGATGGGTGGGGCCTATATCTCCCTCCAATTCATTGGGTAAATATTTATATCTCATGAGATAGACATGGCTAGAATGGTAAGTTAATCTGGTTCAGTGATACAGGACTGGAACGAGGAGTGAACTCGATTCGGAAAGGGACTTTGTCCACTAAGATGGTCTTGGCAGCAATGCCTTGGCTACTAGGGAAATCATAACAAGTGATGAATGGTTTCCATAATTAAATGATTTATTCCCATGTTATTTTATCAATATTTATGTTCCTTTATGATATATGCCTTATGTACTTCCAAGATTTATGTCCTTTCTCAATATTTTGATGTTTAGATTTTATGTTCAAGCTTTTACATTCAAATGTTTATGGATTGTTTTATGTTCTCTATGCTTACCCTTACTGATCATTTGAGCTCACCCTTTTTATGTTTTCTTTTCCCCAGGATATAAAGAAAGGTTTTAGGTAAGAAAACAAAAGGGGAAAATATTTATGGGAGAAGTAGAAGATCTTTCACCACGATTAGAAGATTAAATTCCGAGTTTTCCAAGACACTAAACTTTTATGGTCCTTGTGTGTCTGTGTTTGTTATGTATAAAGTATTCCACAAAAGTAATGTAATGTCCATGTACGTCATGCTTTGGGTATCTACACATACTTTCGAAAAAAATTCATTTTCATGTTATTTTCATTTCCGGTTATAAATATTTTGTTTGTAAATATTTTTTACTCTAACATTTATTGTGGAAAATATTTTGTTTTTATCTATTTGAAAATATGAAAGGACTAAATTTTGGTTAAATGGATCATATAAATCCCAAAATACCACCAAATATTTATAGAAAGGATTATGAATACTGGAGATATAGAATGAAGGCCTTTTTAATCAACACTGGAGTTGATTACTTTGTTGTGCTGACTGGTGAGTATAAAATTCGTCATAAGGAAGTTAGAACGTTTAACAATCAATAAAGAAAAGAATATAAATTAAATTATAAGAGACGAAATACTTTACATTTTTAATTGACTAGAAATATATATAGCTAGATTTCATATCCTGAAGCATCCAACAGTATTTGTAAGAAGATATAGATTACTCATTTTAGTACTTCTAAATTTTTTGTGACAATAATATACATGATAAGAGTAGATTATCATGATTTCTAATTCCCTTATGGATAACCTATTGTTAAAGTTAAACACAAGTTCATGACAATTGTGAAGATTTTACATGTTATGGGTGAAAAAGTATTAAATGATGAAATCCTTGTGGAATAGATTATAGAAATCATGTCAAATGAATGGGAATCAAAGAGAATAGTAGTTTATGAATCAAAAAAGATTATTAATGTTACTCTTGATGATATTTTTGAAACGATTTTCAAATATGAGAATAGATTGAAAAGAGATGCGGAGAAAGTCAAAAAGAAGAATAGTGAATATTCATTTACTTCTACTTCAAATCAAATGAAATATCAAACTTTTAAATATATAGTTAATCCATAAAATAAAAAGAATTTGGTTTCCAATATGACTCAAGTGAATAATAAAATTCAAAGAATGAGTTATCCAATCACACTTGAAGAATAAACAATATTTTTTGGTAAAAAGGATTTTCAGTATCGGTGTGAGAAAAGTAACAAGTTAAGGAATGATAAGAAAGATTCTAAAGTTAAATGTTATGAATGTAAAATAGATGGAAATATAAGACATAATTTTCCAAAACTAAAAATTAAGGATATAAAGGAAAGAAATCATGATATAAATCCAAAAAAATAATACAAGCTAAAAGGAAAGAAGGTATTGAAAGACAGTGACTCATGGAGTTATAGTGGAGGAGATTCTTCTAATGATTCTTCAGAAAATGAAAATTCTAGATAGAATAATATTGGTCTCTATGCTAGAATAATTTTTGAAATTAATTCCTTGTGTCTAAGTTACACACATATAATTCTATAACAAATATATAAATAAATGAAAATTATTCTGATGAGAAAGGTTATATTTCTTTATATGAAGAAAATTATTTAGAATAAGATAATTGTTTACCATTATATGAATAAGTCTCTAGATTTTCTAAATTACTTGAAAATGAGAATTTTAAAATAAGTAAAAAACATGAAAAATAAAAAGTATAGAATAAATGTTTTGACAAAATAAGTATCATCTCCTTCTAAAAATCTTGATAAAAAAGATTTTGAAATTCATTCCATTTATAAAAACATTGAAATAGATAATTTTGAAAATTGTGAGATTTATAAAGATTTAGAAAAAAAATTATGGGAAAAATGTTTTAGAAACAAAACTCACTTCTGAAACTAAAACCAATATGGATAAGAATTTAGTTATAAAACTAAAGTATGAAATTTTTTCTTTAAAGAATATTTTTCAAACTTTAATAATTGTAAGGAAGGATTTTATAAAATTTATAAACAGCTCCATCCACATGGTAATAGTTCCGGAATTGGATATACTCATTCAAAATCATTTTTTAGTAACAATTTTTGTGTTCCTAGAAATACCCCCCTTTTCACTAAATGCCAAGTGGAGAACATTGAAATTAAAAATTCCTTAAATAAAATTCAATCATTGGGGTTACACAAAGACTTTTTTTTCAAAACAAATATGGATTCCAAATATCTTTCTTTCTAACATTTCTAGATCCAAGATATTCTAGGTTTTGAAATCCTAATTGTTTTGTTTCTAGGAAAACAAAGGAAGTACCAATAATAAGAATATATGGTACATGGACAGTGCATGTTCCAGAACATAAATTGAAAAAAAAGACTTCTTTTGAAAAATTATAAAAATAAAATGTGGAAGATTAACCTTTGGAGATAATTCTCAAGGAAATATTGTTGGTATTGCTGATATTGTTATTCCTAGAAATGACTTCATTTAAAATGTCTTATTTGTTGAGGGTCTTAAAACAACCTTATAATCACAAGTCAATTATGTTATGAAGATTAAATTTTTAATTTTAGGGATGATAAATTTGTAGTATACAATTCCAAGGAATAATTCATTATTTATTCCCATCATTGTTAGAATGTTTACGCACATAACTTTGAATACCTTAGAATCTAAGACTTACCTTGTCTCAGTGTAGTAGAAGATCAATCTTGGTTATAGAATAGAAGGTTAGGATACTATAACCATAGGATCTTATATAAATTAACAATGAAAATACTTGTTAAGGATCTACCAGATCTTATATTTGATTCTTCAAAAGTTTGTGACCCTTGTTATTATGGAAAGAGACATAATTCAAGCTTTAAATCTATTATTGAAGTATCAACTACTGATTATTTATAGTTAGTGCACATGGATATTTTTATTCCTACACAAACTAGAAATATTGGAGGCATGTACCATGTATTTGTTTAGTTGATGACTACACTATATATACATGGGTCTATTTTCAATAAATAACATCTGAATCCTTTTTTATTTCAAATATTTTGTAGCTAAAGTAAAAAATGATAAAAACATTCCATCTATAACTATTCATAGTGACCATTTTCAAGAATTTGAAAATTATAATTTTGAAACTCTTTGTAGTAAGAAAGACAATACTCATAAAATTTAAGCTCCCAGAACTCCTCAGAAAAATGGTGTCATTAAAATAGGAATATGTACTCTTCAAGAAATAACAAGAAGCATGTTGATTGAATACTAAAAGACTAAAGAGATTTGGGATGAAGCTATTAGTACTTTTTTTATACTATAAATCAGGTTCTAATTCAATACTTTATTAATAAAACTCCTTATGAGTTATGGACATGCTAAAAACTAAAAGTTTCATACTTCAGAGTATTTTGATGCAACGTATATATTTTGAATACAAAATATAATTTAAAAAAAATATCCTAAATATGAGGAAGGTATATTCTTAGGAAATTCCACTACTTCTAAGGATTATAGAGTTTTTAATAAAAATTCTTGTACTGTTGAGGAAATAGAACATGTTAAATTTGATAAACCCAATCCCATTTTTAAAACAATCCTAACCTACATATTCTGATGGGTTTTTCAAAACTAACTATCAACCTATAATATAAGACTATTCTAATAAGAAGAATAATCAAGAAATTATTTCTAATGTATTCACTTAGAAAGACTTTCTACCTTATGTTTATGAACAGGTTTTGCAAAACCCAAGTAAGTTGTTACTTACAAATCATCATAGTGATAGCATCATTGGTGATGTAAATAAACCTAAAATCTTTATAAGTTCTTTGATAAATAAAGTACATAATTTAGCATTCCTTTCTCATATCAAACCAAAAAGTCTTGATGAGGCTTTTGGTGATGATGACTGGATTTAGGTAATGCAAGATAAACTAAGTGAATTCGAAAGTAACAAAGTTTGGACCTTGGTTGAAAGACCTAAATAAACTTCATTCATTGGATTACAATGGATTTTTAAAAACAAGTGTGATTAAAATTGAGTCATTTTTATAAAAAAAAGACTAGTTGAAAAAGGTTATAATCAAAAAGAGGAAATATATATGAAGAGACCAATGCTCTGGTAGATAGACTTAAATCTATTTGAATTCTATTAGCCTTTACAGCATTCTTTAATTTTTAAAAAAATTAAATTGATTTAAAGTGTTATTTCCTTAATAGATATGTTCAAGAGGATGTTTTTTTAACAGACTCTCAGTTTTGAAGATACAAAACATCCTGAATATATATTTTAACTTACCAAATCATTATATGGCCTTAAACAAGCCCCTAGATCCTTGTGTCATAGATTAATAGGATTTTTATTACAAAAAAATTATATTAAGGGAACTTTTGATCCAACTCTTTTCATAAATAAAGCAATCCAAAAAATCATTTTTCAAATTTTTGTTGATGACATTATATTCAGATCAACTCGATAATATTTAATAGATTATTTTTCAAATATTATGAAATCTGATTTTGAAATGAGTATGATGGGTGAGTTTACATTATTTCTTGGTTTTCAAATTTCTCAAAAACCATAAAGGGAGTATATATCCCAACATATGTATATTAAAGACCTTCTTAAAAAGTATGGATATGAAAATACAAAAAGTATTATTACTTTAATTGATACCTCAAAAACACATGATCTTGATAAATCTTCGAAAGTAGTTTATCAAACAACTTTTGGAGGCATGATAGGAATCCTACTATACATACAATCTAGTCATCATGACCTAATGTTTTCAGTATACTTGTATGTACGGTATCAAGAAAATCCAAAATAATCCCATTTAAGAATGTAAAAAGAATTTTTCATTATCTATAGAGAAATATGGATTTAAGACTGTTCTATTATTTTGAAAATGAATTTTTTTAAAAAAAATTGGATGATGACATTGGGAGCTGTAGAATGGATAGAAAAACTAAATCCAGAACTTTTCATTTCTTACGTGATTAATTAGATTCTTAGTCTTGTAAGATACAACACTCAGTATCACTTTCCACTGTTAAGGCCAAATATGTGGCAGCTAGAATTTATTGTGATCAAGTGTTGTGGATGCAACACACACTCATTGATTATGGCATGAGTTTCACTAAAACGAAAATACTATGTGACAGCACTAGTGTCATAGATTTAAGTAAAAACCCTACCCATAACTCTCATAAAAAACACATAGATATTAGGAATAATTTGTTTATGGATCACACACTTAAGGGATATATCATTTTACAATTTATCTAAATAGAATAATAAAATGATGATATTATTAGAAAACCTTTCGATAGATTTGAATAAATTAAACAGAATCTTAGAATGATCACTGTAAAGTAATCATTCATATCTATTTCTTTTTTAATCCATCTTCATACATTAATTTACTCTTATTCAACGAGGGATTACATATTTTTGTTAGTTTCTAAATTTTTCATAATCAAATTTTTTGTACTCAAATTTTTCGTACACAATTTTTTTTATTCAAATTTTTCTTACTCAAATTTTTCATACTCAAGTTTTTCCTACTCAATATTTTCTTTTTAAGAAGAAATATCTATTGAAACCAATAAATATTTCTTCAGACTCAAAATGGTATGATTTTTTACTTTACACTTTTTCAATTCAATTCTGTTTTTTTGGTATTCCATTTTCTTTTAAAACGTTATTGGATTCATGATAAATATGATAATTTTGTTAAAAAATAAAAACCTCAAGAGTTAAATTTTCTCAACCATCAGATATCTTTTATCGAATCTGAGCTGTATAATCTCAATGGTCAAACTTCTTCAACTATATAAAGGGAACCTCACTACCTTGTCCCACATCAATTTCTCTCATCTTTGTGTCGAACCTATGTCACCCTTCAAGTAGTCAAGTCCGAAAGTTATCTTCCTCGGAGATTTTATCATACTCTTTTCAGAATTAATGGTATAATCCCCCAAGATAATGGACCTGAAAGATTTCTCATCCATTAAGTTCTTTAGATAAAGATTATTCATAAGATATTTTTATGATAAGTATGATTCTTCTTTGAAAATTATTATCAAGTTTCAAGGATTGGAATCTATTTGCTTAGAAAAACCGAACACCAATCAAGATCATATTATCATTGATGATGTTAGAAAATTTTATAGTTCTTTTGTTGATAAGAATTTAAAAGTATCCTTTCACATGTATGATAGAGATATTAGCATGTCAGTAAAACAAGCTTCAAATTTCCTTGGTGTACCATCAGAGGGTGACACCTTTTCTCTTCTTATAAGATATCAAAAAAAGGAACCTTCAACAAGAAAATATTTGAGGAATATCTTTTTTATATTCATGAGTATAATGGGAAAACTACTCATCTCTCATATGAAAATCATCTTACAACCATTTGGATGCAAGTTTTTTAATTATTCAAAAGGGTGATAGAGAAAATCTAAATGTATCAAATATTTCCATCCTCAAAAATTTTGAAGATAGGAGGAAGCTAAATTTGATGGGTTTTATCTTCTTTACCATCACCAATTTAAATTCAGGTGTTATTAAGTCTCAGTTGTTTATGTTTCCAGTGATTCTAAGTAACTTTATCTCTGAAATTTTTAAGTTTTGTAACCTTGCAATATAATCAATACCAAGGAATATAAAATTCCCCATTATCAGTGATGATATGTTAAAAAATATGAAATTTATTTTTGATTTAAAATTAAATAATTTTTTGAAATATGTTGGAGCTGAATTTTCAAAAGAAGTTGTTAGAGGAAGTCAATTTTTTTCCAAAAAAATTAGTGTATTATTTCTAAAAACCAAAATAAATCCATATTTTATTATTCTTTAAATAAAAAGAGAAAATAAAAAAACTAGGTAAATTACTACCAAATGGAGAAAGGATCATGTTGAAAGAAAAAATGAGACCATAAAATCAGTCTTAGCCTTGTTGGTGCTCTTGATGAAATAATTCATACTAATAAATATTTTGTAAAATAAGAGAATAAAAGGAATTTGAAAAAGAAAAATCCAAATGTCCTTGATATTGATAAGATATTAAAAAGTTGTAAAAATTCAAGTGATGGAATTATTATCCAGGAATCAATTTAAGAAGATTTAGTTACTCCCTCTGTCCAAGACAAGGGAACGACTAAGAATAAAGTTGGAAAAGAATCGACTCCACTAAAATATTCTCAAGAATAATTCTTAGAAGAAAAAAATATATTGAAATGAGAGATATTGAAGAGTATCTTGAAGAAGAGGAAGAAAAAAATGAAGAGTAAGAAAAAGAAGAAAATGAAGAAGAAGAAGAAAAGGAGGAAGAGAATAGTGAAAAGGAGGCTGGTTAGAAAGAAAAACCTCATTCAGATATAATACTAGTAATATCTTAATATGCTACTTTATGAAAATCACAATCCCTAGTAGTAGAGTCTTCAAAGAATGATACTCATGGAATCCATGATGATAAATCCATTTAGATTTCAGATAAAGAATAAGAGACTATGCCTGATGAAGATCGTAACTAGAAGTTGGAAGATGATGCTATCAGAACTAATTCTGGAGAGCTTCTAGATTATGAGGAAGATACTAACTCCAACAATAAAATCTCTTTAAAAATATATTAGTATATTATCCAGTCTCTAAATAGAATTCGAAAGGCAATTCCATATTTCCTAAGGCTTGAAAGAAAGATTAATTTGGTTTCAGAAAACCAAAAAAATATTAGATTCAATCAAACATATAAGAAAAAGACTTACCAGGATTGAATATGATTTAAAAGTGTTTAAAGAATGTATTGAGGAACATATAAAATATAGAAAAAAAGTCGTTAAGTTGTCTCATAATTCTGATTAAAGTATCAAAGTCTATGAAAATTTAATTGAATAAATCATAAGGCTTGTAAATGTGGTCATTGTTTCTCTGAAAAAATTGTAAGATGATACTACTTAAAAAGTGAAAGTTTTTAGAATCCCATATGTAACTCAATCTTAAGAATTCAAGGAAATAAATAATAAGTTTAATTTAATTAAATTAGAAGTTTAAAGGTTGATGTTTTATAAGGAAGAGATAGTTTATTTGAAATATAAAATTGTTTTTTTTTTAATGAAATTTTTTATGTGCAAGAAAGGCAAGTAAAGATCAGTAGAAAAAGATTCAGGATCAAGAAGAAAATATGTGTATTCTTGAAGAAAAAATGTTCCCTTAGGAATAATTAAATCATAACTGGGATCAATTTCTTTTAGAATAGGAAGAGAAAATCTAAAATCAACAGGAATCTCTTGAAGATATCATGGATGATTGAAAGGAATTAAATAAGATTAAGATAGATGTCTTAGACCTCTTAAATAATGAAAAGGAGGAGAAGAAATGGTTTTTTAACTCTTATTGTATTTTTTTTAAATCAATAAAATTTATTTTTTCATCTATATACAGCTTGAATTAATGTTTTCCAAGTATTTTTTTATGAACGTTTTTTCAATTATTATAGTTGATAAAATTATTTATTACTTTTTATATTTTTGTTTATCTAACCCTTTTACAGGCACTAGAAGACTTTACTTATTCTTTTTTTTAATCACAATGGGTTAGAATTATTTAGATAGGGTGATAAATTTCTTTTAAAAATTGATAATGATATATATAAGGGAGAATTATTTTGTAAGGGGGAGTAAAGATTCCAAAAATAATAAGCATATGATCATTAGAGATTTTTTTATCCTAAGGGGGAGTTATTCATATTCAATATCATATAATGAAGTGTTTTAAAACATATGTGTAGATAAGTATAAGTTTTTTCTTCTGAATACAAAAATTTCTTCAAACTCTTTTTGGACATAAATTTTACTACAAAATTTTCTATTTAAGTCTTGTGGTTTCTGATTTCCAGAAAGGGGGATATTGTTAAGTCAAAAGTCTATTTGTGGATTTTCTATACCTTTTTTTTAATATCACAAACTCACTATTAAATACCTAATTATTACCTCCTTTATACCAAAATTATTTAAAATAAATCATATATCATTTTATTATTCTTTCATCAAGACCTTTATTTTTTGAAAATGAATTGATATTTTATCATTATGATTTTCATAAGTGATTATGATAAAAAAAATTACTCATAATAATTATAGAAGTAATTCAATCCATGATTATCATAATGATCCATAATATTATTTTTATCATACTCACTAAAAATGATTTATATCATACATATTGTCTAGTATTTGATAATTAAAATATTTTTGTAATGATATAAATCGTATCAATTATCATAACGGAAATCATCAGACTCATTTCAATTAATTTTTTATCATGCCAATAAAACTTTATCATAATTAAAGAAATTATTTTAAGTAGAAATGATTTCATTTATTATATGCTAATTAAAACAATTCCATGATTTTAGTTTCAATATGACAGTGGGAGTGACCAGTGTCCAAGTCACTCCAATATTTCAGGAGAAAATCTAATCGTTGGAGTCCAATATAACCATTGGGATGAAGGCCTATAAATACCATGTCATTTGAACGAGCTCTAGACATGAATTCAATACATCGTAAAAGAGATCTAATAAATTTTCTACATGTGAAAAATCTGAAGTTTACAAGTCATGAACTACTTATTCCATATACTTGTAACTCTCAAGAGTTTTTTTTGCTTTGTGTGATGTCGATCATTGTGATTACGATTGATGGATTCCTTAGATAAGAAGATAGTGGTGTCGATATTTTTTGGATCGAGGGATTCTGAGGATGGAAAGATAGAGGTGTCAATCACCTTCTTGATCAAGGGTTATCGAGGATACGTATACGAAAGAAAGTAGATAATCATATCAAGGGCTTACCCTCATGTGGGTAAGACATACATTCTTGAAAGTATAAATAAATGGACCTGTATCCTAATTTATTAGATAAATTTCTCTTTGGGTTAAAAAAATTGTATTCATTTACATTCATTTCATTTCCACAGCTATTATAATTGAAAGTGAATTGTTTTATATATTCATTTTCTTATTATGTACTCTATTTATCCTAACTGATCTGATTATGATGCCTTTATAATACTTTGTGATTAAAATTTCTTAGATTACAATTACTTCAATTAATTAGTATTATTCTATACACTTTATGATTGAATGATTTTTTTTACTGTGATCATCACAACTGTTGTGATTATGATACTTACCATGATAATTATTTATATGATTGAATATAGGCTGTGAAATCTATATCAAAAACTACCTGATTATGATATTTTTATAATAGGATCCAAGCGCATGTCCATTTATTGTTTTATTTCAAAAGAGGTTTTGTAAATTGAATTTGTTTATTCTATTTTAAGCTTAATTATTTTAGGGATAAAAAGAAAAAATATTAAACATACAATCCACCCCCACCCCTCTTGTATTATTTTCATCTACATATACATTACGATCCAACAGATATGATAAGAGTTTGTATGTTCAACATTAGTAAAAGTAGGGAGAATTACTTTCCATTTCTAGAGTTATCTTATAATAAAATTTATCACTCTACTATTAATATAGAACCTTTATAGTACCTATACGAGAGACCCTTTAGGTCCCCTTTATGTTAGACTAAGATTAGCGAGGCATATCTAGTTGGGCCAGAGATGATGTAAGAAATGATGGGAATGGTTTATGTGATCATGAGCATGTGAGGATATCCTAGAGTAGATAAAAATCTTATACATATTAACATCGAAGGCCCTTTGAGTTCAAGTAGGGATACCATGTTTTCCTGAGAGTCTCTACATGACGAGGACTGTGAATATTCATCCACGGAGGAATGATATACCCAAGGTTCATTAGGTTATTTGAGATCCTATGGAGGGTGGTAATGTTTCTTACCTATTATCCCTTCCCTCGCAATTATATTGGTTTCATGATTTCTTCCATATGTTATATATTAGGATATTTGTGCATGATCTGACACGCATTATTGACTAGGGTGAGATAGACATCGAGGATAGATCCTCCTTCATAGAGTACCCAGTTGCAATCGAGGATCTGTAGGAGAGGATCTAAAATTAATAGACTATCCCATTTGATCATGTTATTTAGTAGAACATGAGCATATGGAAGAGCTATTGGGGACATTAGAGTCATATTCAGACTCAGTACCACAACCTTTTGTTTAGATTATTCTTTTTCGGAAAAAAATCCTTAAGGAGGG
Source organism: Viscum album (assembly GCA_963277665.1). Lineage (NCBI taxonomy): Eukaryota > Viridiplantae > Streptophyta > Magnoliopsida > Santalales > Viscaceae > Viscum > Viscum album. The sequence continues at coordinate 840,751,769 of OY728140.1, read as the reverse complement.
GATAATGTAACATCTCTTGTTTTCAGAGATGAATACTTCAAATATTTCTATATATATATATAGAGATTTATAATTTTAGTTGGAGTGGTTTTTGGGTGTCTCGGGTCCCCATAATTAATATATTAAAGATATTAATACATTTTATTTCACAAATGTGCATCGTTTTATTGTTTTTGGTTTTCCTATTGTTTGAGACCTTTGATGGAAAATATAAGATGTTTGTTGATTTCAGAATGCGAGGATTACCCTAGGTGTGACATAAGATTGGTTGGTGCCAGATTTTCGATTGAGGTCGTCATTGGCAGTTGTATTTAATTAAAATAAATAATAAATTTTTTATCTTATTTTAAATTACCTAAATTAAATTACTTGACAAATACACTTCAATATAAATTCTCTAGGGGAATCCGCATAAACATTGGAGAATTGAGAGGAGCCTAGTATGTTCTTCATTGATGGAATGCATTAGAGGATAGTGAATGATTGGATCAAGGTGGATCAAGAGGTAGTGAATAGAATGGGTCTTCCTCATCTATGGTGAACGTGTTCATCACCAAAGATCAATCATATTTGTGATAGGAACCATTTTTTTTTGTTTTTATCCTTTTTTATTAAAATACTGAGCATGGATTCTTATCGACTATTCTTGATCTGTGGTTTATTTTTCATCACATGTGCCCTAAAATATTTTGGTTATATTAATTTGATATAATTATTTTGTGTCACTATTTATCACCCCTAGTATTTTCTAATTTTTTGATCGTTGGTCAAGAATGCTTGTAAAATGATGGGATTCACCTTTTTTATGTTCTTTTCCCCCCTTCGTTCTTCATGTTCTTCACCATTGGCTCCCAAGGTCACGGTTTGACATTTTTAAGTGGGTTTGAGTGCGATCAAGCCTTGTGATTCATGGAGGAAAAGTGAAAAAAACTCTTTTGATTCTTTGTGGATCTGGGATATGAAGTGGAAATAGTGAGGAGAGGAGATATGGGACATGTTAAGAGCTTTGAGTGGATGATCATAATATGATTTCAAGCCATTAGAGGAAGGTAATCAATAGCTTTAGGAATCCCCCTTTGATTTTGGGTGGTCAAATAGTGGGTTTTGTGGCAGATTCAATGAATCAGGAAACTGTGTGAAGAATCTATACATCCTGGAAAAAACATGACTACATATCATGTTTATCAAAATAACACATTCCATGTACTTATTTTTCATCCTTAGTTAGGGTTTTCAGTCGATTTATGGGTGGCATTCCATGTGCTAAGTCCCACACATTGTGTGACCCTACCCGGGTAGCTAGCCATGTGCCATGTTTACATGCCTTGGACCCTGGGTGGTCATAAACACAGTTTACCACAATGAAAGACTATGTGGCTATACATGGATAGAGGAGCTGTGTCCTGAGAGTACATGCTTAGGTCCCCAGGTGGACAGAAACATCATGCACCACCTGTACATGACATGTATTATGACATGAATTCCCAATCCATGTCCAAAGGAGAAAATAGCTAGGCGATGTGGAAAAATCACACACCATGTGGATTCCACATAAATGTTGTGTATTCCCTCCAGAAAGGTCTTCTTCTCATATCTTCTTCTTCAAGACTCACATCGTGTCCTTCGAGTATCCTATCTTGAGTGTTTTACATGTAGAACACTATGATAGCATTTATGGTGGATTTTGAGATATAAAAGTATGTGTTGAGAGTATGAAGACTCATTAAGCGATGATAGAATAGTAATAGTGATCAAACATGGTCATCAGAGATAGTTCAGGGTTGGAAACCACCTATCAAACAAAGAAGAGGTTACCTCATAGTCTTTTCACAATTTTAGTGGTACCCCCCCCCCCAACGTACTAAGGCATAGTCCCTCTATTGGAGATTATTACCACTTGAATGTGTGGAATAATGGTGAGGTTAGGTCCTTAAATATATTGAGCTCTACCCCCATACACACTAGGGTGTGGGTCCTCTATTGATCTACAGAGGGGAGTTCCCATAATGTACTAGAGTGTGGGTCCTCTATCTAACTACTGAGTGGTATCCCTATCATTAAAGGGAGTGGGTCCTCTAAATACTAAGTGTAATCCACTTATCATATTAGGTTGTGGGTCCTCTATTTGAGATTTTTCCCTCTCAATCTATAGAGCTATAGTGAGGTGCAGGTTCTCCAAATGGATTTCGTAGGGAGACGCATGAGATGATGGGAATCAAAGATGGACCTTTGGAGTTACAGGTGCATTCATCATCCTGGATTTGGATGTGAGATGGGTATTCCCTTTTTCTCTCATCTAGGTTTCTTTTTTAGTATATATATCAATTATGGGATTTTTTTCCATCTTTTTATTGGATGAGTTGGCCTTTGTTGTATCTTTCTATTTCCCACTTTGTAGGTTTTGGGGCATCCAATCGGGTATGTATATACTCACCCCTGCATGGGATTTTCCCAAAAAAAAAATTTATTATGTAGATAACATAAAATTAAGTGGTGACATCAGTGTACTATAGTGATACTTGGGGGGAATAGGTCACATACAGTGGTTGTACATAGAGATTATGAGCTTGGATCTCTCGGTTTTCTTTTATTCCAATTTTTGTTAGTTTGTGACTTCATTTCTATTTGGGAATGTATTTTTTCCCTTTATTCTTTGGTTTATACTTTTTTTCTCAAATGTATTCCCTATAGTTTATTTCATGCATGGTTTTACTCTATATGTTACAATATTTATATTATTCCCCCACATTGTTTTGTGGAGGTGGTTTTGTGTGTTCCTACAAGTACTTAGACTAAGTCCTCCCCTTTATATTATACCTTCTAATCACTAGTATCCAGCCCCTATCCTATTGGAGGAGGGATTGGGGTTGTGATGTCTTGTCTTTCCACTCGGCAGGTGGGCCTCGGTGGTTCAGTTCATTACATAACTCCCTTGTTTACTCTTACTAAACATTTGAGATTAACCTTTATTATGTTTTCTTTCCCATAGGATATGAAGAATGTTTTGATATATCATGTTTTTAAGAAGGGTGTTAATTTTTATGTACTAAGTGGGATATGATGTAGATCACTTATGTACCAGTTCTTTATATATCCATGTTTCTAAAGACACTAAAACTATATAGTCCTCGGGAATGTAATATTTTAAAATTTATTGAATATTCATCTAAAATGAGGTAATATTTATGCATAAAATGTATGGGTCTCTTTAAAGATACCAATAGTAATTAATCTGGGTGTGTTAGGTCGAGAGAATTAATTTATTTTGACCATTTATTCTTCCCTTTCTAGATCTCTCCATTTCCTCTTAGTAAGAACCCTAGATTGGAACTATTTTATACATATATATGGTTTATGATATGTTTTTATGTGGTTTTTTGGGGAATTGTAGAAGGAAATAAAGGAAGAACCTATATTTTCCTTTATTTTTTTCATTTCATTGAGAATAGTTTCTTTTATGAGATAGGTAGCTTCTTTATCTCTCTTATTCTTCTAGAACTTAAAGGATTTTGTAATGTCCTTTTTTTCAAGAATGATTTTTTTTAGAAAAAATTTTAATTTTTGCTTTCAAATGCTTGTAAAGGGTGAAATGGTAGTTTTCCCATAGAATATGATCTTAAATAATTTTTTTGACTACTCTATTTGTCCTAGAATAGGGTTTTTACTCTAGTAAAGGAGTTTTGTCAAATTCTGAACCGTTCGACTTTTATCGGAATAAGTAATATTATATATTTAATTAATTAAATATTAAAGCATTCTCATAGGTTATTATGGAGATTTATTTTGAATGGAATGTCTGATTGAGATTTATTCTCTATCATTAAGTCCATAATTGGGAGTTTTTCTAGGCGGGGAATAAACTCGTGTTCGGCACCAGGGCCAGCTAGGGCCCCCTTGTCTTTTCTTTTTCTTCCTTTTCTTTTTATTCCTTTTATTTTCCTTTATTTTTTTATTTTCTTTTTCTTTTCTTCCTTTCTCCATTGGATTATCTTAGAATCCCCCCTATATTTTCCTCTTTTATATGATAGAGAGAAAAGAGAGAGAGTTATAGAGAGGGGGGAAGAGTGGCACCACCATGGATCTTGGGATATGACGTATCATTTTGTGGTAATCGTGGACTGTGGAAATGGGACAAGCTTTCATGGATTCGGACCAATGGTATGAATTTTTAATTTGTTGTTGTAGTTCCCTGTATATTTTCAATTTTCTAGTTTTAATCCCCTAATATGATTGTTTGTGGCTCCTTTTGTCCTGGTCTATTGTGTTTAGAGCATGAACTGGGGTGTTGGGGTGTTTCCAGGGATTTTTTCTTTAGGAAAACCCATTTACATGACATGTGGTTCATGTAACACATGTTGTGTGTTATTACAGTTTTGGGATGATGGATTTGTAGAAGTACATGTCATGTATGGGGTCATACACACTATGTACTAGTACTTTTTTAGGTAGATGAATACCTAACCAAGCTACCCATGTAGGGGAACATGGCCGAGTAGGGTATACAGCTAGACCCCGTGTGGGTCACACGTCATGTACAAGTACACAACCAGGCCAAATACATGGCTAGGTTAGGTGAGGTAAATAGGAAACCACCCTATGTAGGGTACACACCATGTACCTATCATACACACTATGTACATGGGCATTTACACACCATGTCTGGTGGGAGTACATGCCCATGTGGGGCTTTGGGAGTATGCATCACGTGCTCAAGGAGACATGCCGTGTACCTCCCCCTTATAACCCTTTTGGGTTTTTCATGTATTTTCTCCCAAGATTCAGAATTGTACCTATTAGTAGTTCATTATGAGAATATTTTCACATAGATCATGATGTTAAGACCTATGGGGTGTTTTGAGGACTCCTAGGTGGTGTTCTGGATTTTCCTAAATGGAGGGTTATTCCTATAGTAGTCTCTTGAGAGTGAGAACCTTGTTCTGAGATGAGATATGATTTATCTCTCATGACTGGTGCATTTGTAGCATCTTCATTGAGGCTTTATCCCTTGTGATATGTTCCCTTCAAGCTTATTAGGGTGAGTTATCATTTGTTCTAAGGATCCCCAATAGGATTCCTCTACTTCTGTTTTGACCTAGAGGATCCTCTGTACGATGCCTCTATCCTCTTTTTGCACTAAGGATCACCTAAGGAATTCCTTTCTGATAAGATGAATTGTGGGGTCCCTTGTGGTAGCCCCTTTACCATTTATTGTTCTGAGGATCCCATGTAAGATGCCTCTACTTCTTATGATGTCTTGAGAGTCCTCTATAAGATGCCTTTTACTAATTTCTATTATAAGGATCCCTTGTTGGATGCCTCTATTTTATTTTCATTAAACAATCTCATGTAGTATTCCTTCCTTCCTTATAGATAAGGATTTTAAGTAGGATGAATCCACTTGTGTTTAGACCTTTAGGATCCTAAGTAGGATGTCTCTCCTTATTTTACTTGAGAGATCAATTTGGTGCCCCATTTTTTTATTGGCCCTGAGTTAGTACATCAGGTTTGGGTAGAGATTGTAGATGTTTTCACCTAATAAACCTTTTTGAAATTTTAATACCATTGGGATGTATAAGTAGTGTTGGGTTTAGGCATTTTTTCACCCTCTCTCTTTTTTATCCTTCACATTTTTATTGCAGATATAGTGATGTTTACCAAAGGTTCTTCTGGGTTGGTAGATATTGAGTCTGAAGTGAGGTATCTTTTTTTCTCTTTGGGTTGATTGGATGTTCCTCCTAAGATCTATCTCTAAGCCATGTTATTTCATATTTTTATAATTATACCAAAAGTAACTACATGGGATCTTTATTTTGAACCTATATATTTTATTACTATATTATTGGAATGTCCTGAGGTGTTTCCTAGTATTCAGATGTTGATCGTATGGTTGTGATATTTGGGCATAGAATCCATATTAATGATAATCGTACATGATTAAACTATACTGAGTGATGAGGATTATTACACTCTCCTTGGATAGTGGGTGAAATGAGGATGATTACGCTCTTCTTAACTCATTGGTTAAATGAGGATGATTACACTCTCCTAAACCTAGGTTTTTTAATGGATGATTATTCTCTCCTCTACTTGTAGTCTATAGAGGATGATTATGCTCTCCTTGACAAGTGACTTATATCGGATAGCCACACTCTCCTCAATTTTTCATATGATGAGGCTCTACATACGTGGTCTCTGGGATCAGGCTTATGATCCTTTACTTTATCATGGTAGTTGAGCATAGAGTCTCACACATATGGTGGATATTAATATTTGGATCTAAAGGGGTGGGTATGGAGTATCACTAGTGATCTCTCCTACAGATCTCTTAAGGGTCAAACTCATAGGGTTCATCCAAGTCTCAATGACGTGACCACTTATCGACTGGGACATAGGGCTCAAAAATTGAACTGTATTTACATTGCATGAGAATCATGGCGTCTAGATCTTGACCATTTATAGGATATCCAGATGTATTTCTCTGAAATCTATTATTATAGTAATTGGAGTCTAGTACAGGTGAACCCAGGTGTACGAAAATTATCCCCTATGGTGATGTAGCTTTCTCAAAGACATTTTCCAACACTGTACAAAGTAGGTACATGTATATTGGGATTATAGTCCCATAAGTCAACTTAATGATACACGGCGTGAGTGGTATGAAATCCAACTTAGTTTCCTTGCACAATATGTCAAGGTGATCAGGATTACTAACCCAAGGATCAACTACAGATTAGTTTTATGTTATTTCTTTCACTTTACTCATGAATATTCTTATTTATGTATATATTTGTTTCTATGATAATATACATGTATAAGTATATATATATAGACATCCATGGTGGTAATATCCCAGTTGATCAGGATTATAGAACTGGGGTTCAACTGTGGTTTCATGTTATTGGTTTTACTTATATTTTTATTTTTGTCTTGGCTAGGCTGAGTACTTTAATTTTTCATACACTTATAACATCATACATTATAGGTTCATCATCGGGGTGGCCTACCGAGATTATTTCTCACCCCTTCACATTATCCTTGTTGTACGTTTAGACCTTATGTCTTCTTTTCAGGTTGAGCACGAAACATGGTGGTTAGGGATTTGACCTAGAGTTGCATGTGCAAGTGGAGCTGCTTGTGTGGGTTCTTCTATTCAGACTGGTATAGTTCGACGGTGTCTGGAGACCGGGTACATGGTCAATCTGAAAGTTAGTAGTAGATCCGTGTACTTTTATTTCATTTCCTTTTTGTATTTACTATATCTTTATGGTGGCCTAGTGGGTGGATAGTTTTGTATGTATGACATATCTATTCGGGATTTTATATAATTTTCATTTATTATTACTACATGTTATTTTTTTTACTGCATCTTCACTATTTTTTATTTTCTATTATGTATGATACTTAGCTATTTCCTTTGTTTCATACTCTGATATGGGGGCATAGTATCCCCACTATCACACTATAGGCCATCACTGCTATTTAGAAGACGTTGATGTATTGGGAGGTGTGCTTGACGCCTTGTAACCAATGCGATTAGGGAACTATTTTAGTGGCATCAGGGTCCAGATGTTACGAAGTAGTATCAGAGCTACTCTTATTTGGATCTTTACTATTTGGGAAATAGTAGACCGGATTATTAGGACTATGTCAGAACCTATGATGGATATCAAACTAGTTCATCGAGAACACTTACTTCGATAAGAAGCATGGGTTTCCATGGTATGGGGTTGTTGTTCTAATTTGTGATGTTATAGTTGTATATGAATTTCTCCTTGGTAAATTCACATTTTTTGTGGATGTGATTGTATATTATGGATTTTTGGCTCTTTTATATTATAAATAAGTTATATATGGATTTTGAATCTTGGAAGATAATGGAAATATGTGCCTCATTCATCATATTTAGATTGTAGGATTCTAATCATATAGGCCTGATAGTGTATTATTTTTACTGATGACTTAGGCCTATTCATTTTTTCCTACTTACATATAAATATTTCCTTCAGATGGTAGGTATTTTAGATCTACATTCAGGTATTTGATGTTGAGGCTGATGACTTAGTCCTCAGTCACAGGCGGTGAAATGACCCTGGTAGGTCAATATGGCTCACGATGCCTTTCTATTGTATCCCTTTCAGGGTGCTAATTCTCAGGTCATGGATATATAGTTTGATAATTGAGTACAATGTCGATGGATACTAATAATTCTCTCATGAACTGGATGTCGAGGGGGTATTGTCATATACGGTTTCCCGGTGAGTATTAATTTAGTCTCTTCTTCTATGTTGGTTTCATGAACTCCAGGGAACACTTCTTTAGGAGGATTATTAGTGAGGATCAGGACCTTGTAGGTTGTTTTTTAATTTTTCCCTCACAGTTCATTGTGATATTTACCATCTTTAGAGAGGTTTGATATTTTAGGCTTGGTAGATATACCTTATGACAGAGTTGTGAGACATGATCTGTAAGGCTAGGTGAGAGACATATAGACCCTTAGTTGACTCAGAACCTTGTATATTGGAATCCATTTTTTTTCAAAGGAAACAAATGTGAGAGAGGTTGGACCATGTTTTTAGATGCCTTTTTAATAATTGAGCTTTATTTTATGATCATTTTGAGATTAAGGCACAATAGTTCCTTCAATTTTTTGTTATAGGAATGTTGATGCCTTTAGCTTTTGGAAAGCACCTAGGGTGATTTGGTTTAAAAAGTGACTTCAAGGAACAAGACTATTCTGGTGCCTAGCCCATTCAATCAGCGTTGCAATTATTGCTAATGTAGTTAGAGTACGGGTGAGGTGCCCGATTTTGAAGAGGATGTCCAAGGTAGATTATAGTTTAATGAGACTGATGTACCTTATAGCATGGTTAGTTTAGTATCATGTTGGATGACTCTCTATAGTATGAGTCAGATGATGGGATACACATTGGTTGTGTGTGGTACCATTTAGTTGGAAATCAGTGAGTGTCCAGGTGCAAGCTGAGGAATAATGTTTTCAAGACATTATGGGATCTTGGTTTCCTAGGAGTTGTGTTTAGATGGTGAATGTCCCTCCATAGTATAGGTGAAATCAAGAATAAATCTAGTACTATGAAATTGTTTTCACATCTCTATACTAGGACACACATTGTTGATTGATGTGGTGTCAGGTGTTAGTTAAAGGACAGTTATCCTATTTCTTGTGAGTGGGTCTTGGAAGAGATGTGCATGCCTCTTTTCATATCTTAGTGTACTCCTAGTTATAGAAGATCATTCTATATCATGACATCATCTTTAGTATCCTAAGAGAGCGTCATCCCAACATTGATCTTCTTTTATCATTAAATATACTTCCTATTTTGGGAAGAGGAACTTGTTGAGGTTATTCTCAAAGAGTGGTGTATAGTAATACATATGGTGGGGAGTGATCCATTGGATTCCATATGGTGGTGACTATTGTTTTCAATTGAAATTAGGAATTACCATGGGATATTAACATCAAAGCATAATTTTCAGATGACTATAAGGGTTTTCCTATGGCAGAGAGTACCAGATCGGTCGTAGTGAAACATCTTCCATGTAGAAGATGGTTGTTGACGCTATAAGGCTAGTCTTTGGAAAATCCAGATAGTTTTGTTGTGAAGATTCTCAGGTTAAGATCATGGATTTTATTTTTACCACCAAACTTTTTTGGGGATAATAAGGATTATGGAATAGAGATTGTAAGGTCTCGTGTATTTTCAAACTGGATTTTTGAGCATAAATATGAGTTTTTATTTTATATTCGTATAAGGTGTAAAATGGTAGTTTTCCCCAAGTAGCTGATCTTGGATAATTTTTCCGACTACTTCGGTGTTCCTAGAATAGGGTGTGTACCCTAAGGTTTGAGTTTAGTGGAATTCTAGGTCGTTTGAATTTTAGTAAAATAATTAATATTTAATATTTAATAAAAATAATATTGAAGTGTTTTCATAGGTTTGTTCAGTGATATATTTTTAACAGAGTTATGTATTGATAATATTTATCAGTCATTGAGTTTGTAATGGGAATTTTTTTCTAGGAGAGTCATAAACTCAAGTTAGGCACCGAGACTGGCCATGGCCCCATTTTCTTTTTCTTTTTCTTTTTCTTTTCTTTTTCATCCTTTTCTATATTTTATTTTTATTTTCTTCTTTTCTCCATTGTATTCTTGTGAACACCCCCCCCCCTATGGATTACTCATTCACAAAATATAAAGAAAAGAGTGAGAGGGAGATAGGGGGAGAGTGGTACCACTATGGATCTCGGGATACGCCAGATCATCATGCGACAACCATGGACTGCGGAAATGGGAGAAGCTTTGGAAAATCCCACCAAAAGGTAGGACTTTTATTTTTTCTCCATATATCCCCATAGATTTAATATTGTATAGTTTTAATCCCCTAATATTCTTGTTTATGGCCCTTATGGCCCGATATTCTATTTTTTGGGGAAGAAACCAGGATTCTTTGGTGTTTCAAGGGTTTTCTATTCAAGAAAACCCATCTACACGGTGTGTGGTTCAGAGAAAACATGTCGTGTGTTCTTCCAGTTTGGGGAAGATTACTTTTCAGATGTACAGATAATGTATGGTTCATACACATCATCTAATAGTACTCAATCATGTAGTCATGTACCCAGCCAAGCTATCCATGTAGGGGTACATGGTTGTGTAGAGTACACGACCAGACTGTGTGTGGATCAGATGTCATGTACATGTACATGGACAGGCCAGGTTGGGGACATGGGGTAGGTAACCTGTGTAGGGTACATGCCACGTACCCTTATTACACACTGTGTACATGGGTGTTCACTTTCTATGTCTGGTGGGACTACACATCCATGTGGGTAGTTGGATGTACATGTCATGTACTCCGGAATACATGTCGTGTACTACCCCCTCGAAACCCTTTTTCAGTTTTTTGTGCCTTTTCACCCATGAGTCTTAATTGGGCCTAATAGTATTCAATTATGAGTATATTTCCACATATATCACTATAGTAAGACCTGTGGGGTGTTTCGAGGACTCCTGGGTGGAATTATGACTTTTCTTAAACTAAGAGGTTCTTCCTACAGTAATTGAATTTAGATGTCTATTGAGAGTGAGACCCTTGTTCTGAGGTGATCTATGTGTTATCTCTTGTGTCTGGTGCCTTTTTAGATTATTCCTTGGGGACATATCCCATTTAAGATGTGCACTTCTGAACTATGAGGCGGATAGATCAGTTATTATGAGGATCCTGTGTAGGATTCCTCTGCCTATGTTTGGACCTTGAGGATCCCCTGTAGGATGCCTCCATATTATTTATATACTAAGTATCCCCTAAGGGGTGAATTTTCTTCTAATATAACATAGGGAGTCCCATATGGGACCCCCTTTACTATGTACCATTTCAAGGATCCCATGTAGGATTCCTTATCTTCTTATACTATCTTGAGGGTCTCGTGTAAGATTACTTCTCATAATTACCATTTTGAGGATATCTTGTAGGATGCATCTTTTTTCTTAATGTTATAGGATCCTATGTTGGATTCATCCCTTCCTTATAGATAAGGATCCCTTGTAGTATAACTTATCTCATGTTTAGATCATAAGGATTCCAATTAGGATTCCTCTTTATGTTTGACATGAGGGACCCAGTTGGTCCCCATTGTCTGATCTGTCGAGAGTTAGCACGTCGTTTTTGCATAGTGATGGTAGTGGATGTCACCATAGAACACATCCTAAACTTGTAATACCATGGTGATTTGGAATTAGTGCTGGTTTTAGGTGTTTAGCCACCCTCATTGATTTTTATCCTTCAAATTTTTATTGATCATGAAGCTATGTTTATCACAAGTGCTTTATGGTTGGTGGTTGTTGAGCCTGACGTGAGGAACCTTTTTTTTATTTTGGATTCCTGGATGTTCTAATTTGGATTTGTATTTTGAACCATGTTATTTCATATGTTTGTTTTTATACCCATAGGTACTACCTAGGATCTGACAGTTGAGCCTGTATATTTGATTATTTGAATATTGGGATGTCCAGAGGTGTTTCCCAATATCCTATTGTTGAGCCTATGGTTATGATATATGAGTATAGAATCCCTAGTAATGATACTCCTGGATGATTATTCTCTCCCAAGTGATGATTATGATTAATCTCTCCTCGTATTGTGGGATAAATGAGTATGATTACACTCTCCTTATTTCATGGGTTAAATGAAGATGATTACACTCTCCTCAACCCAGGGTTTTCAATGGATGATTATACTCTCCTAGAATTATGGTCTATAGAGGATCATTTCTCTCTCCTCAATCAATGGATTATGGAGGATGACTATGCTCTCCTTGATTTTTTGTATAATGAGGATCTCCTGAAGTGCTCTCTAGGATCAGGATTTTGAGCATTTACATTATCAAGGTAGTTGAGCATGGAATCATAAAACTATGGTTGACATTAACATTTGGATCTTGAGGAGTTGGAATGGTGTCTCACCGGTGAACTCTCCTAAAGATCGCCTAAGGGTCAGACTCTTATGGTTCATCTGAGTCTCAATGTCATGACCTCCTATGGAATGGGTCCTAGGGATCATAAATTGGACTATCTTTACATGTAATGAGTAGCATGGAGTCTAGATATTGATCACTTATAAGATTTAATGGTGTATTTCTCTATAATCTATTGTTAAAGTGATCATAGGTGAGTATGGGTGAACCCAGGTGTAGGACGAGTATCCACATATGGTGACGTATCTTGCTCAGAGAAATTTTTCGGCACTAGGAAAAGTAGGTATTTGTCTATTGGGATTATAGACCCATATATTGACTTAATGATACAAAACTTGAGTAGAATGACATCCAACTCTATTCCCTTTTAAAAGATGTCCATGCGATACGGATTACGGATCCAAGGTTCAATTGTAGATTGAATTTATGTTATTTGTTTCACATTACTCATTAATATTAATATATTTATTTATTTATTTATGTAAATTTAGTAGACTATGCATGTAAACGTATATAGATATAGACATCCGTCATGGTAATTTCCCTATTAACCTGGATTACGGACCTAAGGTTTGATTTTGGTTTCACTTTATTGGTTTTACTTATCTTTTCAGTTTGGTATCTGCTAGGCTAAGTAATTGTTTTTTCATACACTTATTGTAGCACTCTATATACGTTCATATTGGTGGTGGCATACTGATATTATTTCTCAACCCTACACATGCCCCTTGGTGTATGTGTAGACCTTATGTCTTCTTTTCAGGTTGAGAACATATGAATGGTGGTTAAGGACGAGGTCTATAGTTGCATGTTCGGGCTAAGTTTCTCATGTAGGTTCTTCTGTTTGGGCTGGTGTAGTTTGAAAATGTCTGAAGACTAGGTATGTGGTATAGCTCAGAGTTAGTAGTAGAGCCCTATACTTTAATTTAAATTTTTTTATTTACTATATATGTATGGTCAGATTAGTGGGTGTCCAGTGTTTTATGTATGAAATAACTATTTGGGATTTTATATCATTTATATTTATTATTATATCATTTTCTATTTCTTTTTATTTACTACTTCTTTACTCTTTTTATTTAATGATGTGTATGATAGTTATCTATTTCAGTTTCTTCTTACTCTGTTATGAGAGAATAGTCTCCCCACCATCACACCCTAGGACCTTTCTTCTAGTCGGAAGCCTCTAGCATATGGGGAGGTGCACTTGAAGCCTAGTAACCAACTACCTCATGGCACCATTTTAGTGGAATCCATGTCGGGATGTTACACATTGTATTTTTAAAAAACAATATTTTTAATTAGAAAACCCCTTGATAATATAATAATTGAATTTCCATTTTTTATATGGATTTAAAATATTTTTTTTAGAAATATGAACACACCATGTTTAACTAAAATCTTTAAGATAATTGTTTTAAAATAAATACTATTTTAAAAATAATTTGGCATACATGGTTTAGAATGAGTTCATTATTTCATTACAAGGGGCCTTACTAGATTCAAACTTTGTTACCTATTCTAATTGGGGTATATAGATGAAAAATAAAGTGATGACTTAGAATAGAAAATGATTTACCACTAATGGGTTTTAGGTTTGACATCTTGGATGAATGCATGAGTGTCTGAGTATGTGAAATGCTTATTCCATGAATAATGAATGGATTTATCTTTTATAAAATAATTATTATTCTACAAACTGGTTTATTTATGGAAATAATGTTAAAATATTCTTTTGATATAAACTATTTTATTATGACTTATTCCTTCCTTTATATGTAATTCTTATGATAATAGTTTTTAGGCTCCATGTTTATATAAATAATACTAACTCATTCTAGTCTTAGTGGAATGTGTGGTAAGCTGATGGAATATTTCATATAGTGTTGATATATTCACCCCTAAAAATAATCCTTGGTACATCTACAGACATTGTTTTTCATGACATGGGTAAAGAGAATATTTATAATTTATTTAGAGGAGCATCGTGATGTCTCATTTATGGATGATGGGATACCGATCATGGGTGTGTTCTAGTCCTTGTGTTTGGAGTGGTGTTGCCTATGTCCACAGAGCCTTTATTCTACTTGGATTCATAACTTCCTTTTTTTCTTTCTTACTACTAATTTGATTTATCTTTTTTTTATTAGATTTTAATATGTATTTTTTACTCACATACATAATATATTATTATATATTTTTTATTGTTATATTTACAGGTTGTATGTGTTAAAGGTAAAATAATCCCCCAATGATCATGTAAGCCCTTGGCATTTATTTTAATCCTTTGGATTCCTAGGTACGTCACATAGGTTAGTATCACCTTCACCTCTTCCCAAGAGTAACACCATTAGTTTAAGGTATGTTCTAATCTTTTTTTTGTTTTATATTTGGTTTGGTTGACATAGTATTATGAGGTTTTTAAAAGTTTTGGAATTGTTTTAGTGGTTTCGTGATTGGTTCATTGTTAGGAGAAACTGTATGGATTTCCTAGGTAATCATGCAGAATCATGAGAGAGTCTAGGATGAGGCACTTGGTTCATCATTAAGATAATGTGTGGAAATTCCCTTGGGAACCATGTTCCATGGTATAGAGTCATCTATGTGATGTGATTAATAAAATAAATAAATTGGATTATTTCCTTTAAAATTCTCCTAAAACCCTCATTATTCCTATATTCTACATGGATCTCAAACTACAAGGGTTTTATAGGTGTTTTTAGTGATTCTCCATGATATAGATCTCAACTTAAATGAATAATAGTTCTTGTGTATAAATAAATTGTCGTGTTGTCGAGCACATCAAATTAGTTGTTAAGTTTTAACTAGAATTTATGCAGTATAGCAGCAACCCTAGGTCATCTCTCGATGGATCCATAGATCATTAATTCCAAAATTTAGTTCTAATTATGAATTTCAATAGTGAAATTGGGTTTTATAATACGTGGGTTTGATGATTAAATATTACAATAGAAAATTAAATCGATAAACCAAAGTAGAAATGAACAAGATTAATTAAACGTGATCAACCCCGGAAAGTCTCATGATGATCATCCTTCATCAATTCAAGAGTTAGGGTTATGATATTTTAATCCCAAGTTTGTAACACCTATTAACATAATTTTATTGAGTTTATTCTTGGATACCTTCTAGGGTTCAGTCAAAAACACACAATGATTCACCGGACACCGCCGATGATTGGGTGATTTGTGTTCGACATCATAACTGAAACTCACCAAGGAAACAAATGAAGAACTCAATGTGCTGCCCAAGTTTGTATGCTATTAATTTGTGATACTAGGACATAAATTTTCATGATCTTTATAGTTCTTATGTGAGTTCAATTGACCAATATGAACCACTGAAACACCGCAATTGAATGAGGGAAGAAAAATGGATGAGTGGTGTGTGAAACATCACATGAAAGGGTACCCCCCCAACATGATCATTTGAGTTTGAGTATAACCTACCAGTATATTACTCTATTAAATAATAAGATAGGATTATGAAAAACAACATACAACCTATAATTAAAAAGATCATTCAACATAATACAAACAAGAAGCTTGGGATTACATCACGTTCTTCCCCGGGTGATGACAAAGGGTTTAGAAATCCATGAGAGGGGAGGAAGAAGAAGATGTTGAAGTAGTAATTCCCACACACTCTAGAACATCTAGGGATATTGAGAAGACTCCTTGGGAAATCCAAAATGGAATCACCTTCCTCTTGGCCGAACTCCCAAATGGGGTGCCCAAGGTGCCAATTTATAGCCAACTGGGAAGCGGTTTTGGGCACCTTGATTTCATGAATCATCTTGGTCCATTTTTTTGGCCAGTTATAAAGTCTTAAATAACTTTGGACAAAACTAAAGAGTTGTCTTAAGACACATTTCATACCTCCATGCCAAATTTGGCGGCCAGATATAAAATATAATAAGAGATATGTCCAAAATAAAGAGGCAAAGTTTTGACCCTATGTAGATCCACTATATTGGAAAGATCAGTTTGTACGAGACTCTTAATTAAAAAATTGGGATTCAGTTCCTTCAGATGAAATGGAGATCATTAAAATTTGGATCATACCACAACTTTTAATCCCATTTGAATTCATAGTTTAGTAACGGCATGCATTTTAGACCACTGATGTGCTTGGATCATGTACAGATTGGCCCATTTTTCTTAGACTTCATCATAGGTCCCCCAAATCACCTCCACCTACAATATAATTATCAAAACAAGTAACATTTTAATTATTAAAAGTGTTAACCACAAAATAATCAAATCAAACATGGAATTAAATTTGTTATTATACTTATAATTTTCAATAAAAAACTTGTTTAATACATTGGTATAAGGGTGAAATAAAACAGTGAATATTGGTACGATCACACCCCTATACCTAAACAATTGCACTCCTGGGAAAAGTATAATATCATAATCATGTCTGATTCATAAAAAAGATTTTAAAAAATCCAATATTCTTTTTAAATTAAATTCATCATGTCTCTTTTATGGAATCAATTCTCCTATCATTTTTCTTTTCACACATTAAAATTGGTTGAACTTCATTTGTTCACCCATGCAACATGTTGCAACCTACCTCACCTTAAAATTTTCCCTCTTCACTCAAGGAACATATTAAAGTGAATTTACGCTAATATTCCATAGTTCATGTGATATTACCATATGCTTGGCAATATTCTTATTTATCTACCGGAAGAAACTAGTGTGCTACTCAAGAGGACTTCCAATAGGTTGTTATGATGTTCAAGGGTTGGTAGGATTTAATGTTCAAAAATCTAAGGTAGAAGAGGTGTTTTTAATCTCTTATGTACATTTAATGTAAAAATCCAAAAATTGGTCACAATGAATGTACACACTCAACTCCTCACAATGTGTATCACCTCCAACTCACTCTCCCTATTATCCATTTTTGTGGGTCACAACCAAGAAGTGAATAATAATGAGTAAACATCCTCTTTTCTCAATTTTCTTCTTTTGTTCTATTTTCTTTCAATGTACAGAACCATTTTTTTTATAGTTCTTTTTTTGGAGATAAAGAGGGAAACATGTGAAAAAAATGATGTAATATGGATTTTGAACCATTTTCCCAAGGAAAATGTAGGCACCCTTTATATCAACCCATAACAATAATTATTTTCCCATAATTCCCATAGAAACACCCTATCACCCACACATACTGAAAATAAACAATAATATACACAATAGATGGGTTGGAAGGGATAAATAAGATTGTAATGTGGCTACCTAACATGCATTTCATGGTCTATAAAGCTTAATAAGGATAAAATGTCAAGGTGGAAAAAAATAGAGGATAATTTTACAAAGGGATTTTCAATGAATGATTTCCTCTATCATGAATGTAGCATACTTTACTTTTATGGATTCAAATAGAATCGAGGAAAGTTCTAGTTTCTCAACATGACCCGAGACTCCCAAGAAAGTGATTAAAATAAAAAATAATAAATAAAGGTCTTAGAATGTCTCTCGGGTAAGGGATTAAAATATTGGTTAGTGTTAATGAGGCTTGGGAATCAAAAATTCATTAAATACCTAAGAATGATTTGAAATTATAAATTATATAAAAATTCTCTATATCAACTTTCATTCGAAAAACATTTTTCCAAAAACAATGTAGTTTTCCACAAAATCAACTTAAGCATGAAAAATGATTTTGGATATTCTTTTTAAGATCCATTTTTATTTAAAAAACAAAATAAGGGAAAACAAATAAAAAATGAAAACACCTTTTTTTGATTTGTTTTTTATTTTAATCCTAACTATGACATGTCACCCTCCCCCACACATAAAATTTACATTGTCCTTAATGAAATTATTTTAAATAAATTGACAAGTAAATGAAGGTAGGGAGAAGGTACAACCTGCTAAGTGGTGTTATATGTGGCATCTATCAATTGAATTTCCTCCATGAGATGCTTTGGGAAATACTCATATAAGTGTATGAGACTCTTCCCATTAACAGTAATCCTCCGTCCACTATTATCATGAAAAAACTATATGGCACCAAAAGGGTAAACATCAGTAACAATATAAAGATTGATCCATCGACAACAAAGCTTGCCTGGGTAGAGATTTAGCCTAGAATTGTACATGAGAACCTTATCACATATATGAAACTTCTGCCGATGAATCATGATATCATGGATATCCTTTGTCTTCACTTAATAGATATGGGAGTTATCATATGCATCATGTCGAATTTATTCCATCTCTTGAATCTGTAGCTTTCTATGCTCACCTATATCTGAAAGATTCATATTACATTGTTTAATATCCCAATATGCATGGTGTTCTACCTCAAATGGGAGGTGAAAAGCCTTTCCAAAAACAATTTTATATGGTGACATTATCATTGTGGTTTTAAAAGCTGTACGGTATGCCCAAAGTGCATCATCAAAGCACAAAATCCAATCTTTCCTACTGGGATGTACCATTTTTTCCAAGATTCTATTAACTTCTTGATTTGAGATTTATGCTTGTCCATTATTTTGGGGGTTATATGTAGTTGAGACTTTATGATCAACCCCATACTTACGAAGAAAATTTTTCATGTTGCGATTGAAAAAATGTGAACCCGGATCACTAATGATGAATCTCGATGAACCAAAGCTACTGAAATTTTGGGACCTCACAAAGTCAACAACCACTCAAGATTCATCGGTCCTGGTTTCCTTTTCTTCCACCCATTTAGATACATAGTCAATAACCAATAAGATGTAGAAAAATCCAAATGAATTTGGCAAAGGCACCATGAAGTCAATGACCCATGAATCAAAAATTTCATAGAATAACATGGGTTATTGGGGTATTTCATTCCTCTTGGAGATATTCCCTATGAATTGACAATGAATACATGACTGAAAAAACCTATAGGTATCTCTATAAAATGTTTTAAAATAAAGTCCTGAGTCAAGGACCTTTCGAGCTGTACATTGCAAGAAAAAGTGCCCCCCACAAGCCAAAGTGTAGAAGAATGTCAAAACAGAGGTGAACTCATGGTTAGGAACAAATCGACAAACTATTGGGTCCCCATAAATTATCCAAAAATATGGGTCATCCCAAATGTACCACCTAGAATAATGCTTAAGTCTCTGGGATTGTGAAGTAAAGAAACTAGTGGGGACCCCAGATGTTACTAGAAAATTCACAATGTCTGCATACCAGGGGGTAGGGTCCACAACATCACGAAGGTTCTCATGGGGGAACAATTCTCCAATGGGGAGGGGTGAGTCAACATGATGGTCCAATGTTGAGGAAATCCTACTAATGTGGTCAGCTACAACATTTTCCAGTCCACTCTTGTCACGAGTCTCAAGGTCAAACTCTTGGAGGAGGATCATCTATCAAATAAGGCAAGGCTTGGATTTAGGTTTCTTTAGGAAGAAACGAAGGGCAGCATGATCAAAGAAAATAATGATGTTTGACCCAATAAGATATGAATGAAATTTTTCTAAGGAAAACACAATATAAAGAAGTTATTTTTCAGTGGTTGTGTAGTTCTCATGGGTCGGGTCAAGGGTATGTGAGGCATATGCAATAACATGAGGATCCTTCTCAATCCTTTGTGATAAAACTGCCCCAACTACAAAGTTAGTGGAATCACACATAAGTTCTAAGGGTAGATCCCACCATGGTGGTTGGATGATGGGAGGCGATGTGAGACTCCTTTTTAGTGAATCGAAATCATCCTCACATTTTTTATCAAAAACAAATTCTGAGTCCTTTTGCAATAACTGGGATAAGGGAATTGTGATCTTATTAAAGTCTTTAATGAATCGGTGGTAAAAACCATAATGACTCAAGAAATATCACACCTCATGAACACATATTAGATATTTAAGGGTTGAAATTAATTCAATTGTTGATTTATCCACTTGAATTACATCTTTTGAAATAACATTCCCAAAAACTATCCCCAATTCAACCATGAAATTACATTTCTCATAATTTAATACAAGATAATTTTCTATAAAAAGATGGAGGATAGAACCTAGGTGATCCAAAAAATCATATAAGAAAGTTCCATAAACAATGAAATCTTCCATAAAACCTTCCATGAAATTCTCTAGGTACTCTGAAAATATACCTAACATACAACGCTGAAAAGTACCAGGAGCATTACAGAGACCAAAAGGCATTATTCTGTATGAAAATGTGCCTAATGGATAGGTAAATATTTTCTTTTCATGATCCTCAGGGGCTATATTGATTTGGAAATAACCTGAATATCCATCAAGGAAATAATAATGGGACTTACCAGCCAATATTTCTAACATTTGGTCAATGAAAGATAGAGGAAAGTGGTCCTTCTGTGTGGCTTGATTTAGTTGACGGTAGTCAATATAGACTCACCAACTGTTTTTCACACGTGTTGGAACCAATTCATTCCTTTAATTTGACACAACTATTATTCCTGTTTTCTTAGGCACAATTTTCACTGGGCTAACCCATTTACTATCAGATATTGGATATATGATCCCTACAGCAAGTAATTTACTGACTTCTAATTTTACCACTTCAAGGAGAGTGGGATTCAACCAACGTTGATATTGTCTTACGAGATTAGTCTCACCATCTAAAAGTATATGGTGTATACAAATATATGGGATAATCCCAGGAATATCATCCAATGTCCATCCTATTGCCTTTTTACACTCTCTCAAAAGATCAAGCAGTTATGATTCCTACTGTTGAGAGAGGTTATTGGAAATAATGATGGGAAATTGGTCAATAAACTCAAGAAAGGCATATTTTAAATTAGAAGTAAGTGGTTGTAATTCCAAAATCGAGGGTTTTGATCACGTTGTCAAGCACATAAAATTAGTTGTTTAGTTTTATCTAGAATTTCTGAGGTATAGCAGCAACCCTAGGTCGTCTCTTGACGGAGCCTTAGATCATTAATTCAGAAATTTGGTTCTGATTATTATTGTAAATAGGGAAATGGGATTTTATAATACTTGGTTTTGATGAATAAATATGACAGTATAAAATTAAAGCAATAAAACAAAGTATAAATTAACAAGATTAATTAAATGTGATCAGCCCGGGAAAGTCTTGTGATGCCCATCCTTCATTACTTCAAGAGTTAGGGTTATGAAATTTTAATCCCTATTTTGTAACACCAATTAACATAATGTTACTGGTTTTATTCTAGGATACCTCCTAGGGTTCAGTCTAAAACACACAATGATTCACCGGACACCACCGATGATTGGGTGATTTGTGTTCGACATCATAACTGAAACTTATCAAGGCAACACACGATGAACTTGATGTGGTATCTAGGTTTGTATTTTATTTCTTTGTGATACCATGAAATAAATTTTTATGACCTTGAAAATGCTTATGTGAGTTCAATTGACCAATTTGAACCACTCAAACACGGCAATTGAATGAGGGAAGAAAAATGGATGAGTGGTGTGTGAAACATCATAGGAAAGGGTACACCCCAACATGATCATTTGAGTTTGAGTATAACTTACCATTTTATAACTCAATTAAATAAGAATAAATGATTTATAAAAACAACATACAAGCTGGAATTTAAAATATCATTCAACATAATACAAACATGAAGCTTGGGATTACATCACGTTCCTCCCCAGGTGATCACAAGGGGTTTAGAAATCCATGGGAGGGGAGGAAGAAGAAGATGTTGGAGTAGTACTTATCATTTCCTATAGAACTTATTGGGATGTTGAGTAGACTCCTTGGGGAATCCAAAATGGTATCACCTTACCTCCTGGCCAAAATCCCAAATGGGGTGCCCAAGGTGCCAATTTGTAGGCAAAGTGGGAAGTTGTTTTGGGCACCCTGATTTCACGAATCCGCTTGGTCCATGGTTTTTTCCAGGAAAAAAGTCTTAAATCACATTGGAAAAAACTATATAGTTTTTGGTATACAACCTTTATACCTCCATGTCAAATAAGGATACCATATATATAATATAATAAGAGATATCTCCAAAATACAGAGGAAAAGTTTTAACCTCATGCAAATCCACTTTATTGAACAGATAAGTTTGTACGGGACCCTTAATGAACTAATTGGGATTCGGTTACTTCATATGAAATGGAGATAATTAAATTTAGGACCATCCAACAAAGTTGAAACCCATTTTAATTCACGGTTTAGTAGTAGTATGCGTTGTAGTCCACTAGTGTTCTTGGATCCTGTGCAGATTGGACAATTTTTCTTAGACTTCATCATAGGTCCTCCAAATCACTTCCACCTACAATATAATTATCAAAACAAGTAACATTTCCCTTTTTAACAATTTTAAACAAAAAATAATTGAATCAAAATGGAGTTAAATTTTTTATTATAATTGTAATTTTCAATACAAAACTAGTTTAATACATTGGTATAAGGGTGAAATAAAATAGTGAATCGTGGTACGATCAATAACCAAGGTATGTTTCATGTTTCTCTTTCTCTTTCTATATATATATCTTTACACTCAAAAAAACCTGATATCGGAACTCCTATTCCCTAATCTATGGGTTATGAACTATTTTTAAGAGGTTTTTTTTCTAATTATTGAAGTAAATGAAGGAGGAACATAGATCTAACTTGATCATTGTACGTTTCTTTGAGAATGTTCTTTTTTGTTAAGTAGGTGGCTTATCTCTCTCTCTCTCTCTATCCTCCTCTTCAAGATGTTGAAGGATCTGAATTTCTAAAAAAATCTTTAGTTTCATTGGAAAAGAACCTAAATGAATGAATTATTTAAAAACATTTTGTTATATGGTTTTAAATGATGGTTTTAGAAAGATTCACACAATACTTTTTATTAAATTCATAAAAGAGAAACTATTTAAGAGAATGAATTTTTAAAATTTTATTTGGAATACATGGGTTTTCATGAGTTAATTATTAAATTAAAAGATGCCTTATTCAATTTATACATGCTTACTTATGTGAATTGGTGTACATGATCACATGACTAAGTGGTGACTTGGTATGGTAGATGAGTTACCGCTCATGAGTATTAAGGCTATTCTCTTGGATCCATGAAGGTGTGTGTGAGTAGTGTAAATGGCTATTCCAATAATAATAAACATATACATTGGTTCTAAAATAATATTTAGTTTAAAAATATTTTTTATTATGGAAATCTTGTTAAATAATGATTTTGATATAAATTATTTTTTATGATATCTTTGGTTTTTAATTCTTGTTAACTATTTTTATACTCCTACTTGTTTATATAAATTCCAATAACTTATTTTGGTCTTAGTGGAATGTATAAGAAGCTTCTAGATGATTTCTTACTATGTTGATATAATTAACCCCTTGTATATTCACTAAAGTGTATATGGAGACATAGTTTACCATGAAACGGGTATGGGGAATATTTTTTATTTCTTTAGAAGATTGTTGTGATGTATTGTTCATAGATAATAGGAGTTGTATCTTGGGTGTTGGTCAAGTATTGGTGTATGGAGTGGTTTCACATGGGTGCATAAATTGTTGCATATATTTGGATTCATGGTTTCATTTTGCGTATTGTGTCCTACTACATCTTTGATTAGTCTTTTTATCTAATAGTTTTAGTTTTCAGTTTTTGAGATCTTTGTTTCAAACCCTTAGAACATGATTAACCATGATCATGGTATATCATTCTCAAATGAATGGTTATTCACAAAATATCATCAAAAATTTGTAATATATACATAGAGATTATGTTATGGATGTTAGTGCCTCATGGGAGGACCATTTAACATTAGTTGAGTTCTCTTATAACAATGGTTATGAGTAGATGATACATAGGTCTCCATTTGAATCATTTTATAGTCATCAATATGGATATCTACTTTTTCAGATCAATTAAATAGATACTTCACTAATTAGAACTGAACTGGTTATTTAGATGATGATAAATGTTTAAATGATCAGGAAAAGGAAGGGAACAGCCTAGAGTCATAAAAAATCTTATGCGTATCAATTTCATAAGTCGTTATCTTTTTAATGGGGAACTAGGTTTTCTTGAATACCTCTTCGAGGTTGGTGTATTGTTGTTTTTTTAAACATTGAAAGTTATATCCTTGATATGTTAGACCTTTTTATATACATAAATAAATTGGTGATGTAGCCTATGAATTGGATTTACCAACAAGGTTCAGTTTGGTTTATAATGTGTTTCATGTTTCCCAACTAAAGAAGTACTAATATGATCCAGATCATGTGATTCAATTGGATCATGTTGATCTTGGGTCAGATGTTATATTTATCCATGCAATGATGTGACTTATTTATAACCAATGTAAGATGTTTCATGGTAAATTCATTCATTCGGTATGGGTATTATGCCAAAATGGTCAAGTTTAAGAGGAGAAAAGGGAATGTGGGGACTTCATGATGGATAAAAAGTCAGATATTTTCATGGTAAATGTTTTCATTTGGTTTGATTAGTAAAATTATCAAGAATATTTTGGGTGGTTTGGGAAATTTTTAGAATTGTTTTAGAGGTTACATGGTTAGAACACGATTAGGGTAAACAGTGTATATTCCCCTGGTAACCATTAGACATCTTGAGAGTGTCTGGAAGGATGCACATGGTTAGGATAAACAAAGAAGAGTCCCATGGGAACTGTGTTTCATGGGAGAGAGGCATTTTAAATGGTTGGATCATAGGTTTTTAAACCATGTAATCTAGGATTTTGGAAATATTAGCTCCCACATGGTTATCATGTGGTTTGATAAATCATGTGATGTGATTAATTAAATATTAAAATTAGTTTTTTAATCCAAACAAGTCTCCTTAAACACTCATTATTCTTCCATTTTCCAAGTCTCTTAAACTGAAATAATTCCCTAGGAAATTTTTGGGATTTTCTTTGATCTAAATCCCTATTTCAATGAATATTTGTGTGTTAGGTCTAGATAATCAATTTATATTTCATCTTTCTCCATCTATTTATAGATATCTTAATTTCATCTCGATAAGCACTCTATAAAAAACTTTTGTGCCAAAATATGGGTGTTATGACATGTTTTAATGAGGTTTTATTGGGAAGTATTTAATGAAAGGGAGAAGGAAACAAAATATACATTGATCATTGAAAGTTTCTTCAATAATGGTTTTCATTAGGAGGTATGTGGCTTCTCCCTCTCTCCCTTTATCCTCCTCTTTTATAAATTGACGTATTTTGTTTTTTAAACTATTTTTTTTTTTTTTAGAAAAAACCTTCGTGATAAAATCATCGAAAGAACTTTTTTATATGGATTTAAAATGATGGTTTTAGAAAAAATCACATATTATGAATGATTAAATGATTGAAAGATAAAATCTTTAAAATAAATAATTTCTTAAAGATGTTTTTTAATACATGTGTTGTTGTGAGTTCATTATAACATTACGAGGGGACTTGTTGGATTCAGACTTAGTTACCTCTTCTAATTGGGGTATGTGGGTGCATGACCAAGTAATGACTTGGTATGATAGAAAAGTTATCATGCATGAGTATTGGGGCCATCATCGTGGTTGAATGCATGTGTGTGTACAAATATGTTAAATAGGTTTGCCAAGAAGAATGAATATATATGTTGGTTTTTATAGAATTATTGGTTTGCAAAGTGCTTTATTTATGGAAAGACTGTTAAACTATGATTTTGATATAATATTTTATAATATGTTGTATTCATATTTTTATATGAAATAATATTGATAAATATTTTCATACTCTTACTTGATTATATACATTTTTTTATTTAATTATAGTTTTAGTGGAATGTGTGTGATGATTCTATTGTATTTCTTGAAAATTTGATATACTCATCACCTCCATATGCACCTTGGTACGTATGAAGATGATGTTTGACATGATATAGGTATGGGGAATATTTTTTATTTCTATAGAATAGAATAATGATTTCTCATTTAGAGATGATTTTTCAAGATCATGGGTATTGTTCTAGTCTTGGAATCTAGATTGGTTCCACTTGGGTTCCTAGAGTCTTACATGCCTTTGGATTTATAGTTTCATTTTGTGTATTGTTTTCTACAACTGTTCTAATTTACTTTTTTCATTAATTTTTAGGTTTTCATTTTTACTCACATAGATCATAATATATTATTGAATTTTTTATATTTTTTTATTTAAAAGTTTTTTATGCTAAAGGTAAAATTATCCCCCATCAATCATGTAACCCCTTGACATTTATTGTTAGTTTTGGTGTCCTAGGGACGTCACATATGGTGAGTAGCACATTCACCTTTTATTAATCCAATTTATGGGGGTAGTATATTAATGAATAATTAGATATAGCTGGTGGATGAGTGAGTTTAATCATTAAAAGGAAACTTAATTAACACATCCCCCAATTCTATCTTTATGTATAAAAAGTTCACAGGGATTATAAATTCATTTCATATCCCATTTAAATGAATAACTTATGATTATAAAATCAAATCATAAAGTATAAAAAAATTATTTTGTATATATTAATCCCATATATTAAAAAATCAATAATTTTAAATAAACACTAGAAAAGATGTTACTAGATTTAATTCATGGGGAAATGGTAATGACTGACTTAAAAAAGAAGAAAAATAGCCTTAATTTTCAAGAAAAATTTACACCCACTAAAACTAAAAATTGAAACATTAAAATTAATAAAAATTTAAAAAATTTGGGGAATTTTTAGTGTATTCTTCACTAAAATTCATGTTATCACATACCGATTACCTCCCCTCCACACTTAAATTTCAATATTGTTTATAATGTTCATCTTTCAAGTTAATATAATATTAAAAATAATTTCAATTTCATGAATATGTTGAAATTAAATAGTTTCAAAATCATTTTTAAGGGTCACAAAGAAATTAAAAACATTTTCCCACAACTTAGATTAGTTTTTATAATATAAATTCCATTATCATATGGATAGAACAAAATAATGTTTAATAAAACTCTTAAAATTTTCATGCAAACAATGTTCCCAACTCTTGTGATATAATTTTGGTTGCAATAATTAAAATAAATATATGTGTTCAAAAATAAAGTTTCAAAATTTGATTCAAAGGGATTTTAAAAAATATTGACTTAAAAAATGGTGTTTCCCCTTTATTTTATACTAGAATAAACAATTCATTTGGTTTTAAATAGATAGAAAATCTCCCCACACTTTATTTCCAACAATATACAGGTAAAAAAGTATTCTCAAATTAAATATCAACTATAGGGTAGTATGGAGTAATTAAAACAACTTTATAACTTTAAAAGATAATGATAAAAGTCAATAAGTTACTCCCTGATATCTTTTTCAATGTTCCCATTATGCCCAAAGAACTGATCATCAAAATTTAAAAAAAATCATTAACCATCAATAAAATGACACCAAGTACTGGTAGAGTATGTGGTAGTGAAGTTGAAAATCAACTTAAGGGATAAGTGAGTATAGGGGTGAGGATTTCAATTCATAAAAACAATAGAAAATAGGGGAATTATTTAAAATAAAAATAAACAAATAAAATTGTAAAATATTGGTTTGTCTCCCAAGTAGAATTATTTCTAAAATATACATCCATAATTTCCCCCAAAATTTCTAACCATGATCGTTTGCAGAAAGCTTTTTATTTTTTATTGCAACTCCACTATTTTTTGTGGACACTTCATTATATTCTCTCAACACTTATAGAGCCCTAACTACTAATAAATACTTTTTGAAATCCATTAAAAAATAAAATTAATGTTGTTGTCCACTATTGTTTTCATGACCATAATTTCACAAAAAAGACCAAATATTGAATATAACAACCTATAAAATTCACCAAAATGGGAAGAAAAAAACTCATAGTGTTCCCTCACACTTGAGGTTCCCAAGGACTCGGAAACTTGTGCAAGATGTGTTGTAACCTACATTAAATTTTCCAAAAATGAGCATAAAATAGCCTAAAAATTAAATAGCTCAAAAGAATCCCACATGAAGATATCAAATTCATCTCTCATGAAAATCCTTTCAGAGTACTCAATTGACTCAAAATACATGCATTTTTCAATGGTAGGCTGGATATTTCATACATAATATAAATAATAGTAGTTGGAAACTTTAAAGAAAAGTGACGTGTTCAAGTTGAAATCTATCATATATTTTAGTTGGATTTAACTTGATGATTTCCCCACTATAGATACTTGTAAACAATTAATATTATATGAGAAACACTCATAAATAGTCTCACACCACTCTAAATGAAGGATTTTCAATTATGAATCTGTATTTCATTATTTGGATGGGACTTTCTCATAAATAGATAGTTGTTATTTTTTTCAGCATCCAAAATGATACTTGGAATGCAACAAATTTTTTCAAGTTGAATCAATTATTAGATCTTAAAAATGATATATTTAAGTATAATCTTAATCCAAAAAAGCCTTTCAAGTTCTTTTATGGATTTAGATCCAATATAATTGACTCTAAAATGATCATTGGTTGAATTTTAAATTGTTTCCAAATTATCATGAGTATCCTTTTATATCTCATCCCAAAATACCTCCTCATCTATATCAACTAGTTTGAAACTATATCTTTCTCAAAAAAATTAAACTCATCTTAATCATCATCCGCCTAAAAACCAACATTCCAATAGAGACATCAATAATATC
The DNA here is from genome assembly GCA_963277665.1 of Viscum album. Classification (NCBI taxonomy): domain Eukaryota; kingdom Viridiplantae; phylum Streptophyta; class Magnoliopsida; order Santalales; family Viscaceae; genus Viscum; species Viscum album. The sequence continues at coordinate 840,722,629 of OY728140.1, read as the reverse complement.
TCCACTTGTAACTAAAAATGACCTTCCCAAAATGATAGGCACCCTCTTGTCACAATATATATCTATAACTAAGATATAATTGAAAAATTTAAGGATCCCAACATTGAATAATAGTTCATTCACCCTTTCAATGAGATGAGTGATTTACATATTAGCTATTAGAGAGGAAATAAAAGTGGTTTTGAGGACTCTAAGACTCAGATATTAAAAGTACACATAAGGACTCGAGATAACACTAGCCCTTAAGACACACAAGAAGTTCATATCCTCACTTTGTCCCATTCTCTATTGAATAAAAAAGATTTTATGGTCTTACAATTTTGAGGGAAACTTCTTTTAAAGGACATCACTACATCCCTCTTTTAAAACAATGGTGGAAATTTATTTTGAGTATTTTTTCAAAGATAAAAAACTCTTGATAAATTTTACATAAGAAGGAATTTTGTTTAAAAATTCCCCAAAAGGGCATGATCATGTTTAAGGTTTTAATAATCTTATACAATTTCATATAATTAGATTCATAATTTTTATTTTTTGATCCATTTAGGTAAGGGTATGGGAGGAGAATTATGACTCAAAACTTGATGTTTTTTCTAATTATTAAAAAAACTTTCTTCCTACTTTCCTTCGTTTAAGTACCATTTCATTTTATTTTATTTTTGTTATCTTTTTCTGGTAAATATTTCTCATTATGTTTAGTTTGGACCCTGTTGTCCAGTTTTCAAGATTTATTTTTTTCCAAATTCTAATATTTAGACTTAGTAAAATATTTTATCTAATATTCCCCAAGTTTTTTCCTAACATTTTATTGTAAATTTAGAGTTGATATTTCAGTAGCAGGAAATATATTTTCTATTGGATTGGCCTATATAGTGTTGGGTATCAATCCCTTATTCTAGAAACATAGTCTTTTAACAAGTTGGTCCATTTTTAATTTCATTTTTTTGATCCAATAATCAATATCATTTTTTAATGAACCAATTCCACCCAACATTTGTTACAATAGTATCTTTAAATCCCCTTAATAATTTGAATAATCATTCCCCATATTGGTTTTGAAATGGATATTTCTATTGTGGTGGGAAAGCAATGGCAGCACCAAGCCTCATAACACATTTCTCTCTCTTTAAGATAAGTTGGGGTAATTATGAAAACTAGGGTGATTGTTATTTAAAAATAGGTTTTTATTTACCTGATTTATGGCCCTAAAAACCAAAAAATTGGTTCTATCATACCATTAAAAAGGAATATCCAAATTTTTATAGTAATTCCATGTATAGACATACATTCCACAATCAATAGATTATATCCTAAGAGAATTATTTTTACCCTCTAAATGAATTCTAAAAACCTAAGCATGAAGCACCCCCACATTGATATCTCTTTTCCTAGAACTTTTATTTTGATAATTTTGAGAATGTTTATCAAAAATAATATTAATCTAATCGATTATAAAATCAAATGAATCTCCACCTAAGTATTGATTGACTATGTTTTGGTGGTAAAGGGTAAGACTATTGTAAAATGTATCCACTAAATTATGCGGAGCCATTTAGTGATTAGGACACTGCATAAGTAATTATATTAACATATCCTGAGTCTCATGAAATATCCCTTCCTAATCATGGAAAAAACCTATGATCTAATGTATCACTATAGTGGTAGTGTTCCTTGGATAAAACTTCAAGATAAATTTATTGAAAACTTGGACTAAAGTATCATAAATTGCATCATCTATGTTCTTGAACCAACTTCTATAATTCATATTCAATAATAATTAAATCAATATCAACCTTAGAACCTCCTCACTAAACCAATATAGTGGTAAAATCTTATCCCATAATACCCAGAAATTTTAAAAGAACACTATGTATGATAGAATACATGGCATGCAACACTGATGTTTAATGATTGTGAAATATTATTTTTTAAATATGATCCCTATAACCTAGTCTTTGAATTGGTGTATATGAATAGAAGTAACTGAATTATGCTATATAAATATATATATATATAAAGGTCCCACTCAATAAAAATTTATTGATTAGTTATTAGGAAATAAACTTTCTCTTTTTTTGGTAAATTCATTTAATGCATAAAAAATACATTTTCTTTAAAAATGATTTTTATTGCTTTTTAGGAGTGAATAATAAAATTAATTTTTTATAATTTAGATATTATATTTGATAAAAAATATATTATTTTTTAAATAATCATATCTAAATTATCTTATGGTGAAATTATGAGACTTTTCTGAAAAGATTTCTTTTCAATGAATAGTTAAAATATTGATTTTATAGGAAACTATCTTGATTGACTAAAAATTATCTTTTTATTATCAAAACACTTTAGAGGGAAAATTGGTAACCCACAAGATCCAAAAATTACAACCAAATAAAATCATGAAAGAGTATAACCCATATAAAGACAACCGGATCTGCCCCACCCTAGTGACCACATTATGATGAAAAGCATTCACTGTAACTGGACTACTTGGTGAGTTGTCCCATGTAGGGTTGCATGGGCCTGGTACCGATGGCATAGCCATACCCTCTCAAACTTCCAAATCTGTATAGCTTGCTTAGAATAAATCTTTATACTATGAACCTCATCTAAATCATATCCATGTAGTGTTCTAGTTGCTAACATACCCAAAATTCAACAATCAAGCAAGAACAATAATGTAACCTCAAAACCTGACCAAATCGAGTCCAGGAACTACCATTGAAAATTCCTACTCAATCTGCTTATTCAATTCCAGGTTTACATTGAAGAATCCCTATGTTATTTCATAGATTCCCTTTTTTAACCCCTAGAGACATTAAAGCCTTCAACAATTTTAGGTTCTATTACTTATCGCTTCTTCTTACCTACAGAAATGACAAATTAGTCAGGTTTAAAGTCACTGATAATCCAAGCCCAGATTTTCAAGAACCGAGTAACTTTATTCCAAATTCATAGAACATAGAAAAAACCACCAAACACACCACTATATAAGAAGATTCACCCAAAACGAACAGCCTCTTCAACCAAAACAAAATCACAAACAGAACCCATCCACGGCAAGCAGATTCAAAACATAAGAATCATGCATTTCATAGAAATAATCATAATACTTCACATCAAAACCCATATCAAAATTAAAGAAACCAGGGTTTAAAAACCATTACCTTATCCAGCCACCCGAACACTAAGATTCCAGAAGAATGGCCCCGTTGCAAGCCAGATCTGCAATCCGGTCGTCGCTTCAAAGACTGTTCTTGAAGCCCAAAGTGAACCTCCCAATGCACCTACCAGTGACACTAAAATGAAGCCTAAAACCTATAAGATATAACTCAACCACTAAAACTTAATTGCACCTCCATGGAAATTCCTATCAAGATTGGAGGATAGGGTAAGAAGGTAGGCAAGAAATGGTGGGATCATCAAGATGTTTGAGCCCATGAAGTCATGAGCAGCATCCCATGAGCCATCGAGCAGGAATACTAAGGAGAGGATGTCACTAATCTAAGATAGATAAGATGAAGTCAATGATTGGGGGAAACCCTAGCGTCACATAACCCCTTATAGGCTCATTCTTAGTATTTTTTAATAGAAAACTATCTTTTATTTTCAAGTATTTACAAAGTCCCATTTTGATTCCAATTTTTAAAAAAAATTAATTAGTTTATTTTGATTAAAAATAATCCAATTAATATCATTATAATTACTCTTAAGCTTAATTGTTTTATAAATACATTTTTATACTTAAAATCAATTTTTATTGAAAACTATTTTTCTTTCTGTTTTGAGGGAATATTTTAAAAGTAATTTATTTTTCTTATAGTAGTTGATTTTGATAAAATGGATTAAATATTTGGAATCATCTTGTATAACATTTTAACTAGGAAAATTTTTTTCTAATGAATTGTAACCAAAGTAAAATTTATCCCTATGGTAATGGATAAATTAGTTTAACTAGGAATAAAACTAATGTTAATAGGCATTAAAATCCACCTAACACATGATTTTAATATTTTTTATGAGTAAATATCTACCACCCATTCATATATTCTAAAATATCGAATTTTGGTGTAATTTTACTTTGATAATGACCTTTATATTATTTTAAGAAAATAATATTTCCAAAATGTCACTTTTCTGATTTTAATATTAATAAAATGTTTTCATAAAGATTAAACCAATTTATAAATGGTTATAAATATTTATTTTTAATATGAATAATTTTTTATGGTAATTTTTTTTTAATTTTTTGTGATGAAATAATTTTCTTAAATTCTTAGGTAATGCTGATATAGTGCTTGTGCAAGTAGTATATCAAAAAGTTAATGATTTTTAAAAATTACAAATCAAACTTTTATGGGTGAGTCGTGGTGTTCCGTGTATTTTTAGATAAATATAATTTATTGTTGATTTGTCAATAGGTTATATTAAAACTACATTTCTATCTTGATATTTCTTAAATTCAAATTATGTAAATAGTATCGAAAATTATTTTAATGGTATTTTATAGTAAATAATGTTTTGATAAATGATTTAAAATTATTAAAAATATTATATATTTTAACTAATGGGATATGGTTTAAAATATCAACCATTTCCTACTTATGGATCACATATCCTTTTATAGTCACTTTCTTGCCTCCAAAAGATTTAAAAACATTTCTATTGTGGTAATAATAAAATGGGATAATGGGGGTTTAAATGAATAAATAAGGGTAAAATATCACCTAGACTTGTCTAAATTTTATTGGATGAGAGGATTTTAACTTATATTCATCATGTCTTCAAAATATATCAATTTTGTTCCACTTAATAATTAAAATCAATTTATATTAGTTTAATATGTTACGTATTTCCAAGGGTTTCCCTATCCTCTATTATATAAGGACCCCACCCTCCTCTCTTCCACACACTTCTTGATCCATATATCTTGACTAAGTTCTGCTCAATTAAATTCCCAACATTCCTACCCACTTCCTTGTGGTTTTAGCCCCACTAAAAGAACAAAATAAAATTCATAAGGTGTAAGATAAATTAGTTCCTTTAAAGAGGAAGATTTAAAGTGAATATATAGAAAGTTGGGACTCAATGTAAGGGATTTCATAACTTAATTTCCTTTCATTGGTTTATAAAAATCCTTTATTGAATTTTTTTATGCCAATATTATGTGTGAATTTTATTTAAATTGTTTTATACTATATTTCCAATTGTTTTTTATGGATTTACATATGTTCACATAATAAATTCATGGATTACTTTTCACTTAAAATGTTAGGATCTTTATAGTGGTTTTCATTATCACAATCTCATTTTCTTGAGTCATGCTTCATATCATGCACCATTGTTTCTTATTATGATCTAATTACTTCCCCATGAATTAATTTTTTCATATTAAATCATGTAATTTATGGGATTTATAGTGCGATATCATCTTATTTCTTTTAATTACTTTTGATTCCAAATATACCGAAGTGGTAAAGGATTTATGTTAAAATCTCATTTCTTTTCAGGCTTATTTATATTAATGGTTCATTTGGTGGAAATGTTAAGATATTAATTTATAGAACCATATCTATTTTATTCTCCTCTAGTTATTTCTGAGTATTACATGACTTTTTCCATTTTCCTCTCTTTATTACTTAATAATATCAAAAGAATATTTTTATGGAAAAATAAACCTTTTTTATCTTTTAGATGGAAAATATTTCTCTTCCATATCCATGATCTTTAAAAAAATCAGGAATTTTATTCTCTATGAATCTATGATTTTTTAAAGTCATTACCAACTGATTTTTAATTTCTTTAAAAATATTTAAAACAAATTCTTTTATTCATTTTCAAAATAGGGTACTTTTGGTTTTTACCAAAAATTTGAAATGAATATTTGATTTAACATTTACCAAATGAAAGGATTTTTTCACCATTATAACTATGACTTTGTTATAAGATTCCATTATAATTTTCTGTGTTTATTTTCAAAGAAAATATTTTTCCCAATAATTCATAAATTTTTCAAAAAAATTATCAAAAGAAAAAGAATAATTTTCACTTGTTTTAAAATAAATTTATTAAATTTACCTTTAAAGGTATTTTAATCAATGTCAAACTAATTTAAGGATTTATATGATTCACTAGGAATATAAACTTATGATATCATCCTTCATCTTTCTATGTATTTCTTATAATTATTTATTTATTGATATTATTATGAAACCTATTTCTTTTCCATGGTTAAATAAAGTTATAATAGAATGAAATATGTTGTTAAAATATTTATGATCAAAATGAATGGTTTCATGTGTTATATTCATATATGGAACTTGAAAATTATTGATTATAATGGGTGAGACTGATAAGGATCATGTTGATAGGTAATCTTGATATAGCTTATATGATGGGTGAGCCTGATATAGCACTTCAATGCATTGGGTAATGTTCTGTGTCTTTAAAGGAAAGAAAGAGGTAGTTAATTGTGTAGGTTTCTCTTATAGATTTAATTTGTCTCTAGTTATTTCTAACACAAGTGAATGTGGGTGATGGATATAATATTATAATATACAAACACGTTTTTATTATGCCTACTATGAGTTTTTAATGGATCATGTTGAAGATATCTTGTGTATGGCTGATGAGTATGGTTTTATTTATTGTCAATATATAATATGGAATCAAAGTCAATATATAAAGGAGAATGAATTTCTCAATGATTTTTTATTATTCATGGAAAGAGAAAGGTGAAAATAATTTTAGAAATATTGAATAAGGATAGTGAAGATACTTGGAGGATTATTATAGATTCATTGGATGTAATTTGGTAATACAATCTTACATTTTTAAATGTGATGATTGTTGAACTAGTCCTAAAGATTGAAGATGTGTATCAATGGTGTTGAAGGATGGTAAAATTGTTTTCAATAAGGAATAATAAGTGAATACCATATAAATCTATATTTTTTTTAGGAATTGAAGTTTTAGAAGAGGAGATTAAAATGGTAATGAAAAGGGAAAGAAATCATAAGAAATATTAGAAATGAATAATATTTGAAAGGGAATTTCATAATTTTTTTTAATTATTATATTTAGTGACCATATACTATAAATATTACATCCCTTGGTCAACCAAGGACTTGCATCAACCACTAATGGGACCCAAGGATCAACCACATGGGAATAAGGTTAACTCGGCCAGCTAGGGAGGCATGGGAGAGTTCATTTATGGTAGGAATATTGCTCCCATATGGAGTACATATATGAGTCATGTTGACACCATACAAGGTGGAATGGTGGTGGAAGGTATCAGTATGGGTTAGTTCCATTGGAGGTTGGGAGTGGATCTTCATAATCTCTTTGACCCATTTTAAGGAGTTCTTTACTTATTAAGTGGTGCCAAACAATTTTGATGTTTTTTGTGGGATCACATGATATGTTAATTGTTCATCTTCTTAAGAAAATTATGGATATAACATAGTCCACTTGATCAAATTGATCTCTTTCATCTAATTGATCCCACACAATGCATGTTCAAAGGGTCTTCATCTTCAACCTTCAGCCTTCAATTGAACCTATGTGTGATCTTCATACAATCAACAATTTCACTCCGACCATCTATATTGATCAAATTGAGATTCCATATGAGTTTGTTCAAATAAATAACTAGTATTCAAGCATGATATGAAGATTTAGTGTTTTTTCCATTGAAACAACTAGTGATCAACAACAGCTTGATTTACCCAATTCCAATCATGAAATCCTTGTCTTTCATTCATTTGAGGATTTGAAGAATGTGTTCAAAAACAAGAATAAGAATTAATTGCATGAGAAAAATTTATCAATTGAATCAATTGTGAAAATAACTACGAAATATTGTAAACAATAACATATAAAATAAGATTCTATCATGGATAGGTTCCATTGTGAAATCACATTACTGTAATATTGTCACATGATAAAGCCTTGGTGTCATATGATCAATGGAATATGATCATGTGATCACATATTCACTTCAATAATGCATGATATTGAAAATCCATAATTTTTTGTGTTTAATAACTATTTATATTTTCATGAATTTAAAAAGTTTTGAATTTACATGAAAATTAGGGGAGAGGTGTTGAATTCCTCACCTATAAATAGTGAGGTGGAGACAGTAGGTTTTAATTTCTATAATTTGAGATTTGAGATTTAAGAAGAACTCTCGAAAGAGAGGATTTGTGAGCGTCTTAGGATATTTGAATGAGATCCCAAAAATCTCCATGATTACATGAAGAGGAATAAGATCTCAAGAGAGCACTCAAGAAAAGGAGAGAAGACTTGTGACTTTATTTCCTTGTGGCTGAAAGAGGGTGACACTATTTTTCAAAACTCATATGATCTAACTTATTTAATGATGAAGAAAGAAATAACCAAGATAGAAGTCAGAGAAGCTGATTCTTGGGTCTCACAGAGAATATAGTAGATGATCATGTGAACCATTCATGTGAATTCATTCACCCGAATGGCCCGAAGGCCTTCTATTTTATTCATTTTTTGATAATCCTCCTTTTAAGGGTTAAATGGAGACCCTTACATTGACCATAGTCTTTGTGAAATTATATGACTAGAAGACATAGTGTAATCCATCTAGACTATAACTACTTGGAACTACCCATCTCTAGCATCTACATCATGTGAAGTCCTTATTCAAACATGATCATGACACCACATACCTTATATATGTGAATCACTCTTGAGTTCATGTGAAACATGCTATTTTACAAATAAGAGGATTGATATATTGTTGGTTTCACGCACAGTGAAAGCTTGTAATGGGTCATCCCAACTTTCCTTTTTCCAGGATCTATGATCAATCCAATATTTACACATTGATAAATATTGTGGTCTATGTAATTGAATCAAATAATATAGACTAGGTATAAAATACCAAAAACTAGATACAGGATCATCACATATTATTTATAATCAATTTAATTAATTAAATAATTACTTTTTTGGAATTATTTATTCATAGATGGATCTGAAAATAGATCTAGAGTGTACTGTCATTTCATTATAAGAGTCAATAGAAGATTCCCTATATCAGTGATCCACATGTGTTCTACAAAACTGTGAACTTTGACATACGAATCTCTGAGTTCTAGCATGATAGATCTTATCACATGCATCATCTACCTTTGATCTCCCTAATAATCGCTTCCAAAGAATTCTCCTTGATCTTTCTTTACTTGATAGTGGGATAAGAAGGAATATCGCTCTCTATTATTGGGGGAATTATTTGAGAAGGGATATCTTAAGAGATTTATAGGATTCTTACAATCCGTTATGCACAACCAAAAACGTGAATTGGATCTATGAGGAAAATATAATCAGGTTTATATATCACTAGGGTTAGAAATAAATAATTACACAAGTTCCCTTTATTATTTATTTAATACCTATGAAACCCCAAGTCAAATACTAATATTATTATTATTATTTCTTCATATGTTCCTAACTTTTGAATTAAACTAAATATAATTTAAATAAATAATATACAATATTTTTTATTTATCATCGGACCATTAAACTCAGTCCTCCATTCCTCCATAATATATATCAGGCCTTGAAAAATTAATATTTATTAGTTAAATAAATATCACTACATTATTATCTAATAAATAAATAAATATTATATTCACTAAATAGAAACTAAATATGTATTAAATATTCTACTCACATTATATTCTCTCAAATATCTAGTGACGGAATATATGAAATCAAGAAATCATGAATATTATTAAACCACGTGTGGGAATAATATTTATTCAAATTGTTAAATAATAAATAATAATAAGTTATTTAACTGAGATTCTGGATACACTTAGTGTGTGACCCTCGAGGCCTCTTTCTTAGTGACATTGGGTGATGCAGCCTAATGTCTATGGTTAGCATCTAAAAACATTCTAAGGAATAGATAGAGAAATAAGTTAATTCTTCAATTATATAATACCTCATAAAGATTCTTACTTTGTAATATAATCCCTTTATCACAATATCTCTAATAAAGCAGGTTGCATATTGGTGTCATCAACCTATGTTCTCGATGTCTCTTTCTTTGACATCCTAGAAATTGAAGTTTCCTATAGAAAACCAGGTCCATGGATTTATTTAGAATATATCATTTCTATCAAGGTCCTAAAATATCAACTTCTTTTAAATTACAGATAGAGAAATCATTTCTCACATTATTCATTAATGCAATATTACTCATGACACACCCAATGTACCCTACCTCGCTGTGAACATCTATCATCATGGTTTTTTTCAATACATCAAAGTAAAAAACTCATAATACTCATTAATAATAACCTTAAATTCTAAGTACTAATACACAAATCTACATATAATAATATCCAATGACCAATATAAATGTGGATTTTTTACTAGCAGGTCTCATTCTCATAATATCCTACTAGATATTATCAAGGGAAAATATCATGAGAATGTGCTTCAATGTCATATGAGTCTTCACCCTTGATATAATGTATCAAATATGTCCTTAAAATGATATCATCTATTTATAGAACATATATTTAAGAATAGTGTTGTAGAACTGTTAGATTCTCATCATAGTGTGGAACTACTATGAACTTTTAGTGTGACAGATACTATTTATACATTATCACATACTATGTTATGCATAAGAACAATAATGATGTGATAATGAGTTTATTAATAATAAAAACTATTAAGAAAAGTTATCATAATATACATAGAATTTGGTTCTATGGAACCAACTCCAACAGACTCCCACATTCACTAGAGCCAATTACTAACAACCTCCAGTATGATAGCTCTCACATGATACTCATGTTTCTATTGAGATAGAACTTTAGTTAAGGTTTCCACTAAATTCTCTTTTGTGGTTACTCTTATCACTTCAAATTTACCCTTCTGATAAAAATACCTCAAGAGGTGATACTTTTAGAGTATTTCATTTGTTTTTTGGTGTGACCATGTATCTTTTTCAAGATCCAATGATACAATATTATCACAATATAATGTGATAGGTTCTTTATTAATAGGTACCACATCAAGATCTTGGACAAAGTTATGAATTAAAACAACATCCTTGGACGCATGAGAAGCTTATATATACTCAGAATCCATTATAGAATTAGTGAAACTGGATGCTTTGAACTCTTCCAACTCACAACTCCTCTATTGAGATAGAAAACATATTCTTATTATGGCCTTGGATCATCTTGATATGTCTAAAAACTATCATAAGAATAACACATGATGACCAACTCATCGTCACCTCCATTTTCTAGGAATATGTCCTTTGTTCTTATTAGATAATTGAAGATAGCTTCAATAGAAGACCAATGTTGTTCTCTTGGATTATCTTGACATCATCCTACCATGATAAATTTGTAGGCAACAAAAACTCTAGTATATAACATGGCATATATGATTGATCATATTGGAAAAACATATGGGATCTTACTAATTCTCTCTTTCTCGTGATTTTTTAGAGGACACATTCTCTTAGAAAGATGTAAACTAAGAGACACTGGAACCAATACCATCTTAGATTGTTCCATACTTAATATTTTTATTATATGGTTAATATAAGTAGTTTTACTTAGTCCAAGAAGCCTCTTGTATCTATAAATAATGATCTTGATCCCTAAAATATATGTTGCTTAACCTAAGTCCTTTATGGAGAAACATTTGTTGAACCAGTACTTAATAGACTATAAGACTGTTATGTCATTTCAAATAAGTAATATGTCATAAACATATACTACTAGGATAATGATAACATTCCCAATGAACCTCTTGTAAAACCATCGCTCGTATTCATTCGTAATGAAACCAAATTCTTTTATGGATTCATTAAATCTAATTTTCCATGACCTGAATTCTTACTTCAATCCATAAATGGATCTTTGAACTTGAAAATCCTTTTGGAATCACCTAGATTCACAAAACCTTCTGGTTTTTTCTTATAGACATCTTCTATAATGTTCTCATTAAGGAATTTAGTTTTTATATCAATATTCCAACTTTTATAGTCATGGTATGATGTTATAGAAAGTATAATTTTAATGGATTTAAACATGTAAAGTAGTGAAAATGTTTCATCGTAGTCAATTCCTTGATGTTGTTTAAACCCTTTAGCCACTATCATTTCTTTATAGGTATTTAATTTACCTTCTATGCCCAGTTACCTCTTGAATACCCATTTTTATCCTATAGGATTTACATTAACTAGAGCATCAACCAGAACCCAAACTTGGTTTGATACATGGAATCCATTTCAGAATTCATGTCTTATTTCCATCTTCCAGATTTTGAGATCTATACTACCTCCATGTAAGATATAATTTCATAATTTTCAACCAATAATTAGTCACTGTATTTGATTACTAGAAAATAATATCTTTTGGGTTCTCTTACCTCTCTTTTGATCCTATAGAGTACTTGTGTTTCAGATACTACTTCTTCCATGGGTACCTATGAAATCTATTCATGTGCCAACTCTTTTGTGTCTTGAGCATAAAATTCATCAAAGTAAATCTTTGTCCCACTATCATTTTTGTGGATGTACTCACCCTAAAGAAATATATATTTTCTAGTGACATTCACATTCTTGTATGATGGGTTGTATAGGTAGTATCTCTTTGTTTCCATGGGATACCCAATAAAGATACACTTTGTGCTCTGGGGTGATAGTTTGTTTCCTGAGAAGGCCTTAACAAATTATTCGTAACCCCATACATGTGTGGGTAACAAAACAGGTTTCTTTCCACTTCATAGCTCGAAGGGTATTCCATTTTCCACATTAGTTGGTACTCAGTTTAATGTGTATTCCATAGTTTGTAATGCATATCCCAAAAAGGATAATAGAATATATGTATGTATCATTATTGAACTTAACATGTCTAACAAGGTATAGTTCTTCCATTCACTAACATCATTCCACTATAGTGTGTCAGGGGGAGTGAGTTGAGATAGAATCCAAAACTCCCATATAAATTTAATAAAATCTTGGTTAAGATATTCACCACCTTGATCTGATTAAATCTTATTTATCTTATTTCCATGTTGATTCTCTACTTCATTATTTATTTTCTTAAATTTCTCAAATGAATCAGACTAATACCTCATCAAGTTGACATAGCCATATTTACTCAAGTCATTAGTATAAGTTATTAAGTAAGAATATCCACCTCTAGATTCTACTAAAAATAGTCCACACACATCAGTTTGAACCAATCCTAGAAGCTCTATGGCCCTTTCAACCTATCCACCAAATGGTGGTTTGGTCATTTTCTTTCATGTAAACAAGAATGAAATCTTACAAGTGGTTATATCTCGTAAGAGTCTAGATAACCATCTTGATAGATATTTTTCAAACACTTTTCATTTACATGACCAAGTTGGTGATGTCATTGTTGTGTGTTATATGAGTCAGTTTAACATGATTCACAATCAATTTTCAATATTTTTTTCATAATTTAATACATAAAGACCATTATTTAAATGTTCCATACCATAACATATGTAATCATTGTAAAAGAATCAAATTTTATTTCTATATTTTAAAATAAACCCATTTTTATCTAAGTGTGATATAGAAATAATTTTCCTAGTAACTGTAGGTACATAATAACAATACTTTAAAACCAAAATCATTCTCATTGGCAGTGAAAGTTGGTAGTCACCAATGGGTAGGGTATCCATCCTCTCACCATTACCAGCTCTCAGATTCACCTCTCCTCTAGCCATATTTAATTATCTACCTGGTTCGTATATTTGGATACAGATGTGATAACCACAAGATTTATCTAATACCCAATGTTTAGATATTGAAATATTACACTTGATAACGAAAACACCTTTATCTTCTCATTATTTCTTGGTATAGTTCCTATTCCAGTGGCATGGATTTCCATATGGAAAACATAATACCTCATTTTCCATTCCCTGCTATTGGATATTCATCTTATTGGAAGGATGTTTCTTGTTAGATTTATAATTTTTAGGATTCTTGGGCCCTTTTTCATTGTTCACCATAAGTAATTAGGGTTTATCACCCCCCCCCCCCATATCCTTATCCACTAGGAAAATCAAAGTAATAAGTTTTGAATGAATCTTCTCATTATTGATAATATTGTAATTAACAATAAAACAGGAAAAGGACTTGGGAAGTGATGAAATAATGATATTTTATGAAACTCATCTGGTAATTTAATCCCTAAGATGTCTAAGCATTCAATACAACCAAAAAACTTTCCTACATGAGGCCAAGCTGGTGAAGACTCTCCAATCTTAGTTGTAATCAAAGAATTATATATCTCATACATATCTTATCTCTCCTTATCTTGATATAGACCTTGAAGGTGAGAAATCATGATATACACATCCTTATTGTAACACCCCAAGCTTCCACAGTACTCTTCCTTTAAAATAATTTAGTAGCTTGTGCTACACACAACACTGAGTTCGAGCGCACCATGACCTATAAATCTAGTCATTTAAAAAGCGTTTATGAATAGTGTTAACCACATTTTGAATCCTATATATATTATATATACTTTTAACATTCATTTTATTTGTTTCTTAGACATAATATAAGGAAAAATTCATTTCTTTCAGATAAAAGAAGTATTTTTCCAAAAATACAGTTATTTTTCCTTTTAATGAAGAACCCTTTTTAAATCAAATATTTTAAACTTTAATATATTAAATTTTATGAAATTAAATTATTCTTTAAAATAGGGACATAAAAATTTATTTTGGATGATTTTTTCATACTTTTCTAATAACTTTCATATTTTTATGAATAGTGAAAAAATACAAAATTTTAATTGAAAACAACTTTTTAATAGAAATAATTTATAGTGTTCAATAATAAATTTGAGTGGTGTTAAAGTATAATTAGATTATATTTTTATCATTTAATATAATTTAGTTCATTGGAAGTAATTTAATATTTAAATTGTACATAAACACATGTCAATATTTTGATAGTTTTTACTTCTTAAAAACCTACTTTCTGGTTTTGACAACGGGAATGAATTTTAAATTCATTACTATAAATTATCTGTTTTTTAATTTGAAAAAATTTATTCCATATTTGGAATCAAATTTTTTAAACTATGTAAATATTCACCTTTTATTTTCGGACATTATGAGTGGTAACTTAAGAAATTATTTTTATTTACTGTGGTTAAAGGGTAAATAAGGTAAATAAGGATAAAATAATAATATTATAATAATATAAAACTACCCTAACACATGTCCTAGTACTATTGGGTGAGATATATTCTACCATGATCATCCTTAGGTATAATTTTTGGAATTTTGGAGCCACTTGGGTGTGAAAATGACATTTGAGAATATTTAATTTAAAGAAAAGGGAAATATAACATAAACATATATCTTTTACTAAAACAGTTCTAATTAGAGCTATATAAGTTATCTTTTCAACTATAAATATTCCTTAGAAAGATAAAACTATTTCATACATCACTGTAATTTTATTTTAATTTTTATATATTAGATAACTAAATATATTTATGAAAAAATAATGATGCAGTGTTTTTCTTATTAATGAATGAATCAAATAAATGCTATTATAAATATTAAAATAAATATAATTTGAAAGTTTTGATTCCATATACTAATTATATTTATTCCACTAACATATTAGGGATGAGTTAATTCTTTTTTTTCTAAGTGATAAAGTTTTTATGACTTCAAAAAAATCAATTACTAAATAGTCTCAAAATTGACATAAATAAGTTTTTAAAACAAATACTATTTTATTAAATGATATAAAATCATAAAAATATATCATTAGGACAACTAAATTAGATAATGTTAAAAAATTAATTAATTCTCTACTTTAGGTTATCTTTCCATTATATAGTTACTAAATTAACCCTATAGTATAAAAATACTTGAATATGCGATAAGAGTAAAACTGTTTAACAAAGGGTTAATCCCAAAGGATATGGTTAATTTCAGGAACTAATCATGTATAAAAATAATATTCTGAGAGTATTTAGACAAATAATCATCTTCTACTCTAAATAAATTAATTTGGGGATATTATAAACCAAAAATATATTTATAATAAATTAATATTCCAAGCTTTTCCAAAAGTGCCCCTCACCTCTCTTATAAAAGGGATTTTCCCCTTCTCTTTAACTCACACCTATAAAGCCTTTTGGCTCGGCCAACCCCTAACCATTTCTCCTAAAAACCACCCTCACTTCATCTTATAGAACTAAATTTGGTCATAGTTCCATCCTAAGGAGCCATTTTGTTCAAATCAAAAGGAAAACCCTGAAGATGAGGTAATTGTTTTATCACCACTTTCAATGTTCTTTTTTTCTTCTACTTCCACTTTTTCTTTTTTTTTCATACTAAAATAATACCTCCAATACCTTCCTCATTCTAAGATGTGATTATAATTATGTGACAATCATATTCATCCTTTTACCCATCCTACAAAAAACAATATCACCATGCATGCGTACGTACGACATACCATCTCCATGCCGTTGTGTAAATTGTTTTTCATGTACACATTATTTCTATGGATATAACGTTGAATATAATGGATTTAAATAATAAATATAAAATTATATTGTTTCTTTAAAATTAATATTCTATCCAATTACATACCATCTAACCGTTACTGAAATGATACAGTTTCTCGTGCGTACGTACAACTTACTGTCTCCATGACGCGATGAGACTCATCTTCTATGTTCACCATCCAAGAATGATTATAAGAATAAATATTATCAATAATTATGAAATATATGACATAATAATTATAGTGGGATGATATATATATATATATACATACATACATAAATGTCATTCACTTCCATACAATACGAAAACAGAAACAGCATTCATGCGTACGTACAGTCTACCATCTACATGAATTGTGTATTCAATTTAATATATCTATCTATTATATATATTTATATTATGAATATATATGATATATAAATCATATTATACATTCATAAGTAAGTAAATCATGATCTAAGTAATATGATCAAGAATAATAAGTCAAAACACATACGATAAACAAAGTGATTATTACCCAAAATGTTGCATTAACTAGGATTTGTTAATAAATAGATAATATAAAGTCATAAAAAAATAATATATGATATCATAAATATTATTATTATTCTTATATAAGTTAAAAATATTCTTAAAAATATTATACATGAGTTTCGGACACGTATAGAGAGTATCAGACCTAAGGTAAGGGTTAATTCCTCAATCTCATTATTATATGATATTGTTTACGTGTAAGTATTTACTGGAAAATATTTATCATCCATGTCCATGTTTTATAAAAAAATCAAAAGGAATATTTTAAGGTTTTATGTAAGTGAAACTTTAACTATATCATCATTTTAAATGTTTTAAATAATTATTTTTATAAATTTTTAAAATTAATGTCCATGTTTTCAAAATGATTTTAAGGATTTATTTATATGGACATGATTGTTTTAAAATTTTAATTCCTTTCAAAAGTTTCAAAGTAGTTTGGGAAACTTTGATACAAAAATCAATTTAAAATAACTTCTTTTATAAATTGTGCGACTTTTAAATGATTTCAAGAAAAAAGGGATATTTCTCTCAAAGAGTTTTACTGATTATTTTCATCTATGTCAACATCATTTATTATATATTATTCTTGAATGGGGTTGATTTATTATAATAAAATCTTCCATATTGTATTGAATGTGTTATGATATGTTTGACTGTGGATGTGCTATTTTAATACCATTCTTGGTTTGTAGTTAAATTATTTAAATTTCATATGCTCGTATTAATATGAATGATTATGTTATGTTTCGCCCTTTTCATATGAGGAATGAATTGTACGTATTAATTGACGGACGGGGCCCTCTATAGCCTCTTGATTCATTGGTAGGTCTCATGAGATAAACTAGTGTCTTGTCACAAGGCCTTGATATAACATTTGTGAATGGTATTGGCACAAGGCCTTGATGTAGTGGTTATGATATATGACATTATGCATCTCCTCGTTATGTGATTAGTTGTTTATTTTTCATGTGATTATTCGACTATTAGAATATCCATGTGAATGTTTAAATGGAAATATTTGATTTATTCTTTCCATATTATGCTGAATATTATGTTTAAAATGTTTTTTTAAGTTTTATACCTTTCCTTAAAATTTTATTCTTATTTATGATAGCTTATCTTATATTGTTTATCCTTACTGATAATCTGAGCTCACCTATTTCTTATGTTTTATTTTCCCAGGATACCAAGAAGTGTTTTATAATTGATATGTAGTGTTGTTAATAAACAAGAATAATGGTGTTCTCAAAGGATTATATATGATGTGTTTTATGTTAGAAATTATATTGTAAAGTTCATGTATGTAATATATTTTCCAAAACTGCTAAACTGGTCAGTCCTTTGGGGCATGATTCCTTGTAATCATGCTAATGTATTAAAATAATATACTGGCTCTTGGTTTCTGGGGTCTAGGAATTATAGTTGGTATCAAATTAATTTTAGTAACAACCATGGAAATAGATTTGGAAAACTTGGATTACGGATCATAACCCTAAGATAGAATATGAGGATAATTATTGAACATAATCCTAGAATTTTAATATATTGATTATGTGGGTATTCCTAGAAAATACATCCTTTTCTGGATATTATAGGTGGACTTGGTTTTGGCGCAGATGTACCTTGGGGTGAAAATTCTAACAAGGTGTTCTGAGCTAGACTCAGGGTAACCTGGTACACGACAACGGGCCTTACTACACACCTAGTTTGACACTCCCATGATATATTCTTGGATAGTTCATATTTTCTTTACACACCATTATAAAGGATTTATGGTTAAATATGTACTCAAAGGAACAATATTTATGATTATAGATTATATATTCATAAAACTTTCAATTTATGTTAATTATTTTACTAGTTTGGAATTTTGAATTATGATTCATAACCTAATGCAGTGTATTCCATTAGTTAGAAATGGTTTCTAGTGGAATAAATGGAAATTGTATCAACGCATGTAATCTATGTAGGGATTTTCCTCCTATGCAAGATAATGATAGTGGAGTTAGTGACACAAATAGTACTGAACAGCTTGTAACCATACTAGGAAAGATGAATCAGGTTATAAATAGTAACATTACACTTAAAGAGAATCCTTATCCACAACTTGGAGGATTAATGTTAGACCGATTCATCAGAAAACAACCTCCAACATTCAATGGGACTATAAATCCTTTTGTAGCTGGGCAGTGGATAAGTTCCTTAGAGAAAATATTTATTTCTTTGGGCAATAACGATAGGGAAAAAAATTTATGGAAGTCTATCATCTTTTAGGATATACATATCAATGGTGGTCATTGATTCAAAACACAAAGGAGGATAAAGAAGTAGGAAATATTGAATGGGGGGGTTTAAATAACATTTCGTAGAGAAATAATTTCCTCATGAATAATGAGCTGATATGGAAAGTAAATATATAAGTTTGATACAAAAAGAGGATGAGAATATTGCAAAGTATGGAACTCACTTCATGAGGATAGAAAGTCATGATGAAGACTACAAACAGACCCTAAGAAGTAATATTTATTGATTCATTGACAGGATAAAACCATTCCTCTGAAGGGAATTGGTCTCAATATCTTTCTCATCATATGAAGATATAGTCTCGTATGATATCAAGACAAAAAAAGGAATTATTTAAGTATTATGAAATTAAATTAAAGTGAGATAAGAACATAACGGTGGATCAAGAGACAGATAAATGGAAAAGGGGAAATAAGGATTTTCCCTTATGTGATAATTGGGGTAAAAACACCCTGGTATTTTCCATAAAGGAATTGGAGTTTGTTACAAATGTGGAGAAAAAGGCCACCAAGCCTGTGATTTCAATGAGAAGAAAGAGTTTTTCAATTTTCAATGCTATAATTTCAAAGAAATAGGACATTATGCCAATTATTATTCAAATATTCAAGGAAATGTAGATCAGAAAATGAAAATATATCAAGGTAAAGCTTATGTTGTTACTACAGTCGATGTGGAATAATTAATGTATTTGTGTTTTTGGATTCAAGAATTATATTCTGGTTGTAAGAAGAATGTGATATATATAAGTATTGTACGAAAATACTTTTTCTTTTTATTAAGGTTTTAATATGATGAAGCTAATTATATTTTCAGTATGAGAAACATTACATTGTTTGGGGAATATGATGTTACAATTGATTTTGGATGTTTAGAAACCGTTTAGAGAGAGTTTGGAACTAATTATTTTGGATAAATATAAAGGTTGGAATGAATAAAGTTGAACTTTGGATAGTATTTGTTAAGTTTAAAACATTTCTTAAGATTGTTTTTGGAATTTTATAATACTTTAGTTTTAGAAAAAGGACAACCTGCTGGTCATGTGATAACCCATCACGTCAGACAATGTTCTGGGAATCAAACCCACAACTAATGTGCGACAAGGATATATCGCCTACCACTAGCCTACAGGAATTATGTAGTTATTATAACATATTTTTCATAATTTAAATGGTATATGTTTATATTTGGAACCTTATATGATTGAGATAAATAAAATATTTTTTTAGTTTTATCTTTTGAAGATAAATATGAGTTTGTGGTAGGAATTAGTTAAAGGATGAAACTCTAAATATAAATTCATTATGCTCTTAGAATATGAAGTAAATTAATTCAACAACACTAGGTAAAGGATCATAAAACCAAAAAAAATCTAATAATTTCTTTTTTGATTAATCAAATGGTCCCTTAGATCATCGTAGATTTATGGATTTCATATTATTAACTTTATCTTAATAATATTCTCTATCACTCACAATCAGAACATGATGGATAGTTTTCTCTTCCATATCCATTCTTTTCTACATGTAACCCTAGTAACTGTTATTTCTGATAACATTCACGATTACCTTTATTTATTTTAAAATTGTGGCCTCATTAATCCATTTTTCGATGTGGGATTTCAACAGAGATATTTTGAAATGTCAAACCCCATGTTTTTAATCCCAATTTAGAATTATGAGGATTCCATTTATTGAAGTAGGGGATGAGGTAACACCCCAAGCTTCCATGGTATGCTTCCTTTTAAATAATTCAATAGCTTGTGTTACATGCTACACTGAGTTCGAGCGCACCATGACCTATCAAACTAGCCATTCAAAAAGCGGTTATGAATATTATTAACCATATTTTGAATTTTATATATATTCCATATAATTTTAACATTCATATTATGTTTTTATTAGATATAATATAAGGTAAAATTCATTTTTTTCAGAAAAAATAATTATTTCTTAAAAAATGTAGTTTTTTCACCTTTTAATGGAGAACCCTTTTAAAATCCAATATTTGACACTTTTATATATTCAATTTGATTAAATGAATTTTTTATTTAGAATAGGTTCATAAAAATTTAGTTTTTATTAATTTTTGGTACTTTTCTGATAACTTTCATATTTTGATGAATAGTTAAAAAATGCCAAATTTTAATTGAAAACAACTCTTTTAATAGAAATACTTTTTAGTGTTAAATTATAAATTTTAGTAGTTTTAAATTATAATTAGATTCTATTTTTATCATTTAATATAATTTAGGTCATCTTAAGTAATTTCACATTTAAATTGTACATAAACACATGTCAATCTGTTGATAGTTTTTACTTCTTAAAAACCTGCTTTCTCATTTTGACACTGGGAATTAATTTTAAATTAATAACTACAAATTCTGTGTATTGAATTTGGAAAATTGGATTCCATACTTATAATCATAATGTAAAAATTGTGAAAATAAGTAACTTTTATTTTTTGACATTATGAATAGTAACTTCAGTAATTATTTTTTATTTATTGTGGTTAAAGGGTAAATTAGGTAAATAAGGAGGGAAATAATATTATAATAAAATAAAGCTACCCTAACACATATAATAATACTATTGGATGATATATGTTCTACCATGATCATATTTAGGAATAAATTTGGAATTTGGGAGCCACTTGGGTGTGAAAATGACATTTTAGAATATTTAATTTAAAGAAAAGGGAAATATAACATAAACATGTATTTTTACTAAAACAATTATAATTAGAGTTATATAAGTGATATTTTCAACTATAAATATTAATTAACAATATTAAAATATTCCCTATATCATGGTAGTTTATTTTTAATTTTTATACATTAAATAACTACATTTATTTATGACATAATAATGATGAAGTATTTTCCTTATTAATGGAAGAATCAAATAAATGATATTATAAATATTAAAATAAATATATTTTGAAGGTTTCCATTACATAAACAAATTTTATAGATGATATTTAAATATTAGTGATTAGTTAATTCCTTTGGTTCTAATTAATCAAGTTTTTATGAATTTAACAAAAACCAATTACTAAATACTGTCAAAATTGACATAAATAAGTTTTTAAAAGAATTACTATTTTATTGAATGATATAAAAATCATATAAATCTAATATTCATCCAAATATCTAATCTAATGTAAAAAATATCATTAATTTCCCACTTTAGCTTCTCTTTTAATTTATAGTAACTAAATGAACCCTATGGTATAAAAATACAAGAAGACACGGTAAGTGTTAAATTGTTTAACTAAGGGTTAATCCCAAAAATAAGGTTAGTTTCATGAACAAAAATTGTCTAAAAATAATTGGATGGGAGGATTTAGACATATCCTAATATTATACTCGAAATAAATCAATTTTAACTATTAGAAACCTAAAATAATTTTATAATAAATTAATATTTCATGTTTTTTCTAAAGTGCCCCTCACCTCTCTTATAAAAGGGCACCTGGCTTTATCTTTAAATCTCACCTATAAAGCCTTTTGGTTTGTCCAACCCCTTCCCATTTCTCCCCCCAAAATATCTAACTTCATCCTAAAGGCATATCTTTGGGAAGAGAGTCATCTTAAGGAGCCCTTTTGTTCAAATCAAATGGAAACACCCGAAGAAGAGTTAATTGGTTTATCACCTCTTTCAAAGTTTCTTTCTTCTTCTACTTCCTCTTTCTCTGTTATTTCCATAATAAAATAATAAATTCATTACTTTACACATGATGACATGTTATTATAATTATGTTACAACCATATTCCTTCTTTTACCCATCCTACGAAAAATAAAATCAACATGTGTGTGTACGAACGACTTACTGTCTCCACGTCGTGGTGTAAATTGTTTTTTCTGTACACATTATTTATATGGGTATAACGATGAATATAATAGATTTAAATAATAAATATAACATGATATTTTTTTATTTAAAATTCTTATTCTATCCAATTCCATACCATTTAACCATTAAATAAAATGATATTTCCGCTCGTGTGTATGTACGGCTTACCGTCTCCATGACGTGATGAGACTCATCTTCTATGTTCACCATCCAAGAATGATTATAAGAATAAATATTATTAATAAGTATGAAATATTTTACATAATAATTCTACTGGGGTGATTTATATATATATATATATATATATATATATATATATATATATATATATATACAAATATGTCATTCACTTACTTCAATGCAATAAGAAAACAAAAACAGCATTCATGCGTACGTACGGCCTACCATCTCTATGAATGATGTATTCCATTTCATATATCTATCTATTAAATATATTTATATTATGAATATATATGATATATAAATCTTTATATACATTCTTTAAGTGACTAAATCATGGTCTAAGTAAAACGATCAAGAATAAAAACTCAAAACGTGTACGATAAACAAAGCAATTATTACCCGAAATGTTGTATTAACTTGGAATTGTTAATAAACAGGTAATATAAAGTCATAAATGAAGGACCTAGGAACACCCTGAGAGGGTAGGGGTGAATAAGGGTGTCAATTTTTTCTTTTAAACTAATTGACCTTGTTTCCATGTTGGTAGGAACCTCTTAAACTTGTCTGAAGAAGAAGTACAGAAAATAAACAATCACATGCGAATAAATGACACAACAATTTTACTTGGTTCACCACTAAGGGCTACATCCAAGGATTATACGCTGACAGTGTGTCAGTAAAACCAAAAACCGATAATCTTCACAAGTTGTGGATTAGAATATTTTATCACAATGACTCTGTTCTAGGTTCACTTCCGTTACAAGGTTTTAGGGATAACACACTACGTCCCTTGGTCCACTTCCACTGACTCCCCCTTGCTCACTGTGTTAGAAGAATCTTTACTCGGTTTGTCGACTTGAAGGTCACTTTAATGGTTTAGAATTAGATCATACATCCTCAACTGTAAATGGATTCTTTTTTGAAGACTTGTAATCACCCATAGATGTAATTTATTTTACCATACAATGATGTGTTATGGAAATTAATTTCGAAAACAGATTTGGTCATTTTTTAGGATTCCTTGGGTGTTCTGCGTACTGCTGCTATTTCCGTGTACCACTGCTATTTTCACGTACCGTTAATGTTTCTGTGTACCGTCTAGCTGTTTTAGTGTATCGTCCAGCTGAATCTATATACCATCCAACTCCTCCAAGAACTGTCCTTCTCCATGTACTGCTCTACTCCACGTACTGCTCCACTCTTCCTCGTACCATCCTTATCTGTGTACTTTCTTGCTCAGCTGTGTACTATGAGAGCATCCTGCGTGAGCCACACTCTCTTCTGCATACTATTTTCCTTCTGTCGATGATACTCTCCACATATCGTCTTCTTCTCTGTGAACCACTTTGGACTTCACTGGATTTCTTCCCAAAATTTTAATTTCCATTATCTTCCCTTAACAAAGGCGACTACTACTGCTTAAATAAGAACATAACTCTGCAAATTTCAGTAATATGATTTACCCAAATTTTCAATGTGGCACAATCTTTACTGTAAACTGAACTCCATCTTCGTAATTCTAGCCTCCATTGTGTACTACAATCCTCTGAACTGTGAAACCTTATCGTGTACCATTAACCTTCCACATACCATATGTCTGTTGGTCTGCATACTACATATCTTCACCATGTACTGTCACTGTGAAACATTTATGGAAGTATTCCACGTAATTCACGCCTACACCACATACCGTCGCTGCGAACAATTTTCAGTTCTATACACAATTCCATGTACCACACATTTTCACTGCGTACTATACACCTTTACCACATACTGCACGCCTTCACGGCATACCGCATACCTTCATTGCATATTGCGCGACTTCACCATGTACCACATGCCTTCACCGCATACCTTTGCTGTGAACTATTACCAAACTCTCGATTTTTGAGGCCCAATAATTTGGCAAACACGGGGAAACTGCATCACCTTCAATACTACTTTCAGCCTCAAATGTATGACCTTCTTCATTGAAAACTCCCTAGTCGTCCATGTGTAGATTGAAAACAAACACAAACCAACCACCATTATTCATAATGGGAAGTCTTGGTTCCAATAATCTCCTCCTTTGGGTTTATTGGAAATCTCCAAATAAATTCACCAATACACCAGCCATGATCAAAACATGAACATTCAAGAAATAACTCATCCATCACTCTAAGTCTACATGAGTAGTGATCGGTGTAGAAAACAAGAGAGAGGACATGAATTGAGTTCTCTTCCTTTTCTTTTCTCCCCTATAGTTTCATTTTCTGGCTTATTCTAATCTCCATCTTTCATGTACCTAGAAACAAATAGATAACTCTCAATTTAATTTATCCATTCTACCTCATTGGTAATAAACCCAATGAACTGAATCTTGACTTGTAGAGTTAAAAAATATGCTCCCCCTCAGATTGTATTTCCCCTATAAACCTGCATTATTTCCACAGATAGATTAAAAATAGTTAAAACAACTGGGGAGAAGGGAATCTCATAACCTCTGTATGCACTGGGAGGTTGCTGAACACTGAGGTTCAACTGATGTTTCTTAAACACAACTGTTGACAGTGGTTTGGTCATAATGTCAGCCGCTTTCTCATCAGTTCCCACATGGTCCATTTTGATCATGCCTTTTTCAACTTTTTCCTTGATGAAGTAATATCTGATATCAATATGTTTCATATGAGAATTATGAACAATATTCTTCATAAGATCAATTGTGCACTTGTTTTCAAAGTAAATCACAATTGGTTGTTTCACCTCATCACATATGTCACTCAATTGCTGCTTCATCCAAAGTAACTGATTGCATGCCTTGGTAGTAGATATATATTCAGCTTTAGTAGTATTAAGTGAAATACTTTCCAGTTTCTTGCTTTACTAGCCCACACATTTCTTCCCAAAATAGAATGTTCCAACACTGGTAGACTTTATGTCCACTATATCTCTAGCCCAGTCAGCATCAGAAAATGCTAGTAGTTCACTATCCCTTCCTGCTAAAAAGTATATCCCATAATTATGTGTAACTTTAATGTATCTCATAATTCTTTTCCCTACTATCATATGTTCTCCATTCGGATTACTCTAAAGGAGGGCCACAAGGAAAGTTAAAAATACAATATCTGGTCATGTCACCATTAGGTATCGTAGGATTGTAATGATTCTTCTGTATATGGTGGGATCGACAGAAGTCCCTTCCCCATGCTTTCCAAGCTTTAATCCAACTGCAATCGGAGTCGACATTGGTTTGGAATCATGCATAATAAATTTATTTAGTATCTCTCTTGCATACTTTTTTTGAGAAATGAATGTGTAATCCTTATTATGAAGTACCTGATACCCTAAAAAGTATGTGAGTTCACCAATCATGGACATTTCAAATTATGATTTCATGTGATTGGAATATTAATCCACTGATCCATGTCTGCGTCCACCAAAAATAAAATCATCCACGTATACCAATACCATGAACCGTTCCTGTTGAGAGTTATTCACATAGATATTTTGATCAACTCATCCTGTTTTAAACTCAAGCCTTCTTAGAAAAGAGTCTAACTGAGAGTACCACACCTGTGGTGCATATTTCAGGACAAAAAGCATTTTCATTAATTTGAAAACCTTTAGTTCATCATTTCCAAGAAAGAACCCTGTGGGTTTTTTAATGTATACTTCTTTATCCAATACTCCATTTAATAATTTTGTCTTGACATCCATTTGATACACTTTATAACCTCTTTGGATTGCCATGGAAAGAAATATCCTGATTGACTCTAGTCTCACTTTCGGAGAAAATTTATCCTCAACATAAACACCTTTGATTTGTGAATATCATTTATAGACCAAGAACGCCTTATTTATGATCACATTTCCATGTTCATCAAATTTGTTCTTGAAAATCCACTTCATACCAATCACATTATGATCTTCATGTATTTTAACAAGATCACATGTCTGATTTTTGTCAATCTGGTCTAACTCTTCATTCATTTCTTTCACCCATGACTCATCCTTTATAGCCTCTTCAAATGAGGATAGTTCCACAACTGATAGAAATGTAGATTGTGTGTTATTCATCATTCTACTTGTCTGTGTAGGTGAATTCTAATCCCCGATAATGCTAGACTGATCAATCTAGGATCTTCGATTTCTCCTTTGGGGTTCAATCAAATTCTCTCCAGCTATGGCTTCCTCTTCTGATTCTTCTTCAGATTCAACATCATGATGTGACACCTAAGAATTTTTTACACCTTACACTAGATATATATTAGAATTTCTTCAATGTTCACGTTCTTCCTTATCTTCTATCACATCAACATAAGAATTCCTTGAAGCATTTGGGTTTTTATCTTCAATGATCTTTAAATCACTTATGTCCCCAATTCTTCCCAAGTTATTATTGAAACACTTTTAGGATTTGTTGTTCATTGATTATCCAAGAAATATTCATTTATCTGCATTTTATCAATACTTCCCTTGATTTCCTTATTTGTTTCGGATAAAAAAGTTGCTTCTGAAAACACAAAAATATTTCAAAGGGGGCTTATTTCCATACCACAATTCATATGGTGTATTTTCTTTACACATATATATCCCTATTAGATTTTGAATATACAATGTATCTTGAACTGCCTCTTTCCAGTAATGTCAAGTAATATGACTCTCAATTAGCAATGTTATGTACATGTTATTTACCTATCGATTCCTATGCTCAACAACTCCATTTTGTTGTCGAGTTCTCACAGCTGACACCTCATGTTGTATCCCATGTTTATCTAGGTAATTTTCAAATTAAATGGACAATTAATCACCTCTATTATCAGACCATAAGACTTTGATCTTCCGTCCAGTATCATTCTCAGTGATTCGTCGATAGGTTTTCATGTAATCAAGCACTTGTCGCTTCATGTGTTTACAGATCACACATTCCATTATATTGTAATCATCTATTAAAAGAACAAATTACCTCTCTCCATGTGTTCCAGCAACATTTATCGGGCCACATAAATCTGTATGGATGATGTCAAGGATATTTGATGCTATTTTCCTATTTGGATGGTAAGAACTATAGACCAGTTTCCCTCGCATGCAAGAATCACAGGTCTTTTTTCATTCACACTTCAGATTAGGGATATCCATGACTGTCTTCATCTTAGATAACTTTTCCATGTCTTGATGAGTGATGTGCCCCAATCTCTGGGGCCATAAGTTGTTTTCCTCTCCAAATGTTAGGTAGTAAATTTTCTATTTGTTTTCAACCTGATATAAGTTGCCTTCTTTTCTATACCCTTTCATGAGAGAATTCCTAGACTTTCCTCTTATAGTAAAGCCATTCAATAAGATATGAGTCACATAGTTGACTCAAACTAAGAAGATTATGATGCAGACCTTCCACATACAAGACTTTAGTTTTCTTTAGCTCCGCATTATCTAGCTCAGTACTTCCACTATCTTTTATCTTCAAATCACCATCATTAATGAACCTCACTATTCCATCGATCTTTTTCTTAACATTCATTAATAGTTATGCATTACCCATCATGTGGGATGAACATCTGCTATCAAGAATCCGGGTGTTATTGTTCTTTGTAGATTTGAGGGCTACTTCTGCAAAATTGGACTTTTCAATTTTCCTCTTTTATTTCCATGAGATATTGGATTGAGTGTAGGGTGCTGATGGCCTTTGAATTATCTCTTTTGTGTACACGGTTTCTTCATATTCAAATTCTTATTCCATAGGAGCAAGCCTTCTTGAAATAGCAACACTATCTATTTGACTTGTATTGACTCATCTCTGAACATTGAAAGAATTTTTCCTCTCATACCCTTGCCTGCAATACACAGCTTTATGGCTAAATTTAGAACAGTGAAAAAAATGTCCATAGAAATTATTTTTTCTATATGAAGTAGGATATGAATATATTCTCCTTTGTGGAACTCCTAACTCTTCCCCATTCAGATATCTCCTTTACTCTTTGCAGTATGACATGGTATGGACTAGATATCCACAAAACTAACACTTCATGAAAGGAAATGTCTTCTCAGTTCTTATTCTCATCATGATTTCTTACTCGGGAAAATAGTTTGACTACCTATCATTTCTAGAAACTCGAGGATAATCTTCAATTATCCTTTCAGTTTGATTTAAGGGTTTCATTTTCAGCACTTCTGGTGGCTTTTCAAAATGATCAACTTTCGTCTTGCCTTTATTTTGGCCCACTTTATTTATATCATTTTCTGTTTCGGCATCATAAAACAATTCCACTACATCCCATGCATGTGGGTCTTTGATCACTCAAGATATTTTCAACTCCATTAGAACCACGTTTTTCTCTCTCTAGCTTCTCAGCAACTGAGAACCTTCCAAATTGTATTTTATTTTTTTCTTCTTTTGAAATTGATTCAATTTCGAGTTTACTTCTCAGACTAACAACTTCTTCTTTGAATCCCACAATGGTCTTGGACATCTCCTCCAGTCTAAAGTTAAGGTTATTAATTACCTCTTCTTGTAATTTAATTATAAGTTTTAGTTCCATAACATCATCATTACTTTCAAGGATTGATGATTATAATTTCACTAGTTCTTACAGACATTCAATTTCTACTTCTGGCTGATCAATATATTCTGATGATTCATTCACCATTTCATTCCACTTACTTCATCTCTAAAATTTAATCTCAAGTTTACCAAAATCATCCTTAAGTTGAAACATGGGATTAGAATTAGTATTAAACTGATTATATCTAGCTTTATCAGTCAATGGTTCTGACATTTCAATGGTATCCATTATGGAGGCATGGTTTCCAGTCTCAAATTCATATTCTTTTTTCTCACAGAATTCATTAACATCATATTCCTCCTCACAAACAAAACTCTTCTTCTGTACTTTCTTTTCAAATTTTAGGTTTCCCTTTTTGAATACTCTTTTTTGAGGATTTTCCATGTTTTCAAATTCTCTCACTTAATCATAAAATGTTCATGAGCACTAAGATGAAATGTGCACAACTCTTCCATAAAAAAAATAGTATAGAGGTAGCTTGCCTATAAATTTCCATGATCACTTCTTGAGCTTCTTGGCAATGAGAGAAAGAGTTTTTTTTTCTCATGATCTTCATCACAGCTATCTCCTGAAACTTTTAGTTTTTATATGGATTTAAATGTCATTTCTTTGGTCACACAAGTCATAGATTCTTCTGGTTTGATTGTCATTTCATAAGATGGTAGATTTATCATAAGATCATCCATTGAGAGTTTGGAGAGATATCTTTCCTCAAGTACTGAAACCTTTCCATTGTAAAGGGTGGAAGTCTTCTGAATATTTTCTTCACTATATCAATGTATTTGATTTCTTCTCCCAGACCTCGGATTTCTCCTACCACTTTAGTAATTCAATTGAAAAGGGAGTCTTCATTCTCATCAAGGTGCATCTTCATATCATCAAACCTATTGTGTAGTATTTGAATTCTTTCCTCATTCACTTTTCTATCTCCTTTATAAATATTCTCTAGTTTATCCCAAATTTACTAGGAATATGTTAAAATAATTACCTTTAGATAAATGGAATCATAAGGGATGTAGTGAGAGTATTATATGATTTTGCATTAACATCAATCAAATTTCATGTTTGTATTTATCATTGATAGTCCTGTAGGATCAGTGACTTGTATTCCCTACGCAGTAGCAAATAAGACCTATATTCCAAGAGATATTAGGTGAGATCTTATCCTGTTTTCCATATTTAATAAATACTTCCTTCGAATAGGGGATGTCCCCTAATGTTGATAGGATTCTCCATGAAAAACAGATTCAACATCAGCAAGTTGGCTCTGATACCACTTAAAGGACCCCGGAACACCCTGAGAGGGGAGGGGTGAATCAGGGTGTCAAAATCTTCTTTTAAACTAATGGATATTGTTCCCATGTTGGTAGGAACCTTTTAAACATTTCTGAAGAGGAAGTTCAGACAATAAACAATAACATAAAAATCAATGACACAACAATTTTACTTGGTTCACCACTAAGGGATACATCCATGGAAAATATGCTAACTCTGTGTCGGTCGTACCAAAAACAAATAATCACCACAAGTTAGGCATTAAAAGAGTATATAAAAGTCACTCTATGTTAGGAACTATTCTTTTACAAGGTTTTAGGGATAGCACACTATGTCCCTCGAACCACTTCCACTGACTCCCCCTTGCTCACTTCTTTGGAAGAATCTTCACTCGGTTTATTGACTTGAAGGTCACTTCAATGGTTAAGAATTATATCATGCATCCTCAACTGTAAATGAATTATCTATTGAAGTCATGTAATCACCCAAAAATGTAATTTATTTTCCCACACACTGATATGTTATGGAAATTAATTTCACAAAATGATTTGGTCAATTTTTAGGCTTCCTTGGGTGTTATATGTACTGCTGTTGTTTCCGCTTACCACTGCTGTTTTCATGTACCACTTCTGTTTCCACGTACAATCTAGATATTTCCACATACCATCTATTTATTTCCATGTACAATCCAAATCCTCCACAAACTGTTCTTCTCCACGTATTTCCCTACTTCGCGTACTTCTCTACTTCTCTGTGTACTGTCCTGATTCGCGTACAGCATTGCTCGGCCGCGTACTACAAGATCTTCTTGTGTGAGCCACGCTCTCTTCCACGTACTATTTTTCATCCATGGATGATACTCTACACGTACCATATTCTCCTCTACAAACCACTTCGGACTTAACCATATTACTTCCCGAAATTCTAATCACTAATCGCTTCCCTTAACAAAGGGGATTACTGCTATTTAAATAGGCACATAACTCTTCCAATTTTGGTAATTTGATTTACCCAAATTTTCAATATGGGAAAATATTCACTATAAATTGAACTTCATCTATGTACTGTTAGCCTCCATCATGTACTACAATCCTCTAAATTGTGAACCTTTATTTCAAACCATTAACCATACACGTACTGTATGTCTGTCGGTCTGCGTACTGCATCACTTCACCACGTACCATCGTTGCGAACCATTTTCGACACCATTCCACATACTGCATGCCTTCACAATGTACTGTCACTATGAACTATTTTCAGTTCTGCACATTGTTCCACATATTGCATGCTTTCATTGTGTACTGCACGCATTTACCGCGCACTGCACTCCTTCACCAAGAATCGCGCGCCTTCATTGCATATTGTGCACCTTCACTACATACCACATGACTTCACCACGTACCATTGCTGGGAACCATTACCAAACTCCCAATTTGTGAGGCCCAATGATTTTTAAAACATAGGGAAACTGTGCCACCTTCAATACTACTTTCATCCTCAAATGTATTACCCTATTCATTGCAAACTCCCTAGTCATTCAAGTTCAGATTGACAATAAACACAAACCAACCACCATTATTTGAAACAAGTAGCCTTGGTTCCAACAATAAAATAATCATATATGATATCATAAAAATTATTATTATTCTGATATAAGTTAATAATATGCTTAAAAACATTATACAAGAGTTTCAGACATGTATGGAGAGTATTAGACCTAAGGTAAGGGTTAATTCCTCAATCTCATTATTATCTAAGATTATTTATGTGTAAGTGTTTACTGGGAAATATTTATCAACCATGTCCATGTTTCATAAAAATGTTTTCAAAAGGAATATTTAATGGTTTTATGAAAGGGAATCTTTAACTATATCGTCATTTTAAATGTTTTAAAGATTTACTTTTTTAAATCATTAAAATTAATGTCCATGTCTTCAAAATGATTTTAAGGTTTTATTTATATGGACATGATTGTTTTAAAATGGTAATTCCTTTCGAAAGTTTTAATGTGGTATGGTACACTTTTATTCAAAAATATCTTTTAAATGACTTCCTTTATAAATTGTGTGACTTTTAAATGATTTCAAGAAAAAAAGGGATATTTATCTCGAAGAGTTTTACTGATTATTTTCATCTATGTCAACATCCTTTGTTAAATATTATTATTGGTTGAGGTTGATTTAATATAATAAAATATTCTATATTTTATTGAATGAGTTATGATATGTTTGACTGTGGATGTGATATTTTTATACCATTCATGGTTTATGGTTAAAGTATTGAAATTTCGTATGGTAGTATTAATGTGAATGATTATGTTATATTTCAACCATTTCATATGAGTAATGAATTGGACTTAGGAAGTGATGAGCAGGGACCTCTATAGCCCCTTGATGCATTGTTAGGTCTCATGAGACAAAATAGTGTCTTGGTACAAGGCCTTGGAAGAACATTTGTGAATGGTCTTGGAATAAGGCCTTGATGTAGTGGTTATGATATCTGGAATTATACATCCCTTGTTATGAGATTAATTATTGATTTTACATGTGATTATTTGACTAGTATAATATCCATGTGAATGTTTAAAAGGAATTATTTGATTTATTCTTTCCATATTTTGATAAATATTATGTTTAAAAGGATTATGTTTCAGTTTTATAAATTGCCTTAAAATTTTATACTTATTTATGATAACTTCTGCTATATGGTTTATCCTTACTCATCATCTGATCTCCACCCTTTCTTATGTTTTATTTTCCTAGGCTACCAATAATTGTTTTATAATTGATATGTAGGGTTAATAATGGGGAATAATGGCATTTTCAAAGGATTATCTATGTTGTGTTTTATGATAGAAATTGTAATGTAAAGTTCATGTATGTATTTTATTTTCCAAGAATGTTAAACTGATCAGTCCTTCGGGACTTGATTCCTTGTAATCATGCAAATGTATTAAAATAATGCACTGGCTCTGGGCTTCTAGGGTAGGGGCTTTATACATGTCCTCAGGTTTCTTCAAAATCTCATTGGTCATGGATGATAGAATTAAAAAATGAACATATATACCATCATTCATGTGTTTCTCATGGATAGATAACTATTAATCACTTGCCTCATTACCAGGTGCATCAAGAATAGGTTGTTCCAACACATACAATTTTCTTTCATGTCGAAGGATAATGCATAAGAACCTCTTCCACTCTTGGAAATTTGTGCTAGTGAGGAGGTTATCCTTCTCAATTATGGATTACAGTGATATGTTTGAATTCATTTTAATGTTATTTCGATAAATAATATGAGCATAATTTTAGAACTTTAACTGATAAAATTTATACAAATAAATAAATATTACATTTATTAATCTCCCACTATTTTATCAAAACATAATATCCCACACCATTAGCTTAAAAATATAATCTTTCTTAGATATTCTTGTAGAAAGGATCCATATTAACCTTCTCATTAGCCCAACATTGGTTAGTAAAGAAATTTGAATGGTTTTAGGTTTGAATACCAAATTCCAACTGCATTAAATCAAAGTTCATTGATTTGTTGAGTGGACTCCTCAATCCTAAAATCCTAAAATTGGATTTCTTCAACTATTGAATCTCAATTACATCAATCCCTTCATTGGAAGTCAATACTTGATGTGAAATAAGTTAAGTTAACCCAAAAATTAAATTTATAATTCTCTTATGATTGAAAGCACCCTAACTTTGGCTGGTTAATAACTTTAGACTATGGTTCGATTATAGAATAATTATTGGAAGTCTATACCGACTTAATATATATAATTAAGGGATTTTATCCTTTATGAATAAATTTACAATTATTATCTTTATAAAAATATTTTTAATATTACCTGGATTTATTTAAGTGATTAACCTTGTCTTAGATAATATTTATACAAAGACAATTTATTTTAGTTCTATATTTCATGCTCATTAATTTCATTAATTCATGTGATCGCAACAAAACATCCATAATGAAATAAACATGAAACTTTAAAGAAATAAAATAATATAGTGGAATGATCATTATATTTTACTAATAGTTATTTTATATAATGGTTTATAAATTAACAACTGACCTGGGGGAAAACACTGTGAACCAATTAAGGTGCATGTTACAACTTTCCACCTATCCACCTA
Organism: Viscum album; assembly: GCA_963277665.1. NCBI lineage: Eukaryota > Viridiplantae > Streptophyta > Magnoliopsida > Santalales > Viscaceae > Viscum > Viscum album. Next base: position 840,687,189 of record OY728140.1, on the reverse strand, counting down.
TGTATCTCTCTTGGACTGGTTTTTCCTCAACTCCAGACTTAAACTGCCTCTTCTAGCTTAGGAGCTCCATCCATTTCATATAAATTTACTCACACACAAGTGAGGGGAAACGTTTTTACATAAAATAAACCTTGGGAGTGTAATACCTTGCATAATTAGAGGACAGAAGTCATAAAGGCCAAAAATTTAATTTAATAACAAATTAAATGAAAAAAATAAAATAAAAAATCATGGTTTATGCTCATGATTATCCACATGCATGCGATGAATTACAGATTTAATAAAACTATATTTAAATTATTAATCATTCTTATTTATGATAAATCATGCTCGAATCATTTAATTATATTCTTTAATTAATCATTTTTTTATCTTAATTCTAATCTTAATTTCCTTGGAATTCTCATCTATCATAATTTTAAACAAATTAAATAAATTCATTTAAAATTAACTGTGTACATAAATATACCTTGGAGGCAGCATGGTGAATACCCATCTGAATCTACCCAACATGTATTATACTCATATATAGTTTATTATTTGTGAAATATAGCATACATATAAGGCCCCAGCCTTAAACATTACGTAATATTGAGTTATTAAAATAATACACATTGAGGATCTTTTCAGGTTTAGAGTTTTAGAGAATTAGATCATAAATCATGCATTACATTCCACATTTAAACAAAGTGGTTACATAAAATAAAGTATTCATTTTTTCCATAAAAGGATACATATTTAAAATAAAACATGGATTATTTCTTGACACTTCCTTGACACTATCATCACATCGTGTACTTTTCCCTTGACCTGTGAAAAACATTTCAAAAACTTGGGATGAGCATAAAAAGCTCAGTAAGGGATATAAAAATACAAAATGAAAACATTAGTCCATGTATACATAAGAATCAATGAAATCATACTTTACTCATAAAACATAAGCACTTTAACATACCTAATTAAATCATAAGATTCATGAATAAATCATATAAATCATAAGACATAAAGGTAACTTGAGGCATTCATAACATTCTTACGTAGGGAGTAACCCTCATGGTTAAGTTTGGAATACCGATCACAGTATATTCCCTAAATCTCTTCGAAGAAACCTTAGTGTTTAACCCCTTCGCATTACCCAATGCATTGGAGAGCTATATCGGGCTCACCCACTCTTAGTTTATCACGGAACCACCCGTCTTCATAAACAATTCCCAAGAACCATAACATAATCGTATCACATAAAGCATGCATAAAGGAAACATAACATTTCCACATACCAATCACAAGATATCAATACAACATATTGATATAAAAAACATTAACAAACCCATTTTCAATACCAAAATAAAATAAAATTAAAACATAGTATTTATTTTTTATTTAAAAAAAATATGGCTTGTAGAGGACGTTGAAACTCAAATAATGGTCATGGCGGTGGAGAAGTCATTGTCGCCGCATACGTAAGACAAAACATTCCTTTTGTCATTTAGTAAAACGGTTCATAAAAATATATTCCTTTTGAATAAAAGTAAAAGTCAAAGGGCTTTATACACCATATAAAATAAAGTTGTGTATAAAACAAAATATGCCTTAATGAAAGGATATTGAGACGAAGTCCCTTACCTCATGTCCGACTTGACTCGATCATTCTTTAATCTCCTGAATAATAAACTAGAGTTAATTTATACTTTCTTAAGAACCTTTTTCAAGCTCATTATTTCTTTTATATCACTTATTAACATGTTATTAACATTATGTAATTATTTAAGTTAATAACGGTTGTTTTTCTGATCTTTGGTACTTGAGTCAAAAATAAACTTCATATAATTACAAGTTGTTCATGTGGTAAAATATCCATTATATCCAGAATTATATTCATGATGCAGATATCATCTATATCATCTATATCTAGTATATACATGCATTTATAATATTACATAAAATTTAAATGTAAAAAAATGAAATGCACCGTTCACGGAGACGGTAAGCCGTACATACGCATGAACGCTACTTTCATTTCTATTTCGTATTTAATGGAATGAAATCATAATGATATAAAGGTATATTATAATTTCAGTATAATATCATATATAATATCATTAACTCCATCCTTTATACATCCAACATATGGTATTAATGAATCAAATCACTTTGAGAGGCGGTAGTCTGCATATCCTAAAATGCAGATATCACGTTTATCCATAATGGAAACCATAAAGGTATTCCATAAATGAAAAATAAAGAAGCATATGGAAAAAATAAACATAATATATATCAGATATAAATATAGTGACATCGTAATGGCCACCATGAAATGTGTTAAAAGAAGATTGAACAATCATTGTTTCGTGAGGCAGAAATTCGTCATTCACAGAAACAGTATGTACTTTAACCATTATACAGGAGTGTGTGTAAGTGTACCTCAAATACATATCATAACATCATCCTAGTGTATTGAAGATACTATTGTTGTTACAAAAAAAAAGGAATAAAAAGATTTTAGGGGGTTGTAGAAGCAAAATAAAACAAAAGAACATTTGAGAAAACTTTACCTTTAAATCGGGTAACTCCCCTTGGTTTGAACCAAAAGGGTTTCTTGAAGATCTTTCTGCCTAAGGTAAGGCTTATATGATTAAAATAGAGATGTGGAGAGATAAAATGAGAAGATTTTGGCCGAGCCAATGGATTGAGAGGTGTGGGTAAGGAGGTTATAGTTGGGGGCCTTTTATAAGAGGGAGGAGGGGCACTCTTGGAAAGTCATGAAATGTTACATTATTTTAAAATGAGTTTCGGATTTTAAAGGTCCCACAATGATATATTTTGAGGATAAGGTGATAAGGGTTCGAAATCCACCCATCAAATAGGTTTTTGACAAGTTTATCTCTTAAATTTTACATTATCTTTTCATTTTATTTATATCTTTCATTAATGAGGTAATCGTTGCATCATCATGGTGTCATAAATAAATTAATTAATTTAATGTCTAAAAATAATAATAAAAATACTATGATGTAGAAAATATTTTTAGCTTTCCAATGACTATTTATAGTCTAAGAGTTCATTTACACAGACAAAACTAATTTTTTTTACTTAGGTGTTACATAATTTTGTGATATTCTCCTTTCTTTAAAAATAAAATGATAAAGTGTCACTATCACCCAAAAGTGATTCCATGGGGTCCCTAAGTTCACAAAAGGCATCCCATGGTCGTACATGACACAACCAGTAGCATTAGGACACATGTTGGAGTCATTTTTTATTATTATGATATTATTGTATTATCCTTAACTACCCGATTACTAATTAATCACGATAATTGTAGATAATTATCGTCGTTACTATTCATAATGTCCAAAAACAAAAGCATATTAATTACATAATTTGGACCTTCTGATTAAAAATATGGAATCCATTTTACCAAATTCCAAACACAGAAACTGCAGTAATTAATTTAAAAATAATTCTCATTGTCAAAACAATTAGCGGGGTTTTTTTAAACAATATCTATGAAAAGTTTGGCACTTGTTTATGACCAATTCCAAAGTGAAATCAATTACAATGACCAAAATTGGATTAAATGGTAAAAATATAATCTAATTAAACTTTAAAACAATTAAAAATATAATCTAACCATATAATTAATTTAGATGAAAAAGCAGTTTTGAAGTAAACTGCAGTATTTTCCACTATTCATTAAAAAATGAACATTGTCAGAAAAATACCAAAAAATTATCCAAAGTAAATTTCAATGTCCACATTCTAAATAATAAGTTTATTTTTACAAATAAAGATTATAAAATTTTCAATAGTTAGATTTAAAAATGGTTTCCCATCAAAAGGCAGCAAAACAATCTTTTAAAAAAATATTAGAGTATTTCATGCTTAAGATTGGATTTATTATCATTTTAAGACTCTAAAACAATATCCAATTAATAAATAGAGATAGATAAGAAAATATATTATTTATTACTTACTTGGGATGTTACATCCTTCCCCCTTTTATAAAATTTCGTCCCCGCAATTTATTTATTTGTCGAATAAGTGGGGGTATTTATCCCTCATTGCATATTCAGATTCCCATGTTGCCTCTTCAATCATGTGGTTTTTCTAAAAAAACCTTTACATGATGAATCACCTTATTCCACAACACTTTCTCCCTGTGGTCATGAATTTGGACTGGTTGTTCCTCATAAGATAGATTCTTTTCTAGCTGAACTACCTCTGGACTCAAAACCTGAGATGGATCTGGCATGTACTTCCTTTACATTGAAACATGAATAACATTGTGTACGTGAGATAAACTCGGAGGTAAAGCCACTCGGTATGAAACCAGTCCAACTCTCTCCAGAATTTCATATGGTACAATGAACCTTGGACTCAGCTTTCATTTCTTACCAAATCTCACCACACTTTTCCATGGTGAAACTTTGAGAAAAACATGATCACATACATCAAAAGAAAGATCCTTCCTCCAGTTATCTGTATAACTTTTCTGCCTACTATGATCTGTTCTCATGTGTTTCTATATTAGCTGAACTTTTTCTGAAAACTCTTCTACCAATTCCGGTCCCATAAACTTCCTTTCACCCACTTCATCCCAAAAAGCTGGAGTTCGACACTGCTTCCCATATAATGCCTCAAATGGTGTCATCTGTATACTGGAATGAAAACTGTTATGATAAGAAAACTCAACCAAAGAAAGATGTTGGTCCCAACTTCCATGATAATCCATCGGACAAGCACGTAGCATATCCTCCAATGTCTGAATTGTTCGTTCTGACTGCCCATCTGATTGAGGATGAAAAGTTATACTAAATTTTAATTCAGTACCCAATGACTTATGAAGGCCTTTCCAAAAATTAGAAGTAAACCTGGGATCACGATCAGATACAATGGAGAGGGGAACTCCATATAACCTGACTATCTCTTTAATATAAAAATGAGAAAGTTGATCTAGGGAAAAATTACCTTTTATAGAAAGTAAATGAGCAGATTTAGTCAACCGATCACCAATAACCCAGATTTCATTATTACCTCGAGGTTTCTTCAGCAATCCCACAATGAAGTCCATGGATATATTCTCTCATTTCCACTCTGAACTGGTAAAGGCTAAAGCAACCCTTTCGGTAACTGCCGCTATACTTTAACCTGTTGACAATTCAAACATTTCACAGTAAAATCAGCAATATCACTTTTCATTCCATCCCACCAGTAATACTTCTGAAGATCTCTATACATCTTAGTACTGCCTGGATGAACTGAAAACGGAGAAATATGAGCTTCACATAACAAATCTCTCTTCAACTGTGAATCACAAGGAACACACAATATCTTCCCAAATCTCAAAACACAATCATTATCAATGTTGAATTCAGGCAACTTACCCTTCTGAACCAGCTCTACGTTTTTCTGCAACTCACTTTCTTGCTTCTGTGCTTGCTTAATTTTGTCTGATAGAGAAGATTTCACTGATACCAGAAACAAAACAGAAGAACATCCTACACCAACAAAATCTATGCCAAAGTTCATCAAATCCTTAACCAAAGTATCACATTCCAAATGTAACATGGTTAATGAATCGTTACTTTTTCGACTCAAAGCATCATCCACTTTATTTGCTTTTGCTGGATGGTAATGAATTTTACAATAATAATCCTTGATTAATTCTAGACATCTCCTCTATCTCATGTTCAATTCCTTCTGAGTGAAAATATAATTTAAACTTTTTTGATCGGTATATATTTCACACTTTACTCCATACAAATGATGCTTCCAAATTTTTAAAGATAAAACAACAACAGCTAATTCCAAATCATGTGTAGGGTAATTTACCTCATGAGTTTTCAACTGACGTGAAGCATAAGAAATTACCGGATCATTCTTCATTAGGACACAACCAAGTCCTTTCAATGAAGCATCACTGTAGATAACAAACTCACCATTCTTGGAAGGTAGTGCCAAAAATGGAGCATTCGCCAATCTTCTTTTCAATTTTTGAAAACAATTATCACATTCTTTTGTCCAGATAAACTTAACACCCTTCTGAGTTAGCTTAGTCATTGGACTAGATAACCATGAAATTTTTTTAACAAACCTTCGATAATATCCAGCCAAACCAATAAAACTACGAATCTCAGTTACATTTTTGGGTCTTGTCCATTCTTCAACAACCTTTGTTTTTGCAGGATCAACAGTTATTCCATCTTTAGAAACAATGTGACCAAGGAAAGAAATTTTTTGCAACCAAAACTCACACTTTCTGATTTTCCCATACAATTTATTTTCTTTTAAGGTTTGAAAAAAAACCCTTAAATGAATTTCATGATCCTCTTTAATTTTAGAAAACACCAAAATATCATCAATGAAAACAATCACAAACTTATCCAGGAACTCCTGGAAAATTATATTCATAAGGTCCATGAATACAGTAGGTGAATTGGTTAGCCCAAAAGGAATTACTACAAATTCATAATGGCCATATCTTGTACGAAACGTGGTCTTCAGAATAACTGCTTCCTTTACCTTCAACTGATGGTACCCCGATCTTAGGTCAATCTTTGAAAAATTCTGATCTCCCTGGAGCTGATCAAACAAATCATCAATATGAGGCAAAGGATATTTGTTCTTAATAGTGATGTTATTCAAGGCTCTATAATCAATGCAAAGTCTCTTGATATGTTATCTGGTATTATTCCAAGAAACTCATCATAAAAAACATCAGGATACTCATTTACCACTGGAACATCATTAATCTAAACAGTTCCATTGTTTTCAACAATATGTGCAAGGTAGCATTCATTTCCATATTTTACGAGTTTCTCAGCCTCTTGATATTTTATCAACAGTAAGGGTTCATTCTTGTACACAAACTAAAACTCTTTCTGAAAAGAAACTTCTTTAGCTCTACAGTCAATATTAGCATAGTAAATAGAGAGCCAATCCATACCTAGGATAACATAAAACTCTACTAGAGGTAAAACAATAAGGTTTGCAAGGAGGTTCTTTCCACGGATAAGGATAGGAAGATTCTTATAAATTCTTTTTGCCTCAGCATTTCCCCTAGGTGTTTTTACCACAAGTTCAGGAGTCATTTCTTGAGATGGTATTCCCAATTTACTAGAAAATTTTTCAGAGATGAAAGAATGTGTAGACCCTGAATCAAACAACACACTGGCATAATCTGAAAAAAAAACAAAGTACCTGATACCACTTCATTTGATGGCCCAATATCTGCTGAAGTAGTTATAATGGATTGCACCACCCCTTTATTCTTGTATTCTGACTGCTTCCCATCATTCGAGATCTTTTTCTAACACTCGTTTTCATAATGACCCATCTCATTGCACTTGAAACATTTCACTAACTGTAAATCAGATTTGGTCTTACCATCACCCTAATCTTTTCCAGTGCAATCACGATCCTTATGTCCCATCTTACCACATCAGTAGCACTTTCTAGAATTCAAAAGACATTCCCCAGCATGATTTTTACCACATTTATAACAAACTAAAAATTTATTTTTCTTACCATCAGACCTTTTTGAAGAATTATTCCCTTTCTCCTACCACCTCAGTCTCTTCTTCTGTTAGTTGTCATAGAACACTTGATCATCGGCAAACTCTATTTCCACCTTCTCAGCACATCGAACAATCTTTTCATAACTTTTGAACTTGTGAGAATCTAAATCCCTTCGATATTTTGGCTTTAATCCTGGGTAAAAACGATTGATTTTAATATCAAGGTCTCGGAAAAAATTTAGAGCATAATGTGCCAATCGAGTGAACCATTCTTCATAAGCATTCACTGAGTCATCCTCTTACCTCAATTCCAAGAATTTGTTTCCCATCCTAAGTCGAACAGCCTTAGGAAAATATTTCTCAAGAAACATACCTTTGAATTCATCCCAGTCAAGAGCATCAATCTCATCAGCATCCCTGATATTTTTAACCATTGACCACCACTAATCTGCTTCACCCTCCAAACAGTAAGTAGAAAGACTAAACTTTTGATTTTCTGAACACCCCATGACATCGAAAATCTTCTCCAGTGCTTTAATCCACCCTTTAGCTAACACAGGGTCAGATGATCCTCTAAATGATGGGGCATGTTGCCTCATGAAATGTTACACCACTGACATGTTCCTATGTGGTTGATCTGGCTGATCTCGTGCATTGATACCACCATCGTTTATCGCTTGAGTAAACTGCACCATTGTTGCAACAAACTGTTCAGTTCCAATTCCGACTATCTCAGGATGCTAATTTGGAGGGTCATTTCCTTTGGTATGCCTTCCTAGCACTGCTTCCCTATTTCCTCTATGGAAAACCATTCTGAACAAACATGTCTTAGATGAAGAAACATGGTAATCTTCAAATGCTATATCATTTCAATTTGAAAATAAAAAAATATTTTTTTTAATAATAATTTAATAGAATTCTAACTCTTAAAGTTATCTAAACCGACCTTTGATACCAACTATAAGGCCCCATCCATAAACATTACTTAATCTTGAGTTATTACAAGAATACACACTGAGGATGTTTTCAGGTTTAGATTTTTAGAGAATTAGATCATAAATCTTGCATTACATTCCATATTTAAACAAGGTGGTTACCTAAAAGACAGTATTCATTTTTCCCATCAAAGGAGACATATTTAAAATAAAACATGGATTCCTTCTTGACACTTCCTCGACACTATCATCACAACATGTACTTTTCCCCTAACATGTGAAAAACATTTCAAAAACTTGGGATGAGCATAAAAATCTCAGTAAGGGATATAAAAATACGGAATGAAAAAATTAGTCCATGTATACATAAGAATCAATTAAATAATAATTTACTCATAGAACATAAGCACTTTAAAATACCTAATTAAATCATAAGATTCATGAATAACTCATAGAAATCATAAGACATAAATTGAACTTGAGGCATTCATAACATTCTTACGTAGGGAGTAACCCTCATGGTTACGTTTGGAAAACCCATCATTGTATATTCTCTAAATCTCTTCGGAGAAACTTTAGCATTTAACCCCTTCGCATTACCAAATGCATTAGAGAGATATATCAGGCTCACCCACCCATAGTTTATCAAGGAACCACTCATCTTCATAAACAATTCCCAAGAACCATAACACAATTGTATCACATAAAACATGCATAAAGGAAACAAAACAATTCCACATTTCAATCACAAGATATCAATACAACATATTGATATAATAAAAATATTATCAAAACCATTTTCAATACCAAAATAAAATAAATTTAAAACATGGTATTTATTTTCTATTTTAAAAAATGTTATGGCTTGTAGAGGAAGTTTAAACTGAAATAATGGTCACGACGGCGGAGAAGTCATTGTTTCCGCATACGTAAGACAAAAAAATAATTTTTTCGTTTAGAAAAACACTTCGTACAATAATATTCCTTTTTAATAAAATTAAAATTCAAAGGGGTTTATACACCATATAAAAGAAAGTTGTGTATAAAACAAAATATGCCTTAATGAATGGAGATTGAAACGAAGTACCTTACCTCGTGTCTTACTTGACTCGATCATTCTTTAATCTCCTGAATAATAAACTAGAGTTAATTTCTACTTGATTAAGAACCTTCTTCAAGATCATCATTCCTTTTATATCACTTATTACCATGTTATTAACATTATGTAATTATTTAAGTTAATAACAGTCATTTTGTCGATCTTTGGTACTTGAGTCAAAAATAAACTTCTTATGATTACAAGTTGTTCATGTGGTAAAATATCCATTATATCCAGAATTATATTCATGATGTAGATATAATATATATCATATATATCCAATATATACATGCATTTATAATATTACAAAACATTTAGAGGTAAGAAATGAAATGCACCGTTCATGGAGACGGTAAGCCGTACGTACGCATGAACGCTACTTTCATTTCTATTTCATATTTAATGGAATGAAGTCATAATGATATAGAGGTATATTATAATTATAGTATAATTTCATATATAATATTATTAACGCAATCCTTTATACGTCCCACATATTCCATTAACGAATCAAATCACTTTGAGGGGGCGGTAGTCTGCACATCCTAAAATGAAGATATCACGTTTACCCATAATGGAAACCATAAAGGTATTACATAAATGAAAAATAAAGAAGCATATGGAAATCATAAAAATAATATATATCATATATAAATATAGTGACATATTAATGGACACCATGAAAGATGTTAAAAGAAGATTGAACAACCATCGTTTCGTGAGGCGGAAATTCACCATTCACAGAAATAGTATGTTCTTTAACCATTAGACGGGATTGTGTGTAAGTGTAGCTCAAATAATTCTAATAAAAACATCCTAGTATATTTTAGATACTGTTTTTGTTACAAAAGAAAGTAATAAAAAGAGTTTAGGGGTTGAAGAAGAAAAATAATACAAAAGAGCATTGGAGAAGACTTTACCTTTAAATCGGGTAACTCCCCTTGGTTTGAACCAAAAGGGTTTCTTGAAGCGCTTTATGCCTAAGTTAATGCTTCTATGATGAATATAGGGATGTGGAGAGATAAAATTAGAAGAGTTTTGCTGAGCCAATGGCTTGAGAGGTGTGGGTAAGGAGGGCAGAGGTGGGGGCCTTTTATAAGAGGGAGGAGGGGCACTCTTGGAAAGTCATCAAATGTTACTTTATTGTAAAATGAGATTCGGATTTTAAAGGTCCCAAAATGATATATTTCGATGATAAGGTGATAAGGGTTCGAAATCCACCCATACAATAGGTTCTTTACAAGTTTAAGTCTTAAAGTTTACATTATCTTTTCATTTTATTTAAATCGTTCATTAATGAGGTAATCGCTGCATCATCATGGTGTCATAAATTAATTAATTTATTTAATGTATAAAAATTATAAAAAAATACTATGATGTAGGAAATATTTTTAGCTTTCCAATAACTATTTATAGTCTAAGATATCGTTTACAAAGACAAAACTAGAATTTTTTTACTTAGGTGTTACATACTTTTGTGATTCTCTCCTTTCTTTAAAAATAAAATGATAAAGTGTAGCTATCACCCAAAAGTGATTCCATGGGGTCCCTAAGTTCGCACAAGGAATCCCATGGTCGGCCATGACACAACCAGTAGAATTAGGACACATTTTGGGGTCATTTGTTATTATTATGATATAATTTTATTATCCTTAACTACTCGATTAGTAATTAATCACGATAATTAAAGATAATTACCGTCGTTACTATTCATAATGTCCAAAAACAAAAGAGTGTTAATTACATAATTTGGACCTTTTTATTCCAAATATGGAATCCATTTTACCAAATTCCAAACACAGAAATTGCAGTAATTAATTTATAAATAATTCTCGTTGTCAAAACAAATAGCGGGTTTTTTTGAAACAATATCTATGAAAAGTTTGGCACTTGTTTATGCCCAATTCCAAAGTGAAATCAATTACAATTACCAAAATTGGATTAAATGGTATAAATATATTATAATTAAACTTTAAAAGCAATTAAAAAGATAATATAACTATATAATTAAATTAGATGAAAAAAGCAGTTTTGAAGTAAACTGCAGTATTTTCCACTATTCATTAAAAATGAACATTGTCAGAAAAATACCAAAACTTTATCTAAAGTAAATTTAAATGTCACAATTCTAAAGAATAAGTATATTTTGACAAATAGAGCATATAAAATTTTCAATATTTATATTTAAAAATGGTTTGATATCAAAAGGCAGCAAAAAGTCTTTTAAAAAAATATCAGAGTATTCCATGCTTAAGATTGGATTTATTCTCATTTTAAGCCTCTAAAACACTATCCAATTCATAAATAGACATAGATAAGAAAATGTATTATTCATTACTTACTTGGGATGTTACATCATTCCCCCCCTTTAAAAAATTGTGTCCCCGCAATTTATTTACTTATCTAATAAGTGGGGGTATTTATCCCTCATTGCATTTTCAGATTCCCATGTTGCCTCTTCAATCATGTGGTTTTTCCACAAAACCATTACTTAATGAATAACCTTATTCTAAAACACTTTCTCCCTGTGGTCAAGAATCTAGACTGGTTGTTCCTCATAAGATAGGTTCTCTTCTAGCTGAACTACCTCTGGACTCAAAACCTGAGATGGATCTGGCATGTACTTCCTTAACATTGAAACATGAAAAACATTGTGTACCTGAGATAAAATTAGAGGTAAATACACTCAGTATTCAACTGGTCCAACTCTCTCCAGAATTTCATATGGTCCAATGAACCTTGGACTCAGCTTTCATTTCTTACCAAATCGCATCACACTTTTCCATGGTGAAACTTTGAGAAAAAAATGATCACCTACCTCAAAAGTGAAAAGACCCGGAAATTTCAAGGAAATTTTTTTTAATTAATTTGGAATTTTACGAGTCTGTAGCTTCTGACGACACTTTATTCTGAGTCCCAGTGTGCCCGGAATCAATTTCCAAACTATAGCTCGGGTATGTTTAGTGAACGAACGAGTGGGTTTTTCTATCTTTTGAACCAGTGCTCGGAATTAAAATATGAGGGCACTGATGAAATCGCAGTGCCAGTATTTGATTAAGGGGATACTTACCATAGATGCGTTCGGAAAAGAGGAGAGGATAATTTTTGGGGGGTTTTTTAAGAAATAAATACAAATTGTCGGAACAATTTTTATTTCATGAGGATGATTTTCCCTCCCATGGGTAGTTAAGGGTGGGGCCCACAGCCACTTAACTACCCAAGTGTGGATATTAGAGAGGTGGGGCCCACACGAGTCCCACCATTTAATTCCCACTAAATCTCTTTAAGAACCCCCATTAATTTGAAAAACCTCCATTAAATGTCACCTCAATCCATTAAATTATGTCAACCCATAATTTAATGAGGAACCTTCCACTTTCCTCCTTTTTATTTTAACTGCCAACACATTTAATAATGGGGAACCTTCTCTCTCCCTTATTAAATTAATTTTCATCACGTTATTAAATGTGGTGAATTAATTCAGAGAGTTTCTTTGCGTGTGGAATTAAATAATAGGAGGAACCTATTATTTAATTGGGAAAAGAGCTTCGTTGTGCGGGAGAGATCGGGGGAGAGCTCTTGAGCTTTGGAAGAACGCCAGCCTCCGACAAAGAACGACGAAGAACGCCTGCCTCCGACGAAGAACGAGGAAGAACGCCGGTTCCTAGAATATCGACGACACGCCACCCATCTCTTCTCTGCGAAAAGAGAGGAGACGCCGCTTCCTCCTCAGCGCACTCTAACGACACCTACGATCCTCTTCCCCACGACGCCGACGTCCGACATCAACTGTTGAGGTAGGGGTTTTTGTATAAATTTTTTCATGTGCTTTTTATACCCTCGGCATGGTGTGTTTTATTGTTGGTGATGTTTAGAACCACTAACGCGGTGGGTGCGAACTAACGAACAAGTCCGAACTCACTGATGTTTTGTTCTTGATGCGTGGAATCCTTGGCAGCGACAAAACGGTATCGTTTTGGTGATTGAAGGTTGTCACAATGATGTACAGGTCCTGAGACAACCGTAGGCGCCAAAGGGAGCAAGAACATACCACCGGAATGACTCCAGTGGCCCGCAGAAATCTCCGACGGTGCGGGTCCATGGCGCGGCGTCGCCCCAGCATGCCGTCGGCAGGAGCCGCCCCGGCTGAAGCCGCGGCGGCGAGGAGTTGGATCTCACGGCCACGCGGGATCCGGGGGAGACGCGGCGTCAGTCTCCACATCCGCGGAGCACAAAGGGGGGACCGCATCCCCCCTGATCGGCCCGCTGGTCGAGCCAGCACACCCCCCAGCCAGGCTGGGGCAGGTCGCACGGACCGGGTCGAACTGAGCCCAGACCCCCCACTACGGACCTTTTTCAGTCTTTTTCCCATAACTTGACTTGTGGACCTCTAATATACAATCCGTATATTGCGTAGGAATCCTTGGATTGATCCGATCATTTTGGTATATTATACTCGAGGTTTAAGCATATTTTGGGTACGACCGGGTTGGTTCGAACCCGAAAGCAAACGGGCCCTTGGAGCGGAAACACATATAACTTAAGGACGGGACGTCCGTTTGACGTGTCGTCAACTGTGTTGAATTACTCTTGATGAGAAGGTCCTTTTGGATTACTCCTCTTGAGGTTTGGACGCAGTTGGAGTACGTTCGGGATGGTTTTAACTTAAAAATCAACCGGGCCCCTGGGACGGAAAAGCCAATAACTCTCAGACCGGGCGTCCGATTGAAACACCGTCTATCGCGTTGGGTTTCTTTTGATGAGACAGAACTTTGGGATACATCAAACCTAGGATTCGTGATAGTTGATGTATCGACTCTCTCTTTCTCGAGGAGCGGACCCTCCCGAAATCTAGCATGTTGTGTGTGGGAACCCTAGAGCTGGCTGCGACTGTGACGAGGACGACTGCACTTGGATCCTCCATGCATTCGGCAGCGAGGATGACTGTACTTGGATCCTCCGTGGGTTCGGCAGCAACCACGACTGTACTTGGATCCTTCGTGGGTTTGGCAGCGACGACGACCATACTGGGATCCTTTGTGGGTTCGACGGTGATGACTACTGTTCTTGTATCCTATGTGGGTCCAGCAGTATTTGACTCTGTACATGTATCCTGAGTGGGTCCGCAGAGTAGTTGGTCTTGTATCCTTTGTGGATCTGACAGCTTAGCTGGTCTTGTATCCTATGTGGGTTTGACAGCTTAGATGAATCAGTGGATATATCTGATGATCTCTATCACCTTACGAAGTGTATACCTATGTGAGCTGAGTCTTGATTCTCAATCATTATCATTGATGTGGTTGACTTGCTTTCCTATGTGGATTTGGTTGTGCTTTCTTGTATGGACTGGGTTGTGCTTTCCTATGTGGACTGGGTTGTTCTTGGGCTCGGGGGCTGGATCCAAACCGTAACTTATGACTTAGGTATATGTATGGGAATATACCTAAGTGGAGTATTTTGATACTTCGTGACTGTATCTTTTCCTTTGTGGTTTATCCTTCGTGGATTCTGAGAGACCTTCGGGGGTCTCGGGGTCCCTACTGAGTATCGTATACTCACCCTTGCATGGGCTATGCCCGCACTACATTGTGTTGTATGCAGATGATGGACAACACTGATCGAGGTGCAGGCTTGTGGAGCTGGACAGTACCCAGAGGTGGACCACATGGCGGGACGTACACGGAGCGGACAGCTGAACCCGAGGAGCTGGGGAGGCTATCTGTACCCACCCTTCAGGTGGGATTTCCAGAGGACGACTCGGAGTTGTTGTTTTACTTACTACTGTTGTACATTCCTTTCAGTTGTACTGTACTTTCAGTTGGTTTTGTATATTGGCCCATTTACTTTTCAGCACTTACCTTGTACCCAGCTTTACATAGTGCATACTTCACTTGCGTACTCTGTTTTGTTTGTTACTTCATAAAGTCAATGCCTTCCCTTCGTTTGGGATTCACGCCTTTGGTGCTAGTCACCATCCCCTGGCCTATGGAAGGCGGGCTTGGGGTAGTCACGGCATAGGCCCCGAGGACAGGTCGTGACAAATTGGTATCAGAGGAGTCGGTTCTACCGTAGAACTCAGGACTCTGATAATTTATTCTCAGTGAAGCAATAATGTTTAGAGTAATGAGTGTGGTTATCAGTCCAAGGAGTCCAGTGTTGGTGTGGTGGCCAATGTATCCATACACTAGGACCCTGACTTCTGATTTCCGACTCAGTGCATGAAAACATTGATTGCATGTGTGTTTCAAAAGTTTTCTTTGTGATTACTTGTGTCAGCTCACCTGGTATACTGTATTAATCATGGCGCACCTGTTTATTTTCAGGATGGCCCCACGACGACATCCAGTTAGGGTTCTGAGCTTTGTTCGAGATGGTGTCCCACCGACCGACGAGGCCTCGGTGTAGGGCCCCATTACAGCGGAGGCACCAGCGGTACCTCTACCTGCCGAGCCACCGATGCTACCATCCCCAGCAGCGGAGAGTGCACGCCGCCTGGCCGCATTGCACGAGTTTCAAAGGCAAAGGCTGCCCAGGTTCTGTGGACAGACGGATCCTCAGGTAGCCAAGGATTGGCTGGAGGCTATCGTCAGAGTCTTTAGATTGGTAGGAACACCAGCATACCTCATGGTGATCCTTGTCGCGACTCTCTTGCACGCAGTAGCAGGTAGATGGTGGAGCCTAATGCTCCAGGTGCACGATGAGGCATCTCTTCTATGGAAGGACTTCGAGAGCCTCTTCCGCTCGGAGTTTGTTCCATCCACCCTCTGTATGGTGCACATCCATCAGTTACTATAGCTGTGGTAGGGTAGCGTGTCAGTAGCCTAGTACTCGGTGAGATTTACCGACCTCTCCCGCTACTCCACGGATATGGTACGGGACCCATTCTTCTGTTCTCGGACCTTCGAGCAGGGGTTGAGGCATGAGATCAGAGCTTCGATGATTCCCCTCTGCATTATGACGCAGGCAGGGGTGCTGGAGAGAGCCCTGTTAGTGGAGAGCTTTCTCGCCGAGCAGCCATCAGCAGCGAGACCCACCGCAGGACGGCAAGGAGAGGAGTCTTCTGCAGCTGGAAGTCAATAGATGACGTAGGGGTCCAAGCGAACCAGGACATCAGGTGGGCGACCTCAGGATATAGGTTCGGCTGTGCGGGACACACAGCGCAGAGCCAACCTTATGAGGAGAAGACAGTGTTATGCATGCGGCGGGCAGAGCCACATGGCCCATGACTGCCCGAACCGCCATGTAGACGACCAGAATATAGTGGATGGACCTCCCAGGCAGAGGGATAGGTTTGACCGTGGCGGTCCGTAGGGAGTAGGCTTATGTGGAAGAGGAGCTGGCCGAGAAGCAGGTGGTGGACGACGCTTCGAGGCTCTATCACCACCACCCCCAGGAGGTCCACCCCGACAACAGGGAGCTAGCGGGAAGAGGCAGGCTCAGCTCCAGGCAGCAGAGGCTTATGACCACGGCGCACCCGAGATGATTCGAGGTACTATATCTATCTACTCCACCCTTGAAGTAGTTCATATAGACATAGGTGTGAGTCATTATTTTATTTTTGCTTCCCTTGATCGGAGGTCGGAGATTCCGACGGAGTCGTTGGCTCAATCCTTGCGGATAGAGACTCCTACGGGAGTAGAGTTGATGATTACGCACTAGTTCTGGCAATGTGAGCTTACTCTAGGAGGCGAGAGATTCGGCTGGGATCTTCTTGTAGCGGCATTGAGGCCTTACGACGTCATCTTGGTTATGGACTGGTTATCTACAGTCCATGCTCAGATCGATTGTATTAGGCGCAAGGTGCGGTGTGTCCGCATGGATGGGACCAGGTTCACCTTCACTGGAGAGAAGGGAACCTTCGTAGCATAGGATGGACTCACGCAGAAGAGGGGGCATCCAATCACACATCAGTTGGCTAGTCTCATCCTCGGAGCAGTTGACGTGCGGAGTCCGGGATTTCCTATTGTGGTGGATCAGTATTTGGACGTGTTTCCTGACGATGTTCTAGGACTACCTCCTTGCAGGGAGGTAGATTTCTATATAGACATGTATCCCATTAAATCACCGATATCCACTTCAGTATATAGGATGGCTCCCGCCGAGCTTTGTGAGCTGCGAGTAAAACTGGAGGACTTATAGGGGAAAGGTTTCATCCGACCCAGTGTTTCACCCTGGGCCTCTCCGATTCTATTCACCAAGAAGGGGGATGGGAGCTTGAGGCTGTGTGTTGACTACCATAGCCTGAACCAGGTGACCGTGAGGAACAAGTATCCGCTTCTGAGGATTGACGACCACTTCGATCAGCTCAAGGGAGCACGTTGGTTCTCGAAGATAGACCTCAGTTTAGGCTATCATCAGCTCTGAGTTCGGGATGAGGATGTGCAGAAGACGGCCTTCAGGTGTCGATATGGCCACTATGAGTTCTTGTTCATTCCCTTCGGTGTGATCAACGCTCCAGCAGTGTTCATGAGTCTCATGAACAAGATCTTCCTGCCCTACCTCGATCTGTTTGTTGCAGTATTCATTGACGACATACTGATTTACTCGACTACCGAGAAAGAGCTTGCTTACCACTTACGGGTTGTACTGGATACACTCCGAGAGCACCAGATTTATGGTAAGCTCTCTAAGTTCCAGTTCTGGCTTCGATAGGTCCACTTCTTGGGGCACATCATCTTATAGGTGGGAGTTGCAGTGGATTCTGTGAAGTTTGAGGCGGTACTTGCATGGGAGCCACCCAGGATCGTAATGGAGGTGCGGATTTTCCTAGGTCTGGCTGGGTACAATCGGAGATTTGTTCCAAACTTCTCCAGAGTTTCAGCACCACTTACAGCTTTGATGAAGAAGGGGAAACCCTTCGTTTGGTCAGACATATGTCAGTAGAGCTTCCAGGAGCTGAGGCAGAGATTGACCAGTGCGCCCATCTTGAGGCTTCCAAAGGAGGGCGTAGGTTACGTAGTTTACTGTGATGAATCAGGGACCGGACTCGGGTGTGTCCTGATGCAGGAGTGAGAAGTGATTGCTTACGGTTCATGGCAGTTGAGGCCACATGAGTAGAACTACGCCACTCATGACCTAGAGTTAGCAGTAGTGGTCTTCGCCCTGAAGATGTGGCGACACTATCTGATGGGCGAGCGCTTTACAGTCTACTCTAACCACCAGAGTCTCAGGTACATTTTCTCGCAGAACGACCTGAACCTGAGATAGCGGAGATGGATCGAGTTCCTCCAGTATTATGACTTTGAGATTGTCTATAATCCTGGGAAGGGAAACGTTGTGGCAGATTCTCTCAGCAGGAGATCGGGCATTCAGCTACTTGGGGAGGCGATAGAGTAGTTAGCCGCTTTGCAGATATCCTTCATGGATAGAGATGGGGAAGCCTATCCTCAGTCCTTCATAGTCACTCCTCCACTACTTCAGCAGGTCAGAGAGGCACAGTGTGGGGATATTGACTGTGAGGCGTGACGTGCTCAGATATCCTCAGGGCTGGTACCCGATGGATTTCTTGAAGGCGGGGAGCTCGTCATCCTCTTCCGGGGATGTACCATAGTACCAGTTGAACTGCAGGATGAGGTGCTGATGGAGTTCCACACTTCCCCTCTAGTGGTACATCCTGGAGTAGCGAAGATGTACCAGGACCTCAGACGATAGTATTGGTGGCCGGGTATGAAGAAGGTTGTGGCAGAGTTCATTTCTCGGTACCTCACTTGTCAGCAAGTGAAGGTAGATCACTAGGTACCTGCAGGCTTGGTACAGCCCTTAGAGGTCCCGGAGTGGAAGTGGGATGGTATATCCATGGATTTCATGACGAGGCTCCCACGTACTTCTTGAGGAAACGACACCATCTGGGTGATCGTAGACCGACTCACCAAGTCATCCCACTTCCTACCGATCAGAGATTAGGGCTCAGTAGAGAGCTTGGGATGCCTCTACGTTCAGTAGGTCATATGGCTTCATGGTGTGTCATCGTCTATCATCTCTGATCGAGACACCCACTTTACTTCCCGGCTTTAGAAGGGGATGCAGGAGGCTTTCAGGACGCAGCTACGCATGAGCACTGCCTTTCACCCTCAAACAGATGGCCAGATGGAGAGGAAAATTCAGACACTCGAGGACATGCTCTATGCATGTGTCCTTGACTTTGGTCGCAGCTGGGAGGATGACCTACCTTTGGTATATTTTTTGTACAACAACAGCTACCACTCCACCATACGTATGGCACCTTACAAGGCACTATACGGCTGACCTTGCAGATCACCTCTGTGCTGGACTGACCCTGGGGAGTCAGCACTCGTAGGACCAGAGATGGTTCGGGCTATGATCAAGAAGGTGCAGGTCATCCAGGAGCGGATGAGGACTGCACAGAGTAGACAAAAGTCCTATGATGATACTAGGCGGAGACCACTGGAGTTCAAGGATGGCGACCACGTTTTCTTATGGGGCTCACCTCGACGTGGATTACGGAGAATTGGTCGTGGCGGCAAGTTATCTCTGTGCTTCATCAGATCATTACAAGTCATCAGCAGGGTAGGCGAGGTGGATTACTGCCTGGCCCTTCCACCTCAGTTGCACCGGGTGCATGACATCTTCCACGTATCTCAGCTAAGGAGATACGTGCACAACCCGACACATATCATCGACCACGGGGAGCTGGAAATCGATGACGGGGAGACTTTTGCGGAAGTCCAGGTGGAGATCGAGGATTTACAGGAGCAGGTCCTACGTGGACGGTCGATACCTCTGGTGCGCATTTGTTGGCAGCACGGTACCCTCCAGGAGAGCACATGGGTGCGGGAGACTCGGATTCGTGCTCAGTACCCTCATTTGTTTCCCTAGTTTATGTTGTAGCTTTACGGGGATGCAAATCCCTGAGGTGGGAGTGATGTAAAGACCTGGAAATTTCAAGGAAATGTTTTTAAATACTTTGAAATTTTATGAGTTTGTGGCTTCTGACGGCACTTAATTCTGAGGCCCTGTGTGCATGGAATCAATTTCCAATGTTTAGCTCGGGTACGTTCAGTGAACAAACGAGAGGGTTTTTCTATCTTTTGAACCGGTGCTCGGAACTAAAATATGAGGGCACTGATGAACTCGCAGCGCCGGTATTGGCTTAAGGGGACACTTACCATAGATGCGTTCGCAAAAGAGGAGAAGTTAATTTTTGGGGGTTTGTTTAAGAAATAAATACAAATTGTCGGAACAATTTTTATTTCATGAGGAGGATTTTCCCTCCCATGGGTAGTTAAGGGTGGGGCCCACAGCCACTTAACTACCCAAGTGTGGATATTAGAGGGGTGGGTCCCACACGAGTCCCACTATTTAATTCCCTCTAAATCTCTTTAAGAACCCCCATTAGTTTGACAAACATCCATTAAATTTAACCTCAATCCATTAAATTATTTCAACTCATAATTTAATGAGGAACCTTCCTCTTTCCTCCTTTTTATTTTAACTTCCAACACATTTAATAATGGGGAACCTTCTCCCTCCCTTCTTAAATTAATTTTCATCACGTTATTAAATGTGGTGAATTAATTCAGGGAGTTTCTTTGCGTGTGGAATTAAATAATTGGAGGAACCTATTATTTAATTGGGAAAAGAGCTTCGTTGTGCGAGAGAGATCGGGGGAGAGCACATGAGATTTGGAAGAACGCCGACCTCCGACGAAGAATGAAGAAGAACGCCGGCCTCCAACGAAGAACATCGGTTCCTCGAAGATCGACAACGTGCCACCCTTCTCTTCTCCACGGCAAGAGAGGAGACGCTGCTTCCTCCTCAGCGCGCTCCGACGATGCCTACGATCCCCTTCCCTGCAACGCCAATGTCCGACATCAACTGTTGAGGTAGGGGTTTTTGTATAAATTTCTTTATGTGAATTTTATACCATCGGCATGGCGTTCTTTATTATTGGTGATGTTTAGAACCACTAACACGGTGGGTACGGACTAACGAACAAGTCCGAACCCACCACTGTTTTGTTCTTGATGCACGGAATCCTTGGCAGTGACGAAACGAGACCGTTTTGCAGATTGAAGGTCGTCACAGTGATGTACGGGTCCCGAGATGACCGTAGGCGCAGAAGGGAGCAAGAACGGACCACCGGAATGACTCCGGTGGCCCGTAGAAATCTCCGGCGGCGCCGGCGGCTGGAGGCGGCAGCGCCCCGGCGTGCCGCCAGCAGGAGCATGCCACCGCTGAAGTCGCGGCGGCGAGGAGTTGGATCTCGTGGCCACGCAGGATTCGAGGGAGATGCGGCATCGGTCGCCACGTCCGCGGAGCACAAAGGGGGAACCGCGTCCCCCCTGCGCGGCCCGCTGGCCGAGCTAGCGCACCCCCCGGCCGGGCCAGGGTGGTTCGCGCCGACCGTGCCGGGCCATTCCCAGTTGGGCCGAACCCGGACCCGGGTCAGGTCGCCCGGTTCGGGCCAACCCAGGGGGGTTGGGTCGGGTCGAACCGGGCCCAGACCCCCCACTTCGGACCGTTTTCGGTCTTTTGCCCATAACTTGAGCTATGGACCTCTGATCAGCGCTTTGTCTATTGCGTAGGAATCCTTGGATTGGGACAGCCGTTTCGGTATATTACACTCGAGGTTTTGGCAAAGTTTGGGTACATCCGGGTTGGTTCTAACTCGAAACCAACCGGGCCCTTGGAGCAAGAAACACTTATAACTTAAGGATCGGACGTCCGTTTGACGTGCCGTCAACTGCGTTGAATTAATCTTGATGATACGGTCCTTTTGTCTCACTCCGCTTGAGGTTTGGACGCAGCTGGAGTACGGTCAAGTTGGTTTTAACTTAAAACCAACCGGGCCCCTGGGACGGAAAAGCCAATAACTCTCAGACCGGGCGTCTGATTGACGCACCGTCTGTCGTGTTGGGTTTCTTTTGACGAGGCGGAACTTTGGGATACATCAACTCTAGACTTCATGATAGTTGATGTATCGACTCTCTCTTTCTCAAGGAGAAGACCCTCCCGGAATCGAGCATGCTGTGTGCAGGAACCCTAGAGCTGGCTACGACTGCGACGATGACGACTGCACTTGGATCCTCCATGGGTTCGGCAGCGAGGACGACTGTACTTGGATCCTCTGTGGGTTCGGCAGCAAAGACGACTGTACTTGGATCCTCTGTGGGTTTGGCAGTGACGATGACCGTACTGGGATCCTTTGTGGGTTTGATGGCGATGACTATTGTTCTTGTATCCTATGTGGGTCTGGCAGTATTTGACTATGTACTTGTATCCTGAGTGGGTCCGGTAGAGTAGCTGGTCTTGTATCCTTTGTGGCTCTAACAGCTTAGTTGGTCTTGTATCCTATGTGGGTCCGACAGCTTAGATGAATCAGTGGATACATCTGATCATCTCTATCGCCTTACGAAGTGTATACATATGTGAGCTGAGTCTTGATTCTCAATCATTATCATTGATGTGGTTGACTTGCTTTCCTTTGTGGATTGGGTTGTGCTTTCTTGTGTGGACTGGGTTGTGCTTTCCTATGTGAACTGGGTTGTGCTAGGGCTCGGGAGCTAGAGCCAAACCGTAACTGATGACTTAGGTATATGTATGGGCATATACCTAAGTATAGTCATTTGATACTTTGTGATTGTATCTTTTCCTTTTTGGTTTATCCTTTGTGGATTCGGAGAGACCTTTGGGGGTCTCGGGGTCGCTACTGAGTATCATATACTAATCCTTGCACGGGCTATGCCTTCACTACATTGTGTTGGATGCAGACGATGCACAACACTGATCGAGTTGGAGGATTGTGGAGCTGGACAGTACCCGGAGGTGGACCACTTTACGGGACGTACACGGAGCGGACGGCCGGACCCGAGGAGCTGAGGAGGCTATCTGTACCCACCCTTCAGGTGGGATTTTCGGAGTACGACTCGGTGTTTCTGTTTTACTTACTGCTTTTGAACTTTCCTTTAATTTGTACTGTTCTTTTAGTTGGGTTTGTATACTGGCCCATTTACTTTTCAGCACCTAACTTGTACCCTGTTTTACTTAGTGCATACTTCACTTATATACTCTGTTGGGTTTGTTACTTCATAAAGGAAATGCATTACCTTATTTTGGGATTTACGCCTTTGGTGCTAGTCGGCAGCCCCTGGCCTATGGAAGGCGGACTTAGGGTAGTCACGGCACAGGCCCCGAGGACAGTTCGTGATAAAAAGAAAGATCCTTCCTCCGGTTATCTGCATAACTTTTCTGCCGACTCTGAGTTGTTCTCATGTGTTTCTGTATCAACTGAACTTTTTCTGCCAACTCTTCTACCAATTTTGGTCCCATCAACTTCCTTTCACCCACTTCATCCCAAAAAGCTGGAGTTCGACACTGCTTCCCATATAATTCCTCAAATGGTGCCATCTGTATACTGGAATGAAAACTGTTATTATAAGAAAACTCAACCAAATAAAGATGTTGGTCCCAACTTCCGTGATAATCCATCGGAAAAGCACATAGCATATCCTCCAATGTCTGAATTGTTCATTCTGACCTCCCATCTGATTGAGGATGAAAATATTTACTAAAATTTAATTTAGTACCCAATGACTTTTTAAGGCCTTTCCAAAAATTAGAATTAAACCTGGGATCACGATCAGATACAATAGAGAGGGGAACTCCATGTAACCTGACTATCTCTTTAGGATACAAATGAGAAAGTTGATCTAGGGAAAAAGTATCTCATATATCAAGTAAATGAGAAGATTTAGTTGAGGGATCGGCAACAACCCAGATTGCATTATTACCTCGAGGTGTCTTCGGCAATCCCACAATGAAGTCCATGGATATATTCTCATATTTCCACTATGGCACTGGTAAAGGCTAAAGCATCACTTTCGGTAACTTCCGCTCTACTTTAACCTGTTGAAAAGTCAAACATTTCACCGTAAAATTAGCAATATCTCTTTTCATTCCATCTCACCAGTAATACTCCCGAAGATCTCTATACATCTTAGTACTGTCTGGATGAACTGAAAATGGAGAAATATGAGCTTCACATAACAACTCTCTCTTCAACTGTGAATCACAAGCCACACACAATATCTTCCCAAATCTCAAAACACAATCATTATCAATTTTTAATTCATGAAACTT
Organism: Viscum album; assembly: GCA_963277665.1. Classification (NCBI taxonomy): domain Eukaryota; kingdom Viridiplantae; phylum Streptophyta; class Magnoliopsida; order Santalales; family Viscaceae; genus Viscum; species Viscum album. Next base: position 840,662,539 of record OY728140.1, on the reverse strand, counting down.
ACCCTTTTGAACCAGCTCTACCTTTTTCTGCAACTCACTGTCTTGCTTTTGTGCTAGCTTAATTCTGTCTGATAGAGAAGATTTCACTTATACCTGAAACAAAACAGAAGAACATCCTACACCAACAACTTCTATGCCAAAGTTAATCAAATCCTTAACCAAAGAACCACGTTCCAAACACAACATGGTTAATGAAGGATTACTTTTTTGACTCAAAGCATCAGCCACTTTATTTTCTTTTCCCGAATGGTAATGAATTGTACAATCATAATCCTTGATTAATTCTAGCCATCTCCTATATCTCATGTTCAATTATTTCTAAGTGAATATATACTTTAAACTTTTTTGATCGGTATATATTTCACACATTACTCCATACAAATGATGCCACCAAATTTTTAAAGATAAAACAACAGCAGCTAATTCAAAATCATGTTTAGGGTAATTTACCTCATGATTTTTCAACTGATGTGAAGCATAAGAAATTACCTGATCATTCTATATTAGGACGCAACCAAGTCCTTTCAATGAAGCATCACTGTAGATAACAAACTCACCATTCCTGGAAGGTAGTTCCAAAACTGGACCATTCACCAATCTTCTTTTCAATTCCTAAAAACAGTCATCACATTCTTTTGTCCAGATAAACTTAACACCCTTCCGAGTTAGCTTAGTCATTGGACTAGATAACCGTGAAAATTTTTTAACAAACCTTCGGTAATAGCCTACCAAACCAAGAAAACTACGAATCCCGATTACATTTGTGGGTCTTGGAAATTCTTCAACAACCTTTGTTTTTGGAGGATCAACAATTATTCCATCTTTAGAAACAATGTGACAAAGGAAAGAAATTTGTTGCAACCAAAACTCACACTTGCTGAATTTCCCATACAATTTATTTTCTTTTAAGGTTTTCAAAATAACCCTTAAATGACTTTCATGCTCCTATTTAATTTTAGAAAACACCAAAATATCATAAATGAAAACAACCACAAACTTATCCAGGAACTCATAGGAAATTATATTCATAAGGTACACGAATACAGCTGGTGCATTGGTTAGCACAAAAGGAATTACTACAAATTCATAATGGCCATATCTTGTACGAAACACGGTCTTCAAAATAACTTATTCCTTTACCTTCAACTGATGGTACCCCGATCTCAGGACAATCTTTGAAAAATACTGAGTTCCCTAGAGCTGATAAAACAAATCATCGATATGAGGCAAAGGATATTTGTTCTTAACAGTGATGTTATTCAAGGATCTATAATCAATTAAAAGTATCATTGAACCATCTTTATTTTTAACAAATAAGATAGGATCACCCCATGGTGATGTGCTAGGTCGAATGAAACCTTTCTCTAATAAATCTTGCAATTTATCCTTCAACTCTAAAAGTTCAATTTGAGCCATTCAATAAGGGGTTTTTGAAATTGTCTTGGCATCAGGAACTAATTCAATAGTAAATTTAACTTCCAAATCTGTTATTATTCTAGGCAACTAATCAGAAAATACATCAGGATACACATTTACCACTGGCACATCATTAATCTGAACGGTTACTTTGTTTTCAAAAATATGTGCAAGGTAACATTCATTTCCATCTTTTACAAGTTTCTCATCCTCTTGATATGTTATCAACATTAAGGGTTCATTCTTGTACACAAACTGAAAGTCTTTCTGAAAAGAAACTTCTTTAGATCTACAATCAATCTTAGCATGGTAAACAGAGAGCCAATCTATACCTAGAATAACATCAAACTCTTCTAGAGGTAGAACAATAAGGTTTTCAAGTAGGTTCTTTCCAAGGATAAGGATAGGAAGATTCTTATAAATTCTTTTTGCCTCAGAATTTCCCCCAGGTGTTTTTACCACAAGTTCAGGAATCATTTCTTGAGATGGTATTCCCAATTTACTAGAAAATTTTTCAGAGATAAAATAATGTGTAGACCCTGAATCAATCAACACACTGTTATAATCTGAAAAAAAAAACAAATTACCTGATACCACTACATTTGATAGCCCAACATCTGTTGAAGTAGTTGCAAAGGATTTCACCACCCCTTTCTGCTTGTAGTCTGACTGTTTCCCATCATTCGAGCTCTTTGTCTAACACTCTTTTTCATAATGACCCATCTCATTGCACTTGAATCATTTCACTAACTGTAAATCAGATTTGGTCTTACCATCACCCTGATCTTTTTCATTGCAATCAAGAGCCTTATGTCCCATCTTACCACATCGGTAGCACTTTCCATAATTCAAAAGATATTCCCCAGCATGCTTTTAACCACATTTATCACAAACTAAAAATTTATTTTTCTTACCACCAGACCTTTTTGAAGATTTCTTCCCTTTCTCCTACCACCTAGGTCTCTTATTCTGTAGGTTGTCATAGAACACTTGATCATTGGAAAACTCCATTTCCACCTTCACAGCACATCAAAAAAGCTTTTCATAACTTTTGAACTCACGGGAAGCTAAAGACCTTCGATATTTTGACTTTAATCCTGAGTAAAAATGATTGATTTTACTATCAAGGTCTCAGATAAAATTTGGAGCATACCTTTGCAATCGAGTGAACCTTTCTTCATAAATAGCCATTGAGTCCTACTCTTACCTCAATTACAAGATTTGTTTTTCCATCCTAAGTAGAACAGCCTTAGGAAAATATTTCTCAAGAAACATACCTTTGAATTCATCCCAGTCAAGAGCATCAACCTCATCAGTGTCCCTGATATTTTTAACCATCGACCACCACTGATCTGATTCACCCTCCAAATGGTAAACAGAAAGACTAATCTTTTTCTTGTCTGAACACCCCATGACATTGAAAATATTCTCCAGTACTTTAATCCACCCTTCAGCTGACCCAGGGTCAGATGATACTCTGAATGATGGGGGATGTTGCCTCATGAAATGTTCCACCACTGACATGTTCCTCTGTGGTTGATCTAGCTGATCTCATGCATGGATACCACCACTATTTATCGCTTGAGTCAACTGCACCATTGCTGCAACAAACTGTTCAGTTCCAATTCCGACTATCTCAGGATGCTGATTCGGAAGGTCATTTCCTTCTGTATTCCTTCCTAGCACTACTTCCCTATTTCCTCTGTGGAAAACCATTCTGAACAAACATGTCTTAGATGAAGAAACATGGTAATCTTCAAATGCTATATCATTTCAATTTGAGAATAAAAAAAATATTTTTTGAATAATCATTTAATAGAATTCTAACTCTTAAAGTTATCTAAACCGACCTTTGATACCAACTATAAGGCCCCATCCTTAAACATTACTTAATCTTGAGTTATTACAAGAATACACATTGAGGATCTTTTTAGGTTTAGAGTTTTAGAGAATTAGATCATAAATCATTCATTAAATTCCACATTTAAACAAGGTGGTTACATAAAAGACAGTATTCAATTTTCCCATAAAAGGAGACATATTTAAAATAAAACATTGATTCTTTCTTGAAACTTCCTCGACACTATCATCACATCATGTACTTTTCCCTTGACCTATGAAAAACATTTCAAAAACTTTGGATGGGCATAAAAAGCATTGTAAGGGATATAAAAATACAGAATGAAAACATTAATCCATGTATTCGTAAGAATCAATGAAATCATACTTTACTCATAAAACATTAGCACTTTAACATGCCTAATTAAATCATAAGATTAATGAATAACTCATAGAAATCATAATACATAAAGGTAACTTGAGGCATTCATAACATTATTACGTAGGGAGTAACCCTCATGGTTACTTTTGGAATACCCATCACTGTATATTCCCTAAATATCTTCGGAAAAACCTTAGCATTTAACCCCTTCGCATTACCCAATGCATTGGAGAGCTATATCGGGCTCACCCGCCCTTAGTTTATCACGGAACCACCCGTCATCATAAACAATGCCCAAGAACAATAACATAATCGTATCACATAAAACATGCATAAAGGAAACATAAAATTTCCACATTTCAATCACAAGATATTAATACAACATATTGATATAATAAAAACAATATAAAACCCATTTTCAATACCAAAATAAAAGAAAAGAAAAATGTGGTATTTATTTTTTATTTAGTAGAGGAAGCCGAAACTCAAATAATGGTCACGGCGGCGGAGAAGTCATTGTCGCCTCATACGTAAGACAAAACATTCCTTTTGTAATTTAGTAAAACTCTTCTACAAAAAGATTCCTTTTGAATAAAAGTAAAAGTAAAAGGTTTTTATACACCGTATAAAAGAAAGTTGTGTATAAAATAAAATATGCCTTAATGAAAGGAGATTGAGACAAAGTCCCTTACCTCGTGTCCGAGTTGACTCGATCATTCTTTAATCTCCAGAATATTAAACTAGAGTTAATTTCTACTTTCTTAAGAACATTTTTCAAGCTCATTATTCCTTTTATATCACTTATTACTATGTTATTAACATTATGTAATTATTTAAGTTAATAACGGTCATTTTGTCGATCTTTGGTACTTGAGTCAAAAATAAACTTCTTATAATTACAAGTTGTTCATGTGGTAAAATATCCATTATATACAGAATTATATTCATGATTTAGATATCATATATATCATATATATCCAGTATATACATGAATTTATATTATTACATAACATTTATAGGTAAGAAATGAAATGCACCGTTCATGGAGACGGTAAGTCGTACGTACGCATGAACACTACTTTCATTTCTATTTCGTATTTAATGGAATGAAATCATAATGATATAAAGGTATATTATAATTCCATTATAATATCATATATAACATCATTAACTCCATCCATTATACGTCCCACATATGGAATTAATGAATCAAATCACTATGAGGGGGTGGTAGTCCGCACATCCTAAAATGAAGATATCATGTTTACCCATAATGGAAACCATAAAGGTATGTCATAAATGAAAAATAAAAAATCATAAGGAAAACATAAACATAATATATATCATATATAAATATAGTGACATCTTAATGTCCACCATGAAAGGTGTTAAAAGAATATTGAACAATCATTGTTTCGTGAGGCAGAAATTATCCATTCACTGAAACAATATGTTCTCTAACCATTAGACGGGAGTGTGTGTAAGTGTAGCTCAAATCCTTCTCATAAAAACATCCTAGTATATTGAATATACTTTTTTTGTTACAAAAGAAAGTAATAAAAATATTTTATGGGGTTGGAGAAGCAAAATAAATCAAAAGAACATTAGAGAAGACTTTACCTTTAAATCAGGTAACTCCCCTTGGTTTTAACCGAAAGGGTTTCTTGGAGAGCATTATGCCTAAGGTAAGGCTTCTATGATGAATAGAGGTATGTGGATAGATAAAATGATCAGTGTTTGGCCGATATAATGTCTTTATAGGTGTGGTTAAGGAGGGTAGAATTGGGGGCCTTTTATAAGAGGGAGGAGGGCACTCTTGGAAAGTCATGAAATGTTACATTATTTTAAAATTAGTTTCGGATTTTAAAGGTCCCACAGTGATATATTTCTAGGATAAGGTGATAAGGGTTCGAAATCCACCCATACAATAGGTTTTTGACAAGTGTAAGTCTTAAATTTTACATTATCTTTTCATTTTATTTAAATCGTTCATTAATGAGGTAATTGTTGCATCATCATGGTGTCATAAATAAATTAATTTATTTAATGTATAAAAATTATAAAAACAAATACTATGATGTATTAAATATTTTTATCTTTCCAATGAATATTTATAGTCTAAGAGATCATTTACACAGACAAAACTAAAATTGTTTTACTTAGGTGTTACATACTTTTGTGATATTCTCATTTCTTTAAAAATAAAATGATAAAGTGTCACTATCACCCAAAAGTGATTCCATGGAGTCCCTAAGTTCGCATAAGGATCCCATGGTCGTCCATGACACAACCAGTAGCATTAGGACACATTTTGGGGTCATTTGTTATATTATGATATTATTTTATTATCCTTAACTACCTGATTAGTAATTAATCACGATAATTAAAGATAATTACAGTCGTTACTATTAATAATGTCCAAAAACAAACGAGTCTTAATTACATAATTTGGACCTTCTGATTCCAAATTTGGAATCCACTTTACCAAATTCCAAAAACAAAAATTGCAGTAATTAATTTAAAAATAATTCCTGTTGTCAAAACAAATAGCGCGTTTTTTTGAAACAATATCTATGAAAAGTTTGGCACTTGTCTATAACCAATTCCAAAGTGAAATCAATTACAGTGACCAAAATTGTATTAAATTGTAAAAATATATTCTAATTAAACTTTAAAACCTATTAAAAAGATAATCTAACCATATGATTAAATTAGATGAAAACGCAGTTTTGAAGTAAACTGCAATATTTTCCACTATTCATTAAAAAATGAACATTGTCATAAAAATACCAAAACTTTATCCAAAGTAAATTTCAATGTCCCAATTATAAATAATAAGTTTATTTTGACAAATAGAGCTTATAAAATTGTCAATAGTTAGATTTTAAAATGGTTTTCCATCAAAAGGCAGTAAAACAATCTTTTAAAAAAATATTAGAGTATTTCATGCTTAAGATTGGATTTATTCTCATTTTAAGACTCTAAAACACTATCCAATTCATAAATAGACATAGATAAGAAAATATATTATTCATTACTTACTTGGGATGTTAAAATACATGACTTATCACATACATTCATGAAATGTAGTATCAACTCAATGATTACACAAATTACATGATTTTTCTGTAACGTGTCATGCTTTAATGAATGTAGAGTATCAACTGTAATATGAATCATACAAGATATTCAGATTTTAAAATTATGTCGATAATATTTAAACATATATATATATATATATATATATTAAAACCTATCACAAGGAATGTACTATAAACTTAATGACCAACTGAAAGCACATGTTAATATGGTTTACACAGTATAATAAATAAATTTTAAATCTTCTTAATTTGGTATAAGTAAAAATCATGTACAATAATGCTACATGGAATGTAAATATCTCACCATGTATCCAAGGTACATACCTAGGGACTCGTCATGTAAACCATGACTTGAAAAATTAGAGTACACGACATGTATAAGCGACTACATGGTGTGTGGTATCCAAGTTACACCATCACCAGTCAGGTAGTCCATGTATGGTAATACACGACCCATATATGACTCAAAGGGACTACATGTTGTGTATGTGGTCTATATGGTGTGTAATCCATCTGACCATGTTCTACCCTAGCCTGGTCGACATGTGGTGTAAGAAATAAATACACCACATGTCATTAATGCACATGATTTAAATTAATTTTTGAATTAATTCTTTATGAATTGAACACAAATACATGGAGTGTAACTATAATTACACATTTTGTACTATTTTTTATCCATCTATAATCCTCAACACCTCCAGATGTTTTCTCCAATTTTATTTCATTCATAAAATTAATCGTATTGATTAGATCTATGAGAAACGAAGGAGGAATAAGTAGATATCACAATTCAAATTAAAATAATGATTAAACTTGAATTGAAAAACTAAATCACAAATGAATAAATCAATCAAAAATATTTAAATAATCATACATAATTATGTGATTGATATGATACCAGTTATTAGTTTTGGGTGTAGTGTAAGTGTGTGATAGTTTGTACCCAACTTCTCTTTTTTCCATGATCGATGATCAATCTGAGATTTTTGCAACTATAAGATATGTGATCTATAGAGATTAATTAAATAATATAGATAATGGATATAATTCTAGAACCAGAGACAAGATCATTACATATTATTTATAATAAATTTAATTAATTAAATAATTACCTTGTAGGAATTTTTTCTTCATTAATGGATCTGACAACATATCTTCATTGTATATTCATTGTGTTGTAGGAATCATAGTAAGATTTAATTTATTGGTGATCCACACATGTTCCAAAAATATATGAATGTCGGTGTATGAATATCTGGGTGCTAGCATGATAGATCCTATCACTTGTGTCGTTCTCCTTTGATCGCCTCGATAATGGAATCCAAATCATTCTTCATGATACCTATTAACATGAGAGTGGGAGGTAGAGGAAGATCACTCTCCATTTTTGGGTGCATTCATGGAGAAGGGGTCTATATTGGGATTGAGAGGATTCTCCAAATCTGTGGTGCACAACCAAAACAAAATGAAATAGCTCTGTGAGAAAATAATATAATTGGGTTTATATATCGCTATGGTTAGAAATAAATAATTGAACATGTGCCCATTTATATTTATTTAATCCATGTTAAAACCCATGTAAAATAATATTATTATTATTATTATTTATCAACATATACTTAACTTGTTAATTAAATTAAATATTATTTAATCAAATAATATTCATTATTTATTATTTCTCACTGAACCATTAAAGTCATTCCACCATTCCTCCACAATATTTATCGGGTCTTGAATAATTAATAGTTATTTATTAAAAAACATCATTGTACTATTATCTAATAAATAAATAAATATTTTATTAACTAAATAGAAAATAAATAATTTTTAAATATTCTGATCATATTATATTCTCTCGAATAACTTGTGATAAAATATATGTGATCAAGAAAACATGAATAATTATTAAACCACATGCAGGGGTAATATTTTTTCAACTTATTAAATAATAAATAATAATATATATTTTTAATTGAGATTCTGGATTCACTTACTGTGTTACCCTCTAGGCCTCTTTCTTAGTGGCATTAAGTGAAGCAGCCTAAATTCCAAGGTTAGCATCTTGGAATATTCGAAGGCACGCATAGAGAAAGAATTTAATGCTGCAATTAAATAATACCTCATATGGATGATTACCATATAATATAATCCCTTTATCATTATATCTCTAATCAATAAGGTTGAATGATGGTGACATCAACATATGTTCTCAGTCGCTCATTCTTCATTTATACTTTTTTTCATGGGTCTTCTTTAAGAAAAATCACAGCTTGAAGAGGAAATTAATAAATTCGAGGATGCACAATGTAAGAAATTAAAATGGTGGAATTCAATAATATACCATTTTTAGTTAAATTAAGATTATATAACTCTTTTTAATGAAAATATTTCATTTAATTAAGAAAAAACACAAGGTAACATTTGTGACAAACAAATAAATGATGTTGTTCTTAAAAAAGTTTTCGATGCATATGAAAAGTTACAAAAAACTTATATGAATTTTAAAGATGTATAAAAATAAATAAAATCTAATAAGATCAAGTAATTTTATAGTTCCCTACAAGAAAATTGAATAATGAATCAATAATTCAAGGAAATGATGATGGTTTATTAGGAACAAAGGTTGATATTTATTGAGTATTAGAATAACTCCCTCAATATGCATAATCTTGAAAATAAGGTGAAATTGAAAAATCTAGAATCTTTAAGAACTTGAAATAAAATTATTTTATTAATTGAAGAATATTTTCAAATGAAGATTTTTATAATGTTGTGATTAAAAATGTTTTTGGTTAAGTATTATATACACTTGAAACATTACACAATGTTTCCATGAAGACCATTGATGCTTATCATGATGAAAAAAACTATTAGGGTCAAAGAGATTGATATTTTATTGGAATAAAATAGAAAGTTACATGAAAATTATATTCATAACATCCATTATTTTAAATAATCACATTAATATATTGTTAGTTTCAAGTAATTCCAATTAGAAGTTAAATTCAAAAGATTTAAGGACCTTGATAGTTCTTTGAATGAAAGTACCAGACTAAATGAAGTCGAAATTAGTATGTTTAAAAGTGAATGAGAAGGTAGGATAACATCAGTTAAAAATGATAAGATTTCCCTCAGTATGAAACGTATTAAAAAATTTTAAATTGTGAAATTTGAAGCATTCACATGTTGGAACTCCCCAAGATGCTAGGAATAGTAATTCATCTACACAAACATATCAAGAGAGTCAAACCCTAAAAAGTGATGTTTCTATAGAAACAATTGATTGGATTCATGTGCCTAAATGGAATCTCATTTATTGAAATAAAATATAAAAATTATCTCTTTATAAATCTTGTACAATATCATGGAAGAAGGTAACCCATGTGCCATTTAATTTTGTTTCATCTAATGTAATATCATCTACTAAAGCAGGTTGAAATCCAAAATATTGGAAGATGTTGGTAGATACAAATAAAAAAAACCACCAAAATATTTGTTGTATATAATAGAAAATAAATAAAATTAACCCCCAAAATGATTCTCTAAATAAGGATATTAAATCCTAGAAATAGAAAGGCATTAAATCTAGTCATATCGGTGCAATAAGGAAAAAATGATATTTTTTACTATAATTAGTATTGATGGAAGTTTGAACATCGTGATTTTTTATGTTTCAACATTGAGATAATTCATGAATACTATATAAATAATTCAATTAGGGGAGTTATATAAAAATAAATTTATAAACCCAGTAAATATAATAATATTTCATTGAAGAAAATGAATCTGAGCACTAGAAATAGATTTGAATGACTTGAAGATCTGTGTGATTAATACAACATAAGTGGTCAAAAAGAAGAAGAGTGCTAGTATGAACCACCCAAGTACAGCTCCTATATTAATATGAATTTAGGACCATAACTTAGATAGAATAAGATTGGAAATAAAGTATAACGAGATAACTTTGGAGATAAATAAGTGCATGAAGTTTTAAATAGATGAAAAGAACTGAACAAACCACTCCTATGGAGATTGAGAAGATGGATTCCAAGAACATCATGTCTACTAATAAAATATACTTCTAATTTGTAAAGATACCATTAAAAATTGCAAATAGTATATAGAAATAAAAATTAATTAAATTAATTTGAAATCAATAATAGAATCAACTCGGGATAGAAAAAGAAAAGATAGGATTGATTAAGAACATTCCATTAGAATATTTTTACAAGTTACCCAATAATGTTAACTCAAAATCATTTAATAAGCCATATGTAAGCTCAAATAAATAATATGTTAAGAAGGAATGTCTATTTATTTGGCATCATCAAGTGTAACTAGTTAGATAAATGTAAAAAGATGAAGATGTACCACTATCTAGAGAAAAGGAAAAAAAAGAAAATAGATTTTTTTTATGTAAAGAATAACTCAAATTTCAATAGAGGTTGTCAACAAATGACACATCAGTTGTTTAAAAAACATTTTGTGGAGGGTTAAAGAAAAATGTACATAATATAATAAATTGTATAACTCTCCTACATACTCAAGAAGATATGCTGAAGAAAGAGAAACAACCCCTAGGGGAAGCTATTTCACTATCGGATTTTGTGAAGATAATTAATCCATATAAGATTAGGTTGAATAAAAATAAAGAATCTGTATTGTCTAATAAATCTCATAATGTGAAAATTAAAGGAGACGTAGTCTTGAAGAGTATCATACACTTTAGAGATACAAGGAAAAGAGTCCCTATGTTGAGATAAAATACTCAGCCATGTTTTACTTATTAATAATTTCATAAGTGTTCCACCTTATTATCTTACTTCATGGGTTGTATTTTTGTTCTTAAATTGTAGGGAATTCAAGGTGAATAAAAATATCATGAGGGTAATTAAATGAAAATAGTGGAAGAAACCTATTTGGGATTATTATCCATGATAATAAAATCATGAATTATTGCACAATGGGGGATAATTAATATGAACATCTTGAAGACTATCAGATGAAATTACCCCTTAGGTAAAATGAAGGGGGTGAACCCCTTGAGGGGGGGAAACATAGATAGGATGATATAAAGTTTTTTTCATGAATATCTATAAGTTCATGTCATCTCTATATAAGTTTTAATTGACTTAATCCATTTACACTTCTTACCCTTTCCTTGATTATAAAAAATATATGAATAAAGGGGGAGTCACTATAAATGAGTAATACCATATGAAGGGGATTAAATTATTTTTATAATTGAAATTTCACTTGTATTTTTTAGTTAATTTAAGGTTATATATTTCATTAAAAATGTGTGTACCTCCCCAATTATGAAAAATATATAAATGGTATCACATTTTGAATAAGTAAATAGACAGTATTGTTGTCTGGGTGAAATCACTAATATTTTCTACACTGGTTTAGCCCATTTAGACTTATATATGATTAGATAAATGATCATTCCTATAAAAATATGTGGTATCATATTCCTTAATACAATTTTAGCAAATTAATACTTATAATATAAAAGCCAATTAAAAAATTTCAGAGAAAATTCATACCCAAAAGTAAAATTCTTGCATGGAGTACTCTAATAGGTATCACATATTTCATATTTTAGCACTAAAAGTAGTATCATATGGTCTTATCCCCATACATCCTTTGTATTTATTATTAGTAAGGGGGATAATATAAATTGTATTTTTTTAAGGAAATAGTATTAACAACAAATTTAAAGGAGGATATTGAAGATATCATGTGAATGGTTAATGATTACGGTTGTATTTGTTTTAAATATATAATATGAAATAAAAGTCATCATATTAAGGAGAATAAATTCCTTTATAATTACTGATTAATCATGTAAATATAAAGTTGGAAATATTTTGATAAATATTAAAGAAGGTTGGAGATAATTCTTGGATGATTGTTATAAATTCATTTGATGTCATTTGGTAAGAAACTATCCATTATTAAATGTGATTATTATTGTACTAGTATTAAATATAAAAGACATCTTTCAATGTAATTTAAGAGCTGAAACATTTTTTAAAACAAGTAAGAAGTGAAGACCATGATAATATTCATTTTCATGTGGAATCAAAGCGGATGAAGATAAAATTAAAATGGCTATGGAGAAGTAAAATATTTTTTTATAAGGAAGATTTTAATGTAGATTATTTTAATAGTAATTTTATACTTTGTATTTATTGATTATTTTGAGTGGACTTATATAAAAAATCAGGCTATTCATTATCCAACCAAGGACCAACATCAACAATTTATGGGACCTAGGGGTGAACCACAGGAGAGGCAGGTTATCTTGGACAACTAGGGTATCATCAGTGAGTGCATGAATGACAAGCATTCATATAACCAACAAGGAGAATTAAAAAGAGTAGTGGAACCACTATGTGGGGAGGAACTAAGGCAAAGAGTGTTTTCATGGGTCGGTACCAGTGGAGGTTAGGAGCAGACCCCAATACTCTCTTCTGTCTGATTGATGGAGTGATTTACATTTTAAGTGGTTCCTTGATGTGTGGAAGTTTGATGTGGGATCTAGTGACACAATTATTGTTCCACCACTTACTAATGTTATGGATATAACATGGACCACTTGATCAAATTGATCTCTACCATATGATTAATACCACATTGTGCATATTTAAAGGTGATTAATCTTCAACCTTCATCCTTCAAAGGGACCTATATAAGAGCTCAAGAAAAATTAAAATCACTCTATAGAGATATCTAGTGATAAATCCAAGATGTAACAAGAGTGTGTTTGAAAAAATAACTATTTTGTGATCATGATATAAAGACATAGAAATTGTTCCATCAGAACAACCCTCGATCGACACCAGCTCGATCAACTTGATTCCATGAATTAAATTGTTCTCTTGAATTCATATGATGATTTAAAGAATGTTTTTTAACAACAAGAAGAAGATTTAATTTCATGAACAAAACCAATCAAGATAATATATTATGAAAATCACTGTAACATCACTTGAAGAATGTATGTAAGAATATTCCATCATGGTAAGCTTCAATCAGAAGATTTTATGTTCAATAATATTTTTCATGATAAGTATTTAATATAATATGATCATGAGAATGAAATAATATGATCATGTATTCACTTCAATGTTCCATGAGTTTGAAAATCCATCTATTTTTTTCAATAAATATATTCCAAGATCTTTAGGTATTTAGGTAGTTTTTACTCACCATGAAAATCAAAGGAGAGGCAGTGAATGCCTTGCCTATAAATGGTGAGGAAGTGACAAGAGGTTTTAGTTTCTTCCATTTGATACTTTATAAAAGTTCTTGAAATAGTGCATTTATGAGACTCATAGGTTATGCAAATAATATTTCATCAACCTCCTAGGTTACATGAATAGTAAGAATATCTTATGTGACCACTCATGTTAAGGATATATGACCCATTCCTTTTCTTTGTATGAGGTTAAAAGAAGATAACACTATTATTCAAAATTAGTGTGATTTATCTTCTCTAAATAAGAAATAATAAATAATTGAGATAGATGTTAGAGAATTTAGTGCTTAAGTCTCATAAAGAATACAGTAGAGGATCATGTGATCCATTCCCATAAAGTCCATATTTTAATAGGATCACGACACCATAAACCATGTATATGTGAAGAAATATTGAGTTAAACTAAACACATATATATTTAAAATTAATTGGATTTATATATTTCATACCATTTCACGTTTGTGAAAGAGATTCGATGAAATCATGGATTAAGGAGCACATAAAACTCATATTCACAGTTTGAGATACTTGAACCATGTGAAAATATATGTATTCTATTTATTATTTTATTATCTTAATTACATGTGTACGTGATTTTTAGAGAACATATTAGATCCATTCCTATTAAATGTGGTAAAATATTGAGAGTAACAGGGTATAACTGAAAATAAATTATAAAGTTTTAAAATTTTGGGTGAACTGATAACCCCCCCCCCCCACTCCCCCCCCCTTAGTGATCGTGCAAATTCTATCTTGGATATACATCTTATATCAAGATTTACATCACATGGATCATAACTAATGATTCCTATGAGTCTTTACTTTATTAAATATTTATTCCATGTCACATGTTTAATGATCCTAGTTTTGATGAGTATGCATTTTATTATATAATGTGCATTCACTTTGAATATGTTATCATACCCTTATGCTTATCTTTTTCTCACAAAATATATTAAATTATTAATCTCTATGTCTACCCTCGCAATGATTTTGAGCTCACCCTTATTATGTTTCTTTACCCCAAGTTATAAAGAAATATGTTATGTAAGATATGTCTAGTAGGATTTAATGTGTGTGATGATGAATGCGTAATGTGGGAGAAGAAAATTTCGATATAGTGGGAAAATTATCACTTAAAGACAAGAGTATTATTATATAATAGTTCTTCCTAATTATTTAAAACTTTAAACCCTAAATGTCATTGGGTATATAAGTGATCCAATTTTTCCATTTGATGTTGTATATTTTGGATGGATAAAATTGGTCACATTTATTAATATCAAATCCAGATTTTTAATGATAATTTTTTTAGAACTGGATCCCAGAGTGTGTGTCAAAGGCTATTATAGTTGGTATTAGTACAGGGGTTAGATAAATTTAGATATTAGGATCTTTTCATATATGATTAAATTATGACTTATTGATACTATATTGGGTTTACAAGTTTAAGGTTGGTCATAATATCAAAGTCATAGATACCTATTTTTATAGTTTTATGTGATAGGATTTTAAATTTATTAATAATATTTTGGGATATATTTTATTTAGTTAAGGTATATGTAACCTTAGGTTTATCATGAAGGGTTATTTCATAATAATGCTATTACATTTTGGGAATGTAATTTGAGTGTTATAAGATAATATTTGAGGATAATATGTTCTTATTGATGTTTTTTGGGATATATGGATAGTTATTTTTGGAATGATATAAGTTTAACCTTAGGAGTTATTGTGGAAATTTTGGATTTAAAGGTACTATTTATTCCTATGAAGTTTGATTCGTTTTGGGTGTTATCTTATCTTGAGATATCCATTTCAGTTTTAGTAAATACAGGATGATTATCTTTTTATATTTGTCTAGATTCTATGATGTATTAAAATTTTATTCTTTCGTCATAAGAAAGATTCATCATGGATACTCATCTCTTGGAATATCATATAGGATATAGGTGGGAACTTGTTAAAATATTAAACCAAAATATGAAATTATATTTATGGATTTAAATAAAATCAAGTCAGAATATTTTCTCATGTTCTCTATCTTAATGGTAAAAGGGACCCTCACATTTAAATAAATGATCATGAAAATTAATTTTTTTCCCTTTTTTAAAATAATTTTTTAGGAATTTATGGCCTTTTCAGACCTTATTGGATTATCGTTTTGTGTTAATTGACTTAATCATGATCATTCACCATCTTGTAATCAATGTCCTCTATCACTCTCCATCATTATTTAGACATTAATTTTATCCTTCATTTCCATATCATCACTTATTTATAATTCTTATTTATTTTGGAGCCAATTTATGTGTCATTCTAGATGACCTTAAAATTTCCCTTTCCCTATTTTCAAAAGGAAGCTCTATTAATCCTTTTCATATTGTGGGTTTTCAATAAAGGTATTTTTAAATTTTAAACCCTTTATTATTTAACTAAAGATAAAAAAATCTGTATGTAATTTATTATGTTAGGGGAGAATATAATACCCCTTGATTTTAAATTAACATCTTGTTTGATAGAATACATGACACAAAACATTGAGTTTTAACAACTATGAATTAAATTTATTTAAATATGACTATTATGAGATAGTCATTAATTTTTTTTGAAAAGAAAAGATAAATTACTTGTCAATTAAATCAGACATACAAATCCAATCAGGAAATGAGTCTACCAAACAATGATCACCCCATGATTTCCCAAAACACGCCAAATGATGAGCATCAAGATTACCAGCCCTTTTGATAAAAGAAAATTTGTATTCAGTGAAACCTTCAGACAAAGACCAAGTCTTTCGCAAGATAAGGCCAAAAAACTGAGATTCATCGTCCTTCTTTGAAATAGAATTAACCAATTCATGGAAATAAAACTCCACAAAAACCTTGGGCTAATTTTTTGAATGGGAAAGAAGGATCCCATTGAAGATGGTAGAGGTATATGCCACCATAGGACTCCAATAATTTTTCACTTCCCAACAATGAGCTTCCACAATATCTCCATAACTATTATGGGAATGAGTCCAATACCAACCCTGAAATGAGAAGAGACTATAGCATCAGTATTAATTTTGAGAAAACCCTTTAGGGGGGACCAATATGTATACTCCTGTCGCATGTCGCCTGAAGAAGGTACTACACCATTTTTTTCCAACAGTTCATCCATTCCATGGTACTCATGACCCAGATATGATCTTGGGTCACCTTCATTTGGAAAATACATTCATTCCCTCTAGTCCAAATTAGCCAAGCAATTGTGCAGATCAGCCCCACCACTCTCGGTTCCAATGAGTCCACCCAATTGATAAGGTTTTGGACCAACCCAACTGAAGGATCAAAGAAAATTCCAACATTTTTCCTCTAAGCCTTCCACACACCTTCCACCCCATGACAGAAAAGAATTGCTTGTAAAGGAGATTCCACATCTTGGAGGCATAAAGGACAATTTTTTTCCTCCACAAGATGACATCTCACCCAAAAATCACAAGTTGTAAGGACACTAGAGCATACCTGTCACCAAAACAAATGGGAGTAATAGTGAGAGACCCGAGACTCTTCCAGCGACCATCGATAATGACATGTGCCATTCCTTGAACTCATATTCTGTAACCCGAGCGAACCGAGTACCTCCCTTGAGCTTCCCCCATCTAGCAAATCTGGTCATTACCCATACCTAGTGTGAGAGAAATACTTATGATGAGATAATGGTCAACCTCATTAAACCAACTGGAAATATTCCCTCAATCCCAGTCCTCCAGCATGTGATTGATGAGATCTCGCAGCCTTTCATTTTTGAAACCTCATACATAAATCAAGGAAACTATATGGTTGGTGCCATTTTCTAGCCACAGATCATTCCACACACTAACATCATTCCCATCAGAAATTATCCTAATGAAACCAATGTCAAGAATATTTTTTTCCCCAAATGCTTCACCAAAAAAAACTTAGTCATTGCCCCAACTGGTCATGTAAGAAGTCAGAATGAGGAAAATATTTTTCTCGCACAACCATTGAGATCAGGTCTTTTGGATTAGAGACAAGTATACACCCTTGATTTTCCAACAAAGCCTTGTTAAACCATTTTATATTTCTAAATTTGAGTCCTCCATAGAATTTCGAAACACACAATTTCTCCAAAGACGTCCAATGGGAGTTATGTTTTCCCTCATGAGATCCCCACCAAAAATTAGCCAATTGGGAATGGATTTGATCAACAAGAGTTTCTGGGAATTTAAATAAATACATAGCATAATATGGGATAGCTTAGGCCACTGACTTAATGAAAACTTCATTTCCCGCCTTGGATATCTTCCTTCCAGACCAAAGACAGATCAAATTATCCACCCTATCCATAATTGAAGAGAATACTTGTTTATTTTACCTACTAAAAAGAGTCGGGAGGCCAAGGTATTTAGGATTTTTATAAACCATTGGAAATCCCCTCATCCACTATAACTCCTCCCTCTTAGCTTTTAATATGCCTTTACTGAAGGATAACTTTTATTTTGAAGGATTAATATGTTTTCCAGAATCCCTTTTATACAACTTAATAATATTCATCACTGAACTGTATTCTTATAAGGTAGAATGAGAGAAAAGGAGGTTATAATCTTCAAAGAAGATATAGGAGATAGGAGGGTAATTTCTATTTACCTTCGCACCATTAATGTCTCCTTGATCCACTACTTTCAAAAGGAGATTCAAAAAGACATCATCCACCAGAATGAAAAGATACGGTGAAAGAGGATCCCCTTGTCGCAAACCTCTTGAAAGTTTAAATTTTTCCGAAGGGTTCCCATTAATATTAACTCTGAATGAGACATACGTCACATATTTCATGATAACCGAGATCCATTTCATCCCAAATCCCAACATGGAGAGAACAATTTCAATAAAAGGCCATTCCACTCTCTCGTAGGCTTTCATCGTATCTAATTTCATAGCCATTATGCCTCTTTTGGAAGAGGAATGGGTTTTCATGGAGTAGAATAATTCAAATGAAATGGGAACATTATCAGTAATGGATATCTTTGGAAAAAACACATTGGTTTTTAGTCACGAGTAGTGGGAGACAATCCCTGGACCTGGCCACCAAGATCTTGGAAAACATTTTGCACACAACATTGCACAAACTGATTGATCGAAACTCTTTGATTTTCTGAGGGCACTATGTTTTAGGGATAAGAGTGATAAGAGTTTCATTTCAGGATTTGAGGGGGGATCTTCCTACCCACATCTCCTTCATCAGGGCAAAAACATCAGGGCCAACGATATGCCAGAAACATTTAAAAAATGGAGCAAGAAACCCATCAGGTCCTGGGGCCTTATTAGAATGAATAAGATGTATAGCCCTAAGCACCTCATCATCATAGATATCTCTTTCCAACATACGATTCATATCTTCTGTGACCAATTCTGGGATGCATCTAGTCATACATTCACGGGTGATGATACTTTCTACTTTATAGAGATTGCAAAAGAAATTCATAATAATGGAGTTAATATCATTGAAACCATGAACCACTCTCCCATATTGATCCTCAAGATGAGAAATTATATTTTTCCTTCTCCTTGCAGAGGATATTTGGTGGAAAAATTTGGTATCCTGATCCCCATCACAAATGTGGGATTCTCTTTCCCAAAGAAACCAAAAGTTGTCCTTATCCATCAATGCTACATTCAGATTCTTTTCCACCATATAGATATCTCTAAGAATAGATACACAATAGGGAGAATATTGGAGTCTTAATAAGTGATTTTATACCTCATTAATGCGTCTATCAATGTTCACAAACCTAGCTGTGCTATACTTTTTAAACAAGCCTTAGTAACACAAAAATCGTACATGATTCACCAATTCAGTCCCTCCCAAGCCGACTGGACCACCTTTTCATAGTTACTATCATGGAGCCACAAACTTTCAAATCGAATGGTGTGCACATGCCTCCTCTATTTCCCTTGGGATATCATTGAAAAAATGATTTGGCAGTTGTCCGAAGAGACTGGGGGCAGGTGAACAATGGAGAAGGCATCGTAAAGATATTTACACTCATCATTTCCAAAAAATATATCCAACCTTTCCGCCAAAAAATTCTCCATTGATATACCTTAACGCCATGTGAATGTAGAGCTAGAAAATCCCAAGTCATGAAGATACATCAATACAGGGTAATTCCTAAACTCTTCCATAGAAGCACCACTCCTCAAATGTTCACCTTCTTTTTTATGGTGAAGAAGGACCTCAATAAAATCCCCCTATCAGAAGAGGGACAAGGAGAGAGTTCCACAGCCGATTCAATAGGTTCCAAGATTTTTGTTTATCTTGGCCCCCTAGCCACCCATAGAAACCCACAAAATAACAAGATGGAGATCCATGGGCAGCAACTATCACAACAATATAATTACTTGAATAATTAGAAATCTAAACACCTAGATCATCCTTCCACAAGAGGAAAATGACGCCAGTGTGTCCCTGTCTTCCAATGGGAAAGACATTCTTGAACCCAATATTCAATCCCAAAAGTCCAACATCCTTATGATCCAACATAGTTTCAAATACAAAAAAATATGTCAAGGCGATATTTTGAACTCCAGTGATGGAGAACATGAACTGTTCGTGGATTTTTAATCCCTCGGTAGTTCCAACATAGGATTTTCATTACCCTAGGTGGGTTTGGGACACACCCTCCTCAACCTTGAAAACATCAACAATCTGTCCATCATCTTCCACATTCCACCTCTTTGGTAGACTTTTAGTTCTCTGTCATGCCTCCAGTCTCCATTTTTGCTCATTGGGTTGTGCATTGATAGGATCTACACCCCTATCCCCACAGGTCATCCTTTTCCACTTCTAATGTTTTATTGAACCGGGTGACATTATCTCAATCATATCATCCTTCTCTTGATAGAGAATACATGGAGCAACAAAATCTGACCAAGGAATTGGGTCTGGTGGATCTTTCCAGATTTGCTTCATCACTGAGCCTAGATCTGGTGGTTCCTTGCATCCTAATTGCAGACCAACAGATGAAAAGGGAATGTTTGTCAATGCAGATGGATCATGGATTGAGATGCCAGCCGGATCCTTCCCCGGACTCATTTTCTCCTCCCTAGAATTGACTAAGGCCATTGTGCTGCACACAGATCCTTTTTCTGGCCATTGTTCCACTTGAGTGCCATTAGAAAGATTTGGTGGTCCTATCATGATGATATTAGTGTGTGTTGGTTCAGCCCGCTTACTTAAAGCCATCACAAGTTTGTCACGGTCCTTTTTTTTTGAAATTTAGAGATGAAATCCATTCCAGTAGTTTTTGCATGGAGCCAGAGACTGTAATGCAACAAAATTTTTCCTTGTCTTTCCTCCTTCTTCAAACCGCAGTCCTTCTCTACATGTCCGAGACACCCACAAACGAAATAGAAAATCGGGAGCTTTTTATACTCAAAGGATATCCAGATGTTAGAATCCTCATTTTCCAAAAACAAACCCCTCATAAGTGGATGTGAAACATCCACCAAAGCTCTGATCCGAACATTGGGTCCCCAATGAATTGGATCCAAACCGGTCCCATTCCAAGAATTTACCAATGCGACCTCCAATATCATACATAACTCATTCAGTTCTACCATGAAATAGGATACCTCTAATTTGAATCCATAAATGTGAAAAAGACAAATTAATTTTCTAAATATATTCTTCTTCTTTAAGGTCCTCCATGAGTATGATCTGGTTTTCAAAGGACCAAGGCCTACAGTTGAGTACCTTTTCCTTATATATTTAATTAAATAATTCAAAGATAGGAAGGCCCTCTCCCACTTCTCATATAGGCACTCCATCCTCCAATCTCCAAATGTTCTGAAAAGTGTTTTTCAGTGCTCCCTGATTGAAGGGGCTTTTGGTTGTAAATTTCCCAACTATCAGGAGTGATATTCTCTGCGAAAGAAACTCATATTCATTCTTTTGAGTGGAAACTGTCAACTTCCTTTTATTGTTTTGTGAAAGGTTATACCAACGATTCATTAAATCCAACTCTATATTACTTAAAGATAGGGAATCACCCATCATCGATAGCCACCTTCTTAATCCAGGGTTGCATGAGCACACCCATCCATGAGTCATACATCAGTGATCAAACCCTTCAAGCACACACCCCACTATGAACACACTCAGCACAATTTCAAGACCAATTCGGGCACATCAAGTAGCAATCCCACCCTTCGCAATAAGATCCTGTTAATACACTGCAGGCCCAATACAACGCGAACAACATGTTGTGTGTGAACACCCCCATCATGAAACACCCCCTACATGAAATGAAATCTTATCCCAGAGAACTCTTCACAGACACCTCCATCCTGAGCACACCCTACGCAGACAGCACACGATGCGTGAACACTCCCTTCATGAACTGAAAGATTCTCCCACAAAATCACTTCATGAAAACCCCTTCGTGAACACCCCCTTTTCAAAATAGCCCCTTCGTAGAACAAAACTTTCACGCACTGAGATCTTCTCCCTTTCCCCATCATGAACACCTCCTTCGCAACCCCTCCCTTCAAAAGCACCCCCAAATTGAGCACTCCCCTCCACATGTCCAGCCATTAGGCAGACGATCGGATCTAGTCTGTTGGGGATGAAAACAAAATGGTCGCCGAACAGGAGTACAATCGGAAGAAACCAAACCCTTGGGAGTCACTCTGTTGTCGATCCGACGATGCTCGTCGATCCGTTGAAAGCAACCACCAAAAATCTGATCTGATGTCACTTAGTAGATCATGAATAGTTGGACTTCTACCTCTCCCTAGAGAAGCATGACCACTTCAGATGTCGCATGGGTTGAAGAAACTTATCAGTAGAGAAAAGACGCCGCCATAGGGAAACCAGATCTAGGAACAGCCGACCTCCGAAAAAACACTCCACAAAAAAGCGTCATCGAAGAAGAAACAAAAAGATAGATGCTCAGAGGACACATGTTAGATTCATATGGATGAATAAAGAAGACACGAGCGTCGTCGAAGGAACTCTGAACCAAAGAAGAATCGAGGCTCCAAACCTAAGAAAATCCTAGGAGAAAGCTCTCATGAGTGGGAGAGACTCTAGAGATAGTCATTAAATTGGTTGACATTAATAGATATAAATTAATTATAATATATATATATATATACCGCTAAATAATAATATATCGATTAATTATTATGAAATAATCACTCAATTTCTGGAAAAAGTTACCTTATGGATCAAAAATACGTTTTCTTCAAAAATGATTTGTATTGATTTTTGTGATATAATATTATAATTAATTTCATCCAATTTGGAAAATTATATTTTATAAAAGGGATATAATTTTTTAAATTATCATATTAAAATTATTTAGGGTGAAATATTTGTATTTTTCTTTAAGGTTATATTTTTCATTCAATAGTGGAAAGTTGGTTTTTATAGAAAATTGCCTTCTCTTTTCATGTATTTAAAAAGTATAATTTTTTTAATTAGTTTTAAAATTTAACTATGTGAATTTAATTAAATATAATCCATTAAATTTAATTTTATTAAAAAAATTCTTAATTTTTATATAAAATTATTTTTATACTCAAATTTTATTTTTTAGAGAACCGTTTTTATCACATTTTGAAAGATTGTTTTAAATGAAATATCTACCAATTATAGGAATTGAATCTAATAAAATGTATTAAATATCTATAATTATATTGTATAAATTTGGTAAATATGTTAACTACATTTCTTGTTATATTGAATAGTATCCATGGTAAAATTTATCAACACAGTAAAGGGTGAGTTGGGTTAGATGGGATTAAAACTAATGTGAAAAGGATTTATAATCACCCAAACACTTTTAATATTTTGGATGATTTGATTTGGAACACCCCTTCATATATTCTAAAATATATATTTTTTGTTCCATTTTTCTTTGATAAAAAACTATATATTACTGTAAGTTAAGAATAATTAAAAAATGTCACATTCTTGATTTTAATATATCTAATATGTTTTAATGAGGATAAAAAAAATTTCATGAACAATTACAAATAGTTATTTTTTATATTAATAGTTATTATTCTTATGGTAATTTATTTTAAATTTTTATTAATGAAATTAGTATCTTATATTTTTATGTAACACTGACAAAGTGTTTTTGTAAGCAGTAGAAAAATAAAGTAAATGATTTTAAAAACATATGATGTAATATTTATTGGGTGATTTATAGTGTTACAAGAATTTTTAGATAAATATAATATATTATTAATGTGTTAACAGTTTTGATTCTAAATTTATTAATATCTTTATATTTATTAAATTCAAATTATCTAAATAGTTCTAAAAATGATTGTTTCCCTTGGAATTTGGGGATGACCTCCTTGATGGTAGGTTCAAACATTCCAATCAGTTTCTAACGGGTTTGTTCATAGAACCGGAAACATCCAATGATTCCATATTCATTTGGACCTACTTTCCAAAGGTATGTGCTCATTAGTTTGTGGACTGATGAGGCTTAGGAATTTTCATTGGTCAAGAGGATGGGAGGTCGGACTCATCACACCTTTTTCAGGGGAATTATTGTCTACTCCGGGACTCTCTATATAGATTTAAGTTATGTTCATGAATCCTTATTACATTACCAAGTATAAAATGAGTGTTCCTTCATATTTTAAAATCAATGATTAAATATGTAAGAAATTTAGAGAATATTTTATATGTATTAGAGGTTCTTCATCGATAGAGAATCATCTATATTTATTAGAGATTCTTGGTCAATGGTATCCTTCGACACATTTATATAGAAGTATCTTCGTCATTATGATGACCATGCTTGTTTTAAAGCCACTCAGTGGGGCACTTGAAGTTTATTGTCATTCAGAAGGATATAGATTATTTCAGAGTTGGGATTGAACTCCGAGATGGGCTACCTATGTATACTTTTTTTAGAAAAGGAATCAGAACCCACGTAGTTCGAGTAAGGGGGTATGATGTTTATGATTGATGGCTCAAAGAAGGATATCATAATTACTTTTACACTCTAAGCTCACAGGAGTCATGCTCGGTGTGAGAAACAAGAGGTATTGGTAAAAACCAGACAATTGTCCCATGAAAGATGCAATCATAAGAAATAATGTGGGGCTTATGTATGTATGACTACCCAGATAAATGAAGATTAGGATTTACTTCAGGGAAGAAATCCAGGAACAGGGTCCATAAAGGTATATGTGTTTCATGGAGATTTGAATACTCTAACTTGGGGATTACTCCGGAAAAAGAGGCCCAAATTAGGAGACGACTTATGATTGGGTTTTACTCTTGAGAAGGAATCCCATATCAAAGGTAAATTAGGACTGGTTAAGAGAAATTAAGACTGGGGATTACTCCTGAAAAGGAGGCCCAGGTTAAGAGACTTGAAAAATTAAGGGACTTGGGGCTTACTACTAAAGAGGATGCCCATATTTGAGACTGGGGAATACTCCTGAAAAGGAGGCCCAGGATATGGGAATTAAGGTTTGGGGATTACTCCTAAGGAGGATGCCCAGATTTGGGAACTTTAAGAATTGGGGTTTACTCTTAAGGAGGATGCCCAAATTAGGGGACTGGGGCTTACTCCTAAGGAGGATGCCCAGATTTGAGAATTATGATTGGGACTTACTTTTGAAAAGGATGCCCATATTTGAGACTGGGGCTTACTCCTAAGGAGGATGCCCAGATTTGAGAATTATGATTGGGACTTACTCCTGAAAAGGAGGCCCATATTTGAGACTGGGGCTTACTCCTAAAGAGGAGGCCCAGGTTAAGGTAATTATGACTGGGTCTTACTCCTGAAAAGGAGTCCCATATTTGAGACTGGGGATTACTCCTGAAGAGGAGGCCCAGGTTAAGGGAATTATGACTGGGGCTTATTTCTGAAAAGGAGGCCCAAGTTAATGAGGATTATGACTGGGGCTTATTCCTAAAAAGGATTCCCAAACAATTGAGTTCTCTCATCTTAAAGGATGAGGTTGAATGAATGAAATCTCAATCTTTAGTGACATAAAGATGTGTAAATCACTAGGTTTTGAGAGATATTCCACAGAATTCCTTTCAGATAAGGAATCCAAATCAAGAAATCATGCCATGAATGGCTTTGAAGAGTGTCTTGAAGATTGAATATTGAATAGGAGAGGTGTAATGGCTTAAGAGGGGTGAAATGGACAAGAAGGGCACCCAAAAAGGTAGGGGCGCGCAAGTCCCGGCAGGCGCGTAGGTACTGTGTGGGCGCGCAAGTCCTGGTCGCACAGGTATACCTGCGCGACACATTGGTACTTGCGCGATGGTTAACCAGAAGGGAAATACTTGATCAACTCTTGGTTAAAGCCTTTAGAATCATCCTGAGGTTCTTCCAGAAGAGTGGCGCGCAAGTTTTATTGAAGGAGTTCGGCGGCGCGCAAGTGTGGCCATTTCCCTTAAGGGCTGGTCACTCAGGCACGCAAGTGTTGATGAGTTTCAACACTGAGGCTTTCCTCCCCCTCTTTAGATCTTCCTTTCTAGGTAAGAAATTACCTTAGAAGTGTTTCGGAAGCTTTGAGAAGATACTAGGGCGCCGGGAGATCAAATCTGAGTTTCTGAAGAAAAAAAAATCCTCATTTAAAATGGGGGGCCCACAGGGTCTATTTATAGGCTGGAGAAGACCCCGACCGGTTATCACCTTGGGCGCGCAAGTTGTACTTGCGCGACCATTGAGGTGCGCAAGTGTACTTGCGCAACCATTGTAAAACTTTAATGACCCTTGTGCAACATTTTTCTTCTTCCTTCCTTTTCCAATTTTTGATATTTGTTCAAAGGATGAGTCTTCTTTTCTCAAGGTATTTCCCTTTTCATTCATTTAGACTCTGTGACGGAAAGGAGCATCAACAAAAGTCCCCCCTCAGAGTTGGATCCAGAGAGAAAAGAGGATTTGACTCTGAGGTGAAAGAAATAATAAATATGGCAGTTTAATGTCATGCATGTCCGACAAAAAAGGCTAATGTTTAAGGTTGAAAATATCTTTGACTGAAATGGATTAAAAATTGACTCAATTCCTTGACAATTTATCTGAAAACATATTACCATACTCAAGTATGAGTGAAAAGAAATGTAAACTATGACTTAACAATATTTGAATCTGAGGAATGATATGAAAAAGAGCTAAAAGGAATTAGAAGAAGTAGTCCCAAGAATGAAGTTACCATTATTTAACAAACCCGATAGGGGGTTGAATTATGCAGGTCCACCTACGGGCATTGGCTATATGGTCAAATAAATAGTATCTTTTGGCTAACAAGTCTGTTATGTAGACTGTTTATGCAAGGCCTCCTATGGGAATGTGTTGCATAGTCAGGAAAAAGAACTCTCAGAAATTTACTTTCCTAGTGCTAAAATCCAGTGAAAGTTTATGGAGATTCAAATTTTCCAAATTATAGAGTTTTCTGTATGGAAAGAGGTACTTGAATATAGAGAAGATATTTCCAAACAAGATTATCGAATAACTAGATAGATATCACTCCTACGAAGGTCTGACCCAAACGTAGGGAAGGAGAATATAAACCATAGACTTGAATACTTTTCAGATCATGAAAAAGGATATGGGACAAATATTTTAAGGATGGATATTTTTTGCGGATTCCTACATACTTTTATTTAAGACCAATAAGGACAAAATAGGCTTTCTTCCCAAGAATGAAGTTACCATTATTTAACAAACCCATTAGGGGGTTGAATTATGCAGGGCCACCTAAGGGCATTGGCTGCATAGTCAAATAATAGTATCTTTTGGCTGACAAGTCTGTTATGTAGACTGTTTATGCAAGGTCGCCTAAGGGAACGTGCTGCATAGTCAGGTAAAAGAACTCTCAGAAA
Source organism: Viscum album (assembly GCA_963277665.1). Lineage (NCBI taxonomy): Eukaryota > Viridiplantae > Streptophyta > Magnoliopsida > Santalales > Viscaceae > Viscum > Viscum album. The sequence goes on along the minus strand of OY728140.1, from coordinate 840,634,653 downwards.
TTTGACATTTTTGTGACTAGAAGTCAAGAAAAGGTTATAAAGATATGAAAATATTTAAGGTTAGGATTATGACACATAAAGATGGGTATTTTCCAATGTATACAAAGATACACAGATCAATGCTAACCATAATCATGTTGCCGCTGGGTCCTGAATTAAAATGTTGGACTTCACTACGTATCCCATAAGGATGAGAATCAAGCCATATGTAGTTCTTAAATTACAGTTTAACGTCATGTGGGACAAAAGTATTAGAGATTTTAGTTTAGGGTCATAGAGCTTGGACCATTGTAAGAAATACACAGTGTGTGTTTTCCTTGGGACTTTTCAGCCAAGGGACTGAAATTGGAATTTGGGGTTAGGCCCAAAGACTTGGGGCTAGATTTGGGGGACACTTGAACGTTCCTACATATCCCATAAGGATGGGAATCAAGCCCACGTAGTTCTAGAAATACCCTCTATATAGATCTGGTTCGTACATGTGAAGGGTGAAAAGGGGACTTTAGTGCAATGATGGTTTAACCCAATATAAAAGTTTCGGATATTGCCATGTATGGATGTAGTCTTTGGAATAAAACATGATTGAAAATCAATGTAAATAATGATTCCCTCTCAAGTGAGGGTATCAAAGAATATTGTAGTTTATTGTCATACTGGACAAAATTTTTTATCGTTTAATGTCGTATAACAAGGATGAAAGTGAACCAATGTAAAGATATTGATTCTAGGGGCAGTTTCACGAATCAACATTGTATGAGATGAAGGTTAACCGATGTGAAGAGATTGGTTTTGGGATTGAACCTTGGGAGGTTGCCTACGTACCCAGCCTGGAAGGCAAGGATCAAAGTCCGCATAGTTCAATTAAAGAATGAATTAATGATCAAGTTGTTCTTGGGAAAAAGACCTAACAAATGATGTTGTTGGGACTTACACATGGTTAGTATCCCAGGGAGAGCGTTATGGTTGAGGTTTGCTCTAAGCTCACGTGAGTCATACTCGGTGTGAGAAACAAGAGGTAACAAAAACCTTAACGATGCATAGTTTAATGTCATGTGGGACATATAAAGGGACTATGCAGTTTAAAGTCTTACAGTTAGGACTATTGGTGCTACACAGTTTAGTGTCATGTAGCAGGGACAAAGTATAGTTTAATTTCATGTAGGACGTATCACGGACTTTTTGTACAGTTTAACGTCATGTAGTTAGGATGATGGGGACAATATAGTTTAACGTCATGTTGGATGAAAGGGGGACTGTGCAGTTTAATGTCATGTAGTGAGGACAAAAGAGTACACCATTTAACGTTATGTTGGATGTATTAGGGACTTTTTCACAGTTTAGCTTCATGTTAGATGAAAGTGTGAATAGTTTAAGGTCATATGCATGGACCGTTGACGATTTATTTTAACGTCTTGCTGGATGGTGGTGTAGTTTAAGGTCATACAGGACCTTTGATGATGCATTTTGTGTTTATACAAAATAATTCTTCAAAAATTTGGCATTGGTTTGAGTACTGATGAGTTCTCCATCCATCGAGATTAATGAATAAGCTCCATTGGAGTAGACCCTATGTATTGAGTAAGGTCCTTCCCATTTTGGGTCAAGATTGGGAGGTTTCTTTCCTGGTATCATTGGAGTTCTGAGAACTAATACCAATTCTCCCTGAGTGAATGAATGAAGATGAACTTTTTTGTTAAAATCTCGTGCTATTCGATTATGATAGACTTCCATGTGGTGCAAAGTGCACAATCTTTTCTCATCTAACTATTCTAATTCATTCAATCTCTTTTGAGATTATTCATCTGTAGATGACTGATCACAAATGGCTAATCTGAGTGAAGGCAATTGAACTTCAATGGGCAAGACGACTTCCGTTCCATATACTAGTGAATATGGAGTTGACCGAGTTCCAGTTTGGGTGGTAGTCCGATAAGCCCATAAAGCATGAAAGAGTTTATCAGGCCATGACTTCTTATTTTTTTCTACCATCTTTTGTAGTATATTTGAAAAAGTCTTGTTGAAGGCTTCTATCTAGCCATTGTCCGCTACATGATATCGAGATGAATGGTTGGATTTGATGTTGTATTCTTGATACAATTTCTTCACCTCGGATGAATAGAAATTAGTGCCATTGTATGTCAATATGGTATGAGGGACACCAAATCTGGTAATGATGTTATACTTGATGGAGCTAACAATGCATTTATAACTGACTTCCTTGAGAGGTATTTCCTCTTCCCATTTAGAAAAGAAGTCAGTAGCAGTAAGAATGTACTTAAACTACTTGGCCGTAGCCTAAGGGTAAGGTCCCACCACATCCATTCCCCATGTGGAAAATGGCTATGAGTATTTAGATGTATGAAGCAACTCTGGAGGTTGATGAATGAAGTTGGAATGTACTTGGAATGAATGACTCTTATTTGTGAAATCAACACAATCTTGTATCATTGAAGGCCAAAAGTATCCAAGCCTTCGAATCTGATCAGACATTATATGTCCAGACTAGTGGGCACCACAGACTCCTGCATGCACTTCTCTCATGACAGCCATTGTCTCTTCACCATCAATGCATCTAAAGAGAACTCCATCAAAACCACGTTTGTAGAGAATTTTCTCTAGGTGATCTGGGATATCATAAAGAGTAAAATTGACCACACATCGCCGGATTTGTTCTTTCACAGCTCTATCAGGTGGAAATGTTCCATTTTGAAGGTATTCCCTGATAGGTGACATCCATCCTGTAGTATGACCATACGGTTCAGGAATGTGACTAATTTCATTAATTTCCTCTGTTCTGATTCGAACATAAGGTGAAATTGCACGACAGTGGGAAATACTGATGGTTGTCTCGTCCCGATTTGGATCTGCCAGAGCTGTGGCTATATTAGCCAGTGCATCAGCTTCATCATTTTGTGATCTTGGGACATAAGAAAATGTCGGTTCCGAAGGGAATTCTTCCATTAACTCTATGAAGTAATCATACAAAGGGATTAGTTCTTCTTCTCTGATGGCATAATCACCATTGACTTGTTTGATTACCAGGTCTGAATCACCCTTCACCTTTAAGTGATTCACTTGTTCTTGAAGCGCTAATTCCAAGCCTGCGATGAGAGCTTGGTATTATGCTTCATTATTGGTACCACCATCCCACAATAAGAAAGAATAAGGTAACACTGCCTTTTCTGGAGAAATGAGAACAATTCCTAAGCCAACTTTGTTGAATTTAGGATTTTCCATTTTCCTCCCTGTTGGACTTCTGGAAGCACCATCAAAATACATTTCCCATGCTTGAGGACTTTCTTGAATATAGAATACTTCCTCATCAGGGAGTTCAATATCTGAAGATGTGTCTTCCACTGAAGGTTGTTCAGCCAGGAAATCAGCCAGAGTTTGGCCCTTTATCGCCTTTTGAGACACATACTTAATGTCGAATTACTGCAAAATAACTGCCCACCTTGCCAGACGTCCTGTAAGCATTGGACGACTAAGGATGAATTTGAGCGGGCTATTGCAAGATACCAATTGGACCTCGTTATGTTGTAGGTAGGGTCTCAATTTCTGAACTGCAAAGATTAACGCCAGGAAGCACTTCTCAATACTTGAATACCGGGTTTCTGCTTCAAGCATAGTTTGAATGAGATAGTAGAGGCTATTTTCATTCCCAGCATCATTCTTTTGAGAAAGAAAGGCACCCAATGATCGCTCTAGAGCTGTCACATAGAGGATAAGTGGTCTTCCTTCAACAGGTGGCATGAGTACCGATGTACTCAAGAGGTATTTCTTGAGAATATCGAATGCTTCTTGACATTCTTCAGTCCACTGGTAAGTGACTCCCTTCTTCATCAATTTGGTGAAGGGTAAACTTTTTCCTGCCAAATTGCCGATGAAACGCCGAATATAGACTAAGTGTCCTTGAAGTCCTCTTAATTATTTCAAATTTTCAGAAGGTGACATACCAAGGATTGACTTGGTCTTCTCAGGATCAACTTCAATACCACGATGGCATAAAACAAATCCAAGAAATTTTCCTAAGGTTACCCCAAAAGCACATTTTAAGGGGTTCATCTTCAAATTATGTTGTCGAAGCTTGCAGAATATGACTTCCAAATCATCCAAGTGATTAGAACGTTGTTTGGATTTAACCACCAAATCGTCTACATAGCATTCAACAAACTTCCCTAAGAAGGGTTTGAAGATACGATACATGGCACGCTGATATGTTGCACCTGTATTTTTTAAGTCAAAGGGCATTACCCGGTAGCAAAACACACCCTGAGGGGCTCTGAAGGCTGTAGATTCCTTGTCTTCTAGGGCCATTCATATCTGATTATATCCGGAATATCCATCCATGAAGGAAAGTGCTTCATAGCCAGTTGTTTCATCAATTAAAAGTTCTGTAATCGGAATTGGGAAATCATACTTAGGACAATGCCGATTAAGATCTCTGAAATAGATGCAAACTCTAATTTGTCTGTTCTTCTTCTTTACGGGGACAATACTATTCAACCACTTGGGATATTGAACTTCTCTGACGAATTTAGATTTGATAAGCTTATCCACTTCAGCTTCAATTTTGGAAGCATAAGATGGGTGTGTTCTTCTCGCGGCTTGCTTAAATCCTCGATGTTCTTCTGGTAAACCCAAATGATGAGTAGCAACATCAGGATCAAGCCCGAGAATTTCTGTATAGTTCCAAGAAAATATATCTCTATTTTTCTTTAGAAAAGAAATATACATCTATTTCTCTTCAAGATTCATGGCCGCGCTGATTAAAGTGGGGTGTGGATCTTCTTTTGTACCCAGATTTATTTATTTGAGTTCATCCACAGTGGTAGAGATACCCTCTTCAAATGCTGGAGGAGCATCTCTGATATATTCCTCTTCTTCTTCATCATGTGTTATTTCTTCCGTTTCTACTTGCATAGTAGATGATAAAGCAGAATTTTCATGATCAGAAGAGATGTCAAAATTTACACATATTGAAGAAGAAGCTTCCATTTCCAACCCGATTGATGATGAAGGGTCTTCTTTGGGTAATAAAGAGGAAATGATGGATTGAGAATCGACATCATTATTCACCTCTGAGGTTTCTATAACTTCTTCTGGCCTAATTGGTGAAGTATAGACTTGTTGGATTTTAGAAGATGAAATGAAGACGTCACCATTTGTGCTTTCATCACTTCTTGGTGGGTTACCAATTTCTCCCATGTTGTCTAGCTCGATTGTCGTAATTGACATTATGGATCTTTCCATAAGAGTATTTTGATTTGGGTCTATCTTGTCAATTTGACTGATAGGCAACACATAATCTGTACTCACATGTGTAAATGGATTTACTGGAATCTTCTCCAAACCATATAGAGCATTAACTTTGGTAATCTCCCTGGTTGTGGATTTATCCTTTCCCTTCATGTGATAGAATTCTGCCTCAATGTATAGAGAATCACATGTCTTGAATGGGGCCTTATCACCATACAATGTCCCAACTTGACCATTGAAACAATATTTGAGACATTGATGGTATGATGAAGGGATAGACGCATGCTGATATAGCCAGGGTCTTCCAAGTAAGATGTAGAAAGCTGAGTCTTGATCAACAACCATGAAATCTGAATTGGATACAAGATCTCCAAACTGATTTCTGAGTGTAACTTTGCCTAGTGGTTATTGTTCATTTTTATCATTTCCTTGTAACATCATGGTAGAAGGAGATAAATCAGATTCTATGAGGCCTAATCGATGAAGTGTACGAATGGGCATGAGGTTCACTCTTGAACCATTGTCAATGAAAGCTCTTCGGACGTCTACGCCATTGACCTTGCCAGATAAGTAAAAAGGTCTAATATTCCCATGCACAACAGCATCTTCATATTCATCAGTAAAATATATTATTGCATGGAATTCTGTAGGATTATTCTCTATGTGATAGACTTCAGCTGCAGCAATTTCCTTTTCAAACTCCTGAGGACTCGACAAATCCTCGATGAGTGCTTCCCGAAGATCTTTTGACAGATTCAGAGCATCCAAAATTGATAACTTGGCTGGTACATAGTCCAAGTGTTTCAATACATCATACTTTTGATCTAGAGGTCTGCGTTACCCAAAAAGAATATGTGGTTTAGCAGGTGCCTTGGAAGTTGATATTTTGGAAGTTGATGCATCTTGTATCAGGGTAGGAGTTGGCAATATTCCTGGTTTTGGAATATTAGACCGATTAGATCCATTTACTTGCTGAGAGGAAGAAGATGGAACCTACCGATCTTCCAAAATAACTGTTCCAGGACTGAATTTTCTATTGGTAGAAGAACTTTCTTGTTCTTGCTGAGCTCGATGAAGGATTCTACCACGAGTTTCTGCTGCGTACACAGTTCTAGCAGGGGTAGAATTGGAATAGTGGTTTCTGAAAGATCCATGTCTTCCCCTGTATCCTAAACCTCTGGAACATCCTCTGATTATCCTATTTGATACAGGGAATTCAGTCTCATCGAAATTGAAACTACGACTGGCATATGGATCCGTTAATTGAATCATATTAACAGAACCGAAGATTAACTCTTCATCTGATGAAGACTCTTCATGATTAGCCTGTTTAGGATGTGTCGTTTGGTGGGGCGGTGCCCGTATCTTTTAAGTAGATGGCATGATGTCTGCCAGATTCAAAGACAACTTAGGCTTTGACACATACTCATCTTCTTCTGATTCTTTTTCTTTCTTTGAATCATGTCGTTTCTTTGAGGACTTTCCCTATGACGAAGATGGTTTTTCCGCAACATTCATGGAATAAGACGCAATCAGTTTCTTTAATTGTGTTCACAAAATAACATGAGTTCGGTTGATTGTCTTTCTAACCATCCAATCATCATACTTCTGTGCATTTTTTCTTTTGACTTCTTGTCATTCACCTTCCTCCTTTGGAACTGTAGCAGTAACACATGCTACCTGAGCTGAAGAACCTTTCAGTTTGACTTGTCCTGAGTAGACCATATTTTGCAGGAGGTCTTTGAAGACAAAACACTCCTGGATGGGATGCCCCAACATTTTATGAAAAGGGAAATAATTGGGACGATCTTCATCTCCTTCCTTGTTTGGCCTCTTAGGCCTTGGTAATTGAACCAGATTATTTTCCAGAGCCGAAATGAAGTAACCATGAACTTTTTCATTTCGGAAAGAGTGTGTTTTTCTCTTCAGATCCTCAAATTGTTTTTTTCTTTGATCTCTTTGATCATCTGGATGAAACAGCCTTTGTTGATGGCACTCAGGAGGTGGAGCCCTTTGAGAAGATGAAGTTTTTAAAGTAGAAACCGGTACAGGTGCTTGTTTAAGCATAATTGTAGCAATTTTTGCTTTACCCGTTCTCCTTCTTGGAGCTGATGGAATTACACGAGATTTTACCTTAGTCTGTATAAGGGAATCTTCAATCTGATGATCGATTGAAGTAAGGTCTCGAAACCCTCCTGTGTATTTCACCGGGATCAATGGCGTTCGTAATTCGTCACGTAGATTTTCCACACATATTGGCAACAATTCCTCTTGAGGGAGTGCTAGGCTTAGGGAATATGTTAACCCCTTCCAGCGAGCAATGAAATCAGAGACTCTTTCATTATCCCTTTGCTTACAGTTTGTAAGATCAAAAATTGTTTTCTTTGGAAAAGTTGAACTGAATTGAAGAATAAATCATTGACGGAGATCTTCCCATCTGGTAATTGACCGGGATTTCAAGCTCGTATACCAGACAAAATCTGGTCCTTGCAAGGTTCACACGAAGAATCTTAGTTTCATTGCTTCTTGCTGCTCTGGAGTTCCCATCATAGGATCACAGCAAGACACGTAATGCGTCAAACGTTGTTCAGGGTCGCCTGATCCATTGAAAATATGGAATATAGGGTTTCCAAAACTAGATGGGGGAGAGACTGAATCTACCCATTCAGGGTAAGCTCTCTTTTCTGGTTGAACCTGTGCACGTTTCCCTCCATAGTTTCTAACCGAGCTGTTAATGACTCAATAGTAGTTATTAACTTTTGAGAAACATCCAGTTGAACTTGGACTTGGGTAGGTGCAATGACTGGATCTTGGACAGATGTGGTGGTTGGTGCTGCAACTGATGGTAGCACTACCACCTGTTGTTGCACTTGACCCGTAGGATTAGACCTATGAGGGTGTACTGATAGAGGAGGATATTCTTGACCCATCTCAGTAGCTGCAACAAATTCCCTTGGCTGACTGACTCCAGAACTCTTAAGAAGAAGACTACCCTGAAGTAGTTCTACATTCAACCTCCTTAATTCCTTCATTTCTTCCTCCTGTTATGCAAACCTTTTCTCTAGTGAGAGTGATTGGCCTTCTCCATAGGAAGGATATGTAACCTGATTCTTTCCTCTCCCTTTTTTGGATACTTTTAGGAGAGGGGGAAGTGGGTTACATGAAGGATTACCTAGTTTCTGAGTAACCCTTTGATTTCGTGTACGCACACCTTCTTCATTTGTGTCGGTGTGTACATCTTCTTGAGCAGGAACCTCTTCATCTGAGTCCCCTGAGTGAGCCTCATCTGGTGGATCAGCAACAACGGCATTGATGACATTGATTGATGCATAACGCATTTCATCCCTTATATCATAATTTCTGTGATATTGTCTTATTCCATGTCTTTGATGAGACATTGCCTTTTGTTGATTTGATCCCTCAGGAACTTCTTGACAAACTATAATTTGGAGGGAATATCATGATAATTTGGATCTTTGTTCCTCTTTAGGCTTCTTTCCCAATCGAGAAAAGACCGAATTTCTCTGAGGAGGGGATTAATGATTTGAAAAAGTCCCCAGTCTGGTGGACTGGGGCTATTCCTGCTGTTCCCGCTCAACTTCTCGAATCCTATTTGTTGATTCCGAGGGTTAATTTAAAAGATTCCCCATTCTGGCGAGATGGTGTGTCTCTTGACATTCTATGTCTGAGACTTTCTTAAAAGATCTCCTGATCTTGCGAACCTTAGTCTGGAAATTATCTGGATGCATTAATATGTATACACTTTTATCACCTGGTTCAAAAGACCGTTGGATAATTTCCGACACTTCTGTCACTTGATGATGTGCTTGCTCCATACAAGAGGCATGTTCAATATTCTAGTTTTCTTGATGCAGGAGTAATTCAACAACTTGTTCTCTGTATTCTTGATTTTGAGAGGAACTAGTTGAGGCATGTTCTTGGGAAAGCTTTTGATTACAAACAAATCCCATTGACTGTGGCTGGCCATGGGAAATAACATTGCATGAGACTATTTTCGGCAGGCTTTGCTGACTGGAGAGCACCGTGAAATGCAATGCTCCATGAAAACCCCATCCTCTGACACGAATACTAGATGGGGCATTGGATATTAACTAACGCAATTTTCTTAGTGCGCCAAGGAATGAACGCTGAAGGGCTCTTTGCTGCTTTTCAACCTTCGGATATCGAGATACTGATAGAGATGCCAAGTCAATTTGGCGTTGCACCCTTCTATTATCTTAACATGATTTTCATATTCAACTAAAAAAGAGTTTTCCATATGTTGAGACGAATATCATGAATTCCATCTTCCGTCAACATTTCTGGAATGTCATACTGAGAATCAGCCAGAGGCCAAAACATGACTAGCACTTCACCTTTCACCAGTTTTTTTCTCATGTTCATCATTTCCTCTTTATCATTTGATGAAGATTCTTCTACCTGTTTTGACCAGAACTGGTGCTTCCTTGTTGCTTCATTTGATTCAATAGGATTGGTAGAGAAATCACTGATTAAACTAGAAGATGCCTAACTTAGGGGTGATTCGAAGAATGACCTACACCCTGGGCTATCTTCTGATTGAGAAATCATTTCACCTGCTAGAAATAAAGCATCAGACATGACTGGTTTCACATTTTCAAGTGCCTCAAGATAAGAGGGCTTTCTCGGCACTACATTGTACTGGAGCATTTTCCGGGCAATGTGAATCACTACTGCAGAGAGGAATTTTGCAGAAAAATCCATCATCATGGGGAGGACCACCATAATGGGTTACAGCAAAAGATGAGATCTCTTGCTCCTTGGTCTTTTGACCACACAGAGGGTTCCTGTGGCTCTCATCTGAAGATGAAACTTCAAGATCGACCGAATTTTCTTGAAGCAAGCCTTCATGAGGAAGTGTCTGTTGAAGACCTTTGGAATTAATGTTCCCACTATTGGGAAATGAGTGAGTAGAATCATGGATTCCAACAGATAATTTTCTGAGGGCTTCAAGAACTCCAGCATCGAGAAAGGCCTTGTTACAGAATGGATCTTGATATCCTGACTATGTTGGGAGGGTCTTCTTCTTAGACGCCTTCGTACTCGCTTTGGAAACCACTAGTTGACAAAAGTGGCTGCTCTGAGCAGGTGTATGTGCCTGATCAGGAAAGATGGCCAGGTTAGGCTAATGATCTCCACTCAAATCAGGTGTATGTGTCTGACTTCGTTGTTCGTATGATATGGGGGTGTATGCCCCACAACCCTCTTGGACTAGAACATATGTGTGTGTCTGTTCCAGATTGAATTGTTGATGTGTCACTCCACTGGTAGGGATAGATTTATGTGTCTTTCCCTGAGATGCTACGGAAGCTGTTATAATATCCTGGCAGGCATCTAGAATATGATCAGGGATTTTCTTCTGCTCTTTCACCATTGATAGAATAATCTTGGTGACTTCAGCTACCAGAACGGGGATATACGTCCATTCCAGGCTTGGAGTAGGTGTATGTGCCTGCTCCTGTCCTCCTTTTCCTGTTAGTGAATCCTAACAGTACTCAAGTGTGGGGGCAGAGAGTTGAGTCTGCCTCCTGTTTGTTGTCGGGGATTTCCGACTAACTTCTCTGAATGCTACCAAGCGAGACTGTTGGTAGGCTTGATTAGTACTAGTAGGTGTATGTTCTTGCTAATTGCACTTAGCTGAACGTAGTTGACGAGATCCATCATACGTAGTCAGACGAGTCTGCTGACTAGATTATGATGTATAAACAGGTGTATGTTCCTGCCTATAGTACTCCACCGGAATTTCCTGATGGGATTGGCGTGATGCTTCCAGACGAGTCTGCTAGACAGCGGAATTAAAACGGGTAGGTGTGTGTGCCTGCTCGTTGCTTTCCACCAAGTTAGGTTGGTGGACTTCTCCGGAGATAGCAGAGATGATAACTTGCTCATTGTTAACCAGATTTCGCCTCTGGCGATTCGTCTTTCCTGCTCGGGTTCGAGTAACCTTAGTCGAACGCCTAGATTCGGTACCCTCATCATGTTGAGGGTGCACTGCCGCACGACTCTGGCGGCGATTGTTGGTGGGAGCCCTTGGGAAGGACTCTTGTTTGCTTGAATTAAGTCCCTGAGGGACCTGCTCATTCACCTCCCCAGAATAAGGGAGCGAATGGTGATTGCATTACGGGGATAATGACCCGAAATGATTGGTGACGGTAGTCATCACCTCCTGCTTCTTGATCACTGGTCGTCATTGTCTGGATGACCGGTGTGAGTTGTTCACTTGGAGGGCTTGTCGGGCAGCCTCCATAGTTGGGATGGTACCGTTTTGACGGTACTCCGTAACCAGCGTGTTTGATACCCAGCGTTGAAGACGCTGAGTAGGTGATGTCATCCTCGGAGTGGACGATGATCCAGTAGGAGTAGCAGCAGTGGCATTTGCAGCGGCGGTATTCACAGGTGTGAACTTGAGAGCATCCATTCTGGAAATGCAAAAGATCTTGGAAAAGAGTGCATGTTTGATATAACAGACGTAATCAAGATAAATTCATCCACTACATCTTTTGGATGAGAACATATGTCAATGATTGTTTTTGTTGGCCCTCTCATTGATTTTTAAATAGGGGCCTAACAAATAGGTAAAACATAATTTTAACTTGATTAAGGATTCACGTCGGGTTCACCATTTTTTGTTTCCCTCAGAATTTGGGGATGACCTCTTTGATGGGAGGTTCAAACATTCCAATCGGTTTCTAATGGGTTTGTTCGTAGAACCGGAAACATCCAAGGATTCCACATCCATTTGGACCTACTTTCCAAAGGTAGGTGCTCATTAGTTTGTGGACTGATAAGGCTTAGGAATTTGCATTGGTCGAGAGGATGGGAGGTCGGACTCATCACACCTTTTTGAGGGGAATTATTTTCTACTCCGGGACACTCTTTATAGATTTAAGTTATGTTCGTGAATCCTTATTACATTACCAAGTATAAAATGATCTTTCCTTCAGATATGACAATCAATGATTAAATATGTAGGAAATTTAGAGAATATTTTATATGTATTCGAGGTTCTTCATCGATAGAGAATCATCTGTATTTATTAGAGATTCTTGGTCAATGGTATCCTTTGACACATTTATATAGAAGTCTCTTGGTCATTATGATGACCATGCTGGTTTTAAAGCCACTCAGTGGGGCACTTGAAGTTTATTGTCATTCAAAAGGACATAGATTATTTCAGAGTTGGGATCGAACACGTAGATGGGCTACCTATGTATCCTTTTTTATAAAAGGAATCATAACCCACGTAGTTCAAGTAAGGGAGTATGCTGTTTATGATTGATGGCTCAAAGAAGGATGTCATAATTACTTTTACACTCTAAGCTCACGTGAATCATTCTGGGTATGAGAAACAAGAGGTATTGGTAAAAACCAGACAATTGTTCCATGAAAGATGCAATAATAAGAAATAATGTGGGTCTTATGTATGTATGACTGCCCATATAAATGAAGATTAGGATTTACTTCAGGGGAGAAATCCAAGAATAGGGTCCATAACGGTATATGTGTTTCATAGAGATTTGAATACTCTAACTTGGGGATTAATCCTGAAAAGGAGGACCAAATTATGAGAGGACTTATGATTGGGTTTTACTCCTGAGAAGGAATCCCAGATCAAAGGTAAAATAGGACTGGTTAAGAGAAATTAAGACTGGGGATTACTCCTGAAAAGGAGGCCCAGGTTAAGAGACTTGAAAAATTAAGGGACTTGGGGCTTACTCCTGAAGAGGATGCCCATATTTGAGACTAGGGCTTACTCCTAAATAGGAGGCACAAGTTAAGGGAATTAAGGTTTGGGGCTTACTCCTAAGGAGGCTGCCCAGATTTGGGAACATTAACAATTGGGGCTTACTCCTGAGGAGGATGCCCAAATTAGGGGATTGGGGATTACTCCTAAGGAGGATGCCCAGATTTGAGAATTATTACTGGGACTTACTCCTGAAAAAGAGGCACATAATTGAGACTGGGGATTACTCCAAAGGAGGATGCCCAGATTTGAGAATTATGACTAGGACTTACTAATGAAAAGGAGGCCCATATTTGAGACTGGGGCTTACTCCTGAAGAGGAGGCCTAGGTTAAGGGAATTATGACTGGGGTTACTCCTAAAAAGGAGGCCCATATTTGAGACTGGGGATTACTCCTGAAGAGGAGGCCCAGGTTAAGAGAATTATGATTGGGGCTTATTCCGGAAAAGGAGGCCCAGTTTAATGAGGATTATGACTGGGGATTATTCCTAAAAAGGAGGACCAAACAATTGAGTTCTCTCATATTAAAGGATGAGGTTTAATGAGTGAAATCTCAATCTTTAGTGACATAAAGATGTGTAAATCACTAGATTTTGAGAGATATTCCACAGAATTCTTTTCAAAAAAGGAATCAAAATCAAGAAATCTTGCCATAAATGGCTTTTAAGGGTGTCTTAAAGATTTAATCTTGAATAGGATAGGTGGAATGGCTTAAGAGGGGTGAAATGGACAAGAAGGGAACCCAAAAAGGCAGGGGCGCGCAAGTCCTGGCAGGCGCATTGGTACTGCATGGGCGCGCAAGTCCTGGTCGCGCAGGTATACCTACGCGACACATGGGTACTTGCGGGGTGATTAACCAGCATGGAAATACTTGAGCGACTCTTGGTTAAAGCCTTTAGAATCATACTGAGGTTCTTCCAGAAGAGTGGCGTGCAAGTTCTATTGAAGGAGTTCGGCGGCGCGCAAGTGTGTCTATTTCCCTTAAAGGCTAGTCACTCAGGCGCGCAAGTGTTGATGAGTTTCAACACTTAGGCCTTCTTCCCCCTCTTTAGATCTTCCGTTCTCGGTAAGAAATTACCTTAGAAGTGTTTCGGAAGCTTTGAGAAGATACTAGGGCGCCGGGAGCTCAAATATGAGTTTCTAGAAAAAAAAACCTCCTTTAAAATGGGGGGCCCATAGTGTCTATTTATAGGTTGGAGAAGACCCCGGGCGGTTATCACCTAGGGCGCGCAAGTTGTACTTGTGCGACCATTGCGGCGCGCAAGTGTACTTGCACGACCATTGTAAAACTTGTGTGACCCTTGTGAAACATTCTTCTTCTTCCTTCCTTTTCCAATATTTGATATTTTTTCAAAGGATGAGTCTTCTTTGTTCAAGGTATTTCCCTTTTCATTCATTTAGACTCTGTGATGGAATGGAGCATCAACAATGATTTTAATGGTATTTTATGTTAAATAATATTTTATTAGAAGATTTAAAATTCATAATAATTTTATATTTTGATAGGTGAATGGGATATTCTCAATTATATCTATCATTTCCCACTTATGGGTCACTTGTCCTTTTATTATAAATTTCGTGACCCTAAAGAGTAAAAAACATTATTATCATGGTAATAGTCAAAATGGTTAATGGGGGATTAGAACTAAGAGTTAAGGGTAAAAAATAACCTAACATTGTATAAATTTTATTATATGAGAGGATTTCAACTTATCTTCATTGTAGTATAAAAATATATAATTTTTATTCCAATTTAACATAAAAATTAATACTTTATCTAATTTCAAGGGTAACCCTCTCCAATCCTATATTAAGACTCCACCCCTCCACTCTTCCACAAACTTCTTGAGCTATGTAGCTTGACCAAGATATACCCAAATAAATTTCAAACATTCATCCCCACTTACTAGTTATACTAGTATCACCAAAAGTATAATCTAAAATCCTTAAGGTGTAAGAAAAACTAGTTTACTCAAAGAGGAAGCGTTAAAGGACATACATAGAAAGTAGAGACATGTGGTAAGGGGTTTTCTAACACAATTTCCTTTCATTAGTTTACAAAACTTCTTCATTTAATTTGTTATTACATTATTATGATTGAATTCATATCTAAATTTTTTAATCCTTATTTCAAATATTTTATGTTGATTTACATATGTGCGCATAATCACGACATGGATTAATTGTCATTTAAAATTTTATGATCTTTATAAGAGTTTTCTTTGTCTCAATATCATTTTATAGACACGTGTTTCATGCTATGCACCATTATTTCTTTTTATAATGTAATTAATTCCCCATTAAATAATTTTTACATATTACTTCACGTAATTTCTAGAATTTATAAATTCATATCATATTCATTCATTCAATAACTTTTGATTTGAATGTTACCAAAGTTGTTAAGTATTTATGTTACAATGTCATTTTTTTCAGGATTGTTTATGTTCCCGATTCCTTTAGGAAATATTTTATGATATTTATTTCTCAAACCACATCTATATACTTATCCTCTTGTTATTTCTAGAGATTACATGATTTATTTTCATTTTTGTCCTTTTGGTAATTAAGAATATCAAAGTAATGTTTTCAAGGAAAAAATGGCCTTATTTATCTTTTTGTTCAAGAATAATTTATATTCAATATCAATGATCTTTAAAATATTTTCAACAATATTATTTTCTAAAAAAAATTATTGTTTAAATTAATTTTCAAACATGTTTTAATTTCATTACAAATATTTAAAAAGAATCTTTTTATCGTTTTCCAAACATGGTGATTTTGGTTTTTTCTCAAAGTATGAAAGGGGTATTGGCTTTACATTTACCAAAACAATATCTTTTCCTACTATCATAACTGTTAATTGATTTAAACTTCCTCTATAAGTTTCATTTTTGTATTCAAAGAAATTATTTTTCCAAATATTATGGAATTTTTTATAAAATATTATCAAAAGAAAAGGTCATTTATCATGTTTTCAAAAGAATGTTTTCAATTATTTTTTAAAGGTATTTTCATCTGTCTCTTTTAATGATTATACATATTTACTAGGAATATGATGTTATGAAACCATCCTTGTTATTCCTTTAGATGGATTGTGATGATTTTTTTAAATATATTATCAAGAAACCATTTATTGTCCCTATGTAAATCAAGTTATAAAGCAATTCAAGCTGTTATTAAATGATTAATATTGAAAATACAAGATTTCATGTGTTATAATCATGTATAGTACTTGGACATTATTTATAATGATAGGTAAGATCAATATAACTCATGATTACAAGTGTGATAGATATACCTCATGATGATTAGAGATCTCGATATAGCTTATACGATAGGTGATATCGATACAGATCTCTAATTAATTGGATAATATTCCTTGTATTTAAAGTAAATAAAGATTGAGTTAACTATGGATATATCTCATATTGGTTTAATTGAGATCTAGTTATTTCTGACATGTGTGTACATGGATTATGATGATAATGATCCAAGAAACCAAGAGTTTTTATCTATGATTTCTATGACTTTTTAGTAGTTCCTTTGATCAAGATTGACATCACATGGATCATTATTTTTTTTAATGAAAATTAACTTTTTTAATGATTTATTTCATGTCACATGTTTAAATATCCAGGTTTTAGTGGCTATGAATTATCTTATATAATTTTCATGAACTTTGAATATGTTCTCATACCCTTGTGCTCATCTTTTTCTCACCAAATATATTCAATTGTTAATGAATATGTTTACTCATACTATGAATATGAGCTCACCCTTCATACATTTATTTTCCTCATATTATAAATAATGACGCTAATTAAGATATTTCTATAAGTGTTTCATGTGGGTGATGATGAAAGAATAATATGGAATATAAAAATCTTAATATATTGGGGGGAAATCTCACTTAAATACATTGGTATTGTTATGTAAGAGCTTTTCCTAATTCTCTAATACTTTAAACCCTAAAGGTTATTGGGTATGTAAGTTATCTAATGTTTATATTTGATGGTGAAAGTTTTGGATGGCTAAAATTGGGTTGTGTTTATTAGTATAAAATCTCAAAATGTAATGATGGTGTTTTAATCACAGGATCCAGGAGGGTAATTTCAAGGGTATTATAGAATTATGCTATAAAAGCCTCTAATAAAATCAATTGAATCCTAACTGATTTTTCCATTGAAATAGGGTAACATATAGATGTATGATTATTTCATCTCATAGTTCCTAGAACTATGGGATTACAATATACAAGATGGGATCTTTGAAACTATGGGAAGTTAAAAATCCTTAAGTCTAGGCCTCTCAAAATTCTGGTTTCTTGGTTGAGATGGAATAATATTTTGGTTCCCATTTAAATTATAAGAACTCTGAATTTATGGAATTTATATTTCATCTTCTTTTACTTATTAATCATAGAATACTATTTTTCAATTTTAGAAATTCAATGTTCGGTATCAGATTCATAAGATGATCTAGTTTTCACGCAAACACAAATTAAAATAATTTAAAATAAGTAAAATATTGAGAGAAAACAATTTTCATAAGTAATCTTTAAAAAATGTTTTGAAAAAATATTTTATGCTTTTTTGGTGTTGTTAACACATGAATTCCCTAGAAACAACACCAGGAATTGGATAACTAATACATTGAATATTTTCAAAATTTACAATCTATATGTACTAAAAACTAAAAAACAATGGTTAGTAGGGAAAAACCATAGGGAAGGTATTTGAGTGGAATAAAAAAACAAATAAAAGTAAAATAATCAAATAGGGATGAAGGAAATGAAAATTTATAGTGACTCTATAATTTATATTTTAAACTTTATAATATTTCAATGGTGTTAGGTGTGGATTTTTAGGAAATTTTGGGGCACGTGGAGCATCGATTTTGATATATTAAAAATATTGAATTAATTATATTAGGTTTGAAAATATTTTTTAAAATAATATAATATTTCAAGATTGATTTCTTATATTGGAAAATTGAGACCTCCAATAAATCCAAAACACTTTATTTACCCTAGGTGGGGTATAAGCCTTGTAGGCATCAGGAGTTTTGGCATAGTGTAATCACCAGCAGAACATTTGATAAAATAAATGAATTAAAATTTTTTATTTATAGATTATTTAGTAAATTTTTTAACCTTGTAGAATGAAAATATAACCCCCATTGTGAAAAATCTCTAGCTTTAGCTATAAAACCTTAGGAGATTGAGAAGATTGAAAGAATAATATTGGGAGTGTCGCTTCGGGAAGAATAAATGATAATAAAAGGTGGGGATTCTTCGAGTCGATGATGAACACAACATATTATTAAACATCAAATATTTTGTCCATATTCTCCTCAAATGATTGATCCTACTTGTGGTAGCTATTTGTTTCTTGTTGGTTTATCTTTCAGGTTCTTGATGTTTCATGATGAATGTGAATAAATTCTTTTGAAATTAATTTTTTGATAGAGATTTTTGAATTTTCATTGGGTTTTTATCTTCCTATAATTTGGATTTTGATATTTAAGTTTTTTTTTTGATTTTTTGATTATCCATACTCATTCATTGGTTTCCATAAATTATTGTCAAACAGATAATGACCACCGTACATTCTCACTTTTATGTTTCATGGCTTCCTCCCACCGTTATTCATTCATCATCAAAATTTCATTTGTCCAGTGATTCAAATTTATCTG
Organism: Viscum album; assembly: GCA_963277665.1. Classification (NCBI taxonomy): domain Eukaryota; kingdom Viridiplantae; phylum Streptophyta; class Magnoliopsida; order Santalales; family Viscaceae; genus Viscum; species Viscum album. The sequence goes on along the minus strand of OY728140.1, from coordinate 840,615,914 downwards.
AGAACATGATTTGATGTGTGATTATCAGGATCCATAGATAGTTCTTATGGAATTAACAATGTGAATTTTATAATAGGAGGGTCTTTGATGATAATGATAGAAGATTAATGGTAGATCAATGGTTTCTATCTATGAGGTATATGGAATTTTGGACTTAAAAGGACTTATGATGAGGCATTTTATAATAAAATGGTGTCTATAATCTAGTTACTGGTGATAATTAGGGCCCAATAAACATGATTTTTGGATGTTATGGTCATAAATAATTTTAGAACCATAGGCAATGGTGGAATGGTGGAAGACACGTGAATAAGAAAACTAGATATACATAGTGTATAGTTCATAAGAAAACATTTCATATAGACCCATCTATGTGAATACTAGGTTTTAAGTATAGAATTAAATACCACGTCTTTTCTGGGTCACCCACATTTTCTGTCACCCTAAGTTGGCCAGCTCAGCATGTATATGGAGTACACACCCAAGAATCCCAGTGAGCCCGCACAATATATGAGTCATGGAACACCTTGTGTACTTTGAAAATTTCATGGGTATTAAAAGAAATCGCATGCCTGAGTGTTGGACTGATCACTACACATCTTGTATTATAAAAAAAAATCATGTATCTAGAGGAACATTACATTTGAGAAGAAAGGACAGGGGCAGAACCAAACTTTGTGAGACACACAGTGTACCCCAATGGGATACATAGTTTTGTTCTCCAAGAATATTCTACCTTGCATATCTTTTTCATTGGGACTTGTATTTGGGCCCAAGAGTATCCCATTTTGAGTAAAATTATTCATCGGATTTGATGGTATCCTTTTTTCATCATCCGAGATACGATGTAGGGTAATATGAGAAGGATTCTTCTTCCAAATATTCTTAGTCAATGGTAATGATTAGGTTTGATCATCGGAGATACGTCGAGGTTGGTACTCCCCTGAATCACTAGGGGGTGTCTCTCCATATCCTATATATAGGTAAATCATGTACTTACACAAACTATAGAAGGAACAGGTCCTTCAACAATGGAGTGGTACTCCCAAATCAATGAGCTATAGTGGGGATTGTTTCTTCCACTATAGTTGGTTCTCCCCTGTCTAAGGAGCGTATTACTAAAGAGTGGGCCCTCCACCCAGATTCATGAGAGGCTTTTCATGTTGAATCGAAATCTATTTTATTCCAATGAGTAGTGGTCCAATTAAATTAGTATCTCAGATTATCCCTCACATTTCTTTTGTATTTCAGTATGGATAGGGCTAATGATTAAAAACTCTTAAATGAGTTACATCATTATACCAATTGTAACGTCCCGATTACAGAAGCCACCCAGAGGCACCCCATACTCGGTTGGTCACATGGCCTCAAGCACATTTCTCTGAATGCAAGAGGATGCTGACTAGTAGCGAGGGCCTTGGATGTGATGGTGGGGAAACTATTCCCTCATTGGCAGAGTACATAGTGAAAGTAAAAAACACACAATAGCAGAAGCAGTAAATATTCAACAACAGTAAACAGCTGAAGACTGATAAAGAAACAATTGGGGCATAAATATATATAAATGATGTATGATACATATATGTCTAGGAGAATAGCCAAATAAGTCACAATGCTAAATACAGTACTAAACCAAAGTACAAAAGAAAAACAGATGAGAAACTCCTCAGCATCACAAGCCTCGACTTGGTCCCATACTCTCCATCTCCAATGAAATAAAGTACCTAAAGTCGAAGGGCACTTTCCCTTGTCTATACCTGTAGAAATATAATCTGTTTGGGCCCAAAAGCATGGCCCAAATAGGGTGTGAGACTAAATCCTAGTAGAAAACCACCAAAAGATTTGTGTCTAACAGTCAGTGAGTATATGGTAGGTAAAAGTACATAAAGCAATAAACAAGGAAACACCAAGCAGTAAACAATCCAAAGTTTAAGAATTTAAAACATCATAGGGCATGCAACAAAAAAACAGATAACACAGCAGGTAACCCTCTAGGAATTACCCACAGCATATCCCCTCTGGTCCTACCTATCAAGTACAAGCAACCCTCTGGGTAGCACACACAATCTCACCCCTCTGGTTCAGCTAAAGTATAGAATTTCTGAGGAAGCACTCACCATCAATTACCCATATAGTCTCGTATCGTACTAAAGGAGCTCTGGGGAAGCATTCAATGTCAATTCCCCTTGTGGCCCGCGTTGAGGAACTACAAACACTATGGGGAAGCACTCAACGTCAATTCCCCCTGTGGTCTTGCATCATAAATTATAAAGACACTCTGGATAAGCCCTCAACGCCCATTCTCCCTATGGTCTATACACCAGGTTCTCACGGCCCTATGTAAGTTAAGCAAGTGTAGCAGCGCGTAATGACCCAAGTAAAAATCAATAACTACTTGTCTTTCATTCTACAGCACAACAGCATAATAGAAGAATAGGAGCACCATCCTTTAATACTAGGCATGGATAGTAAATAGCAGCCTACAGGCAAACAAGACCCAAAGGTCAAAATAGGAAAAACATGCATGGGAAATACAACCAAAGAACAAAAATTCACCCTATTCACAATCAATTATCATCTACTTAGGCATACCAACATACCAGAGAAACAATAGGGAAAAAACGGTAGACATGCAATACCCCGTTCATGGGTATTGGGTGAAATTGAAAAAATAACTCAAGACATCCTACAAAAAGGCACAAACCACCTACCTCGGGTTTAGAAGATCCATATACTTGAACCTCGAATCATGAATCTCCTTATAACATCGTAGATCTATGAAAATTTCTAAAACCTTCAACCCATAATAACTTGGAAAAGATGATAAATCAAGAAACTAGGTTCGAGTCGAAGAGAGAACTCACCGATGTGATTACAACTCAACCGACGGTGTTCAAATCGGAGGACGGATGGAGGCTCAGCGGCTTGTTGAAGATCTGCAGCTGCTCGGCACTCTCGGACAGATAGAACCAAAAAGAAGTGTGTTCTGTCCGTTAGACGTGACCCCGGTGCGTTTAATGAAAAAAAACAAAATACATGGCATGTACTTTTGTAGTACATGGTGTGTACTTGTTGTTTCTATACTCCACAATAGGCAGCCTCCAGGTCATCATGCATGGTCGTCTGCAAGGCAGCTACACAGCCATCACACGACTACCTGCGGTAACCGAGTACACAGCGTGTACTCATAAAGTACATGGCATGTACTTCAAAAATTTCCAGAAACTCCTATTTTCTCAAAAACTCTAGGAAAAAGAATAACATACCTAAAAAGAAGGTTTGAGTTCTTACAAACTTCCCCCCTTAAAGAAATTAATCCTTGAATTTCCCTAGCGCGGTGTAGAAGAAGAAACCCCAAACAGTTCCAGACACTGAGCTCGTACATCAGCCTCCCTCTCCCAAGTCTCATCCTACACCCATCTGTGCTGCCATAACACTCGTACCAGAGGAACAGACCAGCCACAAAGAACCTTTGTATTCCAATCCATAATTCGAATAGGATGCTCCTCAAACGATGCATCCACTTCGAGCTCAACCTCCTCAGGTTGAAAGACATGAGACGGGTCTGAAAATTAACATCTAAGCTAAGAAACATGGAAGACGTCATGCATATCCCAGTACCTCTGAGTTAACTGCAACCGATAGGCAACTGGACCAACTCTCTCCAATACCTCAAATGACCCGATGTACCTCGGTGAAAGCTTACCTAGTATCCTAATCTTCTTGTGTCCCAACCTCGGTGTGACACATAGAAAAACCTAATCCCCGGACTCGAACTCCAGAGGTCATCTCCGCTGATCAGAATAAGACTTCTATCGAGACTGTGCAGTATCCATCCTCTTCTGAATCAACTCTATCTACTCTGTGGTTTCTTGAACAAGACGAGGTCCTAGAAAAGCTGCCTCTTCTGCCTCAAACCAATATAAAGGTGATCAGCATGGACTACCGTACAAAGCCTTATAAGGTTCCTTCTGAATAGTTTCTTGAAAACTATTTTTGTAGAAAAACTCTACAAGAGATATATGTTTCTCCCAAGAACCTCCAAAATCCAGAATGCATGCTCAGAGCATATCCTCGAGAACCTGAATCATACGCTCAGACTAGACATCTGTCTAGGGATGGTATGTTGTACTCAAAAGTACATGTGTTCCCAAATCCTTATAAAGCCCCTGCCAGACCCAAGAAGTAAAATGGGAATCCATGTCTGAAACAATTGAGTGTGTAACTACATGCAGACGTACAATCTCTCGGATGTACAACTGTCCCATCTCATCAACACTAAAGGTCTCCTTGATTATTAAGAAGTGAGAAACCTTCATGAGTCTGTCAATGACAACCCAAACTGCGTCATTACCTCGAGGATACCTCGGTAAATCGGTCACAAAGACTATCATGACATCATTCCACTTCCACTCGAGAATGGGTAACTATTGTAAAAGGCTTGCTGGTCTCTGATGCTCTACCTTCACCTTCTGACAAGTGGAACACCTCATGATGAAACCAGCAACGTCCCTCTTCATACCTGGCCACCAATACTGATGGTGTAGATCACGTTACATCTTGGTGACACCAAGATGAACTACCCAAACTGAGGAATGAAAGTCTTGCATCAACTCCTCGCGTACATCTGTTGGCACCCATATGAATCCCTAGAAACGCAATATCTCATCCTCACCTATGGTCCACCCAGGAATAGGATCCTCTCCTGACACACTTTCTCATAGGACTAGACCTTCAGTATCTGATAGTTGCCTTATTCATACTTGATCAAGAAGGGTAGAGGTAACAGCTACAGAAGATAGAAAAGTCTACCCCTGTCTATCGTGCACCTCCAAATGCATCTCAGAGAACATATCCATAAGCTTTCACTCATTGTTGGCCTCCCAAACTGCCTATATCTGAGTCCTCATACTCAACGAATCAGCCACTACGTTGCCTTTTCCTAGCATATAGGCAAGCTCAAAGTCAAAAGACTGAAGGTACTCAACCCACCTTCGCTGTCTCAAATTCAGATCATGCTGAGTGAATATGTACTTGAGACTCTTTTGGTCGGTGAAGACCACAAAGTGATCTCCCAGAAGATAATGTCTCCAGCGGCATAGGACATGAACAACAGCCGCCAACTCCAGATCATGTGTTGGGTAATTCCTCTCATGTGGCCTTAACTGTTGAGACCCATACGCAACGACTCCATATCCCTACATAAGAATAGCTCCCAGCCCAGTACCTGATGCATCGTAATAAATGGAATAGCTCTTTCCCAACTCTGGAAAGACTAGTATCGATGCTGAAGTCAACCTCCCTTTCAGCTCATGAAAGGCTGACTCACAAGAATCTGACCATAAAAACTTCACCCCCTTCTTAGTCAGACCTATCAGCGGTGTAGCTAAGTGTGAAAAGTCCTGTATGAAATTTCTATATTATCCAGCCATCCCCAGAAAACTCCACACCTCAAAGACGTTCTTTCACTACTCCCAGGAAACAGCAACTCTCACTTTCTCTGGGTCTAATGATACTCCTGACTCTGAGATAACATGACCCAAGAAGTGAATCGGGTCCATCCAAAAGCGTCACTTTCAGAGCTTATCATATAAATTATGCTCCCTCAATGTACTCAAAACGATCTAAATATGGGTGGCATGGTCGTTTCAATTGTGAAAGTACACCAAGATATCATCCACGAAAACAACCACGAAGGAATCCAAGTATGGATGGAACACTCGGTTCATCAGTGCCATGAAAACTACAGGCACGTTCAAGAGACCGAATGGCATAACCATATACTAGTATAGATCATACCTGCTCTGGAAGTCTATGAGTGGTATACCATATGGTATAATGTGAAACTAATGATAACCATACCTCAAGTCAATCTTCCAGCACCTGGGATCCTCGAAGCTGATCAAAGAGATCATCAATCCTAGGTAAGGGATATCGGTTCTTGACTGTCAACTGGTTCAGCTTCTGATAATCCAATCAAACCCTAAGAGGTACCATCTGCCTTCTTCGCAAACAGGATAGGAAAACCCCAAAAAGAAGTACTGGGTCAGATGAAACCCTTGGCCTGCAACTCCTCCAACTGTTTCTTGAGCTCCTACAACTCTGGTGTAGCCATCCTATAAGGAGGAATGGACACTGGTGTCGCTCCTGGACTAAGCTTAATATAATAGTCTACCATACACTCCAGAGGAAAACCTGAAAAGTACTCTGAAAAAACATCTCTGAAATGATCCACCACTGGAGGAAAGTCTAACTGTGAAGTTCCCTGGTCATCTAGATAAAGTCTAGAAATATGGTCTATAACTGCTCCCAACCCATGATGCTCTGGACTTGCTCTGCTCACCTGTACATCCCACTCACCCTTGTGAAGAAAAGATCCACCCTTTGGTGATATGAAACTCACCTGGATGTGATAACAGTCGACGACTGCCTGGAAGGGAACTAGATAGTCCATTCCAAGGTTGAAATCATAGCTTGTAATCTCTAGAACATAAAGATCCCAAAGGAAGCGACATCCACCAACCTCAAGAGGGAACTCCTTGCACTGACGTACACCAGATGTTCTTGTCCCCAACAGAGTGTCTAGTGTCAAAACATCGGTAGAAGAAAAGATACAGAGCCCAAGTCTCTCCACAACAGCGACAGATATAAAGCTATGCATAGCACCAGTATCAAAAAGATCTGAATATAAAATTGAGGCAACTAGGATCATACCTCGAACTGTAGAGGGGACGAGATCCTACTCCTGATGGGTCTGCTCCACTGCAAAATTCTGTCCAGTTCTGCGGCCCTATGACCCTGCCTGATTACTCTGAGCTGATCCACCCTACTGTTGCTGGTGGCCTGGTGAATGACCACCGCGGCTGCGACCTCCACCTTGTCCTGGACGGCCAGAAGAACTCCAGTTCCTAGAATGGTGAGAAAATAGTGGAGCTTCTCCTGTATAAGGATTCATAGATGAAGCCCTGTCACTAGATGGTGGTGAAAAATATCTGATAGAAATGCTGAAGGTGTCCCAACTTGCCGCAAGATCGGAACTCCACCGGGTCTCTCTAGCACTACGGCCTTGTATGCCCACTTCTCCTGCACTGGTAGCACACCACCTAGCTAACAGAAGATGCATCCCTCCTACTCTAATCTCCTCGTGTAGTCTCCCTGCAGCGATTCCAGCTATCATTTGGCAGAGCACTAACTCTGGATGTTGAGCCTCCTTGGCTCACAACTCCGGATTCCCTCATATTCCGCTCCATGATCAGTGCCTACTTGACGATGGAAGCGATGGAAGTCAACCTGAAGATATTCACCTGAGAGTGGATGTCCTGTCTGAGGACATCCTCAAACTTACTTTCCAGGAATAACCCATATCGTCCCAGGAAGGGTGTGAAATTTTTAAGCTCATTAAAACGAGAGGTGTACTCCATAACCGATGGGGTACCCTACTCAAGGCTCATAAACTCTCGGGCTTGGTCGGCCCTCAGGGTCTCCAGAAACAAGTAGTCATAAAATATGTGCTATAACTCTTCCCAAGACATAACCTACTGATGACATGCCTGTGAGATTACATCTCACCATATCTTGGAGGAATCCCATAGCATATAGGTAGTGATCTTGACTCTCCTCTCTGGAGGTGTCTCCAGATGCTCAAAGATCGCTAGCATGGATTCAAGACATGACTCTATAGCCTGAGGTCCTCCTTCCCCTAAGAAGGTGGGAGGATGTTGCTGCTAGAAGACCCACATAAAATCATCCATCGATGGGGCAGGAAGCGGCGCCCTTTAAAAATTATGCATCATCCTCATGAAGCCTTCCCTGAACTGTGCATCAGCACCGGTAACAGGTATAACTGATGGTGCCAAGACTGGCATAATAGGAGGATTTGTAGGTGGTCCCTGATCAGCTATGTCCGGTGTCTGATCGCTGCCTAGCAACTGGTGTAGAACTGGAGGACGTCTCGGTGGCATGACTCTACAAGGTCAAGCGAACACCTTAGATCAGAATTATCAAGGACTGAAAAAAAGGAGTGTATGAAGAGAAAAAGAGTAAGAAAACATTCTGGTTTTACAAAACATGACTACACAGCGTGTACACTACCTACATGGCCTGTTCTCTAAATTCATTCACATGGGTGTGTACTTTTTCCTAAACTAGTTGTGTAACACCCCAAACATATGGCGTGTTCTCAAAACACATGATGTGTACTTGAATCCTCTTCCCCTGCCCGGGTCCTTCTACACGGTTAAGCCACATGACTCTCCTAAGACAAAACTACACGACGTGCTCAAGGTAGACACGACATGTACTGGACAAGCTTCACTTGGCCCATTTTGTTAGTGACACGGTCAAACACACGGCTCCAACTACACGGCATGTTCCTGACAGACATGGTGTGTACGTGAAAGGATAACACCAACCCGTGTTGTTCGTGACATGGTCGGGTACCTGGGTCAGACTACACGGTGTGTTCAAGGAGGACACGGCATGTATAAGAAGAGACTCCACTGACCCATATTGTTATCTACATGGCTGGGTTCCTACGATTATACTACATGGCGTGTTCAATGCGGACACAACGTGTTTCCACCAGAATTTTCCCATCCCGTGTCTCTGGCCACATGTCCTACAACACGGTCAGAGACTACACGGCGTGTACTTAAGATAAATTATTTCTTCCTGAACAAAAGAACACATAGCATGTACTTAACATTACATGGTGTGTATTCTAGGTTTTCCTAGACCATAAGCCTTAGAAACTACTCTGGAACATAGAAAACGCTGAAACAAACATTAAAAGTACCAAATTCTGATCCGTGAGGGGACATACTACCCGCGAATCAATGTTTGGCATCCTATACAAGTTATAAAAAAGAAAACAGTGTAATGATCAACCAAATTCCGGTCCATGAGGGCCCATAACACTTCAAGAACCAAAGTTTGGCATTAATTCAAACAAAACCTTAAACACAATTCCTTATCAAACAATAGGTATTTCAATCAAGGAATCTATCACAACAGCATGCATATTCTACACAACATCTATCACAACAACATGAAATCGCTAATGCATTCTAGATGGCATGGAAAGAATGCATGTCATGTGATTTCTAACAAGTGCCTATATGATGTATGAGATGGAACACCCTCATCTCATCGGGTTGCGACAGAAATAGAAACTCAATAACATCAACGGTAACCACAAAAAACATGTGAATCACCCAATGGTGAAAATCAAATCAACCGAAAAATTGAAAAGCCAGAAAAAATTGCAATAACGTGGTAGATTGGATTTTACCCATAAACGGGTTAGCTACTATTAGGCACAGCTTATTACCAAGTACCTATTCCATCCTATCCCTGGGTATAGGCTCCAAATAGTAAATCAATAGAAAAGAACCCCTCTAATACCACTTCGTAATGTCTCGGTTCCGAAAGCCGCCTAGAGGTGCCCCGTACCCGGTTGGTCACATGGCCTCAAGCACATTCCTCTGAATGCCAGAGGCTGCCAACTAGTAGCGAGGGCCTTTGGTGTGATGGTGGGGAAACTATGCCCTCATTGGCAGAGTACATAGCGGAAGTAAACAACACACAATAGCGGAAGAAGTAAATATCCAACAATAGTAAATAGCGGAATATTGATAAAGAAATAACTAGAGCATAAATATATATAAATGATGCATGATACATATATTTCTAGGAAAATAGCCAAACAAGTCACAATGCTGAATACAGTACTAAACCAAAGTACAAAATAGAAACAGATGAGAAACTCCTCAGCATCGCAAACCTCAGCTTGGTCCCATGCTCTCCATCTCCAATGCAATCAAGTACATGAAGTCGAAGGGCGCTTTCCTTTGAATATACCTACAACAATATAGTCTATTTGGGCCCAAAAGCATGGCCCAAACAGGGTGTGAGACTAAATCCCAGTAGGCAACCACCCGAAGATCTGTGCCTAATAGTCAGTGAGTATATGGAAGGTAAAATTACAGAAAGCAATAAACAAGGAAGCACTTAGCAGTAAACAATCCACACTTTAAGCATTTAAAACACCACACAACATACAATAGAAAAATAGGTAACCCTCTAGGAAGTACCCACAACCTATCCCCTCCTGTCCTACCTATCTAGTACAAGCAACCCTCTGGGAAATACACACAGTCTCACCCCTCTGGTTCAGCTAAATTATAGACTCTCTGAGGAAGCACTCACCGTCAATTCCCCCTATAGTCTCATATCGTACTAAAGGCACTCTGAGGAATCACTCAATGTCAATTTCCCATGTGGCCCACATCAAGTAACTATAGACACTCTGGGGAAGCACTCAATTTAAATTCCCCATGTGGTCTCACATGGTAAATTATAAAGACACTCTGGAGAATATCTCAACATCCATTATCCATGTGGTCTATAAACCAGGTTCTCATGGGCCTATGTAAGTTAAGCAAGTGTACAAGCGCGTAACGGTCCAAGTAAACCTCAAGAACTACTTGGATAGAATTATACAGCACAACAGCATAACAGAATAACTAGCACACCATCCTATAATACTAGGCATGGATAGTAAATAGCAGCCTACAGGCAAACAAGACCTAAAGGTCAAAACAGGAAAAAAATGCATGGTAAATACATCCAAAGCACAAAAATTCACCCTATTCACAATCAATTATCATCTATTCACACATACCAGTATATCATAGAAACAAAAGGGATAAAATGGTAAAAATGCAATACCCCATTCAGGGGTATTGGGAGAAATTGCACAAATAACTCAAGACATCCTACAGAAAGGCACAAACCACCTAACTCGGGTTTAGGAGATCTATATACTTGAACCTTGAAGCTTGAATCTCCTTAGAACATCGTAGATATATGAAAACGGCTAAAACGTTCAACCCATCATAACTTAGAAAAGAAGATAAATCAAGAAACGAGGTTCTAGCAGAAGATATAACTCACCAATGTGATTCCAACGCAACTGATGGTGTTCGAATCGGAGGAAGGATGGAGGATCAGGGGCTCGTCAAATATCTACGGCTACTCAGTACTCTCGGATGAACGGAACCTAAAAGAAGTGGGTTATGTCCGTCAGACGTGACCCTTGTGTATTTAATGAAAAAAAACAAAATACACAGAGTGTACTTTTGGAGTACACAGAGTGTACTTTCTGTTTCCATACTCCGCATTAGGCAGCCTCCAAGTCATCATGAATGGTCGTGTGCAAGGCCGCTACATGGCCAGCACACAGCTACCTGCGGTAACTGAGTACACGGAGTTTACTCATAAAGTACACGACATGTACTTCAAAAATTTCAAAAAACTCCTCTTTTCTCAGAAACTCCAGGAAAACAAAAAACATACCTAAAAAGAAGGTTTGGGTTCTCACACCAATACATGATGAGTGAGTTCTATCAGATAAATGTTACCTTGTATCATTGAGCATAATCCCTAGGATGGTAGTGAGAAAATACTACACCTTGAGACTTATAGTTTTATTTTGATCATATTTGGGTAATTTTATTTATTTCTCTTAATTTTTTGGTGTATAGATGACTCCCTCTGGTTATATGTGTTTAGTAATTCTGATGTTTCCTACTAGGTATTTTATACACACTCATGCATTGGATCTACCCACATGTATCATTTCTTGTGTAGTTGATTGGAATTTTGATGGAGTCTAAGGTGAAATACGATTAGGTGGAGCTTATTTGTTCTAGATAGACCTCAAACAGATCTTAGATTTTCATTTTGGTGGATACCCCTTTTTTTGTCGTATTGGTCTCTTATACAGATTTGGTGGTATTTTATTTGAATTATTTATATTTTGTGTACTCTCTTATCACACTCTATTGGGTGATTAGTTGTTATGCATGAATTTATAGTATGATTTTTTTATATTTTTTGTATTATAATGGTGTATGGATTTGTGAGTTTGTATATAGGTACTTTAGGATAAGTCCTCTCAGGTGTTTGATATGCCTACTTAGTGCTAGTCATAGGCCCTTAGCATATTGGAGGTGGGAATTAGGTGTCACACTCAGCTTTCTACTGGCCAAGTGGGACCAACTGGGTTAGTTCATTCTACAGTTGTATTAAATGAGGTTGTCTTTGGACCCAATTTTAGAGATAGTTTAGATGTGATGATTTTATTTGGAAACTAGGGAAACAGTGTTAAAGTGTCTCAAGTATATCTCTTAGACCAGGGAACCCAGTGATGGTATTATGGTTAATGTATTCATTCACTAGGAATATAATAGCCTATTAGTTTACTCAGTACTTAAAGGCATTGTTTGAAAGGAAAACATTGGTACATGCATTATATAAGAATGGGTTGTGATTTCCATGTCCTTGAGATAGCTCCCTAGATATTCTATTTGACCATGAAACATCTTCTTAATCCCCTATTTTCCATCACATAGATATCCATTAATGATTCTATAGTTGGATAATGATTATGATCTTATTCGTGATGATGCCTCAGTTCAGAGGTATGTGTATGAGGTGGTTCATCCAGGTGGATTTTTAATAGTACCTTTATCTATCGAGTAAGAGATTATTCTGAAAGTACTAGAATATGGTGCATTCTATCTAAGTCCAATTTATAAGTTTAAGAAATGGATACCACCTAGTTCTCAAGGTTATCCATTCCCCCATGTGGTAAAGGACTATATCGCTTTTGTGGCACAATTATCTCACCTAGTTATGACCACTCTGGATAGTGGTCTTAGCGGTGAATCTTCTTCCAAGCAATACATGACATTGGTGGATAACTATTATAGTGATGTTTTATATGGATATGGGAATACCAATAAGATGTAAAACTCCCCCCACTAAGATGTGTTCTCTTATGATACATTTTAATGTCATGTGGGTGAGTCAGTGTCATCCAAAGAAGATAGTATCAAGGTGTGGTGGTTGAGTTCCTATGATTATTATGATTAAGGTTGTTTTGAATGTGCTAAGGTATAAGAGAGAACCCTGGTTATAAAAAACATGTAGGAAAAGGAACTTATAGATGTAGGATATAAAGTCTTATGACTCAAAGACTCCATATTTGATCTAGTAAATGACCTATGTCCTCTCTACTTTAGATTTAGTTTTGGTAGAAATATGTGGGGGCTACTCTTTCCTTTATGCATCCATTTTTTGAGACCTAGTGTTTCTGATGGATCCTTTAGCTCAACCCTTGTATTTTTAAACTCTTCATGAAGATGTTTTAATGATTTATATTTCCTTTTGTTAGTTTGAATTGATTCTTGGAAGATATAACTTTTCATGGGATCTCTTTATAACAATGATGAGGCCCTGCAATGTTTTTCTCAGTATGAACTGCTTGTCTACTATCCCTGCACATATTATCTCTTACCAATGAGGGTTTTAGTTTTCCCAAGTTGGGAGGATGATTTTTTCCTTTATTGGTGAAAGGTAATATCATGTAGAGTAAGTCGAGATCATATACAAGAGGATAAATCTGATTTCATATTTTTTGTCTAGTATAATCCTTGGAGAAGTGGATGTTGTGATCTTTTAGTTTATTTTACTGATGTAGGAGTATGAGGATGTCTACCCTGAGGAAATTATTAACATATATCCCCATTGAGAGATCAAATTATGTGTATACTTTCACCTATATATGGTGCCGATATATGAACTAAAATAATAGATAGTCCTTGTAGATCTAGGAGAGATGATGGTGTAGTTGTAGGATCTGTAGAGGAAGGGATTCATTAGACCCAATGTTTTCCCTTAGTTAGCCCCATATTTATTATTATGGGATTCGAATGGGAGATTAAGGTTATGAATGGAATATCATCACCTAAACCATGTGACTTTCATGAATGTTTATTCACTCCCAAGAATAAATGACCTCTTCAACCAGTGTTTAGGGGTGAAGTGGTTCTTGAATTTAACCTTAGGATGGGTTATCACCAACTCTGATCCTTAGAGGAGTATATAAAAAAGATAGATTTATAGTTCCACTTTAGTTACATTGAGTTCCTGTTTATTCCAATTTATTTAAGGAATAATCCAATAGTGTTCAGGGGACTCATGAACCATATGTTTTATCCCTTCTTCAACCAGTTCATAGTAATCTTCATCAATGAAATCCTCATGTACAGCATCATAGGAGAAGCACATAAGACATTTGAGGATGGTTCTAGACATACTCTGAGAGCATCAAAATTATGGGAAGCTCTCAAAGTGTTAGTTCTAGATTCTAGTGGTCTATTTCTAGGGACATGTCATCTTAGAATAAAGAGTAATGGTAGACTCTTCCAAGATTAAGGCATTTCTATCTTGGGAGCAACCCAAGAACGTGACTATATTGTGAAGCTTCCTTGGGTTGGCAGACTATTATCAGGGATCCATGCTCGATTCCTCCAGTTTAATGGTTACTCTAACTACCTTGACCCAAAATGGGTACCTTTTGTATGAAAAAAAGTGTCATAAAAAATTTTAGAAGTTATGGTAGTAACAGAAAAGTGCCTGCATCTTGATACTGCTAGATGAGTGTGTTGAGAATGTGGTGTTTTGTGATGCATCCATATAGAGGATTATATGTTCTTTAATGAAAATTCAGATAGTGATTTTTTATGGGTCCCAGTGTTTGAGGCCTCTCGAGAAGGGTTACCTATCCTACTGTTTGGAGCTAGCAGCAGGATTGATCTTCCTATAAGCATGGTGACACTATCATTTGGGAGAGAAATTACTCATCTATTCCAAAAAAAGAAACATCAGGTATATTTTTTCAAATAAATACTTTAACTTATTGTCTATGTGATAGATATATTTCCTATAGAATTGTGAATTTGAGATAGTATATACACCCAATAAGAGGAACATGGTAGAAAATGTTCTCAGTAGGAAATCCAATTTACAATTATCTCTAGTAGATGAGGATGGTGCAACATACCTCTAGTTGATGGTTGTTACCCCTCCAATTATTTATAATTTTAAAAAATAATTGGTTGGGGATATCATTTATAAGTTATTTCATGATAATAAATCCATTGGACATACTTCTTCTAAATTTTATGAAGGTAGGGAGCCTATATTCCTTTTTTGATGATGGATGATGGTACTAGTCACACTATGAGAGGAGGTATTGAGAGAGTTTCTTACATCACACTTAGTGGTAAATCTAGGAGTGTTGAATCTATATCAGGATCCTTTTGTGTCATTTTTGGTGGCTAAGGATGATAAGGCATGTTAGATTTTATCTCTTGATGCCTCGCCTGCCAATAAGTGAAGGTTGAGGTATCGAGATTGAAGTGGAAGTGGTATGGTATCCCCATGGTTTTTATGATGGAACTTCTATGATCAGTGACAGGTTGGGATTATATCTTGTTAATCATAGAAAAACACACCAAGAAATATCACTTTCTATCCATCTAAGAGTTGATTTTAGTGAGTATTTTGGAATGCTTGTATGTGCTCGAGATTGAACAACTTCATGGAGATCACTTGACAACTTCTTTGGACTGTGACACTCATTTCACTTCCTAGTTATAGAGAGGATTATGGGAGGCTTTTCAGAATCATTTTTAGTTGATAATGACATTAAACCCCTAAAAATAAGGCTATAAAGAGTGGAATATTCAGGTTCTAAAGGGAATACATCAATCTTGTGTGTTGGATTTTGTTCATAGTTAGGAGGATAATCTACCCTTGATAGAGCTTTCATTTAAAAGAATCTACCATTAAATCATCTATATGGTTTCATTTTAGGTCTTGTACGAGAGACCTTGTATTTCATTACTATCTTGGATAGATCTAGAAGAGATAACACTTATGGACCCAGAGTTGGTGCAAGCGATGACGAAAGAGGTGAAATTCATATAAGAGTAGATTAAGAATTCCAAAGTCATTGAAATCATATATGTAGCAACCCTTACTTTTCTTAAATTACTATTACATCATTTTAAATATAAACAACATAATAGTATTACACATAGAGGATCCAACGGTTTAGTGTCTTGGGAAAACTAGGACCATACATAACAATTACAACATCAAGCATAAACATTTATTTAATTTCTTCTTCTCTAGATTCTTATTGGCACTTTTCCTCTCCTTAGTGCATGTAGCCACCTTAGGATATACATTAAAAGGGTTGAGCTAAAATCCCAGTAATAGTATAGATAAGAAGAATATAGCATGGGGTGAGCATAACCATGACATAGGCAAAAGATCATGAACATGATAGGAGCATAAATAAAAGACTTGAAATGTGGTAATGCATAAAAAATGAAACATCATGTCTTACTGGTTAACTACCACACATACTTATGAAACAAGCTAGCATATTGTTCATACATAATTTCAAATTTAATCATGACATTCATCACTTTACCCAATGCATTGGAGCGATGTATAATTCCGGGCGCACCTGTCACATTCAAATATTCATATTGCGCTATAAAATCCCGGGCGCACCCATCACATCATAATATTATCATTATCATGCACGCCACATAGAAAATATATCAATAATGAAAATAACTAACCCATGGTATGGAGTGGTTTTCATCTCATAAGAATACATTCATAAGCTGTGGGTTCCCAAAAGAAAGAGGGAACAATATACTTGATACAAGAACCATCAACCATGAATGAGAGGTAAAAGTTGAGTTCTTAAAAGAAGTGTGTTCTTTTGGAAAACATTTGGTTTGACATAAACTTCATTAGAAAACATGTATATCCCAGAAAAGGTAATATAATTATGAAAAAATGATTTTTAAGAAGTGAACATACCAAATTGGAGTGAAAGAGGTAGAACCCGAAGAAAGAAAATTGGGTTCGAGATTTTCCCCTTACCTTGTATCTGAATGCTTCCTTCTATTTAATGTCCTGTATAATGAAATTGTATTCATTAATTAGAAATCAGGAACCTTGTGTACATTAATATTGTTCATTATGGTTTTATTAAGTGATTTTATGTGCCTTTGTATGAGTTATAGAGTTTAAAAACATTATTCGAGAATGTTTGTTTTTATGGTTTTCTTGAGTAGTTCACTTGTATTCTTAAATTGAAGTTTGGGTAGAACATTGGTAAACATCCAGAACTGATGTTACATGTTATTAATGATATTACCAGATATTTAATGATCTTATAATGAATCATATTATATCCATGTGTATGAATCATTAGATAATAAATAAATGATTATTATTTGGGTTAATTTGGGCCATTTTTCAACCACAACGAACTTGTTTTAATTTATCACTTAGTAATATGGCCATAATTTATTTCCAGAACATTAAATAGGAAATAATACATATAAAAAATTCTGGTTCAACCATAAAAATGGTTTCATGACCATATATGAAAGTAGAAATGGAAGAAGAAATCATGTCGTTCTTGAAGGTGATAAATTAACACCTCACGAACAACATTCTCTTTAATAAAATAAAAGGAAGAGGGAAAGGGGGTTGGATGATATAATATCCCATTAGCATCATAAAATTCCATTATATGTATAATAATGGAGTTAAAATACCATTTGGATGAAGATAGGTGGGGAGAGATCAAGAAATGAACGTGAACTTTAAAGGAAATTAAAGGAGAAGAGGGAGAGAAATCACCTCTTAAATCCTTCTCTTGAGATTTTCCTTAAAGAAGCTAGGCTTGGTCTTTTGATGATACCAGAAACTCTTAAACATGGGATAGGGTCTAGGAAATATGTTTGGGCAGAGTTTATAGAATGATTGGAGCTTGAGATGTGTGAAGAAATGAGGGTGTGAAGGGTGGTTTTTATAGTGGAGGGGAGAAGGGTTTTCATAATATTAAATTCATTAGTTTATTATTTCTTCACAAGAAAAGTAATAGTGAGTATTCCATGACCAAGAATAGTAATTGTATCATGTGATCCCGAAACAAGTGGGCTTACATCATCATAACATCACACATGACTCTATAATTAGCTTATTTAGCTTATTTTGTAAATTATGGTATTTCACTATTCATCAAAAATCAAGTATTTCAGAAAAATACCAAAAATTCACCCCAACCATTTTTCGACATGTAGAATCCAAAAATGATGTCCATTTTTAAAAAATAATTTTATAAATATGATTCATTTAATATTTAATTAAAATCATAATTTATTATTAAAAAAACAATTTTAAAACATTCATTTACTTATTCTAAAATAGAGGTACATCATACTTTCATTTGAATATTATTTTTATACCATCATAGGTAAGGTTACTATTTATTAGGGTATATCACTATTCATAAGGGTATTTTACAATTCATAAGGGTGGGTTACTATTCACTAAAAATTATTTTTGTTTTATTAGACTCCAAAAATCATCTTGAACACAACCGTGTATGTCAGATTTTCAAAATTACTAATATAGAAGTGAAAAACTTATGTTTAAAGGTCTCTTACCCCTTATTAGTTCATTATTTTGTGTTTTCATTTGATTATAATAAGGTAATTTCTATTGAAAAACTTTGGGTCATTACATTCTTCCCCCCTTAGGAAATTTCACCTCCGAAATTTCACTTTACACTAACAGGTGAGGGTACTTCTCCTTCATTGCCTCTTCTGGTTCCCAAGTTGCTTCCTCAAACTTATGGTTCATCCACAACACTTTGACAATATGGGTTTTCTTATTGTGTAGAACCTTATCTCTCTGATCCATAATCTTTATTGGCTACTCCTCATATGAGAGATCATCTTCCAACTGCACCACCTCTGAGTTTAGTACATGTGAGGGATCAGGTATGTACTTCCTCAAGAGTGATACGTGAAAAGCATCATGAACTCGATCCATATTCGGTGGAAGTGAAAGCTGATGGGCCACTGATCCTATGCGTTCAAGGATATCAAAGGGGCCAATATACCTTGGGCTTAGCTTCCCTTTCTTCATGAATCGCATGAATCTCTTCCATGGAGATATTCGAAGGAATACTTTATCTCCAACATCGAACTCCAAGTCCCTTCGACGGTTGTCAGCAAATCTCTTTTGCCGACTTTGAACAGATTTGATGTGTTTCTGGAAGACTTGAACCTTCTTTGTCATCTCTTTCACAAGATCAGGACCAAGTAGCTTTCTTTCTCCAACTTTATCCCAACAGGTTGCAGTTCTACATCGCTTCCAATAAAGAGCTTCATACGGAGCCATCTGAATACTTGAGTGGAAGCTATTGTTGTATGAGAACTCAACCAATGGGATATTTTGATCCCATCCACCTTTGAATTCTAGAGAGCAGTCTCTAAGCATATATTCAAGTGTATGAATAGTTCTTTCATACTAGCCATCATTTTGGGGGTGATAGGTCGTGCTGAAATTTAATTCAGTACTCAAAGAATGTTGAAGGCTCCTCTAGAATTTAGATGTGAACCTTGGATCATGGTCAGAGATAATCGAGAGTGGAAATCCATGAAGTCTCACCACTTCCTTCACATATATCTTTTCAAGTTTTTCAAGTGAGAGATCTTCACGAATAGCAATAAAATGTGCAGTCTTAGTGAGTCGGTCAACCACAACCCATATCACATTATTTCCCTTTGACGTCTTTGGGAGATCTGTGACAAAGTCCATAGTAACATTTTCCCATTTCCACATGGGTATAGGCAATGGTTGCATCATACCTTTGGACTTTTTTCGCTCAGCTTTAACTTGATGACATACCAAGCACCTTGATATATATTCCACAATCTTCTTCTTCATGTTATCCCACCAGAAGTGTTCTCAGAGATCACGGTACATTTTGGTACTCCCAATATGGATAGAGAAAGTTGAGCTATGTTAATTATCCAATAGATCCTTCTTTATCCCAGGTGATGAAGGTACACAAAGCTGTGTTCCAAACCGAATCACACCATCATCGTCAATATGGAACTCTTGTAGCTTCCCTTCCTTTACTGCATTCACCCTCTTTTGTATCTCCACATCATCCCTTTGTGCTTCCTAAATCTTCTCCTAGATGGATGGTTGCACGATCATTTGGGAAAGGTTGGATGTATCCCATTTCCTTATGATTTCTAAATCCAATCTTTTCATATCCAAGGAGATCGGTTCTTTATCAATCCATAACATGGATGGAGTAGCAGGTTCTTTTCTTCTTTAAGCATCAAGTACCTTGTTCGCCTTTCCAGGATGATAGTGAGTAGAGCAATCGTAATCCTTGATTAGCTCTAACCATCTCCTTTGATGCATGTTGAGATCCTTTTGTGTTAATATATACTTTAGGCCCTTTTGGTCGGTGTATATGTCACACTTCTCACCATAAAGGTAGTGCCGCCAGATTTTCAAGGAAAAAATCATGGCTGTCAACTCTAGATCATGTGTCAGGTAGTTCTGCTCATGGATCTTCAACTGTCGTGAGGAATAGGCTACCACATTATCATTTTGCATGAGTACGCAACCCAAGCCTTTCTTTGAAGCATCACTGTATATCACAAAACTTTCTCCACTTTTCGGTAGTGTGAGTACAGGTGTAGTGATCAGCCTTCTCTTTAGCTCCTTGAAGCTTCCCTTACATTCTTCCATCTAGACATAATTTACCCCTTTCCTTGTTAACTTAGTTAGCGGGCTAGACAATCCTGAGAAGTTCCTCACAAAACGTCGATATTACCCATCTAATCCAAGAAAACTACGGATTTTTATGACACTAGAGGGCCTATTCCATTCCTCAATCACCTTTGTATTTAAAGGATCCATAGAAATTCCATCAATTGTGATCACATGTCCCAAGAACGTGACTTGTTTCATCCAAAATTCACACTTTCTAGACTTGGCGTACAACTTCTCCTTTCTCAATGTCGCCGACACAAGTCTTAGATGTTCTTCATACTCCTCCTTTCTCTTATAGTATATTAGAATATCATCAATAAACACTACCAAAAATTTGTCGAGGTAATGTCGAAAGACTATATTCCTCAAATCCATGAAGATTGTAGGGGAATTAGTAAGTCTGAAGGGCATCACCAAAAACTCATAGTGCCCATACCTTATACGAAAGGCAGTCTTCTAAATATCTTCCTTCTTCACCTTTACCTGATGATATCCAGAACAAAGATCCACCTTTGATAAGTATTAATCACCTCTTAACTGATCGAACAAGTCTTCAATCCTTGGAAGAGGATACTTGTTCTTTATGGTGATCTTGTTGAGTTCCCGATAATCGATACACAGCCGCATTGTTCCGTCCTTCTTCTTCACAAAGAGCATTGGTTCACACCAAGGTGATGCACTAGGGCGTATGAACCCTTTATCCAGATGCTCTTGCAGCTGCTTCTTTAACTCCTACAGTTTGATAAGATCCATCCTATAGGGACACTTTGATATAGGAGTAGCTCCGGGTATGAGTTCAATTGAGAACTCTACCTCATGATCTGGGGGAATTCAGGGTAACTCTTTGGGAAATACATCACCGTATTCCCTCACGATGGACATTTCTTCAAGGTTGGAACTTTCCTTTGACTCAACCATTTGGGGGTATGCTTCTTCATAGGGAATCAACACCCACACCATTGAAGGATTTTTCAAAGGATATTCATGATCTTACTTTCATTTTTAAAGAATCATGGGGTGGTTTAGAATATGAAAAGATATTTCCTTTTCCCGATAGTTGATATGTGCTCTATATAATGAGAGCCAATCCATTCCCATTATAGCATCAAATTTCCACCAAAGGAAGTATTACAAGATTCACTGGAAGAATCTTACCACATATTCCAACAGGAGAAGAGTCAAACACTTGGGTTGAAATTATTGCACCACTTGGTGTTTTTATAGATATCTCTACTTCAAGGTTTTGGGGATTTGATTCTATAGTTCTAGAAAACTTTCAAGATATAAAGTAATTCTTAGAACCAGAATCGAATAAGAATTTTCCATTCTTGATTGAATAGTAAGTTTACCTTGTATGACATCATTATCATGCTCTACATCAATAGTAGTGATGTCATAAGCCTTCCCTTATTCCTTTGTATTTTGTGGTTGCTGATGTTGATTACCCTCGAGAACTTGAGGTTTAGTGCACTGAATTGCATAGTTCCCTAGCTCCCTACAGTTGTAGCATTGAACCGTGAGTGGTTCTCTCCTTTATTCTGTCACATTCTCCTTCCTTTTCGTGTCTTTTCAATACTCTTGAGCATGGTTTCCTTCTTTACCACACTTGAATTATTTACCCATCCCTTTGTGGCAGTCCCCATGGTGCAACTTCCCACATTTTTGGCATGTGGGTTGTTGAGTTTTCTTCCCACTTTTTTCATTAGATCCTCCAGCTTGAAACTCCATATTTTGTTTCTTACCACCATAGCCATGGGACAATTCTCTAAACTCCATCTCCACTTTGAAGGCACATTGAACAACTTCTTCATAACTCCCAAAGTCTCGAATTGCAAGAGCCTTTTGAAGGTGTGGTTTTAATCCACAAAATAATCTATCAATTTTTCTATCATTGTTGATAACAAAACCCGGAGCGTACCTTGAAAGCCTTGTGAAATTCGCTTCATAGGTTGTGACAGATTCTCCTTCTGTTTTCTTGAGCTCTATTAATTCCCTCTCTATCTTCGTACGAATATTTCATGGGAAGTGCTTATTAAGAAACATTATCTTAAATCCTTCCCATTCCATCTCTTCAATTTCCTCCCTTAGCATAGTGTTCTTAATCAAAGCCCACCATTGATCAGCTTCTCCATCTAGATGATAAACGGATAGAGTAACCTTATCCATATCAAAATAGTGAAGCACAAAATAGATCTTATCCATGTAGTTGACCCATTATTCTGCAACTAGTGGATCGGAAGATCCACTAAACGTCAGTGGTCGTTTCCGCATAAAACATTTGATAGCCAGTTGCTCCCTCTTTGGTGAAGGAGGAAGTTCCCCATTATTGTGGTTATTGTTCATAACCTGATATAATTGTTTAATCATCTCCATGAAGTTTTTAACTCCACCTCCCAAGTCATTTGGGATGTCGTTCGGGCAATCGTTGCATTGTCCCTCGCACGAGTTGTTGGCCTGATTTCTCCTAGTTCCCACCATTTTCTAAAATAGAAAAGGTTAGAACAAAACATAAGTAAACAAGTCATGAATAAATTATCCATTTAAACAATTTATACCAAAAACATAACATATGGGATCCCTATGTAAATATTCTTGTTCTCATATTTGTACTTAGTCTCATGTTAGAGGTTTTCTCTAGGGTTCACTAATCCTAATTTCCAAATTAACTAAACCTTTCCTCTGATACCAAATACAGTGACCCTAACTTTTCTTACATTACTATTACATCATTTTAAAGATAAACAACATAATAGTATTACACATATAGGATCCAATGGTTTAGTGTCTTGTGCAAACTAGGACCATACATAACAATTACAACATCAAGCATAAACATTTATTTAATTTCTTCTTCTATAGCTTCTTATTTGCACTTGTACTCTCCTTAGTACATGTATCCACCTGAGGATATACATAAAAATTGGTGAGATAAAAGACCAGTAATAGGATAGATGAGAATAATATAGCATGGGGTGAGCATAACCATGACATAGGCAAAAGATCATGAACCTGAGAGGAGCATAAATAAAAGACTTAAAATGTGGCAATTCATAAAAAATGAAACATCATGTCTTAGTGGTTAACTACCACACATACATGTGAACCAAGATAGAATCTTGTTCACACATCATTTTACATTTACTCATGATATTTATCACTTTACCCAATGCATTGGAGCACTGTATAATTCTGGGTGCACCTGTCACATTCAAAGATTCATATTGCACTATATAATCTCGGGCGCACCTGTCACCTCATAATATAATCATTATCATGAATGCCACATAGAAAATATATCAATAATGAACATAAATAACCCATGTTAAGGAATGGTTTTCATCTCATAAGAATACATTCATAAGTTTTGGGTTCCCAAAAGAAAGAGGGAACAACATACTTCATACAAGAACCATCAACCATGAATGAGAGGTAAAAGTTGAGTTCTTAAAATAGGAGTTCTTTTGGAAAACATTTGGTTTGACATAAACTTCATCAGAAAACATGTATATCCCAAAAAAGGTAATATAATGATGAAAAAATAATTTTTAATAAGTGACCATAACAAATTAGAGTGAAAGAGGTAGAACCCGAAGAAAGAAAATTGGGTTTGAGATTTCCCCCTTACCTTGTATCCAAATGCTTCCTTCTCTTTAATGTCTTATATAATGACATTATATTAATTAATTAGAAATCCAGAACCTTTTTTTCATTAATATGGTTCATTATGGTTTCATTAAGTGATTTTATGTGCCTTTGGATGAGTTATAGACTTTAAAAACATTATTCGGGAATGTTTGTTTTTATGGTTTTCTTGAGTGGTTCACTTGTATTCTTAAATTGAAGTTTGGGTAGAGAAAGGGTAAACATCAAGAACTGATAATACATGTTATTAATGATATTACAGGATATTTAATGATCTTATAATGAATAATATTATATCCATGTGGATGAATCATTAGATAAGAATTAAATGATGATTATTTTGGTTAATTTGGGCCGTTTTTCAACCACAGCGAACTTGTTTTAATTTATCACTTAATAATATGGCCATAAGTTATTTCAAGAACTTTAAATAGGAAATAATAAATATAAAAAATTCTGTTTCAACCATAAAAATGGTTTCATGACCAGATATGAAGGTAGAAATGGAAGAAGTAATCATGTCGTTCTTAAAGGTGATAAATTAACACCTCACAAACAATGTTCTCTTTAATAAAATAAAAGGAAGAGGGAAAGGGGTTGGATGATATAATATCCCATTAGTATTATAAAATTCTAGTATATGTATAATTCTGGAGTTACAATACCATTTTTATGAAGATAGGTGGGGAGAGATCAAAAAATGAACTTGAACTTTAATGGAAATTAAAGGAGAAGAGGGAGAGAAATTAGCTCTTAAATCCTCCTCTTGGGATACTCCTTAAAGAAGCTAGGATTGGTATTTTTATGATACCAGAAGCTCCTGAACGTGGGAGATGGTATAGGAAAGATTTTTGGGCAGAGTTTAGAGAAGGCTTGGAGCTTGAGAGGTGTGAAGAAATGAGGGTGTGAAGGGTGGTTTTTATAGTGGAGGGGAGAGGGGTTTTCTTAATATAAAATTCATTAGTTTATTATTTCTTCACAAGACAAGGAATAGTGAGTATTCCATGACTAAGAATGGTAATTTTATCATGTGACTCCGAACCAAGTGGGCTTACATTAGCAGAACATCAAACATGACTCTATAATTAACTTATTTAGCTTATTTTGTACATTATGGTATTTCACTATTCATCAAAAATTCAAGTATTTCAGAAAAATACCAAAAAATAACCCCAACCATTTTTCGACGTGTAGAATCCAAAAATGAATTCCATTTTTCAAAATTAATTTTCTAAATATGATTAATTTAATATTTAATTAAAATCATAATTTATTATTAAAAAAATAGTTTTAAAGCATTCATTTACTTATTCTAAAATAGTGGTACATCATACATTCATTTGAATATTATTTTTATACTATCATAGGTAATGTTACTATTCATTAGGGTATATAACTATTCATAAGGGTATGTTACTATTCATAAGGGTAAGTTACTATTCACCAAAAATTATTTTTGTTTTATTAGACTCCAAAAATCATCTTGAACACAATCGTGTATGTCATATTTTCAAAATTCCTAATACAGAAGTGAAAAACTTATGTTTAAAGGTCATTTAGCATTTAGTAGTTCATTATTTTGTGTTTTCAAGTGATTATAAGAATGGATTTCCATTGAAAAACTTTAGGTCATTACAATATATAGACTGAAAAAAAGGGGAATTTATAGTGTGATGAAGGAGGCCACTTATTCTGGAAGGTCTCGCCTTGTTGAGGATGAATGATATTGGATTGGGGAAGCAATTTATCTCTAAGGTTCATCAGTTATTTTTAGATACTACATATATTTGGTGAAATGGCATACCGATTATCCTTACCACCATAGATAGACTAGTTAAATTGCATTTTCTACATTCCCCAACTGATGGGATTCATGAAAAATACATCACACTTTATCGACCAACATGATATAAACTTTGAGGATGGGGTTAAATTTTTTGAGTGTCTGGTGGAAATTGAGGATCATCCAGAGAAAATATTTCATGGGAATGTGTTACCCTTGGTGTGTGTTGGTTAGAAACATGGGAACTTCTAGGAGAGATTTTGGGAGCGGGAGAATTGTATACAAGCTCAGTATCCTCACCTATCTAAGTAGTTTCTTGTCTTTTAGAACAAAATAATTAAATGTGGGGAGATTTTATCCACACCTAAATTTATATTTTACAACTTGGAATATTTCCAATAATATTTACAGTGTTAGGAACAAAGTCAGTATGGAGTTTTGGGGCCTATGGAGCCTCAGTGTTGATATATTGAAAATATTAAATTTATTATATCATGCACAAGTAGTTTTTTTTAATTTGAAATATTTCCCAAATTATGTCTTGGGTGTGAAAAGAGATGCCTCCATTAAATCTAAAAAATGGGATTTACCCTAGGTGGGGTATAAGCTTTTTCAATATCAAGGTTTTTGGCAGTGTTCAATCATTAGTTGTAGATGAGATAAAATATGTGAATTAAATTAATTAATGTATTGATTATCTAATAAATTTTTTAACCTAATAGTGTTCCTATATAATCCTCATTATGGAAAATCTGTAGAATTAGATCTATAAATTTTGAATATTAAAAGGAATGAGAGTGTTATCATTGGGAGTGATTCCATGAGGATAATCAACAATGATCAAATATATGAATTCTTAATGCTATAAAAAAATGAAATGGATTCATCAACTTCAATGTTTTTTGATGTATTATCCACTAATGATCAATGCATCCATAGGTAGTGATTTTCTTTATTCGATTATCTTCCATGTTCTTTATGTTCCAGATGATTGTGAATTAATTCTCCATAAATTAATTCACTTATCAATATTTTTGAATTAAAATTTGTTTTTCACTTCCTCGTATTTTTAATTTGAGATTTAATTTTCATATTTTAGGATTTTATTTTCATTCATCATTCTTCAGTTTCCTTTGATGATGGTCATATACACAATGACCAGTGTTTTTTCTTTCTTTTTTGTTTTTTGACTTCCTCCCTCTATTCTTCATTCATCGTTGGTATTTCAGTTGACCAGTGGCTCTAATTTTTCTGAGAACCTGATTTTATGAATGATTCTTGGAATATATGGTTTTTTTTCACAAATGTGGAGTGTGGAAATTAATTACCTTAGAATATGATGAAGAAATATCGATTGCAGATCAATGGTGTTTGGCTAAGTGGGATATGGGGTGTTGGACATTGTAGAAATGATGAGGAGGAATTTTCTTGGAAAAGGGGGGTAGAATCGAGCCATTAACAATGATGCAAACCTAGTTAATGAAATGTTGTAATTTATGTCCATGGATCATGCAGGAACCATAGGAATCGGTAGAGTGGGTGAAGAATCATGAATAAGAGAACCTAATATACATTATGTGTAGTTTAGAAGAATCATGTCATGTAGACCCCCCCCCCATATGAAATCTAGGTTTTATGCAGTGAATTAAATATCATGTGCTATATTGGGGACCCATATACCATGTGGCACTTAGCCAGACAACTCATCATGTATAAGTGTAACCTACCTAGGGATCCATGTGACCCTGCAATCCATGTGTGTCAGGCCACACCCAGTGTACTTCTGAAAATGCATGGGCATGGTTAGGCAACATAAGCCTAAGTGTCATCCCAATCTATACACACTATGTATTGTAAAAAATTCCATGTATCTAGAGGAACATGTTGTTTTATATGGAAGTACATGGTAATAACCATAATTTTTGAGATATGTCATATACCTTAGTGGGACACAACGTGTAGTTCCTATAGAATCTTCTACCATGCTTATCTCCTTCTCCCGGATTTGGATTTTGGACTATAATTAGCCCATTTTGATTATAATTCTTTATAATATGTGATGTTATCCTTTGTTTTAGAATCTGAGAAATGACATGAGGTGGGCTACATAGTATTATTCTTCCAGGTATGATTATCCAATGGATGTGATCGTGTTTCAACATTATTCTAATGTCAGGGTTAGTACTCCCCTGAATCACCATGGAACAGGTCCCCCATTACCTATATATTAGTAGAGTTGGTACTCCCCCGCACTATAGAGGGTGTGAGACTTATATATAAAGAGTGGTAATCCCCCATAACTGAGCTCCTATGGGGAGTGGTTCCTCTACTAGAGGCATTTCTCCCTCAGTTATGGACCACAGTAGGGAGGATTATGCCCTCCACCCTGACTCGTGTGTGGTTTTACATAGCTAATCGATATCTATTTTAATATGACAAGGGGTGTTCTGATAGATTAATTATATCATATGATCCCTATCAGTTCTTTCATACTTCATCATGACTAGGCCCAACAAGTATGACCTCTTGAATGAGTTTCATTGGCATAGAAATACCCAATCAGTGATTTCTCTTAGAATTATGTTATCTTGGGGCCTCGAGCAGAATCCCTAGGTTTTCAGTGATGAAATTACCCATCATGAGACTTAGAGATATATTTTGATCAAATATGGGTTATCTTGTTTATTCCTATTACTTTTTGGTTTATAGATGACTCCCTATGATGCTTTTTGTTTGGTGATTTTGGCTTATTCTACTAGGAAAGTTTATACTCACCCACACACAGGCACTACCCTAAAGTGTCATCTATTATGTAGATGATAGGTATTTTGACAGAGTCCAAGGTGGAATAGGAATTGGTAGAGAATATTTGTTCTAGATATACCTTATATGGATCTAGGATATTATTTTTTTGGTAGTTATCCCCCTTTTGTTAGTAGGTTGGGCTCTTTTATAGATTTCATGGGCTTGTATGTGGTCTTTTTTATATTTATCATACTCTCTTATCATACTCTAATGTGGGATTAGTTGTTATGAATGAATTTACAGTATTATTTGTTTATATTTTCATCATTATATAGGTGTATTGATTTTTTTTTGTGTATAGGTACTTTAGGATAAGTTCTAAAATGTTTGTGATATTTGTACTCGGCACTAGTCGTTAGTCCCTAACCTTTTAGAAGTGGTTTTAGGGTGTCAAAATCATATTTTTTTTCTAACCAGGTGTTCCCTTATGGGTTGGTTCATGAAAACAATTGTGCAAGATAAAGGGGTGGGAAAATAGTGGTTGAAGTAAGGAACCTAAAGATTTAATGTAGTTAGGGAGATCATGCTACTCTAAGTTGTAAAAATGTTTTGTTTTGCATCAAAATAGATCACATACGTCCTTAAATAATGGAAATGTATTCATGATTTCCTCACTACCACTAACTATCCAAATAAATTTGATCCCTTCACCTTAAAGATTTTATTTTCAAGTAAGAACTCATAAAGAACATGCTTCTCACATGGAAAAGAAAAGAAACCACATTTTCCCAGTGTAGTATTCATTTAATAATTTTAAGGATAAATTTATTCTATTATCACCTTTCAGTACATAAAATATAATGAAATGGTGCACAAGGATACTAAAAATGAAGTAATAAAACAAGTGATCATAGTGTGAATAATCTTGAAAATATATAACTGATTTAATTAATTTTCACATGACTCCCTATTTGAATTTGTTTGTTCATCTTTACTACAATAATAATAATTCACAAAGAAAAAATCTCAATAAGAAAGATCTCAAGAATAATAGAAGGGAAATAGATATCTTATAAACCTCCCCTATCAAACTCCCTTTCCTATACACCACATCCTCGGGCCTTGATAAAGCTCCTCTAATTCATAGTGGTTCCAAGAATGAATGATTCCCCTCTAAATGTGTAGAAATGAACCTTTTTAAAAGAATGGTACATAAACTTCGAAAATAATGACCCTTATCCACTACTTCGAGCTATTCTACTGAATCACCACATGGCCTCCTTGACTATTAATAATCTTCCTCATGGTGACTCAAGTAAATCCTTATAACTAAATATCCCCCCACACACACACATGAATGTTGATGGACCCACATGCACAATGGATTCTGGTTTGAGCATCTTAAAAAATATCCAGTAGCTTCCCATATACTCTTCTTCCATATTAAACCCTCATTATCTTTGATTTCTCACAAACCCAACTTCTACATCTTGACCTTTTCTTATCTTTAAAGAAGATTTAAGAATTTAGTGAACCTCGTGAATAAATTTCCTAATTTAAATCTCACTACTTCACCTCAACATAACTCTCTAAACATAATAAAATCACCCTTACATAGAGCTTCATGTGACCTTTATGTACCCCATTGAGCTTTAGAGGTACCTTGATGAGAGCTGACTTTATTATAGTAGACCCTTAAATAGGTGCTCAGTTACCTTAACATAGCCTTAAGAAGTGAAATGGTGCCTTGATGTGATACTTAGTTGGTCCTAACCAAAATTTAAGTTCTTCTAACTTAACCTTATGTAATCTCAAAAACCTTGGATGTTCCCTAACATAACGAAGTAGAGTGACACTACCTTTATGTAGTCCTGAAGTGAAGGGATGTACCTTTACATTACCGTTGAACTCATGCGTTGACCCGTACATGAGTTCTTGAGTACCCTTCCACTGCACGTGAATACCTTTATGTATTATCTTAGTGGCACAATACCCTTATGCAAGTATCCATCTAACCCTTATGTATCCTAGTTTCATAAAAAATCTACCTTTACATTGTTATTGGACATCTTCAATTAAATAAGTGGGATGGAAAAACTTTACACAACCCTGTTACAACCGTTACACAAACACTTCCTTTAAAATAATCTAAAAGTAAGTGTAAAATATATATTCAAAGTGAAAAAATAAACACGGTTACATTTAAAACTTCAAAATATGTATAAAAATTGAATTCCAAATTTAAAATGATTTCAAAATACGATTATTAAAATAAAAACGTATAATTTGAAAGAATTAATTATGAAAAACCAAAATTATAAAATCAGTTCCAAAATAAAATTTTATTAAAAATTCACCAAAACCAAAAAAATATTGTTATTAAAAAAATATAAAGTTTAAGGCAACAAAACTTTATCAAATTAATACAAAAATCATCATTTTCATGAAAATATTTAAAGAATTTTATTTTTCACCCAAGTTGACTAATATTTAAAATATTATGAATTAAAGAACATTTTTTCATTAAAATAATTAAAATCTAAAAAAATGGTGTGGAAAACTTTTATCCAAAAAGAGACACATCAACAATGCGATATTTCAAAGATTTAAATATGATATTTGGCTAGATTATAGGAATCAAGTTATTGTGTGGTATTATACCATAAAAAAGGACATCATGTCACAATCTGGTGATTTTTATTAAGAAACAATCCATGATTATGGTAGTCATTCTTCAAAGAAGGTAAATACATGAAATTACCGGAGTGTGACTCCTCAATTTTTTTGTGATTTTGGTTAACTCAATAGACATAATTTTTGATTAATGGGTGGTTTGAAGACTCAATCAATTGGTGAAATATAAAAAATTCATGGATCATAATTTCTAAAAATTAATCCTTTATTTAGGGAAGATTTATGGTCATGAAATGTATATAAGATAATTTCCAAATTTTCAAACTATTTAAAAGAGTAGTTGTTGTGATGAATTTCATTGAAGATCAAGATTTGAATAATGAATGGAAGCCCAAAACCCATAGTGATCTAATTTTTATCTTTTATAAATAATCATTTCAAGAAATATTAATGTCATGTATTCTTATATTCCTTATATTATAGAAATGTGCAAAGATATAATATGATGGAGTAGCCCTAGGATCGATAGTGCATATTTCCTAAAACTTTATAATATCTATAGATAGTATTTTTACCCATGGTATCTTGAAACACCATTGGATTATTATCCTTGTATTATCTATTTATGGTGAACTAAATGAAATATATTTTTCCTTAGTTTAATTTCATCATCTGGATATTCTATGTGTTTGAGGATTGACAAGTTCAAATTGTTCTTCCTAATAATATAAGAATATATAGTTGAAGATAAGAAGAATTAAACACCTAATTAATACCCCCCCCCCCCTCCCTCACACACACACACATATTGGGTGTTTTGGGAATGTGGTTTCAACAAATTGTATCATGTTCATAAATTTTTTTCATAATGAATCTTTCATTAATTGATTAGTTATATGAAGAATGTGGTTAATGAAAATGGGGTTCCTCTATTCAATGGTTATAATTATAATATTTAGAAGAATAATATAAGATCTAAATTATTATGTCTTGTACTTGATGTTTATTATAATATAATTTATGGAATACAATTTAGAGATGTAATGAAAAGTTCAATGATTGAAGATGATAATAAAATACATGATGCCAGTACAAAGGAAAAAAACCTCATCCAGAGCATTAAAAATTTGAATCTATATGAAGGTGGTGCATTGTACAATAGTAAAATTTATTTTAGAAAGTTAGACAATATTTATTAAGTATTAAATAAGGTAA
The DNA here is from genome assembly GCA_963277665.1 of Viscum album. Classification (NCBI taxonomy): domain Eukaryota; kingdom Viridiplantae; phylum Streptophyta; class Magnoliopsida; order Santalales; family Viscaceae; genus Viscum; species Viscum album. Next base: position 840,583,372 of record OY728140.1, on the reverse strand, counting down.
AATATGAAAAACTACAACTAATACATAATAAATTTGATTAATTGGTGATGTTATTGAGATATAATATTGATAGTTTCTTCAATTGTCTCATTTCATTCATGGGATCTATCCCTGTACTTTGTGAAATTATTAAAAATGTTGTAATTATGAAGACAAATTTTATAAGATTACCACATTAGTAAAATTCAAAGGTTTTATCGCCTGAATAACATGATCTCGTCGAATTATCTCTTGATAACCTTCATAAAATGTATGTGTCTTAAAAAAATCATGTGAATCCAGAAATCATATATATCCAACCATTAAAGGAAATTGTTTTTACAACCATATAGAGTTTAGAGATACATTATTCTAGAAGAAAAAATGAATATGACAATGAATAAAAAATTAACTATTAATAAGAAGAAAAAAACTGATGAAAAGGGAGGTGTAAATGTAAGTTTCAATTCGGATACTTTTAATGTTAAGAGGTTGGTAATATCATAGAATTATTTACAAGTAAATATGAAAGTGGAGTTCGGGATGATGTTATACCAACAAAGTATAGATAGCTTTTGTTAAACAAAACATTAAATTAGGAAATCCAACTATAAGATGGTTCCAATAGAAAAATTCATTGAGTTAAAAAGAACATAATGATGAAAGGTGATTTGAAGATGATGAGGTTGAATTTATTCCATATATCAAGGATGTGATGACGAAAATAGTTGTGAAGAATAATATGAAAAAGAAGAGTAAAATAAAATAGAATTAATTATTTATTTAAAGGTAGAAATTAAAGGTTCTCTCAAGGATATTGATCTACAATTAAATAAGAATATAAAAATAGGTAGGTTGATGAATGAGTTATTAAAATACATAAACTAAATTGAAGCTCAAATCAAACTGTTATAAAAGGTTATCTAAGGATAATAAAATACTCAAGTTATATCAAATTAAGTGGATAATTTCCAGATGAAAAATGAATAAAAATATAAGGTGATTATTAACCTAAATTCTTGTATCAAGGAATGAACTAAAATTTTAGAATCCCATTAAGAATACTTTTGTATTTCTAAAGAAGCTTTAAACTGAATAAATATTATACAATGACATAAATAATATTCAATTCAAAAATTTATTAATAGATAAACAATAGAAAGAGTGGTAAGAGGTATGAGGACTGTTATGAAAATTATATGTGAACAAAAACCCTATTATGTAGGAAAGAGTAGTCTCTAATGTGGAGAAATAAACCTATGATAGAATGAGATGTTGTAAAGGATAAAGGAAAGAAAAAAATAATGATAAATCTTAATCACTGAGAGATGGTACCAAACTAAGAAGCAACTCTATGGTTGAAAATATGTAAAGATGGAGTAATGAAACTTTCCTTCCCTTGAGGAAGTGTTCATTTTTTGACTATATTGTTCATATAAGGACTTATTTAATGGAGTTATAAAGATACTAGGAGAATTTCTTTGGTGTCCAAAATGAAGGAACAGAACATATCTTACACCATAAAGAAGGAACTCTTTATATGGATATCATTATTCTTTATTATATTTTATGAAAAATCCATAAATTGTAGAAATTAAATAAATCATGGTCACTCCTATGAAAATAAAAGTAGGTAGGATGCTAAAAAATTTAATAAAATACCTTTGAAAATTAGTTTCTATCCATTAGAGGATTAGAGTTATAATCTCACTGCCTATGTTGAAGTAAATGAGGAGTGATCATCTTATATCTCAACTAAACTAATCATTTCTTGGAAGGAAATATAAAGAACAAGAAGCTTATTTCATATAAGATAGAAATTAAAAAAATAACACCTAGATTCTCAATAGTGGGTTTTCATCCCACATAATCAGAAACATGAATCTCTTGGAGAATGTGAAGGGACTTATTGAGAGTATAATTAGATTTGGAAGTGATGGATCTTTAAAAATAAAGGTAAGTAGAAAGACAATGCTATTTTAGGATGAGATATAGAATATGGAATTTATCTATTTGGATTATCTTCAAGATAATATATTGAGCATTAGTCAACCATGTAACTCTATAATTGAGGCCACATTCAATCAGAAGGGATTTTTTATCAAAGTTAGAACTGGAAACTCATTGATGAAGGGATAAAGAACCGATGAAATTTTATAATAAAGTATATTACAAGGAGAACACTTGTCTCCTTGTGGTGAGAGAAGAAAAAAACTTAACTATGAAGGATTGAGTATATAAATCAATAACTCATAGAGAACCATTAAATATTAAAGGTTGTGGTTGATATTCCTAACTTGAGACGTGATTGGGAGAAGAACTATGATGCCTAATTAAGAGGAAATATATTTATAAATCTAAACCATATAATGAAGAAAATGTATTAAAATATATTAAACTAAATTTATATAGATGTATTTAATACAATAAAGGATCCCAGAATTCATAGTAAGAAATACTATATCTTATTTTTCAATGATTATAGTAGAATGGATTATAACATTTTCATAAAGTAAAATAATAAATTTATTGACTATGTTAAGAGATCTAAAATGGGAGTTGAGAATGAAATTGGTAGAAGGATAAGGATTATTAGATCTAACAATGGTGTGGACTACATTGCTTATGAGGTGAAAAATTACTTGTAATATAATTCCATTAAGCAAAAAAAGTCTCATAAGGGGGAACACCACAAAAAAAATTGTTATGAAACTAAATGATCAAATGGTAAGAAAATGGAAAATATATTTCTCATTAAAAGTGGAATCTCTCATTACTATTGTAAGGAAGTGGTGTAAGTGGTAGTGTACACACAAAATAATGATTTTTTGAGTCGTGAAGAGAATAAGACACCATATGAAATTTGGCATGGAAGGAATCCAATGTTTAATAGATTTATAGAGTTTGGTAGTAAATTCTATATTTGAAATAAGGAAGGAAATCAAGGTAAATTCTAAGAATTAGAAGATAAAGATATATTTGTAGACTAATATTTAAAGAGTAACTCATATAAGTGTCTCAATAAGAGGCTGAATAAGATCATGTATACTATTAATGTTAAAATTAATGATGATAAATATAGTAATAGATCTATAATTCCATATTTGAGTGATGTTAGTGTTGAAGGAGAGGTAATAGAAATAGAATTTAGTGGTATACATAGTCTATCATACAAAGAATATTTCAAGACTAAATTGGTGGATGAAAATGATATTGATGGGGTTCAAACATTGAATTAATAGAGTATTAAATGACATGAGATCATTGAGTTAAATATTATTGATAATAAATATTATCCAACATAAACTTTAAATATGAGAAATATAGAGAACACTACTATATTATCTCAAGTGGATCCATCCTCATTTGAAGAAGTAGTGAAAGATAAATCATAGGTCATGAATATGAATGAATTTTCACCATATAATTCTTACCACTCATATTTTTATATAATATATGACACAATCATCACTCATATAAACACATTTTGAGTTTGATAGAAAATTATATCCATTCCCAAAGAATAATTAAATGGGATTTCAATATACCACATTACCACTCACACCCTGAGGGATTGATATCATTCAAAAACATTTCCCAACACAGTAGAATAGTTATGAGAACCTCTATCTATTATTAGGTTGTGTACTTCACCCATCACTATTAAAGAATGGTTTTGAACACTTAAACCATATTTTCAAAGCTCTTAGGGGACCTTTCCCTCAAAAAACTTACCTTATGAGGTGTATTCAACAAAAAAAATGGTGTAGTTAGTCTCACAATATTTGATTTAACTAGATGTGGAGTAGAAACAGACTTATGGATCAAAAATTATGCCCATTATAAGTTTATTTTCATTTAAGGGAGAAATAAAATTAGAAAAATTCAAAATATCACAAAGAAATTTTCTCCATTTTCATAGAACTTAAATCACTATACAAACCCTTTCTCATTTTCAGCTCAGAGCCCAAAATTTTGTACCCACCACATAAAATATTTTTCTGTTCACATAGAATATCAATCGTTATGAAAACCCTTTTTGTTTACAGATCAGATATAGTATTTTTGGTCCCAACATATAACATTTTTCAATGTTCACATAGAACATAATTCGCTATGCAGTAATCCATTTTGGGATGGTAGTTATCTTTGATTGGTTATAAATATATACGTCCACTTCAGGGATAATGACTCTCACTCAACACATATAGGGACTTCCATAGGCATGGACCTATATACCACTAAGGTAAATTTCCTAAGTATCAAACTGGGGAGGACCTTTACAAATAAATCCTATAAAGGCCCTCTATGAGGAAACATCATGAAATGCTATGTGAATAGCGCTATGCAAGTTTCCCTATGTGACCAGTGTTATGAGATCACCCTTTATTCAAGCTATGTTATGTGATCTATTCTATCTATTCTATGTGAACACCCCCATGAGGAAAAAGCAAAGTGGCCATCCCTTTTCAAGGATTCTATGAAGTTACACAATTATAGACCACCTTTTAATATCCCCCTATGTGAAACATTCCCTCCCTATTATAGCACTTTATTATTATGTAATATGGACCCAAAAATATATTTTTATCCTTAGACTATCAATCCATACTATAAGGTATATACCCTTATGCCCCTGATCAAGATCAGTGATGGTCTATGGTTTCGGGCCTTCAGTCTAGTCCCTTCACTTAAGTCACATTCCCCCATGAAAATCAAGGTTCGTACCACAATATTTTCTTGTTGGGTCAAACATATTTTGAGTTGAAACACCTATAACACCATCATTGATACTATAGAATACCTTGAATCAAGATACTCCTCAAGTATTCTCAAAAAACATTGAATTTGTATATTCCTCTTGGTTTCATTCTATAAGGGAATCCTTTAAGGTGTAATCCCTTAGATCTCCCTACCTTCACCTAAGTCACTACCCATGTTATGTAATTTTGAGATGAACCTATGAGTAATACCCATACATTGACCATGATTTGATATGATTATCTTTGTTCTATCATTAGCTCGAGTTGATATACTCCTTTTGGTTATCCTTATTCACCTCAAGTTGATATATTATTCCTGGTTATCCTTAGTCACCTCAAGTTGATATACTCCTTCTGGTTTCATTATGAACCTCAAGTAGATATATTCCACTTTTTTTATCATGTATGGGCCTACACCTAGGCTTAAATCCCAAAAAAACACTTTCACCATAATCATGTACTTGGTCAGTTGTATTTGGACAGCTAATGTATAATCCATGTTATCTCTCTTATTATCACCCCTTTCATAGAATATGAATTCCCCATGGGCCTCCAATCTGGTGTAATACCCAATCATACCTTCACTTAAGTCACCGATTAGGTTATGAACTTTAGTTAATTATGCATATATAAGACCCACACAATCACCTTGAGTTGATATAATCCTCTTAGTTATCATATTTGGGCCTCCACTTAGGTTTTATCCCTAACCCTACCTCATATGGAAGATCTTGTGTAAGCCCCAATCAATATCTTATTTTGACCACTTTTACTACAAAATAATTCATATGTGGGCCTACTAATAGGTTTAATCCCAAATCCCTCATGCCTTCACCTAAGTCACCTTTTAGTTTAGGAACATCAAATGGAATCTCATTCATAAACCCCACAAAATCACTTATTGATCACTCTAATGTAATATCACTAATATTATATCTATTGTTTCTTACCCTAAGAATGACTCACATGGTCTTAGAGTTTTATTTGATCAAACGTTTTACATAATTTAGGTACATTCTAGGAATAACCTTGAAGTATAGGTTGAATGAATTTAAACTATATAAATAACATCCTTAATACATTATATTAAACTACATGGATCAATCATAACATATAAACTTCAACTATATAAGTAGAACTATATTGAGTTTGATTACTATTAACCATGATATGTAGGATTCCTCTCTATGGTTTAATCTCATTATTCACAGTACATTATTTTTTTGTTATGTAATGAGTATAAGATGACACATCTCACTTTGATTCGAGATACTCATTTTCATTCCCCTAAATACACTATGACTTTAGATTCTCCTCTCAATTTTTAAAGATACCTCAAGTCGAAATTATTTTCTTATTCTCCATATACATATACCTCTTATTTAGTTTAAGAAACAACCTATGCTTGATACCTCTTATGTGATGAGTATAGGTAATCATTATGATGATATGTGTGAGGAGAATCATCCTTCTTTGGCGACGAGCAAGTGATTCCTCCATTGATGAGTATAAGATGATCCACGTCTTCTCATGTTTAATTACCTATTGATTGTACAAAACATAAAGGTCTACTCATCTATAATTCCCACTCTAAAAATTGTTATACACCTTTCACCTAGTAGTTCTTACCTCATGGTATTAAATTGCATGGATATCACCCTATCACATGACCTGAAAAGAAAAAATGTGGCCCATTAAATGGAATTAAACTATATAGGTTATGATTCCCTTCCTAGGGATACATAGTAATCCCTCTCATGTGCTATATCCTAACTCCAAAACACCTACCACCTCCCTAGTTGGGGATAAAATCCAGAGATCCCAGTTAAGATTTAAACTAATGCATAAAAAACTAATAATCAAAAGATCAGAAACCTATCATACATATAGGTTTTTACATATCTACATGTTTTTTATCAAATCATTGGAATAGGGGTAAACAGTCCCATATTGGGATTTTGGAAGGATTTATGGAAAATTATTAAATCTATAATAGAGTCCAAGATTAGTAAATAATCACCTCTAAAGGTTTAATGAGCCCATCCTACCACCCACTCAACTAATGCACATTATGAATCATCACTAGTAAACCACCTCAATGAACTCCTTCCTTTGGAAAGTAGGTCTTCAATGATCCTCATAACAAACATTTGTAAATGTGGGAGACAACATAGTTTCAATTGGAAATAATGAGGATATAGACCAAATAGATAAAAATCACAATCTGGAGCTTCTGAAGAGGATAAAAGATCATAGTGTCATTGAGACCAAGAAGGGAATTCAAAAAAAATATGATGATCATGGAAAAGTGATTCCAAATAAGATAAGATTGGTCTGTAAAGGATATGAAAAAATTGAAGGATTTGATGTGGAAAATATTTTCACAATATTGAAAAAAAAATTGAATCATTTATACTCTTCTAGGTGTGGCTATATAATGAAATTTTAGAATCTATCAAATGGATATTATAATGACATTATTTAATGGAGTCCTCAAAGGAGAGGTTTACATTGAATAGCTAGTGTGTTTTATTATTAGTGAAGATGAATAAAAGGTGTGTAGGTTGGAAAAGGAATTTTATATCCTAAAAAAACTTTCATAGGCCTGGTATACTCTTTTGGATACATTCTTGAATAAGATATCATTTAAAATAAGTGGTTTTTATCATAATATTTATGTGAAATTAACCAAGGAAGAGTGATTCATGATTCTTGTTAATATTAATGGAATCATATTTTGGAGATATAAATATGAAATATATTAAATAATATATACATTTGATATAATTGATGCTTGAAATTCCAATGATCGTAGAAAAAACATATTTTCATAGGTTTTAAGTGATCCAAAATAGGGGATACACATTTATTTCCCAGGTAAAATATGAAAGTGTGATATTTAAATTTTAAAATGTATGATAGAAAAATGGTTTAAATGATAATTAAGGTCTTAAAAAAGATTATAAAACATGAATAAGAAAGGGACGTTGATCTAACACATTACCATAATATAATGGTAAACTACTTGAATCTCATAGCAACATGGTCAGGTATATTTTTTACAACTTGTTTAGATACCTTTTTTCAAAGTCTTCCCAAAGAGGAAATATTTTTGGATATAAAACTAATCACAAGGTAAGTAAAGGAATGATTAATTATGTATTAATATTCTATAGAAGGATTGATCGATATATACTTGCATACTCTGATGTTGTTTGGTTTGGGGATGTTTTGGATAAAAAATCCATGAGTAAAATAACTTACATTATTGGGATAAAATGCATTAGAAATATTAACAATAAGAAAAAAAATAAATTATCTCAATATATCTAAAATGGAATATATTTCAAAAAAAATTGCATACATAGATTATGTAGATGAAACATAAAATTGGGGGATCTTGGAGAAAATGTGAATTTTCCCATGGTTGTCTATTGTTGATGAAAAATCCATTACAACATTCATGAATGAATCATATTGAGATCTAGTGTAATTTTATGAAGTAAAGATTATATCAATGTATCAAAAAGTTAGATAATGTTGGTAAAAATCAATGCGTTTTAGATATATTCACATAACCATTGGCCATATCAACAATTGAGAAGTATTGGTTGAACCTTGGTTTTTAACTACCTCCCTTATCTTAAAGAGGTTTTGGAAATCCCATTTCCCTATGTGAATCTAATATCTAACTTGGATTTATGTGTTTTATAGGATACTTACATTTATGTTAATTTTCAAAGTGGAAGAATGATATTAAATTGAGGAAATATTCATGCAAGTGGGAAAATTTGGTATGAGGGTAGGGGTAGTTTACTTAAATCTTTTTAAAGATCCCATTTTAGTATTTATTAACAAGTGATATGAGCATAAGTGACAAGGAATGGGATTATCTCTTGATCTATTGTTTTATAAACCAAGTTTCTCCAAATTGACATAGATTTATATAATATTATATTAATATCTATTGGTAGTTACTAGAGTTTAGTGGTATTGAATTTCACAGAAGATATCAAGGATTTATAACAAAGACAATCGTTGAGAATGTTGGAACCAAGGTTATCATTGGATTGTGTTTGTTAGCATAAGGATATTTATATTGATTCTAGAATTTGTTTTTATCATTTTTTTTAATCCACATTGATTATAATTAGAATATAATGATACATAGAGGTTATTTAATGATCTTGAATAATATCACAGGTTTTTTGGAGTTATCTTTGGAAGAAGATACAAGATCGTGGTGTAATCACAGTGCTCACGCTACAAAAAGAAGTTAAGTCAGATTACTTAGAAAATTTCAAAATATCCATTTAGGATTAACTCAAAATTCATAATTGTAATGGATTCGCCAATATTAATTAGTAAAATCAGGATAAATGTGAATTTTTAGTCCTAGAGTATTGAATGTTTTTGGGATTTGGATTCCAATCAAGAATCTAAGAATTATAAAATCTCTAGGAAATGTTTTTGGTTGTGATCAGGGGACTGGGAGGTGTATTGAGTGGTTGGGTGAGTTTTATAGTAGGTTTGGGGTGGTTTTTCTATGAAATTGGTATATAAATATAGTTTCACAAATGGAAAATAAGGTGTTTCATTATTGGATAATGGTGAAATCACCATAATTTAACTTTTTTATTTGATGAAATTTTAGCTCCAAATGCTTTATATATTGGGATAAAAGGATTTATAAAATTTTTATAAAATATTAAGGTAATTTGAGATGTTGTGAAAATTTTTTTAGGTGTTTGGTATTTACTATAGGAAAACTGGGGAGCCTGGAGATGAATTTGAGTTATTTTTTTGAGTTGTACCAGATTTTTAGAAAAATGGATTAGTGTTTAAGCTTCCATTTTATGTAAGTTTTTCTTTGATAATGCGTAATTTTTATATTAGAGGCCTAGATGAAAAAAATTTAATCAAATAACCTTATTTATGAAAATAAATATATTACAAAGGTATTCCATAAGATAAAATTTTTGAAGTAACCTTCTAGGTGAAAATATTTTTCCATATAAGTGTGGGAATTTCAGGAATAAAGGAATACAAAGTTTTAATTTTTAATTATAGATGATGTTAGTGGAGTATCACAGTCATGGTTGGGAATTAAGAAAGAGATATATCATAGGTAGATCTTCTAGAAGCTAATCTACCAGAAGCAAGGCTATTAGAAGTCATGTCTGGTAGAAGAGTGTGGTGGTGTCGATGATTTGTGTGAAAATTTCTCTAAGTATAAAATCTTACATGTTGGAATTTCCACAAATGAATAATATTATATATAAAGAAAATATAATATATATTGGTTTTTATAACTAAGTATAAAACCATACATTTATAGAAATATATAGTTTATTGAAAATATGGAAATTCTTGAACCATATATAATATTGTAAAGATATTTTACAAGGTTAGTTCATGATTTTAGAAGTTAAATATTCATGAGTTAAGAGATAGATCTTAAAAATGGTAAAGTGTCAAAATAAGATGGTTAACATGTAATGTTTAAATAGGATTATCTATAACTTATGTAATAGTAATTCCAAAAGGTTAGTAGAGTAATTTTAAATGATGATTTCTAGAAGGGGAGATTCATAGGGAGTTTAAGAGGATAGTTTCCAAAAGGATGAAGTAGAAATTTGAAATTGAATTTTAAAATTATAAATTAATGGAATAATACTTTTTGGTTTTCTTGTTAATGATAAAAACTTATTTTTCAATAAAACCGCAATTATTAGTTAAAAACATTACATATTGATTTTTACCTAAGAGAAAACCATACACATTATGAAAAATATTTTTCATAGTGATATGTAATGATTTTTAATATGATATGACATGTTTGTTACATGTAATATTTTATTTTTGGATAGTCTAAAAATAGTAAAGTCCTAAAACATAAGGTTTTCCAAATGTAATGCTTTTATCTAGGTAATACATAAGGTCTATCCCATATTTTTCCAATAAATGTGTGTGAAAATCATTATGTTAAGTTTTCTATGAAATATTAATAAATCTGTAAAATTATGGATGAAAGGGTAAGATAGAATTTTGGACTTTTAATTTATAAAACCCATTCAATATTCTTCGGTTCTAGGATATGAAAATAGGGAGAGTTCAGGATCCTCTTCCCAGTCTCTTATCCCTTTTCAACCTCCTTGTCCCATGATGATTAAAGGTGATTTTCCTCATCATTTAAGGTATTATTATATTCTTCTTATTCTTTGGTCATTCCCATTCCTTTACATCCACTAATTTTTTTGTATTTGAGCTAAATCTGGGTAATGATTCTATAATGGCATGGAATAATCATCTCAAAATGAAAGAAGTTTTTGTTTTTCTTAGCTAAAGGGGATCTCAGGAGGATGAAAATTCAAGGATACATGTAGTTTCATGGTTTTAAGTCACTATATTGATCTATTTATGTATTTTTTAAGATTTCATTAAAAATTATGAATGAGTTAGAATGATAAATTATTGATTTTTCATGTTCAAGGCCATAGTAGATATCAAGGATTATGAACACCCCATTTCTCAAGGTTTAGGGATGTAATATTGCATGATACTCGTGCAGTTATGTGATGACCATTTTGTATTGGAAAATCTTAGGTGATATTTTTTCAGCATTGTATAAAAAAATTACTCCAAATGAGGTTGGTGGTCCCTAAGATATCCCTAAAAGTATAAAAAAAATTTCTTCATGAGTATAATGTGTGGCCACACCAACCTAATGTGTGCTTGTATTAAATGTAAATTAAATAGTATATGCTTCTATTTCATGTGGGAATCATAGAATTTAGTTCATGGGTGGTCTAATGAAAAATTTAAAGCCTAAAATTTTGGCCTCAAAGTGAGGTGTTCCTTGAACTAGTGAAATGGGAAATATTAAAGGTAACATGACAGGTGTACTTAGTAGAATTTTTATCTAGTAAGCTATTAATTGATGTCATATGAATATACCTATGATGGGATTATGTGATGAACTTGGGATGGCATGGTGGTATCCCTAGGTAGGTATGGGTATAGGACTTGGATGGGTGAGTAAATTATGTGGTAAATGTTTTAATGATAGTATTATTAAAATATTTTGGGGTGGGATGTGCATCCCTTGGGTGATTATATTTTGGTAAATGTTCTAGGGTGGGATGTGGATCCCCTGAGTGATGATATTTTGGTAAAAGTTCCAAGGTAGGATGAGGATCCCTCTAGTGATGGTATGTTGGTAATAGTTCCAGGGTACGATGTAGATCCTCTGAGTGGTGATATTTTGGTAAAGGTTCTATGTTGGGATATAGATCCCTCGAGTGATGATATTTTGGTAATGGTTTTGAGGTGGGATATGGATCCCCCAAGTGATGATATTTTGGTAAAGGTTATAAGGTGGGATGTGGATCCCCTGAGTGATGATATTTTGATAATGGTTTTGTGGTTGGATGCAGATCCCTTGAGTGATTTTATTTTAGTAAAGGTTTAGGTGTGGGATATAGATCCCCCATATGATAAAATTTTGTCAAAGTTTCTATGTTGAAATGTGGATCCCTTGGATGATAATATTTTTGGTAAAGGTTTTAGGGTGGGATGTGGTTATCCCATGCGATGATGTTCTGATAAAGGTTTCAAGGTGGGATGTTGTTTCCTTTTGGGTGGTTATGTATCATATTTAGAGACATCAAGAACTATATGAAGTGGGCATGTTTGATCTTGGGTGTCACCATAGAACCCTAGGATTGATAATGGTTTATTTATTTATGTTTATAGTTATTCATTATGCCTTATCAACAAACACACCATTTCGAATGGATATTTTGGAACACTGTTGGTAGTGGCCTACTAAGTTGTACTCACACCTTGATTAGGTGTCCCTGACACATTGGTACCGAAGAAGATTTCATATTCTCAAGTAAAGTTAGGGAGTAGGTCTGGTTTTGGATTATTGTGTTGGATAGCTTAGATGGAGTTGGGTGATGGGATCTAGTCATGACCTGGAACCATGTTTTGGATATTTTTCTAATTTTTATATTTTAGTTTGGATTATATATGATCTTACCTTGGGGGATAACTTTGATTTATTCCTAACTCATTTTATATTGTAGATATTTCGTTTTATTATAGCATGTGGTATTTTATTTATTCCTAGTTGGTTTTAGTTATGGTTTTTTATTTAGTTATATGTTGTGCAGAATAATTATATATTATTAATGTTATTTTATTTTATTCGGATATGCGGGTATAGTCTCTCCAAAGTATCATTATATACCCTCACTATTAATTATCAACCTTTGGAGTATAGTTAGGAATGAAAAAGATTATGCGGCACTCTAACCTAGTTATTGTAGAGTGATCTATGTCATGATGTTATAAAGTGGTATCAAAGTATTGTTTTTTACTATTTATGATATGATAGAGAAGAGATAGAACTGGTCAGAATTTGGGATGAGTTTTATGTATTATTCCTGGTTAGAACCTGCATGACATGAAACCCAAGTTACCAGGGTGTTGGTATTGGTGTCTCTACATTTTCATGTTACAATTAAGTTGATTCTTGCTAAAAATAATATTATAGATTTTTTTATTTTTTTATTTTTCCCTCAAATCAAAGTATCAAGAGTCATTCATTCATGAATCATAATAGGTAGGTGGATCTACATGAAATTTTCCTTCTTATGTGTGTTTTTCATAGTGGTTATAGAAAAAAATGGATTTTTGTTATTTAAATTTTCAACAAAAACTTATTGGTGCTTTCCAAAATAACATATTGGTGGAATTCTACTTAACCCAACCAAACTTGTATGAATCATATTTATAAAAATCATCTTAGGGGATGTAGTTATATTCATGTGGATGTGACCTTGGTCTGAAATTAGTACTCTGGTATGTGGAATCCTGGTTGGGATCAGTACCCTAGGGTTAGTAAATAACATGATTATGATATGGTTAATATATATATGTATGAAAAAAAATCCTAGAGTGGGTGTATTAACATGTGAATACCTTATGAAATCAAATACTTGATCATGGGTGTTTCTCCATGATTTTTGACCCATGTGGTATATGTCATATGGGATAGGTGGGAGTACTTATTTATGTTGAGATGTGAGTTGGGATATTGGTGATTCAGGTGATATAATTTAGTAGTAGTATACTTACTTGGTATTATTTGAGATGAGTTGTGATATATAAAGGTAACCTAAGAGAGGGGTTGACCCAAGCATGTGAGTGATTTCATATATGGTAATCATGGGTATATGTGTTTTATTTGATCTTGAATCTTGGGTGGATCTATCAAGTATGTGGTAAAGGCATAGAAATGTTTTGGGTAATTTAGCTTTGAAAACATGGATTTTGATAGGTTTGATGTAACGACCTAAGATTTCAGGGACCACCTGACTAGTGGGAAGCTAATCCACCACATCCCCAATCCTGTCTCTAATAGGCTAGGGTCTAGTGAATAAAATATAAGAAGTCATAAAATAAAATGGGATGCCTTTTCATAATGTACCCGTACATATGCACCCAACTGTCTCTATACAGAAGTTTAGAGAAATTATAATAAGGGAGTATAACATCTAGAGTAAAACATGCATGAAATAACTTATTGGGAATACATGAGAGTACCACAATATAAACCAACCCATAAAGGGGTAAAATACACGCCCAACCAAAAATGAAGCCTCAACTCGAAAATAAAGAGAATAATGAAAAATTGATGGAGCCCGATTTTGAATCTCCAAGTCCAACCACCATATGCAGTCAATGCTCCCAGTACTACAACAAAATAATCCTTTAATAGCATTGGAAATGGAATTTATCAGTACTAGAGAATCATTGAATATCAAAGCGAGATTAAAATCCCTAGTCTTTTATCATCACTAAAAAAACTGATAAAGGGGTCCTTTATCAGCACTAAAAAAACATGGATAAAGAGGTCCTTTATCTTCATTTAAAAAATCACTGATAAAGGGGTCCTTTATCATCTCCTTTAAAAGCACTGATAAAAGAAAAAATTTATCATCACTTTTATTTATCAATGATAAATTCAACCTTTATTCACGCTTATAGGAGCACAAATAAAGCGTACCTTTATCAGCGTTTGTAAAAGCACTAATAAATGAACTCTTTATCATTGATTTAAAAAACACTGATAAAGGATCCATTTATCCACCCTTTTAAAAGCACTGATAAAGGGGAATACTATGGTGTGTTGTAACAACATACTCCATCACCAATGCAATTAAATATAACAGCACACTATAGCACCTGAAACACCACCAAATATCAACAAAATCAAGTACAAATATGGAAATTAAAAGAAATGAAAGTTAAAAAAAATAAAAGAAAAAATACTATATTATAGACTTCTCAAACATTGGTTTATACAATTACATAAAAGTAAAAATTATTACATACTTTCAAAAAAATCAATGTTCCTTTTTCTTTAGATCCTTGACTAGACTCATGCTATTTCTGAACAAACCACCCATACTTGAGAAAAATAAATCACCTTTATAAGAAAAATATATTATATTAGTAATAATATAAAGATGTAATTTAACAAAAAAAATATTTTTAAACAAAAATTTGAGTCATACTAGGAACATTGTTTATCAGATTGAGTTGCGGATGATTCTCACATGTCACACTATTTCTGATTCATATTCAACCATTATCTATGTGAAAATTAATTAAACAAGTATAAGATAAATCCCCATGGGAGCATCTTAGTGGTTGTGTCCTATTGTGGTTTTTGGGAGGTCTTGGTTTTGAGCCTCCTCATGTGCATTTAGGTAGTTTTTCATTTTTTATTCCCCCACCCCTAACTAATGTAATATAAATAAGAATAAGATAAAAAAAATAATGAAATCAATTACGTAATAGTAGATAGAATGATGAGAAAAAAATATAGACTTGTTTTCTTAGTTTTGGCAATGTGATGTATATTTTAAACTAAAATTATACTTATATATTGAAAAGACACACTTGGAGTCATATTGGTCACATTGCGTGTCGTATTGAGGTGTAGCTAATTCATTCACATCTAAAATGAATTTTGGGTCATTTTCTTAAATTAACAAAACAATCTGAATGTTTTTTCTTGGTTTTGAGTACGTCATTTATCTTTTTTACTACAATGTCATTTTAAACTGGAAACACGTACATTGACTCATACTGGTTACATCATGTGTTCGATTGACATGATACTGATTCCTAAACATTAAAAATGGATTATGAATAATATTCCTAAATTATAAATAAAATCCAAGTGTTCTTAAATTCATAACAGACACATTGATTCATACTAGACACATCATGTATCAAATTGAGGTGATCTTGATTCCTACACATCAAAAATGAATTATGTATCATTTTCCTAAAGTATCAAAAATATGAATTTGTTTTCTTGGTTTTGAGTAAGTTACTTGTCCTAGTTACTAAAATTGATGTAAATTTTAAATAAAAATGCACACTTGGGGTCATATCAATCACATCACGCATCATATTGAGGTGAGGCATATTCCTGCACATCTAAAATGACTTATGGATCATTTTTATAAATTATGAAAATAATATAAATGTGTTTTATTGATTTTGAGTATGTCACTTGTCTTTTTTATTAAAATGTCATTTTAAACTGGAAACACACACTTTGACTCATACCAATCACATCATGTACTAGTTTGATGTGATACTAATTATTACACGTCAAAAATGGATTACGAATTTTTTTAAATAAATTATTAAGAAAATATGAGTGTGTTTTCTGGGTTTTCAATGAGTGACACTTTTTGAACTAAAATTTCAATTTTAAACTAATAACAGACACATTGAGTCATACTAGGCACATCATGAATCAGATTGAGGTGAGGCTGATTTATACATGTCAAAAATGACTTATGGATAATTTTCCAAAAGTATCAAAACAATATGAATGTGTTTTCATGGTTTTGAGTAGGTCAGTTGTCCTTTTTACTAAAATTGATGTCAATTTAAAAAAAAGATGCACTTAGAGTCATGTCGGTCACACCGTACATTAGATTAATGTGAGGTTGATTCCTACATGTATAAAATGGCTTATGGATAATTTTTCCTAAAGTATAAAAACAATCTGAATGTGTTTTCTTAGTTTTTATTATGCACTTCACTTTTTTTACTAAAATGGAATTTTAAACTGAAAATAAGTAATTTGAATAATATGATCACATCATGTATTGGTTTGATGTGGTATTGATTCATACATGTAAAAAATAACCTATGAATCATTTTCCTAAATTATTTAGAAAATTTGAGAATGTTTTATTGGTTTTCATTGAGTGAAAATTTTTGAAATAAAATGTCATTTTTAAATTGATAGGAGACACATTGAGTCATACCGGGCACATCATGTATCAGATTCAGGTTAGTAGGATTTATACATGTAAAACATTAATTATAGGTATTTTTACTAAATTATAAAAATAATAAGAATGCATTTGATCAGTTTTGAGTAAGTCATTTTTTTTTACTAAAATTGGTGTCTATTTTAAATAAAAAGATGCACTTGGAGTCATACCGGTCACATTGTGCATCGGATTGAGGTGATTATAATTCCTACAAGTCAAAAATGACATATGGATCATTTTTTAAAGTATCAAAACAATATGAATGTTTTTTCTCAGTTTTAAGTACATCACTTGCCTTTTTTACTAAAATTTCATTTTAAACTAGAAACCTGAATTTTGAATCATATCGATCACATCGTGTATTGGTTTTATATGAGATAAATTCCTAAAAGTCATAAATGAATTACGAATTATTTTCATAAATTCTCAAGAAAATATAATCTTGCTTTTTTATTTTTCAGTGAGTGACACTTTTTGAACTAAAATGTGGATTTTAAACTCATAACGGTTATATTGAGTCACGTCGGGAACATCATGTATCAGATTGAACTGCAGCAGATTTCTACACATCAAAAATTATTTATGAATCATTACCCTAAGTATTAAAACAATATGAATGTTTTTTCAAAATTTTGAGTAGGTCAGTTGTCCATTTTATTAAAATAGATGTCAATCTTAAATAAAAATATGCACTTGGAGTGATATCAGTCACACTGTGTGTTGGATTGAGGTGTTTCTGACTCCTAGACATCTCAAATAGATTATGGATCATTTTTATAAAGTATAAAAACAATCAAAATGAATTTTACTGATTTTCAGTATGTCACATTTCTTTTTTAATACAATTTCATTTTAAACTAGATACACACACTTTGATTAATACCGATCACATTGTGTATTGGTTTGATGTGAGACTGATTCCTACCCTTAAAAAATACTTACGAATCATTATAATAAAATATAAAGAAAATATGATCATTTTTCTTGGTTTTTAGTGACTGGAACTTTTTGAACTAAAATGTATATTTTAAACTGATAACGAACACATAGAGTCATATCATGCACATCATGTATCAGATTAAGGTACGTATGATAACTACCCATAAAAAATTACTTATGGATCATTTCCCTAACGTATCAAAACAATATTAATACTTTTTCTTAGTTTTGAGTAGTTCTGTTTTCCATTTTACTAAAATTGATGTCAATTTTAAATAAAAAGTTGCACTTGGAGTCATACTGGTCACACCGTGTTTCATATTGAGGTGCAACTAATTCCTACCCATCCCAACTGACTTATAGATCATTTTTATAAAGTATAATAATAATAACTTTTTCTTGGTTTAGAGTATTTCACTTATCTTTTTTACTAAAATTTCATTTTAAACTAGAAACATTCACTTTGACTCATACTAATCACATCATTTATCAATTTTATTTTAGAACAATTTATGCACATCACAAATTATTTATGAATAGATTTCAAAAAAATCAATAAAATAGGAGTTTTTTATCAGTTTTCACTAAGTGAAACTTTTCTAACTAAAATATCATTTTTAACTAATAATAGACACTTTGATTCATATTAATCACATCATATATCTAATTGAGGTGTGTCTTATTCCTATATGTCACAAATGACTTATGGATCATTTACTTAAAGTATCAAAATAATAATAATATTTTTTCTTAGTTTTGAGTATGCCAGTTGTCTTTTTTTAATAAAATTAATGTCAATTTTAAATAAAAAGAGTCACTTGGAGTCATATTGGTCACATAGTGTGTTAGATTGAGGTTTGATTGATTCCTACACATCCCAAAGTCTCAAAACAATCCTAACTACCAATGTTACCATGATTTCCATTGTCTTTCTTTGTCAAACTGTCAACACCACATATTGACTCGATGTTCTTATCCAAAAATCCTTTATCGTTATTGAAATCCAAAAGACTAGAGGAAGCTCATGTACCCATTATATCATGAGAATTCACCACATTGGGAACATGAGCTTCCTATACTCTTCCGTCTGTCAATGAGAAAGGTTTTTTGGAAAAGAACATCAAATCAAAATGCAGTGTTGGAAGGTTAGAAAAGAAAGGAAATGAAAATCATGGTAACATTAGAATAAAGGAACATTTTACCTCTATTGTGAGTTGTTGTAGATAGATCAAAGAAAAACTTGACTTCCCAAAAGATCTGTGAAAAATAATAAATAATTATTAAATAAAAATGATAAGGAAATTAACTTACAAATAGTAGATAAAATGATGACAAAATTAATTAAATAAGTAGTATGAATTCAAATTTTCATGATGGTTGTATGAATTCTTGGAACATTTCCTTAATTTAATTATCTCAATTGTTATCTCAAAGTCCAATATCTCATGAGCATGAGAATATTTGAATAAACCACCTCAACTTGAACAAAATAATCCACCTTTATAAGAAAAAAATTATTATATGAGTAATAGTAAAATGAAATAAATTAAACATAAATATAAAATAATATATTAATTATATGGAAAATTATTTTAATATGGAAATGTTAATATTGCCTCTATGATTGATCAATGGAGGGAACTTGAAGAAAATTGATAATTTATAACACTATAGGGGTGAAAATGTTTAAAAGAAGAATAAGTCTACAGAAGTTTTGGTGCAGAAAGGCATGAAAGATGGACAGACCACCCCAACTCAAAAAAAAACACTTTTATAAGAAAACCATTATTATATGAGTAATAATAAAAAAATTAAACATAAAAATGAAACAATACATTAATTCTATTGAAAACAATTTTACTGTGGAAACATCAAGATCACCTCTATGATTGAGCAGTGGAGAGAACTTGAAGGAAAGTGATGAATTAAAACACTAAAAGGGTAAAAGTTTTTTGATAGAAAATAAATATGTGGATTTTTTAGTTCTTAAAGGCATAAAATATAGAAATACCACCCCAACATGTACAATATAATCTATTTATATAAGAAAACAATTCTTCTGTGAGTAATTCTAAAAAGAAATAAATTAAAAATAAATATAAAATAATACCTTAATTATATAGAAAATTATTTTATTGTGAAAACATAAAGATTACCTATATTATTGATTAAAGGTAGCATCATTTCTATTCTTTCAAAGGTAATGGATGGAACTTGAAGTAAAGTGATAAATGCAACACTGTAGGGGAGAAAAAGTTTTGTGGTAGAATAAGTATGTGGAAGTTTTGGTGAAAAAAGTCAGGAAATATGGATTGAAATATTTTAAAATAAATGATATCTATAAGGAATAATGAAAAATAAATCAAAATTTTATCATATAATTTTTTTGTTAAAATCAATCAAGTATATCGTAACATTACCTTTAGATATTCCCAAAGGGTTTCCTTCATTATAGTTTGTTCTTGTGATGGACTGGTAAAATCATTATGTGCAGAAGACATAGTGTACATGAGTAGTCAAACATTTAATTTAGATTATGTTAATGTAGTAGAAAACATATAATATTATAAATAAAACACAGTATATTAAAAATCAATTTTACCTTATCATTGAACACTTTTATTTTTTTAAAATGTTGTATGGATTTGTTTCCTCTATTAAGAATCCAAATCCTTTATTTTTGGTCCCCTATAATGTATAAGACATTATCTATATTGGGATAGACATGAACTGATTTTGATCTACCAATGTATGGGTCATCCCCAATTGAATTTTCATTAGACCTGATATTTGTTTTAGTCACCAGTAGGATGATCGACCAATTATTTTTTTCTAGATCTGAGACATAAAATACTTTCACTAATTTTTATACCATTATGAATGGATCATCTTTTTCCCCACCCACACTAAAATTCACCTTCACAAACTACATTTAATTGACTTTCATTTCACTCATATTTTCAACCCATTTGAAATGGAAAATCATCACTTGAAATTTTGTATAATCCAACTCGTATATCTATTCGATAATGGAAAACATGACATATTTTCATAAATTGTATTTTTATCCTTAGAAATAGATGTGTGCATCTTTTCTTATATAAGAATACCACCATTGTTTCATCATACTATAGTCATCATGTTCTTTTTTATAGAACGTGTACCCATTGATTACAAAACTAGTGTAAGATATAACATTTTAATTCGGTCCTCTGGCTAGCCATTAAAGTCATTTGGCAATTGAATTCAAATTTTTAGATAGATCCTTATAAATTTGATCTTGGAACCATCCTATAAACTTTTTATTATGTGTATTTATTATCTCTCATACAACCCTTTATGGATTCAAATCTCTAATAATTTCTTTGTGGGATTTAATGTATGGATCAACATATTCACTTTTATGTAAAATGTGAAGGTGTGCTTGATCCCACTCAATTAAGTTAATTGTAACAACATCTATTCTAGAAGTCCATTCACTTATAAGGAATCCATTGTGGCTAGAATTTAGGATACTGATGTTATCAACATCTGACAGGTAATCAATATATAATTCAATAGCTTCTTCAATAATATATTGTTCTTCAATACAACCTTCTATCTGAATTTGATTTTTAACATACCCTTTTAAAATATTCATATATCATTCAATGGGTTATATCCATCTATAATGGATGGGACCACATATTTTAACCTCTTCAACCAAGTGAACCATTATGTGGAGCATTATATCAAGGAATGGTGGTAGGAATAAAATCTCTCATTCACGTAATATGACTGCAACCACCTTATTTATGATTGTAAACTTCATTGAGTCTATAAATTTACTGTATATGGATTTGAAAAAGAAGAAGATTCTATTTAATGTATGTCATACATTTTCAGGTAGAATGAAATTTAAAGAAACAAACATAAAATCTTGCATCAAAACATGACATTTTTGTGATTTTAGTCTTTGTAACTTTAAATTAGTCATTGACATGACATTCTTGATATTTTATGAATACTCCTCTAAAACTTTTACACTACTAATTAAAAGGAAAAATTTTAATTTTTCCTATCTAGATTGAGTGTAAGCTACTAGAGGAAGAAAATTTTTCACTTTACCCTTCATTGGTGCCATCTCTTCCCATATCCACATCTCAACCATGTCCAACCTAGCCTTAATGCCATCTTTTTTTTTTCTAGGAACATTTAGTAACATTCCAATAACACTATCAAATATATATTTTTCTATATTCATGACATCAAGAAAATTTATAATATAAAAACAATTCCATTACAGTAATTCAAATAAAATTGATCTCTTCTTCCAACCTGATATCATAAGGTTTTTCAAAAACTGTTAAACGAAAATATTGTTAATCTCTTTTTCTTTATCAAACTGTTGATTTCCTATTATTAGAGATAGTTTTGTACCTTTTTCAATATTCCCATAGAATGTTGTCATCTAGGATTAGTATTTATTTCATAGAGGTAAAATATCTAATTTCCTAAAAACACGGTCTTGGGGGAATTTTTTAACCGAACTAAGTGTGTGCATTTTTCACAAATGGGACACCCTAACATCTCTTTAATGTTATAGCCTAATAAATTTACATAAGCTAGGAAGTCATTTATTTTTCTCTACAATATGTCCCTCAATGTGAATTCTTCACTTCTATGAGAATCATACATTGTAACACTTGTATCCCACATCAATTTCATATATTTTATCAACAGAGCCAAATAGACATAAACATCATTACCGGGTTGCTTTGGTCCAGATATAAGTAGAGACAACATAATGTATTTTCAATTCATGCATAACCATGGAGGAAAAATATAATTTACCAATGGGATGGGCCATGAACTATGAGTACTACACTATACACAAAAAGGATTTATTCTACCTATAGAAAATTTAAGCTGAAATTTTCTTGGCTCATTTTTAAATTTTGGATACTTGTAATCAATTTTCATCTGGGGAGGAGACTTTTCTGGATGATATAGGTTCCCATATTTGATTCTTGTATATGAATTCCATGTCAATTATCTTGTGGTTTCCCAACATCTCTAAAAACTTCTAAACTATGGAATGAGAGGAAAGTACAATATAGATTTTTAAAGACTTGGTTCATTTTTCTTGTATCGATATGCCCCACACTTAGTGAATTTTATAAGTGATTCATGGTCTTTGTGAAACAATATGAAATAATTTGAACAATAATTTATTTTTTAAGGACCATTTCCATTGAACTTAGCATTCATTCAGTATCATATATTTGACATGGTAGTTAATTTTCTTCTGGTGGTATATCATTCAAGAGACCAAGTAGTTCTGTAAAGTTGGTGTCACTCCATCCACTACTAGCTTTAAAATTATATAACTTCAATGTAGCTAAAAATGTTTTGTATTTAGTGAAACTAGAATAAAATGGTCTCTTATAACAACTATTTTACTTCTCAAACAACATTGGACAATCACAAAGGTCATCTTCAATTAACATTTTCATTTCTTCCATGTGATCCCCATCATCATTTACACTGGTATTCATATCAAATGACCCATAAACCGTAGTATCATTCCAATTGGTGTGAACGTTCAGTTTTTTCCCAATTTTAGTCCAAAGTTTATAGCTATGATCTATTCTATGACAAATCAAATTTTCTTCTAACTCTTATGGACTAATTTGTCTTGAATAATAACAACTTAAACATGGAAAAAATATTTAACAAGGATCGTATGCATTCTCTATTTCTTACTTGATGAAATATTTAACTCTATCTTTATACACTTTTGTCAAATGATTAGATTTCATCCATTTTTTATTCATATTTATCCTATTGGGTTCATAAAATATTAATTTTTTATAATAAATAAATAAATACACATAAGATATTCATTATCAAAAGTGAAAGTTATATATAATTCTAATAAGGTAAACCCAATATTTTATTGTTTCAAATTATTTTAGTATGATTTGAAGAAAATGGGTAATATAATTTAAGAAAATAATTACTCCACTATGGTAGGTGTTATCCTCTGAATTCATTCAAAGTTGAAAGTTATAGATAATTGTCATCCTCATCAACTTATCTCCCGAACATTTATCATTTCATTTTGTTGTTTGACACACATCCTCCATCTCTTTTAAACATGCACCTATGTTTCTTGGAATACTCTAAGCACTAGTCATGCATGGATGACTAATACTTATATTAGTACGACCAACAAAAAAGAGATGGGGGATGAGTCTCAAGCAAACAATTGCAATAATAACTGTTTGGGGATGAAGTTGATGAGGATGATAGTTGTACTACATTGTGTTCTTTAAAAGGGGTAATTCCTATTATTTTTAAGAATTACACCATTAGCACTAGTTATTAACTTATAGCCTATTGAAGGTGATATTTGGGGGCATAAACATTATTTTTTGTGATTTAAGGGGTCTCAGTGGGGACATGTTATGATATATGAATATTTTTATAATATATATATGTGTGTGTATTGTATTATATATATGAGTGTGTATTTTTATTTGTGTAATACATATATTTTTTTATAATATATATATTTATTTATTTTATATATTTTTTTAATATAGTATATATTTTTGTTTTAATGATATATATATTTGTATAAAAAATTTTATAATATATTTTTTTAATATATTTGTATAATATATTTGTATAATATATATTTTTATAGTATAATACATGTTTATATTTGTATAATATATATATTTTCATAATTTATTTATATAATATATATATACATATATATATGTATATATGTATTCTTAAAATATACATGTGTCTATCTATATATGTGTGTGTGTGTGTGTGTGTGTGTGTATAATATATAAATATATAATATAAATATATATCTATATTTCTTATTTATATTTGTATTTTTTAAAATTTATACATATAAATATATAAATATTTAAAAAAATTATATAGGTAATGTGTTAAATCCATTTAATACAAAATTATAAAATACACACACACACACACATATATATATATATATATTTATTTATTTATTTATTGACATACGTAAATATAAATTTATTTATAAAGAAGTGTGTGGGTCTGTCTGTGTATGTAAATATAATTATACTATAAATTTACCATTATATATATATATCATTATATTGATATGTGTCAGGTGAGGTGGTTATGCGCCTGGATTTCATTCCATAGACCCTATGGTCGAGTCTAACTGGAATAAGATTTCTTTTTTGGAGTTTTATGTGTGTAGAAGGGTGGCGGTGGCTGCCTATATAGGAAGGAATGGTGAAAATGAGATTTATTAAATTTTAAAATTATGAAAATATTTAAGGGTTTAGTGATATCATGAATTAGGAGTCAGTGGAATTGGGGTGGGTGGATTACACAGAAACAGAAAACAATTATGGTGGGGGAGTGTAAGGAACAATACCCCATCTTCTTTCAACCAAACATCCCCAATAAACATTGTTGACATATGTAAGATAAATAAATAATGTTTCTAAAAACTC
Organism: Viscum album; assembly: GCA_963277665.1. Lineage (NCBI taxonomy): Eukaryota > Viridiplantae > Streptophyta > Magnoliopsida > Santalales > Viscaceae > Viscum > Viscum album. The sequence goes on along the minus strand of OY728140.1, from coordinate 840,557,812 downwards.
AAATAGTTATCACTAAACAATCAGTCAATGAGTGAGGAGAAGGAGAATAAAATAAGATACCTTGGATTGAAGCTTTTAATCGTCTAAGAGAGAAAGTGATATATTGAAAAGCTAGAAAAAATTTGAGCCATGGATTCCTTCAACCCTTGAATCGTTCAAGCCTTGGATTTGGGCCTTTAAATTGTTTGAGCCTTGATTCAAGTCTTTATTCAAGGTTTGATCAACCGAGAAGATGCTTCGGAAAAGGGTGGATTTTGTAGAAAGCTTTGGATATTGCGACAAGTTCATGACTGTTTGGGGTTATTTAAATAGATGATGACACTTTTATCAGCACTTCCAAAAAACAACTAATAATGATCTCTTTTATCAGTGATAAAATAATTAGCGTTGATAAAATCCATTGTTATTAGCACTAAAGTTTTAACATTGGTAAAGATTTATTTTATCAGTGCTTTTTTAGCACTCATAAATCTCTATCTTTATCGGCGTTAAAAAAGTTCTGATATTATTGCTTTTATCAGTGCTTATTACTTATGCACTGGTAAAGGATTTATAATTATAATTATAAATAAAAAAATTATAAATATATTTATATAATTATATATATATATATATATATTAATAAATATATATAAATATAAATATTGTAAATATATTCTTTATTTAAATATATCTATTATAATTTTATAATTATTTATAATTATATAAATAATTTTTTAAAAATTAATATTTACATCATTGTATATATTTATATAATTTTATATATATATATATATATAATAAATATATAAAAATATAAATATAGTACATATATTCATTACTTAAATAGATTTATTATAATTTTACAATTATTTAAATATATATAATTATTTATTTATATTTATATAAATAATTGTTTTAAAAAATAATATATATTTATTTATATTTATAAATATATGAATGTATAAAAATAGTAAATATACATTTATAAATATTTTTATTTATAAATATTTTTTTCTAAATATATATTTAACATTATTAATGAATATTTAATCTTAAGTGAATGCATATTAAAAATTAGTGAAATTGAATAATTAAAAATGAGTACAATTTAACAAAATTCAAAAAATGGATAAGTTTTATTAATTGGATATAAATTATTAAAAAAATATGGATATATACTGAAATAAAGATTAATATATATTAAAAATATTAAAACATAATAAATATATATATAATAAATAATAAAAATTGATTAAATTTGCAAGAAATATATTTTTGTGTGTATGTTTCATATAAAAATGCATTAATTATGTATATTTAAAATCAATATAACATACATTTGATCTATGTTAAATTGAAAAACTAAAAAAATTAAATTATGCCCATTACTCGATGTAATTAGTTATTATTTTTAATTAATATTAATTTTTTATTGTAGAACATTATTCACTAAATATACATTCATACATATCAATATATTAAATATATACTATTTATTAATATTATCAATAATTATTTAATTAGTAAAGTCTTTAATATTTTTATCACTTTACTTATTTTTAATTTTATTTATTTAATTTTCATTTTTTTCATATTTATATATTTAATATATACTATTTATTATAATTTATAATTAATATATAGTATAATCAATTTATTCATTTTTATCAATAATTATTTAATTAATAAAATTTTTAATATTTTTTTAGTAAAATCATTTTTATTTTTTATTTATTTAATTATATCATTTTATTCGGACCTTTATCAGTTCTAAAAAGTGCTGATAAAGGATCCCTTTATGGGTACTAAAAATAAAGCACTGATAAAGGGTAACCTTCATTAGGACTAAAAATAAAACATTGATAAGGGGAGCCCTTTATTAGCACTATAAATAAATCTCTGATAAATTATACCCTTTATTGGTGCTAAAAATAAAGCACTGATAAAGGTTACCCTTTATCAATGCTAAAAAAATGCCGATAAAAATCACCCTTTATCATCACTTGTTTTAGCACTGATAAAGGTGACCTTTCTCAGCTCTTTTATCTAGCGTTGATAAAGGACATTGATGTTAAAGGCCTATTTTATAGTAGTACATGTATCAATATGCCCCACTGATGTCATTGTCGAATTTCCCATCATCTTCATAAGACATGACATGTGCGGTCAAAACCCATGTAAAGGTGAGTATATACATACCCAGTAGGATGCCCTGAAAACCACAAAGGGATAAATGTACAGATACAAAATATTTAGTCAATTAAACCCATAGAAAGAGGGAAAACAAAGCCCAATATATATGCTCATAGAAAAATCCTATATGAGAGAGAAAGGGGATCTCCATCTCCATAGTCTATCTAAGAATGATGAGTGAGCCTGCATCTCAAAGGGTCTATCTCTAATGTCCAACATCATTTGAAAATGCGCCAAAATCTATGTGGAGGGCCCACACCTCACCACTAGTCCCAACATCCAAGGGGGTTCTATCTCTAATCGTGGTTCCTCGTATAACATAATATTCAGAAAGGAGGCTCACTTCTCACCACTTCCCATCCCAGTAACACTATCTTCAATCAATGCATATTGCATAACCTTACAATAATTTCATGTGGAGGAAATTCACATCACCTCTACACTACATCCTAATGGGGCATCATATCCAATAGAATACCCCTGCCCTAGTTGATTAGGGGGGTCCACTTAGTAGATAGATAGGGGACCATCACCCTAGTGCATCAGGGGGGGTCCACTCAAAGTATAGAATACTCACACCCTAGCATGATAGGGGTGAAACAGTAAGTAGATAGTGGAACCACTCTCTAGTGTGTCATATGGGTACCACTCAACAGTTAGAGGACCCAAACATTAACATTGTGCCATATAGTCAATGGGGAACAATCTCCAATAGTGGAAACACACCCTATTACATCAAGGTTTACCACTCAACCAGTGTAAAGAGTATGGGGGACCCTCTCCTTGGTGTGATAGGGGGTTTACAACCTCATAATCTCTCTAATGATCCTCCTCTATCACTGTTACTGGTCCAAATTTTCCTAAAGAGTTGTTACCTTCTCAACACCTCACTTCATATATCAAAGGTAAACACTAAGTATACCATCATGTTATTCATGGAAAATTTCTTAGGATATGCTACTTATGGGCCAAAATCCAAGTCCATAAGGAATAGATACGCATGGTGGAAGTTCTTGAGAAAAATTCATGGTGAGAACCTAGGGTCAAATGGCATGGGACATCTCCTAGATACCTATATGTTTCCTAACCTAAACATGGATTTTCTATCCATGTAGTACTACACAGTGTTTAATAGTACTACACATCATGTATCGGTAACCCACATCATGCCTGTGTACTCCTGGATGTGCCCTTATATATCTGATCGTGTCCTTATACTTTGGTCCATACACATGTACCTAGATATTTCAAAGTATCAATCCATTATTGTGTACATATGACTATGCCCATGTACTTCAGGTCGTGCATGTATACCTGATCATGTCTGAGTACCGGGTTGTGCTCATCTATTCCAGGTTATGCCCATGTGTCAAGTCATAACCATGCCCATGTACTTCTAGTGTACACATTGATCCACCATCACAATGTCACATAGTGTGTAGGGTCCATACATGGTTTTTTATCCTTAACTTCTTCACGGGACACAAGCCGCCATATCTAGGGGACTACACAGTGTGTGTTCTTGAACTACACACCGTGTAGTCGGATTTTTTACAAAAAACTTTTGAAAATTTATGCATTGTTTTGTACCAACATTTTCAATATTTCCACCTCCAAAACACCAGGGAATCCTAATCTATGGTATTCCATGCCCAATCTACTTCAGTTGGCTGGATTCTAACTACCCTGGCCCTAGCACTATACTTTCATGTCATCACCAGAAATCTCCCATTTCCACTCTAGATCATGGATCCATAGAGGCATCACCCAAAACCTAAAACTCATCTTCATCAATCCTCAAATAACCAATCCATTCATTATTTGTGAAACCTCCATGAATTCAAGGGTTCAATCGCACTTTAATCCACCCTAGAAATGTCAAATGCAACCCCATGGTCTAACAGCGAAGAACATGAATAACAAAGGAAGAAAGAACATAATCAAGTTGAATCCATCATTTTCAAAAAATTCTTACCTAAAAATCACAATGTTAGGGTTTCAAGGGTGATTGCAGGTGAAAAATAATAATTATATTAGATAAATATAAACAATAAATTATGGGCTTATGAAAAGAACAATAAGTTACAGATCAAGAAAATAAGATAAGAATACATTCTCAATATTTTATTCAAAAGGATTGAAACTAAAAATGATGATCCCTACATCAATTTAGGATTGATAATTAATGAATAATTCATTATCCAATGATATATAAGACCTATTTCAATCTCTACCTCTTGATCCACCTCGATCTGATCACTTTTTGTTCTCTAATCTCTGTTTTCCATTGAAGAATACCCAAACTTCCTCTCAAAATCTTCCAGGGTTTTGTGGATAACCCTAGAGAAATTTCATAATGACATATTTATACATAATTAAATATAGTTCATTTAAAATAAAATAAATAAAATTATTTATTTATTTTAATTAAACACACATTCTAATGACTTCCTTAACAAGAAATATAGTACATACCAACCTTAGGTCGTACCTAGGGTAAACCCCATATTCCACAATCAACCATGGTCTTGGATTTTTGATCCAAGGTATTGATTTATTGGAAAACCAAAAACACTAAAACGGTGTGTGAACATGTAATAAAATATATTAATATTTTTAATATATTAATTCTGAGGTCTCGAGACACCTAAGAACCATAGAAACTATGAGGATAAATCCATATATATACATAAAAATATTCAAAGGACTATCTATTAAAACCAAATTCGTTGCATTAGACATAAATAGGATGCATGGTTAGCTGGTTAATTTAGCATGTGAGACTATAATTTGGGGGATGAACACCTATTTTCTATGTGGTTAGCCGGTGGATTAGGCATGTGAGCCTAGGGATGATGGGATATAATTTCAGATGGAATGATTCAGATGGTATGGTAGGGTAGAACTGAGGGATTACTATTATTTGGGTATTCTTTATTTTGATAATGGGTTTTGGTGAGCAATGTTTTGAGAATTTGTTTTTCGGATAATCACTTTCCATGGTTTAATAGAGTGATATCTTGTTTAACCTATATGATATAGAAATTTTTACAAACTAAGCTTAGCCTAAGGTAGATAAACATGGAGTTTGGATATATGTGATGGCCTTGGAAGACATGTATGAAATTTTAATGAGTATATTTTAGGAAATATTCATGATGGGGAAATTGAGTAGGGAAAGTTACATAAATCTTGAGGTGAGGTCATGATAATGGTTTAAGATGTATGATTCTTTCATTTGATGTCTTCTTAGGGTGTGAATATAACTTTTATGGATGTATGTGTTCAATCCCTTAAGACCAATTTGGGGGTAGGGCTTAGAGATTTGCCCATTTGTTATTGTAGGGCTTGGGTATCCTTAGCTCCATGACTATATAGAGTTAGGCCATAGATTTTTTATTGGATCGGAAGAAGATCACATGTGTACAGTGGTCAAAAATGAGATAATAATCGAACATTGTGAAATTCCCTATAACTATTGAGGAATAAAAGAAAGGGTGTTGACCCTTGGTGTTATAATGTGTGTTAGATAGATAAAGGGTTCTTTTGGGGAATGGTCAAGAGTGGTTGACTAGTATAATTCATTTCATTATGATATTACTAGTGTATGAGATAATATCTATATTGTTAGATAGAAAAATGATTGATTGGTTATGAGGATTTAAGATATTTAAAATTGTCAGTTCATATAAGAGATGATTTTTGACCTATTATGAGATGTGTGATGTAGTGATGTGATTGTTGGGTCTTCTTAAACTCCAATAGGCCAAGTGAATTTGGGTGATTGCTAAGGAAACAAGAGAGTTCTCCATATATGGTGACTGGTGTACTAGATAGATTTTGAATTGTTAGTAGGACTGGTTAGGGAATATAGCATGATGGGGTGTGAGAGTAGTGTAGTGGTGAGAAATATCTTAAACCATGATATAGATATATTAGGGTTGGTTTTATGATATAATATTGTTGGTATTGATGGACACTGGTTGCATGAGGTGCTACAGTATCATAAGAATCTCAAGAAAGTATTGGGATGTGAACTTACTATATAAACATGATCGGATCTTGTGAATATCAGTGTCCAATTGATTGTGGGCATTAGGTAGGATCATTATCATGGATTGGTGTTAAGGATATCTCTATATTGGGGAGAAAACCATATATGATCTGAACATGTGGTGCTCATTTTGAACTATATTCAGTAAATATCAAGAGTGACATGTTAATGGAATCAACCTAGAGGGAGTTTCCATTTTGTGATTATTCTTGGGTGAAAGACACCAGGTTGTGTATGGTAAATTAAAAATACCTAAGAATTGGTATTTCTTAAGGGAATCAAGGAAATTCATTTAAATACATAACTAACATATACTAAATGTGAGATGATTATTTTGTGGTATAATTAGGAGTGAATTACATGAAATAGGTCGGTAGGGTGATCAGTTTTATGGAATTTTGGTGATCATGGGTAGCATATTGATATGTGAAATGAGTTAAAGAAGTATGTTATAGATATAGTCATATAAGTGAGACTAAAAGTACTGGTGATAATAGTTGGGTGATTATTAGATGGGATGTCGGGTGATATATGGATTTTTGTAGAGAAATAACATAAACGATGGGGTGTGATTTTGATAGATTAAGAATTTATTAATACCCCCATAAATTGGGAATTATTATTGAATTTTTGGAAATAATTATGATCAAAATATGCAGTCTAGAGAGATTTTGAATAGTGTATTTGGTTCGAGTGTAGTGTCAAAATAACAATTAACAGAGAGAGATATAGTATTTGGTTCATGAATTATTTCTTTCTTACCATTATGGTTTATAGTGGATGCAAAAGGATACTTATCAATGATGATAAGTGTTTTAGTGGGGATTTTTTAATGGTCATTTCATTACAGGTTGGTAAAATCAAGGGAAATTGTAATTTTTGGTCATAGTATTGTAGGTGTTTTGATAATTGGGATGCATGTCCGGAGTTTGACTTTTATAAAATATCTAGGTGGTGGTTTTAGATGTTTTATAGGACATGGTAAGTTTCTCATGAGTTTATGTGGGTGGTGGAGTAGGGTTGTGGTTGTAGGATCAAAAGAGTATATGTAGATGCTCAATTACAAGAGGGGTGAATTTTAAGTTTAAAAACTTTCATTTTTAACCTTAAGAAAAAATATTTTTACCAAATTTAAACAAGGTAAATCCACAAAGCCTCTTTTAATTCTACGAAAAAAACTTTCTTAGATTCCAGAAATATGGTTCCCAAAAATAAACTTAACAAATGTTTACTTAGGAATGATTCTACCTTAAAGTGTATAGAATCTTATTTATCAGAGTATACAAAAGTACAAGAAAGTATAAGAAAGTTATACCTTATTATTTTATCAAAAAGAAGCAGAAATAAAAATTGAAAAAATACAAGTAATAGGTATAAAATCTTTTAACCCAAAGAGTAGGGTATCTAAAAACCTTGGATAAAGCTCCATTTAATTATACTTTCAAGAAATTCTGTGTTACCCACACCAGGGTATGCCCTCGATAGAAATATCAGAATCCGTCTTACTATCCCGGAAATCCCTCAAACTTAAAGGTAGTCAGCACCTCTATCTTCTTATCCCTGAAAGTCCTTGAACATTAAGATAGTTCACATCTCTGTCTTCCTATCCTCTAAAGCCCTTGATTGTACACAGTAACAATTGGAGTCGTTGGAAGCAAGATGAACAAGATGTTCAGTATGCACAAAGCAAGAGAGTCTTTTTCTCTCTAGAAATCACTTCACAACATGTAATATCTAGGTCGATTAACAGATTTTGAACTCATTCAAATGAGATCTTATTTATATGCACTAATCCAACAGTTGGCTCCCTCCTCCAACGGTCATATTTTTTCTTGAATCTTGGTGGGACCTGTACATGTTTCACTCAACCAATGGTTAGTTAGAAATAGATTGTACTTCATCATTTCATAATAATATCATGTGTAAGGAAAAATGAAGTTACTTAACCAAATATATTTTTTGGATTCTATGGAAAAATAGAATTTGGATTCTAAACAAATAAACATTTTCAGTATACAATACATAGAAATTCGGTTTCAGTTTTACAAAGAATTTAGAATCTCAACTATATAGATTTCGGAGTTTGAATTCCAATGAATTCAGAGTCTGGATTTTGAGGAATTTGGAGTCTGAATTATAAGGAATTCAGAGTCTAAATTCTATGGAATTCAGAGTCTGAATTATGAGGAATTATAAGTCCAAATTTTGAGGAACTCGGAGTCTGAATTTTGAGGAATTCAGAGTCTGAATTCTCAATAATTCAGAGTCTCAATTTTGAGGAATTTAGAGTCTGAATTATGAGGAATTTGGAGTCTGGATTATGAAGAATTTGGAGTCTGAATTCTGAAGAATTGGGAGTATGAATTCTAAGGAATTCATAGTCTAAAATATAAAGAATTTTGAGTCTGAATTTCAAATAATTCAGAGTCTGAATTTTAAATAATTCAGAATCTGAATTTCAAAGACTTCAGCATCAGAATTTTAGTGAATTCAGAGTCTGAATTTTAGAGAATTTGGAATCTGAATTTCATAGAATTCAGAGTTTGAATTTCAGAGAATTCAGAATCTGAATATCATAGAATTAGGAGTCTGAATTTCATAGAATTTGGAGTATGAATTTAAGCGAATTCAGATTTTGAATTTTAAAGAATTCAAAATCTAAAATTAAAATAATTCAGAATATGAATTTCAAAGAATTCAGAATCTGAATTTCAGATAATTTAGAGTCTGAATTTCAGATAATTCAGAGTCTGAATTTCAGAGAATTCAGAATCTAAAAACAGAACACACTATATTCGAGGAACTGTTAGATTTCATGGTTTTTCATAAGAATCCAAATTTTTTACTTAGTAATAAATTGAGTTTGATATAGAGAGATTATAAAATGGGACAATGAAAACAAAGGTAGAGATAAAATTTATCCTTATAGAAATGAAAATTTCCTTCAAAAAATAATCCTTAGGGTAATATGATTTACCTTAATATAAAGTGTTTGTGATTTTTAAAACATAGAGGAATGGTAAAGTCATAAGAAAACCTTATTGACTAAACAATCTCCCCATTTTTGTAAAGCACAAACAACCTTATGAAAAATAATATTATGACTAAAAATTGATTTATGAACATTAAATGAAAAACTTATCTCCATTTACTTATGAATCATGGTGAATACGACTAACTTCCCCTTAGGTTTAGAAATCCCTAAGGATCATATTCTTGACTTCCTTAAAGAGATTTTTCTTTTTATTGCATAAGTAAATCTTCTTTGAGAAAACTCCCCCTTAGATAGACCCCCCATACTGAGGGAATTCTCTTATTTACTTAGTATTCTTTTTTATCATTCATTTCTCCCCCTTTGTGATTTTTAAAATGTAATAGAGAGAATGGAAAAAAATATGGTACCTGAAATATTAGAGCTACATACAACAAAACAACAAGAGTTTTTCATTAAGGTTGGAAAAATTGATACAAGGAAAGTACAACAAAAGATCGGAATTGAAAGGAAAAATGTTCATCCTTCTTTTTCCTTCAGAATGAAATTATTCATGATGGACTTCAACTTATTAAGATCATTATGATCTTCTTCAAAGCGCTTGAGTAGCTGTTCTTGATCCTCATTTTTCTTCTCTAGAGCTTTGATCTTCTCATCCTGAGACTTTAGGATTTCTGAATGAGACTTCAATAGCTCGTCTTGCTTACTAAAATTTTCCTCAAACTTTATTCCGATATCTCATTCCCTCTTCAAATTCAAAACAACTGAATTGATCTTCCCATTTAGATCTTTTACTTTTTGCTTCCAGTGATCTTATTCTAGGTTCAGATTTTCTAGAAAACTTTTCATAAGCTCCTTCATCCTCTTATCCGCTATATCAAAATAATCTTTCACAGAGTCTTGAAAGTCATAAAGAATTATCATATCTTCAATAATTTTCTTGGACCACTTATTAATCTCTTTAAAATACCTTATGTGAGAATCATAACCAATAAAGAAATATTGGAAATTTTCCTCAAGCTTTATGAGTTTTTCCATGATCATGCTAACATAATCTGATTTCTGATTGAATGAATGTTGAAGCAACTGATACCTCATATCAATACTAGGAATCATGGGAATGGTGTTTACTAACTTCTTCAGCAACGTAACCATAAAGTCCTAGCCCATGGAAGATGATTCAGAATATGATTCCCTTACAAGTGAAGATTCTTTTTCAATCTCAACAGTCTTCCTCTTGGATGAACTAGGAGCATCATCCTTCTTAACCACCACACTTCTAAGGTGTATTATCAATCACCTATTTTCCTTTGTTTAATTTGGATATGGTCTCCGTAGCATTTGGAGATTTATTCTCACTATCTAAGACTTGAATGATTTTATCTTCATAAACATTTTCCTTCTCACCATCTACCTTAAGATCATCAGGTTGAATGAAGTCATGATTATTTCTTTCATCATCATATGGTTTATTCACTTCTTCCTAACCCTTATCTTTTTTTCCTGAGGAAACAAGTTTTATAGATTCAACCTGGGAAGTCCGGATCAACAGATTTTTAGAAGGACTTTCCTTCTCATGATATTGTTCATATTTCCTTATCACATCATCAGTGTAATATCCTTCTTCCTCTTCTTCTTCTTCCACTTTCTCTTCCTGAACAATCACTTATTTTTCTTCAGGTTCTGTAATTACCATATTTTTTCCCGAAGTCACTGGAATATATTCTTGTAAAAATGATTCTAGTACCTAAATTTGTTCATAATCTTTCTCAGTATCCTTGAGAAGAGCTTGAATAATTTATGCCTCATACATCTTCTTATTTTTCTTCTTCTATTTTTCTTGCCTTTCGAATTCCTCAACAGCTTTAATTTTCAATGACTTTGCCTCAGTAGGATCTAGGCCAAAGTTAGGATCTCATTCCTTCTTGTTTTTCTTCTCTTCCCTCCACTTAGAAACCACTTCATCAGGGTAGTATTTTTTCTTCTTAGACTTTGGGGTTTCTAATTAAGTTTCCTGAACTGAGGGTTTTTCTATGGATTCTAGTTTCTTCTTCTTTCTCTTCTTCTAACCCTTCTTGGAAGTCTCTGATACCTCCAACTTCTTAGCTAAGGTCTCAATTTCCCTTTTAGATAAGTCATAAAATTCTCTCTATTTTCTATTAAATCCAACCTTCATCCTCTTCATGGTATCATCACTTAGAAACAAAGACTTTGAAAGATCTGTGTTGTGAACTATAGGGGATTTTGAATGAATCTAGACATAAGACAATGATATTGGATAGGGTTTCCAGATACATAATAATTTTCAATTTCAGGGTCCCATTTTTTAAATTTTTGATCTTCAACAAGATATACTCTACTAGATTTATCTTCATAAAGTTCACCAGGAAATCTAGAATGAAGATATCACTCTTCTTCAAGTTTTCCTTATCTCCTTTTCTTGGAATTAGGAAACCATGAACCCATAATGCTAGAATCCTGATGTTTGCTGAGAGATGATTTATCTTTTGTTTTTTCACTCCTTTGAGTCTGATTCACTCTAATTACTTATCTTTCTCAAAGCTTCCTGATTCATCTGGTAGTTTTTGGGTGTAGAAAATAGCTTCCCCTTCATATGGTATTCCAATGATATTAGTCACTATGTTGAAGGAAAGAGAATAGGTTTTCCCGTAACTTTTGAAAGAAAACTTATCTCTTCCACCTTCATTGAATAAAATTATATACTCATAAAACTATAAAATAAAATTCAGATAAACTGTATCCTTTCCTTCCAGTTTGGCTACACAGAGACCCTCTCAGCCATTCAACTTGATATTTTTCAAAATGAGGGAATTATACTTTCCAAATAAATTCGGATCCACTAACCTTTCTCTGTAGATTTTCCATTCTGAAATATCCTTAACTAAAGACATTTTATTCTGAGGAGATTCTTCCTAAGACATCTTTAGTTATGTAAAACTAGAAATGTGGACTGACTCTTTTGAATATACGTAGAGATTTGGCATGAAAATACTTGAAAACCAATGTGGAACAAAGAATAGGGGGCCTTTATATAGGAATTGAATCAATGGTTCATATTCCCTAATTGATCCAATGGTTGAAACAAGCATGATCTGATCTGACAGTTGAGTTGAAATCCGGAGAAGGATTTGGTAGATTCCAATCTTTTGAGGTTTTTAAAGTAAAAATTCAGATTGAAGGAACATGAATCTGAAAAATTTTCTTAAAATAAGATAAAAATACCAACAACTTAAAAATTCAATTAAGAAAATTTATATAAGGAAACATACCTTCTATATTGCTAAGAAAATTTTTAGTAATTAAGAAACTTCTTCTTGAATAACTTTAGGTTCCGGAAAATTTTCTTAAGGAAAATTTTGGATTTCAAAATTTTGGGTTCTAAAAAAAAATATGAAAATTTTAATTAAGGAAAATTTTATTAAGTAAAAATGTTGGTTGCAAAAAAATTAATTACAAAAAAATGGTTAACAAATAAAAATATACTCCCCATATAAAAAGGTGTTACTTAATTTAAGGAGATAGGTTTCAAAAGAAAACTGTAATATGGAAGATTACCTTACGGTTATCATTCCTAACTTTTTTTAATTTATTCAAATATATTATAGGGTAAAGATTTTGTAAAAATATCAATAAGTTGATCTTGCTTTCTGATAAATTGAAGAACGATATCTCTTTCAGTGTGTGATCCCTAAGAATGTGATGCCTAATATCTAGGTGTTTTTCACGGGAGTGATGTGCATGGTTTTTGTTTAGGGAAATGGCACTAGTATTATCACACAATATCTGTGTTTTGGTAAAACTCATGCCATAGTTTGTGAGTGTGTAGTGCATCCACAACACCTGGGCACATCAACTTCCAGCTGCTATATATTTAGCTTCAGTAGTGGAAAGTGCTACTGAGTGTTTCTTTTTTCATGACTAAGAAACTAATATATCTCCTAAGAAATGACAAGTTCTAGATGTAACTTTCCTATCTATTCTACATCCACCAAAATCAATATCTTAAAAACGTTTTAAAACAAAATCATTTCCAAAAGTATAGAAAAGTCCTAAATCTATGGTTTCCATTAAATAGCAAAAAATTCTTTTCACTATTTTTAAATAAGATTCCTTTGGATTAGATTGATATCTTTCACATAAGAATACTGAAAACATTAAATTTGGACGACTAGTTGTAAAGTATAGTAAACTTCCTATCATACCTCTAAATGATGTTTGATCTACTGGTTTTCCAGCTTCATCAAGATCAAGAGAATCTGAGGTACCTATTGAGGTATTTATACTTTTAGTTTTTTCATATTCATAATTTTTAATAAGATATTTAATATAATTATGTTTAGATATATATGTTCCTTCTGGTTTTTAAGATATTTCAAAACCTAGGAAAAATGTTAACTCACCCATCATACTCATTTCAAACTCAGATATCATTAGATTAGTAAACAAATCAGTTAAAGATTTCTAAGTTGAACCCAATATAATGTCATAAACATAAATTTGAATTATCGAAACATTTTTCTTATATTTCTTTATAAAATGTGTTGGATCATCAGTACCATTAACATAACTGTTTTGCAACAAAAATCCTATAATTCTATCCTACTAGGATCTAGGAGATTGTTTAAGTCCATATAAATCTTTGGTAAGTTTGAAAACCAGTTCAGGATGTTTTGTGTCTTCAAAACCATGAGGTTGTTCAACATATACTTCCTCTTAAAAATATCCATTTAAGAGAGAACACTTTACATCCATTTGAAATTTTTTGAAATTAAATAATGCTTCAAAGGAAAGTAAAATGCGAATAGATTCAAGTCTAAATACTGGATCATAGGTTTATTTATAGTCTATTCCTTCTTGTTGATTATAGCCTTTAGAAACTAATCTAGATTCATTTATTACTATGATTCCATTTTCATCACACTTATTTTTAAAGATCCATTTTACTCCAATTAAAGAAGTCTCCTTATGTATTTCAACCAAGGTATACACTTTGTTCCTTTTGAATTCATTTAGCTCATATTTCATGGCTTTAATATAATCATCATCACCTAAAGATTCATAAGATATTTTTTGTTCTAATTTAAAAAGGAATGCTAGATATTATACTTCATTTCTTAAGGAACCCCTAGTCCTTATAGGTTGATTTACATCACCAATGATACAATCACTGGAATGATTCTTAAGAAACAACTGATTTAGGTTTTTCAAACCCTCTTCATCAACATATGGTAGGAAATATTCAGGGGTAAATGATTCAAAAATATTTTCTTAAACAATTTCCTTACTAGAAGAATATTCTATTAAAGGTTGATATTTTGTTTTGAAAACACATCTGAGGATGTCGGTTGGGGTTGTTTAAAAACAAAAGGATCGGTTTCATCAAATTTAACTTGCACTATTTCTTCAACAGTACAAGTGTTTTTATTAAAAACTTTACAAGCCTTAGAAGTGGTGGAGTAGCCTAGGAAAATTTCTCCATCAAAATTGGGTTCAAATTTATCTAAGTTATCTTTAGTCTTCAAGATGAATACTTTGAAACCAAATACTTTAAACTAATAAATTATAGGTTTTCTACCATTCCATAATTCATAAGGTGTTTTATTAAGAAAAGTTCTGATTCAAACTCAATTTATAGTATAACAAGAAGTACTTACAGCTTCATCCCAAAAGTTTTTATCAATATAATATTCACTCAAGATGTTTCTAGTTATTTTATGAAGAATTAAATTTCTTTTTTCAACAAAAACATTCTATTGAGGAGTTCTTGGAGCATAGAAGTTATAAGTTATGCATTTTTTACTACAAAAAGTTTCAAAATGTGAATTTTGAAATTCTCCTCTATGATCACTATGAATAGTTATCAAAGGAATATTTTTCTCATTTTTAAATTGGTCTCTAAAAGTTTTGAAATAAGAAAAATATTTATATTTATTTTATAGAAAATAGACCCACGTAAATATAGTGTAATCATAAACTAAGACAAATACATAATATTTTCCTCCAATACTTTCAGTTTGTGTTGGACTGAAAAGATCCATATGCACTAATTGTAATGCATTATATTTTGAGACTTCACCGATTGATTTAAAACTTGATTTATGTTTCTTTCTATATTGACAAGGATCACAAACTTTTGAAGAATCAAATCTAAACTCTAGTAGATCCTTAACAAGCATTTTCTTTGATAGTTTTCATAGATTCCTAAGGTTACAGTTTCTTAAACTTCTATTAAGTAACCAAGATTGATCTTCCATTGCACTAAGGAAAGGTAGATCTGGGCTCCTAAGATCTTCTAAGTTAAGTGTGTATACATTCTCTTTCCTATGGGTAGAAAAAATAAACTCTTCCTTGTAATTGTGTACTAATCATTTATCATTCCCAAAATTCACAAGGTAACCTTCATTACATAATTGAATTATGATAATGAGGTTGTTTTTAAGACCCTTAGAAAATAAAACATTTGAAGTCAAAGTTTTTTCAAGAATAACAATGTTACCTATACCAACAATTTCTCCCAGAGCATTATCTCTGAAAGTTACTTTTGCTCCTTTCGTCTTGACAATCTTTTCAAAGAATTTTTTGTTACCAGTCATGTGTCGGGAACATCCAATATCCATGTACCATGTATTGCTGTTGGTACTATCTTTATTTTTCTGAAAATAAAAGATCTAGACTTTCAGAATCCAAAATTTCTTGGATCTGAAAAATTCAAAAAGTAAAATTTTACAAATTCAAATTTTATTAAGAAAATAAGCTTTATGAAAACCTAAAGATTGGGTTTTGTTTAAAGAAAAACTTTTCTCCAAATTTCCACCAAACTTACATTTATTAAAAAATGGATCACTTTGGGGAATAAAATAATTATTACTAAAAACATTTTTTGAATGAGTATAACTAAATACAGAAATATTCCTTAGAGGACGAATTTGGGAATACATCTTGTCAAATTTTACCTTACTAGAGGTAAAGTTTGACAGAAATTTCCTTAAGGAAAATATTTCTGATTTTAGTTTAGTAACCAGGTTCTTATCCTCAAAGTTATTAGTTTTAGAACTATGGTTAACCTTTAAAAAAAATTCTTAGAAATTACATCTTCAAGATACTTAGAAAGTTTATCCTTCTCATAATTAACATCTTTAAGGTTTTTAGAAACACTTTCAAAGTCAAAAGTTTTCTGATCAAGATCTTTAGAATGATCTGATACTTTTTTAGTTAAAAAATAAATTATATAATTTTCCTTCTCAATCTTTTTATTGAATTTAGAATTCTCATTTTCTAGAAGTTTGGAAAACCTATACACTTATTCATAAGAAGGTAAAGAGTTATCTTCATCAGAAAAATATTCTTCATCTGAAGAATTATATTATTTATCATCAGTATAATTTTCCTTAAAATATACATTAGTAATAGATTTGGTATTGTTTACCTTGGCCATTAGAAAATGATTTTGAATAGGCAGTTTTTCTAGTAGACCAAGATTTTTCTGACTAGAAATTTCATATTATAAAGATTCATCAGATGGGTCACCACTACTAGAAATCCATGTATCATTATCCTTTAAAACATTTTTATCCTTGGTCTCATAATACTTCTTCTTATTTCTTTCATAATTCTTTTCCTTCCTATCATTTCTCTGTAACATGGGACAATCTAGCCTGATGTGTCCGGCTCTTTTGCACTCATAACAAGTGGATTTTGAATATTTCTTATCCTTTATTTCTTTCTTCTTATATATATACAAAAATTATTTCTTTCCCAATATCTTTTTCATCCTTCGAGAAATATTAGCTAATTCATTCTCATAATGTTCACATTCACTTGAATTAGATAGAACAGTGACTTTCTTAGACATAGATCTTGTAACCCTTTCAAGAGTCTTGGATTTAGTAGTAGTAAAGGCTACACTTCCATTTCCATTCTTATTCTTATTCATATCAGCATATCTTTTCATTCCATTCTCATGTTGGATAAGAGTTCCAAAAATTGAATCAAGAGTAATTTTGAAAACTTTCTTGTTTTCATCAATAGCTTTCCTTTTTTATTCCCACTCATTAGGCATAATATCAATTATCTTTTCCACGAGAGCTTCATCATCAAGACCTTTCTCTTCCATATATTGTAGACTACTGAAAATGGTCATAAATAATTGTTGTACTTTGAAAATAGGTTCTCTATAAGGAAATTGAAATCTATGATATTCAGATCTTGACATAGCTATTCTAGTCTTTATCACTTTTTAAGTCCCAAAAT
This sequence comes from Viscum album, assembly GCA_963277665.1. Lineage (NCBI taxonomy): Eukaryota > Viridiplantae > Streptophyta > Magnoliopsida > Santalales > Viscaceae > Viscum > Viscum album. Next base: position 840,540,320 of record OY728140.1, on the reverse strand, counting down.
GAGTAACCTCAAGTTTCTTCCAGATGCAGTTGGCAGCATCACACGAAGAAATTTGACTATATATATTCCTGGTCATAGAACACAACAAAGTATTGTGTACCTTGTAATTTAGTTGATATTCTGATTTTTCTTGATTGGTGAAGGTTTTGACCGCCTTGTCAATAATTTTTTAATCCCTAGTAAGCATTACAAAATTGTATACTCCAATATTAATGAAAAAATTATTCATTCTATCTCTCCAATACTCATAATCATTACCATCAAAAATAGGTGTTCTGGTAGGATTTATATTATCAATAGAACCAATATTCATACCTTCCATCGCATAAGAAAATACTTTTCCACAAGAACTTGTAAGTTGTTAAAGTTTATAAAAAGAGATAAAAATATCTAAGAAAAACTTAAGCAATAAAAGTTAAGACATCAAATTTAGAACAAGGAAAACTTCAGTAAGAAAACTTATATGTAAGTATAAGTATTTCAGATACCTCCTCTGATACCAATTGTAGGATCAAAATGGTATATGTAGATGCTCAATTACAAGAGGGGGGTGAATTTTAAGTTTAAAAACATTGGTTTTAACCTTAAGGAAAACTATGTTTAACAAATTTAAACAAGGTAAATTCACAAATCCTCTTTTAGTTCTACGAAACAAAATTTCTTAGGTTCTAGAAATATAGTTCCAGAAAAGAAACTTAAGAAAAGTATACTTAGGAAATATTCTACCTTAAAGTGTATAGAATCTTATTTATCAGAGTATACAAAAGTACAAGAAACTATAAAAAAGTTATATTTTCTTCTTTTATAAAAAATCAAAAGAAATAAAACTTGAAAAAATACAATTAATAGGTATAAAATATTTTAACCCAAATAGTAGGGTATCCAACAACCTTGGATAAAGGTCACTTGATTTATACTTTCAAGAAATTCTATCTTACCCACACTAGGGTAAGCCCTCAATAGGAATATTAAAATCTATCTTGTTATCCCTAAAAGCCGTCAAACTTTAAGGTAGTCAGAAACTTTGTCTTCCTATCCCTAGAAGTCCTCTAACTTTAAGATAGTTGTAACTTCTGTCTTCCTATCCCCGGAAGCCATTGATTATACATAGTAATAATCGGAGTCTCACAAATTAAGTTGAACAAGATGTTCAGTATGCACAAAGAAAGAGATTTTCTCTCTCTCTATAAATCACTTCATAGCATGTAATCTCTAGCTCAATCAAATTATTTAAAGCTCGTTCAAAAAAGGTCTTCTTTATAGGAACTACTCCAACGGTCGACTCCCTCCTCCAATGACCATATTTTTCCTTGAATCTCAGAGGGACCTGTACATGTGTCAATCAACCAATGGTTATTTAGAAATAAATTGCAAGAAATTGTTTCATAATAATAGCATGTGTAAGGAAAAATGATTTTAATTAAAAAAATCTATTTTTTGGAGTATAAGGAAAAATAGAATTCAGAGTCTAACCAAATAAACATTCATAGTCTATAAGACAATGATATTCAGTTTCTATTTTACAAACAATTCAGAATCTAAATTATATAGATTCTAGAGTCTGAATTCCAATGAATTCAGAGTCTGAATTTTGAGGAATTCTGAGTCTTAATTATGATGAATTTGGAGTCTGAATTATGAGGAATTCGGAGTTTGAATTCTGAGGAATTCAGAATCTAAATTCTGAGTAATTTTGAGTCTGAATTCTGAAGAATTCAAAGTCTAAATTTTTAGGAATTTGGAGTCCTAATTTTGAAGAATTTGGAGTCTAAATTATGAGGATTTCAGAGTGTGAATTATGAATAATTCAAAGTCTGAATTTAAGAGAATTATGATTCTGAATTTCAGAGAATTTGGAATATGAATTTTAGATAATTCAGAGTCTGAATTTCAGAGAATTCGATGTCTAGATTTCAGAGAATTTGAAATCTGAATTTCAGAGAATTCAGAGTCTAAATTTCAGATAATTCTGAGTCTGAAATTTAGAGAATTTAGAGTCTGGATTTTAGAGAATTTATAGTCTGAATTTCAGAGAATTTGGAGTCTAAATTTTAGAGAATTCAGAATCTGAATTTCAGATAATTTGGAGTCTAAATTTTAGAGAATTTGGAATCTGAATTTCAGAGAATTCAGAGTCTGAATTTCATAGAATTTGGAGTCTAAATTTCATAGAATTTGGAATCTGAAAATAGAACACTCTATGACCAAGGAACTATTAGATTCTGAGGTTTTTCATAAGAATCCGAATTTTTGAAATAGTAATAAAATTATTTTTATTTGGATAGATTATGAAACTGTACAATGAAAACAAAGGTAAGGATAAAATTTTTCTTTAGAGGATGGAAACTTTCCTTTAGAAAATAATTCTTAGGGAAATATGATTTTACTTATGATAAAGTTTTTGTGATTTTCAAAACATGGAGGAATAGAAAATTCATAAGGAAACCTTATTTACTCAATAGTGGTTGCCCTAATTTGAAGTGGGTGTAAGAATATTGTTACACTAATGGGAAAATAGGTGTTTCCTTATTAGAGAAGGGTTAAATCACCATCATTTAAATTTTGTATTTGTTAATGAATTTTTAGTTTCCAATGATTTAGATTTTATGATGGAAGGATTTATGAATTTTTGATAAATTCCTATGGTTTTTAGATATATTTTGAAATGATTTTTTGGCTGTTGAGATCTAATGCCCAAAATATTCAAATCCTATAGATGAATTTGGTTGGTTTTTAGATTTGTATCATTTTTTTTGGAAAATGAATATGTTTTGAACCTCCATATTTATGTATGTTATTCTTTGATAGTGTATTTTTTTTATTAGATGCCTTATTGAATTTTTTTAAGTGAAAACCTTATATATAAAATAAAATATTATCTAGGTAGTCTTGAAGTTGCAAGTTCCAAACTGACCAACTGGGTGAAATTAATTTTCTGGTAAAGTGTGAGAATTTAAGGAAGGAATAAATATGGATAATTTATAATTCAAGATGATGTTTTTGGATCATTATGACCATGATTTAGTGGTAATAAAATGATCTGCCAAATTTAAATCCACCTAAAATAAATCTATATAAAGCAGATCAACTGGAAGAAAGGCCCTCAAAAGTTGAGTTAGGTAAAAGGGGGTGCATAGGTGAAAAGGATTTGTGTGAAGATTTTTATATTTATAAGATATTACATATTTGAAATTTCACAAATTAATAATATTACAAATGAATAAAATATATTACGTTTTGATTTTTTAAACAAAAGGAAAACCTTATATTTTGAGAAATATATAAAGTATTAAAAATGTATCCAAATCATAAACCATATGTGTTATATTATAGATATTTCATAATGTTAGTTTATGGTATCTTAAGTTAAATATTAAGATATTAAGGAGATGAATATTAAAAAAATTGAATTATATAAATAGGTGGGTTGACATATAAAATGTAAATTTGAGTTTCCTAAACTTATGTAAAAAATTTTCTAGAAGGTTAGTAGATTTATTTTTAAAGATGAATTCTAGAATGAGAGATTCATAGGGAGTTTTAGAGGATGTTTTCTTGAAGGGGTAATTGTATTTTATAATTGAATATAAACTTTTTAAATTTTAGAAATGACACTTTTATGTTTTATAGTTAATTATAGAAAATTAAAAATGAAGAAAACATCTGGTATTAGAAGAAAATATTATGCATTGATTAATTCCCAAGGGAAAACCCTTATGAATGAAGGAAAATATTATATAGAGTGATACTTTTTATTATGATATATATGGTTTATAAAATATAATATTTTATATTTAGGAATCCTAAAAATGATAAATCCCTGAAATGTAGGTTTTTACCTATATAAGGTTTTCTTCTAGGTGATGCATAAGTTGTTTCCTAGAGTTTTCCAAAAAAAAATTGAGTGTGATAAGAATTATGCCAAATTTTTTATTAAATATTAATAAATGAGTTAAATTGAGGGTAAAATAGAAGTATGGTATTTTATCCATTCAAATTAGAAAACCCCTTTAATATTATTCATTTCAAGCATGTGAAATATGGTAGATTTTGATCTCCTCTAACCAACCACTTTCCCCTTTTAGCCTCTTTGAACCAAAATGATTAGAGGTGGTTTTTCTCATTATTTAAGGAATGATTATATTCTTATTATTCTTCTTCAATTATTCATTTCCATTTATAGATATTGATTTATGTGTCTATGAGCTAAGGTTTAGTAATTATTTCACCGAAGTAAGGTGGAATTATCTCGATCTGAAAGGATCTTTGGTGTGGATTTTTTAAATGAGATCCCAAGAGGATGAAGGCACTAGGTTCTATATAGTTTCATAAAGTTATGTGATTAATTTGATTTATTTATGTATTTCCATAAATTTGTGTAAAATTGATGGATGTATTGAAATGAGAAATTGGGTCTTTTTCTTGTTAGAGGTCCATGTGAATATTGGGGGTGGTGTATACCATGTTTCACAAGGTTTAGTCATGGAATATCACCCACACCCTATGAAGTTTGTAAATGACCATTTGGTATTGAATGAGCTTAATCATTGGCTTTTAATCTATTTATAAATTAAATAATTCCAATGGTGGTAAGTTGTACCTAAGTTATCCTTAAAATGTTAATCTCAATTTCTTCATGGCATAATGTTTAATCACACCAACCTAATTTATGTTTAACCTAAAAGTAAATTAAATATTATATGATTATATTTCATGAGTGAATCAAACTATCTAGATCATGGGTGGTCTAATGATAAATTTATAGAAAAAAATTTTGTCTTTTAAGTGTAATGTGCCTTAAACTAATGAAATAGTAAATATAGAAGGCAACCCAATGGGTTCCATAAGTGTAATTTTGATCTAGTAGGTTGAAAATAGATAAATTAGGATGATCCATATGATATAATTATATGATAAAATTTGGCTAATCATTGATCATAAAACATGGTCTATCATGGTGGTATCCATAAGTGGGTATTATGTGGTTAATTCATTAATAATGGTATTCAAAAAAGTTTTCGGGTTGGGATTTAGATCCCCCAGGAGAATATATTTTGGTAAATTTTTTTAGTGAGGGATATGGATCCCTCAAGAAATAATATATTGGGAATGGTTCAAGGGTGGTTTGAGGACCCTAAAGTGTTGATATTTTGGTAAAAGTTCCAAGGTGAGATGTGGATACCCTGAGTGATGAAATTTTGGACAATATTCCAAGGCGTAATGTGGATCCCTTGGGTGATGACATTTTGGTAATGTTTTTGAGGTGGGATATGGATCCTCTGGATGATAATATTTTGGTATTGGTTCTAAGGTGGTATGTGGTCCCCTCGGTAGATGATATTCTAGTAAAGGTTTTGGGGTGGGATGTTGTTTCCCCCTAGATGATTGAATATCTTTCTCAGAGACATGTTACACAAGAAGAAGGAAGTATGGTCAATATCAGGTGTCACCATATAACCTAAATATTGATAGTGGTTTATTTATTTATGCAAGTGGTCATTCGTGTTAGATTATAATCATGCACACTATTTATATCAAATATTTTGGTAGATCATTAGTGGTAGATTATTGATTTGTACTCACATCGTACTTAAGAAACCCTAACACATTAGTACCTGAGTAGACCTCATGGTTGTAGGTATAAGTAGGGAAGACACCCAATGTTGGATAATTGTTATTGATAACTTGGATGGAGTTAGAGGATGGGATCTGGTTGGGAATCAAGACCAGTTTTTTTATATTTTTCTATTTTATATATATATTTTTTTAGATTGTATATGATATTTCAAAAGGAGATATTATTAATGTATTCCATACATGTGTGACATTGTAGAGATTTTCATCAATTATAGTATGTTTTATGTTATTTATTCTTATTTAGATTTGGATATAGTTTATTTTTATTCAGTTGGATATTGTGAATGATTGTATGTTATTTCAATTTTTTTTCTACTCTGATATGAGGATATAGTCTCCCCATGATATCACTATTGACAATTGCTTCTTATCAGTAGATTTTAGTATATAGGGATGCATGATTAGATTAATGTGGTGCTCCAATAAAATTACTTTAGAGTGGTCTAGGTCGAAACATTATAGGGGTTCTATATAATATTAAACAAAAAAATGGAGGGACAATCATTTCACAAAGAGATACTCCGGTATTTGAAAGTAGATACAAATTATTAGAATAATCAAGAGTTATAAGAGTGTTGAATAGTGAAATAATAGACCACATAGTAATATTTTTTGTGTAAGAATATCCTGATAAATAATATATATATATATATAAGAAGAACTCAATTTGAACATAAGAATAAGACCGGGTAGTTTCTTGATGTGCTACACTATGAAGTTATGTACTATGCCATAGTGGATGATGCATAAGAATAAATATTTTGTGAAGTGAGATATATCGGGAAGGTTCTATTACATAGAACATATCTATGTAATGAAGGTACAACTGTGTCTTTTGAATAAATAAAGATATGACACCATGACCAATTTTCTCACACCATAGGGGTTTTGAAGACAATATTCCCACACTGTGATCTACTTGATCACGCCATGGAGGGTGTGTTATAGATAGAATGTTGTGAGGATAGTTTTTCTAAGAATTAGGACCTCACTATGTATTCAAAATAACTGGGTCATAACTAGTATATACCTTGAGAAGATTTTAATTTATCTCACATTATATTTTAGGGATTTAAATATTAAATTTGACCATATTTTATAGATCTATTTGTTGATTAGGATCACACTGTAGTGAAATAAATTGTTCCATAGTCTGGAAGTTTTTAATGATAATCACACTATAATGAAGTCGGTCACACAACAAAGAAGTAAAATCCTGGAAATTTTAAAATATTGAATCCATCTTATATTTTTTGTTATTATAGTTGACATGGTCGAATTAATTAGTAATTAATTTGTGGTTTGAAGACCCAATCGATGGGTGACATATAGAAAATTGATAGAGTGAAATATAGAGGAATTATTTATTTATTTATAGAATATTTAATATGTAGGCTTCAGGAAAAGTGTAAGTATGTGATAGGTCATGCCAAACTTTTCTTTTTTTCATGATCAATGATCAATCCAAGATTCACACAGTGATTAACGTCATAATATATGGAATTGACTCAAAAAAATAGAAAAAGGATAGAATGTAGGAACTAGAGAGAGGATCATCACATATTATTTATAATCAATTTAATTAATAAATGAATTACCCTGTTGGAATTATTTCTTTGTTTATGATTATGAAAAAAAATATACGTTTTATAGTTTTTTAATTATAGGAATCAAATCAAATTCCCTCTAGAAGTGATCAACATGTGTTCAAAAAATCTTCTAACTTCTCCATATGAATCTATGGGTTCTAGCACGACAGATCCTATCTCTAACGTCATCCACCTTTGATTTCCATGAGAACTACGTCCAAAGTGTTCTCCTAGATCTCTTTTAACATGAGAGGGAATGCTGGAGGAAGATCACTCTCCCTTCTTGGGAGTGTTCTTGGAGAAGGGAGCTCTCTAGGTCTTCATAGGATTCTCTAAATTCGTTGTGCACAACCAAAAAAAATTAATTGGATCATTGAGAAAATAATATAATTGGGTTTATATATCACTAGGGTTAAAATAAAATAATTATACAAGTGCCCTTTATTATTTATTTAATCCTTGCAAAACCCCATGTCAAATAATAATATTATTATTATTTATCAACATATGCATAACTTGAAAATTAAATTAAATATTATTTAATCAAATAATATTCAATATTTATTATTTCTCATCAGACCATTAAACTCTATCTGTCATTCCTCCATAATATTTATTAGGTCTTAAATAATGACTATTTATTTATTAAATGAATATCACTATATTATTCTACAATAAATAAATAAATATTATATTCACTAAATAGAAAATAATTATTTATTAAATATTCCACACACATTATATTCTCTCAAATAACTGGTGACTGAATAAATGAGATCAAGAAAACATGAATAATTATTAAACCACATACAGAAATAATATTTATTCAACTTGTTAAATAATATTATTAATATTTAACTGAGATTCAGGATACACTTAGTGTGTGGCCCTCTATGCCTCTTTCTTAATGGAATTAGTCAAAGAATCCAAAAGTCTGAGGTTAACATCTAATAACACACCAAGGAACCCATAGAGAAGGAAGTTAATTCTGCAATGACATAATACCTCATATAGATACTTATTGTGTAATATAATCCATTTATCATGATATCTCCAATTAGAAAGGTTTCATGCTGGTCCCATCAACATATGTGCCCGTTGTATCTTTCTTTAACTTCCTAAAATTGAACTTGCCTATAGAACACCATGACCATGAATTATTTAGGATATATCATTTCTATCAAAGGGCCTTAGATATCAACTCCCATTAAATAATAGAAGAGGAAAATCCATTCTTGCATTATTCATTAATGCAATATTACTCGTGATGCACCCAACATAACCTACCTCACCGCAAACATCTGTCATAATGGTTTTCTTCAGTAAATCTTATTAATCCACTCATAATAATCATTAATAATAATCTTAAAGTCTAAGAACCAATACACACATTTTTAGATAGGGACATCTAATGACACATATAAATGTGGATTTTATAATGGTAGGTCTCATTCTCGTAATATCTCACTGAATATTACCAAGGGTGTACACCATAAGAAGATGTTTCAAAGTCCTATGAGTCTCCACCCCTGATAGTCTGTATAATTTGTGTTCCTCAAATGATATCAGCTATATATAGAACATATATTTAAGAATAGTTTCATAGCACTTTTGGGTTCTCATCATAGCGGGGAACTGGTATGACCTTTTAGTGTGACATAAACTCCTAGGACATTATCACATACTATGTTATATAGAAGAACAATCATGATGTTATAAGTAGATTATTAATATTCAAAACTATGAATACGAGTTATCAAAAAGTACACAGAATTTGGTTCTAGGGCACCAACTCCAGTAGACTCCCACTTGCACTAGATCCAACTGCAAGCAGCTTTCAGTCTGATAGATCTCACATGATGATCATGCTTCTGTTTAGATACGTCTTTAGTTAAGTGGTTTTCCATGTTCTCTTCTATGGTTACTCTTATTAATTCACCTTCACCCCTTTGATAAAAATCACTCGATAGGTGATACTTCTGAAGTATATGATTTGTCATTTGGTGTGACCTTGTCTCTTTTTCAAGATCCACCACTGTAGTATTATCACCATATAATGTGATAGGGTCTTTAATTATAGGTACCACATCAAGATCCTAGAAAAAATTCTAAATCCAAATAGATTCCTTGGTAGCATCATAAGACACTGTATACTGGGACTTCACTGTAGAATCAACAACAACTGGATGATTTGAACTCTTCCAGCTCACAACTCCTGTATTGAGATAGAAAACATATCTTGATTGAAACTTTAGATCATTTTGATCTATCTAAAAACTAGCATCATTATGACCCATGATGATCATCTCCTCGTCTCCTGCAAGCACCAAGAAAATATCCTTAGTTCTTCTCAGATAACATATCATACATGATTGATCCTATCACAGAAGCGTATGGGATCTTACTCATTCTCTCTTTATCCTATTGTGTCTAAGAACACATTTTCTTATAAATATGTAAACCATGTGAAACTAGAAAAAATACTCTATTGAATTGTTCCATCATAAATATCTTTAGTAACTATTCCATATATATACTTTAACTTAATCTAAGAAGCCTCTTGGAACTATCATGAATGATCTTGATCCCTAGAATATAGACGGATTCACCTAAGTCCTTTATAGAGAAACACTTGTTTAACCATTCCTTAATAGACTGTAAGACTATTATTTCATTTCCAATAAGTATGATGTCCTCAACATATACTATTAGAATAAAGACTGCATTTCCACTAAACCTCTTATAAATATACAGCTCACATTTTTTCTTAATGAGACCAAATTCTTTTATAGATTCATCAAATCAAATGTTCCATGACCTGGATGCTTGTTTTGATCCATAAATAGATCTTTTCAACTTTCAAATCATTTTGGCATCATCTAGAGTCACAAACCCTTCCGGTACTGTTATATATACATCTTCCTAAAGGTTCCCATTAAGGAATGTAGTTTTTATATCCATCTACCAAATCTCATAGTCATGATAAGTTTTTATAGAAAGTAGATTTATGATGGATTTGAACATAGAAACTGGTGGAAAGGATTCACCATAGTCAATTATTTGATTTTTTAAAACCCTTTAGCCATTATCCTTTGTTTATAGGTATTTACTTTACCTTCCATGTACAGGTTCCTCTAAAATACCCATTTTCCTCTTAAATACCCATTTTTATCCAATGGGATTTACATCAACTGGTGCATTAAACAGAACCCAAAATTGGTTCTGATACATGGAATCCATTTTAGAATTCATAGCTTATTGCCATTTTTAAGCATCTGATCTCCCTATTACCTCCTTGTAGGAGGGAGTTTCATTATTGTCAACCAATAATGAGTCACCATTTTTTGTGACTAGAAAACTATATCTCTCTAATTATCTTACCCCTCTTATTCTTCTATGTAGTACTTGTGTTTCAGGAACTACTCATTCCATGGGGACTGGTGGAATCTGTTCCTGTAAAAAATCTCATTTATCTTGAGCATCAACTTCATCTAAGTCAATCTTTATCCCAGTATCCTTTTTTTAGGATTTTATCCCTCTCAATAAATATACCTTTTCTGATGATATACACTTTCTTGTCTGAGGGGTTGTATAGGTATTATCCCTTTTTTACCTTGGGATACCCTATAAAGATACACTTTTTTCCCCTGGGTGATATTTTTTTCTCTAAGAAGGCCTTAATAAACACCTTGAAACCCCATAAAAGTGTATACAATAAAAATATTTTCTTCCCACTCCATAAATCATAGGTAAATCCATTTTCCACTTTAGTTGGTACTCATTTTAATGTGTATTCCGCAGTTTGTAATGCATATCCCCCAAAGAATAATGAAAGATCTACATGACTCATTATCAACCTTACTATGTCTAAAAATGTATGGTTCCTCCTTTCACTAACACCATTCCACTATAGTGTATAAGGTAAAATGAGTTGAGATAGAATCCTAAAATCCTCTAAAAATTCAATAAACTATTGGTTAAAATATTCACCATCTTAATCTAATTTAAGCTTCTTTATCTTATTTCCGAGCTGATTTTCTACTTCATTATTGAATTCTTTGAATTTATCAAAGGACTTAGACTTATACCTCATCAAGTAGATATATCCATATCTACTCAAGTCATCGTTAAAAGTTATGAAATAAGAACACCCACCTCTAGCTTCTACTGAAAATGGTCCACAAACATCTGTGTGTACTAATCCTAAAATCTCTATGTCCCTTTAAGCATGTCCACCAAATAGTGGTTTTATAAGGACCCATCATTAAAACATTACATAATCTTGAATTAAATAGATAATTCACATTGAGGATCTTTTCAGGTTTAGAGTTTTAGAGAATTAGGCCATAACTATTACATTACATCTCAAAAATTACAAAGTAGACACTTCTACTTAGTTTCCATTTTTTCATAAAATAAAAACTCTTGAAAAAAAGAGTCATGACTAGTTCCATGTTTTATATAGCATAACTTTTACTTGATCTCATCCTTGACCCTATTAATCTTTAAGTCCTGTGAAAAACATTTCAAAACTTGGGATGATCATAAAAAGCTCAGTAAGGGTTATAAAATAAAGAAAGCAAACATTAGTTCATAAAAACATAAGCTTTTTAACATACCTTATGAAATCATAAGATTTATGAATAAAACATAGTAATCACAAATCATAAAGGTAACTTTTGGCATCCATAACATACTTGCGTTGTAGCTTTCACAACCACGTAGGGAGTTACATTCGGAATACCCATCACAGTATATTATCTAAATCTATTAGAAGAAACATTCATGTTTACCTCCATCATGTTACCCAATGCATTGGAGAGATATCTCAGACTCACCTACCCTAGGTTTATCACGGAACCACCCATATATGTAAAAAATACCCAAGAACCATAATATATTCATAGCACATAAAACAAACATAATGGAATGATAACATTTCCACATTTCAATAACAATATATATTTTAAATATATTGACATAACAAATCCATTATCAAAACCTTTTTTAATACCAAAATACGTAAAAGATTATATGGTATTTATTTTCCTTTTAAAATCTTTACGACTTGTTAAGGAATCCATAGACCAAATAATACTCGCGGGGGTGTAAAAGGTCGTTGTCACTGCTTACATTAAAAGAAACATTATTTTTTGTAATTTAGTAAAACACCTTGTAGAAATAGATTCCCTTTGAATTAAATTAAAATTAAAAGGTGTTTATACACTCTATAAAAGAAAGTCATGTATAAAACAAAATATTCCTCAATGAAAGGAGATTGAGATGAAGTCCCTTACCTCGTGTCCGACTTGACCAGTTTGTTGGTTAATCTCCTAAATAATAAACTGAACTTAATTTATAATTGCTTAAAAAAAATTTAAAGTTTATTATTCTTTTTATATCACTTATTACCATGTTATAAACATTATGAAATCATTTAAGTTAATAATGGTCACTTTGTTGATATTTGGTACTTGAGTCAAAAGTGAACTTCTTATAATTACAAGTTGTTCATGTGGTCAAAAGTTAATTATATCCAAAATGATATTCATGATTTAGATATCATATATATCATATATATCTAGTTTATATGTATTTATAATAGTATATAACATTTGAAGGTAAGAAATGAAATGCACCATTCATGGAGACGATAAGCCATACGTACGCATGAAGGATACTTTCATTCCTATTTTGTATTTTTAATGGAATGAAAAATTAATGATAAATAGGTATATTATAATTACAGTATAATATCATATATAATTTCATTAACTTCATCCTTTATACATTCCACATATGGCATGAACGAGTCATATCACTTTGAGGGGGCGGTAGTCCGCACTCCCTCAAATGAAATTATCGTGTTTACCCATTATGGAAACCATAAAGTTATGCTATAAATGAAAAATATAGAAGCATAAATATAATATATATCACATATAAATATAGTTCCATCACAATGTACACCATAATAGGTGGTAGGAGAAGATTGTACATTCATCATTTCATGAGGCAATAGTTCGCCGTCCACAAAAATAGTATTTTCTTTACCCATTAGATGGAGTTGTGAGTAATTGTAGTTCGAATCCTTCTCAAAAAAACAACCTAGTATATTGAGGATACTGTTTATTTTATAAAATAAAAGAATAAAAAAAATTAGGGTGTTGGAGAAGTAAAATAAAATAAAAGAACTTAAAAGAAGATGTTACCTTTAAATCGGGTAAGTCCCTAAGGTTAGAACCAAATGGATTTCTTGAAGTGCATTCTGCCTAAGGTAAGGTTTATAAGTGGAATAGAGGGATCTTGAGAGATTATTTGGGTAGAGGTTGGATGATCCAAGGGGCCTTAGAGGTGTTATTAATGGGTTAGAGTTGATGGATTTTTATAAGGGGGGTGAGGGGCTCTTTAGGAAAGTTTGAAAATATTATTTTATTATATAATGATTTTTGGTTTCTAAAGGTCAAAAACTTATTAAAGTAAAATATAAGAAGACTCTTTTTCGAAATAAAATCGTCCAATAAGAATTGGATAGGTTTTGGATATTTTCTTAATTTTTTATAATCTTATTTATTTAAATCATTCATTAATGAGGTAAACACTTTATCATTATTGTGTCATAAATAATTTTATTTATTTTATTTCTAAAAATTATAAAAAAATACCATGATGTAGGAAATATTTTTATATTTATAATGAATATTTATATTCAAATATATAAATTATATAACCTGACATTAAAATTCTTTTATCAAAACAATACATGTTTATGATATTTTTATTTTTACATAAAATAAAAAGTTATTAATATCATTATCTTACCCAAGTGGCTTTCAGAGGACAAAATTCTCACCCAAGGATTGTCTTGGTTGACCATTACTCATCCAATAAGGTTATAAAAAGTGTTAAGGTAATTTTATATTATTATAATATAGTTTTTACCTTGAATTACACTATTTACCTTTAACCATGGTAAATAAAAGTCAAAAGTTATTATTCACCAAAAATTAATTTCATCTTATTGAACCACATTTTACTTAATAATAACAACCATGTATGTCGTATTTTTGAAATTAAATTCACAAAAGAGGTAAAATTTTATTTAAATGAAAAAGTCAGCTTTTTAACTACTACTTAGTATTTTCACTATTCATCAAAAATTGATGTTTTTCAGAAAAATACCAAAACTTAAGCCTAATATATAATTGATATTTTGAATTCAAAAATTATTTCTATTTTACCAAATTCAAAACATATAAGTTTCATTAATTAATGTAAAATTAATTCCCGTTGTCAAAGAAAAAAGCGTGTTTTTAAGAAATAATAACTATTAAAAAATTGACACTTGTTTATGTTTAATTTCAAAGTGAAATTACTTCCAATGAACAAAATTGGATTAAATGGTAAAAATATAATCTAATTACACTTTAAAACCAATTAAAAAGATAAAATAACCATATAAATAAATTAGATTAAAAGTAAATTTTGAATTAAAATTTAGTATTTTTTGCTATTCATTAAAAAATAAATTTTATCTGAAAAATACCAAAAATTTACCAAAAGTAAATTTTTATGTACCTATTCAAAAGAATGATTTTATTTTGTCAAATATAACATATAAAAGGGACCAAAACTATATTTGAATAGGTTTCTCCATCAAAAGGAGGTAAATTGACCTTTTAAAGAATATTGGAGTATTTATGCTTAAAATTAAATTATTTATTATTTTAAGCCTCAAGATTTCAATGGATAAATTTAAAAACATTTAACAAACATGTATAATCATATTTTAGTTAGTTTTTTTTATTCCCACCATTACGATGGCTAGGTATTAACTTCCATTTAAAATAATAATATTATATTATTATTTTTCAGTATGACTCAGCATTGTGTGTAACATTAGGCTTCAAAGAAACTCGTTGTTGCGTATCAGGTACTCCATCGAACATAGTATCCCCTTTAAACTAAAATTAATATTTAACTCACAAATATTAATAAATAGGAAAATATATTATTCTTTATTTACTTAGGATGTTACATCCTTCCCCCCTTTTGGAAATTGTGTCCTCACAATTTTTATTCACTTATGAAATAAGTGGGGGTATTTATCCCTCATAGCATTTTCAGATTCCCACATTGCCTCATAAACCATATGGTTTTTCCAAAAAAAAACTTTACCTGATGAATTACCTTATTCCGCAACACTTGCTCTCTTCGGTCAAGAATCTAGATTTGTTGTTCCTCATATGAGAGATTCTCGTCCAACTGAACTACCTCTAGGATCAAAACATGAGATGGATCCTACATATACTTTCTCAACATTGAAACATGAAAAAAATTGTGTACCTGGGATAAACTTGGAGGTAAAGCCACTCTGTAGGCAAATGATCCAACTTTCTCCAGGATTTCATAAGGTCCAATTAATCTCAGACTCAACTTTCCCTTCTTACCAAAACGCATCACACTTTTCCATGGGGAAACTTTGAGAAAGACATGATCACTTCCCTCAAAAGAAAGATCCTTCCTCTGGTTATCTGCGTAATTTTTTTGCCTTCTCTGAGTTGTTCTCATGTGCTTCTGAATCAACTGAACTTTTTCTGCTATCTCTTATACTAATTCTGGTCCCATCAGCTTCCTTTCACCTACTTCATCCCAAAAATCTGGATTTCGACACCGCTTCCCATATAATTCCTCAAATGGAGCCATCTGTATACTAGAATGAAAACTGTTATTATAAGAAAATCCAACCAAAGAAAAATGTTGGTCCAAAATTCCCTGGTAATCAATTGAGTAAGCACGTAACATGTCCTCCAAGGTCTGAATTGTTTGTTCTGACTACCCATCTGATTGTGGATGAAAAATTGTACTATAATTTAATTCAGTACCCAACGACTTCTGAAGACCTTTCCAAAAGTTAGAAGTAAACCTAGGATCCTGATCAGATACAATGGAGAGGAGAAATCCATGCAACCTGACTATCTCTTTAACATAAAACCTAGAAAATTGATCTAGAGACAAAGTATCTAGAATAGGAAGGAAATGAGTTTATTTAGTCAATCGATCAACAATAACCCAGATTGCATTATTACCTTGAGATGTCTTTGGTAATCCAACAAAAAAGTTCATGGATATATTTTCCCATTTCCACTCTAGCACTGGTAAAGACTGAAGCATCCCTTCCAGTAACTGCCACTCTACTTTAACCTATTGATAAGTCAAACACTTCACAGTAAAATCAGCAATATCTCTTTTCATCCTATCCCACCAGTAATAATCCTGAAGATCTATGTACATCTTAATACTGCCAAGATGAACTGAAAACGGAGAACTATGAGCTTCACATAATAACTCTTTCTTTAATTGTGAATCACAAGGAACACATAATCTCTTCCCAAACCTCAAAACACAATTTTTTTCAATTTTAAAATCAAGAAAATTACCCTTCTAAACCAACTCTACCTTTTTCTACAACTCATTGTCTTCCTTTTGTGCTAGATTAATTTTGTATAATATGGATGATTTCACTAACACCTGAAACAAAATAGAGGAATTTCCTACACTAACAACTTCTATGCCAAATTTCATCAAATCAAAAAACAAAGGAACTCATTCCAAATGTAAAAAGGTTAATGTTGGATTACTTTTTTGATTCAAAGTATCAACCGCTTTATTTTCCTTTCCTGGATGGTAATGAATCATGCAATCATAATCCTTGATTAATTCCAGCCATCTCATATGTCTCATGTTTAATTCTTTCTGAGTGAATATATACTTTAAACTTTTTTGGTCAGTATATATTTCACATTGTACTCCATAAAAATGATGCCTCTAAATTTTTAAATCCAAAAAAAACAGTAGCTAATTCTAAATCATGTGTAGGGAAATTTAACCCATTAGGTTTCAACTGACGTGAAGCATAAACAATTACCTGATTATTCTGCATTAGGACATAACCAAGTCCTTTCAATGAAGCATCACTGTAGATAACAAACTCACAATTTCTGGAAGGTAATTCCAAAACAGTAGCATTCACCAATATTCTTCTCAATTATTGAAAACAATCATCACATTATTTTGTTCAAATTAACTTAACACCTTTTGGAGTTAACATAGTCAATGGGATAGATAACCGTGAAAATTTTTCAACAAACCTCCGGTAATAACCTGCTAAACCAAGAAAACTATGAATCTTTGTGATATTGGTTGGTTTTGGCCATTCTTCAACATTTTTTGTTTTAGCAGGATTAACAGTTATTCCATTTTAGGAAACAATGTGACCAAAAAATGAAATTGTTGTAACCAAAACTCACACTTGCTGAATTTCCCAAATAGTTTATTTTCTTTTAAGGTTTGCAAGACAACCCTTAAATGACTTTAATGTTCTTATTTACTTTTGGATTAAACCAAAATATTTTCAATGAACACAACCCCAAAAAATACAAGAACTCATGGAAAATTCTATTCATAAGATCCATGAATACAGCAGGTTCATTTGTTAATCCAAAAGGCATAACCACAAATTCATAATGGCCATATCTAGTACAAAATGTAGTCTTCGGATTGTCTGTTTCCTTTACTTTCAACTGATGGTACCCCAACCTCAAGTCAATCTTTGAAAAATACTGATCTCCCTAGAGATGATCAAACAAATAATTGATATGAGGCAAAGGATACTTGTTCTTAATAGTGATGTTATTCAATACTCTATAATAAATACAAAGTCTCATTGAACCATATTTCTTTTTAACAAACAAGACAGGAGCACCCCATGGTGATGTGCTAGGTCAAATGAAACCTTTATCTAATAACTTCTACAATTTATTCTTTAACTCTAAAAAGTTCAATTTGAGTCATTCGATAAGGGGGTTTTGAAATTGGCATAGAATCAGGAATTAATTCAATAGTAAATTTAACTTTTTGATCAGGTATTATACCTGGAAACTCATCGGGAAAAACATAAAGATACTCATTTACCAATGGAACATCATTAATCTAGATAGTTCCTTTGTTTTCAACAATATGCGCAAGGTAACATTCATTTCCATCTTTTACTAGTTTCTCAGCTTCCTGATATGTTATCAAAAGTAAGGGTTCATTCTTGTACACAAACTAAAAATCTTTCTAAAAAGAAACCTCTTTAGCTCTGCAGTCAATCTTAGCATGATAAATGGAAATCCAATCCATACGCAAAATAACATCAAACTCTACTAGTGGGAAAACAATAAGGTTTGCAGGTAGATTCTTTCCACACACAAGGATAGGAAGGTTCTTATAATTTATTTTTGTCTCAACATTTCCTCCCAGTGTTTTTATCATAAGTTCAGGATTCATATCTTGAGATAGAATTCCCAATTTACTAGAGAAATTCTTATAAATGAATGAATGTGTAGAACCTGAATCAAACAACACATTAAAATAATCTAAAAAAATAAACAGTGTACTTGATACTACTTCATTTGATGGCCCAACATCTGTTGAAGTAGTTTCAAAGGATTTCACCACCCCTTTTTGCTTGTATTCTGGCTGCTTTCCCTCAGTTGAGTTCTTCGTTGGACACTCATTTTCATAGTGATCCATTTCATTGCACTTAAAATATTTTACTAACTATAAATCAGATTTTGTTTTACTATTAACCTGATCTTTTTCAGTACAATTATGAGCCTTATATCCCATTTTACCACAATGGTAGCACTTACCAGAATTCAAAATACATTCCCCATCATACTTTTTACCACCATTTTCCCAAACATTAAACTTAAGTTTCTTACCATAAGGCATTTTTTAAGAGTTCTTCCCTTTTATCTTCCACCTCGACCTCTTATTCTGTTGTTTGTCACAAAACACCAAATCATCGGTAAACTTTCCACCTTCTCCACACATCGAACAAGTATTTCAAAACTTTTGAACTCATGAGAATCTAAAGCCCTTCGATACTTTGGCTTTTATCCTAAGTAAAAAATGGTTGATTTTACTATCAAGATCTCGTATGAAATTTGGAGCATACCTTGCCAGTCGAGTGAATTTTTCTTCATAAGCAGCAACTGAGTCATCCTACTGCCTCAATTCTAGGAATTATATTTCAAACCTAAGACAAACCACTTTAGGAAAATATTTCTCAAGAAACATACCTTTGAATTCATCCCAATCAAGAGCATCAATCTCCTCACTATCCCTGATATTTTCCATAATTGACCACCACTGATCAACTTCACCTTCAAAATGGTAAACAGAAAGACTAAACTTTTGATGTTATGAGCACCCCATTACATCAAAAATCTTCTCCAGTTCTTTAATCCACCCTTCAGCTAGCACAAGGTCAGATGATCCTCTGAATGATGGGGGATGCTTACTCATGAAATGATCCACTAGTGACATGTTCCTCTATGGTTGATCTGGTTGATCTCATGCATGGATACCACCACCATTTATATCCTGAGTCAACTATGACATAACTGCAACAAACTATTCAGTTCTGATTCTGACCATCTTAGGTTGCTGATTTGGAAGGTTGTATTCCTTTTGATGTCATCCCATTATAGCTACCCCGTTTCCTCTATGGAAAACCATTTTGAACCCAGAAATATTTTAGGCAAAGCAACATGGTAATATGTAAATGCTATATCATTTCAATATTAACATAAATTAATTTATAGACATTAATTTAACAATATTCTAACTCCTAAAGTTTTCTAAACTGACCTATAATACCAACTATAAGGACCTAGCCTTAAAACATTACATAATCTTGAATTAAATGGATAATTCAAATTGAGGATCTTTTCAGGTTTAGAGTTTTAGATAATTAGGCCATAACTATTAAATTACATCTCAAAAATTACAAAGTAGACAATTTTAATCGGTTTTCATTTTTTCATAAAATAAAAACTCTTGAAAAAAAGATTCATGTTTAGTTCCATGTTTTAGACATCATGACATTTCCTTGATCTCATCCTTGACCCCATTCATCTTTAAGTCCTATGAAAAACATTTCAAAACTTGGGATGAGCATAAAAAGCTCAGTAAGGGTTATAAAATAAAGAAAGAACACATTAGTAAATCAAAAAATAAGCTTTTTAACATACCTCATGAAATCATAATATTTATGAATAACACATAGTAATCACAAATCATAAAATTAACTTGTGGCATCCATAACATACTTACATTGTAGCTTTCACATCCACGTAGGGAGTTACATTCGAAATATCCATCATAGTATATTCCCAAAATATCTTAGGATAAACATTCACATTTACCTCCGTCACATTACCCAATGAATTGGTGAGCTATATTAGGCTCACCCACCCTATGTTTATCACGAAACCATCCTTATATGTAAACAATATCCAAGAACCATAATATATTCATAGCACATAAAACAAACATAAAGGAAAGATAACATTTCCAAATTTTAATCACAATATATCATTTAAATATATTAACAAAACAAATCCATTATCAAAACCATTTTTAATACCAAAATATGTAAAAGAGTATATTTTATTTATTTTCCTTTTAAAAACATTATATCTTGTTAAGGAATCCATATATCAAATAATACTCACGGTGGCGTAAAAGGTCGTTGTCACCACTTACATTAAAAGAAACATTATTTTTTGTCATTTAGTAAAACTCCTCATAGAAAAATATTCTCTTTGAATTAAATGAAAATTCAAAGTTTTTTATACACTGTATAAAAGATAGTCATGTATAAAACAAAATATTCCTCAATGAAAGGAGATTGAGACGAAGTCCCTTACCTCGTGTCCGACTTAACCCGTTTGCTCTTTAATCTCCTAAATAATAAAATAAAGTTAATTTATACTTGCTTAATAACCTTTTTCAAGTTTATTTTTTTTTATTACTTATTACCATGTTATAAAAAATATTAAATAATTTAAGTTAATAATTGTCATTTTGTCAATATTTGGTACTTCAGTCAAAAGTGAACTAATAATTACAATATGTTCATGTGGTCAAAAGTTAATTGTATCCAAAATAATATTCATGATTTAGATATCATATATATCATATATATCCAGTATATATATGTATTTATAATAGTACATAACATTATGAGGTAAGAAATGAAATGCATCGTTCATGGAGACGGTAAGTCGTACGTACGCATGAATGCTACTTTCATTTCTATTTCCTATTTTTAATGGAATGAAAACTTAATGATAAATAGGAATATTATAATTCCAGTATAATATCATATATAATTTCATTTACTCCATCCTTTATACATTCCATGTATGGCATGAACGAGTCATATCACTTTGAGGGGTCGGTAGTCCGCACTTCCTCAAATGAAATTATTGCCTTTACCCATTATGGAAACCATAAAGGTATGTTATAAATTAAAAATAAATAAGATTAAATATAATATATATCACATATAAATACAGTTCCATCACAATTTCCACCATAAGAGGTGGTAGGAAAATATTGAATAATCATCATTTCGTGAGGCAGTAGTTCACCGTCCACATAAACAGTATGTTCTTTACCCATTAGATAGATGTGTGTGTAAGAGTAGTTCAAATACTTCTCATAAAAACAACATATAATATTGATGATACATGTGTTGTTATAAAATAAAGGAGTAACAAGTGTTTAGGGGTTGGATAAGTAAAATAAAATAAAATAACTTAAAAGAATATGTTACCTTTAAATTGGGTAACTCCCTTTGGTTTGAACCAAAAGTATTTCTTGAAGTGCCTTCTGCCTAAGGTAAGGCTTCTAGGTGGAATAGATGGATATTTAGAGATTATTTGGGTAGAGTTTGGATGGGACAAGGGGCTTGATAGGTGTGAGAAATGGGTTATAGGTGAGGGATTTTTATAAGGGGTAGGAGGGGATCTTTAGGAAAGTTTGAAAATATTATTTTATTATATAATTATTTTCAGTTTCTAAAGGTCCAAAACTTATTAAAGTTGAAGATAAGATGACTATTGTTTAAAATAAAATCATACAATAAGAATTGTAAAGGTTTTGGATATTTGATTAATTTTTTATAATCTTATTTATTTAAATCATTCATTAGTGAGGTAAACATTGCATCATTATTTTGTCATAAATAATTTTATTTATTTATGTCTAAAAATTATAAAAAAAATACCATGATGTAGGAAATATTTTTAGATTTATAATGAATATTTATAGTCAAACATATCAATTATATAACCCCGCATTAAAATTGTTTTATCAAAGCAATACATGTTTATGATATTTTTATTTTTACTTTAAATAAAAAGTTATTAATATAATTATCTTACCCAAGTGGATTTCAAAGGCCAAAAGTCTCACCCAAGGATTGTCTTGGTTGAACAATACTCATACAATAAGGTTAGGAAAATGTTAAGGTAATTTTATATTATTATAATATTTTTTTACCTTAAATTACCCTATTTACCTTTAAGCGCGGTAAATAAAAGTGTAAAGTTTCTATTCACCAAAAGTTATTTTCATCTTATTTAACCACATTTTACTTACTAATAACATACATGTATGTCAGATTTTTGAAATTCAATTCATAGAAGTGATAAAATTTCATTTAAATGAAAAAATCCGCTTTTTAACTAATACTCAGTGTTTTCACTATTCATCAAAAATTGAAGTTTTTTAGAAAAATACCAATAATTATGCCTAATATATATTTGATATTATGAATTAAAAAATGATATCTATTTTACAAAATTAAAAACATATAAGTTTCATTAATTAATTTAAAATAAAATCTCATTGTTAAAACAAAAGGCGTGTTTTTAAGAAAAATAATAACTATCAAAAGATTGACACTTATTTATGTCTAATATCAAAGTGAGATTACTTAAAATGACCAAAATTGGATTAAATGGTAAAAATATAATCTAATTACACTTTAAAACCAATTAAAAAGATAATCTAACCATATAAATAGATTAAATTAAAATGAATATTTGAATTAAAATACAGTATTTTTCATTATTCATTAAAAAATAAATTTTTTGAGAAAAATACCAAAAATTTACCCAAAGTAAATTTTGATGTCCAGATTCTAAATAAGAATTTTATTTTGTCAAATATAACATATAAAAGTGACCAAACCTATATTTAAATAGGGTTCACCATCAAAAGGCGGTAAATCGACCTTTTAAAGAATATTAGAGTATTTATGCTTAAAATTAGATTCTTTCTTATTTTAAGACACTAGATTTTATTGGATAAATGTAAAAACATTTAAAAAATATGTATAATCATATTGTTATTAGTTATGTTCATTCCCACCATTACAATGGCTAGGCGTTAACTACCATTTAAAATAATAATATTTTATTATTATTTTTCAGTATGACTCAGCATTTTGTGTAACATTAGACTTCAAAGAAACTCGTTGTTGTATATCAGGTACGCCATTGAACATAGCATCCCCTTTAAAGTAAAATTAATATTTAACTCACAAATATTAATAAATATGAAAATGTATTATTCTTTATTTACTTGGGATGTTAAATTTATTCTCCTTGTTACATGGTCACTTGGCAGGTAGGTTGTGTATGGTAATACACATCCCATCTATGACTCAAAGGGACTACACATCATGTATTACACAGTGTATACTCTAGAAGACCATGTGTCACCCTAGCTCAGTCAACACGCGGTTTAAAAAATAAATAAACCACATGTCATCAATGCAAAGGGTTTGAATTAATTTCTGAATTAATTCTTGATTCATTAAACACAAGTATATTATGTGTAACTCCCAATAAATGGTGTGTACTTCTATGTTATCCAACCAGAATCCTTGTCACCTCTAGATGAGATCTTTGATTTTATTTCATTCATAAAATTAATCATTGTGGTTATATCTATGAGAAACGAAGGAGGAAGAATGAGATCTCTCAATTCAGATTAAAAGAATGATTAAACTTGAATTGAAAACTAAATCACAAATGTATAAATAAATCAATGATATTTAAATAATTAAAAACAATTATGTGACTAATCTGATACCACTTGTAGGTTTTGGGTGCAACGGAAACATGTTATGGGTCGTTCCCAACATTGATTTTTTTTCATGATCGATGATCAATCTGTGATTCACAAAATGATTAATGTCATGATATATAGAATTGAATCCAATAAAACATAAAAATGAGAGAACACTAAAACTAGATATAGGATTATCACATGTTATTTATAATTTAATTAATTAAATAATTACCTTGTTGGAATTATTTTTTCATTGATGAATCTAACAACATATTTAAGTTTTACGATCATTCCGTTGTAGGAATCCAAGCATATTCCCTCTAGAAGTGATCCAAATGTGTTCCAAAAATCTAAAAACATCATCATAGGAATCTCCATGTGCTATCATGGCAGATCCTATCACTTGTGTCATCCACCTTTGATCACCTCAAGAACTATTTCCAAAGATTTTTCCTTGATCTCTCTTAATTTGATAGGGAATGGTGGAGGAAGATCACTATTCATTCTTGGGAGCATTCTTGGAGAAGGTATCTCTATAGGTCTTGGAAAGATTCTCCAAATTCATTGTGCACAACCAAAAAAAATGAATTAACTCATTGAGAGAATAATATAATTGAGTTTATATATCTCTAGGGTTAAAATAAAATTATTCCACAATTTCACTTTATTATTTATTTAATCCCTACAGAACCCCTTGTCAAATAATAAAAATATTATTATTATTTCTCAACATATGTTTAACATGAGAATTGAATTAAATATTATTTAATCAAATAATATTCAATATTTATTATTTCTCGACAAATCATTAAACTTGAACCACTATTCCTCCATGATATTTATTGGTCCTTGAATAACGACTATTTATTTATTAAATAAATATCACTGCATTATACATCAAAAAATAAATAAATATTATATTTACTAAATACCAAATAAATATTTATTAAATATTCTTCTCACGTTATACTCTCTCAAATAACAGGTGACAGATTATATACGATTTAGAAAACATGAATAATTATAAAACCATGTGTGGGAATAATATTTATTCAACTTTTTAAATAATAAATAATAATATATTATTTAACAAATATTATGGACACACCTAGTGTGTTACCCTCTAGGCCACTTTTTCACTATCATTAGGCGAAGCAACCTAAAGTACAAGGTTAGCATCTGGCAACACGACAAGGCACCCTTAGATAAAGAAGTTAATGCATAAACAATATAATACCTCATACATACTCTTACTGTGTGATATAATCCCTTTATCATGATATACCAAATCAAACAGGTGGCATGTTGGTGCCATCAACCAAGGTGCTTGACGTCTCTTTCTTGGACTTCATGAAAATTGAACTTGCCTATAGAACACTATGGCCATGGATTTATTTAGGCTATATCATTTCTATCAAATTTTCTAAGTTATCAACTTCCATTAAAGAAGATAATGGAAAAATCCTTTTTCACGTTATTCATTTATGCAATATTACTTTTGACTCACCCAACATATCCAACCTCATCGTGAACAACGGTCATCTTGGTTTTCATCAATACATCAAATTACATGACTCATGATACTTGTTAATAATAATCTTAAAGTATAAGTACCAATACACACATACTCATATAGGATCATCCAATGACACAAATAAGTGTGGATTTCCTACCGGTGGGTCTCCTCATAATATCCTGTTAGATATTACCAAGGGCGTACACCATGATAAGATGAATCAAATTCCTATGAGTCTCCACATCTGATAGCCTGTATCATTTGTGTCCCTAAAATGATATCATCCTACTATAAAATATATATTTAAGAATAGTTTCTTAGTACTTATGGGTTATCATCATAGTAGGGAACTATTATGAACTTTTAGTGTGAAAACTACTATGAGGACCTTATCACATACTATGTTACATATAAGAACAATCGTGATATGAGAAGAAGTTTATTAATATTAAAAACAATGAATACAGGTTATCATAACATAAATAGAAGTTATTTCTAAGGCACCAACTCCAATAAAATATTGAGTAGTTGAGGATGATAATTTTCATATACAAAAATTATAGATAAGAGAAGATATTGTGATGAATTATATTAAAGATTGGGATTTATAAAAGGAATGGAACCAAAACACCATTTCTGATCTAGTGTATATATTTTTTGAATAATCATTTCAAGTGATCTTAATGTCACATATTCTTACATTACTTATATAAAATAATTTCATAAAGACATAATATGAGAGAGAGACCCTAGGATTAGTAGTATATTATTCCTAAACCTTTGTAACATCTATAGTGGGTAGTGTTATCCCATGGTACATTGATACACCATTGGAGTATGCTCCTTGGATTAGATATTTATGGTAAACCAAGTGAAATCTCTATATCCTTTCATTTAATTTCATCATATAAATATTTTATATTATTGAGGACTGATAGTATACAAGTGTTCTTTCTAACATAAGAATAATATCCAATAGAAGACAAGAATATTTGAGCACCCTAAATCACTATGCCTCACTATTAGGGTTTTTTAGACCTATGGTTACAACATAAACATATAATTAAATGTAAGGAAGGCACATGGAGCATCCCTAAGGCCTATATAAATAAGTATAATCCTTTTTAGTAAGGTTTTATCCAATATTTTGTGCCATCCTAACTAATTATTATAATGCATTTTTACCCTTATTCATTTGCTTCCAAGATGTACTACCATACTATGGTAGTTTAAGAGAATCCCAGACAATTTTTAGGTGATTTATATCCACACATGGATACTTCACAGTGGAATGATACTATTAGTTTCTTCTTAATATTATTTATCAAAATCGTTTTTGAAGAAAAGAGATAGAACCAACAATGGTGTAAGGTACACACATGTTCTTCATTTTGTTTAAAAATGGATAATGTTTCATAACATGTTAATATTGGTTTTAATGGTTTTTTATCTTTTATTGATTTAATACGTGTAATTTGATCCTTTGAAATCCATCAGAAATGATGTTTTCATTAATTTAAAAAAATGATAAGAAAAGGTGGGACGAAATGATGTTTAAGTGATGATTCTAACCTGTTGAGTGTGTTTTGTTGTTATAAAAATTCATAACATGATTATATGAATTCTTATTAATTGTTATAAAGTTTTTACTTGATGTTTTTCACATTTTTTAGGGAAGTGGATACTATAGAAATATTATATTTGTATGTAAATGAAAGAGAAAAATGGATTAACACACAAAATGAACTAAGAGAGTTTTTTGTGTGTATCTTTATTTTTTATTATGAAAATATTGTGGTATATAGTGGTGTATATATGTTAGAATTTACATTTAAGATGATGAAGAGTGATATAAAAGGTGAAATTGTAACTTAATAATGTTTTACTAAGTAATTGGATTAAAATGATTAAAATATAGTTTTTTGGATGTGTAGAATTCTTACTGAAAATTATATATTTAAGAATAAAAGTGTTCTTGTGAGTCAAGGTGTTTTTATGAGTTTTTTCAAAGTGACTTTTTGATTTTCATTAGGTAAAATAGGGATGAATTATTTTGTGATTATAAAAAAACAATTTGATTCATGGAAAGTTTTATCCTAACTCTTTTGTATTGTTAAAGTTCAATGAAGTTGTCCACTTTCCAGGAGCCTAGGGTTAGGGTGATCCATGATATATTTATATGAGAGTCATGTTTTTGGATCGGAATTGAGTTATTTACCTAGAATTATGTGATTATAAGAGTTTGAAAAATGAGATTATATGATGCCATGTGTTTAAAATATAATATGACAATGGACCATATGTTTGGATATAATAACCTATGTTTATTGACATTGGATGAGGTAGGTATATGACTAATTAGGTGTTTTTATTATCAACTAACTCTTTAATTTCATTACTATAAATGATATCATTAAATAATTTAAATACTTACACTATTTATATATGATTACAATGAACATCATTGAATATCATGGGTTTTAGTGGTTTCTAATATGAATTTATTCTAATTCTCCCTATATACACACTTCATGTGTGTATAGACTATATGTAGGCCTTTGTAGAAATGAAGAAAATTGTAAGATATATCCTATAGTAGTTATAGTTTTCATGTGGAGTTTTTTTTGTCCTTTCCCAACTTTTTGTACTTTTATTTCATTTTTATTATTCATAATATTATACTTGAGTTTTACCTTTGAGTCTTGTTTGGATGTATGAGACATGTGGTCATTTGTGGGATATTTTTATGACATATTGGTATTTTTTATATTTTTTGTTTCTGCTTATTGTTTTCATGTCGTCTATTTTTATATTGGTATGTGATGGACCTTTATAGGGTAAATCACTCCCCAAGTGATATCCTTAATCCTTTAGTTTTATTCACCACCCTTTGGGGATTGGGGAGAATACTTGAGTCCATGTGATGTTTTTGTTCAAAAATATAAAATAATTCATAGACCATGGAGTGGGGATGCTCATCACATTCTGATGACTATTTTTTCATGGGGTATTACACCACACTGGGGTGCATTTGAGAATTGTACAAGATACCAATCAACTAACTCTTCTAATTCGATTATGATGTGTTATTTGGTTGTCAACACATCATGTTATGATGTGTAAACTTAATAAAATATCTAAATGGGTTTTAATTTTCATTATAATCAATAAATATGTATCTAAAAGAGTTTTCTTATTTCATAATTTTTGGAATATTAATAAATATAATGTGAATTTTCATTTGATGCATCTATTGTATATAAAGGAGTTAAATCACTTCATTAAGACAGTGGGGATTAATATCAACTAGATGAAGATCTCTAAAACTATTTAAAATCCATTTTCTTTAGAGGATATTCTAAAAAAACATTTAGAGAAAATTGGACATATAGAATCATTTATTAATTTCAATGTTCAGTGGATATCATTAGAGGAGAAAACCCATTGGTTGTTGATAAGGAACTCGATCAAACTCACTAATAATGAAGATTAAGATGTTGGATAGTGAGGTGTACATGGATTATCATTTTACCATTTATTACATAATTTTTTATTAGTATGATCATGGGAATGAACTTTAGGTTTCCTATCAATGGAAATGGGCATTGAGATGTCCCAAAAATCCCATTAGTGGTATCAGATGAACTCTAAATGAAAAATTTATAGGATGATGATCCATCGTGTATGCCCAAAATGGATTCTACCCAAGCATGATGGAATTTCTCCCTTCAAAATGCCCATTTTTTCTTGGTTTTGATATTACCCAACCATGATCAATATATCACTAAGAGGGGAGAAGTGAATCAATGATATCATTTCATTTAAGTTTTATTTCTTTTAAAACAATATTTTCCTCATGTTAAAGATTTATCACTTTTATGAATACAAAAATAATCACACATCCACTTTAACACAAGTATTTACAAGGTTCGTTGCTCAACGAAATTAGTTATATCCTTGGAATGGTATGTAAATAATCTTATACCATACAATCCAATAGAAAACCATCCTTTTGTGTGGATACAACAAGTAAGATATACCCTTCAACTTGTGTAGAACTATGATCAATACAACAGTGCATTTACTTCAAGTAGAATGAAATTATGTAATACAATTTTGTGTAACAAGCTAATAAACTTTCACCTATTTATTCAAAACATGTTACTATGATTCCTTGTCAACTTCCACAAATATAATATTCAAAAAAATATTCAATTTCCTAATCAGTAGATGTTAAGAACTTATCTGGATTTTGTAATGATACTCATTCCAATATCCCAGTCTGATTCCTCATTCTGATTTCTCATTTAAAAATATAAATATGTCATAATACCACTGAAATAGTTCTGAACAACCTCTGCCTCTTTATGTAAATATCAATCTTATATCTCGGTCTAATAACCTCTGAATACAATCTCCCTTATTCTTCTTCTATCCAAAAAACTTCCTTAAGAATGCTCTATAAAAAACTCATTTTCACTAAAACTTTATAACTTCTCTCTCTTCCTCCACATGTGAAAAGATTTTAGCTTCTTTGGAAAGTAAAAAAGTAATATCCTCCTTTTAGAGGTGCACCAAAAATTGTTTAGGAGGGAATTTGAAAAGTTTTTCCACTTAACCAAATTTTCTAAAACTTAAAATTCTTCTTCATTTAGAATACATATTTTATTTATTTAGAACTTCCCAAAACTCCACAATTCTTTTAGAAATGTCTCAAATCTTTTCAAAGATTCATCTTGATTTATACTTTATAACTATTCTTCAATCGGATTCTGATTTTGATTATGGTTTATTCATTATGATGAAGATATATAGTCACTTCAATTTTCTTAACCCACTTTATAATAAATCAGAACTTAAGAATTCTCATTATAATAACCACTTTTAAGCCTGAAACATTGAAACTATTCGGCCATAAACATATTCTAAACTTCTAAAGATTAAAATAATTCTTATGCAACACTTCATCACTATCATCAAACTCCACTAACAAGACTTTGTCAACATTTCTATAATTGCTTCAAAGAATTTCTCCTTTTCTTATTTTCCTCAAACTGATGATATTGTGTCTGATGAAGTCCATCATCTGATAACTTTTATCATTGTTAGCCTCCACATCATGGAACAGTTTCTATCTCACTCTGATAAATTTGTGTCAACTACAGCCCAATAGTTATCACCACATATTGTCTGGTGACTATTGACCCATTTGATGAAAAAAATGACAGTTCTTCTTCATCTCTCAACCCAAATGAGACTAAAAATTCAACTTGATGAAAATATTGGCTACATTTTTTATCTTTATCTAGTTTATCGGTCTCTGACTTTATTACATGCATCATTCCCAAAAAACTCCACTTTATTTTATTTTTCATTGGTCCCAAAAATTTTCAATAAAAACAAATTTTTCCTCCAATGAATTGGTACCACACCTCATTTAATGGACCAGTATTAGTAGCAGCTTCATTCCCTTTATGATTACGATACACACAAACTTCCAATATTTAAAAAATTATTTCTCTAAAAATTTGTATCTTGTGGATTATTGGTCTGACTAAAAACCAACATCTTCATATTCTCACATTTCAAATAAAACATAGCAACCATCAAACAAATATATATTCAATGATATCACACTAATGAACTGAGACCATAAATATTCTACTTCACAAACATTCTTATTCTATAATATTTAATTTTTATCATGATTTTCTCATGACTTTGAGAACATTTAAGATTGGAATATCATTGTTATAATTTCAATGTATGTTTTATAAATTCTCATACTTCCATGGTCTTCTTTATTTCCCACCCCCTTTCTTTTATAATTATTACATCACAAGTTTTCATAGAAAACTTATGATTTATGATAACTCCAAGATCAGAAAATTATCATTAGGTTTACATAAAATCAATTCAAAATATGATATAACTTATTGTTATGATCATAAATTTCTTTCTCAGGCCCAAGGTGTGTCCGATGAGCCTTTTCTCCTAGAAAAATTCTTCAAAAATCGATAGAATTTCTCAATAATTTTTTGTCCAATCATCTGATTATGAATGTGAGTCTGATCACCAACTCTTACAAAGTGTGATTATTTATTTATCTTTGACAACAAAAGATAGCACTTTCAGAAAAAAAACTTATTCCAGCTTCCAAAAACAACTTCCAGTCAACTTGGCCCCAAAAATATCCCCCTTTAGATTTTGTTATCAACCAAAGTTTATAAATCACTAGACATTTTAACATCAAAATATAGATTACTTATCAATGAATTATAAGACTTTGTAAGCTAACTCATTTTGGAAAAAAAAGAATCATTAATAGAAAAACCATTATGACCAAATGTGGTGAATCATGGAACATATTCATCTTTTCTTAACATATTTCTTCACTTCTGACTTTACTTATTAAAATTTTCTATACACACAAGTTTCCTAAAACCAATCTAACAAACTTTTAAAATAGTTCACAAACTTACATGTTGAGTTCACAACTTACCCACAACTCCCCCTATATATATGCTTCCTTAAAAGTTTTATCACGTATTAATGGATTGATTTATGGAAATATTATCCCCCTTGAAAACACTATAAAAATACGAGATGAGATAGGGGGAAAAACACGTACCTCAACCTTGTTGAGAAAGATTTTGGATGCCCATGTTCAACCTCATTTTGAAAAATGATTCATTCATTAAAGGTTTTATGAATATTTCAGAAACTTATTTGGATGTAGGAATATATTCCATTCTCAATTCATTCTTCTCCATATGCTATTTAATGAAATGATATTTAATATAAATATGTTTTGAATGAGGATGTTATACCAGATTTATTTTAAGGTTGATAGAACATTGATTATCACTACCCAAGAGCAAGGGTAACTTTACTTCAATAAGTAATTCCTCCAACTGAGTCTTCAACCACATAAGTTGGATAACAGTTTGAGTGGTAGAAACATAATCATCATCATATATGATAAGAGTTACTGAATTTTGTTTCTTTATTCTAAAAAATATAATCTTTTCCCTAAAAGAAAACTCCATTGGATATAGATCTTCTATAATCAACATTTCATTCCCAATCAGCATATGTATACCCAAACAAGTCAATATTTTTTGAGCTATTATACCTTATTCCTAAATTTTTTGTGCCTTTGATATATCTAAGAATTATTTTTCTAGCTAATAGCTCTGAAATATTTCACATAAAGTAATAGCATAAGAAATGTCTAGTCTTAAGGAATTCAAATACAACAAACTTCTAATCAGAATATGAAACTCTTTAGAGTCAACTTCCTTTCCTTCTACATATTTAGACAAATTGGTTCCCACTAAAATTGGTGTAGAAACTAGTTTCAAATTTTCCATTCCAAACTTCTTAAGAAGTTACTTAGCATACTTTTCTTGGAAAATAAATATGTGTTTATTATTTTGTAAGATTTTCAATCCCAGAAAGTATTTCATTTCACCAAGCATGAGAATCTCAAAAAACTTTTTCATCACTTTAGAAAACCTTTCACAAGTTATTTCATCATTCCCATAAAAGATAATGTTATCATAATAAACAATTACAATGATGAAAATATCCTATCATTCTTTGATGTAAAGATTTATATCGACTCTTCCTTTATTAAAATTAAACTTTCCTAGGAAATTATCCAATTTAGAATACCATTCCATTGGACCTTGCTTTATCCCATATAAGGATTTCTTCAACTTTCACACGTAACTTTCATCCTTCCCAATAACAAATCCACATGGTTGTTCAACATAAACCTCTTCATCAAGATCACCAATCAAGAATGTTGACTTCACATCCATTGGAAATATTTTTAAAATTTATTATATAATAATATTACGAAATATTATGATTGTTTCTAAACTTTACACCAGATAAAAAGTTTCATCTAAGTCAGTTACCTCTATCTGTGAGTAACCTTTGAACACTAATATTTATTTTTTTCTTATCACTTCACCATCTTCATTCAGCTTGTTCCAGAAAATCCACTTTTTATCGATAATTTTTTTTCATTTGGTTTAGGTATGAGTTCCCAAGTATCATTATTTTATATATTATCCATCTATTCATTCATAGCATGAACCCATTTTTGATTCTCAAAAGCTTTATTCACATATTTCAGCTTAACTTTTGAATATAATTAAGTATGTTTAATAGCTTTTGATGTTATTCTTGTTTGAACCTTTTAGTGTAGATAACCAATTATGTTTTGATCTTTTGTATGATTCCTAATCCTAAGATTATATTTTCAAGATTCTTCCTCAATAATAGAAACAGTTGAGTCTGATTATTCTTCTTGAGTAGGATTACAATTATTTTCATCCTTATTATAACTCTTAAAAACTATTTCATCTTTTTAATATTCATTATCATAATGAGTTTTTTTATCATATTCCTCATCTTATTCAATAACTTTCACATCAATAGGATAAAATAATCTTCCTATCTCTTTGTTGAAACATCTATATCCTCTTCCTTAAAAATCATAGCTAAGAAAAATTCCATCTTCACCTCTCTACTCAAAATTTATCTGTTATCCACCTTTATTATTTATGATTTATGGACTCCCAAAAATTCTCAAGTGTTTCAAACATCGATTTTTTCCATAAAAAATTTCATATAGATTCATATCTAAACTTGTTCTATATAAACATTGGTTTTGAATATATATAGTAATTCTCGTGGCTTTCCTCCAAAATTAATGAGAGAGACCATGTTCAAGTAACATAGTTCACCTAATTTCAACCAAACTTCTATTTTTCCTTTCAGCAATACCATTTTCTTGAGGAGTGTATGGTATACTGAACTCATTCCAAATTCCATGCTTCTCAGGATAACTTTCAAACTCTTCACTCCTATATTCACCCCCATTTTATGTTCTTAACTTCTTCATTGAATACTCACATTACTTCTCATATTTTCTCCTAAAACTTTTAAACATGTTTAGAGAATTTGACTTATGTTTCATATACATAACACAAGTAATGTGAGTAAATTCATCAATGAAAGTAATGAAGTACTTATATTTGTGAATTTATTGATTTATCATTGTCCCATAGATTTCTGAATGAATAAGTTTCAGGGTTAATTTTGAACAAATGTCAACTTTATTATGTATAGAGTTTGTAATCTTTCCTTTTTGAAAAATTGTGCTACACCAATCTCTATTTGTTAAGATATCAGGAATTCCATGGACACTATCACTATTTTATAACTTGCTCATGTTTCTCTGATATATGTGTCCCTAAATTTTATGCCATAAATGATTCTATTCTATCATACATAATTAACAATAGTTTTGAACCTCACCAACTTGGAAAAAGTTTCCTTTTTTACATTGTCCTCTTGTAACTATCATTCCATCTTCCCCACATTTCACAATAAATCCATATTTTCTTAAAATAACTCTTTTTTCTTCATCACAAAGTTAGGAAAAACATAGCAAGTTGTGTTTCATCCCATCAAAAAACAAATATTTCTTAGATTTCAACTTTTCTTCCCCAATGATGGTTGATCTAATACCTTTGATTTTGAGAGATTCATCGTAGACAAATTTCATTATTCCTTCTTTAAATTATTTCACATTCTTTGAAAATTGTATATATCCTACCATATGAGAAGACCACCCACTATAAAATATCCAATGATTTTATCCTTTTTTAACTTTAAGAGTGGTTTTTTATAATAATATATTTTTATTTCCCTTTGTATTTATTCACATCTAAATTTTAAAAGTTTTTAAAAATAATTTTTTTTATGGTAATAAAACAGGAAACCTTTTTTCAAGACTTCCAAGTTGTTCAAATATCTCACAAACAGTTTCCATAGGTTGGAACCTATTTTTAACTTTTACACCAACCTTTTTATATTTCTTCAAAACATCCTTCTCAGGATTATTCCTTTGAGATGATTGACTCCCCCTCAGGTATTTCCTTCTGTAAATCATGGAATAGTAGTTATGTTGTTGATTAAACCAACACATATTCTCCGTATGTATGAATCCACCACAATAACAACAGTATCTATAAAAATAATATTTACCTCAGTAACTTCCATACTATCTGGAGTTTTCATTATGTTTCTCATCATCCTTATTATTTTTCTTATCAGAACTTCATTGATGAACAACCTTTCTTTTATCACCCATAATCATCCCTTTCAACTTTGGTTTATTTTTGAACTTATCGGAACTAGTAGGAGAAACCTTTTCAGACTCGGAATATTTAGAAAATTTTGAATTCTTTGTTGAGTCAAAAGTTACACTTATGACTTTTCTATTCCTTTTATTTTTTAAATCAAAAAATATTTCTTAAATAATTGATTACTAAATTCTTATGTACAAAGTGTTTTAGAATATTTTATAGAAAAATTATAATTTTACCATACTTAGAAATAATTATAATTTATTCATGAAATTATACTAACTTTATTCATTACAATTATCGTAATAAATAGGGAATATATGACAATCAGATTCACCCTATCAGATCAATTATAAGAAATTATATCTTGTATTTCGTACTAACTAAGTCTTTATAATGAGACTAATATCATAACTAATAAACATTAGATCCTCATTTATAAATATATTCATAATGACATATGTAAGAAAATCCATCAAGTTGATTAAAGTTTAAATTCTGAATACAGAAAACTATTTTCTATCATAATGGAACATATTTTACACTATGTTGGTGTAAATTCAATATGACATCAAACCTTATTTTATAATATAGCCATTGGAGTGATATCTCTCCAAGTCATTGCAAAAAAACTCAAAGAAATATAACTATTGCAGGAAATACGACCATTGTAAGGGTTACCTATAAATACACATTCATTCAAAGAGTTTTAGGCTGACACATTATGTATACCTTTTTGAAATTGTTGTTGTGAAGGAGCTCTAAAAATTATCAAAATATTGAACAACTTATTCCTAGAATTTTGTAATTGGTTGGAGACTTTTTTTTAAAGCAATCCTTGTCCAGGTTGTTTCCTTTAGAATGTTTGCAAATTGTTTTTGTGTCCAATTGTGTGAATATGATCGAGGGATTCTAAGGCTAGGAATTTGAAGATATCGATATGCTTGATCGAGGGCTTGTAGAGATAGAAAGACAAAATATGATTCCTAATATTGAGGACTGATGAGGATAGAAATATAGAGAAATGGATCATCATGCCAAGGGATTTCCTTACTATGGAAAGACAGATGTTCTTGTAAGTATAAAACAAGGGAACCTTTATCCTAGGATATTGGATACCCTACTCTTTGGGTTAAAATAGGTATATTCATTTGTTTTCCTTATTTTCTTACAAGTATTTTATTTCTGCTGCATGTAATAGAAATTGATACTTTTATATTCATCTTTCTATTTATATATTTTTTATCGTAATAGATTTGATTACGATACAATTTTATTATTATATTTAAATTGTTTCATATATGAATACGATATTACTCTAATTAAGATTATATATGCATTCAAATATATAATCATAACTAATTACATTCTTATATATACTCTGATATATTCATAACTACTATGATTACAATTTTACTCTGTGTAGATTTAATCACATGTGATTATGAAGTGTGGTATATAACATATCAGAATGAACCCGATTACAATACTCTTATAATCAGACTAAGGGCCAAGTCTGAATCTGATTTCCTTTTATATAGATTGGTTTTGTGAATTGTTTTAGTTTAAATACTTTTAAACTAAAGCTTTTAAAAATACGATTCACCCCCCCCCCCTATTCTAATTTTTCCATATTGAATATATTATTTGATCCTAATATTAATATAATTCATATTTATATCCAATATTCTCCACTTTTTTTGTTTTTGTCCAAAAACCTAAATTTTCTACATATTTTTTCTCAGAAACAATTTCATCTTTATTCTCAACCTTTAAAGGTAACTCTAGTTTCTTCTCAATTTCATCCTTTATTTAAATTTCACGAACTTCAGAGATAGAGTTAATGAAACTTACAACCCTCTATTCAGATTTAGAAAGTTTTTGTTGGACAAGTTCCAATTATTTTTCTTTTTATTTTAACTTAACTTCCAGATGCTTATTTTGATTATTTTATTTATATATTTATTTTTTCAAGTCATAAATCTCATCCAACATCTTAAATTTCTCATCAAGAAAAAAAAATTGACTGTTTATTGAGGAAATTTCATTTTTCAATTTCTTGATTTCTTTCTCTATCCTTACAATATTTCTTAGACATTCTTTTAATTCTTCTTTCAGATGAAATTTTAATCAAGTTTCTTCTTCTTCAGAACTATTGCTTCTGAATTCTTTATTGGTCACTGTTGTAATGAAAGTATTATCTACATCTTTCTCAATAGACTTTTAAAATTCACCTTCATTGTCTTCTTCATCATAATATTTAGATAAAAAACTTATCCTTTTGGATTTGGTAAACTTTTTATCTTTCCCTTTGAAATAAGATTTAGCCTTTTCACCCTGTTTCTTCCATGATCTTCTTAGCCTTCTTTCATCTTCATCACTCTCCTATTCTTTCATTATTTAAAGAAAATTAGCCTCAATGTTCCTAGTGGATCCACATTCAAAACATTTAAAGTGAAGTTTTCCATTATATTTACCTATACCAATTTTTACATTTTTAGAAAACAGGTAAAACAATTCATCAAGATTTTTACATACCTCATTTTTAGAATCGGAATTTCCAGCTTTTTCTTCTACAATAATCTACTTATGATTTTCTTTCTTGGCATCTTTGAAATACATTTTTCTATAAAATTTTGTTTTCCCTTTCACAACTTTCCCTTTTCTCATTTTATAAGTAATGATAGTAATATTCAAATTATCTAAAGATAATATTTATGGATCTATATCTTTTAAATAGGAAAAATTGGCCTCAAAATTGTCAAGTAGAATTATCAAGATCTTTTCAACAATAGTATAATATTATAAAATTTCATGAAGGCATCTAATATTGCTAAAAATCTCATTCACCCTGATAAAGAAGTCACCAATCAATTCGTACTCACCTATTTTGAGATCGTCATACTTCAACCGCTAAATTTGTAACTTTTGAACTTTTTTTACATTTTTATTACCTACATAAATTTTCTTTAGATTATCCTAGATACCATTGGAATTGGAAACAACCTTCACTCTTATGAATTCAATTTTCAAAAGTGATGAGAGTAAATAATTCTTAGCTATCCCATCATCTCAAGATTCTTCTTATCAATAGATATAAGAGGAACGTTTTTATCAATAGGAGGAAATCCATCTGTTGTAGCTTCAAGAACATCATAACCAAGATACATAAGATAAGGCAACATTTTATCCTTCCAAATATGATATTTCTTACCATTGAAGATTGGAATACCCTTACTATTCACAAAATTCAGATTCTCCACCATAAACTCTCTTCAAAAACTTTAGAAAATATTAAAGAAAGGGAACCTTTTCTCTAATACCAATTGATATTTCCCAGAAAGGATCAATGTATCACAGAGAGGGGGAGGGGTGAGTCAGTGATATATTTTCTTTTAAGTTTCATTTATTTTGAAATTACCTACACCTCTTGTTAAAGATCTATCACTTTTCTAAAAAAATCACACATCCATAGGAACAAAAGTATTTACAAGGTTCACTACTCAACAAGAGTAGTCATGTCCTTAATATGGTATAGAAACAATCCTATGCCACACAATCCACTGGAAAAAATCATTTTGTGTGGATAAAACAAGTAATATGTACCCTTAAAATTGTGTGGAAATGTGATCAATACAATATTTCATGTTCTTAAAATAGGACGAAATGATGTAATAAAAGTTTGTGCACCAAGTTAATAATCCTTCACTAATTTCTTCATAACATGTTACTATGTTGCCTTGTCAACTTTTACAAATATAATCTTCAAAAAATATTCTCTTTCCTACCCAATAGCTAGTAATAAATTCTATGAAATTTGTAATGACACTCAGTTAGATATATTAATCTGATTCCTCAGTCTGATTCCTTAGTCTAGAAATATAAATCTATCAGAATACCACTAAAATAGTTCTAAACTACCACTACCAATATTCAGAAATCTTAGTCTGGTTTCCCAATCAGATAACCTCTAAATATGATCTTATTTCTTCTTCTTATATCTGGAACACTTCCTCATGAATTATATATCTAGAACCTCCTTCTCACTAAAACTTCATAACTTCTCTCTCTTACTCTATATGCAAATAATATTTAGATTCATCAGAAAGTACA
Organism: Viscum album; assembly: GCA_963277665.1. Taxonomy (NCBI): domain Eukaryota; kingdom Viridiplantae; phylum Streptophyta; class Magnoliopsida; order Santalales; family Viscaceae; genus Viscum; species Viscum album. The sequence continues at coordinate 840,500,322 of OY728140.1, read as the reverse complement.
AAGTACTCTCCTCCTTTTATAGGTGCACCAAAAATGGTTTAGGTAGGAATCTGAAAACATTTCCCGCTCAACCAAATTTCAAGAAACTTAAAATTATTCTTCATTTCAAATCACTACTACAAAATAAGGCTATAGCCACGGTTTGGAACTGTGGATATAGACCCAAAAACCGTAGATATAGGTTATAGCCACGGATTCATAAACTGTGGCTGGTATTGGCATGGATATAGGGAAAAACCTATAGCCACAGTTTAAACCTTGGCTATAGCCCTATAGCCACGGTTTGAACCGTGGAAACACCCTATATCCACAGTTTTCAAACCATGGTAGAATCCTAATTCTGGAAATATATATAGCCACAGTTTTAAACTATGGCTATAGACCTTTTTTCATAGCTTTAATCCTTGGTTATATCCCTATATCCACGGTTTAAAACTGTGGCTATATGTCCCCCCATTCCATAAAAAAAACAGCCCCCCTGCCCCCTTCCCCAGCACTGCCCCCTGCACTCCCCCCCTACCCACTACACTTCCCCCACAGCCCACTGCACACACCCCTACCCCCTGCCCACTGCACCTCCCCCCCCAGCCCACTGCACCCCCCTGCACACACACCCTACCCCCAACACACCCCCTTCCCCCTGTATTTCCCCCTGCCCACTGCACTTCCCCCCCAACCCACTGCAAACCCCCCTGCCCCCAAAAAACCACCCCTGCCCCCTCACCCTGTCCCCTACACACACACCCTTCCCACTGTACTCCCCCCCCCCCCGCCCCTTTCCCCCCTGCACCCCTCCCCCCTTCCCCAGCACACCCCATGCCCACTGCACTACCCCCCAGCCCATTGCACACCCCTCTGCCCCTTGCCCCCCTCCCCCAGTAAACCACCCCTACCCCCTCACCATGTCCCCTGCACACCCCCTTCCCCCTTGCCCTGCCCCCCCCTACACACACACCCTTCCCACTGCACTTCCCCCCCAGCCCATTGCACTTCCCCCCTGCACACACCCACTGCACCCCCCCCCCCCCAGCCCACTGCACACCCCCTGCCCCCCCTGCACTTCCCCTCCCCCCCAGCCCACTGCACTCCCCCCCCCAGCCCACTGCACTTCCCCCCTTCCCCCCCTGCACATACCCACTACACCCCCAGCCCACTGCACACCCCTCCCCTCAGCAAACCCCCATGCACCCTACCCCTACCCCTTACAAAAGAACCCAACACACCCCCCTGCCCCTTGCCCCCTCCCCCCTTGGAACCTGGTTAAAAGCCTTTTGGAGAACAATAACACATTATGATCATGTACGCTAATTGGAGGATGGATGATTATAATGACCAGGAATCAATTGATTTTTTTCCATTAGTTTCCATATCATATCATATAGGTTGGGGTAAGGTTAGTATAGAATTTAACCCTATGTTTAATGTGATGCAGGAACAACTAGAAAGTGGTAAACTGACACATGAGTGTTCACTGTTTGATGATGATGTGTTACAATTTTATAAGAGTTATATTACATGAATCATTTGGTGAATAGTTGATTAGATACTATCATACCTCTGTGGTTTCTGAATCCTAGAGAGAGAAAAATGGGTGATGAATTCGGGTGTATGTTTTGGTGGCCATGGACCTAGTAGAAAATATAGGAATGTTTTATATCTGTGAAGACTAATACTATCATGGAGTTCCCTTAAGAATTATATCAGAGAGAGATGAACATATTATGCCATGATTTTTGGAAATGGTTTAATATGACCTTAGGGAATCATCTAATATCGAGCACAACGTACCATCAATATATAGACAGACACTAAGAGTAGATGATACATATATTGGAGGATATACTTCAAGATTGTGTTCAATACATCGATGGATCTTGGGTTTAATATGACCTTAGGTAATCATATAATATTGATTGAGAGATGTGATAGCACCCCAGCTGGTGAAACCAATAAATTTCAGGAAAATTCATCTAGAGGAGAACAGACGGGTGTTTTCATGGGGTTGGATGAAGTGAGCTGAAAACCGCATTGAGATCATTCTTCAAAATCCAAATACCAGGTTGATATACCATTGGAAGATCATTATCAGTTTAAAATTCATATAGTTAGGAGCACCATTATGTTTAGTTGAGGGGTGAACCCCCTATCTAGAACACTTCTGGCTGTGAACCTCAGTTCAAGCCATGAAATTCCCAGGGGTAGGGAATCATGGTGTGAAACCCCTGGTCACACTGTGAATCATGCAAAGGTGGATTTATTTTAATAGGTTAAATTCTATCTTTTTCTGGGTCAAGTGTTTCACAATGATGAGACTGAATAAAGTATCAAGTTTTCAAAGCTGGTTGTTTGGGTTTGATGAAATGAAAACAAAGATTTTCTTTAAGTTTTAGATTTTTATGAGAATGCTCGGTTGATGTTTTCTCAAAATGAGGACACTGTCATCTCTAAAGTGAAGGAAATTTCATTTTCTACTATTGAGTTGGCTGAAACTTTCTACTAGTCCACGTTGAAGGTTTAGGAAACTTAAAGGGTTAGGAAAAGGAAACTTACCACAACCTCAAGGCGCTGCTTTTGACGACAACTCGAATCTTCCTTTTTTTCCACTTGCACGCATATGCAACTTCACATATATATAAGGACACCTAGACCCTATGTACATATTTTCATGGCCAAATGTGCACAATGGGTCCTTAGATATATTTTTATACATTCATATACCCCTTTACACTTACACATGTATGCATTTTTCATATCTATATATAAGCACACCTAGCCCCAATATATATATTCATACTTACATGAGTGAATATATATAAAGTGGGAACTTATATATTTATATGCCTACCTATGCATACACATGTAATCCTTCGTCAATGGAAACTTGAATCCATCTGCACCCCCACTGCCCCCCCAGCCAGCACCAGTCCCCCCCCCCCACCTCCCCACCCAAAACACCCCCACACCACTGCCCCCCAGCCAGCACCAGTCCCCCTGCACCACTCCCCCCCCCCACTGCACCCCCCCTAAACACCCCCACCCCACCCCACCACTCCCCCCACCCCCACCCTAAAACACCCCCACCCCACTGCACCACTCCCCCCAACCCCTCCCCAGCCCTCACCCCCCCCCCCCCACATGCACCCCCACAGCCCTCCTCAGCACCACTCCCCCCAGCGCCCCCCCCCCCTCGACCTTCACTCCCCCACCCCCCCTGCACCACTCCCCCCCAGCCCCCACCCCCCTCCTACACCAGTTTTACTCTTCTTCTTCTAGGATATCTTTGGTATTATTTAGAATACCATTATTTAGAAGTCAATATTACTCTTCTTCTTCTAGTATATCTTTAATTAAATGAATTCTACGATTCCTTTCCTGAATTGATTCCATTTGTTACTTTATCTCACTTCTATCGATCATGACGTTAATTGAAAATTCTCAATGGTCCATGATCTGGACTATTCTTCCATAGTGTAGGCAGTTCATCTCTATTTCAACATCCTCTTCACTTCCATCAGTCATGATGTTATTTTTCCAATATTAACTATACTTCTGTCCAAATTTCTAGTATCACTATTATTGACAAATAAATCACCTTCTCTTTCTATTATATGTAGTATATCTAGTTTTTCTTGCTTTCTATTTTTGGACAACAACAATATGATCTTGAGATTTATTTAGAGATCCATGTATTTTATTCATGCTCATAGACAAATTGGATGATATGGATGGATTCTCATTATTTAATCACACCCATATTTGTATAGAATTTGTTTTTAAACCATGGGTAATAGATAAATATGCATGAGTACCAATGTATTTATCAGGATAGTCTGTCACATTCCTCCATGAGCTTACAGTGAAAAAAATAGTGGATAAAATAAAGTTATTTTGACACAATTATGAGCCTTTTTATTAGTAATATTATCATCATTAGTTTGTGTGGTAGCTACTCTTATTTTCTTAAAAACATGTAACGATTCAACTTGGGTGACTTCTTGATTTAATATCACTATTATATTTTAATTGAGTGTGGTCACTAGAATGGAGCATGCTCATCTAAGAATGTGTTAAAAACAAATGGATAATGAAGACCACCGATGATGAAAAATGGAAGAAAACTTCCTTTGGAAAATTTTAAAAAAATGAAGTTGGAAAAACTATTCCCAAGAAGTTTTTAAAGAAATCAGATCATACATACTTGGGTAATAAACCTAATAAGTCTAAGACAAGTGCTAAATATAAAAGGATCAGTTCTTCTATCATGGAAGAAGGAGAAAAACTTAGATTCATGCCAACAAGCCTTGCTTGTATGTGAAAATAGAGGCAAGAAATAACATAATGGAAGATTTGTCCAAGGAGAATAAAAATGTAGGTGGAAAGGGGATGGTGTGGGCTAGATGTGGCTAGAGAAGGTCCAAATCACGAAATTACCGTGGCATGACTACGGCGTGACCGCGGCATGACCACAGCATGTTGGCCCGGTCCAGTGACATCAGCGGGGCAACATCTTCCAGCCAGGAGCAAAGGGAGCGGGAGGAGGCTGGAATGCTGGTGGAAGGGAGCTGGTTGTAGGTGCTGGGGGGATGGTGTGGGCTGATTGGAAGGTGGAAGGGGGGCTGTTGTGGGCTGGAATGTTGGTGGCAGCGGGCTGAAATGAAGGTGGAAGGGGGTGGTGTGGGCTGGATTTGGCTGTAGAAGGGACAAATCACGTCATTACCACGGCGTGACCACGGCATGACCGCGGCATGATCGCGGCGTGTTGGCCCGGTCCAAAGACATCCACGGGGCAGCATCTTCTGGCCAGGAGTGAAGGGAGCGATAGGAGGCTGGAATGTAGGTGGAAGGGGGCTGGTTGCAGGTGCTGGGGGGATGATGCGAGCTGATTCGAAGGTGGAAGCGGGCTGTTGCGGGTTGGAATGTTGGTGGCAGCGGGCTGAAATGAAGGTGTAAGGGGGGTGGTGTGGGCTGGATGTGGCTGGAGCAGGGCCAAATCATGGCATTACTGCGGCGTGACTGCAGCATGACCGTGACGTGTTGGCCCAGTCCAGTTTCATTATGTTATTTTATGGGCCTTTTGATGAGTTATAGGGTTTAATAACATTGTTCAAGAATGTTCATTTTTATGGTTTTCTTGAGTGGTTCACTTGTATTCTTAAATTAATTTTCATTTAGAACATGGATAAACATCCAGAAATGATATTTCAAGTTATTAATGATATTATAGAAGTTTAAATGATCTTATAATAAATTATATGATATTCAATGTGAATGAATAATTAGATAAGAATTAAATGATGATTGTTTGGGTTAATTTGGGTGGTTTTTCGACCACAACAAAATTGTTTTGATTAATCATTTATTAATATGTACATAATATAGTTAAAGAACATTAAATAAGTCACCCCCTACCAGTCCCCCTTCCCTCCTCCCCCTGCCCTGCAGACCCCCCCCCCCCCCCTTCCCTCCTTCACCCTCCCCCTCTGCCAGTTTTCCCTCCCCACACTGCCCCCTGCCTTCCCCATGCACCCCCTGCCCCTGCCCATTCCCCCCTACTATCCCCCCCACCCCCTTCCAGTCCCCCCCTGCCCCTGAAAATTCCCCTCTCCAGACCCTGGACACCCCCACCCCCCACTCCCCCCTGCCCTCCTTCACCTCTCCACTATAGACCACCCCTTCCCTACTGCACCCCTCCCCTATGCCCTGCAGACGCTCCCCCCTTGCACCCCTCCCCACTTCCCTACAGACCCCCCCCCCCCCCCCCCGCCCTCCTCCCCACTGCCCTACAGACACCCCCCCCCCCCCCCCCGCACCCTCTCCCCCTGCCAGTTCCCCCTTGCCCTCCTACACCTCTCCCCTGCAGACCCCCCACCCCCCCCCCCCCCCACTCCCCCTACCCTCCTCCTCACTGCCCTGCAGACACCCCCCCCCCCCTGCCAGTTCCCCCCCTGTCCTCCTGCACCTCTCCCCTACAGACCACCCCTCACCCCCCTCCCTCCTGCACCCCTCCCCTATGCCCTGCAGACCCCCCCCCCCCCTCCCCTGCACCCTCCCTCCACCGCCCTCCCTCACCCTCCCCCCTGCCAGTCCCCCCCCCCCCCACGGACAGATCCCCCAAACGCGGATAGGACCCCTGCCCCTTGCCTACTTCCACATCAAAATCATCTTAAAAAATGAAGAAAAATGGAAGCTACTACATTGAACATCCTGCAATTACAGGACATACCTGACTATATAGACTTTGAGAGAGCTTCCCAAGCAAGATTTGTAGCATGAAAAAATAATAGGGACCATCCTCAATCAGGAACATTCCTAAAATCGATGACGAGTGTAGACCTTCCCTTCTGCAATACCATAAACTACTTAATAACTAGACAATTCATAACTAAATATTAGAATAATACATGAATGATTGAAGAAAGGGACGGAAAAAAATAGGCATAAACACTTACATAATAGGCCATTTAATCATGTGGTAGGTCAAAAATGTGAGTGACACATAACAAACAAGTTTTTTGGCTTAAAATATCATTTCATACATAAATATACAACTCACAAGGCCTAGAGGATTTGTCTACAACTCAATTAAAAGTGTATAATTCACTAATTGTAATTTATTGTGGAAAGTGTAGGTGGGTTTAAAGAAAGTAGTTCTAAGATTAAAAATAAAAAAATCTGGAATTATTCTATCCAACAAGGGGACTAAGGTATGAAATTCATATTTGGAGGCATGAAAAGATGTTTTTTTTCATCATATATCTTGTGAAATAATTTTCTTGAGAAAGGGGGAGTAGATCTAAGAATGAACACCAAATGGGGAGAATTTTGTAACCAAAGAGCTTGTGTGTTGGTTTTTTAAAAATCAAAAATGATGTAAAATTTTTAAAGCATACGAATATATTAATGACATTATAAAAAGAGAATTCGCTAAGGAGATATAGAGAATTGGTTCACATGGAAGTATATGGATGCACATGTGGAGGTGGAAAGTCAAATGGTGTTTGATGTTTTTTATTATGTTTATTAAAGAATAATCAGTAGTTGGAAGTATTTAGAGCTTACAATGAATTATCGAGAGAAAGATAAAAGTGATATGGTGAATGAAAATTTCACAACAGCCTGCCCCATTCCATGGTGAATGAGGCTAAGAAATTTTGGAGATAGAAATGGTTAGATATTAAGGGAAATAGTTATTAACAAATATCCATGCCATGAAGAGGAAGAAACATTCCATAATTCCAGATATGGGTAATGATCAAAATAAAGAACAAAGGGCATGGAGTTTGTGGAGTTAGCTGAACCATTTTATAAGACCACACAATAACGAACATCACAACACTAATATGAAAAGGAGGAGATCATGGAATAATATCCTAAGAATTTATATGAATTAACAGGAAATGTCTTGAAAAAAATAATACATTGTGCCACACCTAGAATGAGTGTGGAAAAATTAGAATATGAGATTAATTATCAAACCTTGAATGAAAGGTGTATGTTGCTGGAATATATAAAACCGATATAGCAGCAGCTATGGAAAAGAAGAGGAGAATACATAACATATTGAAAATCTAATTTTTTAGAAGTTGTAGAAAAATAGTAACTTAAGTATTTTTCAAAAATATATTTCATAGAATGAAAAAGGAGTTTCACCAATAAAATGTGAAGGTTTACATAAAAAAATTTGTGTTCTCAATATAAACTTGAAACAGAAATAAAATTAAATAGTTCATACTATTGAGTATGAAGATGGCATTGTTGTAGTACTTGAAATAGATTTTTGAGAGGTTGCATCAGAAGGCACAACCTATAATATAATGAAATTTATAGTCAGACCACAAAAATAATGATTCATCATATGCAAAACGGGGTTTAAAAATGTATTGCTAAAGTTTATTATACTAACAATATAAAAAAACAGAAATGTATAATAATCAAATGTATTTATTATGATAACATCAATTATTGGATGTGAACATAAATGAGTTGGATCAATTATGTTATTAAATCAATGTATAATTGTGATGTACTATTTGATTTAATTATGATGTAGTGTTGGTATATTAACATTACTATGAATGTAATATGAAGAGTATTTCATCCTAATTGATTTGGATTTCTTCTCTAGATGTACATCTGATGATTTATTTAATATACAAACAATATATCATAAGTATGGAAATAATATACTAACAGTACATCATAATAAATACATATGATTATATATATATATATTATTTCTCTCAAAACTCTTTCTCCTCTATATTTTTCTATCTTCTATTTCTATGTAAGCTTTAAAATAACAGTCTACTATAAATTCACTTACACATATATTGGATTTTTTCCAATATAAATTCTTGGAAAACAACTTCAAACAGGAAGGAACTAATATTAATGCGCTTATTCTCTATATAAGTGCATACTAGTACTCCATAGTGAAAAATCAATGCATACAGTAGCTATGTCACACTTATTTTCTAAGTGAGTGAAAACTGGTAATGCATACTGGAAATAAGCGCATACCTAAATATGTATACTAGAAAATAAATACAAATATGTAGCTATATAGATAATAATTACATATAGATCAATGTAGTTACTAGTTATTAATGGCTTAGTCTTTGTCAATATAACGCGGGTGTAGAAATATTTTTCACCAAAATAGATATTAAAACCCATTTAAATTCACGTGATTCTAACATTGGTTTTTAGAAAGGAAGTGGTTTTTTAGAAAATTATGGAGCTAAAAAGAATGTATTATGAACAGGTGTAAAAAACATCAAGTTCCAATCAAGGATGTGTTCATCCCATTTAAATGAAGATATCCCAAACTTATAAGAGATTGTGGAACAATGAGATTTCATGCAAGAATTTTAAATGTGATGATCGAAGATGATGACTTGGAGAACAAGAAACGAAATAGAGAAGATACCTTGAATTTCAGCATAAATAAAATGGGAACAATGATGAATGAATAAAGTGATAGGATTGAAGTGATTTCCAAAGAATGTTTTAAGTAAATTTCCATGGATATGGAATTGAAGGCAAGAATCATTCCATTATGAGGCTATTAAAGACAATGTTTTTTATTCAATGGATAGTGTTCCCTATTTTGGTTGAATAAAAATGAAATATTGGAGCCTCCAATTTCCTTATTATTTTGGTTTCATAAATATAGAATATTTAACAAATGAAATTCCTATATTTTGTTGAGGATGAGTAGAGTGGTGTCGAAGCAAGGTAGTGGTATGTCAATTCAAATGTTGTTGTCCGAGATGTATTCACCAAAAAAATATGATTGGTTTTGAGTTCAAATGGTTGATGGATAATAATAAAGTGGGTTTTTTAGGTGTTTTTTATTTTGAAAGAATGGATATTGAAATATGGAGAGGCTTGAATTCATGTATGATGCTGACATAGGTTGGAAATAAGGTTTTGGATGATTAAGATGACTTGCGTAAGTGAGATATGTCATGTTAATCATGGTAACCCATGTTCCAAGGGCACTATGTAAGGGTACAAAAAATGATTTGAAAACAAAAAAAACCCTAATTTATAATTGAAAAGTTAATTTTGAGGAAAATATTTTGATCTTGAGCTAGTGAGTGAAGTTTTTTAATGATTATAGAGATTTCTTGAGTTCCCTGAAGAATGTTTTGGGCAAGGTAAGTCACGATTGAGATCTGGTTAGATGAATAATCTTGGACTTGGTTATGTGCTTAATGAAGTTGTCTATGGATGAAAGAATCTGACATGTTTATTGTTTAGTGATATGTGGAATTTTGATCATTGATAGTAGGATAAGTTTCTGGAATTTTTTGTAGAAGTAACAGAATTTTGAATTAAGACAAAATTTTATCCAGGTATATCAGACACAATGCCTCAGCCAGCAGAAAATGGGATTTTTTCATTTAGTTAGTAGGGATGAGTTCTTGTCACATTATAGTAAGAGTTCCCAATTAATACTTCTATGGAGAGGATGTTGAGGATGTGTAGTGTTACGGTGATTTAAGAGGTTATGATCTTGAGAAAAATATTTTAATGTCGAGAACATTAAAATAATGAGAGATAAGAAGGAATCATTAGATAACACGCTAGAACTCAAGAAAGTCTACCTGTCAATATTGCCAAATTTTTCCAGATTTCCTAATTAGATAATTTTTATTCATTAGATAATTTTACATTGTGGTTCAACAGTTTCCTCTTCAATGCTTAAGTGAGAATGATCTTAGAATGATAGCCTTTCTATTCTTCTTGGACAGATGTGCTATGTCTTTGTTTAATCTCTTAGATGAAAAAACCAATTGCCATTTTAGTTTACAAAAAAGTTTATTTTATTGGTTTTAGATGTGATGTGATATGATATGAAACTATAATAGGGTGAGAATTGTAAAATAAAAACCAAAAAAACAGTCATCCTAGTCTTGTTGATGTTGACCAGATGATATAATCTTCCAATAAAATCACAGAACAATAGGGTACAATATAAATCTGTGGTGAATAAAACTATTATCACATAAAAAATAGTTCATCAAATAGAATTTCAACAATAGAAATTATAAATACAATGATATATAAAAAATAATGTATTTAGTAACAACTCAAATATCCCTAAATAATATCAATTAACAAAAAAATACAACTATGAAACCCTTAACTTTTAGAACTATTTGACATGTGCTTTGTAACCTAAGCCAAGGTATCTCAATTCTGTCCCAAATATGTTCCTCGATTGAAAACCCATTGTTATGTATCAACAACCAGTCCTTGTACACTCTATTCTCCAAGAAAAAAATCCCTTCACCAATCTAAGAAATGAAAAATTTATTACTAACCATGGAATCTGTTACTCTCAATGGATCAGCAGTAGCCCTTCATCATGAATTATCATAAAAATCGGGTTCTATAACATATCTATTTGATCTCAATAATTGTAAAAAAATTACAAGAATAAATAATTATATCTTTTACAATGTAAACAACACAAGTGGATTATCTATGAAAATCTCCCTAATGAAAATAAAATCAAAAGAACTCTTGGAAACAGGCTAGTCGAAACATGAAAATAGGCTATTAGATATCAATGATCATGAAAGTAAAAATTATAACATGAAATACATCATAAAATTTACAACGAATATCTCAACATATGTTTAATTTGGTCAGAAATAAATGAATGGAAGATGAGGATTCATATCATTCAAAGAGATGTAATAATTGTGATTACCTACAGGAAGGGGTGAATCACGATAGGAGGGAGATAGAAGGTTCATTCCCTTGGCAGGAAGGGTTCATCTGCGAGAGCAGGGAGTGGGTAGGGTTCCTTTGACATATCTGGAGAGGGTAGTGTTCCTTTTCCTGAGCTGATGTCATGAGAGCAGGGAGCAATGGAGCGGGTAGGGTTCCATTACGTGAGCCAATGTCATGAGATCAGGGAGCCGATCGAGTCCTTTAGAAGAGTAGCAGGCAGGGAAGGGCAGTTCGGTCAGGTGGAGAATAGGGAGCTCAATCTCAAATAGGGGAAGCATCGGCTGATGCACCAGATAGAGGAGGTACACCCGAAGAAGGGTATATGGGAGGAGAGGAACGTGTGAGGGGTGGAGGAACCGTGAATGGAGATGTCGCGAATGGATGAGCTGTGAATGGAGAAGCTAGTGAGGGTGAAGGATAATCTGGCGATGATCGGATGAGGGGGAAATCACTCGGGAGACGGTCGAAGGAGAACAGTTTCGAGGGAGAGATTAGGGACTAGGCAAGTGGATAAGAAAGCCTCGATGGAGGATAAAAAATAAAGAAGCTATTCCCACGGGGAATGATCTGCTTGTGGATATAAAAAGGGTCAAGTACGATGTGTGCTTTATGACTAACAATGACATCAAGTATAAGGAAAACATTAATGCAAGAATGTTAATCAAGGTATACCACTGTGAGTTTTCGCAGACAGCGCACCTCCGTTATAGGGGTTTTATTACAAAACCATGACTTATTTATCAAACAAAACAATTATCTTAACTAACACTTATTCAAGAATTTCAATTTAATATAAACATGAAAATTTAAGAAGGAAAATAAATGAAATTTAAAACATTCTTGAATTAAATATGCTAAGAGAGGGACCCTACCTCAACCTCAAGGCACGTTTGCTTTTCACGACGACAACTCGAATCTTCCTTTTTTCCACTTGCACGTATATGCAATTTAACATATATATAAAGACACCTAGCCCATATGTACATATTTTCATGGCCAAATATGAACAAGGGGGTCCTTAGATATACGTTTATACTTGAATATACCCCTTTACACTTACACGTGTATACATTTTTCATATCTATATATAAGCACACCTAGCACCAATATATATATTCATACTGCCATGAGTGAATATATATAAAGGGGGAACTTATATATGCATATTCCTACCTATTCATACACATGTAAGCCTTCGTCAATGGAGACTCGAATCCACCTCAATGAAATCCAAAACACACAACAAAAATATAAGGAACCCAAAAATCTAAAAATCCCTAATTAAAATTGGGACAAAGAATAAAAATGGAATAAAACTTACCCAAATCTTGAACTCATTGTCTTTGATGGTGGTGGATAGAACCGGTCTTATCATAAGAAACCACCTATAAGAAAATAGTGGGAAAATAAATGAGATATAACAACTTCTTATATATATGTGATCAGTGTGTCAATTGTACATGATAAACGATACATGAATCCATAACCAACAATGAACAAATAATATTCAAATTGATATGTAAATCCCAATACTAAATAACATGATCATTAATAAATCTCTTTATTTTTCAAACATCACCTTCAATTTCCTATTCAAAAATCAAAAATCACCAAAATATGAGAATAAAGTAAACCTCTATCATCACTTAAAAGCGAGAAATAGGGATTAGACATTGTTCTTAACCTAGAAAATCCATTCCTTGAATGTATAAAATACCTAAAACTCTTCATTCCTATATCCTTATTAATTTTCTATATTGAAACCTCATTTTTTAGCATGTTCTTCTTCTAGAATTCACCTTTATTCTTAGTTTATATAGGTTTATCAACTTTATAAAGTAGAGAATTTTCCTTCTTTTATTCTAGCCCCCCCCCCCCAACACCTGCCCCCTTTGCACCAGTACCCCCCCAAACATAGCCCCCCCCCCCCCCCCGCACCAGTCCCCCCTAGCCCTCGCACCAGTCCCCCCCACCCACCCAACCCCCCCCCCCCACCCACCTTTTGAGATCAATAAATTAGGTATGACTCCCTTGGGTATAACGACCCTACTTTTCTCAAAATGAGGATATTATCATCTCTAAAGTGAAGGAAATTTTATTTTATACTATTGAGTAGGTTTAAATCTTCTACTAGTCCACTTTGAAGGCTTAGGGAAATCATGTAAAACATGTGAAAATGTAAGGGTCTGCTACTGATGGACTGGGTAGAGCATGTTCATCTAATCTGTCCTTATCGTCAAGCAGTGGCCATATCAGTGGCATAGTCTATAATAAATTAATGTTAAAGGTAATTTTCCTCCTAGATAATCTTGAGTTACAAAACCAAGAGCCCAAAAGTGTGGGCTTTGATACTATTTTTTAACAACTATGACCCAATCAGCCAAGCATCACTGGGTCAGGTCTCGACAACATCTTAGGCACACATCCTAATTTCCAGAGGTTGGTATAAATTTCAAGGGTTAGAAGACACTAATGTGGGAGGTTGTTTCTCCCATGGGAAGGAAATATAATAAAGGGTATTCTATACTAAAAATTCAGCATGACCCTTGGGGTAAATAGAATACCAAACCCAAGTAATGTTGGGTTTCACCATAGGTACCTGGTCATCCAGATATATAGACAATAAGAGGGGGTATATCTATATAAACATGCATATGTACTTAAACTCGGTTACAAGATTCATTAACACACACAAGATAATCCAAAAAAACACCATGTATAGAAAAAATCATTCAAACAATGTCTTACGATGTGAAAGTGATAAAAAATGTGATTTGCTCATAGTGGTCAAACCAAATAAGGAGGAATGGTCAAAAAAAAGGTGTGTTCCCAAGTGTAAACTCCCAGCCCAGTGTTCAAACCATTTGAGAATGATATTGTATTTGGTGTCAATATTTAATGGTGAGTATTTGATTCATATGAGTTGAATCATAAATATATGTTGCATTAATTATAAAGTGATGAAATAACTATCATTTGAACTGAGTTCAATCATGCTACAATCGGTTCCAAGTGATACCTAATCCGGCCTCAATCTGGTCCAAGGAAGCCCGCAATATAGAAGAAATCCTAGCTTGTAAGGAGAACCCACAAAAATCAGACCATATGATTACCTTAGGGTTCGGCCGAACACACACCACAATGTCGGAACTGCATCAGCAGGGAGGTGGGGAGGCCGCATCGGAGCCACGTCGGTGGGGAGGTGGGATGGCTGCGATGAAGCATTGAAAGAGGAAGAGGAACGCCGGTGGGGAGGTGGGGTGATCGCATCATCGGAGGAGAATCATCCCAAGGTGGGTGGCCACGTCGTCGAAGTATAATGATAAAAGTTTTGGGTAACAGCGCTAAGTGAGGAGGGTCGAAGGGAGTAGGGCAGAAAGGGAGTGAGGTGTGGATCGCGAGGGGAGTAGGGCAGAAATGGGGTGGGGATCGCGAGCGCACGGGATGAAGGCGGTGGGGATCGTGAATGTATAGGAAGAACAGGGGTAAATACACGGGTATTTTATGACCCGTGGCGTTACCTTAACCTATAGCCACTGTTTTTTTAAACTGTGGCTATATAAGTGTGGCTATATCATCAATTCCTAGTAGTGAATGCATATTTGACTTCTTCAGTGATTCACAACTCTTATAAATTCTTCTCAAAACTTCTCAAATCTTCTCAAATCTTTAGCCTAATTTAGAATTTATAACTATTCTTCAGTTTGATTCTAATTTTCATTCTGATTTCTTCATTAAAATAAACACATATAGTCACTCTAATTTTATTTACCCACTTACTAATACATAAAAACTAAAGAATTATCATTTTTATGACCACTTGTAAACATAAAACACTAAAACTATTCTTCCATAATAATAGTCACAACTTTTAATGATTCGTGAACTTCCTTAGCAACACACATCAGTACGAGCTTCAAACTCCCTTGAAAACACTTTGTAAACATTTTTACAACTACTTCAAATAATTTATCCTTTTCTTATATTCCTTACAATGATGATACTATGTTCAATAAAGTCCAGTGTCTGATGAATTTTATTGGTGTCAGCCTACATGTCATGGATCGATCCCTATCTCACTATAATAAATCAGTGTCACCTCTAGTCCTATAATCGTCACCACATATTGTCGGATGAATCTTTACCCATTTTATGAAAACAAATGACAGTTATTTTTTATCACTTGACCCAAATGATACAAATAATTAAACCTAATTAAAGGATTGACTACATTGTTTATATTAATCTAGTTTATTAGTATCAAACTTTCTTACATGAATTGGTCCAAAAAAATCCGCTTTCATTTCTTTTTCATTGGTCCCAAAAACTCCCAATAAAAATAAATTTTTCCTCCAAACAATTAGCGGCACACTGTGTCTGATGGTCCAGTATTAGCTACAACTTCTTTACCTTTATGATTATGGTACACTTCCAGTATTTACCAACTTATTTCTTCAAATATTTTTATATTGTGGCTTATTGGTCAGACTAAAAACATGTATCTTCGTATTCTCATGTTTAAAACAAAACAACACAACCTTCAAACAAATCTTCATTCGGTGATCTCACACCGATGAACTAAGACTAGAAATTTTTGACTTCATAAACTTTCTTTTTCTATAAACTTCATCTTATATCATGATTTTCTCATGACTTTTAGAATATTTAAGATCAACATAAAATTGTATGAATTATAATGGAAATAATTATAACTTATCATCCTTGAAACTTCTTCTTTCTTTCTAATCAAACCTCAAACCAATTGGTAACAATTGTTCTCCTCCTTTCCTTTATAAGGCTTGCATCACAAGTTTTCCTAGACAACTTATGATTTATGATAACTCTACGATCCGAAAATCAATGACGGGTTTATAGAAGATCCATTTAGACTCCGATAAAACTTCATATTATGATTAGAACTTTTTTTCTCAGACCCAATGTGATTCTGATGAGCCTTTTCTCCCAGAAAACTTCTTCAAAAACTAATGGAATTTCTCAAGCATTTTATTTCTGATCTTCTAATTATGATTGTGAGTCTGATCACTAACTATTACAATGTGGGGTGATTTATTTCTCTTTAACAACAAAAGACAACACTTCATGCACAAACTTCTTCCAGATTCCAAAAATGACTTTCATAAAACTTAGTCCTAACATGTTTTTATAACCACATTATAGATGTAAAGAACTAGGATTTTAATACATAGAAATTACACCATTTTTTAAGAATATTTATTTCATTACATAAATAAATGCTCAAGAACCGTAATAGTATAGTGCCTTTGGAAACTTAGAATCATAAAAACTGGTCCATAAGTGATTTATATCATCTCCCACCACATTCTTCATAACTATCACCCTTATTTTACATATCATATAAAATAAATATCTTCATAACTTGGGGAAAGGAAACAAAATAAAGGGTGATCTCAAATTATCAATAAAGGAAAACAACAGACATATATAAGAATAACATATCATAAGGGTATGATAACATGATCATAACATTTTAAAACCCTACCCAGCATATAAAATATGATAATCATAAGTCATAGAATAAAGATTGGTAGCTCATAAGAAATAATTCATAATGGAATCAAATAACATGAGTTGTGAGATCATAAGATGTGGTATTTGTTCCATACATATAAGTATAGAAAATATAATTTCAAGGTTGCCCAAAAAAAATTCATAACATGTTAGTCTTAGGCTAACCAACCATGTACTTTCTTGATTTCAGGATGACCACCCATGTACCTTCCTTTTTTGGGATTTTTCTAACTACACGTTCACTCTCATATTTGGTCTTGGGCTAAACAACCATGTACCATAATATTTGGGCTTGTTATAAGAACCCATGTAGCCTCATCTATGGGCTTGGGAAAAAACATGTGTGCCCTCATCATTGGGCTTGGGATAAACACATGTGTACCCTCTAATCTCATATAGAATTTATCATTACCCAATACATTAGAAGTAGGTATAGGTCCCACCCCCCACATAATAAAAACCATATTTTTGTGTGATGAAAAATTTTGAACATTCACCATATTGTAATCCATAAAATGAAATGGGTATCATAAACATTTCTTTATATCATAAACTTTGGAAAGAGATAGGTTTTATAATAATTTTAACATCTCATCATCACATAAACCATGAAAAGAAGTATATTTCATAATCATTTTATCATGGTATAACCCATGGAAGAGAAATGGTTTTCAAAAAAACTTGTCATCATAAACATAAACCATTCAAAGAAATAATAATAATAATGGTATCCTTGGATCATATCCCCAGTAAAGTATAAGTAACCTTAAATAATTTCATCATAGAGGGAAAATAATTTTAAAAGACTACATGGGATATTAATTACTGGAAAATATATTTTCATTGAAAATAAATTTTTTTAAAAATTAAATATTATAAAAATCCTTTTCTTTGAAAATAACCTTTAAAAATTATAAAGTAAGATTTTAAAAATCATTTAAAATATTTCTAGAGGAAAATACCCTTTTCACTTTGTAAAATGATTTTTAAAATATAAAAAAAATTAAAAAAAATTTATTTGAAAATAACATTGAAAACATATAAATAAATATTTTAAGTAGTAATTGTTCATAACGTCAAAAAAATTTGTTCATACCATACTTTTAAAAATGAAGATTCCTTTTACATTTACACTAAAATACAAACTGACGTTTTTTAGAAAATATCATGAATATTCCTTTAAAATATTATTTAAAAAGTAAAAAAATGTGTAAAAATTTATTTTAAAATATCATAAGATAGTAACAAAACATTTTTGAAAACATTTTTATAAAACATGGTTTTCAAAGAAAAATGATTTTCGAATAAAGATAACAATTAATACGTATTTTCATAAAAACAATTCCTAATTTATATTAATTACCTAAGAGTGGAAAATGGTAAAATTACTTGATGATGTCATGAATAATTATAGGGGAACAAAATTAATGAGAAATTTTTAGAGTTAGATCATTATAAGTCATCAGTAGATACTTAATCATAAACAATCCTAATAAACGATGAGATTGTAACATAAAATATATACTACTTTAGTAGAATTGATTCATAAGAACCATGAAGTAGTAAAATATATAGAAACTTAAAATATAAATAGGATGAATAAATTCATGATATTACATTACAAATTTTTTTATATACATTTATTTAAATAATATAGGAGCATAACATAACGTATGTATCAAATAAGGAAAATTGAGACAAAATTTTCTTACTGCTTGAGTAACTTTTAAATCATAATCCCCATTAAATAATAACATAAATGGAGACATTAATTATTATTAAATGAGTTAAATTCATGATATATCATTTCATAGTTCAGTATATACACCACACAAAATAAATGAGTGGTTGATATGTCTTAAGTCTCTCAGAAGAAAATTTGAGACTAGAAACACCCTTACCTTAATTCTTGACTCCCATCGTACTCATTAAAAATTCATGTTTAATAAATATAATTTTATTATCCACATATTTAAGAATCATATTCATATATATCATACCATATATGAATTTTTATTACTATTTACCACTCATTTATTAACAATTACATGTTAAAGTTTCCTTTTGGGTAAAAACAACTTTGTCTTTCAAAAATGTTTTGGTTTGTTATATTTTTTGTTATCTTAAATTAATAATGATTTAATAATCTCTAGAATGATAACCATGATATAAATATTATATATATTCATTATATATTTATTTATAATAATCTATAAAAATATGTAAATAGAAAATTAAATACACCGTTCATGGAGACGGTATGTCGTACATACGCATGAATGATATTTCCATTTTCTTGTCGTATTGAAAGAAATAAATATAGGCGATATATATATTAATTATAGTATAATTTTTATGTAATATATATCACATATTTCTATTTAACTCATCCTTAATACATTTCACTTAATGCGTGAATTAATCACATCGCTTTGTGAGGCAATAGTATGTCGTACACACAAATGACATTGTCATATTCCCACAAAATAGAAATCATGAAGTTATGTGTTATATAATAATTATAGAAGTGTAATAACATAAAAATATAATATATATCACATATAAATAGTATTTAAATCATTATTATATTCCTTTAATGGTGGAATGTAAAAATGAACAACATCGGTTCGTGAGGCTGTAGTCTGTCATACACGCGAATGATGATTTCGTAACCCATTTTAGGTATGTGTGTGTGGTTTTAGGTCATAAACTCATTATAAAAACATCTAATTATATGGATTATACTTATTTTATTATATAATACTTATATAAAAATAATTTAATGGGTTTGAGGAAGAAATAAAACAAAAATGTTCATTGATGAATGTTACCTCTTCTTAAGGTATCTCTTTTTGGTTTTCACCAAAGGACTTCATTGGATAGATTTATTCTAAAATTAATACTTATATGATGATATGAGGGAATAATATAATTTATTTGGTTATTTAATTTCTGAATCAATTGTTTTTTAAGGTGTGAAGATAGGGGAGAGGTGGTGGCCTTTTATATGGGAGGTGAGTGGCACTCTTGTAATTTTTAAAAAGAAAAACTTTCACCCACATTTTTTCCATGTAAAATGGATCCAATGATGGAAATATATAAATAATATAAGGGATAAGGTCAAAATATTGTCATATAATGGATGTTTGTAAATTTTTTAGGTCATTTTCCCCATTATGTTTAAAGTTTATTCTCAAGGTAAATTATTTTTTCTCGTAATAATCATTTTTAATTTTAATTATTTTCACTAATAATTTTGTTCAATAATTAATTTGTACCTATTGGAAATTATAAATTATTATGATTGAAAATATTTAATCTATTTTCCCAAATTGAATTCATATAATTATAAAAAATAATTTAAAATTAATCTCACATATGTGTCGAGAGAGCGTGTTTTTAAAGAGAAAATGGTCAAACATTTACAAGGTTTTTATATCCAATTTCAAAAACTAATTAAAATGAAATAATTGTATTAATATATATATATATATAATTAAAATAATTATACTTTAATAAAAATTTAAAATATAACTTAACTATATAAATAAATTATACGAAAAGACAGTTTTAAATTAAAATACAGAATTTTTCACTATTCATCAAAAAATGAAACATTTCAAAAAAAACAACAATTCATCCTAATATAATTTTTAAATTCCTATTTCAAAAATGAATTTTATTTTTTCAAATAAATTTTACAAAATTGGTAAAAAAAATTAAAATAGTGTGCCATAAAAAAGAGATAAAACTGCTTTTTAGAAGAAGAAAAAATAGTTCTAAGCGTACACTTGGATTTATTTTTATCTCTTATATAGAGAACACATTGGATGAATTTTAAAAATTATATTTAATATAAAGTTTATTATTTTCATTAATATAATTCACTAAGAGTGATTTGTTTAATCCATTGGTATAAAAAACACTTGTGTGCATAAAAATATTTTTTCCAAAAAATATTTCCTTTTGTTTTCAAAAGGGTTTTATTTTTATTTATAATTAATTATTCACTATATATTTAATTATATAAAAATATTTAATCCATTTTTTCAAAATTTAGTTAATCCATTTCATACTATGAAATCTAAATAGCTAGGTGATAACTATTATAAACTAAAATTTTAATAATATGTCATGTTTACTTTAAACTCAGTGTTGCGTGTAACACAACCTAAACATGGTATTATTTGTAACACAAGCCAAAAATAGTGTTGCATGAAACGTAATCTAAACTCAGTGTTACTTTTAAAAAATTCCAAAATCATTTTTTCATGTAACACTAAATATAGAGAATATTAAATTCATTTGAAAAAATATATTTCACAAAATCTCTAGGTGTTACATTCTACCCCCTTAAATTAAATTTCACCCTCAAAATTAATCTTGGTCATCAAAGGTTTAACATTTTAAATTTATTTCATAGAAACAAATGTCATAAAAAATGAATAATAAAACTTCCTTTAAAAAAGAAATATTAAAACATATTTTTTACCCAAAGTAACTCAAAACTAGGTTTTCACATATGAGAACATAGATGGGAAGTGAAATCATGGACATGGAAGAAAAAACTAACACCCAAATATAGATGGATAGTGGTAGAAAACATAGCCAGGAGAAAGTTAACAATCACAAAGCCATAAATCAAGGAGTCTTAAAAAAGGTCATTGATATCATAAAAAATGATGATAATGGGATAAAATTTTAATTCAATTCCCTTTTCCTAAAGCTGAATAATTTTCACAATAAGATATAATTACTTGATTTCATTCCATTTCATAAGCACAATCTTACCCTATGGTTGTTCCTTGTTCAATTTCCACTTCATCTCTTACTCCAAGAAATGAAGGTGAATTTTTATTCCTAAAGCACTAATGTATCATAAGATCCATAAATATAATGATAATTCATTCCATATATCTTTATTTATAATCACAAAAAAAAGTTTTGAACAGGTTATCCAATATGAATAAATCATCATATGGTTAAGTAATACATTAATCTCTAAAACATCAACCAAAGTTAAACATAAACCTTTTCATAAATGGTTAACCTTGTAACCCTTTAAAAATTAAAAATTTATAAATAAGGTTACTAAATTTCTTAAAATAAACTTAACATTACTCCCCCATATATCATAAAGTATATCTTGATTGTCATATACCCAACATATTAATAACTTCATCATGTATTCTCTTGAAACTTGGTAATAACCTGAATTACCATAAAACCATATTGAAAAATACATGATTCTTCATTCTTGTACCAATAGAATATGTGATTTCATTATTCCAAAATCCAAGTAGATAATCACATGAAATTTCACTAAAGGGTTAACAATAATATTCTTATAGGGATTATTCATAAAAAATCAAACATGAAATTACCAATTATTAAGAGGAGGATAAGTATTCATAATTATCATGGTTTGATTCATCCATTACGATAGTATAATATTTCCCTTTGTCCTTTTTCATTATAGGTTTTTGTTTCTTATCATCCATAGTATTACATGGATTGGGTCACTTGTTAGAATAATTCCCAGCCTCCTTACAATTGAAACACTGAAGTGTGGGAAGTGTCTTCTAAGGGTATTTCTCAATATTCACATAATTCACTAGATTTTTCCCATTACTTCAACATTCATCCACCCAATGACCTTAATTTCCATACTTAAAATATTTACTAGTCCCATTAATATAATTCCATCTATGTTTATTCCCACACCTTGAGTATAAATGAAATCTCATATTCTTCTCTCCATGGTTCTTAAATTTTTCTCTAAATTCCATTTTTCTCTTCTTATCAAAACCATTAGACTGATACGTAACTCCAACCTCCATTTACACTTTTATAACACATCAAAAAATCTATTCATAGCATCAAAATTCCCTTATGGATAATACCCTTTGTAGATTTGGTTTTAGGCCACTAAATAATCGGTCGATCTTACTTTTGGGATAAATGATAATACCTAAAGAGTACCTCACAAGTCTTGTAAAATTTTCTTCATAGGCACCAACATATTCATCATCATTCTTATTAATATCTATTAACTTCTATTCCATATTCATATGAAGAATATGAGGAAAGTAATTATTGAAAAATAAGTTCTTGAACTTATCCCAGTCCATGGAGTCAATTTCATCTTTTCACCATGTATTCTTGATAAAATTCCACCATTGATCCACCTCACCTTTCTGACGGTAGATAACCAAAGTGAATTTTTCATTCTCTGAACATTGGATAACATAAAATATATTTTTAGTGGTACTAATCCATTGTTCATCAACTAATATATTAATGGAACCACTATAAGAAGGTGGGTGCTTCCTCATGAAGGACTTAACATAATGTTGTTCCATTCTTTTTCATTTGGATTTTCACTATGATTCATTTCTTAAAAAAGTTAATTGTGTGATCATAGCCATGAGGTTTTTCAATTCAACTCCCATAAATTTCATTTGATCAGAAGTAAAATTGTTGAATTTTCTATTTCATTCCTCATTGACATGGTTTATTCAGGTTTTATCCATTGACTAAAACAAAAAATCATAGTGTGAGAAACACTAATCAAAGTGGTGAACTACATAATCATGAAAAATAACTTATAGGATGACTAGATCATGAAACCTTCTTCTTTAATCTATAAAAACATAGTATTATCATAGGTTATTCATATTCATGTTCTATTTAAATACTTCATAATGGTTCATAAAGGGTTTTTAAATTTATAAAGCATATCCTTTGTGAGTGTCAAAACAGGTGTATATCAAGGCACGTTGTAATGCACCAATTTCCGATTGATTCTAGCCCAATAAAGTGTTTTCAGGGTTGTTACTCCAAGGTACATATGTGACAAATCCACATCCACTTGTATTCTCTAGATAGATATGTGATTCTAGAAAATCACTTTCTCTATCATTTACCAAAATTCTAGAACATTTTTCTATACTTTAACTCGTCCTTAGACTTATCCTTAGAGGCATACCTAGATATTTCCTTAGAAACATCCCTAGGGATCTCACTAAAGTTTTCTCATCCTTGTTTCCAATTTTTAACTACACCTTTACTATGATACCAACTATAATGACCCATAATTTTCATACATAGATAATACATAATTTTTTCATAATATCTATTTTATTTCATAAATACACACTCAAGAACCATAATATTTTAGTGCCATTAGAAACATGGAGACATAAACACTGGTCTATAAGTGAGATACGTCATCTCCCATTACGTTCTCTATAATTATCACCCTTATTATACATATCATACAAAATACATATCTTTGTAACCTAGGATAATGAAACAAAATAAAGGGTAAGCTTAGATGATCAGTAAGGGAAAACAAGGGATATACGTAATCATAACATGAAAATGAGGATATAAGAACATGATCATGACATTTGAAAACCATACGCTTCATATCAAATATCATAATCAAGAGTCATTGGATAAATATTGGTAGTAAATAAGACATGAGTCATAAGAGAATCAAATAACATGATCTATGAGAGTATAAGACATGGAATTTGTGGAATACATATAAGCTTAGAAAATCTTATGTCAATGCAACCCACCAAGTCATTCATAACATGTTAGGATTGGGATAACCAGCCATGAACCTTATTTGGGCTCGGTTTGACCACCTGTGTACCCTTCTTTTCAGGATTAGGCTGACCACTCATGTACCCTCATATTTGTCTTAGGCTAAACACCCACGTACCCTCCTTTATGGTCTTTTTCCTAAACACATTTTTACCCTCATTTTTGGGCTTGGTCTAAACAGTTGTTTACCCTAATCTTTGGGATTGGGATAACCACCCATGTTCCCTCATATTCGGTCTTGGGATAAATACCTGTGTACCCTCATATTTAGGCTTGGACTAAACACTCATGTACACTCCAAGTTCATATATCATTTATCATTAACCAATGCATTGTACGGAGATATAGGTCCCACCTGTCACATAATGGAAACCATATTTATGTGTGCCACAATTTCATGAATGTTATTTATATCATAACCCATGAAATTAAATGGGTATAAAAAATCATCATATCATGACCAATGAAAAAGATAAAGGTTTCATGATCATTTCAACATTTCATCATAGCATAACCCATGAAAAGAAATGGGTTTCATGACCATTTTATCATGGTATAACCCGACGAATAAAAATAGATTTTAGAAAAATATTTTCATCATAAACATAAACCATTAAAAGAAATAATAAGAATGGTATCCTTGGATCATATCCCAATTAAGCATAAGTAACCTCAAATAATTTCATCTTAGATGGAAAATAATTTTGAAAGAATACTTGGGACATTTATTTGAGGAAAATTGATTTTTGTTGAAAATAAATTTTTAAAACATGAAACATTATGAAAATCATTTTCCTTTAAAATAACCTTATAAACTTATAAAGGAATCTTTTAAAAATTATTTAAAACATTTCTTGTGGAAAATAACCTTTTTTCTTTGAAAACACTTTTTTAAAAATAAAATATTTTTGAAAACCTTTTTCTTTGAAAATAAATTTTAAAAATTAGAAATTAATCTTTGATGTAATGATTGTTCTTGGATTTGGAAAATTATATTTATATTTTAGGTGTAAAAATAAATATTCCTTTCGTATTTATAATAAAATCATAACAAAAGTTTTTTAGAAAACGATATAAATATTCCTTTAAAAACTTTTTGTAAAAATTAATACATGGGTAAAATTTATTTTAAAAATAATAAGAGTAGTAAAACTTTTTTAGAAAACATGGTTTTGAAAGAAATAATATTTCCAATCAAAGAGTGAAATAAAGTTATATTTTCATAAAAAATAATTTCCTCAATTATATTAAGTAACAAAGAGTGGAAAAATGGTACCTTTACATGAAGATATAATGAATAAACATAGGAGAAGAAAATTAAAGAGAAATATTGGGAGTTATATCATGAGATTTAAATATTGGTGACTTGATCATAAATAATCTCAACAAATGATGAGATTGTAACATAAAATCATTACCACTTTGGTATCATTGATTCATAAGAACAATGAAGGAATAAAATGTAAAGAAACTTATAATATAATGATTATGAATAAATTCATGATATTATATGTCAAAGTGGTTTATATACATCTCTTGAAAGAATTTAGGTTCATAACATAACTTATGTCTCAAAGAAAGAAAATTGTGACTAAATGTTCTTACTACTTGAGTAACTTTTTAATCATAAAACCTATAAAATAATAACATTAATGGAAACATTAATTATAATTAAATGAGTTATATTCAGGATATATCATTTCATAGGGAATTATATACACCACACAAAAGAAATGAGTGGTGAATATGACTTATGCCTCTTAGAAATAAACGTGGGACTAGAAATATTCTTACCTTAAGTCTTGACTCCTGTCGCACTCATTAAAACATACTATATAATAAATATAAGTTTATTATACAAATATTAAAGAACCATATTCATATATATCATAACCTATATTATTTTCTTGAGATATTTTATTAATCGTTTATTCTTAGTTATATGTTAAAGTTACCTTTTAGATAAAAAAATGCTTTGTCTTTTTTATAAGTTTTGATTTGTTATATTTTTGAATTTATTACATTAATCATCATTTAATAAACTCCATAATTATAACCATGATAAAAATATAATATATATTCAATATATATGTATTTATAATAATCTATAAAATATATAAATATGAAATTAAATACATCATTCATGGAGGTGGTAGGTCGTACATACGCATGAATGTTGTTTTCATTTTTTTTCGTATTGAAAGAAAGAAAAGTAAATGATATATATATATATATATTATAATTTAAGTATCATTTTTTTATCATATATATCATTTATTTATATTTAATCCATCCTTAATATATTCCATATAAAGCGTGAATGAATCACCTCGCTTCGCGAGGCGGTAGTCCGTCGTACACACAAACGAAATTTTCATATTTCCAAAAAATGGAAAGTATAATGGTATGTTTTATATAATAATTCCATAAGTATAATAACATAATAAATATCATATATGTCATATATAATCATTATTTCCATCATTATTCCTAATCTTGGAAGGTCGTAATGGAAAAAAAGATGATACCAGTTCGTGAGGCGGTAGTTCGTCATACACACTAAGGATGGTTTTGTAACCCATTTGATGGAAGTGTGTTTCGTTTTAGGTAGTAAAATTTTCATAAAAAAATATTAATATATGTAATATAGTGTATTTATTATATAATCATTATATAAAAATAATTTAAGTGTTTTTAGGAAGAAATAAAACAAAAATATTGGTTGATGAACGTTACCTCTTCTTTAGGAATATCCTTTTGGTTTTCAACAAAGGCCATATTGGGTTGGATTTATACCAAAATAAAGGATTATAGGATGATATTATGGAAGTTTAGAACTTATTTGGGCATGTATTGGATGAACCAATTGGTTTTTAAGAAGTGAAGATAGGTGGAGAGGGGTGGCCTTTTATAAGGGAGGTGAGTGTCCCTCTTATAATTTTCGGAAAGAGAGAAATCCACCCAAGTTTTTTTCCATGTAAAGTGGATCAAATAATGGAAAAAGCTCAATAATATAAGGTATAAGTTATAAATATTACTAGAAAATGAGTTTTTTCCAATTTTCTCGCTCATTTTTTCCCTTATTCTTAAAGTTTAGTCCCTTGGTAAACTCGTTTTTCTCTTAATCATCATGATTGTTTTTAACTATTTCACTAATCATTTTTGTAATAAATTAGTTTGGTATTATTATAAAGTGTAAATTATTATGATTCAAAATATTTAATCTATTTTTTCAAATTCAATTCACATAAGTGGATAAAATTAATTTAAAATTAATCTCATAGATGTGTCGAGAAAAATGTTTTTTAAAGAAAAAATATTCAAAAGTTTACAAGGTTTTTATATCCAATTTAAATATGAAACTTATTGGAACATCTATGAGATAGTTTTTTTAATAATCACAAACCATGAAACTTTACAAATCATGATAATTCACATATTAAGTTATAAGTAATGATAATCATGTCAATGAATATTTATAAATGAATAAATTATGTCATATGATATAACACATTTCAATAAGTCAATAAATTAGGAATATTTATGTTTCAATATATTTACAAGTTTATATTTATATGTAATTATGAATTTTATTTAATTTGGTACTACTCTATATAGTATAGACACTTTGTAATTTTTTCAAAGTCCCTAAAACTGATTGGTTTAAGGAGTCATTGTTGGTTGAATCATCGATGA
Organism: Viscum album; assembly: GCA_963277665.1. NCBI lineage: Eukaryota > Viridiplantae > Streptophyta > Magnoliopsida > Santalales > Viscaceae > Viscum > Viscum album. The sequence continues at coordinate 840,472,215 of OY728140.1, read as the reverse complement.
GGACTCACTAATCAAAGAAGACATCGATGTAGGACTCACCGGTAGAAAAAACATCACGCCAATGGATAAGTCATTGATGATCGGTCACACTGTTAGTTCAAAGGACTCATCGATGGACGACTCACTGATGGGCGACGCACCGTTATTTCAAATGACTCGTCGATGGATGAATCACCAATGAGCGATGCACCGTTAGTTCAAAGAACTCACTAATGAACCACTATTTTCTTATACGCTATTAGCGATAGGCTATTTGTGACAGGATCCCATCGCAAAAGCTCTTTTACGACGGGGCCCCGCCGTAAATAACATGTTGTAGAAAACAGCGTCACAACTAGTATTTTTGGCTACGAGTCCGTCGTAAATAGATCTTTGATTATTTACATTATATATATAAAAACTTGTTGCGAGGGGCCCATCACAAATAGATCTCTGATTATATGTGTTATATATACCTAAACCTTTTACAATGGGCCTATCGCAAATACTTTTTGTGATGGGCCCTTTTACTATCGCAAATACCTTTTTAAAATATATATATAAACTATTTGCGACGGTGTCCAGTCGCAAAAGGTCCCGTCATAAAAACTGAATAAAATAAAATAAAAATATTTAATAAAATTATGATTAATGAAAAAATAATTTTAATATTATTAAAATAATAAAAAAATAAAAAATATTAAAATTCTCAATATTCGCAAAAAATATAAAATATCATAAAATATTATTATTATTAATAATAAAATAAACAAACATTAAAAAAATATAATACTTATAATAAATAATAAAATGATAAAATATTAAAAATAATAAAACATTAAAATATTAAAAAAATTAAATTATGCAATATTCACACTAATATAAAGACAAAAACAGTAAATAATTCATATTACAACAAATGTTGAATTCAAATGTTTTTAACATAACAAAAAAATCACTATGGGAGATAGTCTTCTGAAGGAGGTGGAGGAGCTGGAGGAGATGGTGGAGGAAACTTCATCCCTAAACTACGAGACAAACGATGCATATACTTCATTTACTTGTGTTGTTGTTGCTGTCATCGACGCATCTCCTCCTTGTGTTGTTGCTCCTGCTGCTGCTGTCATCGATGCATATTCTCCTCGTACTTCTGTTGTTGTTAACGCATCTCTTCTCGCTGCTTCTGCGAACTCTCTTTAAGCTTAGTTTGAGCTCATAACTGCTCTTGATTATTATTATTTATTACTAATTATTAGTATTTATTACTATTTATTAGTATTTATTAATAATTATTACCATTTATTACTAATTATTACCATTTATTACTAATTATTACTAATTGTAAATATTTATTACTAATTGAAAATATTTATTACTATTTTTTCTTAATTATTATTATTATTCCTAATTATTACTAATTATTACTAATTATTACTAATTATTACTAATGATTAATAATTATTACTAATCATTACTAATTGTAACTATTTATTTATTACTAATTGTAACGAATTATTTATCACTAATTATTACTATTCCTTACTATTTTTTACTATTCATTACTATTTCTTACTATTTTTTACTATTGTTTACTATTTATTACAATTTATTACTATTTATTACTATTTATTACTATTTATTACTATTTATTACTATTTATTACTATTTATTACTATTTATTACTGTTTATTACTGTTTATCACTATTTATCACTATTTATGACTATTTATTACTAATTATTACTATTTATTACTATTTATTACTATTTATTACTATTTATTACTAATTATAACTATTTATTACTATTTATTACAATTTATAACTAATTATTACTATTTATTACTATTTATTACTATTTATTACTATTTATTACTAATTGTTATGATTTATTACTAATTATTACGATTTATTACTAATTATTACCATTTATTACTAATTATTACCATTTATTACCAATTAATACCATTTATTACTAATTAATACCATTTATTACTAATTAATACCATTTATTACTAATTGTAACCATTTATTACTAATTATAACCATTTATTACTAATTAATACTATTTATTACTAATTCTAACTATTTATTTATTACTAATTAATACTATTTATTACTAATTCTAACTATTTATTTATTACTAATTGTAACTATTTATTTATTACTAATTGTAAATATTTATTTATTACTAACTGTAACTATTTATTTATTACTAATTGTAACAATTTATTACTAATTGTAAATATTTATTACTATTTATTACTATTTATTACTAGTTATTACTATTCCTTACTATTTCCTACTAACCCTTACTATTTGTTACTATTCCTTACTATTTGTTACTACTCCTTACTATTTGTTACTATTCCTTACTATTTGTTACTATTCATTACTGTTTTTTACTATTTATTACTATTTGTTACAATTTATTACTATTTATTACAATTTATTACTATTTATTACTATTTATTACTATTTATTACTAATTATTACAAATTATTACTATTTTTTACTATTTTTTACTATTTATTACTATTTATTACTAATTATTTCTAATTATTACTATTTATTACTATTTATTACTATTATTACTAATTATTACTATTTATTACTATTTAACACTATTTATTACTAATTATTACTATTTATTACTAATTATTACAATTTATTACTAATTGTTGCAATTTATTACTAATTATTACCATTTATTACTAATTATTAGTACTTATTACTAATTATTACCATTCATTACTAATTATTACTGATTATTGCTAATTATTACTAATTGTTGCTAATTATTACTATTATTACTAATTATTACTTATTATTACTAATTATTGCTAATTATTACTAATTATTACTAATTAGTACTATTTATTAATATTTACTACTATTTATTACTATTTATTACTAATTATTACCAATTATTACTAATTATTGCTAATTATTGCTAATTATTACTAATTATTGATAATCACTACTGGAAATATGACTTATACCAACGGTTTTGGCCAAACTGCTGGTATAGTTCATTAATTTGGACATTTACCAACGGTTTGGCCAAAACCGTTGGTATAGGTCCCAAAATCAAAGGACCTATACCAACGGTTCTCAAAACCGTTGGTATAGGTTCTTTGATTTTTTATCGAATCTTCTTACCAAGAACATTATATAAATCAAAATTTAAAATAATTATGATAATACATATATATATATTTATGAAATTATGTTCACAAAAGTTATGTTAGGTTAGTGGTTAGGTCGTTCAATTATAAATTAAAGGTCCTGGGATCAAATCTCACCGAATGTTTTTTTTGAAATACATATACCAACGGTTTTATGGAACTGTTGGTATAGATTTTCATATTACTTATACCAACGGTTTTCCCAAAACCGTTGGTATATACCTATCCTCACGGCTTACTTGGCCACGGTCCTCCAAACCATTAGTATAGGCTATACCAACAGTTTGGAGGCCTATACCAACGGTTCCAAACTGTTGGTATAGGGTATTTTTCCAATAGTGAATTATTGATAATTATTACTAACTATTATTAATTATTACTAATTAGTAATATTTATTATTATTTACAACTATTTATTACTAATTATTACCATTTATTACTATTTATTACCATGACAACCCAAAACTTGTGTCTCATATAATGATAATATTATTCTTTTGTTTTGTTTAAATTTCTTGTAACTGAACAAAATTTATAAGATAAACACAAGGCTTTTCATTTAAACAAGACACCGAAGTGTTTACAATGTATCCAGATCACAAGAAACCATTCTACCTAAAAATACCTATTAAAAGCCCTATCAAAATTATAGGGAGACCACCCAAAACCACAAGAACCCCAAGAAGGTAATATGGGTCCTTAGGATCCATCATAACAAACATTAGTATAGCCAAGACCACCGCAGTCGTGCTAAGCACCAATGGTATGACGAGATCCATTTTCTTCAATTACCTTGAATTTAGGACACCCAAATGCATGGTTTTATATGGTATCAACATGACTATTTCCTTGGGTGACCATTGAATTCAAACGGCTATAATTATAGTTGTTGGCCATTTGGTGAATTAATTAAAAACATGTAAGTGTAATTTAGTTTTCCAAATATTTAAGTTATGGTTTGAAAATCATAAAACAACCCCTAATTATGAACTTTAAAAGGACATGATATAATATTTTGAACTACACTTAAGTGATTTTGAAATGTAATAAAGAATTCAAAACGCCTGGAAATATTTCAAATATATTGTTGATGTTTTCATTGCTAAAGAAAAAACAATGTTATAATTAAACTATGCTTGATTTCTAAAAACCACGGTTTAATATCTATAATACAAGTATAAAAGTTTCATGTGTGTATATTAAATTCATAACTAGGTATATTAACAATTTAGTATTTATAATATTAGAAATACTCTTTGTTAAGATAAATTATGATTTAATTTATACTCTTTAACCTTTCAAATCTTAAATAAAAGTCATGTTTTTTAAAATATTTTCTATGTAGTTGAAATGGATATAATAACTTCCTCATGATTTTATATAATTTTGAAAGTTGGTTTTTATAAAAAAAAATATATAGACCCACTAGGGCCGGCCCTTTAGTCGGTCCAAGGGAGGTAGCTCATGCAAGGCAGCTGAGCCTATCCCTCAGCCCCATCTTGGGCCAGCCCGAGCGTGGGCATAGTTACCCCAAAGGGCACACAGGAGCACAGGAGCGCATGAGAGTGCCACCGTGGGTGCGAGGCCACAACGACGTAGGGGTAGGTCGAGGCCTGCTGGGGGTGGGAGCCCATGTATAAGTCTCCCTAGGTGTGTGTTGTGTTTTTTCTGAGCCATTGTTCAGAGGCTTAGGCTTAAAAAGGGGTCGCGAGCATCTCACCGTTTCGATGTGGGACGAGGATTTTCGGGCGAAACGGGATTTGGGCCATTGGATCGCATCGTGCGTGATATGGGCCATCAATTTTGATCCAATGCTCGATTCTCAATGGTCGTGGTTATCACTGCATGTTTTGTGTGCTGTCCGATCAAACCTCCAATTGAATCTCAGCCGTCAGAGATTTTTAAAATGCCTCATCGAACCAGGTTCATCCAATCAAACTCAGATTTAATCTGAGCCACCCAAACTTTTAAAACTGCAGACGCATACCAACCTTTGGATCAAGGCCAGAACAGTTACTGGCCGTCCTTTTATTTCTTGGTTTCTCCCCCTATGCATCTTCTTCTTCTCTGCCTGCTTTGAACCAGTAACCCACATACTCCCCTACTTACACTGTTTTCTTTGATTGTGACCCCGCTGGTCCCCCTCCTCTCAAGTTGTTTCCACAAAGACCGACCCCCTAGTATTTTTATAATCCATTTAAGCCCCAGATCCTATGCAAGTGACCTTAAAATATTCTATAAAGTCTAGTATAATTTAGTTTATTTAGACACACCTGTCACACCTCAAGAACCCTCAGCTCTTCCACACTCGAACCTCATGCAAGCTTTATCTAATCTTCCTGATCCTATCCTCCTCCTCCTCAAGCTAAGGTAAGGGTTATATTGCCTTACATTGTGTTCTTGAGGGTTTATACATATGTGTACTCATAATATATATTTATGATCCTTGTGGTCTAGAAAAAAAGAAAATATACTTCTAGGCCGATCATAGACTTTTAATTCTTTTCAGGTTATAGTAGTATTATGGTTGTAAGGGAATCTATTTTTTTCCTTGTCTTTGTTTCTTAAGGGTAGGTGTATATGCACGTATACTCATAGAAATATATATATATATACTTAACTCTACGGTTCAGTTAAAAACCCCCCCTTTAACCGAACCTAAATATTCTATTTTTTTGTGAAAAGGGTTATATAAACATAAGGGTGTAATTTATACAAGAAAAACTCAAGTATCTACTATATATTTGCATATTCATTTGTTTGTAAATTCAGTTTATGAATGTATGAATGCATGTATGGTCATATGGTTTTGGTGGGAACCCTTGAATACCCGACCCTAGGTCCTATGGATTTTTCGATTATGCAAAATTGAAGAAATATTTTATTTTCTCATGCATTATATATATGAATACCTTTTATATATATTTATATCCGAATATACATGTACTTATGTACAACCTTTCTGCTTTATATAAACCCCCTTAGGTCCGGATTTAAAAAAAATTAAAGCTTTGAATTTCAGAGTTAATGAAGAACTTCAAAATGCAAAGAGTTATATGTGGTATAAAACTTTTATATACTTTACATAAATGATTATGTATTTATATATATATATAATTATAACCATACGTTTTTAAAAGAACCTCCTTGAGGTTCAGTTTCAAGTCTTCTATACTTTTAGTTTCAAATATGAACTAGAATTTGTTATATTTTCATATATATATTTATATTCAGTGTACACAGTCTATTATAATAATATAATTTGTGTGTCTCACCTTCTGGACTAGTTGTAAATCCTTCAACATGAAACTTCTATGATTAATAGTTGTTTTGATAAGTAAGTGGCAACTAGTTTTGTGGTAAGACCCATTAGTGTACTCTATATTACATGTAAAATATTCATGTTTACATAAGAATATATATACATACATGAGTATTTTAATAAGTAAACCTTTTCATTTCACTCTATGGTTTCAAACTCAAGAACCCCTGTTAATTTTAAGTCATATGGGTGTTATTAGGTTTTTTGTATTGATTGTGGTTGAGTTCCTTGCTTTCTAATTCTAACATTATGGTGTGTTATACAAAATCATTTTTAGCAATAAATGGTTGATAATCTGCAAGCTTAAAAACCCCACATGAAATGTTTGGCTTACCTTTTATTATGCATCTAGAATAAATTCCAATATGTAATTGATTAATATAGTTTCAGAATTTATCATTATATGTGACCAATTTTTTATTTCTTTTGTGTATTGGTTGAAATCACAAGTACTCTTAAATTACTTTCCATTTAATGACTTAAACCATGCAGTTCTTAGTCTTGTGCCAGAATCATTATATATGTATAAATTCTAATGAATGTAATTTAAACCTTTATGTCCTTTCATGGAATTATAAATTTAATTATTCAAGGTGGTATGGATCACCTTGAATAAAATGAAATGTGAAATTAATTATTCAAAGTGGAATGGGACATTTTGAATATACGACCCTTTGTGGCATATAAGGAATGTAACAGACTCGGTATAATAGGTTGGGGACTAGTTAATGAAATCCCCTCGAGGCATCGATAGTTCTCATGAGACAATCATGTCATGGCACGAAGCCATTGACATTTTAGAGTCTTAACACGAGGTCTTGACAGGGTCTGATATTATACATTTCCTCGTTATGCTTATGATAATTAATTAACCAAGTGGATATTTGACTAGTAGAATATCCATGGTTAAGAGCCAGTGCTTATGAGTATCAGAAAAAGTAAATGCTTATGGCATGATGTTTATTTGGCACTCAGTGATTTTAGTAACCAGTTTATGTTTCATAGTAGTAATGTATGAATTTGAAGTTATTACCTTTATGTGCAACTCTGATTATGTATCGCTCCCAATTATTAAATTAATACTTGCATATTCATATGTCCTAATTATTTAGAATTACTTTTACTTGTTACTCTGAATGTGCATGCTTATAATTGAATCATGTTCCCTTATAATTATGTTAGTATACTTTTAATTGTGTAATTTTATTTCTTTGACTATTGTTATGATATGTTTCATGTGTTACAACATTTCTTACGAAAATTGTTTTATTAAAAGTTTTAAAATAATGTTTTCAAATGTTATATTAGTATATTATGTTATTTTAAAACCCCTTACTGGGCATTCGTATGATCACCCTACATTTTTGTAACAAAATTTTCAGGTGACAGTTTTCAACTGAAGAAGCTTGACAAGATGTTCCTGGTTTCCCAGAACCTGAACTGAATTTGATCCTCTGTATGGGACATGATGTGTAGTTTATCAGTGCATGTTTTTGTAAAAAAACTACACATCATGATTCATGGAACCAACTCTGGGTATTCTGGGGTCGGTTCATCACAGTTGGTATCTAAGGCTTCGGTTTAGATAACTATGGAAAACTAGAACTGAAACAAAGAAAAATTTACTTAAGCATTACTAAATATGGGGTTTTCCTAATTTTCAGATGGAAAATGAAGGTACTAGTCTTCTGTCTCTTTCCAATGAGGCCCTAGAAACCATAATTTCCATATCCAGCCACGAAAATTTTGTAAATTATGACCATATCCGTATGACATGCAAACACCTCTATGATGTATCCAACTCTCCCCAGGTACTTCAACTCCATAGAGGAGCGGGTTTGGACTACATATTTATAATGAAAACCCAATTTCCATCCTACGCATGATGGGGAAAGTACTACAAGGTACTTTTTAGATTCTTCACCACGACAGAAAGAATCCAGTCCCTTATAGATTTCCAAGAGGTTGCGGCAGTAGGAGACCTCCGCAAAGTGTATATATGTCAAGTCTTGTCCCATGGCCATTATGATCAAGTAATAGAATTTGACATCCTTGACTTTGAATCCTCACGTTCTATGTATAGACATCAAGTACATACTGATTTCTCTCAGCTATACACCCCACATGATAGACTCTAGAGACAACAAAAGTGCACCCATGAGATCGAACCAAACAGCTCGGGTTGCATATGGTTCAGGGAGATTGAGAGTTTTGAACTTGTTTTAGGAATTCGTGTATTGGGGAACTGTGGAAACCATTATCCCTTTCCTTTATATGTACCATTGGTTATATGATAATGCAACTTGTTATCTCTTCTTTCTGCTATATTTTCTTTGTTTATACTTTTGTATGGGTTTCACCGATTTGACTTTTATAAAATTTTTGATATGGAAGGACAGACTCACATCTTATCACTCCCTACTGAGATACTAGAGACTATCTTGGTCAAAACTTGTGAGGAATAGTACCTACCCTTCTCAAACATGCAAAGAACGTGCAATAAACTTTATGATATATCAAATAGTCCAAACATTCCCCACTCCTTCCATGGGAATCCTTACTTATATCACCGCATAGCCACAGTCCAACTGGCCGAGTACAGGCAAAGGGGAAATTACCATGAAGGGATTTTCCTATGCTTCACTCTAGCCCAGAACTTCATAGCTAGATTAAGATTTCAAGAGGCTGCTTTGGAGGGAAACATTTGTGCAGCCTACATGTACCAACTCCTTAGTTTCAGCTTATACAACCACGTCTATAACTTAGATGTTCTCGATCAGGAGATTGTCCGGTGAGTCCTTAGAGACTTAGTCCATTCGGACATCTCCAAACTTTCCACCGTGTAAGACTCACTCTGAAATCTCGAATGAACTATGCATGAGTTCAACCCTTTCTACCCAAGGTGTGTTTGGGCTAGGGAAGCAAAGGAGTTGAAAACCAATCTGGGAATTCACCTGGCCACACCGGAGGACCCTCCACGATAGAAGATGTGGTGAAGTTTGTAAGGGATTATTTTAACGAGGTTATGTGAATGGAATTGCGAGGACACAATTCTTTATAAGGGGGAATATTATAACACCCCAAAACATGTGTCTCATATAATGATAATATTATGATTTTTTTTAAAAAAATTCTTGTAACTAAAAAAAATTATAAGATAAACACAAGGCTTTTCATTTAAACAAGACACCGAAGTGTTTACAATGTATCCAGATCACAAGAAACCATTCTACCCAAAAATACCTATTAAAACACCTATCAAAATTACAGGGAGACCACCCAAAACAACAAGAACCCCAAGAAGGTAATATGTGTCCTTAGGATTTGTCATAACAAACATTAGTATGGCCAAGACCACCGCAGCCGTGCTAAGCACCAATGGTATGATGAAATCCATTTTCTTCAATTTTCTTGAATTTAGGACACTCTAAGGCATGGTTTTATAAGGTATCAACTTGACCATTTCCTTGGGTGACCATTGAATTCCAACGGCTATAATTATAGTCTTTGTCTTTTTGGTGAATTAATTAAAAACATGTAAGTGTAATTTAGTTTTCCAAATATTTAAGTTATGTTTGGAAAATCATAAAACAACCCCTAATTACGAATTTTAAATGGACATGATGTAATATTGTGAACTACACTTAAGTGATTTTGAAATTTAATAATGAATTCAAAATGCCTTGAAAATATTTCAAAAATATTGTTCATGTTTTCATTGCTAAAGCATAAACAATGTTATAATTAAACTATGATTGATTTCTAAAAACCATGTTTTGATATCTATAATACAAGTATAAAAATTTCATGTGTATATACTAAATTCATAACTTGGTATATTAACACTTTAGTATTTATAATATTAGAAATACTCTTAGTTAAGATAAAGTATGATTTAATTTGTACTATTTAAACTTTCAAAGCTTAAATAAAAGTCATGTTTTGTAAAATATTTTCTATATAGTTAAAATGGATGTATTAAATTCCTCATGATTTTATATAATTTTGAAAGTTGGTTTTTATAAAAAAAAAATATAGGCCCAATAGGGCCAGCCCTTTAGCCGGGCCAAGGGAGGAAGCCCATGCTAGGCAGCTGAGCCTAGCCCTCATCCTCAACTTGGGCCAGCGAGAGCATGGGCACAGTTACCCCGAAGGGAGAATAAGAGCATAGGAGAGCATGAGCGCGCCACCATGGGCACGAGGCCACGGCGACGCATGGGTAGGCTCAGGCCTGCGGGGGGGAGCCCGTGTATAAGGCTCCCTATGTGTGTGTTGTGTTTTTTCTGAGCCATTGTTCGGAGTCTTAGGCTTATAAAGGGGTCAAGAAAGTCTTTCTGTTTTGATGTGGGATGAGGATTTTCCGGCGAAACGGGATCTTGTCCATTGGATCACATCGCACGTAATATGGGCAATCAATTCTGATCTGATTCTTGATTCTCAGCGGCCACAGTTATCACCAAGTGTTTTTTGCACCATCCGATCAAACCTCAGATCTAATCTCGTTCGTCTGAGATTTTTAAAACATCACGTCGAACTAGGGTTGTCCGATCAAACTCAGATTTAATCTGAGCTGCCCAAACTTTTAAAATCATGGATGCATCCCGACCTTTGGATCAGGGCCCGAATAGATCTTTCCCATCCTTTTATTTCCCAGTTTCTCTCCTCATGGCGTCTTCTTCTTCTCCACCTGCTTTGAACCAGTAACCCCTATACTCCCCTACTTACACTGTTTTCTTTGATTGTGACCCCGCTGGTCCCCCTCCTCTCATGCGGTTTCCACAAAGGCCAACCCCCTAGTATTTTAATAATCTATTTAAGTCTCAGATCCTATGAAAGTGACCTTAAAATATTCTATAATGTCTTTTATAATTTAGTTTATTTAGACACACTTGTTTCACCTCAAGAACCCTCCTCTCTTCCACACTCGAACCTCCGGCAAGATTCAGAAAATCTTCATGAGCCTCTCCCCCTCCTCCTTGAGCTAAAGTAAGGGTTATATTGCCTTGCGTTGTGTTCTTGAGGGTTTATACATATGTATACTCATAATATATATTTATGATCATTGTGGTCCAGAAAAAAAAAGAAAATATCATTCTAGGCTGATCCTAGACTTTTAATTTTTTTCGGGTTATAATAGTATTATGGTTGTAAGGGAATTTATTTTTTCCTTGTCTTTGTTGCTTGAGGGAAGGTGCATATGCACGCATACTCATAGAAACATATATACTTAACTCTATGATTCAGTTAAAAACCTCCCCTTTAACCGAACCTAAATATTCTTTTTTGTGCGAAAAAGGTTTTATAAACATAAGGGTGTATTTTATACAAGAAAAACTCAAGTATGTACTATATATATGTATACAAATTTGTTTGTAAATTCGGTTTATGAATGTATGAATTCATGTATGGCCATATGGTTTGGGTGGGAACCCTCAAATACCCGGCCCTAGGTCCTATGGATTTTTTGGTTATGCAAGCTTGAATAAATATTTTCTTTCCTCATGCATTATATATATGAATACCTCATATATATATATATATCTGAATATATATATACTTATGTAAAATCTTTATGCTTTATATAAATCCCCTTAGGTCTGGATTTAAGATTTTCTAAAGCTTTGAATTTCAGAGTTAATGAAGAACTACAAAATGCAAGGAGTTATATGTGGTATAAAACTTTTATATTCTTTACATACCTGATTATGTATGTTTATATATATATATATATACTTATAACCATATGTTTTTAAAAGAACCTCCTTGAGGTTAAGTTTCAAGTATTCTATACATTGAGTTTCAAAGATGAAATAGACTGTTATATTTTCATATATATATTTATATTCAGTATACATGATCTATTATAATGATATAATTTGAGTGTCTCACCTCCTCGATCGGTTGTAAATCCTTCAACCTGAAACTTCTATGATTAATAGTTATTTTGATAAGTAAGTGGAAACTAATTTTGTGGTAAGACCCATTAGTGTACTCTATATTACAGGTAAAATATTCATGTTTACATAAGCATATATGTACATACATGAGTATTTTAATAAGTAAAATTTTTAATTTCACTCTATGGTTTTAACCTCAAGAACCCCTGTTAATTTTAAGTCATATGGGTGTTATTAGGTTTTTTGTATTGATTGTGATTGAGTTCCTTGATTTCTAATTCTGACATTATGGTGTGTTATAAAAAATCATTTTCAGCAATAAATGGTTGAGCATATGCAAGCTTTAAAACCCCACATTAAATGTTTGGATTACCTTTTATTATGTATCTAGAAGAAATTCCAATATGTAATTGATTAATATGGTTTTAGAATTTATCATTATATATAACCAAATTTTTATTTCTTTTTTGTATTGGTTGACATCACAAGTACTCTTAACTTACTTTCCATTTAATGACTTAAACCATGCAGTTCTTAGTCTTATTCCAAAATAATTATATATGTATAAATGCTAATGAATGTAATTTAAACCTTTATGAACTTTCATGGAATTATGAATTTAATTATTAAAGGTGGTATGGGACACCTGGAGTAAAATGAAATGTGAAATTAAGTATTAAAAGTGGTATGGGACATTTTGAATATACAACCCTTTGTGGCATATGAGGAATGTAATAGACTTGGTATAATGGGTTGGGACTGGTTAATGAAAGCCCCTCGATGCATCGATAGTTCTCATGAGACAATTAGGTAATGGCATGAGGTCGCACAAGAGCCTCAGCCCAGTTGGTGAGGACTCGCTAGGTGCATCCAAGAGACCCAGGATCAAATCCTGGTGGAGGCATATTTCCGGGGGTACTGTAGCAGCACTGTAGCAGCACTGTAGCAGGTACTGTAGCAGTACTATAGCAGGAACTGTTCGGTACTGTAGCAGCCGGAACTATTCATCCATCTGGGCCTTCGGGCCACTGGTGTGGTTCTCGGGTCCTGAAAGGCTTTCGGGCCACCCAAGGCCTTCGGGCCAGTTGATTCTCAAGGCCTTTGGGCCACTTTAAGGCCTTCGGGCCACCCCAAGGCCTTCGAGCCACATGAATGCAGGCCCAGACACACTACAAAAAAAAGGAGCAGCCCCAGAAGAGGATTCAGAGCAGGTACACTCACCAGAACAGAGCCAAATGGATTGTCAGAAAGAGAGGGTATGGCTATGCCATCGGTACCAGCCTGTGCTTGCACAGGAAGCCTAGCCAGACAGTCATGAAAAGGTGGAGTGCTACTATCAAAGATGCAGATGCTGGGGAGGGGCAGTTCCTTGTAGATAGTCTGGTTGAATTCCCTTAAGACCTTCGGGTCATGTAATCTCTTAAGCCTACGGGCCATGTAATCTCTGAGCCTACGGGCCTTGTAAGGGTTCCCTCTCATCCCTTGAAAGAGGGGTTATCAAAAATCAATAAAAAATGAAGGCCTTCGGGCCATTTAGGCAGGCATGAGGCCATTGATATTTTAGATTCTGGACATGAGGTCTTGACAGGGTATGATATTATACGTTTTTTCATTATGATTATGATAATTAATTAACCAAGTGGATATTTGACTACAAGAATATCCATGGTTAAGAGCCAGTGCTTATGAGTATCAGAAAAAGTAAATGCTTATGGCATGACGTTTATTTGTAACTCAGTGATTTTAGTAACCAGTTTATGTTTCATAGTAGTAATGTATGAATTTGAAGTTATTACCTTTATGTGCAACTCTGATTATGTATCGCTCCCAATTATTAAATTAATACTTGCATATTCATATGTCCTACTTATTTAGAATTACTTTTACTTGTTACTCTGAATGTGCATGCTTATAATTGAATCATGTTACTTTATAATTATGTTAGTATACTTTTAATTGTGTACTTTTATTTCTTTGACTATTGTTATGATATGTTTCATGTGTTACAACATTTCTTACGAAAATTGTTTTATTAAAAGTTTTAAAAGAATGTTTTCAAATGTTATATTAGTATATTATTTTATTTTAAAACCCCTTACTGGGCATTCGTATGATCACCCTACATTTTTGTAACAAAATTTTCTTGTGACAATTTTCAACTGAAGAAGCTTGACAAGAAGCGTCTGGTTTTCCAGAACCTGAATCGAATTTGATCCTCTATATGGGACATGATGTGTAGTTTATTAGTGCATATTTTTTTAAAAAAACTACACATCACGGTTCAAGGCACCGACTCTGGGTATTCTGGGGTTGGATCCTCACAGTTACCATTTATTACTAATTATTACCATTTATTACTAATTATTAACATTTATTATTAATTATTACCATCTATTACTAATTATTACCAATTATTACTAATTATTACCATTTATTACTAATTATTGGTATTTATTACCAATTATTTGTATTTATTACTAATTATTAGTATTTATTAATAATTATTAGTATTTATTACTAATTGTAAATATTTATTACTATTGTTTCCTAATTATTACTTTTTTCCTAATTATTACTAATTAGCATTAATTACTATTAATTAATGCAAATTACAGTTACTAATTACTAATTATGGCTAATTATTTATATATATTACTAACTATTATTAATAATTAATAATTATTACCAATTATTAAGAATTAGTACTAATATTTTCCATTTATTATTACAAATAAATAATAAGGATAAAAAAATTTAAATCTAATTTAATTACAACTAATCAACAATAATAAAAATTAATATAAAAAATGAAATAAATACTAAATTAAGTAAAACATAAATACCTTTAAACTTGATCTCTCAGAATTGTAGACGGCTTCACAACTTCTTCGTAAAAAAACTAAATCTGAAAAATTTTCACTGTGAAATTAGAGTTTAGAGAGACAGAGAAAGTAGGAAATGAGGGGAATGAAATAAAAACAGATTGGGTATATATAGGTTAGATTAGTTGCGAGGGGAATATTTTCAATGGGATTCTCATTACAAATAGTGATTTTTGTGACGGTACCCGTCGCAAATACCTTCGGCCATATTAATTATTTCCGGTGGTTAAAAGGGTATTTGCGATGGGTCTCTTCGCAAAAGGTGACCTACCGACACACTATTTGCGACGGGATGTTGTCACATCGCAAATAGTCTTTACCACCTCCAGATATTTGCGACGGGAGTTACCCCTCCCCCCAGTCGTAAATACCCTTCTGCGCAGTTTGGTGCGGAAACCCCCCCTAAATTTTTGCAACGGGACCCCAAGTCTCATCGCAAATAACCCTTTCGCACGATTTGGCGCATAAACCACACCAAACCGCGCATAACTTTTTGCGATGGGACCCCAAGAATCGTCGTAAATAATTATTTATTTGTGATGGTTTGATATACCTGTTGCAAATAATTAGTTATGTGTGACGGATTGATTCACCCATCGCAAATAACCTCTTCGACGGACTATTTGCGGTGAAAAAAAACCTTTTGTAAATAACTCATTGCAAAAATCAGTTTTTTCAATAGTGAACGATTCATCGATGGGTGACACACCAATAGTTCAAAATGAATCACCAATGATGAATCATCGATGCCCAGACATACTGATAACACAAATGACTCACTGATGCCCAAAGTCACTAATACTGATGAAAAGGACTCACCGATACAGAGAGTCACTGATGCTGACAGACCGATGTTAATGACTCACCGATACGTATGACTCACCGATAGTCATAAAAACTATTTTTAATTTATTAATTCCAATTTATATCTAACGTCCATATTTAGATAAATTAATGCTTCTCACATTATTTAATGTAGTTTGTAGTATTTTCATAGGATAGTACGAGGTACATGCACGTGGGGAGATTATCCTATCTTCTGGACCTCGAAGTATAAAAGATTTACTAGATCGATCATTTTTCATACAAGAAAAGACATAGAGAATAGAAGTAAGAATGGAAATCGCGTAAGAGAAGAACTCCTGTAACTTCTAAGCATACTTTGAAAAACCCAATACCTCAAAAGGAAGAACGTACGAGGAGATTAAGGAGTCAAGATGAACCTGCTGATCTGACCTGAACATCTCTTACTCCTAAAAGCTAGAACATAGAGTCTATGACACTCTGTTTTGGATTCAACTTCCAAAGTAGGACTCAAACTTCAATTCCACTACAACAAACAAGTCTAGATTTGTACTTCATAACACACAGAGCCTTATAAACCTAACTCTACATATTTAGATCTGTTATGTTTATTTATTTAAATTTTTGAGTAGCATGTGTATTTTTCTATTACACACACACTTACTCCTATACATAACTGGAGGATACTTGATATCCTCAATCTCAAACTCTATTTATCATTTTATATCCCACGTAGAACTATAGAAGAGGTTGTGTGTGACCTATTTGTGATTTTCCCAAAAAGAACTATGGTAGAGGTCAAGTGTGACCTAGATAGCATTGTGTGCTGTTGTGAACCCCAATCCAGGGTGTGGATCAAACTTTTTTATTAATTTAAACTGATTGGTGGTAGGTGATTACCAAGTGAATAGGACTAAGCCTCAGCTTGAGACTGAACCCCTTGTTTTAATTTTTGTTGTGCCTATTATTATTTTCTTCTACTATGTTTTATAAAATATTTCATTCAAACAAATTCAAACTCTAATAGTTATTTTTCCAAGTGTTTATAATAGTTTTGAACCAGTAGATTAGCTTGAAAAGTTATATTAATATTTAGATTAATATAGCTAAGAACTAATCAATCTCTTGATAAATTAATTGAACATTCAAGAATCTATTAAATTCACTACAAACTAAATTAGATTATATATTTAATTGGGGGAAATTTTCAAAGAATCATTTTTAACAGAAATTTTTATAGATACTCAATTCACCCCCCTCTTGAGTACTCTACTCCAACCAATATTTGGTTTCAAAGGTTTTATAAATTTTTAGTTTCCAAATATTTTTCAAACATTTTTCAACTGTGATTGTATTTGTATTTCAAATATCTTAAAATTTATGTTATTTATAAATTTTTATCTCTTTGAAATATTTTCAAAATTATATTATGGATACTATATTAGAAGGATCTGCTACAAATAGACCACATTTTTTTAATGGAACAAATTGTGCTCAATGGAAGCTTAAAAATACATTTAGAAATCATAGGATTTGAAATCTGGACTGCTATTGAAAGTAAATATTCAATATCTGAAACTGTTAGAAAACTTGGGATGAATCCACCAAGACTAACTATAACAATAACTATAAAGAAATTAATTCTATATATTGTGCACTAAGATATGAAGAATTTAATCACATTTCTGCCTATAAAAATGATCATGAGATTTGGGTCACTTTATATGTTTCCCATGAGGGAACATATAATGTGAAAGAGATAAGATTAAATACTTATACTATTAAATATGACATTTTTAGAATGAATTCTGATGAACCTATTTCTGATATATATCTCAGGTTCAATGAAATTTTGAACACCGTGATTTCATTAGGAAGAGTTGTCACGACAAAGGAATAGATCATGAGGATTCTACGATGCTTACCATAGATATGGCGAGGGACATCAGTATCCATAGGAGAATCATGTGACATTGATAATATTATAGTGAAATAAATAATTGGAAAATTAATGATGTATGAAGAGTAACTAAAGTTGAATCAAGAGGGGGAAGAGCCAAAGAGAAAATATGTAGCCTTTAAGACTACCACTTCCAAGAGAAAAGACAAATAGAAAGTTCAAGCTACTATTGAGAGCACAAGTAGTGAAGAATTAGCTTCAGACAGTGATGAGGAGATGGCCCAGCTGGCTACGAGATTCAAAAAAATTTACAGAAAGAAAAAGTTCTTCAAGAGACCAAACTATAAAGGAAAATATAACAACAAAGGTAATTGGAAAAAGGATTGGAAGAAGCCTGACAAATCAGAAGAAATATTTTGCTATTAATCTAAAAGGAAAGAGCATGTCAAAGCATATTGTCCTAAATTAAAGTATAAAAAGAAGTATGAGAATAAATATAGGAAATATAATAAATTAATGAAGGCCACCTTGAGTGCATCTAAGGACATATCCAGTGAATCTTCTTCTTCTCAGAATGAGAAAGAATATATGGAAAACATGTTCCTTATGGAAAATACCTCATAGGTACTTTTAAACTCTCTTATACCTGATGACTATTATTCTAGAGATGAATCTGAAAATGAGAATATGATAAATGATGAACTGTTTGAGTATTATAATATGCTAGAAGAAAATTGTAATGAACTAAAGGATAAGTATAAATCATTAATGAAATAGCATGCACTCTCTAAAAATATTAAATCTAAACTTACTTTTGAGAAAAAGAAAAATGCACAACTTCTAAAAAAAATAATGACCTAAAGTTATCTAATGATCAATTAAAGATGGATCTTGAAAAGTTTACCAATGGGAAAAACACACTCACTCGGTTAATTGGTAAACAGATATTTACTAGGTATACTAATGGAATAGGATATTATCTAGGACAAATAAATTTATCAAAAACACATTTTATAACTAAATTTAGAAAATCTACCTAACTACCCAAAAAACACGATTTTACTGCAAGTTCCAGTTCTGAAAAATCTTTTACTACATCAAGTTTTTCTGGAATAAATAAAGTTTATTTTTCAAATACCTTATATTCTACATATAGGAAACCCATAAGAAAATTTTGGGTTCCTAAAGACTTTATTACTAATATTTCAAGACCCATAAACATATGGGTACCAAAATATTTTATTAGATGAATTGTTTTGTAGGTAAAATTCCTAAAGCGTTCCTGTAGAAATATTTGGTACTTTGATAGTGGATGTTCAAGACACATGATAGGAGACTACTTAATTTTCAATAATCTCACCAAAATTGATAGAGTAAGCATCACATTTTGTGATAATGGTAAAGGAAAAATCATCATTTTAGGCCAAATTGGTAACCCTTACTCTATTTAAATTTCCAAAGTACTCTATGTTGATGGATTAAAATATAACTTTCTTAGAATATCTCAACTGTGTGATGATGGATTTAATGTAAAATTAAAAATTGATTCATGCCATGTTTTTTATGCCAAAAATAACTTAGAATTTACTCATCTTAAAAATGATAATGTATATGTTGTAAATCTAGACATACTAGCCTCGCAGAATGTTTCCTACCTAAGTACCTTTCACAAAGAGTCTTGGCTCTAGAACAAAAGACTAGGAAATCATAATGTACACTCCCTTAAGAAATTGACTAGAAAAGGTTTAGTTAAAGACTTTACCAAATTAGAGTTTCCAGAAAATAGAGTGTGCAATCCTTGTTAAAAGGGAAAGCAATACAAAATCTATTTCAAACCAAATAAAGAAGTTACAACTTCTCAACCTCTCAAGTTGGTTTACATGGGATTTTTTTGACCATCTAGAGTTTCAATCCTTAAATGGAAGCACTATGTTTATGTTCTTGTAGATGACTTTTCTAGGTATACTTGGACCTTTTTCTTAGCTAACGAAAGTGAAGCTTGCTCTCATTTTACCAAGTATGCTAGGACTGTAGAAAATATTAGTGGATTTAAAATTAAATCTCTAATAAGTGACCATGGCTATGAGTTTGAAAATCAAGACTTTGAATCTTTTTTCTCACAAAATGGCTATAGGCGTAACTTCTCTGCCCTTAGGACACCTCGACAGAATGGTGTAGTAGAAATAATAAATAGAACTATATAAGAAATTGCATGAACTATACTCAATGAATATGACTTACCGATTTATTTTTGGGATGAAACTGTTAATACAGCTTTTTATATAATAAATCAAGTCTTAATCATAATTATCCTTAAGAAAACTCCTTATGAGATGTGGAATAATAGGAAACCTGAGGTAAATTATTTTAAAGTGTTTGGATGTAATATTTATATTCCTAACACTAAAGATAATCTAGATAAATTTTCCTTGAAAATTGATGAAGAAATATTACTTAGATATTCAACATCAATAAAATATTATAGAGTCTTTAATAAGAGAACCAAATGTGTGGAGGAATCTATACATGTAAAGTTTGATGAAATAGATTCACATGAACCTAATACCTCACTATAGAATCTTGAAGAGGATATGTCCAATCATAACATTAATGCAAAACCCTCTAACCATCCTATAAAGTAATCTTTTAAAACTTCCAGTTCTGTAAATTCCCCAAAGTCTATCCATAATGAACCAGAACCAAGTGGTGAACCTAAAGTAACTAGACCTACTTTTACTAGACCAACTATAACCCTTAAAAATCATCCCTTAGATTTTGTAGTTGGAGATTTAGATAGAGGAACAAAAACTAGAGCTTCTTTGAGAAATTAGGTTGAACATCAAGAATTCTTGTCACAAATTGAACCTAAAAATATCAATGATGCAATCAATGATAAATTTTGGGTGATGGCTATGCAAGAAGAGCTCAATCAGTTTGAGAGAAATAAATTCTGGAAGCCTGTTGATAGACCAAAAGATACCTTGAGCATAGGAACTAAATGGGTGTTTAGGAATAAAGTAGATGAAGCTAGAAATATAGTTAGAAACAAAGCTATATTGGTTGCACGGGGCTATAATCAAGAAGAGAGAATTGATTATGAGGATACCTTTTCACTAGTATCTAGGCTTGAAGCCATTATAATCTTACTTGGCTATGTAGCACACTTGTATTTCAAACTTTATCAAATGGATGTCAAAAGTGAATTCTTAAATGGTTATATAATTGGTGATTTTTTTGTTGAATAACCCCAAGGTTTTACAAATCCATGTTTTCCAAATTAAGTTTTCAAATTAATTAAAACTTTTTACGGTTTGAAACAATCTCAAAGAGATTGGTATGATAGGTTGAGTAACATTATTATTTCTAAAGGTTTTACAAAAAGGAGTTTCATGTCCTACTTTATTTATAAAAATAATTTCTAAATAATTTTTAATAGATTAAATATATGTAGATGATATTATTTTTGGATCTTTTAAAATTTCTTTATGCAATGATTTTTCAAAAATGATGTAAAGTGAGTTTGAAATGAGTTTTATGGGTGAACATAAATATTTTATTTTATTTCAAATATTTCAAAACAAATAAGGTATTATTATAAATAAAATTAAATACATGAAAGATCTTTTGAAAACATCTGTCTTTGATAGAATTAAGAGTAGTGAAACACCTATGAGTTCTACATGTAATCTGGATCTTGATGAAAATGGGAAATCTATTGATCAAACTGCTTATAGAGGAATGATTGGTAGTATTCTTTACTTAACTACCAGTAGGCCAGATATCATGTTCAGTGTTTTTATGTGTGTAATATTTTAAGAAAATCCAAAAGAGTCACATTTAAATGATGAGAAAAGAGTTTTTAAATACCTCAAATATACAACTAATTTAGGATTGTTCCATCCAAGAGAATAGCCTTTTGATATGATTAGCTATTCCAATGCTGACTTTGGTGGATGTAAGTCAGATAGAAATAGCGCCTCTAGAACATGCTACCTTTTGGGAAAGTCTCTAATTTTATGGTGTAGTAATAAGAAAAATTATGTTGCATTATCAACTTTAGAAGTAGATTACATTACTGCTGGTAGTTATTGTGCGCAAATTTTGTAGATGAAACACAATTTATTAGACTATGGATTTAAATTCAGATATATCCCCATAAATTGTGACAATACAAGTGTTATTAACATTTCTAATAATCCAATTAATCATTCTAGAACAAAACATATTGAAGTAATACATCACTTTTTGAGAGACTATTATCAAAAATTTGATATAACTCTTGAGTTTATTAGGAATGAACATCAACTTGATGACATTTTTACCAAACCCTTAACTCTGATAGAATGAGATACATCATACATAAACATAGAATGATAAATTTTTAAAGACTATATAACCTTCTCCTCTTAGAAAAATCTATTTGTCTGTGACACTACTCACTGTGAAACTGGTCAGGTGGAACTGATCAATGAAACTGATCAGTGAAACCAATCAGTGAAACTAATCAATAAAATAGATCAGTGAAACCAATTATTGAAACCGATCAGTGAAACTTATCTATGAAACTGATCTTATGAAGTTTATTAGGTGAGACTGATACCATTAGAGTGAAACCGATACCAATAGGTACTTTTTAGTAAATATGAATTTCTGTATATTTTAATTAAAATGACATGGTTTTGTTCTTTTTATCTTACCATTATTCTATTTTGTTTTTTTATGAAGTATAATCCCTAAATGATAAAATTAATTCGACCCACACTTTGACCCTTTACTACCCTCACTCTACCTTTTAACCTTTGACCCTTCGACTTCCTTTCTTCGAACATGAACCTTTAGAATGGTAAGGATGAAGTGTGTGATGGAAGGACCGATTGAATATTCATTAGATGAGCATAATAAAGGGGAATATAGCAGTGCCACCGGTTCTGTGAATCTGGGATTGGGAATCCGCATAGTGACTCTAGAGAAATAAGTGTCTGCTGAGTGGTTATTTTTGAGCAAGTCTCTCTTGCTGAAAGTGTCGGAATCACAATGGTGGATCAGCTGGTTTGCAAAAAATGAGATATTGTAATATCCAAATTTGGTGCACCAATTTTATCTGAATTTGATAGTGTTTTTGGAAGGAGCTGAGGAAGCTTGGATGAAGTCAGTAGTTATTGGAAAAAAGATCTCTCTTTCTTCAAAAGAGTGGACTGAAAGCTTAGAGATTCCACATGAGGGAATATTTCTTGATTACCAGGGTAACATTCCACCAACTTCAGATTTCATTTCTTATGAAAATTCACTAAAATAGTTGATTGGAAATGAGGATTCAAGAAGATTTAATACTTCAGAGTTAGATGGAGAGGCCATAATGCTCTTCAAATTTATCCAATATCAAATCTACCCAAGGAAGGGAGATTTTGTTGTCTTAAAGTATCATGATGTTTTTCTGATTTATCTGTTGAATAATGGGGTGAAAGTTAATTTGTGTAAGTACCTTATGGTACATATTTCCAATATTATCAAACCCTCTAAAAATTAAACCTATCTATACTACCCTAGAATGATTTCTACTATGTTAAATAGGATGGGATGTTTGGATGATGGATATGAAGTGATTACTACTTATAGTGGTTTCTTTCTGCACAAGGATATCTATAAATGGATGAAAATATTTTGGAACCCATGGAGTAAAATGTGGGTAGCATATGAGGAGAAACATTATGAGGATTATAATCCTATAGATAATCCTACCAGACCAAGGGATCAAACTGATCCAAGTCTTAAACCTGGTGAGCAGGTTGTATATTCTGATGAGGAACAGGTTGGGCTTGAGCTGCTAAGAGAAGAGGGGTCTCCTATATATGATAGGAGTGACCCAGATATTTCTTAAATCCATAAATACATGTCATATGGATCTGTAATTCCACCATTGGAATTACCTTATCAAGAACCTTTATTGGATGATGAAGATGAGGAAGAGACTGAAGTCTCTGGAGTTGAAGGATATGTGATCAATACTGATGGTGATGATGACTATGATGATGATGATGATGATGACGATGATGATGGTGGTGGTGAGTATGTCAGTGACTCAGTAAAACGTAGACAATATGTACACAGTTCTGGTGAAGATTATATACATAGAGAAGATGATGAGGCTGATAGACAGAATGATGTTAATCTTATTTTATAGGATGCTGTTGATCATGATGTTGATCATGCTGATGGAGATGCTGGAAATGGGGATAGACATGACCATCCTAATGATTCTCAAGGAATCATTCATGAACTTAATGAAATTATGGTTAGAGATCAAGAGTAATATGTTGAAGATCAGATTGCACCTATGCCTAAAAATGAGGAAGAGCCACAAGTGGCTGGAGTGGCTGGAGTAGCTGGTGTTCAAGAAGAAGTTGAAGTTCAGATAGTACCAGTGCCTCAGAATATTATTTTATCTAGAGATCAAGAATAAGATGATGAAGCACAATATGAGAGAGATCCTCAAGAAAGAAGAGTAATAATTGATACTATGGAGCCTAGAGACTAGACCTGTGGTGATGAGTGAAATAGAAATCCATGATGTAGTCTTTTTGGGCTGGATTATGATTCAAATGAGGAGATAGTGGCTCCTCTTGATCCATAAGTTGTTGGGGAACCAATTTCTCCTAATTGACCTGTTTTTCCTACCATTGATGATCATGTTGTACCTTCTATGCCTAGTGACTATGTCACCAAAGCTGATCATGAGCAATTCAAAGCTGACATTTGTGAATCTGTGAGATCCTCTATTGGATTTAGAAATGAATCTTCCACTTCTATGGCTATTTCAGAGCCAGATGCTACTAGGATTTCTATAGTGGTGATTCAAGAGATACATCCCAACCTAGTAACTACAGACGAGACCATTATTATAAATAATACAATACTGAGAGAGGAAGTAAATAAAATGGTTCAGGATCTGGTATCCCAATCCAATGATTTCAAAAACACACTTACTGGTGTTATGGAGGTTATTAAGAACCTTATTACACATCTACTGAGTATAGATTTAAAAAAGTTGAAGGAGGATCTTGGAAAGATGATATCTGGTGCATCTAATTCAAGAGTTACTAGGCTTGGTGCTGATATGGAGTCCCTCAGGACTGTGATGAGAGAAGAGTTGAGGTCCATTCAGAATGACTCAGAGACCCTTGTCAAGGTGCACAGGAATAATGACCTTGTTTATAATATGGTGAGACAGTGTACAAATGAATCATCTAATTCTCAAAAAGAGATAAGAGAAAAGGTGGACAAGTATTTTTCCAAAATCTACACCACGCATGATCTAAATAAAAATTTTAAGTGCTTGGATGATAATATCAAAACCCCTCCAATGATTGAGGCCTTCAAGAGGAAAGTGAGTCAGTTGAAAGATTTTACACCCACCTTAGAAAATTTCATGGAGAACAAGGAGGATTTTGAAAATTCAATGCAGTATGGGGGGTGAAATCATCAATGATTTTATCAAGATTTTGAAGCCCTACCTACATATACAGGATGAAGCTATAGTGGTCCTTGCAGCTACTTCCATTGGACCTAGTTCACTACCCCCTTCTCAGATGACAGTATCTCATGCCTTATCTCAGATTAGGATAGTAATCCAATAGAAGCCTCAAAGTCATGTTCTTTCAGAATGGAGACCAAGCCTTATAGCTAATTTTCCTATAAGAGTTAATTTACCTGGTGTAATCATTCATCCAGTCCTTCTAAAATCTAAAACACCACCTTCTAAACCCACTCTTGACCCTTCATACAAATGGAACACTCCTAAAAATTCCAAGCCTTAGCTGTGGATCATTTTTTTATAGGTATTTGTACTTTTCCTTTGATGGTTGTACTCTTTGTACTTTAATGAATCTCATTTTGACTTCATTATGTTTCAAATTTCATTGTGTTTTTTTTCTTTACCATTTCTATTTCTTTTCACCTTTTTACTAATCCTAAAAGGGGGATAACTCTATGGATGGAATCTACTCTTAATCAAAGGGGGATAAATCTATGGATGACATAAACTCTTACCCTATGTAGGAGACTCACTATGGTATAAGAAATATGGCATGTAATAAACATAAAATATAATATAACACACTAAGGGGGGAATGAAATTGTTCTGATATAACTCTCTTAAAAGGAAGCTTCTATATATTCTCTGATACAATTATAGAGGGGGATCTTAAAAGTAAAGACTTTATAGTTATATTGAGAATCCACATTCACTGTTGGTATGCTAAGTCAAGTAATTCTTATTCCTTAATATCATAATTCCATGATTTGTGTTTATAAAAAAGGGGAGATTTTTAGACCATCTCTGAGATAGTTGTTTTAATGATAACAATCCATTCCACTATACAAATCATGATAATTCACATATTAAGTTATAAGTAATGATAATCATTTCAATGAATATTTATAAATGAATAAATTATGTCATATGGTATAATACATTTTGATAAGTCAATAAATTATGTATATTTATGTTTCAATATATTTACAAGTGTATATTTACATGTGATTATGAATTTCACTTAATCTGGTATTGTTATATAAAATATAGACACTTTTTAATTTTTTAAAAGTCCCTAACACCGATTGGTGTAAGGAGTCACCGTTGGATGACTCACCGATGAGGACTCACTGATCAAAGAAGACACTGATGAAGGACTCACTGGTAGAAAAACATCACACCGATGGACAAGTCACTAATGATCAGTCACATTGTTAGTTCATAGGACTCACTAATGGATGACTCACTGATGGGTGACACACCGTTAGTTCAAAGGACACACTGATGGATGAATCACCTATGGGAAATGCATTTTTAGTTCAAAGGACTCACCGATGGATGAGTCATTAATGGGTGACACACCTACAATTCAAAATAAGTCATCAATGATGACTCGTCGATGCCCAGATAGACCAATAGCACAAATGTCTGATGCCCAGAGTCATTGATATCGATGAAAAGGAATCACCGATACAGAGAGTCACTGATGTTGATAGACCGATATTGATAGACTTATGCTAATGACTCACCAATACTTATGAATCACCAATAGTCATAAAAACTGTTTTAATTTATTAATTCAAATTTATATCTAACAGTCATATTTAAATAAATTAATGCTTATGAAATTATTTAATGTATTTTGTAGGATTTTCATAGGACAGTACGAGGTACATGCACATGGGAAGATCATCCTATCTACTAGACCTCGAAGTATAAAAGATTTACTAGCTTGATCATTTTACATATGAGA
This sequence comes from Viscum album, assembly GCA_963277665.1. NCBI lineage: Eukaryota > Viridiplantae > Streptophyta > Magnoliopsida > Santalales > Viscaceae > Viscum > Viscum album. Next base: position 840,444,962 of record OY728140.1, on the reverse strand, counting down.
AAATACATAGATAATAGAAGTAAGAAAAGGAAGTGCGTAAAATAGAATAACTCCTGCAAATTCTAATCATACTTCAAAAAACCCAAGACCGCAAAAGGAGTAACATACAAGGAGATCAAGGATTCAATCTCAACCTATTGAGCTTACCTAAACATTTCTTGCTCCTGGAAGCCAGAACAAAGAGGCTACAACACTCTGTTTTGGATTCAACTTCCAGAGGAGGACTCAAATTTCAATTCCACTATAACAAATGAGTCCAGATCTACACTTCATAACACATAGATCCTTCTAAACCTATATCTATATATTTAGCTCTATTGTGTTTATTTATTTACATTTATAAGAATTGTGTGTATTATTTTGTTACACACACACTGACTCTTGTACATAACTAGAGGATACTTGATATCCTCAATCTCAAACTCTGTTTTTCCTTTTATATCTCATGTAGAACTGTGGAAGAGGCCATGTTTGACTTATTTATGATTTCCACATGAAGAACTATGGTAGAGGTCAAGTGTGACCTGGATAGTCTTGTGTGCTATTGTGAACCCCGATCCGGGGTGTGGATCAAACTTTTTTATTAATTTACACTACTTGGTGGCAGGTGATCACTAAGTAGAGAGGAATAAGTCTCAACTTGAGACTAAACCTATTTTTTTAATTTCCGTTGTGCCTATAGTTATTTTATTTTACTATGTTTTATAACATTTTTCATTCAAATAAAGTCAAACTCTGATAGTTAGTTTAGCAAGTTTCTTATAACAATTTTGAACCAGTAGATTAGTTTCAAAAGTTATATTAATCTTTAGATTATAATAGCTGAGAACTAATTAATCTCTTGAGAAATTAATTGAACATTTAGGACTCTTATAAATTCACTAAAAAGTAACTTAGATTATATTTTTAATTGGGTGAAATTATCAAAGAATCATTTTAAATTGAAATTTTTATAGATACTCAATTCACCCCACTCTTGAGTACTCTACTTCGACCAACAAAACTAATTAAAATAATATAAATTAGATTAATATATTTATAATTTAACTAATTATACATTAAAAAAAATTAAAATATAATTTAAAAACATAAATAAATTATAAGAAAATCCTATTTTCAATTAAAATAAAGAATTTTTCACTATTAATCAAGTAATGAAACAATTCAGAAAAAAACCCAAAATTTCATCATAAGGTAATTTTTATATTCCACTTTAAAAAATGAATTTTATTTGGTAAAATAAATTCTATAAAAATTTTAAAAACTAATTTTAATATAAGTTCTCTATAAAAAGATTATAAAACTTCTTTTTAGAAGGAAAAATAGTTCTAAGTGTAAAATTAGATTTTTTTTATCTATTATCTAGATTACAGCTAGGATTAATGTTAAATTTTATATTGAATGTATAATTTAAAATTTTAATTAATATAATTCACTAAGAGTGATTTATTTAATCCATTGGTATAAAAAACACGTGTGTGCATAAAAATAGTTTTTCGTAAAAATATTTCCTTTTATTTTCAAAAGGGTTTTATTTTCCTTTATAATTAATTATTCAACAAAGAATTAATTATATAAACATGTATAAAACATATTTTATAATTTAGTTAATCTTATCCATTCCTATCATTCCAATGTCTAAATGAAAACTATCATATAATAATATTTTAATAATACATCACTTTTTGTTTAAAATAGATGTTACATGTAATGTAACCTAAACTAAGTATTGTGTATAACACAAGCCAAACTTAGTGTTGTGTGAAATACAATATAAACATAGTGTTACTTGTAAGGTAATCCAAAATTATTTTTGCGTGTAACACTAAATATTGAAAAGATTTAATTCATTAGAAAAAAATATTTCACAATATCTTGGAGTGTTATAATGTACTTATTAAAAATATGTATTTCAATTCATATTTTAGATTGAACATGGTAGAGTGAAACATAAATGGGTTTTCAAGGCATTGCACAAAAAATAAATAAAAGAAGGCATCATTGGATGATGCTCTATATTGTGGTTAGTTGGTATATGTTATGTGGTTGAGCTCCACTATCAGGACCACAATTACATAGTCAAAAATGAAAATCTATTTCATAAAATGGATCAACTTCCCAAAATTAATTAGGAAAAATGTTTTGGCTATCTAAAATGGCATGAAAAAATGACCAGGATGACCAAAAATTGCTACAATAAAATTAAATATTGTCGAAGGTTGTATATAACTACTTATAACTATAAAAACTGAATTTCAATAAATTATGTACCATAAGTGTATATTAAACAACTGTTAATTAATTAATAGTTATAGTTTGTCAAAAAAATTCACCAATAAACTTTTCATTATACTCTTTCAACCTCATTCTTCCTCCCCTCTTTTATAAGGCCTAATCTCTCAAACTCCCTTATGGTGCATCCCCCCCCCCCCGACTTCCCTTACAATAATCCCATGATATGTCTCCCCTATATGTCATCCACACCTCACGGTGTCCCTTAGATAGCGTCTTCCCCTCCTGATGACCCTATTAAGGCATCATACCCTCTTGATGACCTTCTGATAGCATTCCCCCCTCCACGGCGTCCTCCAGTCTACTACCCTATGATGACGTCCTCCCCTCCATGACCCTTTTATGACATCCTACCCTTATAGTGAGTACCCATTTTTTAATTTCACCCATACATATGAGTAATTATATGTTCACAATTGGATTAATTTTGTTTGGAAAACTGTATTCATTACTAACTACTATTCAAATTAAACTATAGAAATAAAATATGGTATAAATAACATTAAAACAGATTTAGCGCAATCATGATTTTTTATATATTCATAACATATACATTTATATGTGTCTTGTTTATATATAGGACATATAAATGTATATAATAAATATATAAATATAAACAAAACATATACATATATATATATTCAAAATTTATATATATATATAAAGAAGATACATAATATATATATATATAATATGTTCTTTTTATATATAGAACATATATAGACATATTCATAATATATATATATATATATATATTCATAAGATATAAATATATATATAACATAAGTATTTGGTTCTTTTTTTTAATTATGTGATTTCAAAATAACATTTTTGAAATTTTTTATATGATTTAGTATTCATTTAATCTCATAGTATTTTCATTCAATATTTTTAGTTATAACACATTATATAATTTTATTTTATTTTTAATATTAAATATTCATAAATATAACCAATATTTTAACAGAAATAGTTTTAGATCACACAATTAAAGTACAACAAACAAAGAGAGAAAATTGCTTTTAAGATTCAATTCAACAATAAGATGTAATTTTAAGAAATTATAAGTCTTTTTTTATTATGTTATACATTCTTTTTTTCAATATGTTATGTGATATATTTATATCATAAAATATATAATAATAATATCAATTAATTATAAATATATTGTATTTTATGATTCATTCTCAATCATAATTTAAAAATTCTATTTTTTATATTAAAATTTTATTATTCCATAAATCTTAAGATTTATTTTTAACATGATTTTATTTAATTTATAACCATTGTGTTTTAATATAGATATTTATCAATAATATAAAAATGGATAAAATTTGGATTAATTTACCTTGAAATATGCCTCAATATTTTAAGGGATAGAGTCATTTTTAGATTTTTCATTTGTAACAACCAAGTTAATAATATAATAAATCACTTTTATTATTTTTTTTATCATAAAAATATTAAGTAATTTTTAAATCAAAAAGGAAATAATTTTAACTAAACTCTTTTCTTATATGGTTTTATTTAAAAGTTTAATTTCTAAATTTTAGAATTTAAATTAGATAAAATTAATTTAATTTTTGAAATTAAAATATCAAAATTTACTTAGGGTTAAATTTTTTTATTTTTCAGAAAATATTGGTTTTTTAATAAATAGTGAAAAAGATCATTTTTTTGTAAAAAAGTAATTTCTTTTCAAAAATAAATTAAGTTATCTAAGAGTCCCATTATGTTTTGAATATTATTTCAAGTAATATAAGTATTATTTAGTTATATTTAATCCACTTAATATATTTTTAATCAACTTTATATTGGATTTTACTTTATATTTGTTTTTGGGTTTAAAATGGGTCTCTAAAAACTGTTTTAAATTGCATAATGTTTCACAATTTTAATTAATTAAAATAATACCTAATGAGGAATATTTTAAATTAAATTTATATATTATATATAAATAAATATTAATTTGTATTAATACAATGATTATTATTAATCATAGAGTTAATATAAAATTATATTTTTTATGAAAATACACTTCTTGAAAACCCACTTTTCCATCGCATCTGTGGGTTTTTAAAATTAAAATTTTCCACTTATGAGAGTTAAATTTGGTAAAATGGATTCAATATTTTTAATAAGAATAAATTATATTATCTGATAAGTTTAACTTACTTTTTTACCAAAATTAATAGTAAAAACATTAAAAATTAATTACTACGGTTAAGGTAAAAAATGAGCTTATCAGGGGTTAAACTAAAAAGATAAGGGTTAAAATGAAATAAACACTTGTCTAAAATATATTGTATGGAAATTTTTAGACCTTATAATTTATAATTATCTATAATACTCTATTTTTTATCTTTGTGTCATGTGAAAAATGTGGGTACACCATTTTCTTTTGGAAAATTATAAGTGTGCCACTCACCTCAATTATAAAAGGGCACCCCCTGTCCTCTCTTAATCACACCTTCAAACACTTTTAGTGTATCCAAACCCTAACCAAGTCACTTTAAAACTTTTATACCCTCATCCTATAATACTTGGTTTGGTCATAAATCCATTCTAGTAATACTTTAGATATAATCCAAAAGAGGTGGTCTGAAAAGAAGTAAAATTTCTAACTATGTATTTTTGTTTTATTTCTTCTTCCAAATCCTCCATATATTATTAATTAATGATTATATAATAACACAAGTATCTCCCATATACTGATATTTTATTATGTTAAATGAATTACCTATATCCATCTCCTCTTCCTTCGAATAAGAAACAATAACATCACTCTTATGTATGGTGGGCTACCGCCTCACAAAACGATGTGACACATTTTCCATCAACACCTCTTATGGTTGGGTATGATGATGGATATAAAGTATATATATAATATTAATAAAATAATTATACCTTTTCAATCATTATATTTTATATATACCTTTTTAATTTCTATTCCATAGGGGATATGATAATGTCGCTCGTGCGTACAGTGGAATACTGCCTCGCAAAGCGATGTGATTCATTTTTTACTAATTATTTATATGGAAGGTAATAAGGATAAAGTTAATGAATATATATAAAATGAAATAATTATGATATTAATGACATATTTATCATTATAAAGAGATAATATATCATTTTATTTCTTACACTGAAAAATGATAACGTCATTAATGTTCGTGTGGACTACCACCTTCACGAAATGATGTGACTCTCTTTTCATCAACACACCACAAGAATGATATATATAAGTATATTTAAAGAAATAATATTTTACATATGATATTATTATTATTATATAAAGGTAAAATATTACTTACCAACGTTCCATAATTATCTTGGAAAAATGGAAATGTTACTTATGCGTATGTACAGTCTACCGTCTCCATAACCATAACATACTTAATTTCTCAGACCCATATTTCATGGTTTGTTTTAAAAGTATAATTGATGTATTAATGTGATAATTATTTCATTATTATTATTCTGTATATTTTAAAATAGTGAACTCTTTTACCATATTCCACCTACCAAATTTATTTTTGACACATTATCCAAATATCATCAAAAAATTTGACGTAAAAATAATTGATTAAGTGATCATGTATAATATGGTAATAAGTGAAATAAAAGGAATAAAAATTTTAAAAATTTTCTTAAGAAAGAAAATAATTAGCATAAGTTTGTTATTCATGTAGATAAAGAATGTACGTGATGAGTCGGACTCAAGGTAAGGGACTTCGTCTCAATTTCCTTTCATTGAATCATATTTTTATGTTATTAACCTATATTATTTTATAAGGTGTATAAACAGAAACTTTGAAATTTTATATAATGAATTTATCTATTCTCATGGTATTTAATGTTTTTTTAATGTTATTATTTAATTTCACTTATGATTCAGATATTTCCAAACTGATAAAGGACTTTTCTTTAAAAAATTATCTTTTAATTTTTTTTCTTATAACTATCTTTTTAGTCCATATAAATGTTTTTGAAATGATATTATTATGGAAATAATATTTTTATATACATAATTTTGGTCTTTCTTTAAAAAATTAAAAAAAAAGGAATCATTATATGTAATGTGTGACTTTCTACACAAATGAGAAAAGTAACGTTCTATTTTAATATATAAAGTGACAATAAATTTTTCTCCACCATGACTATTATTTGAAGTTGGGATTACTTTACAAGAATTCACATTTTATTTAAATAAAAATCCATATTCCCTTTTCTGGGTATTTCGGTATTGAAAAATGAATTTTTAAAAATAGATATATATTTTAATACCTGAAAATGTTTTCTTATAGGTGAATAGAATATTTTATGAGTGTGATGTTAAAAATTTCAAGATTATAGATTTTATGGTTATGTTATGGTTATTGTAAATTATTTATATTGATGGGTGGTTATGTAATAAACCGTGTATGGGAGGTTACATTATAAACTGGGGATAAGTGGTAGCATTATAAACCAAGGATAGGTGGTTATGTTATAAACCAAGTATGGGTGGGTCCATGATAGAACTCCAATGCATTGGGTATGGAAGTCAACCATATGGTTATTCCATTTGAAATATTTATATGGATAATGGTTTCCCAATATACCTATATGATTCATCTATGATTTCTATGTGATTTAATGATTTTTTTGAGTAAAAAGTATGTCAGTTTTTTATGTGAAAATGATTTATTTATTTCAATTAAATAATATTGATATAAAGGTAAACATTTCATGGGTTTTCATTTCACACCTGGGTATTTGAATTTACCTTTTTTCCAGTTCGGTTCTGGTTCTTGGTTATTTTTCTTGAGAATCTAGTGTGACTGGTTTGAATTTTTGATGTATTTTCTTTGTCTATTCTTAGTATAGTGTGTGTCCTTGAGTCTCCCCTTTAACTTTCAATAAAAATTGTAGTTTTTTGGTGAATATACCATGGAACACAGATGGTGCATGGTTAGTAGTAATCATGCACCTTGCCAAGGTAACCATGTGGTAGGTGTCTGGGTGAGACAGAACCTACCGCGCGGTTGTGAACCTTGGTCCAGGAACCGTGTGGTGGGTCAGGGTCATGGGAATAAGAGTCTACATGGCTTCAGCATGGTATGTCAAACTATGAGGATTAATCATGTGGTAGGTAAAATCCTCAGAATAGATGAAAAAATAGTGGCCACACAGTTTTAAAAACTGTGCGGACTAACCGTACGGCTTGTCCAAGTCATTAAAATTTATTTTTTCCCTTTTTCTCTCCCCCCAATTTTTAGACCTAAACCCCATTTCCTCTCCTCCCTCATCCCCCCCCCCCCCATCACCATGTGTTCCTCCCTCATTTTTGTCTTCTCCCTTGGGCTCATTTTTGTGGTGGATTTAGCTAGGATTACTCAATATCTCTCAAGTAAGTCTCATATTCTTCTTGTTTCCCCCTCTTTTCTAAGGTTTATTCCCTCATTATTTGGGTTTCAATTTTCCAATAGGTTGGATGGTCAATTTAGGGTTTTTAATGGTTTTATAGGGTCTTATCTTGATGTCTTTGGTTAGATCTTTCCTTTCTATGGTCTTGTGGTGGTGCGGATGGGGTTTCACATCATTTTTTGGAAGTTTCTTCACTTAAGGTACATGGTTTCAGGCTTTAACATTTTTATATATTTTTAATATTCTTCTATATGTATTTATTCTTGTTCTATAAATTAATTATGTGGTGAAAAATATGTTTTATAAGGGATTGACATGTTTATATAATGGGAATGGATTTTTCAAAGAAAAAATGGCTAGGTTTTGTGGTGTCTTGGTGTGGTGCTTTATGGAAATGTTTTATGCGTTGTTTGAAAGGTACAAAACATGATTTCAATCGAAATTAAGGTGATAATTAGTTTGTGAGTAGTTTTTTAAAGTAAAATTTAATACTTTGGCAAGTTTTTATTGTTGTGAACTTTTAATATTAATTGTAAATTGTTTAAATGATGAAAATAATGTTTTGAAAATGATCTTGGTTTACGTGGGGATTTACAAAGGGGCTTAGACCTTGGAATTAGTTGATTAATTGTATGATTTTCTTGTGACTTTGCTAAATGATTTGTTATGAAATGTTAAAGTCATGTTAAAGTGTGTTTTTGAAATGGTTTTGGTGTGAGTAAAATGGAGAGTATTTATTTATGAAAAAGGGTGGTTCCCATGTGATAACTTGTGAATATGGAGACATGTGTGACATGTGAACATGAAATAAAGCACAAGAGAATCATAGGTATCTAGGTGGGGTATCTAGTTATAGTATTCTAGACATCATGGAAGTGGTTTTTCCTGAATTTTTCTATCTGTTTTGACGCTTATGACACTAACTAAACATTGTGACGATTGGAGACCACTAGGCTCATGGGGTGTCCTCTACTAGTGGATCATTTATAAGAACTCTATTAGTCATGGTTTCTAAGCTGCATTTCATCGAGGTATGAGGTTCTAGTGTCCCACTCAAGCTAGATTTACCATAAGAATTTACCCATGGTGCTCTAATATGACATAATTCTTATATGATGTGGTTCCAACCGTCACCATATGGTGGACCTCATGTGTGTATTTTTATATTTTACTTTTTGAAGAAAATTTTTGTGAAATGGTTCTCCTTTAAAGTATTTACTTTTGAGAATGTTTTCCCATAAAATTATTTTCTTAGAAATTTTTTAAAAATACCTTACATAAATGTGCATGTTAAGTTGTCTTTAAATGTTATAGCATTAAATCTATTTTTGGGTGGCTTCCTACTGGGATTTGTCTCTCACCCTGCATACACCCTTATATGTATATAGAACTTGTTTTATGTTTGGTTTCGGTAAAGTCATGGTGTACCGGGATGGTAGTTTGGGTTCCTAGTGGTCTTCTCTTTTGAATCTTGGTGGCGGTGGCTTGAGAATTTCTTCCTCTCATCACATAGAGTTTTGGAATGGATTTTTAGTCCCCTTTTTATTGTAGAATTTTCTTTGGTGTTTTGTCCAAAGTTGTAAACTTTAAATCTAAAAAGTGACATGTCATGTTTGGTTGTTGTTTTCCAGTTTTGGTATACATAAAATTGTTTCTTTCTATATATGTGTAAATGGGTGAAATCATTCCTATGTATTATTTTTGATACCTGAGCACTTTCTTCCAGCCTATGGGGATTGGGAATGCCCCTCGTTCCATGCCATGGACCAGGACTGATACTGTTTTGGATGAAAACCTGGCTTGGTTCATGAAAAAATGATATCTGAGGCATGTACGCTCTTTTGGGTCATGTTCCTTAGGTAAGAGTCTGGTAGAACAGAGTTAGGGTTGTTGGAACTTAACATTCTGGTTATGAGTAAGGTGATTGACCAGCACACCTCATAATGAGACTCAAGTTACCAGGCGATGTCAGGTTTTTATTTGGGTCATTTGGTTCTTACGGTTTGTTGACGTTGGGGAAATGAAAAGAGAGTTGGGTCAATGGTCTCAGTGATCTCACAAGGGCCTGGAAAGCCATGTGGAGTTGGGGACATGATCCTAGAATTATCTTCATGATGCTGGTGTTACTAGTGTATGGACTCCAACTATATGTTTGAGTCTCCCATCGGCACAAGTTTCCTCTTGATTTGATTAGTATCTCTTTGGGTTCTGAAATGTTTTTGAAAATCCCTTGTCTTGGAAATTGTGAAAACTAAGTTTTAAAGTGGAAATGGTTTGGTTTTGGGAATAAAAAAATGAATTTTTAGAATAATTTTGAAGGGACCTTTAGAAAAATGGATTTTTATGGAATAGTATTTGTGTAGAACAAGAATGATTTCAATGATATGATATTTTTTATAATAAAGTATTGTGGTTTATTGAAAATTGATCATTCGAAAAATAGAGATTTATTTTTGAAAGGGTTTACTGAAAATTGGAAATTTGAATGGGATGAGATGTCATGGGATTAAAATTAGAGTTTGAAAATGGTTTTTGATTGGGTGGGTATTGAATCTTTGAAAGGTTTTCTGAAATTTTGAAATGGGAATTTGATTGAGAAAGTGGAAATGTGGGTTGAATGTTTGTTTTGGAAAATGGAAAATCTTTTTTATCTTTGGTATTCTCATGGTTTACCACATGTATGGGTTATGTAAGTAAAGTGGATGAGTTCCTAAGGTGTCATGAGAACAAACATGTGTGAGGCCCATGAGATACCATTGGGGAACATGCAACCCGCTAAACACATTTTATTTTCAAATATTATTTTAAAGAAAAGATGTGGTGTCTGATAATCCCTAATAGTGTGATGTGTCTTTTTTATATTTTAGGAATGTTGTTTTTGGGGAGTTTTGAGCCTAATAATTGTTTTTGGTTGATTAGTGTTTCAAGTTTAAGTTCTTGTTGGTATGTTGGTTTGAAAATGTGGGGTATTCATTTCTTTTGGGAAGTGTCTTGGAAAGACCTTATGATGGTTTCCTTGGTGTTTTTGGTTTTTTTTTTGTGGTACATTTTATCCAATAAACCAGTTTGGTTGGGTCCTTGGTTTTACTTATTGGATAGTGTAAGTCCCCATAAATAATTTATGTGTATTCAAGGTTCAGCCAAGGGTGATTCACCATTGGCATACCATCTAATTAATTTAATTAAGGACCTTTCTCTTGAGCTTTGGAAATTGTATCTAACTCTTTTATTTTTTTGGTTAAGCAGATCCTCTCATAGTGGGAGAGAGGATGTGAGAGGAGTTGAATGAAGTTTAGTTTCTTTGAGTCTTTTGAGTTTTCATAGGTTAATTTTGGCACCTTTAAACCTAAAGGTCCTTCCTGGAAGTGGTGAAGTGAAATTCCAGTTAATAAAGGTTGACAAGCGGTCTAAAGTTGTTGCTTTTGGGCGCTATATTAAAAATTGTTTTTGGATATTTTATCGGTTTTCTCTAAGCAAAGGGTCATGTTGGGCCACCAATGTGGTGAATTCGGTCCTAAGAGACTTTTATGGAAATTTGTAGAAACCATGTGCTACCCACGACTCAGTTTAAGTTCCCTTTCCTTATAAGGCCTCTTAGGTTGAAATGGTCGTGTTCGGTGACATTTTGTGGTGACGGGTTCTTTCTTTATGTAAAGTTGGATGTTGTGGAACCTTTCACGAACATCTGTTTTAACATAAGTACATCCTTCTTTTGGGGAATTCCAAATTTCTCCATTTCAGATGAAGGTGTCTTACTTGTGTCCTTTCTTCCACTTTTTCTTATTCAATGTGAATGATATTGTGCATGTATATTTTCTCAAGTCCATGTCATGGTGAAAGTGCCATGTTGGATTAATGTTGGTTTCGAGGTGTGTTATGTTTTGTTGGTACTTTCTAGATCATAGTGCGGTTGATCATGGAACCAATAGGAGAAGTTCTGCTCGGGGGTCTTTAATGCCTGACTGTGAGTCATGAGATGCTTTAATCAATAGAGCTCCAATCATAGGTCTTTGAGTGAGTTAACTCATAGTAAGGGACCCCCAAGGGTGTAAAGGACCTTTGTCTAGTGTGTCTCTTCGGTATAGGAAATGGAGACAGTTTAATAACTATGTATTTTTTTATTTTATTGCTCCCATTTGGTGGAAAGAGGCATGGGGACCTTGTTCCCACGTGGTGACCTTCATGTATAGGAGAGTTCCTCCTTGGTTATAAGGAGGTGTGGTTGTCTTATTTTCTTAAACCTCAATTTTTGTACCCTTGTGGATGAGAATTCATGTGTGGATTTCCATGTATGTCCATCCTTTTGAGTTGATATTCATTCCGAATTAGGATCATATGAGGATGATGACACCCAGTGAGAGTATTGAATCGTGTGTTGTTTCCCATTTGGTTTATATTATTTTCTATTGGACCCCTTGCGATGAGGGTTTGGTATGGTTTGGGCTTCCTGCATCGGTTTATTTGGGATGGTTCTTATGGTGGGGAGACCCACCATGGGTATCATTGAGTTACCTCTAAATTAACCTAGTGTTAGCCTATTTATAATGGTGGGGAGTCCATTCGGGCCTCCCTGTGTTGATAACTCGATTTCATTCCGAGTGTTGGATTGGAAGTAGGTAGTCTCATTCAGAGCTATCTAACCCTAAGATTATCTCTTGAGTATATGTTGGGATTGGAGTGTGTCCAATGGTTTTATTAAAGAAAGGTTGTGATGGCCTCGTTTGGATGCGTTTGTTCATTTCAGATAAGTGGCATGAGTTTTGTTGTCTAATGTCTAAGGTGTTTTAGCTCAAAAGGCCAGATTGTTCATGGTGGGAGTTTATTTTATTTGATCAGTCAAATTGAGGTGTTTTAACTTTTAGGGGTGGGTGGCACATATCAGGGAGACCATTTTGGTCTCCCGAGTTCAACTTGTAAACCTCTTTTCTTTCCTGTAGCATTCTTGCTTTCTTCCCAGCTATCGTTTGTTGGGAATATCCTTGATCTATAAAGAAGTACTGATTTTGGTTTTCGAACCAAACATTGGGATGGATTTATAAGGGCTAAAATTCTTATAGTGGGGAGAATTGTCACACCTAGGTTTTTTAATTTACCTTTGTTTCAGTTTGGGTTGGGTTTTTCGTTATTTTTTTAGGAACCAGGTGTGACGGGTCTGAATTTTTTAGGTATTTACTTTGCCTATTCTTAGCCTCGTGATTTTCCTTGAGTATCCCCTTTTAACTTTCAAGAAAAATTGGAGTTTTTTGTGGACATACCATGGCACACTGTTGGAAAACGATTAGTAGTAACTATTCACCCTGCCCAGGTAATTGTGTGGTAGGTGTCTGGGTGAGACAGAATGTACTACATGGCCAGCGCACGACTGTGCGCCTCAGCCCAGGAACTATGTGATAGCTCAGGACCATGGCCAAAAGTGACCACATGACTTTATAATGGTATTTCAAACCGTGTAGATTAACTGTGTAGTTGGTACCCTCCTTATTAGAGATAGTCGCATAATCATCTCACAATTTGATAAACCATGCGGACTAACCGTGCATCCTATCCAAATCATTAAAAAGAATCCTTTTTTCTCTCCTTGATTTTTAGTAATAAACCCCATTTCCTCTCCTCCCTCATCCTCCCCAACCCTAATCATGCCTCCCTCCTTGTCCTCCTCTCCCTTGGGATCATTTTTGTGGTGGATTTGGCTCGGATTCCTCAAGATCTCTGAAGTAAGTCTCTTCCTATTCTTTTTTCCCCCTCTTTTCAAGGGTTTCTTCACTCCTTCTTTGGGTTTCAGTTTTCCAGCAGTTTGGGTGGTCGATTTAGGGTTTTTTATGATTTCTTAAGGTCTGATATAGATGTATTCAGTCAGATATTTCCTTTCTAGGATCTTGTGGTGGTGTAGACGGGGTTTCACATAATTTTTCAGAAGTTTCTTCACTTAAGGTAGGTGGTTATACGATTTAACATTTTTAGATGTATTTAATGTTCCTATTTGTGTGTTTATTATTCTTCTATAAATTAATTTTGTAGTGAAAAATATGTTTTAGAAGGGATTTTCATGTTTATATGATATTAATGGAGTTTGTAAAGGAAAAATTGCTAGGTTTTGTGGTGTCTTCGTGTGGTATTTTATGGAAATGTTTTATGGGTTTTTTGAGAGGTGTGAAACATGTTTTCAAATGAACTTATAGTGCGAATGAGTTTTGAAGTAGGTTTTAAAGGAAAACGAAATAATTTGGCATTTTGGGCATGTTGTTCACTTTTAAATATGAATTTCAAATTGGTTAAATGATGAAAATAATATTTTGAAAATAATATTGGTTTAGATCGGGATTAATAAAGGGGAGTGTCCCTTATAATTGGTTGAATAATTGTATGCTTTTGTTATGACTTTGCTAAACCAGTTTTTATGAAATGTAAAAGTCATGTTAAAGTGTGTTTTTGAAATGGTTTTGGTGTGTGTAAAATGTAAGGTGGTTTATTTTTGAAAAAAGTGTGGTTTCCATGTGATAACTTGTGAATATGGTGATATGTGTGACATGTTAACATGAACTCAAGAAAAAGGGAACCCTGGGTATCTAGGTGGGATGACTAGTTATAGTATGCTGGATGTATTGGAAGTGGTTCATCCTGAATTCGTCTAGTAGGATTAATGCTGACAATAATAACTAAACATTGTGATGATTGGAGACCACTACACCCATGGGGTGTCCCCTCCTAGTGGCTCATGCATGATAACACTATTAGTCATGGTTTCTATTCCACATTTCACTAAGGTATGAGGTTCTAGTGTCCCACTCGAGCTAGACTGACCCTAGGGATTTACCCATGGTGATATATTATGAAATAATGCTTATATGATGTGGTTCCAACCATCTTCATACGGTGGACCTCATGTGTATGTTTTTATATTTTTCTTTTTGAAGAAAATTGTTTTGAAATTGTTCTCCACAAAGTGTTTCCTTTTGAGAATGTTTTCCCATAAAATTATTTTCTTAGAAATTTTTTAAAAATCCATTACATAAATGTGCATGTTAAGTTGTATTTAAATGTTATATAATGGAATAAATTTTTGGGTGTCTTACAACTAGGTTTTGTCTCACACCCTACATACACCCTTGGGTGTATACATACCTTGTTGTATGTTTAGTTCAGGTAAAGGCATGGTGTACCGAGATGGTGGTTTGGGTTCCTAGTGGTCTTCTCTTGCAGATCTTGGTGGTGGTGGATTGAGTATGTTGCTCCTATTATCACATAAAGGTTTGGAATGGAGTTTTATTCCCCTTTTTGTAGTGTTTTTTTGGGTTTTGTTCAAAGTTTTAAACTTTAAATCTGAATAGTGTCATGTCATGTTTGGTTTTTGTTTTCTAGTTTTGGTTTACTTAAAATTTTTGGTTTTCTATATACATGTAAATGGGTGAAATCATTGCCATGTATTATTTTTTATACCTAGGAACTTGTTTCCAGTCTATGAGGATTGGGAACTCCCTTTGATCCACGCCACAGACCGGGTTGGGCACCAGTTCGGATGACGACCCAGCTTGGTTCGTGACATTTCATGTTTTCACTAGACTAACATTTTTCTTTATTTTTATATCCCTTACTGGTATTTTTATTATCATACCATGTTTTTAAAGTATATTTCACATAGTTAAAGGATGATTAAGGTAAATGAAGAATTCAAGTTGAATGTCATGAATATTTTTCATGAAAAGATATCATGTTGTATCATAAAAGTTTAATATTGTTAAAAAATGGATACTAATCAGAAGTGTCCAGATTTATTATATATTTATTCTATGTATAATATTTTTTATAATTCTAAAAAACAAAAAAAACCTAAAAAGATTATCAAATTTAATAGTATGTATTCTTGAATTAAAACTCAATATTATGTAATATTTATGTTCAGATCCTTATAGTTGGTATTAGTGGTTGGTTTAGATAACATTTGAGTTTCGGATAATGATAATATCATACCCTTGAAAGATTTTAATTTATGTTTGAGTTGAAATTATATATAATTTAAAGATTACTATGTTGCTTCATCTAGATTTTGTTTTCTTTAACTGGTTTTCTACAAAGGAAATAGGGAATCTATAGTGGGAAGGCACAGAGAAGAAAATTACTTCAAAATCAAAATCCAGAGATGGTTTTAATTGGAACATAATAGTTTTTTTCTATTATGGATCACTTTACATAAGCTATAAATGGTGGTGGTATCCATACTAGAGAGGAACCCAATCTACCATGAAAGAAAATGTGAATAGTGAATTATTTTATGAGACAACATCCCCCATAATTTTGTGGATAATATGACCACATTATAGTTGAAGGATGGATTAAATACCTATAAAATATATTTGATGTCTTGGGATGTACAGATCAAAAAAAGGTAAGCATTTCTATTTACCATTTTTAAGGTGAAGTCAACCCATGGTGGTAAATTATTAAGAATATTAGAGAAAGGAAAGAGATTTATGCCATGTAATGAGGTGAATTTAAGAATAGTTTCCCTAAAAAATATCTTTATAATGATTTTTTACTTATTATATAAAAAAATTCTTATAATTGAGATGAAATGAGGAAGATTTGGTGGTTATATATGAATCAAACTTCACCTAATTAGTAAGGTATGTCCCTAATTTTATCTAATATCTTAATAGTAAAATTAATATGTTTTACTCAGGATTTAATCCAATATATTGAAGGAAATTTACTTCTCATGAATTAAAAATATCTGAGAAAATTGTTCGGTGTGATGAGAAGGTATAAATGGAGTTTTCCGATGATTATGTATTCCATGACAATGAGCAGAATAAGAGGTCTGGTAGGCAGAAATCAGGAAGCACTCATCAAAGAAGTATAGAGTTAAGAAAACCAAGTTACCATATTGTGATAATCATGGTAATAGTCATCCTAGAGAATTTCTTAAAAAGTCTAGTAAGTGATTATGAAGTGTTGAGTTTGGTCATATAGATCATGAATGTAAAAAAAATGGTAAGACAAGTGATGAAAAGATGATGGTAAGATGTTTTAATTGAAATGATTTGGGTAATTATGCTAGTGTGTATCCAAAATTGGTTACTTAGGGTGGAAATCATCAATATAAAAAGAATAAGAGTGTGGAAAAATATTTTACTACTACTATGGCTAATGTTGGTACATCATATGAAGTGGTGACAAGTATATTACTTTTATATTCAAATTATACCAATACCCTGTTTGACTCTGGATATTCACATTATTTTATTTCTAATAAATTTTCATGTAAATTAAGAATATCATATCATGAAATCAAGATATAACTTTTTGGGAAAATATGGGTGGAAGTATTAAAGCAACCAAGATTTATATAAATCTTCCTATTTTAATCAGTACTATGGTGTTTCCTATAAATCTTGTTTAACTAGTGATAGTAGAGTTTGATATCATTATTAGTATGTATTATCTCTTAGTTTATCATTCCAAGATATATATAAGAGCTAATAAATTTATGTTCAATGTTTCCATGCCATTTATAAATTACCAAGAATATGAGAAATTTTTTTGAGGTGATAGTGAAATCTATCTATCTCATATTGTTGAAAATAAAGAAACTCTTAAAATTAGTGATATTCTAGTAGTAAATGAATACATGGATGTATTTTGAGATGATTTTCCTAGTTTTATTCCTGATTGGGAGGCTGATTTTACTGTTGAAATAGTTCCTAATGCTAATCCTATTTCTAAAACCCCTCATCAAATAAAGTAAGTGGAACTTTTAGAATTGAAAAAGAAATTAAATGAGTTATTAGAATAAGGATTAATTAGTCCTATAACTTCACCATGGGGTGCTCCTATTTTATTTTTTAACAAGAAATATAGTTCAATGATACTTATCATTGATTATAGAGACTTCAATAATATCACTATTAAGAAAAAGTATCTTTTTTCACATATTGATGATTTGTTCGATTAGCTCTATGGAGAATAGTTTTTTTTAAGGTGGATCTCAGGTTGGGGTACCATAAATTTAAAGTTAAGGAAGATTATATTCCAAATATTGTGTTTCAGACTAGATATGGGAATTATGTTTTTGTAGTTATTCTGCTTCAGTTTCCCAATGAACCTTCTATATTTATAGACCTTGTTAATTGAGTTTTTCATGAGTTCTTGGAAAAATTTGTGGTTTTGTTTATTGATGACATTTTGTGTATTCTAAAAGTCAAGAGGAACTTGAAATATATCTAAGAATTGTTTTGTAAACTTTAAAATAAAATAAACTATATGATAAATTTAGTAACTATGAATTTTGGTTGAAAATTTTTTCTTTCCTTGTATATATTTTTTCTATATATGGCATTGGTATTGACCCTATTAAAACAAAAGTTGTTGAATAATTTCAAAGACCCAAAATTTTCAAATAGATTCATAGTTTTCTTGTATTAGAAGTTTACTACGGGAATTTAGTTGAAAATTTTTATCGTTTTTCTAGCCAACTGACTAAGTTAACTCAAAAGAAGTTAAACTCATCTAGAAAAAAGAATGTGATGATTGTTTTAAGGAACTAAAAATGAGATTGGTGAATGCTCCAATTTTGTCCCTATCTTCTAGTAATGGTGAATTTTTCATCTGTAGTGATTCTTCTCTGAAAGGACTTGGTTATTTCCTAATCCAGAATGATTATATAATTAATTATTCTTCACATCAGTTGAAACATAACAAGTTAAATTATCCTACACATGATATAAAATTATCTTTTGTGATTTTTTCTTTAAAAATTTGGATCCTTCTTCTATATGGTGTAAAGTCTTAAATATATAATAATCACAAAATTTTGAAGTATATATTTACTCAAAATTAATTAAACATGAGATGAAGAAGATAGGTGGAACCGATCAAGGATTATGATTGAATGATTTATTACCCTCTTGTAAAATAAAACAAAGTGTTTAATAATTTTATTATAAAAAATAATGCTACATTAACCATGTTATGTTTAGAACATAACCCTGTAGTCAATGATTTGATAAATTAAAGCCTAAAATTTATAGATGTAGGGAAATCCTCTGTTTTATTTTAGGTTTAAATGCATTAAACTTTGTTAAAAAGAATTTAGAAATATCAAAAGTAGGATCAATATATATATGTTGAGGTAGAATGCATTAAGAAGGGTAATTTTCCATAATTTAATATTAATAAAGAAGGTTTTTTGTGATTAGGAAAAAGATTATGTTTTCCTCGTGATTCCCAATTAAAGAAATATTTTGTTGATTGAAGCTCATAGTTCTTTTTTTTTCATTCATCCAAGAAGAACTAAGATGTAAAGAGACATTTGGGAGCATTACTAGTTTGATGGAATGAAAATAGATATTACTAACTTTACCATGAAGTGTTTGAATTGTCAGCAAGTTAAAGTAAAATGACTATTATCGAAGGAAATGATTCAATCATTTCCAATGTTGGAGTGCAAATGGGAAAATATATCCATGGATTTTGTGATGGGATTACCAAATACTCCAAGAGGTATCAATTTTATTTGGTTTATTGTTGATAAATTAACTAAATATGTACATTTACTTAAAATTTAAGAAATAAAGTCTTTAGGTTAGTTTTATCAACTATATCTAAATGATATAGTTAGGTTATATAGAGTGGATCTCTCCATTATATCTAGTTGTGATCTAATATTTACTTCTAGTTTTTTTAAGGGACTTTAGAAATATTTGGTTGCTGAATTAAATTTTATTACTTATTTTCATCCTAAAACTAATGGTCAGTCTGATCTGAAGATTCAAACTATAGAATATATGCTTCATTCTTAGTCAATGGATTAATAGGGAAGTTAGGATCAATATCTTTCTTTGGGCGGGGTTTCTTATAATAACATTTTTCATTCCAATATATAGATAGTTCCATTTAATTCATTATATGAAAAGTAGTATAGAATACCAGATTTTTGGGATAAATTATGAGAAATTAATTTTATGGCAATAGAGTTAGTATAAAAAATAGCTGAGAAGGTGTATTTGATTCAGCAACATATGAGGATAGCTCATAGTAGGAAAAAATGTTATGTGGATAACCAAAGGAAATATACTTCTTTAGAGGTAGGTGATTGTGTCTTTATTAAAGTTTCTCCATGGAAAAGTGTTGTGTGTTTTTGTAAAAAGAGAAATCTATGTCCATGGTTTAATAGACTGTATGAAGTCCTAGAGAAATTTTAATCAGTTTCTTATAGAGTGGTTTTCTCCTCGATTTTATCCCAAGTACACAATATATTTAATGTTTCAATGTTATAGAAATATGTTCTAAATTAATCTCATATTTTTAGACCTCAAATATTTCATTTTGAAGATAATAATTCTAATGAGGAATAGCCAGTTTAAATTCTTAACCATATAGAGAAATTTTTGTTGAATAAGGTGATTTACCAAGTTATGGTTTTATAGAAAAACCATATGGTTGAAGAGGCAATATGGGAATCTGAAAATGTTATGAGGGAAATATATATACACTTGTTTAATAAGTAAATAAAATTTTAAGGATAAAATTTTAAAATAAGAGATAAAATAAAAACCTAGGTAACAAAATAATGAAACACTTTCATGATTTTATTCATCATAAAAATATTAAGTAATTTTTAAATCAATGAGAAAATTGTTTTAAATAAACTATTTTCTTATATGGTTTTATTTAAAATTTTAATTCATAAATTTTGGGTTTTTATTTAGAAAATAATTAATTTCATTTTTAAAATAATCATATCAAAATTTACTTAGGTTTAAATTTTTTTATTTTTCGAAAAATAGTGGTTTTTCAGTGAATATATAAAAATACTGATTTTTGGAAAAAAAAGTCATTTCTTCTCAATAAATTAAGTAATTTAAAAGTATAATTATGTTTTGAATATGATTTAAAGTATAATAAGTATTATTAATTTATATTTAATCCAATTAATTACTTTTTATTCAAATTTAAATTGTATTTTAGTATAATATTGTTTTGGGTTTAAAAATGGGTTTTTCTAAAAACAATTAAAATGCATAATGTTTCTCCATTTTAATTAATTAAAATAATAAATAATGAGGAATGTTTTAAATGAATTTTATTGATTTTGTATCAATAAATATTAATTTAAATTCATAAAATGATTAATATTAATCATATAGTTAAGATAAAATCATCTTTTCTTGAAAAATACACTTCTTGAAAACCCACTTTTTAATCATGTTTGTAGATTTTTTTTAAATTTATTTTTTCCACTAATATGAGTTGAATTTGATAAAATTGATTTAAAATTTTTAATCATCGTAATTTATATTATCAAATAATTTTAGCTTAATTTTTTAAAAAAATTAGTAGTAAAAATAGTAAAAATTAATTACCATGGTTAATGTAAAATTGGGTTTATCAGGGGTAAACTAAAAAGAAAAGGGTTGGAATAACATAAAATAATTATAAAATAATTTTTATGACCATATTTAGACCATATAATTTATAATGTTCTATAATGGTATATTTTGGACCCTTTTTATGTGAAAAATGTGGGTACACCTTTTTCTTTTCAAAAAATACAAGTGTGTCACTCACCTCACATATAAAAGGCCTCCCTATCTCATCTCTTTGTCACACATTAAAACCATTTTTTATAGGCCAATAACTAAAAAAATCACTTCCAAAATTCTATAACATCATCATAGAATAATTACTTTGATCATAAATCCATTCTAGGAATAATTTAGGTATAATCCTAAAGAGGTGGTCTGAGAAGAGATAAAATTCATAACTATGTGTTTTTTATTTATTATTCCACCTCCATAATATATTATTAATTAAAAATTATATAATAACAAAATTATATCCCATATAATGATATTTTACTATATTAATTTAATGACCTGTATCCATCTCATCTTCTTTCAAATGGGAAATGATAACGTTGCTCGTGCGTATGACGGACTACCACCCCATGAAACGATGTGGCATGTTTTCCATAAACACCTATGAAGGTTAGGTATGATGATATAAATAAAGTATATATATGATATTCATAACATAATTAAACCTATTTATAAATTATATCATATATAACTTTTTTACTTTCCATTTCATATGGGATACGATATAGTCACTCGTGTGTATGGCAGACTACAGCCTCGCAAAGCGATGCTATTTTTTCACTAAAACATTACATGTAAGATAATAAGAATAAATTTAATGAATATATGTGATATAAATGAAATAAATATGATATTAATTACATATTTATAATTATAAAAATATCATATATCATTTTCATTATTACACTGAAAAATGATAATGTTGTTCGTGTACGTGTGGACTGCCTCCTTCACAAAGCTATATTACTCTCTTTTCATCACCACACCACATGGATGATATATAAAATAATATTTAAATAAATAATATGGTATATATTATATTATTATAATTCTGGAAAGATAAAATATTACTTACCTCTTTCCCATAATTATCATGGAAAAATGGAAACATTACTCATGCAGACATGTGGCATGTCATCTCCTTGTTCATAACATACTTCATTTTAAAAATCATCATTATCGATTGGTTTTAAAAGTGTAATTGATGTATTAAAATGATAATTATTTCATTATTATTATTCTATATATTTCTAGATAATTTCCTTTTGACCATAGTCAACCTACCAAATTCATTTTTGACACATAAGTGAAAATATCATCAAAACATATAACATAAAATTACTTGATTAAGTAATCATATATAACATGGTAATAAGTGAAATAAAATGAATATTAAATTTGAAAAAGTTTATTAATCCATTAAATATTTAACATGAGTTTATTATTCAATAAGATAAAGAATGTACGCGATGATTTGGATTCAAGGTAAGAGACTTCATCTCAATTTCCTTTAATTGAGGCAGATTTTGATGTTATGAACCTATATTCTTTTATGATGTGTATATACAGACCCTTTGACATATTATATCATTAATTTTTCTATTATCATTTAATTTAATGTTTTGTTTAATTTTATTATTTTATGTCTCTTATGATTCAAATATTTCCAAAGTGATGAAGGACATTTCTTAAAAAAATATCTTTTAATGTTTTCCTTCTAACTTTTGTTTCCATGCCCATGGTTTTCAAATGATTTTATTATGGAAATGAAATTTTTATAAATGGAATTTTTTTCTTTCTTTCACTTTTTTTCTAAAAAAAGTAATCTTTGTGTGGAATGTGTGAATTTCTTTACAAATAACAAAAAGAACATTCTATTTTAACATATATAATGAAAACCACTTTTCTGCCATCATAACCAATATTTAAAGTTTTGATTCCTTTATAAGATTTCATTTTTTTAAAATAAAAACTATCATTCCCTTTTTTATTTATTTTTGTATTGAAGAATGGGTTTTTAAAAAGGATGGATATTTTAATATCTGAAAATGTTTTCTTATGGGTGAAGATAATATTTTATGAGTGTGATGTTGAAAATTTCAAGCTTCTATGTGTTATGATTATGTTATGGTTCTTGGAAATTATTTATATTGATGGGTGTTAATATTATAAACCAAGGATGGGTGGTTATGTTATAAACCAAGGATGATTGGTTACATTGTAAATCAAGGGCGGGTGGTTATGTTATAAACAAAGGATGGGTGGGTCTGTGATATCCCTAAAATGATTTGGATATGGAAGTTAACCATATGGTTATTCCATTTAAAAAAGTGGTGTGGATAATGATGTACCAACATATCTATATGATTTATCTATGATTTATATGGTATTTAATTTTTTTCTTTTATAAAAAAAAATCCATGTTTTTCATGTGAAAATGATTTATTTCTTTCACTCAAATAACATTGATATAAAGGTAAAATTTTCATGGGTTTTCATTTTTCACTAGAATAATGGTTTTATTTATTTTTATATCCATTAATAATATTTTTTTTCTTTATACCACATTTTAAAAAAAACACAGAGTCTAAGGATAGTTATGGGAAAGGAATAAGTCAAGTTGAAAGTAATAAATATTTTCATGAAAATAAATCATGTTTTATCTTAAATGTTTCATATTGTAAAAAAATAGATAATTATCAGAAGTATCTAATTTTTATTATATGGTTGTGTTATATATTATTTATGTCCCAATTATCTAAAAAACAAAACCTAAAGAGATCCTCAAATTTTAGATAATTAATTCCTAACATAAAACCCAATATTATGTAATGTTTAAGGTTGGGTCCTTATAGTTGGCATCAGAGGTTAGATAAGACAAATTTAGAGTTTATAACAATGATAATTTCATACCCTAGAAATATTTTACTTTATGGTTTATTTTAAATCATGTATCATTTAAATATTATCATGTTTCTTCATCTAAAATTTTTCTGTTTAGAAAGGTTTTCCGCAGTGGAAATAGGGAATCTGTAGTGGGAAGCCACCAAGAGGAAAATATCCTTTCAAATCAGAATCCAAAGATGCTTTTAATGGGAATTGAATAGTTTTTTGTAGTTATGGATCAATTGGAACAAGTTATTAATATTGGTGGTATGAAGTCTAGAGAGGAACCCAATCTACCATGAAGGAACATGTCAATAGTGAATTATTTTATGAGACAATATCCATTATCATTCAATGGATCATCTAACCACATTGTCACGAACCTGTCCGATTCAACCCTGAACCGGTCACCCAGGCCAGCCCGCGAAAAGTCCCGAGAGGCGTTCCTGATCCTCCCGGGATGGTGACAAGCACCAAGGGAATCAATAGAGTACACAAGGGAACGATTTCTTCCATATATGAACAATCAAACAAATACCGGAAATAAATGGACAGCCCAAAATAAATTTATATAAAAATTGAACTGATCATTATTTGAACAAGAAGCTGAAAGTACAACTAAGAAAAAAACTCAAATGACCAAACTTTATAACCAAATAACTCCATGTGACCCCTCTGGTCACTCTCCAACAAAATGATCACACATCGCCCAAGGTAATCGAACTCAAGCTGAAACCTGCACAAGGGAAAAAAATAGAAAAAGACTATATGCGTGAGTATTAAAACTCAGTAGGTTAGCCTGATATTCTATTCCCAGTTCACATTCCTTTAAAATAAAAGAAACGTAAATTTATAGTTTTAAATTCAAGATATGAAAGTATGGTTTTCAAATGATGTTCCATGCTAAAAAAATTTACCACAAAAAAACATGCAAGTTTTATAAACAAGAATGCAAGTAACAACTTTCAAATCGGTGCAACTTCAAAATGAAAATATCTTTCAAGAGGGATGATTTAAAGAATTTTAACTTTTAAATAAATCACACACAATACTTAATTTACCAACCAAACACACCATATACTAATGGTGAGTACAAAATATCCAATGAGCACAAGTCAGGGGAACACCCCTAGGCACTAGTCAATTGTGAGCCCCAGGTATCTCATATCTCGGTGAAAGTAACCATAATAAATATCCATTCTCGTGCACAAGATCCACTAGTAGGGAGCATACCCATAACCTAGTGGTACCCCAACATCATCATCATCATAGTTTAGTTAGTGTTGTCATCGTCAAACTTGCTACGTGAAACAGGGGCCAAACCCCACAAGATCACCAGCATACTAGTACATGTCCGCCCACCTAGATACCCGGGATTCCCTTTAGTGCTCAATCAAGTTACACATATTATCAAATAAAAATTTCACATAAAAATTCCATTCCCAAACCATAAACACACAAACATCCCACAAACTTTCTTCACATTTCTTTCACGAATCAACAAACCACTAAATATTTTCGTAAAACAATTTCAAGGAGTGTATTGAGGATTTTCACATAAAACTCATTAAAAACACTCTTTCAATTATAAAAACACGTCAAAACCATACCAAAACATATTTTTAAGCCCTAAAAAATTTTAATAAAATCATTTCATGGACCATAAAACAATCCCAATTGCACATCTTGGTATATACAAGTAAAACACTCATTCTTCATTTTTAGGAAAGGCCAAACGGGCCTTTTAAATTTTCTCAAAAACAACATTTGAAAAAGTTATGAATTTAAATTTTATTAAGTAGGTGTATAAACACAATTTACAGAATCAAAACACATTCATTAATCCCATAAAACCCTCAGGTTACATATTCAAAATACAACCATTTTCATAATAATGTGAAACACGCCATTTTCCGAAAACTCGGGCCAAAACATGTTGTAAACAAAAACCCATTTATTTTTAAAACCAAATACAAATTTTAAATACATAAAATGATCACAAAATATTTTTTTACATGCTTCCAATGTATTTATAAAACCAAAAAAATCATTTTAAATTGCACTAGACACATAAAATCCAACTGGGCAATTTACTGATCACATGGCATGCACTCTTAAAAAAACTTATGTTAAGCACTTAAAAAGGTATAA
Organism: Viscum album; assembly: GCA_963277665.1. NCBI lineage: Eukaryota > Viridiplantae > Streptophyta > Magnoliopsida > Santalales > Viscaceae > Viscum > Viscum album. The sequence goes on along the minus strand of OY728140.1, from coordinate 840,418,848 downwards.
AACACCATTTTATGCCATAAAGTTATTCAAGATACTGATACATATTAAAAATACCATAAACCAAGTGCGAAATCTCGTGGAATAATTTATCAAACTAGAAGAGTTCACATTTAAACCAAAACAACTATATTTTTAACAAAATAAGTCATAAAACATAATTTGCACACAAAACCTTTAGAACCAAAGTTTAAAAGTAGGAAATATCATATAAATAAGGTTATAACATAATTAAAATTATTAAACTTAAATGATAAAGGTTTTTTCAAGGGATATCCTACCTCAAATCCTTGGCGTAACGGAAATGCACACCTGAAATCACCCATCACGGGTTTATAAACCCTAAAACTATGAAGACCAGACCTAAATGAATATAAATTCCATCAAAAACCATGGTATAACAGAACCCTAGGTCTATCATTACAAGGGTATATTATAAAACCATGAAAAATTGAAAGGAGGAAGAAGAGGGAGGATAAAGGAGATAGAATCTCACCTTCACCACTAGAAAACTCTTCGTATTCCAAAAGATATTCACCCATAGAGAAAAGGGAATGGGATGAAACTTCTTGGAGAGTCTCCTAACGTCTAGAAGAACCAGTTAAAGAATATTTTTTTAAAAAAGAGCACGAATTGAATGAGTTATGTATAAAACTATTTACCTTATCAATTCTGGTTGATTTGAGGTATCCTGAGACTTTATCCATAATATGCGACCCATATGAGCTCCAAATATGGTAAATCGATTCTTAGGGTTCTTATAGGGTTATTTTATTAGAGTGGGAGGTGTAATCTCCGAAAAATATAAAAAAATTAAGAAGATATAAAATAAACTAATTATTTTTTTTAAAACAGGAAATGGGCTCATGGGCTGGCCCAATACCTAAATAAGTAACCTCAATTAACCATGCTTATGAATTTATATGGGATCAAAAAGGATAATAAAGTTTTAATATATCATTATAGGACAAGTGGGAAGTTTAATGGGTGAAAATGGATGAAAAAAAAGAGTTATAAAAGAAACAAATTCAGTTTTTAAAACTGGAAATGGGCTCACGGTTGGCCCAAATCATGAAGTAACCACCCTTTCTTCAAAACCCCCTAAACAACCAATGGGGAACCCAAATTAGAGTGATTAGACATATATGAAACTTAAAAACTCAAGATTAATCTCACAAAATACCCATTAAAATTAATGGGATTTCCAATGGACCAGATCAAAACAAAGACAAAAAAACCGGGTGTGACAATTCTCCCCACCATTAAAGCTTTCCGCCCCCGGAAAGCCATAACACTTTCCAATTAAAAAATCAACACCTAAGGATTATCTATCAACATGATACAGCCTCTCAATAAAATTAAATATCATCAACCATCAATGGATATTAAGCCTCTAGCTCAAAAAAAACACACTACTCAGAACCACTTCCAGAAAATCATTGGAAATATCAAGCCACCACCTCCACAACCAAGCCAAGAACCCGATTGTTGGGCCTTCTTCCAATGAACCCAACCATCACCCAAACCAAAGAGAACCCAAAAAAACCAAATATTCTAGGGGAGTCTATAATGGACTCCCCACTATTAAGAAACAACTATCACTATAAAATTTCTTAGGATGAAAATCCTTGAGACCCATGGTGGGTCTCCCCACCATTAGAAACCAACTAGCAACGAACAGACAAAAATTCAACATGATCTAGAATTGGGCGTCACTAACACAAGCCCAAAAAACACTCCTATAAAAACCTACAATTCCATTTAATAGTGTTACAACATGAACATCTAAACCACCCACTTCCGAATGGAGGGGACATGAACTGGGCCAAGACTTTCAGCACGGATCTAGACCCCCACCACTCAGGGATGGGAGGGAAGGGGACACAATAATTTGGCCACTAAAACAAAAAAAGAAATAAATAAACTACCCAAAACTCTCCACCTATTAATTGGTAACACCAATACTACACCTGATTTTCACAAGTGGTCCACACAGGTAAATAGATTGAAAACCCACATCCATGAAGGCATAACCATAGACACTATATGAGGGGTAATTCCACCATGCTTGTTGTGACAAAGGGAAATTAACATAAATGAGGAACCAAAACATTGACATAGAAACTAACTTACCAAAAAATAGGAGGCAGGATCCTAATCGAGCACTCCACACCTCTGTCGATTTCCTGACTACATGAAAAGCATCACTCTGAGGCCTATGGCTGGAGCCCTTATTCTTAAAGCATCTGTTGCACCGTAGTCAGGTGATAAGGATCACACCACTCAAAAAACCTCACTTGATCACCAAACAAAAACCTTCATCCAAATAGGAACTCATAGATACATATCAAAATTATGTCTCACTCTGAACGAGGGGCAGAATGGATAAGGAATATGGCGAAACACATCAACATCACCGAACACAACTACTATGTCCAAAAGAATTATCATGACCTAGAAGAACTTTTAATCGATCCCAAATAGCTCTCTATTCCAACAAATAGGTTGAGGAATCATCCAAAGAGGTGGATTTAAAATTTTAAATGAATCCTTAGGTTGATCAACAGGAAAGATTTCCAAAGGAGAACTATACATGGCCACATCACAACATCAAACACATCTTTAGGGACCCAATGAACATTACTCAAAAACTGAGCCACCAACAAGATCTCATCCCAAGATACAAAAAGAGTACAACTTATAGATCACAAAGAAGATTACTGAATAAACAAATCTTCTAAGACATTAAAAAATCAAGCCACATAACCATTGGTTTTAAAAAAATCCACAATTTTTCTGCTCAAAACACTTTTGAAAAACCAACTAACTTGGTGGGTTTCCACATTCACCAATGGTGTTTCATCAAGTCTCACCCATATTCACATTTCTATGCCACCCAAGTCACCCAACCACCATGCCATATAGGCCATCCTTCCATATATAAATAAAACCATACATGTGATCACCCATGAAAACACCAAAGGCTAAAACAAAACAACATCATTCCAAAAAAAATTACCTTCAAAAGGAACACCAACCACCAAGTCAAAAACCCTTTTTATATTTCACAAAAAAAACCACAATTCATTAAGAACCATTTTCTTAAAAACCTACCCATTTTCATTTTTAATAACTTTTAAAATAACCAAGCCACTCCAAACAACCCCTTCCCATTTTTTTTAAAAATTCAGCAAGGTATATTTTTATAATCCAAGTTCCATTGAGACCAATACCCTTTCTAGGAAAACACCAACTGATCAAAACCAATTTCCAAAAATAATTTATCTGATTCAAAAACATTTTAACATATGAAAATACCCCATTTAAAACAAAGATCTAGAATCACCTTAAAATGATTCATAATTTCAAAACATTTTATTCCAACAAACCACAAGTTTAGATTATGGATAATCTAATCCCGTTAAATCATTTCCACTTCCCTCCATTTTTTTCACAAAACACAACCATCCAAAACCATTCTTATATTTAATTTTTGAAAACCCCCTTTTTCACTTTTAAAAATATAATTCTTACTTTAAAACCCATTTCCACATTTCTCACACAAGGATTTTAAAAATAAAAATTCAGAATTCAAGAAAGGTTTAAGAGACCCAAAAAAAGGGAACTAGTGTCGGTGGGTGACTTGACCATATGGTTGGTGGCCATATGGAAAACACAACTCCAACACAGAGAGACTTATTAGGACCATTCCCCAGATCCACATGGCTTTCCAGGCCCTACGAGCTCACGGAGGCCATTAGTCAGACTCCCCTTTTCATTTCCCAACACCAAACAATCAACAAGAATAAAGTACACTAATAAAACCAGAATTCCCATGGAAACTCGAGGATTAGAACGAGAAAGAGTTTGCAACGCTATTCTTGCCCTTACCCCTAAAGTCCCTAAAATCCTACTCAATCTACCTTGACATCCCCAAAATAACAAGGGCGCTCTAAAAAGAAAGGTTTGCTAAGAGCCAACCTCCCTTTGATACCATTTTGTTACGAATCAGTCTGAGTCAACCCTGAACGGGTCAACCAGGCCAGCCCGCGACAAGTCCCGAGAGGCATTCCCGATCCTCCCGGGATGGAGAAAAGCACCAAGGGAATAAATATAGTACACAAGGGAACAATTTCACCCATATATGAACAATCAAACAAATAGCGGAAAGAAATGGATAGCCCAAAATAAATTTATATAAAAATTGAACTGAATATTATTTGTACAAGAAACTGAAAGTACAACTAAGACAACAACTCAAATGACCAAACTCGATAACCAAATAACTCCATGTGACCCCTATGGTCACTCTCCAAAAAAATGATCACACATCGCCTAAGGTAATCAAACTCAAGCTGAAACCTACACAAGGGCTAAAAACAGAAGAAGACTATAGGCGTGAGTATTAAAACTCAGTAGGTTAGCCCGATATTCTATTCCCAATGCACATTCCTTTAAAATAAAAGAAACATAAATTTATAGTTTTAAATTAAAGATATGAAAGTATGGTTTTCAAATGAGTTTCCATGCTAAAAAAAAGTTACCAGATGAAAACATGCATGTTTTATAAACAAGAATGAGAGTAACAACTTTCAAAGCGGTGCAACTTCAAAATGAAAATAGCTTTCAAGAGGGATGATTTAAAGAATTTTAACTATTAAATAAATCACAAACACTACTTAATTTACCAACCAAACACACTGCATGCTGACGGTGAGTACAAAATATCCAATGAGCATAAGTCACGGGAACACCCCTAGGCACTAGTCAGTTGTGAGCCCCATGTACCTCGTATCTCGGTGAAAGTAACCATAATAAATATTTGTTCTCGTGCACATGATCCACTAGTAAGGAGAATACCCATAACATAGTGGTACCCAAACATCATCATCATCATATTTTAGTTAGTGTTGTCATCGTCAAACTTGCTACGTGAAACAGGGGCCCAACCCCACAGGATCACTAGCATACTAGTACACATCCGCCCACCTAGATACCTGGGATTCCCTTTAGTGCTCAATAAAGTTAAACATATTATCAAATACAAATTTCACATAAAAATTACATTCCCAAACCATAAACACAAAAACAACCCACAAACTTTCTTCACATTTCTTTCACAAATCAACAAACCACTAAATATTTTCGTAAAACAATTTCAAGGAGTGTATTGAGTCTTTGCACATAAAACTCATTAAAAAACACTCTTTAAATTATATACACACATCAAAACCATACCAAAACATATTTTTAAGCCCTAAAAACATTTAATAAAATAATTTCATGGAACATAAAACAATCCCAATTGCACAACTTGGTATATACAAGTAAAACACTCATTCTTCATTTTTAGGAAAAGCTAAACGGGCCTTTTAAATTTTCTCAAAACTAACATTTGAAAAAGTTATGAATTTCAATTTTATTAAGGAGGTGTATAAACACAATTTAAAGAATCAAACCACATTCATAAATCCCATAAAACCCTCAGGTTACATATTCAAAATACAACCATTTTCATAAGAATGTGAAACATGCCATTTTTTGAAAACTCAGGCCAAAACATGTTGTAAACAAAAACCCATTTATTTGTAAAACAAAATACAAATTTTAAATCCATAAAAGGATCCTAAAATATTTTTTTACATGATTCCAATGTATTTATAAATCCAAACAAATAATTTTAAATTGTACTAGACACATAAAAGCCAACCGGGCAATTTACTGATCACATGACATGCACTCTTAAAAAAACTTATGTTAAGCACTTAAAAAGGTATAAAACACCATTTTCATGCCATAATGTTATTCAAGATACTGATACATATTAAAAATACCATAAACCAAGTGAGAAAGCTCATGGAATAATTTATCAAACTAGAAGAGTTCACATTTAAACCAAAACAACTATATTTTTAACAAAATAAGTCATAAAACATAATTTTCACACAAAACCTTTAGAACCAAAGTTTCACAGCAGGAAATATCATATAAATAAGGTTATAACAGAATTAAAATGATGAAACTTAAATGATAAAGGTTTTTTCAAGGGATATCCTACCTCAAATCCTTGGTATATAATTACTAGGGTATATTATAAAACCAAGAAAAATTGAAAGGAGGAAGAAGAGGGAGGATAAAGGAGATAAAATCTCACCTTCACCACTAGAAAACTCTTTGTATTCCATTATATATGCACTCTTAGAGAAAAGGGAATGCGATGAAACTTCTTGTAGAGTCTCCTAAGGTCTGTAAGAATCATGGAAAGAAGATTTTTTTGAAAAATAGCATGAATTTAATGAGTTATATATAAAATTATTTACCTTATCAATTCTGGTCGATTTGAGGTATCCTGAGAACTTTCTCCCTAATACGTGACCCATATAAGCTCTAAAGAAGGTAAATAGATTCTGAGGGTTATTATAGGGTTATTTTATTCAAGGGGGAGTTGGAATAACTAAAAAATATAAAAAAAACTTAAAAATATATAAAAGAAACAAATTATTTTTTAAAAAACAGGAAATGGGCTCATGGGCTTGCCCAATACGTAAATAAGTAACCTCAATTCACCATGATTATGAATTTATATGGGGTCCAAAAGGATAAGTAAATTTTAATATATCAGTATAGGACAAGTGGGAAGTTTAATGGGTGAAAAAGGATGAAAAACAAAATAGTTATAAAAGAAAAAAATTTGGTTTTTAAAACTGGAAATGGGCTCATTGTTGGCCCAAATCATGAAGTAACCACCCTTTATTAAAAAACTCCTAAAGAACCAATGGAGAACACAAATTAGGGTTATTATACATATATAAAACTTCAAAACTCAAGATTCATCTCACCAAATACCCATAAAAATGATCAGGATTTCCAATGGACCGGATCAAAACAAAGACAAAAAAACGGGTGTGACACACATGATAGTTGAAGGATGGATTAAAAACCTATAAAATATATTAAATGTCATGGTATATTGATATCATACAAATTTAAGTTTTCCTATTTACCTTTTTAAAGGTTAATACTACCTATTGTGTTCAATGATTAATAATATCAAAGAAAGGGATGAGATTGATGACTTGGAATAGGATGAATTTAAGAATATTTTTATTTAGAAATATTTTCCTAATATATTTCAAATTAGTATAGAAAAACAATTATTGTAATTGAGACAAAAGGAGGAATATTTTGTGGCTATATATAAATCAAACTTCACTAGATTATCAAGGTACATCCCAAATTTTATCGTGAAACTTGATGGTAATATTAATTGGTTTCAATCAGGATTAAAGCAAGGATATCAAAGGGAATTCAATTATTGTGAATTAAAAATATATTAGAAACATTTTTGATGTGCTAGTATGGTAGAAATAGAGTTTTCTAGTGATGATTTTTTCTATGAAAATAAGTGAAAGAAGAGGTCCAGTTAGCAGGAAATAGGTAAGTATTCATCAATGAAGTCTGGAGGTAAGAAAAGAAAGTTACCATACTGTGATAAGTGTGGTAAAAATAATCTTGGATAATGTATTATGAAGTATAGGAAGTTATTTATATGTGGTAATTTTGGTCATATATCTCATGGTTGTACGTAAAATTATCAGATAAGCAATGAAAATCTAATGGTAAGATGTTTTAATTTCAATGAATTGGGGAATTAGAAAAAAGTGTATCCAAAGTTGATTACTCAGTGTGGAAATCATCAAGATAAAAAGTAAAAGGGTTTAGAAAAATATTTTTCTACTACTATGGATAATTATGTGTCGTCAAATGAAGAGGTGATAGGCATGTTACTTGTGTATTCAAATTATTTCAATACCCTATTTGACTCTGGATTTTCACATTCTTTCATTTTTAGGAAATCTGCATGTAAAATTGTAATATCACATCATGAATGTAAGATAGAAATTTTGGTGAAAATATGGGTAGAAGTATAAAAGAAATCAAGATTTATAGGAATATTCCTATTGTTATCAGTAGGAAGGTATTTCATACAAATATTTTTAAACTAGCTATATTAGAGTTTTATATAATTCTTGGTTTGAATTGGATTTTAGTTTATCATGATAAGATATATTTCAGAGATATTAAAGTTATTTTCAATGATTTCATGCCTTTTATAACTTACCAAGAATTTGATAAAATGATTAAAGGTGGTAGTGAAGTTACCTAGGTCATATTATTGAAAATAAATAAACTATTCAAATTAGTGATGTTCCCATATTAAATGAATACATAGATGTATTTATTGGTGATTTTATTGGTGTAATTTATGATTGGGAGGTTGAGGTTACTGTTAACTTAGTTCATGATGCTGATCTTATTTCTAAACCCCCTTATCGAATGGCTCTGGTGGAACTTTTAGAATTGAAAAAGAAATTTCATTAGCTATTAGATAATGGTTTCATTTAATCTAGAACTTCACAATGGGGTGATATTATTTTATTTTAAAAAAATAAATATGATTTAATGAGAATTTCCAATGATTATAGATCCTTGAATAACATAACTATTAAGAATAAGTATCTTTTACCTCATATTGATGATTTGTTTGATCATTTCTAGGGAGCATAGTATTTTTCAAAGTTTGATCTCAGGATGGGTTATCATTAGTTGATAGTATAGAATGTAGATATTCATAAGACTATGTTATAAACTAGATATGGGAATTATGTGTCACGGACCAACCCGTAGGGGTCTGACCCATGACTACCCTAAGCTCGCCTCCAATAGGCTAGGGGTAGGAGACCAGCACTGAGTAGTCATATCCCACAAATGAGAGGCATTAGCCTAATGCACTTTCACACACACACATCTCCAAGACCACACGAATATAAAATGTAAATAATCTAAAACTAATGCACGTATACATCTATAATCCTATGACAGAGTATGATAGTAAATTATTTAAATAGAAAAGGGGCCAAATACAATCCCAACCAAAAAAATGTAAAGAGTCCAACCTAATCCAAGGGAAAGGACTGCGATCAAATGAAAACTCCCAAAAAACCTCAGTCTTTCAAGTTTAAGATAAGATCCACCTACTACACATCCTCCCAGGACACCGTCAAAAGGTTTATTATCTGTATAAGACACAACACATATTGGAAAACCCCATGTAGAGGTGAGTATAACAATACCTAGTAAAACACCTTGAAAACACTAAAAATGAAGCATCAAGTATAATCATCTCAATATAAGGATATAACAATCGATGTATAATAGAAAACACCCAGATATACTTAGGAAGGACACTGTTCTACCAGGTGTTCACAACCAACTTCCAGCCATAGGATTATGCTTGAAGAAATGATCGTTCATGGATAATCCACTCCATGATCCATGATATCACCAAAGACACTAATCCAAGAGGTCAAGATCATTAGGACCAACCATAGAAATATCACTTGTCTCAGAAGACCCTAATACTCGGATAGGGGGTCACACCCAGAATCACTAAGGGACACCACAAACCCAATCTGGATCAACTTAATATGTAGGAGACTATATTCCAATGATACAAAAAACCCTACCGATACAACCTGATAAATGGATGATTAACGCCCTGCTCAAGGATTTTATTTCGATTACACAAACCCCACCTAGGGTAAAAAGATGATGGAGGATCATGCTCCAGTCCCACAAAGGGACACCACAAACTCTATCTAAGACACCTCCTCTAGAGATGATCACAATCCTATGATGTGTAGGTAATGTTTCATTATACCCTTAAGGGAAAGGACCAAGAGGAACTCACTCAACTAACACTGGTTTTAACTGAAGATATAAAGAGGTTAGACCTGTCTTTAAGGGAGTACACAATGTATAAGTATAGTACATGGCATTCCTTGCTCAACCTATAACTTCCCATATGGTGATGCCTCACACAACATGTCAATATCCTTATATAAAACGTGTAGGTATGGTACACGGTGTGTAGATATTATTCAACACCCTATCCATGTCACCTGGTCATGTCTGTGTACCATTGGTCGTGCATGTGTACCATCCCATGTACACTTGGTTGTGTCTGTGTCCGAGTACACAGCATTTTCATTCCCTTGTACTCATGGATGTGTCCATGTACCTTATGAAGTACATATCAAGCCATCATGGAGGGGTCACATGGTGTGTGACTATGTCACATGATGTTTGATACTTAAATCTAGCCAAAACCCTATCACTACAGCTAGGGAGTCTCACACAGTGTTTAATCCCAAAATACACACCGTGTGTGTCAGAGTTTTCTAAATCCATCGGGATCTTCCTCTATGTTTTCCTACACATTTCTGGAGCCACTATTCTCACCAGAAACAACATATTCGGGTCATTCAGCCCTTTCCATCATCGATTGCCAGATTTTTTATTTGAATCCACTCGAAAAATACCACATCTAGTCATCTGTCATCATGCATCAAAAACTAAGAAGAACATAACCCAAAAATTTGTTTGATGCTCCCCTAACCACCCACTGTTGTCTTCTCACCTCAATCACACCATTAATCACAAACCTCGCTTGCAGTATTGATCTATTGCGCCAAATAATAATCATGAAATGATTGAATATTGGGTATTCATTGAAACATGAGCCAAAACAAATTTTTGTGATGAACGTGTAAAGAACTGGGAAAGAAATCCAAAATATATCAAATGTGATGAAAAAAACTTGGACTTTATTCATTCATCCTTGATTCATTGTCATATAAAAAGGCAATCAAAGAGGAATAAAACATAATGAACAAATTTAATTCTATCAAATTAAATCTACTGATGATGTGCGTGTCAATTATTTTTATAGAATTGATCTGCATTTGTCAGGGATTAAAGAACGAGATAGAAAACACAAATCAACTTCCTACTAAGAGTCTGGATCGATCGTTTATGATGAATGATTCTACATTGTCGTTATTGATGAGATCTAAAAACTTCTTTGGCACAAGGATCTTCAATCTAGTCCCAATCCATTGTCATTATCTAGGAATGATATCCAATGGTTGTCAAGATCTCTAGGGTTTGAGCATCCAACCTTGAGAACAATCTCATAATTGTATATTTAAAGGAGAGTGGCTCACTGCGTAGAATAAAAATAAACTAAATAAATTTATTTATTTTATTTTATTAACTCCACTCTTGAGAAGACTTTTCACAAACTCCACGTGCCAAAAAATATTATGTCGTGCCTTAGGTAAAACCCACATTCTGAACTAAATAGTGCCCTCAGATTTCTGATCTGGGCCCTCATTTAAGAGTTATTACACTTTTTCATAAAAACTGTGTGTGCATGCTATTTAATATATTTAATATATTTCAAACATTTATTTTGGGAACACCAAGCTACAGAATCATATGAATTCTAAGAACTTGGTCTTGAAAATAATCCATATAATATCCAAAAATAATACATAGAAAATATGAGTGATTACATTCTCCCCAACTTAGGGATTTTCATCCCAAAAAGAGAAAACCCTACTCAAAAATATAAGGGTACTGAGCTCACATCTAGTTCTCTCACTCTCAGGTGATCTTCTAAATAACCCTATACTGTCACCAAATACATGCTAGGGGAATTTATCACCCATGAAGGATCCTTTCCTACTGATCCTTGATCTCTATTAGGTAATCAGTAAAGGTAGATCCATCCTCAATGTCCAGGTCACCTCAGTCGATAACATGAAATGGGTCATGCATGTATCTCCCCAGCTATGACATGTGGAAGATTCCATGTACCTAGTCCAAATATGGTGGTATAGGTAAGTGGTACACCACCTCACCAACTCTATGTGGTATTTGTAAAGGACCAATGAATCTTAGATATAACTTGCTGTTATGGAAAAATATCCTCAATCCACATCGAGGTGAGACCCTCAAGAACACATGGCCTCCCTCTTCGAACTCCATAGGTCTCCATCATTAGTATTCATAAGACTTATGATGGCTCTGTGAAGTCCTCTTCCTCTCCTAGATGATCTGGACCCATGAGTGCTGACTCTCCTGGATCAGTCCAACAAAGTGGTGACTTATAGGGTTGCCTGTACAAATCCTCAAATGGTTCCATACCAATGGTGGAATGGTAGATTTTTTTATATAAACTCTACCAAGGTATGTTTATACTCTCAACTATGGAAAAATTCCAACATGAAAACCCACAGCATGTTCTCCTAGACCTAGATGGGCTGCTCAGTCTGGCTGTCAGTTTAGGGGTGAAACGCCATGCTCAAGTGTAATTGAGTCCAAAAGGACTCCTAAAATCCCCTCCATAATCATTATGTGAAGTAAGAATTGGGGTCTAAAATGATCATAGAGAGAACTCTATAGATTTGGACTATATCCTTCATGAAGAGGCATCCTAATCTATCTACTGAAATCTTATCTCAAATTGGTAGAAAGTGGGATGACTTACTGAGTCAATCGACGACCACCCAGATGGCATCATGTCCCCTAGATGTATGTGGTAATCCCATCACAATTTCCATGGATATATCATCCAAATTACACTATGGAACCTCAAGGGGTTGATCTAAACCTGCTAGAACATGGTTCTCAACATTCCCCCACTAACAAGTGAGGCATTGAGAGACAAACTTTGTAACACAATGTTTCATGCCTAGCCACCAAAATAGGAGTCAAAGGTTCTATTATATCTTTACCACACCTAAATATACTAAAATATGGTATGTATAAAACTCTCATATCACCTCCTCCCACAACATAAAAGGTTTCATCATCTGCCCTCTAAAAAGGATTATGTTCTCCCCACCTTGAGAATATCCATCATGAGAACATCCAATGGATATCTAAGTACGTAAGGTCTCACAATTGGTATCTCCACACTGAACATCCCTAAAACACTATAAAATTGGTGGGTTAAAAACCATAAACTAAAGATATGAAGCACTATCCTTGTCCACTAAGGACAACAGTAATGGGGATTACTGCTCTGACACCTCATCCAACAACTGAGAAAAATATCTCCTACTAAGAGAATCTTTCACCATGTTCCCCTTCCTAGGAGTATAGACAATCTCAAAGTCATAGTCAAAGAGGAACTCTATCCATCGCCTATGTCTCAATTTAAGATCCTTATGAGAGAATTTATACTTGAGACTCTTGTGGTTAGAGTAAATGATAAACTACTTTCCCATCAGGTAGTGTCACCACATCTTCATTGTGAATACTACCACTACTAAATCAAGATTATAGGTTGTATAGTTCTTCTCATGTGGTCTCAACTAATGTGAACCATAGTTAATCATTGCCTGCCTCTATATAAGAATGCAAAAAAAGTATGGTCCATGATGTATCACAGAATACTACATACTTGACACCCTCCACTAGAAATATCAAGATGGGAGGGATTCTCAATATCTTCCTTAGATCCTAAAATCATTGATGGAACTTTTCTATCAACATTAAAGGCTTCCCCTTTCGGATTAAATCTTTCAAGGGTGATTCCACTCTAGAGAAATCATTTATAAACCTCCAATAGTACCTTTCTAACCCAATAAAACTTCACACCTTAGTAATACTCTTCAGTGGCTCCCAAGTAGGAACTGCCTAAACCTTTTCCAGAACCACTACTACTCTTTCCTCTAAGATGATATGTCCAAGGAAGTGGACCTCTTGAATACAAAACTGACACTTCAAGAGATTATCATAAAATTTTTGTTCTCATAGTGTGTCCAAGACCATACTCAAGTGTCTCATATACTCCTCCTTGGATGTCGAGTAAAATAGGATAACATCGATCAAAACCACCAATAACTGGTCTAAGAACTGGTGGAAGATCCAGTTCATGAGACCCATGAACACTGTTGGGGAGTTTTTTATGCTGAATAGCATCACCAATTACTCATAGTGATCGTAGAAACATTTAAATGTCATCTTCAATATATCCCCATCCCCTACTCATTGTTGGTGATAGTCTAATATAAGGTCAATCTTTAATAATAATCTCACCCATAGAATCTAATTTAAGGGGTGATCAATCCTTGGTAGTGGATACTTATTCTTCATGGTCACCTGATTCAAGCATTGATATTCCACACATGACCTCAAATTTCCATATGCCTTCCTGGAAAACAATACTGGGGATTCCCAAGGGGAAACACTAGGTCTCATAAATCCCTTATTCTATAAGTCCTCCAAATTCACCCTCATATTAGGAAGCTCTGTGGTATCTATTCAATTTGTTAGTGAAGATATTGGGGTCATCCCAGGTGCAAGTTAATGTATGAGTCTAGCACTCATCAGGGAGGCAAACCCGGTACATCCTCGGGAAAGATTTCCTTATACTTTACCACCACTATAGGAAATGGATAGCCGATAGCATCCATTGCTCAAAGAGTCATGAGATCTAATTGGTGAGTAATTGACCTCACTCTCCTATACCTGAGCTCATCCAACTCTTCCAAGGTTTCCTTTTCATCCAAAAAGAAAAACCTTGTTATGTCACGACATACACATTGTATACTCCTCCTAAAACAATCGATCTAGGCATGAACTATGGATACACAGTCCATACGTAAGACGATGAAATAAGGCCTCATCTCCACTATAAAGATATACCATACAAAAATCTCATCTCCAATCATTATGTCGCACTATCAGCATAAATGTTCAATCACTGAGTCACCACCTACCATAGTCTCTAACTGAAAGGGCCATCTAATGGCCCAATTGAAATCTCTAAGTCTCAAACTAGAGAAGTGGAGAGGTAGGAATGACTCACACATATGTATATCAATACTACAGGTAAATTATAAAATTCATAGATCATACCTCATATCATCCCTTAAGACTCAGGTTTATAGGCCTCCATAGCCTATATCTGGCCTTGTTCCTAATCACCAACTCCCTGAGTCTAGCATAGACCACCTGGGGTAGTGGTGGTAATGGATCAAACATTTTCACACCTCTTGATACTCTGTTAGACCCTCTAACACATCTACCACACTAAGGATCACCGTAATTCTGCCTCTATCTCTGCTTCATTAGTCTCTTGACCATATCTCGATCAGCTGTATGACGGGTCGGACAATCCCAATCCAGATTTCCCTGACCATTGCAAGAGAAACACTGCCTCTCCCTCATCTTATTCAAGATATCCTAAGATTTATTCACCACTAAACTTATGTCCTAGGATATTCTTATAAAGATATAACACTCTTGGATCTATGTGATGGTTTTCAGCTGCCTATGGTCGAGTTATCAGCTCTTGGGTTCCCACTACAAGCACCCACTATCAGTTCCTACTCTTCCAGGAAGTTCTCCACTACCAAGGCTTTCTCCATCACCCCAGCATAGGTGGGAATGTATAAAGATATAAATGAATATCTGATCTCCCATAATAAGACCTGCTCATAGTTTTATTCTCAAAATAACTAATCTTGAACAATATATAAGGAGTTATGCAAAATATTAGTAAACCTCGCTGAATATTCCACCATAGTAAAACTACAATATTGCATATGAAGGACCTAATGTATATGTACTGAACACAATGTGTCTGGATAGAACTCTTCCCTAAAGATATTCTCAATTTTAAATCCAGGAGAGAGTTATCTCATCATGTGACTAAGTCACTAAGCTCCTCCATCACCCAGTAGATCCCCAAGGATTTCCATCTAATCTATAGGCATCCTCAAAATGTATAAAACAAGACTGACCACCTCTAGCTAGTCCTTAGCCACTTTGGGTTTGGATCACCCCAGAACCTGGGAGGTCACTACCTCTGGAACTCAAGAAGTGCACTCCTCCTACATGTATCCTATGCTGACACTTCCAGTGATAGCTACTACTTAGAGGGTGATGGTATAGCTGGTAAAATACCCAAAGGTGTTATCTCTAGTAAAAGCCCATGTACTAAAGCCTCATAACTTTGAGAATCATCCTTGTGATCATGTGGTGGAATCCTGGATGGTTGTCTGTGGGGAGGAATCCTAAAATAAAACAAGATGTACCATAGTTAAAAGAGTATATCTGGGGAGCTGACTCAAGAAGGACATGAAAAACACAACCCATCCCTATATAATATATATATATATATATATATATCAATGTTTTATCTAAAATCAATGTCTACATATATTGAGAAAAAAAGGTAGGTGATCTTAGTCCTAATGTATGGATACGTTGGTTGTCATACCAACACTGGAGTCCCTATCCTGAAATCCAAACTCGAAACACTAAACACTATTTTCCCAAACCAATGTCATCGAATCTAGTCCTAAGGTAGAATCAAATGATTTAATACCACTATGTCACAACCTGACCTTCTAGGTTCTAACTCGTGACTACCCCATGCCTGCCTCCAATAGGCTAGGGGGTGACGACCAGTGCCGAGTAGGCATATCCCAAAAAATAGGATTCATTATCCTAGTGTACCTATACAAATGCACACATCTCCAAGACCACACAATCCTAAAATGTAAAAACAACTAAAATAAATGCTTGCATACATATATAATCCCACAAAAGAGTAATCCAATAAAGTACTAAAAGTGAAAAGGGGTCCAAATATAAGCCCAACCAAAAATTATAAATAGTAAAAACTTCTCCAAGGGTAAGGACTATAATAAAATGAAAACTCCCAAAAAATGGTCTATTAAGCTCAAGAAGATCTCCACCTATTCTTATTCCTCCTAGGATACCATCAAAAGGGTTGTCATCTATATAATACATGACACATGCAGGTAGATTCTATGCAGGGGTGAGTATAAAAACTCCCAGTAGGACACCATAAAAACATTAAACATGAAGCATCAAGTATAATTAGATCAATATGAGGATATAACAATCAATTTATAATAGAAAATACCTAGATATACTTACAAAGTACACCGCATGACCAGGCAGTCACACCCAACTGCCATCCATAGGATTCGACTCAAATCAATGCTCGTTACGGGAGAATCCACTCTATAAGTCATGATGTCACTAGAGACACTCATCTAAGAAGTTAAGATCATTGGGAATATCCCAATAAATCTCATTAGTATTAGAATACCCCAATACTAAGACAGAGGGTCATGCCCAAAATCACTAGGGGACACCATGAACCCAATATGGATCAACCCTCTACGCAGGGGATCTTATGACAATAATACCACTAACCCCAAAAATATGGCCTTCTATATGGAGGATCAACACCCTTCTCAAGGAGTTCATGATGATTCCATAAACCCCACCTAGGGTAAAAATATGATATAGGATCACACTCTTGTATCATAGAGGGACACCAAAAACTCTATCTGAGACTCATCCTCTATAGGGGATCACAATCCTGTGATGTGGATTTCAAGTTGTCTTTAAGGGAGTACATATCATTGAAGTATAGTACACATCATGCCTTGCTCAATCTGGATCTTCCTGTATGGTGCTACCTCACATGGAATGTAAACCTCTATATACGTAGTGTGTAGGTAAGGTACATAACATGTAGATATTTTTTTATGCTCTACCTATGGTGCTACCTCACATGGAATGTAAACCTCTATATACACAGTGTGTAGGTAAGGTACATAACATGTAGAGATTTTTGTACCAGATCGCGTACACCGGGATGTGTCCATGTTTGAGTAAACGGTGTTTCCATGCCCATGTACTCCTGGACATGTTTGCGTACCTTCTAAAGTATAGAGTGAGCCATCACAGAGGGGTCACATGGTGTGTTACCATGTCACATGGAATGTGATACTTAACTCTAGCCAAAACCCTAGCACCATATCTAGGGGTCCCAAATGCGGTGTAATTCTAAAATACATGTCGTTTGTATCGGTATTGCCCAGATCTATTGGGATCTTCCTCCAAATCATCCTACACGTAGTTAGAGACACCATCCATGTAAGAAACTATAGATCCAGGGTCGGTCGACTCTTTCCATCATTGAATGCTGGATTTCGGATTCAGATCCACTTGGAAAAAACCACATCGAGTCGACTTTCATCGTGTGTCAAAAACCAGGAAGAACGTAACCCAAAAATCTATTTGATCTACCTATAATTGTCCACCACCAATCATCACACCTTACTTTCACCATCAATCACAAACCACACCCACGATATTGATCTACTGCATTGAATAACGGTCTTTCAATGATTGAATACTAGGTATTCGTCAAACCATAGGCTAAAATAAATACCCACGATGAACATACGAAGAATGGATAAGAAATAAAAAATCCATCAAATATGAGTAAAAAACCCTGGACTTTGTTCATTCATCCTCAATTATTTATTGTAAAAAAAGATAATAAAAAAGGAATAAAACACAGTGAACAAATTTAATTGCATATAATTGAATCTACTAACTATGCGTGTATCAATTTTGTTCATTAAATTGATTTGTGTTCATTCATAATTAAATAACATGATGGAAAACATAAATCAGCATCCAACCAATAGTTTGGATCAATCATTGATGATGAATGATTCTATTTTTTTCATCATTTACGAGATCCATGAACTCCAATGGTGCAATGATCCTTGATCTGATCTAGATCCATCACTTTTTGCTAGGAATACCCTCCAATAGTCATCTAGATATCTATAATAGCCAACCATGATGATATTCTCATAATCGTATATTTAAAAGAGGTCAATTATTTGAATAGGATAAAAAAATTAAATAAATATAATTTGTTTATTTTATTAACTATATGCCCATGAAAACTTTTCATAAATGTCACGCACCAAAAAAATATCATGTCACACCTAGGGTAAAACATGCATTCTGAACTCAATGGTGCCCTCAAATTTCTAATACATGAACCCATTCAGGAGTTATTCTACTTTTTTATGAAAATTGTGCACCTGTGCTATTTAAAATATTTAATATATTTCAAACATTTATTTTTGGAACACTGGGCCTCAGAATCACATCTCATCACATAGTATGGTCCTGAAAATAATTCATATAATATCCAAAAATAATACAAGAAAAATCTGATTTATTACATTATGAGTTTGTAGTTATTCTCTTTGGGTTTTCTAATACACCTTTTGTATTTATGGAACTTGTAAATAGAATTTTTCATGATTTATTAGACAATTCGATGGTTGTGTTTATTAATGACATGTTGGTGTATTCTAAAATTCAATAGAAACATGGAAGTCACATAAGTATTGTTTTTTAGACCTAAAATAAAAAGGAAACTATGTGTTAAATTTAGTAAATGTGAATTTTGGTTGCAAAAATTTTTTTTCCTTGGACATATTATTTCTAAAGATTCGATAACTATTGAACCTTCTAAAACAAAAGTTATTAAATAATAGATAAGGACATCAAATATCACAGATATTCGTAGTTTTCATGGATTAGTGGGTTACTACCAGTGTTTTTTTTTTTGAAAAAATTTCTAGTTTGTCTATCCCACTGACTAAGTTAACTCAAAAAGGAGTTAAATTCGTATGGAAAAAATAATTTGATGATTTTTTCATGAACTAAAAAGAATATTAGTGAATACTATAGTTTTTTCCCTGACTTACATAAATGATAAATTTTTCATCTACAGTGATGCTTCTTTGAAAGGACATAGTTTTATCCTAATGTAGAATGATTAGGTGATTACTTATGCATCACATTAGTTGAAACCTCATTAGTTAAATTATCCTACACATGATCTAGAATTAGCTACTGGTTTTTTTCTTTAAAAATTTAGATAAATCATCTATATGGAGTAAATTGTGAAATATACAATGATCATAAAATTTTAAAATATATATCCAATTAGAAATAATTAAACATGACCCATAGAAGACGGTTGGAACTGATCAACTATTATGATTGCACAATTGTTTACCATCCTATAAAAGCAAACAATGTGGTTGATGATTTGAGTCAAAAAAATAATGCTACATTAACAAGGTTGCAATTGGAATGTGACCCTTTGGTTAATGATTTGATAAATTTTAGACTAGAAGTTATGGATGTAGGGACATCCTCTATTTTGTTTCAAGTTTCAGTGCATTAAACTTTATTAGAATGAATTAAAAAATATCAAAATTAAGATCAATATTTTCAAGAAAAGGTAGAATCTATTAAGAATGGTAAGTTTCTATATTTTAATATTGATTAATAAGGTGTTTTATGATTTGGAAAAAGATTATGTGTTCCTTATGATTCCTAGTTGAAGAAAGAGTTGTTGATTGAAACTCACAGTTCTTTGTTTTCTATTCATCTGGGAAGCACCATGATGTATAGAGACCTTTAGTGGTATTATTGGTAGGATGGAATGAAAATATATATTACTAAATTTACCATGAAGTGTTTTAATTTTCAATAGGTTAAATAAAAATTAAAATTCCCAAATAGAATCCTTAAACCTTTTCTAATGTCGAAGTGGAAATGGGAAAATATATCCATGGATTTTGTGGTGGGATTAACAAATACTCCTTGAGGTAAAAATGGGGTTATTATTGATAGATTAACTAAATATCCACATTTACTTCTCATTTGAGATACAATGTATTTAGAATATATTTCTTGATTGTATCTAAAGGATATAGTCAAGCTATATGGAGTGCCTCTCTCCATTTTCTTTGACCGTGATTTGAGATTTAATTCTAATTTTTTGAAGGGACTTCAGAAATATTTGGGTAATGAATGAAATTTACAGATTTTGATCCTCGAACTGATGGTTAGTATAAGTGGAAGAATCATACCTTGGAAGATTTGATTTGTTCTTGTTCAATGGATTATCAGGGAAGCTGGGATCAATATATTTCTTTGGGTGAGTTTTCTAATAATAACAGTTTTCATCCAAGTATATAGATGGAACCATTTGAGGGTATATATGGAAAGTGGTGTCAAATGCTAGATTTTTAGGATGAATTAGAAGAAATAAATTTTATTTGACTAGATTTAGTAAAGAAAATAGATAAGAAGGTGAATTTTATTTAGAAACATATGAGGACAACTCAGATCAGGAAGAAATTTCATACAGATAACTCGAGGAAGGATATTTCTTTTGAGGTAAGTGATCATGTCTTTCTTAAAGTATCTCCATGGAAAAGTGTTATTTGTTTTTATAAAAGGTAAAATGTAAGTACATGGTTCATTGGACCAAATTAATTCCTATAGAAAGGTGGTCCAATTTCCTACTGAGCGGATTTTCCCCCAAGTTTATCCCAGGTACACAACGTATTTCATATTTCAATGTTAAAAATATATGTGTTGGATTCATCTCATGTTTTGAGACCTGAAGTAGTTCAGTTGGAAGAGAATATTTCTTATGAGTATTAGATAGTTTATATTTTTTACCATATAGATAAAGTGTTTTTTAATAAGATAATTCACCAAGTTAAGATTTTATGGAAAAACCATATAGTTGAAGAGACAATATAGGAATTTAAAAATTATACGAGGGAAAGATATCCACACTTGTTTACTATGTAAATAAAATTTTGAGGAAATTTTTTCAAAAATGGGGGAATAATTTTACAACCCAAGTAATAATATAATAAATCACTTTCATGATTTTATTAATCATAAAAATATTAAGTTATTTTTTAAATCAAAAATGAATTTTTTTAACTAAACTATTTTATTATAAGATTTTATTTGATGATTAATTTTTAAATTTTATAATATTAAATAGAAAAAATTAATTTAATTTTTTAAATTATAATATAAAAATTTACTTAGGGTAAAAAAAATTATTTTCCATAAAATATTGGTTTTTCAATCAATAGTGAAAATACCGATTTTTTGTAAAAAAATACATTTCTTTTTAATAAATTAAGTAATTCAAAAGTCCCATTTTGTTTTGAATATGATTTAAAGTAATATAGGTATTATTTAGTTATATTTCATCCAATTAATTACTTTTTAATAAACATTATATTGGATTTTAGTATAAATTTGTTTTTGGGTTTAAAAATGGGTTTTTCTAAAAAATATTTTAAAATACATAATGTTTCTCCATTTTAATTAATTAAAATAATACCTAATGAGGGATGAATAAAATGTAATTTATATATTATATATAAAAAAATATGAATTTATATTCATTTATTGATTATTATTAATCATATATTTAATATAAAATCATTTTTTTCTTGAAAAATACACTTCTTGAAAACCCACTTTTTCGTCGCATCTTCATGTTTTTTTTTAAATTTAATTCTTCAAATTATGTGAGTTTAATTTGGTGAAATGGATTAAATATTTTTAATCATAATAATTTATATTATATAATAATTTCATCTTAATTTTGGACCAGAATGAATAGTAAAAATAGTAAAAATTAATAATCTTAGTTAAAGTAAAATGGGTTTACCGAGGGGTTAACTAAAAAGATAAGCGTTTAAATGACCAAAAACTTGTCTAAAACATATTTAATAGAAATTTTTAGATATTATAATTTCTAATTATATATAATAATCCATGTTTTACTCTTTTTCATGTGAACAATGTGGGTAAATATTTTTATTTTCAAAAAATACAAGTGTGCCACTCACCTCACTTATAAAAATACACACACTATTTTCTCTTAATCACATATTAAAAACATTTTTGTTTATAAAATAACTACCCAAATCATTTATCATATTCTAGAAAATCATCTTAGAATCATTTTTTTGGTCAAAAAAACCATTCTATAAATACTTTAGGTATAATTCTAAAGAGGTGGTCTGAGAAGAGGTAAAATTTCTAACTATGCATTTTATTTTATTTCTTCCTTAACCTCCTTCATATATTATTTAATTATGATTATATAATAACAAAAATATATTCCATATATGTATATGTTATTATGAAAATTTAATGACCTATATCCATCTCCTCTTCCCTTAAATGGGAAATGATAATATCGCTCCTCGGTATGGTGGACTACCACCTTACGAAATGATGTGACATGTGTTCCAAAAACACCTCTCACAGTTGGTTATAATGATAAATATAAATAATATATATGATATTAATAAAATAAGTATACCTCTATAGTTTTTATATATTATATACCTTTTTACTTTCCATTTCGTAGGGGATAGGATAATGTCACTCATGTGTACGGCGGACTACCGCCTCAAGAAGCTATGTGATTCGTTTTTCACTAATGCTTTACATGGAAGGTAATAAGGATAAAGTAATGAATATATGTGATATAAATTACATAATTATGAAATTTTTGATATATTTATCATTATGAAAATATAATATATCATTTTCTTTCTTACACTGAAAAATTATAATGTTGTTCGTGTACGTGTGGACTACCGCCTTCACAAAGCGATATGACTCTACTTTCATCACCACACCACGTGGATTATATATACAAGTATATTTAAATAATTAATATGGTATATATTATGTTATTATCATTATTTAAAGATAAAATATTACTTAACTCCTTTCAATGATTTTCATTTAAAAATGAAAACATTACTCATGCGTACATACGACCTATTGTCTCTTTGATCGTAATATACTTAATTTATAAAAACCATCTTTCATGATTGGTTTTAAAAGTATAATTGATATATTAAATTGATAAATATTCTATAATTATTATTCTGGATATGGTTAAATAATGACCTCCTAGACTATAGTCAACCTACCAAATTCATTTTTGACACATAATCTAAATATCATCGAAACATATGACGTAAACTTAATTGATTAAATAATATTATATAACATGGTGATAAGTGAAATAAAAATAAGAATAGACTTGAAAATCTTATTAAATAATTAAATAATTAACACAAGATTATTATTTAAGAATAAAAATAATATTTGTGATAAGTCAGACTCAATGTTAGGGACATCATTTCAATTTCCTTTTGTTGTGGTATATTTTGATGTTATGCACCTGTATTTTTTTAAAGTTTATATAAAGACCCTCAGAAATATTTTTTGGAAACAAGGCTTTTAATTTATATAAATATATTATAGTTTGTTTTTTTTAATCCAAACTGGGTTAATCAGGGAGTTTATAAGGAAAGTGATCTTATAGTACAAAATGACTATAGTGTTGAAGGTGGTGTTATTTCCCAGTATTTTCCAATTTTTGGGATCAAAATAATAAGGATGGAGTAAGATTCATGAAAATTAGTTTTCTGGGATTGACTCTTCTCAAATATGGTAAAGGCATAAGTTTAGCGATGACTAGGTTTCGAGAAGACTTATTTTCATAAAAGGTTGAGCTTCCTGAAGGTATGGAGCTTCATGGATGCACAATGAAAAGATGGTGTTATTCATAAATATTATGAATCATCGTGAGTGCATCGTGGGTTTATAGTGATTCTTTATGACAACAATAATCTTTTGGAATGGGTTAAATTTCACTATATATTAACAAATTTAAGAGCTTCATGAATATGATTTTGGATTTTCATGAAAATTTAGTTGAGATCTTGGGGTTATTATGAAGGGATGAGCCTAGAAATAATCATCTTCCCCCACTTCATTGGATATGAAAAGTTTTAGAGAAAATCATGAATCAGTCTGAATTTATAAAGGCTTAAAGCATCGTAAATAAAGTATTCATTGTGATTCTGAGCATCATGAAAATATTATCTTAGTCTTGACCAATTATTAGGTATCTCGGAAAAGGGAGTTTCATGATGACTGTTTATTCTGTGATGACTTAGTATTCCATAAAGGCAGTTTGATTCACGAAGTTTGTGAGCTTTGTGAAGGAGCTTTGCGAATAGTAGTGTTGAACAATTGATTTAAGTTAATAGTGTTTTCAAGTGCATCAATTCTGGACTACGGTTCAAGAAAATCCTCATTCTATTCAAGGAAAATGACTTAAATTCCAATCAAATAAAGTGACCTTTAAGTCGTTAAACTGAGTAAGACTTCACCCAAAGTAGATAAATAGGGGGAGTCAAAGGAAGTGTTTTGAGGGAGGTAGTGTTCTATCAGTAAAATCTTGTAAAGGTAGTGTTCCTAGCACAGATTTACTATGTTAGAACATATTTATTCCAAAACTAGTAAATATTATTAGATTTAGGTACAACTAAAACACTATTGGAATATGCTCCTTGGACTACCCCTTAGTGGGGAACCAAGTAAAACTGGTGTGTTGTCTCTCCATATGTGAATGTTTAATTACTACACAATTCCATCAGAAGGGTTTAAAAAGTGCCTACCAACATGGTAACAAGATCCATCTCTTTAAAATAAAAATCGGACACCCTGATTCACCCCTCCCCTCTCAGGGTGTTCTGGGGTCCTACAAGTGGTATCATAGTTTATAGGTTATTGGACTTAAATCTATCCATTATTTTTTTCATGGAGAATTCAATGAATGCCAGGGGGTCCCCATATTTGATGGAAGAAACTTCTATATTTAGAAGAATATGATGAGAAATCATTTGAGATCCCTTGGGATAGAAGTTATTTTTTTCACTTCTCTAGGATTTAGGTCACGGATGTGACAGGTCTATCTATGACTGAAACAGATAGGAAAATACTTGATTCAAATACCAAAGCAAAAACCCCACTTATTATAGCTCTATATAATAAAATCTATTTTAAGGTAATGATTTTCCCTTCTGATAAGTATATGTGGAAAAAACTATAAAATATATGTGAAGTCAATAATATAGTGAAGGATCCCACACTCCAAGTTTTTCACAATAGGGGCGATGATCTGAAAATGCATCCTGATGAAAATGTAGAAACATTTTTAAATTGAATTATTAAAGTTTTTGGATCAATTCAATTAATTAGTGAAGAATTAAAGATATTTACATTGTAAATAAAATATTGATAAGTCTTCCACCTCTATATAATCCAAAAGTTACAACCCTTGAGGAAATGAATCTGTCTAAACTTTCTCTTAATGATATTCTAAGTATTCTGGTGTCTTATGAAATGACAATAAAACCAGAAGATACAACAACTCATGTGAGCAGGGAAATGGAATTCAAATCCATGGAAAAACATGAGGTTTCCAGAGATAGTATTGATAAATATAATTAGAAAGAAGAAATACTTTCTCTTTTCACCAATAAATTTAAGATATGAAAAGGGATATTTGAAGTAAATCTTCTTATGGACTATTTTTAGTGTGGTAGATTTGGGCACATTGCCTCATGGTTCTCAAGTAAGTTAAATGATGATTAAAGTAAAGTAGAAATCTTGCAAAAGGTCCAAAAAGGTCTCCCCAAAAGGGAGACTTCAAATCAAAAAATAAATTATAGATAAAGAGTTTTTTCTATAAATATGAATAAGTTGATAATGACTTTTTGGAGGATAAAGAACCAGATTTTAAATCTAAATCCCAAGATTTCATGGTGGATACTATTGAAAAGTTATAACCTTAAAAAGATAAATTTAATCAGGTGATTGGTTTTTTTTTATCTCAAGGTGTAACTTGAGTTTTCTCTTGATAAGCTTGACATTAAAAGAAATAGAAATAGAAATATAATAGTCATTCTGGAAGAGTCATCAGAGTATGTTGACCAGCTTGAAGCATAAATTTATTGATTGTAAGTAGGGGTAGAAGAATTATTAACAACTCTTAAAAGCTCAGAAGAAGTTATGGAATTTAAGCTCAAGATTTAAGAGTAGGAAAAAGTTATCAATGACCATACATCCAGGCTATAGGAGAAGGCTAAGGTTGTTAAGGGACTTGAAGAAGAAGTTGTTACTCTAAGGAGTAAACTAGAAACTGAATCAAAATCAAGATAAACAAAGAGGAAATTATAGTTTATAATATTCTTAGATGAAGATCTTTTAGAAAGAGCTAAATTTGGTTCTGAAGGAGTAAAGAATGCCTTGAATGATCAGAGATCTACATGTATGGAAAAAAGTAGAATTGGATATGATGATAAAACATCAAGAAATGAGATGAGTCAAAATAAATGGATGCATAAAGTTGTACATATCACAAAGGCATCTTATGTCCTAAAAATAAAGCCTCAAATCAAATAGAAAATAGAGATAAAAATTATCCTCAATTATCCATAGATGATCACCAGTCAAATACTTTTACTAAACAAGTGTACATGAGGAAGAATGTAAGTGAGAATACATTTCATCTTATGAAATGAAAATTCTATGGTTTTATGGTCTATACCATGTCATACTGTGATTAGGTAAGGATCTATCTAAATGGGGAAGCACTTGGGAGTTAAAAAAGGAGAATGTGGAAATATCCTTCATCATATAGAAGAAATATTTTCTATGGATATTGTTTTCACTATTCTAACTATGGCCATAAATCTATTCATTGGAGGCATAGGAAAGGTGGGAACATTACCTACAAAACTCAGAGAAAATTCAATACCCACTAACCAGGCAGAGTTGCTCTTGTAAATAGGTATTCTCCTCTAGAAGAAAAATATCAGTACAACGAACCCATGCATATGGAAAATAGATTGGAAAGGCCATATTTATCCCCACTCAATCAAGTATCTCATGGATGGAAAAGAATAAAATTGAGAAATCCAACCTTGAAGAAATAGATCTCAAAGCTAGAAAGAAAAGTGGCATCAGGATTCTTGACAGCGGATGCTCATCCCATATGATGGGAAATACATATTTATTGAATAATTTTAATAAAATGGTTGATGTGATAGTCAGGATCATAAATGATGGTTCTTTAAAGATCAAAGTTAGTGTAAGTATAGAACTAGAAAATGATGAGCTTAGGAAAATTGATGTTCTCTATGTGGATGGTTTGCATCATAATATCCTAAGTGTGAGTCAACTCTATGAATCAGGGATGACAGTGACATTTAATCAAAAAGGGGTTTACTATAAAATGAAATACAGGTAATTATATCATGAAAGGATGCAAAAAATATGGTAATTTATACCAGGTTGATAGTAAAGAGAACATTTGTTACTTAACAGTTGAAGAAGAAAACAAATTGTGGAACTGGAGGTTGGGTCACATTAATCAACAGGTCCTGGAAAAGATATCTAAGTTGAATATAGTCATTAATATTCCAAATATGAAGTGTGAACAAGAAAATACATGTGGTTCTTGCATGCAAGGAAAGATGTTTAGGAGTTTATATCATCTGAAGAACAAAAGGGCATCAAATCTTCTTTATCGCATCCACACAGATGTATGTTGTCCAATAAATGTGTCTGGCATATATAGATAGAGTCAATTCATTATTTTTATTGATTATTATAGTAGAATGGCATGTGTAATGATTATTCGAAGGAAACAAAAAGTGCTTGATTTCATGAAGAGTTATCGTTGAATTGCTAAGAATGAAACTAGTCTCACAATAAAGACTCTATGATCTGATAACAGATGAGAATACACATCCATTGAATTTTAAAATTACAAATAAAAACATGGAATAAAGAAATTGGTGTATAAATTCCCGCAACAAAATGGAGTTTTTGAACATATAAATTGATAGGTAAATAATATGGCTAGAACTATGCAGATTGAGATTTGTATTTCTCGTCAATACTAGATAGAGTCTACTTAAGTAGCAGTGTACACTCATAATTGAACAGTGATTTTTTTGGGAGAAACCAATACACCATATGAATTGTGGTATGAAATTAATCCCTCTCTAAAGTATTTTTATGTTTTTGGAAGTAAATTTTTCATTTGAAATAAATAAGGGAATAAAGACAAGTATGGTGATGCTACAGATGGTGGAATATTCCTTGGATATTCAATGAAGAGTAAAGGCTACAAATGTTACAATAATCATCTTGGAATAATTTTGAAAAGTAGTTATTCCAAGATCATTGAAGATAAAACCATAAATACTACAAGGAGATCATATGCTGATGTGATAGAATATCAAGAAGAAAGTGAAAATGAGATAGATTAAAATGTAGAAGTGGTGGAAGGCTTGTAAAACATTTAAGGCTCATAAAACGTTGATGATTCAGAAAAAGAGTCAAAAGAGGAAACCATGGTTGAAGAAACATCATCAAAACCTCATAGGATAAATAGAAGATCATAAATTGATCAATACAATATCATTGGGGATTAGACCACACCCACATAGACAAGGAGAATAAGAAATGAAGCACATTATACCTTCTTATCAATTTTGGAACCAACCTCATTTGAAGAATTAGTGATGGATGAATCATGGGTTAAGTCCATGAATGAAGATATGGATTAAATTGACAAGAACTAGACATGGGAACTTATCAATAGACCTAAAAATTATAATTTGATTAAAACAAAGTGTATATTTAAAATAAATTAAATGATAATGAAAATTTGATCATAAACAAGGCATTATTAGTGTGTAAAGTCTATGTATAGATTGAAGGCATTGATGTTGAAGAAACATTTTCTCTAGTTTCTAGATTGGAGTCGATCAGTATTTTCCTTTCTATGTAAATTCAAAGAGAGTATAAATTTTATTAGATGGATGTTAAAACAGA
Source organism: Viscum album (assembly GCA_963277665.1). Classification (NCBI taxonomy): domain Eukaryota; kingdom Viridiplantae; phylum Streptophyta; class Magnoliopsida; order Santalales; family Viscaceae; genus Viscum; species Viscum album. The sequence goes on along the minus strand of OY728140.1, from coordinate 840,389,529 downwards.
ATTCATAAATGGATTTCTTGAAGAATAATTCTATATTAAGCAACCATTGAGATTTATGATTGGAAATGATGTGACTAATGTTTTCATATTAAAGAAGGATCTCTATGGTCTGAAGAAGGAACCTTGAGAGTGGTATTATTGAGTCAATTATTATCTAAAGAATCTCAAATTTAAAATAAGAGGAATCAACCATAATCTCTATGTGAATAATTCTCAGAAATATCAATTTATGGTGCTGGTTTATGTGGATGATATTATTTTTTATGGAAGAAGGCATGGATTAGTGGAATAATTTATTGATTACATGAAATTAGAATTTGAAATTTCTATGATTGGTGAACTCACATACTTATTGGGCTATAGGTGGTTCAGAATAAGGATTACACCTTCATTTATCAATAAAAATATGAAAGATAGATTCTAAAGAAATTCAACATGCATGACTCCAAACTAATATCGACTCTGATTATGGTTGGGATAAAACTTGGAAAGCACAAGGATGGAACATCTATGGATACCACCCTATATAGTAGAATCATCAGAATCTTACTATACTTTACTAAGACATGAACAGATATCTTCTTTACAACATGCTTAGCATCCCTCTTTTGAAGTAATCTACATGAAGAGCATTTGGAATCAATTAAGAGAATCATGATATATATTCAAGGTACTCTTAATTTTGGATTATACTTTACTGAAGTAAGATATATTTAATTGTTAGTATTTTTATGATTCTGACTTGGATGGATATATAGTGGATATAAAGTCCAAAAGTGGTGGATCATTCTTCATTGGTAATAAATGTGTGGGTTGGTTGAGAAAGAAACAAGAAAGAACTTCTCTTAGTACTACTAAAGTATAGTATATATCTTCTAAAAAGGATTACACTCAGCTATTGTGGATGAAGAAATGATTGAATGATATTGGTGATGAGGTGAAACATCCGATGGTGATTCACTATGATAATAAGAGCATGATCAATCTTATGAAGAATCTGGTTTAACACTCTCATACAAAACATATTGAGATCAGATATCACTTTATTAAGGAAAATTTTGAAAAAGTTGTGATTAAAATGATTCATGTTGTCACTGATGACCAAGTGGATAAAATTATGACTAATTAATTGGTAGCACATGTGTTTGAGAAACATCAGTTAAACCTTAGTGTTCAACTACCTATCAATACATTAGGAGGTTACGGTTGGTCCCCTCTCCCCATTTGTGTTAACTATCTTAATCTGTTTGTGGATGTGATGTAGATTTATGGGGGATATACTATCTAAGGGGAGTTTGTTTTGAGCTCTACAAGTACAAATACAGGTTTTTTGGGTTTATCTTAAAAGGGGGTAATGACAAAATTCAATATTTTAAATATTTGTTGGTTGTAGGATTTTGACAAACCATGCAATGATTCTGTGACATGATGAGAATTTGGTGTTATGAGGAAAATGTTTTTTTATTATATCTTAGCTTGGACGTATTTAAGTGTTCCAAAGCATGAGAACCCATCTCATGCTTCCCCACTTGCTTCTATACTAATCTTTTATCACTTAGACATAGATTTTTGGATGAGTTGTTTCTCACCTTTCAAGTTTTGATTGCAGCTGGTGCTTTATTTAATTTATCTATAAATTTCTAAAAAACCTAAAGGGAGATATTTTTGGAACTAAGGATTTTCATTATAATAAATGGAGTATAGTTAATATTTTTTGTCAATTCACATTGGGTTGATCATGGATTTTCAATGCAATTGATCGTATAGCCACAAATGACTATAGTGTTGAAGGTGGCATCATTTCCTAGTGTTTTACAATTTTTAGGTACAAAATCAGGAGAATGGAGAAAACTTCACAGAAGATAGTTTTCTTGGATTGAATATTCTAAAATATGGTAAAGTCATAAGTTTCAATATGATTTAGTTTCATAAATATTGAGTTTCTCAAAAGTTTGAGCTTTATGAAGGTATGGAGCTTCACGAATGCACGATGAAAAGATGGTGTTCTTCAAGACTATGAAAAATCATCGTAAGTGTGTGATGGGTTAAAGTTGATTCTTCATGACTATGAGAATCTTAAAGAATAGGTTAAATTTTATTATAGATTCATTAATTAAAGAGCTTCATGAATAGGATTTTGGAGCTTCATGAAAAATACAATGAGATCTTGGGATCATCATGAAGGGATGAGCCTATAAATAGGCAGCTACCCCCACTTAATTTGACATGGAAAGTTTTGCAGAAAAGGATAAATTGGACTAAATTCATGAAGGATGAAATATTTGTGAATTAGGTATTCATTTTATGCCTAAACATCACAAAAAGGCAGTCTTAGTCATGACCAATGCTTAGGTATCTCAAAAAAAGATTTTTGTGATGACTAGTTATTCTATAATGACTTAGTGTTCCATGAAGAAAGTTTACTTTATGAAGGTTGTAAGATTCATGAAGGATATTTGTAAACAGTAGTGTTGAACATCTAATTTAAGTGAACAATGCTTTCAATTGTATCAATCCAGGACTTCATTTCAATTAGAGTCTCATTCTAGTAATAGAAAAAGACTTAAATTCCAATCTATTATAGTGACCTTCAAGTCGTTAAACTGAGTAAGACTTCACCCAAAGCAGTGATCTAGGGGAATTCAAAGGAATTGTTTCATGGGAGGAAGTGTTATATCACTAAAATATTTTAAAGGAAGTGTTCCTAGCATAGAGTGACTGTGTCTAGACTTTTGTATTCCACAACTAGTGAAGATTAGTAGATTTAGGTACAACTGAAACACTGTCAGTTTATGATCCTTAGACTAGGCCTTAGTAATGAACCAAGTAAAATTGGTGTGTTTTCTCTATTCATGTGAATTTTTTATTTCTATTTTACTCCATCGGATGGTTTTAAAAAGTTTCTACCAATGTGGGAACAATATTTTTCACTTTAAAAGAAAAATTTGACGCCTTGATTCACCCCTCCCCTCTCAGGGTGTTCTGGGGTCCTACAATATTATATCATGAATTTCTCTATTCTCATGGTATTTAATGTTTTGTTCAATGTTACTCTTTCATGGAGCTTATGATTCAAATATTTCTAATGTGATTAATAAATTTTATTTAAATAAATAACTTTTAATGTTTTCCTTCTAACTCTCTTTTTCTTCCATGTACATGTTTTTAAAGTGATTTTATTATGGAAATGAGAGTTTTATAAATGGAATTTTAGCCTTTATTTCATTTTTTTAAAATATATCTTTTATGGAATGTTTTAATTTCTTAAAAATTAAAAAAGAAATGTTCAATTTTAATATATTCGGAAATAAATACTTTTCTCCCACCATAACCATTATTTGAAGTTTGGATTCCTTTAAAATCATCCATGTTTTATTAAAATAAAAAACCTCATTCCCTTTTTTTATTTTGGTAATGAAAAATTGGTTTTTATAAATGGATGGATATTTCAATATATGAAATTTTTTTCATATGGGTGATGAGAATATTTAATGAGAGTGATGCTAAAAAATTAAAAATTTCTACATGTTATGATCATTTTAGGGTTCTTGGAAATTATTTATATTGATCAGAGGTTATATTATAAACTAAGGATGATTGGTTATGTTATAAAAAAGGATGGTTGGTTATGTTAATGACCAAGTATAGGTGGTTATGTTATAAACCAAGGACAAGTGGGTATGTGATATCCCTCTAATGCATGGGTCAGAAATTTGACCATATTTTTATTCCATTTTAAATAGTGATATGGATAATGATATACCAAGATACCTATATGATTTATCTATTTTTTATATATAATTTAATGATTTTATTTGATAAAAAGTGTGTTTTTTCACTGACTAGTATTTTTCGAACTTTTTATATCTCTTATTGATATTTTGGTGCTCATCCAATTTTTTGAAATGTTTTTCATAGGGTTTAAGGATGGGTAAGGGAAAGAAATAAGTCAAGTTGAAATTCATGAAGATTTTTCATGAAAATAAATCATGTTTTATCTTAAAATTTTCACATTGTAAAAAAATGGATACTAATCAGAAGTTTCCACTTTTTATTATATAGTTATGTTATGTATGAGTTATAGAATAATTCTCTAAAACTAAAAACCTAAAAATATCCTTAAATGTAAGAGAATTAATTCCTCACTTAAAACTCAATATTATGTAATGTTTAAGGACATGACCTTATATTTGGTATCAAATGTCAGTTTAGATAACTTTGAATTTTAAGAAAATAATAATAGAATACCCTTGAAATACTTTACTTTATGGTTAATTTTAAATGATATAGCATTTAAATATTACCATGTTGCTTCATCTGAACTTTTTCTATTATTAATGGTTTTCCACAGTGGAAACATGGAAGCTATAGTGGGAAGGCAGCAAAAGGAAAATATCCTTCCAAATCAGAATGTTGAGATGGTTGGAATTGGAATAGAATAGTTTATTACACCAATGGATCAGTTAAAAAAACTATTAATGGTGGTGGTATCTATTCTAGAGAGGAACCAAATCTACCACGAAGGAACATGTCAATAGTGGATCATTTTATGACACAACATCCTCTATCATTCAATGGATCATCTATCCTCATTATAGATGAAGGGTGGATTAAATCCCTAGAAAAGATATTTATTATCATGGTTTGTTCATATCATCAAAAGTTAAGTCTTTTTATTTAACATTTTTAATGTGAAGCTAAACCATAGTGGTCAAAGATAAAGAATATCAGATAACAGAAAGAGATTGATTCCTTGGAATGGGATGAATTTAAGAATACTTTCCTTGAGAAATATTTTCCTATGATTGTTCAAATTAGAATGGAAAAACAATTATTGTAATTGAGACAAAAAGAGGAAGGTTTGGTGGCTATATATGAATCATATTTCACTCATTTAGAAAGGTACATACCAAATTTTATTTGGGATCTTGATAGTAATATTAATCAATTTTACTCAGGATTGAAGACATGGTATCAAAGTTCATTGGCTTCTCATGAACTCAAAATCTATGAAAAACTTGTTCGATATTATAAGAATATAGAAATAGAGTTTTTTTATGATCATGTATTCTATGAAAAAAACAAGAAGAAGAGGTTTTATTGGAAGGTAGTGGAGAATCATTCATCAAATAAGGCTAGAGGTAAGAAAACCAAGTTTCCATATTATGAGAAGTGTGGTAAAAAGAATACTTTATAATGTATTATGAAGCATGGTAAGTGTTTTTGATATGGTAGTTTTGGTCATATGGATTGTGAATTCAAAGAAAATTATCAAACAAGTAATAAAAAGTCGATGGTAAGATGTTTTAATTAGAATGAGTTGGAGAATTATGCCAACATGTGTCCAAATTTTGTTACTTGTGGTGGAAATCATCAAGATCGAATTAAAAAGGGTGTGTAAAAAACTTTTTCTGCTACTACCATTGATATTGGGCCATCAAATGACGACAGGTATATTAATTATTTATTTAAATTATGACAATACATTGTTTGACTTTGGATATTTTCATTCTTTCATTTCTGATAAATTTGAAAGTAAATTAGGAATATCACCTCATGAAAGTAATATATAACTTTTGGTGAAAAATACAGGTGGAAGTATTAAAGAAACCAAGATTTATAGGAATCTTCCCATTGTTATTAGTGGGATAGTCTTTCCTACAAATCTTGTTGTAGTGGTCATAGTAGAGTCTGATATAATTCTTGTTATAAATTGTTTTTTAGTTTATCAAGATAAAATAGATTAAAGCAATGAAAGTTATTCTTAATGATTCTATGCCTTTGATATCTTACCAAGAAACTGAGAAATTGATTAGAGGTGGCAGTGGAAGTTACCAATATCATATTTTTGAAAAAAAGAAACATTTTCAAATTATTGATGTACCAATAGTAAATGATTACATGGATGTATTTCCAAATGATTTTCCTAGTGTTATTCTTGATCAGGAGGCTGAGTTTACTGTTGACTTAGTTCCTGATTCTAATCCAATTTCTAAACTCCCTTATTGAATGTCTCAAGTGTAACTTTTATAATTGAAAAATAAATTGCATGAGCTATTAGATAAAGGTTTCATTTGACTAAAAACATCACCATGGGGTGCTCCTGTTTTGTTTGTTAAAAATAAAGATGGTTCAATGAGACTTTTAATTTATTATAAATCCCTGAATAAAATCACTATTAAGAATAAGTATCATTTTTCTTATATCGATGATTTGTTTTATCATCTCCAAGGAGCACATTTATTTTTTAAAGGTTGATCCTAGGTCAGGGTACCATCAGTTTAAAGTGAAGTAATAATATATTCTTAAGACTGTGTTTTAGACTAGATATAAGCATTATAAAATTTTAGTTATTCCCTTTGGGTTGTCCAATGAACCTACTTTATTTATGGACCTTATGAATATGTATTTTCATGAGTTATTGTATAAGTTTGTGGTTATGTTTATTAATGAAATTTTTTTGTATTCTAAAAGTTAGTATGAACATGAAAGACACCAAATAATTATTTTGAAAACATTAAAATAAAATAAACTATATGGGAAATTTAGTAAGTGTGAATTTTTGTGGAAAAAGATTTATTTCCATTGACATTTTGCTTCTAAAGATGGTATAACTGTTGACCCTAATAAAAAAAAAATTTTAAACAATGTCCAACACCCAAAAATATCATATAGATTCGTATTTTTCTTAGATTAATGGGTTAATAATGATGACTTTTTGAAAACAGTTATTATTTATCTAGCTTACTGACTAAATTTACTCGAAAAAGAGTTAAATTCATCTCGATAAAAGAATGTGATGATTTTTTTCAAGAACTAAAAATAATATTGGTGAATGCTCAATTTTATTCCTACCTTACATAAATTGTGAATTTTTTATCTATAGTTATGCTTCTTTGATGGGAATTGGATGCTTCCTGATGTCTAATAATCAAGTAATTTCTTATGCTTTATGTTAGTTGAAAACTCCTAAGTTAAATTATCCTACACATGATCTGGAATTTACTGTTATGGTTTTTTCTTTAAAAAATTAGATCCATCATCTATATGGAGTGAAGTGTAAAATATATATTGATAACCAAAGTTTTACATGTATATTCACTCAAAAATAATTAAACATGATACAAATAATATGGCTGGAAATGATCAAAGATTATGATTGCATGATTCTTTACCATCCTGAAAAAAAAATAAAGTGGATGACAATTTGAGTTGAACAAATAATGATAAATTAACCATATTATGTTTGAAATGTGACCATTTGGTTAAATATTTGATAAATTTTATCATAGAATTTGTGGATGTAAGGAAATCCTTTGTTTTGTTTTAGGTTTCAATGCAGTTTAATTTGCCAAAAATAATTAAGAAATATAAAGAGGAGGATAAATATTTATAGGAAAAGGTAGAATCTGTTAATAAGGGTAAGTTTCCAGATTTTTGATTAAGAATGTGTTTTATGTTTTGTAAAAATATTATGTGTTCTTTGTGATTCCCAATTGAAGAAAGAGTTTTTGAGTGAAGCTCATAGTTGTCCATTTTTTATTCATATAGAAAATACTAATATGTATAGAGACCTTCAAGTGTATTAATAGTGGGATGTAATGAAAATAAATATTTTTTAATTTACTTTGAATTATATAAATTATTAGTAGTTTAAAGTAGAATGAAAATTGTATAAGGGAATGCTTCAACCTTTTCCAGTTCCATAGTGTAAATAGAAAAATATATCCATGTATTTTTTTGTGGGATTACCAAATAATCTAGAAGGTAACAATGTGATTTGAGTTATTATTGATCCATTAACTAAATTTTCAGATTTATTTCCCATTATAGATACAATGTCATTAGATTATATTTCTCTACTTTATCTAAAGGAGATAGTTAGGTTAAATGGAGTGCGTCTATTCATTGTCTCTGATAATGATCCTAGATTTACTTCTATTTATTGGAAGTAACTTCAGAAATATTTGGGTATAAAATTAAATTTCAATGCAAATTTTCATCCTCAAACTGATGGTAAGTCTGAGTGAATGATTCAGACCATAGAATATATGATTTTTTATTTTTTAATTTATTACCAATTATGTTGGGATCAATATATTTTTTTAAGTTTTCTTATAATAACATTTTCCATTCTAGTATATAGATGACACCATTTGAGGCATTATATGGAAATAGGTGTCAAATAACAGATTTTTGGGATAAAGTAGAAGAAAGGAAGTTTATGGGACCAAAGTTATTAGAGGAAATGGATGAGAAGGTGCACTTTATTTAGAAACTTATTAGGACAACTTAGATCAGGCAGAAATGTTATGTGGATAACCAGAGGAAAGATCATTCATTAAAGGTAGGTGATCATGTCTTTATTAATGTATCTCTGTAGAAAAGTGTTATGCATTTTGGTAAAAAGGGAAAGATAATACTATATTTAATTGGACCATATTATTTCCTAGATAAATTTGGATGATTTTCCTACTGAGTGGATTTTCCCCCAAGTTTATCCTAGGTATACAATGTATTTCATGTTTCAATGTTAAGGAAATATGTATTATATTCATCTAATGTTTTGATCCATGAAATAGTTTAGTTGGAAGAGAATATTTCTTTTTAGGAATATCCAGTTCATATTCTTGACTATAGAGATAATGTGTTGTGGAATAAAGTGATTCACCGGGTAAAGGGTTTATGGAAAAACCATATGGTTGAAGAGGCAACATGGGAATCTGAAAATTATATGGGGAAAATATATCCACACAAATTTAATAAGTAAATAAAATTTAGAGGATGTAATTTTAAAAAGGATAAATAATTTAATGATCTAGTTAATAATATAATAAATCACTTTCATGATTTTATTCATCATAAAAATATTAAGTGATTTTTAAATAGAAAATGAAATAGTTTTAACTAAAAAAATTTCTTATAAGGGTTTATTTAAAACATTAATTTCTAAATTTTAGAATTTTAATTAGAAAAAATTCATTTCATTTTCTAAATCATTATATTAAAATTTAATTAAGGTTATTTTTTTTATTTTTTAGAAAATATTGGGTTTTTAGTGAATAGTGAAAAATATCATTTTTTTCTAAAAAAGTCATTTATTTTCAATAAAATAAGTAATTTAAAACTTCCATTAGGATTTGAATGTGATTTCAAGTAATATAAGTATTATTTATTTATATTTAATTCACTTAATTACTTTTTTAATCAACTTTATATTTTATTTTAGTATAAGTTTGTTTTTTGGTTTAAAACGGGGTTTTCTAAAAACTATTTTAAAATGCATAGAATTTCTCCATTTTAATTAATTAAAATAATACCTAATAAGAAATATTTTAAATTAAATTTATATATTATATATCTATAAATATCAATTTATATTCATAAAATTATTATTATTATTAATAATAGATTTAATATAAAATCGTCTTTTTCTTGAAAAATACTTTTCTTGAAACCCTGATTTTTCATCGCGTCTTGGGGTTTTGTTTTAAATTTAATTTTTCTAGTTCAATGAGTTTAATTTGGTAAAATGGATTCAATATTTTGAATCAGAATAATTTATATTGTTTAATAAGGTCGTCTTAATTTTTTACCAAAATTAATAGTGAAAATAGTAAAACTTAATTTCTATGTTTGAGGTAAAAATAGGTTTACCAGGTGGTTAAACTAAAAATATATGGGTTAAAATGGCCTGAAAACTTGTCTAAAATATATTTTATGGCCATATTTATACCTTATAATGTCTAACACTCTATCGTACTCTATTTTTGACCCTTTTCATGTGAAAACCTTGGGTACACCTTATCTTTTCAAAAATTTCAAGTGTGTCACTCACCTCACTTATAAAAGGTCACCCACTTTATTCTCTTCATCACACCTAAAAACCAATTTAGTTCAGAAAATAAATCTAAAAATAACTTAAAAATTTACATCCCTTCATCATAGAATCCTTGTTTTGGTAAAAAAACCATTCTAGGAATACTTTAGGTATAATCCCAAAGAGGTGGTCCGAGAAGAGGTAAAATTCCTAACTACAGGTTTTATTTTATTTATTATTACACATACTTCATATCTTATTCATTTATTCTTATATAATAACACCAGTATCATACATATACTTAGATTTTATTATTTTAAGAGAATGACTTATATCCATCTCCTCTTCCACCAGATGGGAAACGATAACAATGCTCCTGTGTATGGTGGACTACCGCATCACGAAAAAATGTGACATGTTTTCCATAAAAACCTCTCATAGTTAGATATGATGAGGTATATAAATTATATATAGACATAAATAAAATAATTATACCTATATATTCATTATATCATATATACATTTTTTACTTTCTAATCTATAGGGGATACAATAACGTCGCTCGTGTGTACGGTGGACTACCACCTCGCTAAGCAATGTGATTCGTCTTCACTAACATTTTACATGAAAGGTAACAAGGATAAAATTAATGAATATGTGTGATATAAATAAAATAATTATGATATTAATTACATATTTATCATTCTAAAAATATAATATATCAATTTATTTCTTACAATGAAAAATGATAATGTTGTTCGTGTGCATGTGGACTACCACCTTCACGAAGAGATCTGACTCTCTTTTCATCACCACGCCACATGGATGATATATATAATTATATTTACAGAAATAAAATGGTATATATTATATTATGATCATTCTATAAATATAAAATATTACTTACTTACTTTCCATAATTATCATGGAAAAAAGGAGATGTTACTCATGTGTATGTACGGTTTACCGTCTCTATGATCATAATGTACTTCATTTCTCAAAACCATATTTCATGATTGGTTTTAAAAGTATAATTTATATATTTAATTTATAATTATTTCATGATTATTATTATGTATATGTTTAAATTATTACCTCTTTGACCATTTTCAACCTACCAAAGTCATTTTTGGCACATAATCCAAATATCATTGAAACATCTGATGAAAACTTAATTGATTAAATAATCATATATAACATGGTAATAAGTGAAATAAAAGTAATAATTAACTTTAAAGGGTTATTAAGAAAGTAAAAAAATTAACTTAAGTTTATTATCTTGGAATATAAATAATGTACATAATGATTCGGACTCAAGGTAAGAGACTTCATCTCAATTTCCTTTTATTAAGGCATATTTTGATATTATGTACCTATATTATTTTATGATGCATATATACATCCCCTTTGATATGTTATATCATTAATTTATCTATTATCATGGTATTTAAAGTTTTTTTAATGTTATTATTTCATGGTGCTTATGATTCAAATATTTCCAAAGTGATAAGGGACTTTTCATTAAAAAAAATTGTTTTAATGTTTTAATTATAACTCTCTTTTTCTTCTGTGTCTATGTTTTTAAAATTATTTCATTGTGTACATGAGAGTTTTATAAATTGAATTTTTTTCTTTATTCCAATTTTTTTTTAAAGTAATCTTTGTATGGAATGTGTAACTTTATTTACAAATGACAAAAGGAATATTCTATTTTAATATATACAGTGACAACAACTTTTCTGCCATCATAACCATTATTTGAAGTTTGGATTCATTTATAAACTTTCAAGTTTTTTTCAAATAAAATACCTCATTCACTTTTTTGGATATTTTGGTATTGAAAAAATTATTTTTAAAAGGGGATGGATATTTTAATATCTGAAAATGTTATCTTATCGGTGAATAGAATATTTTATGAGTGTAATGTTGAAAATTGAAAGACTTAACATGTTATAATGATGTTATGGTTCTTGGAAATTATTTATATCAATTAGTGGTTAAGTTATAAACCAAGTATGGGTGGTTATGTTATAAAAGAAGGACCGATGGTTTTCTTATAAACCAAGGATGGGTGGTTAAATTATAAACCAAGGATGGATGGGTCTGTGATATCCCTCCAATTCATTGGGTATAAAAGTCAACTATATGGTTATTCCATTTGAAATAGTGATATGGATAATGATTTCCCAATATAACTATATGATTTATCTATTCTTGATATGGGATTTCATGATTTTATTTCAGAAAAAAAATGTGTTTTTCATGTGAAAATGATTTATTTATTTCTATCAAAGAACATTGATATAAAGGTAATCATTTCATGGGTTTTTATTTTTTTAACTAGACTAATGGTTTTATTTTTTTACATCCCTTATTGATATTTGTGTGATCATACCATGTTTTTAAATTATTTTTCATAGGTTTTAAGAATGGTTAAGTGAAAGTAAGAAGTCAAGTTAAAATCCATGAAAATTTTTCATAAAAAGAAATCATGTTTTATCTAAAAAGTTTCATATTGTGAAAAAATGGATACTGATCAGTATTGTCCTATTTTTACTATATGGTTATGTTATGTATGATTTATGGCATAATTCTCTAAAACTATATACCTAACAAGATCCTTAAATATAATATAATTAATTATTCACTTAAAACTCAATATTATATAATGTATAAGGTTGGGTCCTTATCAAATTTTCAAATCAATTTGTAGAAGGAAGAATAAAATTTACATGCCCGGGTTATAATTTTAGATGATGGTAGAAAATACATAAAGTTTATAAGCACTTTATATTCAAAAAATTTCCAACTATTTGGGTGAGATGGATTTGGCATGGGGAATTATACGTTGAAGAATTTTCAATGTGACCATCATCAGAATGAACAGACTATTTCCCAAATATTGGAGAATGAAATTAAAAACTAAATTAATGATGTTTTATTCACTACATATAATGTTTAAGATTATAAAATATTAGTTGAGTTACTTTTTGATTTTACAAAGATTAATACAAGATAGAAGTTAACTGAGTAATCAAATGAGTTTTATGAATTTGTGGAAGACAGAAATTATGTGTTGTATGATGTATGTATCAAATATATATATTTTTTCTATCTACTAAAGTTTTACCATATCATGTGATTATTTGTAATTACCGATAAAGTAATATCAATGATATTGGAGTTTCTAAATAATAAATTATTTCAATCTAAGACACCTCAATCATTTTATGAAGTGAAAAAAGTTTTTAACAAACTTATACTCAATTATACAAAGATGAATAAATGTATTAATGACTGCATGTCATAGTGAGTATAAGATTCAAATAAATAATATTGTATAATATGTCATAATGTTAGATGTAAATTGGTGAATCATGATGAAATTATAAATGAAAATACTATGAATAATAGGATTAATAAAACTTATGTGATGGTTTTATGTTACTTTCCATTAAAATCAATATTGTAAATATTTATCATGTCTTTTAAAACTAAATAGGAAATGAAATAACATACTATTGAAAAAAACAATGATAGGTTTATATGAAATCTGATAGATTCAAAAGAATAAAAATCATTTGAATTTTTATATCCAAATTTCTATTCAGATCCAAGGAAGCTGAATTTGAAATTAGATACATATGGATTTAATTCATTCAAGGCTCTAAGTACAACTTATAACATATGGATAATCATTTTGATCCCTTACAATCTACCTCCATGGATGTGTATGCAACAAATGTTTTTCATTATTTCTATGATTACTCCAGAAAAAAAAATACATGGAAATGAAATCTATGTATACCTTCATCCTCTTAAAAAATAATTTCAAGATTTATTGGAAAATAGTGTAGATACAAATTTTCATCAATAGCAAAAATGTTTAAAATATATTTATTTAACTGGATTGGGAAATGTTTCTAGTTAGAAAAATCATAATGTCTAGTTATTTCTAGTTTGTAACTTTGACTTAAATCATAAAGACTTTCATATAGTATAATGTGGTTTTTCATGTATTATAATCAATTCTTGGATTCATCTCATAGATATAAGTTTATAAATGCATGATTTGATGGACAAAATGAGTTGATGATACCATTAAGATTTTTATCAGGTTCAGAATCATGTGACAATTATCAATTACTAATATATAATTTAATAAATAGTATCAATATAAGTTTTATGGGAAAATATTTCAAAACTCATCAAATTCAAATGGTTCCCAACAATTAAATAAAAGTAGTATTTTTTCCAAAATTCCTTATTTGGAATTTCAATTGTCACATCATAATATTGATGTTATAAATATTGAAAATTATTTATGTGATGAATTCGTTTTTACAATATTGAATGAGAAAGGAAAACCAAAATATCATCTTAATGCTCGTAATGACTTGGATGAAATGAATATAACACATGGTCTGTGAGAAAATGATATGGTAAGTATCTTGTTGTGGTTTTTTCATTGAAAAAACAAGAAAAATATGTTTTCCTTCAAAGAAAAAAATGTGAAAGTGCTTGATGGATATTCAAGTAACATTATAGGATGTGTTGACTTGAAACATCATAAGTTACATGGAATTAAAATCCAAGACTTTTATATTTTTATGGATCAATTACTACCTTTGGTATTGCATAAATTTTTACCTGATAAAATAAAAATATTTATAATTGATCTTTTCATATTCTTCAGATAGCTTTGTGAGAAAACTTCAAACCCTATTAATGTTTAAATTTTTTAGGAAATAATTTTAATGAGACTTTTTCATTTTTAAATGATATTTCCCCCATCATTTATAATTATGATGATTCATATAACTATGAAATTGAATGAGGAAGTTAAATTTGTAGGTTCTATACATTATTGATGGATGTATCCCAAAAGGAGGAATTTTCATCTTAATTTTTATGATTACTATATTAAAATTTTTAAACTCATTACATATGTGGATTATTCTATTATGATACATTTTTTATTAGGTATCTAGGTTATTTGAAGTCATTTTTGAGAAAAAATCTCTGCCAGAATGCTTTATCGCTAAAGGTAATATGGTGGAAGTGTGTCTTACTTTTTGTTTGAGGCATTTAGATAGTATTGATACACTATTCAATCAATTTTAATATGTTATTTATATTGAAAATAATTTTTTTCTATAGTAAATCAGAAAACTTTATAATGTTAGGTTGTTCATTTGGGAAAATGTCATTAGTTTCATTGATAAAAATATAGTTCATACAAGCACATAGATATGTGCTACTAAATATTGATATTTTATATCCTTTCATTAAATAATTAAATACATGAATAAAGAAAATACTTCATATTTGAATATGAAATGAAAAACAAATAACAACAGTCCTTAAAAAATACATTACTGATTGGTTTTCAGGTCATGTAAGATCATAATTGATTTCATATTCATAATATATTGATGTAATTATCTTATTTTACTAATAATATTTTATATGTTTACATATAGATCATGAATATTGATAATTGAGATGGAGTGTCAGATTATTTAAAATATTTGGATTAAGGAGCTTTGAATCGGTCTAGGAGATTCAATGATTATGATATAAATGATTTTAATTTTTATACAATTTTGTGTTAATAAGGTTTAAAAACACAAAATAGTGGTATCTTCAAAAAATTCATAGACTTGGGATACTATGTAAAGTTGATTTACATTATCAAATTAAATTATCATGGGAAGTTTTTATTTGTGTTATTCAAATGTAAGTGGGTAGATATTTATAGGGGCATAAGGAAAAAAATTATAATTTACTTATATTAACTTATCTTATTTTATTGATACTATTTAGCATAAAAGAAACGATCCATATATTTTAGATTCACAAGATAAAATGGAATATTTTATAGATGATGGAGTCGATTAATGGTTGAGTGTTATGGTACACATCAAATCGAGAGACTTTTATGATATGGGTAATGGTGTTTAAGAATTTCTTTGTGAAATCAAACCCTGTTAATATCCATAAATTGATTTATCTATCCATAACGATATTTAAATAGTTGGTCTTTCAAGGGAGGTTGAAGATAATAAAATTATTTTTACAGTAGAGGATGATAATAATATAATCAATGATGAATTAATTGATTGTATGTTTAGTCCTACTTTAGCTTATATTTTATTTGTTTATTTAGAATACATGAATTAAATTAATTTAATTTCAACATTTTCAAAATATTTTCTTGTTTATATCATATATAATATTCTAAATTTTTTATATTATTGTAGGATGTAGGAATGTCGAGACAAAAATATTTAAATATATAATTCAATATTTTGTTGCTTCTAAGATGTCCAGTGACTAATATGATATGCTCCCACCTACATCAGGAATACTTTCTACTTTCAGTATGATCTCATTTCTATCATTTTTTTTCATCTAATATACTCACATATTCATTATTCATGCTCCTTACTTCTAGTGAATCACTTTCTGCTCTGGGGATAAAACATCTAAGGACCCGCACTCTCATATCCTATTCAAAAATCCATAACATTACATTCTCAGTTATGATGTTGATAATTGTGACCCAATTCATTCCCATCAAAACCTTACAACATAAAAAACAAAACATCGATCAATTAAATTCTGGATGAACTTTTAGGTTTAGAGTTTTATAGAATTAGTAAAACTCCTATAAAAATAATACCCAAGTCTTAAAATGAAAATTTCTCCCATTTAACCCATATTTTCTTATTTCACATTTTTCCATCAACGTAATCCTTGTGAAATCATTTCAAGACATAAATTATTCAACCAAAATCTTTATAACTTGGGGAAAATGAAACATAAGAAGGGTGATATTAAATGATTAGTAAGGGTAAACATAATAATTTACATTTTAATGTCATCAATGAGCATAAGAGTGCATAAGGGTATGATGACATAATCAAGGTGCGTGAGATAATCATAAAAGAACTCATACCCATCAATACCTAGATCATTAAATATGAAAACATTTTAAAGGAAAGAGTCATCAAAATCATTAATCATGAGCCATGTGATATCAATATTGATCATTAGAATCATTATAAACCCATAGCAAGCATAAAGAAAAAATGTACATAACTTGGGACATTATTTTCACTTTGACTAAAAATTAATTTTTTATTAAGATAGACCCCCTTTTTAGGGAGAAGGGGGAACCCAAATGACTTCAAATACATACAAATACATTTAAGACCCCCAATACAATGTCCAAAGATCAAAAACAATTTGATTCAAATATGCAAAGAAGGTCTCCTCCCCAGCATCAAAATCATTAAGATGAGCTTTCACCTTCACATCATTGTTCGGCTAGTAGTCTCGTGCATGAATTTACGGGCATAGTATCGATGGCAAATGCCATACCCTCTCAATTGTCCAATTTTGGATAGCCATGATAAGTGAAATCTCCTTGCTCTAAACCTCTTCTAGAACCATCCCTTGATGAGAACCGGATGCATTGAACTATAGATCGTGAACTAGATCTCCACAAAGCAAATAGACCAACCATTCCATAAATTCAAAAATTCAATAGAAAACCATTCCATGATTTCCTAAAAACCATCCAACATGCTGAAAACCCACCATAGAAAACCCCTCGCTACAATCACTTTGGTCTGCCACCGTAAAGCCAATAGTTCTCCGCACTTCACCCCGAACCAGGATCTCATTCATAAAAAAACCATCACCTATCATTGAAACCGAATCCAAGATGACATCACACACCACCTCCATTTATCTGAGCATCCCCAACCGAAAATCAAGAATAAAACCCAAAACACTGAAGTCGAAATCTCACCGGACACCCGGAGATGGAAACCAAAGCCTTAACAAAACCAAATTCAAAAAACAAAATCAAACAAAAACCACCCAACATCACCGTCGACGGACCACACCTAAATAAGATCGTTCTATGATCCACTCCCTTCACTGCCTTCAGATCTACATGCACACGGAGACCGCAACAAACCTCCCACCACACCTAATACCGATGTTGAAATGAGGAATTGCCCCTCAGACCACACAAGAAGAGGACCCAACCTAGACTGTGTTGCCACACCCAACCAGATCGACAACTAGGGCGAAAGAACAGGCCGGCAATGAATCTCCATGAAAAGAGCCCACAAGATTCCTCCACGAATGGGGATCGGTACAATGAAGGATCCTATAGATGCATTGAGAAAGAAGTCACTGCCATCCCCGGATGGGAAGAGAGACGGCGACAGGGGGAGAACCAAGTGATGACGGAGCCCCTTATAGGCCCATCACCACAAGATTATTTTCACTTTACTCTTAAAATAGCTCTTACAAATAGAATAACCATACCTTATACTTTCATACCCAATTAATTTTAGGTCTATCATGGACCCACTCATCGTTTATTTATCATGGAACCACCTGTCATTGGTTTATAATGCAACTGCACATCATAATGTCCAAGAACCATAACATAATCATAACATATAAAAGCTTAAATTTAATTATAAACTCATAGGAAAAACCATTATCCATTTCAAAACTTGATTAAAACATGAAAAAAATGGGTTCTAGAACAATATCTTTAAAACGTGATTAACCTATGGAAGAAAAACAGGATTCATAATAATATCTTTGAAATAATTTTATTCCATCCAGGTAAATAATGGGGATGGTATCAATACAAAATATCCCCAGTGGAGGATAATTAACAACAAGGTTTTTTTACATTTATGAATGTAAATTGCATTAAAATATCATTACAAAATTTTGAGGAAAATACCCTTTTCATTTTGAAAATTTATTTTTAAAATATAAAACATTTTGAAAACATTTTTATTTGAAAATAACTTCAGAAACTTATATATGAAGATTTTGAAATAATTTAAAAAACATTTAAAACAAAAAACATTTTTAAAATCCTTTCCATTTAAAATTATCTTAAACTATCATTAAAAACATTTTGAAAACATTTTTAGAAAACATTTTTTTTAAAGAACATAGATTTCTGACCAAAGAGAGAAATGAAGTCATATTTTCTTAAAAACACTTTCACAAAAATGTTAAGTACCAAAGATTGTAAAAAATTATACAATTTATTTTAAGTATCATTAATAACAATATGATATTATAATTCAAGATAATTATAATATTTTAACATTGAATACTTAATCATTCACAATCCTGATAAACTGTGAGATTGTAACAAAAGACTCTTCCCACTTTGATAACTCTGAATCATAATAACCATGAAGTAATAACATTAAATTAAACTTATAATATCATTAAAAGTAATGAGATTCATCATATAACATTTCAAATGGGTATTATATACACCTTATAAAATAATATAGGTGTATAACATAACAAACATCTCAAAGAAGGAAAATTGTGACAAATAACCATTACCGCTTTGGTAACTCTAAAATCATAAACCCTGAGAAATATAGATCTTAAAATGGATATTTAAATAATAAAAATAGTTATAATAAAAATAAAATCAATTCATGGGAATTATATACACCATACAACAAAAATAAGTGGTGAATATGTTATATATCTCACAAAAATAAAAGTGGGATGAGAAAAACCCCTACCTTGAATCTGATTCATCATGCTTATTATTTATCTTCCTAAATAATAAACTTATGTCAACTATTTAATTTCTTGAGAACCTTTTCAAATTTTAAATTAATTTCATTTCACTTATAAATAATTTATATACAATTACTTAATCAGTTAAGTTTAAGTTGTATTTTTTTATCATATTCAGCATATGTGTCAGAACTGACTTTGATAGGTCAATTAAGGTCAATGAGGTCATTATTTAAAAATATAAAGAATGATAATCATGAATAATTATCTTATGTATACATAAATTATAATTTTAAAACTAATCATGAAATATGGTTATGAAAAATGAAGTAACATTACAATCTTGGAGATAGTAGGTCCTACGTACGCATAGTAACGTTTCCATTTTTCAATGGTCATTATAAAAATAAGGTAAGTACTATTTTATCTTTACATAATTATAATTATATAATAAATAAAATTATATTTGATTATATATTCTTATATCTATCATTATTTTGTTATAAAATAAATCATATCACTTTGAGGTGGTGGTAGTCCACACATCCACAAACGACGTTATCACTTTTTCAGTGTGTAAAATGATAAGAAAAAATATGATATATTATATTTATAGAAATATAATTATGTCATTTATATCATAATTATTTAATTTATATAATATATATATATATATATATTATAGTTACCCTTATTACCTTCCATTTAACATGTTAGTGAAAAAAGGCTTCTCATCATTTCACAAGGTGGTAGTTCTCCATACACACGAGCGATGTTATCGTATCCCTTATGGAATGGAATATAAAAATTGTGTATATGATATAATTACTCCATAGGTATTATTATTTTATAAATATCATAAATATCATATATAAATAGTATGTTCTTCATTATTCCCAACCATGAAAGGTGGTGATGGAAAAATGAACGACATCATTTCATAATGCGGTAGTTTGGCATACACATGAATGATGATTTCGTAACCCATTTGACGGAATTATGTATAAGTTTAGGTTTTAAAATTTATATAAAAACATATAGTTATAATTATTATACTTATTTTATTTTATAATAATGGTATAATAAAAATTTAATGGGTGGAGAAAGAAATAAGAAAAGTGTTTGTTGGTGAATGTTACTTTTTTTCATGTAACTCCTTTTCTTTTACACCAAAGGACATACTTGGTTTAATTTATTAAAAAAGTGAGGTTTCTAGGTTGATAGTACAGAAGTTTATATTTTATTTTGTAATGTTTCGGATGATACAAAAGGCTCGATAAGTGTGAAGAGGTGGGGAGAGTGAGTGCCCTTATATAATGGAGGAGGAGTTCCATTCCTGTAAATACCAAAAAGAAAAAACTATTGGGAGGTTTCCCTTACTTCATGTGCTTCAAAATTTTAAAAATAATGTAGTGTAAGGATTATTTGGTCTATAAAAACCTCCAACACATAAAATAAATACATTTTTTAAATATGTTTTTCCTTAACTCCTAAGTTTCCTTATTTTTTTCACTTTGGTTTTTCATTAAGTTAACTAGTTTTCTAACCTATGTAATCCACCTGTTAAGACTAAATTAAAGTGGAAATTATTAGAAAATTAAAATCCACTGATTATAAATATAAATTATAAATTATAAAAAAATCCCATGTGTGTTGGAAATTAAATTTAACAGAAGCGTGTGTAACGTGAAAAACACTACTTTAACCCAAACCGTGCCAAAAATTCTTTTATTATTTAGGGGTAAATATGTTCATTATAAAAGATCAATTCGTAATTTAATGGTAAATATTTTATATTTATTAAAATTTAAAAATAAATTTACAAAATATAATATTTTTAGTAATTTTAAATCATTTAATAAAATATCATTTATTATAAAATAACATTAATTTCAATTTTTACAATATTTATTTAATTTGATTTTAAAAAATATCAATTCAATAATGGAATTAAAATATATTAAGTTAAAATATATTTATCATGATATATTCATCTAGAAAAATAATGTAACACAAAAATTCATTCTATTTACCTCACTTTTAATATTGTTAGTATCAGTTATTTTATTTTATTATTAACTAAATAATCCATGTGTTGGCATTTCTTGAGCATTTAATGTAATTATATTATCTATAAAAAATAAATATAAGTTATTATGATGATAAAAACTAATTTATATTTCAAAATAAAATTTATAAATGAACCTATGTATTTTTCCCTATCCCTAAAGCTTTATGTAAACTCAAAAGAAAGAAAGGTACATTTTTTGCATTTTTCTTTTATTAACTTATTATATAGGTCAATTTTAGGGAACATTGTCCTAAAAACTCATAAATTTTGAGAATAAAGTTATAATGTTAGATATATTTCCATAAAATGGGTTTTGGATAAGTTTTTGGTCATTTTTACACCTTATATTCTATGTTTAACCACTAAGTAAACTCGTTTTTACCTTAATCACTGTAATTAATTTTAGTTATTTTCACAAATATTTTTTTTCATAAAATAATTTTACCTTATTATATTTTATAAATTATTATGATTCCAAATATTTAATTCATTTTTCAAAATTAAATTCATAGAATTTTCATAATTTAATTTAAAATTAATCCCGCGGATGGGATGTAAAAGAGGGTTTTTAAAGTGAAAATTTCAAGAGTTCACAAAGTTTTTTTATCCAATTTCAATATGAAATTTATTTAAATTAACTAAATAGGATCGATATATTTATAATTTAACTTTTTTTTACTTTAAAATCAATTAAAAATATAATTTAACATTACATATTATTTAGATGAAAAGTCAGTTTTCAATTAAAATTTAGTATTTTCCACTGTTCATCAAAAATGAAACTTCTCAGAAAAATACCAAAAATTTACCCTAAGATAATTTTGGGATTTCACTACCAAATAATAAGTTTATTTTTCAAATAAAATTTATAAAAGTGTAAAAAAAAAATTAAAACAAGTCTTTCATTAAAAGTCCATAAAACTGTCTTTAGAAAAATATAGCATTTTATGCATAAAATAGGATTTGTTCTTATCTTATGCATATTAAATATAATTTTATTGTTTAAAAGTATCTGTGTGTTATAATTGGTGTTATAGGTAATAGATAGAGTAGCTAAAATGGGACATAGATTAATCATATGGTTCTATAGTTACCATTATGAGGGTACTATAGGGAAACTATTATTGGTATGTAATTTTTAATGTTCTAAAATAATTTATTAAAACTATATACTAATTTTTGAATGTATTTATTGAATATATTTGGATAATAATAATAAAATAATAAACATGAATACATCAAATTTTTAGATACTATGTAATTACTTGTGCTACCCTTTTCCTAAAGAAGACCAGAGCTCTTGAAGGAGTACTGCAAACACATGAAGAAAAAGTCATAAAGAGTTGAAATGAAATATTCCCTAAAACCCTTGAAGTTATCCCAAGTGAATACTATACACATAACTTGTGAGAACAACACCTCACACAAATCACATCTATGAAAATTACTTGTGTGACCAGCTAACTCGTGTAAGTTTAACCTATAAGGCCCACTAGTGTGAGATTATCCCTTCACTCATGGTCCTAAATTTTCCTATAAAGTGGACCCTTAGGCTTCTCATTTTCATATTTTCAAAGGCTGAGAGACAGCCTAATTATCTATCCTCCAAACTCTCTCTCCCAAGTCCTGAAAACCCTCAGGTGTCTTATTTAATCTCTAAAATAAGATGGAATTAACCAAAAGCGATAATATTTGAGTTCCCTAAAGGTATAAAACACTGAGAACCATTTTAAGTAATCACGTCATCCTTAGTTAAATAGCACTAGGATGAAGGAATATTACCTAACCTATATGCTTGAGTGTTATTCTTCCAAAAGCATCTGAAGAGACCCCTTATCATTAGGGAAAATATTTCCTAATTA
Organism: Viscum album; assembly: GCA_963277665.1. NCBI lineage: Eukaryota > Viridiplantae > Streptophyta > Magnoliopsida > Santalales > Viscaceae > Viscum > Viscum album. The sequence goes on along the minus strand of OY728140.1, from coordinate 840,366,185 downwards.
TTGTCACCCAAATCACCCCTTACCGAGTATAACTTGGGAAAATACTTCATCACTTCTCCCAAGTATCACTTGGGATAAGTCCCCTTCATGTCTCCCAAGTGTTATCTGGGTGAATTCCCTTGAATCTTCCCTAGTTTTACTTAGTAGAAACCCTTCCAGTCAACCTAAAGTCTCCTCTAATAACTTTAAATCATAACCTTTCATTCTTCAATGATAGATAACTCATTTAACCAAGTTTCCCATATGGAAATCCAATTATCAAGACCTCCTCCAAATCCACTAGACCCACATGATCGAAGTATGGAGTTCACCATCATTTCCTCCTTCGATCATGCATTCCCTTGGTAAAATTTATCCCCTAATTTTCCTCCCTAACTGATAGGTTCCTCAGGGTGTTTGTGATTATTCATCCCCTTGGTAATGAGGGACCTATCCTATAGGTAGTGGTGTTAATATACCCATATCATGCAGTGGAACCAGTCTTCTAAATGCTTCCAAAAATGTGAACTGAGTTGGGAGGCATTCATGCATTCTATTTCCTAATCATTATATGTGTAATCCCTATCCCTAGGATTCAGAAAAAAGTGAGTAGGGTATCCCATATGTAGAAAGATCCTATACTTTCTTACAGTATTCTATCTCCCTATTACCCTCCATATCTCCTCCCACATCTACCAGTAGACACGGAGTGAACTCGCCTCAGGAAACTTTAATGTGTAATCCCAATTCCAACCCAATCATGTGTTTATGAAATATCACTAATTTTATAGTGTTATTTATTTCTCAAACCAATCATGAATAATAAATACTTAGGGAATCAATTCAATTTTGACACTATAATAATAAAAATATCCCTTCATGAAGAGAAGATTCTTACTAGGCATCCCTCCTAGAGTAAGCATATTTCCTTTCTTACAGGATGACATACCCTTACTACCTTCCATATTTCCTCCCACATTAATCAATGTAAGAGGAAGAAAGTTTAACCCTGGGATTCTTGTTTAGTTATAAATCTCATCTAAATGAAATTATACAATGTGGTGGATCTTCCACTGTCTCTTGTTTCTCACACCGAGTATGAATCACAAGATATTAAATATCAATGATGATTATGCCACTAGTGTAATTTAAATACCTATTATTGGGACTTATTATTAGGTGAAAACCTCAACCATACTATCATATTTATCAGACCATATTTTCAGTAAGATTATACACCTGTCCAGAGGGATACATTCCTTCCAGATCCTCTCATATCATCCTCATCAAGCCATACCCCTGATGGGAATATATATTCATAGGGTTATATCCCTTATGATACCAACCCAATCTCATCAAGTCACATTCCCCATGGGATCAACACATAGGTCTTCTCATGTGCAAGTCCCACACTAGCCTTTTTTAGGTACCTTTCTCCAAGATATATTTACCACATGATGTTAAACTTCATGATACAATACTTTTCAAATAACCTTAAAAAATTAAAACATGAACTATTAAGTGGCACTGAACTATGTGAGTTTTTATTCCTTTCATTATCATACATAGGAAACCCCATCAGGAACCTGATCCCAACATCAAAACAGCAATCTTCTCCCTAGATGATGATAAATTTCAGAGTTCCCAGGTGTGTGGATTTAAACTCTAGTTACTCAAAGTTGGAAATCATAAAAAATAACAAAATAGGATGGAGAACCTATGATATATACAGATGGTTCCATTGATGGAGAACCTCTAATACATATATATGGTACCATTAATGGAGTACCTTTGTTGCATAAAATTTTTCCATTTATGGAGAACCTATGATACATATACATTTTCACATATGTACATGTTAACAACTTATTTCAAACATAAGGGTGACCAATCCCACATTGGTATTTGGAAATGATTCATGAACATGTCTTAAATCAATAAGATAGCCCCATAGTATGTAATAATTCCCCAAAAAAGTGTGATTAGCCTAACCTCCCATCCACTTGACTGATGTGAGTTCCTAAGAAATATTGGTAAAATACTTCAATGATTGTATGACTTTGGAAAGTATATTCATAGATTTTCATAGATATGGGAGTAGTTGGGTGTTTCTGGTTCCAAAAATAACTCTGTTGGAAATAGTTTGAAGAGTGCATGTAATTTCCAACATATGAATAAATTTAATACTTTGGGTCAAAAAATGGTGAAATTGACTTTAATATTTCATTAACCAAAATAATTATGTCACCCACACATTATGACATTTATTATTACATATTTTTTCAAAAAAATGGTCCCAATGTTATTCATTTAAAGAAATTATCCATCATTGAATTTGGTTACATGTGTTACTACTTTGATGGGTTTCCTTGTTTGTGTTTGTTTTCTCTCAACAATGAATCCACCTAAACTCTCTTTAATCCAAATGGTATCTTATCAATCATGATATACTTAAGCATCAACAGTTTCACAAGCTAGGTCTTCATCAAACCAGAGGATGTTGTCTCCCACCCAATGTATTCAATGCTAGGTGGAAAATGTACTAATTAGATATTAGAATCTAAATGGAACTATCCCAACATTAGAGGTTAAAAATGAATCCATACAGGATATAAATCCCCACAAACATTGCACTCAATAATGAGCAGTGGTGAAGAAGAAAATGGAACCCATCAATGTTTTAACCCATTTCAAGATCCTCTCCCAAAAATGAAAAAGAAAATATCTCTATTGTATTAGGGAGGTAGATCATAAGTTCAATAGTGGAATCACCAGAGCACAGGAGTCACCCTTAAGAGCTCTTATCAGCAATCACCACTACCAATGTCATGAGACATCAATCCCTCGACCCACTTAGGATTCTACCTCATGGGTCTTGGCTGAGTTCACCCAGACTAGAGTGCCTAAGATAGATAGTCAAGGGTAGAAAACCATCAAAATTTGGAAGCAGACCCACATCCCTTATTCTAATAATAAAGTCTACCAATAAACTGTAGTAGAAAACTATGAGCAGGCACAAATCCTTGTTTATTCTCAGTAAACCTGCCATCATATTCTGGTAGCGCCTGGAGAATCTTGTCAGTATAGCTTGAAAATGAGTAAGGGGAAGACACACATTCCTTCCCACACACATAAATATAATTAGTATATCCTGGTGGTAACCAAAGTACAGGATAAGGCATGCATTATTACTCTAACCAAGGAATGTAAACACATTCCCATTCTAGCTGTAGAAGCCTGGCAGTACATCCTAGTGGAAATAGTGGTTCGAGTATACATCTCTACCAATATTATGCAAAGAAATCAATGTATCATGTAAAAAATAGTATTATAGTATCATACACACATTCCCACCCCCACCAATAGAGTATATAATCAAAACACTTCAAGGGATACTCAGGAGTAGGAACATGTTTCCGCTCCAATCACTACTACAAATAGGTCTTTTAAAAGCACTAAAAACTGCCTTTAAAAGCACTAGAAAAGTGTTGTTAATTGTGGAAAAGATAAAGTGGGGTCCCATTTAATAGTGCTAAAAAAGAACTGATAAAGTTTTCCCTTTATCCGCACTAAAAAAAGCATTGTAAAAGGTCCCCCTTTATCAGTGCGTTTTTATCACGGATAAAGGCAACCTTTATCAGTGCTTTTTTGAGTGCTGATAAAGGACACCTTTTTCAGTTCTATTTTGAGCGATGATAAAGGCCAAGTTACCTGAGAAAACCCAGAACCTACACAAAACCTGCAGACCTAAGACATCACCTGCACACACTGCACAAAATAGCACCTACACACAAAATAGCTGCACAAAACAGCACCTACACACAAACAAAGCATAGAGAAACAAAACAGCGCACACAAGAGTTTCTCAAACAATGATATATACATTTAATTGAAATCATGAATATAAAAAACACACTGATATATACATTTTAAATAATTTTTTATATGGTTACAATTACAATTATCCAACAAATAGTTAAAAACATTAATGTTTCATCCTTTTTTCATCTGTGATCCCCTCTCAAAAATTATCGTCCATGGTATTAGTTGCCGAACAAAGCATCCAAACTCATGAAAAAAATTACACCTATATAATAAATCAAATATTATGTTAGTAATACAATAATGAAATAAATTATACATTAATATGAAATAATACATTGATAAAATGTCAATTTTTAATAAAAAAGACATATTTGGGTAGGTAGGGGGCCATAAGACTATATGATGCTTGATACCTGACCTTGATATGGGTAGGTAAGTGGCCATGATAATCTACTAGAGTAATGAAAAGGAAAAAAGTCCACAAAGTACAACAATTAATGATTTTGAGAGGTTTCTTAGTGTATTGACTTGACCACTTTCTCTTCTCAGTCCTCTTAGAGGAAGGAACTTCAAAAGATAACTTGAGGTGCCAAAGGTGGTGCTGATGGAGGCACAATTGGTGTTTCCTTTGGATCAAAGAAAACCACATCCATGAGCTCCATTTGACTTGGACAGCCCTGATCATCAGCCTCTCAGTTACTTTTTGAACCAACTTTGGCCACCATGTCCCTGGGAAAGTAAACTAGAGAGGTGGGAGGTGACCAAATTTTACCAGCCTCTTGAAATATCCAAGAGAAAAGGGCTAAAGGATTCTCCCCCTACGACGATGGAGACCGTCAATCCAGTCCCTCCCCCACTAGAGGGGTAGGTACCTCTGTCATCTTCTAAGAGAGTGGTGGCCTCTTTCTCCCCATTCTCCAAACTCGAGCTCCTTCCACCTTTCCTGCAGAGCTTACTGTGCCCTAAGGTTCTTGATCTCTATGAAGGGAGCCCTAATCTGCCTTTATCGATCGCAAAGTTCAATGATTCCTCATCTCTCCTCAATCATACCTTGGTGGCATGTTTCCAAAAGATAAGACCATAAGTGGACTCCTTTTATAGGTTTGTTTTCGGTCTTTAGGATCTACAAGAGAGGGAGATGGTGGGTCTACTCGACAATAGATGCATTTTGATCCATTTCAAATCAGAGGATGGCCTGATCAAAGCTTAGTCTAGTTTGACTCGTAGCTGCAACGGGTACCGCTTCTTCCTCCAAATATGGTCTTATGACTTAAATATGAAGTGGGACTCCCCTTTGGTGGTGATATGGGTGAGTTTCCCTAATCTCCCCCTTCCTTTTCAAAATCCTTCGATCATTAGGATGCTTGGGAACCTCATAGGGAGGTATTTATCCTCTGATCACTGAACTGCTGCTATGTGACATCCTATTAATCCCTGTGTGTGCATGGAAGTGGATGCCTCGAGGAAGCCTCCTAAGTTCATTTAGATTACCATATGAGATGAATATCAGTGTAGACAGCAGGTCGTGTATGAGTCGTGCGCTGACTTCTGTTCTGGTTGCAAGCGTTTGGGACACTCGTCGGTGACATGTGGATGTGGGTCTAGACATTGGATTTATACTAAGAAGAATATGGTCCCAGGTGAGGTTGTTGTTCGTGAAATCCCCTCGGGGGTATATTGTAGTGTCCAAAATATAGAGGGGAAATTGGATACTCCTAATCAATCTCACTTCCAGGGTATCGGGAGTTAAGTTTACAGGAGGTAGGAAGGGGGTGTCCAAGCAAGGAGTGGGGAGACCTATCGGCACTGAGGCATTTCAGTGTGTTGTAGGGGATTTAGGGTATGGATCTACATGTGGTTCTAACCTTAATGCAGGTGTGGAGATCTTGGACTCTCAATCTCCCTCTTTAGGTGGGTATTTCTAACCAGATAGAAATATTAATTCAGTTATGGAACGTATTGTCTCTCCTGTTTCTGAGCCTCCATGTGAAGAATTCATAGTTCCAAAGCTAGATTTGGTTTCTTAGAGAAGGAGGTCCACATGGACACTACAATGATGTTGAATAGTGAGGAGGTTGAACCTCTAGGGAATATATTGCAGGAGGTGGCCTTGATGACTGCTATGGTTCCTCCATATAACAAAGGGATGCTTGAGGAGGAGAGTGCGGCCGAGCCTCATAGAATGTAGAAGGTGCACTGGTTATCTGCAGTAGTGTCTCAACCTAGAAAAGGGAGTCGGGATGAGAGGAGTGTCTTGGTCCCCTTAGACCCAAAAATTTTCTGTTCAAAACCCCCATCTTATCTAAAGGTTGTGTGTATGGGGAAGAATAGGCAGAGACCCAGTGACCTGGGAAACTGTTTTGGGCCGAGGCCCCCCACGGAAGGCCCGAGGGTTGAGTTAAGGAACCGTTTTGATAGTCTGGTTGTTCAAGATCAAGCTGTGTCTCATAAGGAGGAGGATTTAGTTGATGATAGTTATAGCCAACTCTCAGTGGATATTTGGGACCGTTTCCAAGGGAAAGGTCCTAATAGCCCTAGAAGGAAGAAGAGACTAAAAGGGAAGCGTGACCCTGGGAAATGCATTGTGGTCCAGAGGAAAAACCCAAGGGATGTAAAGACTATTCTTACTTTCCAAAACCGATGAAAATAAGTTCTTCCAAGAAATGTGGGATCAAGGAAAGAAAAGACTTGAAATATGGGGAAAGTGGTGATCCAAGAAGAGATCTAAAAGTGATGTAAGAAGAGGTAGGGGAGTACCTAAAACTCATATTCCACTCAAAGGAAGAAATGATTGAAAAATTTCTTCATCCCAATGCCTCAAATGAGGATATTGTAAGAATTTGTGAAAGAATTTTGCAAGTTGAGGCCACTGAGGAGCAGGAAGCATGGATCGACAAGCAAGAGCGAATAATATCTTAGGGTTTCAATCAAGGAAAAATCACCCTGGAGGAATTCATTCAGACAATGGACAGGATGGTTACCCACCTCAAAGAAATTATTAGGGAGGATCCAGACACACAGGTTAGTAGTTTGCACTGGGAATTATATAGAGTGGATAATTTAAATAATCTTAGTCTTGTGTTTAATAACTTTGTGAGCTCTTTCAGCACGCAGTGACTTTTTTGTGAATGATGGTTTCCCACTTGTCCTTAAAGTGGCTTAATAAAAAATTTATATTTGGTGGAGAGAGAAAATAAAGTTCGTTGTAGTCCTAAAAATATCAAATAATATATGAAAGTGATGATAAAACTTATCTTGCCTTTTCACTAGATCCATCCTAGTATCCCTTATCTTCACTAGTTACCATTATACTAGGAATTATCATTCTCTAAGCTAGGGGTGTGTAATGGTCTTGGACTTTGACAGAATGAATCACCACACTAAGTTCTTGGAGAAGTTATTTGACTTCAATGGTCTGTTTTTCATAGAAGATTCCTTTGGGAGTGATCACACTCCCAAATCCCTCTAACTCTATTTCCACTTGACACAACACTCTCCAGACCTCTATGGTCAATGTATTCCTCCTCTAGTTGTCCCAGTATTGGAATGAAATGGGAAACACCACCATAATTAGATCATATCCCCCACTAACTAGAACTTCTTTCACAAGAACCCCATATATTGTTACCAAATCTTTTGGCACCCTCCTTTTTTATGGTGTTGGATCTAAATGCCCCATTTGCTTCTAAGACATATAGAGAGTTATGGTTATTCTGGAGGATATTTTTTTGTCTGGAATCTAACTTTTTGATGATGCTAGAGCCCTTGTGTCCTCCTCCTCATCCACTATTAGAAGATCTATGTGCTTTATCACCAATGGAGCCAACTGACCATTCGGGTATGATCTGACCAAGGTATCGACATAAGCCTTGGAGAGGCAAAAACCCACACTATCTAGAGGTAAGGTCACCCGAACCTAAGTTTCCTACCAGGTGAACATTATCCACAATTTTTGAGCCACCATGGGATGCATTTCTGAACAGATGTGGGGAGGAGTGGGAAATTTCATCTGAATGCACTGAACCATCACCCAAAGTGGTATGATGCATACCACTTGTAGAATATATTTCAGTTAATCCAAGAGGATAAAACACCCTCACATATGGATAAAAGATAGGATTAGGATACAGGGCCACCCTTTACATTATTGGTAATTTCACAAGTTAGTGCTTTGTATGGTAAAAAAACTAATCATACCGGTTCACTTTTCTCTTAATATCCTAGTTCTTTGGTGCGATTAGCCAGACCCCACTGATACATTATATAAATTTCCTAAACTGGTAACTTGGAATGTTTTGAGTATTAAGTAAATCATATCCACCAATGTGGTCCCCCATCCAAACCCACCGCAATTAGAAGGGGATTAATTTACTCATCATACTTGTCTCCTAAAATCATCACACTATAGGTCATCTTAATGTCCAATATACTGATGTCGAACTCACCATACATAAAATGAAATGTGTTCATGTATTGACTCTATAAACTAAACAAGTATACCATCATAATTTTTTTGCAATAAGTAAAGGTTTGGTGAGCCTAAATATATTCATAAAATCCTATCTTTTTTAGCTCAACCACAAACTCTATTGAAGTACACTGAACCAAGAAGGGACAACCCCGGTTCATCCCAAATCTTTCACCTGATCGAATAATCCATCCAAAACTTGTAATTTGATATATAATTCTACATTTTTGATCTGTAAATATGGGTTTTAAGCTTCAAATCATGTTGGAACCCTTTAAAATCTATCTACATAGGCTTCAAAATTAATTTCATGACTTGTTAAAAGTCATGTGATCACGTGACCATAATGGAATCCCGTGATCAAATGAACCTGGGAGATTTATACGATTACACAAACCTTGAAGCTTTATGAGATAATGTAAATAAGACAAGAATAAATGAATCATGGTTCAAGTGAATTACTTTGATTATGTGATTTTTTTATGTGATTTGATCATGTGATGAGATCACAAGATCAGTTCACATGAAGCATTCATACAAAGGAGATTATGTGACACGATCACATGAAGAGGCTTATGTGAAGTAGATAAAAAACCTAAGAGTTATCATAGAGCTATGAAATACTTAGTCATTAGTGAAATAGATTTCCCATTACTCACCTATCTATAGGAAATTCCATAGAATACCAAGAGTATCTTAGAATACTAAAAGAAAAATATAATCCCAAGGGAATCAGTCAGGTATTCACTTCCTTATAACAAAGTCCTTTTTTCTTATTTTGGAATTTGTATGTGAGGTGTGTATGCATCTAGGAATTGGTGTATTTCAAGTTCTATATGAGGTGCATAGGCACCCAGATTTTGATGGGCATGCATATGTATATATGATGCGGATTTATTTGAGTAATTTTTGAGATACAAGATCTATGGAAAATTATTTTACTATGAAAACATCAAGATTACCTCTGTGATTGAGAAGACACTGCGTCGTTTCTCTTCCTACAAAGGCATGTCACATGGATAGAAATCTTCTAAAATAAACTAACCCTACAAGGAATAATGAAAATAAAATCAACGTTTCATTATATAATTTTTTGTTAAAATAGAAATATTATATCGTAACACTACCTTTACATCTTTCCAAATGATTTCTTTGGCCCAAATATAAGCTAATAAAAAAACTAATGATTCTTTGTGCACTTTACTACTGTTGGTTAACTACCTCTTAGTATATAATTTTATCTGAACTTCCAATCTGGTGTCCCGATGATGATCTCAACCAACACCATCTCTTTGTGGGTTTGAACATATGGGTCAATGTCAAAACTATTATGAAAAATGTAAAGGCGGGCCTGCTCCTGATTTTTAATATTGATTATGACAACCTCACTTCCAAAAATTCCTTCACCCTCAAGCCATCTAGTATGACAATATTTAGGCAAGCCAATGATTTCCACACCAGACAGGTATTTGGTATAGAATTCAACGGCTTCCTCAAAAATATATTGCTCCGCAATACAACCCTCTGGACGACTTCAATTTTTGACATACCCTTTCAAAATATTCATATACTATTCAATGGGGTGCATCCATATATAATGTACAGGACCACATAGTCAAATCTCTCTCACCAAATGAACCATCATATCAAAGAATGTTGGTGGGAAGAAAATTTCCAATTCACATAATATGATGGCAATTTCTCTTTCCATAGTTGGCAATTTCGTTGGGTCTATAACTTTGTTGCATATAGCTTTGAAGATGAAACAGAGCTTCATTAATTTATAGTGGACATTCTTGGGAAAAATTCAATGTAAATCTATAGGAATTAGATCTTGCATCAAAACATGGTAGGCATATGATTTCAGACCCTTTAACTTTAAACCTCTCATTGACACGATGTTCTTGATATTTGATGAATACCCCTCTGGAACCTTTACATCATTCAAGAAGTTTAAAAACTGATATCTCTCCTTCCTGGAAAGAGTGTAAGTAGTATGAGGAAGAAATGCTCATTTTTCACCCTTCACTGGTGCCAAATATTCTCGTATTTCCATCTCAACCATGTCCAATATAGCCTTAATTCCATCCTTTGTTTTTTCGGGTGCATTTAGCAATGTAACAATGATACTATCACATAGATTTTTTTCAACATGCATAACATCAAGAAAATTTCTGACATATAGACAATTTCAGTATGGTAATTCAAAAAAACTGATCTCTTTTTCCAACTGGTTTTCGTAAGGTTTTTCAAAAATGGTTTACCAAAAGTAGTGTCCACATATTTTACTTTCACAAATAATTGATCACCTATTAGTGGAGATGGTGTTGTATGTTCTTTTGAACTTCCATTGAATGATGTCGTCCAAGATCAGTACTTATTTCATTGGGGTAGAAATCCATGATGTCCTAGAAACATGTTTTTCAATGAATATTTCAACCCAATTGACTGTGTACCTTTTTCGCAAATAGGAAACCCTTGAGTTCCTTTAATTATATATCCTGAAAAATTTCCATAAGAAGTAAATTCATTTATCATCTCGTACAACATGGCTCTCAAAGTGAAATCTTTATTTTTGTAAGCATCATACAATGTAACACCTGAATCCCACAATAATTTCAAATCCTCGGTTAATAGATCCAAATAAAAATCAATAACATTACCCAGTTGTTTTGGTATTGATATAATCATAGATAACATGATGTATTTTCGTTTCATACATAACCATAGTGGTAATTTATAATTTAACAACATAACCATCCATGTACTATGACTGATGCTTTGAAAACCAAAAGGATTCACTCCATCTGTAGATAATGCAAGACGAAGGTTTCTTGGCTCGTTTCCAAATTCAGGATACTGATGATCAATTATCTTCCACTAAGGAGAGTCTTATAGGTGAAGTAGTTTCTCATATTTAATTCTTGTATCTTCATTCCATGTCAATTGTCTTTTAGTCTCCTCACTTCCATATAGGCACCTAAACCTTGGAATGATTGGAAAGTACCATACAAATTTCATAGGGCTGGATTCATCTTTCTTGTATTGAGGAGCACCACATTTTGGGAATTATTTAAGTGATTGGTGGTCCTTGAAAAACAATATACATTCATTTGGGCAGGCTTGTATTCTTTCAGAGATCATACCAATCGAGCGTAGCATTCATTTGGCATCGTATGTTCGGCTTGGGAGCTCATTATCTTCTAAGAGCATGTCATTCAGAAGAGCAAGTAGTTCCATAAAATTGGCGTCACTCCACCCATTGCCTGCTTTCAAATTATACAGCTTCAGTATGGATGAAAATGCTGTGTATTTAGTGCAACCAATATACAAAGGCGTCTTTGCACAACTCTTTAACTTCTCAAACAATTTTGGGCAATCACGAAGTTCATCTTCAATTGTCCTTGTCATTTCCTCAATACGATCTTTATTATCATTCATATTTGTAATAACATCCTCCATACAATCATATTTATTGTTCACGCTTGTAATCATATCAGATGATCCATAAAATGCAGTGTTATCCCAGCCACTACCTACATTCATTTTTTTCCCGTGTTTATTCCAACATGTATAAATTCGATCTATTCCATGACAGATCAGGTGTTCTTCCAACTCCTCTGGACTAATTTTTCTTGAATAACAATAGTGTAAACATGGAAAAAGGATTTGAGAAGGGTCATATGCATGATCTTTTGCAAACTTGATAAAATCTTTCATTCCATCTTCATACTCTTTTGTCAACCGATTGGAATTCATCCATTCTTTATTCATATTTATCCTATTTGATAGAATAATATTAATATTTAACAAAATAATTACAAAAAAGATGTTCAACTAGGTTCATCATCCAACTATAATCAATGTAAATAGCTATGGTAAAAAATATCCTTACCTCTCCATGAATTACTCAGGACCAAAGTAGATCACACCCATCTTCTCAACCACCTGATCAATGGAACTAGCTATGAAAATCCCTTACACTATAATTTTTTAGTATCCCACATGTGATCTATATGCATTGTTGTAAACCATTTTTTAGTGTTTCTCTAGAAACATAATGTCTCTAGTCAAGAAATATGGTACTAAAAAAATAGATGGTATGATTTTCAATAGAGTGCTTGTGGGTGGAAGGATTCATTACATTCGTTGTTAGGGTTATTTGACTAGGGTGTCCATAAAGTGTCTCATAGAGTCCTCTAGTGAAGTAGTTTTCTAAGATTCAGTGTAATTGAACTAGTAACAAAGTGGTGGAGCCATTGAAATGGGTAAAGTTTGGATTGATATTCAATGGTGGAAGAACTACAACATGGAAAACAAATGGCATGCCAATCATTCCAACAACTGTAACACCATACAAACACACAATCGTGCTCACAATCACAAAACCATACAAACCAAAAAATCACAATTTTAAATTTTAAAAATCATCACTTATTCAATTCTGTTTGTTAATTAAGGGGTTATCATAGAAGTTTTGTCATCCTGGGGCATTCATTCATTAGTCAGTATACGTAAATTACCAGTTTTTATATTCAAATGTTCAACAGGAACCAACCAACATTCAATTCATTTAGTGCGCAAATAAGGACCACTAATGGCCATGATTTTCAATAGGGAATTTATCCCTTACATTTCACAACATAACTATCAATACCAAACATTAATAACATGCGAACAAGAGTAAACCAATGAGTAAGAGGATAAAACTCATTGTGAAGGTGTCGTTCAGCGCGCAGCAGAGGTGCGTTCACGGCAAAGGAGAGGCGTGTGGCAGAGGATATTTCCAACTGAAAAAGAAAAAATAAAATGATACTCACATTTTAAACAATTTTATTGGTCAATAGTGTGATTTTATTTTCCATCTATGATATCTTCTTCTTGTTTATTTTTTTTTTTGTATTTACTATTTTCCTAGATGTTCAACTTATGAAAGTGACATTTCTTCTTTTCAAGAGAAATATCATTTATAATTTACTCTAATTTAAGGGTAAAATATTCCACATTAATTGTATTTTTTTCCATGGGATCATTGTTATCCCGTAGGGATCATGAACACCTCTTAGGTTAGTGGAAATTCAGGTCAGTTGTTGGTTATGATACCAATCTGGGCTGTATCATTACATTTCCAATAGTAATTGACCCATGTCCATTTAAATATAGGATTTGGGGGGGTCAGACACTAATATATAGAAGGAATAAGAGAGGTAAGAATTATCCTGGGCTATCCAATACAAGTGATGAAAGATGAAACATACACTGGGTGAGGGAGAACCACCCAAGAGGAGAGAAGGGGGAGGTTGGCGTAGTGCGAAGGGATTATAAACTTATGCTTTTTCTACATTACTAAGGCTATGCTTTTCTATCATAGATCTGACTAATTATTGATGATTTCTCACTATTTTGAATATTTTCCATTATTTTCATAAAGTTTTATTATATGACTCATGTTTACGTTCTATGAAAGATTTCCTATAACCTTGATAATTTATGTTTTTGATCTCATACCCTTATTCATATACCATTATCATGATTGATCATTGATTGATATCACCTAAGTTTACCCTTATTGCTAATTTTATCTCTCCCTTTATTATGTTTTCCTTCCTCAGGTTAAGTAGAATGGTTTTATATATGGTATACCTAAGAAGTGTTGTCTCTAGAAAATATTAAAGATATTTCACGAAATAAAAGGATTATATATCAAGTATTCATAGATATTAAATCATTATGATTCTGGTGTGGATCATAATGCTATGTATTTAATATTCATCTAACATTTTTTAGTATTTATGCATGAAATGTATGGGTCGCTATATAGTACTTGAAAGATCGTTTGTTCCACCCAATGTTGTCAACTCCATAGCATGTATCTGAACTCACCCAGGTCCTTTACCTCACTAATCCTAATGAAAACTACTTACATGGATACACATAGCCTAATTTACCTAAGGTTGAATATCCTCCACTAACTCAATATTCTTCCTACCTCCCAAAAAAATGATCACCTTGTTAAAAATCATAATGCATTAGATTAAACTATTTCAATTGTTTAACAAGAATTGTTTGGGAAGATCTATGATGGCCACTTTGGAAGGTTTTCATTAGAAGAGATAATGATCATGATGTTCACAAAGGAAAAAATAATTATAGAGGTATAGGTTGAGGCCTGAGAACTTTTATCTCTAGGGAAATTAGAAAAGGGAGTTGAGACTGACTCCCTACTAGACAACACATGAACTGCTTTGACAACAAAAAAATCCATCCATATACTTTCCCTTTGATAATTTCTGATGGATTCACTCTTGAGATGAATCATTTTACACTAGAATAATATCTATTACCTTATACTTTTATAGAACAAAAAATACATTGGAAAAGTAAATGGGGTGAGTCGATGTTTGATCTCTAGTTGTGTTACCTAATAAAAATACCACACCCTAAAATCCTTTTAAATAATAATGTTATAAGTATAGAAAAGAATATTCTTAAAATAAATTCCAAACTATCATATATTGGATATCCCCTATTAGATAGAAAAAAACACATGCCATTGTTTCTCCTTTAATTCCAAATAAATTAAATTATCCAATTATTGACTACAAAAAATCTCCCATGATATCTCTGGATCCTCATAATCACTAAGAAACAAGATCCATCCCTAATGAATAGCTACCAGAAACAAGATAATAAACAATAGAATCCAATGTTCCTTTATATAAAGAATCAAAATAAAAAAAATCTAAAAATCCACTAACCATATCTCTATATTCTAATTATGTATATTTACCTCATAATTAAATAAGAATTAATGCTGAAACTCACAAAATGAATTCCTCTTAGAGTTATCTTACTTAGGGATCACCCTTATATAGTCAATTGAAGCATCCTGAATCACCCCACCCAACTCAACCACAAGTATAATCCTCTTACCATAAAACTACATATCACAATTCATGAAAAAATACATAAAACATTGGTAATGTTTTGAAACCACCAACCTCAAAGTGGAGGAGGAGGATTTGGTGGTCGGAGGAGGAGGAGGAGGAGGCAGTGGCGGTGGAGGAAAACAAGAAGCAGGGTCATAGAGGATGAGGGATCGTAGCACAGGAGGAGGAGAAGGCAATGGCGGCAGAGGAGGAGAAGGACAGTCGTGGTGGAGGAGGAGGACAGGGCAGCGACAGCAGCAGAGGAGGAGGAGGAGGAGGAGGAGGAGTCACGGTGCAGGGTTCAGCTTCTGTGAAGGCTTGAACGGGTCAACGGAGGAGAGGCCTGTTAGGTTTATTTTATAAAAACCGTTGTAACATTTATCAGCACTAGGTAAAAGCACAGATAATGGTATGTTTTATCAGAGCTAAAATAAAAACGCTGATAAAACATACCTTTATCTGCACTTTTTTATCACTGATAATGATAAACCTTTATCAGTGCTAAAAAAGTGTTGATAAATTGGCATTTTATAAGCGCTTTTTTAGCACTGATAAAGGAGCATCTTTATCAGCACTCAAAAAGCGCTGATAAAACAAATATTTATCAGTGCTAAAATTATAGCGCTCATAAATACTTATTTCAGCAGTCCTTTTTAATTATATATATATATATTAAAACGTATTATATATTTATAAATAAAATAAATATATTAAATATAACAAATATAATAAATACATTGAATTAATCTAATAAATCTAATAAATCTCTAATAAATATAAAAATATAATAAATATATTTATTATTTAATGTAATTTATTATAATATTATAATTATATAATTATATATATATATATATATATATATTATAATCTTAGAAATACTTTTTTCAATTAAAACATTATATATATTTTTGAATTATTAAAAAATATATATTAATTATAAACATTTGTTTTTTATTTAATGTATTCAAATAAACATTATTTTTTAATATAAAAGTAATAATTTTATATAAATTAATAATAAAAACTTTTATCAATGCTAATAATAGCGCGGATAAATGTACACTTTATCAGCGCTAAAAAATGCTGATAAAGGGTAAACCTTTATCAGCGCTTTTAGCTAGTGCCGACAAAGTCCCTCCCCTTTATCAACACTTTCTACTTAGCACTGATAAAGGGCAACGCTTCCCTTTCCCTATTTTGTGGTAGTGAATCTAAGAGGGTCCTCGACACACTCCCACAATAAATGGTAAATAGGATTGAGCACACATTCTCATTCCAACTGGATATTACTAGCCTATTCCAATATCCCCTTTAGGGAAGGAACACATTCCTACCAAAACCATAGAAATTTTCTATCATATTATAAAAATCACATGGGAGTCATCCATGTTGGATCCCATACATGAAATTCATTTTTCACAACATGCGACTTCAGCCACTCGATAGAGAACGTCTAAGAAGAAAACTCACCCAAGGAAATATGAAATCCAGAGGTAGGACTACATACCTGATCATCTTAATGATGGTGTTCTTGAGTCCCTAAAACATTTATCAATGATGGTTCAAGATCTTTATAACTCATTTACAAACTAAGGAAACAGAAGTTGCATTTACGAAGGTCCTCCCCACAACTTTTCTCCAAGAAACTCTATAGGTCCTCCCCAAATAATTTACTAGGAATTCCTCCCTCATGTCCATAATAATATTGATCATGATAACTATTTTCTTTATGAGTACCAAAAAATCCCTCCTCATGATTAGAATATCAAATCGCAAGAATTTCCTCCACTTAGAATCGTCAACCCTGAAGGTCCTCCCTAGGGCATGTGTTATAGGACTCCTCCCTTTGGTCACACATTGATCTAGGATGGTATTCCTTCCCATCATGGGGATCACTGAGAAAGTACTCCCTACAATGATATCTAATTTCACTAAAAATTTCGTCCCCTTGCTGAATAAACTGTAGGAAAGACCTCATATCATGAGGCACTTGAGAAGATGAAGCTAACCATGCTTGATGCCTTGTCTCTGATAAGAGACATTATTTCTTAGTCAGAAGTTAGTATAAGGAAATAGAAATTCTCTTAACCACCCTTAGGCCTATTATCTTCCATTACAATAGAGAATAATCTAGAAAACCTTGCCTCCCACAACAAGGCAGTCAGTAAACAACCCCTTTGTTCAGGTAAAGTGAAGGAATATCTCATAGAATATGAAGATAACACATTGACTATGAGGGAAAAACTAGCCAAAGAAAATATATCAGCCATTTTTTTCCCATGGACACCCCTATGTATTGAATTTTGAAACCTTTTTTAGAGTATTTCATACATAATATTATTCTAAATATATTGTCTTATGAAGTATATGCAAATCACATTAAGGAGATAGAAGAGCTTCACTAAAATATTCACTTTGTTTTCTTATCAGTTGTATGACACCCAAAATTGGGAAAGAAATGTAAAGGTATTAAATGTGTATTCATTGATGCTCTAAGTAATTTTCATCAATATATTGTTGATTTCCCATCTGGTGTCCATATTAAAGGATGGGGAAAACATGTAGCATTGCATGTCACTTTTCTCCTTGATCATAAAATCCATCCAAAAGGGACATCATGTAATGTCATCACTTCAAGACAAATCTCAAAATTGATCTCTACACTAAGTGGATAGTATACTCAGAGAGGGTCATCCATGACTAAATATCAACAATTATAGACTCAATGGGATCAAACCATCGAAAATATCTTCCATAAAGCATTTAAAAAAATTGAGCAAGATTCTCGTTTGTGGAAAGTCAAAACTTAAGTGGAAACATTACCCTTGGTAGAAAGTAACTCATATTTGAAACATGCATTAAACCCAACTCATGCTTGAACAAAAATCTGAAAGATCAATGGGGAAGTAGTGATAGCTACAGTAGAAACAATCCAGGAAAAATCCCAACCCATAGGGAAGGGGGAATTTTTACCATAGTTATCTCCTTCTAGGTCTTAAAATTTTGTTTAAAATGTCACAGTAATGGAGTAAGATCATACCCAACCAGCAGTGTTGGGGAATTTTTACCTCAACTTCCTCCCCAAAAAATATCATTCTTTCCCCACTTAGGAGGTGTTCCATAAAATGAGTCCTCACAATTTGTCTCATCTTATGCCCCATCTTTCTCCTAGGGAATGTGTACAATGAATTTTTCTAGAGACTCTATTTAGATTACCCTTTCTAGAATATCCCTTGGAGAATCCTATAAGGAAAATATGGAGCCTCATAGAGGTCTCAAGATGAAGAAACTCTTTAATGTGGAAACCACTCCAAAAGATCATGGCATTTCACTCAAAAGATTCCCTAAGGGGGGCCAATATTTCTATCTTTCTGATGGTGATGTTATGTCTGCAAAGCACTATACGTCAGTAAATTTCATCATCATTGGCCATGAAAATTCTACAAAACATGAAGCCAGTTCCAAATAACAATAGGATAATATTTTTATTCAAACATAGTCCACATTTAAATTACTGAGGAAGGTGTGTATACTAGAAATTAAAGGCAGGGTAAAAATTTGAGATCTCCCTCAAATGCTCAGCTGCCACCTCTCTAATGGGATTCGAACCCGGGAAAGAAAAAAGGTGTGGGTATGTCTCACCCATTACCTTAATAAGTAAAACCCCTACAATTTAGGAAATATTATCTTAGTATGAGGTGGAAATTAAATATTTGAGGAGACTCAATGCTAAGTTACTCAGAGGAAATATCCTCATAGGGAATGTTCTTCAGGTAGAGCCTCACCTTACTCTTTCAATATATCTCTCTTAATAGGAATAGCCTGTCATGCCAAAAAAAGTTCATCTAGAACATCCTCTCAATCGAGGATCTAGAATAAAAAAATATTTGGATCTAATGGTGGCAGAATGTTAGGATTTATCTCTACTAGTTTAGTAGCTATAACTATGTCAAGTAAACTACCAAAGGTCGGCCCTTTCAGGTTGTTAGTCATAAATACAGATAGGCTTTCCATGTCATGATCTTCCCCTCATGGCCCCTACTCAAGTACCTACTCAACCAGTTATCCCATCATAACTCATTTTCATGATTTATTAACATATATAATAGATGGAATCTATGGAAGGGTTTCAAACACCAATGTAGCTGGAGAGAAATCCTTACCCCAAATTGGTAAATTCAACTCTTCCCCCACCCAATTTTTTGAATCATATGTTCCCAAATTTCAATAGCACGGGGGATATAGAATAGAACATGTCAAATTTTGTGTCTGAGTACAGCCCCATGATGGGAACCCTTGGACAGTAAGAATAATTAAAACTCAATTTTTTTGTATAGACTCTAGAGGGGCGTCATTTTTCTGGTAAACTAGTTTACCATCTAGGTCGATCACAGGATGGGAATACCTCCACTGATAATTTATTTATCATTTCAGCTCTATACTATAAAATACAATAATCCTTAATATTTAAAATTGTGAATATTATGAGAATTAGAGATTTATAGATTTCATTGTTAGGTGGAAGGTTTTTACTAACTCCTTGATCCTACTATAACGACCCAAACTTTTTGAATGATAATTGTTCCCTGAAAATGTGTGTTATATTATATTATACATAAAAAACTATATCTCTCTAATAATGATGTGAGTATATTTTGAAATGTTACCATCGAGTTTCAACTATTATATATCCATCGGTCAATTATTACCATTTCTCAATATGTCCATTATAATATATACTCTTAATAATAATTTTAACATTATAATTATTATTTATAAGTAGAAATGACAAAGGAAAATTAATGCAGAAAGAAGAGATGATGGCCTCAACCAGTAGAGTTGTGTCATACGAAGCCCATTTTTTATAGCTTGTAAAGGAAGTAGAATCACTAGGATTCACTATTGACTAGGCTCAATCCAATATTTAACATGTTAATCTTGAACTAAATCTCTTATGGGAGAAGTTCAAGTTAGTGGAAATTACCACTCGGGCAATGTTATTTGAGCCACCCCACGAATCTATCACCATCGCACACCTCACCCTTATACTGTATAAAATTGTTATAAGGGGTTATGTGTCAAGGAATTAGTTAATTAATGTATAATACCTTTTGATAAATAAAATTTTTTTTCCATCATTTCCATTTTTAGTTTATTTTTTCTTAGAAATAGGAAGAATTTGATAAATTGATTTTTCAGATAGAAATTGTAATTTTCATAAAAAGATATAATTATTATAATAAACTAAGGTATTATTAATAATATTTATTTAAATTAAATAGTATGATTAAAACACTCTTATTTAAATTTAAATTATAAAATAATTTTATTTTTTTCAAGTGTTAGAAATTTTACTATGCATTTTACTATGCATTTTCTATCCACTGTTATTTTTAATAAATAAGGATTTTTATATTTAAAAGTTAAATTTAGCATACTTATAGAATTATTATAATAAAATAAACATCATTTTTGAAATCATAATGTCTAAATTATTTTATGTTTAATTTATGATAATTTTCTAAAATATTTTCTTTTTAGTGAATAATAAAAATACAGTTTGAGTTTTTTGTATGTTTAATGGCATCATAATGATGTCAAATGTAATATAAAATTATGGTTGACTCTTGTAGATTATAATAACATAATATTTGTCCCAATTTTCCAATACCATGGTAAAATACCTTGGTAAATCTTGTGGTTTTGAATTTACCACTACCTAGGTGTCCAAAGAAATTATTAAATAAATCCTCCTATTTTTCTATAAATACCCACCAATTTATCTATTTCCTTTCACTCCCAATTCATAATATATAAATATATTATATTTTTAACTCCCAATTATTACTAACAAGTTTTCTTCAATCCCCCAAGGTCCTAATCTTTGAGTTTTAGTTGTTACTCTTCAAGGTAATGGAAATCTCAACTTCTCTTTTCCTTCAAGTTCCCTTTTTATGTGGTATGTATTTCAAATTTAAATAATATGTTCTTATTTACATTCTTTTATATCCCTTTACTTTACTAATAGTATTTTATGAATGGTATACCCTTTTACCATCTCTTTTTAATGTTTTCTAAAACCATGTTTCATACCCATTATGTTGCCAGATTTTCTTCCCAAAATTTCTCTCTTTTTCTCAAGAAATTATCTTATTTTCTTTTGTGAATACCCAAACCTTTATATTTTATAGGGTTATTAAGATATATTTAAAAATGATATATATTTATTTTTGTATTAACATACATGAAAACCACCTTCCTTTTTAGTGGTTTAATAATGACATATTAATCTTGTCTTTAAGCACTTTTCTTTTAAAAGCCATGATTTTGATTTGAAACCCATTTCTTTTATTCTACATGAGTTATTTATGAATTTTTTTATTATGATATATGTGGATCACATTAATTAATAAATATTAAGGGTGAACCCTGATATGAATCCAATGCATTGTATAAAGAATTTAATCTCTACTGATGACATGGTTTACAATACCTTGGTGAATAACCTTGGTAATTTTTATGACACCTCAATGACAAACCTTGGTGATATGCTTATGAATGTCTAAAATAAATGTTGTAGCCACATTTTCAAGTTATGATTCATGTTATTTTATTTATTATATGTCCCATGTTCTCTTTTTCATGCCATAATGATATTCTTCATGTTCTTATTTAATTTCCTCAAGATCACATGTAAATTGTTTCCCTTACTTTCCCTTACTGGGACTTATGCTCACCCTTTGCATTGATGTATATCCCCAAGTTATGAGATATATTAATTATACTTAGGATAAAAATTTCATGAATTATTTCAAGTGTATTAGAAGAATGTTTTAAATTTTAATGTATTATGTACCTTTTTTCCAAGAAACTAAACATTAAAATATCCTCTATTCTATACATTGTAATGAAAATTTTATGTAATAAAAAGGTGGGATACCATACTTGTAGCTTCCTAAAGAATATTTTTTGTATCTATTTATAGTGAAAGACACGATGAAAATTAAACTTTATTTGGTGAAATAATCTGGAAAATTCTATAAACATGTAAAAGTTGTGTAAACTTTGGAAGACTGCATTTGGAGAACCAAAGCCAAGTCTCGAAAAATGCTAGAAACTTAAGGGAAGATAATAGGTAAAGTGTAAATCGCAATTATCATGCTTAATAAAATTATTATAATAGCTTCATATCCAAATCCCACATAATATCATGTGGTATATCCTTTTTAAAGGCAATAAAAAATGAAATATTCTCATTAGGATGAGGGAAAAACGCATAATCACCCACCATATGAGGATCAAAAGAATAAATTTTATTCTTTATGAGATAGGAAAGTTCCTGATTATTTTATAGTGTCTATAGAGAATAATTTGTTGAGGTTTTTATATCCTAAAATTCATAATCAAGTTAATCATAGTGATCACCTAAATTATTTCCCCTTTCACTGAACATTGGGCCACACCATTTAGAAGTGTTTTGTTTTTTTAAGGACATCCTCCATATAATGGTTGGTTCTTGACTGGTGAAATTGGGAAAACCATCTGTACAAGTGGCATGTTTTTTCCCAACTATGGAGGAAGAAATTAAATGAAAATAATTTATAAGTAGTGGTGCATGGAATTTTGATGAATGGATGATGAAAAATAAAATCAATCAAACTCATGTTATACTTAGGGTACATCTAAACCAACCAGTTGTACCCCCCCCCAGTTTCTTCTTCTAGGGTCTGACCAGCTTCATCAACATCACAATATTCCAAGATCCTGTCTTCTATAATATAGAATAACCAGTAAGGAAAGAGTCAAGTACAGGAAGGTGAACACATGATAATGCATAATCTAGTCCTGGACCTCTCAAATAGCATGCCCTAAATAATGATACAATGGGTGTTTTCCCCCCAAATGGTATAGAGGGAACTACCTCGAAAAATGGAACCCTCGTCAAATAGAGAATTGATCTTTGGTTTTGTTAATGTAATTCATTGAATGGAACTCTTATCTAATTTCAAATATGAATATAAAAATTAGTTATCTATACCTGAATGGGGAACTGAAGGTAGGAGTCACATAAGCTTAAGGAATGGGGGAAGACATAGTCATGGTTGAGCTCAATATCTTGGCTATATCCCTATTAAAATCATATACACAAACAAAATCCATGGATAATAACTTCAGTGAACTTGAAAAGATAAAGAATAAACTTTAGAATCTTTGAAGAGTCATCCAAACCCGATTATTTTGTAAGATCGACTGGAAGATGTGAAATCATCCAACCATCCTATATGAGTGGGAAGACCAGTTTGACCCAATCTTCCAGAAAAAAATGTGCCTTTAAATTCTATTCAAGAACCTTTTCCATATTCTTCAAACACTATAACCCCTATAGCACATGTCAGGGGATGACTCCACATTAAGAAAAACAGAACCTTGAATCAATAATATGACATATTGAAATAGTTTCTTGTAGTCCTAGACAAACTTTCAATCCTAGATGGTATCAATTTATCAAAATATCTTAAGAAGCACTTGTGGAGGACCTATTAATCCCTCAAGTGTTAAAATATTAGGTTACTACTATATAATTGTATCATGTAGAGATAGATCTTATGTAATATCATGAAATCATCTCTTTTATAGAGCAGGACAAAGAAGTTGTTATGCAAGGGCACATCATACCCTTCTATGTATCTGGATAGATGGATGACATTATAATTAGACCATATTTTATTGAAAATGGATTATGAATTAACCTCATTCTATTCTATATTCTATGTTGATTAGGTTATAGAGAAGTAGAATTTTATCCTTCTTATTTAACGCTTCAAGGTTGTGATAAGAGTGAGAAAAATCACTTGGTTAAATCAAGATTAGAGACCAATTTGGAGATAGAATTTATGACTCTAAAATATTGATTATCTGATAGGATACAACTTTCAATGTCCTATTAGGGATACCTTGGTTTCATCAGCAAGAGTCGGTTCCCTTATCATAACATAAATGTATAAAATTATGTATTAATGGAAAAATAAATACATTGTATGGTGATACAACTCCATTTAAATCCTATTAATCTCAATACATAGATGTAGGGTTATACCATAGATAAATGATTAATGATGTCACTCAGGTTACTACTAAAAATGGTTTGGAAATGACCCTAAATAACCCATTTAAAGATATTGGGGAGGAATATGTATTTCCCATAAATCAAATCAAAGACACAAGTTCATGTTTTATAATGTATTCATTAGCTCTCATGATACCAGTCACATAAACCAAACCCAATAACATAGAGAAAACCATATGATCTCCATAAAAATGGAAATACCCCAAGTGAAAATGCCTTTTATTTATCCTTATAGTTTCAAAAAAAAACACATCATTATCTGGATTGGAAAAGACTCCCATGTCACCAATTGAGAGTGAGAACATCTCTATCTCATTTCAAGGATGTTGGGATATCGACACCTCTTCCACCACTCATGATATTAAAGAGGAGGAAGGGTAAAATTATCTCAAATATTCCCCTATGGCGTTTGAGGAGGGAATCTCCACAACTATTTATGAGCTCTAGGAAATAAATATGGTCATGGAGGAAGATCCGTGACCCACATTGATCGGTGCATCCCTGAATTCCAAGGAACAAGAGGTGGATACATATTTTATAAAGTATCATCGAGATGTTTTCTCCTAGAATTATATAGGAATTCAAGGATTCAATCCTAATGTAGCTACCCACTGCTTTGGATATCCAAAGGATCGCCATGGTTACAAGCAGGAAGCCAACAAAATGAATCTGACTCACACTACCAAGGTTATAGATAAAGTTAATAAGATTATCAAATATAACATCATTCAAGAGTTCTAGTAATCAAAATGGATCACCAATATTGTCTTAGTCAATAATAAGAATAGGTAGATTGGATTTTTCATTGTCTTTTGATGTCTCAACCGGTGTTGTCTAAAGGGTTATTTCCCAATTTCAATTATATAACATATAATCGATGAAAATGATAACTATTAATACCTTTAAATTATGGATGGGTATTCAGGATAAAACCAAATCCAGAAGGATCCTAAATATGAAGAAGCCACTAATTTCATATCTCCCTAAGGAATATATTGCTTTTAAGTCAAGCCTTTTGGATTGAAAAATGCTAATGAAACTTATCAATATGCTATAAACAGAATTTTCAAACCCTTCCTAGGTATGATCATTGAATGTTACATTGATGATTTGGTGGTCAAATCCTAGCAGTTCTCTGCTCATATACTAATCTTGAGATTTTTTTTAATAATATATGGTATCATATCTTGAATATGAACCATTTAAAGTTTACTTTCAGGGTTTCTTAGGAAATTTACTCAATTTTATAGTGTTCTGCCTTGGTATTCAAGTTGATCTTGAGAAAAAAAAGTTTATTATAGATTATACCTCCTCAAAAACTCATATAGTTGAGGGTACTTTAGGGAGGCCTCACCTACATCCAAAGCTTCATAGCGAACCTTGAAGTAAAATGTTTACCCTTCACCAGACTGATTAATAAGGAAGTTACCTATCAATGGACTAATGATTTTTAGGAATATTTTGATAATCTCAATAAATATCTTTTAAATCCATAGTATTAATACCCCATGTTGAAGTAAAAACACTCATTATATATGTGACATCTTTAGAGAAATAACTATGCTCTTTTATTGTACATAATAATGTCACAAGGATTGGGAATAGTCTATAATATCTCAGTAAAACTATGCTTAGTCTGGAGATTCAATATCCAAATATTGAGAAAAAAAATATTGTGATAATCTTTACAATTCAGAAGATGAGGAACTACCTACAGTACCATGAGATTCACTTGATCTCTTGAAATGAACCTCTCAAATACATTCTCAATCATCCCATGTTAATTGGATTTTTGGAATAGTGGGAGGTCATTCTGAAGTAGTTTGACATTTGGTTCATACCAAAAAAGGAAATAAGGGATATGCAATAGAAAATTTTATAACAGAGAATCCCTCTGTAGAAAATGCACCATTGGACACCGATTTACTCGATGAAGATGTATTATCTATCTAAGAATTCCCCTAGACATGGTATATATACTCTAGATAGCTTTTAAAAGCCTAATGGGGAAAATAATTGAATACCTCAAACTCAATGAAGTGGGTTTGAAAATCATTCTTATCTCTACAGTGGAGAAATTTCTACCCTATTCATTCTTGTTATCAGAAGGATGCACTAATAATGAGGCAGAATACCAAGATCTCATTGTAGGTTTAGAACTAGGACTAAAAATACCAGTATCCCACCTAAAATTCAAAGTAAATTTAGATTTTTTAATCAAGTAGATCAACAGTGACTATTACATCAAAAAGGAAGAGTCGATTCCCCTACTCGATTATGTGTGAGGTTTTTTGGTAGAATTACCCTATGATAGCTCATGTACCATGTTCATAGAACACCTAAGTAGATGCATTAGTTAATGTAGCTATAGAATTGGAAGATCCAGACTGGGGAGAAACAATCATCATCATTATGCATCGCGGAATGGTGCTACTTTTCATTGGTAACAACATGAAAGAGATCAATGAGGTCAATTTCATCTTCAAACAAAATAATTATAAAAATGGATGGATGTATCCCATATTAGAATACTTCTTAAGTGGTATTCTTCTATCAAACAGAGTGGGAAAAGAAAAAATATAATGATTGGTGGTTAACATTACCCTTTATAATGGTCCAAACTCTTAAAAATACTTTACAAAGGAGTATTTGGTGGACTCCTCCTCAGATTCATTGAATGAGGCAAAATTCTCACTATCATGTAGGAAGTCTATGTTAGTTCATGTGGTTCTCAAAGTATAGGTGTTAATATTCCTTATCAAATTAGGAGGCTCAGGTATTTTTGGACTTCAATGATACGAGATTATACAAAATTGACCCAAAAAAATCATTCCTATCAGATACATGCGAACTTAAATTATCAACCCCCATATGTTTTCCATACTACCAAATATTCATGGTAATTTTCTATTTATGGAATAGATCTCATGTGGTCTATACCCTAGAAACAGTTAGGAAATTCAATTACATCCTTACTAACACAAAATTCTTTTCCAAGTATGTCAAGGCTATGCCCCTCAATGAATTCAGGAAAAATACTATCATCATTTTTTTAAATAAAATTATCATTACCAGATTTGGTGTCTCTTATTCAATTATGATGGATAATGGAACCAACTTATACTCTTCTAAATTGAAAAGGTTGTATCAGCAACTCATCCCACTACCATGTAGCGATAAATGGACATATGGACTCTTTTAGAAAAACTAAATCAAATACACCCCATAAGATTGTATAAAAATACATAAAATCTTGGACCAAAAAACTTTTACATTTTTTTTGGGCCTATCACACCAAAACCCACATGGCTACACAGACAACCCCATACTCCCTATTCTATGGAACATAAATAATTTTACCTATCTAGGTCCAATTACCTTCACTTTGCAATTCCATTTTTGATCAGTTTTCCATAAAATATCTATCTCAAAATTTATTGGATGATTTGGAACGGCTTGATAAAAGGAGGTTTCATACCCTACACAATTTGGAAGTTCGTCAAAATTTAATAGTGTAAGACTTCAACAAAAAATCTTTCCTTCATTAGTTACTTAAATGGGAACTAGTGTTGTCTCTAAATACCCTAATGATACCTAGGAAGAAACCACAAAACCTTGAACCAAATTGGTAGGCACCATATGTCATACACATGGTTTACTTTAATGGATCCTATTCCTTGTTTATAATTTATAGAGAGCATATCACATCTCCTACCAATGAAAGTTTTATCCAGAAATACTTCTCATAATTCACTATTTGTCCTAAATTTCATAACCTTAAACTACCTAAATAATTGGTCTAAGAACCATAAATTTAAAATTTGTACAAATCCAATGGTTATATATATGAAATCATAAACTAGAGTAACCATATTCTGAGCTACACTATAAGTAAGAATTTAAACTACATAGCACCAATGTCTTAGTCACACGATGTAAAACTACAAGACAATGTCTCCAATATAAGATAACAAATCATGTGGTGTGCATCGAGAATAATCCCTAGATAGAATCTTAATATAATCTTAGTAATCATCCAATTCCCTCTTATTTTTTACACTGAGCATGAATCACGTGTGCTTAGGGGTTTTAAATGATTATTCCAATTTTTATGACTAATTTGTTCCATGAACAAATTTAGGGAACATTTTTTCCATCCTCCATGACCTTAAACTATACAGAGTGGCACCCCTCATATGGTTTTCTCCTCTTTTTATATGATCCAAATCTATACAAGTAACTTATTTATAACTATGTGTGGCTTGATTCTCATTCTGATGAGATACATAGTGAGATATAGATCTTATAATCTAGGTTTAGCCACAAATTTTGAAAAGAATATATACCATAATTTTCCCTTTTTCACACCAAATTTTAAAATACCCTCACCTTTTCTCAGTCCATGACCCTTCACTCATTTGTGTTTTTTATTTCCCTTACTCAACATAGAGATAAGTTTTTTTCACTTCTCATGTAGACTAAACCCATGTGAAACCAAACATTCAAGTCCTGGAAGTAATAATTTAAACTACATAACACCCATGTCTTAGTTTCATGAAGTTAAACTACATTAAAACGTCCATACTGCATGAAGTTAAATTGAAAGGGTATTGTCCATGCCATATGAAATTAAATTGTGAGGTGAAATTTCATCCCATGTGACTCTAAAAAACTTAGGGTGATAAATTCCCCATGGAATCTTTCTCCACCACATGATATCATGGTCTATAAAGAAGTATTTATCACAAAACCAACTTATGCCTCAACGCATTAATTCCCCTTCTTATACATGAGATGGATCTGTCTAGGGGACCTTTCTATCAAAGATCTACATGTGGATTGATTCTTATGAGTATAGGATATGTAGAGATTCCCAGATCCCCTATATTGGGCCTAGCCATGATGTCTAAAAAATGACCTCCTCCCTATATATGATCTAGATCTATATGGGGAGTTTCTTATAGAGAACTATGTATGAATTGATTCTTATTATAATAAGATATATACTAACACATGGATCCCTAATCCCAAGATCATACAGAAATAAAAAAATACATCCTTCCTTGTATATGATCTAGATCTATACAAGGAAATCCTTATGAGAGCCACATGGAGTTTAATCCATGCCTATCGATAAGATCACAACCACCCATTCATTGTAAACTAAAGTATAAATTATTTCATCACGATTTCTGATTATCTTCTTCTCATAAGACACACATTGTACCCTAAGAAACTTTAATCATCAAAAACTTTTCATAGCTATCAATAAAATTTCATTTGACTCCAAGGGAGACCTCTGTTTTGACTATGCATATTATACCCTCAACTTAGATTTGTATATGTGACCCCAACATGGCCCGTCGACTAGAGGAATCAGCATCTTCAGGTAAAAATTATCTTATCTTCATATGAATTGACAACATCACAATGGAATTCTTTTTTTGAATATGGTCTACAATCATTCTTTATATACTTTTCCCATGCCACATTTCCATATATTAGAGCTTCAAGCTATGACTTATAATGTTTCTCCCCACATTCAAAAGGTGTTGGATAATTCTTATATTATAAGCTCTATTTGGGACATTAACCCCTCCTCATTAGTCCAATAAACATGACATTAAACTATGTGCATGTCTTCATGGAACTTGTCTCAAGTAACATTTACTAGCCTTGAATATGTGTTCCATACACAATGATGTAATTATCAGGATGTTTGAATTCTTCTTGAATAAACCTTTCTCCACAAACCTAATTCATGAAATGAGAATTTAAATCCTCACAAACCTTTCATGGATATCAGTAATGAGAGTATATGGCTCTAAAGTACACCACTATTTTGACTGTTCATATTATGCCCCCAATTTAGATCTGTATATGTGCCCCCGATATGACCTATCAACCAAAGGTATCTGCACCCCAAGGATAAAATCCTCTTGTGTTCATTTTACTTGGAAACATTATAGTAAAATACATATTTCGAACATGGTCTGTAATCATTCCCAGCATAAATGCCTCACCCCATCCCCCCTGATTTAAGATTCTTGATTTTTTTTTGTTTACAGAATCCATAATCAAACTATTCATGTAGATTCATCACCCTTTATGTTACACACTTATGTATCGTACCCATTTCCTGAGCATATATCTTATGTTCCACATAGTTATTCTTCATCATGTGATCATAAAATATATAGCACCATGGTCCAATATTTATGACCATAAAGTGAATACCCCCTCTGTTATTTATAGGTGCACCTAGGTAACACGTAGGAGCTACACGAGCCACCTGTTCATGTGGGATGCATAACCCACTTATGTGAAAATTTTGTTCATAATACATTTTTGAACCTCAAACATAGTCTAGGACAAGCCTAGAGTAGAAAATGACCTTGTTTCAATAATTAATTCACGCAAGTGTTATTTTTACCTCAGTATTAAATCCTTTGTGTTCTTTTTAGATCCAATCCTTAGGGGTGTTTATTTTCACTCACCTTTCCTAAATAAGGTAGAATATATTTAAGTAGGTTTACCTCAAACACATGAAGAAAAGTTAATATGTAATGTTAATAAAATCTTACCTAAAAACATTTAAGTGAACCTCATCCATGACACTAGAATAACCAGCACCTCACACAAGTTCCATCTATGCAAATCACTAGCATTAATAGCTAACTCATTAAAGTCCAACCTACACTACCAACTATTTTAATATTTATCCTTTACCTAGGGTCTTGAATATTCCTATAAATAGGACCCTTTCACTCCTCATTTTAATCTTTTGGAATACTAAGACACATGTCAAAGATTTTCTCACCCAAGTCCCCAAAACCCTTAGGTAGCTTATTTAAGCTCTAAAATAAGAGAGAATTGGCTAAAATAGAGGGTATTTGAGTTACCCAAAGGTATAAAATACTAATAACATTTTTTATGAATCCATTCCTCTCTAGGACAATAGCACTATAGTGAGGTTCCCTTTACTAACTATACACTTGTGCACTATTCTTCCAAAATCATCTAAGGAGACCCCCTACAATGAGGGAAAATATTTACCCAAGTGTTATCACCTGGATCATCACTTATCCCAAGTATCACTTGGATTAAACCTTCATCAATTATCCCATGTATCACTTTAGAGAAGTTCCCTTCATTTCACCCAAGTTTCATGTGGGTGAAGTCCCATGAAGCCTCCCTAGTTCTGCTTGGGAAAAACCATTCGAGTCACCCTAATACCATTGGGTAAAGTCTCCTCCAAACTCTTTGAATCGTGAACTTTTGTTCTTCAATGAAAAATCACTCATTTACCTAATTTTCTTATATAGAGATTCAATTATCAAGACCTCCTCCAAAGCCTCCATGCCCACATGATCAAGGTATGGAGTGCACCAGCATGTCCACCTTCGATCATCTATTCCCTTGGTAAAAGTTTTACCCCACTTGTCATCCTTAACTGATAGGGTCCTTGGGGTATCTTCAATTATGTATCCCCTTAGTAACAAGGCCCCAAATCCTAGATTCAATAGTGGGAATCTACCCAAATCAAGCAGTGGAACTAAACTTATGCATGATTCCTAAAATGTGAAGTGAGTTGGGTTCCATCCATTCATTCTATTTCCCAATCAGTGAATTCTTAATCCCCATCTATAGGGTTTAGAATATGGTAGAGATTATATCCCACATATAGAAATATATTATCCTTTATTTTGGGATTTTATCACCCTTTTTCCCTCCATAGATCCTCCCTCACATGCCAGCAGCTAGGGAGTGAACTCGCCCCAATCAGCTTCAATGTGTACACCCCATTAAAATTCAATCATGTGTTTATGCAATGTGATTGATTTTATAGTGTTTATTGTTTCTCACACCAATCATGATCACATGGGTTTAGGTACTTGATTCGATCATGTCACTAATATATTTAAAATATCCCTTCCCTTATCCATCATTGGATGGAGAGAAGATTCCTACTGGGAATCCCTCCTAGAGTAATCCCCTAGCCTTTATTGTAGGATTCCATACCTCTCCTGCCTTCTATATCCCATCACAAATCTATCATCAAATGAGGAAGGAAGTTCAACCACATTCTTCCAATTCTAGTGTAGGTCCCATTTGAATGAGATTATATAATATGGTGGATTTTCCATTGTCTATTGTTTCTCACATTGAGCAAGAATTGTGTGGGTTTAGAGATTAGTGATGATTATGCCACCAGTTTAATCAAAATACCAATTAACGGGCCTCCTTCTTAGGTGTAAGCCTTGACCATACTATTATCCTTATCAGGATATAGTCCCAGTATGATGTTCCCATGTCTGAAGGGATAAATCCCTTTTGTATCCTCTAATATCATCACCATCGAGCCATACCTCCAATGGGGATCCATCATTACAAGGCCTTATACCTTCTTATACCAACCCAATATCATCTTCCATGTCCCTTGTGGGATCAACCACATAGGTTCACTCTTGTTTAATTCCCACACCATCCTTTGTAATACATATTTCACCTAGATTTCCATACCGTATGATGCTAAAATTCAGGATCTATTCCTTATCACATAAGCTTAAAATAGTACAATGTGTCTCGTTAAGTGGTACTAAACTATATGGGTTCTGATTCTTTTCATGAGGATACATAGTAATCCTCATGAAGGGATCAATATCAACATAAAAAAAATAATTGAACTAAACCATCATTGAAGCCAGTCAAAGTTTAAAATTTATAATCCTACTAACTATAGTATATGTGGAAAGAAGGGTTGAACCCACAGAGAAGGCAATTTTGACCAATAATCTTATAAATTTTTTAAAAGACCCCACTGTTGTCAGTAGTGGGGAAAATTTTCTATTATTTTTTTTTATTTTTTTAAAAATATTCTTTATTAAGCAGTGAAGTAAAAGAGAACTATAGATATTGTATCTAAACAAAGTTGAAGCGAGAAACAGTTGAAAACAAAGGTGAATAGAGATATAAAAACAATGATAAAAAAACAAGATAGTAAAATGTTTGAGGAAAAATTTCAATTCTACTAGTTTTGAAAAAATTCCTTCTCACGATAGTGATTACAACTAATACCACTAAAAATGAGTGATTTATTTCTATCGCCAAGAGATAACTCACTCAAACCGACAAGTCTTGAAGTTCTCCACTCATAGATTAATAATAAGAATAGGTATATTGGATTTTTCATTGTCTTTTGATATCTCAACCGGTGTTGTCTAAAGGGTTATTTCCCAATTCCAATTATATAACATATAATCGATGAAAATGATAACTATTAATCCCTTTAAATTATGGATGGGTATTCAGGATACAACCAAATCCAGAAGGATCCTAAAGATGAAG
Source organism: Viscum album (assembly GCA_963277665.1). Taxonomy (NCBI): domain Eukaryota; kingdom Viridiplantae; phylum Streptophyta; class Magnoliopsida; order Santalales; family Viscaceae; genus Viscum; species Viscum album. Next base: position 840,332,506 of record OY728140.1, on the reverse strand, counting down.
AATCCACTAATTTCATATCTCCCTAAGGAATATATTGCTTTCAAGTCATGCCTTTTGGATTGAAAAATGCTAATGACACTTATCAATGTGCTATAAACAGAATTTTTAAACCCTTCCTAGGTATGATCATTGAATGTTACATTGATGATTTGGTGGTCAAATCCTAGCAGTTCTCTGCTCATATACTAATCTTGAGATTTTTTTTAATAATATATGGTAGCATATCTTGAATATGAACCATTTAAAGTGTACTTTTAGGGTTTATTAGGAAAGTTCCTCAATTTCATAGTGTTCCACCTTGGTATTCAAGTTGATCTTGAGAAAAAAAAAGTTTATTATAGATTCTACCTCCTCAAAAACTCATATTGTTGAGGGTACTTTAGGGAGGCCTCACCTACATCCAAAGCTTCATAGCGAACCTTGAAGTAAAATGTTTACCCTTCACCAGACTGATTAATAAGGAAGTTACCTATCAATGGACTAATGATTTTTAGGAATATTTTGATAATCTCAATAAATATCTTTTAAATCCATAGTATTAATACCCCATGTTGAATTAAACACACTCATTATATATGTGAAATCTTTAGAGAAATCACTATGCTCTTTTATTGCACATAATAATGTCAAGAGGATTGGGAATAGTCTATAATATCTCAGTAAAACTATGCTTAGTCTGGAGATTCAATATCCAAATATTGAGAAAAAAATTATTGCGTTAATCTTTACAGTTCAGAAGATGAGGAACTACCTACAGTACCATGAGATTCACTTGATCTCTTGAAATGAACCTCTCAAATGCATTCTCAATCATCCCATGTTAATTGGATTTTTGGAATAGTGGGAGGTCATTCTGAAGTAGTTTGACATTTGGTTCATACCAAAAAATGAAATAAGGGATATTCATTAGAAAATTTTATAACAGAGAATCCCTCTGTAGAAAACGCACCATTGGACACCGATTTACTCAATGAAGATGTATTCTCTATCCAAGAATTACCCTAGACATGGTATATATAATCTAGATAGATTCTAAAAGCCTAATGGGGAAAATAATTGAATACCTCAAACTCAACGAAGTGGGTTTGAAAATCATTCTTATCTCTATAGTAGAGAAATTTCTACCCTATTAATTCTTGTTATCAGAAGGATGCACTAACAATGAGGCAGAATACCAAGATCTCATTGTAGGTTTAGAACCGGGACTAAAAATACCAGTATCCCACCTAAAATTCAAAGTAAATTTAGATTTTGTAATCAAGTATATCAACAGTGACTATTACATCAAAAAGGAAGAGTCGATTCCCCTACTCGATTATGTGTGAGGTTTTTTGGTAGAATTACCCTATGATAACTCATGTACCATGTTCATAGAACACCTAAGTAGATGCATCAGTTAATGTAGCTATAGAATTGGAAGATCCAGACTGGGGAGAAACAATCATCATCATTATGCATCACGGAATGGTGCTACTTTTCATTGGTAACAACATGAAAGAGATCAATGAGGTCAATTTCATATTCAAACAAGATAATTATAAAAATGGATGGATGTATCCCATATTAGAATACTTCTTAAGTGGTATTATTCTATCAAACAGAGTGGGAAAAGAAAAAATATAATGACTGGTGGTTAACATTACCCTTTATGATGGTCCAATCTCTTAAAAATACTTTACAAAGGAGCATTTAGTGGAGTCCTCAGATTCATTGAATGAGGTAAAATTCTCACTATCATGTAGGAAGTATATGTCAGTTCATGTGGTTCTCAAAGTATAGGTGTTAATATTTCTTATCAAATTAGGATGCTCAGGTATTTTTGGACATCAATGATACGAGATTGTACAAAATTCACCAAAAAATCATTCCTATCAGATACATGCGAACTTCAATTATCAACCCCCATAAGTTTTCCATACTACCAAATATTCATGGTAATTTTCTATTTATGGAATATATCTCATGGGGTCTATACCCTAGAAACAGTTAAGAAATTCAATTACATCCTTACTAACACAAAATTCTTTTCCAAGTAAGTCAAGTCTATACCCCTCAATGAATTCAGGAAAAACACTATCATCGTTTTTTTAAATAAAATTATTATTACCAGATTTGGTCTCTTATTCAATTATGATGGATAATGGAACCAACTTATACTCTTCTAAATTGAAAAGGTTGTATCAGCAACTCATCCCACTACCATGTAGCGATAAATGGACATATGGACTCTTTTAGAAAAACTAAATCAAATACACCCCATAATATTGTGTAAAAATACATAAAATCTTGGACCGAAAAACTTTTACATTTTTTTAGGCCTATCACACCAAAACCCACTTGGCTACACAGACAACCCCGTACTCCCTAGTCTATGGAACATAAATAATTTTACCTATCTAGGTCCAATTACCTTCACTTTGCAATTCCATTTTTGATCAGTTTTCCATAAAATATCTATCTCAAAATTTATTGGATGATTTGGAAGGTCTTGATAAAAGGAGGTTTCATACCCTACAGAATTTGGAAGTTAGTCAAAATTTAATAGTGTAAGCCTTCAAAAAAAATCTTTCCTTCATTCATTATTTAAATGGGAACTAGTGTTGTCTATAAATACCCTAATGATACCTAGGAAGAAACCACTAAACCTTGAACCAAATTGGGAGGAACTATATGTCATACACATGGTTTACTACAATGAAGCCTATTTCTTGTTTATAATTTATAGAGAGCATATCACATCTCCTACCAATGAAAGTTTTATCCAAAAATACTTCTCATAATTCACTATTTGACCCAAATTTCATAACCTTAAACTACCTAAAGAATTGGTATAAGAACCATAAATTTAAAATTTGTACAAATCCAATGGTTATATATATGAAATCATAAACTAGAGTAGCCATATTCTGAGCTACACTATAAGTAAGACTTTAAACTACATAGCACCAATGTCTTAGTCACACTATGTAAAACTACAATACAATGTCTCCAATATAAGATAAAAAATCATGTGGTGTGCATCGAGAATAATCCCTAGATATAATCTTAATATAATCTTAGTAATCATCCAATTCCCTCTTATTTTTTACACTGAGCATGAATCATGTGTGATTAGGGGTTTTAGATGATTATTCCAATTTTTATGACTAATTTGTTCAATGAAAAAAGTTAGGGAACATTTTTTTCAATCCTCCATGACCTTAAACTATACAGAGTGGCCCCCCTCATATGGTTTTCTCCTCTTCTCATATGATCCAAATCTATATAAGTAACTTATTTATAACTATGTGTGGCTTGATTCTCATTCTGATGAGATACATAGTGACATATAGATCTTATAATCTAGGTTTAGCCACAAATTTTGAAAATAATATATACCATAATTTTCCCTTTTTCACACCAAATTTTGAAATACCCTCACCTTTTCGCAATCCATGACCCTTCACTCATTTGTGTTTTTTATTTCCCTTACTCAATATAGAGATAATTTTTTTCCACTTCTCATGTAGACTAAACCCATGTGAAACCAAACATTCAAGTCCTGGAAGTAATAATTTAAACTACATAACACCCATGTCTTAGTTTCATGAATTTAAACTACATTAAAACGTCCATACTGCATGAAGTTAAATTTAAAGGATATTGTCCATGCCATATGAAATTAAATTGTGAGGTGAAATTTCATCCCATGTGACTCTAAAATACTCAGGGTGATCAATTCCCCATGGAATATTTCTCCCCCACATGAGATCATGGTCTATAAAGAAGTCTTTATCACAAACCCAACTTATGCCTCAACGCATTAATGCCCCTTCTTATACATGAGATGGATCTGTCTAGGGGACCTTTCTATCAAATATCTACATGTGGATTGATTCTTATGAGTATAGGATATGTAGAGATTCCCAGATCCCCTATATTGGGCCTAGCCATGATGTTTAAAAATGACCTCCTCCCTGTATATGATCTAGATCTATATGGGGAGTTTCTTATAGAGAACTATGTATGAATTGATTCTTATTCTAATAAGATATATACTAACACATGGATCCCTAATCTCAAGATCATACAGAAATAAAAAAATACATCCTTCCTTGTATATGATCTAGATCTATACAAGGAAATCCTTATGAGAGCCACATGGAGTTTAATCCATGCCTCTCGATAAGATTACAACCACCCATTCATTGTAAACTAAAGTCTAAATTATTTCATCATGATTTATGAATATCTTCTTCTCATAAGACACACATTGTACCCTGAGAAAATTGAATCATCAAAAACTTTTCATAGCTATCAATAAAATTTCATTTGACTCCAAGGGAGACCTTTGTTTTGACTATGCATATTATACCCTCAACTTAGCTTTGTATATGTGACCCCAACATGGCTCGTCGACTAGAGGAATCAGCATCTTGAGGTAAAAATTATCTTATCTTCATATGAATTAACAACATCACAATGGAAATCTTTTTTTGAATATGGTCTACAATCATTCTTTATGTACTTGTCCCATTCCACCTTTCCATATATTAGAGCTTCAAGCTATGACTTATAATGTTTCTACCCAAATTAAAAAGGTGTTGGATAATTCTTATATTATAAGATCTATTTGGGACATTAACCCCTCCTCATTAGTCCAATAAACATGACATTAAACTGTGTGCATGTCTTCATGGAACTTGTCTCGAGTAACATTTACCAGCCTTGAATACGTGTTCCATACACAATGATGTAATTATCAGGATGTTTGAATTCTTCTTGAATAAACCTTTCTCCACAAACCTAATTCATGAAATGATAATTTAAATCCTCACAAACCTTTCATGGATATCAGTAATGAGAGTATATAGCTCTAAAGTACACCTCAATTTTGAGTGTTCATATTATGCCCCCAATTTAGATCTGTATATGTGCCTCCGATATGACCTATCAACCAAAGGTATCTGCACCCCAAGGATAAAATCCTCTTGTGTTCATTTGACTTGGAAACATTATAATAAAATACATATTTTGAACATGGTATGTAATCATTCCCTGCATAAATGCCTCACCCCATCCCCCCTGATTTAAGATTCTTGATTTTTTTTTTACAGAATCCATAATCAAACTATTCATGTAGATTCATCGCCCTTTATGTTACACACTTATGTATCGTACCCATTTCCTGAGTATAGATCTTATGTTCCACACAGTTATTCTTCATCATGTGACCATAAAATATATAACACTGTGGTCCAAGATTTATGACCATAAAGTGAATACCCCCTCTATTATTTATAGGTGCACCTAGGAAACACGTAGAAGCTACACGAGCCACCTGTTCGTGTGGGATGCATAACACACTTATGTGAAAATTTTGTTCATAATACATTTTTGAACCTCAAACATAGTCTAGGACAAGCCTAGAGTAGAAAATGACCTTGTTTCAATAATTAATTCACGCAAGTGTTATTTTTACCTCAGTATTAAATCCTCTGTGTTCTTATTAGATCTAATCCTTAGGGGTGTTTATTTTCACTCACCTTTCCTAAATAAGGTAGAAGATCTTTAAGTAGGTTTACCTAAAACATATGAAGAAAAGTTAATATATAATGTTAATGAAATCTTCCCTAAAAACATTTAAGTGAACCTCATCCGTGACACTAGAATAACCAGCACCTCACACAAGTTCCATCTATGCAAATCACTAGCATTAATAGCTAACTCATTAAAGTCCAACCTACACTACCAACTATTTTAAGATTTATCCTTTACCTAGGGTCTTGAATTTTCCTATAAATAGGACCCTTTCGCTCCTCATTTTCATCTTTTGGAATACTAAGACACATGTCAAAGATTTTCTCACCTAAGTCCTCAAAACCCTTAGGTAGCTTATTTAAGATCTAAAATAAGAGAGAATTGACTAAAATAGAGGGTATTTGAGTTACCAAAAGGTCTAAAATTCCGATAAAATTTTTTATAAATCCATTCCTCTCTAGGAAAATAGTACTATGGTGAGGTTCACTTTCCTAACTATACACTTGTGTACTATTCTTCCAAAATCATCTAAGGAGACCCCCTACAATGAGGGAAAATATTTACCCAAGTGTTATCACCTGGATCATCACTTATCCCAAGTATCACTTGGATGAAACCTTCATCAATTCTCCCATGTATCACTTTAGAGAATTTCCCTTCATTTCACCCAAGTTTCATGTGGGTGAAGTCCCATGAAGCCTCCCTAGTTCTGCTTGGGAAGAACCATTCCAGTCACCCTAATACCACTGGGTAAAGTCTCCTCCAAACTCTTTGAATTGTGAAATTTTATTCTTCAATGAGAAATCACTCATTTACCTAATTTTATTATATAGAGATTCAATTATCAAGACCTCCTCCAAAGCCACCATTCCCACATGATCAAGGTATGGAGTGCACCAGCATGTCCACCTTCGATTATCTATTCCCTTGGTAAAAATTTTACCCCACTTGTCATCCTTAACTGATAGGGCCCTTGGGGTATCTTCAATTATGTATCCCCTTAGTAACAAAGCCCCAAATCATAGATTCAATAGTGGGAATCTACCCAAATCATGCAGTGGAACTAAACTTATGCATGATGCCTAAAATGTGAAGTGAGTTGGGTTCCATCCATTCATTCTATTTCCCAATCAGTGAATTCTTAATCCCCGTCTATAGGGTTTAGAATCTGGTAGAGAGGATATCCCACATATAGAAAGATATTATCCTTTATTTTGGGATTTTATCACCATTTTTTCCTCCATAGATCCTCCCTCATATGCCAGCAGCTAGGGAGTGAACTCGCCCCAATCAGCTTCAATGTGTACGCCCCATTAAAATTCAATCATGCGTTTATGCAATGTGATTGATTTTATAGTGTTTGTTGTTTCTCACACCAATAATGATCACATGGGCATAGGTACTTGATTTGATCATGTCACTAATATATTTAAAATATCCCTTCCCTTATCCATCAGTGGATGGAGAGAAGATTCCTACTGGGAATCCCTCCTGGAGTAATCCCCTAGCCTTTATTGTAGGATTCCATACCTCTCCTGCCTTCCATATCCCATCCCAAATCTATCATCAAATGAGGAAGGAAGTTCAACCCCATGCTTCCAATTCTGGTATAGGTCCCATCTGAATGATATTATATAATATGGTGGATTTTCTATTGTCTATTGTTTCTCACTCTGAGCAAGAATTGTGTGGGTTTAGAGATTAGTGATGATTATGCCACCAATTATACTAGTTTTAAAAAAATTCCTTCTCACGATAGTGATTACAACTAATACCACTGAAAATGAGTGATTTATTTCTCTCACCAAGAGATAAATCACTCAAGCCGACAAGTCTTGAAGTTCGCCACTCATAGATTAATCAACTAGAGAATTCTGGTTTGAAAAATATTACAGAACAAACTCTCCATATGTCATGTAGTCTTTTATTTAAATTTAAATGTTTAAGAAAATTAATCCACAATCAAACTCACCGAATGAATGTAGAATTAAGATATTAAGAGCAGATGGTACATTGCAATTGAATGTAATCAGAACTGATCTCTCCAACCAATTTTGATCACATACAAAATGATAGTGAGAAGAGAAAAGGAAGATAACCAGTAGATTCGAATTTTAACCCCGAACTAGAAGTATTCAACCTAAAATTATCTCTATTATGTATACTAAAACCATCCAATTACCAAGGAAGAGAATTGAAATAAAATAGAGGAAGAAAACTCCCTCTGCTAGCTTGAATTTCTGCTGCTCCAGGCCCTCGGATCTCTAGATAATGGCTCTCCGAGAAGTGCTCCCAGGTTCGCTCTAGGTTCTTGCTCTGCTTTGAAGTGAATGATCGAATGAATTACCTCTCCTTCAAATTCCATTGCAACTTTATTTTTATATCCTCAGTCATCTACTTCATGTCACCGCTCGCTTCCACCAACTCTAAAAAATCCTTCACTTAAGAACCGAACGCATGCGTTTTTTCGCGACCCACATGTTGTGCTAGTTTTTCTCACGTAACTAACTCTGAGTGAGTTAGTTGTGTGAACCTGGACACTATTAGGTTTTCATGTGAACCTGCACATGTTTCCGACTCCATTTTGAACCTGCATAGCTAAAACAAAATAAAATAGTTAAATCACAAATAAATTTAAATAATAGTTATTTTTTTAAAGTCTAATGTTATAATACTTATTAAAAAGTAATTTAACGTTAACTAATAAATAATTTAGTTGATAGATATTATTTGATTTTATATTTTTTTAATTAAATTAATTATTTAAAATTATTAAGATCTTAAGTTTATTAAAAAGTTATAAATTAAATTAAGTAAATTATTATATTTATTAATTTAATAACTAAATGATTTTAATCTAGAATAATAAAATTATAATTAAACATTATAAGATAATTAAGTAATTAAATATTTTATAAATTAAATTGAATTAATTATTTTTTTAATTTTATAATTATAATTAGTATATTAATTAAAAGTCTAAATTATTATATTTATTAACATATATAAATACATTAGTTAGTTTATTTTTAATAATAAGAATTAATATTTTATTTTTAAATATATATATTCTTATAATAATATTATTTTTAATTTCATTTAATTTTTATTATTAGTTATTTATTTTTTAATTTATTAAGTTTTTTTAAAATTGTTTCTTTTGTTTTTTTAAATAAATTAGGTTTTCACCCCCCCCCCAAAAAAAATATCGGCGCATAGGGGGGTTGTTTCATCTTCCTTATGGAGAACAGGTGTCGGCCCTCCTCATCCAAACTTCAAGCGGTGGTTGGCTCCTCCTCCTTACCCATCGACTATAGGCGGTTCTCCCTACCACTGAATTGATTCTTCACACAGTGGCGCGGCACCAACCTCAGCTCGGCATCTTCCTCTAGATGCAACGCGATGGCGAACCCCTTATTTGGAGGTGGCTTCCACAAACCTTCCTCAGCTTGGAAAATGTAGTTCTCAAGCCTGGTTTGGTGTCATCAGCACCGGGGTGGACTCAAACAACAACAGTGGCAGTTCAAAGTTTCAGATTTGTGCAAAACAACGGATGAATTTATATATATATATAAAATAATTTTCTCGTTTGATTCTGGTCCGTGATTTTCAATTGAAAATTTTTTCTAATCTGATTGGTTCGTCGAGACAACGATGAGAACAGAGAGTTGAAAAATGACACCAGTGTTATGCGACTAGACCGTGAAGGAGAAAAATATTGTCAGTGTGAACTTCTGCAAAAAATAAATTTTATTAATATGCAGATATAAAACTTAAACTAAAATAAAAACTGATAAAAAATAAAATTTATTAAGACATTTATAAACAGCTTAAAAACTTAATAATAAAAAAATGAAACAAATAATACTTTAATTAGATAATTATTGACTACAATTAATTAAACTTAAATTAGTACTAAATCTAATCTTAAAATTAAAAAGCAACTAAATTATAATTAAAAACTAGATATTAATTATAAAACAAAGTTAATTTACTTAAAAAAAGTTACTTAAAAAAATTAAATTAAATAATGTAAAAATTTAGTTAATTTGTTGTTAAATACTTGTGTTAATTAATGAAATTAAATTTAAGAGGTTTAATAAATGTAAAATTCTTATGATCTTATATTTATAAATGTTGAATTATTAAAAGATGATTAATATTTATATAATATTACTTTGATTAATTAATATTTAAAACATGAAATGCTAAATTTAGGCTATAATATTTATGTGCAAAAGCAGAATTAATTAATTTATTAATAAATGTTAAATTATCAAATTTTCAAACAAAAATAACAAACTAAATAAAAATATTTCAGACTATAAAATAAAGTAAAACATAAATTAACTAATTTAAAGCTTAATATACATAATTAATTATAAAAATTAATTAATTGATAAATTTATTTATAAAAATACAAAAGTGTTGATATTTAATATAAAGTACAAAAAAATAACCAATAAAATCATTAAAAATAATGAAAATTATGTGGAAAAACATGTACGTTTAAGGCCACATTAAATTCCTTCACACTTAATCATTGTTTGTTCTCAAACGATCTCATGTTTTATCATTTTTTTTTAAAAAACAGAAGTATGGTATTCACAATTTCGCTCAAAATGAAACATGTCCAGCAAATTGAAACAAAGGACAAAAACATGTCAATGGGCTTTAGAAAATGAATTGCTCATATGAATCTTACTTAGAATAAATACTCAAAGGTAGTCAAGAGAGCAATGAATCAAAAAGCAATGAAAGTGTCATGCCTCATTTGTGAACTTGCCTTGTGACTCATTTCAATCCAGGATCAGGTTCTAATTCCAAGAGTGACAAGAGGTTCAATTTATATGGAATTAAAAACTTTACCAGAGGAACTTTGTACTTTGACTCATCACCTAGGTTCCAAAAATAAATTTTTTTTGTGAATCACCTAAATAATACAACCTGAATGACTCCCATATAAACCAGTTGACCCCTTTTTCATTTAGAGTTCATCATTCCCCTCACCTTAATGAACTCATTTTTGACCCTAGACACTTTATTTTATTTTTCCCTAGCCATGTATCATGTGCTAAGAAATGTGCATATGCACTTATTCAAAGTGTACTGAGGGATTATAGTAAACAAAAACGCACCCAGCATCTAGGGTCTCAGAGACTCACTGTGGAATCCCAAATGCCCAAATTACTCCAATTCCAAAATATTTATATCAAAAATAATTTATATTGGCTCATTAATGTGATTAATTTAATAATTAGAAGAAAATAAGAAGAATGAATCCCCTAAGATCAATTCAAACTTCGAGTCCCAAGGGTTATGATCATAACTCCACTAACAGATCACCCATGTCACTCTCAAAAGTAAGTCCCTAAACCAAGATATCCATTCAATCACTAAGTAAATATCACTCAAAAATCATTCAATGTCATTAATTTCATATACAAAACAAATCTTAACTACCAACAAGGTACTTTTCCTAAGGCAAGACCCAATTGAGTGGAGTGTAAAACCTAAAATTATGCAAGAATTTTGAAAAAAATTAACCATTTTTTACAAGAAATTAAGTTGCAGTGGAAATTGAAGGGCTCACATTAAAGCACAGTTTAGCACATTCAAGAATTGACCCCCTCCCCCACACTTAAAATCCAACTTTATCCCCAAAGTTAACTTCTAAGTGGAAAAGAACAATTAATCGATTAAGGTTCAAAACAGATTTTCAATTTAGTAAATAGATGACTATATAAAGGTCACATTAAAGTTCAAAGATATTGTTTCCCACGATGAATAACTTATCAGCAAGTTTATTAGAAAGTACATGCATTAACATTTAATTTAGTGACAAAGATTTTCCATTAAAGTTCAAACAAGGCATGTGACTTGTGAGTGCAGAGTGAATTGGGTGTAATCATGTTCAGAACTATGATTTAGATGGATGTTCAATTCAGCATAAAAAGTTCATTATAAACATCCCAAACCAAAGCATATTCAATAAAAAAAATCAACCTATATTTAATCCCCCACACTTAGTTTCAAAAAGTGAGAAGATTTTAATAACAATGAAATTAAGTTTACAACATGGAGGAACATGCAGAATTATTTATTTACACAGTGACATGCAACAGAATTTCATTCCAATTCAAGTAGAATTTTAAACATATGTAGAATTTTTATTTCAGTAGCAACACATGCAGCAGAATTTAATACAGTTCAAGTCATGCAATAGAATTTTCAGTACACATGTAGTAGAATTTTCTAATACAAGAAGAATTTTTCAGTAAGAATAATATTTCTAAAAAAACAGCAACAAATAGAGCAGAATTTTCATGCAAGATAAGCAGCAGATTTTTTAAAGCATTAAGGATCAGAGAAATAAATACATAAATTATGAGTTGAGTACTTCCCTGAATATATTTGTCAATTTCCCTCCAATATGGGAATTCTACTCCTTAAATGAAAAAAAAATCTTCATGATAACTGTGAAACAAAACAAAGAGACCAAGAGCAAGCAGTAACAAGGACTTCCCAAAACAAAGCACAAAAGTAGCACATTATTCAAGGGAATCACTAAGTTTTAAAGTCTTCGTCCAAACTTTATTTAAAATCAGTTTCCAAGCACAGTGAAGACAGCCAAGCACTTTGGTTGTCCCTCAAAATAAAGTTTCACTCTCTGTCCATTAACTAACATGGGTTTGTTCTCTTCACCTACTGTTTCAACATCTCTATTATTCAGCACTCTCACTACAGTGAAAGGTCCAAACCACTTGGACTTAAGTTTTCTAGGGAAGAGTTTGAGTCTAGAATTAAAAATAAGGACCTTTTGTCCAGGTTTAAACTCTTTGGTTTGTATGATAGAATCATGAAAGATTTTAGTCATCTCTTTATAAATCCTTGAATTATCATAACTCTCTCTCCTAATCTCATCTAGTTCACTCAATTCAAGTAATGTCCTCTCACCAACACTCTTAAAATCAAAGTTCAGATCCTTAACTACCCAATAAGACTTATGTTTCAACTCCACAGGTAGATGACAGCATTTCCCAAACAACAGCATGTAAGGAGACATACCTATTGGGGTTTTGAAAGCAGTTCTATATGCCCATAAAGCTTCATCCAATTTAAGAGACCAATATTTCTTAGAGGTTGACACAGTTTTCTCAAGTATTTTTTTAAGTTACCTATTTGAAATTTCCACCTGTCCATTGAAATGTGGATGATAAAGAGTACCAGTTTTATGAGCACAACCATATTTCTCCATCAAATCTTTAAACTTATAGTTCTTAAAATGTGTTCCATTATCAGTGATAAAAGCTCTTGGGACTCCAAATCTTGTAAAGATATTCTTCTTGAAAAAATTAATTACAGAATTGGCTTGATTTTTGGAAAGTGCCACTACCTCGACCCATTTTGAAACATAGTCAACAACAACAAGAATATACTCATTCTCATGAGATGATGGAAATGGACCCATGAAATCTAAACCCCAAACATCAAAAATATCAACTTCCAGAATTCTTTTTTGGGGTAACTCTTGATTCCTACCAACATTAACTATCCTCTGACATTTATCACTACCAACTACAAAGATTCTAGCATCCTTAAAAAGAGAAGGCCAATAGAAACCAGATTGTAAGACTTTCTGAGTAGTTCTTTCACCACCATGGTGACCTCCCCAAGGTGAGGAGTGACAACTTTCTAAGATAGGAAACATCTCTTCCTCAGGAACACACCTCCTAAGGATACCATCATCACATCTCCTAAACAGCATGGGATCATCCCAAAGATAGTACTTAAGCTCAGAAATTAATTTCTTTCTTTGGTTATTAGACAGATTATTGGGAAAGACACCCGCTGCCAGGAAGTTAGCAAAATCTGAAAACTAAGAAGATTTCCTTATTGACACAGTGATTAGATTCTCATCAGGAAAGTAAGAGTTAATCTCCCAAGGATCTTCAGATTAAGATTGAGTAAGAGAAATCCTAGATAGGTTGTCATCGACAAAATTTTCAGCTCCCTGCTTATCCCTAATCTCTAAATAAAACTCTTTTAGCAACAAAATCCATCTAATCAGCCTGGGTTTAGTTTATTTCTTAGACAAAAAATACTTTAAAGTATAATGATCAGTGACAATAATGACTTTGGAGCCTAACAAATACTATCTAAACTTCTCTAGAGCAAACACAACAGCTAACAATTATTTTTCAGTAGTGGTATAATTCTTTTGGGCTTCATATAACATCCTGCTAGCATAATACACCACATGTAGTTTCCTATCTTTCCTCTATCCAAGGACAGCACCTACAACCATATCACTAGCATAACACATAAGTTCAAAAGGTAGTTTCCAATCAGGTGTAGTGATAATAGGTGATGTAGTGAGTTTCTCTTTAAGCAGATTAAATGATTTCAAATAGTTTTCATCAAAATTGAAAGGTTAATCCTTGACTAGAAAGGAACATAAGTGCTTAGTTATTTTGGAAAATTATTTTATGAATCTCTGGTATAAACCAGCATTCCCTAGTAAAATTCTAACACCCTTAACATTTTCAGGAGGTGGTAGTTTTTGAATAACATCAATCTTAGCAGTATCAACTTCTAAACCTCTCTTGGACACTTTATGACCAAGCATTATACCTTCTGTGACCATGAATTGACACTTCTCCTAATTAAGAACAAGGTTGGTTTCAATGCATCTCTCTAAGACTAACTCAATATTTTCAAGACAAGTATCAAAAGTGCTACCCAAAAAGGAGAAATCATCCTTGAAAAACTCAATAATTCTATCAATCATATCTGAAAAGATATCCATCATACACCTTTGAAAGGTGGATAGAGCTCCACACAAACCAAAGGTCATCTGCCTGTAGGCAAATGTTCCAAAGGGTCATGCGAAAGTGGTCTTTTCCTGATCCTTTGGATCAACAGGAATTTGGTTGTAACCAGAATACCCCTCTAAGAAACAAAAAAACTCATTTCCATCAAGCCTCTCAAGAATTTGATCCAAGAATGGAATTTGAAAATGGTCCTTCCTAGTGGTTGCATTAAGCTTCCTATAATCTATACAGACTCTTCATTTTGTGGCTTTCCTAACTTAGACTTCTTCATTTTTTCATTTTTAACTACAGTGAAACCTCCCTTCTTGGGGACAACCTGGACAGGGTTGACCCAAGCACTATCATAAATGGGATATATCATTCCAGTGTCCATCAATTTGATCACTTCCTCTCTCAAAACTTCTTTCATGTTAGGATTTAATCTTCTTTGACACTCTACCCTAGTCTTATGGTCAGGATCCATAGGTATTTTATGCATAAAAAATGAGGGACTAATACCATTGATATCAGTTATGGTCCAGCTTATGGCAGATTTAAACTTCTTTAAAACATTTAACAATCTTTCCTCTTGGTTTTCATTCAGTTCGGTAGAAATTATTACAGGAAAAGTGGAGTTCTCACCCAGAAATGAATATTTAAGATGAGTAGGAATTGTTTTTAGCTCAAGATTGGGTGGTTATACACTCGAAGGAAGACTCTTAAGCTTGGGAGGTCCAAGATCTTTAACATATTTATTATAAGGAGTTTGAAATTATGAAATATCTTCAATTTCATGATCAGATTCAGAAGTAACAGTGCTGTTGTCCAAAGTGGGCAGCACACTGTCCAGACTTTCCATATCAGAATTCAACAAATTTATCAAAGTAGAATCATCAAGTTGTCTTATAAGTTCTCCCTCAATATCATCAAAGTGTTCAGCAAGGTTTTTGTTAACAGAAACACCCTCAAATTCACTAAAAAATCTCCTAAGTTCAGAAAAAGTGGACTCTTCTACAATAGAAATCAAACAGTTGTCCATTTCTGTAAGATTTTCCAGATTGGGTGTTTGAGCAGAATTTTCAATTTCTAAGACAGATTCAACGGGATTTTCAGCTTCTAAATAAATTTATTCAATAGAGGATTGATTTTAAGATTCTTTAGAGTTTCCAATTGATTTCTCATCTTCTAAGGACTCTACCATTTAACAGCTTTTGGAAAAAGTTAGTCCTTTAACATTTTTAAACAAATTGAACTCTTCTTGTTGTTCTCCAATTTTAAAAAATAACTGACCCTTAGAGACATCAATAACAGCACCGCATGTGGCCAAAAAGGGCCTACCCAAGATGATGGGCACCTCTTGATCACACTCCATGTCTAAGACTAAAAAGTTTTTAGGTAAAAATAGCTTCCCAAACCCAACTAGAAAATCATCTACCCTACCCACAGGATGAGTGAACGGTCTATTTTCTAACTATAGTATGATTGTGGTGGGTTGAAGGTCACCCAACCTCAACTATTGAAACAATGAGTATGGTATCAGATTAATGCTAGCACCTAAATCACACAAACAGTTCAGCTGATCAGAGTTTCCTAAGGTACAAGGAATGAAAAAACTACCTGGGTCTTTCAATTTGGGTGGTATTTTCTTTTGGAGCACAGCACTGCACTCTTCAGTGAGGCTGTAAGTAGAAAATTCTTCTAGGGTCTTTTTGTTTGAAATAATTTTCTTAAGAGATTTCAAATAAGATGGTATTTTAATTAAGGCTTGAATTAAAGGAATGTTTACTTGAAGTTTGGAAAGAAGACCAAGGAACTGAAGAAGTCCAGACCTAGTGTTACTTTGAGGTTTCATCTTCTCAGGGAAAGGGATGGGTGGGTCAAAATTTTTAAGGATATTAGACATATCCCTCACCTCTTCCTAAACCTTTTATTTTCCTTTATTATTTTTATTTTTAAATAAAATTTCAGTCTGAGTTTCAAATGATAAATTCGGATTTTGATCATTTTCAAGACTTTTCTATGAATTTTCAGCATGTGTGCAAAGAAGATTTTTATTTCCATATTGAAGTAGATTTTCATTTTGGGAATTTTCATGGTCTTTTTCAGCTATAGTTTGAGTATTAAGCCCACTTATAGTGACAAAATCCATGGAATTCTCTCTAGGGTTAAGCTCAGTGGTACTAGGAAGTCTACCTTCTTTCATAGACAAAAAATCCCTAGCAAGTTGTCCAAATTGTGTTTCCATGTTTTGAATCCTCACATCAGTTTTCATTTTATCCGACTCATATTGATTTTGATGTTTGGTTAGGTGAGTCATGTATCTTTCCTCTTGGGAGTTGATTTTATTCAAGATTAGATCAAGTTTAAAAGACATGTTGTTATCATTGTTTCCTTATACATTTGAAGACTCACCCCTTTGTTGATTTTGAAAGTTCGGTCTTGGTTGGTTAGAGAAATTAGTGGCAGTGGATTGTTTTATTAAGACTTGATCTTTCTAGGACAGATTTAGATAGTTCCTATAGCCTTGATTATAATTGTTTGAAAATGGATCTTCTTTAGGAGGCATTCTAGGACCATAGTTAACAAAGTTTGATCTTTCTTGATGTTGGGATGGCATATCAAAATTAGGACAAAAGTTTTCAGTATACCCAAACATACCACACTAGACACAATGTTCCCTTAAAGATTGGTTGGTATTTTGACATCCAAGTTGGTTAACAGTTTGTTTTGAATTCTGGTTCATTAAAGATTACAGTTGGTTGGTGATTTCATCAAGTTGAGCTTGAGTTTCATTCATTGAACCAGTGTTTGAATTAATATTTCTATTGAATCTTTTTCTTCTTGAATTTTTATGTTATGAATTCAATGAAAGATTATTAAAAATTTGTATAAGTTATTCATTTGTTTTATCATTGTAATTACTCCCAGTAGCCTATTCTACTAGATTCTGTCCAGAGGAGGAAATCCCTTCATAGAAAGTATCCATGAGAAGGTGAGATGGGAGTTGATGATGGGGAAAGTGCCTAAGCATATCCCTAAATCTATCCCAAGATTCATGAAAAGCTTCTCCATTCTCTTGATAGAAACTAGTGACCTTTGTTCTTTGTTTACCTTTTAATATTTGGGGATAGAATTTCATTATGAAATAATTATACACTTGATCCCAGTTTTCAAAAATGTTCTCATCCAGACTCAGAAACCAATTCTTAGCATTCCCCTTAAGGAAAAATGGAAAGACTCTCATTCTTAGTTCATTTTTTGTGAGTACTATAAGAGGTAATTACTGCACAGTATTGTAGAAGTCTCTAATGAAGGAAAGGGAGTCCTCATTAGAGAGATCATTAAATACAGGAAACAACAAAATGTGTGACTGTTTAAATTCATAATTTCTGGACCTAGGACATAATCTAATGGACGATGAGTTAATTGAAACTTGTGGAAGTTGAAACTCCCTCATACTAGGCCTTTTATGTTAATCTAAGAGTTCTGGTTGATTTTGATAGTTGTTAGGTGAAGGAACTCTATTATCTAAGTTTTCCATTTCAGTTTTGTTCTTCTTTCTTAGAGCAGTGAGATGTTTATCTATTTCTAAGTTCAGTGGCTCTAGACTAATAGCAGAGTGTCTTGTGCTTATAAAAATAGCAATAGGCATTACTCAGTAGTAAAAATTCAGCAAGAAGTGAAACAGATTTTTTTTTACAATTTTCAATTTTTTCAATTTTTTTAAGATTTTTATATATGTGTTTTTTTTAGTTTTTTTTTAGAAGAAATGGCTCGTCCCTTCCCTGGAAACAGTTCCAAAAACTTGACCTAAACCGTCATTAAATCTGGTCAAATTTTAAAATCTATAATTCTACTAACTACAGTATATGTGGCAAGCAGGGTCTAACCCACAGAGAAGGCAATTTTGAGCACTAATCTTCTAAATTTTTTAAAAGACCCCACTATTGTCAGTAGTGGGGAAAATTTTCTATTGTTTTTTTTAATTTTTTTTAAATATTATTTATTAAGAAGTGAAGTGAAAGAGAACTACTGATCTTGTATCTAAACTAAGTTGAAGTGAGAAACAGTTGAAAATAAAGGTGAACAGAGATATAAAAACAGTGATAAACGAACAATCTAGTAAAACGCTCGAGGAAAAATTTCAATTCTACTGGTTTTGAAAACATTCCTTCTCACGATAGTGATTACAACTAATACCACTGAAAAGTAGTGATTTATTTCCCTCACTAGGAGATAAATCACTCAAGCGGACAAGTCTTGAAGTTCGCCACTCCTAGATTAATCAACTTGAGAATTCTGGTTTGAAAAAGATTACAAAACAAACTCACCATATGTCATGTAGTCTTTTATTTCAATTTAAATGTTTAAGAAAATTAATCCACAATCAAACTCACCGAATGAATGTGGAATTCCTAGATTAAGATTAGGTGGTATGTTGCAATTGAATACAATCATAACTGATCTCGCCAATCAATTCCAATCACATAAAAAATGATAGTGAGAAGATAAAAAAGAAGATAACCAGTAGATTCGATTTTTAACCTCGAACTGGAAGTATTCAACCTAACATTAACTCTATTATGTATACTAAAACCTTTCAATTACAAAGGAAGATAATTGAAAGAAAACAGAGGAAGAAAACTCCCTCTGCTAGCTTGAATTGTTGCTGCTCCAGGCCCTCAGAACTCCAGAGAATGGCTCTCCGAGAAGTGCTCCAAGGTTCGCTCCAGGTTCTTGTTCTGCTTTGAAGTGAATGATCGAATGAATTCCCTCCCCTTCAAATTTTTTTGCAAATCTATTTTTATATCTTATGTCATCTACTGCATGTCACTTCTCGCTTCCATTGACTCCAAAAAATCCTTCACTTAAGTACCGCACGCGTGTGTTTTTTCGCGACCCACACATCGTGCTAGTTTTTCTCACATAACTAACTTCAAGTGAGTTAGTTGTGTGAACCTGGATGCTTTTTAGGCTTTGGTGTGAACCTGCACATGTTTCTGACTCCACTGTGAACCTGCATGGCTAAAACAAAATAAAATAGTTAAATCATGAAGAAATTTAAATAATAGTTATTTTTTAAGTCTAATGTTATAATACTTATTAAAAAGTAATTTAACGTTAACTAATAAATACTTTAGTTGATAGATATTATTTGATTTTATATTTTTTTAATTAAATTAATTATTTAAAATTATTAAGATCTTAAGTTTATTAAAAATTTATAAATTAAATTAAGTAAATTATCATATTTATTAATTTAATAAGTAAATGATTTTAATCTAGAATATTAAAATTATAATTAAACATTATAAGCTAATTAAGTAATTAAATAATTTATAAATTAAATTAAATTGATTATTTTATTAATTTTATAAGTATAATTAGTATATTAATTAAAAATTTAAATTATTATATTTATTAACATATATAAATTCATTAGTTAGTTTATTTTTAATAATAACAATTAATATTTTATTTTTAAATATATATATTCTTATAATTAGATTGTTTTTAAGTTTATTTAATTTTTATTATTAGTTATTTATTTTTTAATTTATTAAGTTTTTTTAAATTGTTTGTTTTGTTTTTTTTAAATAAATTAGGTTTTCACCCCACCCCCTAAATCTTGGCACATAGGGGGAGGTTGTTTTATCTTCCTCCTGGAGAAAAGGCATCGGCCCTCCTCATCCTAGCTTCAAGCGGTGGTCGGCTCTCCTCCTCCTTACCCATCGACTACAAGCGGTTCTCCCTAGCACTGAATCGATTCTTCACACAGCGGAATGGCACCAACCTCGGCTCGGCATCTTCCTCTAGATGCAATGCGATGGTAAACCCCTTGTTTGGAGATGGCTTCCACAGACCTACCTCAGCTCGAAAAATGTAGTTCTCAAGCCCGGTTTGGCTTCATCAACACAGGGGTGGACTCAAATAGCAACAGCGGCAGTTCAAAGTTTCATATTTGTGCAAATCAGTGGATGAATTTATATATATATATATATATATAATGATTTTATCGTTTGAGTCTGGTCCACGATTTTTAATTGCAATTTTTTTCTGATCTGATTGGTTCGTCGAGACAACAATGAGAACAGATAGTTGAAAAATGACACCAGTGTTATGCGTCTAGACCATAAAGGAGAAAAACAGTGGTACCGTGAACTTCGGCAAAAAAAATTATTAATATGCAGATATAAAACTTAAAATAAAATAAAAACTGGTAAAAAATAAAATTTATTAAGACATTTATAAACAGCTTAAAAACTTAATAATAAAAAAATAAAACAAATAATACTTTAATTAAATAATTATTGACTACAATTAATTAAACAAAAATTAGTACTAAATCTAATCTTAAAATTAAAAATCAACTAAATTATAATTAAAAACTAGATATTAATTATAAAACAAAGTTAATTTACTTAAAAAAAGTTACTTAAAAAAATTAAATTAAATAATGTAAAAAGTTAGTTAATTTGTTGTTAAATACTTGTGTTAATTAATGAAATTAAATTTAAGAGATTTAATAAATGTAAAATTCTTATGATCTTATATTTATAAATGTTGAATTATTAAAAGACGATTAATATTCATATAATATTACTTTGATTAATTAATATTTAAAACATAAAATACTAAATTTAGGCTACAATATTTATGTGCAAAATCAGAATTAATTAATTTATTAATAAATGTTAAATTATCAAATTTGTAGACAAAAACAAAAAACTAAATAAAAATATTTTAGACTATAAAATAAAGTAAAACATAAATTAACTAATTTAAAGCTTAATATACATAATTAATTATAAAAATTAATTAATTGATAAATTTATTTATAAAAATACAAAAGTGTTGATATTTAATATAAAGTACAAAAAAATAACCAATAAAATCATTAAAAATAATGAAAATGATGTGGAAAACATGTGTTTTTAAGGACACATCAAAAATATTCTCCCTGTATGATGATAAATTACAGTGTCCAGTTATGTAGCTTTAAACCATGGTTACTTAAAGTCATGCCTCATAAAATATTAACAAAATAAGATAGAAAGCCTATGATACATAAAAAAGGTACCATTAATGAAGAACCTATGATACATTCATATGGTTTTATTTATTGAGAAACTATGATACATACATATGGTACCATTAATGTAGAACCTATGATACATACAGATGGTTTCATTGATGGAGAACCTCCGATACATACAGATGTTCACATCTGCACATGTTAATAACTGATTGTAAACATAAAGGTGACTAGTCCCATATTTTACAAACATGTCTTAAATCTATAAGTGATTCTCATAGTAGGAAATAATTCCCCCTAATAGGGTGTGATGAGGATTACCTCTCATCCTCTTGAAAAATATGAGTTCCCAATAATCATTGGTAAAATACCCTAATGACTGCCTGCCTTTGGAAAGAAGGTCCATAACATTTCATGGATATGGGATCCATTGGGCGTTTCTGATTCCATGAATAACCTCTTTAGAAACCATCTGAACATGAAAATAACCACAATATTTTAGATCAAAACAATAATTTAAAAATATTTATGTCATTTGATATGTTTAGGGTGCCTACAGATGATGTTAGGGGACTATATGGGCAGATCTTGGGCTAGTTAACATTTGAGATGTCGTTCCTTCCCATCACATATCATAATTGGAGGAATATTACCATAAATTGGAAGAATGAAATTTATTGATAGATTTAAATTAAGTGAAAATAAATATTTATATTTTTTTATCTAATATACCTATCAAATGTAAGTCTAATTATTAGGTTATCTATTTTAGGGCATGACGGGGAGTATTCCTATGGAAATTTCATCCTTTGTATGATAAACTTATTTTAATATGTTTATATTATTATGATAATTTTTTAAAATAATTTTTGAATGAACTATCTAATTAAAAAAAAATTATACTCTAAATTCCATTTAATATCGATAGAAAATGCACCAGAGGCTGGTATCCAATAGAAAGTTCGGTAGAATGGATTTTATAGGGGTTGGTGCCTGATATAGGGGAGTAGGGTTATTGTTGAATCCCTATTTACATGTCTTCTATTTGTAATGAAAACTTATATATGATGTTTTTTCATCTAACTTAGGAAAATAATCTGTATGATTAAAAAATATTGTGATATAATGTATGTAAATATTATTTTTTATATTTTTTTGTTTGATTATTGAAATTATTTAATTATGTACCCCATGGATATATTTTTATTTTATATTTTACATGGTAGAAAATTTATAAAGCTATTCCAACATGTTTTTTTGTAATTGGAGACAGTTTTAAAAATCAATACTCACTAAAAAACTATCACTATAGGATGTTAAATCAAAGATAATATAGTAATGATGGTTATAACTACCTCAAGTTTAGAAAAAAATTAAAATTATAAAATTTTATTAGATTTGGTTTTAACTACCACTATATTATACAAAAATATTTAAAAAAATAAACTGTCACATTCATTTTTGGGGCAGTTTTACAACTACCACAAATCATGGATCCATAGTGGTTTTTAGTGATTGACTATAACTAAAAAATATTCATTGATTAATGGGTGTCTTAGAAAAAAATTATGGTTTATAAAACCACTGTGAATCAATAGGCGACGGTTAAAACCGTTACATATTCAAAAAATAAACCACCATTATTACCTATTTTTTTCTAGTGAATAGATTCCTAAATGAGTATAAAAAATGTCATATTTAGAGGTCTATAACAAAATAAACTATTTCATGGTGCTATCTATTTTTAAGAAATTTTAAAATAAAATTATATTTTTGTTAAAATTCTAAAAAACCATCATCGACATGGGCCTAAAGGGAATATTCTGAATCCATTTGACTTTAGACTATATCAATAGTGATTTTGAAGAATTTTATTTCTTAAATTTTATATATCTTATGTTAAATAGTTTAATGGTTCATTTATTTATAAAAATTTTATATAAATATTCATGTACATAAATTGATTATGTGATGTGAAAATTATGTATACTTTAATTTATGTGATAAGTTTTTAGAAGCGTGTATATAGAGATAAAATGATATGTAAAAATTTTATTGGATTCCATATTTAAAAATAACATTCATAGGTTTTATATGGAAATAGTGAGACTAAGAAAACCCCTTAAATGCTATCTATGATATTTCTTCCAAATAAATCACATGTCAAGAACTCGATTAGGAAATAGGGTAGGTTCATTTCAAAGTGGGGTGCCCATGGATTATCTTGTGTAAGGTATGGTGGATGTGGATACCCATAAGAGTTAGATAATCATATCCCACTGTGATCGTTAGGTGATAATTAACTTGGTAATCCTAAGAGTTAGGATACCAAAGGAATATAATTGATTTTTATCCATATGATGGATAAGGGTAAAAAAATTCCACTCAACTATCCAAGAGTAATATGATTGTCATGATGGAATACCTAAATAAATAAAGTGATGAGGTTCATGCCAAAGCAGGGTTATTAATTTGGGAATATGGGTCTTGGCTCACTAAATGGATGTGGTGTTTGGGGTCATCATTTTTAGTGGGAGTGATTTCAATAAAGGTACTTAATGAAAGGATATAAAACATTATACTCACCCATGACACTCACATATATATTTCTTTGTCATAGATTATGGAATGCATCATGATTATTATATTGAGATCTCTTATAGGTATAATATATAATATAATTCTAGATTGGTATCTAACATTGAGAAGTGTTCTCAAATATAATCATTCTAAGCATATGGATATGAATGTTGTATAAATAAATTTCTCTAATTCTAACTCATGGTCATTGGGTATCAGGTGTGCATCACACATTTGTTCTAATAAAAACGGACTCAAAAATGGGAGAGAATTGATTAAAGGTGAAGTAGATTCATGTATTGTCAATGGGGAAAGAGAATCAGCATTAGAGGTCATCACTTATAATCTAATTCTACCTAGTGTACTGGTTATGGAATTATAAAACTATTATTATATTCCTTATATAAATAGAAATTTTTTTTATCATGTTTGGACAAGAAAGTATTTTCATTATTTATTAAGAAAAATAATTATTCTATATACATTGTGAATATGTTGAATGTTTTATAAATTCTAGAAATGTATAATATTATTTATAGAATTCTAGATAATAAGTTTAAATTTGATTCTAACACCACTAATCTTTGGAATTGCCTCCTTGAGCATATAAATGGGAAACATATTCAAAGAATTTTTATAGATGAATTGTTAGACTCATTAAATATGTATCATTTAGAAACTATGAATTTTGTTTTTTAGGAAAAATTACCAAATAACCTTTTAGTTGAAAAGGTGAAAGGGAAAAGGGACAATTAGATCTAATACATGGTGATGTTTATAAACCAATGAGGACACTATCAAGTGGTGGGTATAGGTACTTCATAACCTTTAATGATGATTTTAGTTCTAATAGTTATGTGTTTCTAATGAGATAAAAGTTTAAAACGTTTAAAAAGATCAAAATATTCAAAATATAATCACAAAATAAATTGGAAAAAAGTATTAATATTTTTTATCAAATCGGGGTGGTGAATACTTGACCTAATAATTTACCAATCATCTGATAGATTGGGGAATTGTTTCAAAAATAACTCCTTCTAGAACACCATAGTGGAATTATATGTTTATGAGCAGGAATAATACCTTTTTAGAAATGGTTTAATCGATGATGAGTTAGTGTGACCTTCCAATTTCATTCTGGGGATATGCTATGGAAACAGGTGTATTCCTACTTAACCACATTCAATATAAAGTAGTCATAAAGACACCATATAAGATATGGACTAGGAAACATCTTGGTTTTTATTTTATAAATATTTGTGGTTGTGAATCATATGTATGAAATTTGTATTTGGAAAAACATGGACTTAAATTTGAAAATTTATTATTTTGTTGGTTTCCCCAAAGAAATAAAGGAATATTTTGTTAATACTCCTACTGGGCATAAAGTATTTGTAGATAAATATGTAGATTTACTTGAGATGGATATCATGAATTAAAGAGTCAATGGGAGGAAATTTGAACTTGGATGAGTTCAAGACCAAAAAATAGGAAGTGTTCCAGAGATGGAAGTTGAGATAGTTCCATAAAGAATTGTGAAAGAAGAATTGACTCGGGTTAGACAAGAACCTTGAAGGTCTGTTAGGATTCATTAGGATCTTGAAATATATTTATTTATTATAGTAAATTAAGATGAATTAATGTTCATAGATGATGAACCAGCTGCCTACCATGAGGCCATGGAGAGTTTTGATTTCAAGAAATGGTTAGAAGCCATGAAATATGAGATAGACTCCATTTACACCTACCAAGTTTGGAACTTGGTAGATGCACTGGTAGGGGTGAGACCCATAAGGTGTAAGTGGTTTTTCTATAATAAAACTAGCTTAAATTGTTGAGTGTCTACCTATAAATATCATCTAGTATCTAATGTTTATAAATAAATTCATGGTATTAACTATAAAGAAACATTTTCCCTAATTTTGATGATAAAATCCATTCATATATTGTTTGTCATGGCAGCTCATTGTGATTATGAGATATATCAAATGTTTTTCAAAATTTATTTCCTTAATAATAATTTAGTCATGGATGAGTATATTATATAACTTAAAGGTTTTTAAGTTCTAAATGAGTCTATTAAGGTTTTCACATTTTATTGTTCCAATTATAGATTGAACTAAGTATTTCAGAGTTGGAACATTCGTTTTTATGATGTAATCAAAGAGTTTGGTTTCATCAATAATGCATATGATTCTTATATATACAAGTGGGTTAGTAGTATTGTTGTGGAATTTATGATATTGTATATGGTTTTCATACTTCTTATAAAAAATAATATCTTAACTTTACATTATACAAAGGTGTGTATGGTAAATTTCTTATAAATGAAGGATATGGGGGAAGAAACATACATATTAGTTATAAAGATATATAAATATACATCAAATAGGTTTCATATACTAAGTCAAAACACATATATTGGTAAAGTGATAAAGTTTTTATCATGGAAACTCCATGAAGGGATGTTTACCAGTGTTTTATGGAATGATTCTTATAAAGATTTAAGATCCTTCTAAAGAGTCAAAAATTATGGATGAGATTCCTTATGCATTCTCCATAGTTTATATCATGTATTCCATGTTATATACTTGACTCGATGTCACTCGTTCTTTGAGCATAACAAGTGAATACCAATCCAATCCTATTGAGTCACTAGATTGGTGTTAAGAATATTATTAAGTGATTGATTAAAAGTAAGGATACGTTTATGGACATTGGAGGTGAGGATGAACTCGTTATAAATGGTTAATCTAATGATAGTTTCCCAAATAATAAGGATGATATGAGATCTAAATCAAGTTTCATGTTTTACCTCAATGGTGGAGTTTTCAATTGGAATAGTTTCAAACAATCCATTGTAGAAGACTCAAAAATAGAGGCAAAGTACATCACTACATTAGAAGTTGTGAAGAAAGTTGTTTGGGTTAGTAAATTCAATACTTAACATGGAGTGGTCACTAGTATTTTAGGACCAATTGATATTTAAAGTGACAATAATAGAGTTATTTATTAGGCTAAGGAACCCCAGTCTCACCAAAGGGCTAAACACATCCATCACAAATAACATCTCATTTGAGAGATCATTAAGAGGGGTGATGTAATGATCTATTAGGTGGATACATAGGAGAATATAGCAGATGTGTTGAAAAACATTAAAGTAATGGAAAAAAGGGTTATGTAAAGACTCTAAGTATTTGATACAAGAGAGACTGGATGTAAATATAACTATCAATAGGATTGTATCATAGTTTTATAATAATGGAAATCTCATTTATCATTCATTCATGTATGTTGTACAAATTATAAGATCATTGGAATGATAAAATCCATTCAATGTACAACTTTGAGTTGTCCCTAGTTGATTATCATTATGAAATATTATGGGTTGTTATTGTCTGTTATAATTATCATGAGTAGAATCTTATATGTGATACAAAGAGTAGACTCATGATATAGTAGGTGGAAACTTTTTTCTAGACTAAACTACAAAATTATATCACATGGAATTTCATATGGACATTAATATACGCAGGGGTTTATTCTTATTATGAATCCCTATTACCTAAGGTTTTCAATATACTAACCATGTAAACCTTCATACTTTGATACCTTACTTATACCAACCTTGAGCCTAGGATAATATAGCATATGAGCCCAAGATTGAATTAGACTAAGGAAATTAAAGGTCATGATTAGTTAAGTGACATGTGATGTGCTCAATTACTGGGATGAATGACATGTGATGTATTTGATCATACTGGTTAGTTTATTTTTTTGAATCATGAATGTATGAGTTAGCTTATACTAGATTGGTGTGTTGTACATTTAGTGGTCACTCTATGTATTGGGAAAAGGGATTATATAAGCATGAATATGATGTATAAGATATAATTTTGGTTGACATATTCATATGAATATATGAGTGGCTTTGATCAAGATCATGTTAGGACACTTTTTAGTATGAGTAGCACTGAAGTTTTATTAGGGGCCTCTCATTGATTAATATTATGGATTAGGGAATTAATAATTGTTTTCAATGCTATAAAGGTATAGAGGGTTACACATAAGGCCCTAAAATTATGATTAAATTTTTTACAAAGTGTTTATCCAAAATTTAATAGAAATCATTATAATTATGTTCAATGGAGTTTAGATGGATTCACGAAGAGATGTGAAGTTTTTAATAAAGTCTATAAGGTTTTTTCATGACCCAAACTAAATAGGGGATCAAGCCACAACTACCCCAAGACCGCCTCCATAGTCTAGGGGTGAAAACAAGCACCGAAATGAATATCCTAAAGGGGAGGCCTTTTCCTAATGTACATGTATGTACACACCCGACCATCTTAATGTAGAAGTGCAGAGGAATAATAATAAAAAAGATGAAAAATTTAGAAAGTAAACAAAGCTAGAAAAACCTCTAGGGTTTATAAGAGTATACGATAGTGAAAAATGAAAAGTAAAGGGTAAAAATACATGCCCAAACGGAAAAATATCCTAACCTGGAAAAACTGAAAAGTAAAATTCTGAGAGATCCTAGCTCCTAATATTCAAGATATGACCATCATGGGTAGTCCCAAGCACCCAGTATCCCTAAGATCATATGAATTCATCATTGATCTATCTATTTTCTTCATAAGACACAAGACGTGTAGGAAAATCCCATATAGGGGTGAGTATATACATACTCAGTAGGATGCCCTGAAAGCTAAAAGGGGGAAGTAAGAGACACAATAAGAATAGAAAGTATATAGTAAATAAGATGAAACTCAACCCAAATCAATAGAAAGTAACCTCATTCAAACCAAAGGGGCACAATACGATGTGTAGGTGGACTACACATCGAGTCTTCCCCACCCATAGTAGGAGAGTAACCTCATCCAACCATGAGGTACTCAACTCGATGAGTAGGTGGGATACCCTACACGTCTCTGTAACCCATGGTAAGAGAGTAACCAAATAAAAAGGTGTGGATACAGATATATATATATCTATATATATATATACTTAGAAAAAAGAAACCCAAATGATAGATAAAGGGGACCTCTATCTCACATACCATCCTAGAAAAATTAGTTGTTAACAGTTCCAAAAGTCCATTAATGATTCCCAACATCTCAAGCATTTTCCCAGTATAAAACATTTAAGTCGAGCCACACCTCATTAATATGCCACACAGTTGAGCGGAAACAATCTCTAGGTAAAGGAATCATGTCTTGGTATGACAGGAGGGATCTACTTAGTGGATAGATAGAGGAACCATACCTTATTCCAATAATAGGGTTTCGCTCTAATAGTCAATAGAGGACCCATGCCCTGCCCAGTAAGAGGGTTCCACTCTAATGGTAGATAGAGGACTCATGTCTAGCCCAACTGGAGGGTTCCAATCTGAAATATAGAGGACACATTCGATGTCCCAATAGGAGGGATCCACTCCCAAAGGTATGTATAGGAACCATGCCTTGTGCCAATAGAATGGTTCCACTCTCCGATGTTAGAGGACCAATGCTCGGTCTCTGTATAAGGATTCCACTCTAGTTATAGAGGTACCTTTCCTTATCTCTATAGTAGGGTTACAATTTGAAACATGGAAGATCCATTCCATATCCCAGCAGGAGGGTTCCACTATGATAGGTTGAGGACCCATGCCTGGTCCAGTTGGAGGGTTCCACTCTGAAAACCTCTCGTGATCCTATGTGATCACTGTCGTCATCGAGCATTGCCTAAATAATCACCAAGCCCGGGAAATCTCTCATCGCATATCAAAATTCACAACATAGGGCACCATCACATTCCACATGAAAAAATACTCAGGATAGGCTACTCATAGACCAAAATTCAATTCCAGATGAAGGAGATACGAGAGTTTGAAGTTTTCTAAAAAGGAACCAGGGGGTACATGACATGTGGTCCAGCTCCCTCACCTAGATATGTACCTATAGGTACATGGATATCTAACTGTGTAGGGACATACAATGTATAGTGGATCTACATGGTGTTACCATTCCACTTGGGGCCCCTCCTGTGTGTTTGGTCATGTCCATATATCCATCTTGTGTTTGTGTACTTTGGTACACGGTGTGATTGGTTGTTCCCATTCCCATGTACTCCCACAGTACATCTCGAGTCCACCAGCACAAGGTTGCACATTATGTTAGGGATTTACATGGTTTGTGATAATTATAAATCTGTGAAACCCTCGTTGGCAGAGCTAGGGCCCGACACGCCATGTGTTCTTTGAATTACACGGTGTGTAGTCAGTATTTTTCTAGAATTTTTTATCCATTATATGTGTGTAATATCTGGTCATACCATCATTTAATCTTATCATGTTTCTTCCTAAAAACAAAGGATCACACCACTATTCACCATTTTCATCTATTCAACGGTCGGAAAACCGATTTCTATTGAATCGGTCGAAGTCTACATGAACCACCATCATCCCGCATGTAATTTGTGTCATGACCCTCTCTGATCCAGTTTCCAATCATCTAATCCATAACCTAAAACTTGAAAACAACCCAGATATATACCAAATTTGTTAATCCATCCCTCATACATGGATTTTTCATGATTATGGGGGTCTGATCAGGCTCGGTACCGCCTGATAGTGTCAAAACGGGACTGTAGGGTCCAACTGGTGAACAATGCGAAGAAATTGTGGGAGTAAGGCACAAGAACAAATGTTTATCAATCATTGCAAAGTTTTCTTGGCCAAAAATCAAGAACAGAGATATTCAGGGTTACAAATAAATTTAATAATCAATGAAACAGGTGCATATGTGCATGTCAAGGTTCAACAATTGGTGCATATCATAAAAGGGATGATCATGATCAATCTATTTAATAAAAAAGGGTGTAATCCAAAATTTAATGAGTCCTACCTAGACATTGGTTCATTTTTTGTCGAAGAACGTGCCTTACAATGAATGGAAGAAGTCTTTGCATTAGTTGTGTCTCGATTTTCTCCTATCCATAGATTTGTCATCATTGGATGTGATTCGGCAATAAGAGGAAAGAGAATGTCTCAATTCTCCCAGGTGCAAGAGGCTAAATCTTGATGATTTTCAATAATGATGTATTATAGAAGTTTAGAATAGGTTAATTCAATTAAAATAAATAATGTTAAGTATTTATTTTAACTAAATGCAGCTTCCAAAGGTCATCATATATGAACACCCCATGCCGACCTATTTTAGGTTGCGCCAAGGGTAAAAATCATGTTCCAGACTCAATCGTGGTCTTAGATTTTGGATCTGAGCTTCTTTTTAAGAGTTATCACATTTTATTTAAAAACCTATGTGTATGTAATATAAAATATATTCAATATTTTTATAAAATTAATTCTGGACACATCAGGCCTCAGAATGACACATAATCTCAATTCCTGGCTCTAAAAATATATATAGAAATATTTCAATTTATTACAAGAAAAAAATTGGGTATCTACATCATTCCATCCTTTAATATTTTTATCCCTAAAAAGAAAAAATACATAAAAACTCAGGATACTGAGCCTGAATATGGATCTCCTACTCCCAAGAGCTCTCCAACACATTCTCTTGTTTCCACAACACGTGAACCAGGGGGATGGTCTGTCCACATAGGGTCATCTCCTATTAGTATTCAATCACCATCGGGTACTCCATGAATGTGGATCCATCCTTGATGTCCATCTCACCCTAGTTGATTATGTGTGTGGGGTTATGCATGTATTTCCCCAGTTATGACACATGGAATACGTCATGCACCCACTCTAACTATGGGGGTAGGGAAATATGGTAAGCAGCCTCTTCAACCCTCTATAAGATCTCAAACAGCTCAATGAACCTTGAGGATATCTTGCCTCCCTAAAAAAACCTCTATAATCCTTATTGTGGGGAAAATATTAGTAAAATTTAGTCTCCCTATTTGAACCCCAAGGTCCTAAGATGTTGATTTGCGTAATATTTCAGTCTACTCTAGGTCGTCCTCATTCACTCATAGATGACCTGGACCTTCTCTATCATCACCTGTACCAACTTGGTACCCACAAGAGATGTCTCTCCAATCTTTATCCATCATAAGGGTGACCTGAAAGGTCTCCCGTACAGGGCCTTGAAAGGTGTCATGTCGATAGTATAGTGGTAGTTGCTGTTGTATGCAAACTCTACCAAGGGAAAGTGGTCCTCCTAGCTCCAGATAAAGTCTAACACACTAGCCCTTAGCAGATACTCAAACACCTGGATAGTGTGCCTGGTCTACCCATCATTGTGGGGGTGAAAGGTTGTATTCATCCTCATCTAGGTCTCGAATGCCTCTTGCATGCCTCTTTGCAACCATGAAATGAACCAAAAAACATGATCATAGACAACCATCGAGGTCACCCCGTTGAGGTGAATAATCTCCCACACATACATCTACCATAAAATCTCTACTAAATTCTGCTCCCTAATAGAAAGGAAGTGTGCCAACTTTGTGAGTCGGACAATTATCACCTAGATGGTGTCATGGATCTTCACTGTCCATGGAATTTATGTTACAAAGTCCATGGATATGTTACAAAGTCCATGGATATGAGTCAAAACCTGGTGCTCAACCTTCACCCACTGATAGGTGAGGAACCTTAAGATGAACTCAACCATGCTTTGTCTCATTCCATACCACCAAAACTTCCGATAAAGGTCTTTATACATCTTTCTAACACCATGATGTATAACTAAGGGAGAGGTGTAGAACTCTCACATCACCTCCTCCTTCATCGTGACTGGGACCACCATCCTTCCCTAGAAAAGGATGACGTGATTCCCTCCTTCAAAATATACATCAAGTGAAACTCATGTGGATATATGGTCATGAAATACCTCATAGTAGATGTATCCTAACTGGGAATCTCTCATACGCTTGAGAAGTGGAAGATTCAAGACCATCAACTGAAGAAAAAATGCACCCTCCTACTCCACCAGGGTCAGCTAAAAGGAATCCAACTACTCTGAAACCTCCTACACCAAGTGAGTCTGGGACTTCCTGCTAAGGGAATATTCTACCACATTATCCTTCCCTAGAGTATATACTATCTCAAAGTCATAGTCCTGTATGAACTCCAACTAGCATCACTATCTCAGGCTCAAGTATATCTGCGTGAAGACATACCTGAGACTCTGATGGTCTGATTAAACCAAAAAGTGCTCCCCCAGAAGGTAGTACCTCCAAATCCTTAGGAAAAATACTACCACTTCTAACTATAGGTCATGAGTCATGTAGTTCTACTCATGGTGTCTCAACTGTCTCAACCCGTATGCGATAACTGCCTACCATTTCATCAAAACGTAGTTGAGCCCAGCTCCTGAGGCATCGCAATACACTACATACTACACACCCTGCTCGTTAGTCAACTCCTAAAAGGACCTCTATAAATACTCAGTTTGGGTAAAAGGTTTCCCTTTCCACATCCAATCAGTCAAAGGGGATTTAATCATATAGAAGTCTTCCAAAAATATCTTGTAGTACTCCGCTAAGCCAAAAAAGTTTTGCACCTCTAACACATTCTTTGGAATCTCCCAAGAAAGCACAGCATCGATCTTCGATGGGTCCACAACTAAACCATGATTAGAAATGACATAACCTAGAAAGTGAACCTTGTGAATCTAGAATTGACCCTTCGAGAGATTAACATAAAGATAGTACTTCTAAATAAAATATAGAATCATCCTCAAGTGCTCTACATGCTCCTCCTATGATTCAGAGTAAATGAGCATGTTGTCGATGAAGACAATTACAAACTGGTCCAAGTAAGGTAGGAAGATCTAGTTCATCAAATCCATAAACACGACAGGGGCATTCGTCACACAAAAGGGCATCATTAAGAACTCATAGTGTCCATAGAGACATCGGAATGCCATATTTGGAATACCAGCCATGCAAACCCTCAACAAGTGGTATCCAGACCTAAGATTAATCTTCAAGAACCATCTCATGCCACACAATTTCTCAAAGAGGTCTTAAATCCTCGATAAGGGGTACTTATTCTTTATCGTGGCCTGATTCAGGCGACGATAATCCTTGTAAAGCCGCAATCTCCAGTTTTCCTTTTCACAAAAAACACTAGAGTTACCCAAGGGGACACACTGGTCCTAATAAATCCCTTCTCTCAAAATTCCTAAAACTGCAACTGCAACTCCTAGAGCTTGGTAGAGGCCATCCGATATGGCATAGAAGACATCAGAGTAGCTCTGGGATATAAGTCTATATAAAACTCCATCTCCCACCTTATAGGTAGTCCTAGAACATCCTCAGAAAATACATCCATGAAATCCTCCATAACTGAAGTAATCCATATGCTTAATGAGCCTACTACACCAAGGGATATACTCATCAACTTATGAGTGATGGGATACAACCTCTTTCTCATAGAACCCACTCATCCCACCATAAGATCTTTATTTCCCATAAAGTTGAATCTCGTCTCATCAATGTGAAGGCATCTGACTCATATTTGGTGACAATCAATCTAGGATCAGACTATAGACAACCAATCCATACCTAAGATGACATCATAGGGTTACATCGTGATGAGAAAAAGGTCTCATATAATTCTCTCTCCACCAAGCGATAACTCATACTATTGACAGATAAAAGATACAGAATAAGCATTCCCTATAGGAACCTCAAGATGAAGCTGCTAGGCTAGTGCCTCAACCGGGACCTCCAGCTCTCGCACCAAGAGTATAGAGATGAAGTAATGAATGAAAAATTTGTCTATTAATACTAAATAAATAGTAGAAAATACATATATCGTACCTATTATCATCTCGTACATCGTGGTGTCAAAATCCTCTAGATCCTACAGTTGTCCGCGGACCTGCCCTCCAGCTCCCCGAGTCCGACATTGGCCGCCTAGTGGTCATGGTGGAAGGATCTCATTGAATCTTCCACCACCCAAAACTCCTACTACTCTACCAACTCTTCCCCCCTAGGGGCCTCTCTACCCTCTCCTGGGAGATCCCTGATTACAGTGTTGCCTCTTCCATGGTGTTCCGTCTCCTACCTTCATGTGCTCCTCAAAACATCTTATCAGGAAATCACGGTATATATGACCTCACTCGTCATAGGCATAGCATCGCCCCTCTCTGGGCTACCCTATTTCTATGCGCTATCCATGTGCCACAAAACATGCATTTGAGTCTGATTAGGCTAGGATCTCCTGCACTGAGATCCTGCCAATTGGTGTCTGCTAGCTACTGCAGATGACTCAACATTGTGATGCCCACTAACAGTTCTAGCTATATGGAATTCCTATGATAGGAAATTCTTTGTCACTAGTGCCCACTCCAACACCCCGACATAGGTGGGGATGCACAAGGACACCACGCTGGCACAGATCTCTTTGCGGAGTCCCTACTCAAGCTTTTGTGCTCAGAAAGTAGGCATCTTGGATCATGTTAAGGGAGTGTCGTGTAAGATTTGTGAACCTCACTGCATACTCATCCACAATCATCCCTCCATGTTGCAGCTCTAGAAGCTCTTGAATCTAAACTGATCATAAATAGGAGGGGTAGTACTTTTCATGAAATAGATGATGGAAGTCAGGACATGAGAGTATCGACTCATCGTGCATCTGGGTAACAAGACTCCACCAATTCCCAACTTCTCTGTGGAAAAGGTCAGCTATCAGCACAACCACCTGATCTATCAATGTCTATATAAACCTGAATATTTAGATTACAGACTCTAGCCAATCCTCTATTACCTAGGGATCTAGCTTGTAGTGAAACCTTAGCGGCCTCTAGTATTGTAAATCGTGGAGTGAGATAAGCCTACACACATCCTCATCCTTCTTGGCTGGCATGATCTGCTACTCAACAGGTAGGGGTGCTACTACCAACCCACCTGGATGGAAAAGATCATGGTATGAAACTTGAAATGAGACCTCATCACTTATTGGATCATCATCATGATCTGGAACTGGTATCCTGGTTGACTGTCATCATGGAGGCATCCTAAAATTTAAATTAATACATGCCCCGTCGCAATCGCTGTCCTCTGTTCCAGCTCCAGCAACACATCAAAACCTCTCTGCCCCTATCTTATCTTCCATCACACAGCAGTAACACAACCAACCCACAATACCTCAATAGCAACGTTCAGCCTGCAGAAATCAGTCACAGCAGCAAACACAACAAATCCGAAGAATCACAGAATTTCAAGAACGTATCAAGCGAACAAATCAAAATCAGAACTCAAAATCCAAACCCCAACCCAGATCTGGCCGACCTTACCCTAAACCTCTGCAATCCCTCGTCGTCGTTAGCCCGCACAGCCGTCATTCCTTCCTTCATGTCGCCTCCGGCCTCCACCCTAAACCCCAAACAAACCCCGCGACCCCGCCACGAGCTTCTGACCCACGCATGAACCCACTACCATTGCACCCTCGTCCATTTCCACCTCGAACCACCAACCTGCTTCGGCCACCTTCCTCCACGCAGCTCACCAGCCACTACATCTTCCCCTTTCTCCGCTGAAACCCTGGCTAGCCACCATCCCCTCTCGTTGTTGCGACCTACTCTCCTTCCTATCCCCTTAACCGCCGCAACCCCCAGTCTCACCCCATTCCCCTGCTCCGCGAAGCCGCCACCGCCTCCTGCCCTACCTCGTGCCGAGACCCAACTTCCCCTTTCCCCTCTTCTCTTTCACCGCATGACCCCCCCCCCCCCCCAATTTCTTCTTTTATTTATTTTAGTTCTTTTTATTTTATTTTATCTTTTATCATATTATAATATATAATAACACATATATACTATATAATCATATTGACATATATTATAATATAACTAATTAAACATTTATTATAATCATAATATACTATATATATAATAATTAATTTAACTAATAGAGTAAAATAGTTTACCTTTTAAATTAATTTATTTTGTTTATTTTGATTTACATAATTATTTAATTATTTGTTATATATATAATAGTAATATGAATATATTTCTATATATTTTTATATATCTAATACTACTGATAATAATAATTTTAAGTATAAGTATATATATTTGTATTTTGCATATATTTACTTTGATGTAATTTTTTTATTTGGTCACTCACGTGAGTTTTTTGTTTTTTTTCTCCTTTGCACAGGGAGATCGTACAGGGGAATCATTTTTTTAGTTATAAGTGTGTGGGGAATTCATCCAATGAGGGGAGTGGGGGGGGGGATTCCGCAAGAATCAGAGAGGGACACACATCATTCCATCTCTCGGGACTCATCTCGAGTTCCATCCATTCTTCCATCCGGTGATCTCGTTCCATCCATCCATCAATTCCTCGCGATCAATCATCATCAGATCCATCTCATCACCGAACAGAGGTAGATAGTCATCGAGCAGGAGTTCATCATCGAAGTAGAAGATGGAGAGAGAAGCAATCTCAAGGGAGAATCTTCTTCATTCATTTTCTATTTCTATTTGTTTTACTGTTTCAATGTGTAGTTAAATAGATTAGGGGAATCATGTTGTAGAGAACTAATCATCCATTTATCCATCATGTTTTGTTAATTTGACTATTCAGTGCAACTTTTAAGTTTGGTTTTCTTTTCTATTTAACCTTGAGTATCAATTTACATTACCTTATGACCTACGGGTGTGGTAGTGAATCATTTCACCGTGGATCATTGACCGAAGTACCGAGAATTAGAAAAGGTCAATTCATATCTTCTCCAATTTAAATAGATTAATCCAAGGGTCAAGATCAAAAGATCGAGACACGAGGAAGTTAACTGAGCTGTGTTGATCCACTGATTCAGAAAATCAGTGGATTAACACCATTTTTCTATGCACTAAGTAATTGAATTAAACCAAGCAGAAGCGGAGAATATCTTTTTAATCAGTTCAAAGTAGCCCGAGGACCCTAAATTCATCATTACTGTCTACTCTGTGTTCAAATCAAGCCCTGCACTATTTCACCTTATTTTCACACCCTCTTCCACTACTTTCCTCACTGTTTCATTTAGTTTTTTTTTTATTGTTTTTTTTAGTTTGGTCTAGTGTAACGACCCGGACCCAGACAGCCACCCGAACAGTGCTTAAACAGATTGGGTGTTACTACCTTAGGCACACCTCCTCAAATGCCAAAGGCTTCCGACTAGTAGTGAGGGTATGATAGGTATAGTGGGGAGGCTATACCCTCTCGGAGGATAATAATGGTACTGGTCTGAGCAAAAATATAAAACATGCAGCGAAAATAAAGGACTCAGTAGACTCGAACCAGACCAGCATAGCGGAAGCATATCCAATATCAATAAACAACGGAAGCAATATATAAACAATAGCAGCAGAAAGTAAATAGAACAGCATGTTGAACACCACTTGTAACTACAAAACAAAACAAGCATACATCCATAACATATCAGTATACAAAAGGGGCACCAATGGATAACCAAAAGTAGCTACAAAAACAAGTAATCATGCTGATATAGAATGGAAACTAAACAAAGTAAACTTCAGCTAGGCAAGACCTTAAGGTCCATATCATCTCCATGCAACAGCTAAAGCAGTCCAACTCTTGAAGTTGACCTCTTTCTTGCACATAAATTCATAAAGTCTACACGCGTTCTGAAGGGCCCATGTAGGGTGTGAGACGAATCTCAGTAGGATACCACCCAACGATGTGTACTTAATATAAGTGTTTAAGCAGGCATGCAGTTATGAGGAAACCAGTAAAACAGTATGATGCACGAATAAACACAAACTCCACTAGTGCTCAACAGCCACCAAGGAGTGTCACCTGCTTCGGCCAATGCCGGAATCTCTGTCATGTATCCCGACACCATGTGCCCCCTGACACCGCATGTCTCAAATACTGACATCCTGAAGGTACACCCAAGAAGTAGTAACTCGGAGGAACAGTGATACCTATCCTCAAATAAGTAACCAGAGGGACAGCAATGTCTGCCCTCAAATAAAGTAACCAGAGGGATAGCGATTTCTTTCCTCAAGTAACAACAAACCTCTACCCCCAACCCGATAACCTCAACTCTATCCCCTGAAGGCTTCTCACCTTCCACATTGATTCCTATGACAAGCACCCCCAAACCAATAGTACCTAAACCGAAACTAATGGGGGCCTATACCCACATGAGTGGTCAAAACCACCTCATCACGGAGTCTCTCTGTGTGCACACTACTCAAAGTTCCGGGTGAGCGGTAATCATCAAAATAGTACCGAAGCCACAACACCTCTAACACCTTATGTCCCTGCGACCATGTCCCTCAAGTCTGACGGCCTCGCCATCCAAGTAACCTAGGTCATTCCCAACCTAACTGTCACCCTACCTCAAGCCAACGTCCATGACGCCCAATCTCGTGGTCAGGACCACCCAATGTAACTCAAGATCATCCCAACCTGTGATCAGCATCACTCAAGAATATCTCGGTCATGTGCAACACAACTGCAAGGGTTCCAGCATATGCAATTCGTCAATTACATATAAAATCAAAATAATTACTTTTAAATAGGCAAAACAAACTAAACAGTTGAAAATCACTAACCAAGTGTTGTCCCATACCAGCACTGAGGTCTTTAAAGCCTCTAACAATTCATATAAAGGTTTAATAAACTAAACTCAATAGTTTAAAACAATACAATTCAATTATAACTATTTTGGCATCCCTCGGCCAAAATGCCCTGATGAGAAATGACCACTCGCACAGCCCCGCTCAAGCAAAATAGGTAATAGGGCATACCCAAAGGCATCCCATAGGTCAAATAAACAATTAAACAGGAAATATCACGTAAAACAGGGTCATGCTCAAATACCCAAAAACACTCCAAAGGTCGCACCACCCAAAAGTCTGCAAAAACACAAAAAGAGGTATGCACCACCTACCCGAGACTCATAGATGTAGGCATGTCCGATATCGAGCTCCAATTCAAAGTCGATCTTTGTAGATCTATGTTTCCATCAAATCTTGGAAATTCCACTCAGATGGAAACTGTGATGTGTGAGGCAATGGATCAAGAACGGAACAGGGTGTGTGAGTTTAGCCTCGCTTTTGAGATCCTGCAGCCACCAACGGATTGAAGAACGGACTCCAGATGAAGATTCTAGAGCAAGGTATATAATTTGGGTTTTCGAAATGGACCTGTTCCGAAGTTGGGGAAGAAGATGGCATTTCCCGAAATTAGACGCAACGCTCTTCCATTTAAGAGAATAAAAATTAAAAGTGCACAGTGTGTATTAAGGACTGCATGCCATGTAGTAGCCTTGTTCGTACTCCGACTTAAGCGGAGGTAGCCACACGACTTGGACGCACCACACGGGTCGACACACGGCTTGAAATCAGACAGTATGTAGAAAGGAGGATACACGGTGTGTTGAGCAATACTACACGCCGTGTAGTAGGAAATTCCTACACATTCATCAAATGGCATGTACTCAGCAAGCACACGGTCGGTACACACCTAACCCATACACGACATGTACTTTAGAGTACATGGAATGTTGTCTGGAAATTTCCAGAACTTCCCAAATTTTCCCAGTTTTCTTAGAAACAAGTCAAAAATTCAAACAGGGTTGGGATTTTGACCCGTTCTAAAAACTCGGGTTCTTAAAATCTCCCCAACTTAGCATAGCTCATCCCCTAGCTATCAAATGAAACCCGGAGATGGCACTGAA
Source organism: Viscum album (assembly GCA_963277665.1). NCBI lineage: Eukaryota > Viridiplantae > Streptophyta > Magnoliopsida > Santalales > Viscaceae > Viscum > Viscum album. The sequence goes on along the minus strand of OY728140.1, from coordinate 840,291,900 downwards.
CATACCACCCCGATCAACATAACCCAGACTACCCCAGTCTAAGAAGGTTCTGGATAAATCCCTTAGGGGATCCCCACCTTAGGATTTTACTAACATGGTCTCAAATCAACAAAAATAAAATTAAGCTAAGGTTTACTAACTCGTTTCTGAACTTATGGTCCTCTCGTGACACATCTTCACCCCTGCACCTCATTGGTGCTCCCGTGTCACTCTTGACACCCCAAACATATCTCGAACCGCATCGGTGTCCACCTCCATGAGGTCCTACATCCCATGGATGCTCAAAATGAACCTGGTGCCTAGAACCTCAAGTAACTTGCATCCTCAATGCCCCGATGCCCAAGACACCTCAAGTAAACTGCATCCTCGATGCCCCAATGCCCAAGGAACCTCAAGTAACCTGCATCCTTGATGCTCCTAATGCTACACATCTCATATATATATATATATCACGCACCTGATATGGCGCCAATCCCACTGACCAGCATCTAGTTAGTCCACAAAAAACTTGTGCAGCTCGTACACTCAAAGCAGACATGCCCCAACAGGCCATGCCAAAACAAGAAAAAACAAAACAGATCATGGCCACACCCACGGCATACCTCTAACAATCAATGGCTTAGCATTCTTATCGGCCTCTGGTAGCCCCACGGCATGCACCTGGCCTGAAGTACAACTTCCTGATGCATGACCTCCCTGTGGTGCTACTCCAGTCACCGGCCACTGACCCCTCAGCTGGGTTCCACTATCTCTGTCATGTCCTCCATGTGCAGCTGAAACTCAGTTACCCTCTCCTGGTACCAAACCTGAACTAACTCCATATGTCATTGCCTGTCCTAGTCCCTGCCTACCGATTGTTTGAGAAGGCTTCCTGCATAACCTCTCTAGATTCCCGACCTGTACAAATGCCTGACACTCCTTTGGAGGCATATCACACTGAGTCTGAACATGTCCTGGCTTTCCACACTGAAAGAAAACCACTGAAGAACTGTTACTAGGTGGTCTAGTTGAGTCCTTGACCTGACTGTCCTACTGGAACTCATCCCGTCCTCGCTTCCTGCTATTCGAACCATTACCCGAAGCTATCATCAGGCCAACCTGGGGCCTATCCCTTTGGTTACCCTCTTCTATGAGTGCCTGATTTTCCACCTCTGAGAAAGAACTCAGCCTAAAGATATTCACCTGGATCTGAAGGGCGTGTTGTAATCCAACCTCAAAGCATCTCACCCTTGTTGCGTCATCGCTTACCATACCAGGTTCATAGTGATACAACTCAGTGAAAGTAGTTTCATAGTCTATGATGGACATGTCTCCCTGGTGAAGGCTCAAGAACTCCCAATCTCTCTCTTCCCTAAGTGTCTCTAGGTAAAAGTTCTCAAAGAACTTGTCCTCGAAATCTTTTCATGCTAGTCCTTCGTGCCTGTGAGCCTGAACCTGCACATACCATCAACGCTTCGCCGGTAATCTCATCATGTACGTCGCCAGCTTGACCCTCCGCCCTGGAGGCGTCTTGAGTTGCTCAAATATCATCTGCATGCTCTCTATCTATTTCTCATCCACCTATGGACCACCCTCACCCTGAAAAAGAGGCGGGTGTTACGACTGGAACTCTCACGTTAGATATTCCATAGATGGATCTATACCCTGTGCACCTCTGTCGATCCCCTGCAAGACACGTACCATGCTAGCTCAGAGCTTTTCGTCGAGCCATGGCCCAAACACTGCCAAACCTGGCTGCTGCCCTATCTACAGTGGATCCTGAACTTGATCCTGTCCCTGAGCCTATACCTGTGGCTCATGCTCTACCTGCACCGAATCCTGGACCTGTTCCTACACCTGTGGCACTATATCACCTCCCGCCTGATGCTTCATCGAGATGTATAAGAGGAACCCGCTGAATACCATAAATGGTCAGAAAAACCACATATATATATATATAACAATATATTCACGCAGATAGGAAAAGTAGTAAAAGGAAACACATAACTACTACCCTTACTCTCCCCCACCGCAACCCATGCCCACGACATCCCGACCTCATGGCCTCCTTACCCGCCCTCAACAGAGCCAATCATCAAAAGTACATCGGGCCATGCCCGTCCTAACAACCAACGTTGCCTCAAACCGACGACCCAGTCATCTAATCCTGGTGACCAAAATCACCTCAACCATAGTACCTGCCTACTCGCACAAGAGTCAGACCCAAATTCCCTGCCACATGCAATTCTACAAATATATAAATCATGTCATAACACATTACAATAAATGAGTAATTTTATCAGTAATTTCACCTATCGCATTTTAAAATCATTCAACGCATGGCAATTGATATTTTCTACATGGTATTATCACTTCACAAAGCATATGTGTAGTTGTGAAATTGAAATACACTAAAAAAATGTTCCTACCAAAAGCCAAGCAAACAAGCCTTTCCATACTATGACAAAGTCCAATTCTCCCTTACCGCATCGGGTCAAGGGTCACATATCACAATCAATAACATCACACACCAAGTGAACCATCGAGGTGGAAATTATATAAACTATAATTCGAGAAAAAGAAAAATAAAAATTCCCACCCAAGGCAACTTGGTCCATCCCTCGTACATGGGTCTGCAGGCACCCAAGCACAAGCTAGAAACCCAGTTCCAGTAACAACCTATCTCCAGTCTACCATATCCCAAATAGTAAAACTAGCAGAAATAAAAAATAGAAGTCTCAATCTCATTAGTAGTCAGCAAGACACTGCTACTAAATCCCTGTCAAGAACTCCTATGATACCACTTTGTAACAACCTGGACCCGGAAAACCACCCAAATAGTGCTAAACGAATCAGGTGTTACTACCTTAGGCACACCTCCACAAATGTCAAAGGTTGCCGACTAGAAGCGAGGATCTGATAGGTATAGTGGGGAAGCTATACCCTCTCAGAGGATAATAATAGTACTGGTCTGAGCAAAAATATAAAACATGTAGTGGAAATAAAGGACTCAACAGACTCGAACCAGACCCGCATAGAGGAATCATATCCAATATCAATAAACAGCATAAGCAATATATAAACAATAGCAGTGGAAAGTAAATAGAACAACATTCTGAACACCACTTGTAACTACTAAACAAAATAAGCATACATCCATAGTAGATCAGTATATAAAAGGGGCGTCGATGGCTAACCAAAAGTAGCTACAATAACATGTAAGCATGCTGATACAGAATGGAAACTAAACAAAGTAAACTCTTTCTAGGAAATACCTCAAGGTCCATACCATGTCGAAGAAACAACTAAAGCAATCTAGCTCCTGAAGCTGACCTCTTTCATGCACGTAAATCCATAAAGTCAACACGCGTCTTGATGGGTCTGTGCAGGGTGTGAGACGAATCTCAGTAGGATACCACCCAACAGTGCATACCTAATATAAGTGTTTAAGCAGGCATGCAGTTATGAGGAAACCAGTAAAACAGTACGATGCACGAATAAACACAAACTCCACTAGTGATCAACAGCTACCATGGAGTGTCACCTGCTTCGGCCAACACCAGAATCTCTGTCATATAGTATGGAACCGTGTGCCCCCTGACACCGCGTGTCTTAAGTACCGACGTCCCGAAGACACACCCAATAAGTAGTAACTTGGAGGAACAGTGATACATGTCCTCAAATAAGTAACCATAGGAACAATTATGTCTTCCCTCAAATAAAGTAACCGTAGGGACATCGATGTCTTCCCTCAAATAACTGAGAGCCTCTTCCCCCTACCCGATAGCCTCAACGCTATCCCCTGCAGGCTCCTCACCTTCTACGTGGATTTCTACGGCAAGCACCCCCAAACCAATAGTACCTAAACTACAACTAACAGGGGCATATACCCACACGAGTGGTCAAAACCACCTCATCATGGAGTCTCTCTGTGTGCGCACTACTCAAAGTTTCAGGTAAGCGGTAATCACCAAAATAGTACCCAAGACACAACACCTCTGACACCTCATGTCCCTGCGACCATGCCGCTCAAGTCCGATGGCCTCGTCATCCAAGTAACTTGAACCATGCCTAACCTGACAGTCAACCTGCCTCAAGCCGATGTCCATGACACCCAATCTCGTGGTCAGGACCACCCAATGTAACCTAGGTCAAGCCCAACCTGTGATCAGCACCACTCAAGAATATTCAATCCACTCCCAACACAGCCGCAAGGGTTCCAGCATATGCAATTTAGTAATTACATATAAAATAAAAATAATTACTTTTAAACAGGAAAAACAAACTAAACATTTGAAAATCACTAACTAAGTGTTGTCCCATACCAGCACTGAGGTCTTTAAAGCCTCTAACAATTCATATCAAGGTTTAATAAACTAAACTCAACAGTTTAAAACAATACAATTCAATTGTAACCATTTTGGCATCCCCCGACCAAAATGCCCCGATGAGAAATGACCAATCACCTGGCCCCTCTCAAGAAAAATAGGTAAAAGGGCATACCCAAAGGTATACCATAGGTCAAATAAACAATTAAATAGGCAATAGTAGGTAAAATAGAGTCACGCTCAAATACCTGAAAACGTGCCAAAGGTCGCACCACCCAAAAGTCTGTGAAAACAAAAAAAGGGGTATTCACCACCTACCTAAGACTCATAGACATAGGCATGTCTGATATCAAGCTCCAATTCAAAGCTGGTCTTCATATATCTACATTTCCGTCAAATCCTGGCAATTCCACTCGGATGGAAACTGCGATGTGTGAGGCAAAGGATCAAGAACGGAACAGGGTGCGTGGGTTTAGCCTCTCTGTTGCGATCCCACATCCACCAAAATATTGAATAATGGACTCTGGATGAATATTCTAGGGAAAGGTATATAATTCGGGTTTTCAGAATAGACATGTTCCGAATTTGGGGAATAAGAAGACATTTCCCAAAATTAGACGCGGCGCTCTTCTATTTAAGTGAATAAAAATTAAAGTGCATGGAATGTATTAAGGACTAAACTCTGTGTAGTAGCCTTGTCCATACTCCAACTTAATCAGAGGTAGCCACATGGCTTGGACGCGCCACACGGGCCGACACACAGCTTGAACTCAGCTGGTACGCAGAAAGAAGGATTCACTGCTAGTTAAGCAATATTACACATCGTGTAGTAGGAAATTCCTACACGGTCATCACACGACGTGTAATCAGAGAGCACATAGTCGGTACACGCCTAACCCAGACATGGCGTGTACTTTAGAGTACATGACGTGTAGTCTGGAAATTTTGAGAACTTCCCATATTTTTTCAGTTTTCTCAGAAACAAGTCAAAAATTCAAACATGGTTGGGATTTTGACCCTTTCTAAAAACCTGGGTTCTTACATCTATAATAGCATAAGTCCTTATCTATGGTTCAACACCCTTCTTACCACAGTACTAGTAGTTTGTAGGGTTTATAAATTTTAAATTTGCGTGTACTCAATGACTGCATGGTCAAATTTTGGCATCGTTTTTGGGGAAGGAACGTGTGACCAAGTTTAAAAAAACACCAAAAAATTAAATAGAACAAAAAAACAAAAAAAAATATAAAACCAAAAATATATATATAAAACCAAAAAAAATAAAAAACTTAAAAAAATTGTACAAAAAATCTCAAGAAAATATTTTTGTTGAAACTGTATGCACACTAGAGCTTCTAAGTCAAAACTTGAAACACCAATTCAAGAAATCAACAAGCATTGTTCTGTACTTGAAAAAAAGAAACTTTAAATGGAAAATTTGGATAATATTTCTGGAAATAAAAATGAAAATAGTCCACAACCCTTACTTCCTACCCCTGAGAGACCTAAGCTTAGAGAGTTTCAAATTCCTACTATGTCAAGAAATCCATACTACATCACATTTTCCCCTAGGTCTAGGATCTATGAGATCAAAAAATTTCATATTTCTCAACTTCCATCATTTAATGGTATTCCGGTAGAGGACTCCATAGATTTTATCAGATATTTTTATGGTTTTGTCCAGTAGTTACCTCTATGAGATCTTAGTGAGGAGGAGTTGAGTTTGAGGTTGTTTCCATTCTATCTAAAGGGGAGGGCCAAGACTTGGTTCCAAAATTTATATGAGGAAATATTTGAAACCTGGTAAGAGGTTTGCAATGCCTTTGTATCTAAATTCTATCCCAGGAACAACACCATTTAGGTTAGGAATAAGATCATTGGCTTTGTCTAGGATGAGGGAGAACTCTTTCACAAAGCATGGGATAGGTTCAAAGGTATTCTTAGACAAATCCCCAATCATAAATTAGTTTCCCATATGCTCATGGAGACTTTCTATAATCCCCTCCCCCCTATAATCAGAACTTAGTTGATCAATCTTGTGGAGGTGATTTCTATGATTCCATTGCTGATGAGATGAAACAATTGTTTGATAAGTTGGCTAAAAATTCTCAGCATAAGTGCACTCAGAAGAGAGTCATCCATAGGTATGATATAGATCCTCGAGCTACTATTATTGATGATAGGGTCCTTAGGGTGCAGTGCTATCACTGTGGAATGTTTGTTCACACTCAGAGATATTGTCCAAACTTTGATCTCCCTGTTTCATGTGATGAGAGTGCCCAGTTTATTGATTACAGGGCTAGGAATCAAGGTTTCCATGCTCAACTCTCAAATCCATACCACTCTGGATATCAAGTCCAGCCCAAACTATCATGTAGTGAGTAAGGGGTCACAAAGCATTCCACTACCCTAAACAAGTAGCCCACTACCCCAAATTTCCACCCACAACCCAAACAAATTTTCTAGAATAAATATGAGTTTGAATCTTCTAATTCTAAAGGGGAGTTAAAGGGGATGACACAACAAGTGTTGAGCGAGATCAGCTCATTTAAGAAGGAAATGGATTCTAAGATTCATAATTTAGAAATTCAAATGAGTCAAATGGATAAGAATCAAGATGGTAAGGAAAAGAGAAATCTTCCCAGCACTTCAACTCCCAATATAAGAGAAAATGTGATGGTAGTAACAACCAAGTCAGGTATTAAACTTAAGGAACCAGTTAGGGAACCACCTAGGCAAGAGGAAAACAATGTTCAAGCTGAAATTGAAAATGAAAATCTAGAAAATCCTAATTCTTGAAATCTAGATAGTGAGTTCCAAACTGAAAAATTGTGCAACCCAAACTTGAGAAAGATAAGGAACCAAAGAAAATAAATTTGGAATTTATTAAGGAAGCGAAGAAGAAAGTGGGGTCTAAGGATAAGGTGAATAAACTACCTATTCTAAAACATTATGCCCCTCCCATTCCCTTCCCTAAAAGAGTAAAGAAAAGTGATGAACCTGATTACCTGAGATTTTTTAAATTGATTTGAGTCTTCACAATCAACATGTATTTATTTGAATCTTTGGATAAAATCCCTTCATATGTTTCATTCTCAAAAAGGTTTTTGAAAAAAAATAATGATTGGAAGAAGTTGGATAAAATTGATCTCAATGTGGAGTGTAGTGAAATTGTCCAAAAAAATATTCCTCCCAAATTGAAGGACCCTGGTGGATTTATCATTCAGTGCCGAATAGGAGGAATTGGGGAACTAAATTATCTTTGTGACTTAGGAGTGAGTATCAATCTTATTCCTTTCTCCTTGTTTAAAAAGTTGGTTCTTTGGGAAATATAACCAACTTCTATTTGTCTTTAGCTTGCTGATAGGTCACTCACACACTCTTATGGGAGAGTGGATGACCTATTAGTAAGTATAGGAAAACTCTATTTCCCACTGATTTCCTAATAATTAATATGAAATGTGATGCCAAGACAAAGAAATACTATTCCTACCTTCCTAAACCAATGCTGACTAGAGCAGCAGGAGGGAAGGGCACTACCCGGGGAGCCATGAGCCAAAGTTGTGATGGAATATTTACTTCAAAATCTCTCTTAGACTCCATCCCCTCAGAGGTGGGTGTAACTTTGGGTGATCATAAGGGAGATACCGTGAGACCTGTGGTTTTTAATGGCAAGATGATAGCGGTGTTCAGTAAGTTTGGGAAGGCTACAAAAGAAGAGATCAGTAGGTCAAGAGTTGGGGATTATTCCTTGGCAGCATAGGAGTGGGAGAGACTTGAGAAGGGGAGGTATCCAGAGAATCCCATCCCAGAACAGATGGCGTGGTACACATCTCAACTTGATGTCTTATTCCTGGATTTTGTCTCTCCAGTTGATATGGACCCATTCCTAGAGTTGGTGGATTCTATTGCAATCAAGTTAGAGGGTTTTGTCTCCTCACACCCAGATACCGACATCAAAGACTTAGCGTGGAAGTACTAGGCTGATCTAGCTGGGTAACCTATACAGTGAGGTATGCTTTTGTATTAGTATTTTGGTTGTTTTTGCTGCAGTGGCTTGTTTATTTTGTGAGGTCTAACAATTTACCCCAAGTGGGCTCTTTTTAAAATGAAATAAAAATTTACTTTGGAGGAATATGAAATGTGATGAAAAGGACCCAATCATCTTAGGCATGCCCTTCATTGCTACTAGTGGTTCCATAATTGATGTATCCAAAGGTAAACTCACCCTCCAAGATGTAGATGGTTTGGAGGAAATTTTGGTATTTGAAAGGCCCCGACATGAGGTTAGTTGGGATGTGATATAGTTTGTTTCAAATCAATGTTACAAAATTGTGGTTAGAGCTGAGTATGGGTCTTTCCCACTTGAGGTCACATAGATAAGAATTCCATAACCCATTGAAAATTTTTCCTTGGATGATGATCTTTCCCCACACCCTTCTATTGATGAGAAAATTCTTTCTTTGGAACCCATTCTGGAGAGTGAGTCGCAACATTGTAATGAACTGTCTCAACCTTTCTATGAAAGTTTCCCTTGTGAAGTTAATTGTTTAAGAGTTCCTGGAGCTGGAGAAAGTTCTGGGTTGAGTCTTGCTGAAAAACTTTATGATTTCCATTATGAACAAGTGAATTTACTTGATATCTTCTTACCTGTCCAGTTTGATGTTGTGAGTGATGATTTCAAACCTAAACTTGAAATATTCACATCATTTGAGTCCTATGTGGACATTGAGAACAATCTGTTGGAAGCTGAATTTGATAATTTCTTCTGGGAGATTTCTGAGTTGTCAGAGTTGCAAACTTTTTTGGGAATTGTTGAGGGTTATGTTGATGTGTCCTCTTCTGTTTTAGGGTTTGAGAAAAACTCTAAGTGTGGTGGAAGCTGTAGAAGTATTCTTGATCAGATCAGTGATTTTCATGGGCAACTGTTGAATTTTTTAAGAGATAATGAACTAATTTTTAGAGACCCAGTTGAGCTGGACAGCATTAATCCTCTTAGTGAGAAGGATTAATTATGGAGAATTCTGATTGGGGATGAAGATGAAAATGTCTTGAGTAGTCCTTTTCTTGATTCCTTAGACAATTGTGAAGTCCACACCATTGAAAAATATTTCCCATTTAATGGTAATGGTTATAAATATTTAAGGGAATAAGGTTTAGCTAGATACTTTAAACCTAGCACTGCATGGGAGGCAACCCATGGTTTACTTTTTTTCTACTTTAATTTTTAGTTTGAATAAATGTTCCTTTCTTATTTGTTTGTCTCTATGTTTGGTAAAAAATAATGCCTTAATTTTCTTGTCATATGGTGAAAGTAGTCTAGTGGTCCTGGTTGGCTAAGAGAATCATGTTTCAGTGGCAGCCTCATTTGGAACATTCATGGTGGAAGGAGTTTGTCATCGTAGAACACTGGATAACACTCCCAAACTCATGCTTTGGGTTGCATTTTACTTGAGTTTTAAATTCTTGAAGACTAATGAAAATTGTTTACTTATGTAGGAACTTGAATAGAGAAACTAGAGAACTCAGAGAAAGTAGCAAAGGGATGCACACAAAAAATGGATGAGAGGCTTTCACATACAGGGAAGTACTATTTTTCATTTTGCAAACTTTTATTTTGTACATTCCCCCGACTACATATTGTTAGGACTTAAGTGTGAGGGACTTCCCATTGATTTGTGAAACTTATGAATTGTCTTCTTGATTGGGTGTTAGCATGCTGAAATCTAATGAGTTGAAAATTATTTTGAGCTACACTTTGAAACCTGGTTACACCCACTATTTGTATTCACTTTCCCTTTCATTGAGTTGCTGCAGCACATCAATATTAATCATGCTACTATTTGAATGACATTGATAAAAAAAATTTATTCTCATAATGATTCAAAGAATGATTTTTTTAGGAATGGAACTTAAATTGTTGGTGGTTCTGGTTGGTGGGGTGGGGTTCTTTTTTTCATTTCTTCTCTTTTTTGATGTGGAAAAGTTCTTTTTAAACATTATCGCTGCCCCTGAATATTCTTTTAAGTACTGATTTTTCAATCAATCTTGAACTAAACTGTCTTCCACATTAGAATTCAACATTGGGGATAATGTTAGGTTTTAATTGTGGGGGAGAGGGGTCATTCTAGGGTCATTTAAAATTCCCCTTTCTTGAACCTCTGGTTTGTATTTGTTTATAAAAATTTTCAATGTTTTCCAAAAATTGTTCAATATTTTTCAAAAAAAATCAAATTCTTTCATCACTTGATGGTCATTGAAGGTTCACTGATACTTTATTTCTATCCTGTTTGGTGGATAACTTCTTGTTGGATGTTGAGAGTGATACTTAGTCAGGAACTATTAAGTTTGAGTGATTGCTGAGTGGAATTGTTCATTGTCTCTATGGATCTGTCTGTTTAGGAACTGAGGATGGGAGTGTGGCAGGATAGGTTTTATGGAATGAGGATCATAACTTAGGGTAATTAGAAGTTTTCACTGGACCTAGGGGGATCACACTTTTTGGAGAATAAAATTCAACCACTTTAGGAAGTCAACTCAAATGATTATTAGTTAAGTCCTTTGTAACTAGACTAAAATGGTAAAATGGGATCTCGTGGTGAGTATCTGAGACAAGGCGCACTTGGTGTGTTTCTGTGAATAAATAAATCCAATTTCGATCTTAATAAGTTCTATGAATGGTGTACTGCACATGGAATATGGATGGAAAAATGAAAATAAAGTCCCCTTATCAAAAATGAACTCATTAAGGTGAGGGGAATTTTAAACCCAGGTGAAGAAGGGAGAAATTGACTTGGTTAAAATTCATTTGAGTTGAATAAATAAAGTGATCAAATTAATGGACTTTAATTTTTTAAACCTAGGGGGAAGGTGAGAATGGAAGGTGCCCTTGTTTAAGTTTTGATTTCCACTTCATTTAACCTATCAACACCCCTTGAATCAGAAATTAAATTGGAAATTGAAGTAGGAAAGTTAATGAGTACATGTAGGAGGCATAACATACTTGACAGTGTATGAATTTGTGAGGCTTTTGACTTCCAATGAGTTTTCGAAGCTAGGAAGGACATCATTATATTTGAACACCTTTTGAAAATCTTGACCCACTGTTTGGTCTTGTTTCTCTAGATATTAAAGTTTAATCATGCACTTTTTGAACTAAAACTCACAAATCATCTATCCATTTTAAAGTCAAGGGCATGCATTTATTTGAGGACAAACAAGGTTTTAAGTGTGGAGGGGTTTGATGTGGCAGTGTTTTCACATTCTTTGTCACATCCTTTTTTTTATTTTCATTGTATTTTCAATACTAAAGTGTTGTATTTTGTTAAATAATTTGTTTGTTGTGTTTTCTATACATTAATTTGAAAGATAATATTTTTTAGGTAAATCATATATTTTGGTGTATTATTTTGTTATTTTGAATAACTTTCAAATGAAATAATCCTTGTTAATTTAACTTTATTTTTTATTCTTTCATTCTTTTTATGAAAATTATTTTATTAATTCATTAATTTAATTAATTAATTCTTTATTTTGTAAATAAATAACGCATTTTAATTCTTAATTCTTAATTATTTTAATAATTTAATTAGTTTAACAATTTAGTTTTATTCAATTAATATTTTTAGTTTAATTTACTTAATTCTTTTATTTAATTAATTCTTTAATTAATTGGTTAATTAATTTAAACAAGTAACTGTAATTACTTTAATTTTTTCTAAAAAAAAATTATAATTTTTAATACAAATAAATTCATTCTTTTAAATAAAGCATAATTAATTTTATTATTTAACTTTGTTTTATTTATTTAGTTTTTAATTCTATTCTATTTAATTTAATTGATTAATTTATTAATATTTTTTTAGTTTTATTAAAGTTTTAATTAATTAATTTATTGTTTTTTTTTTTTTATTATTTTTTTTGCAGGTGTTGTGGTGGCACGGTCCCTCTGTTGTTGTTCCACCAACTCACAGTGCCACCGTATCCCTCACCTGACGGTGCCACCGTTCCAGCATTCACGGTGCCACTGTGTCCACCATACTTGTTGTCTCACCCATTTTCTTCACAGTGCCATAATCCTCCAGGCACCACATCACCAATTACTGTCCCACATTCACGGTTCCACCACTTGGCCAGTCCTCCATCACCCTCTGCCACCGTTTCACCACCAAGCGGTCCCACAACAGCTCTTCTCATCGTCACTCTGCTCCACTTTCCCATACTAGCCCCATCACAATCACTTGTCCTCTGTTCCAGCTTCAGCAACACATTAAAACCTCTCTTCCCCTATCTCATCCTCCATCACACGGCAGCAACACAACCAACCCACAACACCTCAATAGCAATGTCCAGCCCGCATAAATCAACGCAACATCATCACAACAGCAAAAAAAACAAATCCAAATAATCACATAATTTCAAGAATATATCAATGTTAGGACTGTAAATGATTGGCCCACGGTGCAGCAATAATCACGAGATAAAAATAAAGTGCAAATGCGGAAAAAATGGGACACTAGATGTAACGTGGAAAAACCCCCAAATGGAAGGGGTAAAAAACCACGGAAAGATAGAAGGATCTCACTATGGGTAAAAGCGGGTACACACTCCCTCACTATTACAAGGAGAAAACCCTCGTAAATATCTCTCTTGAATAAATGGGGAAACTACCTCACTAAAACCGCTCTGCTATGGGATCTATTGTACCGGTGATGAGAACCGATGATGAGATGCTGAAGGGAGAGGATTCTTGTGCCTTTTATAGGCAACCCTCACCCCTTCTCCTCCTTCTCCCGCTGGAAAATTGGGTGGGGGTTTGGCCACCAAACACCAACCCAGCCCACCCCCTTTGACAAAGTGGGGGGCGGTGCTGTCTAGAGAAACTTCTGCCGACACATCTCCCACTTGGAGATTTGATTGAGAACCAATCACATCTCCACATCTTTTCTATCTGCCCAACCATACTGCTCACGTATCTGCGAGGCCGCTCGAGGATCTTCACCATCTGAACTTATCAGAGTTAATCGCCTTCGTCATGAAATCTGCCAGATTTTCTTTAGTATGAATCTTTTGCATGTCCACACTTCCTTCCTCCACCACATCTCGGACAAAGTGATATTGTACCCCAATTTGCTTCGTCCTGGAATGAAAAGATGGATTCCTTGCAATGTGCAAGGCGCTATGACTGTCACAAAACAATGGAATCTTCTCCTGTCTATGCCCAAAATCCTCCAACAACCTTCTCATCCAAATCACCTCTTTGCAAGCCTGTGTAGCTGCCATGTACTCTTCCTCCATCGTGGATAAAGCCACAACTGATTGTAACTTTGAAATCCATCTCACAGCTCCTCCTGTAAGAGTAAACACATAACCAGTAGTGGATTTCCTCTGGTCAGAATCACCTGAAAAATCTGAATCAACATTGCCTCTGACAGTAAAATCTGATCCTCCATAACATAATGCAGCATTTGAGGTCTCCTTTATGTATCTCAAGATTCTCTTCATTGTGATCCAATTCTCCCATCCTGGATTCACCATGTACCGACTAACTGCTCCCACTGCATGTGCAATGTCTGGTCTAGTACAAACCATAGCGAACATTAGACTACCCACTGTCGATGCATACGGTACTCGAGACATTTCCATCCTCTCTTCTTCACTGCTAGGACTCATCGTGGAGGATAACTTGAAATTAACGGAAAGAGGGGTAGATATTGGCTTACAGTCTTGCATGTTGAAGCGTTTCAAGACTCTCTGTAAGTAACTCTTCTGTGATAGCCAAATATTCCCATTATGTCTGTCTTGGTAAATCTGCATCCCAAGAATCTTTTTTGCTGGTCCCAAGTCCTTCATATCAAACTCCCTAGCCAAATGTGACTTCGTCTCCTGGATCTGATCATTGTTGGGGCCTGTAACCAACATGTCATCCACATACAACATAAGAATGATGAAATCATTACCATCTGAACCCTTGAAATATACACAAGGATCTGAATGAAGTCTGTTGTATCCAAGGCTCATGATATTGGAATCAAATCTCTTGTACCAACACCTCAGCGCCTGTTTGAGACCGTACAAAGATTTTTTCAACCTGCAAACCAAGTTCTCTTTACCTTCTTCTACAAACCCTTCTGGTTGGAGCATATATATCTCTTCATCAATATCACCATGGAGAAAAGTAGTTTTCATATCTAACTGCTCTAGATGTAAGCTGTATGTAGCACACATCGCCAGAACTATCCGAACAGTCGTCAGTCTAACAACAGGAGAAAATATTTCATTGAAATCAATACCTTCCTTCTGAGAAAATCCTTTGACCACCAATCTTGCATGATATCTTTCCACCTGGTATTTTCCATCCCGCTTGATCTTAAAGACCCATTTGTTTCCGATAGCCTTCCTTCCACGAGGTAATGGAACAAGATCCCAAGTCTTGTTCCTATACAGGGCTTCAAGTTCCTCATGCATCTCCGCCATCCATGAGGATACATCTGGACTCTGGGTTACCTCCACAAAAGAAGATGTCTCTCCATCCTCTTTTAATAAGAAATACGCAATATTGCTTTCAATGACATAGTATGAGTGCCATACTGGTGCTCTTTTCTCCCGAGTTGACCGTCGTGGTCCAGACTCAACCGGTACTTGATCATCATGCTCTGGTAATGACTCAGAGGAAACTGGTTCTTCCTTGGATTTGTCCTTTACTTAAACTGTTGTAGTTTCTATATTCTCTTTCTATGTGTCTCGATGAGTTGTCATTTGCACCTTATCTTCTGCAAAAATGAAATCTATACTGATGATAAATTTGTGGGCAGTGGGATCTCACAAACGATACCCCTTCACACCATCAGCGTACCCCAAGAAGATACATTTTCTGGATCTCAAATCCAACTTCGATCTTTCCTGGTCATTAAACATTGCATATACAAGACTTCCAAAAGTATGTAACCGAGAATAGTCAGCGAGTTTACTAGTCCACATCTCCATTGGTGTCTTCAGCTCAATCTCCATTAAAGGAGATCGGTTGATCACATAACAGGCGGTATTCACTGCTTCTGCCCAAAAAGTTTTGGCAATACCTTCAGTCTTCAGCATCGCCCTTGTTCTATCCAACAGGGTTCTGTTCATCCGCTCTGCCACTCCATTCTGCTGAGGAGTGTACGCCACCATGAACTGCCTCTTGATCCCTTCTTGTTGACAAAAAGTATCAAACTCCTCGCTTGTATATTCTCCACCATTGTCTGTCCTCAGGCACTTGATCTTCTTTCCAGAGTCAAGATCCTTCCGCGCTTTGAATATTTTGAAGACTTCAAAAACATATGCCTTCCTCCTGATTGGGTACACCCAACATCTCCTGGAATAATCATCAATGAATGATACAAAATACCTTGATCCTCCCAGGGATATAACCGGTGCTTTCCAAACATCAGAATGGATCAAATCCAAGATCTCCTGACTTCTCGTTGTTGACGTCCCGAACTTTAACCTGTGTTGTTTGCTCAAAACACAATGCTCACAAAATGGTAAGGATACCTTTGTCAGCCCAGGCAACAACTTCTGATCTGCAAGAATCTTCAGGCCTCATTCTGACATATGGCCAAGCTTCCGATGCCATAATGTCGTCAACACTTCTGTCAAGGTAGTTGATGCAACAACTATCTCCGCCTCCTTGTACGTTTCACCCATAAGCACGTACAGGTTCTTTGAGATCTTCTCTACCTTCATTACCACAAGAGCGCCCTTCAAAATTCTCATCACTCCATTCTCGGTGCGAGTCTTGCATCTGATGTCATCAAATTGTCCCAAATACAATATGTTCTTCTTCAGACCCTTCACATGACGTACTCCTTGGACGGTCCAAATAATACCATCATGAATCTTCAGTTTGATGGTACCGACTCCAACGATCTTCAGAGTGTGATCATTCCCCATGTACACAAGTCCTTCCGGGATGGTTTCATATTGGTCAAACCATTCCCATCGAGACGTCATGTGCCATGTTTCTCCTGAGTCGATAATCTATGCATCGTCGAGATGCTGCCTGCTTCTAGTAGTCGTTGCTGGTTCACTGACTAGTATATCTCCTTTTCTAGAAGTACTCGCCATATTCCCCTGAGATCTCTTTTCACCATTCTTCTTATTCCAACAATCCTTATTGATGTGCCCCTTCTTGCCACAATTGAAACATGTGACATTCTTCTTCTTACTCCTTGATTTGGACCTGCCATGATTTTGTCTCCCATTGGAACCATGCTCCATCATCCTTCCTCTCTCTATTGACAGAGCTTCTGCTTGGTGAAAAGTTGTATGTCTGTCATCTTTGTTCTTGTGCCGACTTTCTTCTTCTAGAACTGCAGCTGCAACATCATTAAAGAGCAGAATATCCGTCAGGATATTATTGATGAGGTTGATGATGAGTTGGTCATATGAATCTGGCAAACTCTGGAGTAGAATCTCTGCACGTTCAGTATCCACAATTTTATAGCCCAACGCCATGAGTTGAGAGAACAGAGTATTGAGGTTGTTGATGTGGTTGGTCACCAAAGATGACTCCTCCATCTGAAGGGTGTACAATTTTCTCTTCAGAAAAATTTTGTTATGCAGTGACTTGGCCTTGTATAGCTTCGTCAGAGTATCCCATATTTCTTTTTCCGTCTTTTTCTCTGTAATGCTTGATAGGACCCCGTCTGCCAAATCCAAATGGATGTTGGCAAAATCATTTCCGTCCATATCATTCTATTTCTCCTCCGTCACACCCGCCGGCTTTTCGCCAATTGCCAGTAGGAAATTATCCTTCCGCAGCACTGCCTGCATCTTCATTTTCCACAACAAAAAATTATTCTTGTTGAATTTTTCGATCTCGAATTTCGCCGCCATCTGGACACGCCGTCAGTCCATAACCTCCTCTGTTTCACAACGGTGTATTTAATAATCTCAATAAATTTTTTCTGATGTGAAATATCAACCAGAGTTGCAATCACAGAGCATACTAAAATTTATGAGAATTATTAATACCCAAAAACGTGAACAGCACAGAGGAGCTCAGGCACAAACAGGAGAAGATTCCATTGTTTTGTGATAGTCAGAGCGCCTTCCACATTGCAAGGAATCCATATTTTCATTCCAGGATGAAGCACATTGGGGTACAGTATCACTTTTTCCGAGATGTGGTGGAGGAAGGAAGTGTGGATATGCAAAAGATTCATACTAAAGAAAATCTGGCAGATTTCCTGATGAAGACGATTAACTATGATAAGTTCAGATGGTGCAGATCCTCGAGAAGCCTCGCAGATACATGAGCAGCATGGTTGGGCAGATAGAAAGGATGTGTGGAGATGTGATTGGTTCTCAATCAAATCTCCAAGTGGGAGATGTGTCAGCAGGACGGTGGTCGCCCCCTCATTTGTCAAATGAGGGTAGGCGTGGCTGGCAGAAGGTGGGTGGCCAACCCCACCAAAACATCCAATGGGAGGAGGAGAAGGCGGGGGAGAGGCATCCTATATAAAGGTCTCTCTCCCCTCAGCAAATTATCCCATCATCACTTGTATCCGATTTCCCATCACCGACAGATCCTATTTTGAGCGGTTTTGTGAGGTTGTTTCCCCTTTATTCAAGAGAGATATTTACGAGGGTTTTCTCCTTATAATTGTGAGGGAGTGTGTACCCACTTTTACCCCATATTGATCCTTCTATTTTCCCGTGGTTTTTTACCCCTTCCATTTGGGGGTTTTTCCACATTACATCTGGTGTCATTTATTTTTCCGCATTTTTCACTTTATTTTTATCTCGTGATTATTGTTGCACCGTGGGCCAATAATTTACGATCCTAAAAATCAAGTGAACAAATAAAAATAAGAACTCAAAATCCAAACCCCAACCCAGATCTGGTTGACCTTACCCTAAACCTCCGTAAGCCCTCGTTGTCGCTAGTTTACACAGCCGTCATGCCTTCCTTCATATCGCCTCTGACCTCCACCCTAACCCCCAGACAAACCCCACGACCCTGCCACGAGCTTCTGACCCTCGTATGAACCCACTTTGATTGCACCCTCATCCATTTCCACCTCAAACCACCAACCTGCTTCGGCCACCTTCCTCTACGTAGCTCGCCAGCCACCGCCTCTTCCCCTTTCTCCGCTGAAACCTCGGTTGGCCACCATCCCCTCTCGCTGCTGCGACCTGCTCTCCTTCCTATCCCCTTAGCCACCGCAACCCCCGGTCACACCCCATTCCCCTCTCCGCGAAGCCGCCGCCGCCTCCTTCCCTACCTCGTGCCGAGACCCAGCTTCCCCTTTCCCCTCTTCTCTTTCACCGCACGCCCCCCCCCCCCCATTTCTTATTTTATTTATTTTAGTTCTTTTTATTTTATTTTATCTTTTATCATATTATAATATATAATAACACATATATACTATATAATCATATTAACATATATTATAATGTAACTAATTAAACATTTATTATAATCTTAATATATTATATATATAATAATTAATTTAACTAATATAGTAAAATAATTTACCTTTTAAATTAATTTATTTTGTTTATTTTTATTTACATAATTATTTAATTATTTTTTATATATATAATAATAATATAAATATATTTCTATATATTTTTATATATCTAATAATACTACTAATAATAATTATAATTATAAGTAAATATATTTTTATTTTGCATATGTTTACTTTGATGTAATTTGTTTCTTTGGTCTCTCACGTGTGTGTTTTGTGTTTTTCTCCTTTGCATAGGGAGATCATACAGGGGAATCATTTTTTCAGTTATAAGTTCACAGGGCATTCATCCAATGAGGGCGAGCAGGGGGGGATTCCAAAAGAATCGGAGAGGGACACACATCATTCCATCTCCCATGACACATCCTGAGTTCCATCCATTCTTCCATCTGACGATCTTGTTCCATCCATCCATCGATTCCTCACGATCAACCATCATCAGATCCATCTCATCATCGAATAGAGGTAGACAATCATCGATCAGGAGTTCAGCATCTGATCAGAAGCTGGAGAGAGGAGCAATCTCACGGGAGATGCTTCTTCATTCATTTTCTATTTCTATCTATTTTACTGTTTCAATGTGTAGTTAAATAGATTAGGGGAATTGGGATGTAGAGAACCGATTATCCATCTATCCTTCATGTTTTGTTAATTTTACTGTTCAGTGCAACTTTTAAGTTCATTTTTCTTTTCTATTTAACCTTGAGTATCAATTTACATTACCTTACGACCGACGGGTGTGGTAGTGAATCATTTCACTGTGGGTCATTGAATGAAGTACCGAGAATTGGAAAAGGTCAATTTATCTCTTCTCCAATTTAAAAAAATTAATCTAAGGGTCATGATCGAAAGATCGAGACTCAAGGAAGTTAACTGAGCTGTGTTGATCCACTGATTCGGAAAATCAGTGGATTAGCACCATTTTTCTATGCACTGAGTAATTGAATTAAACCAAGCATAAGTGGAGAATATCTTTTTAATCAGTTCAAAGTAGCTCGAGGACCCTAAATTCATCATTATTGTCTGCTCTATGTTCAAATCAATCCCTGCACCATTTCACCTTCATTTTCACACCCTCTTCCACTGCTATCTTCACTGTTGCATTTAGTTTTTTTGTTATTGTTTTGTTGTTTTTTTAGTTTAGTCTAGCACAACATAACTCCTTCTCTATGGTTCAACACCCTTCTTACCATAGTACTAGTAGTTTGTACGGTTTATAAATTTTAAATTTGCACGTACTCAATGACTGCGTGGTCACAGGTAGTCAAGGTCCTGGTGAATGGATATGTCGGTTGCCCATACCGTCACTGGATTCCCTTTCTTGAGACCTGTACTCAAGATCTTTTACATTATTACCCTAATACCAACCAAATCCTCATAAGGGGACTACACCAAACACCATCTCAAGGAATGGATGGATCTTAAACCAATCCATCACAGCCTAACCCAAACTGGGGCTTGATCCATAACTACCCCAAACCTGAATCCATAAGCTAGGGGTGGCGACAAGTGTCAAATAGAATATCCTAAATGGGAGGTCTTTTCCTAATGTACCTATATGCACACACCCGACTATCTCAATGTAGAATTGTAGAGGAATAATAATAAAAATGTGCAATATCTAAAGTGTAAACCAATCATGGAAAACGTATAGGGTGTACAAGAGTATGACAGTGCAAACTGAAAATAAATAGAAAAAATACATGCTCGACTAGAAATATTTCCCAACCTAAAAAAACTGGAAAGTAGTATGTTGACAGCGCCCTACTCCTGATCTCCAAGATATGACCACCGTACACGGTCCCAAGCACCCAGTATCCCTAAGATCCTCTGAAGTCATTATTGATTTTTCCATTGTCTGCATAAGACGTGACACATATGGGAAAAGATCATACAAGGGTGAGTATATACATACCTAATAGGACACCCTAAAAGCTGAAATGGGGAGTAGTAAGAAACACAATAGGAATAAATGTTTGATAGTAAATAGGATACATCGCAACCAAAATAAAGAAAAAGTAACTTCATCCAAACATAAGGGGATCAACACGGTGTTTAGGTGGACTATATGTCGATTTTTCACTGCCCATAGTAGGAGAATAACTTCATCCAACTATGAGGTGCTCAACATAGTGAGTAGGTGGACTACCTCACACGTCTTTGCATCCCGTGGAAAAACAGTAACCAAATCTGAAGGTATGGATACATACATACGTACATACATACATACACACATATATATACTTAGTAAAATAAACCCAAATGAGAGAGAAAAGGGATCTCTATATCACAGCCTAGACCAGGAAAAAGTGTTGCCAATAGTTCCAAAAGTCGATCAACGATGCCCAACATCTCACGTGTCTGCCTAGCAGAAAAAATAAAAGTTGAGCCACACCTTGTCACTGTGTTTCACAGTTAAGGGAAAAAATCTCTAATTAGAGGAACCATTCCCTGGTACAACATGAGGGTTCCACTCAATGGATATATAGAGGACCAGTGCCCTGTTACAATAGGAGGGTTCCACTCTAATAGTCGATAGAGGACCCATGTCATGCCCAGTAAGAGGGTTCCACTCTAATGGATGATAGAGGACCTATTCCCTGCCCAACTGGAGGGTCCTACTCTGTAATATGGAGGAACCATGCCCTATCTCAACAGGAGGGTTCCACTTCAAAATGTAGGTAGAGGACTCATGCCTTATGCCAACGAGAGGGTTCCACTCTTTGATTTCTGAGGACTCATGCCCTGTCTCTGTATGAGGGTTCCACTCTGGTTCTAGAGGAATCATGCCCTATCTCTGAAAGAGGGTTCCACTCTAAAACATAGAGGAACCATTCCCTTTCCTATTAGGAGGGTTCCACTCTGATGGGTTGAGGACTCATGCCCAGCCCAGCTGGAGGGTTCCACTCTAAAACGCTCTAGTGATCCTGCATGATCACTGCCATTGTTGAGCATCGCCTAAATAAGAATCATGCCTAGAACATCTCACATCATATCTCAAAATCCACAAAGAATGGAACTATCGTGTTCCACATGGAAAAACACTAGGGATAGGATACTCATGGGCTAAAATCCAAGTCCAAACAAAGAAGATATGAGAGTTTTAAGTTTTATAAAAAGGAACCAAGGGGTACACCATGTGTGAGGGGACCCACACGACATGTGGTCCTGATCCATCACCTTTCCTTGTCCATGTAGGTACATGACTCACCAACCATGTAGGGACACACAGTGTGTAGGGGATCTACACGGCATGCCCATGCCACTTAAGGAACCACTTGTATGCTTGGTTGTGTCCATATATCCATTTTGTGTCTGTGTACTTTGATACATGGTGTGTATGGACATACTCATTCCCGTGTACTCCTAGATTACATGCTGAGTCCACCCAAAAAAATCACATGGCGTGTGGGGGTCCCCTGCGATATGTGATACTTATAAATCCGTGGAACCCTAGCTATCACATCCAGGTCTTAATACATCATGTGTTCTTATAACTACAGAGTATGTTGTTGGGATTTTTCCATAATTTCATATCCATTCTCCGCATTCTAGATCCGGTTATCTCACCTTCAAATCTAGCCACGTTTATTCCCAAAAACAAAGGATCTCATCGTCATTTGTCGTTTTTGACCATCCAGTGGCTAGAAAAATTATGGAAGGAAGGCACAAGAACAAAGGTTTATCAATCATTATCAAGTTTTCCTGACCAATGATCAAGAACAGGGATATCTAGGGTTATAAATTAATTTAATAATCAATGAAACTGGTTCATCTGCACATTCCAAGGTTCAACAATTGGCGCAGATCATACAAGGGATGATCATGATCAATCTATTTAATCAAGAAGGGTGTAATCCAAAATTTGAGGAGTCCTACCTAGATATTAGGCCATTCATTATCAAATAATGAACTCAAAAATTAATGGAAGATTTTTTTGCATTCACTGTGACCTAATCTTCTATGATTCATATATTTGTCATTATCAGATGTGATTCACTAATGGAAAGAGGAAGGAGAAGCTCTCAATTCTCCCAGACGCAGGCGGATAAACTTGAATAATTTTATATAATGATGTACTTATAGAAGTTTAGAATAGGTTAATTTAATTGAAATAAATAAACTTATTTATTTATTTTAACTAAATGAACCTACCAATGGTCATCATATCTGAACGCCCCACACAGACCTATTTTAGGTCGTGCCTAGGGTAAATATTGCATTTCGAACTCAATTGTGGTCTTGGATTTTTGATCCAAGCCTCTTTTTAAGAGTTTCCCCATTTTATTTTAGAAACATTTCATGAATAATATAAAATATTTTTAATATTTTTGTAAAATTAATTTCAGGCACACCGGGTCTCAGAATCTCACGTCATCTCAACACTTGGATCTAAAAATATATGTAGAAATATTTAAGTCTTAAAATGAAAAATTTGGGTCTCTAAAGTTTTATTGTAAGAAATTGATTGTTGAAAAATATTCATTAAATCAAAAACCATGGTGTGGTGATGGTCACCATGTTGTGGTGGATATTTTTTTGTGGTGTGTTACACTATGTTATGGTTCATGCGAGAATGGTATGAGATACCTATTGAAAAACTCCTCCAATTTTATTATCACGTGTTATTTGGCTATAAAAACATCATATGATGATGTGTAAACTTAATCTTAATGTTAAAAAAGTTTTAACATTTGGTATAATCAATGAAGAGGGAGTCAAAAGAGTTTGGTCTTTTCATAACATTTGGAATGTTATGAACTCCAACGAGCATTATCATTTGATGCATGTGTACTATATAAAGGAGTTCAATCACTTCATTAAGATGCTAGGGATTATTCATGTTATTTTAATCTCTCTAAGACTCTTGATTCTCTATTTTACTTAGAGGAGGTTCTAATACACCATTTGGAGAAAAGGGGTCATGTCGAAGCATTCATTGACTCTAAGGGATGGTTGATACAGTTAGAGGCAAGAACTCGATTATTATTGTTAAGATAACTCGATCAAATTCAAGATCAATAAAGATTAAAATATTATATAGTTACATATTTATAGATTATCATTTTATCATTTATTCTACCATTTTTTCTCGGTGGGATCCTGGGTTTGGAATACCTGTTTACTTTCACTACAAATAGGCATTGAGATGTCCCATGAATCCCATAAGTTTCACCACAGTAACACAGTCATGCCAAGGTGGGATACTTCATGGTGGGTATCAATAATTTATAAACTTTACTGATGAATTCAATAGGTGTGGTTATGTGATTATTATGAGACATATGTTAGAAGCATTTAAAATGTTCATAGTGTTAAAAAAAATTAGAGAGAAATTGGTAAGAGTATTATGATAATTTAAGTGGATCATAGTGTGGAATATTGAAGATAAGAGTTCATTGATCGTTATAAAGAGTGTGGAATTGTTCTGTAGATCACTTCTCAAAGAACATCATAATGAAATGGTGCATCCAAATAGTGTAATTTAAATTTTTTAGGCATCGATCAATTAATGACAAGTTATTAATTCATTCCAATTTAATTCTAGTGTTATGATTTAGAAATAAATTATTTAAAACTAAATCATGTTCCAAACAAGATAACTGAAAAGACACCATATGAGATACATAGAGGGGGCATCCCAAATTATATTTTATAAAAATCTGGGGTGTTGAATTATATGTGAAACATATCATTTTAGATAAGCTTACCCCCTAAATTTTAAAAGTGTTTCTTTGTTTAATATCCTAAGAAAATGGTGGGATGTTATTTATATCATCTCATAGATCATGAAGTTTTTGTGAATTGTATCATTTCACTCCTTGATAAGGAATATACATTTTGATGTACTATTGGGAGTAAAATGGATCATTGTGAAGTTCAAGGCTGAAAAAATATATTCCTAAGATGGAAAGTGAACTATTTCACAATATGTTGTGAAAAATGGTTCGACTCAAGTTATATAAGAATATAAAATACCTAGTAGTATTATTCCGGAACAAAAGAGATACAAATTTCTTATAGAAAATGATAATGAATTTGCAATCATAGAGGATGACCTTGCTTCATACCAAATTGAGATTGATACGTTTGATTTAAAGAAATGTATAGAGGTTATGAAATTAAATATCAATTCAATATATTATATTTGAGTTTGGAATTGGATTCACTACTAAAAATTTGGTTTTAACAATGCTAGTAAAGGGATTTTAACAGCGCTTATAAAGAACTTTCTACACAAGTGATGTTGATAGAGATAATATTTTGATAAATTATTCATGTGTTTTTTAATGATTTAATCCATTTTAATTAATAAATTTTAGCTTATTTTCATCATTTTATTATTTTTGGTGAATTTTGGACTTAATTATGAAAATTGGTTAATTCTAGAAATTTAGCAGTTTTTTGGAGTTTTTTTATTTCATGCATATATTTTAAAATTTTGATCCAATTTTAGTGATTTTTTTAGGATTCCTTTGTTCATGGGATTAAAAAAAATTGGACCTAGACCCAATTCAAAACACACTGCCCCAAAAAATCAATAAAGTGGAGGAATTTTTCTGATTAACAGAATGGACCCCACATCAGTAATTGTGTCATATCTATGTCTAGATAAATATAAATGAAGTTATTCTATGTTTATTGGAAATAGTACTCTGAGGCTCATCTTAAAATTAAGTTTCATGAAGAAATTTGTGCATTAAGGCATCCATTTAATTTGACAAAGTGGAGTGATTTGAGAAGTCTATTCAGACATAAAAAGGTCTCCTTAGTAATTAGGGCATAACTTTTTTCCACTTGTCCAAATGAGATGATATTTTGAGGTACTATGAAAAATATATATAGAAACAAATTTTATGAAGACAAATTCTTGATATTTGACCATTTACTATGCCATTTGAACTCAAACTTTCAAAGGAGTGAATTTAGAGGGAAAATTTTACACCCCTCAACCTTATAAATATGAGTGTTCACTTCCATTAAAGGGTGTTAAAGAAGTTTAAAGTGGTGTTGTGTTGTAGTATTGTAGAATTGAAGAGTTAGGGATTTTCTCCTGTCTACTTTATTAGTTTTATAATTACCTCTTCTTCCCCTTTCAACTCTCTTACCCTTCACATGGAGGGGTAAAACCTTTGAGTGATTGGGGAAGGAGAGTTTCACTTTTTTAATGTCAAAGTATTGTTCTTTAATTTTAAACTCTATTTTTCTATTGAATGATTTATATTTTTAGTGGTGTCCAATTTTCATAATGAGATTTTATTTTGGGTTTTGGTTTCATTCATTGTTTATAGATTTGGTGGAAGAACTTTAAACTCCCTCTGCCTAGTGTAGTTTGTCTCGATCGAGCAAATTGTGTTGGGTGGTGAGTGTCTAGAGATCATTAGCACATGTGTGGAATAAATGAACTTTTTCTAGATTTATAAGGATAAATAATTTCTGATTGGTACTTTCCTTAGTTATTTGGGAATGGTTTATGAATTTTCATGCACATAGGAGTGAGTTCCATTGCTTCCTTCAACCAAGGGTGATTGATAAATAGATCGAGGAGTCTTTCAATTGTCATTCAATGGGAAGATGGAGGGAATGGTATTTACAACTATGATGAAATTTCAAAAGGAGATCCTACCCTAACTTCATCACTCTCTTCATCCACTTGTGTTCAAAATTTATTTTTAATTGACTTCTTTCTTTTAAAACTCAAATGATTTCAAAAACAACCTCTACTTATTTCTCAAATTTAAGTGAAAATGTGATTATTGTGCACTCCTATCTGGATACAACATAGGTTGACCACTTTAATGCATTTTAACTTAATAATTTTTTTTCAGTAATTCAAGCATAAATTTTTTTCTACTTGTCCAAATGATCTTATATTTTGAGGGCGCATGTACAAGAGAGATAAGAAAAACTTTTATGAAAACAAATTACCGAGATTCAGCCATTTACTATGTTAATTGAACTAAAAAATTTAGAGTGAATCTGGAGGGAACATTTTCCACCCCTCAACCCTATAAATATGAGTGTTCACTTCCATTCAAGGCTGTTGTAGAAGGTGGAAGGGGGTTGTGCTGGAGGATTGAAGACTTGAAGAGCTGTGGATTTTATCTTGTCTATTTTCTTAGTTTCATAATGCTCTATTCTTCCCCTTTCAACTCTCTTACCCTTCAGATGGAGGGGTAAAACCTTTGAGTGATCGAGGAAGGGGGAGTTTCACTTTTATAATGTCGGAGTCTTGTGATTTAATTTGAAACTTGCTTTTTCTATTGAATGATTTCTATTTTCAGTGGTGTCAAATTCTATTAATGAGATTGTATTTTGGGTTTTGGTTTCATTAATTGTTTATATCTTTAGTTTAAGAACTTTAAACTCCCTCCACCTAGTGCAGTTTGTCTCGATCAAGCAAATTGTGTTAGGTGGTGAGTGTCTATCGATCATTGGCACGTGTGTGGAATAAGTGAACTTTTTTCTAGATTTATAAGGAAAAAAATTATAGATCAGGACTTGCCTTAATTATTTGGGAATGGTTTATGAATTTTCATGCACATAGGAGTGAGTTTTATTGCTTCTTTCAACCATGGGTGATTGATAAATCGATCGAGGAGTCTTTCACTTTTCATTCAATAGGAAGAGAGGGGGAATGATCTTTACGACTATAATGACATTGCAAAAGTTGATCCCACCCTAACCCCATCACTCTCGTCATCCACTTGTGTTCAATATTTATTTTTAATTTCCTTATTTCTTTTTAAACCCAAACAATTTCAAGAACAACCTCTACTTCTTTTTCAAATTTAAGTGACAAACGTGATTTTTGTGCGCTTCTCTCTATAGAAAACCTAGGTTGTCCACTTTACTACATTTTAACTTAATAAATATTTGTTTTTGTCACACCTCATGAGAGACATGTTTCATATGCTAAAGGGAAGACTTTAACAGTGATCACAAAAAGCATTTTTAAAGGGGTACTTTAACATCATTAAAAAATGATGTTAAATGCTCACTCTAACAACGCTTTTTTAGCAATGTTAAAGGACTCATTTAACAATTATTTTTTTAGCATTGTCGAAGGGGGTAAAATTATATTTTTTGGACCTATTTGAGTCTGACCCCTTTATCAGCACTTCCACAACCCCTTTAACAACATTTCACCCCATTTATCAACACTTTTCACCCCACCACCCCTTTAATAGCGCTTTTTGAATCTCTAGCCTTTTGCACGCGCTTGGATTCAAACCCTGCACTTGTCCCTTGAAAATATAACATCTTTACCACTGCACCATGTTTTTTTTTGTTTTCTGTTTAATGATGTTTCTGTTTATTTGTATCTATATTTACATATATATTTTTTATTCATATATTTATATAATTATTTTTAAATACATTTATAAAATATATGTTTGTGTGTGTGTGATATAAATATTCTTATATTTATTTAAATATAATATATATTATATTCATTTAAATATATTAAAATATAATATAAATATATATGTATTTATTAATACACACATATTTGTATATATAAACATTATATATATATTTTTATAATGTAAAAAATGGTTAGATATTGTTTTAAATACATTTTTATAATATGTATTTAATTAAATATATTAGAATATATATATATACATATATATTTGTTTATTAACACACACATGTTTATATATAAACATTACTTGTATAGGTATATATATACATATTAGTGCATTTGTATAAGGTAAATAAAATGGATAATTTTTTACTTTAAAGAAAATGAATAATAAATATTTAGTTTTTATGTTTAAAAATATATTTCTACGTAAATGAATGCCAGGTGATTGGACATGCGATCTAGCAGTATGAGAGGGCGTCTGGACAGTCTATCAATCATGGCAAATCAGAAATCTCCTTCAGTGCAGGGGTGCCTCTTTCCAAGAGAGATGAACTTTGTGCACCAGCAGGAATCCATATGGTCGATAAACACTAGAAGTATCTCAGGCTACCCACGGTGATTGGCCAGTCCAAAAAAGAAATCTTTGCATCTCTGGTGGATAGGATTGAGAAAAAAATTCAAGGCTGGACCCCAAAAAGAATCTCCAAAGCAAGAAAAGAAACCCTCATTAAAGTTGTCATCCAATCTATCCCCAGCTATTTTATGTCCCTGTTTAAGCTCTCGGAAGCCATCGTCAATCAGATCCATGCACGTACTTCCAACTTCTGGTGGGGGAAAATGATGGAAGGAATATACCCCACTGGATGGCCTGGGAGAAGTCTACAAACCCAAGTCGGAGAAAGGGATGGGATTCCATAATCTGCTTCTCTTCAATGACGATCTGTTGGCCAAGCAAGGATGGCGCCTTATTAACCGTCCATCATATCTCTGTTCACGGGTTCTCCGAGCTAAGTACTTCCCCCACACGGACTTCCATTTTTCCTCTCTTGGCCCCCGTCCTAGCTTCCTCTGGAGAAGCATTTGGGGGCCCCGAAAGCTCCTGGAAAAAGGGTTGGGCTGGAGGATTGGGAATGGCTCATCTGTCAACATCTGGACTGATCCCTGGCTGATCGATAAGGATGGTATGTGGGCTACATCCCCTGCCCAATCGGGTCTTGAAGACACCACAGTCAGCTGCCTCCTTTCAGACCAGGGACCGGGGTAGTGTCTGGAAAAGATACATGAATGGTTTAATGAAAGATACCAAAGAATTATCTTGAGCATCCCCTGGGTCCCAGATGCAGGCCCCGACCATCTTTTCTGGACCAATGACATTTCAGGTGACTACACGGTGAGATCCGGTTGCAGACTTTCTCTTGGCAACCACTCTGGAGACCAGGAAGAGGGACCTTGGAAATCGCTTTGGAAGCTCAACGTCCCCCAAAAAATACGCCTATTTTGGTGGCAGGTGTGCACGGGCACCCTCCCTACCATGAGCCTGCTCGTTTACTGACATATGGCTAGTGTTGAGTCCTGCCCCTTCTACCCGAATATTCCAGAAACTCCTTTGCACGCTATCATTCAATGCTCGGGAGCTAAGGACATTTGGAATAAATGGGGCCCAGCTTCAGATGCTTAACTTGACATTGTCTCTGACCTCCCCGATCTTCTTATGCGTTGGTGCTCCTCTCTCTCATCGAACAACGCAGGCTCAATTTGCACCCTGGCATGGATCATTTGGGTTCGGTATAATGATGTTGTCTTTCACCACGTTCATAAACCTCTCGAATTCTGGATTGAATGGGTCATGTCATGGATTGAGGGCTGGAAGGACCACAAAGGACACTTTTTTCCAGGTGCAAACCCCTTACTGTCCCCCTCATTAAAATACCCCACCGGAAGGGATTCTTAAACTTAACGTGGACGCGTCTTTCCCCAAGGATGGGATTGTTGCTCTCAGTCTCCTGGCCAGAAATCACCTGGGGCAAATCATTGTTGCAAAACATGAATCAAATCATGCCATCTGGGAACCTACTGTTGTTAATGCCTCTTCCATCCTAGCAGGTATGATGCTCGCTATGGAACATGGATGGGTTGATATCATCATCGAGTCCGACTGCCTCATCGTAATCAATGTTATTAACCACAACGATGGAGAAATCCAGCCATTTGGATTCATCATCAGGAGAATTTTCTTGCTTCACCAAGGCTTTTCTCGATGCTCATTCTCCTTTACTAAAAGGGAAGGAAACAATGTGGCCCATCAGCTGGTGGGATCAGGCCCCTTCGATGTCAAGCAGCTCTGGCTGGACAATTTCCCTTCATGGCTTTGCATTTGTACGTTGGTTGATCTTCTTCATTTATGTTATTTGTCCTTATTTTCAAAAAAAAATATAAGTAAATATAAGAAAATATGAATTTATTTCATTATAAATAAAACTACATTATAAAAAATGATAAAAATTCAAAACTATAATATCAATATGAGTGTAATCCCTAAAAATAAATTTATTCCCTGCCAAAAAAAGACAATAAAACCCCATTAAACAAGGCTGAAATTCCATAGAATGTTAAAAAATTGGGATAACT
Organism: Viscum album; assembly: GCA_963277665.1. Lineage (NCBI taxonomy): Eukaryota > Viridiplantae > Streptophyta > Magnoliopsida > Santalales > Viscaceae > Viscum > Viscum album. The sequence goes on along the minus strand of OY728140.1, from coordinate 840,261,076 downwards.
CGAATAAAAATTTATTTTTGGAGGACTTCTGGGCCTTTTTTGGCCATGAAAAGCATTATTAGGTTTCCCCCTAGTCATTAGTGCGTAGAGCTCATTGCATGATTTGATTTGATATGTGGTGGAGCTCAAACAGACACTCGGATAAAAAGTTATGCTCGTTTGAAGTTCAAGTCGTGTTTTCAACTTATCTTAGACCATTTATTAATTCATTTAATTTTTATGTCATATAACTATTATTAAATGACCATTAATTGATAATAATTATAAAATTATTAATTAATAGTTTTTTCTAATTATTTTATAAGTCGTTTTCACTAAATATCTTATATATTAAGTGTAAATGTCTATTTAGCCTTATCTGAAACATATTAAATATATATATATTATATCTATATCAATATAAATATATTTACATATTATTTTTAATGATATATATATATATGAAATATAACCTTTATCAATGCTAGAAAAAAAGCATTGATAAAGGGTGATCATTATCAGTTTTTTTTCTAATACTGATAAAGTGAGGCTTTTATCAGCGTTTTTTTACAAATGTTGATAAAGGATCCCATTTTACAATGTTTTTTAACACTGTTAAAGACTCCATTTAATATCGTTAAAAAAATCATTGTTAATGACCCACTTTAACAACGCTTTTTCGAGCACTGACAAAGGGGTCTTTAAATCTCTAATGCTGGATAAATCCAGTTTGGTAGTAGTGATTGGTGTGATTTATATAGGATAAAAATTATTTTTCAAGAAAAAAAATCAATACAGATGCTAGACTATTTATTTATAAGGGTTGTCCATGGATGAAATACCATAGGTAAATTTTTGATATTAACTACAAGCAAATCTTCCAGCACTATAAAATATATCTAGATTTTTTTCAAAATATAAGAATAGTATGATTATAAAATCTATTAGATCTTAAAATCTCATTCCTTACTGGGAACCAATTTAAATATGCATATATAAGACATCAAAAAAATTTCAAAAAACCAAATCTGTTAGACAGTCAGCAGCTTCACAATTCAATTCAACGGGGGTGGGCTGCCCACCCCACCAATCCCCTTCTGTACTGCCTATAAAAGGAAGTGCAACCCCCTCCCCTTAAGGAGGATACATTGGACAAAAGAAGGAAACTTTGCATCATCAATAAAATATTTGTCTTCTTTTATTACTCATCTTTCTTCGTTATTCTAATTTTTCTCATTTTAATTTTGTTTTCTCAACACGTTATCAGCCCGAACGCTCAAAAAAGAGAAAGCATTGAAATGGATTGCTTAAATGGGATAGATATTTGTATACCGGGTAGTAGAATAATGCACACAATTCTTAAAAATAAAAAATATTTTTATGATCTTAAATCAACAAAACCAATTGTGAATACTATACCAGGTCTTAGAGATCTGATAGAAGGGATTGGTAAAGCGAGTTTTTCTTTACCCAATGGGATGCAATTTTTTATAAAAGATGTTTTGTTTTCTAAAAAGTACATAAGAAACATGTTAAGTTTTAATGATATATATCAGAATGAGTATGATACTCAAACTATATCGAGGAGAAATGAAAAGTACATGTGCATTACTATTAATAAATTTGGTAAAAGTCATGTACCAAAAAAACTACCAAAATTATCATCTGGATTACATTATACATATATAAGTGCAATCGAAACGCATATAGTAGTAAATAATGGATCAAAAATCGTTAATTTGTGTCATGACCGATTAGGTCATCCTGGTTTGGGAATGATGCGAAAAATAATTGAAAGTTTTCGTGGACATTTAGTAAAGGTCCAACAGATATCTTCACTCAGAAAAATTTCATGCGAGACTTGTTCGCTTGGGAAGATGATCATGAGACCATCTCCTGCTAAAATTAAGGCCGAAATTTCGGCCTCTCTTGAAAAAATTAAAGGAGATTTATATGGACCAATCCATCCATCGTGCAGTCCATTTAAATATTTTCTGGTATTAATTGACGCATTTAGAAGACGGTCACATGTATGTTTGTTCTCAACTCATAATGTTGTGTTTTCCCAATTTCTTGACCAAATAATTAAATTGAGAGCACAATTCCCTAATCATTTCATCAATAAAGTAAGGCTTGATAATGCTGGAGAGTTTACCTCTCAAGCTTTCAATGATTATTGTATGGCAATGGGGATCACTGTGGAGCATCCAGTCGCTCATGTGCATACACAAAATGGTTCAGCTGAATCACTCATAAAACACCTCCAACTTATTGCTAGACTATTAATAATGAGAACAAAGTTGTCGAGCTCTGTATGGGGTCATGTAATATTGCATGCCTCGACATTAATTTGCATCAGACCAAGTGTATATCATAAACACTCTCTACTCTAATTGTCTTTTGGACAAGAGCCTAATATCTCCCACTTAAAAATCTTTGGTTGTGCAGTATATGTTCCAATTACTCCCCCCACAACTTACAAAGATGGGACCTCAAAGGAGGCTGGGAATATATGTAGGATATGAATCCTCATTCATCATTAGATATCTTGAACCACAAACTGGTGATGCATTTACAACATGTTTTGCTGATTGTCACTTCAATGAAGAAATATTCCCATCATTAGGGGGAGGAAAGAAACAAAGGAAGGATATTTCCTGGAATGTGAAAATGTTATCTTTTCTCAATCCTCCCACCTGACAGTGTGAAATTGAAGTGAAAAAGATTTTACATTTTCATGAACTAGAAAATCAATTGTCTGATGCATTTATTGATTCAAAGGGCGTGACTAAATCACACATACCGACTGTAAATGCACAAGTTATAATTAATGTCCCAAAGACACAATTACAAAATGGTGTTACAGAAATCTCGAAAACACGTCTGACGCGTGGAAGACCAATTGGCTATAAGGATAGAAATCCTCAGAAAAGAAAAGGGATGAGTATAATTGAAAACTCCATTATGGAGATGTTTGTTCTAGAAGAAACACATGATTTAAGTATTCATAGAGAAACACATGATATGAATCATAAAGAGAATTCACAGGATATAGAAAACCCTGAAGGTTTAGAAAATAATGAAATCTCTCTTAATTATATTACTACAGGTGATATATGGAATCATAGTAATATAGAAAATATTGATGAAATATTTTCATATTCTATGTCACATGATATAGAAAATGAAGACCCCAAACCAAGGTCTATTATGGAATGTCAAAAATGACCCGATTGGAATAAATGGAAAGACTCAATGCAAGTTGAATTAAATTCACTTAATAGGCAAAGAGTTTTTAGACATATCATGCTCACACTAGAAACTGTGAAGCCTGTTGGATATAAATGGGTTTTTGTGCATAAGCATAATGAGAAAAACAAGATTGTAAGATACAAAACTCGTCTTGTCGCACAAGGTTATTCTCAGAGACCCGAAATTGATTATGAAGAGACATATTTTTCTGTTATGGATGCCATAACTTTTTGATATCTAATCAGCCTTGCAGTAACTTAGAAGGCTCATATGCGTCTTATGGATGTTCTTACAACTTATTTATATGGGTCACTTGATAGTAGTATATATATGAAAATTCCAGAAGGATTCAAAATAACTGAAGTATTGAAATCAAAATCCAAAGACCTATATTCAGTTAAATTGCAGAAATCTCTATATGGGTTAAAACAATCTGGGCGTATGTGGTATAATCGTTTGAGCGAATGTTTTTTAAATAAAGGGTATGTCAATAACCCCATATGCCCATATGTTTTTATTAAGCAAACAACATCTGGATATACAATCATTGTTGTTTATGTTGATGATTTAAATATCATCAGAACTCCAGAAGTAATCAATGAAGCAATGAAGAACTTAAAGGATGAATTTGAAATGAAAGACCTTGGAGAAACCAAGTATTGACTTGGATTACAAATTGAGCATATGTCAAGTGGTATATTTTTACATCAGTCAAATTACACTGAAAAGGTCTTAAAACACTTTAATATGAATAAAGTGAATCCTTTAAGTACTCCAATGGTTTTCCGGTCTTTAAATATTGAGAAAGATCAATTTCGACCTTGTGAAGAAAATGATGAGTTGATTGGTCCAGAAGTATCATACCTCAATGCTATCAAAACACTAATGTATCTTGCTAACTGTACTCATCCTGATGTATCCTTTTCTACTAATCTATTGGCAAGATTTAGTTCAGCCCCTACATGAAGACACTGGAATGGTATTAAACATATTTTTCGTAATGTTTGTGACACTATTGATTTAGGTCTATTCTATTCTAACAAATCAAAAAGGAAGATGGACGGTTTTGTAGATGCATGTTATTTATCTGAGCTACATAATGCACGATCACAAACTGGTAATGTGTTCACAGTAAGAGGTACTGTCGTATCTTTGAGATCACAAAGGCAGACACTCATCGCAACGTCTTCAAATCATACAGAAGTGCTAGCATTACATGAAGAATGTCGAGAATGTGTTTGGTTGCGGTCTATGACTCAACACATTTGAGCGGCGAGTGGATTGTCTATGGATAGTAGCCCAACAATTTTATTTGAAGATAATGCTACGTGCATCACACAATTGAAGGAAAATTTCATCAAGAATAATCGGACAAAACACATACCACTGAAAATTTTCAATTTCACACAATAGTTAATGAAAAACAGAGATATCAACATGCAATATGTTCGATCAAGCGACAACGTTGCAGATTTATTTACAAAGACACTACCAACTGTCATCTTTAGAAGTTGTGTACATAATATAGGGATGCGTAGATTGCAAAATTTGAAATGTAATGTAACTTTCAGGAGAAGTCTACGTGATTGTACTCTTTTCTTTATTTCTGTTTTTATCCTACTGGGCTTTTCTGAAAAAGGTTTTTAATGAACCAGTATCAAAACACACATATGACATTGGTAGGGGTGCACATTCAAAAGGGGAGTGTTACGCAGCCGGTGGGTGCACAATTCAATTAAACGGGGTGGGGTGCAACCCCCTCCCCTTAATTAGGATACATGAGACGGAGAAAGAAACTGTGCATCATCAATAAACTATTCATCTTCTTTTATTACTCATCTTTATCCGTTATTCTAATTTTTTTGTTTCTGTTTTATTTTATCAACAAAAATCATTTTAATAAGATTTCAAAGCGATCCATTTAAGAATTGAATGGAGTTTATTATATTTAGAATAATGATTTTGATGATCTAATTAAAGAATTGGGTTCCTTTATATGAAATCGGGAAGAACGCTCGATCTTGTGGTACGGGGAAGGAAGAACACAAATGGCGTCTCCGCCTCTGCTCCGCCTCTGCTGCCGCCACCACCATCGTGGTCTTCCTCCCACCTTCAGCTCACTGAAACCCTCCACCCTCGCCGCCAATCGCCTCACCACCGCCGCCATCTCCATGTCCTACAATCCTACCCCCGCCACCGACCGCCTCATCTCCGCCGCATCCTACGCCCTCCCCTTCTTCAACAGCCTCCACTACGGCTACCACCTCCTGGCCGCCCACCCTCCGCTGTCCGCTGCCCTCAGGCCTATCCTCCCCATCTTCGCCCTCTACCGCTCCTTCCCCTACGCCTCCTTCGTGGCCTTCTTCGCCCTCTACCTCTCCGTCGTCCGAAACCCTACCCTCTCCCGCTTCGTCCGCTTCAACGCGATGCAGGCCCTCGTCCTCGATGTCCTCCTCGCTCTCCCTCTCCTCCTCACCCGCATTTTCTCCCCCGGCCGCACCGGGCTCGGATCGCGGATCTTCTCCCTCGGCCATAGCGCTCTCTTCGTGTTCGTCGCGGCCTGCTTCGTCTATGGAGTGGTATCTTGCGTTCTGGGTCGGATTCCATACCTTCCCTTCGTTGCGGATGCTGCTGGCAGGCAACTGTGAAGGATCCCTTCGAATCGGATGGCGATGGAGGTTTGTTTGTACTGGGAATTCCCTGCTCTTAATTATTGTCCAAGGCTTAAGAACATCTTCCTCTAATCGTGTCCAATCAGAAATTGCCACATCCAATTTAGAGTCAGTAAAGACTTGGTCGGGCAATTTATTATCAATGGAAGTCATTAGACAAACTTGGATGCATTGGGAAATTGTTTTCCAAGTTGCCTATTTTGTGAATTTCTTTATTTGAGGACAATTGCCTGGGATGAGTTGAAACATGTATACTAGTAAAGTTCAAAAGTGGTTTAGCATGGATAATTCCAAGAAAGGATCATTAAGAGTGTTTCATATTACGATCCTTTCAAAAAATCAGTGTCCCTGTACCAATAAAGAAAGGAAACACACTAACGAGGTTCCTTACGTTTCCACAGTAGATTATATATAAGGTTGATCACATCCGTCACTGCGGAACACAAATAAATTATATATAAGGTTGATCACATCCGTCACTGCGGAACACAACGTAAGGAAACAAATTACAGTAAACTTGCAAGCGCAGAGACTTAACCTCGTGACCTGACCCTCAATCCTTCAAACCCTCACCACCGGTGGGGCTTTTGACGATAGATGACATCGTGCATGTCATCTTATGTACTTGATCTGATGTGCTTTATGCTTTTAACATAACCAATAGATATCAATCAAATGCTGGTAAAAGTCATTGGTAAATTAGCATAACCCCATGTGATTCCCCCCACCTGGTAAATTAGCAATGGTTTTTTAGAAACTTACTTAATATTAAATCTAGGTTTTAAAAAAATTAGTGAGTTTTAACTGCAAGTTGCTTATTTCAGCAGATGGTTTAAAACTCTATTTTTTTTTTTTTTGTAAACAAAATCTAATAATCACTAGTAGATACTGCAGGGATACGATCACAGAAAACCACACACACCCAATAAGTTCAAACTGGGTCGGGTTATACCCCCTCCATGGTTAACCCACCCATCAGATGAACTTAACATTGTATGGCCTCAAAGGACCATTTTCAACCTTAATAACCCTTTTTTTATTTGGCCAGCATCAGACATGTTTTTTAGGTTGATTATTCCACTGTTTTTTTACCATGATATAGGCCACATGCTTAAGCCATCCACATGCCACATGCCACATGCAGCAAGCTATGCATGCCACATCCAGCATGACACACACACACCACTTGGATTGCAGCCTCCGTGCCGCAATTCTACCTCCGACATTTCATATGCATGACGCCCACAATGACCCAACTTGTCATGTTTCCAATAGAGATGCCCTAAAGCCTCTGATACATAAGAAGTTTTTTAGATATACCATGAGACGATGCGAGTATGCCATATTGTACGACATATGTGAAACCAAGGCATATTGTATGCCTTGTATGACATAAGGATATCACACTACCACCGTTGCCATGATAACATTTGGGCCTTTTTCCATGTAAGCTATCATTGTTCATTGACATTTTATATGATGAAATGATTGAGAGATTTGGTTGAATGCATTTAAATGTTATGGTTGAAGGTTACAAAGCGTTTGTGACCAAAAACATTACTCAAACGCTCCATAACGTTCAAGTAAATCTCATAGAGGCTTGAGGAGCACCCCAAGGCTTATATAGAGGTCGAGGCCATGAGAATGGTGGGTGCATCCCCCATTGATTCTTTCAGATCAAAGCTCTCTCATCCTCCTTGACATCCGGGACACTAGCATATCGTGGTCAAAAGGAGGATCATTCCCAAATGTTGGGTAATTTGTCAATCCATGGATACCCCAAAATGGAGGAGTCTTGACAACTTCTAAGTGATCTTCATCAAGTGTGTGGTTGAAGATAGGAGGCTTGACTATATTCGGTGTATAGTATGTTCTTCATTTTATGTTATGCATGGTTTCGGTTTCAATGCATGAATGATGTTGGTTTATGATTTCTTAATGTCTTCTGCTGCTTGAATACATGATACTCAGTTCTATGGAATTTGTTAGTGGTATCAAAGCAGTTCCATGCTGAAATTGATTTGGGAAATCATGTTTAAAATGGAGAAAAATGGATATTGTATTTGGTATAGTAAAATGCGATATAAATTTTGAGTTGTGGCATGTTGTATTGGGTATCGTAAGCAGCTATTTGATTGCGCCATATGATGTGTGATATGGGTTAATCGTATTAAGCGATAACGCCAAGAGTTCCATGGTAATTCTGATAATTTACTAATTGTTTAAAAATTATATGAAAGGGCATTCTGAGACATTTATTTAATTAATAAAGTTATAAATTAATTAATTACAAAATATTTATAACTAATTATTATATATTTATGAAACATTTAATAAATAAATATTCTTAATATTTATTGTCAATATTAAATACCTTGAATTTTTGTGGCATGACTTGTAATCTTGATATAGTGTTTATATAGAATGAATGTCATATAAAATGATAATATTAAGGAATTCATATTAGAAATAAATATATAATGTGTATTTATTTATTTATTTATGAAATGGCCATCATGTTTATCCCATTTTAAATTCTTTGTTATTCATAAAAATTTATCTTTTCTAAATTGTTGAAATGTTTTTCTATTTAGTATCATTTGCCATTTTACTCATAGATATGAATTGTTTATATTTTGAATTGATGTATGCTTTAGTTTAAATATGTTTAAACTACTTCTTTGTTAGGTAGCTGGTAGGTGCATAACATTTCAACGGGGGTGGGCTGCCCACCCCCACCAAACTCTTTCTGCCTATAAAAGCCAATGCCCCCTCTAATGGTTTGGAGACTTGAGGAAGGAAATCCGTTATAGAGAGAAAGAAGTGTGATCATCAATAAAATTTGTCTTCCTTTTTCTATTCATCTCTCTCCATTGTAGTTTTTCCTCGTTTTAAATTTGTTTTCTCCACACGTTATTAGCACGAACGCTCAAAAAGGATAAAAGTATGTTTTTGTTTTTGTTTTCATCGCATGGTTGGATGGTTCTAATTATTTATCTTATTTATCTTACTTTTACCGTCAAATTGGATGGTTTATGTGGTTTATTTTAATTACCATCATAAAGGTCGGTTTGTCGCCTGTTCGGATGATTTAAATTTATTTATTTTGCTTCGCCTGATTGGACGATATAATTAATAAATCAGTACACAAGAAAGTTTTAAACGGGTAATGCAATACTGATGTATTTATTTCAAATCCTTCGTGAAAGATTTATTAACCAATTAGGATGATATATATATATATATATATATATATATATATATATATATATATATATATATAATATTAAATGATAATATCAACCCGATTTTAATGTTTTCTAGTTATAATCATGTCAAATCTCGGGAAGCTCAAATTCACCACTATTGACATTACCGGAAGTAATTACATGTCATGAATGATGGATGTGGAAATGCATCTCGAATCAATGGATTTTACGAAAACAATTAAAGAAAATAATTTACAAACCCTCCAAAATAAAGCAAAAACGACGATCTTTCTCAGAAGACATCTCAATTAGGGTTTGAAATGTGAATAGCTCACAGAAAGAGATTCATGCAAACTCTGGAAGAGTTTAAAAGAGGGGTATGATAATCAAAAAGAGGTTGTTCTTCCAGTAACCCGTGATGAATGAAATGTTTTACGCTTCCAAGACTTGGGCTAGTGATTACAATTCTGCCATGTATAAATCACAGCTCAAGTATTGTGGTATAGGGATTAGAGATGCCGATATGCTTGAAAAGACACATACGATTTTTTATGCATCTCACATCACCCTACAACAACAATATCGCTTGCGAGTATATTTAAATATTTAGATCTCATATCATCATTAATTGTAGCAGAGAAGAACAACGAGCTTTTGATTAAAAATCACCAGTCTCGTCCTACTGGTTCAGCGGTAGCATTTCCTGAAGCAAATACTATTTTTCATGAAAATAATCATGGAAGAAGTCGGGGGCGTGATTCTCATGGTGGACGTGGTCGTAACCATGAGCCTGCTCGAAATGAATATCATAATCAAAGAAATATCAGCACAAACACTCCGAGAAATCCTGAAGATTCCTACTACAGGTGTGGTTCTAAGGGACATTGATCTCGAGTTTGCCGAACCCCGAAACATTTTCGTAAGCTCTATAAAGCATCTCTTGAAGCAAAGAAGAATGAACCACACTTTGGTGGGACATCCTATAAAGAGAAAGGAATGGAGGTGAATTTTATTGACAATCACGAGCCATCAAATGATGATTTCACTTACCTCAAAGCAGGTGATTTTACTTGTGAATTTGATGAGATGATAGCTGGAAATAATTCAGAAAAATTAGAGTAGTTATGATATATGATATGTTATTTTGTTCTGTAGGTTTTATATTTTAGATGTTGTATTATTTGAATTTCACAAGGTGTTTCTTATAATATTATTCTCTTTACTTTAAAGCATTGAAATAGATTGCTTAAACGAGACAGATATTTGCATACCAAATAGTGGACAACACGCACAATTCTTAAGAATAAAAATATTTTTCTGATCTTAAATCAACAAGATCAATTGTGAATACTATATCAGGTCTTGCAGATTTGATAGAAGGGACTTGTAAAGTGAGTTTTTATTTACCCAATGAGATACAATTTTTTTTATAAAAGATGCATTGTTTTCTCCAAAGTCCAAAAGAAACTTGTTAAGTTTCAATGATATATACCAGCATGTACATGATACTCAAACTATATCTGAGAGAAATGAAAAGTACATGTGCATTACCATTAATAAATTTGGTAAGAGTCGTGTACTAGAAAAACTACCAAAATTATCATCTGGATTGCATTATACACATATAAGTGCGATCAAAACACATATGGTAGTAAAGAATGGACCACAAATTGTTAATTTGTGGCATGACTGGTTAGGCCATCCTGGTTCAGGAATGATGCGAAAAATAATTGCAAGTTCTCATGGACATTCAGTAAAGGTCCAACAGATCTCTCCATTAAAAAAAATTCCATGCGAGGCTTGTTTGCTTGGGAAGCTGATCGTGAGTCCATCTCCAACTAAAATTAAGGCTGAAATGTCAGCCTTTCTTGAACAAATTTAAGGGGATATATGTGGACTAATTCATCCATCACGCAGACCATTTAAATATTTTATAGTATTAATTGATGCATCCAGCAAATGGTCACATGTATGTTTGCTCTCAAATCGTAATGTTGCGTTTTCACGTTTTCTTTTCCAAATAATTAAATTGAGAGCACAATTCCCTGATCATTTCATCAAGAAAGTAAGGCTCGATAATGCTGGAGAGTTTACCTCTCAAGCTTTCAATGATTACTGTATGACAATGAGGATTACTGTGGAGCATCCAATCGCCCATGTGCATACACAAAATGGTTTAGCTGAATCACTGATAAAACACCTCCAACTTATTGCTAGACTATTAATAATGAGAACAAATTTGCTGAGCTCTGTATGGGGTCATGCAATATTGCATGCCTCAACATTAATTCACATCAGACCAAGTGCATATTGTAAAGACCCGTAAATTTCAAGGGAAATTTTTTCTTAATTTTCTTTGGGATTTTAGAAGAACGCAGTTTCTGACGGCACCTGATTCCGAGGCCCGGTGTGCCCGAAAACATTTTCCGAAGTTTGGCTTGGGTACGTTCAGTGAACGAACGAGCGGGTTTTCCTAACTTTTGAACCGGTGCTCAGAATCGAATTCTGAGGGCACCGGTGGAATCGCAGCACCGGTAATTGCTTAAGAATACCTTTTCCGGAGTTGCGTTTGCCCGAGTGAGGTTATTAAATTTTTGGGTTAACTAAAGAATAAAATAAAATAATGTGCAACAAATTTTATTTTTATTCTAAGCAGTGTTAATCTAGGCATGGTGGTTCGAGTGAGACCCACTAATATCCTAACTCCTGGATAGGATATTAGTGAGGTGGGGCCCACACGAGCCCCACCCCTTTATTTCCTTTTACCTTCCACGTGCATTAAATATGATAACTCACCCGCACCCCCCCTCTTAAATGCCAAGTCAACTCTCACGTTTAATAGAATTTTTAAACGCCTCATTAATTGGGCAACGCTCGATAATTAAAGCGTGATCTGTTTTTGAATTTCAAAAACAGTTGGCGTGGGAAATAAAATAAGGCAAGGCCTTATTTTATTATAGTTGTTGTGTCGTGCGAGAGATTTGGGGGAGGAATTACTCAAGCCTTGAATCTTCATCTTCTTCGTTGGAGAACGCGAAGAACGACGAAGAACGCCGACCTCCGACGGAAGACGACGAAGAACGCTAGTTCCCCGGAGATCAACGACGCGACGCCGTGTACCGCGATGCCGACGATCCTTCTTCCGCGACGCCGACGATCCTCTTCCGCGACGACGTCTTTTCCCGCGACGTCTTTTCCCGCGACGATCTTTGTTCATCAACACCTTAAGGTAGGAGGTTTTGGTTTAATTAAATCTATGTGAATTATATCCTCGACATGTGTTTATTTGTCAGAAGTCGTTTGAACCGCTAACGCGGTGGGTGCGGACCAACGAACAAGTCCGAACCCATCGTTTCTTTGTTCTTGGTGTGTGGATCGACGAGCGACGACGAAGCAGGCCGCAAAGGCGTTATGAGGACTTTGCAGTAAGAGCCGGTCCCGGGAGGACCGCTGGCGAAGACGGCAGGCAAAACGGACCACCGGAGCGCGTCCGGTGGTCCGCAGAAGACCCCGCCGGCGCCCGGCGCACCGCCGGGAAGGACCGCGGCGGCTGAAGCCGCGGCGGCAGGTGGCTGGTCCCGCAGCCACGCGGGACCGAGGGCGACGTGGCACCGGGCCGCGTCCGCTGGCAAGGAGCGGCCCCCACGCGGGGGCCGCGACTCCAACCAAGGGGGCAGCGCCCCCTTGCGCGTCTGCTCGGCTAGCGCCGAGCCGACCCCGCTCGGCCAGCGCCGAGCCGCCCCGGGCCGGCCGGCCGCACCGGGCTGGGCCGCGCCCAGACCCCCCATTTTCAGACCACTTCCGGTTTTTTGCCCATATCTTGGGCTATGGACCTCCGATCGACGCATCGTCAGTTGCGATGCGATCCTTGGATCGATACGGTCATTTTGGTATATTAAACTCAAGGTTTCGGAGAACTTTGGGTACGGCCGTGTTGGTTCGAACACGAAACCAACCGGGCCCGCGGAACGGAAACGCTTATAACTTGAGCTCCGGACGTCCGATTGACGTGCCGCTGACTTTGTTGGATTCTTCTTAGTGAGACAGACCTTTTGGATTACTCCGCTCGAGGTTTGGACGCGGTTGGAGTGCGGTCAGGTTGGTTTTGACTTAAAAACCAACCGGGCCCCTGGAACGAAAAAGCCAATAACTCTCAGACCGGGCGTCCGATTGACGCGCCATCTGTCATGTTGAGTTCCTCTTGTCGAGACGGAACTTTGAGATACATCAACTCCGGACTACGTGTCATTTGATGTATCGACCCCTTGGCTCGTGGAGCGGACCCTCCCGGAACGAGCATGCTGTGTGCGAGAACCTTAGAGCTGGCTGCGACTGCGACCGATGAAGACCGTACTGAAATCCTATGTGGGTTTGACGGTGATGAAGACTGCACTGAAATCCTATGTGGGTTCGGCAGCTATGAAGACCGTACTGAAATCCTATGTGGGTTCGACAGTGATGAAAACTACATTGAAATCCTATGTGGGTTCAACAACGATGAAGACCGTACTGAAATCCTATGTGGGTTCGACGGAGATGAAGACTGCACTGAAATCCTATGTGGGTTCGGCATCGATGAAGACCGTCCTGAAATCCTATGTGGGTTCGACGGAGATGAAGACTGCACTGAAATCCTATGTGGGTTCGGCAACGATGAAGACCGTGCTGAAATCCTATGTGGGTTCGACGACAATGACTACTGTTCTTGTATCCTACGTGGGTCTGGCAGTGTCTGACTCTGTTCTTGCTATCCTATGTGGGTCTGGCAGAGTAGCTGGTTTAGTATCCTACGTGGGTCCCAACTTAGATGAATCAGTGGAAATATCTGATCATCTCTATCACCGAAGAAGTATACCTGTGTGAGTTGAGTCTTGACTTCCAATCTTTATCTTCGATATGATTGACTTGCTTTCCTATATGGATCGTGTTGTGCTTTCCTGCGTGGATTGAGTTGTACTCCTATGTGGACGTGATCGAACTTGGGCTCGGATGTTGGAGCTGAACTGGAATTGATGACTTAGGTATATGTATGGGCATATACCTAAGTAGTGTTGGTTGTTACTTCGCGATTGTATCTTTCTTTTGTGGATTATCCTTTGTGGATTCTGGGAGACCTTCGGGGGTCTCGGGGTCCCTACTGAGTAGCGTATACTCACCCCTACACGGGCTATGCCCGCACTACGTTGTGTTGGATGCAGACGACAGACAACGCTGATCGTGGTAGAGGCTAGTGGAGCAGTCGGTACCTAGAGGTGGAACACTGGGCGGGACGTACACGGAGCGGACGACTGGACCTGAGGAGCTGAGGTGGCTATCTGTATCCACCCTTCAGGTGGGACTACCAGTGGACGGCTCGACGTTGCTGCTTTACTTTCAGTTGCTGTACTTTCTTTCCAGTTGTGCTTTACTTTCAGTTTGGGTTTGTATTCTGACCCATTTACTTTCCGCACTTACTTGTACTCAGTTTACTTAGTGTTTACTTCTGCTTGCTTACTCTGTGGTGTTTGTTTACTTTATAAAGGCAATGTCTTCCCCTTTTTGTCGGGATTTACGTCTTGGTGCTAGTCGCCAGCCCCTGGCCTATGGGAGGCGGGCTTGGGGTAGTCACGGCACGGGTCCCAAGAATGGGTCGTGACAAATTGGTATCAGAGGAGTTCGGTTCTACCGCAGAACTATGGACTCTGATCTTTCTTCTATGTGAAGCAATAGTGTTAAGGGTATTGAGTGTGGTTATCAGTCCAGTGAGTCCAGTGTTGGTGCGGCGACCGACGTATCCGTACACCAGGACCCTGACTTCTGATTTCCGACTCAATGCACGAAAACATTGATTGTATGTGTGTTTCAAAAAGTTTTCTTTGTGATTACTTTGTGTCAGCTCACCAGGTATATTGTTTGACCGTGACACACCTGTTTCTTTTCAGGATGGCCCCACGACGGCAGCCAACTAGGGTTCCGAGCGTTGTGCGAGACGACAGCCCACCGAGCGACGAGGCCTCGGTGCAGGGCCCTTTGACAGCGGAGGCACCGGCAGTACCTCTACCCACCGAGCCACCGATGCTACCAGCCCCAACCGCTGACAGTGCACGTCGCCTTAGTGCACTGCACGAGTTTCAGCGTCAGAGACCGCCCAGGTTCCGCGGGGAGACGGACCCTCAGGCAGCCGAGGATTGGTTGGAGGCGGTTGTGTGAGTTTTCAGGTTAGTGGGGACACCAGCTGACCTCATGGTGATCCTCGTAGCGAGCCTCCTGCACGCGGCAGCAGGCAGATGGTGGATCTTGATGCTCCAGGTGCACGACGAGTCATCACTTTTCTGGACGAACTTTGAGAGCCTCCTCTGCTCGGAGTTTGTCCCAGCCACCCTCCGTGTGGTGCGCATCTAGGAGCTTCTACAGCTGCGACAGGGCAGCATGACGGTCGCCCAGTACTCGGTGAGATTTACCGACCTCTCGCGCTATTCGACGGACATGGTACGAGACCCATTCTTCCGGGCCCGGACCTTCGAGTAGGGACTGAGGCATGAGATCAGGGCATCGATGATCTCCCTCAGCATTCCGACACAGGCAGGGGTACTAGAGAAAGCTCTTCTCATAGAGAGCTTTCTTGCCGAGCCTACGCCAGCAACGAGACCTACCGCAGAGTGGCATGTAGCAGAGTCGTCTGCTGCTGGCAGTCGACGGATGTCACAGGGGTCCATGCGGACCAGACCATCAGGCAGACGACCTCAGGACACTGGCTCAGAGGTGCGGGGCACAGGGCGCAGAGCCAGCCTTCCGAGGAGCAGGTAGTGCTACGCGTGCGGTGGGCAGGGCCACATGGCTTGTGACTGCTCGACCCGCCGTGCAGAGGAGCAGCAGACGGTTGAGGGGCCACCCAGGCAGAGGCAGAGGGTCGACCGTGGCGGTCCGCAGAGAGCAGGCGGACGTGGCAGGGGAGCTGGCCGAGCAGCAAGTGGTGGACGGCGCTTTGAGGCTCTACCACCACCACCACCAGGAGGTCCACCCCGACCACAGGGAGCTGGCGGGCAGAGACAGGCTCAGCTTCAGGCAGCAGAGGCCTATGACCACGGCGCGCCAGAGATGATTCGAGGTACGATCTGTGTCTACTCCACCCTTGCTGCAATTCTTATAGACACAGGAGTGAGTCATTCCTTTATTTCCACTGCCCTTGTTCGGAGCTCGGAGATTCTGACGGAGCCGTTGGCTCGATCCTTACTGCTAGAGACTCCTACGGGAGCAGACTCGACGATTACGCACTGGTGCCGGCAGTGTGAGCTTACTCTAGGAGGCGAGAGCTTCAGCTGGGATCTTCTTGTAGCGGTGTCGAGGCCTTACGACATCATCTTGGGCATGGATTGGTTATCTACAATCCATGCTCAGATTGACTGTATTAGGCACAAGGTGCAGTGTGTTCACACCGACTAGAGCAGGTTCACCTTCACCGGTGAGAAGGGAGCCTTTACAGCACAGGATGGACTCTCGCAGAGGAGAGGACAACCCATCACTCATCAGTTGGATAGCCTCATCCTAGGAGCAGTTGACGTGCAGAGTGCTAGTTTTTCTTTAGTGGTGGATCAGTATGCAGACGTTTTCCCTGACGACGTTCCAGTAATACCTCATCGCAGAGAGGTAGACTTTTATATTGACCTGTACCCCGGGACGACCCCGATATCCACTCCAGCATATCGGATGGCCTCCGCTGAGCTTCGAGAGCTACGGGTACAATTGGAGGACTTGCAGGGCAAGGGGTTCATCCGACCCAGTGTTTCACCCTGGGCTTCCCCGATTTTGTTCGCCAAGAAGGCGGACGAGAGCTTGCGACTGTGTGTCGACTATCGTTGCCTGAACCAGGTGACCGTGAGGAACAAGCATCCGCTACCAAGGATTGATGACCTCTTCGATCAGCTCAAGGGAGCACAATGGTTCTCAAAGATAGACCTTAGATCAGGCTATCATCAGCTCAGAGTTTGAGACGAGGACGTGTAGAAGACGGCCTTCAGATGTCGGTATGGCCACTATGAGTTCTTGGTTATTCCTTTCGGCGTAACTAATGCTCCAGCAGTGTTCACGAGTCTCATGAACATGATCTTTCAGCCATACCTCGATCGATTTTTCATAGTCTTCATCGACGATATATTGATATACTCGACCACTGAGGAGGAGCACGCCTACCACCTGCGGGTTGTACTAGACACACTCCGAGAGCACCAACTTTATGGCAAGCTCTCGAAGTGGCAGTTCTAGTTATGTGAGGTCCACTTCTTGGGACACGTCATCTCTGAGGCGGGAGTTGCGGTGGATCCTGCGAAGATCGAGGCAGTGCTAGCTTGGGATCCACCTAGGAGCGTGACAGAGGTGCGAAGTTTCTTGGGCCTAGCTGGGTACTACCGGAGATTTGTACCAGACTTTTCCAGAGTTGCGGCACCACTCTCAGCTTTGAAAAAGAAGGGTAAACCCTTCGTGTGGTCAGATAGATGTCAACAAAGCTCCTAGGAGCTGAGACAGAGATTGACCAGCGCGCCTATCTTGAGGCTACCAGAGGAGGGAGTAGGGTACGTAGTCTACTACGATGCATCGGGGACCAGACTTGGGTGTGTCCTGATGCAGGAGTGGGCAGTGATCACCTATGGATCACGTCAGTTGGGGCAACATGAGCAGAACTACGCTACCCATGACCTGTAGTTAGCAGCAGTGGTCTTCGCTCTGAAGATGTGGTGACATTATCTGATGGGCGAGCGCTTTACAGTCTACTCTGACCACCAGAGTCTCAGGTACATCTTCTCGCAGAAGGACCTGAATCTGAGACAGCGGCGATGACTCGAGTTCCTCTAGGACTATGACTTTGAGATAGTCTATACTCCTGGGAAGGGGAATGTAGTATACGATTCTCTCAGCAGGAGGACGAGCATCCAGCTATTCGGGGAGGCGACGGAGCAGCTAGCCGCTTTGCAGATATCCTTCGTGGATAGAGATGGAATAGTCTTTCTTCAGTCACTCATAGTCACTCCTCCACTACTGCAGTAGGTTAGAGAGGCACAACGTGGGGACGCTGACTGTGAGACGCGACATGCGCAGATATCCTCAGGACATGCACCTGATGGATTCTCCGTAGGAGGAGAGCACGATGTCCTTTTCAGAGGAAGTACCATGGTACCAGCTGCTCTGCAGGAGGAGGTGCTGAGAGAGTTTCACACTTCCCCTTTGGCGGTACATCCTGGAGTGGAGAAGATGTACCAGGATCTCAGACGACAGCACTGGTGGCCGGGTATGAAGAAGGCTGTGGAAGAGTTCGTTTCTCGATGCCTCACCTGCCAGCAGGTGAAGGCAGAGCACCAGGTACCAGTAGGCTTGGTACAGCCCTTGGAGGTCCTGGAGTGGAAGTGGGATGGGATATCTATGGATTTTGTGACTGGAATTCCACGCACTTCCAGAGGTCACGACTCCATTTGGGTGATTGTCGACCGACTCACCAAGTCGGCCCACTTCTTACCCATTAGAGAGTAGGGATCAGTAGAGATCTTGGGACGCCTCTACGTTCAGGAGATCGTGCGGCTTCATGGTGTGCCATCATCTATCATCTCCGATCGAGATGCTCGCTTTACTTCCCGACTTTGGAAGGGGTTGCAGGAGGCATTCGGGACGCAGCTACGTCTGAGCGCCGCCTTTCACCCTCATACGAATGGTCAGATGGAGAGGACCATTTAGACTCTCGAGGACATGCTCCGTGCATGTGTCCTCCACTTTGGTCGCAGCTGGGAGGACCACCTACCCTTGGTGGAGTTCACGTACAACAACAACTACCACTCCACGATCAGGATGGCACCATACGAGGCATTATACGACCGACCTTGCAGATCACCCCTATGCTGGATAGACCCTGGGGAGTCATCAGTTGTGGGACTGAAGATGGTCCAAGCCACGACAGAGAAGGTTCAGGTCATCAAGGAGCGGATGAGAATAACTTGAAGCCGGCAGAAGTCTTATGCTGATAGGAGGCAGAGGCCACTGGAGTTCGAGGATGGCGACCACGTCTTCTTGCGGGTCTCACCTCGACGTGGATTACAGAGATTTGGCCGAGATGACAAGTTATCTCTACGCTTCATCGGACCGTTCTAGGTCCTCAGCAGGGTAGGCGAGGTGGCCTATTGCCTGGCTCTACCACCTCAGTTGCACCGAGTGCACGACCTCTTCCACGTATCCCAGTTGAGGAGATACGTGCATGACCCGACGCATATCATCGACCATGGGGAGTTGGACATTGACGATGGGGAAACTTTTGCGGAGGTCCCGGTGGAGATCGAGGATCGAAAGGAGTGGGTCCTACGTGGATGGTCGATACCTCTAGTGCGCATCAGATGACAACACAAGAACCTCCAGGAGAGCACATGGGAGCGGGATGCTCAGATGCATGCACAGTACCCACATTTGTTCCCCTAGTTTATGATGTATCTTTACGGGGACGTAAAGCCCTGAGGTGGGAGTAATGAAAAGACCTGTAAATTTCAAGGGAAATTTTTTCTTAATTTTTTTTGGGATTTTAGAAGAATGCAGTTTCTGACGGCACCTGATTCTGAGGCCCGGTGTGCCCGAAATCATTTTTCAAAGTTTGGCTCGGGTACGTTCAGTGAACGAAAGAGCGGGTTTTCCTAACTTTTGAACCGGTGATCGGAATCGAATTTCGAGGGCACCTGTGGAATTGCAGCACCAGTAATTGCTTAAGAACGCCTTTTTTAGAGTTGCGTTTTCCTGGGTGAGGTTATTAAATTTTTGGGTTAACTAAAGAATAAAAAAAAATAATGTGCAACAGATTTTATTTTTATTCTAAGCAGTGTTAATCTAGGCATGGTGGTTGGAGTGGGACCCACTGATATCCTAACTTCTAGGTAGGATATTAGTGAGGTGGGGCCCACACGAGCCCCACCCCTTCATTTCATTTTAACTTCCACGTGCATTAAATATGGTAACTCACCCGCACCCCCCCACTTAAATGCCAAGTCAACTCTCATGTTTAATATAATTTTTAAACGCCTCATTAATTGGGCAACGCTCGATAATTAAAGCATGATCTGTTTTTGAATTTCAAAAATAGTTGGCGTGGGAAATAAAATAAGGCAAGGCCTTATTTTATTATAGTTGTTGTGTCGTGTGAGAGATTTGGGGGAGGAATTACTCAAGCCTTGAATCTTCATCTTCTCCGTTGGAGAATGCGAAGAACGACGAAGAATGCCGACCTCCAACAGAAGACGGCGAAGAACGCTAGTTCCCTGGAGATCGACGGCGCGACGCCGTGCACCGCGACGCCGATGATCCTCCTTCCGCGATGCCGACGATCCTCTTCCGTGACGAAGTCTTTTCCCGTGACGATCTTCGTTCATCAACACCTTGAGGTAGGGGGTTTTGGTTTAATTAAATCTATGTGAATTATATCCTCGACATGTGTTTAATTGTCGAAAGTCGTTTGAACCGCTAACGCGGTGGGTGCGGACCAAAGAACAAGTCCAAACCCACAATTTCTTTGTTCTTGGTGTGCGGATCAACGGGCAACAACGAAGCAGGCCGCAAAGGCATTATGAGGACTTCCCAGTGAAGAGCCGGGTTCGGGAGGACCGCTGGCGAAGACGGCAGGCAAAACGGACCACCGGAGCGCGTCCGGTGGTCCGCGGAAGACCCCGCCGGCACCGGCCGGCCGCCAGGAGGCGACGGCGCCCGGCGCGCCACTGGGAAGGACCGCCGCGGCTAAAGCCGCGGCGGCAGGTGGCTGATCCCGCGGCCGCGCGGGACCAAGGGCGACGCGGTGCCGGACCGCGACTCCAATCAAGGGGGAAGTGCCCCCTTGCGCGTCCGCTCGGCCAGCGCCGAGCCGCGCCCACCGGTCTGGGCCACGCCCTAATGGGACGGACCCGGACCCGGTTCGGGCTGACCCGGTTCGGGCCGACTCGGTTTGGGCCGACCCAGGGGGGGTTGGGCCGGGTCGGACCGGGCCCAGACCCCCCATTTTCAGACCAATTCCGGTATTTTACCCATATCTTGGGCTACGAATCTCTGATCGACGCACCGTCAGTTGAGATGTGATCCTTGGATCGAGACGTTCGTTTTAGTATATTACACTCAAGGTTTCGGAGAACTTTTGGTACGACCGGGTTGGTTCGAACATGAAACCAACCGGGCCCGCGGAGCGGAAACGCTTATAACTTGAGCTCCGGACGTTCGATTGGCGTGTCATTGACTTTGTTGGATTCCTCTTAGTGAGAAGGACCTTTTAGATTACTCCGATCGAGGTTTGGACGCAGTTGGAGTGCGTTCGGGTTGGTTTTGACTTAAAAACCAACCGGGCCCCTGGAACGAAAAAGCCAATAACTCTCAGACCGGGCGTCCGATTGACGCGCCGTCTGTCACGTTGAGTTCCTCTTGTCGAGACAGAACTTTGAGATACATCAACTCCGGACTACGTGTCAGTTGATGTATCGACCCCTTGGCTCATGGAGCGGACCCTCCCAGAACGAGCATGCTGTGTGCGGGAACCCTAGAGCTGGCTGCGACTGCGACCGATGAAGACCGTACTGAAATCCTATGTGGGTTCAACGGTGATGAAGACTGCACTAAAATCCTATGTGGGTTCGGCAGCAATGAAGACCGTACTGAAATACTATGTAGGTTCGACGGTGATGAAGACTGCACTGAAATCCTTTGTGAGTTCAGCAGCGATGAAGACCGTACTGAAATCCTATGTGGGTTCGATGGAGATGAAGACTGTACTGAAATACTATGTGGGTTCGACAGCGATGAAGACCATCCTGAAATCCTATGTGGGTTTGACGGAGATGAATACTGCACTGAAATCCTATGTGGGTTCGGCAGCGATGAAGACCATGCTGAAATCTTATGTGGGTTCGACGACAATGACTACTGTTCTTGTATCCTACGTGGGTCTGACAGTGTCTGACTCTGTTCTTGCTATCCTATGTGGGTCTAGTAGAGTAGCTGGTTTAGTATCATACGTGGGTCCCAACTTAGATGAATCAGTGGAAATATCTGATCATCTCTATCACCGAAGAAGTATACCTGTGTGAGAAGAGTCTTGACTTTCAATCTTTATCTTCGATATGATTGACTTTCTTTCCTATGTGGATTGTGTTGTGCTTTCCTGCGTGGATTGGGTTGTACTTCTATGTGGACGTGATCGAACTTGGGCTCGGATGTTGGAGCTGAACTGGAATTGATGACTTAGGTATATGTATGGGCATATACCTAAGTAGTGTTGGTTGTTACTTCGTGATTATATCTTTCTTTTGTGGATTATCCTTTGTGGATTCTGGGAGACCCTCGGGGGTCTCGGGGTCCCTAATGAGTAGGGTATACTCACCCATGCACGGGCTATGCCCGCACTATATTGTGTTGGATGCAGACGACGGACAACGCTGATCGTGGTAGAGGCTAGTGGAGCAGTCAGCACCTGGAGGTGGAACACTGGGCGGGACGTACACGGAGCGGACGGCTGGACCTGAGGAGTTGAGGTGGCTATCTGTACCCAGCCTTTAGGTGGGACTACCAGTGGACGGCTCGACGTTGCTGCTTTACTTTCAGTTGCTGTACTTTCTTTCCAGTTGTACTTTACTTTCAGTTTGGGTTTGTATTCTGGCCCATTTACTTTCCGCACTTACTTGTACTCAGTTTACTTAGTGTTTATTTCTTCTTGCTTACTCTGTGGTGTTTGTTTACTTTATAAAGGCAATGCCTTCCCCTTTTTGTCGAGATTTACGCCTTGGTGCTAGTTGCCAGACCCTGGCCTATGGGAGGCGGGCTTGGGGTAGTCACGGCACGGGTCCCGAGAACGGGTCATGACACATATCATGAACACTCTCTACTTCAATTGGCTTTTGGCCAAGAGCCTGGCATCTCCCACTTAAGAATATTTGGTTGTGCAATATATGTACCAATTACTCCCCCAAACGTACAAAGATGGGACCTCAAAGGAGGCTGGGAATTTATGTAGGATTTGAATCCTCATCTGTCACCAGGTATCTTGAACCACAAATTGGTAATGTATTTATAACACGTTTTACTGATTTTCACTTCAATGAAGAAGTATTCCCATCATTAGGGGGATAAAAGAAACAAATGGAGGAAATTTTCTAGAATATGCAAACATTATCTTTTTTCAATCCTCCCACCCAGTAGTGTGAGATAGAAGTGACAAAGATTTTAAATTTTCAAGAACTAGAAAATCAATTTCCTGATGCATTTACTGATTCAAAGGGCGTGACTAAATCACATATACCGACTATAAATGCACTGACTAGAATTGATGTTCTGAAGACACAATTACACAATGATGTTACATAAATCTCAAAAACACGCCTGGAGTGTGGAAGACCAATTGGCTATAAGGATAGAATTCTTCAGGAAAGAAAAGGGATGAGTATAATTGAAAACCCCATTATGGAGGCATGTGTTCAAGAAGAAACACGTAATTTAAGTATTCTTAAAGAAACACATGATGAGAATCATAAAGAGAATTCACAGGATATAGAAAACCCTGAAGGTTTTGAAAACAATGAAATCTCTCTTGATTATGCCACTACAGATGATATATGGAATCAAAGTAATATGGAAAATATTAATGAAATATTTCCATATTCTATGTCACATGATATAGAAAATGAAGACCCTGAACTAAGGTTTGTTATGGAATGTAAAAAACAACCCGATTGGAATAAATGGAAAGACACAATGCAAGTTGAATTAAATTCACTTAATAGGCGAAGAGTTTTTGGACATATCATGCTCACACCAGAAGCTTTGAAGCCTGTTGGATATAAATGGATTTTTGTGCGTAAGCGTAATGAGAAAAAAAAGATTGTAAGATACAAAGCTCATCTTGTTGCGCAAGGTTTTTCTCAGAGACCTTGAATTGATTATGAGGAGACATATTCTCTTATTATGGATGCTATTACTTTTCGATATCTAATCATCCTTGCAGTAGCTGAGAAGGATAATATGTGTCTTATGGATGTTGCTACAACTTATTTATATGGGTCACTTGATAATAGTTTATATATGAGAATCCCTAAAGGATTCAAGATACCTAAAGTATTTAAATCAAAACCCAAAGACCTATATTTAATTAAATAGTAGAAATCCCTGTACAAATTAAAACAATCTGGTCGTATGTGGTATAATTGTTTAAGTGAATATTTGTTAAATAAAGGGTATACAAATAACTCCATATGCCCGTGCGTTTTTATTAAGAAAACAACATCTATATATGCAATCATTGCTGTTTATTTTGATGATTTAAATATCATCAGAACTCTAGAAGAGATCAATGAAGCAATAATAAACTTAAAGGATGAATTTGAAACGAAAGACCTAGGAGAAACCAAGTATTGTCTTGGATTACAAATTGAGCATATGCCAAACGGTATATTTTTACATTAGTCAAATTACACTGAAAAGGTCTTAAAACACTTTAATATAGATAAAACAAATCTTTTAAGTACTCCAATAGTTGTACGGTCTTTAAATACCGAGAAAGATCAATTTCGACCTTGTGAAGAAAATGAGGAGTTGGTTGGTCCAAAAGTATCATACCTCAGTGCTATCAGAGCACTAATGTGTTTTTCTAATTACACTCGTTATGATATATATTTTTTTACTAATTTATTGTCAAGATTTAGTTCAGCCCCTACATGAAGATACTAGAATGGTATTAAACATATTTTTCATTATCTTTGTGATACTATTGATTTGTGTTTATTCTATTCTAAAAAATCAGAAAGGAAGATTGATGGTTTTTCAGATGTAGGTTATTTATCTGATCCACATAATGCACGATCACAAACAGGTTATGTGTTCCCAGTAGGCGGTACTGCCATATCTCGGAGATCACAAAAGTAGACACTTGTCGCAACATCTTCAAATCATGCAGAAGTGATAGCATTACATAAAGCGTGTCAAGAATGTGTTTGGTTGCGGTCTATGACTCAACATATTCGAGCGACAAGTGGATTGACTATGGATTATAGCCCAACAATTTTTTTTGAAGATAATGCTATGTGCATTACACAATTGAAGGAAGACTTCATCAAGAATGATCATAAAAAACACATACCATCAAAATTTTTCTCCTTCACACAAGAGTTAATGAAGAACAGAGATATCAAAATGCAATATGTTCGATCCAGTGACAACATTGCAAATATATTTACAAAGGCACTACCAACTGTCATATTTAGAAAGTTCGTACATAATACAGGGATGCATAGATTATAAAATTTGTAATATAATGTAAATTCCAGGGGGAGTCTATGTGACTGTACTCTTTTCCTTATTCTAGTTTTTATCCCTCTGAGTTTTTTTTGAAAAAGGTTTTTAATGAGGTAGTAACAAAAAATGTATGACATTGGTAGGAGTGTGCATCCCAAGGGGGAGTGTTAGGTAGGCAATGGCTGCATAACATTTCAACAGGGGTGGGCTGACCACCCCCACCAGACCCATTTTTCACTGCCTATAAAAGGAAGTTCCCCCCTCTAATGGTTTGGAGACTTTGGGAAGGAAATCCATTGATAGAGAGGAAGAAGTGTGATCATCAATAAAATTTGTCTTCCTTTTTCTATTCATCTTTCTCTATTATTCTAGTTTTTCCTCATTTCAATTTTTTTCTCAACATTCTTCAAATTATCAAACATGCATATAAGGAGTTACATACTTGGTATAATAATTTTTTTAGTATTTTTCTACCTCAACTTTCTCTTGTTCATGTGTTACGTGCTCGAATTTAAAAGATTAATCATAGTTTATACATATTATGCATTGAAATTCTGATCGAATTGAGGTCTATTTTGAGTATTGGATCTTGGGTAGCGAGACTTTGGGTTCTAATACTCATTGGTTCGAGAGCTTAGAACCTGTTTAATCAAGTTGATGTTGACTACCTGCCACACCATGCTAGCTCTTGTGGGGATCTATTAGAGCCAAAATTGTCAATATTTGATGTTTTCAAATCAATCAGCAGAATAATGGAACCAAACTGTTTAAATCACTGATGAAGAGTGAAGTTCACATTGACAGAAGTGTTGTGTTTGTTGGAAATTAAGTTTATTGTTGGTTTCCTGTGGTCAATATAGTCTTGGATAAGTTTGGAAGACCATGGAGATGACCTGGAGTTGTCTCTGTTAAAAGAGGGACAATTATGGCTCAACCACATTAGTCATGCCGTAAATAAAGATTATATGAGAATAAAAAACTTAGAGGTGATTTGAGAGGTTTTATAAAAAAAGACACCACTACAGTGTAATGAAGGTTTTCACGTTGTAGAGGAGGCTACATAGGTGTAATGTCCCGGAAATTCTGTATATTTTTTTTTAATTATATAGAATTATTTCGAGACCGTGAAATCTGACAGCGCGCGATTTTGAGGCCCAGAGTGCCCGGAAAGATCCGTCAAAGTTTTGTTAAGCTTTAATTAGCACGCGTAAGCAGTTTTCCTGAAAAAATGGAATAACTATTAAATGGTTACTCAGATCAGAAATCTGAGGGTACCGTTGTGTTTAGGATGGCGAGTTTACCCTAGGCGCGACTTAAGTTTAGTCGGCGCATGCCTCCTGTGAGAAAACCCGAAAATGGCATAACCGTAAATAAAATAATTAAATAAAGTTATTTTATTTTTCAAATGCTTATAACTCAAAAACGATAACTCAGATTAAAAATATGAGACCACTGTTGAACTCGTGAGGGTATGCGTTCTTTAGGTAGATACTGACATTGGCCGGCGTGGGCCACCAGTGAAAGTTAGTTTTTGGCCGTAAATAAAATAATTAAGTGATAATTATTTTATTGTAAAATCCATAACTTTTAAATGGTAACTCGGATTGGAAATCCAAGAGTACCATTGGGTTTGTTGGGGCATGTTTCACTTAGGCAGAGCCTAACCATGACTGGCACGGGTTGAGGGTGACTCTTAATAATTTTCCGAACTTTTTTTCAGGTACGTTCAGTAAACGCACCAGCGGCGTTTTGTAACTTTTGAACCGTTACTCAGATTAAAAATATGAGGGAACTGTTGAACCCACAACGCCATGATCCGCTTAAGGGAGACTTCACTTCGACCGCAGTAGGTCCGAAGAAAAAGTTAGTTTTTGGAACTTTTTAATAGAATAAATAAAATGACTTTATTATTTTATTTTTATTCTATTCCTCCAACGGACAAGAGGTAAGGTGGGACTGTCGACACTTCAAGCCAATAAATGGCTTGACCCTCCAATCTGAGTAACAACATCATTGGGGGAAATTAGGAAGCTTCCTAATTAATGAGCCCCATTAACTCTCTACGTTGTTACTTACCCTCCCCCTCTCCTATAAATATCGAGCCAGGGAAGGGGTATCAGAGAGCTTCACCAAGTAGAAAATTGATGATGGAATGCT
Organism: Viscum album; assembly: GCA_963277665.1. NCBI lineage: Eukaryota > Viridiplantae > Streptophyta > Magnoliopsida > Santalales > Viscaceae > Viscum > Viscum album. Next base: position 840,233,544 of record OY728140.1, on the reverse strand, counting down.
GCGACACTAGACCCTTAGAAGACGAAGCCAACCCAGCAGGAGGTGACAGACGACATCGAACCACCAATGAGCGACATGTGAGTGGCGTCTTTAGGAGCCGATCACGGGAACTAAGAACACGGTCCACTGGCAAGCGTGAACGATTCTCTGACGTTCAAGGTAGGGGTTTAAATCTGTGTGATTATTGTTTCCCATGTTCTTCTCTCCTAAATGAAGAACATGGATCAACTCACTAACCAGTTGATCCACTGATGTTTTCTTCTTGCGGGATTAGGAATAATTATTTCAAGATGATGTAGGGGTTTTATTTATGTTTAAATTTACTTTATTGATTCTTCACATCCTAAATTCACAACGACGATGGCCAAACAAACATGGCTATCGTCCCACACATAAACCTTGCTCCTCTTTCTTTTTATTCTTTGCGAGTTCTTTAATGCCTAATATTTATTGACACTGGAAACATGGAGTTTTGCTGAGCGCAATATATGGAAACGGAGCCCTCAATGCAAGGATCACGATTATGTAGTTTTTTTTTAATTTTTTGGGCTTGGAATAAAGGCGTAGTGGCTCACAGAAAAAGGTGGCGACCGACACCCAGCAGGTCATGAGGAAGGAAGGGGGGCGCGCGTCCGCGCCGCCGGTTGATAAGGAGGCTACAACCCGTCGGACGTGGCGGGGTAGGGTGGTGGACGGCAATGGGCTAGCCAGGTGGCAGAGCGGCAGTGCAAGTCCGCACCACCAGTGGAGCAGGGGGGCGCGATGGAGGCCGAAGGGCGGCCGGCCTTCCGGCTGGCCGTGGTGGAGTAGCGGCGCGCGACCGCGCTGCTGGGAGGAGGACCATCTGGCCTTCCGGCCGGCCATGCCAGACCGGGCGGAACCCCTCCGATGGGTCCCACATGCCACCTAGCCGAACGGTCCGATGGACCATTCGAGAAAACCGGAAGGGGGGCGCTCCTCCTTCGGCGCCAGCTCGGGCGGACCACGCGCCCCGTGGGCTGGGCCAAGCCGCCCCTTGGTGGGATAGACTGAACCATGGCCCAATGGGCCAGGCCCAGGCCAGCCGGACCAGACCCGGACCAGGTTGTGTCAGGCCGGGTCAGTCTGACCGGGTCGGACTGGACCCGAGCCCAATCGAACCCAGTTTCTCCTTTTTACCCATAACTTGTGATCTGAATGTCCGTTTGACGAATCATCTATGACACCAGAATCCTTGAATCAAGGCGGTCCTTTTGTTATACTCCACTTGAGTTTTGGATAAAGTTGGAGTATGGTTGGGTTGGATCGAACCCCAAATCCAATCGAACCCTTGGAGCGGAAACACTAATAACTTACAGACCAGGCATCCGATTGATGCGCCGTCTGTTGAGTTGGGTCCCTTTTGATATGAAGAACCTTTGGGATAATTTTTTGTGGAACTTAGGGGTGTTTGAGGTATGACCGATGGCTTGGGGAGCGGTTCTCTTAAGCACGCTATGTACGGAACCCTGCGACTGGCTGAGACTTGACGACTGCTGACCGTTTCGACTCAGAGTGACTCAACAAACCCAGTGGGGAGCACCTCTGTGTGACGCGGAAGACCCACGGTGGGTAGCACCTCTGTGTGACAAGGAAGACTCACGGTACTCGATAGGAGGAGTACCTCAGCAGACCACGCGGGGGAGCGCCTCTGTGTGACGCGACAGACCCATGGTGGGGAGCGCCACTGTGTGACGCGGCATACCCACGATACTTGATAAGAGGAGTACCTCAGCAGTCCAAGGTTAGTGGGAAGTGCCTCTGTGTGACGTGGCAGGCCCACTGTACTCGATATAGGAGAAGTTCTCCCGTAGCTGTGGCGTTCGACATTGTGACTGGGGATGTTACTTGTTACTACCCCTAGAATAAATCCCGGTGTGAGCTGTCTTTACCTTGTGATTGTGATTGAGGTTATGATACGTGGTACTTTACCTGTGTGGTAATCTACCTCCTTGGTATTACCTGTGTGGTATTATTCCCTCCTGTGTGAGGTGGGTATTTTATGATAATTTAGGTATATGTATGAGCATATACCTAAGTAGGTTTGACTTTTGTTTCTATGCTTTGTGGTTTATTCTTTGTGGATCTTTAGGATACCTACAGGGTCTCGGGGTCCCTACTAAGTATCTTTTATACTCACCCCTGCACGGGCTTCTCCCTCACCTTATTGTGTCTTGTGCAGACGACGTACAACATTGATCGAGGTTGAGGGAACTAGGACTGGACGATGCACAGAGGTGGACCATTCGGCGTGACGTGTCACGGAGGAGACAGACGGACGTGGAGTGCTGAGGAGGTGATATGTACCTACCCTTCAGGTAGGAACCTTGGAGGATGACCCAATAGTTGTTTTCATTTTTCTTTCAGTTGTATTGTATATTTAGTTCTACTTGTACCTTTACAGTTGGGCTTTTATTCCGGCCCCTTTTACTTTCATAACTCTTTTACTACAACAGTTTACCTCACAGTTGCTTATTGTTGTGTTCTTGGATCATGTGTTTGTTTAGGATTTAAGGCAATGACTTCCCGTTTTAGGGAGTATGCCTTCCTGTGCTAGTCTCCAGCCCCTGGCCTATGGAATGCGGGCTTGGGTTGTCACGGTACGGGCCCCGGGGGACGGGTCGTGACAAAGTGGTATCAAAGGAGTTCGGTTGTACCGAAGAACTAGGACTCTGATCTTTTCTGTGAAACAATATTGTTAAGTGTTATGAGTGTGGTTTTAAGTTCAGGGAGTCCAGTGTTGGTGCGGCGACCGACGTATCCACACAACATGACCCTGAATTCCGATTTCCGACTCAGTGCATGAAAACACTGATTGTGTGTGTTTTTGAAAAGTTTTTCTTTTGATTTCTTTGGAGTCATCTCACTGGGTATAACTTAATGACCATGGAGCACCTGTTCCTTATTAGGATTCCACCATAAAGACATCCACCTAGGTTTCCTGAGAGAGTACACGATGACGGCCCACCGAGCCATGCGGCCTTGGTGTAGGGCCCTCTTACGGCGTTAGCACCTTTGGGTGGTGTACCAGCATCACCACTACCCGTTGGACAAGCGTTGCCACCAGCCCCACCAGTAGAGGATACATGCCGACTGAGCATGTTTCACGAGTTCCAGTAACAGAGGCCTTTGAGGTTTCGAGGCAGGTCAGATTCCCAGACAGCTGAGGGATGGCTGGAGGTAATGACTAGAGTTTTCCACCTAGTTGAGACACCAGTAGAGCAGATGGTAATTCTAGCTGCTGGTCTTTTATAGTATGTGACCATGAGGATGGTCTATAGGATAATGAGGCTTCGGTACTTGGACTGTTACCCGTGATGGTACCTTAGGGTAGTGTGCCAGATATTTCACTACCCTTCGGTTAGTAGTTACAACCGGCGGTACCGGTAGATGACACATTTAGGCTTTGTTACTTACATGAGTTTCAACATCAGATACCCCTCAGGTTCCAAGGAGAGCCCGACTCACAGGCGGTTGAAGATTGACTTGAGGAGGTGGCTGAGAGTTCTCTAGAGCTTCTACAGCTTCAGTAGGATGACATGTCGGTAGCTGAGTATTCATCGAGGCGTACCGACCATTCCTCATACTCGATGAATATGATACGATCAGTGCTTTGGGGCTCGGACTTCCGAGCGCGGTGCATTTAAGGACGTCCAAGCCAACACTATTACTCTATGAATTCCTACCTATGTTAGGGTTCTAGAGAGAACCTTTGCAGTTGAATGTTCTTTGGCAGAGCAGATACAACCAGTGAATATTAATAGTGGGAAAGTAGAAAACTGGCCCCAGTATCAGAGACTTGGGCATGTAAAAATGTTTTGGGAAGAAGAAGTGTTAGGGAAAGATGAATTTGTAGGGTTGTAGATGTGGAAGCAGAGCTAGGAGAGTATCATGAGGTGGTGTACATTTCGACATGTTACAACCACCCCCCTTTGTGGCCCCCACTAAGATCAGGGAGCTGGAGGACAAGGGAAGGGAGTAGCTGCATATGGTCAAGGAGTGCGTCCCAAGGGCTCTAGGAATGATTTGATGAACGGTCTGTGTCTACTACTAGATGCCATATTAATAGACATAGGTACCAATCATTCCTTCCTTACACGAATCTTGTCCAAAACCTAGAGTCTTTGGTTAAGCCGTTGACTTGACCCTCACATCTGGAGATACCTTTGGGAGGATAATTATTAATCAAACTTACACCGACGATGTGATCTGACCCTTGAGGTGAGAGTTTTGGTTGGAACCTCTTGGTGGCAGCGTCGAAGCCTTACGATGTTAGTTTGGGTATGGACTGGACATCCACAGTTCATACCCATATTGACTATATTAGGCAAAAGGTTGTGGTTTACCTACAAATTTGGAATGATATTTTCCTTGGTCTGTGAAAAAGGAAACCCATGCAACACAGGATAAACTTCTGTATAGGAGGGTGTGACCGATCACTCGTGAGTCGACCAACCTTACCCTCGTGGCAGTAGGAGTTTTGAGTTTTTAGTTCCCAACATAAGCGACAAAGAGTGGGGGACATCCTTTCAAAATATGTTTCCAGGTATACCTCCCTGAACGGGGAGGGACTTCTACTTTGGCTGGGTACTACCAGAGTTTTGGACTAGACTTATCCAGGGTAGCGACACCCTTGTCAGTTTTGAAGAAAAAGGGGAAGCCTTTCCTATGGATGGAGAAGTGTCAGCAAAGCTTTCAAGAGCTGAGGCAGAGATTGACGAATAGAACTATGCTACCCATGACATGGAGTTAGCAATAATGGTCTTTGCGCGAAATATGTGATGACATTACTTGATGGGTGAACGTTTTACAGTCTACTATGATCACAAAAGTCTCAGGTATATCTTCTCTCAAAATGACTTGAACCTGAGACAACGACGTTGGCTTGAGTTCCTCTAGGAGTATGAATTTGAGATAATCTATACTCCTGGGAAGGGGAACATGGTAACAAACACACTCAGTAGGAGGTCTGGTCTACAACTGCTGAGTGAGGCGTCAGAGTAGCTAGTCGCGCTGCAGATATCCTTCATGGATAGAGATGAAGCTGCTTACCTCTAGTATATGACTGTCAATCCCCCACTTCTTTAGCAAGTTCATGAGGCACAACTTGAGACACTGACTGTGAGGCACGACGTGCTTAGATATCCACAGGACAGGCACCTGGTGGATTTTCTGAAGGTGGGGAGCATGTCACCCTCTTCAGAGGGCGTACTATGGTACCAGTGGAGCTATGAGAGAAAGTGTTGAGGGAGTTCCATACATCCCCTCTAGCAGTACATCCCGGAGTGGCGAAGATGTACCAGGACCTTCGGTGCCAGCACTGGTGGCCAGGGATGAAGAAAGCAGTGGCGAAGTTTGTATCACAATGGCTCACTTGTCAGCAAGGGAAGACTGTATAGAGCTGGCAGAAGTCTTATGCCGACAAGAGAAGGAGAAATTTGGAGTTCTAGGAGGGGGGACCGTGTTTTCTTGTGATTCTTCCCTTGACGGGGACTACAAAGATTTGGTCGAGGTGACAAGTTATCACCAAGGTTTATCGGACCATTTTTTATACTTTAGAGGATTGGTGAGGTGAAATACCACTTGGCACTACCACCACAGTTGGAGTGGGGGAACAACGTCTTCCACGTATCTCAGCTGAGGAGATACGTGCATGACCCTTCTCAAGTAATCGACAATGGAGATCTGGACTTAGACAATGGGGTGACATTTATGGAGGTTCCAGTAGAGATTTATGATCGACAGGAGTAGGTCCTTCGTGGATGGTCAATACCTCTGGTTTGAATTCGCTGGCAGCACAGGATCCTCCAGGAGAGCACATGAGAGTGGGAGGCTTAGATCCGTGCTCAGTACCCCCATTTGTTTCCTTAGTCCATGTTGTGTCTTTTGGAGACGTAAATCCCTAAGGTGGGGAGAATGTAATGTCCCAGAAATTCTGTATTTTTTTTTTAATTATATGGAATTATTTCGAGACCACTAAATCTGACGGCGCTCGATTCTGAGGCCCGAAGTGCCCGGAATGATCCATCAAAGTTTTGTTAAGCTTTAATTAGCGTGCGTAAGCAGTTTTCCTGAAAAAAATGGAATAACTCTTAAATGGTTACTCGGATCAGAAATCCAAGGGTACTATTGCGCTCAAGATGGTGGGTTTACCTAGGCGTGACTTAAGTTTAGTCGGTACGAGCCTCCTGTGAGAAAACCCAAAAATGGCATAATCGTAAGTAAAATAATTAAATAAAGTTATTTTATTTTTCAAATGCTTATAACTCACAAATGGTAACTTGGATTAAAAATCCGAGACCACCGCTGAACTCATGAGGGTATGATTTCTTTAGGTAGATACTAACATTGGTCGGCATGGGCCACCAGTGAAAGTTAGTTTTTGGCTGTAAATAAAATAATTAAGTGAAAATTATTTTATTGTAAAATCCATAACTTTTGAACGGTAACTCGGATTGGAAATATGAGAGTATTATTGGGTTCGTTGGGGAATGTTTCACTTAGGAAGAGCCTAACCTTGACAGGCGCGGGTTGAGGGTGACTCTTAATAATTTTCTGAAGTTTTTTTGGGTACGTTCATTAAACGCGCGAGCAGCGTTTTGTAAATTTTGAACCGTTGCTCGGATTAAAAATACGAGGGAACCGTTGAACCCGCAGCACCGGGATTCGCTTAAGGGAGACTTTACTTCGACCGCAGTAGGTCTGGAGAAAAATTTGATTTTTGGAAATTTTTAATAGAATAAATAAAATAACTTTATTATATTATTTTTATTCTATTCCTCCAACAAATGAGTGGTAAGGTGGGACCAGCGACGTGTCAAGCCAATAAATGGATTGACCCTCCAATATGAGTAACAACAACGTTGGGGGAAATTAGGAAGCTTCCTAATTAATGATCCCCATTAATTCTCCACGTCATTACTTACCCTCCCCCTCTCCTATAAATATGGAGCTAGGGAAGGGGTATCAGAGAGCTTCCCCAAGTAGCGAATTGCTGAAGGAATGTCGTGACGCCAGACCCATAGAAGACGAAGTCGACCCAGCAGGAGGTGATGTACGTGATCGAACCACCAATGGGCGACGTGTGAGTGGCATCTTTGGGATCCGGTCGTGGGAACTAAGAACACGGTCCACCGGCAAGCGTAGATGATTCTATGATGTTCAAGGTAGGGGTTTAAATATGCGTGATTATTGTTTCCCATGTTCTTCTCTCCTAAACAATGAATGTGGATCAACTCTCTAACTATTTAACCCACGAATGTTTTCTTCTTGTGGGATTAGGAATAATTATTGAAGGATTATGTAGGGGTTTTATTTATGTTTGAATTTACTTTATTTATTCTTCATATCCTAAATTCACGACGATGATGGCCAAATGAACATGGACATCATCCCGCACATAAACATTGATCCTATTTCTTTTTATTCTTCGCGCGTTCTTCAACGCCTAATATTTATTGACATTGGAAACACGGAGTTTTGATGAGAGCGATATATGGACATGGATCCCTTAACGCAAGGATCGCGAATATGCGATCATTTAATTTTTCGGGCTTGGAATGAAGCCGCAATGGATCGTGGAAGAAGGTGGCGGCTGACACCTGGACGACCATGAAGAAGGAAGGGCGGTGCGCATCCGCGCCGCTGATTGATGAGGAGGCTGCAACCCATCGGCCGCGGCGGGGCAGGGTGGCATCCGATAACTAGCCGGCCATGTGGCAGAGCGGCAACACACATCTGCATCACCGTTGGAGTAGGGGGGGGGGGGCGACCGCTTGCCCGCGATAGAGGCCGAAGGGCAGCCAACCTTCTAGCCAGCCTTGGTGGAGCAGCGGCGCGTGACCGCGCCGCTGGGAAGAAGACCAGATAGCCTTCCGACCGGCTATGCTAGACAGGGCAGAACCCCTCCGACGGGTCCCACGTGCCACCCATCCAAACGGTCTGATGGACCGTTCGGGAAAACCGGAAGGGGGGCGCTCCCCCTTTGGTGCTAGCTCGGGTGGACCACGCGCCCAGCGGGCTGGGTCAGGCCACCCCTTCGCGGGATGGGCTGAACCACGACCCAGTGGGTCGGGCCCGCCGAGGCCCAGGCTAACCGGACCGAACCCGAGCCCATCCAGACCCAGTTTCGCCTTTTTTCCCATAACTTGTGATTCAGACATCCATTTGACTAACCGTATACAGTACTATAATCCTTGAATCGAGAAGGTCCTTTTTCTATAATCCACTTGAGTTTTGGATAAAGTTGATGTATGTCTGGGTTGGATCGAACCCTGAATCCAACTGGGCCCTCAGAGCGGAAACACTAATAATTTACAGACCAGGCGTACGATTGACGCACCGTCTATTGTGTTGGGTCCCTTTTGATGTGACAGACCTTTGGGATACTTTTTCATAGAACTTAGGGGTGGTTGAGGTATGAATGATGGCTTGGGGAGCAGTTCTCCCAAGCGCGCTACGTACAGAACCCTACGACTGGCTGAGACTTGATGACTGCTGACTGTTTCGACTCAGAGTGACTCGACAGGCCCAATGGGGAGCGCCTATGTGTGAAGTGGAAGACCCATGGTGGGGAGAGAATTTGTGTGATGTGTCAGACCCATAGTACTCAACAGGAGGAGTACCTTAGCAGGACCCAAGGGGGAGTGCCTCTGTGTGATGCAACAGACCCACGGTGGGGAGCGCCTCTGTGTGATGCGGCATACCCACGGTACTTGACAGGAGGAGTACCTCAGCAGTCCAAGGTTAGTGGAAAGCACCCCTATGTGATGTGACAGACCCATTGTACTCGATAGAGGAGGATTTCTCCAGTATCCAAGGCATTCGACGTTGTGACTGTGGATGTTACTTGTTACTAACCCTAGAATAAATCTTGGTGTGAGATATCTTTACCTTGTACTTGTGATTGAGGTTATGATATGTGGTACTTTACCTGTGTGGTAATCTACCTCTGTGGTATTACATGTGTGGTATTATTACCTCATGTGTGAGGTTGGTATTTTATGATAACTTAGGTATATGTATGGGCATATACATAAGTAGGTTTGACTGTTGTTTCTATGTTTTGTGGTTTATCCTTTGTGGAAATTTATGAGACCTACAGGGTCTCGGGGTCCCTACTAAGTATCTTTTATACTCACCCCTGCACGGGCTTCGCCCACACCTTGTTGTGTCTTGTGAAGACGACGTACAACATTGATCGATGCTGAGGGAGTCAGGACTAGACGATGCACAGAGGTGGACCATTCGGCGTGACGTGACGTGGAGGAGACAGTCATACGTGGAGTGCTGAGGAGGAAATCTGTACCTACCCTTCAAGTAGGAACCTCAGAGGATGACCCAATAGTTGTTTTCATTTTTATTTCAGTTGTATTGTATATTCAGTTGTACTTGTACCTTTATAATTTGGCTTGTATTCCGGACCCTTTTACTTTCAGAACTCTTTTACTATAGCAGTTTACTTCATAGTTTCTTCTTGTTGTGTTCTTGGACTATGTGTTTGTTCAGGATTAAAGGCAATGCCTTCCCATTTTAGGGAGTATGCCTTTTGGTGCTAGTCTCCAGCTCCTGGTCTATGGAAGGCGGGCTTGGGGTTGTCACGGCATGGGCCCCGGGGGACGGCTTGTGACAGTAGGGGTAAGCTAGTATAGGTGATGGAAAGTCACACCATAATGCTTTTGTTCACGTTGTAGGGAAGATGGTCACGCTGTAATGAATACCCTGTGAAATTTCTATGCATTATCGTCAAGGCTTGTCGAATTTTTCATACCATAACCAGAGTTATCCACAATGTAATGTGCGTTATGTATGATTAAAGTGTTGGATTGTGGGAGAGATCACAATGCAATGACATGCCATGAAAAATTGGTACTGTTTTGGTTTTTAATGGTTCATTGGATTATGCCACAATTGGTATGCCACACCACAATTGTGTGAGAGATGAAAAGGATCACACAAAAACTTGGTTGATAGTGTCATGAGGTGCGTGTTTCAAGATGAGAGTAATGAAATCTTGATTATCTGAGAATTAAGGCCTTGTGTCATGATGGAGATTATCACACTGTAATTTATAGTGATTTGGAGGATTACCTCACAATTTTCAAGGGTTTAAAATGGGATTCTACTAGGATTTTTTGGCTCCGGAGTTGACATGAAGATCATGTTGCAATGAAGTCTTTACCCTTACATGATGACCTTACACGAGTTGTTGTGTAAAGGAAGGTATGCCTTTACCCTTATACGATACCCTTACGTAGAAGGTCTGCATAAGGGTAACCTCATTGTTGCCTTTACGAAAATGTGTTGCATAAATGTAGTACCCTTACACAAGGGGTTTACATAACACATTACCCTTACACTTAAAGATATTAGAGCCGCTACATAAAGGTTCTTGATGTTTACCATTACAAAGAATATGAAATATAGATAATACCCTTACACAAAGGAGTTGCATAAGGCTAATACCTTTACCTGAGGGAGTTGTGTAAAGGTAATATGCGTATTACTTTTATGCAAGATTCAGAAAACACTAGTGATCCTTACATAGAGCGTTTGTGTAAGGGTAATAGGGAGGATACTCTTACACAAAATAGAGGTTCTACATAAGAGTAAATAGAAGTATTAAATAAATTTTTAATATATAAATGATTTTTATGGTTTATAATTTGTTTATAAATCATGTTAAAAGGAATTTTTTGAATATTTAATTTATTGGGATTTTATAAATAAATAAATTAATCATAAATAGTTTATAACTAATTAAATAAATGTTTATGAAATATTTTTCCTAAATATTAAAAGTTAATATTTCAAAATACATTTTTGATTAATTAAATGGCATGCCTTATGATCTAGAAATAAAAGTTTTATTTATAAATCTTAATAGGTGATTTATAAAGCGTTTATAAATTAAAAAATATATGATATTTAAATTATATAAAATATTTATATAATATAGAATTATAAAATGTTTATAAGCCATGAAATATTATATAAATTCCATTTAATATAAAATATGAAGTAGTTCATATTGAATTGAATATAAATGGTTATATTCTTACTAAATTATAAAATATTTATAATTTTCTTTTATTTATATACAGTTCATAAATGTCTCATGCTTTGGAAAATAAATAAATTGTTTATTTATTTGTTAAATTTCCTTGATATTCATGTTTAGAAAATTGTTTATAAAATATGAATATTGTGTATGCCCATGTATGTGATAAACTACTTCTAGAATATAGAATCACATATCATACCATGTTTGATATCATAAAATTTAGTTTTCATCTATTTTGAACTTAGTTTTTATTTTTAGTTATGAGCTTGAAAATAGTTTTTGGACATAGTTTATGCATATTAAGTGTTAGAGTTTTCATTAATTGAATTCTATTTGGAGTAAAGTCTCACTGGGTAGAGGGGCTTGGGGTCAGACCACCTACTTTCCTAGATCCTTTCTTTGGCTAAGAAAGTGAATGAGGTTGACTATCACTCTGGGCTTACTCATGTGGATTTTGTGAATCTTATATAACTTTATGCCTTTAAATGAAACGTTCATCTACCTTATGAATATGATCCATTTGGATATGTAATAGTTTAATATGCATATGATGTATATTAAATTGATGATACTAAAACCCATAAAATACTAAGTGTGAGATTCATTCCAAAGAAACACTTGTCAAGACCTCAATCATCCAATAAAGTATTGTCAAGCTCAGCATGAGTACCTATGGATTATCTTGTGAAAGGAAAGAAAACTATAAGTAACTTAGGATTTTAATGTTGGGTATTGTCGAGCTCAACACGAGTATCCCTTGATTGTTTTTAGTTGGCTTATTTTTGGCCTTTTCTTTGGGTTACACTAGCTAGGAAGCCCTGATGGTTAGGATACCAGAGGAATAGTGTTTAGTGAATCCATATGATGGATTTGGATAAGTGGTTATTTGCTCAAATATCCAATAATAATAATTGTTATGATTAGGATGATTCCCTATATAAATTATCATGGTTTGATAATGTGATAACTAGTGTAAGTTAGGATGAAATATGAATCTTGGCTCACTAAATGGATATGATGTATAGGGTCATCATTTTTAGTGGGAGAAATTTCATTTAAAGCCCTTAATGTAAATATATAATACATGATACTCACATACTGACATGTCTTTGTTGTATATTGTGGCATACTTCACACTAATCATATTGAGATCATTAATAGGTATGACCTATAACACAATTAAAGATTGGTTTCTTGGATTGAGAAGTGTTCTCAAGGAGAAACTTTTAGAGTAACCATATGTGAATGTTATAGAAATAAATTTCTCCAACTCTGACTCATGGGTATTAGATACCGGGTGTGCATCACACATTTGTGCTAACAAACACTAACTCAAATATAGAAGGGAATCGATGGATTCTAAAGTAGATCTTCATGTCGGTAATGGATAAAAAGTTGTTTCATTAGAGGTCAACACTTATGATTTTATTTTACCAAGTGGATTGATCCTATAATTGAAAAACTATTATTATGTTTCCACTATAAAAACGAATTTGATTTCTATTTCTTACTTAGATAATATGATATTTTCATTCATTAGTACAAAAAAGAGTTATTATATATATAAGAATGAAATGTTTTATGACATTGGGAATATAATGAATGGTTTATATATTTTGGATATGGATAATCCTATTTATAACATTTATAATAAGAAGGTCAAGGTTGATTCTAATCTCACATACCTTTGGCATTACCACATTGGACATATAAATGAGAAATACGTTCAAATATTCCATAGAGATGGATTGTTTGGATCATTTGATTATGAATTGTTTGATACATGCATATATTTTTTATTGGTAAAACTGATAGTCACCTTTTTGGGATAAAAGGTGAGAGGGCTAGTGGACTATTGGATCTCATACATAGTGATGTATGTGGATCGATGAGTACTCAAGAAATTGGTGATTTTAGGTACTTCGTTACTTTTATTGATGACTTTCATTAGTATGGTTATGTGTTTCTGATGAAAAAAAAGTATGAAACTTTTGAAAAGTTTAAATAGTTTTATAATGAAGTAAATAATCAAATGGGAAAAGTATTAAAGTTATCATATCAGATTGGGGTGGTGAATACTTCAACTAAAAATTCATAGATCATTTGAGAGATTATGGAATTGTTTCAAAACTCACCCCCTAGAACACCACAATAGAATGGAATATCTGAAAGTAGGAATCATACCTTTTTAGACATGGTTCAATTGATTATGAGTTTATGTGACCGTCCTATATCATTTTTGGGTTATGCTCTGAAAACTAATGCATTATTAATAAAACACATACTATATAAAGAAGTCCTAAAGACACCATATGAGATATGGTATGGGAAACGTCCTAGTTTTTCTTATGTGAATATTCAGGGTTGTGAAGCATTCATACGATAATTAGATTTTGACAAAATTGACTCTAAATATGATAAATTATTATTTTTTGGTTATCCCATAGAAACTTTAGGTTATTATTTATATAATCCTACTGATTAAAAAGTGTTTGTGGCCTAAAGAGGTGTTTTTATTGAGAAGGAACACATGATTCAAGGTATCAGTGTGAGGAAAATTGAACTTGGTGAAGTTCAAGACTAATAAATAGGAAGTGTTCCAGAGATAAAGGTTGAGGCAGTTTTACAAAGAGTTTTGGAAGAAGAACCAACTCAAGTTACACATGAACCTCAATGGTTTGGTAGCATTCGTCAAGAACCCAAGAGATATAGATTTCTCATGGATAATGATGATGAAGTAACATTTATAGGAGATGAACCTACTTCATACTGAGAGGCCATTGGGAGTTCTAATTCTGATAAATAGTTAAAATCCATGGAATTTGAGATGGGATCCATGTACACTAACTAGGTTTATAAATTGGTGGATGCACCTAAAGGGGTTTCACCCATAGGGTGAAAGTGAGTTTTACATATGAAAATTGATATGGATGGTAGAGTGTCTACCTATAAAGAATACCTGGTGGAAAAGGGTTGCAAACAAGTTCATGGTATTAAATATGAAGATAAATTTTCATCCATTTTGATGATAAAGTCCGTTCATATTTTTCTATCCATAACAGCTCATTATGATTATATGATATAGAAAATGAATGTAAAAACTGTATTCATTAATGGGAATTTAGATGAGGGTGTTTATATGATACAAATTGAGGGTTTTTATGTTCCAAATGATAATGTTAAGGTTTGTAAGTTTCAATGACATATTTATGGACTAAAGCAAGCTTCTCAGAGTTGGAATATCCAGTTTTATGATACAATCAAAGATTTTGGTTTCATAAACAATGTGGATGATTCCTGTGTATAAAAGTGTCTTAGTGGCATTATAGTAGTATTTCTAATACTGTATATATATGACATACTGCGTATTGGAAAGGACATAATGACACATCACTCTGTGAAGATTTGGTTGGTTAAATGTTTCTCAATGAAATACATGGGTGAAACAACTTACATACTCGATATGAGGATCTATAGTGGTAGGTCTAAGAAGTTTCTTGGACCGAGACAAAACACATATATTGGTAAAGTGTTAAAGTGGTTTATCATGGAAGACTCCAAGAAGGGGTATTTACCAATGTTGCGTGGCACAAATCATAGGATGATTCAGGATTATTCTAAAGATTTATATAGGATGGATATGATTCCTTATGCATATTCCATAGGATCAATCATGTATGTCACGTTGTGTACTCGAACTGATGCCTCATATTCTTTAATCATAACAAGTATACACCAATCCAATCCTAATGAGAGTCATTTTATTCCTATAAAAAACATCCTTAAGTACTTGAGGACTAAGTATATGTTCTTTTTTAGAGGATGAGCTCTGTGTAAATGGTTACACTGATGCTAGTTTCCAATGTGAAAAAGATGATATGAAATCTCAATTTGGATTCATGTTTTTCCTAAATAGTGGAACAATTAGTTGGAAGAGTTATAAACAAGCCACCATAGCAGACTCAAAAATAGAGGCATAATACTTTGCTGCATTAGATAATGTGAAGGAAGATATCTAGATCAATATGTTCTTTTATGAACATAGAGTTGTTCCTAGAATTGATGGAGTAATCAAACTATATTGTGACAATGATGGTGATATTTCTTAGGATAAGTAACCTTGGTCTCATCAAGGGACCAAACACATCCTTCACAAATACTATATCATATGGGAGAGCATTGGGAGAGGTGATGTAAAGATCAATTGGGTTGCTATATAGAAGAATATAGCGAATCTGTTGATGAAACCATTATCACAGCAACAACATGAGAGTCATGTAGAATCTCTGGTTGTTAGAAACATTATATATTAGTTGTAATGGATGTAAATGTATCATGTTATTATAATGAATGCAATCTCTAATTATCATTCATTCATGTGTGTTGAAATTTTATGTTACTTGAATGGATAAATGATAATATCCCCTCAAAGTATGACTTTGAGTTGTCTCTAACCAATGATCATTACAGAGTATTATGAGTTTAATGATATTATATAGTTAGCATGAATAGAATCCTATACTCATTGAAAGGATTTGTATTTAAGGTGGTCTCGCCCAAATTTACCCTACAGGTATGCGGTCGTTGTAGTACAGGTAGGGGTCGAATCCACAGGGACCGAAGAAGGAACCTAAAGACACTCAGATCTTGGAAGGATTTGGCTATGAAGTGGCCAACTATTCAGATTGATTTGATTTGAATAACTACTGATTTAATTTAAAGAAAATAAATTAAAACATTCAATTACTTAGTCTAAAACAATTAATGGAGATGAGTTGATCCTAAGTTGTTACTAGGGTTAGATTGGATGAATTTATTTTCTTATAACGTTCATTTCACTAATTCAAGACGTACCCACAAAATGATATAATTCCTCAACATCATTCACCAATTTAATCCCTACACAATTACAAGGCTAATCACTAATGCACTTAGAGGATCGATTTAATGATCACTCCAAGGAATTGGATCGTACTAGCACTCGAAATGTGTCATTGTTAAAGTTGGCAAAGACGAAGAAGGAAATAAATCATCAAATGGAAATCATAAAATAATGAAATGATTACAGAATTTTAGATCATAAAATAACATCCAATCTTCCCCATGCAACTCCCTAGGACCAACCCATAAGGTTTTAGCCCTCCATTTATGCTATTAAATAAATGGAAGCGGGAAGTCGACTTAAAGAAGCGGGATTGGAGAAGAAAAATACAACAATGAAACGATCACTCCACCGTTGTGTGAATAAATTCACAAGTTATGGTGTGAATAAATTCACACCTTAAAGCAACGGTATCAATGTGATAAGAAGAAGAAAAGGAAAAGAGGAAATGAAGAACTTTTATTAAGAACTAATGTGATTCAAACAACTTACATGAGAATGAAGAACGATTACAACATCAAATGGACAGCATAACATTATAATGAAACAAAGCACCCAACATCCCCAAATACATCACCACTACTGCCTTAAATAGGAAAAATGAAGCCTTGGCCGAGCCCCCAACATCCCATGTGCCTTGAATTAATTATGTTGGGGAAAGGTGGGTGGAACATTAATGATAAGAGACTTTTCCACTTCTTGCCCCGAAGTTGCAGCCAGCTTGCATCCACCGGAAAGAATCGCCTAAAGAACCTTCTAGAAAGCCGAATTTGAGTGGGCCCTAGCAGACTTAAATGAAGAAAGGTATGTCCCCTAACAGCCTGTAAAATTTCAGCCCCAAATAATTTGTGGTTCGGGAGATATGATTGCAATGGTGGACTGTTTTTCTGGGCCGCAGACTCTGGCCCAAAATTAAATCTTCAACTTGGGCCGCCTTGATCACCACCATTTAGGACTAATTAGCACTAGATCCAGCATACTTATTTGTTCCCCTATATGTATTATAGTCTCCTGTAAAATTTGGGATTCATTGGGCCTGTATTGTGGGCCCCATAGTCTGATCAGTGGGATGATATCCAATCTGCCTTCTTCAGAATTGTTTCCTTTAATCGCCAAATATCTCCATCATACTTTATTAATAATTCATTGATCCCTGAATAAAAAATGTTCATAATTAAGTGAATATAAATTTAAAAAAATTTCAAATTAAAACATGGATACTTACATTCTTTAAAATCAGATGAAACATTGGGCCTAAATTGGTGCACATTAGGCATGAAGTGCACAAATGATGAGAATGAGAGTTCAAAATGTAAAATGCACTAAAATGGTATTTATGAATAGCAAGGCACATGAAAACTACATATATTAGAAATGAATATTAGCCTCTTACAGTGGCTAATCACACCCCCCAACTTGAGTTTTGCTAGTCCCGAGCAAAATATATCTCACAAAAATGAAATTCGAATGACATTTTCCAAAAACATTTTAATACACATTTCTCACCCAAAGATCACATACCAAACAATTATGAAACCCATCAAAATCATTTAAAACAAGCTATGTCCATAAGCATATCCCAAGCCCAAGCCCATTCCTTTGTTCAAATTCATTGCCATATTTCATCCAAATTCAATTAAGCATGACGAAGTGTTGTGCGTCACAATAGACATGGGGGTTCATTTTTATTCGAGGGAGAAAAGATGGAAGCGCTAGGAGCAATCAAATTTTAATAATAAGATGAGTACTCATTTTTTATTCTCTTTTTTTTTGTTTTTTTTGTTTTTGTTTTTTTGAAATTTTGCCATGGTAATTGAAATTGAACTCAATCGAGTCAACCCATGTAGAAAGACTTTTCCAATGACTCCCAGGCTCAAAGACCTTAGGGCACCAAGTGAAGCTCACATACTCGGGCATCATCTTGAGTTAACTCAATCAAAAATAAATTCAAATTACCACAAATAGAGATAAAATGCCCAACTCTAGGCCAGACAACTATGGAGTCGCGATCCCCAAGTGCCGAAAGCCACACATTAGGTCAATTCATTGCTCTACGCGCAATTTTTTTTTTGAATACTCATGTTAAAATTAAAATGATCGCCAATCCTATGCTATTTATTATGGGTCCCCAAAAACTCAAACTAGGACCCCACAATCTAGAGGACGTGCATTGTGTTTTTTTATTAAATGGATGAAAATATAACAGTGAAAAATCACATCGGACAACCGCACTTTCCAATAACTATGCACATGAACATAAACTTGCATTAAAATCAGAATCAAGGCATGCAAAATTATTTGATATCCAATTTCAGAGTTTGGAATGTGTGTTATCATGTTCAAGGTTAATGACATTTTTCCTTCCACACATTTTCATCTCCCCCCCCAACTTAGAATAACACTGTCCCCAGTGTTTAAAGAATTGAAATATAGAAGAGGTAGGATAGAAGTTCAACGAAGACATTGAAAATGAAAATTATGGAATGAAGTCACCTGGTGGTTGACGTTGAAAATGCATTCCCATGTATCCCTTCAATTCTGGTTTGTCTCCCAATGGCTTGGACGGTTGTGAACAGCTTTTCCCAATGACCTATGACATGCCTTAAATTTTTTTTTTAATATATATATATATTTTATTCTTATTTTTTTAACCTAAAAAAAGTATAAATAACATAAACTGATGATACATTGTCTTCTTTATATTTTCTGGGTAAGGTATTACTCAGGGATCACACCACGTGACACAGATGAATACGGTGCTCCCCTTTCATACCCATCCTTACTCATAAAAGAAGAACAGGTCAACAATCTATTTTTTTTAAATACGAACAAAAATATAAAATAAAAATAAAATAAACTGATGATACATTGTCTTCTTTATATTTTCTGGGTAAGGTATTACTCAGGGATCACACCGCGTGACACGGATGAATACGGTGCTCCCCTTTCATACCCATCCTTACTCATAAAATAAGAACAGGTCAACAATCTATTTTTTTTAAATACAGAATGCAGAAGAAGGAAAAAAACGAGTCACAAAGATTAGAAAGGTGAAGACCACGGGTTGCCTCCCGTGCATCGCTTTTGTTTAACGTCGCTAGCTCGACATGAACCCCCCAACTTAACCAATTCCAACATTAAAAATTTTAATTACCTCATCTTTCTCCACTTCAACATGATTGAGAATGAGTATCCCTTGTGGTTGGTATGAAGATTTGGAATTTGATTCATGAACAATCCTATTTTCTAAAATGAATGGGAAAATCCAAGGAATATTAGAAATGGTTGATTCTTTTTCTTCTGTAGTCTTTCTTAATAAATCAAAGATCAACCCACCTTTTTGGGTTTCATGAGATGAATGAATGAAACCCCCAAGCTCTTTCTTAACAAAAATTATAGGGTACTCAAGTGGGGAAGGAAGGACAATGATTTTGAGCTCGGTTTGGATAGGACATTTAGACACAGGTTGAGAATTTGAATCCAACTTATCTTCATTTTCCAAATTTCGTGACAAAATTGTTTCATTTTGAATAGAATATTCAACCAAAAAATTGGAAAGAATAGTGTTAGGAGTGGGCATGGACTCAATGTTTTCGATTTCTCTCAGTGGTTCAGTGATTGGTGTTTTTGAAAAATCATCAATAGCGTTACACTTAGGAGACTCAATCCATGATGTCAAATTCCCCTCTTGTGAATACATGAAATCAATTTCCTCCTGGTTTAAAGACCTTTCAACAATTTATTGATTTACTTACCCTACCCCAAATCCAAAGGTCGGTTCTTTAATAAATTAATGAGAGGATTGTGGAAAACTAGACACTTCACATAAGGTTTTTGAAGGTACAATTGGTGTATGGATGAGTTCCTCACAAGTATTAATGCATTGTAGTTCTAATCTCAATGATGATACCTCAGAACTCATCATCTCCATTTGATTACACAATTTTTCAAGGAGTTTTTGAGGATTAGGCTGGATAGAAGATTGTAAATTATTAACTTCATTAAGATTCATCTCTCCAATCATCCTCGAGAGGGTCGGAAATTGATCCTTTAAATAATCATCATCCCATTGATTGTACATCTCATCAGGTGTGTGGTAATTATTCAAGGGTTGATCAAAGAAATTTTCTAATTTAGGGGCTTCCCAATATTCATTTTACATTGCATTCCAGCATGAGTTTGTGACATGATAATTTGGAAGATACTCCATTGGAGAAGATGGAAAGTTGGATTCTAGATTCTCCGGACACACATAAACAGAAAGGGGTAAAGATAAGAGAGATGGGGGTGAGAATAGAGAAAGTGGGGTGAGAAAAGGATGATGGTGTCTAAGGTAACTTACTTGGGTCCCCGGCAACGGCGCCAAAATTTGGTCTCGCCCAAATTTACCCTACAGGTATGCGGTCGTTGTAGTACAGGTAGGGGTCGAATCCACAGGGACCGAAGAAGGAACCTAAAGACACTCAGATCTTGGAAGGATTTGGCTATGAAGTGGCCAACTATTCAGATTGATTTGATTTGAATAACTACTGATTTAATTTAAAGAAAATAAATTAAAACATTCAATTACTTAGTCTAAAACAATTAATGGAGATGAGTTGATCCTAAGTTGTTACTAGGGTTAGATTGGATGAATTTATTTTCTTATAACGTTCATTTCACTAATTCAAGACGTACCCACGAAATGATATAATTCCTCAACATCATTCACCAATTTAATCCCTACACAATTACAAGGCTAATCACTAATGCACTTAGAGGATCGATTTAATGATCACTCCAAGGAATTGGATCGTATTGAGCACTCGAAATGTGTCATTGTTAAAGTTAGAAAAGACGAAGAAGGAAATAAATCATCAAATGGAAATCATAAAATAATGAAATGATTACAGAATTTTAGATCATAAAATAACATCCAATCTTCCCCATGCAACTCCCTAGGACCAACCCATAAGGTTTTAGCCCTCCATTTATGCTATTAAATAAATGGAAGCAGGAAGTCGACTTAAAGAAGCGGGATTGGAGAAGAAAAATACAACAATGAAACGATCACTCCACCGTTGTGTGAATAAATTCACAAGTTCTGGTGTGAATAAATTCACACCTTAAAGCAACGGTATCAATGTGATAAGAAGAAGAAAAGGAAAAGAGGAAATGAAGAACTTTTATTAAGAACTAATGTGATTCAAACAACTTACATGAGAATGAAGAACGATTACAACATCAAATGGACAACATAACATTATAATGAAACAAAGCACCCAACATCCCCAAATACATCACCACTACTGCCTTAAATAGGAAAAATGAAGCCTTGGCCGAGCCCCCAACATCCCATGTGCCTTGAATTAATTATGTTGGGGAAAGGTGGGTGGAACATTAATGATAAGAGACTTTTCCACTTCTTGCCCCGAAGTTGCAGCCAGCTTGCATCCACCGGAAAGAATCGCCTAAAGAACCTTCTAGAAAGCCGAATTTGAGTGGGCCCTAGAATACTTAAATGAAGAAAGGGATGTCCCCTAACATCCTGTAAAATTTCAGCCCCAAATAATTTGTTGTTCGGGAGATATGATTGCAATGGTGGGCTGTTTTTCTGGGCCGCAGACTCTGGCCCAAAATTAAATCTTCAACTTGGGCCGCCTTGATCACCACCATTGAGGACTAATTAGCACTAGATCCAGAATAATTATTTGTTCCCCTATATGTCTTATAGTCTCCTGTAAAATTTGGGATTCATTGGGCCTGTATTGTGGGCCCCATAGTCTGATCAGTGGGATGATATCCAATCTGCCTTCTTCAGAATTGTTTCCTTTAATCGCCAAATATCTCCATCATACTTTATTAATAATTCATTGATCCCTGAATAAAAAATGTTCATAATTAAGTGAATATCCATTTACAAAAATTTCAAATTAAAACATGGATACTTACATTCTTTAAAATCAGATGAAACATTGGGCCTAAATTGGTGCACATTAGGCATGAAGTGCACAAATGATGAGAACGAGAGTTCAAAATGTAAAATGCACTAAAATGGTATTTATGAATAGCAAGGCACATGAAAAATACATATATTAGCAATGAATATTAGCCTCTTACAGTGGCTAATCACACCCCCCAACTTGAGTTTTGCTAGTCCCGAGCAAAATATATCTCACAAAAATGAAATTCGAATGACATTTTCCAAAAACATTTTAATACACATTTCTCACCCAAAGATCACATACCAAACAATTATGAAACCCATCAAAATCATTTAAAACAAGCTATGTCCATAAGCATATCCCAAGCCCAAGCCCATTCCTTTGTTCAAATTCATTGCCATATTTCATCCAAATTCAATTAAGCATGATGAAGTGTTGTGCGTCACAATAGACATGGGGGTTCATTTTTATTCGAGGGAGAAAAGATGGAAGCGCTAGGAGCAATCAAATTTTAATAATAAGATTAGTACTCATTTTTTATTCTCTTTTTTTTGTTTTTTTTTGTTTTTGTTTTTTTGAAATTTTGCCATGGTAATTGAAATTGAACTCAATCGAGTCAACCCATGTAGAAAGACTTTGCCAATGACTCCCAGGCTCAAAGACCTTAGGGCACCAAGTGAAGCTCACATACTCGGGCATCATCTCGAGTTAACTCAATCAAAAATAAATTCAAATTACCACAAATAGAGATAAAATGCCCAACTCTGGGCCAGACAACTATGGAGTCGCGATCCCCAAGTGCCGAAAGCCACACATTAGGTCAATTCATTGCTCTACGCGCATTTTTTTTTGAATACTCATGTTAAAATTAAAATGATCGCCAATCCTATGCTATTTATTATGGGTCCCCAAAAACTCAAACTAGGACCCCACAATCTAGAGGACGTGCATTGTGTTTTTTTATTAAATGGATGAAAATATAACAGTGAAAAATCACATCGGACAACCGCACTTTCCAATAACTATGCACATGAACATAAACTTGCATTAAAATCAGAATCAAGGCATGCAAAATTATTTGATATCCAATTTCAGAGTTTGGAATGTGTGTTATCATGTTCAAGGTTAATGACATTTTTCCTTCCACACATTTTCATCTCCCCCCCCAACTTAGAATAACACTGTCCCCAGTGTTTAAAGAATTGAAATATAGAAGGGGTAGGATAGAAGTTCAACGAAGACATTGAAAATGAAAATTATGGAATGAAGTCACCTGGTGGTTGACGTTGAAAATGCATTCCCATGTATCCCTTCAATTCTGGTTTGTCTCCCAATGGCTTGGACGGTTGTGAACAGCTTTTCCCAATGACCTATGACATGCCTTAATTTTTTTTAATATATATATATATTTTATTCTTATTTTTTTAACCTAAAAAAAGTATAAATAACATAAACTGATGATACATTGTCTTCTTTATATTTTCTGGGTAAGGTATTACTCTGGGATCACACCACGTGACACGGATGAATACGGTGCTCCCCTTTCATACCCATCCTTACTCATAAAAGAAGAACAGGTCAACAATCTATTTTTTTTAAATACGAACAAAAATATAAAATAAAAATAAAATAAACTGATGATACATTGTCTTCTTTATATTTTCTGGGTAAGGTATTACTCAGGGATCACACCGCGTGACACGGATGAATACGATGCTCCCCTTTCATACCCATCCTTACTCATAAAATAAGAACAGGTCAACAATCTATTTTTTTTAAATACAGAATGCAGAAGAAGGAAAAAAACGAGTCACAAAGATTAGAAAGGTGAAGACCACGGGTTGCCTCCCGTGCATCGCTTTTGTTTAACGTCGCTAGCTCGACATGAACCCCCCAACTTAACCAATTCCAACTTTAAAAATTTTAATTACCTCATCTTTCTCCACTTCAACATGATTGAGAATGAGTATCCCTTGTGGTTGGTATGAAGATTTGGAATTTGATTCATGAACAATCCTATTTTCTAAAATGAATGGGAAAATCCAAGGAATATTAGAAATGGTTGATTCTTTTTCTTCTGTAGTCTTTCTTAATAAATCAAAGATCAACCCACCTTTTTGGGTTTCATGAGATGAATGAATGAAACCCCCAAGCTCTTTCTTAACAAAAATTATAGGGTACTCAAGTGGGGAAGGAAGGACAATGATTTTGAGCTCGGTTTGGATAGGACATTTAGACACAGGTTGAGAATTTGAATCCAACTTATCTTCATTTTCCAAATTTCGTGACAAAATTGTTTCATTTTGAATAGAAGATTCAACCAAAAAATTGGAAAGAATAGTGTTAGGAGTGGGCATGGACTCAATGTTTTCGATTTCTCTCAGTGGTTCAGTGATTGGTGTTTTTGAAAAATCATCAATAGAGTTACACTTAGGAGACTCAATCCATGATGTCAAATTCCCCTCTTGTGAATACATGAAATCAATTTCCTCCTGGTTTAAAGACCTTTCAACAATTTCTTGATTTACTTACCCTACCCCAAATCCAAAGGTCAGTTCTTCAATAAATTCATGAGAGGATTGTGGAAAACTAGACACTTCACATAAGGTTTTTGAAGGTACAATTGGTGTATGGATGAGTTCCTCACAAGTATTAATGCATTGTAGTTCTAATCTCAATGATGATACCTCAGAACTCATCATCTACATTTGATTACACAATTTTTCAAGGAGTTTTTGAGGATTAGGCTGGATAGAAGATTGTAAATTATTAACTTCATTAAGATTCATCTCTCCAATCATCCTCGAGAGGGTCGGAAATTGATCCTTTAAATAATCATCATCCCATTGATTGTACATCTCATCAGGTGTGTGGTAATTATTCAAGGGTTGATCAAATAAATTTTCTAATTTAGGGGATTCCCAATATTCATTTTACATTGCATTCCAGCATGAGTTTGTGACATGATAATTTGGAAGATACTCCATTGGAGAAGATGGAAAGTTGGATTCTAGATTCTCCGGACACACATAAACAGAAAGGGGTAAAGATAAGAGAGATGGGGGTGAGAATAGAGAAAGTGGGGTGAGAAAAGGATGATGGTGTCTAAGGTAACTTACTTGGGTCCCCGGCAATGGCGCCAAAATTTGGTCTCGCCCAAATTTACCCTACAGGTATGCGGTCGTTGTAGTACAGGTAGGGGTCGAATCCACAGGGACCGAAGAAGGAACCTAAAGACACTCAGATCTTGGAAGGATTTGGCTATGAAGTGGCCAACTATTCAGATTGATTTGATTTGAATAACTACTGATTTAATTTAAAGAAAATAAATTAAAACATTCAATTACTTAGTCTAAAATAATTAATGGAGATGAGTTGATCCTAAGTTGTTACTAGGGTTAGATTGGATGAATTTATTTTCTTATAACGTTCATTTCACTAATTCAAGACGTACCCACAAAATGATATAATTCCTCAACATCATTCACCAATTTAATCCCTACACAATTACAAGGCTAATCACTAATGCACTTAGAGGATCGATTTAATGATCACTCCAAGGAATTGGATCGTACTAGCACTCGAAATGTGTCATTGTTAAAGTTGGCAAAGACGAAGAAGGAAATAAATCATCAAATGGAAATCATAAAATAATGAAATGATTACAGAATTTTAGATCATAAAATAACATCCAATCTTCCCCATGCAACTCCCTAGGACCAACCCATAAGGTTTTAGCCCTCCATTTATGCTATTAAATAAATGGAAGCGGGAAGTCGACTTAAAGAAGCGGGATTGGAGAAGAAAAACACAACAATGAAACGATCACTCCACCGTTGTGTGAATAAATTCACAAGTTCTGGTGTGAATAAATTCACACCTTAAAGCAACGGTATCAATGTGATAAGAAGAAGAAAAGTAAAAGAGTAAATGAAGAACTTTTATTAAGAACTAATGTGATTCAAACAACTTACATGAGAATGAAGAACGATTACAACATCAAATGGACAGCATAACATTATAATGAAACAAAGCACCCAACATCCCCAAATACATCACCACTACTGCCTTAAATAGGAAAAATGAAGCCTTGGCCGAGCCCCCAACATCCCATGTGCCTTGAATTAATTATGTTGGGGAAAGGTGGGTGGAACATTAATGATAAGAGACTTTTCCACTTCTTGCCCCGAAGTTGCAGCCAGCTTGCATCCACCGGGAAGAATCGCCTAAAGATCCTTCTAGAAAGCCGAATTTGAGTGGGCCCTAGAAGAATTAAATTAAGAAAGGGATGTCCCCTAACATCCTGTAAAATTGCAGCCCCAAATAATTTGTGGTTCGGGAGATATGATTGCAATGGTGGGCTGTTTTTCTGGGCCGCAGACTCTGGCCCAAAATTAAATCTTCAACTTGGGCCGCCTTGATAACCACCATTGAGGACTAATTAGCACTAGATCCAGAATACTTATTTGTTCCCCTATATGTCTTATAGTCTCCTGTAAAATTTGGGATTCATTGGGCCTGTATTGTGGTCCCCATAGTCTGATCAGTGGGATGATATCCAATCTGCCTTCTTCAGAATTGTTTCCTTTAATCGCCAAATATCTCCATCATACTTTATTAATAATTCATTGATCCCTGAATAAAAAATGTTCATAATTAAGTGAATATCCATTTAAAAAAATTTCAAATTAAAACATGGATACTTACATTCTTTAAAATCAGATGAAACATTGGGCCTAAATTGGTGCACATTAGGCATGAAGTGCACAAATGATGAGAATGAGAGTTCAAAATGTAAAATGCACTAAAATGGTATTTATGAATAGCAAGGCACATGAAAACTAAATATATTAGCAATGAATATTAGCCTCTTACAGTGGCTAATCACACCCCCCAACTTGAGTTTTGCTAGTCCCGAGCAAAATATATCTCACAAAAATGAAATTCGAATGACATTTTCCAAAAACATTTTAATACACATTTCTCACCCAAAGATCACATACCAAACAATTATGAAACCCATCAAAATCATTTAAAACAAGCTATGTCCATAAGCATATCCCAAGCCCAAGCCCATTCCTTTGTTCAAATTCATTGCCATATTTCATCCAAATTCAATTAAGCATGATGAAGTGTTGTGCGTCACAATAGACATGGGGGTTCATTTTTATTCGAGGGAGAAAAGATGGAAGCGCTAGGAGCAATCAAATTTTAATAATAAGATGAGTACTCATTTTTTATTCTCTTTTTTTTTTGTTTTTTTTTTGTTTTTGTTTTTTTGAAATTTTGCCATGGTAATTGAAATTGAACTCAATCGAGTCAACCCATGTAGAAAGACTTTGCCAATGACTCCCAGGCTCAAAGACCGTAGGGCACCAAGTGAAGCTCACATACTCGGGCATCATCTCGAGTTAACTCAATCAAAAATAAATTCAAATTACCACAAATAGAGATAAAATGCCCAACTCTGGGCCAGACAACTATGGAGTCGCGATCCCCAAGTGCCGAAAGCCACACATTAGGTCAATTCATTGCTCTACGCGCAATTTTTTTTTTGAATACTCATGTTAAAATTAAAATGATCGCCAATCCTATGCTATTTATTATGGGTCCCCAAAAACTCAAACTAGGACCCCACAATCTAGAGGACGTGCATTGTGTTTTTTTATTAAATGGATGAAAATATAACAGTGAAAAATCACATCGGACAACCGCACTTTCCAATAACTATGCACATGAACATAAACTTGCATTAAAATCAGAATCAAGGCATGCAAAATTATTTGATATCCAATTTCAGAGTTTGGAATGTGTGTTATCATGTTCAAGGTTAATGACATTTTTCCTTCCACACATTTTCATCTCCCCCCCCCCAACTTAGAATAACACTGTCCCCAGTGTTTAAAGAATTGAAATATAGAAGGGGTAGGATAGAAGTTCAACGAATACATTGAAAATGAAAATTATGGAATGAAGTCACCTGGTGGTTGACGTTGAAAATGCATTCCCATGTATCCCTTCAATTCTGGTTTGTCTCCCAATGGCTTGGACGGTTGTGAACAGCTTTTCCCAATGACCTATGACATGCCTTAAATTTTTTTTTAATATATATATATATATATTTTATTCTTATTTTTTTAACCTAAAAAAAGTATAAATAACATAAACTGATGATACATTGTCTTCTTTATATTTTCTGGGTAAGGTATTACTCAGGGATCACACCACGTGACACGGATGAATACGGTGCTCCCCTTTCATACCCATCCTTACTCATAAAAGAAGAACAGGTCAACAATCTATTTTTTTTAAATACAAACAAAAATATAAAATAAAAATAAAATAAACTGATGATACATTGTCTTCTTTATATTTTCTGGGTAAGGTATTACTCAGGGATCACACCGCGTGACACGGATGAATACGGTGCTCCCCTTTCATACCCATCCTTACTCATAAAATAAGAACAGGTCAACAATCTATTTTTTTTAAATACAGAATGCAGAAGAAGGAAAAAAAACGAGTCACAAAGATTAGAAAGGTGAAGACCACGAGTTGCCTCCCGTGCATCGCTTTTGTTTAACGTCGCTAGCTCGACATGAACCCCCCAACTTAACCAATTCCAACTTTAAAAATTTTAATTACCTCATCTTTCTCCACTTCAACATGATTGAGAATGAGTATCCCTTTTGGTTGGTATAAAGATTTGGAATTTGATTCATGAACAATCCTATTTTCTAAAATGAATGGGAAAATCCAAGGAATATTAGAAATGGTTGATTCTTTTTCTTCTGTAGTCTTTCTTAATAAATCAAAGATCAACCCACCTTTTTGGGTTTCATGAGATGAATGAATGAAACCCCCAAGCTCTTTATTAACAAAAATTATAGGGTACTCAAGTGGGGAAGGAAGGACAATGATTTTGAGCTCGGTTTGGATAGGACATTTAGACACAGGTTGAGAATTTGAATCCAACTTATCTTCATTTTCCAAATTTCGTGACAAAATTGTTTCATTTTGAATAGAAGATTCAACCAAAAAATTGGAAAGAATAGTGTTAGGAGTGGGCATGGACTCAATGTTTTCGATTTCTCTCAGTGGTTCAGTGATTGGTGTTTTTGAAAAATCATCAATAGAGTTACACTTAGGAGACTCAATCCATGATGTCAAATTCCCCTCTTGTGAATACATGAAATCAATTTCCTCCTGGTTTAAAGACCTTTCAACAATTTCTTGATTTAATTACCCTACCCCAAATCCAAAGGTCGGTTCTTCAATAAATTCATGAGAGGATTGTGGAAAACTAGACACTTCACATAAGGTTTTTGAAGGTACAATTGGTGTATGGATGAGTTCCTCACAAGTATTAATGCATTGTAGTTCTAATCTCAATGATGATACCTCAGAACTCATCATCTCCATTTGATTACACAATTTTTCAAGGAGTATTTGAGGATTAGGCTGGATAGAAGATTGTAAATTATTAACTTCATTAAGATTCATCTCTCCAATCATCCTCGAGAGGGTCGGAAATTGATCCTTTAAATAATCATCATCCCATTGATTGTACATCTCATCAGGTGTGTGGTAATTATTCAAGGGTTGATCAAAGAAATTTTCTAATTTAGGGGCTTCCCAATATTCATTTTACATTGCATTCCAGCATGAGTTTGTGACATGATAATTTGGAAGATACTCCATTGGAGAAGATGGAAAGTTGGATTCTAGATTCTCCGGACACACATAAACAGAAAGGGGTAAAGATAAGAGAGATGGGGGTGAGAATAGAGAAAGTGGGGTGAGAAAAGGATGATGGTGTCTAAGGTAACTTACTTGGGTCCCCGGCAACGGCGCCAAAATTTGGTCTCGCCCAAATTTACCCTACAGGTATGCGGTCGTTGTAGTACAGGTAGGGGTCTAATCCACAGGGACCGAAGAAGGAACCTAAAGACACTCAGATCTTGGAAGGATTTGGCTATGAAGTGGCCAACTATTCAGATTGATTTGATTTGAATAACTACTGATTTAATTTAAAGAAAATAAATTAAAACATTCAATTACTTAGTCTAAAACAATTAATGGAGATGAGTTGATCCTAAGTTGTTACTAGGGTTAGATTGGATGAATTTATTTTCTTATAACGTTCATTTCACTAATTCAAGACGTACCCACAAAATGATATAATTCCTCAACATAATTCACCAATTTAATCCCTACACAATTACAAGGCTAATCACTAATGCACTTAGAGGATCAATTTAATGATCACTCCAAGGAATTGGATCGTACTAGCACTCGAAATGTGTCATTGTTAAAGTTGGAAAAGACGAAGAAGGAAATAAATCATCAAATGGAAATCATAAAATAATGAAATGATTACAGAATTTTAGATCATAAAATAACATCCAATCTTCCCCATGAAACTCCCTAGGACCAACCCATAAGGTTTTAGCCCTCCATTTATGCTATTAAATAAATGGAAGCGGGAAGTCGACTTAAAGAAGCGGGATTGGAGAAGAAAAATACAACAATGAAACGATCACTCCACCGTTGTGTGAATAAATTCACAAGTTCTGGTGTGAATAAATTCACACCTTAAAGCAACGGTATCAATGTGATAAGAAGAAGAAAAGGAAAAGAGGAAATGAAGAACTTTTATTAAGAACTAATGTGATTCAAACAACTTACATGAGAATGAAGAACGATTACAACATCAAATGGACAGCATAACATTATAATGAAACAAAGCACCCAACATCACCAAATACATCACCACTACTGCCTTAAATAGGAAAAATGAAGCCTTGGCCGAGCCCCCAACATCCCATGTGCCTTGAATTAATTATGTTGGGGAAAGGTGGGTGGAACATTAATGATAAGAGACTTTTCCACTTCTTGCCCCGAAGTTGCAGCCAGCTTGCATCCACCGGAAAGAATCGCCTAAAGAACCTTCTAGAAAGCCGAATTTGAGTGGGCCCTAGAAGACTTAAATGAAGAAAGGGATGTCCCCTAACAGCCTGTAAACTTTCAGCCCCAAATAATTTGTGGTTCGGGAGATATGATTGCAATGGTGGGCTGTTTTTCTGGGCCGCAGACTCTGGCCCAAAATTAAAGCTTCAACTTGGGCCGCCTTGATCACCACCATTGAGGACTAATTAGCACTAGATCCAGAATAATTATTTGTTCCCCTATATGTCTTATAGTCTCCTGTAAAATTTGGGATTCATTGGGCCTGTATTGTGGGCCCCATAGTCTGATCAGTGGGATGATATCCAATCTGCCTTCTTCAGAATTGTTTCCTTTAATCGCCAAATATCTCCATCATACTATATTAATAATTCATTGATCCCTGAATAAAAAATGTTCATAATTAAGTGAATATCCATTTACAAAAATTTCAAATTAAAACATGGATACTTACATTCTTTAAAATCAGATGAAACATTGGGCCTAAATTGGTGCACATTAGGCATGAAGTGCACAAATGATGAGAATGAGAGTTCAAAATGTAAAATGCACTAAAATGGTATTTATGAATAGAAAGGCACATGAAAACTACATATATTAGCAATGAATATTAGCCTCTTACAGTGGCTAATCACACCCCCCAACTTGAGTTTTGCTAGTCCCGAGCAAAATATATCTCACAAAAATGAAATTCGAATGACATTTTCCAAAAACATTTTAATACACATTTCTCACCCAAAGATCACATACCAAAAAATTATGAAACCCATCAAAATCATTTAAAACAAGCTATGTCCATAAGCATATCCCAAGCCCAAGCCCATTCCTTTGTTCAAATTCATTGCCATATTTCATCCAAATTCAATTAAGCATGATGAAGTGTTGTGCGTCACAATAGACATGGGGGTTCATTTTTATTCGAGGGAGAAAAGATGGAAGCGCTAGGAGCAATCAAATTTTAATAATAAGATGAGTACTCATTTTTTATTCTCTTTTTTTTTTGTTTTTTTTTGTTTTTGTTTTTTTGAAATTTTTCCATGGTAATTGAAATTGAACTCAATCGAGTCAACCCATGTAGAAAGACTTTGCCAATGACTCCCAGGCTCAAAGACCTTAGGGCACCAAGTGAAGCTCACATACTCGGGCATCATCTCGAGTTAACTCAATCAAAAATAAATTCAAATTACCACAAATAGAGATAAAATGCCCAACTCTGGGCCAGACAACTATGGAGTCGCGATCCCCAAGTGCCGAAAGCCACACATTAGGTCAATTCATTGCTCTACGCGCAATTTTTTTTTGAATACTCATGTTAAAATTAAAATGATCGCCAATCCTATGCTATTTATTATGGGTCCCTAAAAACTCAAACTAGGACCCCACAATCTAGAGGACGTGCATTGTGTTTTTTTTATTAAATGGATGAAAATATAACAGTGAAAAATCACATCGGACAACCGCACTTTCCAATAACTATGCACATGAACATAAACTTGCATTAAAATCAGAATCAAGGCATGCAAAATTATTTGATATCCAATTTCAGAGTTTGGAATGTGTGTTATCATGTTCAAGGTTAATGACATTTTTCCTTCCACACATTTTCATCTCCCCCCCCAACTTAGAATAACACTGTCCCCAGTGTTTAAAGAATTGAAATATAGAAGGGGTAGGATAGAAGTTCAACGAAGACATTGAAAATGAAAATTATGGAATGAAGTCACCTGGTGGTTGACGTTGAAAATGCATTCCCATGTATCCCTTCAATTCTGGTTTGTCTCCCAATGGCTTGGACGGTTGTGAACAGCTTTTCCCAATGACCTATGACATGCCTTAAATTTTTTTTTAATATATATATATATTTTATTCTTATTTTTTTAACCTAAAAAAAGTATAAATAACATAAACTGATGATACATTGTCTTCTTTATATTTTCTGGGTAAGGTATTACTCAGGGATCACACCACGTGACATGGATGAATACGGTGCTCCCCTTTCATACCCATCCTTACTCATAAAAGAAGAACAGGTCAACAATCTATTTTTTTTAAATACGAACAAAAATATAAAATAAAAATAAAATAAACTGATGATACATTTTCTTCTTTATATTTTCTGGGTAAGGTATTACTCAGGGATCACACCGCGTGACACAGATGAATACGGTGCTCCCCTTTCATACCCATCCTTACTCATAAAATAAGAACAGGTCAACAATCTATTTTTTTTAAATACAGAATGCAGAAGAAGGAAAAAAACGAGTCACAAAGATTAGAAAGGTGAAGACCACGGGTTGCCTCCCGTGCATCGCTTTTGTTTAACGTCGCTAGCTCGACATGAACCCCCCAACTTAACCAATTCCAACTTTAAAAATTTTAATTACCTCATCTTTCTCCACTTCAACATGATTGAGAATGAGTATCCCTTGTGGTTGGTATAAAGATTTGGAATTTGATTCATGAACAATCCTATTTTCTAAAATGAATGGGAAAATCCAAGGAATATTAGAAATGGTTGATTCTTTTTCTTCTGTAGTCTTTATTAATAAATCAAAGATCAACCCACCTTTTTGGGTTTCATGAGATGAATGAATGAAACCCCCCAAGCTCTTTCTTAACAAAAATTATAGGGTACTCAAGTGGGGAAGGAAGGACAATGATTTTGAGCTCGGTTTGGATAGGACATTTAGACACAGGTTGAGAATTTGAATCCAACTTATCTTCATTTTCCAAATTTCGTGACAAAATTTTTTCATTTTGAATAGAAGATTCAACCAAAAAATTGGAAAGAATAGTGTTAGGAGTGGGCATGGACTCAATGTTTTCGATTTCTCTCAGTGGTTCAGTGATTGGTGTTTTTGAAAAATCATCAATAGAGTTACACTTAGGAGACTCAATCCATGATGTCAAATTCCCCTCTTGTGAATACATGAAATCAATTTCCTCCTGGTTTAAAGACCTTTCAACAATTTCTTGATTTACTTACCCTACCCCAAATCCAAAGGTCAGTTCTTCAATAAATTCATGAGAGGATTGTGGAAAACTAGACACTTCACATAAGGTTTTTGAAGGTACAATTGGTGTATGGATGAGTTCCTCACAAGTATTAATGCATTGTAGTTCTAATCTCAATGATGATACCTCGGAACTCATCATCTCCATTTGATTACACAATTTTTCAAGGAGTTTTTGAGGATTAGGCTGGATAAAAGATTGTAAATTATTAACTTCATTAAGATTCATCTCTCCAATCATCCTCGAGAGGGTCGGAAATTGATCCTTTAAATAATCATCATCCCATTGATTGTACATCTCATCAGGTGTGTGGTAATTATTCAAGGGTTGATCAAAGAAATTTTCTAATTTAGGGGCTTCCCAATATTCATTTTACATTGCATTCCAGCATGAGTTTGTGACATGATAATTTGGAAGATACTCCATTGGAGAAGATGGAAAGTTGGATTCTAGATTCTCCGGACACACATAAACAGAAAGGGGTAAAGATAAGAGAGATGGGGGTGAGAATAGAGAAAGTGGGGTGAGAAAAGGATGATGGTGTCTAAGGTAACTTACTTGGGTCCCCGGCAACGGCGCCAAAATTTGGCCTCGCCCAAATTTACCCTACAGGTATGCGGTCGTTGTAGTACAGGTAGGGGTCGAATCCACAGGGACCGAAGAAGGAACCTAAAGACACTCAGATCTTGGAAGGATTTGGCTATGAAGTGGCCAACTATTCAGATTGATTTGATTTGAATAACTACTGATTTAATTTAAAGAAAATAAATTAAAACATTCAATTACTTAGTCTAAAACAATTAATGGAGATGAGTTGATCCTAAGTTGTTTCTAGGGTTAGATTGGATGAATTTATTTTCTTATAACGTTCATTTCACTAATTCAAGACGTACCCACAAAATGATATAATTCCTCAACATCATTCACCAATTTAATCCCTACACAATTCCAAGGCTAATCACTAATGCACTTAGAGGATCGATTTAATGATCACTCCAAGGAATTGGATCGTACTAGCACTCGAAATGTGTCATTGTTAAAGTTGGCAAAGACGAAGAAGGAAATAAATCATCAAATGGAAATCATAAAATAATGAAATGATTACAGAATTTTAGATCATAAAATAACATCCAATCTTCCCCATGCGTTTTAGCCCTCCATTTATGCTATTAAATAAATGGAAGCGGGAAGTCGACTTAAAGAAGCGGGATTGGAGAAGAAAAATACAACAATGAAACGATCACTCCACCGTTGTGTGAATAAATTCACAAGTTCTGGTGTGAATAAATTCACACCTTAAAGAAACGGTATCTATGTAATAAGAAGAAGAAAAGGAAAAGAGGAAATGAAGAACTTTTATTAAGAACTAATGTGATTCAAACAACTTACATGAGAATGAAGAACGATTACAACATCAAATGGACAGCATAACATTATAATGAAACAAAGCACCCAACATCCCCAAATACATCACCACTACTGCCTTAAATAGGAAAAATGAAGCCTTGGCCGAGCCCCCAACATCCCATGTGCCTTGAATTAATTATGTTGGGGAAAGGTGGGTGGAACATTAATGATAAGAGACTTTTCCACTTCTTGCCCCGAAGTTGCAGCCAGCTTGCATCCACCGGAAAGAATCGCCTAAAGAACCTTCTAGAAAGCCGAATTTGAGTGGGCCCTAGAAGACTTAAATGAATAAAGGGATGTTCCCTAACAGACTGTAAAATTTCAGCCCCAAATAATTTGTGGTTCGGGAGATATGATTGCAATGGTGGGCTGTTTTTCTGGGCCGCAGACTCTGGCCCAAAATTAAATCTTCAACTTGGGCCGCCTTGATCACCACCATTTAGGACTAATTAGCACTAGATCCAGAATACTTATTTGTTCCCCTATATGTCTTATAGTCTCCTGTAAAAGTTGGGATTCATTGGGCCTGTATTGTGGGCCCCATAGTCTGATCAGTGGGATGATATCCAATCTGCCTTCTTCAGAATTGTTTCCTTTAATCGCCAAATATCTCCATCATACTTTATTAATAATTCATTGATCCCTGAATAAAAAATGTTCATAATTAAGTGAATATCCATTTACAAAAATTTCAAATTAAAACATGGATACTTACATTCTTTAAAATCAGATGAAACATTGGGCCTAAATTGGTGCACATTAGGCATGAAGTGCACAAATGATGAGAATGAGAGTTCAAAATGTAAAATGCACTAAAATGGTATTTATGAATAGCAAGGCACATGAAAAATACATATATTAGCAATGAATATTAGCCTCTTACAGTGGCTAATCACACCCCCCAACTTGAGTTTTGCTAGTCCCGAGCAAAATATATCTCACAAAAATGAAATTCGAATGACATTTTCCAAAAACATTTTAATACACATTTCTCACCCAAAGATCACATACCAAACAATTATGAAACCCATCAAAATCATTTAAAACAAGCTATGTCCATAAGCATATCCCAAGCCCAAGCCCATTCCTTTGTTCAAATTCATTGCCATATTTCATCCAAATTCAATTAAGCATGATGAAGTGTTGTGCGTCACAATAGACATGGGGGTTCATTTTTATTCGAGGGAGAAAAGATGGAAGCGCTAGGAGCAATCAAATTTTAATAATAAGATGAGTACTCATTTTTTATTCTCTTTTTTTTTGTTTTTTTTTTGTTTTTGTTTTTTTGAAATTTTTCCATGGTAATTGAAATTGAACTCAATCTAGTCAACCCATGTAGAAAGACTTTGCCAATGACTCCCAGGCTCAAAGACCTTAGGGCACCAAGTGAAGCTCACATACTCGGGCATCATCTCGAGTTAACTCAATCAAAAATAAATTCAAATTACCACAAATAGAGATAAAATGCCCAACTCTGGGCCAGACAACTATGGAGTCGCGATCCCCAAGTGCCGAAAGCCACACATTAGGTCAATTCATTGCTCTACGCACAATTTTTTTTTTGAATACTCATGTTAAAATTAAAATGATCGCCAATCCTATGCTATTTATTATGGGTCCCCAAAAACTCAAACTAGGACCCCACAATCTAGAGGACGTGCATTGTGTTTTTTTATTAAATGGATGAAAATATAACAGTGAAAAATCACATCGGACAACCGCACTTTCCAATAACTATGCACATGAACATAAACTTGCATTAAAATCAGAATCAAGGCATGAAAAATTATTTGATATCCAATTTCAGAGTTTGGAATGTGTGTTATCATGTTCAAGGTTAATGAAATTTTTCCTTCCACACATTTTCATCTCCCCCCCTAACTTAGAATAACACTGTCCCCAGTGTTTAAAGAATTGAAATATAGAAGGGGTAGGATAGAAGTTCAACGAAGACATTGAAAATGAAAATTATGGAATGAAGTCACCTGGTGGTTGACGTTGAAAATGCATTCCCATGTATCCCTTCAATTCTGGTTTGTCTCCCAATGGCTTGGACGGTTGTGAACAGCTTTTCCCAATGACCTATGACATGCCTTAATTTTTTTTTTAATATATATATATATATTTTATTCTTATTTTTTTAACCTAAAAAAATTATAAATAACATAAACTGATGATACATTGTCTTCTTTATATTTTCTGGGTAAGGTATTACTCAGGGATCACACCGCGTGACACGGATGAATACGGTGCTCCCCTTTCATACCCATCCTTACTCATAAAAGAAGAACAGGTCAACAATCTATTTTTTTAAATACGAACAAAAATATAAAATAAAAATAAAATAAACTGATGATACATTGTCTTCTTTATATTTTCTGGGTAAGGTATTACTCAGGGATCACACCGCGTGACACGGATGAATACGGTGATCCCCTTT
The DNA here is from genome assembly GCA_963277665.1 of Viscum album. NCBI lineage: Eukaryota > Viridiplantae > Streptophyta > Magnoliopsida > Santalales > Viscaceae > Viscum > Viscum album. Next base: position 840,195,829 of record OY728140.1, on the reverse strand, counting down.
CATACCCATCCTTACTCATAAAATAAGAACAGGTCAACAATCTATTTTTTTTAAATACAGAATGCAGAAGAAGGAAAAAAACGAGTCACAAAGATTAGAAAGGTGAAGACCACGGGTTGCCTCCCGTGCATCGCTTTTGTTTAACGTCGCTAGCTCGACATGAACCCCCCAACTTAACCAATTCCAACTTTAAAAATTTTAATTACCTCATATTTCTCCACTTCAACATGATTGAGAATGAGTATCCCTTGTGGTTGGTATAAAGATTTGGAATTTGATTCATGAACAATCCTATTTTCTAAAATGAATGGGAAAATCCAAGGAATATTAGAAATGGTTGATTCTTTTTCTTCTGTAGTCTTTCTTAATAAATCAAAGATCAACCCACCTTTTTGGGTTTCATGAGATGAATGAATGAAACCCCCAAGCTCTTTCTTAACAAAAATTATAGGGTACTCAAGTGGGGAAGGAAGGACAATGATTTTGAGCTCGGTTTGGATAGGACATTTAGACACAGGTTGAGAATTTGAATCCAACTTATCTTCATTTTCCAAATTTCGTGACAAAATTGTTTCATTTTGAATAGAAGATTCAACCAAAAAATTGGAAAGAATAGTGTTAGGAGTGGGCATGGACTCAATTTTTTCGATTTCTCTCAGTGGTTCAGTGATTGGTGTTTTTGAAAAATCATCAATAGAGTTACACTTAGGAGACTCAATCCATGATGTCAAATTCCCCTCTTGTGAATACATGAAATCAATTTCCTCCTGGTTTAAAGACCTTTCAACAATTTCTTGATTTACTTACCCTACCCCAAATCCAAAGGTCGGTTCTTCAATAAATTCATGAGAGGATTGTGGAAAACTAGACACTTCACATAAGGTTTTTGAAGGTACAATTGGTGTATGGATGAGTTCCTCACAAGTATTAATGCATTGTCGTTATAATCTCAATGATGATACCTCGGAACTCATCATCTCCATTTGATTACACAATTTTTCAAGGAGTTTTTGAGGATTAGGCTGGATAGAAGATTTTAAATTATTAACTTCATTAAGATTCATCTCTCCAATCATCCTCGAGAGGGTCGGAAATTGATCCTTTAAATAATCATCATCCCATTGATTGTACATCTCATCAGGTGTGTGGTAATTATTCAAGGGTTGATCAAAGAAATTTTCTAATTTAGGGGCTTCCCAATATTCATTTTACATTGCATTCCAGCATGAGTTTGTGACATGATAATTTGGAAGATACTCCATTGGAGAAGATGGAAAGTTGGATTCTAGATTCTCCAGACACACATAAACAGAAAGGGGTAAAGATAAGAGAGATGGGGGTGAGAATAGAGAAAGTGGGGTGAGAAAAGGATGATGGTGTCTAAGGTAACTTACTTGGGTCCCCGGCAACGACGCCAAAATTTGGTCTCGCCCAAATTTACCCTACAGGTATGCGGTCGTTGTAGTACAGGTAGGGGTCGAATCCACAGGGACCGAAGAAGGAACCTAAAGACACTCAGATCTTGGAAGGATTTGGCTATGAAGTGGCCAAATATTCAGATTGATTTGATTTGAATAACTACTGATTTAATTTAAAGAAAATAAATTAAAACATTCAATTACTTAGTCTAAAACAATTAATGGAGATGAGTTGATCCTAAGTTGTTACTAGGGTTAGATTGGATGAATTTATTTTCTTATAACGTTCATTTCACTAATTCAAGACGTACCCACAAAATGATATAATTCCTCAACATCATTCACCAATTTAATCCCTACACAATTACAAGGCTAATCACTAATGCACTTAGAGGATCGATTTAATGATCACTCCAAGGAATTGGATCGTACTAGCACTCGAAATGTGTCATTGTTAAAGTTGGCAAAGACGAAGAAGGAAATAAATCATCAAATGGAAATCATAAAATAATGAAATGATTACAGAATTTTAGATCATAAAATAACATCCAATCTTCCCCATGCAACTCCCTAGGACCAACCCATAAGTTTTTAGCCCTCCATTTATGCTATTAAATAAATGGAAGCGGGAAGTCGACTTAAAGAAGCGGGATTGGAGAAGAAAAATACAACAATGAAACGATCACTCCACCGTTGTGTGAATAAATTCACAAGTTCTGGTGTGAATAAATTCACACCTTAAAGCAACAGTATCAATGTGATAAGAAGAAGAAAAGGAAAAGAGGAAATGAAGAACTTTTATTAAGAACTAATGTGATTCAAACAACTTACATGAGAATGAAGAACGATTACAACATCAAATGGACAGCATAACATTATAATGAAACAAAGCACCCAACATCCCCAAATACATCACCACTACTGCCTTAAATAGGAAAAATGAAGCCTTGGCCGAGCCCCCAACATCCCATGTGCCTTGAATTAATTATGTTGGGGAAAGGTGGGTGGAACATTAATGATAAGAGACTTTTCCACTTCTTGCCCTGAAGTTGCAGCCAGCTTGCATCCACCGGAAAGAATCGCCTAAATAACCTTCTAGAAAGCCGAATTTGAGTGGGCCCTAGAAGACTTAAATGAATAAAGGGATGTCCCCTAACAGCCTGTAAAATATCAGCCCCAAATAATTTGTGGTTTGGGAGATATGATTGCAATGGTGGGATGTTGTTCTGGGCCGCAGACTCTGGCCCAAAATTAAATCTTCAACTTGGGACGCCTTGATCACCACCATTGAGGACTAATTAGCACTAGATGAAGAATACTTATTTGTTCCCCTATATGTCTTATAGTCTCCTGTAAAATTTGGGATTCATTGGGCCTGTATTGTGGGCCCCATAGTCTTATCAGTGGGATGATATCCAATCTGCCTTCTTCAGAATTATTTCCTTTAATCGCCAAATATCTCCATCATACTTTATTAATAATTCATTGATACCTGAATAAAAAATGTTCATAATTAAGTGAATATCCATTTACAAAAATTTCAAATTAAAACATGGATACTTACATTCTTTAAAATCAGATGAAACATTGGGCCTAAATTGGTGCACATTAGGCATGAAGTGCACAAATGATGAGAATGAGAGTTCAAAATGTAAAATGCACTAAAATGGTATTTATGAATAGCAAGGCACATGAAAACTACATATATTATCAATGAATATTAGCCTCTTACAGTGGCTAATCACACCCCCCAACTTGAGTTTTGCTAGTCCCGAGCAAAATATATCTCACAAAAATGAAATTCAAATGACATTTTCCAAAAACATTTTAATACACATTTCTCACCCAAAGATCACATACCAAACAATTATGAAACCCATCAAAATCATTTAAAACAAGCTATGTCCATAAGCATATCCCAAGCCCAAGCCCATTCCTTTGTTCAAATTCATTGCCATATTTCATCCAAATTCAATTAAGCATGATGAAGTGTTGTGCGTCACAATAGACATGGGGGTTCATATTTATTCGAGGGAGAAAAGATGGAAGCGCTAGGAGCAATCAAATTTTAATAATAAGATGAGTACTCATTTTTTATTCTCTTTTTTTTTTGTTTTTTTTTGTTTTTGTTTTTTTGAAATTTTGCCATGGTAATTGAAATTGAACTCAATCGAGTCAACCCATGTAGAAAGACTTTGCCAATGACTCCCAGGCTTAAAGACCTTAGGGCACCAAGTGAAGCTCACATACTCGGGCATCATCTCGAGTTAACTCAATCAAAAATAAATTCAAATTACCACAAATAGAGATAAAATGCCCAACTCTGGGCCAGACAACTATGGAGTCGCGATCCCCAAGTGCCGAAAGCCACACATTAGGTCAATTCATTGCTCTACGCGCAATTTTTTTTTTTTGAATACTCATGTTAAAATTAAAATGATCGCCAATCCTATGCTATTTATTATGGGTCCCCAAAAACTCAAACTAGGACCCCACAATCTAGAGGACGTGCATTGTGTTTTTTTATTAAATGAATGAAAATATAACAGTGAAAAATCACATCGGACAACCGCACTTTCCAATAACTATGCACATGAACATAAACTTGCATTAAAATCAGAATAAAGGCATGCAAAATTATTTGATATCCAATTTCAGAGTTTGGAATGTGTGTTATCATGTTCAAGGTTAATGACATTTTTCCTTCCACATATTTTCATCTCCCCCCCAACTTAGAATAACACTGTCCCCAGTGTTTAAAGAATTGAAATATAGAAGGGGTAGGATAGAAGTTCAACGAAGACATTGAAAATGAAAATTATGGAATGAAGTCACCTGGTGGTTGACGTTGAAAATGCATTCCCATGTATCCCTTCAATTCTGGTTTGTCTCCCAATGGCTTGGACGGTTGTGAACAGCTTTTCCCAATGACCTATGACATGCCTTAAATTTTTTTTTAATATATATATATATTTTATTCTTATTTTTTTAACCTAAAAAAAGTATAAATAACATAAACTGATGATACATTGTCTTCTTTATATTTTCTGGGTAAGGTATTACTCAGGGATCACACCACGTGACACGGATGAATACGGTGCTCCCCTTTCATACCTATCCTTACTCATAAAAGAAGAACAGGTCAACAATCTATTTTTTTAAATACGAACAAAAATATAAAATAAAAATAAAATAAACTGATGATACATTGTCTTCTTTATATTTTCTGGGTAAGGTATTACTCAGGGATCACACCGCGTGACACAGATGAATACGGTGCTCCCCTTTCATACCCATCCTTACTCATAAAATAAGAACAGGTCAACAATCTATTTTTTTTAAATACAGAATGTAGAAGAAGGAAAAAAACGAGTCACAAAGATTAGAAAGGTGAAGACCACGGGTTGCCTCCCGTGCATCGCTTTTGTTTAACGTCGCTAGCTCGACATGAACCCCCCAACTTAACCAATTCCAACTTTAAAAATTTTAATTACCTCATCTTTCTCTACTTCAACATGATTGAGAATGAGTATCCCTTGTGGTTGGTATGAAGATTTGGAATTTGATTCATGAACAATCCTATTTTCTAAAATGAATGGGAAAATCCAAGGAATATTAGAAATGGTTGATTCTTTTTCTTCTGTAGTCTTTCTTAATAAATCAAAGATCAACCCACCTTTTTGGGTTTCATGAGATGAATGAATGAAACCCCCAAGCTCTTTCTTAACAAAAATTATAGGGTACTCAAGTGGGGAAGGAAGGACAATGATTTTGAGCTCGGTTTGGATAGGACATTTAGACACAGGTTGAGAATTTGAATCCAACTTATCTTCATTTTCCAAATTTCGTGACAAAATTGTGTCATTTTGAATAGAAGATTCAACCAAAAAATTGGAAAGAATAGTGTTAGGAGTGGGCATGGACTCAATGTTTTCGATTTCTCTCAGTGGTTCAGTGATTGGTGTTTTTGAAAAATCATCAATAGAGTTACACTTAGGAGACTCAATCCATGATGTCAAATTCCCCTCTTGTGAATACATGAAATCAATTTCCTCCTGGTTTAAAGACCTTTCAACAATTTCTTGATTTACTTACCCTACCCCAAATCCAAAGGTCGGTTCTTCAATAAATTCATGAGAGGATTGTGGAAAACTAGACACTTCACATAAGGTTTTTGAAGGTACAATTGGTGTATGGATGAGTTCCTCACAAGTATTAATGCATTGTAGTTCTAATCTCAATGATGATACCTCGGAACTCATCATCTCCATTTCATTACACAATTTTTCAAGGAGTTTTTGAGGATTAGGCTGGATAGAAGATTGTAAATTATTAACTTCATTAAGATTCATCTCTCCAATCATCCTCGAGAGGGTCGGAAATTGATCCTTTAAATAATCATCATCCCATTGATTGTACATCTCATCAGGTGTGTGGTAATTATTCAAGGGTTGATCAAAGAAATTTTCTAATTTAGGGGCTTCCCAATATTCATTTTCCATTGCATTCCAGCATGAGTTTGTGACATGATAATTTGGAAGATACTCCATTGGAGAAGATGGAAAGTTGGATTCTAGATTCTCCGAACACACATAAACAGAAAGGGGTAAAGATAAGAGATATGGGGGTGAGAATAGAGAAAGTGGGGTGAGAAAAGGATGATGGTGTCTAAGGTAACTTACTTGGGTCCCCGGCAACGGTGCCAAAATTTGGTCTCGCCCAAATTTACCCTACAGGTATGCGGTCGTTGTAGTACAGGTAGGGGTCGAATCCACAGGGACCGAAGAAGGAACCTAAAGACACTCAGATCTTGGAAGGATTTGGCTATGAAGTGGCCAACTATTCAGATTGATTTGATTTGAATAACTACTGATTTAATTTAAAGAAAATAAATTAAAAAATTCAATTACTTAGTCTAAAACAATTAATGGAGATGAGTTGATCCTAAGTTGTTACTAGGGTTAGATTGGATGAATTTATTTTCTTATAACGTTCATTTCACTAATTCAAGACGTACCCAAAAAATGATATAATTCCTCAACATCATTCACCAATTTAATCCCTACACAATTACAAGGCTAATAACTAATGCACTTAGAGGATCGATTTAATGATCACTCCAAGGAATTGGATCGTACTAGCACTCGAAATGTGTCATTGTTAAAGTTGGCAAAGACGGAGAAGGAAATAAATCATCAAATGGAAATCATAAAATAATGAAATGATTACAGAATTCTAGATCATAAAATAACATCCAATCTTCCCCATGAAACTCCCTAGGACCAACCCATAAGGTTTTAGCCCTCCATTTATGCTATTAAATAAATGGAAGCGGGAAGTCGACTTAAAGAAGCGGGATTGGAGAAGAAAAATACAACAATGAAACGATCACTCCACCGTTGTGTGAATAAATTCACAAGTTCTGGTGTGAATAAATTCACACCTTAAAGCAACGGTATCAATGTGATAAGAAGAAGAAAAGGAAAAGAGGAAATGAATAACTTTTATTAAGAACTAATGTGATTCAAACAACTTACATGAGAATGAAGAACGATTACAACATCAAATGGACAGCATAACATTATAATGAAACAAAGCACCCAACATCCCCAAATAAATCACCACTACTGCCTTAAATAGGAAAAATGAAGCCTTGGCCGAGCCCCCAACATCCCATGTGCCTTGAATTAATTATGTTGGGGAAAGGTGGGTGGAACATTAATGATAAGAGACTTTTCCACTTCTTGCCCCGAAGTTGCAGCCAGCTTGAATCCACCGGAAAGAATCGCCTAAATAACCTTCTAGAAAGCCGAATTTGAGTGGTCCCTAGAAGACTTAAATGAAGAAAAGGATTTCCCCTAACAGACTGTAAAATTTCAGCCCAAAATAATTTGTGGTTCGGGAGATATGATTGCAATGGTGGGATGTTTTTCTGGGCCGCAGACTCTGGCCCAAAATTAAATCTTCAACTTGGGCCGCCTTGATCACCACCATTGAGGACGAATTAGCACTAGCTCCAGAATACTTATTTGTTCCCCTATATGTCTTATAGTCTCCTGTAAAATTTGGGATTCATTGGGCCTGTATTGTAGGCCCCATAGTCTGATCAGTGGGATGATATCCAATCTGCCTTCTTCAGAATTGTTTCCTTTAATTGCCAAATATCTCCGTCATAATTTATTAATAATCCATTGATCCCTGAATAAAAAATGTTCATAATTAAGTGAATATACATTTAAAAAAATGTCAAATTAAAACATGGATAGTTAAATTCTTTAAAATCAGATGAAACATTGGGCCTAAATTGGTGCACATTAGGCATGAAGTGCACAAATGATGAGAATGAGAGTTCAAAATGTAAAATGCACTAAAATGGTATTTATGAATAGCAAGGCACATGAAAACTACATATATTAGCAATGAATATTAGCCTCTTATAGTGGCTAATCATAAGGTATGAAGAATAGATTCATGAGGTAGTAAGTAAAGACTTATTACTTATCTTGATTCACTAAAGTATATCTCATGGAATTTTATACATTCATCAATATACTTAGAGGTGAATGCTTATTATATATGATTTTTTAACTTAGGTTGGAAATATTCCAAGTATGAGAAACTTCATAATTCAATACCATACATACATAAGTCCACATGCTGAATTAGATAATATGCGGGTGGTTGGGTATGTCGCTGATCATGTCACTGGTTGGAGCGCAACCAAGATGGGATTTGTCCACTTGTATGGAAAGTTAAAGACATATGACCCTTAATTGAATTATATTGAGGAAATTCATAACCATGCTTATTTTTTTCACATATAATGTTTTCAACTACTTAGATGAATGACATGTGATGTATTCATCGATTTGGTCAGTCTTTTTTAAAGAATCATGAAATGATGAGAGGCCAATACTAGATTAACATGTTCCATTTCTAGTGGTTACTTGATGTCATGGACAAAGAGATTATATGTTAGGATTGATTTCCTCCAGCTTTAAGTCTTCCAAGACCAACACATAAGCTCTTCTAGGGTTCCATCATAAAACCCATGAGTGATAGGAGGAATTTCTCATCCAAGATTATATGCGAGCCACCATCCTTTTCAGAATCTGATGTTGGACTTTATTTTACACCCAAAAATCCTCCCCTCAAACCAAAGAGCACACAATCGGGTCTCCCCTTCAACGATAATCCACCAGATCCAACAATATTTCACTAACATTTTCTCATCACCGAGACTCACTACCTGACCACTGCTACCAAGAAGACTTTAGACATAAGGCATTATCAATCCACATGCTTTAAATGAGCCCCTGTTATCATTTTCAAACATGTTTGGGGAATACTCCACCCTACACCGCACCTGATCTACACCATGCCTATGATTCTTATTTTCAGAATTGAATTCCTCTAACCTTAAGTCTTATAGACCCAAAACATAAGCCCTTCTAGGTTTCCATCCTAAAACTCATGGGTGATTGGAGAAATTTTCCATCCAAGCTTATATGTGAGCCACCATCCATTGTGGAATCCTTTGTGGGACTTGGGTCTGCACCCAACATTATATAGGTATACATAAAATATATATGGTACAACTTGTGGTGGATATGATCATATAGAGATATGAGTATTTTTATGGAGATCACACTATACCCCTTAGTAGCTTTAGTAGCACTGACACTTTTCTAGAGGCCACTCTTTTCTTAAATCCATGAAATGTGGATTTTATAGTTGTTGCTAACAATATTAAGGCCATAGGGTCACATAGTTGGGACCCTTGGATAAGGATAAAATTTTAGACAAAATATTTATTCAAAATGAAGAGAGTTTGATGAAAAATCATATCCAAAAGAGTTTGTATTGATCCACAAGATTTGGGAAGTTTTTTGCATAAAGTCCTTATCAGATTTTAGTGAAAGTGAAATATTGTTGGATGTGAACTAAAATATACTTACATGAGATGCATGTGCACATGCATATAATGCATGAGACATATATATATATATATATATATATGATATTATATATATAGTGTACATTTAATATATGAATATGAAACATGCATTTTTCATGCATGTGATTCATGAATATAATATATATAATTTTTTTTTACAAATGGTTTATTCATTAGTTTCAATCCATTATAGATGTATTAAAGGATTTGTATTAAATTCATTGAAAATGATCAATGAATTATACCCAACAGAAAAAAACACATATGATGTGTTATGAAGTGGGAGTGTCAAGATTAGGCTATATAAGAGGATGTGATCATCTCCTGTTGGTTGTGGTATGTTGTTTGATGTTCATAAGCCTCTCCTAAACTATCTTCCTCCCAAAACTACATTTATCTCATTTGAGAAGGCACTAACACCCCTTGGACATTCATGTATCCTCACAATATGAGCATGGGTCCTAGTGGCCAGTTTATCACCTAAGAGGAAAGGTACATTAGTTTATTGGTCCTCTTGATCTCCCTCAAGTAGACTCTATAAAAAAATGAAGATGGAAGATTCCGCAACTCATGTTTTCAAGGTACTCTGTTTTTGAAATAATATTAACACAGTGATTTTTTGAAGATAGATCTCCTGTATTTCAGGTTGTCATTACCTTTATATGATCATAAGATGATCATATGAAACCCATCAGGGATAACACACAATAATTATAAAGAACATTGATACATCCAAAAATAATCGAAACTACTATCGTGAGAGGAATTCATTGAAGATCTAGATTTGATAGGGGAAATAGAGGCACAAAAACAAATCCCTCCCTAGTTTTGTGTTTATCTTTGGGAAGATTCTTGCAAGAAACCATTGTGTCAAGTATTTATTATAACACTTCCTTGAAGTAGTGAGTGGATAGGGAGAAAAATAAAGAGTGACCCTAGGATTGATAATGCACCTTTATAAAATTTGTAACTCACATACAATGCATAGTGAAATATCTTGGTATGTCGACACATCATTGCTGTCAGCTACTTAGAGTATCCCTTATTGGTAAACCAAGTAAAATTATTAATATAAATGCTTTTAATTTTGAATATTTGATTACTTTAGCTATAATTTTGATCATGATAGGGTCACATTATTCTATCCAAGGTGAGGAAAATATTCATAAGAATCTCAAAGATGGAAATAAGTAACACCCTAATTCACCTCGACCTTAGAGTGTGTTGGGATGTTGTGGTTGCAACAAGTGGTATCAAAGCCACAAGGTTTAAGCTTTGTGAATCTATAAACATTGGATTATCCTAATGGAAAATTTGGATAATAAAAAATTAGTCCATTTATTTGATGGGTGGAACTACCAAATCTAGAAAAATCAAATGAGATCACATCTACGGTCTCTTGGACTTTATGTCTACTCAGATGTGATTCATTGAATTCACATAAGTGATGTTATAAAGTTTTTGATGGTAAAATCTAGTATAAAATTACTCAATGCTATGAAAAAGCATAAAATTCCCTATTTAGAGGATTTCCAAATCATATTTATGATGGGTTTCAGAGGGATGACTATCATCTTAAATGCAGTAGAAACAAAAACCAAAATGAAAAATAACTAGGATCTATCTATATGTTTGTAATGAATAATAAAATGAATAAATAGAGACATACCTTACCCCATGATGATCTCTCCATTCCAAGATTCACATTAGCTTAATCAATATCACAAATAAGCAATAGAAGGACTCCTTCCTCTGGGGTATCCATGGGCTGCATGAATCTTCTAACACCCAGAAAGGATCTCTATAATTACCATAGTTTGTTAGTGTAACAACCAAAATTTGAGGTATGTGATGCTATTTTTTTTTATGTTTTTGTGCTATATTTTGGTTTAGAATAGTCTTGTAAAGTTTCTAGGAGATTTTGGTTAGTTTTTAATTGATTTTAGAAGGCCCCTAGGTGGTTCATTGTTAGGTGAAACTATGAATATTTCCTAGGTAACCACAAGACATATTGAGAGTCCAAGAAGAGGCACATGGATGGTGCATGGTTATAGGAAATTGTGAAGATTCCCCTGATAACTGTGTTAAATGTGATATGGGGTAGCTCACATGGTTGATGCATGGTTTTCTAAACCATGTGATCTGGGAGTTTTGTGACAGTGGAAACCATAGTTTTGCAAATGGTTCGGTAAAACATGCTGCCTAACTGTGTGACGTAATAAATTAAATTCAAAAATTGGATTCTCACATAAAAAAATTCCTCAAAACCCTCATTATTCCTCCATTTTCCTAAGCTCTCGAACCAGAGGACCCCTCTAGGAATTTTTGGTGATTCTCTTTGATTCAGAGCTAGTTTTAATTAATTTTGGTGTGTTAGATCTAGAGAATTAATGTATGTTGTCCATTTATGCTTCTCCTTATAGATCTCTTCGTTTCCTCTAGGGGAGAACCCTATATTGGAATTGTTATGACTAGATATATGATACATGAAATGTTTTGATGTGTTTTTTCTAGGAATATTTGAAGGGAAGGAAAAAGAAATACTATATATACTTTGTTTGTTTCATTTTATCCAATGATGATTTCCGTTGTGAGGTAGGTGGATTATCTCTCACTATAATTCTTCTAGAACATGAAGGATTATTTTTCTACAAGGTAACTTGAAGGATTATTATTTCTAAAACTATGGTTTATGTTTTAATTGGAAAAACTATTGATGAAAGATTATTGAAAGCACTATTGTTATATGGTTTTAAAATCATGGTTTTAGAAAGATGCACACAACGCGATTTCTTAAATTATAAAAGATAAATTGTTTAAAGAAAGTATGTTTTAGAGAGACCTTGGAATACATGGGTTGGCTAATGTTCATGATTGTATTATGAGGGGCCTTTTGGATTCAGACTTAGTTACCTATAATAATTGGGGAAAGTGGGTGGTTGACCAAGTGATGACTTGGTATAGAAGACAAGTTACCACCCATGAGTATTGGAATTGCTATTTGGATGCATGAATGTGCATGTGAGTATGTGGAGTTAGTATTCCAAGAGGAAAGAGTGAGTACGTTTCTTATTAAAATGACTATTTTATGAATATTCTTGATAATGAAATGATTGATAAATTTTGATTTTTATATAATTTTTTAACATCCCTCTCTCCTTTTTTATATGAAATGCTCTTGATAACTATTTTCTTACTCCTATTTGTTTTAAATAGATTATGCTAGATTGTTCCTGTATTAGTAGTATGTATGGGAAGCTTTTACCAGATTACCTATAGATTCAATATACTCACCCCTTTCATATGAACTTTGGTACATATGCTAAAGTTATTTTCCTTGATATAGGTAATGACAAGGTTTCATATTTCTGTAGTAGAGCATCATGTTGTTATGAGATTGGTAATGGAGGGTGGAGCTTGGAGATGTTCTGGTTGGATGTTTGGAGTGATTCCAGATTGGTATCATTGTGTCATGATGTCTTTTTTGGTTTTAAGGGATATTGTATCTTAATTTCTACTGCTACTCTGATTTATCTTTTTTGTCATGGATTTTGAGTTTTCGTGTTTACTCTCATGCATTATTTATTATCACGATTTTGTTTATATTGTTGTCTTTTATATGTTGTGTATGTTAAAGGGAAAATCACCTCAATTTTTTTTGAAATCTTGTTATGATAATTTAGTTTGATATGATTTGAAATATCCTAAGTATTAAATTTAGTTATAATGTGGTGGCTACGTGGAAATTGGATGTGGTTATAGAGAGATGACACCAGTTCAAAGATTGGGAAATTAGCAAGAGGACACGTCTGAAAATGCGGTTCAACATGAACCACAAGTGAATCACCAAATCATCCAGAGTATAGTTCAAGCATTCTAAGATTTTGACAAGGGGAATTAGATTCAATAGACACACCATGATAATCCATTATTGGAGTTTCAGAATTCGAATCCAAAAATATTTCTGGGGGATCCAGGACCGGAGAATGTGGAGGAATGTCTTGGTCAGATTAATAGAATCTTCAATTTTATAGAAACCATGACTAATATCAAAGTAAAGATAGAAACATACATGATCGAAGACCTTTTGAGACAATAGTGGGATATAGTTATTCAAACTAAACATGACTAGGAAATTACTTGATAAGGTTTTAAATAATTGTTAAAAACAAATTCTACCCACATACCTTCAAGATCATGAAGATGAAAAATTTATTTACTCTTAAGAAATAAAATCTATTAGCCACAGAGTATGCAACTAAGTTCATGAATCTATCTCACTGTAACATCCTATTACTATTTATAGGTATTCTTAAACCCCTATTTTTATCATTCTTTGGTTGGGTTTCATTTAGGTTTGTTTCGAGTGAAATTTTGGAAATTTTGAAAGTTTATAGGCTGTGCAAGGTTGGCGCACAGTTTTCCCAAATAATGCGCCCTCTTAGTGGAAACTGTGCAAACCCAAACAATAGGGGGTTTACACAGCCAGTGCATGATTTGAAAAACCATTCCCCCACTTAGTATAAACCTTTCTCCTTGGCAAAAAGGGGTGCACTATTAGGGAGAACTATTTGTATAATTGTGCGGTCCTGCCCAGCTGACCATGAGTATAATATCTAATAAATCTAAAAATTAATTTTAAAACCTCGAAACCCTTGGTTTAAGTGACTAAAAAGCCTGTATAACCATATTAAATATTCTTCTTCCTTGGAGGCTCCCAAGATGTGATTTTGGCCCCTCTATACCCATCCAAAAGTGAGTCAAATCTAGGTGACCAACTCTCAATCCCTTCCTGGTAAGGCTTATTCCCCCGTTATCTATCTCCCGCTCTCTCCTATTTCCTACCTATGGTTTTTTAGATCTCTAGGTTATTATAGGATCAAATCCCCATTGTTTTAGATCTTGAATCTAGGTGTGATTCTCAGATCTTCATCACCAACATTCTTTTTTAGAGTTTCCCATTTATGGATCTGTGTTTCGAGATCTCATGATCCTGAGTGAGGTGGTTCCGTTATGATGGAAAAATTTGATTAACCCTAAATTTCTTAATTTAGATTCAATTTATTAATTTAAATTAAATTTCTATCAATTGGTTTATTAAAAACCCAATTCCAATGAATTGAGTATTTGGATTTGATTTGGAACGAAATTGGGAAAACCCCTAATTATAATGAATTGGGGTGTGTTTTTGAAATTAATGGAAAATTGTGAGATTTAAATTTTTGAATTTAAATTGAGAAATTGATTTTATGAAATTTATTTCAAAGTTTTATTTGAGAAAAATGGATTAAAATGATTTTGATAGAAACCTAATGGGTCTTTCTTGGAAAAAGGCATTATTTTATTAAAAAATCATGTATTGGTTTTTAAAAGGAAATTGAAATATTTGAAATGGAGGAATTGGATGAATTTTATTTTCAAAAGTTTTAAAATAAATTTCCCATCACTGATTGTTATTAGATCATATGAAATCCTAGGTAGTTAATGAGTTATTTGGGAAAACACTCTATTGACGATTTAAAACACTAACAATACATATGTAGCAGGTCACATCCCCGATGGGATGGTAATGAGTCCTCTTTGACCAGTGTCTAAGGGATATGTGTACTGTTAAGTCCAAAAGGGGCCTAGATACCCTAAGGGAGGGGGGGGGGGGGGTGAATTAGGGTATGGATATTCTTTTTAAACTTCTTCCCGACCCACTGGATCTTGAAATCTTTATTACAAGGGCCACTTTTTATGCTCTTTAATGTCAATGTTGATCTCATACTTTAAAATTTTATCTAATGATAATGCACTGAAAGTAAAGCAATATAGAAAATACAAGGTCACAGATATTTTTACTTGGTTCACCCTCACTGAGCTATATCCAAGGAGCATACAATGACGATGTTCTGATTTTACCAAATACACTAAGGCTCACTATCAAATTACAATGTTCGGGCTAGATATTCTATGCCCAGACTCCCTGCCTTTAAAAGGTTTAGGATCTTCTCACTATATTCCCAAGGGTCACTCCCTATGTATCTTCCTTTGTCTCACTATTGGTGGGAAGGATCACTGTCTTCCTCTTCCTTATCTCACTACTCTTAGAAGGGATTCACACACAGTTTATGGACTTTTAGGTCTCTTAATTTTCATAAATGACACATCCTCAACTATAGATAGATTCTTTATTAAAGTTCCAATTTCATCCACTGAGGAATATCTCTTTACTATAGATATACTGGGCAACTTCCAACTTTCGCGCAACCTCAGGGCGACTTTCGTGCTAATTTAAGAATGAAACACAAGTGTTAACTTTGTCACAGAAAAACCAAAATTCTTTCTACTACAAACTTGCATGAAAAAAACTTATTATACTAACAACTTGCACGACACACACCCTTTTACTCCCTACTCACTATTGGTGCACAACTACCATCTGGCGTGCAACTTATGAATAACTCACTACTTGTGCGCCCTCACCACTTGAATGAAAAGAGCTCTATTTTTTTCTAAGTGATATGATTATATAGAATAAGAGGGGTAGACATATATTTATAGACATTTTGAATACCCTAATTTCATGGAACACAACTTTCCCCCAGACACATTAGTCCATTCTCCCAAGCCCCTGTCACGCAAATCACCTTGCGCACTACTCCAAAACTTTCATGAACTTCTTTCCTTTTCCATATTTTGATGTTCTAATTTTTAAACATGCATGGAATGAAACTTTCCAAGGATCCTTTACACTAGGGCACAAGTCCATTTTCCAAAAACACATTTTCTCCATTCTCTAAGTTTTGGACCCAAAAATTGGGAAAACACTGGAAAACGACGCCACATTGTTTATGATATTTTTTACAACCTCCAGATCATCCATTATTTTTTCATGGATCCTTGTTAACATAGTTTTTAAAAAATATATTCATAATTCCACAAAATAGCATGAAAAACCTCTTTTTCAACAAACAAAATCAACCCAAAAATGCTTCAATGTTATCTTTATGCATTTTTACCAACAATATCCCCCCTTTGAGTTTGTTTACAACTCTTTCATAAATTGATACCTATTTATAGCTTAATCCATCTTCTACCAACATTCACGTCATGAAATTTAGATAGCGATCAAAGAGTCACTCAATATATACTCTAAGACCACATGAGAAATTCTCTATGTGAGAAACAAGAGTAGCATTTAAATTTCATCAATACATCACTTTATTCCATTCCAAAAACACTATTCTACTTTCATAAAAAACCTCAACTATCATGATATGTAATATTTGATCAATCACTTCAAGCGTCATCAGATTTAATAATCCACCTATCTGGCTGCTCCCCCTAGAAGATTTAACTCCCCTTATCTCACTACTCCACCTAGTAACTTCTCTCCATGTCTTGAATAAGACATTTTATCCCTTCTATAGCCATAATTCCCCCCCTTTTCAACAAACCCAAAGGCCATTCCTTTTAGGTCTACAATAGGGTGAAGGACTTATATTAGTAAATTAGGTAAAAACACACCATACCTCAGGGAGGGGGGGGGGGTCCCACATCTACACTTTTTCAAGTGCAGGGAGTCGGATAAACTCTCAGATCCAGTTGATGCCTCTCAAAATCTTCTTTGGGTAAGGAATTTGTTAGAATTTATATAACCTATAGTGCTGTAGGAATATACTATAACTTCACAAGACCTTTATACACCTTCTCCTTGATAAAATGATATTTAATTTCAATGTGCTTTGTCCTTGAGTGATGGATTGGATTTTTGATAATGTTTATAGCACTTAAATTATCACAATTAATTATGATCAAAGACTTCACTTAAAACCCTATATCCTCAAGCTGTTTCTTTATCCATAATAACTGCATGTAAGCATGTGTGGATGCAATATATTCAACTTTTTCAGTGCTCAATGAAATGAAATTTTGTTTCTTTCTTAGCCAATAAATACATGATCCACCAAGATAAAAAGAACCTCCTGACGTTGGTTTTATATCATTTAATGATCCAGCCCAATATGCATTTATATATCCCAATAAATCTTGTTGAGATTTTTCATTGTATATCAAACCAAAATCCACCATTCCCTTGATATACTGAAGTATTCTTTTCACTACAAGAATGTGTCTTTCCTTGGGATTGCTTTGACACCGCACTGCTCAATATGTGGAAAAAACAATATCCAGTCGTATCACTGTCAAGTACAACTGGCTTCTAATGATCTATCTATATTCAGTGACATTAACTATTTCACCTTCATAATCCCATGACAGTTTCATCCGGGTAGCCACCAGAGTCGTCATATCCTTGGAATTATCCATTCCAAATCTTTTCAAAACTTCCATGAAATATTTAGATTGAGAAATTAATGTTCCATCTTTCCTTGTGTTACCAACACCATTATCCTTTGATTACTGTCATGGTTGACATATAGATTGTAATTAAATCCACCATGCTGGAAACCGAGATTATTCAAAAATTGATCTAGCCTTGAATATCATCCTCTTGATGTTTTATTCAAACCATATAAATCCTTATTTTTCCAAAAAACTATGTTATCATCTTTATGAATGAGGAAAAATTATGGCTACTCAATATAAACTTCTTATTCTAGAACCCCATTCAGAAATGAGGACTTGATGTCCATTTAGAAAACTTCAAACCTTCTTTGCACTGTTATGGCCAAGAATAATATGATTTTCTCTAGCATTACAATAGGTGAAAATGTCTCATCAATATCAATACCCTCTATCTAGGAGTACCCCTTGCACACTAGTCATTATTTGTTTCAAATCACTGTACCATATTTATTCATCTTATTACAGAAAGACCCATTTATTCCTGATCACTTTCATCAGGAAACTGTTCACTAGGTTATTGAATATTATGTTCATCTTCCACTATAGTGGCATCATTGCTTTCAAATAATTTTATTAGACTCTTATAAAATCATTATTGATATTCTCTCGAAGATTCTTAGTATCCTAAAAACAATTAGATGATACCATATTTTTAGAACAAAATAGATAATCATGAAAAACATGAATGTTGATACTTTCCCACAATTGGTCTTCTTGATTCCAGACAACATAATCTCTCATCCTTTATATCCCATTGAGATATTGAATCTAATTAAAAGATAGAATGCTCCCCCTATTATGTGAAAATATTATTATTATAGGGACCACTATTTATAACCAAAAACATTATTCTTCTCTTACATCATTTATTCTCATGTGACACTTTACATTGAGACATCAACAAAACCTCAAGGCCTACTGAGTCAGAACTCGGTGTAGGAAACAAGAGATAAAGTTAATAACACCATCATTTCCCATTGTGCTCAATTAATTCCATATATTTCAAGCAGTCCTAATTCATTAACTCCATTTAAGGAATTATTCTATAATTCTTCTTCAACTTTGGTAATTGATTTGAATCAGTTGAAATTATGGAGTGTATCACATCACCACTTTGCATCTGTTTATGCCACTTCCACTTGGATTGTATCACCCCAACACCAGAAACACTTGAATAACTAGTTAATAAAATTTATAAAAATATGGAGATGATGATATCTAGAATCCTAAATAATAGGACTTTGGTATATCATGATGGATCAACCATTTGATACTTTCTTACAAAGAACTGTACTCTTTCTATGCTTGTTCCAACTGCCCATCTGACCTCAACTGTTCTGGACATATGACTAAACATTATTTACCCACATTCTAAGTCTTCTTCTGATATTTGGGTTATGTGGATTTGTCCTTTTTTACAATTTTGGGTTTATACTCACTAGTAGAAATTTCCTTAAATGAGACTCCATCCAAATTCCATTTTTCATGATTCTTTTTCTAAGCAAGAATCTCTCCACTGGTCTTCTTCTCTTGCTTATTCTCCCATTAAAGGGCACTTTCTCTTGCCTTAAATTTTCACCTTGTATAATGACATGTTATTTCTTGAGACATTCTTTATTTATTTTCTTTTATCAGTTACTCAAGTAAAATTACCCAGATGTGCTGGGAGTGAGTCCTTCACTAAACGTACATTATTGTATCTCACAAATAGATTAGCTCCTCCTTTTTTCTTCCAGGGTTGTTCACATTCATTCCAAGGGAGTTTTTGAGAGTGTAATATAGGAGGTGATTGATATACATTTCATTGAGCTCCTTGTGATTTCCCTGAGGTTGTAAACCTATTTTTCATATTACCATGTTGTCTTCCAGTATAGTATTTTTTGTTATACACTGCCTATGCTGGGGATCTCCTTATGGGTTCCTTTTCCTTCCCCGCTTTATTCTTACTGCAATGTCTTTCCAAATTCCCATGATCAGAACATATAAAAAATATTCCATTAAAGGCATATCTCATTTCATTATTTCTCATATAAGATGTTGATGCAGCCAGTGTCCTTCTGATATTGATCCCTCAGGCTTCTTGACACATACTCATGGTGTGTCCCTATCCTCCACAATAATAGCACTTGAAAACTACTTTCTTCTAGGAGACTTTCTTTCAGATTTTTCAAGAAGCTTATGCTTATTCATAAATTTTGAAATATTTCTATCTTTACAGCATGAAATGTATTCCAGATCCTCTGAAAAAAACTTGATGTATGATCATGAGTTCCATAGAAATATCACATGTTGTCACTAAATCTTGTAAATGCCTTTTTAGGTCTTCTCCAACACCTACATGATTTTTCTTATCTCTAGAACTTTTCAAAGATTTATTCCTATCATGCATGGGAGGGGGATCTTCATATCCAATACCATATCTTCACAAACTATATGTCTTTTAAGATGAAAAAATATGTTTTTATTTATCTTCAGAAATAGAATATTTGATTCTCATTTCATCATCACCTATCGAAGGATAATCAAATAGTAAGTGCAAGGCATCCTTCATTTTAGGAGTTCCTTTGGAATTGGATTTCTACACTTCTTTATTTACGGATTCCAACTTATCTCTCAATTATTGAATCTTCACATCCCTTGATTCAAGTTGAGAATTAAGTTATTTCTTGAGATTCTTCTCTCTACTCATCTCATCTTCCAATTCACATGTGAACTTATCCACCACGTCACTTTTCTCATTTATTTTAAATTTTTCTTGAGTAATAAAATCAGAATAGAATGCATTCTCTTGTTGTAGCATTTTGTTCTTATGAACTAGTTAAGATAACAGTGTAGCTAGATCATCATTTCTAGATTTCAGATTCTGAATTTCATCTAAATTATGATTCTCTTTATTTTCATCAGCTTTTGGTTTTTTATCTTTTTAGACATATTTTTAAGTTCTTCAACTTGATAATCATTCTTCTCCCTCAGATCAGTAGCCACATCAAAAAACCTTTGATTTAAACCTCTTAGCTTGTAGACTTCAATTTACAGTTCTTGGATCCGAATATCTTTAGATTTAATTTATTCCTCCAATTTCTGATCCAATTCCTTTGTTTCATGGAAATATAAAACTTTTGGCCTTCTTGGAGATTCTTAATCATTAGTAGTTTCAACATCACTTGGAATTTCATATTCTTCACTCATTCATACAACATCATTGAGCGAGTCTATCTTTTCCCTATATGATTCGTTCAAACCTTTCTTTAGTAAACTATTGGATTCTTTAAACTAAATCACACTTTCTTTCATAAACACTTAAAAATTGAGGAATACCACCAGACTTCTTCTTCTTATTACTATGGAACACCAAGATAATAGAAGATCAAATCTTTAACTTCAAACATTGATTGAACCAAGTCAGAGAAAAATATATATAATAAAATAATCCTTCCCTATGATACCAATTGTTAGGTCCAAAAGGGGCCTAGATACCTTGAGAGGGGGGGGGAGGGTGAATCAGGGTATGCATATTATTTTTAAACTTCTTCCTACCCCACTGGATATTGACCTCTTTATTACAAGGGTCACTTATTATGCTCTTTAATTTCAATGTTGATCACATCTTTCCAATTTTATCTGATGATAATGCACTTAAAGTAAAGGAATAAAGTGAACAAAAGGACCCAAATATTTTTACTTGGTTTAACCTCACTATGATACATCCAAGGAGCATACAACAACGATGTGCCGATTGTACCAAATGCACTAAGGCTCACTACCAAATTACAATTTTCAGGCTAGATCTTATATGCCCAGGACCACTGCCTTTACAAGGTTTAGGGTCTAGTCACTAAGGGTCACTCCCTATGTCTCTTCCTCTAAACAACTACCAGTGGGAAGGATCACCATCTTCCTCTTCCTTCGCTCACTACTCTGGGAAGGGATTCACACATAGTTTATGGACTTGTAAGTCCCTTTATTTGCATAAATTACACATCCTCAACTGTATATAGATTCTCTATTGAAGTTACACTTTCATACACTGATAAATATCACTTTACCATAGATATAATGGGAAACTTCCAACTTCTGTGAAACCTCATGGTGACTTGCACACTACTTTAAGCACAACGCGCAAGTGTTACCTATGTCATGGAAAAACCAACTTGAGAGCTACTCCAAACTTGAATTATACTCTAATATTTAATGTAACAACCTTCTTATACTCACAATATTCATGACACACACCCTTTTATGCCCAAATCACTATTGGTTCTCAACTACCATCTGGTGAAAAACTTATGAATAACTCACTACTTGTTCACCCTCATCTCTTGTGAGACTAGAGCTTCGATTTTCTCTAAGTGTTGAGATTCTCCATAATGAGGGGGGTATCTATCTATTTATATACATTTTTAAGACCTTGAGCACACAACACACAAATTTTCCCTAGACATGCTAGTCCATTCACCCAAGCCTCTTTCATGCAACTCACCTTGCACACCACTCCAAAACTTTCATGCCCTTCTTTACTTTTCTATATTTTGATGTTATGATTTTGAAACATGAATGGCACAAAACTTTACATGTCTTTTTTTCACTAGCGTATAACTCCCTTTTCCAAAAACACTTTTCTCGATTCTCCAAGTTTTGGACCAATTTTTTTGGCAAACATTGGAAAACAACACCAACTTGTATAAAATATTTTTGTACCACCTCCAAATAATCCATTCCCTTTTCATTGATTCTTTTCAACATTTTTTTTCAAAAATATCTTTAGAATTCTACAACAGACCATGGAAACCCTCTTTTTTAACAAACACAATCAATCCAAACATGCTTCAATGTTATATTGAGGGATTTTTTTTCCAACATGTACACATATTTCCATGATAACTATTTGAGTGTGAGGGAGTACCATTTACATGATGACTATTTGAGTGTGAGGGAGTCCCATAACCTAGAAATTTCATACCTTTTTACTAATGACCATGTTTCTCTTTGTGTGTATTTGAAATATATTCCATTATTTGTAAACTATTTTACACATGAATACTGAATTTATATACTATTTTATATAAAATGTTTATTAATCCATTTGTTTAAAGTATTTACATCATTTGAAATTTAAATCATGATTTTTTTTAAATATGAATTTGAACTTCCATGTTTGTTTATTTAAAATTGGAATCTTTATTTGGTTAATTAAATGTTGACATCTTATTATGGAATCCTTGGTGAGACCCTACTGGTCTTTTAGCTCACACACTACATGTGCCTTCAAGTGTTTGTATATAATCTTCTTCTAGGTTTGATCAAGGGTAAGGTGCCACTTGGAGGTGGTTATAGTTGTTGATCCTTTGGCTTGAAGATACATGTTCATTGGGAAGTGGGTTTCTATCCTATTTTTATGGTACTTGTGGTTGCACTTTGGGTTTTCATGCATGTTTGATTTCTGGTACAACTCTCCTTATGGAGTTTTTCTTGAATACATATGGAATTGTTTATATTTCTTCCATTGTGTTTGTGTAAAATTTGTTCCCACTTCCATGTTGCATGATACCAGATGCTAGTCGTGAACTCCGGGGATCATGAATGCACTTCAGGCTATGTTTGGACCAAACTGGTTATTAGGGTACTGGGGTATCTGGGACAGTTCATGAAAAAGTGGTATTAGAGGGAGGTTTTTAATCTTTCATTGATGTAAGTATGCAGTTGTGTAATATTTTCAGGAATTAGGAGGTAGTTGCGATTGAGGTCCTGACCATCTCTCACCGTAATGAACCTTAAGTCACTAGGGGTGGTTTGGGAAAGGCTTCTTGAGGATTGGTTTTAGAATTTTTCATGCTTTTGATTTGGATAGGATGAAATCTAAATATTTTATGTCTATATATTGGGATTAATTTCACTTGTTTCTTTGTTTTAGTGTTAATATGTTGTCTTCAATGTTGACTACTGATGTTTTTTAGCATCATGCCTCTGAGAATATGTGAAAATCAGATCTAGGAGGAAGATACTAATGAATTGTAATGAGAAAATCCTCTCGTGGACTGAGTTTGGTTGAGGTGATTGTGAGTAATTTCCAAGCTATAGGACATAAACCACCATTAGTTACCATTCATGCTCTAGATATAGAATCCCAGAGGGGTGTTTTTCAAAATAGTTCTCAGAAGTTCCTTCACCAGAATCCACCAAAGTTCAATGGCTCCAATGATCCTCAAGAGGCTACAGAATGGTTGATTAGGATGAAGTATTTTTTTGAGTTCTTAGAGACACATGATGAAATCAAGGTGAAGTGTGTCACCTTCATACTGGAGGGACTAAACTAGAGATGGTGGGACACTATAGTGAAAGAGAAGAAGCATGATTTCTTAGAGTGGAAAGACTTTAAGGCACTTTTCACTGACTAGTTCTATCCAGAGTTGATGGTGTTGGACAAGGATATTGAGTTTTTCTAACTCGAGCAGGCTAACATGACCGTGACAAAATATGAAAACCATTTTTCTGAGATAGTGCAGTTTTCACCTAAAATTGAATCAAATGAAAATATGAAGAATTTATGGCTTGAGATGGTACTTTGATCTGATATTAATTCTTAGGTTTTATTCCTGAAGCATCCTTCTTATGATGATGTGCTGGATAGAGCACTGATGGTCTAAATGGACCTGGCTGGCAAGTCGGGGTTTTTGGGAGTTTCTTTTTCTCCTAGTGGCGGTGTGAAATACTCTAAAGTAAAGAGGAAGCATGATTATTATCATGGTAGTTCTCAACATAAGGGTTCTTATAGACCTCCTATAGTTCCTGGAAGAGTACCTTTGATTTTTTACCAGTGTGGCAAGCAAGGGAACTCAAATAGGGTTATCACTGAGGCACCCAAGATATGTGGTTCCTATAGATGCTCAGATCACTTGTAGATTTTCTTCTATATCTTTTCCACCCATTTTAGTGGCATGATATCATCAGAACATACTAAAACTATGGTGAAATCAAATAATTCAAGGAAAAAGTGGTTCCATCCATAGGCATCCAAAATGAAGCTTCTTCATGCAGTGGAAGAGTCTCTAGAGAAAGTAGATATGAGTCCAATGACCATAGAAGGTACCATAACTATAACTTCATCATTAATGATTTCTTTATTTGATACTACCACATCTAATTAATTTATTTCAACCTGTATTGTTAATATTCTTAATCTTTCTATGGATATTTTATCTTATGTGATGGATATTACTACACCTCTTGGAACAAATAGAGAACATGGTCTCCATAGTCACACTTGTGCTTTATTTTTATCATATGTTGAGCTTTCTTGGTATTTTATGGTTCATAACATGAAAACTCTTGACATCATATTCAGGATGGATTGGATTATCTTTAATAAATCCCATATTGATTATTATCTTCAATGGGTCTCCTTCACTACACCCGATGGGGTGTGCTATATTTTCAAAGAGAACGGGACCCAAGGTCCAGTAGAGCCAAACCTTATTATCTAGAGTTATGGAGAGTAATATCAATGTTGGATTTTGATTTGGAGCAGGAATCTTTGATACATGATCTCCCTCCAGTTTTCATCAAGTTTCTTGATGTTTTTCCTTATGACTTCTCTGGTTTCCACTGATAAGGGAGGTAGAGTTTTCTATTGATTTAGTGTCTGGTACTCAAAAAATATCAATTTTTTCTTACCGCATGGAATTATCTGAAATTAAAGAGTTTAAGTCTCAGTTGGATGATGTTATAGAGAAATTATTTATATGATTTAGTGTTCCACCTTTGGTGGAACTAGTTCTCTTTACTAAGAAATCTAATGGTTCACTTCACCTTTGTGTTGATTATTGAAAACTCAATCGAGTTACAATAATGAAAAAGTATCTATTTCCATGGATTTATGATTTGTTTGAATAGTTTAAGGGGGGAAAACTGGTTCTCAAAGATTTATCTTTGATCTGGTTACCATCATTTGAGAATAAAATAATCTGACATTCATAAAACCTCCTTTAAGAGAAGGTATTACCACTCTCAGTACCTTTTAACACCTTTTGGTTTAACCAATTCTCATGAATTCTTTATGGATTTAATTAATAGTATTTTACATGAGTATATTGATACTTTAATGATATTATTTTTGGCTGACATCTTGGTTTACTATCTGTGAGTAGTTATATAATTATTGAGAAATCACTGCCTTCATGCCAAGTTATCAAAATGTGATTTCTGGATTCAGAAAGTGAAGTTCTTGGGAAACTTGGTGTTAGAACATGGTATTTGAGTTGATCCTAAAAAGGTGAAAGATGTTATGACATGGGAGAAACCAAGAGATGTTTTTGATATTAATAGCTTCTTGGGTTTAGCTGGATACTATTTTCGGTTCCTTAAGGACTTCTTAAAGTTTGATTCTATGATGACTACTCTAAATCAGAAGGGAGTAAAGTTTTCTTGGTATAAAAAATGTCAAAATTATTTTTTTTAGTTGAAAAATATTTTGACTATGGTGTTGGTGTTGACTCTTCCAAAGGACAGGTAGGGTTATGTGGTATTTTGTGATTCATTAGGTTTAGTTTTGGGCCATGTTCTTATGTAGGGTGATCATTTCATTGCTTATGGATCTCTTCAGCTTAGGCCATATGAAAAGAATTACCCGACCCCTGACCTTGAAATCATAGATGTGATGCATGCGCTTAAGAGTTAGAAACATTACCTTTATGGGGAAAGGCTTACCATGTATTTTGACCATAATATCTTCAGTTATATCTTCTCTCAAAAATATTTGAATCTCCTCTAGAGGCATTGGGTGGAATATCTGTAATCTTTCAACTTTGACATCGCCTATATCCTAAGGAAAGGGAATGCCATCGTAGATGCTTTGAGTAGGAAGATTATAACCTAATCCATGAAAGAATCATCGAAAGAGTGGAACTTAATGAATATTTTTTCACAGTTTCATATTGGAGTCCAAGAATTAGGGGTTGATGTTTCCTTGTCTAGTGTTTAGAAGGAATCCACTCTTATCAAGTTGATTCTTTAGGAAAAATATCTTGATAATGAATTCTGTAGCATTAGAGACTCTCTTTATGGTGGGGAGATCATAACAAACTGGTCATTCTCCACCAAGATAATTCTATGCTATTGGAATCACTTTTTTGTGCCTTTAGTGTTAATAAAAGTTGCGATGAGGGATTTCCATAATTCTCTGTGGGCTATGCACCCAGGAACAACAAAGATGTTCCATGATATGCAATGAAAATTATGGTGTCTAAACATGAGATGGGGTATTTCTGATTTTGTCTCTCATTGTTATACATTCTAGTAGGTCATGGATGAGCACCAGAGACCTTTAGGTTTGCTTCAACCACTTCTAGTGCCTACTTGGAAGTGGGGTGAGATCTCTATAGAGTTTATGGTTGGGTTTCCATATACCCATAGAAAGAAGAATGTGATATGGGTTCTGATCGATCAGATAACTAAATTATCTCACTTTATAGCCATTAATGATACAAAAAAAGTTAAAGAGTTGGAAATTATCTATGTGAAATATATTCTTCATTTTCATATAGTTTCACCTATCTAGTCTCTGATAGGGATCCTTGGTTCACTTATCGCTTTTGGAGAGGCCTTTAGGAGGCACTAGAATCTCAGGTCCATTTGAGCATGATATACCATCCGTAGTTGGATGGCTATAAAAAAAGATCTATACATATTATTTAGGATATTCTCCATGCTTGAGTTCTTGACTTTGATGGAGTTTTTGATGAATATATGGGACTGGTTGAGTTTTCTTATAATAATAATTACCAGTTTGTGATCAGAATGGCTCCTTCTGAGGCCTTGTATGGTTTACCTTATAAATCTCCACTGTGTTGGTTTGAGATTTGTGAATGTTACCTATTTGGACTGATTTTGGTTCAATATATGATAGTAAAGATTCAGTTTATTCGTTAGAGAATGTTTATGGCACAAATCCAGTATAAGTATTATGCTAATCATCATTTTAGACCATTGAAATTTTCATTTGGTGACTAGGTGTTCTTTAAAGTTTCACCTCGTTTGGGTCGTCAATGATTTTGAGGCAAGGAAAAATTACTCCTTGTTTTGTGGTACCTTTTTAGGTTATTGAGAAGGTGGTTATATTGGATTATCATTTAACACTTCCACCATATATGACGTCGATACATAATGTTTTCCATGTATTGAAGATATGAAAGTATCTTTCTGATTCATCTCATATTCTGAGTTGGAGTGATCTTGATGTTGAACCTAATTTATCCATGATTGAGCATCCAGTTAGGATAGTTGATTCTGAAACTATGGTATTTCTTGAGAGGACACTATATTTGGTTCGAGTGATATGGCATCATAGTTATGATTCTCATGATATGTGGGAGAGGGAGGCACTAATGAGAGAGTAGTGGCCTCGTATTTTTGACATGGAAGCTTCTTAAAATGATTTCTAGGGAAAGAACATTTATATGGTGGTGAGGTTGTAACATCTTGTTACTAGTTTTAGGTATTCCTAAACCCCTCTTTTGATCACGATTTGGTTGGGTTTCATTTAGGGCTATTTCAGGTGAAATTTTGGAAATTTTGAAAGTTTCTAGGTTGTTTATGGTTGGCGCATAGTTTTCCCAAACCGTGTGCCCTCTAAGTAGAAACCATGAAAACCAAAATAGTGTGGTGTTTTCATAGATAAAACATGGTTTGAAAAACTATGCACCCACCTAGTAGAAACTGTGCACCTTGGCCAAATGTGATGTATAGTTTGTTTAACCACGCGACCCTACCCAACTAACTATGCATACGAGATTAATTTAATCCAAAAATTGATTTTAAAACCCTAAATCCCTTGTTTTAAGAACCCGATGGGCCTATACAAACCTATTACATTTCCTTCTTCCTTAGAGGCTCACAAGAGGTGATTTTTCCCTTAACACCCCTCTATAAGTGAATCAAATCTAGGAAAATGATGTTCGATCCCTTCTCAGTAAGGCTTCTTCCTATATTCTCTATCTCTCGCTCTCTCCTATTTCCTCCCTAGGGTTTTCTATATATATATATATATATGTTATTTGAGGATCTAATACCCATTATTTTTGATATTGAATCTAGGTTTGATTCTTGAATATTTTTTGTTGATGTTCTTTATCAGAGTTTCCTGTTTAGGGCTTTGTGTTTTGAGATCCCATGATCACGAGGTAGGCAGTTCCATTATAATGGCCAAATTTTATTAACCCTAAATTTATTTATTTAGATAAAATTGCTTGATTTAAATTAAATTTCTTTCAATTGGTTTATTAAAAATCCAATTCTAGTTAATTGAGGATTTGGATTTGATTTGGCATGAAATTGGGAAAACCTCTGTGTTTGTGAAATTCATGGAAAATTGTAAGATTTAAATTATGAAATTGATTTGATGAAATTGATTTCAAAGTTTTATTTGATAAAAATGGATAAAAATGGTTTTGATAGAAACCCAATGGTTTTATCTTATAAAAATGCATTAATTGATTAAAAACCCATGTATTGGATTTTAAAATGAAATTGACATATTAGAAATGGAAGAATGAGATGAATTGTATTTTAGAAAATTTTAAAATAAATTGTCCATAATTGATTGTTATTAGAGAACATGTAATCCTAGGTAGTTAGTGATTTATTTGGGAAAACACTCTATTGATGATTTAAAACACTAACAATACATATATAGAAAGTCACATCCTTGATGGGACGATGATGAGTCCTCTTTGACCAGTGTCTGAGGGAGATTATTTGAGTGGGAGGGAGTTCCATAGTCTGTAACTATCGTACCTTTTAGAATATAATCATTTTTATCATTGTGTGTATTTGAAATATATTCCATTTTTTGTAAACTGTTTTACAAATGCCTTATGAATTTATATAAAATGTTTTATATAAAATATTTATTAAGCCATTTTTTAAAAGTATTTCCATCATTTGAAATATAAATCATGATTTATTTTAAATATGATTTTTAATTTCCATGCCTGTTTATTTAAAATTGGAATCTTTATTTGGTTAATTAAATGTTGTCATCTTATTATGTAGTCTTTGGTGAGACCCTACTGGGATTCTAGCTTACAACCAACATGTACCTTTGGGTGTTTTTAGATTATCTCCTTCCAGGTTTGAGAAATGGTAAGGTGCCACTTGGAGATGGTTCTAGTTATTGATCCTTGGTCTTGGAGAGTTGTGTCCACTGAGACTTGGGGTTTTATCCTTTTTTTCTAGTACTTGTGGTTGAAATTTAGGTTTTCATACCTATTTTACTTCTATACAATTCTTACTATGGAGTTTTTCTTGTATTCATACCGACTTGTTTATATTTCTTCCACTGTGTTTTTGGAAAATTCACTTCCACTTTCATATTGTATGATAACAGGTGTTAGTCTCTAACCCATATGGATTGGGAATTCCCTTCGGGCTATATCAGGACTGACTTGGTTATCAGGGTACCAGGGTATCTAGGATAGTTTGTGAAACTCACTTTTCTTGAGAAGTCTTCTCTAATGAGTACCTAAAAGTGTGTATATTTGTGGTTGGGTTGAAAATAGAAATTTGATCTAAAGTAATCACACACAGTATTAATGATCATAGGTGGTCAGTAGAGGAACTATGGTGGAAGAAGACATTGCAGGAACCTATGGTGGGGGGAAAGATTTTACCTATACAGGTACAAGTGGGAACTCTATTTCTATAAATAAGTAAAAAGGTAAACCTATTATCAAGGTAATACAACACCCATAATACAATCAAACTATTTTGTTTCTTTTCCTCCATTTCGTAGCACCATACCGGGTTGTTTTCAACGTGGATCATTAGAGCACAAGAAAAGGTATTGTACATCACCATCTAAAAAATGTCACAATTTTGGTCAAATGAGACACCTCAAATGTTATTATACAAGAAATCCATGGAAAACTAGTGGAAATAGCTCCAAATTTTCGCAAGAATCTTATAACCATATGAGTTAGTCTCATGAGAATATTTCTCAACCCTAGAACTGAGCGAGTCAAGGTGATTCTAGTAACACCTCGACACCAAAGTTGATACCAAAACAATAGGAAAGGAAAGAGTATTTGGGATGACATAGTAACCAGTTGTAAGATGTGGAGAAAATAGCCATCAAATATCAATATGATCCTTCAACAGTGGGAGGTACCATCCTTCTAAACTTGAATCTTATGTAAGTTTTGTTTGATATAGGCACAACCCAATCTTTTATTAATTATTGTGTCATAAATATATGGGGTTTCATGTGGAAATAATTCCTCATGTTATAAGAATCCAAAAATCTATTGGGAAATTGGAGTACAAAGGCTTTAAGTGTACAACATGATCTATAAATATTAATAGGGATAAGTTTGTTTGATATTTTTCAAATATAGATATGGACATATTTTATCTCATCCTGGGAATGGATTGGTTGATAGATTTCAAATTCCACATAGATTATTATTCCCAAAAAGTGTGTTTTACATCCTTTGATGGAATACTACATATCTTTAAGGGATATTGAGATCTAAATGCTGGTAGAGTAGGACCTTTGGTATTGATGGTCAAGACAATCTGTTTTCAGCTAGTAGAAGTAACTTAAGAAACTATTGATAAAGTCATGAAAAGATATTTTTTAGCTATCATAGATTGATATCCTGATGTTTTCCTTAAAAATTTATATGTCTTTCCTCATGAAAGGGAAGTGAAATTTTTGATTGATATTTTATTAGGGACCATTCATACTTCATTTTTGTTATATAGGATGACACCCACATAATTGAGGGAATTGAAGGTCTAGTTGGAAGAGTTGGAAAGTAAAGGATTCATAAGAATTAGTAAATCACCTTGGGATGCTTCGATTCTATTTTTGATGAAGTAAGATGGTTCTATTCATCTTTATGTTGATTATCATAAGCTAAATCAGGTCACAATAAAGAATCAATACCCTCTTCCATGAATTGATGATTTGTTTGATCAATATAAGGGATCCAAATAGTTCTCTAAGATTGATTTATGAATAGGGTATCACTAATTCTGTGTTTTGAAAGAGGATATTCCAAACACAACTTTTAGAAGTCATTATAGTCATTTAAAAACCCTATTATACCATTTGGTCTTATGAATGCACAAATAGTTTTCATGGAATTGGGGTATCATTTATTTCAAAGGTACTATTAATCCATTGTTGTGGTATTTTTTGACGATATCCTGATGTATTCTTAGACTAAAAGTGACTATGTAGAACACATGGGGATAATATTGAGCACCCTATAGGAACACCAACTTTATGCTAAATTCTCTAATTGTGAATTCAGGATATAGGAAGTATGCTTCCTTGGAAATGTGATTTCTTAGAAAGGTGTATTAATAGATCCTGAAAAGATATAAGATATTATCTCTTGGAAAATTATTAAGAATTCATTTGAGATATATAACTTTCTTAGCTTAGTAGGTTTTTACCATAACTTTGTTTGTGACTTTTCACATCTTGACTCTTCAATGACAACTTTGACGAGGAAGGTTTTCCATTACAATAGAGTGATTAGTGTCATAAATCCTTTCAAAAGATTAAGTCTATACTTAATTCGACACCTATACTTACCTTTCCAGAACCAAAAAAGGGTTATATGGTATATTGTGATGTGTTTGGATCTAGTATGGGATGTGTTCTCATGCAAGGAGATCTTGTTGTAGATTACAACTCCTGAAAGTTATGTTTTAATGAAAAGAATTATCTGACACATGATTTGGAACTAGATGTGGTAGTATATGCTTTGAAAAATTATCATCATTAAATATTTGGTTAAAATTTCACTGTGTTTACTGATTATAAAATCTTGAAACATATCTTTTCATAGAGATATTTAAACCTCAGGCAATAAAAATGGATGAAATATCTTTAAATTCTCGACTTTGACTTAGTGTATACACTAGGTAAATGGAATTAGGGGGTTGATAATATAAATTGAAAGTTGTATAATAAGTTAGAAAAAAAAATTATGGTTAGTGGTAATTAATGATGATGATTTCAGATATGTATCTGGATTGTGCTGAGAAAGATAGTGTTATAGTATTCTTTATGATGTCTCTTGTTCCTGATATGTTTGAGCAGGTCAAAGAATCTCAATGATCTGAACCTAATTATTTAACCATGATGTCAAAAATCAATGGTGGGGTGACCATTGATGGACGAACGAAATATGGGAACCCATTCTTGTGTTTTTGATATTAGATAGTAGTTCCCCCATCTTATTAGGAACAACATCTTTATACTTATCTCCATTCAAAATGGGATATTCATCTAGACATCCAAATGGAATACAAGGCATCGAGGACCCATTTTTGGTGATCGGGTATGAAATGAAGAGTTTCTGAATATGTTTTGAAATGTATCACCTATCAGTAGGTTAAGGCTGAACATCATAGACCAGATGATATGATGCAATCATTACCTATAATGGTATGGAATTCAGATAAAATTGGTATGGAATTTGTTATTGGTTTATCGAGAACAATTCTAAAGCATGACATTATCTGAGTGACTGTGGATTAATCCACAAAGAAATCTCACTTAATTCTTATTTGTGAATCTAAAATGGCATAAAATATGGAAATGATTTATATATTGGAAGTAGTAAAGTTACATATATACTAGTTTTGATCATATTTGACCAAGACATAAGAATTACCTCTCAGTTTTGGTGATCTTTAAAACGATCCCTTGGAACCCAATTAATCATGAGGAAAACATATCATCCTCACATAGATGTGCAGTCATAATGTAAAATTCAAACATTTGAAGACATGTTGATAGCTTGTGTTATGGATTTTGGTGGCTTATGAGTGGATAATTTACTTATAACAGAGTTATCATATAAAAATATTTACTAGTCCACAATATATATGGCTCCATTTGAAGAATTGTTTGGATATCCATGTCATTCTCCTCTTTGTTGGGTAAAGACAGGATATATTTCACTAATTATACCTAGCATAGAACTTGAGACGAATAGAAATATTTTAATGATTAAGAAGATAATGGAAACTACCCCGAGTCATTAGAAATCTTATGCGGATCATCATCGTAACCCATTATCATTTGTAGTGGGGGACTATGTTTTCATGAAGGTCTCTCCAAGGTGAGGACATCATCATTTTGGTAAAAAAGGTAAGTTGTCTCCTCATTATGTTAGACCTTTTGAGACACTTGAATGGATTGGTGATGTGATGTAACGATTGGATTTACTAACAAGGTTTAGTTAGGTTCATAATGTGTTTTATGTATGTCAACTAAAGAAGTATCAATTTGACCCTGACCATGTGATTTTATGGGATCATGTTGATCTTGAGTCAGATGCTACATTTATCTAGGCATCAATACGTATTTTGGATATACAAGATAATCTCTTGTGTGATAAATGTATTTGTTTGGCACATATATTATGCCTGCATGGTCAGATTTAGGAGGAGATGTGGGAAAGAGAAGACTTCATGCTAGAGCATTGGATAAAAATATTCTTAAACACCACTAATATCTATCTTTATGAGGATGGAAATCCCAATGGAAGGGAGAATGTAACACCCCTAGTTTGAGGCGTGTTGAACTTTTTTTGTGCTCTTGAGCTATGGTTTGGTTAGGCTTAGACTTGAGAAGTTTTTAGGAGATTTTTTTATAAGTTTTGGAAGGAGTTTAGACGGCACATGTGTGGTACACTGTTAGGATAAACCTTACAGATTTCCTAGGTAACCATGCAACATATTGAGAGAATCTGAGAATAGATTCATAATTAGCACATGGTTAGAGGAAACTGTAAAGATTCCCCTGATAACCATGTGACATGGGATAAATGTGTTTCACAGGGTTGACACAAATTTTACCAAACCATATGTGTAACACCCAAATATTTTTAAAATAAATTTAATATTGAATTCATAAAACACTGAGTCTCTACAAACACCACCTTTTTATAACATAGCTAGTAAACATAATTTTTCCACCTCTGTGATTTTAATTTTGAAAAATTGACATACATGGTTGCGTTCAGTAAGATATTTAGAGTCTGATAAGACAAACTTAATTTTTGATTAATAGTAACATACCCTTATGAATAGTTACATACCCTTATGAATAGTAATGTTACTCTTATTAATATTAATGAATAGTAAATCAGCCAAAAAAATAGAAACTTCACAATGTATAAATACAATTCAGACATTTTATTAGTAAAAAAACAGTCATAGTATAAGTATTGGTATTTTTGTATGTCATAAATATTTTAATTACAATTTTATGATTAATTTAATTATTTAAAATGGAAATGTATTTTCATAAAATGTAATCATAAATTTTTACTTTATTTTCTTATGGTTATAATATAATTTAATGGGAGATTGATTAATTTCTCAAGGTGTTATAAAATGAGTTATAGTTTTAAAGTTTGTTTTTTGGAATAAATTACAATTTTATTTAAAAATTAAATTAAATATTTTAATAAAATTATTTTCAAAAAATGGATTTCATTTTTTAATTATAAATTTCAAAAAATGGTTGGGGTAAATTTTTGGGATTTTTCTAAAATACTTGTATTTTTCGTGAATAGTAAAAATACAGTTGTGAGTTTTTAGTATGTTTAATGAAACCATAATGATGTAATAATTAATATAAAATTCTGGTAGACCTATGTATATTAAAATATTATATGAGGTGTCCCAATTTTCCAATACCATGGGAAAAAACCATGGTAAATCCCATGGTTTTGCAAAAACCACTAATGAGGTGCCTTTGAAATTATTAAAAAACTCCCTCTCTTTTACCATAAATACCCAACCATTACTTCGTTTTATTTAATTAAAAACTCATAATACTCAAATATTTTGTATCTTTACCTTCCTAGGAGTACTCCCAAGGTGTCATCAATTCCCCAAGGTCCCAATCTTCAAGTTTTAGGAGTTACTCTACAAGGTAAGGGAATTCCCAACTTCTCTTTTCCATTTAAGTTCTCTTTTATGTGGTATGTATTTCAAGTTTTTATACCATGTTCTTATTTAAATTTTATTATGTACATATAATATATTATTATTCTTTTATGAATGAGTGACCTATTTCCCATCTCTTTTTAATGTTTTATAAAACCATGTTCAATAGCCGTTATGCTGCAGAATTTTCGTCTTAAAATATCTCTATTTTTCAAGCACTCTTATTATGCTATTCTATTTTAATTTAAATTGGATTATATTGGGATATGTCATTAAATATACCCATTAAATTAAATATTATTTAATAATTATGAGATACCACTTTTCTATCATCAAGATATTTTATGAATTTTTAAGTGACACTGTTAGGCTGCTGAGTTTTTGTAAGGAATTTCTTAACTTTTCTTTTATTTTTAGTTCCTTTATTTTCTTTTTCTTTACTCACCTAATTTCCTCCAAATGTTATGATAACTAAATTAACTTAAATTTATTGTAATTTTGTTTTGATAATGAAATAATTCATCATCATCTCTCCTTTCCCATTATTTTATACTAAAAATAAAAACACTATCCGAGATGTGTTAATTTATCACATTCAAGGATGACGGGTTTTCAATTTCTATTACCATCTTCAATTCTGGTAATGAAACCATTTTTATGGTTTAAAAATACTATAATAAATATTATATAGCATATATAATGTTCTGTAATCTTTTTTTACACATGATATTAATTTATAAATCAAAATGAGTTCGTTGCGATCAAAAACCACCAATTAACCCAAACAATTAGCATTAAAGTTTTATATAATGATTCATCTTCAATACCAATAACCAAATGAATTTTATAACTATGTAATATTATGTATGTTCACTAATAACATATAACTTCAATTATGGACAACCATTCTCATTCTACATGTTTATCCATACATGAATATAAGTAAACCAATCATGAAAACCAAGGAAGAAAACACACCCAAACAATGAAAATTGAATCTCTTAACCCATATAAAGTCCATGAATAAACCTAATAAGGTTATACTAAATAAATTAAATTTATATGAGGTTATTTAATCATTAATTTATGAACCTAAATTTTACTATTAAGGTCATTAAGATCAAGTGAGGAACATTTTCAGACTTAAGGTAAGGGTTTTCCACCAGAACCACCATTTTCATTCGAGTTACTTTTATTGCATAATTACCTCAATGAAATTATTATTTATTTTTATGTACCCATCATAAATTCTGTTTTAGTTTTCTATATATGTTTACCAACCTGAATCCTTCTTTATTTTATGATGAGGTACATGTTTTAAAAGGAAATTTCAAAATTCTTTCCAAAATACAAGTCCGATTCAAGGGAATTTCTCAAATTATTACCTATTTTCAAGGGAACTCTATAATCTATTTTTATCAACTATTATATTTCCAAAATTACTCATTTTATTATGAAAATACTATCTTACTTCACTCCTGGTTTTACACAAAGACTTTTCCAAAAGAACTATTCTTTTCAAGTAAAAGAGTATTTAACTCAAGAGTTACTCGGTGATTTTATAAGAGTATCTTCATCTGTTTCAACAATCTTGTTAATTATTATGTATTATTGGGATTAATATTTTATGATATAATATACCAAATTTAATCAATTGTTTTTTTATTAGTTTTACTGTGGATGTAATATCTTAAAACCATTCACCAATTTACTCTTAATGGTTAGTGTTGATGCTTAATGTTCAGGGAAAGTCATTTACATTTCATATGTTAGTTTCAATATGAATGTATATATTGTTTATGTTTATACCCATTAATATGAGAAATTCATTGGACTTAGTAAGTATTAGGCTGGGCTCACTATATACCCTCGGTGCATCGATAGGTCTAATGAGACAAACTATGGTCTTGGCACGAGGCCTTGACAAAATGAATATTTATAGTCTTGGAACGAGACCTTGAAGGTATGGTTATGATGTCCCCACATTATTAATTCCCTCATTATGAAACTAGTATTGATATTTCATGTGGTTATTAGACTATTAGAATATCCATGATTATGTTTTATTATGGAATTATTATTTAGCTCTTAATCCTACCATATTATGTTCAAGCTTATTTTTTTAAAGGCATGTGTTTTTAGTTATTCACCATGCCTCATGTTTATGTTTATGATATCTTCTACTATAATGCTTACCCTTAATGAGAGTTTGAGCTCACCCCTTCTAATGTTTCATTTTCTCAGGACATGAATAAGTTTATTATGAATGATATACAAGGATAAAATTTGAGATTTGGATATTCCCAATAAAACTTATATGCTGTATTTAAAATCAAGTTGTAACATTGAACCTATGTATGTATCTAGTTTTCCAAAACTACTAAACTACTAGGTCCTTAAAAATTTTATTCCTTGTTTATATGACAATGTAATAAAATAGGGCACTAGTGTAACGACCCGAAATTTTGAATAAATCTTGTTTCCTAATTTTGTGTGTTATTTTATTTTTGATACTCAACAAAACTGTTTCATTTGATAACATGAGTATAATTGAAATGAGACCATTGGGTATTGACTGATTATATGACCATTGGTTAATATGACCACTGGAAACTAAAAATTTTGATTATTGTCTCTAAATACAAGTAATCTTGGTTAATTAATATAGAAAGAAGATTCGATGACCTCACCTAGTAGTCTTGGACCGATCGAAGCCCATCTAACAGAACTTGGGAAGGAGGTAGCACCACTGGGCTTTGCTCTGGACCAAACCCAAGCCGAACTTCATCGTGTGAAGCTAGAATGGAATCACCTTTGCGATAAGTTCAAACTGATAGAAATTACTACTCGTGCGATGTTGGCCGAGCCTCCCTCAGATTCTCTCACCTTAGCACACCTTACACTTAGGTCCTATGCTAGTGTGATAAGGGGATATGTAAGGAGACCGTAACTGCCTTGTGTAATCATTTGTTTTAAATAAAAATTTTGATTTCTTCTTATGATGAAGTTTATGAATTTTTAAATGACCGGATAAATATAGTATGCATATTTATGATGAATTTTAGAAAAAGGATATTTTAAAAATGTTTATGTAAACCTTAAATAATTAAAAATGTGTAATGATTTTCAAAAAATGGTCTTCTACAATTATGTTCAGTACAAAATTTGGAGTCTAATAAGATCAACTTAAATTTTGATGAATAGTAAATTATGAATAGTGATTTTATGCTTAGGATTAGTAATGTAACCAAATGGATTAGTAATTTC
Source organism: Viscum album (assembly GCA_963277665.1). Lineage (NCBI taxonomy): Eukaryota > Viridiplantae > Streptophyta > Magnoliopsida > Santalales > Viscaceae > Viscum > Viscum album. The sequence continues at coordinate 840,156,865 of OY728140.1, read as the reverse complement.
GCTCAAAGAAAGTTTTAATATAATTTAGACCCCTAGATTAAGTAATGTGATTCAATAAAATGGGTAAATAACGGTTTCATAAATTATTATTCAAGTATTAGTTTTTTCGAGTGAATAGTGTTTTTTGATTAAAAATTAAATTAAAAATATTTAGAAAATTATTTTTATAAAATGGATTTCATTTTTGAACTCAGAGCATCGATATTATGTTAAGGTAATTTTTGGGGTTTTTCTGAAAAAAATGAATTTTCCGAGAATAGTGTATTTATTTAAAAATTAAATTAAAAATATTTAGAAAATTATTTTTATAAAATGGAGTTCATTTTTGAAATCAGAGCATTGATATTTGGTTAAGGTGAAATTTTGGGATTTTTCTGAGAAAGTTGAATTTTCAGTGAATAGTAAAAATACAGTTTTAGGGTTTCGGTATGTTTAATTACATCATAGCTGTGTCATGATGATTTCATGAGATATTTTATGGGTTGACCGACCAAAGATGATGAATTATTGTATTGGGGGCCCCATGTGGCCTAACTTCATGGGAAATATCTTGGGAGAACACATGGTTTTGAGAAACCCACTTATGAGGTGTCCCTTGGCCATTAATGCCTTGTCCCCTCACTTTCCCTATAAATACCAAGCCATTCTCTCATCCTTTGGACTCCAAAATCATTCTCAACGAAGTTCGGGTCTCCTTACCTCCCAAGGAGTCCTCCCAAGGTGACCCCAAGCCCTCAAGGTCCAAACCTTTGAGTTTTAAGAGTTACGTTTTAAGGTAAGGGATCCGACCTCTATCTTTCTTTTCAAGTAATCTCTTTTATGTCATTTATTTTATACTCCATGTTCTTATGTTGGAGGATGTTCTTATATATTCATATTACTTCCCTTTTTATGTTCATATGATGAGATACCCCATCTTGCTCTCATCAAATCGTTTTAATAATGTTTAAGTGACGCCGTTAGGCTGCCAAATTTTTAAGGGGATTCTTTCACTCTTCTCATTATTTTCAAAATTCTACTTTCATGTCAAGTCTTTCAAGTTCATTTTATTATTATGTTGGGGTATGATATCTATATCTATAATACTGATATTTTATGATCATATTATGAGATACCCCATTTTATCTCTTCAATTCAGCATTTTGAAGTTTTAAGTGGCGTTGTTAGGCTGCCGAATTTTAAGGGGATTCTTTCACCCTTCTCATTCTTTTCAAAGTTATACTTTCATGTCAAGTATTTAAAGTTACTTTTTAATTATGTTGGGGAATGATATCTATATCTATCATACTTAACTCTTATTTTCACATGATGAGAGACCCTATTTGATCTTTTCAAATCATTTTTTTTGAAGTTTAAGTGACGCCGTTGGGCTGCCGAATTTTCATAAGAGAAATATTATTTTTGTCTTCCTTTCATGTTCTTAATTTTATATGTTATATCTTTCAAATTTCATTACCATGTTCTAAAATACTTTATATTCTGTCCCTCTACTGTTTTATGGGTCATTTATGAGTGTTTGACCCATGTCCCCTCTCTTTTAAATGTTTTTTAAAACCCCGAAACATAGTCGTTATGCTGCAGAATTTCCATCTCAAAATGTCTCTCTATTTTTATAAAGTTCTTTTATTTTATTAAGTGAATACTAAAAGATCTCTCTTCTATAGGGGTATTCACATATATACCAAGTTTTTATATTTTAAATTCTGGTATTTACATACATGAGACCCGCTCTCCCCTTCCGTGGGTTTAAAGTGACGTAAAGATCATGTCTTTAAAGCAGTTTTTAAAACGTTATAATTATGAAATGAAACCCATTTATTTTATGCTATATGGGTTGTTTATGAAATTATTTATGATGATATATGTGGCTCACATGATAATAAAGGAAAATTTAAGGGTGCTCCCTGATAGCGCTCCAATTCATTGGGTAATGATGTAACCACTAGAGATTACAATTTTCACGATATCTTAGTGAATAACCTTGGTAATTTTTAAATGACACCTTGGGGATGGACCTTGGTGATATGTTCATGATTGTCTATGTTAAATGATGTAGCCACATATTCAAGTTACAAAAAATGTTATTTTTATTATGATATGCCTCATGATTTCTTTCTCATGCCTTAAAGTTCTTTTCATGACCTTATTGAAGTATCTCAAGTTCACATGTTAAATGTTTCTCTTGTTTCCCTTACTAGGCCTTCTGCTCACCCTTTCTTTTGATGTATGTCCTCAGGTTATGAGATGTAGTAATGAACCTAGGATTAACATGAGGAGAATCCTTTAAAGTGTTTAAGAAGAATGTTTTATGTTTTCATGTTTTAATTTCCTGGTTTCCAAGACACTAAACCTTAAAGATCCTCTGTTTTGTAAAATGTAATGAAAGTTTATGTGATAAAAAGGCAGGATTCTATAGTTGGTATCAAAGGATTGTTTAGTTATTTGTGGAAATTAAGATATGAAAACTCTAGGAAGAACCCTATAGAAAAGTATAAATATAGGAAATCTTCCAGGTATTTTGGTGAGTATTGAGTAAGGGGTTGCTGAGAAAATACATCCCTGTTTGGATACGAGCAGGTAGAGGTGGCTCTGGCACAGATGTACATAGAGGTAAAACCCGAAAACACCGCTTTGAGCTAGACTCGAACGGGAACTGGTACATGACAACGGGCCTTGCTGCACTCTTGGTTACGACACTCCCAAGGGATATGCTTTGGTAAATTCATAAGCTTAGTATGAACCATTATTAAAGGAACAAAGCTAAAATAAAATAAATATTCACATAAGAATATATGATCATGGATAACCTAGTTTGGATCCTAGGGGATCAAAAGTTAGGGTATACTTTTCTTCTACATGTTATCCTTCTATGATTTAAGCTCCTTTTCATGATTATTGGATAAGTATTTAAGCCCCTAATTGTACTTTCTCTTCTTAGTTAATGGTGGGAAATGGAAGAACATGTCCCAACAACCAATGTGATAGGAAATGCGATGATTTCCGTATTAATATGACAAAGATGACTAGGGGATTAAAATATGATTATTATTTTGGAAGATGTTCACTATTTTGGGGACCTTATATGATCAAGGTAAATAGATTACTACGGTATTTTCTTTGAGGAGTAAAGGTTGACTTATATTTTGAAGAATCAATGAATTTAAGGTGAACTTATAGTAATTTAGGTTACTTATGGAAATGATTAACCTATCTTGGGGTAAATATGTTTAGGTTAGTTACTTTTGTTATAAGAAGTTAGGAGTGGTTGATTTTTTTTGGATATGAACAATGAAGTTTATTTTGGAAGACTATGTTATCAAATCCTTATTGTATTTGGGTTTCAATCTTAGTTTGGTTTATTTTGAGGAATTTTAAGAACCATTATTTATGGAATGGTCAATGATGAACTTTGGGTAGTACCATGGAACCTTGAAGATTTAAAATTAGTTTCCCTTCATATGGGATTCATTCCTTTTGAAGAGTTGTTTTATCTTACCCATTATGTTTTTAGGATAATGTTTAAAGATAGAAGAAATTGATAGTTAATCTTTTGTGGATTAAGTGACTCTCAAGAAGATGATTCTTGTGTTTTGATGAGACCAAGTAGTTTTGAATGCTCATCGTTTGGAGAAAAGATTAGTTTTGGTAGAAACTTATTAAAGGATGAAACTCTACTAGAAGGTAGGTATATTTCCTTATGTTTTTATTATATGTAGTAAATGAATTCCTAAAAATTATTAAAAGGAACATAAAACAAAAACGTTGTTGGTTTACATTTCCTACTAGGTAATCAAAGACCGTTTACACACATCGTAAGTTTGGGATGTTCTTATGGTTAAATTTCTCCTAATCAGGTTTTCTATCACTCTCCCCCAGAACATGACCCTTTGTTTTTTCTTCCATATCCATGTTTTCCTCCATGGAATCCTAGTATGGGTTAAATCGGGTGACCTTTGTACTTCCCTTTCTTTCTTTTAAAGTAATAGTTTTTCTGACTCCTTTTCGGATGTGGGACTTTCAATGAAATTTCAAAACCCAATTTTAAAAAATTGCGAGGACGTAATTTCTTAAGGGGGAAGATTGTAACAACCCGAAATTTTGAATAAATCTTGTTTCCTAATTTTGTGTGTTATTTTATTTTTAATACTCAACAAAACTGTTTCATTTGATAACATGAGTATAATTAAAATGAGACCATTAGGTATTGACTGATTATATGACCATTGGTTAATATGACCACTAGAAACTAAACGTTTTGATTATTGTCTCTAAATACAAGTAATATTGGTTAATTAATATAGAAAGAAGATTCGATGACCTCACCCAGTAGTCTTGGACCGATCGAAGCCCATCTAACAGAACTTGAGAAGAAGGTAACACCACTGGGCTTTGCTCTGGACCAAACCCAAGCCGAACTTCATCGTGTGAAGCTAGAACGGAATCGCCTTTGCGAGAAGTTAAAACTGATAGAAATTACTACTCGTGCGATGTTGGCTGAGCCTCCCTCATATTCTCACACCTTAGCACACCTTACACTTAGGTCCTATGCTGGTGTGATAAGGGGATATGTAGGGAGACCGTAACTGCCTTGTGTAATCCTTTGTTTTAAATAAAATTTTTTATTTCTTCTTATGATGAAGTTTATGAATTTTAAAATGACCGGATAAATATAGTATGCATATTTATGATGAATTTTAGAAAAAGGATATTTTAAAAATGTTTATGTAAACCTTAAATAATTAAAAATGTGTAATGATTTTCAAAAAATGGTCTTCTACAATTATGTTCAGTACGAAATTTGGAGTCTAATAAGATCAACTTAAATTTTGAGAATAGTAAATTATGAATAGTGATTTTATGCTTAGGATTAGTAATGTAACCAAATGGATTAGTAATTTCTCTCAAATAAAGTTTTAATATAATTTAGACCCCTAGATTAAGTAATGTGATTCAATAAAATGGGTAAATAACGGTTTCATAAATTATTATTCAAGTATTAGTTTTTTAGAGTGAATAGTGTTTTTTTATTAAAAATTAAATTAAAAATATTTAGAAAATTATTTTTATAAAATGGATTTCATTTTTGAACTCATAGCATCGATATTATGTTAAGGTAATTTTTGGGGTTTTTTCTGAAAAAAATGAATTTTCCGAGAATAGTGTATTTAATTAAAAATTAAATTAAAAATATTTAGAAAATTATTTTTATAAAATGTAGTTCATTTTTGAAATCAGATCATTGATATTTGGTTAAGGTGAAATTTTGGGATTTTTCTGAGAAAGTTTAATTTTCAGTGAATAGTAAAAATACAGTTTTAGGGTTTCGGTATGTTTAATGACATCATAGCTGTGTCATGATTATTTCATGAGATATTTTATGGGTTGGCCGACCAAAGGTGATGAATTATTGTATTGGGGTCCCCATGTGGCCTAACTTCATGGGAAATATCTTGGGAGAGCACATGGTTTTGAGAAACCCACTTATGAGGTGTCCCTTGGCCAATAATGCCTTGTCCCTTCACTTTCCCTATAAATACCAAGCCATTCTCTCATACTTTGGACTCAAAAATCATTCTCAACGAAGTTTGGGTCTCCTTACCTCCCAAGGATTCCTCCCAAGGTGTCCCCAAGCCCTCAAGGTCCAAACCTTTGAGTTGTAAGAGTTACGTTTTAAGGTAAGGGATCCGACCTCTATCTTTCTTTTCAAGTAATCTCTTTTATGTCATTTCTTTTATACTCCATGTTATTATGTTAGAGGATGTTCTTATATATTCATATTACTGCCCTTTTTATGTTCATATGATGAGAGACCCCATCTTGCTCTCATCAGTTCGTTTTAAAAATGTTTAAGTGACGCCGTTAGGCTGCCGAATTTTTAAGGGGATTCTTTCACTCTTCTCATTCTTTTCAAAATTCTACTTTCATGTCAAGTATTGCAATTTATTTTTATTATTATGTTGGGGTATGATATCTATATCTATCATACTGATATTTTATGATCATATGATGAGAGGCCCCATTTGATCTCTTCAATTCAGTATTTTGAAGTTTTAAGTGGCATTGTTAGGCTGCCGAATTTTAAGGGGATTCTTTCACCCTTCTCATTCTTTTCAAAGTTCTAATTTCATGTCAAGTCTTTAAAATTACTTTTTAATTATGTTGGGGCATGATATCTATATCTATCATACTGAACTCTTATGTTCACATGATGAGAGACCCTATTTGATCTTTTCAAATCATTTTTGTTGAAGTTTAAGTGACGCCGTTGGGCTGCCGAATTTTCATAAGAGAAATCTTATTTTTGTCTTCCTTTCATGTTCTTCATTTCATATGGTATATCTTTCAAATTTCATTACCATGTTCTCAAATCCTTTATATTCTGTACCTCTACTGTTTTATGGGTCATTTATGAGTGTTTGACCCATGTCCCCTCTCTTTTCAATGTTTTTTAAAACCCCGAAACATAGCCGTTATGCTGCAGAATTTCCATCTCAAAATGTCTCTCTCTTTTTATAAAGTTATTTTATTTTATTAAGTGAATACTAAAAGCTCTCTATTATATAGGGTTATTCACATATATACCAAGTTTTTCTATTTTAAATTCTGGGATTTACATACATGAGACCCGCTCTCCCCTTCCGTGGGTTTAAAGTGACGTAAAGATCATGTCTTTAAAGCAGTTTTTAAAACGTTATGATTATGAAATGAAACCCATTTATTTTATGCTATATGGGTTGTTTATGAAATTATTTATGATTATATATGTGGCTCACATGATAATAAATGCAAATTTAAGGGTGCTCCCTGATAGCGCTCCAATGCATTGGGTAATGATGTAACCACTAGAGATTACAATTTTCACGATATCTTGGTGAATAACCTTGGTAATTTTTAAATGACACCTTGGGGATGGACCTTGGTGATATTTTCATGATTTTTCTATGTTAAATGATGTAGCCACATCTTCAAGTTATGAAAAATGTTATTTTTATTATGATATGCCTCATGATTTCTTTCTCATGCCTTAAAGTTCTTTTCATGACCTTATTGAAGTATCTCAAGTTCACATGTTAAATGTTTCTCTTGTTTCCCTTACTGGGCCTTCTGCTCACCCTTTCTTTTGATGTATGTCCCCAGGTTATGAGATGCAGTAATGATCCTAGGATGAACATGAGGAGAATCCTTTCAAGTGTTTAAGAAGAATGTTTTATGTTTTCATTTTTTATGTTCCTGGTTTCCAAGACACTAAACCTTAAAGATCCTCGATTTTGTAAAATGTAATGAAAGTTTATGTGATAAAAAGTCGGGATGCTATAAACAGCTTTGAGAAACTAGGGTGAGGTCCTTATAGTTGGTATCAAAAGTAGTTTAGTAGAAAACATGGAAACTAGATATAGGAAACATAGATTTGGGAACAAAAACCTAAGATAGTCTTTGAGGGTAAAACATACAATAAAATCCTAGTATTTTGGTAAGGAATAGATTTTTGGGATCTTTATAGAAAATACATCTTCTTCTAGATACTACAAGTGGATGTGGTTCTGGCACAAATGTAAATATGAGTAACAACTCTGACAAGGTGTTTCGAGCTTGATCCGAGGTAACCTGGTATACGACAACAATCCTTACTGCGAACTTGGTTTGAAACTCCCAGGGGATATGCTTAGGATAATTTACATTTTTTTCCTTATATACCATTAGGAAGGATTTATTCTTCCAAAGTAACCAAAGTATATTTTTCTAGGATTTATGATGCATAAATTTATGATATGATATATACCATGTTTAGAGTTATATATAAAGTTCATAATTTTATGAGCTAATATAGATTATAGAATTGATTAGAAATAGATCCAAGTAGAAGTAATGAGAACATCACCAATGCACATGAAAGAAATAGTAAGAAGGATCATATCTCTCATGGTCTTAAGCCATCATTTCAAAGGAAGATAGAGTCCCATGTATCCTCATCATATGAGGAAATATTATCATGTGTTAACAAGGCATGTATATAATTCTTTGAGTCCTATGGATTTTAAGGGAATAAAAATAAAAAGAGGATGACAAAGAAAACTATGGATAAAGGGAAGAAGGAAAAAAAGGGTTTTCCCACATGTGATAATTGTGGAATGAACCACCCTAGTAAATGCTTTAAGGTAATGGGTTTTTTTATAAGTTTGGAGAAAAAGGACACAAATTTCATGATTGAAAGGGTTATAAAAAGGCTTCCAATGTTTAATTATTAAACTTCAAGGAGATAAGACACTATGCGAATCAATGTCCTAAGCGTCAAAGGAATATACCCTAAATCATGATTCTAGATAATGATCAAGTTTTGATGCTACCATAGATGAAGTAGAATGATTAATATGCTTAGTCAAGAATTATGTCATTTGAATATTTTTTTTCTAGAAATGAACTGGTTATAATAATTATGGAATATATGATTATTGTACTGCAATACATTTTCATTAAGTATTTGAAACCATAAGTTGAATGGTACCAAGAAAAGATATTTAGTAGAAAGTTATTTTTTTTGGAAAATTCATGATTAAAGGAAGGAAAAGTATTAATATATTTCTAATGATGAAGAAATGATTCATTTGGATAAGTACTGACTACCTCAAAACTGATTTTTGACTTGTCGAAAAGTGGTCTATGCTATCATTGACCAAGTTTACAATATTTTTGGATATAAGGAATATATCCAATAGCATGTGTAAGGATGAATTCATGTTTCCCATAAGGTTTTATGGTAATTTGATTTATTACCATATTTTAAGAGGACACATGATGAAGATATTCACATGTTTGGAATGTGAAAATTTAAGGCTGATTCATGTTGTTGAAAGGAAAATAAGGTAGCTGATATATTGAGCAGGAAGGATCATGGAGTTTAAAAAAATGAGGATTTAAAGGGATCTTGTATTCATGGATCTAATAAGGATGGGCATGAGAACTATCAAAGAAGGAAAAACATAATTACTTTTTAATTGGTTTCCCAACCATCTTTATTAGAAATGGTTAAAATCTCTTAGCCAGATGATGTGAACCTTCAAAAGAAAACTAATGCTGTAAAAAATGGGAATTTGGTTGACTTCGTATGTGAAGATAGAATTATGAAATTTGGGAAGATGCTATGTGTTCACTCTATACCTAAGATGAAAAGGGAGTTATTGGATGATGACCATATCTCAAATTTCTCTACACACCCTGGTAGCACTAAAATGTATATAGATTTAAAGGAACATTTCTAGTGGGACAACATAAAGAGGAAATTTCTAATTATGTATCAAGATATTTAGTATGTCAATAAGTGAAGACAAAATGACAACATCCTAGAGGATTCATACTGCAACGACCCAATTTTTTAATTATATTTGTTTCCTAAATTTGTGTGTTATTTTATTTTATACTCAACAAAACTATATCCTTTAATTAACGAAGTGGGTATAATTAAAATGAGACCGTTGTGTTTCAAATGTTATATAACCGTTGAAAACTATAATCTTAATGTTGTGTTTTTATAAATACAGTTATCTTGGTTAATTAATACAGAAATAATATTGAATGGCCTCATGCAGTAGACTCGGACCATATGAAACCCATCTGTTAGAGCTTGGGAAGGAGGTATCATCACTGAGCTTTGCTCTGGACCAAGCCCAAACCAAACTTCAACATATAAAGCTTGAATGGAATCACCTAAGGGAGAATTTTAAGCTAATATAAATCACCACTCATGGAATGTTGTCCGAGCCACCCCAAGATTCTATCACCATAGAACACCTTACACTTAGGTCCTATGCTGGTGTTATAAGGGGCTATGTAATGAGACCTTAGCTGCTTTGTGTAATCCTTTTATATAAATAAAACTGTCATTTCTTATTATGGAAAAGTTTGTGAATTTCAAATATCCGGATAAATATAGGATGTTTATTATTGATGAATTTAGGAAAAAAGGGGTATTTTAAAATATTTTTGTATTCTTTAAATAATTAATAATGTGAAATGATTTTCAAAAAATGGTCTTCTACAGTTGTGTTCAGTGAGAAATTTAGAGTCTAATAAGATCAACTTAATTTTTAGTGAATAATAAAGTATGAATAGTAACATACCTGTATGAATAGTAATGAATAGTAATGAATAGTAAATTGGCCAAAAAAATAGAAACTTCACCCATAAATCTATAAATACAATTTAAACATCTTAAAAGTGAAAAAACGATCATAGTATAAGTTTTGGTATTTTTGTATGTCATAAATATTTTATTTACCATTTTATAATTAATTTAATAATTTAAAATGGAAATATATTTTCATAAAATGTAATAATAAATTTTTACTTTATTGTATTATGGTTACACGATAATTTTATGGGACCTTGATTACTTTTTTAAGGTGTTACAAAATGAGTTATAGTTTTAAAGTTGTATTTTTGGAATAAATAATAATTTTATTTAAAAATTAAATTAAAAATATTTATAAAATTATTTTCATAAAATGGAGTTCATTTTTGAATTCATAGCATCGATATTAGGTTAGGGTGAATTTTTGGGATTTTTCTGAAACAATTAAATTTTTGGTGAATAGTAAAAATATAGTTTTGAGTTTTGGGTGTTTAATGACATCATTAATGATGTAAGCTTTCTGGTAGACTTATGAATAGTGATATATGCTATGAGGTGTCCCAATTGGCTAATACCATGGGTAAATACCATGGGCAATCCCATGGTTTTGCAAATACCACCGATGAGGTGTCCCTTGGAAATTAATAATTTATTCTCTCACTTTTACTATAAATACCAAGCCATTTCCCTAATTAATTTCATTCCAAAATCCTCCTCATTGAAGTTATGGTCTCCTTATCTACCATGGAGTCCTTCCAAGGTGCACTCAAGCCTCCCAAGGTCCCTGACGTGAATATTTAGAAGTTACTCTTCAAGGTAAGGGAACCTTTCACCCTCCTCTTTTAAGTCATGACTTCCTTTATGTTATGTCTTATAGTTCCATTTTATTATGAGGGAACTTTTTATTATATATCTTTACTAATTTCCATTTCATTTCCAAATGATTATATACCCTTTCCACTCTCATCAATTTATTTTCTGAATTTTTAAGTGACGCCGTTAGGCTGCCAAATTTTTTGTAAAAGAAATCACATCTTCTCTTTTCCTTCTAGTTTTATTTTCATATGGTATTTCCTTCAAATATCCATACCATGATCTTATTTATTTTTATTCTATACCCATACTGTATTATGAGTTATTTATGAGTGGGTGACTCTTGTCCCCTATCTTTTTAATTTTTTCTAAAAAGATGTTATGTAGCCATTATGCTACAGAATTCTCATCTTGAAAATCCTCTCCCTTTCTCTCAAGAAATTGATTTTTTGTTTATGTGAATACCCAATAATATTTTCATATCCAGGGGTATTCATAAGTACATAAAATTGATCTATTTTATTTTGTAATTTACATACATATAACCCTCACTCCCTTTCCATGGGTTATAAATGAATTAATGATCAAGTTTTTAAGAACTTTTAAAACATCATGATTTTGAGATGAAACCCATTTCTTTTATTCTCTATGGGTTATTTATGAAATGTTTGATCATGATCTATGTGGATCACATGAAAATAAATACATATTAAGGGTGCGCCCTGATATCACTCCAATACATTGGGTAAATAATTTAATCTCTAGAGATGACAAGTTTTAGGATACCTTGGTGAATAACCTTGGTAATTGTTATGGCACCTCAGGGATAAAACTTGGTGATATATTCATGAATGTCTAAATGAAATGTTGTAGCCACATATTCAAGTTATGATTCAAGTTATTTTTATTATTATATTCCTATTCTTCAATTTCTCATTCCTTTACGATTTATATCATGTTCTTATTAATATTCCTCAAGATCACATGTCAACTATTTCACTTGTTTTCCTCACTGAGCCTTCTGCTCACACTTTCCTTTGATGTATGTCTCCAAGTTATGAGATTTAGTAATTTTACATAGGATGAACCTATGATGAAGCCTTACGAGTGGTTTAGAATAATGTTTTATGTTGTTTTCATGTATTATGTTCCTGATTTCCAAGACACTAAACCCAAAAGATCTTCTGATATGTTAAATTTATATTATGTAAGGAAAAGTTATGTAATAAAAAGGCAGGATGCCATAGTTGGTATCAGAGGATAGTTTAGTTATTTATAGAAATTAGGCTATGAAAAATTTTGGAATAATCTTATAGAAAAATTTAAATATAGGAAAACTTCTTGGTATTTTGGTGAGTATTGAGTAAGTGGTTTATCAAGAAAATACATCCCTGTCTGGATACGAGCAGGTAGAGGCGGCTCTAACGCTGAGGTACCTAGGAGTGAAAACTCAAACAAGGAGTTTTGGGATTGACCCAGGGTATCTTGGTACATGACAACGGGCCTTGCTGCACTCTTGGTTATGACACTCTCGGGGGATATGTTTGGTTAATCATAAGCTTTTTATGAATCATTATGAAGGATTTATAGAGAAATGTAATTGTTTAAATAGGTTTTAAGACATAAAATATTTTATTGTTAAAATTTTTTTAAATGAAATAAGTTTCTCACTAAGGTTTTATTCTTTTAGAAATGGCGGGCAATAGGAGGAACCGTGCAAATGGTGAGCGTAATGGACTAGGCACTGACGACCCTCCGATGGAAGTCGGAATGGAAACATTAATGCGAATGCTGAACCAACCGACTCAAGTTATAGGAAATAACTTGAATCAAGATGAGAGACTAATCTCACTATGAAGGGAACACCATTCTGTTGAGTCCTTTATGTGTCAATGACCACCAACCTTCAGTGGATCGACCAACTCAATGATTGTTAAACAATGGATCAACTCTATAAAGAAGATATTTTCTATGCTCCGCTGTTCAGAGCAAGAGAAGGTCACCCTGACTATCTATCACTTAGAGGGAGAAGTTGATCAATGGTGGGAACTGATTAAAAACACAAGGCAAATAGTAGAGGTTGACGTTATGGAGTAGGAAAAGTTTAGAGGGATCTTCTTTAGTATGTATTTCCCTCATTCTATGAGAAAAAGAATGAAGAAGGAATTTCTTGAGCTGAAGCAGAAGGAGAATGGATATGTGGGAAGCTACGAGATGAACTTCACAAGGCTTTCACGTTACACCTCTTGCTTTGTCATGGATCCAAATGATAAGGTTGATAGATTCTTCAGTGGACTAAGACCTTATCTGCGGAAGAATATAGCCAACCAAGACTATGATAGCTACGAGGAGATCGTTCGGAGTGTGATGAAAGTTGATCTAGAGTTCGATGAGATGCATTGGTCTCATAAATCAAACGAAAAAAAGAGATTGATGGATCCCAGATTAGGGAGGACCTTTGATCAGGTAAGACGAGGCAAGCAAGTGCAACGTCCCACGTGTAATAAATATGGGAAGAAGTATTCAGGGAACTGCCTTCTCAGGAGTGGGAAATGCTACAAGTGTGGAGGAGATGGCCATATTGTGAGGAATTTTCGTAGTGAGGTGAAACCTCAACTTCAAAACACTAACAACAAGGGGAATATGGTGCATGACCTACTTGATGTTTAGTGCTTTAAGTGTGGACAACTTTGGCACTTTTCCAATCACTTTCCAAATATGAGGGCAGTAGAGGGGAACCAACATCAGCCTCAGCAAAGGCCAAGGGAGCAAGGTCGTACTTTTTCTATCACAACAGCTAAAGTTGAAGCTCCAAATGATGTGGTAGCAGGTACTCTTGTTGTTCTCTCAAATCTATAAAGTACTTTGTTTGATTCTGGATCTACGCATTCCTTTATTTCATCCAAGTTTGCAAAGAATTTGGAATCAACCCCTGACTTGCTAAAAGTAGAGTTATTAGTCAAGACTCCTAGTGAGATTATCCAAGCATCATCAGTGTTTAGAAACTCTAGTATTTACCTTAGTGAGCACAATATCATCGCAAATATAGTAGTCATTCTAATGCCGGAATTTGACATTATACTTGGGATGGACTAGCTCTCAAAGTATAATACTAAGATCAAATTCAGAAGTAAGGAGATCACAGTAGTCTTGAATGGAAAACCTACAGTTATCTTCCAAGGAGAGATATATCAACCTAATATTTTTCTAGAAGAACCTCATATATCCTTATTTATGGAATTGATCGGTGAAGAAGAAGAAGGAAATGGGAGTTTTAGGATAGAAAATTTCCCCATCATCCAAGAATACGTTGACGTATTTCTTAAGGAGTTTCCTTGACCTTCCCCAGAAAGAGAGGTAGAGTTCTCTATTGAACTTATACCTGGATCTCATCCAATATCGAAGACCCCACATAGAATGGAAAATGTGGAGCTGGAGGAATTAAAGAAACAACTCTAAGGTATTTTAGAGAAGGGGTTTATCCGATCAAGTGTGTCGTCTTGGGGAGAACCTGTTCTCTTTGTGAAGAAGAAGGATGAATCGATGCGGCTATGCATTGATTATAGAGAACTGAAAAAGGTCACAGTAAAGAAAAAAATGCCCTATTCCAAGAATTGATGACTTATTTGACCAACTTCATGGGGATCAATTATTCTCTAAGATTGATCTTCGATCTAGCTATCATCAAGTGAGGGTGAAGATAAAAGATATTCTAAAAACTGCCTTCCGATCAAGATATGGGAATTATGAGTTTGTTGTTATGCCTTTTGGACTGACTAATGCACCTACTATTTTTATAGATTTGATGAATAGAGTCTTTAAGGACTACCTTGATAACTTTTTGGTAATTTTTATTGATGATATTATGATATTTTCCAAAATTCTTGAGGAGCATGAGGATCATCTAAGGGTTATTTTGAAAACTCTACAAAAGGATAGGATTTTTGGAAAGTTCAGTAAATATAAATTCTGGTTATAACAAGTTTCTTTCTTTGGGAACATTTTTACCAATGAAGGAATCATAGTTGACCCTGCAAATACTAAAGTTGTAGAGGAGTGGCCTTGACCTACAACAATATCTGAGATTCATAGTTTCCTTGGATTAGTAAGATATTATAGGAGGATTGTGAAAAACTTTTCATGACTTTCTAATCCATTAACCATGTTAACTCGAAAAGGGGTCAAGTTCATCTGGACAAAGAAGTGTGAGGAAAGTTTCCAAGAGCTGAAGAAGAGATTGGTTACTACACCTGTGTTAACTCTTCCCTCAAGTGGAGAATGATTCGTTATTTGTAGTGATGCATCTCTAAAAGGGCTTGGGTGCGTCATCATGAAAAATGAAAAGGTCATTGATTATGCATCCAAAAAGGTGAAGACTCATGAGCAAAACTATCCTACGCATGATCTAGAGCTGGCTGCAGTCGTTTTTGGTCTAAAGATATGGAGGCACTATATTTGTGGGGAGAAATGATATATATACACATACCATCAAAGTTTTAAGTATATTTTCACTCAAAAGGAATTGAACATGAGAAAAAGGAGATGGTTGGAAATTCTAAAGACTATGATTGTTCAATTCATTGTCATCCCGAAAGAGAAAACAAAGTCACTAATGCATTAAGCAGGAAAGACCTAGTTGTTCTATCCATTATGAGGATTCAAAGATATCCTTTGATCAATGACCTAGTAAAACTAGACACGGGAATTATAAATTAAGGAACATCATCAACCCTAACCCAAATGATTTCTCAACCATCATTACTAGATAAGATCAAGAAATATCAAAAAGAAGATCCTTTGTTATAGAATAATTTTGAGGTTGTGAAGGATGGGAAGTTTCCTGAGTTCAATACTGATCAAGAAGGTGTATTGAAATTTCTTATAAGACTATGTGTTCCATCTATTCCAGAAATAAAGAAGAAGCTGATGGATAAAGTTCATAGATCTACTTTCTCTATACATCCCGGTAGCATGAAAATGTATAGGGACCTTCATGATCATTATTGGTGGGATAATATGAAAAGGGATATTGCTGACTACACATCAAGGTGCCTGGTATGTCAGCAAGTGAAGGCAGAGCAGAAACTTCCTAAAGGGGTATTGGAACCACTACTCATACCAGCATAAAAGTGGGACAATATCACTATGGACTTTGTCACTAGTCTCCCAAGAAATTTCAAAGGAAACAATGAGATATGTGTTATTTTGGACCATCTCACCAAGACTGCCCATTTTATCTCCATTCGGGAAGATTTCTCTCTTGATCAACTTACCAGGATTTACATGAAGGAAGTGGTAATGATGCATGGAGTTCCACTTTCTATTGTATCTGATCATGATCCAAGGTTCACATTAAAATTCTGGAGAAGTTTTCAACAATCTCTGAGCACTGAATTGAATTTTACGACCTATCACCCCCAAACTGATGAACAATCTGAAAGGAATATTCAAATACTTGAGGACATGCTGACAACATGGTCAATATAATTTAAATGTGGATGGGATCAACACCTCCATTTATTTGAGTTCTCTTACAAAAACAGCTTCCACTCGAGCATTCAAATGACACCCTATGAAGCTCTATATGGGAAGCGATGTAGAACTCCTACTTGTTGGGAATAAGCTAGCGAGAGAAAGATTCTTGGGCCTGATCTTGTGCAAGAGATGATAGAAAAATTACATGCCATCCAACAACACATTAAGGCTGCTTAGAGTCGAAAAAAGAGCTACACCGACAACTATCAAAGGGACTTGGAGTTTGATATTGGTGAAAAAGTATTTCTTCGGATTTCACCTTAGAAGAGAGTCATGAGGTTTGGGAAAAAAGGGAAGCTCAACCCTAGGTACACTGGCCCCTATGGAATCATTAATAGTGTGGGAGCAGTGGCCTATCGGCTTGCACTTCCTCCAAATCTAGCACAAGTTCATGATTTCTTCCACATATCACTCTTGAAAAAGTATATACCTGACCCTTCACATGTACTAAATCCAGAGGTGGTACAACTGGAACATGACCTCTCTTATGAGGAGCAACCGGTGGAGATATTGGATCGTAGAGACAAGGTTCTACGCAATAAGACTACCCACCTTGTTAAGGTGTTGGGGAGGAACCACAAATGTGAAGAAGCCATGTGGGAAACAGAGGAGTCTATGAGACAGAAGTACCCACACCTTTTCTCATCAGAGGGTACGAGATAAAATTTCAGGGACAAAATTTCTTAAGGAGGGAATAATGTAACAACCCAAACTTTTTAATTATATTTGTTTCCTAAATTTGTGTGTTATTTTATTTTATAATCAACAAAACTATATCCTTTAATTAATGAAGTGGGTATAATTAAAATGAGACTATTGGGTTTCGACTGTTATATGACCATTGGTCAATATGACCGTTGGAAACTATAATCTTAACGTTGTGTTTTTATAAATACAGTTATCTTGGTTAATTAATACAGAAAGAATATTGAATGGACTCATCCAGTAGACTCGGGCCATATGAAGCCCATCTACTGGAGCTTGGAAAGGAGGTATAATCACTGGGATTTGCTCTGGACCAAGCCCAAGCCAAACTTCAACATATAAAGCTTGAACGAAATCTCTTAAGGGAGAAGTTCAAGCTGATAGAAATCACCACTCAGGAAACGTTGTCAGAGCCACCCCAAGATTCTATCACCATAACACACCTTACACTTAGGTCCTATGCTTGTGTTATAAAGGGCTATGTAGCGAGACCTTAGCTACTTTGTATAATACTTTTATATAAATAAATTTTTTATTTCTTATTATAGCAAAGTTTGTGAATTTCAAATATCTGGATAAATATAAGATGTGTATTATTAATGAATTCAGAAAAAGGGGTATTTTAATTTTTTTTGTATTCTTTAAATAATTAATAACGTGAAATGATTTTCAAAATATGGTCTTCTACAGTTGTGATCAGTGAGAAATTTAGAGTCTAATAAGATCAACTTAATTTCTAATGAATAGTAAAGTATGAATAGTAACATACCCGTATGAATAGTAATGAATAGTAAATTGGCCAAAAATATAGAAAATTCACCCATGAATGTATAAATACAATTTAAACATCTTAAAAGTAAAAAAACGATCATAGTATAAGTTTTGGTATTTTTGTATGTCATAAATATTTTATTTACAATTTTATAATTAATTTATTAATTTTAAATGGAAATATATTTTCATAAAATGTAATGATAAATTGTTACTTTATTGTATTATGATTACATGATAATTTTATGGGACCTTGATTACTTTTTTAAGGTGTTACAAAATGAGTTATAGTTTTAAAGTTATATTTTTTGGAATAAATAATGATTTTATTTAAAAATTAAATTAAAAATATTTAGAATATTATTTTCACAAAATAAAGTTCATTTTTGAATTCAGAGCATAGATATTAGGTTAGGGTGAATTTTTGGGTTTTTTCTAAAACAATTGAATTTTCAGTGAATAGTAAAAATACAGTTTTGAGTTTTGAGTGTTTAATGACATCATTAATGATGAAATAATGATGTAAGATTTCTGGTAGACTTATTAATAGTGAGATATTCTATTAGGTGTCCCAAGTGGACAATACCATGGGAAAATACTATTGTTAAGCCCATGGTTTGGCAAATACCACCGATGAGGTGTCCCTTGGAAATTAATAATTTATTCCCTCACTTTTCCTATAAATACCAAGCCATTTTCCTCATTAATTTCATTCCAAAATCCTCATCACCGAATTTATGGTCTCCTTACCTCCCAAGGATTCCTCTCAAGGTTCCTTCAAGCCTCCTAAGTTCCCGACCTTCAAGCTTTCAAAGTTACTCTTCAAGGTAAGGGAACCTTTCACCCTCCTCTTTTAAGTCATGACTTCCTTTATGTTATGTCTTATAGTTCAATTTTATTATTAGGGGGATTGTTATTATATATCTTTAATACTATCCATTTTATTTCCAAATGATGATAGACCCTTTCCACTCTCATCAATTTATTTTCTGAATTTTTAAGTGACGCCGTTAGGCTGCCAATTTTTTTTAAAAGAAACCGCATCTTCTCTTTTCCTTCGAGTTTCATTTTCATATGGTATTTACTTTAAATATCCATACCATGATCTTATTTATTTTTAATCTATACCCATACTGTATTATGAGTTATTTATGAGTGGGTGACCCTTGTACCCTCTCTTTTTAATGTTTTCTAAAAAGATGTTACGTAGCCGTTATGCTGCAGAATTTTTATCTTGAAAGTCCTCTATCTTTTTCTCAAGAAATTATCTTGTTTTATTTATGTGAATACCCAATAATATTTTCATATCCTAGGGTATTAATCAATACATAAAATTGATCTATTTGATTCTGGAATTGACATACATATAACCCTAACTCCCTTTACATGGGTTATAAATGACTTAATGATCAAGTTTTTAAGAACTTTTAAAACGTCACGATTTTGAAATGAAACCCATTTATTTTATTCTATATAAGTTATTTATGAAATGTTTGATTAGGATCTATGTGTCTCACATGAAAATAAATACATATTAAGGGTGCGCCCTGATAGCGCTCCAATGCATTGGGTAAAGAATTTAATCTCTAGAGATGACAAGTTTCACGATACCTTGGTGAATAACCTTGGTAATTTTTATGACACCTTAGGGATAAAACTTGGCGATATGTTCATGAATGTCTAAATGAAATGTTTTACCCAAATATTTAAGTTATGATTCGAGTTATTTTTATTATGATATTCCTATTCTTCTATTTCTCATGCCTTTATGATTTATATCATGTTCTTATTAATATTGCTCAAGATCACATGTCAACTGTTTCACTTGTTTTCCTTAATGAGCCTTCTGCTCACCCTTTCCTTTGATTTATGTCTCCAAATTATGAGATGCAGTAATTTTACATAGGATTAACCTATTATGAAGCCTTACAAATGGTTTAGAATAATATTTTATGTTGTTTTCATGTATTATGTTCCTGATTTCTAAGACCCTAAACCCAAAAGATCTTTTGATATGTTAAATTTGTATTATGTAATGAAAAGTTATGTAATAAAAAGGTGGGATTCAATAGTTAGTATCAGAGGATAGGTTAGTTATTTATGGAAATTAGGATATGAAAACATTAGGAACAATCCTATAGAAACTTTTAAATAGAGGAAAACTTCTTGGTATTTTGGTGAGTATTGAGTAAGTGGTTTATCAAGCAAATACATCCCTATCTAGATACGAGAAGGTAGAGGCGGCTCTAGCACAAAGGCACCTAGGAGTGAAAAACCTGACAAGGAGTTTTGGGCTTGACCCAGGGTATCTTGGTACATGACAATGAGCCTTGCTACACTATTGGTTACGACACTCCTGGGGGATATTTTTGGTTAATCATAATCTTTTTATGAATCATTATGAAGGATTTATAGAGAAATGTAATTGTTAAAGAAGTTTTAAGACATAAAATACTTTATTGTTAAAAAATTTGTAAATGAAATAAGTTTCTAACTAAGGTTTTATTCTTTTAGAAATGGCAGGAAATAGGAGGAACTGTGAAAATGGTGACCGCAATGGACCATGTGCTGACGACCCTCCGATGGAAGATGAAATGGAAACATTCATGTGAATGATGAACCAACTGACTCAAGTTATGGGAAATAACTTGAATCAAACTGAGAGAATGATATCACCACAAAGGGAACAACATTTTGTTGAGTCCTTTATGCATCAACGACCACCAACCTTCAGTGGATCGACCGACCCATTGATTGCTTAACAATGGATCAGCTCTATAGATAATATCTTTTCTATACTCCGCTATTCAGAGAAAGAGAAGGTCACCCTGGTTGTCTATCGCTTAGAGGGAGAAGCTAATCAGTGGTGGGAACTGATTAAAAACATGATGAAAAGAGTGTTGGTTGAATCAATGGAGTGGGAATAGTTTAGAGGGATCTTCTTCAGTAATTATTTCCCTCATTCCATGAGAACAAGAATAGAGAAGGAGTTTCTCGAGCTGAAGCAGAAGGAGAATGAATCTATGGGAAGCTACGAGATGAACATCACAAGGCTTTCACATTACACCTCTAGATTTTTCAAGGATCCAAATGGTAAGGTTGGTAGATTCTTTAGTGGACTGAGACCTCATCTGTAGAAGAATCTAGCCAACCGAGACTATGATAGTTATGAGGATATCATTAGGAGTGCGATGAAAGTCGAGCTAGAGTTCAGTGAGATGTAGTGGTCTCATAAATCAAACAACAAAAATAGATCGATGGAGCCCAAATTATGGAGGACCTTTGATCAGGGAAGAGGAGGCAATCAAGTGCAACGTACCACGTGTAATAAATGTGGGAAGAAGCATTCGAGGAACTATCTGATCGGGAGCGGGAAATTCTAAAAGTGTGGAGGAGATGGCCATATTGCGATGAATTGTTGTAGTGAGGTGAAAACTCAACTTTCAAACACTAATGAAAAGGGGAAGATGGTGCAGGCCCTACCTGATGGCCAGTTCTTTAAGTGTGGGCAACTTGGGCACTTTTCCAATCACTTTCCAAATCCAAGGGTAGTGGAGGGGAACCACTATCAGCCTCAACAAAGGCCAAGGGATAAAGGTCATGATTTGAATATCACGACAACTGAAGTTGAAGCTCCAAATGATGTGGTAGAAGGTACTCTTGTTGTTATCTCAAATCTATCAAGTACTTTGTTTTATTTTGGTTCTATACATTCCTTTATTTACTCTAAGTTTGCAAATAATTTGGAATCAACCCCCAACATGCTAAAAGAAGAGTTATCAGTCAAGAATCCTGGTGGGATTATCCAATCATCATCAGTGTTTAGAAACTCTAGTATTTACCTTGGTGAGCACTATATTATCGCAAATCTAGTAGTCATTCCCATGCTGGAATTCGACATTATACTTGGGATGGATTGGATCTCAAATTATAATGCTAAGATCAAATGAAGAAGTAAGGAGATCTTAGTAGTCCTGAATGGAAAACATAAATTTATCTTCCAAAGAGAGATATCTCAACCCAATATTTGTCTAGAAGAACCTCCTATATCCTTCTTTATGGAATTGATCTGTGAATAAGAAGAAGGAAATGAGAGTTTGAGGATAAAAAATGTCCCCATCGTACAGGAATACTTTGATATATTTCCTAGGGAGTTTCTTGGACCTCCCCCAGAAAGAGAGGTATAGTTCTATATTGAAATTGTACCTGGATCTCATCCAATATCAAATACCCCATATAGGATGGAAAATGTGGAGATGGAGGAATTAAAGAAACAACTCTAAGATCTTTTGGAAAAGGGGTATATCTGACTGAGTGTGTCTCCTTGGGGAGCACCAATTCTCTTAGTGAAGAAGAAGGATGGATCTATGAGGCTATGCATTAATTATAGAGAACTGAATAGGATCACAGTAAATAACAAATACCCTCTTCCAAGAATTGATGACTTATTTGACCAACTTCATGGGGCTCAATTCTTCTCTAAGATTGATCTTCGATCTGGTTATCATCAATTGAGGGTAAAGAAATATGATATTCCAAAAACTGCCTTCTGATCAAGATATGGGCATTATGAGTTTATTGTTATGCCTTTTGGACTGACTAATGAACCTGATATTTTTATGGATTTAATGAATAGAGTCTTTAAGAACTATGTTGATAAATTTGTGGTAGTTTTTATTGATGATATTCTGATATATTCCAAAAGTCACGAGGAGCATGAGGATCATCTAAGGGTTATTTTTTAAACTCTATGGAAGGAGAGGATTTTTGGAAAGTTCAATAAATGTGAATTCTGATTACAAAAAGTTTCTTTCTTGGGGCACATTGTTACTAATGAAGGAATCACAATTGACCCTATAAAGACAAAAGTTGTAGAGGAGTGGCCTCAGCCTACAACAATATCTGAGATTCGTAGTTTCCTAGGATTAGTGAGATATTATAGGTGGTTTGTGAAAAACTTTTCACGGATTTCTAATCCATTAACCAAGTTAACTTGAAAAGGGGTCAAGTTTATCTGGACAAAGGAGTGTGAAAAAAGTTTCCAAGAGTTGAAGAAGAGATTGGTTACTGCACCCGTGTTAACTATACCCTGAAGTGGAGAAGGATTCTTTATTTTTTGAGATGCATCTCTAAAAGGGCTTGGGTGCGTCCTCATGAAAAATGACAAGGTCATTGCTTATGTATCCCGACAGTTGAAGACTCATGAGCAGAACTATCCTACGCATGATCTGGAGTTGGATGCGGTCATTTTTTTCTATGAAGATATAGAGGTACTATCTTTATGGGGAGAAATGTGATATATACATAGACCATAAAAGTTTGAATTATATTTTCACACAAAATGAATTGAACATGAGACAAAGGAGATGGTTGAAACTTCTTAAAGACTATGATTATTCAACTCTTTATCATCTTGGAAGAGCAAACAAAGTCACAGATGCATTATGCAGGAATGACCCAATTGTTCTATCCAATATGAGGATTCAAAGAGATCCTTTGATCAATGACCTAGTAAAATTGGACATGAGAATTATAAAGGAAGGAACATCATCAACCCTAAACCAAATGATTTATCAACCGTCATTACTAGAGAAGATAAAGAAAGCTCAGAAAGAAGATACTTTGTTATAAAAGAAGTTTGAGGCTGTGAAGGATGGAAAGATTCCTGAGTTCAATACTGATCAAGAAGGTGT
Source organism: Viscum album (assembly GCA_963277665.1). NCBI lineage: Eukaryota > Viridiplantae > Streptophyta > Magnoliopsida > Santalales > Viscaceae > Viscum > Viscum album. Next base: position 840,133,222 of record OY728140.1, on the reverse strand, counting down.
ATTGAAATTTCATACAAGACTATGTGTTCCATATATTCCAGAAATAAAGAAGGAGCTGATGGATGAAGCTCATAGCTCTACTTTCTCTATACATCTTGGTAGCACAAAAATGTATAGGGAACTTCATGATCATTATTGATGGGATAATATGAAAAGGGAGATTGCTGAATACATGTCAAGGTGCCTGGTATGTCAGCAAGTGAAGGCGAAGTGAAAAATTCCTAAAGGGGTATTGCAACCACTACTTATACTAGCATAGAAGTGGGACAATATCACTATGGACTTTGTCACTGGTCTCGTGAGAACTTCCAAAGGAAATAATATGATATGGGTTATTGTGGACCATCTCACCAAGACTGCCCATTTTATCTCCATTTGGGAAGATTTACCTCTTGATCAAATTTCCAGGATTTATGTGAAGTAAGTGGTAAGGCTGCATGGAATTACACTTTCTATCGTATCTGATCGTGATCCAAGGTTCACATTAAAATTCTAGAGAACTATTCAACAATATCTAAGCACTGAATTGAATTTCAGTATGACCTATCACACCCAAAATTATGGCCTATCTAAAAGGACTATTCAAACACTCAAGGACATGCCAAGAACATACTCAATGGAATTTAAAGGTGGATGGTATCAACACCTCCATTTAGTTGAGTTCTCTTACAAAAACAACTTCCACTCAAGAATTCAAATGGAACCCTATGAAGCTCTATATGGGAAGCGATGTAGAACTCCTACTTGTTGGAATTAATCTAGTGAGAGAAATCTTCTTGGGCCTAATCTTATGCAAGAGATGACATAAAAAGTATATGCCATCCAGCAACACATTAAGGCTGCTCAAAGTCAGCAAAAGAGCTATGCCGACAACCGTTGAAGGGAATTGAAGTTTGATGTTGGTGACAAAGTTTTTATTCATATTTCACATTGGAAGACAGTCATGAGGTTTGAAAAAAAAGTAAAGCTCAGCCCTAGGTACATTGTCCCCTATGGAATCATTGATCGTGTGGGAGTAGTGGCCTATCGGCTTTCACTTCCTCCAAATCTAGCACAAGTTCATGATGTCTTCCACGTATACCTCTTGAGGAAGTACATACCTAACCCTTCACATGTACTAAATCCATAGGTGGTACAACTGGAACATGAACTCTCTTATGAGGAGTAGCCGATGGAGATCTTGGATCGTAGAGACAAGGTTCTATGCAACAAGACTACCCACCTTGTTAAGGTGTTCTGGAGGAACCACAAATGTGAAGAAGCCACGTGGGAAGTAGAGGAGTCTATGAGATAGAAGTACCCACAACTTTTATCATCAAAGGGTACAAGATAAAATTTTGGGGATGAAATTTCTTAAGGGGGGAAGAATGTAACGACCTCAAATTTTTAATTATATTTGTTTCCTAAATTTGTGTGTTATTTTATTTTATACTCAACAAAACTATATACTTTAATTAATGAAGTGGGTATAATTAAAATGAGATCATTGGGTTTAGACTTTTATATGACCTTTGGTCAATATAAATGTTGGAAACTATAATCCTAACGTTGTGTTTTTATAAATACAGTTATCTTGGTTAATTAATATTGAAAGAAGATTGAATGGACTCATCCAGTAGACTCGGGCCATATGAAGCCCATATGTCGGAGCTTGGGAAGGAGGTTGCATCACTAGGCTTTGCTCTGGACCAAGCCCAAGCCGAACTTCAACATATGAATCATGAACGGAATTGCCTAAGGGAGAAGTTCAAGCTAATATAAATCACCACTCGTGCAATGTTGTCCGAGCCACGCCAAGATTCTATCACCATAGCACACCTTACACTTAGGTCCTATGATGGTGTTATAAGGGGCCATGTAACGAGACCTTAGCTGCTTTGTGTAATCTTTTTATATAAATAAAATTGTCATTTCTTATTATGGAAACGTTTGTGAATTTCAAATATCCGGATAAATACAGGATGTTTATTATTGATGAATTTAGAAAAAAAGGGGTATTTTAAAATATTTTTGTATTATTTAAATATTTAATAATGTGAAATAATTTTCAAAAAATGGTCTTCTACAATTGTGATCAGTGAGAAATTTAGAGTCTAATAAGATCAACTTAATTTTTAGTGAATAGTAAAGTATGAATATTAACATACCCATATGAATAGTAATGAATAGTAATGAATAGAAATTGGCCTAAAAAATAGAAACTTCACCCATGAATGTATAAATACAATTTAAACATCTTAAAAGTGAAAAAACGATCATAGTATAAGTTTTGGTATTTTTGTATGTCATAAATATTTTATTTAAAATTTTATAATTAATTTAATAATTTAAAATGGAAATATATTTTCATAAAATGTAATCATAAATTGTTACTTTATTGTATTATGGTTACATAATAATTTTATAGAACCTTGATTACTTTTTTAAGGTGTTACAAAATGAGTTATAGTTTTAAAGTTGTATTTTTTGGAATAAATAATGATTTTATTTAAAAATTAAATTAAAAATATTTAGAAAATTATTTTCATAAAATGGAGGTAATTTTTTAATTCAGAGCATCAATATTAGGTTAGGGTGAGTTTTTGGGATTTTTCTGAAACAGTTGAATTTTCAGTGAATAGTAAAAATACAGTTTTGAGTTTCAGGTGTTTAATGACATCATTAATGATGTAATAATTATTTAATATTTATGGTCAACTTATGAATAGTTATATATTCTAAGAGGTGTCCCATGTGGACAATAACATGGGAAAATACCATGAGAAAGCCCATGAGTTTGCAAATACCACTGATGAGGTGTCCCCTGGAAATTAACAATTTTTTCTCTCACTTTTCCTATAATTACCAAGCCATTTTCCTCATTCATTTCATTCCAAAATACTCCTCAATGAAGTTCTGGTCTCCTTACCTCCCAAGGAGTCCTCCCATAGTGCCCTCAATCCTCCCAAGGTCCCAACCTTCAAGCTTTCGAAGTTACTCTTCAAGGTAAGGGAACCTTTCACCCGCCTCTTTTAAGTCATGACTTCCATTATGTTATGTCTTATAGTTCCATTTTATTATGAGGGGGCTTGTTATTCTATATCTTTAATACTGTACATTTCATTTCCAAATGATTATATATCCTTTCCACTCTCATCAATTTCTTTTCTGAATTTTTAAGTGACGCCGTTAGGCTGCCGAAATTTTTGTAAAGGAAATCACATCTTCTCTTTTCCTTTGAGTTTTATTTTCATATGGTATTTCCTTCAAATATCCATAACATGATCTTATTTCTTTTTATTATGTACCCATACTATATTATGAGTTATTTATGAGTGGGTGAACCTTTTCCCCTATCTTTTTAATGTTTTCTAAAAGGATTTTATGTAGCCGTTATGCTGCATAATTTTCATCTCAAAAGTCCTCTCTCTTTCTCTCAAGAAATTATCTTATTTTATTTATGTGAATACCCAATTCTATTTTCATATCCCAGGGTAGTAATAAATACATATAATTTATCTATTTGATTCTGGAATTGACATACATATAACCCTCACTCCCTTTCCATGGGTTATAAATAACTTAATGATCAAGTTTTTTAGAACTTTTAAAAGTCACGATTTTGAAATGAAACCCATTTCTTTTATTCTATATGGGTTATTCATTAAATGTTTGATTATGATCTATGTGGATCACATGAAAATAAATAAATATCAAGGGTTCTCCCTAATAGCGCTCCAATGCATTGGGTAAAGAATTTAATCTCTAGAGATGATAAGTTTCACAACACCTTGGTGACTAACCTTGGTAATTTTTATGACACCTCGGGGATAAAACTTGGTGATATATTCATGAATGTATAAATGAAATGTTATACCCACATATTTAAGTTATGATTAAAGTTATTTTCATTATGATATTCCTATTCTTACATTTCTCATGCCTTTATGATTTATATCATGTTCTTATTAATATTTCTCAAGATCACATGTCAATTGTTTCACTTGTTTTCCTTACTGATCCTTCTGATCACCCTTTCCTTTGATGTATGTCTCCAACTTATGAGATGCAGTAATTGTACATAGTATGAACCTATGATGAATCCTTAAAAGTGGGTTATAAGAATGTTTTATGTTTTTTTTCATGTATTATGTTCTTGATTTCCAAGACACTAAACCCAAAATATCTTTCGATATGTTAAATTTGTATTATGTAATGAAAAGTTATATAATAAAATGGTGGGATGCCATACATGCAACCTTTACCTATTCCTACATGGAAATGGGATGACATCACTATGGATTTTTTCACTGAATTTCCCAAAACTCCAAGGAAGAATGATGCAATATGGGTAATTGTTGATCAACTTACAAAATACACACATTTCCTCACTATAAGGGAGGATTTTCCACTGGAGCGGCTTGCATGACTTTATATAAATGAAGTTTTAGGACTTCATAGAGGACATATTTCAATAGTTTTTGATGGGGATCCTCAATTTACCTAGAAATTATAGAAAAGTCTTCAAAAATATTTGGATACTGAGCTTCGTTTAAGTACTGTTTATCATCCTCAAACTGATGTGAAATCAAAAAGGACGATCCAAACTTTAGAAGACATATTGAGATCATGATCTCTCGACTTTCAAGTTATGTGGGATCAGTATTCACCTTTTGTGGAGTTTTCCTACAATAATAGTTTTCATTCCAGTATTCAAATGGCACCATATGTAGCATTGTATAGAAAGAGATGTTGTACACCAACTTGTTGGGATGAAGTTGGTGAAAGGAAGCTAGTGGGACCATAACTTGTGGAGGAAACAACGGTGAAGGTAAATACTATACAAGGACATATAAAATCAGCTCAAAGTAGAAAAAATCTATATTGATAATAGAAGGATTGATTTGTAATTTGAAGTGGGAGATCATGTTTTCTTAAAAGTATCTTCATAGAAGGGTCTTATAAGATTTGGGAAGAAAGGGAAACTGAGACCTAGGTACATAGGCCCTTTTTAAATTATAGAGATAATTGGAGATATTTCATATAGTTTGGCTATGATGTCTAGACTATCTAAAGTACACAATGTGTCAATGTATCATTGTTGAGAAAGTACATGCCAAACCCAACACATGTCCTCACTTCTGAAGGTATAAAATTGGAATATGAACTATCTTACTATGAAGGGCCTATCTAGATTCTAGACACTAAAGAACAATAGTTGAGGAATAGGACGACTCAACTAGTAAAGATACTTCGTAAAAATCATAAAATCTAAGAGGAAATATGGGATCCTAAGGAGATTATGATGAAGAACTACCCAAATATTTTTGTGAGGTAACATTCTGGTAAATTTGAGGACAATATTTTTGTAAGGAGGGGATAATGTAACACCCCAAAATTTTGAAAATAAATTTAATATTGAATGCATAAAACACTAAGTATCTACAAACACCACTTTGTTATAACCTATCCAGTAAACATAAATTTTCCACCTCTGTAATTTTAATTTCGAAAAACTGACATACATGGTTGCGTTCAGTAAGATATTTAGAGTCTTATAATAAAAAATTAATTTTTGATGAATAGTAACATACCCTTATTAATAGTAACACACCCTTATGAATATTAATGTTACTCTTAAGAATATTAATGAATAGTAAATCGACCAAAAAAATAGAAACTTCACCCATGAATGTATAAATACAATTGAGACATCTTATAAGTGAAAAAAGATTATAGTTTAAGTATTGGTATTTTTGTATGTCATAAATATTTTAATTAAAATTTTATGATTAATTTAATAATTTAAAATGGAAATATATTTTCATAAAATGTAATAATAAATTGTTACTTTATTGTCTTATGGTTATAAGATAATTTTACGGGGAGATTGATTAATTTCTCAAGGTGTTATAAGATGAGTTATAGTTTTAAAGTTGTTTTTTGGAATAAATTATGATTTTATTTAAAAATTAAATTAAAAAAATTTATTTCATTTTTTAATTATACACATTTAATAATGGTTGGGGTGAATTTTTGGGATTTCTCTAAAATACTTGTATTTTTTGTGAATAGTAAAAATATAGTTTTGTGTTTTCAGTATGTTAAATGACATCATAATGATGTAATAACTAATATAAAATTATTTTAGACATATTTAAATTAAAATATAATATGAGGTGTCCCAAGTGGCCAATACCATGGGAAAATATCATGTTAAATCCCATGGTTTTTCAAAAACCACTAATGAGGTGTCCTTTGAAATTAATAAAAAACTCCCTCTCTTTTACTATAAATACCCACCCATTACTTCGTTTTATTTCATCAAAAACTCATAATAATAAAATATATGTTAGTTTTACCTTCATAAGAGTCCTCCAAAGGTGTCCTCAAGCCCTCAAGGTCCCAAAATTAATTTTTTAGGAGTTACTCTACAAGGTAAGGGAATTCTCAACTTCTCTTTTCCATTCAAATTCTCTTTTATGTGGTATGTATTTCAAGTTTCCATACCATGTTATTATTTCAATTTTATTATGTACCTATACTATATTATTATTCTTTAATGAATGGGTGAACCCTTTCCCATCTCTTTTTAATGTTTTCTAAAACCATGTTCAATAGCCGTTATGCTGTAGAATTTTCTTCTTAAAATCTCTCTCTTTTTCAAGCACTCTTATTATTTTATTATCTTTTAATTTAAATTAGATTATATTGGGATATTTTATTACATATACCCCTTAAATTAAATATTATTTAATAATTATGAGAGACCCATTTTTATCTCATCAAAATATTTTATGAATTTTTAAGTGACGTCGTTAGGCTGCCGAATTTTCTTAAGGGATTTCTTAACTTTTCTTTTATTTCGAGTTCCTTTCTTTTATTTTTCTTTCATCACCTTATTTCATTAAAATTTTATGATAACTACATTAAATTAAATTAAATTTTTTTTTTTTGATAATGGAATAATTCATCATCATATCTCCTTTCCCCTTCTTTTATACTAAAAATGAAAACACCATCCGAGATGTGTTAATTTATCACATTCAAGGACGAAGGGTTTTCAATTTCTATTACCGTCTTCAATTCTGGTCATGAGACCATTTTTATGGTTGAACCAGACTATAATACATATAATATAACTTATATAAGGTTCTATAATATTTTTTCACACATGATATTAATTTATAAATCAAAATGAGTTTGTTGTGATAAAAAACCACCAATTAACCCAAACAATTATCATTAAAGTTTTATATAATGATTCATATTCACTTTCAATAAACAAATGAATTTTATAAATATGTAATATTATTGATCTTAAATAATAACATATAAATTCAATTATGTACAACCATTATCATTCTACATGTTTATCAGTACATGAATATAAGTAAACCAATCATGAAAACCAAGGAAGAAAACACTCCCAAATAATGAAATTGAATCTCTTAACCAATAGAAAGGCCATGAATAAACCTAATAAGGTTATAATAAATAAATTAAATATATATGAAGTTCTATAATCATTAATTTATGAACCTAAATTTTATTATTCAGGTAATTAAGATCAATTGAGGAACACCTTCAGACTTATGGTAAGGGTTTTCCACCCAAACCTCCATTTTCATCCGGGTTACTTTTATTTCCTACTTACCTTAATGAAGTTATTATGTATTATTATTTACCCATAATAAATTATGTGGGAGTTTTTAATATATGTTTACCAACCATAATACTTCTTTATTTTATGGGGAGATACACGTTTTAAAAGGAGCTTTCAAAATTCTTTCCAAAATACAAGCCCAATTTAAGGGAATTTATCAAATTCTTACCTATTTTCAAGGGAACTCTATAATATTTTTTATCAAATATTATCTTTCTAAAATAAATAATTTTATTATGAAAATAAAATCTTACTTAATTCATGGTTTTACACAAAAATTTTTCCAAAATAACTCTTCTTTTCAAGTAAAAGAGTATTTATCTCAAGAATTACTCGATGATTTTATAAGAGTATCTTCATTTGTTTCAACACTGTTGTTAATTATTATATATTATTGTGATTAATATTTTATGATATCATCTACCATATTTAATTTAGTGGTCTATTATTAGTTTTACTGTGGATTTACTATCTTAAAACCATTCACCAATTTACTCCGAATGGTCAGTGTTTATGCTTAATGTTCGGAGAAAGTCATTTAAATTTCATATGTTTGTTTCAATATGAATATATATGTTGTTTATGTTTATAAATTATAATATTAGGAATTAATTTTACTTATTAAGTTTTAGGTGGGACCTCTATATCCACTCGGTGCATCTGTAGGTCTCATGAGACAAACTATGGTCTTAGCGTGAGGCCTTGACAAAATAAATATTTATCATCTTGGAACGAGGCCTTGATGGTATGTTTATGATGTATCAAATTATTAATTCCCTCATTATGAATCTAGTATTTATAGTTTATGTGTTTATTCAAATATTATAATACCCGTGATTATGTTTTAATATGGAATTATTTATTCAGCTCTAAATCCTGCCATATTATGTTCAAGCTTATTTTTTAAAGGCACGTGTTTTTATTTATTAACCATGCCTAATGTTTATGTTTATGATATATTATACCATATTTATTACCCTTAATGATAATTTTATATCACCCCTTTCTTATGTTTCATTTTCTCTGGATAGTAATAAGTTTATTATGAAGGTCTTGGAGGGATAAACTTAGAGTTATGGATATTCCCAATAAAACTTATATGTTTTATTTAATTTCAAGGTGTAATGTTGAACCTATGTATGTATAAAGTTTTAAAAAACTACTAAACTACTCGATAATTTGGTATTTTATTCTTTTTTATATTCCAATGTAATAAAATAAGGCACCGACTCTGAGAAACTGGGGTCGGGTCCTTATAGTATGGCTGAACCATGTGACCTAAAAGTTTTGAGATAGTGTAACCTACATAGTTGGTGAAAATTTTGGTAACTAATATATAATAAATATTCTACACAATTAATTAAATCCAAATATTTGATTTTTAACATGAAAAATACCTTGAAACCCTTATTCTTCCTCCGTCATCCTAGGCTCCCAAACCAGAGGACTCCTTGTAAGAACCCGGTTTTTCACTTAGGTATAGATCCTCTAAATTTCAGTATAAATATATAATTTGGATATAATATATACACATAATGGGTTATTTATAGTCTCAAGGGTGTCTGAAGAAAGTTCAAATCCCAAAACCCATCTTTTTGGGAAAACTGACCAAGTCACATGATTGGTGCATGGTTTGCTTAACCGTATAAATGATGTTTTTCTAGAAAGAACCACTTCACATGGTTTTTGCATGACCATGCAGCCTAAAAATGAAATTTCCCCTTCTTCCCCAGTAACCATGTGGAAAAACCATGCATAGCCTAATTTTCTAGTTTTTCCCTCAATGATATATTAACCCTCCTTCTTCCTCCTAATACGAGAACTAGTAGAATTTACCTCCATGGATCTCATTTTGGAGATTTTTGAAGGACAAATAAATAGATAAAGATATCTCATTAATCCAAGATCAGATCATGATTCTGTTTTTCATGTTGGATGTGCAACAGTAAGTACTCGATTCCTCTTGAGACGTTCTCCTTCTCTCTTTCTCTCGACCGAGTTATCGGGGTATGAACATTTTTCTATTTTTATTATTTCTACTCAAATCCAAGCCAAATCAAGGGCCAATACTAGAATAGTAGAGTTGAACAAGCCTAAGGTTGGTGGTTTATAATTCATCCCTCAAGTTTGATGATTTTGGATTTGTCATGTGGGGCCCACCGATTTCATTGGATGTTATTAATAGAATTTATATGACATTATTATAATAATTGGAACTATATAGATATGCTATTTCCATATATGTGATTAATTGTTGGTGTTTATGACTACAACTCTATCCTTTCCATGTCAAAGGTTATTCTATAATTGTTGTTTAGTGTTTTGACATGTTTGCGCCACCGTTCAGGTGTTCCTTGGCTTGACCTTACTAAGGGTAAGTGTTTATATATTAAATGGCTTGTTTATAATTATATTTTTATAATGGAAAGTACCATGAATGCTCACCAATTTACCTACCTAAGGTAAGTGATTAAATTTGAAAATGAAATGTGAAATGTGAATTGGAAAGTATACTAAGAATATTACTTGGCCTTAAATTTAAATAAATAGTAGGTTTCATATCCATAGCACCCCATACCACATTAATGGAAGGTATTGTAATGAAACTTTAATATAAAATATTATTTACATGGATTAAATGAATGGTTGCATGATACTTGGCCTTGTCACACTAATGAAAGGCAAGGCTTGAACCAAATGGACTTATTGATTAATTATGACTGGATTAAAAGGTTTCATACTACTTAACATCATCACACTAATTAATGTAAAGGATTAAACCAACAGATGAATGGTACTTGACCTTATCATAATAATGAAAGGCAAGTCTTGAACCAAAATAAATATTACATGAATTCATAATCAAATAGGAATGGTCTGACTTGAGCTCGCCTTGGATTCTGATCGAAGAATTACATGAGCACTCAGGAACACCATTCCGATTCAAGGATATGACATTCTAATGTTGAGACCCACCTAGATCTTGATCCTTGTCTATTATTGGATTCCTGGTATGACACTGTAGGATCCCTTCAATATTATTACAAGATGCCTTGGATACACTCCTTGGATCCAGCATTGATAAGTAGGTTCCATGGTTACAAACCATAGGGCCTTATATTTTCTTATCCCCATATTAACTTGGAAAACCAACTTGGATTCAGTGGGCACCTTATTATGGAATGCCTTAGAATATGGTCCTTGTAATACACTCTTATCCTTAGATAGGCTACAGTTACTACTGAGTTAGTGACCCTTGAGGTCTATGTTACCTTGGTTATTACCTTGGAACTTCATTATTAAATTTCACTATAGGTTTCCTTATCATAACATTGAACCTTCAACATTGTTAACATGTGACTAGTTATAAACTGGTGATAATCAATTAATGGACTGGTTATGTTCACATGCCAGCTGAGGGCTGAAGTAGGTACTTGGGTATTTTGTTATATTTTACTACTTTACTTTATATATTCATGCCTTTACACTTTTACATTTCCATTACATGGGTCTGATGTTATAAACACCATTGGTGGTGGCCCATTGAGATTTATCTCACACCATCTCTGGGCACCATTAGGTACCCAAAGTAGATTACATGGTTGTAGGTGTTGACAAAGGGAAGAATATGGTTTTGAACATTTGAATACTTAGCAGAGGACTAAGTTTGAACTCAAGAGTCTTGGGATAGTCTTTTATTTCTTTATAATTTTGTGGAACATGTTATGCCTGCTGTCTTGTATCCATGTTTTCCAGTTTTCTAGTGACATGACATATCATTAGTTGTTTAATTCTATTCCAGTTGCTTCATTTATTGTTACTATTGTATCTATTTTCCATTGTTCCTTATGTTTACTTATATTTCTTTTTCTATTTACCAATTTTTACATTCATCCACTGCGCTACAATTTGGTAATGATGGAATAGTCTCCCTATGGACACACCCTAGCCCCTTGCTGCTAGTTGGAAGCCTATGGAATTCAGGGAGATGCGCTTGAGGCCCTATGGCCCACCAGGCTCAAGGCACCCCTTAGGTGGAATCTTGGTCTGGGATGTCAGAAAGTGGTATTATAGGGGTTTCCTTTATTACTTTACTATTTAGAGATAATATATTGGTGATTAAGAATACTTGGGACTTGGTCATAAGCCGTTCTTGGGAATTAGGAACCCATGTTCAGGGTAAAAAACAAGTTTCCTAAAATTATAATTGTTTTTGTACTTTTTCTTATTATAGTTGATGTTATTTCACCATTGGGTGATGTACATGTTGTATAGAGTTATTGATTATTACTCTGTTTGAGGATTTTCTTTCATCCTTGTCCTGATGATATAAGGGTAATGAGAATTATTACATGTATCATTATAGCCGCTTATAATTCACATATCATGAATATTTCCATGCCATATAGGTGCATTTCACTGATTTACATTCCTTGATATTCCTATGATTGTTGAGTTATCCCGTGATAGTTATCTTATGCTTGTATTACTCTTAGCTTCAATTGAGTGATTTCCTGTCTCAATTCATGAGGTGTATGGGCCCTCATGGGTTAGGATGAGTAATTTTCTTAGTTGAGACATTATAGTATAAATAAATGGATGTTATTTCTAGTGATAGGTGTATGGGAATTGATTCATCAAAAATGGATATCCATGATAAAGTAAATCATGAAATCTAATATGAAATGGTTGCGCATCCTTATCCTACCTTGTCATGTTAATGAAAGGTAAAAGAGTGAACCTGGTAATTAAATGTAAAATGAAATGAAACTTATACTTGAGAACTTACCAATACCTGGTCATCTAAGCGGGTAGTTTGGGTATTATGCCTTGGGTAGTGTTTTTTATTATGTTCATCTTCTACCAGTGCTTCTATCTTTTTTATTAAGACTGTTCTAAGGTGTGTGTTTGGAAATTTTAGACCAATTCTATTACTACATCATCGTATCGTATGTCAGGAGGTTGGAAATGAACATGCTCTAGACATCATGGGCCCTAAGCCGCCAGTATTACCTTCAGGAGTTACACTCGAGGTACTACCCACTATACTCAATCTAGGCACTGATTCCCAAGTTCGTGATAGTTTTCTACATCTCATGCAGTCCATGCATGGTGCTTCATGACTTGCACCTATGATGGATAATCTGACTTGTGTGTTCCAGTAGCAACAACCTTCTACTTTATCTGGGGATGGAAGTCTGAAGGCTACTGAGTATTGGATAGAGGCCACCTTATCTATCGTTGACCATCTGATGGAACCTTTGGAGAAGAGGGTCAATCATTCCACATACATTCTTCAGGATTCATCCAAGTGTTGGTGGGATGTGATAACCCAGGCCGGTCGTCATTAGGGCATGTTATGGTTTGATTTATAGACTGCCTTCTATGATCAGTACTTTACTCATACACTGATATATGATAGAACCAGAGAGTTCATGCATCTAGAGCAGTGTTCTATGCCAGTTATGGAATATTCAACACATTTCTCAGAGTTACAATGTTTTTCATCGCTTCTAGCCGGTGAAGAGATTTCACATGCTAGACTCTTTGAGGATGGGCTCCTATATGCCATCCATACACAGGTGAATGTATTTCACCTACCTAAATTTTATTAAATAGTCAATAAGGATCTTATCAATGAGAGTAACCTGAGGGATAACAATAGTACCAGGCATAGAGGACCAATGCTGCATCTGGCTAGCAGTTCTTTCAGTGGGAGGAAGCATTCTCTTGAGGTTTCTCATAAGGGTAGTGATAACTAGAGTACCTGTTTAGATATCTCTTTGGTGTGTCATTAGTGTAGATTTTGGGAAACCTGATGCCTTATTGTGATAGAGATACACTGGAGTGCTGGGATTGCGGGCATATGGGGATTCCTTAATATTTTTACAGGACCTTTCCACCAGCTTTGAGTGGGAAGGGATCAACACCAGCTCCAACTTCAGGAGAAAGTTCTTTTAAGTAACATCAGGCGGGGAGTTGGAATAGCACTAATAGGTCTGGACAAGGAGGTGGTCGTGGATCTAGTAGCCTAACCCCTAATCACCATCAGTGCTAGTAGAATAGTTATGATCATGTTAGTCCATCTATTTCATAGGGTCATAGATCATGCCAATTGAATGCACTACAATCAATACCTAAGGATCAGGCTGTGGGACCATCTATAGTAAGCGATACTATTCGAGTAGACTCTACCATAGTATCTACTTTATTTTATATGGGTTATTTAAACTATTTTATCTCTGTATCTATCGTGGAAAGTCTTAGACTATAGATACAATATTACTATTGTGTAATGACCCTAGATATGCCGTTAGGGGTACGAATATAGGGCATATGTCAGTGTAGGGACTACCCCTTCAAGGTAGACAGTTTCCATTTCTTATGGAACCTCATTGTTCTCAAGATGATAGGATTCAATGTAATACTCAGGATGGATTGGTTGGTTCAGTATCATGATTTTTTAGAATTCTACCACCACATGGTATCTTTTATATCACTATAGGGAAACAATTATCGAAAAAAGGGTGAGTGGGATGTCCAGGCTGGTAGAGCTAGAACAGATCATCATGGGTTAGGTGGAGTGATCACCCAGATTAAAAATCTCTTCATGGAGGATTAGGGTTTATGTAAGGATGATTTCCCTCCAGTATTGGATCATTTCAAGGATGTACTTCTTGATGATTTTTTCTAGCTTACCTCCTAAGAGATAGGTATAGTTTACAATCGAGCTTATTCTAGGATAAGCTCTAGTGTCCATTCCTCTATACAGGATGGTACCAATAGATATTCAAGAGCTCAAGTAAAAGATAGAGGATTTAGAGGCCAAAGGCTTTATACGAACTAGTACATCCTCTTAGGGTTCACCCATGCTTTTTTCCAAGAAGGTAAATGAAACCTTATATATATGCATGAATTACAGACTATTGTACTAGCTTACAGTCAAGAACCAACACTACTGGAAAATGGACCTATCCCCATGGTTTTCCCCAAAACCGTGGGGATAGGTACCCCTATACCTATAGTTTTTGAAAACTGTGGGCATAGGTCAATTTTCAAGACCTATACCCACGGTTTTGAAGAACTGTGGGTATAGGGAGGTCTATCCCCATGGTTTTCGAAAACCGTGGGTATAGGGGTACCCATCCCCACAGTTTTGGGGAAAACTGTGGGGACAGGTCAGGGTTAAAATACCTATAACCACGGTTATGAAAAACCGTGGGTATAGGTTTCCCGTGTGTGCGCGGGAAATTTTTTTTCCGCGAGAATGAATTTTTTTTTGGCGAGAGTCCTATACCCACGGTTCTTCCCTATATACACATGGTTTATATAACTATATTTAACGAAATAAAAATATATATACATAAAAACGGTGTTGGGGTAGTGGTTAGGTGCTTCGTCTGTAGCGGAGAGGTTGCGGTTCGAAACCCGCAGGCCACATTATTTTAGGACCTATACCCACAGTTTTGAAATCGTGGGGAAAAACATTTGACACCATGGTAATTGAGTATGTTTTGTTGACACGGTGGCAGAACACCTATACCCACAGTTTTGGAAAACCGTGGGTATAGGCTGTGGACCTATACTGACGCCGTTCCAGCCCACAGTTCCCAAAACTGTGGGTATAGCCTATACCCACAGTTTTGGGGGCTATACCCACGGTTTTGAACCGTGGGTATAGGCTATTTTTTCAGTAGTGCGATATCCACTTCCTTGAATAGATGATCTCTTAAACCAACTCTAAGGAGTAAAGGTCATCTCTAAGATCGTCCTGAGATCAGGTTATCATCAGGTACCAGTCAGACCATTAGAAATACATTGTAGATATTTTCATAGGAGGCATGGTCTATATGAGTACCTTTTTATGTCGTTCGATCTTACGAATGCGCCTGTTGTTTTTATGAATATGATGAATAGGGTTTTCCACCCCTATTTTTTATTGTTTTGTCATATTCTCTGTGGATGATATCTTGGTGTATTCTCACACTCATAGAGACCATGATAAACATCTTGAGATCATTCTGAGTACACTGAGAGAGAATAATCTTTACACCAATCTTTCTAAGTTCCACTTCTAGATTGACAAATTTCACTTCTTGGGTCATGTAATATCCGAATCAGGAGTATCTGTTGACCTTGAAAAGGTTAGTGCTGTAGTTTCTTAGGAGCAACCCAAGAACATGTTTGAGATACAGAGTTTCTTGGGGCTGGATAGATATTACAGGCATTTCATACAAGACTTATCACTTCTTTATTCACCTATTACTGGTCTTACAAAGAAGGGTGTTAGGTTCATATAGTCAGAATCACATGAGAAAGCCTTTTAGGAGCTCAAAGGGAGGCTTTTATCAACACCTATTCCGACTCTTCTAGAGCCAGGCATAGGTTATACCATCTTCTGTGATACATAAAGCATCGTCCTAGGAGTAGTTATAATTTATGAGGACAAAGTCATTGTGTATGGATCTCGTCAGTTGAGGACTCATGAGGTAAATTACCCGACACATGACCTTGAGCTAGCAAAAATTGTCCATGCCTTATGTTTCTAGAGACATTATCTGTTGGGTGAGCACTTTGTGCTGTACACAGACCACAAGAGCCTCAAATATATCTTTTCATAGTGTGACTTGAACCTTAGACAACGAATATGGGTCAAATATCTACAATCCTTTGATTTTGAGCTTTTCTATACGCCTGGGAAGGGAAATGTGGTTGCAGATGAACTGAGTTAGAAAACTCAAGCAGAATCTGTATGTAAATCTAGTGATTAATGGAAGTTAATGGAACTATTTTCTGAGATATATCTAGAGTTTCATGATAGTCATGAGTAGTATTACCTATCATCCTTGATAGTTACCTCTTCCCTCCTTGATAAGGTGAAGATTAGTGAATTTTCAGATCATGAAGGCTTAGTTATCCATGAGAGTATTGTTTCCGATGCTTTCACTGGGGCGCGCGCATCAGTCCATCTGCGGAGGAGGACGCGCTACGTTGTTGCCCCGCATTCCCGCTTTCCAAAGGCGGGTGGAATTCACTCCTTATTCAGGGACGTTTTCTCCTTGATCGAAATGGGATGATGGGATGCCAGTTCTTCCTTCTGCGGATTCCTCCTCAGAACTCGTCACCTAGTCTGGGTCTCCCTCATAGATTTAATACATTGTTCGTGAAACTCTTCCCAGTGCCATGTTTCCATGGACTCCGGTTAATTACACTGCTTCTGTCGGGACATTCCAAAGGGTCCGGTCAGGGCAGCAACCTTCAGTCGGGGAAGTAGTCACGTCGAGGCATCAGTAGCGTGTCTGGATACTGGGGAACTGGCATGTCTATCTATTATCCCTGGTCATAGGGCTTCTCGAGGGCGTGGAATCCTGAGGCATCCCACATCGAGCGCGGGGGATTATATGCCATGGACATATATCTGAGGTTTTCCTCAGCTTCCTATGTTTAACACAGGGTATGCCGCGAGTTTAACATCCAGTGGAGATAGATCAGCCCGATTAGAGCATTAGATAGAATGGATCGGATTGAGGGATTTCCCTAGAAGGGGTGCTGATACCAGGACCAACCCATGGGTGGCTATGAAGAGGAGCGGACCGACATAGTCTCACCGGGATATGACGATACGGGTGAGAATCAAGGTGGATGATAGATGGATGAATGAAGTGGAGGGGGGAATGGCAAGGGACCATCGCAAGGGAGACGGTGAAGCTGGGCTTGAGCCTCGAAGAGACCTCCTACGTATCCCTGTGGTAGGGGATCAAAGCCCGCATAGTTTGGGATGGTGCCAGTGAACCAGAATGAAGGTGGAACTTGGTCCGATGGATGTCGTCAGCGAACCAACGTGAAGGTGCGCCTTGGTCCGATGCGTCAGCGAACCGACGTGAAGGTGGAACTTGGTCTGATGCATCAGCGAACCGACGCGAAGGTGGACCTTGGTCCGATGTTTCAGCGAATTGACGCGAAGGTGGACCTTGGTCTAGATGGTGTGGTGGGCTTGAACCTCAGGGAGGCTTCCTACGTACCATGACTTGACATGGATCAAAGACCACGCAGTTTAAATGGGTTTCATCGGCGAACCGACGTGAAGGTGAACCTAGGGGTCCACTTATGGTGGGTGTCAGTGATCCGACTTGAAGAAGGGACCTTGGTCGATATGAGATGGGCTTGAACCTCAGGGAGGCTTCCTACGTACCATGCCTTCACATGGATCAAAGTCCTCATAGTTCGGGTTGGTCACAACAGCTTACTGTCGGACTGGAATGCAGTTTAACGTCATGCAGGACAAGGATGAACTTGACGTGAATAAATGATGGGTGGGCTTGAACCTCGGGAAGGCTTCCTACATAACATTCCTTGACATGGATCAAAGACCTCGTAGTTCAGATGGTGGAAGTCGTCAGCGAACCGACGTGAAGGTGGACCTTGGTCCAATGAGGGATGGGCTTGAACCTCGGGGAGGCTTCTTATGTACCATGCCTTGACATGGATCAAAGACCTCGTAGTTCCAATGGTTTCATCGGTGAACCGACGTGAAAGTAGACCCGAGGGTCCACTAGTGGGGGGGCTTGAACCTTGGGAAGGTTTCCTACGTACCATGAATTGACATGGATCAAAGTCCTCATAGTTCAAAGGGTTGATGGAATAAAGTTTAACGTCATGCGGGACGGTGGTGAACCGACGTGAATGAGGTCGGAACGACCGGGTGGTGGGCTTGAACCTCATAGAGGCTTCCTACGTACCACGCCTTGACATGGATCAAAGTCCTCGTAGTTCGGTTGGGCGTGCAGTTTAACGTCATCCTGGACGAGGGCATACAGTTTAACATCATGCTGGAAAAGGTGTTGTCATGGCCGATGCTTACTCTAAGCCCACGTGAGTCGTGCTCGGTGTGAGAAACAAGAGACAGTAGAGACCTGACGATCACGCCACGAAGGGTGCGTTTGTGAGAAATGAAGAGGGGCTTACGCGTTAGGCAGACCATTGGTGTTGGGACTTACTCCAGGATGGAGGCCCAAAGTGCGGCAAAGCGTAGTGAAAGAGGGATTTGGGGCCAATGATGGGAGATTCCTCATTCCCTATCGCGCCCTCCCCCGACCTTGGTAGTGGGGAAGTACGGAGATGCAGGGGTGCAGCCTTTCGCAAGAAGGGCTAGGGGGATTATACCAAGGTGGTTGTCCTTCCCCCATGGACATACGCTACTCCGAGAAGGAGGATATCATCCCTTGTGGGGGGAGTGATTCCACTCCCGTGGAGACGAGTGGCGTAAAAAATGTCCGAGCTGGGGGGACCCTTCGGGTGAGGCACGAGGTCGGGTCATAGTTTAACTTCATGTGTTGAGGATGTGGCGCTTGGCAGTTTAACATCCTGCAGCTCGGACGAGTTGGGTTCACTCCACACCCTTAGGACTTACATAACTGGTACCCTTTGCTCCTTGGGGGAGGGAAGGTACCAGTAAGGCCGTGGTAAAGGGGGGTCGTAGAGCGAACCATCGAGGGGTCCACATTAGCATGGCTATGCGAAGAAGCAATAGCCGTTAGCGTGCCTATACGAAGAAGCATTAGGCGAAGTAACGCTACGAGTGGTGTTGTCCGTGGGACTTTGAAATCACATCGTTCAAACCTAGAGGGTCGCACGGGAAGAGGAATTTCCAAGAAGAGGAGCGTGCTTCGCGAAGAGGAGCGCCTTGGCCTAAGCATGGGGCAAAGGTGTGAGTGGAGGGTATCGCTAAGTGGAACAGTATTCGCGGAGCACTGCCTCGTAAAGAGGAGGTGCCTCGCAAAGCAGGGTGCTGCAAAGCAGTGTGCTTCGCGATGTGTGGCGATCCTGCCTTAGCATTGGAATCGCTAATACAGGATGGGTGTTTCGTGAAGCATAAACGCTCCGCGGCTGCCCGGGTTCCCTTGGGAATCCTCCTACTTCGAGAATTCCCTTGAGCTTTGCGAAGGGAATCCCTCTCGGAAGAGGGGCTCAAAACGAGACAAAGCGAAGGCTTCACGCGAAGTAGAAGTACCTCGCGGAGCTCATGATTCTCGGGGCAAAGGGTGCTTCGTGATTCAGGAGAGGAGAAGCCAAATGGTCAGATTGTCCGTCCTAGGGACTTAGGGGGAGCCCAGTATTTATAGGAAAGGGGCGCCGCGAAGCAGAACTCCCCCGCCGCCTCTGGTGCTTCGCGGAGCGCTCACGAACATCAAATTCGTTCGCAGAGAGGTACCACATCCGGTGCTTCGCGGCGGGCTCACGAACATCAAATTCGTTCGTGGAGAGGTACCGCCTCTGGTGCTTCACGACGGGCTCACGAATGTAAAATTCGTTCACAGAGAGGTACCACCTCCGGTGCTTCGCGGCGGGCTCGCGAACGTCAAATTCGTTCGTGGAGAAGTACCGCCTCTGGAGCTTCGTGAGACCGCGATGCTCGGGGTGCTTCGCGTCGGTGCTTCGCGAGGCAGCGTGCCGACCTTATTTTTCATCCCTTCCTTTCATGCAATATTTTTACACCAACAAATGCCCCCCCTCATACTTAGATCCGCGGAGGTTGAAGGGTCGAAGTCTGAGAAAAAATCGCCAAAATTGTCGGCGGTTCGCGATGCGACTTCGCGAAGAGGGCCCGCGGTGCTGACCAGGGCCACAGATCCAGATGCTCCACGATGCTCCGCGTGGGTGAGGCATGCCGCGATGCTCTGGGGTCACCGCCTATAAATAGGGGGGTCGACCTATTTTGTCTTCACGCGATTTCCTTGTCTTTTTATGCTCTCGATTTCGCGGAGCTCCACGTACTCCACGCCTGCTCTCCGCGAATTGAGCTTCGCAGCGAACCGTGGGTCTCTAACTCCACGACCGCGCCAAGAAAACTCCTGTTTGCCGGCCTAGGCCAGACTCCGTGGCTTGGTCTCACGATGGACCTTCGCGAGCCGTCTTCGCGATCGAGCTTCGCGATCTGTTCTGGAAAAATTCTTTTCTGAGTGCCGGAACCGAAATGGCCCATCGAGAAACTGTATTGGGGGTGATGGAAGATGCCGCCCGTCGGGATGAGATGGCCAACTGTCCAGGCCTTAGGGAGATGGTCCGAAGCCACTCGGACCACGTTTCTTTGATAGATATGCTATCAGAGGGTCAAAAGAATTATCTGTAGTGTAAGAAGATGCCATTGTACGGCTTTGGTTTGAGGGATGACGTCTTCATCCCTAAGACGAGTAGGGACGAACCAGTTTGCTGGTTTAGGAGCATGCCATGTCAACACCAATGGTTCAGGGCGACCGATGGTCATGCGCAGGAGGACTTCACACCCGTTACCGCCGACTGTCTCTACAACCACGTGAAAAATATTGACGGGAAGCCACTGCAACCGGAGACGTCCCCTCCTCTCTACCGTACCATGCTGAAGGAGGCTTTGCCGGACTCGAAGAAAGGATGGTCCGATGAGTGGGACCTACGCCAGGGCGGCAACTTTACTGATGACTGGGCCTGGGCCTACTGGGTGGGCGCCTCATGCGAGGAGTTTGGGGCTGAGCTGAGGAGAGTGGGGTTATATGAGGCGGCATGGGCCTCCCAATTCCACATTTACCAACCAAAACAACTGATGCCAGAATTGATGAGCAGATGGTCGTCTAGGACCAATACCTTTCACCTGCACCATGGGGAGGTGGGCATCAGCCTGTGGGATGCCCACCAGATTTTTGGGGTTCCGATCTTGGGGGCCATGTATGATGAGTTCCTCCCCGTCATGAGCGCGTGGGAGGATACCGAGCAAATGCCACGACTGGCGTTAGTGCTGATGGCATTATTCCCTGGAGAGGACAAGGAGGTAGTGAGGGATGTCCATTTTAAGGAATGGTTCAAATGCTTCCTGAATTTCCTAGAGAATAGAGAGTTCCCTCCCAGGCCTCGAACTTGTCCAAGGGTGGCCCAACGGGGTAAGGAGCACTTGTATTGGCGGGTCTTGGAGGACAGCCAATGGAAGACTTGGGGTTTCAGTGTTAACACTGAACAACAGCCGATAGTCAGGATGGCGGCGTTCATCACGGATCTCATCTGCGGTTGGATCCTACCAGTGAGGGATACAAGCATGGGGGTGTGGCCCAACTCATTTATTATGGCGTCCATGTTGGCCATGAGACAGCGGGTCAATCTAGGGATCCCAATGCTCGCCAAGCTGTACAGAATGCTGCAGAACATTAGCAAGGGCAAGAAGCCTCAAAGGATATGTGGGCCCTTCCACCTCCTGTATGGGTGGATTGCGGCCCACGTCAGGGGGATCTATGAGTATCCAAACCCTATTTCGCCTCCGGGATCAAACTTCTGTCCCTCCATCCTGAATGTGGTCGGGAGCTTCCTGTTCAAACTAACTATGCCGATGGTGCTGAACCGGGTGTGGAGGGCGAATGAGTTTAATTTACACCCCTTCCCATTGTCGACAAGGATACTTGCTGACGACGGGCGGGGAAAGGAAGAACACCGGGCTTACCTCCTGGCCTTTCGAGGCGGAGTCTTGGTGGCACGAGTGGATCGCGAGCCACTCTGCGATCCATACACCCCACATCAGTTTGCGAGGCAGTTCTGGTGCCTCCAGCGGCTGACCCCACAGGTCTACTGGGAGGTGCGTCACGAGGAGCACCCATGTGTGATGAGGCAACTGTGGCTCATGTTCACACGAGAAGATGGGAAGATGCGAATTGCATTGCCTCCATCCACCACCACTTTCGGATTGGTGAGAGAGTATTCCATTAGTTGGGAGGCTACTTACCCAGGGGAGATGCTAAAGCAGCCAACTGTTTGGGTTGGTGACGGTGGGCCTCCTCTATCTTGAGGTCGGGGTCGTAGGGCAGCCAGGGCCTCTCGTGGTGGCGGGGCTGCCATGGCGGCGGGACCCGCACCGGCTGAGGGTGTGGCAGCAGCGGCAGATCCGGTGATTCCAGAAGAGCAGGGCCATCCAGAGGGGTGGCCACCGAGGGGATTTCGTAGGATATCCACTCAGGCTCCAGGGAAGCGGCTGCGTCATATTGACATGGAAGAGGATGCCGTCTTCCCGGAAGCCTGGGACATTTGGGATGTCAACCGGCAATTCCTCAGCCCACCCGAGATATGGGCACACTTGAATTGCCTCGAGATGGAGTTACTAGGAATAGGCCCAGTCCGGGCTGGTTTCATGGCGTCTCCGGTGGAGGCAGAGCAATACTTGGATGAGCTGGAGGATTACGTTCACTCTAGTGGTGTCCCTCACCCAATGACAGACCGGGTGAGGGTACTGCTGAATCGAACGGTCCCCCCACAGTTATCAGCCGTCGATCTGAGGGAGCACTTCCCCCTGCTGGAAGAGTCAGAGGACTCTTCTCGGGAGGATGAGGCCGGAGGAGGGAGCCCATTAGAGGAGGGTGAGGTCGGAGATCACGGCTCAGATTCCGACAATTTTGCGGAGGCTGTCGAGGTAGAATTCTGAACTTCTTTCCTTATGGTCCATTCTTGGGTCATTTTGGAATTCTCACCGATGTTTAAGCCATACAGAAGGAACTTGTTCATAGGCCTTGTTCTCACCCCTCGGCGTGTGATGATGCAGGACCTTCAGAACCCGCGCCTATGGCTGCGTCCAGTTCCGCGTCGGGTGGGACCAGAGCACCCGAGGTGGCTCCTCCGGAATCTCCAGACCTTCCAACAGTATATGGAGGGCCTCACATCGGGGTCCCGTCAGTATCGGCTCAAGAGCAGCACCAGGAGGTCGATCTCCGTAAGTTTCCTCTACCATTTTCCTTGTCGCCATATGTAGACTATGCCAACTAACGTTTATGTCCCTCTCTGTCATACAGTTCTCCGACTGGCGTGGGCTGCCGCGACAAGACTAGTCGGGATGTCTGGTGGAGTCCCTCCTAGGGGCATGCCGGTGATGGTGGCGATAGTCCCCCCATATCCCCGAGCTGCAACACACATCATCATCAGCGGGACCACCAGCAGGGTCGTGCCTGAGGTCATTGAGGTGGACTCCGATGAAGAGGATAGACCGGCCGATCCTAGTCCTGTCGCGCCTGCTTCGACACTAGATGTCGTACTAGATTCGATGCCAAATGTCGCGCCAGATTAAACACCAGACACAGAACTGGCCGAGGATTTTCTGTGGGCGTATCCTGCGTACGAGCCTGCCAATCGCGCAGACTGGGACGAAACGGCCTCTGATGAGGAAGACAACAGCATAGTCCGCCGCCGATCGTGGAATCTGATCACACGCTTCCTCAAGGACACCCCCCAAGTGCTGTGGTTGGACGAAATGGACAGACTTCGCTCGTGGCTGCGCGAAATGTGCGCTGGGGGAGTGGATGCCCAACATCCTCACGCGCTCATCCGAGATCTTATGGCTGAGAAGATCTGGGAGCATGATCATGGGATCAGTGTGGGCTGGCAGCGGAGGAAGCCGACAAGCATCACGAAGCTCCAGGAGACTGAAAGCGAGGTCCAACAGCTGCAGACCCAGGCAGATGAGCACTCAGCCTCCCTTAATGCGCAATCTGAGCTGATCTCCCGGTTGAAGGCCCAACTGGCGGAGGTAGAGGAGCTTATGAGGCAGGCTTCTGGAAAGATGGCTGCCATTCAGGCTGAGGTAGAGAGGGACAGAGCCAAGGCTGACGAACTGCACCCCGCCGCTGCTGAGGAGGAGCAGGAGCTGAGTCGACGGCAGCAAGCCATGGACGCCACAAGCCAACGGGTGGCGGAGCTGCAACGCTCTTTTGACGGGGTCAACCCGTCCATGGGGGGAGTCGAACCCCAGGTATTGTAACAAACCAAAAACCTTTTATTGGTACTTTCACGCTTCAATTTCTTCCTTCTTTGTTTTGAATGCCGTAGCGCGCACGATTTCCACTGTTTGAATCGCCTCGTTACATCCCTACAATGTTTGCGGGACGTTCGACGATAATTCCCCAAGCCCATGTGGGTTGAGCCCGATGCGAGAAACAGGAGATAATTGCCTTCTCGTCCCACCTAACATAGGAGTGGATACCATGCTCCAGGCATCCAAGATTTGGATTACTAGTCCGGATTTCCAAAATATGGGAGAGGCTTGACCGGAGAAGGAAATTTTCAGAACATCCGAATTACCGTTTCTTCAGCGTGCCCTCATGCACGAATGGTGCAGCACCAGGGGCACTAGAATCAGTCCTAACAGATGGAAACAGGAAGCGTGAATTACGATGCCCAAGATTCGAAGCACTGTGGGGATGGCGTGACAATAAGGGACAACCGTTAACTATGGAGGAGAAGTGGTATCCTTACTGCGTTAGCCTGTAATGGGGACAACAAATGAGGGTCAACCATTGCCCATGTTCGAAACATGGGACCATGTCACAAATGTTGTCGATCAATCCTTCGGGACGCTGGCCCATGACAGTTGGAGGAACATAGGTTAAACATCCATACTGTTAGGGGGTCCTTCCAAAGATGACCAGTCTTCCGAAACGTTGTCCCAGGACGGTAGGTGAGCCGATGCGTCATGAGACCAGGCCGTTAGGGGGTCCTGTCAGACATGAAAGGGGACGAGGGTCCGAATAAGGAGCATGCAAAGCATGGAATATGGAGTGATGGTTTGTCCGAACATAATCCAACACTTAGGTAGTTACACCACCTTGGTGGGAGTACACCAGATGGGTGCGTTGGCTTGGTCATGGATCCTTCCTTCTTTGGGACAAGGCCTCTCTAGCGAGGGGTCTGACCAGGAGGCCGGAAAGGGGAAGGATGGGATTAATGATTTCTATGGGATGGACCCTAGGAAAAATACCAGGGTGTCTCTACGTATCCCATGAGGATGGGAATCAAGCCATACGTAGTTCTGGAAGCGTAGTTTAATGTCATGCGGGATGATGAGAAGCCTGGCCATGTTGGTACACATCCCGCCAAAACTACTAAGCCCACGTGAGTCATGCTCGGTGTGGGAAACAAGAAGTAGTGGTGGAACTTTCCCGACACAGAAAAGGGAAGGTTAGGGTGAAGGGACGCTTGGTTAATACCAACCCCATGATATTAACATGCCCATATGGTGCACTTAGATAAGCGAAGAGATAGAGCTGAATATGTCGAAATTCCACTTGAACATGAGGAAGTGGAAATGTGTGAATCGTGTCGCTCGAGAGTTGGATCACAATGACGGTGGCGTGACGATAGAGGATAACTGTTAACCATGGCAGAAACATAGCGTCCATATCACGTTAGCCTAGAATGGGGACACACAAATGAGGGTTGACCGTTGACCATGTTCGAAACACGGGACCATGTCGCAAATGTTGTCAAAGATCCTTAGGGACGTTGGCCCGAAACGATTGGAGGTCCCTTAGGTCCAAAATCCATGGAGAGCCCTTAATCCTAGTATCCATGTCGTTTGAGGGTCCTTTTGGATGTGGAAGAGGATGAGGATCCAAATAGAGAGCTCACGAAGCTTGGTCATGGGATGATGGGAATGTCCCCATGAAAATTCCACACTTCGGGCTTTGTCAAAACACATCCGAGTGCGACAATGAGACGTATTAGATAGAGGGATGAAACATAAGAGGCACATGGTGGAGTAACTCAAACACCTGGCGTGAATGAGAATAGGGGGTGTGTACGTTGCAGTGAACAACCCGACGCGAATGAGGACATAATCCCATATCACATCGCATGACCCCCTTGGGAGAGGTTTTAGGTCAAGGGACCGAAAGAGAAAGTTAGGCTGGGCCCGCGGGGAAGTGCCCAGGCGCTCCTACGTATCTCATGAGGATGAGAATCAAGCCGTACGTAGTTATTGATGGATCTTAGACCATAAATGGGTAAAGGGAGTAGGGGACACATGGAAACAAAACCCGACGTGAATGAGGACCTAAGCCCTACTTACCATGCGTTCTCTGGGGAAATGCTTGTGTCGAGGAACCGAACACAAAGGTTAGGCTGGGCCCGCGGGGAAGTGCCCGGGCACTCCTACGTATCTCATAAGGATGAGAATCAAGCCGTACATAGTTCTAAAAGGTGACATGGTAAGATACCAGTGCCAGGGGAAAAAGGGAGTGCGGGCGTGGCCCTTGCACTAAAAGAAGTGGAATTTGATAAATCTTTTTGTCCTTTAAAGTGAGTGGTTTTTTTTGTGAAGCGACAAGCCTAAATTAGTAGGCCGTGGTGTCGCCACAAGGATCAAGCCATGATAGGCGTTGAAAAATGGCATGGCACGTGACCAATACCCAACATGATGTCCTCTATAATGAGGTCATCACAACCCAGTGTCGTTTTTCATCGTGCGGCCAGGACGATAATCTCACAGTTTAGGGTCGTGTGATAGGACCAAGCGTGCATTTTATCATCATGCAGCGCAGACATAGCAGAGATGATGCTAGGTGGGGGATGTGTACGGTGTCGTACGACATAACTGACGTGGATGGGGAGATGATCCCTCATCACATCGTACACAGTCCCGAGAGGGGAACCTCAGGCTGAGGGGCCCACATAGAGGTGAGAGGTGAAGGGGGGAGATCAGCTCCCAAATGAGCTGGACCTGAAGATAAGGCATTTGGGCGGTCCTACGTATCCCATGAGGATGGGAATCAAGCTGAACGTAGTTCCGGATGGATATTAGTTTATGGTCTTAGAGCTCGGACCATGAATGGTAACAACTTCCCAAGTTAGCGCAGAAGTCAACCCGATCCCTAAGCCCACGTGAGTTAAACTCGGTGTGGGAAACAAGGGGGGGAATCCTCATCGCAATACTTGGGGCGTCCATCAGTGGGGAGTCGGCAGAGAGCCCCGAAGGACACCTTTGACCCGGCTTGTTTCCCCAACGTGAAGACGTGCACGGAGGAAAAGTACCAAGAGTTCCGAGACTCTACTTGGACACGATGAAGTGATGAAGGGTGTGAATCGTGTACCCGACATTTTGGGCTTAATGGTTAGTGTGGCGATAGAGGAAAACTGTTAACCATGGTGGAAACGCAGCGTCCATATTGCGTTAGCCTGAGGTGGGAACAACAAATGAGCATCGACCGCTGACCATATTCGCAACGCGAGATTTTATCGATTTGTTGTCCAAAACCCTCGGGGGCGTTGGCCCGTAACGGTAGGAGAGCCCTTGGGCGTAGTATCCAGGCCATTCTTGGGGGTCCCTCCAGGTGTGAAAGATGATGGAAGCCCTGATGCAGGGATACACAAAGCCTGGAAAGCGGGTGAGGACGTGTCCGAGTAAATATTGGCATTCTAGGTAATAAACCAGAGTACTCTTAGGCACATTGGTGAACCATTGAAAAGGGTCGACGAAACAGCTCGAGAATAAGAGGTACATGGCATAGTCATTACGAGACCGACATGAATGAGGAAATAATCTCACACCACACCATACACTTCTATTAGAGAGGGCCTGGGCGGGGCCCGAAAAGGCCAAGGGGCCAGAGGCTGGGCCTCATGAGGGAAGGCGTACGACATGGTACATGATCCTAATGTGAATGAGGACATAATCCCACACCACACCGTACACCCCGGGTAAGAGGTTGGGCGAAGGGGCCTGAGAAGGACAAGGGGCCTAAGGTCAGGCATCGGTCAGGAAGGCCTGAATGGTTTGCAGTTTAGCGTCTTACGTGAGGACGGGGAAAGAGATAACTGTATCTAATCCAGGGGTGTGTACGGAATGGAAAGTAACCTGACATAAATGAGGACATAATCCTACACCACTATGTACATTCCTTATAAGAGAATTGGGGCCGTGGGCCTGACCGCTAGCACCACCCGGAGGGAAGTTTGTCACTTCGGGATGGGGTAGAACGAATCACTGTACTCGATGTTTGGGACATCTCGGGGTGGACCCGAAGATCTAGGACACTGTTGACCATGTTCGAAACACAGCGTTCCTATGGTTAACTGATATGGGATCAACAAATTTGCATCGACCGTTGACCAAATTCACAACGCGGGACTTGTATCAGCTTGTTTCTTGAAAACCCTCGGGGGCGTTGGCCCGTATCGGTAGGAGAGCCCTTGGGCTTAGTATCCAGGCCATTCTTGGAGGTCCCTCCGGGTGTTAAAGATGATGGAATCCCAGTCACGGAGTGGGTGAAGCATAGCTGTATCCATCCATGAAAGAGGCGAATGTCTCTAGGGGGGACGTGCAGCCGGGTCGAGGCTTGCTCAATGTGAGTTGGGGCAAAAGTGTGCACCCTGCCATATGTCTTGACCCTAGGGGAAGATTTTGGCTTTTGGGCTAGGCCAATGGACAAAATTCCCGGGAGTTCCTATATATCCCATTAGGATGGGAATCAAGCCATACGTAGTTCTTGAAGACCATGCAGTTTAGCGTCATTCTTTGAGGACGTGGGAGGATAGAAGAACGGGAGTGGGCACATGGTGTAACCCTTAAAATCCTTTTATGAGCGAGGTTGTTTGAGCAGGGCTAAGAAAGCCTACTCCTCTCTACGAAAGGATCCTCCAAGGAAACTATTCCCAGGGGGGATAGTGGAAGAGAAAAGATTAGGGCTGGGCTCAAGACGAGGCGTCCGAGCATTCCTACGTATCCCATTAAGATGGGAATCAAGCCACACGTAGTTCTTGAAGCACGGTTTAGCGTTTTTATGGACGAGAAATGTGTCTCAACTAGGTATATGTATGATACGGTGGGTAACCCGGCGTGGATGAGGATGTAATCCCACACCACACCGTACAATCCCATTAGAGAGCTAGAGTCGACGCAGACCAAGGGGCCAGAGGCTGATCCTCAGTCAGGAAGGCCTGACTGGCTTGCAGTTTAACATCTTACAATAAGGATGGGGGCCGGGGGCCCGAGGAGGCCAAGGGGCCTGAGGCTGAGCCTCAGTCAGGAAGGCCTGACTGGCTTGCAGTTTAACTTCTTACAGTAAGGATGGGGGCCGAGGGCCCGAGGAGGCCAAGGGGCTTGAGGCTGAGCCTCGGTCAGGAAGGCCTGACTGGCTTGCAGTTTAACATCTTACAGTAAGGACGGGGGCCGGGGGCCTGAGGAGGCCAAGGGTCCTAAGGCTGAGCCTCGGTCAGGAAGGCCTGACTGGTTTGCAGTTTAACGTCTTACAGTAAGGACGGGGGCCGGGGGCCCGAGGAGGCCAAGGGGCCTCAGACTGAGCCTCGGTCAGGAAGGCCTGACTGGCTTGCAGTTTAATGTCTTATAGTAAGGACGGGGGCCCGAGGTGGCCAAGGGGCCTAAGGCTGAGCCTCGGTCAGGAAGGCATGACTGGCTTGCAGTTTAACGTCTTACAGTAAGGACGGGGGCCGGGGGCCTGAGGTGGCCAAGGGGCCTGAGGCTGATCCTCGGTCGGGAAGGCCTGACTAGCTTGCAGTTTAACGTCTTACAGTAAGGACAGGGGCCGGGGGCCCGAAGAGGCCAAGGTGCCTGAGGCTGAGCCTCAGTCAGGAAGGCCTAACTGGCTTGCAGTTTAATGTCTTACAGTAAGGACGGGGGGGGGGGGGGGGGATCTTAGTTTAAGGTCATAGTGCTCGGACCATTTTGCAGTTTATCATCCTGCAGGATAGCGGTGCAGTTTAAGGTCATGCAGGACCATACAGTTTAAGGTCATGTTGGACCATAACGTGCAGTTTAAGGTCATGCGGGACCATACGGTTTAAGTTTGTGTTGGACCATAACGTACAGTTTAAGTTCGTGCGGGACCATACAGTTTAAGGTCGTGTTGGACCATAACCATACAGTTTAAGGTCATGCGGGACCATAACGTTCAATTTAAGGTCGTGCGGGACCATACAGTTTAAGGTTGTGTTGGACCATAATGTGCAGTTTAAGGTCATACGGGACCATAACGTGCAGTTTAAGGTCGTGTGGGACCATATAGTTTAAGGTCGTGTTGGACCATAACATGCAGTTTAAGGTTGTGAGGGACCATAAAGTTTAAGGTCGTGTGAGACCCTCTAGGATCAGGAGAAGTACCGCTTGAGGAACCTAGAATTGGTGGGAGGAGTTACACGCTCACCATCCATGGTCACCAAAGAGTACGCCCCATTGGGGTAAACCTTATGGATGATATAAGGCCCTTCCCATTTGGGTTCTAGCTTGGGAGGTTTCCTACCGGGGATCATTGGTGCTCGAAGGGCCAGTACTAGGTCACCCTGTAGAAAAGAACGGAGGCGAACCTTCTTGTTGAAGGCCCTCGCTATCTTATCCTGATGCCTTTCCAGATTGTGCAGGGCACGAAGCCGGTTCTCGTCTAGTGATTCTAATTCAGCTAGACAGATTTCAGCCACCGCATTTGATGTCTGGTGATCATATACTGTAGTGCGTAACGATGGAAGCTGGATCTCAATGGGTAGGACGACCTCAGCCCCATACACCAGGGAATATGGGGTCACCTGGGTAGAGTTGTGAGCCGTCGTCCGATAAGCCCAGAGGGCATTGGGGAGCTTGTCCGGCCAACTTTTCTTGTTCTGACCAACTATCTTCTGCAGAATGTTAGAGAGGGTTTTGTTGAATGCCTCGATCTGTCCATTTTCCTATGCGTGATAGCGGGAGGTATGGTTTGAACGGATGTCATACTTAGCGTACAATTTATTCAGTTCATCCGCTCGGAATTTGGTGCCATTATTGGTGAGGACGGCATGAGGGACCCCAAACTGGTGGATAATATTGGAGCTCACAAAGTCGAAAATGGAATGGGCCTTGACCTCTTTGAGTGGGACTTCCTCTGCCCACTTGGGAAAGAAATCTGTAGCAGTCAGGATGAACCTACACTGGAGAGCTGTTGCTGGTGGATATGGTCCCACTACATCAAGTCCCCATACCGAAAATGGCCAAGAGTACTTGGTGGGGTGGAGGGGCTCTGGTGACCGATGCAGGAAGTTGGCGTGAACTTGGCATGCGTGGAACCTCTTGGAATACTCGATACAATCATGGATCATAGAGGGCCAGAAGTACCCCAACCTCCGGATTTGATGGGACAACTTCGACCCAGCTTGATGGGCGCCACAGGAATTGGTGTGAACCTCTTGCATAACTTGAGGAATCTCTACTCCTTGAATGAAACAGAGGAGGACACTATCGAAGCTCCACTTATAAAGGATCTGTTCAAGACTGGGGCCGCTCTGGAGGGTAAATTGCAGCGTGAGACGTCGGATTCGCTCGCGCTCGGCCCAGTCGTCCGGGAGGTGACCATTTTGGAGATACTCGACAAAAGGTGCCCTCCAGTCGAGAGTGGCTTCAACCACTGTGTCTGATGAACCCGGGACCCCTGACATAGAGGGTCCGGCGGTGAGATGACTTACCTGCAGGCCATCATTTTCCTCTTGGGTGACGGGGGCAATGACTCTCCGGTGTGCCACATGTATGATCAAATCATCTTGCTCGGGTTCTGCGAGCGACGCGGCTAAGCCAGCCAAGGTGTCTGCTTGACCGTTCTATGACCACGAGACATGGGTAATCTCTGGTCGAGAAGAGAACTAGGCCATTAGGCGGAGGGTGTACTCCAGCAACGGTACAAGTTCTGGCTTCCTAACGACGTAGTCTCCATTGACCTGTTTGATTACCAGCACGGAATCTCCTTTCACATGTAGATGGGGCACGTCGATCTCAAGGGACAACTCGAGGCTGGTGATGAGAGCCTGGTACTCTACCTCGTTGTTCGTACAACCTTCTGACAATAAGAACGAGTATGGCAAGACGGCTTGTGCCGGGGTAATGAAGGCAATACCCAGGCCCACTCTGTTGAGCTTAGGATCGTTGAGCCTCCTACCGGTGGGGCTCCGGGAGGCACCGTAGAAATGCATTTTCCAACACGGGACAACATGATCGACTGAGAGGATCGTCTCATCAGGAAAATCCAGGTCTAGGGATTGATCCGCAGAGGTTAGATGGGCAGCTAAAAAGTCTGTCAACGCCTGTCCCTTAATGGCCTTCTGAGGTACGAACCTGATATCAAACTGCTGGAGAATCACCGCCCACCGTACTAGTCGGCCAATCAGCATGGGGCGGTTCAGGATGTACTTCAGTGGGTCTACCTGGGAGACCAATTGTACCTCATGGTGCTCTAGGTAATGCCGCAACTTCTATACAGCGAAGACGAGTGCAAGGAAGCTCTTTTCGATATGGGATTATCTGACCTCTGTATCGAGAATCATGCGGCTGAGATAGTAGAGACCGTTCTCAGTATCCTCGTTATTCTTCTGGGCGAGCAGTGCACCGAGGGATCTTTCTAGGGAGATCACGTAAAGGACCCGAGGTTTTCCGGAGACGGGTGGCATCAAAACTAGAGGTTGGAGTAGATACTGCTTGATTTCCTCGAAGGTGGTCCGACACTCCTCATCCCATTCATAGGCGGTGCCCTTCTTCATGAGCTGGTAAAAGGGCTTACACTTGCCGGCCAGATTCGCGATGAATCGGCGTATATAGGCTAAGTGGCCTTGGAGGCCTAGAAGTTCCTGAATGTTGCTTGGGGGAGGCATTTGGCTGATGGCCTTGATCTTCTCTGGGTTGATCTCAATACCTCGGTATCTAACAAAAAAGCCCAGAAACTTCCCAGAGGTGACCCCGAAGGCACACTTCAACGGGTTCATCTTCAGGTGACGGTAATGGAGGAAACCAAACACCTTATCAAGGTCTTTGAGATGGTCCTGGTGCTGACATGATTTGACCACTAGGTCATCTACATAGAATTCCACCAGCATCTCGAGAATCGGCTTGAATATGCGATGCATGGCCCTCTGATAAGTGGCACCTGCATTTTTCAAGCCGAAGGGCATAACCTGGTAGAAAAAGGTACCTTGGGGAGCCCTGAAGGCAGTGGAATCCTCGTCCTCGGGGGCCATACGGATTTGGTTGTACCCTGAATACCCATCCATTAAAGAGAGAGCTTGGAACCCGTCCGTGGCATCAATCAATAACTCCATCACCGGGAGTGGGAATTCATCCTTTGGGCAGTGGCGATTAAGGTCACGGAAGTCGATGCAGAATCTGATCTTCCCATTCTTCTTCCTGACTGGCACAATGTTGGCAAGCCACTTGGGGTACTCGACTTCCTTAATGAAGTTGGATTTGATAAGCTTGTCAACTTCGGCCTCAACCATAACACCATGAGAAGGGTGAATCTTCCCGGGAGGCTGCTTAAACCCACGATGGTTTGCCGGGAGGCCCAGACGGTGAACGACTACCTGGGGATCTAGTACTGGCATCTCGTTGTAACTCCAGGAAAACACGTCACGATGTTGTTTGAGGAATTCTACGTACTACTGCCACTCCTCGGGGGACATGGCTGCACTTATCAATGTGGGTTTCAGATCTTCCTCGCTACCAAGGTTCACCTGTACCAGTTCATCAACCGTGGTAGAGACGCCTTCCTCAAAGGTGGGGGGAGCATCCTCCAGGTCTTCCTCTCCACCCGTGGGGGGATTTCCCGCGATGGGAGATACTCCTGGGCTATCAAAACCTAAGGGGTAGCTAGTGCTGGCTTGGGTAGCAGTGATCATCATATCAGGAGACTCACTCTCCATTGAGACCACAGAAATGAAGGCAGTCAACCCTATCCCATCTGGCCTTTGGCCTAAGGGGCCACGTTTGATGATATCAAAGTAGTGGTGATGTGTCGGCCTGAGTCGGTTGATTCCATCCCGGCGGAAGAGACATGTATGGCGTACCGCCGTTGTCATAAGCTTGATATTCCGGTACCGTATAGGGGTAGGAGGTTTCGGGATCACCTGAGCCTGGTTGATGTAGGAGTACGAGGGGATTTTCCGCCGTCGCTTGGACACGGGGACACGCCTTCCTTGCGTACCCGAAACAACAAAACATTGCCCCATTTTGGGGGTAGTGGCCTCCAATCGGTGGATCAGGATGATGTAGGCGTCATCCATGCTTTACTAGGGATCACTTGTGACCGGGGTGGGTTCATCCTCACTTAATAGGATTTTCTTATCCTTACTCTTGTAATAATAATCATCTAGATAGTGGGCCTCACAAGAGGCAAAAGGAGATGTATCCCCTTGGAGAACACCTACTCGACCGTTGAGTGAGTATTTGAGGCACTGGTGATACGACTAAGGGACCGCTGGATGCAGATGGAGCCATGGCCTACCCATCAACGCGTTGTAGGCAGTGTCCTGAGAGACAACCATGAACTCGGTGATGGCAATTAAGCCACCAAACTGAGTCTTCAGGAGGATCTTACCAACTGGGGTTTGCTCGGTCCTGTCGTACCCCTAGATTCTGAGGTTAGAGGGAGTTAAATCACCTTCAGACAGACCCAACTTTTTCAATGTCTGAGTCGGAATTAGGTTGATTCCGGAACCCATGTCAACGAGGCAGCGGCGGACTTCCACACCATTTAAGTGACCAGTGATGTACAGCGGGCGAATATGCCCCTGTATAGGAGTGTCCTCATCTTCACCGGAGAACAAGATAACCGCCTAACATTCGGCGTTCTCAATTGTCTCGGCATGGAAGGCTTCTGCAACTTCTACCTCCGTCTCAAACTGGAGGGGGCTCCTTAGGGCCTCAGCAAGTGGCTCGCGCATTTCAGATGACAGGCGAATGGCCTCAAGGATAGAAAGTCTTGTCGGAATACCGGCCAGGTGCTTCAGGAGATCATACTTTCATGCCAAACGCGAACCTCTGCTTACAGGAGGTCATTCGGCAGTTGGAGGTATAGCGGGTCCTGCCGGTTGAATCGACAGTTGGCTAGTACTGGGTACATCCTGCTGCCTACTAGTTGAAGCCTGGAGAGTAGTCACCGGACTAGGATCAGACAGCGGAGGTTGGCCTGTAGCCAGGAGAGACTGACTATGATATGAACTAGGTAGCTCTCCCTGATCTAATAGCACAAACGGCGGTGGAGGTAGAGCTGAGGGAATCAGATGAGGTTGCGCCTGCTGAGCTCTGCACTGAGCCTGCTGTCTGGTCTCAGTAGCGTGCACGACCTAGCTGAAAGTGCCGCTGACGTACCTCGATGACCGGAGAGGTTGCGGTTCCGCTGACGTTGACGTAGGCTGGAAACGTTGGGGAGGTTAGCCTGGCGTTCCCCCTCGTCGGGAGTCATATAGGGCTTTACCAGCTCCACGGTGTTAACCGAAGCATACCCCTGGCTGTCGCTCGATGAGTCATCCACCACCGGGAAAATTCTGGGAGGAATCTCCATTTCAGGGAGCATAAAGTCACCGAGAGTGCGGGATGACGACGACACCGGTGGAGCACGTCGTTTCTTCTTATGTCGTCACTGCTTTCCCTTTTGGGAAGAGGTCAACTGTGAAGGCGATGCAAAGGTACTGGATACCTCTTCTAAAGGTTCCGGCTGCTTCAGGCATGCCCGGATGATACCATGGGCACGAACGACAGTTTTTCGAGCCATCCAGTCGTCGTATTTCCGGGATCCGCGGCTGGGAACCTGCTGCCACTCGCCTTCGCTGTCGCTACCGATCTCTGACCCCGCAAAGACACCCACTACTTGCGCTGGTGCTGGGCCCAACCTGACTATGTTGTTGTTGAACTGGTCTTGAATCCAGTATTGAAACACATATAATTTCTTGAGGGTGTTCCCCAGAATCCGATGATAAGGACAGTAGTTGGGGTGATCGGTGAGATTCGCCTCTACCAGCCTTCTGCACTCGGGCAGGCACACAATCCCCTACTCTAGAGCACTTCGGAAGTATCCAGGGACCTGATTTTCATTGAACGAATAAGTCTGGTGCCTTCTTTCCGGATAGGGGGCCCTGGGGGCCAGCCCTAACGAGGGGCCGGAGGGTCCTGCCGAGGAGGCGGCGCCTGATTGTCTTGCCTAGGTGGAGGTGGCGCATTGCACGGGGGAACTTGTCGATTCTGAGGCAGTCGCTGCTGGGCAGGAGCCTGTGCTTGAGGTGGAGGAACTCTGCAGGGTTGCAGGGATGGTGCCACTGGCAGTAATTCCAGCTGCCCAGGGGCTTCTATTTGGTCCACCGCGGCGGGTTCGGCTCTGGCAGTCCTCCTGACTAGGATCATAGGGGGAATGAACGTGCCTAACTAGCCTGTTGCAGAGCCTCCTCAAGGCGCTGAGCCTTATCTGAGAAATCTTGGAACCCTCCAGGGTAGTTCTGGGTAATCAGGGAGGGTACCAGCTCTGTTTTAATGTTCCCTACACACATCGTCAGTAATTTATCCTGAGTCAGTGGCATATCGAGGGAGTACGTAAGTCCCTTCCACCAGGCGATGAAATCTGCGACTCGCTCATCAGGACTTTGCTTGCACTTGAAGAGGTCTGCAATGCTGGTCTTCCACGTGGTGGAGCTGAACTGGTATAGGAACTGCTGGCGGAGATTCTCCCAACCGGTCACCAATCCGATAGAAAGCTGGCTATACCAGACGAATGCGGGACCTTCCAATGTCTGCACGAAACATCGGAGCTTGGCGGCTTCTTACTGGGCCGGGGTCCCCAGCATGGGGCCACACCTGGAAGAAAAATGAGCCAAGTGCTGCGGCGGGTCCCCTGTCCCGTTGAAGGGTGATAAAGTGGGGTTCCCAAAACCCGGGGGTGCGGGCATATCATCCACCCACGCGGGATACGACATGCCATCCGGTGGGACCGCCACCTACCGTGTTTCCAGTGCTTCGAGGTGGGATATGAGTGCCACTATAAGATCATCCGGGTGGGGGTCTCTGTCTTGACGGGGATCCCTAATCACAAGTGCATTTCCAGGTTCCTCGACACGGTAGATGGCTTCGGCAGCTCGTGGATCGACTGGCGGAACGACCTGTGGGGTGACTTGGGGAACCCGGACTGGATTCTTCAGATTTCCCCATCGTTCGGGGGGGGGGGGGGGTTGGCGAGACGTATCGCGCCCTCTTTCCGTAAGTTCCGGCTTCTGCCCTGTCTGCGGAAGTAGCATGGTCAGGGTTTCTTGGAGGCATCTCACTAGGAGGAAATTGTTCCTACCCCTGCTGCCCTGGCTTGGGATTACCATAGTCGGGTCGCCGCTCTGCAGCGCGCTCAACGAAGAGTTCGTCAACCAGCCTCTTCTGCTCGGTAAGCTTCTGGAGTAACGTGGACTTCTCGGGATCTTCGTCTGTTTTCTACACAGAGGCAGACAGGTCAGAGTGCTTGACTGTTCCGACGTGCTCCTTACCCTTGCTGGAATTTCGTCCGAGTACCAGCGACTTGGTGGGCACAGGGAGGCCTAGAAGGTTCCTCTGCTGACAGGTAACCCTCCCTGATGGGTCCAGTAGTGGCGGTACGCCCTCAGGGGGTAAGTCTCTATCAAAAAATTCAAGCTCGTCTTCCTTTTCCACTACGTCATCCATGTGGACCGCAACCCCTCTCGAGGGCATGTCCTCAATGTCGTATAACGAATCGGGCTGCCGTCGAATAGGGTTGAAGAGGAGAGAGGCATAGTGTCCCCAACCACGGACTTGCACATGGGGGGTAGCTTCCCTGATGAATCTGTAGAGTACTTTGAAACTCTGAACACATTTCTGTTGAAGGGCACTCTGACGACCTGGTGACTCAGGATGCTGGGCCATAAGGAGTGCGGCTAAATCAATCAGGCGGCTTTGCTCGCTGATTTCTTCAAAGTGATCTCGACTTCTGGGGTACATCACCCACTCGTAATGAAGGCAGAAGTGTGTCGCCCATATGGTTTGACAAAAGCACCCCACTTCTTCAGGGGTAAGGGACTCTGGTGCGCGAAAATTCAGCACCGCCATTGGCCAGAACTTCTCCGGGAAGTGACCCGCTATGAGAATGCTCCAGAAGCTCCTGGGTTCGGACTCGGGGTCTGGCCCTATATTTCCCCACTCATCAACCGGGGGTGTCTGAGGGACCGATAGCGGTAACGAGGCGGACCTATGGGATAGTAAACTCGGTGGCGGAGAATACGGCGAACGAGATGACTGACCGCCGAATTCCGGGCCATCCTCTGAAGAGTGAGGTGACCTGGCCACGATATCACGATACGATGGGCTGATAGCCACAGATTCCGGCATAGGATTCACGGCTGCCAGTGATAGGTCTTGTCGTTGCTCTACCGCCGTTGGTCCCCAAAATAGCTCTCCGTGATCTCTGGTAGAGGTAGAGGGTGCTTCTGGTGACAATGGTGGTGATTGCACAGTCGAGACCTGTGAAATTTCCAGGATTTCTTCCTCCTGGATGTACTTGTGGAGGGAGGCGGGAATCCGGTGGACCTCGCATTCTGGGAGAATGAGGCTAATGCGCCTGGTTCATGCCCCAGTCTTTGGTGTGGAGGAGAAGGGAGAAGGTTCCATCGCGGAGTCACATTCCGCTTCAGAATCCGAGAAGCAGGCAGGTTTGATCTCCACCTGGTCCTTTCCAGGACTCTTCTTGTGGTGGCGACGACCCGCTCTTCTACCCCGGGGTGGCTCTTCGGGACAGGGTTAATTCCCAATATGTAGTCTTGGGGCGGCGCTGGCGCCGTGGCGGAGAGGGATCCCGATCGAGGTGGCCGGGGTGCGAGGGGCACCATGGAAAATGTCGAAGGGTACATGGGGAGGACCTCCATGGACAACACCCATGTGGGCGAAGCCTCTGTTGGAATCGGTAGGAGCATGGGGAGGACCTCCATGGTCGATGCGGGCGGAGCAAGGCTGACCTTCACTCCTCGAGTTGCCGGGGCGAGGAGGACCTTCACCCATTGCAGAGAGGACATAGGGAGGACCCCCACATTGGAGAAGGACCGGATGGACAGTGCCTTCAGATCGGTGGTCGGGGGTAGGAGGATGGACTCCATACCCTGTATAGTGGGTGCGGGAAAGGTTTCCGTGCCAAGCGTCACTGCTGCGGGACAGGTCTTCCTTCGGGATGGGGGTAGCACGAGGCATACCTCCGTGACAAGCTTCGGAGTAGGGAAATCCCTCGCTTTGTGGAATGGTGGTACGGAGAGGACCTCCGTATGGAGTGACGTCACCGCGGATTGGTTCATGGTAATCATTGCCCGGGCCCGCGACCCCGATAGTCAAACCAGCCTGCCCGTGGGGCGGCTGGGGCCTTGATCCTGGTCGGGTGAAGGAGTGCCCCTGCTCAGTTTATGCAGGAACTCCATGACGTGCATCGGCAGTGGCTCGGGCCACTGTAGCTGTTGACGTCAACATATCTGGGCGAGCGTCCTCAGCTCGGGCCCGGCACTGACATCGGGTCAGACGAGCTGGCACAGGTGGTGCAGGGGCATGGACTGCCTGCTCTTCTTGTGGAGTCGGATGGCAGCGCTGACATGGCCGAATGGGAGCCCCTGCCTAGAGCCCTTGGGTCGGGACCCTGAGCGGGCCGAGCCGAACGTCACCCGTCTCATCAGTATAAGGCGAGGAGTCATCGAGGCATTCCAGGGACAGGCTCCCGAAATGATTGAACGTTGGGGTGGGGAGCAAGGTCTCCCTGCGCGGCCTGTTAGGGCGGTGTTGACGGCGGGGCCCGGATGCCTCCAGGTCCAGGCAGGCCATATCCCGAGTTGGGATGAGCCCTTCCTCCTCGTACCTGCATACAAGTTTGTTGATCACCCTTTTCTGGATGATCTATGATGGGGAGAGGGGATGTGGGCGCCCCGTATTCGTGGATGTAGAGGCCGTCGTGGCGGTAGCGGAGCCATGCGGGGTGGTTGTGCTGGCGTTTCCCCTGCCCCTGCGTAGGTGAACGGGCAGTGATCGCGTCTCTGTAATAGCAACCTGGTTCCTGAGAAATGAAGGGATCAACTCATCAGCACTGTGAGGAAAAGGATTGACAACCAGTGCCCCAACGTCCTTCCATTCTCCACGTCTGTAATAAGGATCCACACCAACACGTTGCAGAACGGAGTGCCCCACGTTCCACTACCCCAAATTCCGGTTAGTTTCACGCCAGGCCCGCTATTTGCTTGGCGGGACCCGGTGTCAGATATCTGGATCCGGTGACATGTCAATCTACTGGTGTCTTGAACGCTACTAATCTCCACATTGAGGAGAAGAATTTCACGTCGGGTTCACCATTTCTGTTTCCGACGCTTTCGCCGGGGTGCGCACATCCGTCCGTCTGCGGAGGAGGACACGCTGCGTTGTTGCCCCACATTCCCATTTTCCAAAGGCGGGTGACATTCACTCCTTATTTAGGGACGTCTGCTCCTTGATCGAAACAGGATGATGGGATGTCGGTTCTTCCTTCTGCGGATTCCTCCTCAGAACTCGTCACCTAGTCCGGGTCTCCCTCATATATTTAATACATTGTTCGTGAAACTCTTCCCAGTGCCATGTTTCTATGGACACCGGTTAATTACACTGCTTCTGTTGGGACATTCCAAAGGGTCCGGTCAGGGCAACAACCTTCAGTCGGGGAAGTAGTCACGTCAAGGCATCAGTAGCATGTCTGGATACTGGGGAACTGGCATGTCTGTCTATTATCCCTGGTCATAGGGCTTCTTGAGGGTTTGGAAGCCCGAGGAATCCCACATCGAGCGTGAGGGATTATATGCCATGGACATATATCTGAGGTTTTCCTCAGCTTCCTATGTTTAACACAGGGTATGCCGCGAGTTTAACGTCTAGCGGAGACGGATCATCCCAATTAGAGAATTATCTAGAATGGATCGGATTGAGGGATTTCCCTAGAAGGGGTGCCGATACCGGGACCGGCCCATGGGCGGCTGTGAAGAGGAGCGGACCAACATAGTCTCACCGGGATATGACGGTCCGGGTGAGAATCGGGGTGGATGATAGATGGATGAATGAAGTGGAGGGGGGAATGGCAAGGGACCATCACAAGGGTGATGATGAAGCTGAGCTTGAGCCTCGAAGAGACATCCTACGTATCCCCTGGTAGGGAATAAAAGTACGCATAGTTTGGGATGGTGATGGTGAACCGGAATGAAGGTGGACCTTGGTCCGATGGATGTCGTCAGTGAATCAACGTGAAGGCGGAACTTGGTCCGATGCGTCAGCGAACCGATGTGAAGGTGGACCTTGGTCCGATGCGTCAGCGAACTGACGCGAAGGTGGACCTTGGTCCAATGCGTCAGCGAACCGACACGAAGGTGGAACTTGGTCTAGATGGTGTGGTGGGCTTGAACCTCAGGGAGTCTTCCTACGTACCATGCCTTGACATGGATCAAATACCACGTAGTTTAAAGGAGTTTCGTCGGTGAACCGACGTGAAGGTGAACCCGGGGTCCACTTATAGTGGGTGTCGGCGAACCGACTTGAAGAAGGGACCTTGGTCGATGGGAGATGGGATTGAACCTCAGGGAGGCTTCCTACGTACCATGAATTCACATGGATCAAAGTCCTCGTAGTTCGGGTTGGTCA
This sequence comes from Viscum album, assembly GCA_963277665.1. NCBI lineage: Eukaryota > Viridiplantae > Streptophyta > Magnoliopsida > Santalales > Viscaceae > Viscum > Viscum album. The sequence continues at coordinate 840,091,388 of OY728140.1, read as the reverse complement.
CAACGGCTTTCCGTCGGACTGGAATGCAGTTTAACGTCATGCGGGACGAGGATGAACTCGACGTGAATAAATGATGGATGGTATTGAACCTTGGGAAGGCTTCCTACATACCATTCCTTGACATGGATCAAAGACCTCGTAGTTCAGATGGTGGAAGTCGTCAGCGAACCGACGTGAAGGTGGACCTTGGTCAATGAGGGATGGACTTGAACCTCGGGGAGGCTTCCTATGTACCATGCCTTGACATGGATCAAAGACCTCGTAGTTCAAATGGTTTCATCGGTGAACCGACATGAAAGTAGACCCGGGGGTCCACTAGTGGGGGGCTAGAACCTTGGGAAGGTTTCCTATGTACCACACCTTGACATGGATCAAAGTCCTCGTAGTTCAAAGGGTTGATGGAATACAGTTTAACGTCATGCGGGGCGGTGGTGAACCGACGTGAATGAGGTCGGAACTACCGGGTGGTGGGCTTGAACCTCATAGAGGCTTCATATGTACCATGCCTTGACATGGATGAAAGTCCTATTAGTTCAGTTGGGCATGCAGTTTAACGTCATGCTGGATGAGGGCATACAGTTTAACGTCATGCTGGATGAGGTGTTTTCATGGACGATGCTTACTCTAAGCCCATGTGAGTCATGCTCGGTGTGATAAACAAGAGACAGCAGAGACCTGATGATCACGCCGCGAAGGGTGCATTCGTGAGAATCTAAGAGGGGCTTACGCGTTAGGCGGCCCATTGGTGTTGGGACTTACTCCAGGATGGAGGCCCAAAGTGCGGAAAAGCACAGCAAAAGAGGGATTTGGGACCAATGATGGGAGGTGCCTCGTTCCCTATCGCGCCCTCCCCCAACCTTGGTAGTGGGGAAGTTCGGAGATGCAGGGGTGAAGCCTTCCGCAAGAGGGGCTAGGGGACTTATACCAAGGTGGTTGCCCTTCCCCATGGACATACGCTACTCCGAGAAGGAGGATATCATCCCTTGTGGGGGGAGTGATTCCACTCCCGTGGAGACGAGTGGCGTAAAAAATGTCCGAGCTGGGGGGACCCTTCATGCGAGGCATGAGGTCGGGTCACAGTTTAACGTCATGTGTTGAGGATGTGGTGCTTGGCAGTTTAACGTCCTGCAGCTCGGATGAGGTGGGTTCACTCCACACCCCTAGGACTTACATAACTGGTACCCTTTACTCCTTGGGGGAGGGAAGGTACCAGTAAGGCCGTGGTAAAGGGGGGTCGTAGAGCGAACCATCGAGGGGTCCACGTTAGCATGGCTATGCGAAGAAGCAATAGCCGTTAGCGTGCCTATGCGAAGAAGCATTAGGCAAAGCAACGCTACGAGTGGTGTTGTCCGTGGGACTTTGAAATCACATCGTGCAAACCTGGAGGGTCGCACGGGAAGAGGAATCGCCAAACAGAGGAGCGTGCTTCACGAAGAGGAGCGCCTTGCCCTTAGCATGGGGCAAAGGTGTGAGTGGAGGGTGCTTCGCGAAGTGGAATAGTATTCGCGGAGCACTGCCTCGCGAAGAGGAGGTTCCTTGTGAAGCAGGGTGCTGCGAACCAGTGTGCTTCGCGATGTGTGGCGATCCTGCCTTAGCATTGGAATCGCTAGTACATGATGGGTATTTCGCGAAGCATAAATGCTCCTTGGCTTCCCGGGTTCCCTTGGGAATATCCCTCCTTCGCGAATGCCCTTGAGCTTCGCGAAGGGAATCCCTCTCAGAAGAGGGGCTCAAAACGAGACAAAGTGAAGGCGTCACGCGAAGTAGAAGTACCTCGCGGAGCTCATGATTCCCGGGGCAAAGGGTGATTCGCAATTCGGGAGAGGAGAAGCCGAAAGTTTGGATTGTCCGTCCCGGGGACTCAGGGGGAGCCCAGTATTTGTAGGCAAGGGGCGCCGCGAAGCAGAACTCCCGTGCCTCCTCTGGTGCTTCACGGCGCACTCGCGAACGTCAAATTAGTTTGCAGAGAGGTACTGCCTCCGGTGCTTCACGGTGGGCTCACGAATGTCAAATTAATTTGTGGAGAGGTACCGCCTCCGATGCTTTGCGGTGGGCTCGCAAACGTCAAATTCATTCGTGGAGAGGTACCGCCTCCGGTGCTTCACGGCGGGCTTGCGAACATCAAATTCGTTCACGGCGAGGTACCGCCTCTAGAGCTTCGCGAGACCGCGATGCTCGGGGTGCTTCGCGTCGGTGCTTCGCGAGACAGCGTGCTAGACTTCTTTTTCGTCCCTTCCTTTCATGAAATATTTTGGCGCCAACAAATGCCCCCCCTCATACTTGGAGCCATGGAGGGTGAAGGGTCGAAGTCTGAGAAAAAATCGCCAAAATTGTCGGCGGTTCGCGATGCGACTTCGCGAAGAGGGCCCGCGGTGCTGACCAGGGCCACGGATCCGGATGCGCCACGATGCTCCGTGCGGGAGAGGCGCGCCGCAATGCTCTGGGTTCGCCTCCTATAAATAGGGGGGTCGACCTATTTTGTCTTCATGCGATTTCCTTGTCTTTTTGTGCTCTCGATTTCGCGGAGCTTCGCGTACTCCGTGCCTGCTCTCCGTGAATCGAGATTCGCGGCGAACCGCGGGTCTCTGAATCCGCAACCACACCAAGAAAACTCCTGTTTGCCGGCCTAGGCCAGACTCTGCGGCTTGGTCTCACGACGGACCTTCGTGAACCGTCTTCGTGATCCAACTTCGCGATCCGTTCTGGAAAAATTCTTTTCTGAGTGCCGGAACCGAAATGGCCCATCGAGAAGCTGTATTGGGGGTGCTGGCAGATGCCCCCCATTGGGATGAGATGGACAACTATCCAGGCCTTGGGGAGATGGTCCGAAGCCACTCGGACTACGTTTCTTTGACAGATCTGCTATCGGAGGGTCAAAATAATTATCCGCAGTGTAAGAAGCTGCCATTGTACGACTTTGGGTTGAGGGATGGCGTCTTCATCCCTGAGACGAGTAGGGATGAACCAGTTTGCTAGTTTAGGAGCACTCCATGTCAACACCAATGGTTCAGGGTGGCTGATGGTCATGCGCAAGAGGACTTCACACCCGTTACCGCCGACTGTCTCTACAACCACGTGAACAATATTGACGGGAAGACACTACAGCTGGAGACGTCCCCTCCTCTCTATCGTACCATGATGAA